>OX596153.1:0-2500000 GCA_951394285.1 Epirrhoe tristata
AACAGAAGGATTAATCGAAGAAAAATTCAAAAACGTGCTCGGCCGCCTTCCCAAAAGTCTTCATACCCGGTACAAGAATCCCATACATTCGTGAATTAAAATTTTTATTTTCGCATCAACTCTTTGAAAATAGCATTCCAAAATTTTATTTACATCTAATTAGACAAGGAATAGCTAAATATATAGTCCTGCCCCCTTTTCCAAATTAATTTCGTTCATTTTTGTGTATTTTCTAAAACTTTGAAAAATCCTTAATTTTTTAAGTGATTTTCGTATATTTTTGACTTTTTGGTTGGTCGAATAATTTTTTATTCGATCGTTTCGTGTAGTTCTGTATAATCCGCGTGCGCTGAAACCAAAAAGGCGAATTTTGGACGCGAAATAACAAGTTTATTGACTTAGTTGTGTCCAAAATCCGTATTTTTCTCTAATTTCAGTGCATTTTGGTCCACTTTTGGCGATTTTCCTTCGATTCCTGACGTGCATCCCTCGTGGCGCAGCTGAAACTTCTTAGTTTAACACCCCCGCGCAACCCTGTAACAAAACAGAAGGATTAATCGAAGAAAAATTCAAAAACGTGCTCGGCCGCCTTCCCAAAAGTCTTCATACCCGGTACAAGAATCCCATACATTCGTGAATTAAAATTTTTATTTTCGCATCAACTCTTTGAAAATAGCATTCCAAAATTTTATTTACATCTAATTAGACAAGGAATAGCTAAATATATAGTCCTGCCCCCTTTTCCAAATTAATTTCGTTCATTTTTGTGTATTTTCTAAAACTTTGAAAAATCCTTAATTTTTTAAGTGATTTTCGTATATTTTTGACTTTTTGGTTGGTCGAATAATTTTTTATTCGATCGTTTCGTGTAGTTCTGTATAATCCGCGTGCGCTGAAACCAAAAAGGCGAATTTTGGACGCGAAATAACAAGTTTATTGACTTAGTTGTGTCCAAAATCCGTATTTTTCTCTAATTTCAGTGCATTTTGGTCCACTTTTGGCGATTTTCCTTCGATTCCTGACGTGCATCCCTCGTGGCGCAGCTGAAACTTCTTAGTTTAACACCCCCGCGCAACCCTGTAACAAAACAGAAGGATTAATCGAAGAAAAATTCAAAAACGTGCTCGGCCGCCTTCCCAAAAGTCTTCATACCCGGTACAAGAATCCCATACATTCGTGAATTAAAATTTTTATTTTCGCATCAACTCTTTGAAAATAGCATTCCAAAATTTTATTTACATCTAATTAGACAAGGAATAGCTAAATATATAGTCCTGCCCCCTTTTCCAAATTAATTTCGTTCATTTTTGTGTATTTTCTAAAACTTTGAAAAATCCTTAATTTTTTAAGTGATTTTCGTATATTTTTGACTTTTTGGTTGGTCGAATAATTTTTTATTCGATCGTTTCGTGTAGTTCTGTATAATCCGCGTGCGCTGAAACCAAAAAGGCGAATTTTGGACGCGAAATAACAAGTTTATTGACTTAGTTGTGTCCAAAATCCGTATTTTTCTCTAATTTCAGTGCATTTTGGTCCACTTTTGGCGATTTTCCTTCGATTCCTGACGTGCATCCCTCGTGGCGCAGCTGAAACTTCTTAGTTTAACACCCCCGCGCAACCCTGTAACAAAACAGAAGGATTAATCGAAGAAAAATTCAAAAACGTGCTCGGCCGCCTTCCCAAAAGTCTTCATACCCGGTACAAGAATCCCATACATTCGTGAATTAAAATTTTTATTTTCGCATCAACTCTTTGAAAATAGCATTCCAAAATTTTATTTACATCTAATTAGACAAGGAATAGCTAAATATATAGTCCTGCCCCCTTTTCCAAATTAATTTCGTTCATTTTTGTGTATTTTCTAAAACTTTGAAAAATCCTTAATTTTTTAAGTGATTTTCGTATATTTTTGACTTTTTGGTTGGTCGAATAATTTTTTATTCGATCGTTTCGTGTAGTTCTGTATAATCCGCGTGCGCTGAAACCAAAAAGGCGAATTTTGGACGCGAAATAACAAGTTTATTGACTTAGTTGTGTCCAAAATCCGTATTTTTCTCTAATTTCAGTGCATTTTGGTCCACTTTTGGCGATTTTCCTTCGATTCCTGACGTGCATCCCTCGTGGCGCAGCTGAAACTTCTTAGTTTAACACCCCCGCGCAACCCTGTAACAAAACAGAAGGATTAATCGAAGAAAAATTCAAAAACGTGCTCGGCCGCCTTCCCAAAAGTCTTCATACCCGGTACAAGAATCCCATACATTCGTGAATTAAAATTTTTATTTTCGCATCAACTCTTTGAAAATAGCATTCCAAAATTTTATTTACATCTAATTAGACAAGGAATAGCTAAATATATAGTCCTGCCCCCTTTTCCAAATTAATTTCGTTCATTTTTGTGTATTTTCTAAAACTTTGAAAAATCCTTAATTTTTTAAGTGATTTTCGTATATTTTTGACTTTTTGGTTGGTCGAATAATTTTTTATTCGATCGTTTCGTGTAGTTCTGTATAATCCGCGTGCGCTGAAACCAAAAAGGCGAATTTTGGACGCGAAATAACAAGTTTATTGACTTAGTTGTGTCCAAAATCCGTATTTTTCTCTAATTTCAGTGCATTTTGGTCCACTTTTGGCGATTTTCCTTCGATTCCTGACGTGCATCCCTCGTGGCGCAGCTGAAACTTCTTAGTTTAACACCCCCGCGCAACCCTGTAACAAAACAGAAGGATTAATCGAAGAAAAATTCAAAAACGTGCTCGGCCGCCTTCCCAAAAGTCTTCATACCCGGTACAAGAATCCCATACATTCGTGAATTAAAATTTTTATTTTCGCATCAACTCTTTGAAAATAGCATTCCAAAATTTTATTTACATCTAATTAGACAAGGAATAGCTAAATATATAGTCCTGCCCCCTTTTCCAAATTAATTTCGTTCATTTTTGTGTATTTTCTAAAACTTTGAAAAATCCTTAATTTTTTAAGTGATTTTCGTATATTTTTGACTTTTTGGTTGGTCGAATAATTTTTTATTCGATCGTTTCGTGTAGTTCTGTATAATCCGCGTGCGCTGAAACCAAAAAGGCGAATTTTGGACGCGAAATAACAAGTTTATTGACTTAGTTGTGTCCAAAATCCGTATTTTTCTCTAATTTCAGTGCATTTTGGTCCACTTTTGGCGATTTTCCTTCGATTCCTGACGTGCATCCCTCGTGGCGCAGCTGAAACTTCTTAGTTTAACACCCCCGCGCAACCCTGTAACAAAACAGAAGGATTAATCGAAGAAAAATTCAAAAACGTGCTCGGCCGCCTTCCCAAAAGTCTTCATACCCGGTACAAGAATCCCATACATTCGTGAATTAAAATTTTTATTTTCGCATCAACTCTTTGAAAATAGCATTCCAAAATTTTATTTACATCTAATTAGACAAGGAATAGCTAAATATATAGTCCTGCCCCCTTTTCCAAATTAATTTCGTTCATTTTTGTGTATTTTCTAAAACTTTGAAAAATCCTTAATTTTTTAAGTGATTTTCGTATATTTTTGACTTTTTGGTTGGTCGAATAATTTTTTATTCGATCGTTTCGTGTAGTTCTGTATAATCCGCGTGCGCTGAAACCAAAAAGGCGAATTTTGGACGCGAAATAACAAGTTTATTGACTTAGTTGTGTCCAAAATCCGTATTTTTCTCTAATTTCAGTGCATTTTGGTCCACTTTTGGCGATTTTCCTTCGATTCCTGACGTGCATCCCTCGTGGCGCAGCTGAAACTTCTTAGTTTAACACCCCCGCGCAACCCTGTAACAAAACAGAAGGATTAATCGAAGAAAAATTCAAAAACGTGCTCGGCCGCCTTCCCAAAAGTCTTCATACCCGGTACAAGAATCCCATACATTCGTGAATTAAAATTTTTATTTTCGCATCAACTCTTTGAAAATAGCATTCCAAAATTTTATTTACATCTAATTAGACAAGGAATAGCTAAATATATAGTCCTGCCCCCTTTTCCAAATTAATTTCGTTCATTTTTGTGTATTTTCTAAAACTTTGAAAAATCCTTAATTTTTTAAGTGATTTTCGTATATTTTTGACTTTTTGGTTGGTCGAATAATTTTTTATTCGATCGTTTCGTGTAGTTCTGTATAATCCGCGTGCGCTGAAACCAAAAAGGCGAATTTTGGACGCGAAATAACAAGTTTATTGACTTAGTTGTGTCCAAAATCCGTATTTTTCTCTAATTTCAGTGCATTTTGGTCCACTTTTGGCGATTTTCCTTCGATTCCTGACGTGCATCCCTCGTGGCGCAGCTGAAACTTCTTAGTTTAACACCCCCGCGCAACCCTGTAACAAAACAGAAGGATTAATCGAAGAAAAATTCAAAAACGTGCTCGGCCGCCTTCCCAAAAGTCTTCATACCCGGTACAAGAATCCCATACATTCGTGAATTAAAATTTTTATTTTCGCATCAACTCTTTGAAAATAGCATTCCAAAATTTTATTTACATCTAATTAGACAAGGAATAGCTAAATATATAGTCCTGCCCCCTTTTCCAAATTAATTTCGTTCATTTTTGTGTATTTTCTAAAACTTTGAAAAATCCTTAATTTTTTAAGTGATTTTCGTATATTTTTGACTTTTTGGTTGGTCGAATAATTTTTTATTCGATCGTTTCGTGTAGTTCTGTATAATCCGCGTGCGCTGAAACCAAAAAGGCGAATTTTGGACGCGAAATAACAAGTTTATTGACTTAGTTGTGTCCAAAATCCGTATTTTTCTCTAATTTCAGTGCATTTTGGTCCACTTTTGGCGATTTTCCTTCGATTCCTGACGTGCATCCCTCGTGGCGCAGCTGAAACTTCTTAGTTTAACACCCCCGCGCAACCCTGTAACAAAACAGAAGGATTAATCGAAGAAAAATTCAAAAACGTGCTCGGCCGCCTTCCCAAAAGTCTTCATACCCGGTACAAGAATCCCATACATTCGTGAATTAAAATTTTTATTTTCGCATCAACTCTTTGAAAATAGCATTCCAAAATTTTATTTACATCTAATTAGACAAGGAATAGCTAAATATATAGTCCTGCCCCCTTTTCCAAATTAATTTCGTTCATTTTTGTGTATTTTCTAAAACTTTGAAAAATCCTTAATTTTTTAAGTGATTTTCGTATATTTTTGACTTTTTGGTTGGTCGAATAATTTTTTATTCGATCGTTTCGTGTAGTTCTGTATAATCCGCGTGCGCTGAAACCAAAAAGGCGAATTTTGGACGCGAAATAACAAGTTTATTGACTTAGTTGTGTCCAAAATCCGTATTTTTCTCTAATTTCAGTGCATTTTGGTCCACTTTTGGCGATTTTCCTTCGATTCCTGACGTGCATCCCTCGTGGCGCAGCTGAAACTTCTTAGTTTAACACCCCCGCGCAACCCTGTAACAAAACAGAAGGATTAATCGAAGAAAAATTCAAAAACGTGCTCGGCCGCCTTCCCAAAAGTCTTCATACCCGGTACAAGAATCCCATACATTCGTGAATTAAAATTTTTATTTTCGCATCAACTCTTTGAAAATAGCATTCCAAAATTTTATTTACATCTAATTAGACAAGGAATAGCTAAATATATAGTCCTGCCCCCTTTTCCAAATTAATTTCGTTCATTTTTGTGTATTTTCTAAAACTTTGAAAAATCCTTAATTTTTTAAGTGATTTTCGTATATTTTTGACTTTTTGGTTGGTCGAATAATTTTTTATTCGATCGTTTCGTGTAGTTCTGTATAATCCGCGTGCGCTGAAACCAAAAAGGCGAATTTTGGACGCGAAATAACAAGTTTATTGACTTAGTTGTGTCCAAAATCCGTATTTTTCTCTAATTTCAGTGCATTTTGGTCCACTTTTGGCGATTTTCCTTCGATTCCTGACGTGCATCCCTCGTGGCGCAGCTGAAACTTCTTAGTTTAACACCCCCGCGCAACCCTGTAACAAAACAGAAGGATTAATCGAAGAAAAATTCAAAAACGTGCTCGGCCGCCTTCCCAAAAGTCTTCATACCCGGTACAAGAATCCCATACATTCGTGAATTAAAATTTTTATTTTCGCATCAACTCTTTGAAAATAGCATTCCAAAATTTTATTTACATCTAATTAGACAAGGAATAGCTAAATATATAGTCCTGCCCCCTTTTCCAAATTAATTTCGTTCATTTTTGTGTATTTTCTAAAACTTTGAAAAATCCTTAATTTTTTAAGTGATTTTCGTATATTTTTGACTTTTTGGTTGGTCGAATAATTTTTTATTCGATCGTTTCGTGTAGTTCTGTATAATCCGCGTGCGCTGAAACCAAAAAGGCGAATTTTGGACGCGAAATAACAAGTTTATTGACTTAGTTGTGTCCAAAATCCGTATTTTTCTCTAATTTCAGTGCATTTTGGTCCACTTTTGGCGATTTTCCTTCGATTCCTGACGTGCATCCCTCGTGGCGCAGCTGAAACTTCTTAGTTTAACACCCCCGCGCAACCCTGTAACAAAACAGAAGGATTAATCGAAGAAAAATTCAAAAACGTGCTCGGCCGCCTTCCCAAAAGTCTTCATACCCGGTACAAGAATCCCATACATTCGTGAATTAAAATTTTTATTTTCGCATCAACTCTTTGAAAATAGCATTCCAAAATTTTATTTACATCTAATTAGACAAGGAATAGCTAAATATATAGTCCTGCCCCCTTTTCCAAATTAATTTCGTTCATTTTTGTGTATTTTCTAAAACTTTGAAAAATCCTTAATTTTTTAAGTGATTTTCGTATATTTTTGACTTTTTGGTTGGTCGAATAATTTTTTATTCGATCGTTTCGTGTAGTTCTGTATAATCCGCGTGCGCTGAAACCAAAAAGGCGAATTTTGGACGCGAAATAACAAGTTTATTGACTTAGTTGTGTCCAAAATCCGTATTTTTCTCTAATTTCAGTGCATTTTGGTCCACTTTTGGCGATTTTCCTTCGATTCCTGACGTGCATCCCTCGTGGCGCAGCTGAAACTTCTTAGTTTAACACCCCCGCGCAACCCTGTAACAAAACAGAAGGATTAATCGAAGAAAAATTCAAAAACGGGCCCGCCCACCCTCCCATACCGCGTTACCGTGGTAAAATAATAGTGACTCTGAATAGGGAAATCTTTTTTATCTCCAGATTCGTTAGGGTTTCAGTTGATATTCGAGTGGGGGCATACTCAACTAGTAATAAGGCATCTAAGGACACAAATTTAAGGGATAATTGAGGTCAGGAAGTGACTTCTTATCTCATAATTCACAGTTTTATCAAATTTTGACTCTTTCAAGGGAATTTTAGATTATAGAAAAGTATTCTAAGCTTTTTTGGACCCTCACAAGGTTAGACACACCCTACTTAGGTAGAACGTTTTCAGCACAGACTGAATTGGAGTCCTTGTGTCATAATTTTGTAGGTTAAACTTAAGGAAAAAACTTAAACAAAACTTACCGCGCTACTTTCCCGTGGACGCACATACTTACCCGCTGACAGAAGCTGCAGACTAAAACCTCCTTGGAGCAACCTGAAACAGTAAATAGATTAGGTTAGAAATAACATTAAAACAAATTATTTACATTAATAGGTACAAAAATCAAAATATTTATACAACTTATACAAACTTACAAACTAATTGACATCGGCGTTTCTCAAGATGTTCGGTATACGTACTCCCGTGGCCAAGCCTGGCAAAACCGCCAAGGAGGACCCCCGCAGACAGTCTCCGGAATCTGAAGGGGCAGGACCGAGTACGGTCCCCCCCGGTCAGACCAGCGTGAGAAGAAGTGTCGGAGAGTGGGAGTCTGCTAAAGCAGACACACTCTCCAATACTTCCACCGCACAGAAGGAAACTGTTGTAATGGACAAACCAAAACCAAAGAACCTGACTTCTCCGAAGAAAGCGATGGCGGTGGAACCCCCAAAACCAAACAGAGCACTCTCGCAAGAGAGCAGGGCACCGGCCCGAAGAACATCAATCGAGAATGTGGGGACTTCACCTACACAACAGAAGCTCAAGTATACAGACCGATTGGCGGAGGCCAAGGCCTGCGTTACAAAAGCCAAAATACACCTAGGCAACTCGAGAAATATAAAAACCGAGATAAAAAATGAGGTAACGCAGGCCATTGAGAGGCTGTACCAACTCGTAAAAGAAACGGAAAGTGTAAAGGGAATTGGAAAGAAGAAAATCAACGAAATTGAAGAAAAACAGCAACAAGAAAAAGAACCACAGAAGAGAATTGAAAACGATGGAAGTGAACTCATGAAAAAACTAGAAGAACATACGAAACTAATACAAGAAAGCAACGACAGAATAGTAAAGTTACAAGAGACAATCGATAAGCAACAAGAAATTCAAGTTAAACTATCCTACGCGGACGTCGCAGCTGTTCCCATACGGAGACAACTCCCAGAGCACACAGCACTACACTCAGTAGTTGTAACCGCTAAAGATGAGACTGAAACAGGAGACGAGATCATAAATAGAATTAGAGAAGCAGTCAGAGCAAAGGAAGGTGGAGTAACAGTGGAAAAGATCAGGAAAGCCAAGGATAGGAAAGTGATTGTCGGATGCAGGACGGAAAAAGAAAGAGAGCAAATAAAGGAAAGGCTGAAAATAGCAGAAGATCACCTTACCGTGCAAGAAGTAAAGAACAAAGACCCACTTGTGATCCTTAGAGATGTCTTTGTATATAACACCGACAAAGACATACTCGAAGCTCTCTGGAATCAGAACAAAAAGATAATGAAAGACCTAGATGAAAAAGAAAAGCTAGAAATTGTTTATAAGAAACGCACCAGAAACCCGCAGACAAACCACGTGGTCATGAGGGTGTCCCCCAAAGTGTGGCAGCGACTGGTTGAGGCGGAGACTGTGGTGATTGACCTGCAGCGCGTGAGGGTAGCTGACCAGTCACCCCTGGTTCAGTGTTCGCTCTGCCTCGGCTACGGGCATGGAAGGCGTTTCTGCAAAGAGACAATAGAGAAGTGCAGCCACTGTGGGGGGCCCCACGTGAAGGCCAACTGTGCGGATTTTCTAGCAAACGAGACACCGTCGTGCTGCAATTGCATGCACGCAAAGATGGACAAAGTGGACCACAACGCATTCAGCAATGAATGCGTTGTGCGAAAAAAGTGGGAGAAATTAGCACGAGCTACAGTAGCTTACCACTGCTAAAGTGGTCCCAGGCCAAAATTCCCCCCCAGATAGCAGCGCAAAGGCTTATCTTATTGCTCAAGCCAACCTCCAACGGAAGAAAATAGCAACAGAGGAAATAATGTATGAAGCCAGCAAGAAAAGGATAGCCTTTGCGCTGCTCCAAGAGCCGTATGTTGGCTCCATTGGCGAAATGAAGAATTATAGGGGGGCCAGGATCTTTCAAGGTGCGAAAAGCGGAACAGAAACGATCAAAGCAGCAATCGCTGTCTTCGATGCCGACTTGGACGTAACCATGCTACCAAACTTTACCACGGCGAATATCGTAGTGGTAAAGATCAGAACGAGCGCCTGGGAGATCGTGGCCATCTCCTACTACTTTGAGCCTGATAATACCACCCTAGAGCCCTTCATGGAACAACTCAAGCAGATGGAGCGACAGATTCAGCCACGGTTCTTACTCATAGGGGGGGACGCGAATGCAAAGAACACCTGGTGGGGAAGCCGAAAGGTGGACCAGAAGGGAGAAGAGCTTGCCGGAACCCTAGAAGAGATGGGCTTGCAGGTACTCAACGAAGGAGATATACCAACATTTGACATGATTCGGGGAAATAAAGCATACACCAGCTTCATAGACGTTACCGCCTGCACAACGGAAATGCTAAGCTTGGTAGACGACTGGAAAGTGAACGAGGGCTGGATAAGTTCGGACCACAACGCCATCACATTTAGAATAAAACTGAAAAAAGCAAAAGGCATGCACATAAAGCGAACAACAAGAAAATATAACACTAAAAAAGCAAACTGGATCCCGTTTCATGAGAAACTGACCAGTTTGCTAGAAGCACAACAAATAAATGAAATAGAAATAAGCAAAATAGAAAGCAAAACAGAATTGGACTTAAAAATAGAAGCATATGAAAAAGCAATAATAGAAACAAGCGAAAGCAACATACCAAAAATTAAAACAAATAGTAAACTTACCCTGCCGTGGTGGTCCGAAGAAATCACGAAGCTGAAGAAGGAAGTCGTCACCAGGAAGCGTCGAATCCGAAATGCAGCGCCGGTCCGGAAGAACAAGGTCATCGCTGAGTACCTGCAAGCAAAAGAAAATTATGAGAATGAGGTTAAAAAGGCACAAATAGAAAGTTGGAAAGAGTTTTGCGGGAAACAGAATAGAGAAGGGGTTTGGGAAGGAATCTACAGGGTGATAGGAAAAACAACAAAGAGACAGGAGGACGTTCCACTGATGAAGGAGGGGAAAGTCGTGGCAGAAGGCGAATCCGCGAAAATGCTCGCCGACACTTTCTACCCGGATGATTCAGAATGCCAGGATAACGCTGACCACCAATCCATAAGAACGATGGCCGCCCACGTAAATGACAGGAGACATGATGAAAAACATGACCCCCCATTTACAATGGAAGAACTAAGAGCATCGGTGGAAAGCTTCAACCCGAAAAAAGCCCCGGGCGAAGATGGCCTGACGGCGGACATCTGCAGTAGGGCCATAGGTCAGAACCCACGACTATTCCTGGCACTTGCCAACAAATGCCTGGAGCAGGAACACTTCCCAACCACCTGGAAAGTAGCAACTGTAGTGGTCCTGCGAAAACCAAACAAAGAAAAATATACTGACCCTAAGTCTTATAGGCCTATTGGCCTATTGTCAGTATTAGGTAAAATCTTTGAAAAAATGGTCATCAGAAGAATAAGGTGGCACTTGGTTCCAAGGATAAGTGCCCGACAGTATGGGTTCATGCCCCAGAAGAGCACCGAGGACTCCCTCT
Source organism: Epirrhoe tristata (assembly GCA_951394285.1). Classification (NCBI taxonomy): domain Eukaryota; kingdom Metazoa; phylum Arthropoda; class Insecta; order Lepidoptera; family Geometridae; genus Epirrhoe; species Epirrhoe tristata. The sequence goes on from OX596153.1 coordinate 10,978, forward strand.
ATGACCTAATGCAACACATCCGAAACAAACTTCACCAGAAAAAACTCATAGTCGTCATATCATTGGACATAGAGGGAGCCTTCGATAGCGCGTGGTGGCCAGCCATCAGAACTAGACTAGCCGAGGAGGACTGTCCAGTAAACATCAGGCGCGTAGTCGACAGCTACCTAGAAGACCGAAAGGTAAAGGTGCGATACGCTGGAGAGGAGTTCCAAAAACATACAAGCAAAGGGTGTGTCCAAGGCTCAATAGGCGGACCAATGTTTTGGAATCTCCTCCTGGACCCACTGCTGAAAGAACTCGAGAGGCGAAACGATTACTGTCAGGCATTTGCGGACGACGTCGTACTCGTGTTCGATGGAGACACAGCACTGGAAGTACAAAGACAAGCCAATGCTGCCCTCGCCTATGCTCAGGAGTGGGGTGTCAGAAACAAGTTGAAATTTGCTCCACACAAGACCAATGCCATGATTGTCACACGAAAGATGAAATATGACACACCACTCCTGAGGATGGGCGGGATCGGCATTGACATGTCTTCCAAGATCAAAATACTAGGGCTAACCATAGACAACAAACTGACCTTTAAAGATCATACGGCAGACATATGTAGGAAAGCCCTAGATATATACAAAAAGCTATCCAGAGCGGCAAAAATTAGCTGGGGTCTCCATCCTGAAGTCGTCCGAACGATTTATACGGCCACGGTGGAGCCAGTTATACTTTATGCGGCTAGTGTATGGGCACAAGCAACCGAAAGAGCAGGAGTGCAAAAGCATCTAAATGCTGTTCAAAGGGGCTTTGCACAAAAGATGAGCAGAGCGTATCGCACCGTGTCTCTTAACTCGGCTCTGGTGTTGGCTGGGATACTTCCGCTTGACCTCCGGATACAGGAAGCAGCTGCACTGTACAAGGCCAAGCGAGGAGTGTTGCAGGGGACACTAGGGGACCGGAGCGTAGAGGCAATGGTGACATACGAGAAGAACCCTCACCCGTCGGAGCTAATGGATCTCAAGTTCGAAAGCCTGGAAGACCGAGACGCCGTGGAAACACACAACACACAAGCAGTTCGAATTTTTACTGACGGCAGTAAAATTGAGGGCAAGGTCGGAGCAGCTCTTTCCATATGGAATAGCAACGCCGAGACCAAAACCCGAAAGTTGAAGCTGTCGTCGCACTGCTCGGTCTACCAGGCGGAACTCTTGGCTATAGTTGAAGCCACAAAAGAGATCCGAAAAAACTCAGCATCTACCTACGGCATATACAGTGACGCTCGATCAGCCCTGCTAACAATAACGAACCCCAACTCCACAAACCCACTAGCAACTGAAGTCCGCAATAATCTAAATTTGTGCATTTTTGGATTTTTTACTGCATTTTTAGTGTAAATTTTGGTTATTTTTGCATTTTAAAAATCAGGGGGGCAAAATCTTCGTTTGCTATTTAGCCTATCACCTAGGGCTTGTCAATACCTTTCAAACGAGCCCAAACTCAGATTGTTTGAAGCAAGAATAGCCAAAGTTAGATCCGGGACGGCCATTTTGGACGCCATCTTTAAATTTTTTAAACCTCTGTATCTTGGCTGTTTATAGACCGATTTGATCAGGGTTTTCTGTGCTGACATCGTCACCTTATTTTCTCTCCGTTTCTTATAAGACACGCTCGATTTAGGGTGCAACTTTAAACTCTCAATTTGACCCTGGAGAGGGATAGGTCTCGGCGAGCACATCACAGAAACCCCAAACACCTGACATCTAGCTTGATTTTTGAAGCTGTAGCGGACTTTTGAAAATTTGGTCGGCCATCTTGGCCGCCATCTTTGAAATTTTGAAACTTCGGTATCTTGGTCGTTTTTTGACCGATTTGTTTGGGATTTTTTGTGCTGGTATTGTCTATCTGTCCTCCTTCCAATTCCTTAGCGACATACCCGATTTAGGGTACAACTTTTGACATTTATTCTGAGCTCGGAAAGGGACAGATCTTGGCGAGGCCATTGCGAAAATATATAACACTATATATTTATCTCCAAAACTGACGAAACAGCGGAGATTCTAAGATTCGGCGGCCATCTTGGACGCCATCTTGGAAATCTTGTAAGCTTCGTATCTCCTAAACTAAAACTCCGATTTTGCCGCGGTTTTTTCTAATACATAGAGAACGTTCTGGACTATCGTTTCGCATATAGAGACTAGCTCTACGTAGAGCAGAAAAAATTACTTAAATTTAAATTTGAAAAACCTTGACAAACAGCAACTTTTTGTTTAGTTGGCCAATAGAGACATACTGTTTGCCTGCGAATCTTACTGTTGCCAGGTAGAGCCCTACTCTACATCTAGTTAACCTAAGAACTTACCTTGTCCTCGCGTCCAGTTTTACTCCAAGTGACCGACGCCAAGGGAACCCACGGAACACCATCTGAAACAAAAGATTAAAATCAAATAAACAGTAGGATAAAAACATAGAAGAGTTGGTAGATTAAACTTACCACTTGCAGGACGATACGCGTGGCTCAGTTGACGGGGGCAGCACCTGTAACAAAAAATTTAGTATTAGAATAGATAGAATTTAGAATACGCTATATTATATTATACACTTTTTATATACAACTTATACAACTTGACTTTTATTATTTACAATTGACGGCTCCTTTGACAAGATGTTTGGAATCAGAACACCTGTCAAAAAAGTAGATGTAGCTGTTGCGGAAATCCATCCCCATCCGCCTTCGCCTAAACACGACCTAGCAGGGCCCTCGCAGCAGAGAGACGAGCCTAGGCCAACCTCAAATGTGAGGCGGAGTATAGACGAGTGGGAAGAACCCAAAAAGACGAGGAAGAAACCAACGACCTTTCAGTCTAAGACTCCAACGCCACCGAAGAAGGCCGCCGCCCTTTCGACTCTAGCCAGGCCAAGGCAGACGTCCGCACCTCCCCAAGAGGGAAAGGTTACAACACGGAGGCCACTGGTGGAGATAGGGGGAAGCCCACAAAAACTGGAGAAGTTCCAGAACAAGACAGCTGAAGCAAAAGCCTGCTTGACCAAGGCGAAGATCAACCTTGAGAACTCTCGAAATCTAAAGACCGACATTAAACAAAATGTCACCCAGGCAGTGGAACGACTCTACGAACTAGTCAAGGAGTCAGAGGCGACCAACTCCCGCGAAAAAGCGAAGACAGTGGAGGTGACGATACACAAAGAGACTGAAAACGAGGCCGAAGGCATGGAAAGAAAGGCAGAAGAAGACAAGGGAAGAAAGGCAGAAGAAGCCGACCTCAGAGAGAAAATAGCAGAGCACTGCAAGCTCTTAAAAGAAAACAACGACAGGATGGAAAGCCTCAGCGCACAAATGGAAAGACAGAGAGAAGTCCTAGAGAAGACCACGTACGCGAGTATCGCGGCAGGCCCACCCCGAAGACAGCCTTCGGAGCAAGCCGCACTGCACTCGGTCGTGATCTCCTCAAAGGACGAAACAGAAACCGGAGAAGACGTTCTGAATAGAATAAGGGAAGCAGTCAAAGCCAAAGATGGAGGAATAAAGGTGGATAGGGTAAGGAAGGCGAAGGATAGGAGGGTTATAGTAGGATGCCGGACCGAACAAGAAAGGGATAAGGTCAAGGAAAGGCTCAGGTTAGCGGACACACACCTTAACGTAGAGGAGATAAAAAATAAGGACCCTCTACTGATACTCAAAGACGTCCTAAACATCAATAGTGACGAAGACGTCGTAAACGCCCTGAGGAACCAAAACCGAAACCTGTTCCAAAGCATTGAAAAACAGGACGATCGAATGGAAATTCGGTACAGAAGGAGGGCCAGAAACCCCCACATGAGTCATATCGTCATAAAGGTGTCTCCGAGGTTATGGAATGACATGACCAAGGTGGGGGAAGTCCACATTGATCTACAGAGAGTAAAGGTGACAGATCAATCCCCCTTGGTACAATGCTCCCTATGCCTGGGCTATGGCCACGGCAGACGGCAGTGCAAAGAGAGCATCGAAAAGTGTAGCCACTGCGGCGGTCCACATATGAGGACTGAATGTGAGTTATGGCGCACCGGATCAACACCTTCATGCTGCAACTGCAAGAACGCAAACCTGGACGCCATAGAACACAATGCATTCAGCCAAGAATGCGCCATAAGGCGAAGGTGGGATGCACTGGCACGGGCCTCTGTGGCATATTGTTAAGGGCTCCTCAATGAGAAATTCGACAGTAAGAAACCCCCCAACCAGAACAGAACCCTACCGAGTGCTGCAAGCCAACCTACAAAAAAAGGAGATCGCTACCAATGAACTTATGGTGGAAGCAGATAAGAGAAAGGTTGCGTTCGCTCTCGTCCAGGAGCCATATGTAGGAGGGATAAGAAGAATGAAGAGTTATAAAGGAACGAGGGTTTTCCAGTGCACTGATGAAGGAGAGGGGACAGTTAAAGCGGCGATAGTCGTCTTTGACCCAGACCTTGATGTGGTACTGTGCCCAGAACTCACCACAAATAACATCGCTGTGGTGAGGATCCAAACCAGTGTCTGGAAAATAACTGCCATATCGTTCTACTTTGAACCAGAACCAAAACCTATAGAACCCTACCTAGAGTTACTAAAGGCAACAATGGACAACATAGGCACTAGGAGTGTCATCATTGGCGGAGATGCAAATGCAAAGAGCACTTGGTGGGGCAGCACGGTCGTAGATAGTAGGGGTGACGACATGTCGGGCACCCTTGAAGAAATAGGCTTGCAGGTACTCAACCAGGGAGACACCCCCACCTTTGACACCATTAGGGGTGGAGTAGCCTACACCAGCCATCCAGACGTGACGGCCTGCTCCATAGATATGCTCGACCTTGTAGAAGACTGGATGGTAGTGGACGACCTCACGAGCTCGGACCACAACGGGATGAGCTTTAACATAGCACTAAAAAGATCTAAAGGTATAAACATAAACAGAACTACAAGACTCTACAATACAAAAAAGGCAAATTGGGACCAGTTTCATGAGAAACTGGCCCAATTAGAAATAGAAAATAAAATTAACATAACAGAAATAGACAAGATAACAGACACAATACAATTAGAACAAGCAATAGTTACATACACAGATACAATAACACAAACATGCATACACACAATACCACAAAAGAAAGCAAAAGAGAAACTTACCCCGTCGTGGTGGTCCGATGCACTCGAGGAATTGAAGAGGAAGTCCGTCACGATGAAACGTCGAGTCAGGAACGCAGCGCCGGTCCGAAGAGCCAAAGTCGTGGATGAGTACCTGCAAGCAAAAGAAACATATGAAAGCGCAGTTAAAATAGCTCAGATAAAAAGCTGGAAGGACTTTTGTGGGAAACAGGATAGGGAAGGTGTATGGGAGGGTATCTACAGGGTCATAGGAAGGACGATGAAAAGGCAGGAGGAGGTGCAGTTGAAGAAGGATGGAAAACAATTGGACCCTAAGGAATCAGCCAAGGTCTTGGCAGACACCTTTTATCCGGAGGATCTGATAGCAGGGGAAAATGCTGACCACCAACACATTCGAGAGAGAGCAAACCAAGTAAATAAGTGGGTTCATGATGAGCAACATGACCCACCATTTACAGAAAACGAACTTCTTAGCGTGGTGGAAAGCTTTAACCCCAAAAAAGCCCCCGGAGCAGATGGCTTTACAGCAGACATCTGCAAGCAGGTGATAACCAGGAACCCGGAGGTATTCCTCAGACTGGCCAACAAATGCCTGGCTCTCTCACACTTTCCTAACATCTGGAAAGCAGCCACAGTAGTGGTCTTGAGAAAGCCAGGCAAAGACGATTATAACAACCCAAAATCGTACAGACCTATTGGGTTGCTGCCAGTCTTGGGGAAGATCCTGGAGAAACTGGCAATCGGACGCATCAAGTGGCATCTCATCCCGAAGCTTAGCAACCGCCAGTATGGTTTTATGCCCAAAAGAAGCACCGAAGACTCCCTCTATGACTTGGTAAACTACATCCGTGGAAAACTGGAGCAGAAGAAACTTATTACCATGATATCCTTGGACATAGAGGGAGCCTTCGACAGTGCGTGGTGGCCAGCCATTAGAGTCAGACTCGCGGAGCAAGGATGCCCAGTCAACCTCAGGAGGCTCATCGACAGCTATCTAGACAATAGAAAGGTCAGAGTCAGATACGCGGGTCACGAGTATGAGAAGGCCACCAGTAAGGGATGCGTCCAGGGGTCCATTGGTGGACCAATCCTCTGGAACCTCCTATTGGATCCACTCCTGAGGGGACTGGATAAACGTGGCAATTACTGCCAGGCATTTGCGGATGACGTCGTCCTCGTTTTCGACGGAGACAACGCTCTGGATATTGCGCGTCAGGCTAATGCCGCTCTGGCCTATGTGAGGGAGTGGGGTGTCATAAATAAGCTTAAGTTCGCGCCACATAAAACCAATGCTATGGTTCTCACCCGAAAACTTAAATATGACACCCCGATCCTAAACATGGGAGGGATCGGTATTAGCATGACGCAAGAGTTTAAAATCCTGGGGCTCATAATTGACAGCAAGTTGACATTTAATGGCCATGCTGCATATGTCTGCAGAAAGGCATTAAATGTGTACAAACAGCTGTCCAGAGCCGCCAGGACAAGCTGGGGCCTCCACCCGGAAATTATCAGGATAATTTACAGGGCAGCAGTCGAACCTGTCATCACGTATGCGGCTAGCGTCTGGGCATCGGCGACGCAGAAGATTGGCATCCGGAAGCAGCTGAATGCGGTCCAGAGGGGGTTCGCCCAGAAACTGACCAAAGCGTACCGGACCGTCTCCCTGAACTCGAGTCTGGCGCTGGCTGGAATACTCCCACTCGACCTCAGAATACAGGAAGCCGCGGCCCTGTATGAGGCAAAGAGGGGAGTGTTCCTGCCAGTGCAAAGGGACAGGGAGGTGGAAAAACCGGTAGCATTTGCTCAGACAAACCACCCGGCGGAGCGCATCAAATTGGACTTCATCAGCCTGATAGACCAAAACGAAGTAGACCTGCATAACACCCAAGCAGTGCGCATATACACCGATGGCAGTAAGATTGAGGGCGAGGTCGGAGCAGCACTATCCATATGGAATGGTGAAGCCGAGACCAAAACCCTCAAACTCAAGCTGTCATCATACTGCACGGTCTATCAGGCGGAGCTCTTGGCACTATGTAGAGCCACGAAGGAGGTCCTGAGGCGCCCAGAGAGAACCTTCGGAATTTACAGTGACTCAAGATCTGCACTGGAAACGCTAGCAAATCAAGAATCCCTCCATCCTCTAGCCGAGGAGGCTCGAAAAAACATCAAGGCGAGCAGAGTCCAGAGTAAGGAGGTGGCCTTATTCTGGATCAAAGCCCACGCAGGATTGGAGGGGAATGAACGAGCAGACGAACTAGCCAAAGAAGCAGCAAGAAACACGAAGAAACGCCCAGATTATGACTTCTGTCCGATTTCATTCGTCAAGCGACAAATCCGCTTGGAGTCGCTTGAGGAATGGAATCGTAGATACAAGTCTGGCGAGACAGCGGGTGTTACAAAACTGTTCCTTCCGGATGCCATTCAAGCCTACAAGATAGTCCGCAAGTTCGAAATCACGAACATAATGACGCAAGTTTTGACAGGGCATGGAGGGTTCTCCGCGTACTTGAACCGGTTCAAGTGCAAGGAGAGCCCATCATGCCTCTGCGACCCTGATACACACGAGACGATAGTCCATATACTTTTTGAATGTCCAATATTTGCCCTCACGAGATACGAAGCTGAACAATCCTTAGACATAAACCTTAACATAGAGAATGCAAATTTGTTGATGTCAAGTAATGAAGTAAGAGGAAAATTTATCAAATATTGTACAGATATAGTAACTAAAGTCACAGCAAGAAATAAATAGGTATAAAGTATGGTGACTATATATTTAAATATATATAAAATCAGCATAAATGTAATAGATAAAAATGAAAATGTCTCGCAGTACAATAAGATAAAAATAGTAACTAGAAAGTAAGTAAACAGATGTGTAAAGATATAATATTATAAACTAGAGATAAGTAATTACATGTAACCAAACCCTAGCAAGTAGAACCAGTATAATAAAGTAGAGTTAGAATAAGATGTAAAAATAAGATACAATAGAAAATAAGAACCCTAGCCGATAAGAACCCCTAAATATAAAATATGTAAACCCTGAACCCATAAATCCTAAAACTAGGCAGAAATAATATTAGAGAACTTTTATAAGCGTGAGAGAATAAAGAATGACAAAGAGAATAGAATAAAAAGAGCATTATAAAAGATAGAATGGAATGAAAGACCTTACCCTTAAACCCATTCAGGGTACAGAAATAAATAAAAAGAAGTTAAAATAAAGAAAAAGAAAAAAAATGGCTTTGACGACTTTCGTCAAAGGAGAACGAGGAAAAAAAAAAAAAAAAAAAAAAAAAAAAAAAAAAAACCTAACCTAACCTAACCTAACCTAACCTAACCTTTTTTTTTTTTTTTTTTTTTTAACGCCGGAAAATGCCTAACGCATTCCCCACCACCGCGGGGGCGGCGGAGGGGATATGTGGGGCTTGCACCCACTAAAAACCGGCGGGGTTCTCTTCTTGACGCCTTCTTGCCGGGGCTACGGGTACGCGCGAGCATTCTTCCACGGCCCCGGCGGCGTTGGCTCTTTCAGAGCCCCTCCAACTGGTGAGGCGACCGCCTCTCACCGATTCTCCTAGGAGAGGCGCGCGGAACACCCACGCGCACCGTCTCTCAAGGCCTTTCTTGGGCGACGGCACCCCCCGGTGCCGCCGCCATGGCCAATTCACGGGGGTCGGAGGTCTTGGAGGAATCTCCTCCTCCGACGCCCAAGTCTCTTTCTGCGGATCGGGTTGGTGGCCAGGGCTTCCCGCTCCCTTTCCGCGTTTTCTTTTAGCGAAATGACATCTTCGCAAAAAGATATGGCTGCTGCCCAGGACTCATCGTTTCCGACCATGTGTTTTACCAAGGCCGGGAGTGACAAGTCATTGCCCACTTTATTTATTAGCGCACGTCTTTGGTCAGCCCAGGATGTGCAGACCTCAAGCGTGTGTTGCGCTGAGTCTTCTACTGCGCCACAATGATGGCACTGACTGGTCGCTTCTCTTCCAATACGACACAGGTACTTCGAGAAACAACCGTGTCCCGAAAGTACCTGTGTCAGACGAAATGTTAAGGACCCATGATCCCTCTCCAGCCATTCTTTTAGGATAGGCCGAACAGCCTCTATCGTCCTCACTCCAGCATTAGGCTGAGCCAGCCGACCGAGCCACTCCTCTACGAGGGTTCCGTGGTACTCGAGTCGTTTGCCTTCTATTTCGCGCTGTGCTGGCCATTGGCCACCTGCAATTTCTGCCTCCTTCCAGAAATACATCTGCGTAAGGCCTTTGGCGTCCAGGTCCCAGGGTAGGGAGCCTGCCAAGGTACACGCCGCCTCAAAGGAGACCGTGCGGTATCCCCGTATCACCCTTAACGCCATCGCTCTCTGCGGAGATCGCAGCAGAGCTTGGTTCTGGCTGTTAAGGGTGTCGGCCCACACGGGAGCTCCGTACAGTGCCATGGACCTCACAACACCCATGTAAAGCCTTCGGCAGCCCGCTGTTGCGCCTCTCAGGTTGGGTAGAATACTTCCCAGGGCAGCCGCCGTTTTTGTCAGCTTCGGCATCAATCTCTTAAAGTGGGCGTTGAAGTCCCATCGGCTGTCGAGGACGAGTCCTAGGTACTTCATCGTCGACTCGACACCGATGCGGACTCCACCCACTACAATATGCGCGTCCACTGGGGGCTTCTTTCTTGGCCCGTGAAAGCATAGCGCCTCCGACTTACTGAGCGCTACCTCGAGCCCAAGCCGCTTGATGCGCTCCACAACCTGGGCAACACCCGCAGTGGCAAGGATAGCCGCCTCACGGAACGACTTTCCTCTAGCCGTCACCAATGTATCGTCAGCATAGCAGGTGACTTCTATCCCCCATAGATTAGCACCCCGCAGGACCCAGTCATACCCTATGTTCCACAATAAGGGACCCAGGACCGAGCCCTGCGGAACACCGCACGACATTCGATGGTTCTTCCAACCTTCCTGGCCTAAAAACGATATACGTCGATCGTTTAGGTACTCCTCTACGACAAGGCGGAGATAGTGAGGCACTTGATGAAATTTAAGTGCCTCTTTAATGCAGCTCCAGGGCAAGGTGTTAAAAGCGTTCGCAATGTCTAAGGACACCGCAATAACAACCTCACCCCGGGATACTGCTTCATCCGCAGCCATCTTAACTTTCAGGATGGCGCCAACCGTCGACCGCCCCCGCCTGAAACCGAACTGGTTTTCGTTGAGGTTAGGCCCAACGCAGTTCATGTGACCGACGAGACGGTCGGCGATTATGCGCTCGAGAAGTTTGCCCACATCGTCCAAGAGAACAATGGGGCGATAGGCAGACGGCGAGTCTACTGGACGCCCTTCCTTCTTGAGCAAGACTAATTTCCCCGTCTTCCACTGTTCCGGGAAACGGCCTTGCTTCAGACAAGCGCTGAACAGCTTTTGGAGACGTGAGCCCAAGGCTTCCGTTGCTAAAGCAAGCGCACGGCCTGGGATGTTATCTGGCCCTGGAGCTGTATTTTTAGTCTTGAGCCGCTGGACCACTACCCTCATCTCGACATCGCTAACGTCCTGTACCTCAACTTCAGGGTTGTTCTCCTCACCAGAAGGGACCATCAGTGGTGGTACATGTTCCTCTCTTGCTGGAAACAAAGCCGACACCACAGAGTCTAAGAACCTCGGCTCAAGGCTTTGAGTTAGAGGCGGTGCCCATGGACGAAGTTTTGCCCGCACTAGCCTGTACGGCCGTCCCCATGGATCTTGCTTCAAGGTTTCCAGCATCTCGTCGTGCGAAGAACACTTCGATTGTGCTATGGCGACCTTCAAGCTGGATTTCGCTGTTTTGTACGCTTCGTACAGTTCCTCTTCCGCGTCCTCATCTCGGATTCTTCTCCTGCGTTGCCTTGTGTATAGGCGTCTAGCCTCAACACACGCACTGCGGAGTTCGGTAAGCTCAGGCGTCCACCAGTGTACTTTGCGTTTGGGCGTTGGGGGCCCAGCCCTCGGCATAGAGGCGTCACAGATTTCAGTCAGAGCCTCCCTGAACCAGATTGTCTCGTCCTGGATGTCTAATTCCGACTCCTCTGGTTCTGGTATCCAGGCTTTGACTATCGAGGCCTCCTTCAGTGCATCTCGGTCGAGGCGCTTTAGCGCCCATCGCGGATTTTCCCGATCCTCTGGAGGTCTGTGTTGGGTCACTGAAGAACGCTTGACCTCGAACCAAATATAGCGGTGGTCCGAAAGCGTCTCCTCGTCTTGCAGGACCCTCCACCCTTCAATCCGACTCACCAGATTTGGGCTCGCGAGACTTATGTCCACGATGGACTGGCCTTGCGGTCGCACGCAGGTAGCCACTGAGCCCCGATTCAACACCGTAAGCCCAGCGGTGAGTGCCCACTCCTCGAGAGTGTCACCCCGCACATTAGTGACAGGAGACCCCCATGCCGCTGACTTCGCATTGAGGTCTCCTAAGAGAAGCACTGGGTGCGGGTGACTTCGCCCTGCAAGAGCCCCAATCTCGTCGAGGAGGCTCTCGAAATCAGAGAGGAGCCCGTTTGGCGAGAAGTAAGCGGCGATGACCATTACTCCAGTCACCTGAGCCGCCACATAACCACGGCCTTTTGTGGTCTTGTCAAAAGTGACCCCCCTTGACACAATTGCAACCATTCCTGTATCATCTCCTACCCAGTTAGGACTAGGAGGGATACAGTATGGCTCTCCGACAGCTGCTATGTTACTCAACCACTGCGCCATGCTCTGGACCAACAGGTTTTGAGCACTGGCGCAGTGGTTGATATTCGCCTGAAGTATGCGGAGAGCCATACTAATTGTTGGTTGTATCCATCACCTCCTCTTCCCCTGCCTGTGATGGGGGATTTGGCCTACTGGCAGGCTTTCGTCTTGGTTTGGGAGGGGCACAGGCTTTGCTTCCCAGCCGGTGCGCAGACGGTTTATTTGCCGCTGCGCATAGGGAACATCTTGGGGGTGCAGTGCAGGTTGCCGACTTGTGGCCAGGACGACCACATCGGTAGCAGTCCAGGCTGCGATCGTCTTCCTCGGTGCACATGGCACGAGTGTGACCCTTTTGCAAGCACCTAAAACACATCATCGGCCGGGCTTGCAACATCTCAACCCGGGCCGAGACCCACCCTACGAGTAGGCGGCCCTCTTCCTGTATCTTCTTTGCGGCCACCACTGGGCAGCTCACCACTGCAACTCCGGTGCCCTGGTAGGTGCGCTTAACTTCACCTACCACTCTTACATTTTCTTTGGGACACCCGCCACGTAGTGCCACGACATTGACGATGTCCTCCTTAGACACAGAGTCGTCAAGACCTGTGAGTCGAAATTCTGCGCACTTCGTGGGCCTAGAGACCCTAGCCAGATCCTCACCAAGAGCCTCTCGTAGCTTTTGGGCAAGGGTGTCAGCTTTTTCAGCGCTTGCCTCTCCGCCTGCCACTTCCAGTATGCGGGCACCAGTAGCCGCCTTCCTGAATCTCAGGCTCGTAATGCCACAGCTGGGCAAGTCAATTTTTGACTTTGCGTCAGCCAACACCGTAGCATACGATGCCCCTTTCTCTTCTGCTCCCGGCTGCAGAGTAATGACAACTGCTGCAGTCCGGGGCGGGCGCAACTTTGCCGCAGCTTTTTTGCCTGGGGGCTTAGTGTTGCCCGTTTGCCGTGCATTGGAGGGCTTGGATGGCGCCACTTTTGGCTTGGCTTTTTTGCCGCGCCTTGTCACGGTGGACCATCCCTCCTCTGTGGCTTCAGGAGCAGGAGTTGGGTCAGCAGCTTGCTTCTTCTGTGTACCCTGAGTTTTCGATGAGGAAGCACTTTCCTGACTCTGTTTATCCTTCTCCTTTTCCTTCTTCTTACCTTTCGGCTGAGAGGATGAATTCTCAGCCACTTTAGACTGCTCGGGAACAGACTCCTGGCGTTTATCAGCCGCCAAGGGCGGACGTAGTCTTTTTTCGGGGAGGAGTCTTTCCTCCATCCCCTCAAATCTGGCGTTAATCATGCTGCCTACTTGCAGCATGATGTGTCGCGCCAGTTCCTCTTGTTGGCTCGTAGATGCCGAAAACGAGCCAGCGTCCTGATGGGTCCTACCCGCCGAAGAGGATGCCCCATCCTTGTTGAGAACATTGGCTTTAATTTCAGCAAGGTCCCTACGTAAATCCGCCATTTCACTTCGCAAGCGAACATTTTCCGCTTGGAGTTTCTTGGTCTCCTCCGAGACAGAGTTTTTGTAGAGCACTGCCACTGCCACCTTTATTGACTCAACAGCGTCTTTGAGTGCCTTCGCAAAAGTTCCCTTTAAGTTCTTAGACTTTGAGGCTACTTTCAGAATAACGTCTGTCGCTTCTTCTACCTGTTTATTCAGGTCATGAGCCAGACCGCTATTTTCTTCTATGCCAACTGGAGGTGCTATTTTCCGTGTGGCCTTATGATATGCCATTTGTGCAGCAACTTCTTCCTCTGCTAGACGATTGGCCTCTTCTCGCTTAAGCGCAGTCAACTCTGCCTGTGCCTTAGCAAGTCCAACGTACTCTCCTGTTGTTGGGGGGCGTCCCCTGCCCCTCTTAGCGTACGTCTTTATAGGCCTGGTCATGACTGTCTCATCACATGAAGCAGTCTCAGACCCCGACTCCTCATCGTGCGGCCGTTTACCAGGCGTCAATTGTTGCTTCCTCCAGAACTTGGAGGACAAAGGTTCTACAAGAACGCTACAATCGCTGAGCCTTGAGTCGGCATCAGACTCCACACTTTTAAACGACATATTGTCGCCAGAACTTCTGGCCTTTTCGGCCCTACTGTGCACTAACGCGCACGCATTCTCCTCTTCCTGTTGGTCATTACGACCACCACTTCTTAAAGGTTTTTTGTAAGTTTCAATATCCATAATTGATCCCACGAGTGTATGAGAAATACACGTCACCTCGGCCAGAGCTCAAAGTAGCCGGGGAAGCCTAATTAGGCACAGGGGGACGGCAGGTACCCTGGCCTTGACGCAGTAGGACTGGTTTAACCGACCAGCCAGCCTGAAACGCTGCGCCGCCGCTCAGTTCGCGGGTGATTTTTTATTGAGGTTTTCTTCCTCGCGGCCCAGGCGACCAAGCCAAGGCCCTCGGTCCCACTAGAGCCCGGAGGCTCGTCGTTGTGGGATAACGAGTTTGAGTGGTTGGCCGCAGGAGTAATTAAACTCAACTGCGACCTGCCCGACGGTAGGGTTAGTACACGCCGGACACCAACTCCAAAAGCGCCGTGAGGCGCACACCGCCAATGATCTATCCTCCTCCTACACGGACTCGGATGATTCACCACTATAAACATTATGTACAGAAACATAAACGCCAATATACACCCCCCCCCTTTAGGCAACAGCCCAACCCGACAACTAACTCCCCCCCATTCCATAAGCCCCTTTACCGCTCCCCTATAACCCTTTACCCCTCCCCTATAACCCTTAACCCACCCCACCCGACCCCGAACCCTCCCAAGCCTACCCCACCGATACCGTCCCAAAATGGAACTGCACCGGCGCCTGTGGTTTTTGTTACGTCTATTTCTGAAGGAAATAGACCAATAGCAGGCGGCAACCTCGAGCAGGAAGAACCACAGACTTGCCTTAGGGGATCTCAACGACTTGCGCTCCTCCCTAAGACCGACGCTTCCCTACCCGCGCACCCCCGCGGAGTAAGGAGGTCCTGCGCTTATCCACGCATGGTTAAGCGCAGAACCCGCCCAACCTAACCTAACCTAACCTAACCTAACCTAACCTAACCTAACCTAACCTAACCTAACCTAACCTAACCTAACCTTTTTTTTTTTTTTTTTTTTATCGCCGGAAAATGCCTAACGCATTCCCCACCGTCGCGGGGGCGGCGGAGGGGATATGTGGGGCTTGCACCCACTAAAAACCGGCGGGGTTCTCTTCTTGACGCCTTATTGCCGGGGCTATGGGTACGCGCGAGCATTCTTCCACGGCCCCGACGGCGTTGGCTCTCTCAGAGCCCCTCCAACTGGTGAGGCAACCGCCTCTCACCGAGTCTCCTAGGAGAGGCGCGCGGAACACCCACGCGCACCGTCTCTCAAGGCCTTTCTTGGGCGACGGCACCCCCCGGTGCCGCCGCCATGGCCAATTCACGGGGGTCGGAGATCTTGGAGGAATCTCCTCCTCCGACGCCCCGGTCGTCTGCTGCGAGTAGGATCGGTAGACGAAGCCTCCCTCTCCCGCTCTGTGTCTTCCTTCTGCAACATTACTCGTTCGCAGAAGTTTTTTACCGCCATCCATGCCTCTTCGTTGTCCACCATTGCGTTTACAACGGCGGGAAGTGAGAGGTCATTACCCACAATTTGCATCAGTTCATGTCTTTGCGTGGACCATGCTGTGCAATCTTCAAGCGTGTGCTGTGCACTGTCTTCTGGATTATTGCAGTGATGACATTCTGGCGTTTGTTCCCTCCCGATTCTATGCAAATACTTGCCGAAACAGCCATGTCCCGACAATATCTGGGTGAGCCGGAAGGTCATTGGGCCATGTTCTCGCATTAGCCACTGCTCGAGGTTTGGTCGGATTGCCTCGACTGTTCTGGCCCCGGCTTGAGGCTCAGACAATCTGGTGAGCCATTCTTCGATAAGAGCGTTACTCATCAGAGCTCTTTGTTCCTCTATCTCCCTTTCAACTAAACGATGACCTCGTTGCATCTCTTCTTTCCGCCAAGAGTACATTGTGGTAAGGCCTCTCGCGTCAAGATCCCAAGGTATGGATCCAGCTAGTACGCAGGCCGCCTCAAAAGATATTGTGCGGTAGCCTCGGACTACTCTCAGCGCCATCGCTCTCTGGGGATTTCTCAGCACAGCGATGTTTTGGCTGCTGAGAGTAGTTGCCCACACCGGAGCTCCATATAAGGCCATGGAGCGTACTACGCCCATGAATAGCTTTCGGCAGCTCACTTTGGCCCCTCTTAAGTTTGGCAGTAAGCCTCCTAGTGCACCAGCTGTCCCAATGAGCTTAGGAGCCAGTCTTTCAAAGTGGGCGGTGAAGTCCCACCGGCTGTCGAGGACGAGTCCCAGGTATTTCATCGTCGACCCGACGCCGATGCGGACTCCACCCACTATCAAGTTAGACCCCACTGGCGGCTTATTTCGAGGACCATGAAAGGCTATCGCCTCGGACTTATCCAAAGCCACCTCTAGCCCAAGTGTCTTGATGCGGGTGACCACTTGAGCCACACCGGCTGTGGCCAACAGGTTAACTGATCTATGGGATTTGCCACGTGCGGTGACTAATGTGTCGTCAGCATAGCACGTGACATTGACGCCCCATAAATTAGATCCCCGCAGCACCCAATCATAACCTATATTCCACAGGAGAGGTCCTAAGACCGACCCCTGTGGAACTCCGCAAAACATTCGATGTTGGACCCATCCTTCGTTCGTCTTGAAGGACACAAAACGCTCGTTCAAGTAGTCCTCAATCACTCGGCAAAGGTATTTGGGCACTTGGTGGTATCTCAGTGCTTCTCGAATACAACTCCAGGGCAAGGTGTTGAATGCATTGGCAATGTCGAGCGACACTGCCAACACCACCTCACCCCTAGAAACCGCCTCCTCTGTGATCCTCTTGATCTGCAGGATAGCGTCGATTGTTGAACGACCTCTGCGAAAACCGTATTGGTTGTCGTTCAGATCCGGGCCCATGCAGTTCATATGTTGGGTTATGCGGTCGGCAATAATACGCTCGAAGAGCTTGGCGACTTCGTCCAGCAAAACAATTGGGCGATATGCGGACGGTGAGTCGGCCGGACGCCCGTCTTTCTTCAAGAGGACGAGGCGACCCGTCTTCCATCTGGACGGAAAACAGCCCTGCTCCAAGCAGGCACTGTAGAGTCCTCGTAAACGGTCACCCAGAACTTTCGAGGCGACAACCCATGCCCGGCCAGGAATGCCATCCGGTCCTGGGGCCGTGTTCTTCAGACTGAGGCGTTTGATTGCCATCCTTAACTCGACCTCATGGACCTCTGGCGTTTCCTCTTCGACATTCACCTCTTCTTCTGGTGGTGCCATAGTGGGTGGCACATGCTCCTCTCTGGGTGGGAATAGAGCCGAAACAACACTAGTGAGCAGTTCGGGCTCCATTGACTCCGTTAACGGCGGTGCCCAGGGGCGGAGCTTTCCTCTTACCAATTTATATGGACGCCCCCAAGGGTCTCGGTTGAGGACTTCCAGGAATTCATCATGTGAATTACTTTTTGCCTCTGCGATGGCCATTTGCAGGGCTTCTCTCGCTCCTTTATACTGGCTGTACAGCTGCAACTCCATCTCCGCGACTCTCAGTCGCCTACGCCGGTACCTAGTATATTCGCGTCTTGCCGCAACACACTCCTCGCGAAGCTGAGAGAGTCCCGGCAACCACCAATATACTTGGCGCTTTGGGGGGTGCGGGCCGACTCTGGGCATTGCCGCATCGCACACGCCCATCATGGACTCGTGGAACCATTCCACTTCCGCATGAATGTCAGCTGCGGTTAGTTCGGCAGGTGGAGACACCCATGCTTGAACTATGGCAGCTTCTTCCATTGCGCCTCTGTCTAGGCGTTTCAGAGACCAGCGTGGACTGTCTCTGTGATTTTCTTCGCTAGATCTACTGGCAACTCTTGGCGCAGCGGCTACCTGAAACTGGATGTACCGGTGGTCTGACAGGCTTTCAGTGTCTGCCAGGACCTCCCACCCGTTTACACGCTGCGCCAAATTAGGGCTTGCGAAAGATACGTCTACTATGGACTCTCCTTGAGGGCGCACGCAGGTGCTGACTGATCCCCTATTGAGGATAATTAGCCCGTTTTCAAGTGCCCACTCTACTAGCGCATCTCCCCTGGCATTCGTTACAGAGGATCCCCATGCTGCTGACTTAGCATTAAGATCGCCAAGCAAGAGCACAGGGCGGGAGTGATTTTGTCCAACAACAGTAGCTAAGTCAGCAAGAAATCTCTCGAACTCTGAAAGGACTTTATTCGGTGAGAAATAGACGGACACCACCATTATTCCTCTAATAAAGGCTGCAACCCAGCCATTTCCCTTCACCACTTTGTCTATGGAAACGCCACGTACTACAACTGCAACGATGCCGTCCCTATCCCCTGCCCAGTTGGATCCGGGAGGGATGAGGTAAGGCTCGGAGATGGCCGCCACATTAATCATGTGCTCCGCCAAGGCCTGGGTCATAAGATCCTGGGCCCTGGCGGAGCACATGAGGTTCGCCTGGAGAAAGCATAGAGCCATACTAACTTGTCTCCATGCGAACCCTCTCATCCCCCGCTTGTGACGAGGGGCAGCTGGATGCTGTCTGTGCTGTGGCTGATGAGTCTGCAGCCTTTTGAGCCATTCTCCTCTTCGGCTTGGGAGGGGCGCATGACTTACTGCCCAGCCTATGCGCTGAGGGCTTGTTGGCCGCCGTGCAGACTGAGCATTTGGGCGCAGCAGTGCACGCCGACATCTTGTGACCTTGCTGACCGCAGCGATAACATTCTTCGCTGCGGTCGGTCTCTGCAGTGCACTGTGCACGCACATGTCCGTTTTCTAGGCAGCGGTAGCATCTTAGTGGCCTGGGCTGCAACAATTCTACCCTAGCTGATACCCAGCCCACTAAAAGCCTGCCCTCTTCGTTAAGTTTCTTAGCGGTGGCAACCGGACAGCTGATAAGCGCTGTTCCAGTGCCTTGGTAGGTGCGTTTCACCTCCCCAACTTTGACCGATTCAACCGGACACTCACCTCGTTGGGCAACAGCAGCTGCGATGTCCTCTTTTGACACCGAGTCGTCTAGTCCAGTGACCCTGAACTCGGTGCACTTTGTGGGTCTTGATATGCGAGCTACCTCGTCCCCCAAGACCTCCCTCAACTTTTGAGCAAGGGTGTCAGCCTTTTCGTTACTAGTGTCTCCCGCAGCAACTTCCAGGATACGAGCTCCTGTAGCAGCTTTGCGGAAGCGCAGGCTGTTGATGCCACAGCTGTTGAGGTCCACTCGTTGCTTAGCTTCCGTCAATATGTTGGCATATGTTGCCCCTTTTTCTTCAGCTCCCGGCTGCAGTGTGATCACTACTGCTGCAGTCCGGGGAGTCCTTAGCTTCCTCTTCTGCTTCTTTTTCTGCTTTTTCGCAGGGTTGGAAGCTGAGGGGGCCTTTGAAGCTTGCTTTGCAGCTGCTTTCTTTTTGTTACCCCGCTTCGTCACCGTTGTCCAGCCTTCATCAACTGCCGCAGTCTCCGGTGCTGTGGGAGAGTTGTGGGTCTCTGAAGCTTCTGCTGTTTTAGCAGCAGCCTTCGACTCCTTTCCCTTCTTTCCCTGGTTTTTACTAGGAGGCTTTAAAGCCTCCGGAGTAGCGGCAGGAGAGCATTTTTCAGTAGCTGCTGTCTGCTTTCTTTTGTCGGCGGCCAGAGGAGGTCGTAATCTCTTCTCAGGCAGTAGCCGTTCCTCCATATTCTCAAAACGAGCATTCATCATGTTGCCCACTTGGAGCAAGATTGAGCGCACCAGCTCCTCCTGCTGGGAGTTGTTGTTCCCGGTGGAAGGGGAAGATGGCTGCCTGACTCCTGCCTCTGGATGGCTTGATCCTATAGAAGGCGCCGCCGACTCCGTCACTCTGATCTTCAACTCCATCAGTTCTTTGCGAAGCTCCGACAGTTCCGTCCTAAGACGGGCATTATCTGCCTGGAGCTTCGCTGTCTCCTTGCTAATCGATGTAGCGTATAAAGATGCTACTGCCGCTTTGATAGATGCAGTCGCCTCCTTTAAGGCCTTACAAAAGGTACCCTTTAGGTTGCCCGACTTTCCCGCTACCATCTCGATTACTTCGGCTGCATCACTGACCTGTTGAACAAGGTCGGATGCAAGCCCACTATTAGCCTCTTTCGGCTCAGGTGGAGCAACTTTCTGAGCAGCTTTATGACTTGCCACACGAGCTGCAACATCCTCCTCGGCCTTAAGTCTAGCTTCCTCTCGCCGCAAAGCGTTAAGATTGGCCTGGGCCTTAGCCAAGCCTACGTAACGCCCTGTAGTGGGAGGGCGACCTCTTCCTCTCTTCGATGTCTGGGCTATGGGATCAGCTACGGCTTCCTCATCGCTCGTACCTGACTCTGAAAGTCGTACCTCAGCCCGCCTTTTGCCATAGACAGCCATATCTTTCTTCCAGAACTTTGAAGACAATGGCTCCACCACTACGCTGCAGGCGCTAGTCCTCGATTCAGCGTCCGAGACACTAGCAAATGACACGTCACTAAGTGACCCTCTAGATACGACACTACGTCGTCCACTCGCCGAATCATCGGCGAAAATCTGCGCCGAAACGCCCTCTGCCTGGTCTTTACAACCAACACCAACTAGTTTTTTGTTTTTGTTTTTAAGTTCCAATTCCATACTTAATCCCACGAGAATTAGGGAAGTATAAGGTCACCCCGGCCAGTGCCCTTGTAGCCGGGGAAGCCTAATTTTCGCCACGGGGGTCAGCCGGTTCCCGGGCTAGGACGCAGTAGCAGGCGGAATTCCGTCCGCCCAGACCGGAGGACTCACTTTCCCGAAAACCGGGGAAAGTAAGTCTCCCGATCTAAACCTTGTCGCTGCGTCCGCCGAACTAGTTTCGGGTAATTTTTTATAGAGGTTGTCTTCCTCGCGGCCCGGGCGGTTAAGCCAAGGCCCTCGTTCCCACTAGAGCCCTAAGGCTCGTCGTTGTGGGGCTACGATTTTTGAGCGGTGGCGACGGGAGATAAATCACCCGCCGCCTGCCCGACGGTAGTGTAAGTACACGCCGGGCCCGACTCCGAAAGCACCATGAGGCGCACACCTCCAACATTCCGTCCTCCTCCGAAACGGACTCGGACAATCCACCAATCTACATATATATATATTTACCTAAGATAAAAATATATATTTACACCACTATACAACCCCCACCCCCCCTCAGCAACAGCCCGGCCCAACAACCAACTCCCACCCCATTCCTTAAACCCCTTTTACCCACCCAGCCTTCGTCCAGACCACGCTCCTCTGAATGAGGAACGCGTGGAGAAGTTTTTCCCACCCAACCCCAAACCCTCCCAAGCCTACCCCACCGATACCGTCCCATACTGGAACGGCACCGGCGCTTGTGGTTTTTGTTACGTCTATTTCTGAAGGAAATAGACCAATAGCAGGCGGCAACCTCGAGCAGGAAGAACCACAGACTTGCCTTAGGGGATCTCAGCGACTTGCGCTCCTCCCTAAGACCGACGCTTCCCTACCCGCGAACCCCCGCGGAGTAAGGAGGTTAACATAAAAATACAAGCGGACCCCACTCTATCTACAGAAAACATTGCTTACGCAACCCTTAGTACGGATTCTTGGAAAATAGACATTGTGTCAGCTTATTTCGAGGACAGTCAGCCTCTAGATCCCTATTTAATCCACCTTAAAAAGATCCTGACTCAATCCAAAATAAAAAACATTATAGTTGGAGGAGACTTTAATGCATGGAGTCCCTGGTGGGGAAGTATCTCAGAGAACGACAGAGGAGCAGATTTGGCTGCCTTTTTCGACGAAACAAACATGTTCATACTGAACCAAGGAGACAAGCCAACTTTTGAAACCGTGAGAAACGGAAAATCTTATAAAAGCAGAGTCGATGTGACAGTCTGCAGTGAGGATGCCCTTCCAAAAATAGATGACTGGGAAGTTGACGAAGCCGTCTCGAGCTCAGACCACAACGCAATAAGATTCAATGTTAGTCTAGAAAAACCTACCATAGAAATAAACAATAAATCAACTAGAATATATTATACGAAAAAAGCGAATTGGTCGGAATTTAAAATAACTTTAGACAGAAAATTAAAAGAAAACGAATTAAGTGAATTAAAAATAAAAGAAACGAAAACAAAAGAAGAATTAGAAGAGAAAATTAATAAATATATAAACAGCATTAAAGAAGCCTGTGAAAAAACAATACCAAAAATTAAGGAAAACAGAAAATTTAGACTACCTTGGTGGACAGAAGAACTAGAGAAGAAGAAAAGAGATATGACAACAAAAAAGAGAAGAATTAGATGTGCAGCACCAACAAGAAAAGAATACGTCATACAGGAATACTTGGAAGCCAAAGAAATATATGAAGAGGACGCAAAGAAAGAGCAAACGAAAAGCTGGAAAGATTTCTGTACAGCACAGAACCGAGAGACAATGTGGGATGGGATTTATCGCGTCTTACGGAAAACGTCGAAAAGGCATGATGACGTTCTGTTAAGTAATGATGGAAAAATCCTAACCCCAAAAGAATCGTCAGATTTTCTACTGAGCTCATTCTTCCCAGATGATGGAAAAGAAGAGGATCTCGAAGAACATAAAAAAGTGAGACAAGAAGAAGAGAGTTATGGAAAGTCAGAGGAAGAATGTATAGAAGAAGACCTACCTTTTACTGTCTGGGAAGTAGTGAGCTCTATGGAAAGTTTCAACCCAAGAAAGGCACCAGGGGAGGATGGATTAACTGCAGACATATGTGTGGCAGCTATAAACACAAATAGCAAGCTGTTTTTGGAGATAGCAAACAGGTGCTTATCCCTTGGACTCTTTCCAAAAGCATGGAAAATCGCCTCTATAATAGTCCTAAGAAAACCAGGGAAAAGCGATTACACACATTCCAAGTCTTATCGCCCCATTGGTCTTCTCTCAGTATTTGGCAAAATACTTGAGAAAATGATAGTGAAACGTATCAGGTGGCACCTGCTGCCTAAGTGCAATCCGAGGCAATATGGATTTATGCCACAGCGTTGTACGGAGGACTCCCTCTATGATCTAATAAACTACATCCGGGATGAGATAAAACACAAAAAGATCACAATTTTAATATCACTGGACATAGAGGGAGCCTTCGACAATGCATGGTGGCCTGCAATAAAGAAGCAACTTAGAGAAAAGCGGTGCCCGATAAATTTAAGAAAAATTATTAACAACTACCTCAAGGATCGACAAGTAAAAGTGACCTATGCAGGAGAAGCCTCCATAAAAAACAACACCAAAGGATGTATTCAAGGATCAGTGGGGGGACCCACTTTTTGGAATATTTTGCTAGACCCTCTATTAGAAACTCTGGAAAAGAAAGGAATTTACTGCCAAGCTTTTGCAGACGATATAGTCCTTATTTTCTCCGGTAACAAAGTGTCAGAAATGGAAATACAAATAAATGAAACCCTAGAGAATGTACACAAATGGGGAATAGTAAATAAATTAAAATTTTCAGCCCTAAAAACTAACGCGATGCTTATAACAAATAAACTAAAATACGACACTCCAGATATAAACATGGGGGGAGTAAGAATAAATATTGTTGATGAAATTAAATTATTAGGACTTACTATAGACAGGAAACTAACGTTTAACAATCATGTATCTAATATCTGCAAAAAAGCATCTAGTATATGTCACCAATTAACGAGAGCAGCTAAAACAAATTGGGGTCTAAATCCGGAGATAATAAGGACTATATACGTCGCAGTTATAGAACCAATTATTCTATATGCATCGAGCGTATGGTTCCAATCCACTGACAAAATCATAATCAATAAAAAACTCAACTCTGTACAACGAGGATTCGCTCAAAAAATATGCAAATCTTACAGGACAACCTCGTTGAATTCGGCTCTACTTCTAACAGGGTTAATACCCTTAACCCTCAGAATACATGAAGCAGCCTACATCTATGAAGTGAAACGAGGAAAACCTTTACACAAATTTATAGCAGATAGACAACTAGAAAGTAAAGTAAGCTTCATGGAGGCGACCCATCCAGCCAAAGAAGAGGAAATTAAATTTCAATGTATAGAAGATTGGACTGATGAAACCCTAGAGAAAAAGAACATAGAAGGACTATTGGTATTCACAGATGGAAGTAAAATAGAGGGAAGGGTAGGAGCCGCCCTAACATGGTGGAAAGGAGGAAGGGAAACAAAAAACAAAAAACTACATTTAGCGCCATTCTGCACAGTTTTTCAAGCAGAAATGTACGCGATCTATATAGCCACAGAACAAGCTTTAAAAGAGAATGAATCAAAGCTAACAATATTAAGCGACTCAAGATCGTCTTTGGAACTCATTCAAAAATGTGATACCTTTCACCCACTGGCATTCAAAATCAGGAAAAACTTATCAACTCTAAGAGAAAAAGGCAAGAACGTGGAACTTTTTTGGGTTAAAGCTCACATAGGAGTGATGGGTAACGAACGAGCGGATGAATTAGCAAAGTCAGCAGCACTCAGATCCAAAACAGTAGCCGACTACGACAAATGCCCAATTTCCTTCATAAAAAGAGAGCTGAGACAAGAATCGATAGAACAATGGAATAACATATACATTAATTCAAATACATCAAAAACCACAAAAGCTTTCTTCCCAAATGTCTTTACAGCATACAAAATATTAAAAGAAGTAACACACAACCAAATACTAACACAAATACTTACAGGCCATGGAGGATTTGGGCAATACCTCCACAGATTTAAATTAAAACAGTCACCTGAGTGTATATGTGACCCTAATGAAGAAGAATCCATTTTACACTTAATCACAAAGTGTCCGAAATATGACCAAAGACGTAACGATCTCGAAATAGAGTTCAATGATAATGTAAGAATAGAAACACTACCGGAATGGATCGGACAGAAAACAAGAAGGGAGAAATTTCTAGAATTTTGTACATATATTGCGAATGAAGCAATACTTAGAAATAAAACGTAATTGATACTAAAATAATTATGCAAATACCTTAATATGCATGATATAAAATATATATATTAAAAACAAACAAAAAAAAATAAATAAAAAAAATAAATAAAAACAAAATAAAATTTATAATAAAACACAAAAAAAAAAAAAAAAAAAAAAAAAAAATACATAGAACAATTTTAAAACAAATAAAAAAATATATGTAAACACAAGAAGATTATTGTAAATAGTAAAGTTGATTACAAAAGTCTGTTAAAAATATAGAAATTAAAAATATAAGTAAAACTATATAAACATTAAAATTTAAAGTAAAATAATAACATAGAAATTGCTAAAAATAAAAATAAAGGAATAAAAAAGACTCTGACAAAAGTCAGAGGAAAAAACCGAAAAATATAAAAAAAAAAAAAAAAAAAAAAAACCTAACCTAACCTAACCTAACCTAACCTTTTTTTTTTTTTTTTTTTTTTTTTTTTCTCGCTGGGAAAAATGCATTACGCATCCCCTCCGCCGGGGGGCGAGAGGGGTATGTGGGACTCCCGGGGACTCCCGGTATACCCACTAAACGACCCAGCGTCATTCCGGCGTCGCCTGGAATGGAGGGGGTCTGGGAAACCGGCACAGCCTTTACGTCCAGTCCCCCTCTGGCGATCCCCGCCCTTAGGGCGGCCCCGCGTCATGGTGAGTAGTGCAAGGCGGACGAAGGTGCCCCCGCACCTAGCGTCCGCTACTCACCACCAAAGCTCTTCGCTCCCTTCGTCCACTGCGCACTCTAATGAAAGAGGGCGTGGAGAAGCCTCCAAAACCGGCCGCAGAGGATAGGGAGAGCGGCAACGTAACACCGACACTCCTCTTCCACTGCGGCCCCGCCGCCGACGCATCATACGGTGCGCCACCGTTGGGTCGCGGGAGATAGGGCGAGCGGCAACGAAACACCGACACGCCTCTTCACCCGCGACCCTACCCGCCAGACGCCACCAGGGCGTCCCCGCCTGGGATTCCTATTGGCTTCACCGTGGGCCTCCAAACCACGGTTACTAAGCCCCCCCATCGCGTCAAGATTGGAATCCATCGGGGGGGAACCTAACCTAACCTAACCTAACCTAACCTAACCTAACCTAACCTAACCTAACCTAACCTAACCTAACCTAACCTAACCTAACCTAACCTAACCTAACCTGTCAAGAAGGTAGATGTAGCTGTGGCTGAAATCCATCCCCATCCGCCTTCGCCTAAAAACGATCAAGCAGAGTCCTCGCAGCAGAGTGACGAGCTTAGGCAAATTTCTAACGTGAGGCGGAGTATAAATGAATGGGAGGAACCCAAATCCAAAAAGAAGAAGTCAACGTCTCTTCAGCCTAAAACTCCAACGCCGCCGAAAAAGGCCGCCGCCCCTTCGGCTCTAGCCAGACCAAGGCCGACGACCGCACCTTCTCAGGAAGGTAAGACAACAACGCGGAAGCCGTTGGCGGAGACAGGGGGAAGCCCACAAAAGCTGGAGAAGTTCCAGAGTAAGACAGCAGAAGCAAAAGCCTGCTTGACCAAGGCTAAGATCAACCTTGAGAACTCTCGGAACCTCAAGACCGACATTAAGCAGAATGTCACCCAGGCTGTCGAACGTCTCTACGAACTAGTAAAGGAGTCAGAAGCTACAAATTCCCGAGCCAAAACCCAAACGGCAAAAGAGACGACACACCAAGAGACAGCAAAGGAGACCCTGCAAAATACAAGAAAGGTTGAGGAAGCTGAACTCAGGGACAAAATGGAAGAACATTGCAAGCTACTAAAGGAGAACAATGACAGGATGAAAAGCCTCAGCGAGGAAATGGAAAGACAGAGAGAGATCCTAGAGAAGACCACGTACGCAAGTATCGCGGCGGGTCCATCCCGAAGACAAACCTCGGAACAGACCGCACTGCATTCCGTAGTGATCTCCTCAAAGGATGAAAACGAAACAGGGGAAGAAGTCCTCAACAGGATAAGAGAGGCAGTCAAAGCCAAGGAAGGAGGCATAAAGGTGGATAGGGTAAGAAAAGCCAAAGACAGGAAGGTTATAGTGGGGTGCAGGACAGAAGATGAAAGAAATAAGGTTAAGGAAAGGCTCAGGGCAGCGGACACACACCTAACTGTAGAGGAGATCAAAAACAAAGACCCTCTACTGATACTGAAAGACGTCCTCAAAATCAACAGCGACGAAGACGTTATAAGCGCCCTGAGAAACCAGAACCGAAACATCTTCCAAAATCTAAGCAAAGACGACGACCGCATCGAAATTCGTTATAGGAGGAGAGCCAGAAACCCCCACATGACACATATTGTCATCAAAGTGTCGCCAAAGCTATGGAACGATATGACGAACGTAGGAGAGGTCCATATCGACCTCCAAAGAGTGAAGGTAGCAGATCAGTCTCCCCTAGTGCAGTGCTCCTTATGCCTAGGCTACGGCCACGGCAGGCGCCACTGCAAGGAGAGTACTGAAAAGTGCAGCCACTGCGGAGGTCAGCATATGAGGACGGAATGCACACTTTGGCTCTCAGGGACAGTGCCTTCATGCTGCAACTGTCGGCACGCTAACCTAGAAGCGACAGAACATAACGCGTTCAGCCAGGAGTGTGCAATCAGGCGACGGTGGGATGCACTGGCACGAGCCTCCGTGGCGTATTGTTAAAGGCCTCGCAAGCAGAAACCCGACCGCAGAAATTTCCCAAACTAGAGCAAAACCCTACCGAGTCCTCCAAGCGAACCTCCAAAAAATGAAAACCGCTACAAACGAACTGATGGTGGAAGCGGAAAAGAGAAAGGTTGCGTTCGCAATGACCCAAGAGCCTTACGTGGGGAGTATAAAAAAGATGAAAGACTATGGGGGAGCAAGGGTCTTTCAGTGCACTGATCCAGGAGAGGGGACAGTAAAAGCAGCCATAGTCGTTTTTGACCCAGACCTCGACGTCATACTGTGCCCGGAACTCACTACAAACAACATCGTTGTAGTGAGGATCCAAACCAGTGCCTGGAGGATAACTGCGCTCTCGTTCTACTTCGAGCCAGACCCGAAACCACTAGAACCCTATCTCGAGCAGCTCAAGAAAACAGTAAATGCTATAGGAACCGGAAGGATCATCATAGGCGGAGACGCAAACGCGAAGAGCACTTGGTGGGGAAGCACAATTATAGATAGTAGGGGAGAAGACATGTCTGGCACTCTCGAAGAACTAAACCTACAGGTACTAAATCAAGGCAACACCCCTACTTTTGACACCATCAGGGGAGGTGTGTCTTATACCAGCCACCCGGACGTGACGGCCTGCTCTACCGACATGCTGGATCTCGTAGATGACTGGAGAGTGGTGGATGACCTCACGTGCTCGGACCACAACGGGATAAGTTTCAACATAGCGCTTCAAAAATCAAGAGGGACACATATTAACAGGACAACACGACTCTATAACACAAAAAAGGCAAATTGGGACCAGTTTCATGAGAAACTGGCTCAATTGGAAATAGAAAGAGAAATTAACACTACAGAAATAGACAAAATAAAGGACACACACAAATTAGAGCAAGCAATTACAACATACACAGACATAATAACACAAACATGCACACACACAATACCACAAAAGAAAAGAAAAGAGAAACTTACCCCGTCGTGGTGGTCCGATGCACTCGAGGAGCTGAAGAGGAAGTCCATCACGATGAAACGTCGAGTCAGGAACGCAGCGCCGGTCCGAAGAGCCAAAGTGGTGGAGGACTACCTGAAAGCAAAAGAAAAATATCAGTGTGAGGTAGAGAAAGCCCAGATACAAAGCTGGAAGGATTTCTGTGAAAAGCAGGATAGGGAAGGGGTATGGGAGGGAATTTATAGGGTGATAGGTAGAACGGTAAAAAGGCAAGAGGAGATACAACTGAGGAAGGATGGTAAACTAGTGGACCCCGATGAATCTGCCAAGGTACTAGCAGACACATTTTATCCGATGGACACGAAAGAGGGGGAAAATGCTGACCACCAAAACATAAGAGAAATGGCAGACCGAGTAAACGAGCGGGCTCATGATGAATTGCATGACCCACCATTTACAGAGCAAGAACTCCTCAGCGTGGTGGAAAGTTTTAACCCCAAGAAAGCTCCCGGAGAAGATGGCCTAACGGCGGATATTTGTAGGCAGGCGATAGCCAGCAACCCCGAGGTATTCCTCAGACTGGTAAACAAATGCCTGGCCCTTTCTTACTTTCCCAACATTTGGAAAGTAGCCACGGTAGTGATCTTGAGGAAGCCAGGAAAGGATGATTATACCAACCCAAAATCATACCGACCAATTGGATTGTTACCAGTACTGGGGAAAATCCTCGAAAAAATGGTGATCGGACGCTTAAAGTGGCACCTAATCCCCAAACTCAGCGCTCGCCAGTACGGATTCATGCCTAAAAGAAGCACCGAAGACTCCCTCTATGACTTGGTCAATTACATCCGCGGAAAACTTGTTCAAAAGAAGCTTATTACCGTTGTATCCCTGGACATAGAGGGAGCCTTCGATAGCGCTTGGTGGCCAGCGATAAAGGTCAGACTGGCTGAGCAAGGCTGCCCCGTCAATCTAAGAAGACTCATAGACAGCTACCTGGAAAACAGAAAGGTCAGAGTTAGGTATGCGGGACACGAGCATGAAAAGGACACCAATAAGGGATGCGTCCAAGGGTCCATAGGAGGCCCGATCCTCTGGAACCTCCTCATAGATCCACTCCTGAGAGGACTGGAAGCACGTGGGGACTACTGCCAAGCGTTCGCGGATGACGTGGTCTTGGTCTTCGATGGAGACAATGCACTGGACGTCGCGCGTCAGGCGAATGCCGCACTCGCCTATGTGAGGGAGTGGGGTGTCGTAAATAAGCTCAAATTCGCGCCACAAAAAACCAACGCAATGGTACTAACACGGAAGCTTAAATGCGACATTCCTCTCCTAAACATGGGCGGGATCGACATCGGCATGACGAAAGAGTTTAAGATCCTGGGGCTCATTATTGACAGCAAGCTGACGTTTAATAGCCATGCTGCATATATATGCAGAAAGGCTTTAAACATTTACAAGCAACTGTCCAGAGCCGCCAGGACCAGCTGGGGTCTTCATCCGGAGATCATCAGAACGATCTACAGAGCGACGGTAGAGCCGGTTATTATGTATGCGGCCGGCGTCTGGGCCTCGGAGACGGAGAAAATATGCATCCAGAAGCAGTTGAATGCTGTTCAGAGAGGATTCGCTCAAAAGCTGACCAAAGCATACCGCACCGTCTCCCTGAACTCAAGCTTGGCTCTGGCCGGAATACTCCCATTAGACCTCAGGATACAGGAGGCTGCTGCCCTGTATAAGGTTAAGAGGGGGGTGTCCCTGCCGTCGCTAAGGGACAGGGAGGTCGAGAAGCTGGTGCCCTACGCCCAGACCAAACACCCGGCGGAACGCACTGAGCTGGACTTCATTAGCCTGATAGACCAAAACCAGGTTGACCTGCACAACACCCAGGCAGTACGAATATACACAGATGGCAGTAAGATTGAGGGTGAGGTCGGAGCAGCACTATCCATATGGAACGGTGACGCCGAGACCAAAGCCCTTAAACTTAAACTGCCATCTTACTGCACGGTCTATCAGGCGGAGCTCTTAGCTCTACATAGAGCCACAAAAGAAGTCCACAGGCTATCAGAGGGATCCTTTGGCATATACAGTGACTCGAGGTCAGCACTAGAAACGGTCACAAATCTTAGCTCCCTCCATCCTCTGGCCGTGGAGGCTCGAGAAAACATCACAACGAGCAAAATCCAGAATAAAGAAGTTTCTTTATTCTGGATTAAAGCCCACGCAGGACTGGAGGGAAATGAGAGAGCAGACCAACTAGCCAAAGAAGCGGCTAGGAACATAAAAAGACGCCCCGACTACGACTTTTGCCCGGTCTCATTTGTCAAGCGACAAATCCGATTGGAGTCGCTTGACAAATGGAACCGCAGATACCAGTCTGGCGACACGGCAGGCGTAACTAAATTGTTCTTTCCGGATGCTGTCCAGGCGTACAAAATAGTTCGCAAATTCGAGACTACTAACATAATGACGCAAGTATTCACAGGGCATGGCGGGTTCTCCTCGTACTTGAACCGATTCAAGTGCAAGGAGAGCCCATCATGCCTCTGCGACCCCGACATAAGCGAGACGGTAGTCCATATTCTATTTGAGTGTCCAATCTTTTGCCAAAGGAGACACGAAGCTGAACAATACCTAGAACTTGAATTAAAAGCCGAAAATGCAAAAGTTTTTATGACAGACAAAAGATTGAGAAGTAAATTTGTTAAATACTGTACCGAAATAGCAAAAATTGTAATAAATAGAAATAAATAGGTATAAAATTATGGTGACTATATATCTGAGTATATATAATTTCAGCATAAACTGTAATAGATTATAATTAAGAACAAATAGTAAAATAGTACAATAGGAAATAAGCTATAAGTAAAATAAACAATAATGTAAGCTTGAAATACTGTGTAATAGAATATAAGACATAAAAACAAGATGTAAACATTAAGATGGAAGAAATAAGATAAAATAGAAATTAAGATGTAAAAGAGATAAAATAGAAGATAATAAGTAAAAATAAGATAGAATAGAAACTAGAAACCTAAGATGTAATAATAAGAGCCTAAGTGGCAGATTGTATCCCTAAACCTTTAATCCCTATCCTAGTATAAAGACACTAGTAAATTAAGTAACATTTATAAATGAGCAAGAAAGAATGAAGAATGACAAAGAGAACAGAATTTAAGAGCATTATAAATGAGGATGAGAATGAACGAGAAAATTCAACCCCTTCAGGGTACGTAAGAATGTAAACCTATGAAATAAAGAAATAAAAGAAAAAATGGCTTTGACAAAAAACTTGTCAAAGGAGAACGAGAAAAAAAAAAAAAAAAAAAAAATTAAAAAAAAAAAAAAAACCTAACCTAACCTAACCTAACCTAACCTAACCTAACCTAACCTAACCTAACCTAACCTAACCTTTTTTTTTTTTTTTTTTTACCGTCAGAGAAATGCCTACGCATTCCTCACCGCCCCGGGGGGGAGCGGATGAGGATATGTGGGGCTTGCACCCACTAAAAAACTGACTGGGTTCCCGCTTAACGCCATATTGCCGGGGCTATGGGCACGCTTTCGCACTCTTCACACGGCCCCGACGGCGTTTGACTCAAAACGAGTCCCTCCTACTGGTGAGGCAAACTGCCTCCCACCATGTCTCCTAGGACAAGCGCGCGGAACACCCACGCGCGCCGTCACGGGGCCTTTCATGGGCGACGGCGTCCCCCGATGCCGCCGCCATGGCCCCTGCAGCGGATCAGATCTTTGGCTCCGCCGCAAAACCACTAAACGGCCGCAGAGGACAGGGAGAGCGGCAACGACACACCGACACTCCTCTTCCCCTGCGGCCCCACCGCTGACGCAACTAACGGTGCGCCCCCGTTGGTCGCGAGAGATAGGGCTAGCGGCAAACACCGGCAGGCCTCCTCTCACGCGACCCCGCCTAACGGCCGCAGAGGACAGGGAGAGCGGCAACGACACACCGACACTCCTCTTCCCCTGCGGCCCCACCACCAACGCATCCAACGGTGCGCCCCCGTTCGGTCGCGGGAGATAGGGCGAGCGGCAACGACACACCGACACGCCTCTCCTCCCGCGACCCCTCCCTCCTGGCTGCAGGGGATCGAAAACTCCATCCCCGGCAGCCTCGGACGCATCAAAGCAGGCCCCACCACGGGCCCACTCCGAGCGTCCCCGCCTTGGATTCCTGTTGGCTTCACCGTGTTACCCACCACGGCTACTGAGCCCCCCCATCGCGACAAGATCGGAATCCTCGGGGGGGAACCTAACCTAACCTAACCTAACCTAACCTAACCTAACCTAACCTAACCTAACCTAACCTAACCTAACCTAACCTAACAAAAAGTGTAATAGATATAAGAAACCCAAAAATTGTATAAAATAAGAGTAGAAATAAGATAAATAAGAAAATAAGGAAGTCCCATGTGGCAGGTTGTAACCTAATTCCCTGATCCCTAAATCCTAGAGTATGACGAATAGAATATAAATATAGAATATATTTAAAAATATGAAAGAGTAGAATGAGAAAGAGAACAGAATGAAAAGAGCATTATAGATGATGAAAGAACGAATGAGTCTCACCTTGAACCCCTTCAGGGTTCTGAAATGAAATAAAACTTGTAAACAAAATAAAGAAAAAAGAAAATAAAAGCTTTGACTAAAAAATACGTCAAAGGAGAACGAGAAAAAAAAAAAAAAAAAAAAAAAAACCTAACCTAACCTTTTTTTTTTTTTTTTTTTTTTTTTTTTTTTTTACCGTCAGAGAAATGCCTACGCATTCCTCACCGCCCCGGGGGGGAGCGGATGAGGATATGTGGGGCTTGCACCCACTAAAAAACTGACTGGGTTCCCGCTTAACGCCATATTGCCGGGGCTATGGGCACGCTTTCGCACTCTTCACACGGCCCCGACGGCGTTTGACTCAAAACGAGTCCCTCCTACTGGTGAGGCAACTGCCTCCCACCATGTCTCCTAGGACAAGCGCGCGGAACACCCACGCGCGCCGTCACGGGGCCTTTCATGGGCGACGGCGTCCCCCGATGCCGCCGCCATGGCCCCTGCGGCGGATCAGATCTTTGGCTCCGCCGCAAAACCACTAAACGGCCGCAGAGGACAGGGAGAGCGGCAACGACACACCGACACTCCTCTTCCCCTGCGGCCCCACCGCTGACGCAACTAACGGTGCGCCCCCGTTGGTCGCGAGAGATAGGGCTAGCGGCAAACACCGGCAGGCCTCCTCTCACGCGACCCCGCCTAACCTAACCTAACCTAACCTAACCTAACCTAACCTAACCTAACCTAACCTAACCTAACCTAACCTAACCTAACCTAACCTAACCTAACCTAACCTAACCTAACCTGGTTCTACAGAAAGGAAAACTTTATCAATTGTGTGTTAATTTTTATCAATTGTGGATAAACAATACTAATTGCTACCATTAGACTGAGATTACAAGTAAATGTAAGTGCAAAGTAAACAAGAAAAATGCCATGACATGTTTGAAGGGTTGGTAAATTGTTTATGACTTTGACAGTGACAGTTCGCTTTGAGTTGAATTATGGCTCGGGAAATGAAATGAATTGATTGATTGGTATTGCATTTGATTGGTATTCTATTTATTTATTTGATTTAATTGCGAATTAGTTATAGTTTATTAATTTAATTTATTTATTTATTAATCTATTTATAGTTAGTAGTATAGTATGGTATTAGTGGGTAATAAATTTGAGAAATTATCTTATTTTTGAATGGATTTAATGTTGTTGTATTTTATATTATTTGATTGTATTATGCTCTTTTAAGTTTTTATAGAATTAGAATTTCTTTTAGTCGGTCTGCTTTTGTTGTTAAAATGTTTGCTTAGGTAGGTTTGTCCATGCAATTGATAGGAACTATTTTATAGTACTTATTCACATTGTTTATTTGAGAGCTAGGGCACGTTGTATTATTCCAGTAAATTGATTACTAGATTTAATACAATGTTTTATATTTTTATTGTACTTGTGCTGCCTACCCCTTTGGGAAGAAGAGGCGTGATTTTATGTAGGTATGTTTTGTAGGTAATAGTATTTCTAGTGGTAATTATTCTGTCGAAGATTGTTAAAATGTTATTGTAATTAAATGGTTATGTAGTATATTTATGCTAATTTAAGTTTTTGGAATAACTTGATAAATTATTTGTAAAATTGTTTTAATTATAGTTTTTAGCTAGTTATGAATGAATGAATCATTTAAGTACAATTACTACTATTTTATAATAATAGTGTTCAAATTGTTATACTTAGGTTGTAATACTTGTAGTGTAGTGCATAGTATTGCTTTATATTTTAGGGTTATTTGTATTAATTAGAATGTAAATGATTTATTGTTTCAATATTAGTAGTATATTGATTGCTTGAATAGCTTTATAAAATGGTAAAGCTAATGTAAAGTTAAAGTTATTGTTAAATGTTATATCTAAAAATTCTTATAATTATTAATTTCTTATAGGCTAATTTATTTTAATTTAATTTAATTTAATTTATTCATATATATACATATTTGTACCTATTATGCAATTGCCACTATTTTTTATAGTAAGCAAATTGTTTATATTGTAGGAACTGAATATTATTCCAATAAATGAGTTTGTTTATTGGATTAGAATATGTTGATATTATATGAGTAGTGTATTCAAGTAGGTAATTTATTATTGCTATATCGTTGATTCAAGTAATAATTGTTATAAGAAATGATTGTTTAACCTGTGTATTAACTATATTAATGATTTGAATTTAATTTTAATTGATCAAGGATTTAAAGTTTTGATTTCGCAAGTTATGAGAGAATGTGAGTAGGTAGTAAGTTTGTAATTTATTTATAATCTTGTTAGCTTTTTAGTTTTAATAATTGGCACTTAATTTGGTCATCTGGTGTTACACTTGTTAAATAGTAGTATTTTGTTGTTTAAAAAATTTTTTGTGAAGCATAATGTTAAAATAAAAAATATTTCTCCCTTTTCCTTCAAGTCCCTGCATCCCTAGTAAATTGGTATTGAAAGATAGATAATAGAGTTAAATGTAATAGATAAAAATTTGTAAAGTTAATTATTTTGGATAAAATATTTAAATTGTTAAATAACAGTTAGGAATCAGAATGTTGTTGCATTATAAAAGCAACAGTTAAATTTAAGTTAGTGCCATTTCGAGATGGCAAAAAAAAAAAAAAAAAAAAAAAAAAAAAAAAAAAAAAAAAAAAAAAACCTAACCTAACCTAACCTAACCTAACCTAACCTAACCTAACCTAACCTAACCTTCTTCTTCTTCTTCTTCTTCTTCTTCTTCTTCTTCTTCTTCTTCTTCTTCTTCTTCTTCTTCTTCTTCTTCTTCTTCTTCTTCTTCTTCTTCTTCTTCTTCTTCTTCTTCTTCTTCTTCTTCTTCTTCTTCTTCTTCTTCTTCTTCTTCTTCTTCTTCTTCTTCTTCTTCTTCTTCTTCTTCTTCTTCTTCTTCTTCTTCTTCTTCTTCTTCTTCTTCTTCTTCTTCTTCTTCTTCTTCTTCTTCTTCTTCTTCTTCTTCTTCTTCTTCTTCTTCTTCTTCTTCTTCTTCTTCTTCTTCTTCTTCTTCTTCTTCTTCTTCTTCTTCTTCTTCTTCTTCTTCTTCTTCTTCTTCTTCTTCTTCTTCTTCTTCTTCTTCTTCTTCTTCTTCTTCTTCTTCTTCTTCTTCTTCTTCTTCTTCTTCTTCTTCTTCTTCTTCTTCTTCTTCTTCTTCTTCTTCTTCTTCTTCTTCTTCTTCTTCTTCTTCTTCTTCTTCTTCTTCTTCTTCTTCTTCTTCTTCTTCTTCTTCTTCTTCTTCTTCTTCTTCTTCTTCTTCTTCTTCTTCTTCTTCTTCTTCTTCTTCTTCTTCTTCTTCTTCTTCTTCTTCTTCTTCTTCTTCTTCTTCTTCTTCTTCTTCTTCTTCTTCTTCTTCTTCTTCTTCTTCTTCTTCTTCTTCTTCTTCTTCTTCTTCTTGAATTATAATACACTAACCGCACGATCACTTAATAGCCTATTCATCGTTAAAACATCACTTGCGCGATCTAGGCCACTGACAGACTAAGACTACTACTTTTTTGTATATTTTTAAAGGGTATTTTAGTAGTAGGTAGGTATTTTTTTTTTTATACCTATCTAAGCTAAGTTATTAACACTTATTTAAATTAAATTTTAAAAGTCGAACTTTCTATACACTTAAAAGGTAAATATAAAAATCTTACAATATTTTACCTTTTTTTATTAATAAATAATTTTTATTTTTCTTTCATTCATTATTACTCTAAATCTTGGACATGTTGTTCATAATATTAAGCTCCTACCAGAATTCGTCAAGCAATCATCGCTTACCAGCTAATGCCCATTTTTAACCGACTTCAAAAAAAGGAGGAGGTTATATGTTCGGCTGTATGTATTTTCACCGATATTTCCGTCAGTTGTGGACCGATTTCCAAAATTTTTTTTTTGTTTTAAAGGGTATACTCTTATAGTGGTCCCATATAATTTTTATTCCTGAGGGATTCATAGTTTTCCCGTAAAACTAAAACAATCACTGAACTTTAAGAAAATTGTGGACCGATTTCCAAAATTTTTTTTTTGTTAGAAAGAGGTATACTCTCAAGGTGGCGCCATATATTTTTTTTTCCTGAGGGATTAATAGTTTTCCCGTAAAACTAAAACAATCACTGAACTTTAAGAAAATTGTGGACCGATTTCCAAAATTTTTTTTGTTAGAAAGTGTAAAGGACACACTCTCAAGGTGGCGCCATATATTTTTTTTTCCTGAGGGATTGACAGTTTTCCCGTAACATTCAAAAAACCTCATTCTCACTACACAACACACCCTGACTCACAATCTGAGTCAAACATTAAATAGTTTGAAAGGGTATTACACCCGAGGTAGTCCAAAATATTTTCTTTTCCTTATGGATTGATAGTTTTCCCCCTTGCTGAACTCCGGTGTGTCCTTTAGTAGGTCTGCCCATGACTTCTCTTATCCTTTCCTACTTAAGCTACGATAAGCAAAGTCTTAATGTACTCGTAGCTTACTATATTATTTACACATACACTTTTATTTACACAGTATTTATTTACTTACACTAAAAAGTGAAAAATAAAACATTTTTGAAAAAAAAAATTGAACCGACTTCACAGAACACAAACAGAAGAACCTTCTACACACTAAAAAGAGAAAAATAAGAATATAATTTGAAGTCGGTGCCAAGTGAATACGATTAAGTACCTATCAAAAAAAGAAATCGAGCGATAGCGTACCAGGATACAATTTTGCACCCAAGTTCTTTTGAATTTCTTAGATGTAAATGAATAGTTGGCACCGACTTCAAATTATATTCTTATTTTTCTCTTTTTAGTGTGTAGAAGGTTCTTCTGTTTGTGTTCTGTGAAGTCGGTTCAATTTTTTTTTTCAAAAATGTTTTATAATTGTTAGGTTCATGTAATAAATGTCAATCAATTCCAGTCTGTAGTTTCGATGATATCCCCTAATGAGCTTTTCAATTATAATACCTGAAATTAGTCTTATTTAAAAAGAACAAACAAACGTGATGTCAAACAACTACTTTATTGCTTTATAACATAACCAACACGAACTAAAACAAACAAAATAAATGCATGATGCTGCGGCCACACTAACGGGAAAAGTCGGGAAAAAATCGGTGTGACTACTATCCGGGAAACATTTACAGTGCCGTTTAACGGCGAGTGGCGGTTCCTGCATCACCCGCTGCCCACTGCCCGCTGCCCACTGCCCACTGCCCACTGCCCTCTGCCCGTCAGTGTGCACCGTCAACACGACGGGAGCGGACGTTTATAGGCAATGAACAAAAGTAACTATGAATATTATTTACTTTTCTAAGAGAACTCGTAAAAATAAAGCTTTTTTTTTTATAGATTTTTTTTTTGTCCGACTTTTGAGAAAATGGATTGTAAATGCGCCAGTGATAATATATTAATTCCTGGAAAAACTAGTCGTAGAGAAAAATGGATTTCGTGAAATACATTCAGTTTGGTTCATACTTTATATAAAAATCGAGAAAAATAAAGAGAGGTGACTAAGAGACTTGGTGCCATGTTGAAAAATACTCTGATTCACTTCCTCAATAGTGGTGACACCTTTATTTTCGTTGGCCGGCACTTTTGACTTTTGTGTTTTAATTTTTTTTTTTTGCATGTAGGTCATTGCACCACGTAGTTTGTTTATTTGAACTCGATTTTATATTTAAGTACCATACTTCGCGCAAATAAATAAATTCTATTCTATTCTTAGGATACTGAAAAGCAACAGTCAGTTTCTCAAAAATTATAAGTCTGACTAAAGTTAAATTTCTCTATTCCTACACACCCTTGGCCCGATAACTATCGCGTTGATGGCCATCGACGTCGGTGTGGCCGTGGCATGAGCATCGCGCAACATTCTATGTTCCTAGTCCTACCACAGAAGGAGGTGCAAGTTACTTAGGTAGGAATGTTTGAAGACGAGTCCGCCTCCACTCATGTTTGTCGGCACTCAGCGCCCCGACCGGACCGACATGACACGCCGCTCAGGGGGCGGGGGGCGCGGCGGGGGCGGGGGGCGCGGCGGGGGCGGCGGCGGGGGCGGCGGCGGCGGGGGGCGCGGGGGGCTCGCCCGCCGACGCCTCGTCCAGCGCCGCCGACAGCTCGTCGTCGTCCTGCAACACGGACATGGAACGGCTCATCTTGTCGAACTTTACAGTCGACTACTAATATTATAAAGCTGGATATTAGAAGATTAGCGAGTTTATATGTTACACAGTCCAAAACGCAACGATAGCGCGATCTAATTTCTTCTGTGTAAAATAAATAAATAAATAATGCTGGACTTTTTCACACAGCATCATCTAGCCCCAAAGTAAGCAGAGCTTGTGTTATGGGTACTAGATGACTGATTTACTACTTATATACTTTTTGTTTGTAAATACATACATATTAGTATACATAGAAACACCCAGACCCGAGACAAATATTTGTAGATCATACAAACATTGGTCCCGCCGCGAGGATCGAACCCGCAACCTTTTGCGTCGCAGGCGGGCTTTCGCCCACTGCGCCACAGAGGTCGTCGAAAATATCTCCCTGTCTGTTTGTTACCTTTTCACGCCTAAACCACTGAACAGATTATGCTGAAATATGACATGGATAAAGATTATGTTCCAAGGACGGACATAGGCTACTTTTTATTTCAAAAATAATCATGGAGGGCGTGAAATAAGGGTTGAAAGTTTGTATGGAGAGTTGAAGTTCCAGTAAAAGGCAACTAGATGGCGTTGCTGACCTATGGCCGAGGTTGAGATAGCGCTGATATTGCATTTTTAAAAGTTTCAGAAAATTCTTGCAGTTTTCAGTTCTATTTAGAGGTTTTCAAGTATGTTATCTTGCTGACGAAGTCGCGGGTACCAGCTAGTCATTACATAAGTTGTCAACTCTTACCTTGCCGTAGAGCTCCGGGTACTGCGACATGCAGCTCTGCATCACGCTGAACTTCTCGTAGCACTCGCTGCCCTTCGGCTCCGCCGCGCTGCAACAGAACGGGGGCGCGTCAGTGCGGGGGCGGGGGGCGGGGGCGGGCGCGCGGGGCGAGGGGCGCGGTCTCACCTGTAGTGGAAGCAGGAGAAGGCGTCGCGGAACTGGTTCCCGCAGGGCCCGGTGGCCATGCCGCCGAGGCAGGGGCAGCCCCAGTTGATGGCGCCGTCCGGCAGGATCAGGCCGGGCGCCGGCTCCGCGGGCGGCAGCCGCACGCCGCTCGGCGCGGCCAGCTCGCGCGCGCTCGCCACCACCAGCACGTGCCGCCCGTCCGCGCCCTGCGCCGACACCACCCGCCCGGAGTCCGCCGAGCCTGCGACACACCCGCTCTGCAGCCGCCGGCTCGGGGCGTCGCCCGGTGCGCGCCCGGCGCTCGGCTCACCTTCCAGCGAGGCCATCACAGCAGCAGCGCTAGCGCCGGCGCGGCTCGTCGCACGCTCAGCGCGGGCGCGGCGAGCGCGAGCGCGGCGCGCAGCTCGGGCAGCGCGGCGCGCGGCGCCCGCAGCACGGCCAGCTCCCCGCGCGCGCGCAGCACGTCGGCGCGCAGCCGCGCCGCCCCGGCCTGCCCGAACAGCGCCCGCGCCGCCTCCGCGCACGCGCCGCGCACGCCCAGCGCGCTCAGCGACCGCTGCACCCTGAAACAAATAAGATACATTTATTTAGCACAGAACGACACAAAGATAAACAGGTTACGCATAAGTAGGACCTTGCATCCATCGCTGCGGTCGCTCGGATCGGTTGTCTGTAATGATTAATTTGTAAAGAACGACGGACAGGCCGATTCCGCTTCTGTTTGATGTGACAGTAGTC
Source organism: Epirrhoe tristata (assembly GCA_951394285.1). Taxonomy (NCBI): domain Eukaryota; kingdom Metazoa; phylum Arthropoda; class Insecta; order Lepidoptera; family Geometridae; genus Epirrhoe; species Epirrhoe tristata. The sequence goes on from OX596153.1 coordinate 51,851, forward strand.
GATACCGATGTGGAGGGACTGGACGCGGCGTACGAGACAGAGATTTTGATGAGTAAGAATTCTTTATTTTAAACCATAAGCAATGAAAGAAAATAATTGACCGAGCGAGCGAAGCGTCTCGGTTTCAAGATTGACCAAAAATGCTTTCGTCCCTCCTTCCGTCCGTCTATCAGTAATCGACCTGATTCGCATTTTTCAACCCATTTTGATGAACTTTATGACTGTCCGTTGAATATAGAATGCGTCGGTGTGTGACAATGGTACAATGGGCGGCCTTATCGCTAATGAGCGATCTCTACCAGGCAACCTTTGGATGGAGAGGAACTTAGTGAAAGAAGGATTGATCAGGTCATCATCATCTCCCTGACCTTATCCCACACTAAGTGGGGTTGGCACAACATCTCTCATTCAAAATAGTTGCCTATGAACAATTCTGGCATTTCATCAGTGGTGGATTTACCAGCAGGCTAAGTAGGCTTGGTCTAAGGCTGCAGATTTTAGGGGCGGCAAATTTGAGAACCGAAATTCTGTAAGACGATTTTCTGATGTAATGTCTCTAGAAGTCCACAAGACATCTTTCTGATAACTTTTCCCTCTTACCTTTCATTGTATATTCAACGTTTCTTCTTTTTACGATGCTGGTCGTAATTACGTCCCCATCACGTTATCACGACCGAGAAAAAGCCCAATTTATACTGTCGCAGTTGGGTAAAAAAGAGAAAAATTGTGAAGGTTGGGGCGGCAGAATACCCTACAGGCGGCAAGTATGTAAATCCGCCTGCTTTCAATACTCCTAGATCTTAGTATAATAACATAAGTTGTATGCGCAAATTAATGTAGTATTAGGTTACTTACTCGACTTCCAGGTAAAAGTATCGTGAGCTCATAAAACACAACTACTCGTTATACAGTCTAGGGTAATGATTGCAATGCACACGGAATAGTCAATGAATTACCACAAGAAGTAGGTACCTATTAGCTAATTGAGAAAATGCACGTTGATTTGGCGTAGTCACTTCGCTTCGTTCGATGATAATGAAATCCAAACGTATTACACCAGTTCTGGTCTTGTCTAGGCGAGTATAATTTTCTTTGGTATGTATTTATACAATAAAGGAGCGAGACGGGCAGAAAGTATTAGTATTTACTCCGAGACACAGCAAATCTGAGCAAAAAGAAAAACCACTCTCTTTTTAGGTTACTAGAAATAGCCTAGCTATAGTAGCTATTATGAATGAATGATGAATGAAACCTATGGATGAAACACGCAAGAAAATGACATTGACGTCTGATCTGAGCGAGAGCCCTGTTAGTTGCCATTAATAAAAAGAAGAACGGACACTGGCAGAAAGAATTGTGACAAGTCGCAGAAGCCATAAACCAAGAAGTGAAGTGAAGAAGAAAATATATCTCTACTAGCTGGAACCCGCGACTTCGTCAGAAAAATAACATAAGTACCTATATAAGTAGGTACTTGAAATCTATAAAAAGAATCGAAAAGTCTAAGCAAAAATCTCCATCAAGGCTTTGTTCACACGGCATTGTCTTGCACGTTTTTTTGCAGTAGGTATACGTCTTAACGTGTCTTTTCTAAACTCAAAATGATCGTATCTCGACCTCCGCTTTAGTAGAAACGCCACCTAGGAGAAAAAAGTAAAAAGCAGTTTTGACCTCGGCGATATAGATGGCGTTCCAACCAAAGCCAAGGACAAATATTTTAATATTAAAAAAAAAATTAATTTCGGATGTTTTGATGAGTGGAAATATACAATGTTACATGTTTATCATTTATCATGCAAAATAAAAATAAAAAACAAAAAAATCAGCAGTGCAAAAACAGAGCAAAAAGTGGCGGTCACTCATCATCTTTATGACCTCGCCCATTTAATATATCATAATTACCTACCATCTTTAAATTTTTGTTTAAAAAAGCTATGTTTCGTTACACGCAATCAAAAAATAACAAAAATGCTAAAAAGTTATTCATAACCATATTACGGTAGAATACGACACAGTAATGCACGTCATATGCACGCTTAGCGTTGACCGTAGATAATGCAAGATTAGGCCAATCTTAATAAAACCGGCGAAGTGCGAGTCGGACTCGCGCACGAAGGGTTCCGTACTATTAGCTATAAAAACGGCATAAAAAAACACGTTTGTTGTATGGGAGCCCCTTAGATCAAGGGGAGCCCCCTTAAATATTTATTTTATTCTGTTTTTTAGTGTAAGTACATATTTTGTTGTTATAGCGGCAACAGATACCATCATCTGTGAAAATTTCTGTACTTAATTCTTTATTGTACACTATAAAAAGATGCAAAGGCGGAAATTTCACGACCTCTGTGGCGCAGTGGGCGAAGGTCCGCCTGCGACGCAGAAGGTTGCGGGTTCGATCCCCGCCGCGGGACAAATGTTTGTATGACCTACAGATATTTGTCTCGGGTCTGGGTGTTTCTATGTATAATATGTATGTATTTACAAACAAAAAGTATATAAGTAGTATATCAGTTATCTGGTTCCCATAGTACAAGCTTTGCTTAGTTTGGGGCTAGATGATGCTGTGTGAAAATGTCCAGCATTTTTTTTTTTTTTTTTCAACTGTAACTGGGTATCACGATTCATGAGATACAAGCTGGTGACAGACGGAAGGGCAGACAGACACAGACAGCGAAGTTTAGTAGGTACCTAATGGGGTTCCGATTTTACCCTTTGGGTACGGAATCCTAAAAACTTAGGCATACCTACAGAAATTCGCGTTCCTTTTTTCGTTCGTTTGATGAATATTCGGATGCTTCCCAACGCGGTCCTACTGAATAAGTGCTTCTTGATTTTTGACTTTTGAACTCAGCCACCAATGGCTGCGTGGGTGAGGCTGGCGGGCGATGCGCTTGCATTGCATGGGGCTGGGCTGGGGCTGGTTGGGCTTGGGGCGCGGCGCTATCTCGTTCCTCGGGACCGACTGACGTCGACGACGCGACGACGAGACGCGCCGCCGACGCGACGGATCAATGCCCCTTCGGCCGGCCTGTTTCACTCAAGGCCTCCCCTCCCCGCGCGCTGCCTACCGGCGGGAGTCACGTGCGGCAGTCTGCCGGCGCGCGCCAACAGTGACGTATGTCCGTGTTTATCTGGTCACCGTGCTGAAACAAACTAGATTGTGAACAAAGTGGACCCTCGATCAGGGTGGACTCCACCATGGAGTTGAATCGTCGAACCGGAAGGCGATACTGCATCGTGTTCGGATGTCTGAACTCGAACAGGAAGATACCGGACCTCACATTCTTCTCGCTGCCAAAGGATGTCGACCGGTGAGTGCGAGCTCGCTACGACTGCGTGCGTCCGTCGTCGCGCGTCGCCCGCGACCACAGACGTCAGACAGTGCCCAGTGCCGCCGGTGCCGCGCCGCGCTCCGATCAATAAACAACTAGCCAAGTGCGTGTTGTCCCGCAGCGTTGCCTAGGGTTCCATCCATAGTGCTTTATTTTGTTCATTAGTTTTGAATGATTACGTAGGTAGGTAGGTACCTACTTATGGTTAAGTACTATACTATAGGCACACGACACGGATTTAAAGAATTTCTGATTGTTAGTGGGCTGGTAGGTAGGTAGGTACACGAACATCGATATCGTATTGGATGATAGTCTAGGTTTATGAAATGACTGATAACTAAGTACCTATGATGCTAAGCACAACTGATCTTTAGCTCTCTGAAGTTAGGTGCAGTGCAATAGACGATTGCGCAGGTTTGGTAGAGTAAGCGAGATAGCACGATTTTAGGCGTCATCAAAAATGGGTTCTGCGCAGCTACTTCAGAGAGATAAAGAACGATTGTGCCTACTTATACCTATGTGTACGGAGACGGACGGACGACGGACGATCCAAGCAACCGTGCACCTTCCTGGCTCAGCAGAAAGGCGCTGCGCGTGAGTTGACCTAGTCACAATCAAAGTCAGTCCGCATTTAGCCGCCAAGGGCGCGCGCGTGCTCGCTATCATCATTATCATCAAGATAACGTTTTACCAATAATTTGTATTTAGTGATTATAATTAAAACGGCATTACAACCAATTACACTAATTTATTATAAGTAATTTAAATATTAAAAATAACAGATTTAAGTTAGGCACACTATTTACAAAATCAAGTTTGATGATAAAAATTAAAAATGCTATGAAAATTACAATAAGTACATGAAAAAAATAGTAGGTACCTAAAGTAATAATTAAAATTAAAAAAATATATAACTAAATTATAAAATATATAAACTCGCTAATCTTCTAATTTTCAGCTTTATAATATTAGTATGGACTAGCTGTTACCCGCGACTTCATCAGCAAAATAACATACTTGAAGACCTCTAAATAGAACTGAAAACGGCAAGAATCTTCTAAAACTTTTAAAAATGCATTAATAACGCCATCTTAACCTTAGCCATAAATAAATAACGCTGGACTTTTCACACAGCATCATCTGGCCCCAAAGTAAGCAGAGCTTGTGTTATGGGTACTAGAATGACTGATAAACTACTTAATTATATACTTTTTGTTTGTAAATACATTCATATTATACATAGAAACACCCAGACCCGAGACAAATATCTATAGGTCATACAAACATTTGTCCCGCGGCGGGGATCGAACCCGCAACCTTCTGCGTCGCAGGCAGACCTTCGCCCACTGCGCCATAGAGGTCGTCAATAGGTTTGCAACGCCATCTAGTTGCCTTTAACTGGAACTTCCAGCTCCCCATACAAACTTTCAACTGTTATTTCACGCCCTCCATGATTCTTTTTGAAAAAGAGTAGCCTATGTCCGTCCCTGGGACGAATCTTTATCCATATCATATTTCAGCATAATAGCATAATCTGTTCAGTGGTTTAGACGTGAAAAGGTAACAAACAGACAGACCGACTGAGACATTTTACTACATAATAGATGGCGAAACAGGAAAAAGTAGATCGCGCTATCGTTGCGTTTTGGAGATCGCCAGGTAAACTATTCTAAATGATCCTACCTAGCACCATTGCTCCTACTACAAAATTAATAGTACGAGTATGTTTCTTGACTTTGACAATACCCTGTAAGTAGGTAGGTACATATTACCATAGATTTAGTATGGTACCTCTTTGGTACAGGTACATACCTTTATGTCATTCACGTTACCCGTACGTACTTGCCCATATATATAGGTACCATGCTAAATCTATGTACTTGCCTATACCTACCATACCAGTAATAGCATATATATCCAAAAAGGTACCATGCTAAATCTATGAGTAATAGTGTTCGGTGTACCATACCATAGTCTTTATCAATATATTATTATTCTCTTTGGTCTTTATTTTTCTGAGGTAGGAGTAGGTTAACTAACTCAAAACGTTTTTTTCAGGCGCCGAGAATGGCTCGTCATCATTGGCAGAGAAGATCTACTATACAAAGAAGAACTGAACGTAAAAAGCTATTTAGTTTGCGCATCACATTTCGACGATTCTCAGATGAACGTAAAGACTCTGAAGCTGCTGCGGGACGAGGCGGTACCGACGCGCATGCTGCCGCACCTGGGCGCTGAGAGCGCCTCCATGTGTGACGTCATCATCAAGTCGGAGCCCGAGGGGGACGCAGGGGGCTCCCCCGAGCGCGTGTTTGAGCTGCCGCAGATGCTAGACAAGACCACGCAGACCACCAAGGCCTCCATCGCCGATTTCAAAGACTGTCCGATGAAGAGGAAGCTCAAAAAGGAGCTCCAAGTTTCGGAGACCAAGCGTAAGCGACTCGAACACAAAATAGAGCGAATGGAAAAAGAAGTAGAACAAAAAATTACCCTCACAACGCCCGATCCCGACGACGACATCTCTAGGCGGTTCCAGAAACTAATCGAGTGGCAGAACAAGATTAAGAGCAAGTTTAAAGGAAACCGCTTCGACTCGGAGTACAAGACGTTCGCTCTGAACCTGCACTACTCGAGCCCGCACGCGTACCGCTGCCTGCAGTCGGCGCTAAAGCTGCCCTCCGAGAGCACCATCCGGCGGCTGAAGCTGCAGATCCCGCCGCGGCTGGACGAGCAGGTGCTTCATGGGCTGGCGCTTAAGCTCAAGTCGCTGCCCGCCGAGGCCAAGTACTGCACGCTGTGCGTCGATGAGATGGTCCTCAAGCGCAACCTCTTCTACGAGCCCAAGACGGACGACATGATCGGCCTGCAGAGCGTGAACGGCGTCGTGTCGCCGGAGCTGGCCAGCATCGCGTTTGCCATCGAGCTGCAGGGCATGTACGTAGAGTGGCAGCAGCCGGTCGCCTACTCCTTCCTTGCCAGCGCCGAGCAGTACGTAGAGCTGGACACGTGGCTCGACGACGTCATACGCAAGCTGATCGCGCTCGGCGTCGAAATCAAGGCGGTCGTGTCCGGCCAGGGCTCAAATTATGATAAATACGCGAAAGCCATTAAAAATGTTACAGTCGTATCGCCGTATTTCTTCGTCGACGAACGCAAGATTTACTACATCTTAGATGTTCCACATCTGATGAAATGTTTGCGAAACGACCTCATCACCAGCAACTTTCATCTCGACAGAAACGTGATATCGTGGTACTACATCGAACAACTATACGAACATCAAAAAGAAAAAAATGTCATGTTAATACCTAAAATCACAAAGTCCCACATCGAACCGAACAACAACGAACGAAAGAAGGTGCAGTACGCCGTGCAGGTGTTCAGCAAGTCGGTGTACGCGGCTCTCGAGACCTACATCGACTTTGGCAAGATCACGGACAACGCTCGCGCCACCGCGCGCTTCCTGCTCACCATGGACCGCCTCTTCGACGTGCTCAACTCGTCCGAGGTGCGAGCTGCCAAAACGCAGAATCCGTTCAAGATGACCGATGATCAAAGGAACCTATTGAAGGATGCTCAAAATATGTTCGCATGCATGCAGTCCACCAATCGAAATACCGGAAGGGACAACTCCTCTCAGAGCGATACGTTCCTCAGCTTCCAAATAACGATCCAATCCATCCTGCGGCTGTTCGAGGACATGAAGACGGAAGGATTCCAGAGTATATTTACGCGAAGGCTCAGCCGGCAGAGTCTGGACCAGCTGTTCGATGCCATCCGGCACCAGCAGCCGGGCGGGCACAGCCCCGAGCCGCTGCCGATCCAGTTCATGCGCGCCTTCTCCGAGATGTACCTCGTGAACATGATGAAGAGCGCCGCCGAGGGCGAGCGCGAGCCCGACATCTACGAGATCCTGCTGAAGACGGACGAGATCATCAGCAACAAGATGATCACTCCGCTGGCGGAGCCGCGACCCTCGCTCGTGGCGCTCGGCTCCGAGAGCGAGCCGCAGCTGGACCTGCCCGAGGCGCACACGCTCAAGTATGTCACTAGCTATCTGCTGTACAAGTGCGCCGAGAAGCACAGCTGCAAGGAGATGACGGCGGCGCTCAAGCTGCTGCCGACCCTGGACCAAACCGACCTCTTCACGCACTTTGAAGCCTACAATAAGAAGGCCCCCTTCTACAAGAAACTGAAACTGCCCTCTCAGGTTCTCTACGAATATGTGGAGAAGCTGGATCAAGTGTTCACGGAACATTTTGCGAAGAGCATCGAGGACCGGCCGGGAAGCAAGATCTTCACGCTGCTGAAGGTGATACCGTTGCCCAAGTCGTCGTGCCAGTGTTCCTGCTTCCCCTTCGACTACCTGCTGAAGGTGTTTGTGCGTCTGCGCATATTCATGACGTTGAAACTTAACAATCGCAATTTTAAGGCTGGGAAAAAAACCATCAAACAAAGTCTGATAGTCAAACCATTAAGCTGTGCTTTTTTAACAATGTAGGTAATAAGAATTAGACTTTGTATGGAATGCCAATGCCCAAGTTATAAATAACTTAATCCCATGCATTTCTATGCATGGGATGCAATTGCCTAACTAAAGTACTGTACAATACGCACAATCGTTCTTTATCTCTCTGAAGTAGCTGCGCGGAACCCATTTTTGATGACGCCTAAAATCGTGCTATCTCATTTACTCGACCCAAACCTGCGCAATCGTCTATTGCACCCAACTTCAGAGAGCTAAAGATCCGTTGTGCTTATTGTAGGTATGTAAGTATGGATTTTTTGTTGATAAATAAAATAAAATAAAAGAATGTAGATAAACCTAACCCAACTCAAGTACGTGCAGTTTGTTTGTGCGCCTGCGCGTGGTTTGATTGAACATTAGTTTTTATTGTACATAAACTCTGTTGATATTAGATTAGTTGTAACTTTAACGGCGTTAGTACACCGACGCATTCGCATGCGAATGCGAAGCGATGCGTCGTTGTACTAACGGCGTAAGACTTTTTTTATACTTTAGTACCTAACCTACCTACCGTCAACTTACCTACTTACTCGGAACTTGTACCTACATTACAATGACACGCGTCTACCTAAGAAGCATTCAATTAGGTACCTAAAATTAATTAGGTAGGTAGCTAGATAGGTACAAAGGTATTTCGTATCGAATATTCTCAGTCTGAGAATATTCGATACGAAATACCTTCGAAATGTATGAATGCAATTTTCCTTGTTACTAAAATCGATGTGGTTCCTAAGAACAGAATAGAGTCGTATTTCTTAGTTTCAGACTTTCCCATAGGTACCTACCTACTGACCGATCTAAATGTTACACCCTGTATAGGCGGTGTGTCTGCCCGGGAGCCCCGGGTAGCCTCCTACCGAAACTAGCCAGTTCTGTGGACGTAAGGGTGATCCTACTACCAGACTCAGAACTAGGTTAGGTACCTATCTATGCCGTCCCACTGAGAAGTGGTAAGGCGCTGGTATTCTGCCGAAACCCTCATCGTAGTCACTTGACCCCGGTCTATTTATAAGTGATTTCAAATTAGGTAATCCAAACATTATAATATCCTCATTTATTAATAGAAAGAACTGCATTTTAAAAAATAAAAAAGTTTTTATTTTTCGGAAAAAATTGTTTTCGTAGATTTTTTAGTTTATTCGCATTTTTGGATGCTCTATCTATCTGTATATCTCTCTATCTATAACAAACTAATGCTCCAAAATAACTATGAACTAATGTTGCTGGAATAGTAGATTGTATCTTAAGGGGGCAAAATAATATTTTTACGGCGAGGGCGCTTTTTTGAATAGAGTGAAGTTGAATCCGAAGTGAGGGATTCGTCAAAGTACGTCGCCCGAGCCAAAAATATATTTTGCGCCTCAGTGATACACTCTACTTTTCATCACCCTCTATGAGAAAATAAAAGGCGCCTCATATTTACTTACCTGTAATTTTACCTTCTTATTGATTACATAGAGTACCTACCTAACGACTAAATTAAAATTAAAAAGTATCTAAAATAATAAAACAATTAATAGTAAGTACATTATGGTACTAGTGTGTAACATTGGTGATTACCGCCGAGGTGTTTTTATGAGCCGAGCCGTTAGGCGAGGCTCATAATAGAACAGAGGACGGTAATCATCAATACACACGTGTATCATACGACGTTTTTCAACACACTTGTGAATAAAATAACAATAAAAACTCATTTTCAACAGTGAAAACGAGTTGTGAAAAATGTTTCGCTATTGCGGGAAAAATTAATCAGTTTTCCTATGCGCGCGCATTGCGATCGGCCACAGACTATATTTCCGCGCCGCGCATAGGGTTTGCGGCCTATTCTGCCACGGACAAAATGGGGAATTTAAAGTTTTCTTTTATTATAGAGAAAACAAAAGTTATATTTGAGTGAAAGTTTTATTTATTAAACACGTACGAGTTAAAATTATCTATTTAAATTAGAAGTTGCATGAAATGAGCAAGCAATAGGAACATTAATTTATTTGTTCTATTGAACACGATCTTTTTTCTGAATAAAAACTTTTTAAAGAACAAAGCAACTCAACCAATAAAATTAAAAAAAAAATTCTATTACTCACTAGTGAGTTATAGTAATGAAAAAGTCACAGTTTGATTATGGGTGTCATTATGTGCCTAATTGCGGTGACCATAGAGCCACTTTATGAGCAAGTGTGTTGAAAAAACTTATATTCACCTACATTTGAGACATTTTCGCATGACTGACCAATCTGATCATTGATTTTTTCACATGGACTTCTTTCGCCATTTTTGAAGGAGCTAGTCTGCTAGGCTCTGCTATTTTATTTAGTTTTCTCGTGTTTTACTAGGTTTTATTATGTAATTTCGGTGGCATTTTACTAATGAAGCTTTGGATACGTAACAGGAGATTTGGCAAATGGAATGGGGGAGTATTCAAGAAGATTTTTCAATTGACTCAATTGACGTGACATATAATAATTATTTTAAGAAAGATTTGAAGTGAAGTCAAAGTGAAAAGAAGAAGAAGGAATAAAAAGAAGAAGAAGAAGAAGAAACTAAGAAGTGAAGTAAGAGAGAAGAAGAAGACTAAGCTAAGATGTTACTGATTGGGCGGTATAGGCGCTCAGCACAAAGCCCTTTTCTTTTTATTGTAAAATAAATAAATAATATATTTTTTCACTTCAAAAAGTTCCGACGCTATATCAAAACTAGGCTTTATGCTTTTAGTTGTGTTCGCGGAACGTGTGCCTCCTCATCGGAGCCGGGAGGGGGGCAGGGGGGCAGGGGAGGCTGTCAGTGTCACGTATCTAATAATATTTGGACATGAGTTTGCGTCGTTTGTTGGTTTTCGATGTCAGGCAGGCGCGGCGGATGGTGGCTACGGCTAGCGGAGCAGGGGCTGTTCAAACACTTCCCTCGAGCGAGGGAGGCATCGCAAGAAAGATTGATTTTCCTTCGACAATTCTTATATACAAATAAAAGTGCGGGACGCTGTGCTGGGCATTATTTTTCAATTACTTAAGTATGAGATTCTTAAGCAGTTTGGCTATAATGAAGACTCTTGAAAACTATAGGTACTGCCAGGCTGCTATGTGCAGGGTGGAGCGGTCTCGTGTGTTTGTTTGTCCTCGGCGCCTCTTAGCGCAGTTAGGGCGCGCGCGCTAACAGCGTCCGCCGGCGTCTGCTGCGACCCTTTTAGCACTCGCACGACACGACGATAACCAAGCAAGCAAAGTGCTCGTCACGTCACTGTCCAGCTCAAAGTCAGGGCGTCGCGTATCGACGTAGGTACCTGTCGTGTAGACTTCACAATGTCGTGTAGAGTCTACGTGATACGGGTGAGTCACTTCGGAAACAAAATGTCAAATGACTCACTCATCGCAGCTGAAAAAGCGATATCGCATCAATAGCTCCAATGATTCATAAAATTTCAATTCAATTGCATCTGCGCGACGGTAGACCAGCTCCATGAAGTCATCACGCAAACGATTGAACCGATGTAGTTCATTTTAGGATCAGTCGAAATCCTAAAAGGTTCTTCTGTCAACAGTGGAGTTCCGAAATCAAAACTCATGACGAGACACAAACAGCGCGTAGCGCGTGCACGTCACGTGTGGTGTCGATCACAGTCAGCACTCGACTCGATTCCTCGCTCATAGTTGTTGAGATTGAGAGCACACTCTACATACTTACGCTTGTGCGAGTCAAAGGAAAAAGAAGAAGAGGGAGACCACAAGAAACATGGCAAGACGAAATAGTCGCGGTAGCAGGCAAACCGTGGTTCGAAAAAGCTCAAGATAGAGATGACCGGAAAGCTTTGGACTCCTCCAAAGCTTTCCGGTCATCTCTATACCCATCCTATACCCATCTATACCCATCGAAGGGCAAGGACCCCTATATAATATATTTATTAGTTTATCTTAGATTTTAGATTAGGTACATTTTTATAATTAAGGAATAATAAAGGCTTTTTTATTTATTTATTTAATACAGTCCTGCCTGAGAGGTTACCGGTATTTTACAAATACCTAACCTGTTTAAATACCTAACCTTAACAACATAATATTATATTTTACATAGGTAGGTGCCTAACTTTAAACAATGTTGGTATTTCATTTCCAAGTTTTCTCTGAAAACGTAAACCATACCTTCGCGAGGCACGAGTTTGTTCTTGTTTGTGAAGAGTTGGACTTCAAAGAGTCTCGTGACACGCGCCTGAATTAGGTAGGTACTTACCTACTTACTTACTGGTTCTTGCGAACTTTTCCCCGAAGCGGGAGTTTCCACGCACGGGAAGCACTACAATACCTACAACGCCGCCGGCCGTCGCGCGTCGGCGTCGCCCTGTTCCACTGACCAGCCATTCATTGAGTTCTATGCACAGGTTCTATGTCACCAGCTACCTATACATTTGCAGACTGTAGTAGACAACATGCATAAAGGTAGGTACCTACCTACCTACTTACTTCTTTTCCTAATAGTACTTACTTACCTAATTTCTTAATAGTAGGTAGGTAGGTACCGACTGAAAATCGAATGCAAGGCGATGGGTTCATCGACATGAAGGAAGAAAATCCGCTCCTAGTAGTTTGCAACGACTTTCAAATAACCAGTGTACCTAAGTAGTACATGGTCTGGGGTAGTACCACAGGTAGTAGGACGTAACTATTTTTTCAACACACTTGCTCATAAAGTGGCTCTATGGTCACCGCAATTAGGCACATAATGACACCCATAATCAAACTGTGACTTTTTCATTACTATAACTCACTAGTGAGTAATAGAATTTTTTTTTAATTTTATTGGTTGAGTTGCTTTGTTCTTAAAAAGTTTTTATTCAGAAAAAAGATCGTGTTCAATAGAACAAATAAATTAATGTTCCTATTGCTTGCTCATTTCATGCAACTTCTAATTTAAATAGATAATTTTAACTCGTACGTGTTTAATAAATAAAACTTTCACTCAAATATAACTTTTGTTTTCTCTATAATAAAAGAAAACTTTAAATTCCCCATTTTGTCCGTGGCAGAATAGGCCGCAAGCCCTATGCGCGGCGCGGAAATATAGTCTGTGGCCGATCGCAATGCGCGCGCATAGGAAAACTGATTAATTTTTCCCGCAATAGCGAAACATTTTTCACAACTCGTTTTCACTGTTGAAAATGAGTTTTTATTGTTATTTTATTCACAAGTGTGTTGAAAAACGTCGTATGATACACGTGTGTATTGATGATTACCGTCCTCTGTTCTGTTATGAGCCTCGCCTAACGGCTCGGCTCATAAAAACACCTCGGCGGTAATCACCAATGTTACACACTAGTACCATAATGTACAATTCAACACACTTGCTCATAAAGTGGCTCTATGGTCACCGCAATTAGGCACATAATGACACCCATAATCAAACTGTGACTTTTTCATTACTATAACTCACTAGTGAGTAATAGAATTTTTTTTTAATTTTATTGGTTGAGTTGCTTTGTTCTTTAAAAAGTTTTTATTCAGAAAAAAGATCGTGTTCAATAGAACAAATAAATTAATGTTCCTATTGCTTGCTCATTTCATGCAACTTCTAATTTAAATAGATAATTTTAACTCGTACGTGTTTAATAAATAAAACTTTCACTCAAATATAACTTTTGTTTTCTCTATAATAAAAGAAAACTTTAAATTCCCCATTTTGTCCGTGGCAGAATAGGCCGCAAACCCTATGCGCGGCGCGGAAATATAGTCTGTGGCCGATCGCAATGCGCGCGCATAGGAAAACTGATTAATTTTTCCCGCAATAGCGAAACATTTTTCACAACTCGTTTTCACTGTTGAAAATGAGTTTTTATTGTTATTTTATTCACAAGTGTGTTGAAAAACATCGTATGATACACGTGTGTATTGATGATTACCGTCCTCTGTTCTATTATGAGCCTCGCCTAACGGCTCGGCTCATAAAAACACCTCGGCGGTAATCACCAATGCTACACACTAGTACCATAATGTACTACTTATTATTTTTGAGTAGCGTAGCAGGTTGAGCAGCGGCGGCGCGCGGTGGCCGGTTCGGGCTGCCTCCACACTTATTGACTTTAGCGGTTGTTGTTGATATTTTTAATTTGGTAAAACCTCGCTGACAACTTTCTCTTTGCACGTGAACTGATTTCTTAAAGCAAATGAAATTCGAAAACGGAAGGCATTCGATAACACACATTAGAACAGTATTGGTTGTTCAAGAGTTATCTTCAGCGCCACCTAGCGGTCTACGGCGGAACCAAGATGGCGGCTTAGGGTTCTAATTATTGATTGTAAAGGTTCTAAGATTTCATAGATTAATTTGGTCCCCACGAGCCACATACTCGTATCGAAGAGCCTGCGTTACCTACCGAGTCCACCGGCCACGCGGTCACGTTTCCCGGTATCAAAACCTGGAATAGAGAATCATAGTAGGTAGTGTGTGTAAGTACCTACCTACCTACCTACTGTGTAGGCCACATGTGCCACAGTCCAGCATTATTTATTTATTTATTTAAGTTCCTAATTTTGGAACTAAGCAGCTTGACTATACCTTTGGCAAAGACTTTTCTGTTCCTATACTACCGTCTGCTGCGGCTCTACTTCGCTAATGAGTGAGTGATGACGTCTGCACCTCAGCAATCCGGAGTGGTCTAACGATCCTATAATAATTATAATAATACTAAATAACCTAATGCAATAGGCTAACTAACGACTCTTTTCTTTTTAATAACCTTACCTAATAACGTTTAAGGAGTTTGAGTGAACCAAACCAAACCGTGTTTGTTGCCCTGCCCCCTTACCATGGCGATTGTCTAGGTACCACCTACCGGAGAATAGATAAAAATTACAGTAATGACATTAGAGTGTGGATAAAACGGGTAGAATGTGGATAAAAGTTACTTTTATCCACACTCTAATGTCATTACTGTCATTTTTATCTACTCTACGGTACCTTGACAATCGCCATGGTAAAGGGGCTGGTTCTTCACGGTCTTGGTCGCGAAGGAACAGGAGTAGAATCACCTAGTTCAAAGTGATCCCAGAGGTCCTGCTGAATAAATGCTTTATGACTTTGACTATGTCACTCGGTTTAAAAATAGGTTATTCTCTATATCTTGGCCTATTTCTGGCGGACAATGGAGCAGCTAGTACTAGGACCGTGAAATACGCCGACAGTCGACATCCAAACCATTTGATTGTGTTGGCAGAACGTCACTGTTTGTGACTCTGCGGAGAGTGCGTCGTCACGTCACTCCTTGGGGAGGAGATCCTTGTTGTAAAAGATATCGATCATGTTTTGTTCCCATTAAGATTTTCTAAATCCTGCATACCTATAGGACGCAGAGGAGTCCTCGAGAGGTGGTGGCCGGCGGCCGACGACAATACCTCTCCGCATTGCGAGCAGCCAGCAACAATGTTAGGTCATAGATAACTAACTGCTGTTGCAGAGGATGCAGAGGAGTCCTCGAGAGGTGGTGGCCGGCGGCCGACGACAATACCTCTCCGCATTGCGAGCAGCCAGCAACAATGTTAGGTCATAGATAACTAACTGCTGTTGCAGAGGACGCAGAGGAGTCCTCGAGAGGTGGTGGCCGGCGGCCGACGACAATACCTCTCCGCATTGCGAGCAGCCAGCAACAATGTTAGGTCATAGATAACTAACTGCTGTTGCAGAGGATGCAGAGGAGTCCTCGAGAGGTGGTGGCCGGCGGCCGACGACAATACCTCTCCGCATTGCGAGCAGCCAGCAACAATGTTAGGTCATAGATAACTAACTGCTGTTGCAGAGGACGCAGAGGAGTCCTCGAGAGGTGGTGGCCGGCGGCCGACGACAATACCTCTCCGCATTGCGAGCAGCTAGCAACAATGTTAGGTCATAGATAACTAACTGCTGTTGCAGAGGACGCAGAGGAGTCCTCGAGAGGTGGTGGCCGGCGGCCGACGACAATACCTCTCCGCATTGCGAGCAGCTAGCAACAATGGCTTAATAAGTGACCCCTTTGCGACCCGCACCAATGCACTGTATTTCAAAATTTTGGCTACGTTGTTGTGAAAAACAAACCGACTTCATTTGCATCTAAGTAAGTAAGTACTTGCGTTTATTCATTAAATGGGAATGTCAGCTTCATTACGCTGCCAATTAATGACTAGTAGGTATCTAGTTTTCTCAATCTCCAGAGGCACGCAACTTCACGCAAGTGACGAAGAGCTAGCATTGATTGGACAATCTCAGCAATTACTCAATCCGATTAGGAACTTATAAATTAGGTGTTGGACAGAAGCATGTCCCTCGCCCCGAGGCACATTTTATCAGCCCACGGCGTCCCACGCGTCCCTCGCGCTATCTGTGCGAGCCGGGGCCGGGAATAGAGCCGGCGTTCGCCCACGGCTCCACGCCTCGCGCCGACACCACCGGCAGGCATCATCCGTCAAGCCTAGTTCGCACTAGCCTGGTATTTTAGTCGAGTAGCAATTACCTTAGTACTTACCAAAACGTGTCCGATCCGAACACCAAAAATTTAGTAGAGTAGGTTAGTGAGTAATTTAGTCGAGTCAATCCATTTATTTGACTCTATTTTTTTGGGCGAGTAGCACCATAGAGTACCTAATAGAGTAGCACCTTCCACCACGCGTCCGTGCTACTGGTTCACCACCGGCTAATCAAGTCCGAACTTCTCGATATTAGTCGAGTACCTACATTAGTACGTTTCGTTTCACGTTTTACAACAATGAAATAAAGTCGAATCATCAATGAAAAAAACAAAAAATGATTTGGTTATTTCCGTTTTAATAATTATTACACAAGCATTTCGAATATAAATAAATAAACATCTTCTTCAAAAAACCATCAGATTAAAATGGATCGTACTCGCTACTCGACTAAAAATAGTAGCATAGACCGTGCAAACGATTTCTGGGCAGTAGCGAGTACTTTGGCGAATATATTCTCGCTAATCGACTAAAATACAAGCCCAGTCCGAACTAGGCTTCAGGCTGTAGATATTGTAGCCATGTCGCAGCCAACTGGTTTAATCAGCCGTTCAATTAAACGCCTAGCCATTTGATTAAACGGCGCGTTCTGAATTATCTAGGCAAATGGCTTGGAGCTATTACATTTAATGTCTTGTCTAGCCAAGTCATTTCTTAGGTAATAAGGAAAACATTATTGTTGAACGGGTTTGTATAGAAACTAGTACCATTTTCATTACAGACAACCCAGAAAATTACATTTGTAAAAAAAAGCTGGTCTAAATCGACGCTATTTCCCAAAGTAACTTGCCAAATCAAATCGTAAGTTTTTGAAAAAAAAAAAACGTTTTCCATACTTACAATTTCTATAAAATGTGAACAGAAACCATTAAGTAAAATAATAAAGGATACAAAGTTATTAGCCGGTTCTTGCGCAGCAGTTTCTAAAAGAATTAGCGACGGGTGCTCTACTTGTGTCTAGAGCAAACACGTCGCATCCGACCCGACACCTGTGTGTGCCGAGGGCCGAGGCCGACACACGGGTCTGTATTCTGTGACACGGTGTGACGCGAGCTCACGCGGCCTGCGGGCCTCGCACCCTCGCCCAACTGTTTCAACATTCAAACACTGGCGCAATAGCTATCTCACTGACTGATAATAACTTATTCTGAGCTCCAAAATAAATCGAAGTACCTACCTAGTACCTACTAACGCTCTATGGTTTTTATTTTACAAGTTTTACAACAGATTATGAGATAGCTGCAGGACAAACCTAAAGGTACCTTACATTTACGATGCAATTTTTCGTACGATTTGCTAAACCACGCCCATTGAACGTACTGACGAGCGTCGCGCTAACTATGACAAATCGTATACGATGAGCGTTTACACGTGAAAAATTTCCGTGCGATACGTTATCGTATGGTTTGAAATCGCATCGTGTTAATGCACCTTTACTACTTCTCGGAAATACTGACTCGGGTTATCTTTACAATTTTCGAACGTACCTATTCGCATATTCCTTTCAAACGTCCACTGCTGCTTTTGTCTGTGGAGCATAAAAGAAAGGTAAAAAAAACGCTCAGTGAATGCTGAACAATAGTGAGTCGTCGCGCAAGGAAAGTAATTCCAGTTTGCGGTGCAGGGGCTGCCTGTGGATCCATTTAGAGGCTCCGTGGCAACTGTTAGTAAAAGCTTCAACTACTTTCTCGAAGTAAAAGCATAAAAACCCAGTCGCTTTCAGAACTTGGAGACGTTTGTTTACCTAATCGATTTTTTGCATTTCATTTCATTAAGTTTTTTTACAGTTTTGTGGGATTTTATACCGTATCGTTCTATTGGGATGCGGCGCCGGCGTCGTCGGCCGAATGGAACCGAATGTCTACTTCAGTTAGTTATTAAAAAACAGCTGCTCACAATTTTTTTGCAATGCGACATTCTGTATTAAGTACGTGAAAGGAGCGAAGGGGCACTAACAAGTTTTGGTGGGAAACAACTTTTGAACCAAATTAAAATTAATTTACCACGAAACAGATACCCTTTTAGACCTTTCTACTACCAAATGCGTGAGGTACTTTGTCTGTAGGTACTTAGGTACCTACCGTTGAAAATATTAAGCTTAACTACCTAGTGAAGATCTGCAAGGCGAAACAGAAATAACTAACCTAGATAATATTTTTACAAGAATAAAGTGTGTTTTAAAAGCGTGGACCAACTCACTCTTAGGTACATTTAAAAATTACCTTAATGTGAGCTTCCTGATTTTGATCAGCAGAGAGTTATTACTTTTTAAATGCCAAGTTTATTAGACTGTTTCATAATAAATATTTATCTTAATTTTGTTCCATTTATTTACAGAAACTAAGCTACTACATATTTACAAAATACAAAACGGATTAGTCAAGCTATCTAAGGATCATTAGAAACGATCTATAGATAGCTCAACTGATCCAGGTCACTGTCATTATTATTATTATTTACCTTAATTATTTAAGGTACGTTTCCCTACTACAATTCCCAAATATTCTCGAAATTTTTTTGATGCCTTTCCGACTTTTCTACTCAAACCTCAAATGGTCCCATAGTCCATTTTGATCCCTACATGTAATAGGATCGTTAGTTTCCCAGTAATTTATCGATTTTTAGTACATTTATGGTAAAAGTTTTTGACGATTTCTGACTTTTCTAGTATTTTTTTGAGCCGCGGTGGCAGACGGGAATGATTATGGGCTAACCACCAACACAGACACTACACAGTGTCCGTTTTGTGGGTACCTACGGTACATCTGTTTATGACGTGCTCATATAAATACTTATCTATAAATCAAGAGGCAGGTATCAATGGGTGCAGCAGGGTGAGGTTTGTCCACCCTGCATGCAGTAATAGGTATGTATGTATAGTTTCTGGGCACGCAGAGCAGACCGCAGGTGCCCGGGGGCTCCCAGTATTGTTTGACATTTTAAGAGGTTTCTTTTACTTTGCAAGTAGCTCGCTCGCAATCAGTGGCCCAGCTCGAGTTAAATCGCCTTTGTTATTGTAACCTTCCTTTTGTTTGAAAACACTTTGAGCTAAGGGTTGAAATCCCGTAGCAACTAAAAACAAATAATTACTTATACAAAGTTACTAGGTGCCTACTTATTTACTTTGCAAAAATATTTGCACAAAAGAGCTTGAAGGTTGTCAGAAAGCAAATAATCCTTTTGAAAGAGGGATGGGTCGCATCGCCCATCGAAAAGAACCATTGAATTAGAGAGATCGCTCACTAGGTATGCTAAATAGTAATAAACATGCGCTAGATCGAATGGCCCTCGTGCGGTAAAAAAACGTTAGTATGTGGCGCTCGTTGCCGACGACCCACTGCGCCGCACGGCTGCTGGATCATTTACAAACATTTTGATGAACCAGATGAGGTACCTATACCTAGACCTACTAGGTACCAGTTTTAAATAGCTTTCGGGGAATCATAGCCATAGAGGTGCCTAGGTAGTAGGTAGGTAATAGGTACACAGGTACTTTAGACGTTGCCGCATTTTACTCTTGCCAGAACTAGACAAAAATTGTCTGCTTTTACATTTCAACATTCAACACATTAATTTCAGAAATGTAAATAGAACAATCCTAGTTTAAAAATATAAGTAGGTACCTAGGTACATCTGGCTGCGTGTAGCGGCGGTGTAGGTACCCATCACGCTTCTCTCAGGTGGTCTCGCATATCAAAGTACCTACCTACCTAAATTATTATAGAAGTACTTACCTACCTACTACCTATCTATAGCTGAGCCACTCGCCTGCTGCGTTCGTGAACTCCCAAAACACATTAATTATCATTAGGTACTTATATATTTTCATAACTATTTTAAAGTGATTTATTGTTTGCCGGTCGACGCCGCGTCTCCTATTGTGAACCGACTTTCCGCTCGATTTGTTTGTTTTTGTGCGCGTTTCACGTTTTTGCGAAGCGTTTCTGTTCTGTAGCAAGCGGGCACACAACGAGGGCAAACTTTTGTACACAACTTTAGGCCTGAAATAGAAACCACGAGCTAAATCTAACTTAAAAAATGTGTTGTGAAATAAGTTTGTATTACCGAACAGAACATTGATCAACTTACATAGACAGAAAAAAACGAAACAGGCTGTAGGTAGGTGTTACTACGAGGACCTACCTAAAGTGTTCTTATTACAAATCTTAGTTAGTTACGCACTGTAACAATTTTGTTCATTTTTTTCTTTTTTCCTAGTTTGTTCTTACTTATGCACCTACCTACTTGTTACTTGACTTTGTTTTTGTGTCTGTGTTGAAATGTTATGTGTGTCAAATAAATCTTTTATCTATCTATCTATCTGAAATCTACAAAAAAAATAATTATTACCCCCTTGTAGGTATGTTAAATGATGTTTCGATGAAAACACGTTAGTATTAGTAGATCTAAATGCTGAATTTCGAACGCATTCTAAAAAAAATTGCTGAATATCCTCTAGAACCAGAACACCACAGTCATCACAATTTGGCGAAGTTACTTTTTTCATGAGAAAAGCTTTGTTTTGAATAATTCCGGAAGGTAATCTTAGCATGTGGATACTTTCAAGTATTCTGGGCTTAATCTTAAAATCCTATAATCAGGCTGATCCAACGCACGTTATCGTCACGTGGCCTCAAACGTACCTACGGTCTCCGGAAGGCCGTTTAAGTTTAAAGTTTATCGACGCAACATGACATACCCACGCACGACCTTCCTATCGGGAGCGGCGCCGAAATAACTCGCTCTGGAATGGAAATCACTTCATCGATGTGACATGACACTCGCATGAGACGAGACATTTGCCATTTGCATATTGGCCGGCAACGGCACGGCAAGCGCTCGGAAACCTTAATCCGTTCAGTCAGCGTGATAACGCATTTATTTTATTTGAAATTTAGGATGGAAGGCGATTGGAGGTCCTCTAAGTATGAGCATTAGGACCGCTGCCGGCTGGGATCACACTCCTTCCGCATTTGACGCATTGTGTCGCGTCAGTGTCGTGCCGCATGGCTGACGTCACGTCGGTCACGTCGCTATTTGGCAATGGATCCTTTAACATGATTATGCTGAATAGAGCAACGTATGGGTTCCGGAATCGCATTCAGACGCTGTCGGAATAACTGTCGAAATCATTCGAAAGCCGAAACAACGTGACAACTCACGAATAAGATATTTAGGCATCTAACTAAGTAAGTACTTAGTTGCCAGATAAGTGAACTTTGTCAATAGACAAAGTTCACTTATCTGGCAACTAAGTAATAACTTAGTAAGTGAAATAACAGTCAAAACTACTTTTGACTAATCTGCTCAGTCAAACAAAACTACTTTTGACTGGATAAGAGTTTTGACTGTAACATAATATAAGTACTTAGGTACCTATACCTACTTATTGTCTGCGCTAGTAGGTATTGTCACAGATTTCAAACTAGTTTACTTTGCTGTTTTGAGTTTTGAAAATAATTTGAATCTTCTTTAGCGACCCAATGCGAATAGGTAGGTAGGTACCTATTGTGTTGCGATGTCTGAGGAATGTAATGTCAGTTAAACTTGAAGCAGTGATGATTATTTTGTCTAAATTACTTTGGGTAGGTAGTTAGCAGGTTCATTGATTAGACACGTATCTTATAAGTACCTACTTATTCGATCTTAGATGATCGAAGGTGACTTGTGTTTTGTTTTCTTTTGGTGAATCGTGCGTTACAGCCTTGATTGGTTGTGTCTGTTTCTCTTCTCGTTGAGGTCGATTAGATTATTAGATAAATTATTTATTTAATTCAATTTCATAACAGCCTTGTTATTTTGTTGCCTAAAAAGGTTTTGAAAAACAAAATGGCCCTCATCCGTAAACAAAAACAACATCGTGTGACAGTCGGGCCTTATTGGCTAATTCTTAAGCTGGGTCTACTAGCTCCGTGTTTTTGTGTTTTATGGGCAAATATGTGTTTTTATTTATGATTTATTTAGGTACATTTTTGTAAAAATGGAGTGGAACTCATTTTGAAAAGCAGTGTACGCTTGTGTAGTTGTCAAAAACCATAGAGAAAATACACTAAACATAACTAACAACATTAATGACGGGGCGGTTTTCCGTTTTTGTAATATGTTTTGTTATAAAATGTGAGCTGTGGTGCAATTTCATTGTAATTGTATGGAAATCGTTTCTTGATTTTTTTGCAAAAACTTAAGATTTGATTTGGAAAGTTACTTTGGGAAAAGTGTTCCTGATGGGAAATAGCGTCGATTGCTATTTGAAGTAATGAAAAAGTGTGCTTTTGCAGATCGAGCAGAGCAAGAGATTGGAAGAATTGGTTAGGGATAACGCCAGTTGAGTACCTACCTATTAATAGTAGATATTATCTTGTAAGTACCATGTTACCAATCTACATGTTTTAGATTGGCCAAAAATGTCAACCTTAATAAGCACAAACAAACCTATACAAATTCTATCTTAAGGAAGTTGTGACGTGGGAGGTGTAAAGATGCATTTACAGGATGCGATTTTTCGTACGATTTGCTGAACCCCGCCCATAGAACGTGCCGACGTGCGTCGCGCTGACTATGACGAATCGCATACGATGAGCGTGAAAAATTTCCATGCGATACGATATCGTATGGGTTGAAATCGCATCGTGTAAATTGATTCACGAGAAGGTACTCATGTACCTGAGTGTAATGGTGTCTGGAGAAAATGTCGGTGCTTGCGTTTTATTGAGGCTCATTCAGACAGCAATTAGATACACATTCAGTTGGAATACAAAGAAGCCTAATGTGGGCTAGGCCGGCTTTGTTAGCCTTTTGCTTAGGCATACCCATTAGCCAGACACAGGTACCTACCTAGACCTACCTACTGCGCTGTGTAGGTAGAGCTTACACGAAGTATCTATCTACATCCAAGTTTTCCGTGCCTAAGGCACGAGTAGTCTAGTAGTACTTATTTTAATTAATTATGTTTGTTTGTTATTATGTAAGTTTGAATTAAATTGTGAAGATGCCTTATGAATAAACATAACAGAAGAAAACAATGCATTTTACAATACAACATAATGCACTATGATGACCGTCCACACGGTCCTTACTCACACCTGTGTGTCATGTGTGTGTCTCAAAGGGTAGGTGTGTGTGGCATATATTTATGAAATCTCTGATATCCACACAATATTTCACGAGCATTACTTTAGGTACCTGCTTACTTGAACTTCATGTCATCGTACTTTATCGTTTTTATACGAGCAGATCATAATCCTCAGACAAGTTAGTAGAAGACCTCCGCCGCGCCGCGGAGCCGCCGCGGTGCTGCAGCGGTGCTGTAGCGGCCTCGGAGTCCGCACACGGTGACGTCACGAGTCGAGTGCTATCATCTCAAGCATTTAGTGAGGACTTGAAGATCTTTTGTAAGTTTTATTAAAGCCACGTAGGTCACGAAGCCGTAGAGCATAGAGTTTCTTAGTACCTCAGTAGGTATTCCATTAAAGTGAAGGTCTTCGGTTACAATAAATAAATTAATTGGCACTCTTAGAAGTCTCTTTCTGATTAAAAACTCTAAAAAGTACCGAACCCACCTAACCCTCCATGGGTTAGGTGCTTTTTATCTTTTCTAATTTATTTAGTTACATAATGTGCGATGTTTTTAGGCAGTTTCTACGTAGCTCGATGCAACGATGATGCAATATGATAAATATACTTAAGTACCTAAACAAAACACGAATCGGATATTAAAATTTTTACTAAATATTACAGCAATTAAATAAGGTGCACTGACCTAAAAAATACATTCTAAGTCTATGATAAGGTGACTCTGCAATAAATTTTGCTCCAGCAGCATATAATCAACATCATAATATTGACAAACTGGCTTTCTATTTTCATATTACTTAGTTACGTATAAAACATTTTTGAAAAAAAAAATTGAACCGACTTCACAGAACACAAACAGAAGAACCTTCTACACACTAAAAAGAGAAAAATAAGAATATAATTTGAAGTCGGTGCCAACTATTCATTTACATCTAAGAAATTCAAAAGAACTTGGGTGCAAAATTGTATCCTGGTACGCTATCGCTCGATTTCTTTTTTTGATAGGTACTTAATCGTATTAACTTGGCACCGACTTCAAATTATATTCTTATTTTTCTCTTTTTAGTGTGTAGAAGGTTCTTCTGTTTGTGTTCTGTGAAGTCGGTTCAATTTTTTTTTTTCAAAAATGTTTTATTTTTCACTTTTTAGTGTAAGTAAATAAATACTGTGTAAATAAAAGTGTATGTGTAAATAATATAGTAAGCTACGAGTACATTAAGACTTTGCTTATCGTAGCTTAAGTAGGAAAGGATAAGAGAAGTCATGGGCAGACCTACTAAAGGACACACCGGAGTTCAGCAAGGGGGAAAACTATCAATCCATAAGGAAAAGAAAATATTTTGGACTACCTCGGGTGTAATACCCTTTCAAACTATTTAATATTTGACTCAGATTTTGAGTCAGGGTGTGTTGTGTAGTGAGAATGAGGTTTTTTGAATGTTACGGGAAAACTGTCAATCCCTCAGGAAAAAAAATATATGGCGCCACCTTGAGAGTGTGTCCTTTACACCAATGTTTGCGATAGCTACGTTTCGAGGACTACCTAATGAAAATTCCTAATGCGAATAGGTAGGTGGTCCTGCCTAGATCTGGTTACTTGATTTCTACTAGGAATTGAGTCTGGCTCTGTGCTCATCTAGCTGATATGCAAATAAGTAAATACTTTATTTAAACTTTTCAAGACATTTAATAATGCGAAATGAACAATGACAAAGGTATAAAAGTAAGTACTTAGGTATATCTATAGCTAGTTATATCGACTTGCTCGGAAGCCGATTTTGAAAAAATGGATAGTGGTAAAGTAACTATTCTTTCACTCCTTGACTTCAGCAGTGCTTTCAACAATGTTGATTTTGACGTTCTTTTGGGTGTGCTTAGCTCTCTTAACGTCTCGTCGTCGGCAGTTGACTGGTTCCGTAGCTATTTATATGGGCGCCGGCAGCGTATCCGTGTTGACGACATTTTCTCATCTTGGTGCAACCTGACTGCTGGTGTCCCACAAGGCGGCGTCCTCTCTCCTCTTCTGTTTGCCATATTTATTCAATCAATTTCCAATAATCTTTCATCTTCCTACCACCTGTATGCGGACGACTTACAAATCTACTGTCAAACTACGCCGGACAACATTGACGGTGCCATAAGCCTCCTAAACTCTGACTTGGTTCGGGTTTGCGACTGGAGTAAATCTTTCGGACTTAAAGTTAATCCAACTAAAACTCAAGCCATTATAATTGGTAGCTCGAGACAAATTGCTAAATTAGATTTTTCGATTCTACCTCCCATTATTTTTGATGGAACTCGAGTGCCAATTAGTCCCTCAGTTAAAAACTTAGGCATCATTTTGGACTCCAAACTCTCCTGGGTTCCTTGGATCAGTGAAATTAGTCGCAAAATGTTTGCATCATCTGCGTCTCTTCGGAGACTACGTAATTTCCTGCCCACCGCTACCAAGGTTACGCTGGCCCAATCTCTTCTCCTACCTATACTAGACTATGCCGATGCCAGCTATCTGGATCTTACAGAACTGCAGCTTAACAAACTTGAGCGCCTTCAAAACCTTTGCATCAGGTTTATATTTGGCTTACGTAAGTTTGACCATGTGTCTGAATTCCGTGCAAAACTCAAGTGGCTTCCCATCCGTCTGCGTCGTAATGCTCATATCTTGGCCCTCCTTTATAACATTCTTTTTCTCTCTACCTCTCCTCTCTATCTTAAAGAGCGTTTTGAGTACCTGCACCAGGCAAATGATCGTAATCTGCGATCCTCTGATACTCTGCAGCTGGCTACCCCTGTACATACTACCGCCATGTATGGCGAGTCCTTCACGGTACAAGCTGTAGCTCTTTGGAACTCATTGCCTTCTTCTATTCGTTCATCTAAATCCATTCACATCTTTAAATCTAAAGTCTATGAACACTTTTTGTCGGGTTATTCCCGCTCGTCCCCACGCTTCGTCCCCATCGGGGACGAGCGGGAAGTTTTTTTCCCGCTCGTCCCCACTGCTCTTACGATGGGGGTGAACGGGAATTATTTTTCCCGCTCGTCCCCACTGCAATATTAATACTTACATATAGGTAATATTAATACTTACATATGGGTAATATTAAAACTTACATAATTTACTAATATTAGAAGCAGGTACTCAAATGGGTTAAATTGTTTTCTTAACAAGATTTCTTCTAGCATACCTCATTCTATTTAATATTGAATCTGTCCAAACATTCTTTATTACACGAATAGGATTAATTTCTACCTGCTACCAGCCGCTAACCCCTTCCTATGACATAAAGACTAAGGAATATACCCTAAGCTAAGTCTTATCAGTAGTACACCACCCGCCATGGCGGCAAACGTTTCAAGTGGGGTTGCGGTAGCTGACTTTGATATTATTGGCAAAAAAAGGTGGTGCATTGTTATTACGCGCGGGCTACCAATATTGCAAAAAGAGAACACTAAAAACTGTTGATGCAACTAAAGTGCTCAGGACTTTTAAAAATACACGTAAGTAAAACTCACTATCTATATTTTACTTAAGTTGAATATTTATTATTCTTTAGAATTTCTTAAACTTTCGCGATCATTATTTATATTTTAGTTAGTTAAACATAAAAAGGCTTAGTTAAATGATGCTAGGCGGCGTGGTAACGAGCAGACTTGAAACAAAATGGCTTGATCGTTTTAGTTTACTTTTAACTATATTTACAGATAGGTAACTCATTTATATACATAGGTACTCATATTAATTATGGGTTAAATACTTGGTTAAATATCTTATTTTTTTAGGACAACTACATAATTCACGAAAAAAGTCACAGGTGTGCACCGGACTCAATCAGAAATGATTTGGAGATAGCGGGCCAAAAATGCAGAGAGATTTTATTTTTAGTCATTTTTTATTTATATTTTTTTCTTATGTTCACTATATATTATATCACTGTTTATATTGTTGAATATTTATTTTATATAATCACTGTTATTTATTTTGTAAATATGTAGTAGCTTAGTTTCTGTAAATAAATGTCAAACATAATAATAATCACTCTTAATAATGTTGATTATTTTTCCGACCCAAATATCGACCAATAGAATTGCACCATTCGACGTCACGTGGTACAACCTACGTGGTATTATACTGATAATTTTTTTAAAATTTTCTCGGTTGTACCACGTGACGTCGAATGGTGCAACTCTATTGGCCGACATTTGGGACGGAAAAATAATCCCCCGAATACCACACGAGCTTCAAAATTATCTGGCATTTCCCTCAAGGTTCCCTGCAAACAAATAAAATCGTCAAGTTTTTCAAACTTGACTCCTTCATTTGTTTGCAACGAACCTATCGGGAAATACCCGATAATTTTGAAGCTCTTGTGGTATTATAAGTGAATATTTAGTAGATACCTACATAATTTTATTAAAAAAAAAAATATATAAAGTTGATTACAAAAGCTTGTGATTTTATTTAAAACAATCCTCTAACTAAATAAAATAGTGGGGACGAACGCTACTAAATAATTCCCTCTCGTCCCTTTGGGGACGAGCGGGAAAAAAACTTCCCGCTCGTCCCCGATGGGGACGAAGCGTGGGGACGAGCGGGAATAACCCTTTTTGTCCATGTCAGCTACAATGCTAAAATGACCATGTGCTTATTTTATGTTTATGTTGAGGTTTATTTATGTAGGTATATGTATTTAATAGTATGTGTAAGTACTATATTCTTATTATTTTGTTTAACGTACTTATTGTGCACCGCCGTTTTTTCTGTGTAACTTTTCCAGTCCATCCAAAGGTTGTCTGGAAGAGATCGCTTTTAGCGATAAGGCCGCCCATTGTACCTACTTACTTGTTTTCGTGTATTTCCTGTAATGTGTTTTTGTGTACAATAAAGTGTTTTTCTATTCTATTCTATTCTATACACTTTCTAACAAAAAAAATTTTGGAAATCGGTCCACAATTTTCTTAAAGTTCAGTGATTGTTTTAGTTTTACGGGAAAACTATTAATCCCTCAGGAATAAAATTTATATGGGACCACTATAAGAGTATACCCTTTCAAACAAAAAAAAAATTTTGGAAATCGGTCCACAACTGACGGAAATATCGGTGAACATACATAAAAAAAAAAAAAATTGTGGCACTCCGGGAGTGCCGACAGAAGTGAAAACTTGAACAATTACGTACATTACGCACAATGAATGTTATCCCTCCAAAATTACTGCGCAGAACCCATTTATGATGACCCACAAAGATGAAGACAGCGGTTGTCAGACAGACAACAAGAAATGACAGAGGCTTTACACCGCGGCCTAGAAATTAACAGCTGAGTTGCGTACAGACTCATATGAACTTACTTTTTTTGGTACTTGAAAAGCTGAGGCTTGTGCCTTCACAGTGTACATTTGCCTGATACAAGTACAAACTTACAAAAATAGATATTTGGTTTGTATCAAAACTAAAAAGTGATTGTACTAACATACATTTAATTTTAACTATGTAGCAACAATAGTATTCTGAAGTTATTGCATATAAATAGTGTGATACTTTTGTGATGATTGAGTGAGTGTGATTCAAAAATTGTAGAATGTCTGTACGTATACATCTCATTGCAGGCGACTGTACCTAACAGGTAGCGCTACTACAGTATCTATTCTTGTACTACTAAAGTAGGTACAGCAGCTAAATTAATACTACAGCAGCTAGGTAAATAAATACAATGTCCCAGGCACTACAGCATCGTCTTGAGTGTGGGCATAGGTTCGCTCCTGAATCTCCTGATTCTGTATAAATCATCTAGTATAGATGTACCTACAGAGGCAGAGGTTTTAGATAAAATAAAGTGTTATTGTTGAACAATTGTAATAATTTAAAAGTTAAATTTATAGTAAACGCAACATATACAATTTGACAAATCAATGATTTGAAAAGTGTCTGCGCAACCCCTATGAACACCATCACTGATAGTTATTAGTAGCTTCATGCAACTCAAGAGTACAGTTCGCCCAACGGATCTAGGCATTTGTAAAGTTAGCCATTTGTCTGCGCAGAACACAATTTTGTATGAAAAAGTGGTCACTGCGCAGACAATCTGCTAACTTCACGAATGCCTAGATCCGTTGGGCGAACTGAAAGTAAGAAAAAAGCTAGATCAAACGGATTTTTGGATTAGGAAGGTTTTGTACCTACATATCTAACAGTTGGATAGAAATAGCTTTGGGAATGTTCCGGCTCCTCTCTGGTTTTCTTCAAGCCACAAGTAAAAATACTTACTTCTGAAAAAATGCTGCTAGGAAAAATTATCATACATATTTGTCATAGGATAAGTTTTAATCAAAAAGTGAGAAATCAGCTGTGTGTGAGTCATGTACCAATGCACTGTACTAAAAAATCCGAAATAATCACACATCACTCGGTAAGTTTGTATGTAATGTAACACAATTAGATAGTAGGTACTTTTCTCTATGCACAGCACTGACAATATTCTAGAATACATAAAAATGCTCGATCTGGGACCTTTTTATAGTTTCTCCAATTAATTTAGCTTATTCTAATGTTATTATTTATTAAATTATTATATCTAATCTAAATGTAAACAAAAGCTCTATTCCTAAACTTTATGCAGTGTAGAACAGTTACTGAAAGTAGTTCTGAAATTTATAACTAGATGGCGCGACTAAATTAAACGGCCGCCTTTAAAGTCGAACGAAAATTTTTTTTATGATGTGCTAGTTGATATGTGTGGTCTTAGTTCACGTGACAGCGTCTTGACATTAGAGCGTCTTAGCGTCTTGACCATAAAAAGGTACCATGCTAAATCTATGGTCTTGACAGTAAAGCGTCTTACCGTTTTGACAGTAAAGCGTCTTACCGTTTTGACAGTAAAGCGTCTTACCGTTTTGACATTAAAGCATCTTAGGTCAAGTGACAGCGTCTTAGTTGAATCCAAAGGTTTTTACTCATATTTCCTCTATGTCGCTAACGCGCCTAAAGAAGTTTTCACTTCAAAAAAACAAAAAAAAAAAACAAAAAAAAAAAAAACATACATACAGCCGAACATATAACCTCCTCCTTTTTTTGAAGTCGGTTAAAAATGGATATAAGTAGGTAGGTAGGTAGGTACTCATATTAGGCATAGTTAGTACAAGCGCGATTTTGAATTTGTTGACTTTTTTGCATTTTCGTAGTCACAAGGTCTTATTTATTTAGCTATGAAAAAGCACCACATCACCAGCTTCACTCTAAGCGCCTTGTATGGAGAACGATGTTTTGTGATACCTACGCATACAAGACCATTCAATTCAACCATTTTATGAACAATTCCGTAACAAGAAAGTAATGCACAACGAGCCCAAGCGACTAGCGACGACTCGTTGTACAGTCAGCGACAAAAGTTCATGAACAATTGGAGATTTTAAAGCTTCATTTTCATCATTATTTTGTGGGAAAATTGCCTATTTTTTTTCATAATAGTAATGGTGCAAGGTAAAACATCCAATGTAAGGTGAAGTTTTATCTAAAACCCTACGAACTTCGAAGATATTGAAGATTCAAATACATCGAATGTTCATGAACTTCTGTCGCTGACCGTACCTAATGCATAGCTGGAGTAATTTTAATAAAAATGTTTCTATTGTTAGAACCAACTGAAAGTGATGCTTGGACTAACTATGGTATCCAAATGTTGAATGATTTGTGAGAGACTGGTGCCTGTAATAGGTTTGACACTTCACCAGTGCCCCGCGCCACGGATATCTAATCTAATCTATAATACCTACACAAATAGATATCCGTGGAGTGACACAGGTAGAGTAAAATAATGTTTTTGCCTAGGTGTGTTAAACTATAAGTAGTTTGTGTACCTAAGCATGTTATGTTAGAGCTGAGCTGGCGTTGAGCGGCTTCGTGCAGGAGGTCAAGCGGCGCGCGGCGGCACAAAGGGAGGGCCACTCGCCGGCGCCGGCGCCTCCGCGGCCTCTCGGGAAGCCGCACATTCCTCACAAAGACTCTAACTACCTATACCTATAGGTATTTCTGAGCTCCTCTTTAGCTCACTCCGCTTGAATAGCTCGCTTCGGGTGTTAAACACAAGGCTCAGGTAAGTAGGTATACCTTTTCCCAAGGGCTCGTGGAAGAGTAGAACTAGAAAGAGGTTGGAATTGTTTGATGGAAAACAAGAGGAAGTATTTATGTAAGTATCGATTTACCACCGCCATAGCAAGATGACTGCTAATATAATAACCAATATTGTGCCATTGCTTCAATCGCGGCTCAGTTTGAAAAAATCAGCTGCAGTGCGTGTGTAACGTTTACAACTCATACCTACTATCTACTGTAAAAATGTACCTATTGCTATTTTAATCTGTGATATTAAATCACTTACGGCAATACCAGTTTGCAATTAAACCACGACGTTTATTTAAATTAATTACCAATTATATTGCGACATCATCAAACGTTTGTCGATCGGACACGAACGGGTTCGCGCGAACGAAAGTTGTTCCGACACCCGCCGCCGGCGCCCTGATTGACATTACATGTTCAATGTCTTTAATTTCTTTAATCTAATCAAGGCTTCTTAATCAGGGTTGTCTCTAAAACGGAATTAACTGAGCTAAGATGTTGTACAGACCATTCTATCGGAATGCCATCTGCATTGCATGAGGAGTAGAGCCTGGTGAAGCCTGATTAGAGAGAAAACTACAAAAATATGGGTTTAAAAGTTGTTCTTACTAAAGTTACCGCTTTCAGGTAACTTCGAACTTTTTATCCAACCTAGATAATGTTTGTCTATCTCATGAACAGCGCAACTTTATGCCTCAGCAAGTCAGCACAGCACCGTGATGTATGAACGTTACTCAAATGTTGTAGATAATGTAATAGGTAGGTAATTGTACTTGGATCTTATCGCAATGTAGGTAGGTATACAGGTTGGTACAAAAGTAAGTATATTCTACCTTACAGTAAACTCTAGCGACAAGTAAGCCGTGTTGTCGGTCCCAAAGGCCGTGTCGACACTGCTCTGACAGCCCCGTGTGCGAGGGAGGACTTGGTACTTTAGATCCTATCTTAGCATAAGTAGGGTAAAGGACCCAGTAGTCGGCCTCTTAGTGAGATTTTCAAATTCAAACATCCATAAAAAATAAATGGTATTAGTGGGATTCAAGCTAACGATTGTTCCAAAAAGATAATTTTATTAGCTTTTGGAAATCACTACATAGTATAAAACAAAGTCGCCTTTTCTGTCCCTATATCCCTATGTGCGCTTAAATCTTTAAAACTACGCAACGGATTTTGATGCGGTTTTTTCCAATAGATAGAGTGATTCAAGAGGAAGGTTTATATGTATAATACATGCATCATATACGAAGGCAACATTGCTAATTTTAGAGGTTTCTAACGTGATGTCGTAAATTAACCTATTTTTTTGGGCTTATTTATGCCCGTGCAAAGTCGGAGCGGGCCGCTATGTTTTTATATACAACGTTCATAGTTTTTCTGTAGTGTATTTAATTTAGTATCAGCATTGCACCCGTGCGAAGCCGGGGCGGGTCGCTAGTAATATAAATAATTTGAAAAATTAGACTATTCTCCACTAGTCGGCCAGAAAAACCAGTGCTCGGCCTCAGCGAACCAGTAATCGGCCTCAACAAGTAGATTCCTACTTGTTGAGGCCGATTACTGGTTCGCTACCTACCTATAACCTACTTATAAGCGATAATCATCACATTTTTTTTAAAAAGTGTTTTGTTCATCACATACAAAATCAATGTATTGAAATTAATAATAATTATTAAAACATTAAACACATTAACCATGTAGTTTTTTTTCTCAAGAGGCCGACTACTGGATACGATGACCAATATTATACTTAGGTACTCGGCAGCTTTCAGTAGCAGAGTTTGAGAGCCAAAAAAATTTATGAAATCATATAGTTAGCCGGAGGTGGCCGAGCACTGGAATACACGAAAAAAACATAATTCCAGTGGTCGGCCGTCTCCAAATATATAAAACTTACGGTTTATTCGTTGAATAAGACGTAACAATTCATAATAAGGTGCATAAAAAAATCGCAAATAAAAACACGATACAATGATGCAAAACACGTTTTTCACACCGATTTTTAGTAAAAAAAAATTGCGCACGTCGCTCATGATAGCTTTTTGACTACGATGCAATATGCTTCATTTACTGTCAATCCTACCAACCTACAGAAAAGGAAACGTCATGCATCGACCAATCAGATATCAAAGTAGCAATCAAAATTAATTTGGCGCGATACTTTTTTAAATAAGTGTAAGTAGCCCCTGTAAGCCCTTTACCGGCTTTTATTTTGCCGCCGACTACAGGGGGGCGACTATACTGTGCCTTTACCCTATACAGTACAGGGTGGATGTGGAGCTTAACACTCTTACCAAAAGACTAAAACTAAAACTTAGAAATAAAAAGATTACCTACCTAGAGCCCAAGAAAATACACTAATACAATGCTAGGTACCTATAGAAACTAGAGCTACCTTGTAGCGGCGTCAGCTGGGGAATGGTAATGGTAAAATTAATTTGTCCAACTATAAGATAATTTACAATTTGTACTTACAACTTGTTTTGGTTTCGTTGAAACAAGTGTCATATTATACCAACCTAATTACCTACCTACGGAGGATAATGAACATTTAAGACACGAGTTGAATATAATTGGTTTTCTTTCCCACTTCAGATTAGCTGTTCTTGTGCGCTCACTTGAGCGCTCTAACAACACTCTTTGCTGATTGCGAGTGTAAGTAACTATAGTAGGTACCTACATAACTGATCCAATTTAGCAATTTTAGCGAAACTTTAATAAGCCCTGGTAATTATCCCATTCAGTGATTTGGGGTATCATTAGGTACCGATGTGATAGCGCGAGGCGATGGTATCTATCCCCCCCCCTCGCCCCCCGCAGCGGGTACTCAACTCACCCTGTAATTGGCTCGACATAATTACACTAACACCCGCGTGAGATATCACTAAGGCGACAGTCAGTTCACTTAAGTACCTAAAGGCAACCGGGCCAATACTGTGCGGAATTTGGCATTGGTTCACTTTTGGCGATTTTCCTTCGATTCTTGACGTGGCGCAGCTGAAACACAAAACAGAAGGATATATCGAAGAGAAAGAGTGGGTAATTATATAATACTAGCTGGTACCCGCGACTTCGTCAGCAAAATAACATACTTAATAAAAACAGAACTGAAAACTTCTGTTCAGAAGATTATCTTCTGATACTTTTAAAAATAAAAATGCAATAATAGCGCCATCTTGACCTCAGCCATAGGACAGCAACGCCATCTAGTAGCCTTCAACTGGAACTTCACTTTAAGTCCCCATACAAAATGTCAACCCTTATTTCACGCCCTACATGATTAGTTTCGAAAAAAAAAAGTAGCCTATGTCCGTCCCTGGGACATAATCTTTATCCATGTCATATTTCAGCATCATCTGTTCAGTGGTTTAGGCGTGAAAAGGTAACAAACAGACAGACAGACAGACACATTTTACTACATAATAGATGGCGCCACAGGAAAAATTAGATCGCGCTATCGTTGCGTTTTGGGGAACGTAACATATAAAATCGTAAAACTTGGTACTTTAGATCCTATCTTAGCATAAGTAGGGTAAAGGACCCAGTAGTCGGCCTCTTAGTGAGATTTTCAAATTCAAACATCCATAAAAAATAAATGGTATTAGTGGGATTCAAGCTAACGATTGTTCCAAAAAGATAATTTTATTAGCTTTTGGAAATCACTACATAGTATAAAACAAAGTCGCCTTTTCTGTCCCTATATCCCTATGTGCGCTTAAATCTTTAAAACTACGCAACGGATTTTGATGCGGTTTTTTCCAATAGATAGAGTGATTCAAGAGGAAGGTTTATATGTATAATACATGCATCATATACGAAGGCAACATTGCTAATTTTAGAGGTTTCTAACGTGATGTCGTAAATTAACCTATTTTTTTGGGCTTATTTATGCCCGTGCAAAGTCGGAGCGGGCCGCTATGTTTTTATATACAACGTTCATAGTTTTTCTGTAGTGTATTTAATTTAGTATCAGCATTGCACCCGTGCGAAGCCGGGGCGGGTCGCTAGTAATATAAATAATTTGAAAAATTAGACTTTTCTCCACTAGTCGGCCAGAAAAACCAGTGCTCGGCCTCAGCGAACCAGTAATCGGCCTCAACAAGTAGATTCCTACTTGTTGAGGCCGATTACTGGTTCGCTACCTACCTATAACCTACTTATAAGCGATAATCATCACATTTTTTTTAAAAAGTGTCTTGTTCATCACATACAAAATCAATGTATTGAAATTAATAATAATTATTAAAACATTAAACACATTAACCATGTAGTTTTTTTTCTCAAGAGGCCGACTACTGGATACGATGACCAATATTATACTTAGGTACTTGGCAGCTTTCAGTAGCAGAGTTTGAGAGCCAAAAAAAATTATGAAATCATATAGTTAGCCGGAGGTGGCCGAGCACTGGAATACACGAAAAAAACATAATTCCAGTGGTCGGCCGTCTCCAAATATATAAAACTTACGGTTTATTCGTTGAATAAGACGTAACAATTCATAATAAGGTGCATAAAAAAATCGCAAATAAAAACACGATACAATGATGCAAAACACGTTTTTCACACCGATTTTTAGTAAAAAAAAATTGCGCACGTCGCTCATGATAGCTTTTTGACTACGATGCAATATGCTTCATTTACTGTCAATCCTACCAACCTACAGAAAAGGAAACGTCATGCATCGACCAATCAGATATCAAAGTAGCAATCAAAATTAATTTGGCGCGATACTTTTTTAAATAAGTGTAAGTAGCCCCTGTAAGCCCTTTACCGGCTTTTATTTTGCCGCCGACTACAGGGGGGCGACTATACTGTGCCTTTACCCTATACAGTACAGGGTGGATGTGGAGCTTAACACTCTTACCAAAAGACTAAAACTAAAACTTAGAAATAAAAAGATTACCTACCTAGAGCCCAAGAAAATACACTAATACAATGCTAGGTACCTATAGAAACTAGAGCTACCTTGTAGCGGCGTCAGCTGGGGAATGGTAATGGTAAAATTAATTTGTCCAACTATAAGATAATTTACAATTTGTACTTACAACTTGTTTTGGTTTCGTTGAAACAAGTGTCATATTATACCAACCTAATTACCTACCTACGGAGGATAATGAACATTTAAGACACGAGTTGAATATAATTGGTTTTCTTTCCCACTTCAGATTAGCTGTTCTTGTGCGCTCACTTGAGCGCTCTAACAACACTCTTTGCTGATTGCGAGTGTAAGTAACTATAGTAGGTACCTACATAACTGATCCAATTTAGCAATTTTAGCGAAACTTTAATAAGCCCTGGTAATTATCCCATTCAGTGATTTGGGGTATCATTAGGTACCGATGTGATAGCGCGAGGCGATGGTATCTATCCCCCCCCCTCGCCCCCCGCGGCGGGTACTCAACTCACCCTGTAATTGGCTCGACATAATTACACTAACACCCGCGTGAGATATCACTAAGGCGACAGTCAGTTCACTTAAGTACCTAAAGGCAACCGGGCCAATACTGTGCGGAATTTGGCATTGGTTCACTTTTGGCGATTTTCCTTCGATTCTTGACGTGGCGCAGCTGAAACACAAAACAGAAGGATATATCGAAGAGAAAGAGTGGGTAATTATATAATACTAGCTGGTACCCGCGACTTCGTCAGCAAAATAACATACTTAATAAAAACAGAACTGAAAACTTCTGTTCAGAAGATTATCTTCTGATACTTTTAAAAATAAAAATGCAATAATAGCGCCATCTTGACCTCAGCCATAGGACAGCAACGCCATCTAGTAGCCTTCAACTGGAACTTCACTTTAAGTCCCCATACAAAATGTCAACCCTTATTTCACGCCCTACATGATTAGTTTCGAAAAAAAAAAGTAGCCTATGTCCGTCCCTGGGACATAATCTTTATCCATGTCATATTTCAGCATCATCTGTTCAGTGGTTTAGGCGTGAAAAGGTAACAAACAGACAGACAGACAGACACATTTTACTACATAATAGATGGCGCCACAGGAAAAATTAGATCGCGCTATCGTTGCGTTTTGGGGAACGTAACATATAAAATCGCTAAACCTCTACTTTTCAGCTTTATAATATTAGTATGGATAGTATGGATATGGATAATTCTACTCCATGACGTCACGACGCACAATACACAGCTGCCAGGGATAGACGCGTCACTCACGCTCTATGCTCACGCTGCAATGCCTGCCTACACAATGCTCCTAGAATAGTTCCGAGCGTCAGTGTTTTACCTGCTGCGATTATCATTGTCGAGCCATTAGCTGCAGATGAGACAAAAATATATGATATATACGTAGGTAAGTATATATGTATAATCAATAGTATGTAGGTAGCTACATACTATTGAAAAATCTTATTAATTAGTAAGACAGTACCTACTAATGGGGCAACTAAAACTAAAACTAAAACTAAGCACGTACGATTTAGCATCGCATGCCAATTTTTCACGTGTAAACGCTCACCGTACGCTAAATGTCTTAGTAAGTGCGACGGTCACCGGGTCTTAGTTCCTAATGCAAAGTGAGTGAAGCTGCAAGCTGCTTTTCAGTAAAACCTTTTAATTTTTAATCTTGCCGGACTTGCATTTACAAACACGGAATAGGTCGGTACACTTTGTTTTGATGGCATATTGTGCGAGTGCGAGAGTTCCATCCATTGGTAGGTAGACCTGCCTGTACTTATGGTGGAGGAAGCCGCAGCCGGCGCCGAACGAACTGCAAACACGACTCGCGCATCGCATTGCATTAATTTCATAAATTGCTTTAGTTACCAAACTAGTATTTTAAAAGCGAATCACAAAAAATAGATGTCTATTTTGTTACATTTCAGTTGAATCGGGAGTCGGGAGCACTGGAGCGGTTCCGGCTGTTCGTAACGCCTATTAATGGAGATGACACATGATTAATTCGGCGGCGGACGTGAACCGGCGCTTTAAAGTGACAACCCTAATTAATCACACGTAATGACGTCACAGTGACGCGACCGACACGGCTCTTACTTGCGGCCTAAGTTTTTTGGAGAAAAAGCTTTTCGAATCGATATTCTTGTGAAATTCTTTTTATTTACTGAATCTATGAGGTTTTTTTTTATTTAGGGTATCCAACAAAGAAAATTTATTTTATTTATTTGGCACACAAAACAATTACAACACAAAAAAAATAGTACCTACCTAATTAAATATACTTAATTATGATTTGACACAAAAAAACCACATGGAATGCTTAACAAAAAATACCTATTAGTGAGATCAAAATTAAAAATAAACTAGGTATTACCACAGACAAGGTATTATGAATTTTCCTAAATTCGATCTTGTGTGTGATGTGGAAAAAAGATTATAGGAACGTTTCCTGGGCAGTCGTGAGGGTGCGTGTACAGTACAATACAGTACAATGTACATGTAGCTGGTCAACTAGTTCAGAGCAATCAATATTTCTGTTTAAAAGTTTGTGTAAAAATATAAAAGCTAGCCATTTACGGCGATTACAAAGTGTT
The DNA here is from genome assembly GCA_951394285.1 of Epirrhoe tristata. Classification (NCBI taxonomy): domain Eukaryota; kingdom Metazoa; phylum Arthropoda; class Insecta; order Lepidoptera; family Geometridae; genus Epirrhoe; species Epirrhoe tristata. Next base: position 90,892 of record OX596153.1, read on the forward strand.
TTCATATGATTAACGAACGCAACTGAGCTGCAACTTGCTAGTGCCGGTGGATCTCGAGAAATAGGATCGATTTTTGAATTTACATCAGCAATGTAGAGTTCCAAATACCAATGTGAGAATTAATTAATAAATTGAACCGATCAATTTGCGTTCACTGTTGAACGTCTACAGGTAAAAACAAAAATGAACCACTTGAATCTCCAGCAGAGACTTGTACGAGTGGGCGCGGGCGCCATCTGTCCATCGGCGTTTTCCCATCCGAAGGATGCAATAAAGCGGCCTCAAGCGACGGATGGCATCCCGGGGGAGCATTGTTCTCTGATTCGGGACGGTAAATGATTACATACCTAATATATTTAATTAAGTACATTAAAAGTGTTGGCTTAATGTTTGTTTGAAATGTTAACTATTATTGTACGTCGTATTGCTCTGGTCTTATTGCGATCTAGTTCAAATGCGATACATATAGGCTGTCATTAATAAACACGAACTAAGGTTGTATTAGCGCTAATCCAAAGCATAAGGCTGTAGTAGGTCAATTCAGTATTAATAAATAAAGACCAAGGAGGAACTAAGCTAATTCGACTCTACTCTCGGAGTAAGAGTTACTCCTAGGCGCCACCTTGTATAGAGATGGAGTAGGCAGACGTATCATGAATTTTGTCATTTTTACGTCACAAAAAAAGGTTGTGCAAATAGGATGGATGGATTATGTTAATGATTTGAGGAAGAATTGAATGAGGATGGATACCAGTTTCTAAAATTTTCACGACGATCTCGAAAAACTGAACTTAAAATCCAAGTTACACTGCATGGTACTTATAGATTTTGTGGTGAAAAACCATTCGGATTAGCAAGAAAAATCCTTTTTCATGATTAAACATTTTTTGGTCAACAATAAACACCAAAAAGTTTTAGAAGAATAAAACCTCTTTGAATAAAACAGATTGTCAAATAAGGTGCTTTCTGGTAAGACCGGACAAGTAGTAAGTCCGGATAAGTCATGTAACTACTAAATTCAGCAATATTTTTAAATGATGGCAACATCACCGTACGCGCCATTTTGTTGTGCCCCTCCCTACAGTCTGCTTTTTACGCTATGCCCTGCAGAACGTGTGCTATTGTCGTTCAAAAAAAGGATGTACCAAAAGTGGAAAAAGACATGATCCGATCTTCCACCTGAAACGTTCTGTGAGCAATTTGGTAGGTAATTTTTGTTTATTTTTGAAGTTTTGCTGTTTTATTACCAGTTGCGATGTAAGACTAATTGATTAGTACTATACAATCATGTCTACGACGTTTGTAGACAAAGATCCGATCTTTAACCTCGTAGGTTAAGATCGGACATAATCCGCCGGTCTTTCACTTTAAAGTGTTTCTCAAACTTTTTACTTTACATGCTTTTTATTTTACTTTCAATATTCGATTTGTCTGTATCAAACGTCTTACTTTCGCAAGCTTTTGTACGGATGTCTTAGCTGTTTTCGCCTACAAGTAAGTTATCAAAGTTACCTAAATTTATGATGTTTAAAATGTAACTATTTTACTAATAATGTTGTAAAAGTACTTACTTTTTTGTTTTTACTTAAAGAAGTATTTGTTATGTTAAGTTGTTGATTTCTTGTTTGTTCTGGATTGTATAAAATACGTAAGTATTAAGATTTGTTGACAGAACGTGCTATAATACTGCATATTTATATTACTTAATAATAATTTAAGTGGATTGACTTAGTTTGGAATACCACGCTGCGTTCAACGACTGGTATTGTCGACGTAGGGCGAAAAACAGTCAAGTTGAAGTGGGACTGGGCAGGGCACGTGAGCCGGATGCACAGCGAAAAATGGGCTAACATCTTAACACCCTGGAGACAACGCCGCGGACGGCCAAGGAAACGCTGGAGAGACGACCTCGACTCCTTCGATAGTGGGTGGTGGAACCTATCAAAGGAGAGAGATGGTTGGAATTAATTGGGGGAGACTTTTGCCCAGCAGTGGGACAGTATAGGTTAAATAAATAAAAAATTAAGAGTAAAGTGCCCACCTACAGACTGAAATGTTCGTCCTATTAAACAGTAGGTATTTAGTTATGTTCAACTTTACATAAAGTTTTTTTATTTTTTGCTTATTTCGCTGCCTCCGGGGAATAAACGGATAACTGCCATTATCTTAGTTTTAGTGTTATGCCATATTTGGGATCTCTGGGTGCTAATACATCTGCTCAATTTTTTTCGTAACATTCGTACAATTATTCACGGAGATACAAAATATTACAATACTCTTCGATGTTTCTAGACATGCCTAAACTTACAAGAATAAAGTTGTAATATAATATTATCAAAATGTACCCACACCTTTTAATATGACAATGAGTCATACAATTATATTCACGTAAAAAATATTCGTCTATACAATGGTAAACGCAGGTTATCATTTTATTCTCGTGAAAACATGTCCATACGTTTCGTATAATACCGCTGTTAGAGTCTGTGCGAAAGGTAACCGTTATAAGATTTGATTGTTAAAGCGGTGTATAATAACCGTATTTGTTAGGTTGACAACATTTAAGTGCGACTAACGCAATTTTGAACATTCTAGGACGTCAACTTGCAAAAAAATCAATGGTATGGATCAATGGTTATAAGATTTTGTTAGGTACCTAGTTCTATTTTAAATTAAACCAATCATGGTAGTCAACAACTAACATACAATTAATGGACTACCGTGGGCTGATTAATATGAGCCCAAACTCGGGTAGTTTACTGCTACTCACTGAGGAGTTCCATTGAACAACTCCTGATTTAATCATCAGATCAGCTCATCGTCACCATATTTTTAAAACATTAGAGTTGAAACTCGAACGATGTCTTAAGTTCCAACTCAATAGGACTATTTTCTGAGTAGTTCTGTTGAACAATTCCTCACTCCATCAATATGGTGACAGCGAAATTATCAGAAGCTCACTGTCACCATACTTTTAAATTGTTGACTAGATTGTGAAACCCTATGTCCAGTCTACTTCGATTTTAAGTAATTTCCTTGATGTGTTCTCCAGAACGACGATAATATTGACTAAGACGTTAAAGAGGATGAATCCGTGATGAATAAAGTTGCCACAGGTCTCAGGGACGATATGCAAACCAAGGAAAAGATGGATATTAGGAAATGCAGAAGATGGATGAAAGGAAAGTGCATGTTACCGCGATGCAAATGAGTTGGATGTATGTATGCTTGTGTATCCCACCCATGGTTAGATAAGAAAAACTTTTACATCTTTAATAAATGATTTATAAAGCGCCATGAGGAAACTCACCTATGCCTACGCTCAATAGGACGCTGTAATGCCCGGGACATTGTTTGAGATGGCTTGAGGCTTGCCTAGCACGTATAGACAACTTCTTCTTATATTTACGTAGTTTAGAGCTGATTAAGCTACAGAATTCTTCACCATGTTTTCCGTAATCGTTAAGAGCTCAGGTTAACGGGTAAGTAAGATAAGGAATGAGTACCTATATACGGGGAGGGAAGTTTGAAAGTGGCACCTATTTCCAAATAAATTGGCATGGTAAGGACAAGTTATGAGGTGGAATATGAGTGTGGCTGGAGGTATGCTAGTATAAAAAGGCTAGAAAAGAAGTGGTTGCAATGTGTGAGAGATGATATGAATGTAAAAGGAGTGGATGCACAGCTGTTGACGAATTATAAGAGTGAGTGGAGGAATAACATTATGGCATGGACCAGAGCGTGAACTACCCCCTGTGTCGACCCATCTTATCATGAGATAAGGGCAGGGGAATGTTGATGATGAAATATGCTAATTGCTAATATTTTTATGTGATTTTATGTCTGATTTTTATCGTTATTATAAAAAAATCAAAGAAAATCTAGAAGTTTTTAATGCTTGACATAGCTGAAGGCTTGAAAAGACTTATGAAATAGTTATGGTTATTTCTTACTCATCATAATTTTATTTCAAGGCAAGGTAACCTTGTTCTAATACTTTAGAACAGTTTTGAAGAGGTTTGCTAGTTAAAAAGTACTCAAAAACATCTTGAAAATAATAAAACAATAGGTGATTACTTCTACCTAACTTTATTTAAAAGCGTTTAACATAAACGAAGTGACACAATATTTACGAGATAAGAATTATAATCACCTATTATCAATACACTTCGACCCTAAAAAAGCGTTGAATAAAATGGTAGGACCGTGGTACACGTGGTACAATATTAGGTTTACGCTAGAAAATACGGTGAATAAAATGATAACCGACATTAGGCAACATGGACGATGATTAATTTTGACTAACAAGAAGATAACTTCTTGTTTTCAAAATATCTCTTCTTACGCATAAATTACGCGTGTGTCAGCATAACATTCAGATTTCATAAAAAATCAGCTATGCTTAAAGCTATCAACCATCCGTCTACGTCCAGTATTAGTGAAGTTATTAACGAAAACATGTTTTTTGCTTCTCCTGAAAAGTTGTGTTTTTGCAGTTATCCTTTTATTCCCCGGAGGCAGCGATTTGTTTGTAGATTAAAATTTAAGCTTATAATGAATAAAGTTTTTTTGTTATTATTAGAGCTTGAAAATGCAAGTTTCAACTCAGAAAACTGACTTCTATTTTGTTAATTGTCTGCCTGCTGTACAACCGAATTATGAGTCTAATGAGCCTTTATATGTAAAAGTTTGAGATACACAAAAATCTATGTTTGAAGCATGCGGGGTAATATCGGACATTTGGAGTAAAAAAATGTAATAAATCTTCGCTAAAACTTAAATTTGAAAACCAATTCAATAACAATTTGTACTATGTTTTTTATTAGGTAAGTCCGAATATTTTCCTGTGATAGAGCTTATTCTAGCTGTTACAGAGGTGATTTTATAAGGTAGTCCGGTCTTACCTTAACACGGTCCGATCTTTTCCTTGCCATTCTGAAAAATTTTGCTCTGTTTGATCATTCATAAAACATCAACCGTTGTGTTTATCTAAACATTACAAATAAGAAATGAAACCTCTGTATTTTTGCAACAGTTTGGTTGCTATGGCGTTGTAAAAGAGTCACTAGGGGCGATACAATAAAATATTTTCTAAGACTCTTTAGGTTTTCTCAAAAATAGTCCGATCTTACCAGAAAGCACCTTACAAAAAATTATTGTCTATCTCTGTCATTCATATAATAAATGACAGAGATACACAATATTTTGAATGATAATATCATTCGTTCATTCACTCTTTTTCTACTAATCCCAATGTAAGAAATGTATTACTCATTCGAGGCTACTACCAGTTTATTAATAACATCAAAATATTCAAGTTGCTCCTTCGTTACTAAAGAAGTAACAAGTCTGAGAGTAGTCTCGTATTAAGCTAGAATTAGGGTAATCTAATTAATAAGGCCGATAGAGATTTGGTCATATAGCGAACTGATCATACAGCTAACTAGTCAAATTGAGATTGAGGTCCAAACGCTCCTAACCCTGCATCTACCTATTACAATAATTGTTTGAAACAAAGATCGTACCTACCTAAGCATATCTGCTTAGGTAGGTACGATCTTTGTTTCGCTTTGCTGTTATGAAGGTATCCCTTCATAACAGCAAAGCGAATTTATTTAATGAAAAGCCTATTATTATTTGAGCTACTACTACAATACTTAGTATTTACATTTGTCTCACATAAAAATTATATAGGTAGTTAAAAAAAAATGGTCACAAGGCTTTACCAGTTGGTCAGAGTGTTTATGTTAGAGATGTACAGTTCGCCCAACGGATCTAGGCATTCGCGAAGTTAGCCGTTTGTGTGCGCAGAACACAATTTTGTATGAAAAATCGGTCACTGCGCAGACAAACGGCTAACTTCACGAATGCCTAGATCCGTTTAGCGAACTGTACTTAGGTGAGATATTAGTCTAGAAACTGAACTTTTCATATTGGTTGTTTTTGCTGTTAATTATATGTTCTGGCGGTGAACCTGCTGACGTAGAAGAAGAAGACCGCTCTCTGTCTTCATAAGGTATCGTCTGTTACTAAAAAGGCCACCGCGAAATTCAAGAAACCACTCATTCCATATTTCTCGGTAATGGCCGCATGCGAGCTCATGTAATGAAAATAGATCCTATGAATAAAAAACTCTGTAAGTCTAGGACGGTTATTGCTCGCGGCAGCAGATATTGCCGTCATTTTTCATCCAGTAGAGATTTTTTCCAGCTAATAAAAGCTATTCCAAGTAAAAAGTAATTTCTCACAGCGAAGCGATAAAAATAACTTTATCTTGTCCCCGGAGAGCCATATGCCGCGTCCATCTGTCTGCCGCCGGAACCGACTGGATCAGCGCACTTTGTCGCACCAACTACACGATATGCAATGTCTTAGGACTATACTAACTACGGCATATTCAACGACCTGCAGCCATACTAACTGTGCTCTATTCCACGGCAGGATGTTGTACACTTTCATACAAAGTACGTGGTGATCTGTGGGCGCGTGAGAACCGCGTTGCGTGACGGCAAAACGTATGGCGAATTGGCAAAATAGTAATTGATGTCGTATAGTCATCACTTCACAGTTATTTTATGGGAATGATGGGCCATCATGGTAGGTTGTTGGATAATAGTTTAATGTTCTGGCAACAAACAGATTATTGTAGAGATGTAATCACAAAAGCCATTTGAAACTCCAATAAAATAATAAAATGAACCATAAAAGATCTCATCAAAAGTTGTCTCGTTTGTCGTGAGGATCCGCATCCGCGCAGCGTGCGTCGGTTACCCGACACCAACACGACACCCAAAATTGTGGTAGCTCTGCAGGCCTTTGTTCAAACTTTTAAAACTCTACGCTGGCATTTCTCTGATCCTTTTGAAATGTAAGTATGTACCTACTCACGTATGTTGTGGTTTTTCTCGAGATTCTAAGCAACCTTCGAAAAGTTCCACCAGGAGAGCTGTGGGGAAGGGGCGAGAGGGCAGAATGCGTCGCTATGATATAGCATCAGCCACTACCCAGTGTGGTGACTGACCACGAGACATTCTATCTATAATCGTTCGCGTGTATCGAGTTCTACACTCCGCGGCTATAGCTCTGGCGCAACGATATTTCCTTTTGTCGCAAGGCAGATTGTGTAGACATCTGATACTGGTCGCGACAGGTGAATCAGGTATCGCCTTCGAACTTAAAACGGAAAAATTGTTGTTGTTCCGTTAAATTGTCAAATCTACTAGAATACATACAATACAATACATGTATAGCTGAGGTTGGCTGGTAATACGAGTAGGTACCATTACCTACTCGTATTATAAAAGTTTGCCCTAATAACATTCTGCGAACTAAAAGTAATATTTTGTATTTACAGGTCATTGTTATCTGTGTAATAAAATAGCTTACTTACAAAAACAGATACACGCGCGACACCAACATCCTTGAATTACATTATTATTTAGTCTGCAGGCTCAAGTGTCTGAACTTCCTTTAACAAGTAACAAGCTGGAGTGGCCAAGCACGAGTGTGCACGCGTGGCTGGGTTCCATCGTCCTTCAAGTCTAAAATCATCAATAAATAAATGTTATTCAGAGGAACGTTGGGACCACTTAGTCTTAAAAATAAGGTATTCCACTCCTGTTCCTTCGCGATCAATACCGCGATGAACCAGGGCAACAAACATGGTTTGGGGCCTAGCGCACTTTTAGAAAGCTCCAGTGGGGAGCCAGTCGAACAAAAGTGAGGCTCGTCAAAGTAAGATAAGGCTCGCACCAAGATTGTCGCATTTTGTGGCGGTTTTTGGATAAATATTATCTACAGAAAAATGCAAAGTAATAAAACAAGCTTCTGTATCGCCAGGATAAAGTTAGACAGGTTATAAAAGTAGGTACCTACTTAATTTTAACAATCCATCGTTGTTTTGTATCCCTCGGAACCCCGGCGCACATGAACAGCCGAGCATGCGAAACCCGCAGTTCCCACAACATGGCCGCCGGGAGACACATGCCATGCCTTGCTGTTCATAATGGACTTCTAGCCTTCTTATAAAAAAGATGGAAGGTGTAGTACTTACCTAAGTTGTCTGGATGGTCAAAGAGACAAGGAGTTTCGGCAGGACCAGCAGCCAGTGGATGGATGACATGTTGTCATGGAAGACCATGGTTAATAACCTTTTAAATCTGCCCTGTGGTCATATTGTTTTTGCATGTTATTCATTCGTTTTTTTAATGAGTTACATATTAAATGATTAAGTTTCATAATTTAAGTTACAAATAATGAATAAAAGGATGACATTTTTTACTTAATCATTTTGGATCGCTAAATGCTTGAAGATTTAAGATTATTTTGCTGACGTGCGTGACTATAAAAATCATTTTACTGTTGCTATGCATGCTATGGTGTACGAGTATGTTATGGCTGTGGGTATGGCGAGGCGTGGAGTCGGCATGGCGCAAAACAAACATACGGACCCACCACGTGCGCTGCTTTCAGCTCTGGATTCTGCCCGCGGCTTCTCTCGCCAGAAATATATTGTATTTTCAATACAATTTTATGCAACAATAGGTAAGTACAGTCAGCATCAAAAGTAGATGATCATCGTACACGTTTCATAACTCTTGATGCAAAATATTTTCAAAGTGTTTTTTCCCAACGTTTCAAAAGTACGTGATCTGTACGTCTGTAATTACCTTAGTTCGTCCCGGAGGTTGCCAAATTTTATACCTTCAACTAGTTTCTAAAAACGAATACTTACCATAAGTATTATCATCATTACTTTATAACGGTTATACAAATATCCATTTTTGTAGAAACAGATATAAGAAAAGGTTCGATCAATTATGGCGTTTGCTGGAGCAGAGAAAGGTAATCATCGTCGTCTTGTCATGACTGTGAAAGGACCCCATGCCACAGCAGAACCGAACGTGCTTTCATTTAGCTGATAACTGCAGCTGTGATTATATGTCTCAGGCCATAACTCATTTCTATTGGAAAGTGACAGAAAATCGATTGCGATTCCGTTTCAGACGGGTTCAGAATACTGAATAGATGAGCTCAAATGAGGCGTAGCTGCCGTAGGGTATACCTTTGTACGGTGGGTTATAGGTAGGTACAGTTCGTAGACACTGTAAATCGTAAGTATTACAGTGCCTACAAACTAGGCTCTCTGAGTTCACAGACGGTAATTAATTAGCAATTACTGTACTACTGTAATTACTGTCCAATTGTACCAATCGAGTGCTGTATGTAAGACATGTTATGCTTCGGCTGAGCAAAATGAATCCTGCGATAAATAATAAAAACAAATTGACATTTCATTTCATTTCATTTCATGATGCTCTGCGCTAGCACCATTCGAGAGGAGGCTCACGTTGTTTTTTGCACAATCCTCAGTTTTTGCGTCCAGATAGACGAAATAATTCTGTCTTTATAATTTGGAGGTAGGTACCACGATTAGCATATTATGATTGACTTTTATCGTAGTTCCGCCAGCTTTCGGGTATTTGTGGATCTATTCTTCTATCGATTTAGTAAAATCAATGTAGGTATTATTCATATCCGTTCAGCTGTAAACGAATTATTTCTCTCTTTGAGATGTGCAATAATGTGCATAAGTACCTATACCTACTCAGGTAAAAATATCCGAATTTTAAAATATTCGGTCGCTCAGTCGACTTGTTCGGTCTTTCGTGTTGGCGAATTAGCCGTGCGTGCGTTGAAATCCGCAAATACCTGCAACAATGCACTGCGCCGGCGCCGGCGGTGTAGGGTTCCGCGGACGCGGTGACGAATCGCTTGAGAGAGCGGAACCAATGCCGTCACTCTCCGGCGGCGGCGGAACCCTGAGATATCGCGTACGTTCCTACATGCAAGTCTTCGGTTACAGTCACAAGACCTCTACTTTACAGAGCTAGCCAACGCTTTGCACGTGGGTTCGACGTGTCATTGTGATGATAGTGTTTAAAAGTTATAAGTACTTTTCTCGTGGAAACCAGTTAGTGTTCTTATAGGCGGCGATGGGCTTGCAAACTATCACGTATGGAATACTAACCTCTTGCAGAAGTTGACTGACTACCCCCCTAGACATCTTCAAAGGATCTGGAATGTCTACCGCACCTTGGGGATACAGTCGTGAACCTGTTTACGTTTTTACTTTTCTTGTGGAATCAGTTCCATTTAAAAAAAAACACGCAAATGACATGCTCTTTTTATTCGTGAAACGAACACGACATTACATTACTCCTTCTTTTCTCTCATCAGATGTAAAAAGCCGTGAGATATGACGCCATCCATCGTTCCGGAAGAGTTGTTACTGAATTGCGTCTGTCAGGCCGTTTGCATGGGGCGCGGGGCGCGGGGAGGGGACAGGAAGGGTGCAAAGGACTTTACATTTAATAGATAGAATCAGCAGATTGATTATGATAACAGAAGGGTTGAAAGTAATTATGATGCGGCCCATGGTAGAAGACAATCTGTTCCCCTGTAAAACATCGTTAGGTCCGATCAACATTTAGCATCAGATGGGAAAATGTCAACCGCCAACCAACTGTTATGTTGTAGTAAAAGTTGTTCAGAAAACCTTCCAATTCTTCACAATAATAAATTATAACCTATGGTTGGTAAAATTTTTATCGGCAGTAATTTGCTTACGAGGTCAAAAAAACTTAGGCCTTTACATCTTTAATAGATGATTTGTACAGCGTCAGGAGGCAACCTATGCCACTTAACGGGACGCTGTAGGGCCTGGGACTGGGACATTGTTTGAGAATAGGAATAGGTCAAAGCAACCAATAAAACTAATAGATTCGTTATCCGCGTAGCTCATTGTGGCGCCTGGACGCTCCAGGGCCTGCCTATAGAGCCCGGGCCCGTGATATCTTAGCTCATGGGCTGAAAATTCTGATCTGCATAACTATATACGCCAGATTATCATCATTAATTCTTAGCAATTAATGATTTGCAACTTAGCATTCGATTGGGAATCAGTCCACAAACCAGCTTGATCCAACTACATAACTATTGTATAAAAGCCAGTCGTTCCTTCAGGCTCTGTTGTGCAATGGACTCTATAGGAATAAAACAAATTGCCTATTGTTCTGTGCTATTGTTGTTAGACGTTCTCCTGCTGGTTTCAACATCAGCATAAAAGGGAGCACCATGTAGGTAACATGCTTGCTACTATGAATCCTAGCACGTGGTCCCTGTTTCCAATCCAATACTGATTGCCCAAACGGTCTCGTTTTTGCAATCTCCGAAATCGATCTCTCGATTTTTACCCAAATTGTAGCATTCAAAACTAGCATATAGAAGCGAAACAGGTGCGATTCACCTGTCTCTTTAGTTTCTAACCCTTTAGGTAATTCGCTATTGTATCCACCCTTTTCACGATACCTACTGTTTTATTTAGCAAACTAGAGTCTGTCATCGGCCTTTATTCTCTGGCATTTACATGCACACACACCTACCTACTTAAATTAAGCCACGACGAAGGCCTTTACCTACTTTAAGGCTTTAAATTCCGTCCTATTAGGTCTTACATTTTCAAGCGTATAAGATTAGCTTCTATACCCCAGATTCAAGCAACAATGCATTATAGCTCCGAAAATGGACGGATGGTAAAAAATGGGGCTGAGGCCGCGAGCGGTTTAAGTAATGGACGCAAAAACACGGGGAAGTCGCTCTGGGCGGCTGCGTGTGCTCGGCTCAGCCTACCTGCTAAAGTATCGGTTATGGATTTCAAACCTGCAATTATCTACTTATATGTAAGCGAGGTTCGAGCGTCTCTTGTCTAATAAAAGGATGTATGCTGTAGGTACGTGTACGTTCTCCTCAAAGAACGTGTTTCATGGTGGATTAATACGCTTCAATGGTTTAATGCAATCGTAAAATCTCCAGCTACAAAACTCCTCTGACGACCTCTGGTAGCGCAGTATCGAAGGCCCGCCTGCGACCCTGAAGGTTGGGGGTTCGATCCCCGCGGAGGAACCAATGTTTATATTATGATCTATAAATATTTGTCTCGGGTCTGGGTGTTTCTATGTATAATATGTATGTAAGTATTACAAGCAAAAAAAAAGTATATCGAGTTTTGCTTACTTTGGGGCTAGACGATGCTGTGTGAAAAGTCCAGCATTATTTATTATTTATTTTATCAAACCTATTATGTTAGAAGTTTCCACTAATTTTAACTCCTGGAATTAGCATGTCCACGACGCGACGACCTACGCTAGGGAGCTCGACATCCCATCTGTGTCAAACTTGACAAGTAACTACTTGTGACGGCTAATATTTGACGTCCCGAACCAGCCCCGCACTGCAGGTGGTGCCCGCCTCGAAACCACCTGAAAGCATTCCTTCTCTTCTTATTTACCAAAATTATTCTACTTCACCAAATAGGATTCAATTAAAATAAATTATTGTAAAGAACTATGCTCCGCTATGAAATTAGGTAGGTTAGGTAGGTATTACTTAGAGACTTATTTCATCTTGTAACAGGATATTTACTAAGGGATCATCTAATAAATAATAAAATAATAGGCTCAAGATGACATCTAACCCTTAGACAAACTTTCAAATAATATTGAGGTCGGGCGGTTCTCCTTCACACGCAAAAGTTGTTTATAATGTAGTTTTACTATAAAGCTTCAAAAAAGTAAGTTTGTATGACGAAGCTTAGTTGTCAACTTTGGTGACGGAGTTATGAGGACGCCTGAGCCTCTGCTTTGGCTCACTTGTACCCCCTAGTACCTACCTACTGGGCGGCACGTATTGAAAACCTCCAAAGCACGCTAGCACTAGTGCTCAACGAATCAAGAACGACTAAGCGAGCCAAGCACGAGCGTTGTACAACTTATCTGTCAACGAATTCAATAGCTGATTAGCCGGACCAAAGGTCGAGGTGAAATACACTTTAGCATTAGATATCTGCAAACGTGAATCGAAGTTTTCCAGAAACTATTTCTTGATAATTTTAGAGTCATATTACCTTCAGCATTCAAGGTTCTGCAGGCGCGGGTGGCGGCAAGCTAACCCGCGATCCGTAACACTTCACGCTGATCTCGGGATTGAATGATTCGATCCGCTCTACCACAGAATAAATGCTAGTTCCTTCGGATACACACTGTATACAATTCACGCAGTTGAGATGGTCACAAGTTTTAGAAAAGCTGATGTATTGCCAATAGCGGGACCTAGATGTATTTGTAAAGAATAACAGTGGACTTTTGAAGAAGTTTTTGAAATGGAAACTTTAGCGAAACACACAATCCCCTAGAATGGCTTACCGATAGCGTCCAGGAGACGTAATATGCGTGAATGAACCCCCATTGTGTAGCTACTGGCACATGCTGCGTGCATTGTGCGCGGCGCAGTGCATTGCTCCTGGTGCCGACCGCAGCAAACAGCCTTTTCATTATTTCCTGCCTATTCATGCACTCCTCGTCACGGCTGCGTTTGCGGTCGGGAACTCTCCTCTTTACCTACCACTTTTCATTATATTTAAAACTGAGAGGAAATATTGCACCGATATTGTAATAAGTTGTCTGATATTGTTGGCGTAGCCTCGAGTGGTGGCCACGCGAGGGTCATAGAACACCAGGCAGACCACCAGCCATATGGTCTGATGATATTGTGGCGGTAGCGGGAATGCAATGGATTCCACTGGCGCAGGATCGGAAAAAGTGGCGTGAAAATAAGGAGGCCATTAGGCCTCCTTATTATGCTGCTATTATGCTGCTGAGTATTAACTCAGCAGTGGGTAGATGTGGGCTGATTAGATAGATAGATAGATAGATTGTAAATACATAGATTCCCCTCGAGGTACCGCGCGTTCGTTGGGAGCCCTATTCGATTTTATCCCGAACAACATGAATTATGCATTGGGAATGATTATATCGGAATGGCATTGACCGCACCTGGCCATTACATAGGTAGTAGCACACACTCAGCGCCCCAGTACAACGACTCTCTCAGTTTATCAAAAATATTCGAAGTCATAATTCACAGAATTTTCCATTGAAACAAAATCTACAACGATTCATTGTTGCGTGGTTGGGGCTACCGCGCTTCTGCAGTGCATCTACCATGTTTGCAGAGGCAAGAGTCGATGGTTTTCATGCAAGAAAACAGCCACTCACTGCTCAGCAGATTGTGGGGCAGCACCAGCAGCATTCTGCAGGTCATATCTGACCATTATGAAATCTTTCATTCGGGTTCCAGCCTAGCAGCATCACTGACTGACACTGATGGACTGGAGCGTGAATGAAAGACCTAATTAAATGTAATACTAACATTTGTATTTGTATTTATTCAAAAACCTTACATCTATCCTTACAGGTATTTCACCTAATGCAATAGAGTAGTCACAAATCACAAAGAAACTAATTACAACAAAATGACAATGAGTACTTAAAATAATTCTATATAAGTCATAAGCCATAGGCCATAACATAGACATAAGCCTACTATTATAAATACCTACAAACACTGAATGGACTTACAATTTGTCTGATTCAATAAATTGATACGTAAAATTTATTTCATGGATCAGAGTATTCGTTTTTAAAGATCAGTTTTAAAACTACCTACGGAAGTGTTGCATGTAGCATGAATGTGGAATGAAATAATGGTTTCAAAAACATCGTGAAAATGCGCTCTCGGCCCACGGCCTGCACGGCGGCGTGCGGCATGGCCATTTCAAATGAGGTCACAGTCTCGTGACTCGTCCTAGATGTGATTTTATCTAACGAAAACCAATTTAGATAGGACGTCAAAGGTCGGCCGTTCATTTCCATGAGTGCTCCGAGCGTGTACCAGCCGTAGATTAGATGCCAATTGAACTATTTATCAACCGATACCCACGTCATGTCCTATAGCTTTACGGCTGCTCTTGTACGAATACCTACTATCAAAGACAATATATACTAGGTACTACTATCTTCTCCTTATGGTACATGTATCATTATCACAGCATCACCAAACCACCATCAAAGTCTATAATAAAATGTGATAAAATACCTATGGCCTTGTCACCAAAGGCTAATTCAGAAATCTCGAAACGGCGTCTGGTCTAAGGAAAGCGAATAGCGCGGAATGTCCAAAGGTGCGCACGAGGCGGCCGGCAGTGAAAGCGCTGCGATGCCACAACAAAGTTATCGAATTAGCGACTATTGATTGCCATTTAGCGGCCACTAGCTGAGGAACGCTTTGTAAATAAAACTAAGCATAGCTTGTGCTAGGTACCCATTGAAAAAGGTTTAGTTAGAATGCGTTTCAATTTTGTTTTTTGAATAAAAGATGACAAAACACTCCATGCTACGATGCTAGGCACTTACTTAGGTACTTTGTAAGTGGCTCCGGTTCATTGTTTTCCCTAAGGCTCTGCTTTCTCAAACGTGCACGGTGTTCATTAACAGCCGTCATATTCTAATAAATTCTGAAGCCACATGCTGGTAGAAGTGATTAAGGTATTTGTAGGTTCTTTATATTATTTATAATACTTAGAGTTAGAAGGCAATGCACCAACCTTACTAAGACGTGTGTGTGTCCTGCGGCCCGCAGGCCGGCTGTCCGCGGCACAATCGGGCCCGCAGCGCCGCGTCATTCCTCGTTATTTCCATTCTTGAACACTTCAAAGACGTTTAATTTCATGGCGGGTTTGCGCCCTCCACCCATCGACCCACCGGCACCGCTCCCAGTACAGACGCTATCAAATAACACTAACTATTCAATAGATGCGATCGATATCATCAAGTTATTAAAGTAAAAAAGTCTCTTCACATTTCATCGAAGTCATTCAGTGGAGTTTTAGGGTCATGGTAAGTTTTTTGTCTTTGGTAGGTGCAGTAACTTCGGGTTAATATCTACCATGGAGTTACTGCCATAGGTACAAATAAACCAGAAACCGAACTTCAAAGAAATGACGTTTTGCATGCCTGTGATAATTGCTCAGCCAGCGCGCCGCGCGCCGCCCCGGTACAGGCGAGAGGGAAATGACCTGCGCCGCACCGCACCGGGGCACAGAGAGGAAACCGGGGCACAGCGTACAGTCGCGAACGACATTCTTTCAATACTCTGTTAGAGAGCGCTAAATGTCTCAACTCGGAAACTACCCAAACGGAGGCACGTACGCTACGGTAATTGGACGGTCTTCGCCTTACATTGCAAATACACTATTTCACTAAGCACTTCACAGTAAAATCGACCTTGTTCGTGGATGCCAGGGTTGAAATTCCGATAGTGAAGTGCGCCTCGCCGGTATGCCCAATGGAACCAAATCAAGCCGATTTCGGATAAAAACTCATTGAACGGTAGATACTGCAGAGAAACAATTAGATTCGTACAAAAGATTCCGTTGTTTTGCTTCTTTGGAACTAAGAACATGATTACCTACTGTTTATTTTATGTGTTTTTTGTCAGAGCAGACGTTTGTACCATTCATGGTACTAGCGATACATCAATATTCATGATGGTACTACTGATCCTAAATAATTGTCACTAGTACCATTGATGGTACTAAGGATACAAAGTTGTGTCACTTGTACCATCAATGGTTCAAATCAATGCTACTACTGACACTTTCTTTAAATCCGTGACTGACACTAAGGCAAAATTTTCTCCAGTGAAGATTTTCAATGAGCTGTCTGCGGATAATTTATATAATATCGAGGAATAGAAGTAGAGTCGTTTGGATCCACATCGCTTTGTAGGTACTCTCATTGAGACAGTGTTCATTCTTTTGTCGACGATAATAATTGCATTTCTTGCAACGATCTAACCACAGACATCACGCATATAGGTACCTACCTAGGGCCCTACGTACTATACTAGTAACTAAACTAAAAGAAATTGCTATGTGACGTCTAACTTTATTTGTGACACGTAGGTAAATACATTGAATGAGAGTGGCTACGGTTGGTACGTAGTTATGTACATAGGTACATCTCATATAATAGAGTACCTACAATGTTCCTGTAAAACGATGTCAGTTGTAGGACAAGCGTCAGGGGACCATCGGTCGTCTGGCCGAGCCCGCGCTACAGCCCGCGCCCGCGCTACAGCCCGCGCTACAGCCCGCGCCCGCAGCTACACAACAACTACAATGTTCCTGTAAAACGATGTCAGTTGTAGGACAAGCGTCAGGGGACCATCGGTCGTCTGGCCGAGCCCGCGCTACAGCCCGCGCCCGCGCTACAGCCCGCGCCCGCGCTACAGCCCGCGCCCGCGCTACAGCCCGCGCCCGCGCTACAGCCCGCGCCCGCGCTACAGCCCGCGCCCGCGCTACAGCCCGCGCTACAGCCCGCGCCCGCAGCTACACAACAACTACAATGTTCCTGTAAAACGATGTCAGTTGTAGGACAAGCGTCAGGGGACCATCGGTCGTCTGGCCGAGCCCGCGCTACAGCCCGCGCCCGCGCTACAGCCCGCGCCCGCGCTACAGCCCGCGCTACAGCCCGCGCCCGCAGCTACACAACAACTACAATGTTCCTGTAAAACGATGTCAGTTGTAGGACAAGCGTCAGGGGACCATCGGTCGTCTGGCCGAGCCCGCGCTACAGCCCGCGCCCACGCTACAGCCCGCGCCCGCGCTACAGCCCGCGCTACAGCCCGCGCTACAGCCCGCGCCCGCGCTACAGCCCGCGCTACAGCCCGCGCCCGCGCTACAGCCCGCGCTACAGCCCGCGCCCGCAGCTACACAACAACTCACATAACAACCCGGACGCAAACGACTAAATTGTCTGACCATTTTCACTCAGTTTACTTACAAAATATTTAATTCAATCCTTTATTACTTCAGGTTGGTTACTTACAATATTAGATACCCTGCTGTATCATCGCCATCTAGTTCAGTTACCTACTAAAACTACTAATTCTTAAAATTCTAGTTGGTGAACCTAACAATTAAAATAAATTGGTTTTTTGGTTTGCAGGTCGTACATGGGCAAGACGGGCTCAGGATAGAGGCGAATGGCAAAAGCGAACAGAGGCCTATACCCAGCAGTGGGATTAGAAAGGTTGTTGATGATGATGATGAAGTTTCGTTTACCTACTCCAAACACTTAAATTAATAATTAGTTGAGATATCTATAGATCGTTTCTAACGATCCTTAGAAAGCTTGACTAATCCTGTTGTATTTTGTAAATAATGTTAATATGTATAGTAGCTTAGATTCTGAAAATAAAATTTAAGTAATTTTTTTTAAATAATAGTGAATTTATAAAATTTGCTCGGTATTGGTTTCGAACGAGTCAATGGAAAGCGATTAAACGAAGTCCCAAACTGTGACTCAATATTTATTTAACAGCGCGGGCACTAACCGTCTGTCCGCGAGCCGCCGCCGCCCCGGCGACTGGTGATGATGTCGAGTTGTGCTCGAATCTACCTTTGCCTCTGGAAATGGAAATTTTCCATAAAAGTGTTCTGTTCAAACTTTTGTCATAGTCAATAATGCATTTTTACTATAGCTTACTTTGGTAGGTAGGTACACAGTGATTTACTGCGGTGGCCGGCATCGAACCCGTGACCGACCGCGTCAAGTGTCCATTGTTCTCAGTTCTGCCAGAATTCCACTGTTTATTTCCAAAACGTTTTACACTACGCCTTGTGCAAACATCACAGGTAAATAGACCAGCCAGAGCAGTCGGCACTCGACGCCACCTTTATTCAGATAGCATCAAAGTCTATGTTTCCATGAAAACAGGTACAGGTGAAGTTAGTTCGAACGCTAACTCGAATTCGTGTCCGAGTTGTTAGGGACTCCAATCCTGTCTGTAACTACGTATTTTCGTAGCGCTCTTTTCAGTTAGTGCAATGTACATCGATGGGCTTATTCGCGGCGTTATACAGATGATCAACCGACGCCAGCAGTACGCAATGTACCCTTGAAAGATCATTGGAGAAAAGTAAAGTGGTGGTGAGGTGAGGCGTTGCTGTTGGTCTGCAAGGCGTCTCAGGGGGGGTCTGTTTGCTTACTATTCGTGTCGTTCAGACGTTGACGTCAAAACCATCAAAACTCTATAGTGGCAATATTTATTCTGGGATACAGCATAATTTGGGCGGCGGGTCCGTCGTGGAGAGCGCAGGCAAATAACACTTTCATAGTAAAGTTGTTTACACAAGCTCGCCCGCACATACCTATGTGCGTACCTATATTGGTACCTCCAATGTATCGAATAAACAGAGGACTTGCTGGTCTGTCTCGTGTTGATCCATGTTTTCTTGGTTCAATTTTTTCTTTCATTATATTTTAACAAAAAGCCCATGAAAACAACGGTTTGCTATAATTAAACAGTTTTCTAAAGCTGAATTAATAGTAGGTTATTATTCAACTTATGAATACTTACTTAAGTGAATGCGGAAAGAATGGAACAATCGAATGGCTAAATAAAACAATAAAAGTTAAATACCGCTCATTACCACCACAATTCCACAAATGTCCAATTCGGAGATGTGGCGATAGAGAACAAAACTATAATTACGGCTTCAATTAAAGGCCTATTCACGCGGCGCTGCAGCCGCTAGCCCACAATGCCGCGATTGTAAGGAACGTGTACTTACTTACACCATAATAGAGTCGAATTACACGTAATAACTGAAGAAGTGGATACTCCCGCTACCAGCCACTGTGCGCACCACGCTAAGGTGGGAAAATACGCTTTGGATGGAGTTATTTTAAGGTTCCGTGCTCTCAAAGAAACAGAACATAAGATCACTAGATTCTCTTTGACGGCGAAAATAATCTCAATAAAACAAATGAGAATTTGCGATCGGACCGCATCCATCCATAATACAACTTCAAGCTCAACATAAAACGCTATCCACGCAGTGAGTAGAAAATGAAGCACTCGACCACTCTCGTGGGAGGCCTAAGACTAGAGTTTCCGTCCCGAGCAGTTCAGCCACTGGACACCAACAATCTTGCACGGAGTGTTATACAAACTGAAGTGCACTTTATTAAGACGAAGAATATAGAATTAGAACACAGTGCGTGGATTTTATTGGTTCACTGGATTAGCTTATTTATATTATACCATTCAATGGTAAGTTATACCGGTTCACAGCATTAGCATGTAAAGTTTCATTCCCGATTGACCCTGTATGCAATACGCACTAACATAAAAAAGTCGTGAGACGGTATAAAAGGAGTTATGAGATGGGTGAAGTTATCGTCCAGAAGAGACAAAGCTGGCGTCGGCTCTTGGCCCACATACGGCGTGACGTCACGCGGGCGTGCTCTATCAACAAGAGAGCGTCGATTGGGCGCCATTCAAGGGGCTCCCTTGTGTGACAACTGCATTGTCCCTCCACACACCTGTGTACGACACGCCGATGCGAAGCCACAAACACTCCTTCAAAACTTGACAGGGTGGTCAAAAATACATCCAGACAGCTATCAATAAACTGTTTTCTGGGATTTTCTGTTAGAATAATATACGAGTAGGTATACCTAACCTACGGTCTTTTTAAATTAGGTACCTAGTTTGAAGTCAGTGGTAGTTGGATGGAAACCATTATTATTGGGAGTTGCTAATATCTCATGAAATGAAAGGCTCAAGTCGAGGAAGGCACAAGCATTGATTAATTCATTTGAATGGGTTTAACCGTTTCGTTTGCAAATTATAGAGTAATGGAACCCGTGACTTTTGATCGCAGTGCCCTGTAATGGCCGCCGGAAGGCTCTCGGCCTTTATACAGTTTCATTTCTAAAGAACCGCCTTTTGTTTCTTCACAATTTACGAACGTCTTTCTTCTTTTATTTTATTTCCGTAACAAAACGCGGGGACTCCAATCACTTGGGCTTTAGTGACGCGCCGTAAATTCATAAAATACGGCTTTTTATGAGCATTTACATTCACTACAAATTGGCCCCATAAAACTGTGTAACAGTAGACGATAGATATGCATTTTTATTGGCATTTACAGGCGATTGTGCATGTGGCGCGAGCCGCGAGCACTGCCGCAGAGGAGGTCCGAACAGTGTCAGTGTGAACAGTCACCTGCCTTGGCTGGATACAATCACTACCTTTAAACGAAATATATTTTGATCACTGATATTAATACTTAACTAATTTGTATTCGAAGTATACCTATCCAATTAGTACCTAACCTACCTACCTATGCATCCACCTCTATGAGCTATAAAAGTACCTGCCTAGTTAACATCGATAGATTACCGTGTTAATCTTAATTGAAATCCATAAATCTCTTGAATATTATACTCATTTAAGTAATTTATAATCCTACAGTGTTCGGTGAGGCTCGAACAATCTGATCTGAGGCCATTGATTTATCATCGGCTAGCCTCCTACGTGCGGCGTGTCGTGTCGCGGCTTGCCTGGCCCACGTATGCACTGATAGGTAACTCCGAGGCATAAATAAAACTATCTTGAAGCTGAAGATAAAAAGTTTAATAGGCATTGCATATAAGTACTAAAATGCTAAAAATCTTCTAGTTTGTTTGTTTGTTATGTACCTATGACACTATGATAAGGTTCCTGGAAGTGCACAAGAAGAGACATTTCAACAATGCGTGTTTCTGAATCGTCCCACATGGGATGTCAGACGGAGCCTAGATCAGTGACAGGTGTCGCTGATAACACACTATGATAAACACCACCATCGTCATGAAACATCAGCATCACTTATCACTTGCGGGTAAAAAGTGTTCAAATCCTATCTAGAAACGCATCGACTGCACCGAGAAAAACCACTCTACTACGACCCTTATCTCCTTTGAAATAAAGTGCATTCTTTTAAACCACACATTAAACATAATGTTACTACTCTTGCTATAGCAATTCGAGTCTTAAAGCTAGAGATTTGAGTTCAAAAAAGGTGGCGTGGGACATACCTACCCGTTCGCCACAATGTCTGTAACCACAGGTTCCAATGTAGATAACATTACGGCACGGCACGCACATGCGGGGCCAGCGCGCACTGCCAGCGATGCGACTGCTATGCAATTTTTTTTTTTTTTTTTTTTTTTTTTTTTTCGGAGGGCCTAATACTAATGGCCTATGAGGCCGTTTTAGTGTTACCGGACTATGGCGGGCACTGAAGGTGCCGAGACGCCTAGAGAGAAGTTACGACAACATGCGCAAGGGCACCTCTAATAGGTACGAACCTCGGCTTGGGCTGTTGCCGGAGAGAATTTACCTACCTATCTATCATCACTAGATGACGGTATCACTTCACCATTGGCGAGAGTGATAGCGTCATCTGGATCGCCAAGAACGTTTCTTGGCCGTCTGGGGGTGCACACGAACTTCCGCCTATTGCGGGCGCCGACATCGGGTGGCCGCTCTGGCCTCACGTAGACAACTGGATACTCTGGAATGAAAGAGACAAGAGGGTTCGGATGATGCGAGGCTGAGTCATAATAGCGCCGAGCGGCGCGTTTTATGAAAGCAGCAATCGACTCGAGATTTAGATCGCGGTGGAGATCTACATTGCGCGCGTAATAGGGTGCTTCGGTAGCTTTACGAAGGAACGAATTTTGAACTATTTGGAGTTTTCGAACAGCGCGGGCGTGTCCGAAAACTTCCGAGCCGTAGGTCATGATTGGACGTATACAAGTTTTGTAAAGTGTTACCTTATTTCTAAGGGACATCTTACTCCGCTTGCATAGAAGACAATGTAGACGGTTAAGAACGAACTTAGCGCGTTGACTGACTACTTTAATGTGGGCATCGAAGTTCAGATGCTCATCTAAGGTGATACCTAAGTATTTGGACTTGGTGACCCAGGGAATGGGTTCGCCGTAGAGGGAGATGCAATTGTTTCGCATATTGCGCGGGAAGAGGCCCGACGTAAAGAGCATTGCTGCACTTTTCGTCGGGTTCACCTCGATGCGCCATTTACGAAACCAATCGCCTAACTGACTGAGGGCTCTATTTAGTCGATGGACTATAATTCGGGGGTGTTGATTCGCTGTATACAAGGCTGTATCGTCAGCGAACAAAGCGAGTTCTACGTGATCGGAACGGGGGATGTCGCTGGTGTACAGCGTGAATAGGACGGGAGCGATGACTGAGCCTTGAGGGACACCAGCATGCACCGGGTGAGGGCTAGAGAGAGTGCCTTCGACGCGGTAGCGAAAGCTTCGATTTTGAAGATAGGCTCGTATGATGAGCACGAGCCTGTCTGGCATTCCGAAGTTGAACAGCTTGTAAATCAAGCCGTTATGCCAGACTTTATCGAAAGCTTTCGCTACATCGAGAAAGACAGCCCCCGCTGGGCCGGGATAGAGTGGGTCGTAGAGTTTCGAATACAGGAACTCCGTGATGCGGAGTACCTGTTGAGGACACGAGTGTCTGGCTCGAAAGCCAAACTGTTCGTCGGGGAGGAGTTTTAGTTCGTTTATGACGGACCAAATGCGAGCTAGAAGGATACGTTCGTAGATTTTACCTATTGAGCTAAGGAGGCTAATGGGACGATAGCTAGTGGGCAGCGTAAAGTTTTTGCCTGGTTTGGGAATGCCGATGACCGTGGCAGCCTTCCAGGCGTCGGGAAAGGTGCAGTTATCTAGCGCGGCATTGAAGATGCTGACGAGAAGATAGATAAGGGCGAGAGGGAAGTTCTTAAGAACCCTGTTGCTGATACCGTCAGCTCCAGGGGCTTTACGCGTATTGAGACCTTTGATGACCATCTGAACTTCCGCGGCTTTGACTAAGGGCAGAGGAGGCGCAGAGGGCGGGAGAGCGGATAGTCTTTCGACTTCACTGTTCACCGTGTCGAGGTGAACAGGATCGACCGGGTTTAAACTAGGGGAGCACTGAGATTCGAGGCTTTCAGCTAAGCATTCGGCCTTTTCATCGTCATTGAACGCGATAGTATTGTCGGGACGGGTGAGAGGAGGCAAAATCGAGACTGAGTTATCCGCCTTCAGAGAACGGGCCAAATCCCAATAGGCTTGGTGAGTTGGCTCGAGCCCCGAGAGACGATTGTCCCAGTCACGATTTTTATAATCGTTAATGCGGCTTTTGACGAGACGTTCAAAGGCGCGAAGTCTTTTCCTATTGAGTTCGGTGGGCCAAGAGCTGTAGTGTCGTGTCGCTGCATTCTTCTCCGTGATCAGCCGTCTCACGTCATCAGGCAGGGCCCTGCGATGGTCTTCCATCGCAGGAACCTGCCTCGATGCGCCGCTAATAGCGGAGGTGACATGGCTGGTCAGGGAGTCGACTGCAATAGTAATGTCGTCGGGGGAGCTAATATCGTCCGGGATCCTACGCAAGTCAGGCGAGTTTATGGAACCGAGGGCGCTGCTAAGTTTAGCCCAGTCTAAGACGGTCTTAGTCTGGGGGGTCGGGGACTGGGGAACGCCTAGGTGCATGAGAACTGGGCGATGATCGGAGGTAAGTTCGTGCAGCACTACTATCGAACGAAGCTGTAAGGCGACATTCTTAAGCAGTGCCATGTCTAGTATGTCAGGTCGGTGTCCTACGACATTGGGAAAGTGGGTCGGATCGAGGGGCGGAATAACGTCAAAGTTAAGTAGGTCTGAGAGGTCTTCTAAAATGCGACCGTTGGGAGTGGTTGCAACGCAATTCCAAAGGACGTTCTTGCTATTGAAGTCTCCCGCCAAGACGACGGAGCTTCCCATGCTAAGGAGTGCTTCGACGTCACTCCTAAGCAAGGTTTTGGACGGGCTAAGGTAGCAAGAGGCTATCGTGAGAGGAGGGTGGCCGGACATGGCTAATCTACATACGGAGGCTTCTAAGTTTGTCATGGGAGGAGGGTCGAGAGGGACGCAGTGAATGGATCTTTTGAAATAGATTGCAGTACCGCCTTTCGGTGAAACCAGCCTGTCGTTACGGATCATATGATAGTTGGCGATCCTTCGTGAGCGGTGGGCTGGTTTCAGAAAGGTTTCCTGCACTAACAGTACGTCTACTTGATGTCGGGAGAGAAAGTCGGAAACTAAGTCTGTCTGTTTTTGAAGTCCATCCGCGTTGAAGAACGCGATGGAGACGGAACGGGGTTTAACTCTAGCGGTTCTTAAATCCATTATGGGAGTTTAGAGAGAGGAGAGTTTTGGGTCTGAATGGCGCTTATGAATTCTGGAGTTAGAATAAGCCTAAGCGACGCGAGAATGTTGTTGACCATTTCGGTATGGCCAGAGGGTGCCTGAGAGGTGGGTGGGTTTGCCTGAGGGGCTGTGGTCGGTTTGGGAGGAGGGCTGGCTTTGGCTTGAGAGCCTCGGCTGGTGCCTGGGAGAGGATTTCTCCACGCATTATACGTGGGGGGCCTAGGGGGAGCTAAGGTCACTTTAGGAGTGCCCTTTGAGTATTGAGGAGTGGGAGGGTAGCGCTCCGGCTGTCTCTGGACAACCCGTTTGCTAGCTCCTTTTGGTGCCTTGGGGCAACCGCGATAATTCGCGGTATGTCCCTCGGTACCACAGAGCACGCAGCTGGGAGGTTCAGGTACACCCGGAGTGCGTGTGCAGTCAGGAGTGCCATGGTCGCCCAGGCACTTGACGCAACGAGGTCGGGCGTGACAGTTACGAGCGGAGTGCCCATAGAGCTGGCAACGGTGACATTGGGAGAGATTGCTTCTCCGATAGGGGGCTTCGACGCTCAATCCGGAAAGGCTGTTGACCGTCTTCAGGTTGAAGACGGCCTTGCCTGCCGGAGAGAGGTCTAGGATGACTAGGACCATCTCGTAAGGGACTTTAGTTCGGCCGCTGTACATGCGGTGAACTTCGCGGACCGGATAGTTTTGGGCCAGAAGGTCGGACTTAATGGAATCGGGGGTTTGCTCGACGGGGAGACCGCGGATAACTACGCGGAGGACCTTCTCGTCTTCGAGGGCGTAGGTGTGGAACCCTATGTTCTCCGCGCGGAGAAACTTGGTTAGCGCGCGGTGGTCGTCGGAGGTGCTAACTTGGACCTTGATAGCGTCCTTAACTGATTTCGCGTGAGTGTACGCGATGTTTCGCATCCGGCAGGCGGTGGAAACTTTGTCCCATTTTTCTTTTTGACGGAGGAAAATGGGAGGCGGGCATTTCTCCTTCTTAGCTGAGGGCTGAGAGGAGGACTGGCTGGCCTGAGGGGCCCGAGTAGCCTGAGAGGCCTGAGAGGCCAAACGCGGGTCGGCGCGGGGCACGGCGGCGGCTTTAGCCGGAGGGGCTTTAGACGGTGGCTTGGCGGAGCGTTTACGTTTTCCCCCTTGAACAACGGTGAAGCCGTCGTCGGAGGAGGATTCGGGTTCGGATTCGGGCTCTAGCTCGGGCTCAGAACCGTCCATCGAGTCACCGGACTCGATGGCGAGAACGGACGCGGCCGGGACAGCATGAGAGGGCGTGGGACGGGGGGACGCGGTGGTCGCGGCTTGAAGAGCCTTGACCGGGGTTTCGCGGGGCGCGGGGGCCTCCGAGGCCGCGTTTAGTGCACGGGCCTGATGTTTATTGGCCTGAGGGGCCGGGAGAGCCACGTCCATAGCGACGGGCTTGGCCATAAGGGCCGGGACTTGTTTAGGGGTGGCCTGAAGGGCCCTGTCGGCACAAGTTGCCTTAGACGCGGACGCAGACGCGACGGGAACGTCGTCTGGGTATTCAGCGCTAAGCGCCGCAAGCCTCCGCGTGAGGATGGCGATCTGCTCCTTAATGGAGCGGATCTCCTCACGGGCGACCTCCGGCGCTGGGCGAGAAGCCATGACGCCTAACTAACACCCTAACCGATGGGGCCCTAGACGACGAAGTCCTAAGCAACGCCGGATCTTGATCCGGAACTCAGGAACTCGGGAACTCAGGAACTCAGGAACTCAGGAACACCTCGCAACTGGTTAGTTGGCACCGTTAGGTATCCCCAGAAGACCACAGCTGGTTATGTGGATTTCTGCCCTGAAAAGGGCGCTCTTCTAGTCCTGAGAAGGACTAATGAAACATTGAATGGGTGGTTCGATGTCAAAGAAACACGCTCTGAGGTTCAGCTGCCAGAGAAACAAGGCGTCCCGAGGGACGTTGTCCTCGCGGCGAGGGCGAATCGCGCACTGAACGCGGCGCGGGAGAGCGACGAAGCGGCGCGCGGACCGTGCCGCGCGGCTTCGTAGCGGGCGGGGGCGGCGGGCGCGGGGGCTCGCGGCAGGTAGTCCTGAACGGGGCCAGGAAAACCGAACACGTCTAGTCGGAACGGGGTCCGACAGCAGACCTTCTGATGCTGCTATGCAAAGCTACGGTCCACATTTAAATAGGGTCCGCTCACAAAGAAAGAACTCATTTGCGTCAGGTTTCGGCGGTTTCCAACCGTGGGACTGAAGTTTAAATTCGGCTTTTGTGATTCTGAACTCGTTCGGGTGGATTTTTTTTGTTAAATGGCATAGCTGGGTAATGCAAATACTGTGATGCATCAAAGGAGATCAAGTGAAGGGCCCTCGACGTAGGCCGACTCACAAGGTGCAAGCGAAGGAAGTAGGATGACAGGCACATTTCCACTCCCTAAGTTGCACAACAGGGGACGTCTTGTAATTGCTGGCCTAATAGCATGTTCCCTGGAGCAATTTAAATTTAAGCACGTATTCCAGTTGAATGGATAATTTCGTTAAATGAAGTACCTATCGGTCCCCCGTGGAGCGCCACCCTAAGGTTTTGAAAGAGTTTTAATGGCGCACCAGCGCTCCGCCGCGATGTATGAAGGACTCAAAAAAAATCATACACAGTGTCTCTGTATCTTAGTAATCTAAAACAAAGTTGTAAATAAGCTACTTTGTTACTCATCCTGTAAGTACTTATTGCAAACCATAGTAGACGTACAGTTCTTCCAACGAATCGAGGCATTCGTGAAGTTAGCCGTTTGTCTGCATAGAACACAATTTTGTATGAAAAAGCGGTTACTGCGCAGACAAACGGCTAATTTCACGAACGCCTAGATCCGTTGGAAGAACTGTACCTAGTTTTAGTGTGCTTTATTTGATGTAGTTGAATATAGGTCAGTCAGTGCCCTGAAAACTTGAAAACTCCGACGTTGAGGACTTATGTCCTGAAGCAAACATCCAGTAGCCATTTGCAGAAGAGGCTGCAGATAGCAGGAGCGCGATCCATCACTGTCACTTTTGTCCCCGCTCGGGGTGAGGGGGAAGGACAGTGGATAGGGATATTCGCCCGAATTGCCGCTCATTGAACACTCGCAACGCAACGGGTTGCCGGCGACACTGGTGGATGTGCTATTTTTACTAACTTTTATTTATGTTGATAAAGACCTAATTCACAAGACATCGTTATGGATGGACACTTGCTACAGGGGTGTGGGAGTGGATAACTATGATCTTTAAATCCGTGCGTAGAACCAATATGTCAACGTTTTCAAAGTAAAATTTGCTCAAAATAATTAGTTAATATGTTACCCATTCTGTAAATCAAGTAAGTATTTGAGTTTCAAATAATACACCTACGCACTTCAATTCAAATTCAAATGAAGGCTAATTAACATTTATTTATTCATATCACAAGTACCCTCTAAAAAGACCCTCAAAATTCAACACAATGTCACGTCATGTCACTTTAATATCGTTATGTTACACGTCATTATATTACGTGCCGATCAACTATTCAACTTAGGAGATTTAATTCAACATCAATCGACAAGTCCATAAGTACGCGAGGAATGACGTAGTCGACGCTAAGTACAGTAAAGCCTTGGATGCTAAACCTCGCTTGGGAATGAAGGCGATGGAAGACTCAAAAGTACTACTTACCTACTTGTAATCGGCTTTGGTCCCAGGCGGCGCTGGGGCCGCGGCTTAGCGCCGCTATCTCCTGGACTGGATTACAGCACAATATCTAACATGCTGCTCGTGTTGGCCATGAGGGATAGGTACTACCATTCGTTTTGGTCAGACTGTCGTGATTGGGGCTCTTGAATGGCATTCTAGAAGTCACCGACAGCGCTGCAGCTCTACGACTGACTCAACCTCTCAGCTTTCAGCAGCAGTTGGACAAGTTCAGGCTAAAGAGCATATCAGAGCTCAATTACTTGGAATGCCGCTCATATTTTTATTTTGCCAAAACTACACCACTTCCATTCTCCGAACCTATTTGGCTTGACGTCATGGCCGCTTTTAATGCCAAAAGCTTTATAGGTATAACGTTGATTGGGTATGGCTGCTGGTTATAACAAGAGTCTATTCAATGTGAAATTGGCCTATTTTTCCTATGAATAGCAATGAGAACAGTTCAGCACTCGGAGAATGTGCCCGCATCCGCACCCTGACTCGTCAGCCGAAGGAAGTGAACTGAACTTGGAGCTAACTTTGTAACAATACACGGGAAATACGTAAAAAATATTGATAACACCGACAATGTTCAATGATGGAGAATGAAAATCTTCACCTCATTTAATTACCATGTTTAATTATGAGGGAGTCGCGGCAGGGTCATCACTCCTTGCAATCGCTTGTTGGATCGCCACTGACCAGGTGGTCAATGATAATAATTTAGACTTGAAATACTGTCTACAGCGCTTCTGCTTTTTGTAAAGGTGGAAATGTAATTTAGTTTGACGGACCCTTCTGCCGAATCAATGTTTATTACTGAAAACGTGCAATTGTTGCCATGAATTGAATCAGAGCCAATCAAATAGCCATCAATGTATTTTACAAAACAACTCGATTGCCCATAAAGCCTAACATAAAATTCTAACAATTCCGCGTAATGGCTGCAGCAGTAAAACTACTGCCGCGCCACCTGCCGCTCGATAAAAACTTGATTGGATCCACGCGCCGCACTCCGCTAATGAGGTGTCCCGTCCCGCTGCAGCTGCGACCCACTCCCGACTCTAGCCCCCAGACATAGAGCTCACATTGCGCAGCAGCCGATGTCTCCGATGATTAAACATTCACAAATTCAATATGCGTTATCATGTGTATTGAAATAGCGGACGTGAAATTTGAGTGCGTACATACTTGTTAGTGCCGAGGGTTCTCGAGGAGCGGTGACCGTCACATAGAGGCCGCTATATTTGATGCTCTTAATCAAAACTAATTTTTACAGGGTAGGTATAGAAATCCCCTTCGACAATCCCCTGCGTCGGGGATTTTCAGACTTTTTGTCTAAAAAACACCTTCCTCCACTCAGACCTGCTATGCTCAGGGGATGTTTGTGGCACTGAATTAATAGTCGGTAAGTAGTTCGGTTTAAAATTTTCATGAATCAAAACATCCTGAAAGCTAGCTAGCTCCTGGATATTAAGCATTATCTGAAGACTTTTGTATTCATGGTTTCTTTAGATGTGTAACTTATATGGTATTTGAGAATGATGTTTTATCGATATTCACCACGGTATCTATAAATTTCAAAACCTTGTTAACACTATTATTTTTAATACCGACTCCTTGATTGAGTCACGCTTGACTTAAGTAGTTGCTTAGTTTTCTTTTAATCACGTTTTTCGTTATTCTGTTTTGCTTTCGACTTCCTTTCAGTCACTTTCTGGTTAACGTGTGGATAACGCTGTGGGCTACATTATTTATAAGATCTACATTCCTACTATTAATGGTCTGGGATTCCTGAAATGTATACCTATAAGTTCTTAAGTTAAGCCTTATAATGTAGCTGTTTGTTATTTTATTTTTTTATTTTTTATAAACAAAAGATATCTATGAGCAGACACCGCATGACGCTGACGGCGGCCACAGCTCGGGAAACGCGCGCTCGCTAAACACAAGAGAAAGGTTAACGAGTATGTGGGTAAGTGCTGGCTGTATGCCTCACTTCATAGTTGCTTTAATTGCAGACGCTGTCATAACTAATTGTAGCTGAAAAACATGATACATCGTGACTAGTCGATGTATTGGGACATTTGAGACTGCTCATCGATGGATCTAGCGCAGACTTCTATGCGAGCACTTTGAAATCAAATCAAACATTAACGTCTTGCGCGTGCATGTACATTTTATGTTGCATAATATGAGCCGTGCATGTCATCCATGAAGCATCAGCTGGTTGAAAATTACCATGGTCAGTATTAGGTATCTCATTAATTTGCATCGAATTAATAACTGCCTTATCACCGCAAGCTGCATGCTAAACAAAATGATTTGGTGGCTCTCCAAATGAATTGGGAGTCACATTTCCAAAGGACCTTATCGCGGATATCTGCCGTTCTGGGTCCTTGTTTATGTTCGATAATAAACTTTGCAGCTCTGTGGTCGTAGCGCAACAACATTGGGGGTAATGCGCTCGCCCATTAGCTCCTATTGAACTCGGACTCGCCCTATTGAGTTATCTGTCGCTTTACGATTCTGACTCAGCACTCTCCGCCACATTATTGGTATTCGACTCACATTTCCGAAACTTGTCCTAGTTCCAGAACAGAATAGCGATGGATTAGAATTACAGTCGGTATATTATTGACTTAAATTATCAATGGTCTTTTAATTTCATCATCTTGGAACAATGAGGGAAACAATCTACATCATACCTTAGTCTTGTTATTTGTCGCCATGGCTGTGAGTTTTAGTTGTTTGAGGGAACTAATCCCTCAGTCGTCATAAGAGCAGAGACAGATGTGAACCTAATACCTTCTAGCAATAAAACCTATCTTTATATCTATCTATCTTCATCAAAAGGATTGTAAAATGAAATAGGTGCTTACTTTGTTTATAATTATTGCAATCAAGTAGTATCTAGCTCACGTTTGCTCAGTAGACAGGTACCTGCTCATTGCATCTGCGCTTACGGTAGGTTGACTGACTGCCTCCATTAAACCAGATGCAAGTCTTTTTGCCCCAGCGCCGTAGATTAAAACTTATTTACAGGATCCGCACCACATTGTAGCAAATGTGCGAACAAAAACGAAGAAAGAATTTCAAATTCGAATAATCTAAAAGAATACTTACTATAAAGTAACTTAGGCATTTCCACAAGTTGATTTGCAGTTACAGCTGTAATAGCACAGATAAAGGCATTCGCTCCTTCGTGTTTTTTATTCAGCAACCCTATGGAGTTAGTTATAGTTTCGTCAGTATTACAAGTTAGGTACCTATATGTACTCGTAGTAGCTCGTAGTAGGTACATCTACAGTATTGCTATGTGAATTATGTAATTTAAGTATGTTGCGGGCGGGCAATAAGCGCATTCTGCTTGTATTGGTAGGGATTCCTGCGCGCAAACTGCGGTCGGCAGAGCATCGAAATTCCTTTTAAATTGGCAGAGGTGATACCTCAGCAGTGCTGGTCGGGCAATGCGTAGGTTGTAATTACAAGCCTGAAGGCAAAGAGCTTAAAAAAGCTCGTAAAAATAACATTAATTTTAAACCTAAGTACTTTAAAAATGTAGACTTGATGTGCTGTTCCGTATCAACTTCACCCGCTGGATAGCGGCTGTGATAAAAGTAATTTTATACGGGTAATTGTATTGGGCGTTGTCATTTGCGCTTCAAATAATAATTGCTCGTGACTTGATGGGAACGAAACCTAACGTGCCCACCGCAGTGGTATTATAATCTATACTTTCATACTTACTATACTTAGTTACTTACTAATATTAGAATTGTGAAAGTAACTCTGTCTGTATGTCTGTTTGTTACCTTTAAACCGCTGAACAGATTAGGCTGAAAGGCATGGATAAAGATAGTATTTCAAAGAAGGACACAGGCTACTTTTTATCCCGACAAAATTAAAAAAACCCAAGGGACCGCGGGTCACACCGCGGGAGCACGGCTAGTATAATCTATAATTATGATATGATGTGATTTATATCAATAGTTCTCCGAAGCACGGAGGCGCTCATTGTAGTAAAGGCCATTATAAATCTATTTAGCTTGTGACCGCATGAAACGTCAACGTGATAACCAACACTGTCAGCCGCAATTCTAGGGCATTTACCTAATAATGATTGAATTATTTCGACTGGATAAAGACTTCCAAGTAACAGACCAACTTCGCTGTAGCTTGATGTTTTTCCACTCCACTTCTAAAGGCCCCATTAAACGGTCAGTATTTCCGAATAGTGTTTATTTAGGCAACGGCTACACGGCCAGTGGTTTCCGCTCCGCACCCAACTCTCCTTCGTTTTATAGGTGGGCAGGTAGGTAAGGTACTCGACTCGAGTGTTCTTGAGTTAAATAACTTTTGTAGCAACCTACCACGGTCTTTTATGAAATAGCTTTACAACGTGCTGCTTTATTGGTTCTGTACAAGTACCTACCTCATCAAGCAGGCTGTGGGGTTTGGGAGATATAATGAGATATTTAGCTCTCCAAATAGTGTACAGAGCACCTCGAACCTATACATTTTCAAAAGGATCTTAAAGCCTGCAAATTCGAATAATGTGTATCTACTTAGTATTCGTCAGGACCTGCATACAGTTTTGAGATTCAATCCAGTCGAATAATACCTAAGTATATAATATAATTATTATTATTACTTATAATAATAATAATGCTGGACTTTTTCTATGACTGACTAGTGCTATCATGTACGGATCGCAGATCACGGAATCTAGTTCACGGTTTATAGATTTTTACCTTTGTTTCAGTTTTGTTGCAACATTGAGGTCAACTCGTTGATTTCCAGAGTTTTGTCATCAGCTCGCAAATCGCGAACTACATGCTGATTTTACACAACAGTCGTTACATTTCTGATGGATATTTTTATACGTTGCGGTATTTTGATAACCTCGGTAGCGTGACGGGCGAATACTAGAAAGTCCTAGTGTGAAATGTTATTTACATGTTGTTCTGGGTACTACGGTTAGTTTTGCCTTGTGGTTTTGCCAGTCGTGTGAGTAACGAACAAGTCGGTGTTCAAAGGTCTATTCCTTGAAGCAGTCACGGACACTCGCCTCGTGCGGTAGTCCCCTCGAGGGCGCCACGCCGCACTCTCTTCCTGTAGCTGGCAGCGGGGGGAGAGGACGAGGAGGAGGAGGGAGGGGGGTCGACCGCTGGCGATGCCCATACAGAGATGACCCGTTGTGTTATGCGGCTGCTGATTACAGGCTCCACTAGCCTTGTAATTATTGGCATTATATTAGTAACGTGGTTGAAATGCATGCGTTAGTTAGAGTAGCGAGAGCGACTGACCAAATAAAGGTATGAGACACTAAACTTACCAATGAAAACAAGCTACGAGTACATTGTTATAAGTTGAAAGTGGGTAATAAAGGCGCTTCCTCATATAGCCCAACTACAAGCAAGAGCTGTGCAGAAAAAGCTCTACAAATATTGACAGCATTTATCCAGCGAGCCTATCACTTTCGGCTGGTTGGGTTCTCAAGCTTCAGTGAGCTAGTGATAAAGGTGAAAAGCATGCGAGCCGAGCCTTACCTTACCTGGCGTCGGGCGCCGTATCAGGCGCGCTACGCCTCTGGAGCCTTTACACACAGCTTTCTGCAAAAACTGCCTCTGTTGTAAGGACTACAACTATCCAGATGTTCTCCCAGGAACAACATT
Source organism: Epirrhoe tristata (assembly GCA_951394285.1). Lineage (NCBI taxonomy): Eukaryota > Metazoa > Arthropoda > Insecta > Lepidoptera > Geometridae > Epirrhoe > Epirrhoe tristata. The sequence continues at coordinate 125,251 of OX596153.1, forward strand.
AGCATCTTTAGGAATATTGATATATAATACCAGACTGAACTTTGAGCTACATTAAAAAAATATCTTGACAAAATAGTACAATGAAGAAATACATATTTGACAAAAACATTTTGCAACTCTTTTAAATCTCTAGGTACTTACTCTACCTACTTACCATTTACCGTTCTATAGTTATTGTATTAGTTTTTGAGATACTCACACAGCATCATGCCCCGCTTCTGTGAATACACCGTCAGCCGAAGAGTGGGCTGTCTCAGAGTTCAAAAGAAAATCCGAAAAGTTTTAGCAAAGGCTGTCACGGACCCGAGGCAGCGCTGTCGGCATGTCGGTGCGTCGCGAGGCACGGCGATGAGCGCCGATAGACTTTTTGCGGGCGTTTCCAAAAACCGATCGCTCTCATCGACGGCGGGGCCCAATTAATAGCCTAGTCTTAATTAGGGCTGCTCCTCAATTTTACTGCAATTTGCTGCGGTACATTCTGTTGCTTTTTGCTCTGCGACGAAGGTTGGACGCTGATTGAAAACGAATGAGATGATTGGCCTTCAAACCATTGAAACTGCGCAAGTTTTTATCTTCTAACTACTTTTTTATGAAATATTTTTTACCAGCATCGTTCCACAAAGGGTCGAAAAAACTCTCATTATGGAAAGTAGCGCAGTGCGGCTAGTGGTAGCCGGCCGCAGCCCTATTCTTAATTATCTTGAAGAAGGCGACGTTTTTGTGGGAGACGCGTCCGCCCCGATGACGGATAATTGATTTTGACAGGTGACTCGCTCGTGGTTAACGGATTTTAACTGTGGAATTCGGATCAAATTCCATTTTACGTCAGAACGGATCGAGATAAAGTAATTGGATGGAATGGGATCGTCCAGCTCTTGATCGAAACTACAGATAGTTGGCGGATTATTTACAGATCCGATGAAATTAAAATAAAAGCGTTTATACTTTGATTGAAGTATAACTCGTGTTTAAAATGTTCCGTCCCGAGCGTCACGTGTTAGCTATAGAGTGACATGGGTCGTAAGGCTTGTCAAGGTGTCGAGAGAGATGAAACGTAATTTGAGCTATTTATATAAATTTTTAATTTTTTTTCTGTCTACGAAGAAAAAGTTATGATCAATGTACAAATCCATTCTCCTCCGGGAACTAAACCCGCGCGTATCGTTCACGACAGCGCTGCCATTTATCTCAAAACATTTACGATCTTAATAATGGTTGTAAAAGTAATTTAATACACGCTTACAAATCAAAATGGCCGTAATATGCCTGCGGCGGTGCCAACTAAACTTTATTGATGGTTAATTGATTATATTACACACCTACACAGAGATGGCTTTGCTAGGAGATTGTCTAACGTCTTTTAGGATAATAACCGCGTCCGAACAGTTAGACACAGCCCATTCGCCGCGATGATAGCTTACCATAGACATCTGATTAAATAACTAGTTACTTATTAATAAATTGTTATTTTAACAGCACAAGAGATCTGTGTCAAAGATTCTCACGACCATCCCACATAATATAGTGAAATTCACAGAAACACGTTTCGTCTCTCCTAATCTACAAGTAATTTTATTGAATCACCTACAATGTTGTTGTGTTAATTGTTGTGTTAACTTTAAAAGGATGTGTAACGCGAAAAGATAAGACATAAAACTTATAGATATATCTATATATATATACCTATCTAGGTATATCTAATTCCTGATTCCAGGTAGGATGTCGCGCGACAGCATGCGTCGCTTCGGCCCGACGACTGCGCGACTGCCGAGATGCTTCCGATACCGCGTTTGACATAACTCCGCGTCCTGTCGTGTCGTTACTCCGCGATTTACGATACCCAGCCAGTTTTCAAAGAAAAATATCTCTCAAACAAGTCTTTGCAAACTACGTACACTTACTAGAGTACAACCTTTTCAGGTATTGAAACAGTCAGATTAATCTCCCTTTTTGTCCTGTTTGTGTTCTTCCCGAGTCTGGCTTTATCTGAGTTTTTGTCGCTTTCGTCCCATCTTTGTTCCGTCGCGTCCCGCGGCGCGGACGTGAGAGCGTGATTAAGTGGTTTTCGTAGTTTCTCCGAGATTGCCATCGCTGTGGGACCGAATAAACGCGAGAGAGGCCTTTGTCACTTCAAATGTCCAACTGCTTTAATTCGTTTATTAACGTAGGTAGGTCTAGGTATTAGATAGGATTTGATGACCGAGCTGGTAGTGAACAAACACAGCTTTCCATCTAGCTTCGATTCATTAGTTGTTTAATCCATGAAAGCCACTTAGTATTTCTTTAAAAGCGAAGTGACGGAGTGACGACTCCTAGCTGTTCACTAGTTATGTGTTGTTCTGCGGCCCAGAGCCAGCTGATAAAGCGTACTTTCGAAGATTACTCATTGTCTGGTGCTAATGTTCCGGTAACTGGTAATTTTATGAAATAACTAGTGATTTGTGTTACTTATTTCAATTAACTCTGAGTACTTTCAAAGTGGTTGTTGTCGCTGTGTGAAATTCTTCTGAAGCAAGTTAGACATTTTAGTGATTCCGGGCTCTCTCTGCAAAATATTAAATGCTTCGTGACTGTAGGTAGTACGTGATGTTACTTATTTATTCTATCGATAAGTAATCTGTAAGAACAATTTTTAGATAAAGGTTAACATAACCTCGAGTGTTATAGATTCTGTCTAAATCGGGTCTAGCGAGCAGAGTCTAAGAATGGCCGAGTGCCAGCCGGCCACTCCAGTGGGTACCCACGTCGGCGTGAAGTGGACAAAAGTGGTGGAAACGAGAGCCACAGGCTAAAAGCGTTTGTCCTAATTTGAATGCTGTAATATAGAGCAGGTCAGGCCGACCTCGCAGGGACCAGCCCCACGTGACCTAACAGACATCGCCGTTGCGACTTATTATTAGATAATCCAATCAGTTGAAAACTCGCACCCGCTGCAGATTAAGTCGAGGTTTTCTTTTTACATTATAAGCGCCTTTCGTGATTTTTCTTGAACCTTTTCAGTTTTTCTTTGCAGCTTTTATTTTACAAAACATGGGAGTTATTACTAGAAAACTCTACACTTAGTTGAAAAAGCTTTTCCCCACTAGTCTTTATTGACTTTTCTTTAATTATAATATAATATAATATAATACAGTGAGCGAGCAGTTATTCAGTTCAGTACTTACCTTTTAGGTATAATGAGTTTCTTTAGAAATAATATAATCCATTTGTTTCATTAGGTGTAGTTTTAAAGCTGCCGTTAGTTTGTGTTGGTCGTCAAAACCTATAGAATACCCAGACGCATGCTGGTCCACAGACCAACAGACCATGCACGTGCTGGCCTTGTTTGTGCGGCTGCCGCATTGAATCGGGATGTATCGTGAATTGAACATGTTCTGGGAGATATCGGCTATTCATATTCACCGACCTAAAGTTATTCAAGCAAGCATACCCGAAGATTGATAGATGTGCCGGTCCTTGTATACGCACATTCCTGCCATCGATAATGAACTCTAATCCGAATCAGTTAAGGTACAAAATGGCTTGTAAAAAAGTAAAATTTCTTTAGCAAAGTGCCGGGCCGCCTGAAGGTTGTATGAAACGCTCCGTACTCTAAGGACTGTCATTTCTCTGGGTCTTTTTACAATTCGAGTAAAAAATAACCCGTAATAAGACGGGGTATTTTGAGAATGCATAGGGATTATATTCCCCACCAGTTATTAAATGAAGCCCCTTCCAGAGGCGGAGTTGAGGTAGGTAGGTAGGTACTGATTACTTTGAACTTGTGTTGGAACTAATCTACCTCCTGCTTCATGTCGGGTACTATACTACGTGTAATTTATGATGGATCAAGTATTTTAACTAACCTGAGCGCGAGTTTTGTAGGTTTTCGGGGTCTGAAAAGACTTATGTTATAAGTTCCTTTGATTACAGTTTGTTTGGTCACCTTCGCTGCTCCTTCACGCCTCTCCGAACGTAATGAAAATCTCGTTCGTGCCCCGTACACCTAAGTTGCTTTAGACTCGTATAACTTTCTGAAATTGAACTTTTTCTATATTATTATTTTTCTAACTAAAAGTTAATTAATTAAGCTATATTATTGTCTTTTCGCATGTAGATACAGCAAAAATCGATGAAAATATAGAGAAAAGAAAAGTACGGGGCGTTTTTGTCCCCGTATCACACTACAAATGACAAAATACGGGGTTTATTCGGCCCCGTAATGCACTAACTGATTTTTTATCGATGAAATAATAGTGATGGGAAAAAATGTTAACGATAATATTGATAGGAAGAGAAACAAATAGGATCACGAAAGTATCCCCAAGACGCAGTAGACATTACATCAGATCTTTTATGTATTCCAAATCCCTTTCAAGATTGTCTAAGGAGGTTATCATTTGGGAAAAAAATAGCAACAAATATTATAATATCTCATAGAACCCTAGGTTGTAAATAAAAAACATTTTATACGAAAAAAAAACTTACTTGAAACTTCTGCCTAGTGAGGAAGGAACTATTTAAAAAAGTCGGCGCGATGATCAAGGTGATACGGTGCCAACATACGTCGCAATTGATGAATTATCGATATGTTGTGCGCTAATGGTAATGACGACACTTATTTAAACAAGTTAATTAGCGCGAAAAAATTACGGGGTGTTTTGGACCCCATATTGAACAAAATGTATTTTTTGCTTTCTGGTCGTTACGGGGATCATTAGACCCCGTATAATTGAAAAATATTTCCTGAATGTATATTCGCCGAGATATAGCTTCCACACCAGCGCCAGCGGGTAGACACTACATTTTCTGCTCCGCACTGAATGTAAGTAGCGTATACGGGGTTGAAAAGCCCCCGTAACGCTGTGAAGGTGTTAAATAGGAACATGTTCTACCATTTTTTTTTTAAATAATAATGAATATAAGATAAAAAAATAACCCCAGTCCGAAAAAAGGCAAACAAAAAATCTACCGGGATTCTACAAGCAACGTGCCTACTGTTAATATTGAGTTTCATAATCCCCTCACGAGGAGTCGAGGAGCCCGCAACAGTGTAGGTATAGCAGTATCTCAACTGTGCTATTATATTTCTTTGCAATCATTGCACTGTGTAATTATTTGTGTTATGTATGGTTTTAATTTTTAAAACCTGTTAGTATTCAACAATAAATTAACGATTATGAGTTCTTATCCAAATAATAATAACTGCCTACACTCAAAAAAAAATATTAACGCGGTGACAAAAATCCCTTAACAAATAGGAGATTACTAGGGAACTTGATCACTCCGACTGAGCCTTTTTTGTCGTATCCAGAGATCAATGACGAAGGAACTTAGAGACGGATTTTTGTTGCCACATATGCGCAACTCTGTCACAAACATTGTAGATTAGCCTCTGCTAAATTGTCCCTACGTCAAAGTTGATAAGTCCATAATACCACTACGTTCATGTCATATTAACAATTCGACATCGTTGCGTTGGCTTCGCGTTATAAGGCGATGTCTTTTTGACACGGTAAATTGTCACTGTGGCAGTGTACTTCTGTCCCTATGTCTACTGTGCTTTGTCATTATGACAATGTACTGCTGTTCCTATGTCTACGGTGAATTGTCACTGTGACAGTGTACAGCTAACACTGTGGCAATGTACTTATGTCCCTATGTTTACTGTGCTTTGTCATTATGACAATGTACTTATGTCCCTATGTTTACTGTGATTTGTCATTATGACAATGTACGGCTGTTCCTATGCCTACGGTAAATTGACACTGTGGCAGTGTACTTCTGTCCCTATGTCTACTGTGCTTTGTGATTATGACAATGTACTGCTGTTCCTATGTCTACGGTGAATTGTCACTGTGACAGTGTACAGCTGTCACTGTGGCAATGTACTTATGTCCCTATGTTTACTGTGCTTTGTCATTATGACAATGTACTTACGTCCCTATGTTTACTGTGCTTTGTCATTATGACAATGTACGGCTGTTCCTATGCCTACGGTAAATTGTCACTGTGGCAGTGTACTTCTGTCCCTATGTCTACTGTGCTTTGTGATTATGACAATGTACTGCTGTCCCTACGTCTACAGTAAATTGTCACTGTGACAGTGTACTATTGTCCCTGCGTCTACCAGTGTATTGTCACAGAGGCAATGTTCTGCTGTCCCTACGTCTAGGTTGTGTTGTCACAGTGACAGTGTATTGCTGTGCCCACGTGATAGGTGATATGTCTCTGCCACGCATTTTCCTCAACTATTTTATAGCGACAGTATAAGTGACGCCTTCCCCCTCATATACCTGGGAGAGATGTAGGTATGTGAGGGGGAGGGCGTCACTTATACTGTTGCTATAAAATAGTTGAGGAAAATGCGTGGCAGAGAAGGTATTTTTTCTTAAGCGTTTCTTCAAATTATATTAAAGCGACATATTCAGAAACCCCTCCCACACAATCAAAATCCTCTGAGGTGGGGTATTCGATGTAAGTAGCTATCCAATTAACACAGAAAGCTGTTGAGCTCTGTGAGCTTTAAGGAGCCTCCTTTAGCCTCCAAAGCTTTATTGCTTTATTGCCCTTTTGCATTTTTGGCCTTTTTGTATGATAGCTTTATTGGCCCATTATATAACTATCATAATATATCATGGGCCAATAAAACTATCCTATAAAAGGGGAGGAGGCTCCTTAAAGCTCACAGAGCTCAACAGCTCTCTGTGTTAATTGGACAGCTACTTACATCGAATACCCCACCTCAGAGGATTTTGATTGTGTGGGAGGGGTTCCTGAATATGTCGCTATAATATAATTTGAAGAAACGCTTAAGAAAACATACCTTTGAGACATATCACCTTAACGTTGCCACACTAGCCACTGTCACGATGACTCCAAGGAGTGTAGATCAATTAAACTAAAAAAAGATTAAAATAAACACTTTTATTAATTAAAAAGCTGTAACCAGAGTAACATCCATACAAACAAACCAACTATTAGCTATGAGGTATACAGAGTTAGTTTTGTCGAGCGCCCTCTGAGGGGAAAATGCAAACGGCTATAGTTATGGAAAAATGTTGTTAATAGTCACGGGCTCAATTTTGATAAAATTAAGATTGATAAAATTTAAATTATAACTTATATTTTTGCTGAATAAATTAATATTAATAATCTTTTTAAATGCAGTTCTTAATTTTATCAAAATCGAGCCCCAGACTCCTATCAACATTATTCCATAACTAAAGCATCACCAGCATATTCAATATCAAGAGCAAAATAAATTTTGAAGGCAGTGGTGAGCGCGGTTGTTACATCACTAAACTGGTACCTCACGTTTTTCGTTACCACAACTTCATATTGATATTATAGTTGACCAGGAGGTTCCCACCGCTATTATATATGGTCCAAAGGTAATACCTCTATCACGTGCTAAGGCGATCATCAATGCACCTTTGAATGTCTCCCGGTGAACAGACATGGCCAATGAACGCCTGTGACACTTCAATGCGTGCAGGCTTCCACTGTTTTCCTTTGACCTTTCTTAATACGGGGGGCACTTGTTTAACCAAATACGGAATGCACCTCAGCGCAGCAACACTTCCTTGCTCCTCTCCTTCTGTTTAGAATAAACCAAAGTATATTTAAGACGTGTTATGGCCAGGCAAAAATAAAATACATTATCCTATCCTACTATTCTACTATTTCTACTAATATAATAAAGCTGGAAGTTTTTGACTATGTTTGTATATTTGTGTTTCAATCACGCGTAAGCCAGTGAACCGATTTAGATGAAACTTGGAATAGACGTAGATAGTGACCTAGAATGGCATATAGGCTATTCAAAATGTTGGTACCACGCGGGCGAAGCCGCGCGCAGTAGCAAGTGTAATCTAAAATCAAACCTAAAGTTGCAAAGCCTCCTCTACTGATATTATGAGATATAGAGGCTTCACATAATACAACCATCTCATTATAAATAGGAAAAGTCCCGACTGACTGACTGACTAATAGACAATGCACAGCCTAAACCACTGGTCCTGGCGACTTGAAATTTAATATTAAATAAATAGAACTTACCAGTTGCCAAGTCCAGTAGTTCGGAGACCGCTGACTCAGCTCTTATATGTGACCCATTATTCACCAGTAGCTCTAGTAGTCTTTTTTTTATCAATGGAAAATGTTCAATGAATGTTGCTGATCCCAGGGGATAATTTTTATCGAAATCGCTTTCCAACTAGAACAAAGAAAACATTCTTTACATTTTGGAGAACAATGATGGTAACACACAACTCTAAACGCATATTAAACAGAATGTAGTTCTATGGACGACATTAAATTAAAACATGTCATTGACTCTCTCTGTGGCGCAGTGGGCGAAGGCCCGCCTGCTACGCAAAAGGTTGCGGGTTCGATTCCCGCGGCGGGACCAATGTTTGTATAATCTACAAATATTTGTCTCGGGTCTGGATGTTTCTATGTATAATAATATGTATGTATTTACAAACAAAAAAGTATATAGTTAATATGTCAGTCATCTAGTACCCATAACACAAGCTCTGCTTACTTTGGGGATCTAGCACCAAACTGTGTAAAAAATTCCAGCATTATTATTATTATATTTGAGAGATTATACCACACCTCTTGTCTTATAGTGTCTTTGATGCTTGGTAATGTACGGAGTTGGTGTTCCACAACTAAGTGCACCAAAGCTTTTCGCTCTTTGGGAGTGAGAAACGGTTCCTCTTTTTCCAGTAAGGCTTTTCCAAAGGTGGTGGGTTCAAGCAATTGTTTGAGTGGCTTTCTGTCTTCGAGGGGGCCAATTTCTTGAATAAATTGCCACTCTTCTTCGACGAAATCCTGAAACAGAAAAGCATCATTATAGAGAACTGGCACTTAGATTTACCTAACTTGTAAGATGTTTCCTTCCAAAGTGATCCTTTGTATCCTATTAAATAAATGATACTTGACTTTAGGTAAAGCATTTTCTCAATACAAATGACAAAATAAATCCGTAAGTTCTGATCCCGATGTTGAGCGCCTACGCACTGGCGAATATGGATTTGGCCGCTAATTGCGTAGCGTCGCCATTGAGTAGGCCCTCAAAGTCAATAGGTCCAGGGTAGGTAAGCACCCTTAATCAAACTTCGCTACTGGAAATTATAAATCCACACCACAGCCGATAACCTAACCTACATCTTTCAGATAGCACATGTGTTTTGTGCAGCAATTTATCTACAAGTAAATTATGTTGTACTTACCACAGAGATAATCGAGCAGATGCGATAATTTGGCAGCTTCTAAAAATGACATAACAAATAAAATACAAGGTTTTACAATTATTTATCTACCTAGACGAAACGCACAACTCGAACGATATGGCCCACAGACAGAAATGAAATGGCGGCATGATGGCCGACCGGCGACCAGGGTTGCCATCAGTGTGCAAATTTTTGGGATGCATTTTAAAATATTTTTTTACTTACATAGGACAGTAGGACAAAAGCATTTTTTGCCAATCTCGAAACAGAGACGCTTCGCTCGCTCGGTCAACTAATATTGACGACCTCTGTGACGCAGTGGGCGAAGGTCCGCTTGCGACGCAGGAGGTTGCGGGTTCGATCCCCGCCGTGGGACAAATGTTTGTATGATCTACAGGATATTTGTCCCTGGTCTGGGTGTTTCTATGTATAATATGTGAGCTAGTGCTCTCCGTCGTGGTGCTACCCGCGGTCCCTCGAAAACTTTACATTCCCGGGATATAATTTCATCAGGGATTGTGTAGATTCTATTGGTGAAAGAATTTTTGAAATCGGTCCCGTAGTTTCAGAGCCTATTCAATTCAAACAAACAAACAAACCGTTCCTCTTTATAATATTAGTGTAGATATATTATTTACAAAAAAAAGGTCTATAAGTAGTAGGTATATCAGTTATCTGGTTCCCATTGTACAAGCTTTGCTTAGTTAGGGGCTAGATGATGTTGTGTGTAATGTCCAGCATTATTTATTATTTATTATTATTATCATTCATCATACACTTAAAGGATTGGTCCACGGTGGCCCAAAATAGAGACGAATGAAGAGAGGGAAGGGAGGCCTTTGCCCTGCAGTGGGACGCTACAGGCTCCTAATAATAATAATAAATAATTATTATCATGTGTAGTAAATTCTGTGGTATCTATAATTTTGCTCCGATAGATGTAGAGTTGACCACTGTGGCAACACTGTGTGGAACAGACAGTTTTAAAATGACAAAGGCCTTTGTCTCTAGCTCAACTTGCTCAACAAACCTCAGTCAAATAAACAGAGGCCTTTGTGATTTGTGATAATAGTAGGTAAACTTTATTCTAGTTGAATCTAGGGCTGCCATCTCTAAAATTTGGCAACCAGGACAAGACACGTGAATACCCCGGATTTTAGAGCCCAAAACCCGCACATTTTTTTAAACATAGTCAGTATTTTAGTCTAAATCAGCTGAAAATGTCATGTGTTAATTTATTTTCAGACTAAAATTTTTACATAAGTAGGTTTATGTAGGTATATTATCATTATTGACTGAGCGAGCGAAGCGTCTCCGTTTCTAGATTGGCAAAAAAAAAAGCTTTTAGCACTACCAGCTCCCTGTGCGAGATACGGCCGGCGCGGCGCCCCCTAGCGAGCCTTTTTTTCAGAAAAAATCAACACGATTCATCTCGTTCTTGACTATAGAATTAGCACGTATTAGGTACCTACCTTCTGTTTTCAATAAGAATTACTACTTCTAAGTTCTTCTACTACTTATTAAGAAAACAGAAAAGGCAAACACAGATCATGCAAGTGATTGTATTTTTTGTTTTTTGTCCGCACTGGCGAGCGGAGCGAGCCAAATTTTTTTAGAATAAATCGTCACGATACCTACGTCTTTTTCTTGCCGATAGTATTAGGTTGCCGATAGTAGCACGATACCTACGTCTTTAGCCAATCACTTGAAATTTTTTAACCCGGACTTAAAATGAAACCCCGCTCGGACGCTCCCCGGACGCCCTCTAAACTAGGACAAATCCGGGGAAACCCGGACGGATGGCAGCCCTAACTGAGAGCAATATCAAATTATGATGAACTAGCTGACCCGCGCAACTTCGTCTGCGCATTATTAGGATTCAAGTGCAGGAGTGTTACCTAAAGTTTATTTACACTGTGTTTGAAGTGAATCAGACTAAGGAATCAAATTTTCCATACTAACTTTAACACCCTGTAAAACATCCATAATTATGGGTTGATTTTTTTAATTAGATAATCCTATATTCAAGTAAAAAAGCTAAAGCATCTACGTTCCAAATTTCATTACAATCGGTTAAGTCGTCACGGAGATACGTGGCAACAAAACAAACATTCACTAACACAAAATTTCTTTTCGAATCTTACGTCTAAGAAACTGCCTATTTTTATTTCCAAAACGCTAAATGATCTGTATTCTTGATCTCGCAACGCTACCTAGTTGTGAAAATGAAAAATATAGATGGCGTTGCTTGCGTTGCTAATCAACGCCAAGGAAAAATATTTTATTTTCTAGCTGGTATGTATCCGCGATTTCGTCAGTAAAATAACATAAAGTTGAACCTATAAAAGTTATCGAAAAGTCTAAGCAAAAATCTCCAATAGCTTTCAAAACTCAAAATGATCATATCTCGACCTCCGCTATAGAAGAAACGCCACCTAGGAGAAAAAAGTAAAAAGCAGTTTTTTTTTTTTTTTTTTTTTAAATTAAATAGGTCAGCATTTGACCTCCCTCTGCCTGATGTTAAGCAGTAGTGAGGTCTAAGATGGAGCATGCTTTCCTAGAAGGAACCTATTTACTCTTGATTTAAAGACCCCTATATTGTACTTTTCGGGAAATACGGTACCCGGCAATGAGTTCCACAGTTTGGCAGTGCGTATGAAAAAAGTGGACTCAAAACGCTTTGTACGAACTCTGGGAATATCAACCATGTACAAGTGGCGTCTTTCGGGGAACCTGTTGGTCCGATAAAAGAATGTTTTTCAATGTTTTTTTGAAAGTTTTGACCTCCGTGATATAGATGGCATTCTAACCAAAGCCTAAGAAAAAGTATTTTAATATATCAAAAAAATCTTAATTTCGTATGTATTGATGAGTGGAAATATACGTTACATGTTTTTAATTAATTTAAAAATCATTTATCATGCAAAATGGGAAAAAAAAAAAATCTGCAATGCAAAAATAGAGCAAAAAGTGGCGGTCACCCATCATCTTTATGACCTCGCCCAGCGTCGCTCAACTTTTTTCCCCATACAAACTTGCAACCCTTATTTTCACGCCCCGTATAATAAATATTTAAAGAAAAAAGTAGCCTATGTCCGTCCCTGGGGTATAATCTTTATCCATGCCAAATTTCAGCTTAATCTGTTTAGCGGTTTGGGCGTGAAAGCGTAACAAACAGACAGACAGACAGACAGACAGACAGAGTTACTTTCAGATTTATAATATTAGTATGGATGTTACTCGCATTACCTATTCACCGGAGTGTATTCCGGAGTTTATTTCCTATGCAATATTTCAATTAAAAATAGATCTTATGCAGCACACACAAGGGCAGTTTTCGAAGAGTATATTAATTTAAGGTTGAACGCTACGTTGTACTTTGTTGTAGGTACCTCCTACCTACCTACTAGTTATAATACAAACTTACTTTCGCATTAAGTAGGTAATTAATAGTAGGTACCGAGTTCAAAATCGGTTGAAAAATGCGACCCGACAACCTTCTCGTGCACTCAAAGCTGCTTGTCCCGGGGAGGAACCGGGGGAATCGGCAGTAGAGAACCGGTGTACCCTGCTAAGTCCGACAATGACCGGACAACGAAGTCATTGTCGGATAACTAATGGTCTTCTCCGCGCGTCCCTCTGACTCGCAGAGGGCGCAGTGGATGAAGCTAGAGGAAGCTGGTATCAAGACTCGTAGGCGGCAGAACACCGAAGTGGTGGAAGGCGGTGTTACCTCCATGATTCGTACTGTAGAGTGCGTGGTACGCAATATCGCCGCCTTCGCTACTCTTGCCCGGCATCATGGGCGGCGACGCTGTGTAGCAGGTGTGAGCTCCGCGCTCATCATCACCCACCCACAGCCTGACTTCACCCACTGCTGGGTATATCCACCACGATTCTGCGCTAATCTGATCCATTGCCGGCCCGCGACGTGTACAATATTGTCTGCGCACAATGAGCTCCGCACTAGTATAGTAATAAATAAATATAAGTAGGTACTTAATGCTGGACTTTTCAGACAGCATCATCTAGCCCCAAAGTTAGCAGAGCTTGTGTTATGGGTACTAGATGACTCTGATATACTTACTATAATAAATAAATGGGTAGGTACCTACCTACTTGTTGTTTGTAGTAGGTACATCCATATTATAGAAAACTAGCACTGAGCAGTAGCAGCGATAAGGCGTAGGCGGTACGGTGATGGGTGATATGTAGGTATACTTACTATCACAAATAAGATATTATTATAGACATTTTACATTTACAGGATTAAAAATTGTTCTCTTGATAATGACCATTAAAATAATGATTATTATCAAAACAATTAAATAATGACTTAATGTGAACGCAAAATAAACCTTTGATACCTACCTACCTACTTGTAACGCCTACGTAAAATGGAATAGCAAACATCTGCGACGCACCGCTATTGTATTTAAGTAGGATGTTTTCTATTGTGGCAGCTAATGTTTATTTTGACATGAATGGGAAAGAAAGGAATGTAATGTAGGTAAGTAGGTACATTAGGGCTAACGTGTGTGACGCCCGTTAAAGATTACTAAAAAACTTTACGTGACGTACGTGTAGTTTATGAGTTTATATTTTGACATGTAAAAAAAGTTTTTGTTCAAGAATTCTCTTAGAGGTAGGTAGGTAGGCAGGTAGATACGTACGTACTTCGTTAAAACTTCTGCACTGGCGTTAAAGTACACAATACATTTACATAAAGCCAGAGCATAAAGCTCATTATGTTGTAGTGACAACCTCCTAAGACATAGTCGCTGAGTTAATTTTGTTTATGCGTCTGCGTAATAAATCATATCTTTTCACTTCAGCGGATTCTGTGCCTCTTATGTCGTAGAGACAAAAGTCTTATGTCATAGTAAACAGTAAAAAAACGTTTTGTCATTACGTTAAAGTTACACGTTACAGTTTATTTTTGCCATTAACGGATTCTACAGCCGGATTTGTAGTAGCGACAACTTGCATTGACGTATAGACAACTTGCTTTGCCGTAGTGACATAAGCAAAATTTAATGTGACGCGACGTCTAAAGAAGCTTTGTCGGACCGACAAAAAAGCTATCCACAAAAAAACCTCTGTTGCACAGTCTTATTTTACCAAGACGCCAAGTTAAAAAGCTACGTCAGGAGCACAAAAAATTGACGACAAAGGGATTTAGCAACTTAGACGACTAATTTTTTTTTCAGTGTACGTAGAAACTCTCTCAAACACTCTCAGAAGCTTAATTGCAATCACAATTATCGCGTAAAAGTTTTGAAGTAGGTACCGATGTAGGCACTAAAGATTATTACAAAGATGATTCTCTGATTATTATCATCGCAGAGCCGCGGCAAAACGAATTTATCACGATGCGATGTTCCGTCGATCAGCCATTCGACACGACTGACGGTAACATGATCAATAGGGCTGTGTCGATACCAAGGTAGGTAGGTAATACATAATAATGCTGGATATTTTAATGCCTGCGATGTAGGTATACCTGGTTATTTAAGCGATCTAGTACAATATCTGTTCTTAAAACAAATAGATCCAATAATTAGGTTGGTATTTTAATGGCAATTTGCTTGTAGTCTAATAGTGTTATGATGTAAAATTTTGCTATCTATCTTTTAAATTATATACTTAGGTGCATAAGTACCTACACACTTCAATATGCATTGAAATTGCTATTATAAATATCATCAAGAGTCTGGCAGAAAGGCTTATACAAACAAAATGTATAAACGGTGGGTGGGTATTGCCACCTGATTTAGCTGTAGTTGTATACCTACCAAATTTTTTTATTTGTTATGTGTGTTTTATGTTTTTCTTATTGTGTAATTTATGGAACTTGTGTCTGAAATAAATGTCATTCATTTATTTTTTATTTATTGAAAACTATCAAAATGAAAGGCCCGCACAGCAAAATTAATGTGCAATGAAAACAGGTAAGGCTTTAGAGGCTTTGAAAAAAAATACACCGATAAATAAAATCCATAAAAAGTATCGTTCTATTCCATGCTGAGTAGCGACTGCCAGAGACCAAAAAAGTGCGTTCATACCTGTCTATCTGAGCGCCGCATCGGGTCGCATCGATCCGTCTGGCTGCCGCCTGCCACGTTTCATTACTCCCAGTAATTAAACAGCAGTCTCTGTAGGATTACCGCTCGTCCGGAGTCCGGTCCCAGCCCAGCCCGTACAGCGCACCTCCAGTATCGCAACTCCCAGCGCTGTACACTTGCACAACTGTACCATCCCTCACGGCCGCCACTAAATCAGCTGTGTAGGTAGTCCGTTGTATTACTTCTAATAGGGTTGCTGGAATAGAATTAGTACTGAAGATTTTCTTCTAAGTATATTTTATGTGTCGGTTCATTTACAGTCTATTTCTTTGGCGTAGGAACCTCTCTCTAGGTCTCTTACATATGTAGGTAGGTACAGTTCTACAGAGATTCTCAAACATAATACAATCTTGTGGCGACTCTTCAAGGTAGGTCCTTTGTGCGGGAAAGCGGCAGTCAGTTAAAGAGTTAATCTAGCTACATTTTATTGGACCTTTAGCCGTAACATTTCGGCTGCTCTCAAATAAGTTTATGACGGTAATTTAAAAGGTGCTTCGTCGGTTATGGCCGAATTTGGTGCAATTATTTACCTGCGGTATTTGCCGAGCAAATAATTTATCTTTACAGTCCAATGCCCAAGACTCGAGGTGCCAATTTGCTAATATGTTTATGAATGGTCTGTCTTTACATAATAAACATAGCCGTAAACGGGTTTCCACCATACTGCCACATTGTCAGAGAGTATAGCGACAAGTCATGAAAACAAGCTTTGTTAGCAATATTCCAGGCCCAGCCGTGTTGGGGTACAATTTGCCCGCAACTACCCCTCACGCGTGATCCTCGCTATAATGAAAGCAGTATAAATTTATACGTGGGTAAGTAGACACACATGTTATGATTTTGAACAGTTAAATAAAATTACTAATGGAACCCAATGCCTGTTATATTTATTGTTTCCGCGCAACACAAATATTAGTGCTGTTATTCTGATTTCGTTACCACAAACATGGCGCAGCACATACCTAGTGCCGGCGGCAGCGGTTTGTCGGGCATTCAGGCATGCGAGCCGTTATCGTGTTTAACCCATGCATAATTGCTTAAAAGGTTCATTAATAAATGCACTATGCCTAAAACGGGTATGTTTCGAAGTTTTCATATTCACATACAAAAAATGCCATAATTTTCGTTGCTCGTAGGTACCTATGTGATTGAAATGTGGTTTCTTTTGCCCTCGTTCATATTTTAACAACTCAAATGCCGTCCTCAGCACCAAGGCCACGCTCAAAGTGACACAGATAGCATGCTAAATGTTACTGCGTGCGAGTGCCATCATTATCACCTCGCCACTGATACTTTATTCTGAAGGCGCGTAGATCAGATCACCTCGTTTTGGTTTTGGGCGAACGCAAAGCGGATGTTGAATTTTTTTTAGTTAAAGATTCTGACAAAGACCTTCACCCATCCGATTAACGGATCAAAAATATTTTACTTATGTGTTAAAAAAAAGTTTGGTCTGATTTTAAACCATTAAGATCAAAAAAGAAGAGAAGTCATAAAAGTTAAGTTAATTATTGAAAAATCAGATCAAAACATAAATTAAACTCAACAAAGTTAACGTAAATTACGTTTCTTAAAGTTAGTAGCTTATACTCGTAGAGTCTGACACGTGGTGGATCACGTGAATCAAGTTTATTTCTCAGAACATTTTTATAAGTATTCGTCATGATCTCAAGGGTAACAAACTTCTGACTGAGATAGGTACCTACTTTAATGGATGAATTATTCTTAATCTACTTACTTAAATCAGTTTGTCTGATTCTCAAAGGCTGTTATCGCTGTTCTAGGTACTCGATCCGGCTCCATCAGGCAGCGCCTGTTAACGTTATCAGATCTCTCCAGAAAGGATACCTTCGTTCCACACGCTCAAAAGAAATGCCCATAGCGGCGCACAATGGCTAGTTATTTTGGAATATTCGCACAAAGCGCAGATAAAGCCGCAGAATAAGCACAAAGCATTCTTTGAGCGGATATCGCCATTGTGCGCGCTATCGTGCGATGATGAATTAACAATCGGGCCGTTCGCGTCCCCCTTCAGAGTCCCTCCCTCCCCTCACCCCTCCCGCAGCGGAGCCACCAACACTCATTCACCAGGTCACCTGTCCTGCTGGTTGCTACCATTCCCATATAACAGGGTCACGACTGTATCCCCAAGGCGCGGTAGACATTCTCTCAGATCTTTTTATATATTCCAGATCCTTTGGAGATGTTTAAGGGAAGTCAGAGGCATGTCCAAATAAATTTGATACATGCCCACTTGCAGTAGTTAGTATTCCATACGTGACAGGTTGCAAGTCCATCGCCGCCTATAAGAACACTAACTGGTTTCCTCACGTGTTTTCCTTCACCGTTTAGAGCATTTTACAAAATGGAAAGTCCATTGATGCACGGCGGGAATTGAACCCACGACCTTCGGACCCATAAAAGAAACTTATTTAACCATATCATTCAGTTCTTAGAGTATTTTCCGCATAGATAAAATACTCTAAAATCTACGCAAAAATAAAATGCTTGTGGCGTGTTTCACGTAGATAAATAACGAGGTGGATTAGAAAAATTGCATGCGAAATACGTAGGTACATACTTACCTACATTTACGAATGTTAGGTAAGTACTGTGCGTTCCATCGAAAGGTCGGACAGTTGCGTTACTGGATACCCATTTGCGGTGGTTTAGCCACCACACACTAGAGTTCGCGAGACACTTTCACAATTATTTCACAAAAACTTTAGAGAAAGCCTTTGTCAATGTCTTGAGTAGTAAGAGGATTTACTTCGGAACCTTTCAGATTTACAGTGAGTGAATGTACTTCGCATGGAGAATGACTAACAAAATATTGATGAAACATTGATCCAAGAACTCGATTACCGATAACTCCGACGCCATCACAATAGCACTCGTACTGTGTAACACAAAGCATTTTTAACAACAATCGAACGAAATAATGGAATCACTTGAGGCCGCGACTGCCATTGTACATTGTCGATTGTGCGCGACTGTACTGTTGACATAATTGCCGATTGAGACTTATCGGGCGCGCACTCGACTGTTTCATTGAACAATGGAAAGCAGGAAAACTTCATTAGTTCAGCCACTGATTCTATGCCCAGATACTTACTTATGGCTACCGAGTACCGACTGCGAGACCTCTCTCGTCTGTAGAGAAGCTTCATATCCATGTGACATGACACCGAGAATGAGTTCTAGATCACGGTTTCGGGCAACCATGAAAAACTTTTTGTTAATTAAAGTTTAATCGTCTGGTCGAAGCGACGCGTGATCCGAGAGCTGGCACATTTTGGCTCAAAGGATCAGCATTGCCATCCAGCGTGGTAATGCCGCCAGTGTTTTGGGCACGCATCCGACTGACAGTGACCTGGATCAGTTGAGCTATCTATAGGTCGTTTCTAACGATCCTTAGAATAATCCTGTTGTATTTTACAAAAAGTATGCAAGCTTTATGTAATGTTTAACTCTTGTTTACCTACTCTCTAACATTTGGAGTTCCTAATAAATTGGACTAAAAAAGTCTAAAAATAATGTCTATTTTAATAAGTTTGCCTAATTAAATATTATTAGGTGTATTATGTAGGTAACAATAACGGAGCAATATTTTAAAATGTAAATCAAAACTAATTTAATTTTAATGTTACTCTAAGCTATACCACCTACGTAATAGGCACGCAATATGACGTCATCATTTTTCGTAATGTTCCACATACATAACAATTTAATATTACTTCCTCGCGGAGTAGATATTTTCAACCGTAGATTATTTATCATTGATTTCTAGCCTCAGCTATCGGTAAGCTTTTCAAGAAAGGGTACCTAACAAAGGCCTGTCAAAAAAGAGAATTGGCAATGATTCCCCGAAGCCACCGCAGACAAGTAAAATCATACTTTGTTCAGAAACAGAATATAGGCTTCCGAAGAATCGGTAACTAGTTCGCTAAATTCTGATCAGCGCTTATTGTGCAACTTTGACAGCTGATAAAGTTTGCGCCGGGAATAAAAGTGCCAGAACTTCTCCACAGCGGAACGGAGGCTGAATTTATGGATATGTTTGGATAAATCAATAGTCGTCAGAACTTAGTCAACTAACTACGTAAAGCTACATAACAGAAACACAAAGATAAGAAGAGCTGTGACGAAGCCAAGCCAAGGTATAGGTTCTTCTTCTTCTTATCGTGTCACCAGTTCTGTCAAACCAGTGTGGTGAAAGGATTTTAAGGTTTAGGTGATTTTATAAAATCGTACGAAAGTTAACAATTTTTTTTACTGTAAGTAATTTACTTTTACTTACAGGTTTTTACTACATTGTCAAAACATATTGTAAGTCTGTTTCAGACATGGCCTGTAACAGTAGTTGGTAGGTACGTCGCTACAAAAACGTTCGCAGCGCGTCGCGGCGGATGCCATGATTGATGGCGGCACAAATTGCATTGCAATGGCTTCGGCATCCGATGACGAGTCGAGAATAGAACGAATGCTAAATCACTCAGTAGGTACCTCTCTCCTACTCAATTACTAGGAAGGTTTTCGTTGTTGCAACTTCGAGCTAAAGGTCGCACTTGGACTCTTGGGTGGTTGCAATACAACAAGCGAAAATATTATGTGCAAATCTCTTGCTAAAATAAGTGTAGGCACTCATTATTGTTTTCTTGATGATATGACGCGGACCACTCCATTTAAAATCACTTCGTCATTCAAGCCTTAGTAGGCATGACGTGTTGCATGGCGCTGCATTAGGTGCCTACGTATACTAGGTACCTATAGGTACTTCACGCACGTTTGTTACTGATCGATAAACTATTTCCGATGTTCTGGTGCCTGCCACCAGACTGCTCATGATTGATTGCTCAAGTAATCTTCGACCGAAGACCTTGTTCAGAATTGCATGTCTACGTAATGTGATGTGGTATTGTTTATGTCTAGCTCACTTTTGATTTCTTGAAACCCATGCTTCAGGACTAAAAGTGGGTCCGAGCTCAAACCATATCGATCAATCTACGTACGAAGTCCAAATGCTAGAGAAGGGTCTATAATATATTTAGGTAGGTACCTACCCTAAACCGAAATTATAATAGGTACTACCTATGAAGTAGCATTGTGATGAGAGTGAATGATGAGTAATGATGAATTTCTAGACTCGTAGCAAAGCAAGTTACGGAAAAAGGAGCCGCTTTGAGCCGCACATCCTTTCACCTCACTGGTTCGAAAAAAAAAGTGTCACCATAAGAACAAGACAAGAAATACGAGTAATTTTACATATGCACGTACGACGTCTTTGGAAATCAATATGCATGGACTGTCAGTGCCGGGTGTGAGGCAATGATATCCCCACAGGGAATTCGTCCTACTTACGATACAGCAATTTAATCTAATGCATTCCTTACCCTCATCCTGCATTACATTAAAAATCGGAACATTTAACAAAAAGGTTGATGTAACTTTGTCTGATTGTTCTTTAGGTATTAAAAGAAAGACATGAATAATATTGTGTTTATAATGCAACTGAGATTAAATTACTTACCAAAATTTGTTGTTTAGTTTATCAGCGGGCGCGGGTACCGGGCCCGACCACCCACAGCCGACAGCCAGACCTCCACGCTCCATAAACAGCATCTGGGAAAACATTCACTGAGCTGTGGAGTTTTGCTTACCAAGCTACATGAATTATAATGTTTCTAAGACCTCACTTTTTCAATTTTTTGGTTCTGCAGCTAGTTTTAATAATTCCATTTCGACATTATGTTCCTAGAATTCATAAAATCTGTGGATCAGTGGACAATTGGTACCTAACAAACGAGAGCGAGCACCGAGCAGTTATGCAAGGATTTCAAATGCCTTAGGTATCGGCTTTTTGTTTGTTATTATTATTAATCGTAACCATAGGAAGGAACATTTTGTAGGTACCCTATCCTGGGTGGGTAGTCAGAACTTATAAGTTAGTTACTTACTCGTACCTACTGGGCCAGCAAACAAGCGGATGGCAAGTTGTTACATTGCTGTCGCCGCCGACCAAATGGAACTAACATATTGAACTAGTTCATGTTTTCATAATACGCGGAACAGACACACCGTAATCTCAACCTTACACTCTCGAGATAGGGAGCAGATTACATCGCAGGCGCGGTAATGGACTCCGAATGTAACATAGTCTTCTTATTCGATGGTAACGAGTTGAGAAACTTGTAACGCGGAGGGATATAAAGCCACATAAAAGTTTACAGCACGTAATTACACAGAGCGCAGTTTAACGCTACTGTAAGTGCAGTCCGCGATTAAAGATAAAACAACGTTTATTTGTGCTTTCAAAACCAAAATTCAAATTGTGAGGACGACTTTTAGGGACCTAAAAATGAAATACCAAAGTGTAGGCCTCCTAGATCCATTTTATCATCATTGTTATTCAGCCGAACTGTACGTCGAAACACGTTTTGTGAGGCCAAACCCACAATAGTTCTGAGTTCCTAGTTTTTAGCATGTTTCCGAGTGTGCTCTATCATGGCATTAGCATATGTACGACAGAATCTCGCAGTCTGCGCAGTCGCTAGGGAGGGGACATGTGGATGTGAATGCGGATACAAGCACTCTATAAAAACTAGAATGGGTACAAATAGGTATGTTCTACTCGGCTCTCAGCAGAGGCCGGTCTGTTAGTACCCAGATGTGAGTGCGCTGTGAGCTCAGCGACAGTAGGTAAGCTACGGCTTTCCAAAATATTACCACAGTTATACTCATCCTTATTCATCATCCTATTGAAATATTTCTTCCATTAGGCACTTCCAGTCCAGCATTGATTATGAGTTAGTACGTTCAAATCAAATCAAATCAAATCATTTATTGCGAAATATGGTAAAAGGTCTTAGATAAATATAGGTATCACATATTTCACCAAATAACATTGGCATGCAAAATTTTAAATCATGAATTACAAAAAAAATTATTAATTAATTACACAAAATAATGAATGTCAAAAAAAATACTTAATATAATTACAAAAGAATGTCATACCTAATAATATAAATATTGATTAATATCTTCTTAGTACCTACTTAATGTCCAAGAGCTCATTCACATTATAAAAAGCCTTTTCAATAAGCCATAATTTTAACTTTTTTATAAATAATCTTAAAGGTAATTGTTTGATGTCATTAGGGATCTTATTGAATATAGAGCCACACATGGCATAACAGCTGTTTCCATAAAGGGTTGTCTTAGCTGTCCTAGCCAGAACAATCCTGTTAGGATTACGCACACATCTAGGGTATATATCACTAGCTTTAATAAATAAATTCGAATGTTCCTTGACAAATTTTGCAGCCTCTAAAATGTACATACTGGGCAAAGTTAATAATTCAAATTTAATGAAAAAAGGTTTGCACGTCTCCCATGGTGGTATACCGGCTATTGCGCGGACGCATTTTTTTTGACCAATGAAAGCGAGATTTATGTCCGTAGAATTACCCCATAGAATAAGTCCATAATTTAGGTTAGAGGTAACATATCCATGATACGCAGTCAATACAGTCTTAATATTAGAAGTTTTGCGAAGCCTGTAAATAATATAAACGAATTTATTTAATTTTTTCCTTACTGACTCAATATGGGCTTTCCAATTACACCTATGGTCGAGTGTAATACCTAAAAATTTCGTCTCTTTTACTGCTTCTATGTTATGGTCATTATAATTGATTTTAAGACTTTCTATTTCCTTTGTTGAATTGGTAAATTGAATAAAGTTTGTCTTGGTCAGATTTACCTGTAAGTTATTTGCCTCAAGCCATCCAATAATAGATTTAATTGTATTGTTTATGTCAGCGTTATAATTATTGTGGTGGACTGGTGGCCCCAAACCGAATGAGAGCTTGAGAGCCTTCTTCTTTTGAAGTCGGTCAATTTACTAAGTATCGAGGCCACCATCGTTGAAACGTCACGTTTAGTGGGCAAGTATCTCTGGAGAACTTGTAGTAATCACGAGTCATTTGCTGTGAAACTGCGCCAATTACTCTGTTAACAAAGTGCAAAACTTAGCGATTAGCTTCTTGCGCCGAGTTCACCGTGCCAGCGCCAGCGGGTCTCCCATCATTGTTGCTCATTACAATAACAAAAACAGAACTAATTGCTACCTCGAGCGCTATTGATCGACTCATTGTCAGCTCACTCATTCAATTTGAAATTAGAATCCAGAGTTCTTCATGAGATTCTAATTTTAAATATTTTTTAATTTTATAGCGATAAACCACACTTAGGAAAATCATTGAGACAAGAAAAGAATTTGAAATTTTTTATTCCAACGGGATTCGAACCCGTACCGGTCTGACGACCCTCCTAAGCCAGAGTGCCTTACCATTCAGCCAACCAGGAACCCTTCTCGTCACAATCCAAATTTTTTATAAGTTCATATTTTATCGGAATCGAAAATTTCTATAAAACTTTTTATCATCAACGTAGAGCTAATGTTTTTATTTCGTTTTTGATGATCTATGGAGAAATTGGTTTTCTTTTCCATTATGAAAGTAGTATTGGTCCGCGGACGACACGGTTCCCACGGGAAATCTACTGTAGAAGGAATTAGGCAACCAAATCGAACCTCGTTCAAACCACCGCGGCAGCCGCTTTTATAAGTAGGTATTACAAATGTCACTACGGGCCTTATTTCTAACTTGTGTCATTTTATCATAAGTAATTTTTATTTTACTACCATTGTCGTTATTGAATAGGGATGAATGAAAGCTCAAAGGTTTGTTACGATTGAAGCGGTATTTTTGTAAAAAAAAATGCCAAAAAAGAAATTGGAACGATGTTATTCTTCAGGACCACTAAGTCTTGGTGACTAACATCATGATAACCTACAGGTGCCAACGAGAGCATACAGTTTCATTGTGTTGACAAACGTGGTCAGTATGAAAGGATTCGCAGACCATTGAAATCTGTCTGACAGTTTTTCCCACGCAACATCAAAATTATACTGAAACTATTGTCCTGGATAGCTATCACACAATCTTTGCAGCTTCCACCAACATTCATTCAAACAATGAATAGACAACCGCTGTAACTCGATTCGGTTTATTATTCGGCGTTAATTCTCTTGTAACTCGTAAAGCGGCGCCATTTATTTTAATTGCGTACAATGCCTCACGACCTACCACTAGCGTGATACCTCACAGATAAAAATATACAGTAAGACCATTCTGAAAAGTTTGTTTATTCTATAGTGTGTGTCTACTACTTGAGATAAATTCAAACGATGCACCAATCGATGTGTACTTATTTGTTTTTCTGACTGTGACTAAATAGCTCACAAACGAAAGTGGTCAAATATTGGTCTAGTGGTGGTATGCGGCGAGTGCCCACTGTGCCCACTGTGCCCAGCCATCCACGTCTGCTCCGTGTCCATTCGTATCCGACGGCACATATGAGTGACTGGAGTTCCGGGAACCAGGGCACGACGATAAACAGATTTATGGAGAAGGGCGTGGAAGGTGCTTTTATTTTTCGAAAAGATACTAAATCGTCCAGAATCATTCGTTTCATTCTTCCATAGGACTGGTTGTCCCCCTTAGGAATCATTAACTTATGGAAACTACCTACTTAGTTATTAAAATAGCGATACACTGAAGTCAACTCAAAAAACACGATACAACGCAGAATAATTACCATAAAAATAGCGATCAAACTCCGAATGACCACTTAAAATATCATGATAACAAGTTTAGCAACTTTCAATAATTTGACCTACCGCAACGCCGTACACTCTGCTCCAAAAACTGTAATGAGGTGTCCGTTACTCGGGTAATTAGCGTATGAATTCGCGAGCGACTGTCCGCTTTGTTCGCATTGTGCCGGCAGCCGACATCGTCCGCTGCACCACTCCACTAATGCATTAGGTAGGTACCTACTCTGTGAAATGATCTAATAAAGAGTACCTACACAAATTACACGAGGTGCAACTCCTACAAAGTTTACATAAAAATAGAGCTAGGCTAACAGTTTCAACTGTGCTCTAGAATGTGGTGACGGTATCTCAAATCATTATTGTAAACAAACTTATGTCGACGTGTGGACCTGTGTGGCTTGAGAATTTACAACGGTACCTATCTTAGAACAGCTAGATCATAAAGTATTATTCTAGCAGATTATCCATCGCAAGACGTAAATAGTAGGTTTGTACCTAATAAAAATTGTTTTTTATTCTCGCATAAACAATAAAATAGTAGATACAGCTAGGACCGGTAAGAATGGCAAAAGCGAAGGGAGGCATATACCCAGCAGTGGGTGAAATCGGGCTGTGGAGGATGATGACTGCTAGGTAACGATATATAAGTTAGTGAGGTTTCTTACTGATTGCAAGTTCACTGTGGCCTGTTTGCCTTGTAGGGCTGCAGATTTTCGATTACTGGTGTAGTCAGAGCCATTAATTATGGAGTAACTGCTTCACACGCTGTGGCAACACTTTGAACACGCAAATATTGAGCGGAGGACCAAGATTAATTCATCTGGGATTTGGGGCTAGCAGCCTTAAAAAATCCTGCATCTTTGCTTGCTTGCTCGCCTGGCCCTGATATAAAATCCTTATTGATTTTCCGGTTTTTGTAGTTTTTGTACTCAAAGTGTGGTGTGCGAGTAACAGACAAAACCTCATCAATTGTAGTATCTAAAAGATAATAAAAAAACCTTGTCTATAAATACGTAAACTATTACAAAAATAAAGAAAGATCCATTTTATTTGAATAGGTAAGGAATACAATGACATTTTCATACAAGATTTTTAAATATCCAAGTTAAATAATAATTTCACATGAGAATAAAAGCACCCCATGTTTATAGTGTTGTTTATGGGTTGTCGACATCAGGATTGATGGCGTCACAGAATACACAGCAGTTAGTACCGCAAGGTGTAGTATAACATGGGGTCCTTTGTAGTGTTCTATGGAATCACATGCGTTTAGGACGTTACAGGTCCCTTTGATGCGCCGCCGCCGTCGGGCTACTTGGTATAGCAACAATACACATTTCTCTAGTCTTTTCAGCAATATTCAAGACATCCAAGTCTCTACCACCTGTTGTAAACAAAAGGACAAAGACACACCGGATTTTGATACATATATTAAGAAGAATTTTTGCTCAAAGTACCTACTTCACAATTTATTTATACACCATGTTGAAGATTCTGAGTCATGTAATTTTTAGATTCGGTGAAGTTTCAAGGCTTACCTACTTACGACATATACCTACGAACTGGCATTGCATTTACCAATCTAATTTGAAGAGGTAACACGACTTAACACGAGGATAATTACTTATTTTACACCATTCTCATCATGATCACGGCGAATAAGTCTGAAGCCGCGAGTCTGTTGTCGGAATAGTACGGCGGCCTCCGGCGTGACGCAAGGCGCAACCCACCGCAAACAACGACACCATGAAATTACAACACCACGACTCTTTTTACCGCAAAATTGCTATAGGTACATTCCCCGGCCCCTGCCGTGGCACATCTCTGATAAAACCGCCAATTCCCGCTAATAGACGTGGTTTCGTCGAGAACGCAAGCTATTTCAGAAAATGTTTTTTGCTATTCCGTGAACTAGAACGAAGCAAATGATTTACGTAAAAACCTTTATAATTTTTTGCAATCATTGTTGGGCATTTACGACTTTAAATTAACGCTTTTACTCGTAAAACGCTTGCTTTTATGATCAACGATTATTCATTTCTAATAGGTGTGTCAACAATAATGTCAGGTAAAGGTGCCTAAGTAATGTTTGTTTTGGAAAGAAAAATGCAGTTTTTCATTTTTAATAATGTGAATGCTGTTCTCTGCGGGTAGCGTCTGCCTGCCTATAGGTACTTAGTTATAAAACCAGCGAGACCTTATCCGAGCTAGAAGCTGCTCCACGCTAACAAATAAGGCTCTCATGTCGGAGCCACGCATGAGCATAGCCATTGGACTCTAAAGAAAACTATGTTATAACAGCTTCCTTGGAAACTTGAACCGTTAAAGCCATGTACATACAGGATGGGCGGAACCCGCATGCACCAACGACTTTGTTACATTAATCCCATTGCACTGCAAGTCAGCTTGGTTCCTAAAACGAGGCTTATCCCACTGTGTTTGGATTCATTTTTGATTAAAGTTAGAGGAAAAAATCAGGTGAAAGCGGCCTGCACATTTGTCAAACTAAATTGAACCATCTTCCTTTACAAATAGGTTTCGATTTCAGTCGTTTTTCCCACAAAGATGCCCAAAGTTACTCTGGGTTAGAATTGTAACTGCAGTAGTGCGGCTGTATTCTAGTTCTAGTGCTGGTCGTAGGTACACATTGAACTTCCATTAGCGAGAACTCTCCGCTCCCTTGCGAGCCTCACAGCACGAGCTGTCAAGCGCACATTGCTGTCTTTATTACCGCTTTTATCACCAGCAGAAATGGAAACTCGCATTGTACATTGTACCGCCTGCTCAGCGATAAAACCACACTAGGGCATATCACAGAAGTTGCGTCAGTAAAGTTTGTACAACTGATTACTTCCGGCCTGAGAGTGACTTCAAAGCAACCGTTCTTTAAAATAAAATACTTAAAAGTAAAAAGTATTTATTAAATAAACACAAAAAGTAGGTGTGTAGGGCAAGGCAAGCAATGACGCTCTTTTGGTTCAAATGATTGCATGAATATGTTGGAGATCGTTTCTAATATGGCTGATTGTGATCTCTTGTTCTTTGTTGTAACTTTATCTTGAGTCGACCTATAACAATGTATACATTGCTCGGAATCTAACGCGATTGCATTAGCAATGAGAGCATTCCTGGCATTGTATAGTGAGCACTGTAGGTAAGTAAGAATATAGGCAGCTATATGTTCGGCTATGTACAGTCAGCATCAAAAGTTGATTAACAGTTTGATTTTTAAAAGCGCCATTTCTCTTCGATTGCTAAGAAAAAATAAACTTTGCTTGGGAAATTATTATGGACTGAGAGTTAATCATCAACTATTTGTCAAAATTTTTGTCATGGTGTTACGGATTTCGGAAATATTCTGATTTTGGAAACTTCAAATGTTAATCAACTTTTGATGCTGACTGTTCAGTTATAGAAGCAGAAATTGATGCCTTTTGCCATGGATCTAATAAGCTACATTAATCGCAAAGTTCTCCCTGATGCAAAGTTAAAATTTCTGTTCTTCCTGTTCAAATACCTTCACTAATAATCGAATGAAGACAAGGCTCATGCCTTAGCTGACTCTACCAGAACCATATCACAAAATACACTATCGTATTCACGATGCAATGTTTAGCTGTTTCTTGCAGCGACTGCTGCTGACGTCGGGGCGAGGCCAACACTCAGCAGTCGATTAGAACAGGGAGGAAGCGACGACAGCGCATTGAGATGGCACACCGTCGGCGCCAAGCCGCTATCTCAGTGAAGTTGAGCAAGCTCAGCGATGGTCTACTTACTGCGATTATAATCGTAGACTCAGCTGGAACAGCGCTAACTTTGGTTTGGAATATTCTAATTCTAAAACAACAAAACAAAGCTCATGTTTTACTTTAATTAACATGAAACTAAAGTGCATTACATTATTATATTATTTTATCGTAATCGCGCTGAACGTTGCTTAACTACATCCGAAGACAGCATTAGGACTCTTGTAGCTCGTGTCATGCGGTTTATGATTTCTTTTGCAATCGTCGTGTCCTACGAGCACGAGAAGGCCGCTCGCGTCCTAATGAGTCCGAGACATCCACCGGCAGTTCAAGTGAGCACGTAATTCCCGTTTGATTGCCCGAAGCCACTCGGCGGCCGTTCTAAAACAATTTCTTTGCGTCATAAACCGAAATTGCCGACGCGTCCATCAGCCCCTAATAGCGTCATTACGAGACGGTGCCCACTCGCCGTGCGCGCATTAACGTGTGGCACTCGGTTAGACTCCCATTTGTGAGTGAGCCTCATTACTACCGAGCCTTCAAGCATTATGTATCGATCGATTTGTCTTTTACAATCTCTTTTTGTAAACAATGACACAAAAGATAAGTAAACTGCGCGACCCTCAGACCAGCAGTGTGCTCCAAGTTCTCATCGCAGAATCCTTCAAGAATTGTATAAATGCCTGAGACTTGACTCAAAAACTAAAGTGCGTTCATAAAAGCCTGAACTATCGAGTGTCTGAACGCTCTCATTAGGAGTTCTTATATTCGTCCGGCAAGATCTGCCTCATCAAATACTTTCTATAATGACTGGGATACTTACCAACTTGTTACAATCTTGGAGAATCCTATTTTCCGTAAGGAATGAAGCTCTTATGCTGCCGTAGTATTTCTCATTAGATGGGTATTTTCTCGTTAGATGAATCGAGAGTCACCGAAGGATGGTTGGCTAGTTCCATTATTTCATTACTGAGTAGGTATTTTCCACATCGTTTGGATACGGGTTTGCCTATTCTTGCGAAAACCGCATTCAAACGACATTGTTACACGAACTCACCACACAACCTGTAGGTAGTTATTTGTTTATGTATTACGTATCACCATCAAGGGAAATAAGTACAATTATGACCAATGTATGTAACCTAAAACTTTTTGAATATACGATTATGAATACGAACAAGATTACAATATCACAAAAGTTATGTTAATAATAGCATAACTGCCAGCACATGGGGCGACTTTAAGCGTCGAACATACCAGCTTAGTTTTATTGCGAATATCATACTAGCTTAGATTTTATTATTTCGGGCTTAGGTAAAGGTTTAAATTATATTTAACCATATTCACTTTCAGAGTTCAAATTTCTATTATACGTACCTACCCACACAAAGCAATTCGTTTACAAACGGTGGATGGATTTGCTATTGTATGTGCTAGCTTATCAGCACCTTTAGATTTGGTTCGCTACAATACCACTTTTATGCAAGGGGCTACATTATCGTAACTCTACCAACTGTTCTGTAGCGAAAACTAGTCGTAATGGCTTTGAAACCTTGACTATAAAAGCGATTGAGTAAAGATTGCTTGAGACGCACATCTATTGAATCATGTCAATCAAGCCCCAGTATAAAAACAGTCATCACCACCTCGCTGTCCTTATCTCCAGTGAAGCTATAAAATGTTTTCTCTTCCATTTCCATAACATAAGAACAAAGTACCTATGCAAGGTAATGCATGGTTCGAGAAGCCATCGTTCGTACAGTCCGATGATGCACGATTGCTGATGACGCCCGAGATGGCTGCCACTTACGATCCAGCAGTAACGTGGTATTTTATCATGCTCTCGGAAATTATAGATGTGACAGTTCGAGTAATTTCCTTTATCATGATGACATCTGTAATAAAGTGCGGTCATGTGTGTATATTTTTGCGAACACTTTTCACTAGTACCTATAATTGTGTATTCTTGAGAGCTTGAGATCCGAGTTGCCTGGTAGGTGTACTAGACTTACTCTCAACTTTCAATCCGAAGGTAGCGAGTTCTTATACGACAAAAGAAAACATCGTAAGGAAACCAACCAGTGGGCTTGCAACATGTCACGAATCTTAACATTTGTAAAATGTGGACATGAGCCAATCATGTATTTGGCTGTTTGTTTTAAGTATTCTTGCACAGTCAGAATACTTCAAAATTCTCGTTTAATTAACAACCGTGAATATTCGATTTTATCAACAACTTTATCGAACACACACCTTTGTTAACCTTGCAACCATAACGTACATTCTGTATGTTTTATTGATAAGGAAAAATTAAAAAGCTTTCGAGGGCTACGATAAAGCATAAACCACTCAATATTTTTATCACCTGGTACAAGTAGGTACATTTCACAGTCACATAAGTTCGTATAGCCCCTCGGCACTCGGCTCTCGGTTCATCGCTCGCGATAAGAGCTGCCACAGCTGAGTCCACAGTCAGCGCGGCTTAGGAGCCCATTACACTAGAGGTTGGACCAGGATATCGGGGACATAAAGGGGTTATGGCTAGAGCTTGTAATAAAGGACCTCGAGGTCGAGAGCTGGACACTTAACACAAGTAACGCACACGCAGTTTAGTGTCTTGCTGTATAAAACGATTTCATATTATTGACATGATAATTATGAACTTCTTGTGGTGTACATAATAGGCTGCGCAAACGGGTAAATCTATTGACAGGAAAATGCATATAAAAACATTAGAAATTTACATGAATAATAGCATAGCACTGAGTGCTAGCAACTCACGCATAATATCACTCACGTGAGGCACCATGCATACTGCATAGGCAATGATGTGATCCCCTGCGTACCTACTGCAGGGGTTGGCAGAACGTATACGTACGTTGCAGTCTCAGTAAATGACAAAGTATACAATACAATTAAAATATGCAAGTATATCCACGTAGTGTTAATAGATGTAACAGATCTTCCAATGGATCTAGGTATTCGTGAAGTTAGCCGTTTGTCTGCCTGCGCAGTAACCGCTTTTTCATACAAAATTGTGTTCTCTTGAGGCTCTTATATATATTATATATTCTCAAATTATTAAAAAGGAAATAGACAAAAACATTTTTTTTTAGATTGTATCTTTTAGTAGGTACTTATTATCACTAGATTTTATTTCTTTCAAAATGTATCATAGTGAACTATGTGTCAGGGATATGTTCCTACGTGAAAAATACAAAACTAAAGATAATCGTTGAAATACTTTAATTAAAATACAAGATGTCATATAAACAACTCATAACGATTCGTTCGTCCTACTTTGTTCTAATTAGCGCACGTGTTTGTTTGTTTTCCTCCGCGGCCATAACTAGCTCTGGGCCCTTTAATTTGTTATTAAATAGCTGTTATTCGTAACCCTTGCTCTTTACCTATTTTAAGATCACTAATCATACTTACCTATTTAATAAATAATTAATAGATTATAAAATATATAATAGATCGATAAATAGATAGTAAAATAGATCAAATGAATTATTGTGTTATTTACAAAATACACAAGAGTTATTACTTTGTGCTTCTGTAGTTATCTACTTAAGAGGAAAATACATACTTACCTAATAATAAAACAGCCTTAGTAATATTAGGTAAGTAGATATGTGAGTTTGAAAACAGTGGGCGCTGACATGACAGAGGGAAGCATGTTGTGACAACCCCAATTAGTGCGATAAGGGAAGGAAGATGATAGTGATTAGTATCTTTCTAGATTACGTTTTTTTAATGTTTCTTTACATCAGCAAGTGACAGCTCGCAGTTTCCAAGATGGCGTCCGCCGGATAGGAATATCAAACATATGTATATAAATAACATATTAGTCGATCGAAGCCGCGCTTCCGGCTTGCAGATCGACCACTCCCCGGATGTAATGTAACGTAATACGATATCGTACTTACATGATAAACTGAATACATGTACAATGATACAGCGTCAAGAGGCAAATCTATACAAACGAAACGTTGTAGTTCCTGGGCCTTTGTTGAGACAGAGTAGGCTTGCTAATCTGAATCATCCGCTCGGCGTAATCGGCTTTATACAGAGATAGTTGACTAAACCACGGGTTTTCTCAAAATATCTTCCTCTACAAATTCTACAATCAACGGTGCTGAGAAGTGTAATTCGAATTGTACCTAATGGGGCTGACTTAGGTAAGTCAGCTTCGGCTGTCATGGCTCTAATTAATTCAGAAAGATTTAAATAATATGTAGGGATGAGAGAATGCAGTCCCTACTTTATTGGAGAAGATGGTGATGGCACAAATAATAACTTCTACATTCCTGATACTGATTTATATTCCATGATTAACAACTACATGACTGGACCTAGCGAGAGGGAGCAGGAGCACCTACCGACCGACGAAACGAGTCTTAAGCGACTCAGTTGCATTGCAAAGCTACTCTAAACTCTTATACTTTGAAAAATCCAGAATGTCGATGACAAAAAGAAAGCTGACCTTCGGAAAGAGCCCGCTTGTAGGTATTTATTTTCAGTCGTGTTTGTAGTATGTTTAGAAGTACCTAAGTTCTTATGATTAGCAGTCACGTGTGTAGAAAGAGATAAACCTTCCAAGTGGAGCATCCAGCTGCGGTTAGCCTCGGCGATCCATTTCCCACAGATACGGAGCAGCTAGAAGCGACACGCCGATCAATAAAGATTACTCGAGGAGCCACTCCACGGGATTGCCTTGTCTCTGTGATGGATAACCGGCTCTATATCAAAGCAGATAAGATTGATAGCTCCGTGTCAAGGAGTTTTAAAAACAAGCGATGTATCAAATTACATCCAAGTAAAAATCTTGCGCAAGATCAAAAAACTTGTGCTGTCATGAAAACGGAGAGAAGATAATATTTACCGTCGGTCTGGCGTTATTATAAATACTTATAAAGGTTCATGTGCGATACCAAAGTCTGGGTTTCATCGTGTACGTGAAGCGCTGATGAAACCTCGCGAGGCTCCGACGAAACGGCCGACGACAGACAAACGTGATCAACACGGCCCTTATTTATCTGTTCATTTCTTATTCATTTTTCCATGTACTTACTTAACTACTTATTCATTGATTGGTAATGATAAGAACACTATATTATTATGAGCGTGCTTTTGTCGTGCTAACAAGATTTCATAAAAAAATATGTATTTCGTTACCTGTTTCGTTACATTAGAATATATATCTTAGACTATCTATAATATATAGCATAAATAAGATCTTATATGCAAATGCAAATAAAAAAATACAAAAGCTGTCGCAATAACAATGCGGCTCCGTTCGATAGCGCGCGTTGCGGTGGGTTTTGTTGCAAAACATTATTAATTGGACTCGCGACGGAAAATAACATCGGAATGCCAATTCTAATTCAATCAATTATTTTATAATGTGCTTCAAATTAAACATTATTCAGTAACATAAATAAAATGAAATCATGAAATTAATTAAACAACATTTAATACAAATTTTGTAAATATATGTAAATATGTAGTAGCTTAGTTTCTGTAAATAAATGTTTAATTTTGTATTAATTTACTGATTAAAAATATTGAATTGAATAAATATTTTATTCATTTTGATAATTATGTTTATTCCATGCATCTGTGTCAATTCGTTAATTTCATAATCGCTAGGTCAAATTAAAATGTCATCCTACTGAACTTACTTATTGATCATCGGTTAGATAAACTTAATACACCCCATTCTGTTGAATGTTATTGAAAAGGTATGAGTTCGTACGACTTGCTGACATACTTTTCAAAGTGGATTTAGGACTTACTTGGGTGCTAAAAAATTGAGAACAAGTTTAAACAATAAAAAAAAAAGGCTTATGGAGTAACACATTTTGTATTAGGAGTTATATTTCCAATCAGTCCGTTATCGCGTGTTGCGTACGCGCCGGTCGCGGCCGCGGCCAGGTCTCCTTGCCTTGCTTTGTAAACAATTTGTAGAGCAGTCCCAGCGCACGTAGGATGTTTGCGTTGCCAACTCTTTGTGCTTCTTGCAACAAAGATAAAGACGTTTCCGCTTCGGCAATCACAAAGGAACGCTGAATCTGATATATTAAATAGAACAAATAATGCTGGACATTTCACACAGCATCATCTAGCCCCAAACTAAACAAAGCTTGAACTATGGGAACCAGATAACTGATATAGGTACTACTTATAAGTAATACCTACTTTTTGTTTGTAGGTAAATACATAGGTAGGTACATATTATTACACAGAGACCAGACCCGAGATAAAATTAGCAGATCATAAGTAAACATTTATCCCGCGGCGGGGATCAAACCTGCAACCTTCTGCGTCCAAAGCGGGCTTTCACCCACTGCGCCACAGCACAGAAGTCGTCACTCGTCATATCAATTCACATCAAAAGAGAAACGACATGATGTCGTTTCTTAAAAAAAGTCAAATTTTGACTCCTTTGCAATGTTTTGGCGCGCTCTAGGGGAGGTCTATGTCCAGCATTGGACTGCCATAGACTGATGATGATGATGATGATGATGGAGGCAATTATGTAATGAAATGTAAAGAAAATACTAGGATCTGCGCAGACGCAGAAAGGACTGTCCTTGCCGCGGATCTTACGCAGTACTTATATTCTCTAACAGAGTTTCACAAAAATTATTGTACCTATTGCTATTATGTATTGATTGATGTATTGCATTGCTAAAATGGTAAAGGAAAACATAGTGAAGAATCGAGTCGGTATTAAAAACTAATGCGACCATAGGACTACAATTGCAACCTGTCACGTACGGAATACCAAATTATTAAAACTGTTTTTTGAAATTTTAAAAATGCATTATTCACTTTTCCCATTTACCTAATTGGAAAAAGAAAATCAATATAATACCTATTAAGTAGTATCCAATGTACATTATATAACAATACATAGAACTTCTTTAAATTACTATAGGATGCTGTTTGTGATGTGCGCGTGTTGTAAGAGGCTGACAAAGGTGTTTTATTTTAGCTCCGAATGTGAGAACATCGCTTATAAATACTTAATTCGTAACGTAACGCTCAGCACGATGCATAAGTCCGCTCACACTTTGTGAAAACAACACTTAGTTTTTTGTGTAAATAAAAGTGAGAATTGAGATATATTTTTATTAAACTTACTTTATACTTTTTGTTTATAAAACGTGTTACTTGTAAAACAACAAGTAAACAATATTTAGGCGCAAAAGAAGTTATTTTCGTCAATTGACGTCAACTTACTTACTTTATACAAAAAATATTTTCGTGCCTTTTGAGACGCACGACCTTTTGCTACACCAGGTCCTTTATCAGACCTCTCTAGGTACCTACTTTATCAAACCTCTCTAGATCAAAGTCAGTTGGTTAGGTTATGTTAATAAAT
The DNA here is from genome assembly GCA_951394285.1 of Epirrhoe tristata. NCBI lineage: Eukaryota > Metazoa > Arthropoda > Insecta > Lepidoptera > Geometridae > Epirrhoe > Epirrhoe tristata. The sequence continues at coordinate 161,415 of OX596153.1, forward strand.
GAATAGCCTAGGCATCCAGCAAGCCAGTTCATTAAATGCTTTTAATTAACCAGATGGCTGAATATCATTCAGGCCGCTAGTTGAACGGCGCCGTTTAATCAAATTGCTAGGCGTTTAATCAGACGGTGGATTTAACCAGTTAGCTGCGACCTACACCCTGTATATATTTATATGTATGCGGGACAAATATTTGTATGACCTACAGATATTTGTCTCGGGTCTGGGTGTTTCTATGTACAATATAGTATATCAGTTATCTGATTCACATAATACAAGCTTTGCTTAGTTTGGGGCTTGATGATGCTGTGTGAAAATGTCCAGCATTATTTATTTATTTATTTATGTATACTACATATATATATCAGAATACTTGAAGCGAAAGTTGAAAAAAGGTTCAAAAGTAGGTATATTGATTCATTGGCACCGGTTTAAAAGTGGAATGATTTTTATTGAATGAAAGATATCTTAAACGACCCGCTGACCACGATCCATAGATTAATGTTTAAGTAAGCGAAGAAGATGCGCCGCGGCGTGGATCTCCTACAAAACATGTAAGCCTTATTGAGATTGTTATGTGCAGGTTGATTAATGTACCTATTCGATGTCATCCTAGTTGCGTTAGGTATAACTTTTAGATAAGTAGGGAAAGTAGGTAGGTACCTAGGTTAGGTACGCTTTCAAAAATATGTAGGGGGATGTAGAAGACTCTTTCGGTCTCACTATTAGCATGATCTGTGCTATTAGGTACATAGAGTCTGCATGAAGGTAGACTTCTTGGGAATTATTCCAAGAAAATGAGCCGAGTTTAGACCAAGTCTAACTAAAAAACTGTCCCTAGAAAAACGATCTTTAAATACTCGTACATAGAACGCTTTTTAGTGGTAACAGTTTTGTTTTGACATGTGTCAACATGGGGTTCAACTAAGGTTTTACGCTTTTATAATAAGCAGCCTTGTCTTTAAACTTTTGTGAAATTAATAAATTATGTTTTAAATAATGTTTGCACAGTAAGCTGGCAACCCTACACGTGGTAGTACTAACATAATCTGTGGTCCATCCAATAACCATCAAATTGAGTTCCTATCGTGCGTGAAATTAGTCCGCTTTGTTATAATAACAACCAATAATAGTTCATTTAAATTAGTATTCGCTGTGAATCAGACAGCTGATAAGCCTCCTGCATGTACAAAGCTTCATATTTGTAACTGTACCTGCATTAATACTACACAATACTGCCGGATAGATGTTATTTTATGAGGTTTACTTTATGTTACTCATCAATAAAATTTTCCTTCCGATGTACCTAAAGCTGTCATTTCGTAGGTAGGTATAGGATGTCCAATCATTCTTCCTCTTCGGTTTGAAACGGTTTTCATCAAAGCCCTTTTCTCAGCATCTCTGACCCTAATTTTTCGTGAACAGAGAAGACGAGACAGGGGTTATTATCATGATTTTTGGTAAAAATGTGTATATTTTTCACAAATAGTGTACCTAAGGCAAGGCATCGAATAAAAGATAAAGTTTCCGCTATAACCCTACGAACTTCGAAGATTTTTTAGTAAGCCTATAAGTATGGTTCCCAAGCTGTGGGACAGTTCCCACAGCTGGGCAAAGGCCTCCTCCCTCCAAAGGTAGGCAGGTACATAGAGAAGATTTATCAATTATTCTTCATTTTTGGTATCTGACCGTACAAAGTACCTATATGATGAGGCATTTTGTAGAAATACAGATGAGCAGTGAGCACCCTCCTACTCTCAGCCTTGAGAGACGCTAGCGCATACCGTACCTACAAGAATGTTGGTGAGGAACTAGGCAGATACGTCAGTAGCGTTTTCATGCATTGAGTTGTCGTGCCACAGTTGTGCCACAGTGTAGAGACACCAGTACCTATACAACAATTTATTCATCAAAATTCAACTATTATTGCTCTATAAGCTTGTAAAAATAAAATTAAGGTACCTCTATTACCTAGGTATATAAATGTTGGTATATAAATGAGTAAGTACAAAATAGTTTTAAGTTAGCCCGAATTTATGATTTTAATCTCACTCAATCACCTTTTGGATATTATAATACCTACCTAATACCTAACTGCAGTCCACCAACATGTTTGATTATCTGAAAGCAGGCAATTAAGTTAATCTTGTAGTATTAGGTTTATCTATTTCTGTCAAACACTTCGATCCAGACATTCTAGCACTAGCTAGTTGTTATATCCCGCGCTTTCGCGCTTTGAAGTCACCTTAATCTTAAACCCGTTATCTTAATCACGGTTACTCAACGAAAACATTTCTATTGACCTACTGTTTTATGTTTATTGGTCTCTGCTGGCGCGTCGTCGGCAGCGTGGGCGGGTCGGGCCGAGGGGCGAGGGGGGCTGTCAGCTGTTGCGCGCGTGTGCGTGTGACGTGGAGACGCGGCGCGCCCCCGCCGGCCGCGCACACAGGCACGGCGCCAATCAGCTGATCGCAGTAGGTCGCTGCCATGCGGCCATGCGATCACTGTCACAGAATAAAGCAGACGAACCTACCAGTGAGTTATGCGATATCTCTAGGTAGGTACATAACAAAGATCCTACGAAACAATTGATGCGTCATCCAGAGGCCGACAACGATGTGGCACAGAATCTATCTTACGTGAGCTAGAAATGTCAGGGATGAACAAAAAGTACCCATCGACGCAAAAAGTTCTCGACCGCTTCGGTATGCGTATTCGTAGAATAATCTGAGATCTTGGACGCTCTTTCCGGAGACATGAAAGAGTGCCGCTCCCGGTCGCTATCTCTATCGCTCCACAAGCTCGGCGCGCGCGAGAGCGGGACGCCCCTAGGAGCGCTGCGGGACCGCCTGTCAAGTTCCTCGCTTAAAATGGCCGATGGTTGCTTAGTTTCGTGATCGCCTAGGGAGGGGGCCGATGTCGATAATATTATGTTTTATGACGACGGGTGGCAGCCATACATAAATTGGGTTTTCGTTTTACGAGAGATAATACTGGCGATAAATTATACCGCATTTTGGAAATCGAATTCAACCGAATTGCCAGTAGGTAATGCGACGTTTACCAGAAACCGTACGCACTCGGCACCGGCCAAGGAAGGAGGCAATTATAGCCACTTGTGATCGTAAAGCGACGTTATCAGACTGCGACGAAGGAGGTCATTATATTTTGCGATCATTTTAATGAGTAGGTGCGCTCTTATCTTAAGCTTCTGTGTGAATGTCGGTGATTACGGTTAGGTACACACCACTCTCGAGCCGCGATATACGACGCGTGCATTTACATAGAATTACCTACTTTAAAAGCTTTTATATTGTCATCTGCTCGCGGCACTAAAACTTAATGGTTTGCGATACCAATAAATACCAACTGCATTGTAACAATCAAAGGAATTTTTAGATAATTATTTTTCTGAGGTCCTAAGCTTGAAGAAATGTGTCATGTCATGATACAATACTAACTAATACATTTGTAGATATGTAACGATCATCGCATCGGTTCGGTTGGGCCGAATGATAAGGGCGCCACAAATCTGAGCACAATATCAAAGCTATAAAAACAACATAAAGAATTTATATTGTCTCTGCGAAGATAAAATAAATATGGCTTTAATTCGATCCGTCGTCGTGCTGGGGAGTAATGGTGGTAATATGAAGAGGCTTAGAGCCGGGGGTGCAGCGGCGCGGGCGGCGGGCGCGGCACGACGAGGCGATCATCCATTAGTCTCGATGTTTATTTCGTGTTTATTACATGGATGCTAATTTAACGCCGTCGCTCGCTGTGATGTCGGATAATGGAGTCGACACGGCGTGCTGGCAGGAATGGGCTTGCGTGCGACTGTAGGTACCTACCTATCTAGTGCTCACTTCTCTTTACGCGATCACGTTTCTCACTAAAAGCGCTGCGTGCACTTTAGATCTATCTTCTGCAACTTAATTAGAGCCACGAATCGATTAATTGCTTGCGATTCGCATGAATGTAACAAATCAACTTAAATAACAATCGACATTTTATTCCAATGGTTTCGTCCGAGCTCTTATTTCCCTGAATAACGATTCAGCATGAATATTTCCTTTCTAAAATGCTATTGTGGATTATTCACGGCTCATTGTGTGGAAGTTCCTTTCAAACGTAAAATAAAATGTCCAATGAATAGCGCACTCTTGCTTTTGTTAGGTGGATATTTGAGGTGTTGTCATTGAAATTGAAACAATAGGAGAATGACTCGTCGAGAAAGACGAAGTTTTGTAATTTTACATATTCAGTGGTGCTCTTTGTTGCATCGAATTTAGTGAAATATACGTAATTTTATAGCCTTTTTTTTATCAACTAGTAGTCTCTGGTGTGTTTGATTTGATAATCTTGATGCAAGCAAATGTAGACTTGTTTCATCTTTTATCATAAGTATAATGTAGGTAAGATACCAAATACCAACTGATTACTCATTTTGCTTCAATACAAGTTGCTCGTCCTATATAAATTGTAATATCAATCAGTAAAGACTCAATAAATAGCTTTACGACTCCTTAATGCCATTTTCTTCTGCAGATACCAATTTATGGGAACATTAACAGTCTCAAATTTGACTATTATTATAATGTATATGATCTGGTATGTAGGTAGGCATATCATTAGAGTTAAATATTCCAGTGACTCAATTAGAAATGTATTTAATTAAAACATATTTGATTGCACAAGGATTTTAATACTTATTCCAAAATGTCTCGTTTGTTTCCGAGCGTTACAGTTACAGTAACAGTTACAGTTACAGTGGAGTTCGTCGACAAGTTCATCAGCTTCATCAGATTACTCTTCAAGATAGGTACCTACAATTAATGTTAATGTGCTAACATTTTGTTTATATCAACATTTTCCTAAAATCCGCTACTGCGTTATTTATTAGAAATGATGACATAAATAGTTTAAGTCTATACAAAATATACTTTGATGAATCTATTAGTGTAATTTTATTATAGTCTTTTATTTATTTGCCACAGAATAAATGCGCTACACAATCTCAATCCATCGGTTCACCTCTAGAGTCGTCTAAAACAAATTGTACACTAATGCTAAGTTGACAACAACAATTTAACCAAAAATTAAGTTAGTATAAGGCCTTTCACTCGTCTTGAGGATAGAAATACTTAGATGATTAGTCTTCTTATAGGCATTATACTTACGTCAACACTGAGTGCAATCCAAACATATCACAGCTGGCAATCCTTAGAGGCACTGGCGACATCCGCGCACATTTACACATCGATATCCGATACATTGATTTCATCGACAAGGCTCTTCCCTAGCTCACCGCCACTATTGCACATCACCATTGGAGGTAAATAAAACGATGCGTTAGGGATTTTTGTAAAAAGATAGTTATATTTTTGGCATTGGACTATGACACAATATAATACTATGATATGCTAAGTAAGCGTTTTATAAAGACTTTTACATGCCGAATATTCGTTAATCAGACTATTCATCAGAGGACTCTTTATATATAATTTTAACAAACATAACCGCTTACAAAATGAGAGTAGAGATACGATCCTAACTAACCGCTCGGGGCTGCTCTAGAACTCATCACCTATTCGAAAACATAACTATGCCTAAATTTTTTATTCGTAAATTTTCTCACTTTCATTTTTTAACTCTATAGGTACATATTTTATTATAATACATTTTGAACATATAATTATCGATATGATATCTTATACAGAAATACGCAACGAATCGAAGACCGTACACTAGTTTAATGTAAAGCATCGGTTACTGCGATCGCGAATAAATATCTTCGTTGGTGGGACGCACCGGCGCGCGGCGGGAGCGAAGCGAGCGCGCGCCGCTCCGTCGCCGCACGGCACCGCACGGGCTCCGGCGAGCACAACACCATCGTCCGGAGCGACACACAGATCAACGTCTCAACAATATCAACGCACATAGGTACTATTTGGTATCAGGTTCGCTCGGCCGGCGGCGGCGGCCGGCTACATGTAGATCGGCAGCTGCTGCAGCGCGCGCTTGTCGAACCTCTCGTACGGCGCCGGCGGCAGCGCGCGCGCGATATCACAGTCCAGCGCCTCCGCCGGCAGGTACGGGTGAGGCTTCGAGCGCTTCTTGCCGACCGCGCCAGGGAACGCCTCGAACCGATAGCAGCCGAGCGCCGCCGCCGGCTCCGGGCGCACGTGCTGCGCCGGCTGCGGCTGCGGCGGCGGTGCGGCCGGTGCGGGTGCGGCACGGCAGCAGCGCCGGACGCCGGGCCGCGCGCGCCGCGCCGGCGTCACCGCAGCGGCTGCGGCCGCGTCGCCGCGCGGCAGGTTGTTCACGAACGGCACGCGCCGCAGGCTCTCGAGCCTCCGGAAGTGCGACGGGTGGATCATCAGCAGCGGCTCGATCTTGACGCCCTGCGGCGGCTTGGCACAGTCGGGAAGCTCGTATTCGATACTGCAGTCTACGTGTAAAGGCACCGAGTAGTCCTTGGGGGCGAGCGAGGCCGGCCGCGCGTCCCGCCGGAAGCGGTCGGCGGCGGAGTAGTCGCTCTCGGGCCGGGCGTAGCCCGTCATGTCGGCGCGCGGTCACGGCATGTGCCCATCAGCTGATCGCGCGAGAGCGGTCGGCGCGGGACGTGCGCGCGAGGTGGCGGCGGTCGCGAGACTGAGAGGGCGCCCCTCGCGCTTGCGCCCGCCGCGCTCCCCTGCCCGCCCCCCGCGCCGCCAGCCGTTCATCCCGGCCGCGCGGCCCCCCGCTGCGCGCGCCTCCCTTCTCTTCTTGTTTTCGTTGCGACGGAGAGAGGATCCCCGGCTGCTGCGTGACGTCGCTGCGGCGGGATGCTGCGAGAGGCGAGATCCAAGGTGTCTGGGGCTGCGCCGGAGGTGGTCTCCCGCCGCCGGGGGCGAGCCCGGGGCGGCGACGGCGCGGCGGGACCCGACCGGCCGGCGACGTGGACGGATCGATCGCAGCCAGCGGCGGCGTCGGCTCCCAGCCGACGATAATGCGAGCGCTGCGCGGAGATGCACTACGCACGCGGCCTTACGACGCGACCGGCGGCCGCCGAAGGGGAGGGTGTGTTGTGAATGTCGAACAGCTGATTACGAAGAAACTTGAAGGTTGTCAGGGGTGTCATCGTTTTTGAATAAATTTTATTGTTCGTACCTACCTACCTAATTATGGCAGACCCAAAAAACGTTAATAACTCGGAATCAAATATTTCTTTCTGGTAACTTGTTTAGAGACTTTCATCAAAGACACTGAAAGCTTTTTATATACAACCTACAAAGTACCTACAAAGAAAAATCCTAGTCGGCAGGCAGGTCATTGATATGCATCGTGATGCAGTGGCTGCATTTGATCTGATGTAACTCGACACGCGCACCGTGCCGAGTCATGCACGAGGGGCTAGGGCCACGGGATCAAATGACACACACAGAGACAGAACTGTTCTATTTATTTAGGACGTGCTCGGCATACATACAGCCATCTTATTTGCTCTAAACTTAGTAAGTCGCAGATAAGCAATCCGAACTTGGTAAATTTAGAGCTGGGTTACTGGTATGTTTCTTATTTCAACCTCCTTGGCGGTCGTCTGAGACTCTAAAGTGCGAGTTCGATTCTTGCATGTTTGCATGGCTGATACCTACCTACTTGTTTCGGGTCCTTGGATCGGAATACGTGTAGGTATCCGATAAACAAGTCACATAACTGTCGTTGGTGTTATTTTCTCATTCGTTAACCTGCTGCTCAGCTGCCAGTTCATATTCTAACCAGCAAAATGAAATAGCTAGGCATTTTCATAGTTTTCTCGTACTACTTACATCCAAATATGTTTATAAATATGTTACGACTCCTATGCATGTCAGTGAATAAATGGGATAGTTAATAAAGTAGTGAGCGGAAATTGGTCCGGTGTACGGTAGGTAGGTTAGGTATATAGGAGCAGCAGTTTCCATGCACATAGCTCTTTAAGCTGTAGCGAAATTAATAATTCCCGACGTTCCCTCCCGAGCCGGGCCGCGGGCGGGTCGTGCTCGGGACGCTTAATTTAAATGCATTTTACATCGTGAAATACGACGCATTCTGCGCCCTTCTTTGAGTTTAAACTTCCTTTGGGAACATACAATGGGTATTATAAAAAAAGCGTATATAATTTAATTTTACTCGCGTGACTTAACAGTCTGTGTGCGTGGCATGCGAGCTCGCCTGTGTGCCGATTGGCATACCATGTCATGTCTGGCCCATTAGACTGTAATATATTTTTATTATTTAAATTACTCACGAAATCGGCTAGGTGCAACGTTCATATTGAAATTTTATGTAGGTAGTTAAAGCTACACTGTAAGAATTGGGTTCCGCAACCACATCCGCAATTAGTACTCGCCCATCCTAAAGCGGGTGTACTGTGTAATTGCTTGCGCTGTGGCACGCCATGCGTCGGTCGGGGATAGGCACATTCCAGGATGGTCGATTGTATACCTACCTACCTACAAAGATAAAATCATATTTTGTTGTTTACTTTTATTTTATACTTACCTAGATACATAGTAGCTATTCACATTTTCCCCCTAAGTAGGTACCTAGGCAGGTACTTCACTAGATTGTTAGACCAATTAAATAGAACCTAGGTATACCTGTAGGTATACCTAGGTTCTATTTAATAAAAAAATAACTTTTTAGATATTTATGAAATCTTTTTGTACAGTCATAAATATGACCTAAGTACTAGAAATAGGGCTAAACTTTGTGTGCCTAGAGATACAAAAAGTGAAAGGTTCTGGAAATACCGCACTCTTTTATAATAAACTTCCAGATAATGCCATTAAACTGTCTATTCGAAGATTTAAAAGTTACATAAAAAATAATCTTATAAAGAAAGCGTACTATTCTATTGGTGATAACATTAATGATAAATTCGTGTGGCCTGATGTTGCTCTGCCCCCCGACAGCTGATGTGCGCACAATGCTATCTTGCTTAGCTTTTTGATTTTTTTTAAGATAATTTATTTAATTGAGGCAATTGGTACCAACTAAGTTAGCTAAGAAATTAGCCTAAGTTTAGATCTTAGATGGATCACTAAAAAAAAAGCTAGGCCCCAAACCGTGTTTGTTGGACTGGTTCTTCACGGTATTGTTCGAAGGAACAGGAGGAAAATAAGTGACCCCAGCGGTCCTACTGAATAAATGCTTTTTGACTTTGATAATAAGAAAACAGATATCAGACAGGATAATCTCTGATTCTCAATGGAATTGCTGGGTTAAGGACGGAGTGCTAGGTTTCGGGTGGTTTCGGTCCCTTTGAAGGATCTGTCGCGAGGTTTCGTTTTGTCGGCATTAGGTAATAGGTACTCATAGGCCTACAGGAACAGGATCACGACCTGGCGCCTTTATTGTTGTCTAAGATCTTTACTTACTTCTGGTTGAAATTCTCTAAATCTTCCTACCTATCCATTCTAGAGAGATCCATTCTAGAGGTCGTATAGCTCAGCGGTAATACAGACGCTGGAAGCTGATTCAAAATTTGTACAGTGCGCATAATGAAAGAACTTTGGAAGCGCTTTGTTCTAATGTAAGTAAATAAGTGGAATATCAACCAAGTGAGGATGATAGTCAGCTGTGCGTCTGAAGTCCCTGTAAAAGAACGGTGAAGGTGGAATAAGGTCGTGTAGCTCCTGGGCACACTCACCGTAGTAGCACAGACCATAATATAGTAAGTACACCGTACAGTTTGTAGAAGACCGAGCAATTCTACCTCACGTCGATGGCTCTGACTGTCGAGTATTGCTTTGGCATCTCTCTTTTTTCTTAGATCCTCTCACTATTATATTTCCTGATTTTAAGTAAGTAAATGAGATCTCCGGCGAGGTAGAGTGAAAATCAAAACTATGTTTTATTTTGATTTTATTAATTTATTATTTATTTATTTACCTAATCAATAGGACCAGTTTGACAACTTAGATCTAGGTGATTTAACTTTTGTTCCTTCGCAAGCCGTGAAAATCCACGGCAAAAAACACGCTTGCGTGGAATTATCTAATCCAAATAGGTAGGTACATAGGCTCATAAAACCCAGGTTTTACAATAAATAAATAAATAACGTCCGTTTGCAGAGGCTCAGCGCACCTGGAGCGGGGCGTCTTGAAAGGGTTGCGTATCGCAGCATAAGCCGGCTGGGACATCTGTTCCGTAGGTACATAAGGCGTGTAGTAGGAACCTACCTACTCGCCGAGCCGAGTCTCGAGAAATACTCAGGTTTGTGCACAAAAGGATATCGCGCCTTTGCGAGCGGATTATGTTACTGCGACATTCCCATAACTTGCCTTTTAGAAACATGTCACACACTTGTATGTGAACACAATACAGCCTGCGCAGCCGTGAGAATGGAAACAATGCCATCTGCGCATGACAAACATGAAATATAATCACATTTAAAAAAATCGAAAATCCGTGTTAAATCTGATAGAATTTTACACAATGCACCTTATCTTTCACTTTTAGAACACCATCCAACTTCAACCTTAGGACGTGGTTGTAGGGTTTAAATTGAAAGACAAGTAATGTAACAGGGCTAGGGTTGCCGGAGATCGGTTTGACCCTTTCATTTCCGGATCCACTTATTTTTTTATTTAATTTTTTGGGATTGCGAAATTTTAGTGGTGTGTGCCCTCGGGGCCTCGGGGTCTCGGGGCCGGCTCGCACTGTAAGGAGCATAAGCTCACGGGGAAAATAGCACAGAGGGAACCAAGATGTTTAGTAAGGCTTGGATATACTTAGGTACCTTTTTCCTTCATCTCAATAGATTTCTATTGTGCCCAGAATTGCCTCGCACTGCTTTCCAGTTTTTTTTACTAAAATGTAATATATTTTCTTACGTGTTTTAAGTATTCAGAAGGACAGCATTTATATACCATGGTAATTTATTTAATCTTTAATTTAAAATCTTTACAAAGTGAGTTTAGTGGATGCTAGGCAGCTCTAAGCTCGTGTTTCCACGGGGTGACTCGTTACGTAGCTCGCTCTTTGTCATCTCTATAAAATGTCATGCCTTTGTCGTTCCTTTCCTTTCGCTTCAATGAAATCGTTTTAATCCTCTGTACAAATCACAGCAATCTAGCCTTTGGAATATGAACTTTATGTCGTTGGACGAGGGTCCACAAAATATCGATTTTAATCGGCTTATTCAAGAATCGTGCTTTTTGTCGAAATTTAAATTAAGTACCTACTTTTACAAGTAGATATTGATTTCGTATCAACCGACTATTCGTCCGTGGCGCTTTGCCATTGATTGGGTATTTTATGTTGAAATTTAACACGAGGGCTACGAATATAAGTAGATGTACTCGTATATACTTATAAATAGCTTCATATAATAGGTACGTATACACTTACATTGCCTACTTGGTATTGTATGCGTATGTAGATATTTTTATGGTTTCTGGCAAGGAAACGCGGAGGTCAAGTCAAACTTTGAATAAAAAAATACATTTTACCAACACAAGCTAAATGTTTATTGCATTAGTCAATACTTGTATGTTTTATGGAAATGGTAGCTTAACGTTCTGTAAATAAAACATGCACACACATAAACAAAACTTGTACTTACTTAGTTATCTATCTATCTATCTAATCAGCCCACATCCACCCACTGCTGAGTATAGGCCTCCTCATTTTCACGCCACTGCTTCCGGTCCTGTGCCAGTCGAACCCAATGTTTTCCCACCACCTTTATAATGTCATCAGACCATCTGACCATCAGACCATCGTACTTAGGTAGAATTTATTTATTTTATACAGTTGAATATGAGCATGCCAAATTTAACATACCCCTGGCTACCCCCTTATTCAATGGTTCTTGAGTGCCTGTGGTGATCCTGTTACTGTTTGCAAGTCCGACCTTAAAAATCCTTACACTAGTTCTTGGTTGGCCACGGTGATTTAATATTTTTCTTCAACATGTGAACGTAAAATATGTGCTTATCGAATGTTTCCTACGCGTCTGAGCCAGGAAGGTGATTGAGATCCGAGTAGCATTGCGTTGAATGGACAGCCGCCGGTGAATGCAGCCCACTTCTATACAATTCGCGACGACGACGACGCAACATGTTACGTAGAAATGGTCGAAGCCGAGCCTTCGACCATTTCTACGTAACATGTTGTTCTCAATAAAATTATAAGTAACACAAGGTATAAATCAGTGCCTCTAGTAAAAAAGGGTATAACTCAAATTTGGCACTTTTCAGGAGAGCCAAACTTTTGATGTGTTTTGCTATTTCCCAAGTGAAATCAAAACTTTTTACACACTTTGATACAGATTTGTAGATAAAAAATAGCTCTTTCGATGAATGGGTATCACTTTCATATTCGTTAACTCTTTCTATATTTTTTTTGTTGTTTTTCTTGAGTTATACCCTTGGTTACAAATTAATAATGAAATACGAGTAACATTGATTATACTAGTCATTTTATTTATTCAAAAAACATAATTATTACGACTTATCTCTGCTTTATTACTTATAATTTATTTATTTTATTATACAAAAACAACTTGTTTTTCACCACTGTAAATCAAATAATAGAGATAGAGGGTTAAGTGGTTAATTATACTGTGACAATTTGAAACTGTTCTAAGAAGTAAAATGCTACAAATGGAGTTATACCCTTGTTGACAAACTTACCAAATGGATCAACTTTATTAAGGGATTAACTGACACTGCACTGAAATTATACACAAGGTAAAAACAAATATTTAACTAAAATAATAAATATTGAAAAAATATTTACTTATACATATAAACTTTTTTTTTTTTATAGACGTTACCTTCTGGTACTCGAGAAATTCACACAAAGAAAACCTATGCTGCTTTAGATAATTGCCTCTTAAAAACCCTTTAGGTAAATTTTTGTTGTGATTCAACAATCGTACTTAAAATAAGGTTCTGGGAATAATACTCTGCCAGCCATCATCATCATCAAGAATGTTTTAAACTTGATTTCCAATTTCCAAGTAGGTAGGAAGTTAATGATGACGTGTGTTTTGCGAGAATTTTGCGAACAAGGCTATTAAGATAAAGCATGACGCACAGATTGCGCGGGAACTAGCAATAATTACCGGTTGCTATTGACATTATGTACACTTTCACCTTATGTCTTATCGGAACTCATATTATGGGTTCTACTTAACCTACAAAACTGCATGATTTCCTGGGGCCAAGGAAAAGACTCCCCATTTTTAAACGACTTCAAAACATAACGATATAAATCGCAGTCCCCGATGAAGTGTCTTACAAAAATGTATTTTTCATGAATGCATTGCTCATCAGATCCAGGTCATTGACCAAACGCATGGTGGATGTAAAAGAACCAGCTAAATAACAGCCAGCCAACGGCCAGAACTAGGTAAAACCACTACTTACTTAGGTACCAGTAAATGGAAGTGGGCAGGCGATAGCGATCCGGCCGGAATCTCGTTTGTAAAATTGCATTTTTATAATTACGTCAGAGGCTTTGTGTGGGGTTTCTAAGAACGCAGAATGTTGTAATTACAATACGTCCTCATTGCGACGATCTACTTACGTCGAAGAACATCATGCACACCGTGATTAATATTACGTCACTTCATTCTTCAGATATATGTCTAATTAACAGGTAGTCATTTAAACCTACAAGGCAGTCGCACGTTTTAAAGAGTATACAATCGATTTACCACCATCGATTGAATCTTTTTTTTTTTTTTTTTTTGTGGGTATTAGCATACTTCCTGTTGCCCGACATCGGAGCGCACTTTCATTATTTTTTCGTGCGAGGCAGCGCGCGGACGTCTCACTTGCTACCAAGAAATACTTTATTTCAATTCAAGTTTTTTCGAAAAGTGTTTAAAATGCCCAAAAGAAATTACGCGGAGAAAATGGAACGCTACAACTATAAAATAAGAAGGCTCGAAGACAAGGAAATGAAGCGACGTAAGCGAATTATCGAATCGTCGGATTCATTGGAAGAAAATTCAGGTTAGTAAAGTGTTATTTCCTAAAGTGTTTTAAAATGTGTTATGCCTTCTATAAATCTGCCATGATAGTAGTTAAATTCTAGCCTGGAGGTTGACCGTGGGTCAACACGATGGCAAAAATCACTGTTCTATGCTTAGAGGGTAACCGTGGGTTATCACAAAGCAAAAATTAGAACGAAAAATGACTACTTGCTGCAGATTATGATTTTAATCATGAACCATGATTAAAATTTAAACAGGAGGTTGACCGTGGGTCAACACGATGTTTAATTAACATGCTTAGATGGTAACCGTGGGTTATTACAAAAGCAAATACCTACACCTGGAGGTTGATCGAGGATCAACACGATGGTTCTAATAATATGCTTAAAGGCTAACCGTGGGTTATTCTAAAGCAATATTCACCTAAATAATGGATCATAAAATTATAAAATTAATAATAAAAATGTATATTTATTATGATACGTTTGCTTTATAGCCAATCAAGTACCTATACAAGACAATCTATTCCACAATAAAATTAGTAACTTATTTTATTTATCATTGCTCTTTTTCTCAATTACCCTCGAAATATTTTTATTTGAAAAATTATTTTGTTAGTTACTTTCTTGGCTGCTTGATAACGCCTCTCGTTTTATTTCTAGATAACGAGTCGCGAGTGGCCTTTAATGATCCGATGTCCTTAGAATGTTCAATAGAAAACATTCAAGAAAGTCTGGCACCAGAGCAGACACCAGAAGGAGGCTCTCAAGAATCCACGCCACTTCCAGAGCTTGATTCAGACATATTGTCAGCTCTTGGAGAAGTAACCGAAGATACGCCTACATTCGGTGAAAAAATTCATGATAACCTATCAAAACTTTGGCTTCCCATACTTCGAAAAGGGATAGAAAAAGAAGCCAAAGATAAACTGATGAAGCAATATCAGATCCCAGAAAATTGCATTCTTTTGCAAGCGCCGAAGCTCAACCCTGAAATAGCTGCTACGATTTCAGATATTACCAGAAACAAAGATAAACGAGTTGAGAGCGCTCAGCAACAGCTAGGCCTCGGCATTACCGCCCTCAACAAGGGGTTGTCATTGCTCCTTGAGAATGACGCAGATAAGGTGAAAGCTATTAAGTTTTTAAGCGACAGTAGTCGACTTTTATGCGACCTTCACCACGTCGAAACGGAAGTTCGGAAGAAGTTTGTGACGCCTGGCCTTGACAAAGCTTTCTTGAACTTGATTCAGGATATTGATAGGGATGACACCCTATTTGGACAAAAACTTTCGGAGAAGATTAAGGCCTCAAAAGTTATCGAAAAGCAGGGCCTGCAAATCAAAAAGTTGGCTCCAGCTAAGACACCAGCGTCCACTGCCCAACCGACAACCAATAGAGTTCGGTCTCAGGTAAACTGGTCCGGCCCCTCTCGATATCCTTCGAACAGGGGGGGGCGGGGCGGTTACAAGAAGACAGGTCCAGCCGGTCGCAAAGCTTTTCAAGCGTCAACGACGAAGCAATCCTCGTCAACGCAGCCTCAACAGAACCAGACCAGGTCACGTGCTCCGGCCCAACAACGTTAGAGGTACATGCTGGTCGTATACATTTATTTTATGATTGTTGGCTAAAAATAACTGAAAATCAGTTAGTTCTTAACTGGATTCAGAAGGGGTTCCCTATACCATTTTGCAGTAGGGTAACGCAACATCATACCCCTTCTAATAAGTTGTCATGTCATGAGGAAGCCGATATGGTAGTAGCAATTTCTAAGCTTCTAGACTTAGGCGCAGTGTCAGTTTGTGAACGCGCAGAAGGGGACTTTCTATCAAGTATATTTTTAACCCCTAAGCCCAATGGTGGAAAGCGCTTTATTTTGAATTTAAAGCCACTTAACAAGTTCATTGAAAAAATCCATTTTAAAATGGAAGATCATAGGGTCGCATCAAAATTAATCCCAAAAGACGGCTATCTGGCGACTATAGACCTCAAAGAAGCCTATTTTTCGGTACCAATTTACAAAGCACATAAAAAATACTTACGGTTTGTTTTTAACAATACTGTCTATGAATTTAATGCTGTACCCTATGGTCTTAGTGCGGCTCCAAGAATATTTACAAAAATTATGAAGGAAGTAATAAGTTACTTGAGGCAGAGAGGTTACAAATCTGTCATTTACTTGGATGACATTTTATGTATAGGCGACACCTTCAGCGAATGCCATACAAATGTTACTAAAACTTTAAAGCTATTGCAATGTCTCGGCTTTGTAGTAAATTTTGAAAAAAGCGTATTAACACCTAAGCGTTCTTGCAAATTTTTAGGATTTATTCTCAATTCTGCTGATTTGTCCCTGTCTTTGCCATGTGACAAAAGAAATAATATTGCAAAGCTAGTCAAAAAGTTTTCCACGCTACCTAATTGTACAATAAGGGAACTTTCACAACTCATAGGGGTACTAGTGGCAGCCTGTCCAGCAATGAAGTACGGCTGGCTATATACTAAGGAACTGGAGCGTGAGAAATATTTGGCTCTTCAAAGATTTAAAAATTTTGAAGCTAAATTTAAATTACCTTCTGTGGTTTTACCTGATTTGCTTTGGTGGAGTCAGAATATTCTTTCATCATCAAATCACATGAGATTAGACGGAGAATTTTCCCTTGAAGTATTTACAGATGCTTCTAGAACTGGTTGGGGGGCATACTGTAACGAGAAACGCGTGAATGGTGGCTGGAAGGAAGTAGAACTCTCTTTCCACATAAACTACTTAGAGCTCCTCGCTGTATTCATGGGGTTAAAATGTTTCGCCTCGGAGGCTACTAACTGTACTATCCTGCTTCGTGTTGATAACACAACAGCGATCAGTTATATTAATCGCATGGGTGGAATCCAATTCCCACACCTCCACGGCTTGGCCAAGACTATTTGGCAGTGGTGCGAGAAACGAAACATATGGCTTTTTGCATCGTATATAAATACAAACGATAATGTAGAAGCGGACGAAGAATCTCGTAAGATAAATGTTGACACAGAATGGGAACTATCAAATTGGGCTTTCCAAATGATAGTTCACAAGCTAGGTCAACCAAACATAGATCTTTTCGCTTCTCGCACCAACGCGAAATGTAAAACATACGTGTCTTGGAAACAAGACCCGGATGCTATAACAGTAGATGCGTTTACGATTAACTGGCGTTCTTACCGCTTTTATGCGTTTCCACCTTTTTCACTTATCCTTAAATGCATTAGAAAAATTATGTGTGACAAAGCTACTGGCATATTGGTATTTCCTTATTGGACAGGACAACCTTGGTTTCCGTTACTAAAGAAATTAATAATTTCTGAAATCATTTACTTTAATCCTAACAGAGACCTTTTGCGTTCTCATTACAGATCGCAACACCCACTGTACAAGAGCCTTACCCTGGGAGCCGCGATGCTCTCCGGATCGCGTTCACTCGGAGACTTATCCCTTCAATAGCCTTAGATCTAATGTTATCTTCCGTCTCAAATAGCACCCTCAAACAGTACAATACCACATACAAACTTTGGTGGCAATTTTGTAACACCAATGGTATTAACATCTTTGATCCCCAATTGGCTGAAATTTTAACATTCTTAACAGAACAGTTTAATAGAGGAGGATCTTACGGAACGATTAACTCGCACCGATCAGCCCTTTCCTTACTTTTGGGAGGAAATATAGGATCTGACGATAGCATCAAACGCCTCTTAAAAGGCATTTATAAACAAAAACCTTCTATTCCTAAGTATATAGGTACTTGGAATCCCCAGATAGTGCTTAACTATGTTGCCAATTGGTTTCCCAATAGAAGTGTGAGCTTAGACAAAATTACCAAAAAAGTCTGTGTTTTACTGGCAATTTGTACTGCCCACAGAGTCCAAACTCTATCACTTATTAAAGTGTCAAATATAGTCAAGGGTGCAGATTCCTTACAAATTCCGATCTCTGACATTATTAAAACTTCAGGGGTAGGCAGGGACCAACCGGTGTTAGTTTTACCCTATTTCAGAGAAAATCTCACGATATGTCCAGCCACAGCTATAGATGATTATTTATTTATGACATCTAATCTAAGACCAAATAATACAGACCATCTCCTTATTACCTACAAGAAGCCACACAAAAAAGCTTCTTCTCAGTCCATTAGTAGATGGATAAAACAAACTCTGGCGGAGAGCGGCGTAGATGTGGGTGTATTCAGTGCTCATAGCACTCGACATGCATCCACATCTGCGGCGGCTTCCGCTGGAGTATCCATTGATATGATTAGGAAGACGGCTGGCTGGTCCAGTTCGTCTCAAACCTTTGCAAGGTTTTATAATCGACCTGTATTAGATGAAGCAATTTATGCCAGATCAGTTTGCTCATTACCTAACGAGCATCCAAATGATTAATAATAATTAATTATAATAAGTATCTAGTTGATAATTGTTATTGATAAAAAATTGTGAATTATTTTTAAGTTCCTACTGAAAATTGTTAATTTAATTTAAAACTGTTTTGAAAATTTAAAAAATATATTATTATGATTACATAAAAAGCTTTTATATTCATAATAGTTAATTCCTACTCTAAACATCTACCTGTTAATTAGACATATATCTGAAGAATGAAGTGACGTAATATTAATAGATGATCAAACGAACTTCTAAAGTGAAGTTCGATCACTATTATATGAGTCACTTCATTCGAAGATATAAAATCACCCTCCCAATAAGTAATTAATTTCCCATACCCCATTATATTTTTAAATTTTCTCTCTGAATGAATGAAAGTGCGCTCCGATGTCGGGCAACAGGAAGTATGCTAATACCCACAAAAAAAAAAAAAAAAAAAGATTCAATCGATGGTGGTAAATCGATTGTATACTCTTTAAAACGTGCGACTGCCTTGTAGGTTTAAATGACTACCTGTTAATTAGACATATATCTTCGAATGAAGTGACTCATATAATAGTGATCGAACTTCACTTTAGAAGTTCGTTTGATCATCTATCTTGTTATACAAAGGTTTTTTTCATAACAAAACAATTTCAACTGCACATCGTCTCCAAATCCCCAAGATTTAAACACTCGTTGGAAGAATTGCTGATAAACAACCAGTAATAATGCCAGTATAGGATGTGGATATGCGATGCATGTTCTAAAATATTCCACGATAAAAGCTAAGAAACAAAGATACTTACATAAACTATTTTATCGTCAGGTGAATGCGACGCTTATCAGTGTACACAACACGTAACAAATATGAATTTAAAGTTTAAAAACCTCCGAAACTTTGTCCTCATTTCTCTTTTATGGTCCACAATCTGACCCTGACCAATATATTAGGTACCTACCCTTTTCCTGAGACTAATCCACTTTCTGACGGACTGTACCCGACCTATTAAGATGGTATGGCCATCAACCTAAAAAAACCTTTTGGACATGTGCAACTTTCTGGCATGTCCAACGTTAACCAGAAGAACAAACGGTTTTGCCGCGTCCATCCACCGACCGCCCTCAACCTTTTCAGTATCAATTAAACTTTTAAAGAATAATCAATACCTATATCGTTCGTCCGTCACTTCTACCGGTCTCAGACTGCCCTTTGCTATAATTGGTGAAACAAGTTCTCCTTTTATTCAGCCATCAGTTAATGACGACGGTAGGTAGTAATTGGAAAAGGCTTCATGACAGCCTTCAGCCTACACGGGAGCTTATTCAATCAGTGATAGTTAAGTTCGTTAACGGCGCAGGCAGTGAGCACCTGGGCAGCGGAGACTTAGCCTACTTGAAGTGAGGCTTGTCAGTTCACTGGGTTAGTTTGGTAATGAGCTACAAGGATGATAGATTGTAAGTACAAAACCACCTCAAAATACGAGTTCCTTTTCTTTTTCGTGTCACCAGTGTTGTCGAACCAGTGTGGTGAAAGGATTTTAAGTGCGCCTTAAAGAGGCTCCTTTCGTGCACTAAGATACGAGTTTCTTGCTAAGGCGGAAGCAAATGAATTGCTTTATTTTTTGAAGATCTGAAGTAGGTAACTTCAAGTGGAGAGGAATCACCGGCAAGTTTTATTAACACGTTCACTGCGCCATCATTTTCAAAAAACTTTCAGCTGGTGCTTTGGAGACCTAAAAGATCTCGAAACTAACCTACTCTTTGGTGCGTTTGAGACCTAATCAGTCTCCTAAAAATACAGTTTTGAAAATAATTTATATCTTCCAAAAAACCAATGATATAATATTTTGAAGTTTTTGTGGGTCAAGAGAGGCTATTGCTCTACATTTTGCTAGGTTCGCACGCAGTTATGACATTAGAATAAACTACAAATACCAAAAAAATATTAGGTATCGATTGTATCTCTTACCGCAACCGAAGAAAGTTCAATATGTGTAGTAAAGTAGTGATGGGAATAAAATAATAATCTCGTCGATTGAAAAAGCTCCAACGTAGAAAGGTTCATCTTTTTCTTTTTAGGTACGTCAAATATTTCATAATCAGAATCACTGTCACTATTAGCCAATGGGGATCAAATTTGGACATTTTCCAAAATTGATATTTTACTGGACGAGTATACTCACAGTGTAATCACAGTACAGTATAATCCAGCGTTGAGTTTTCGTTTTTAGAAATCTCACCAAAATAAATAGATTTTTTACACTTTTTCCCTTTAGAATTACTCATTGTTTATTAACAATAATCAACACACTTTAAAACACAATTACGTAGTGATATTTTCGAACCGTGCGCGCAACGTCGATGCTAGGACATCACTAAATCGAGTCACGCGGCGCCCGCGCCGACCACCCTCCCTCTCTTGCGTCTACGAGGCGTACGATTTCACGAGTACCGACAGGTCTCCTAACGCAAGGAATGGAAATAATTATACTACTGTGCGTTAGGGACCTAATCCATCTCTATATATTTTTTTTATGTCCTTGAATTCACCTTTAAATAGGAAGCAAATATGTATATTTGTCTTACTCATACTTAAAGAACTTTACACGTTAGAGCCTCCCGCAAGGAGTGAAACAACACGATTATAGTCAACGCACAATACAAAAGTCCTGCAAGAGATCTGATAGATCTCGTAATGCAACGAACGTGTTAACTACTTGTTATGAAGTTCTGTTGCAAGATTTCAGCTAGCGAAGAAATGAAAAGTACGTAGTTCCGTCCGACGCGATGTGTCGGTCAGTATAACTAGCTGGGCGAAGGCCCGCCGTCGCTGACCATTATAGTCCAGCAACTCGCGTCACTCTGCCGGATGTCACTCAGAGACACAACAGTAGTTAGTACCGCTGAAGTCTTTCCATTTCGTCCAAGGGTGACGAACCATATCCATATTAATTTACTTACCCAATGTTTAGGTAGGTACTTTTTATTATAATGCCCCTAGATTTACCATATTCTTTTCAACTGTAAATGCTATGTAAAATACAAAGATAAAATCATTTGTGAACCAGTTTTCTTAAGGAATTGTTTGAATGTCACAACCGTGGCCGACGAACAAAAGTGCGCTCCACTGTTACTGAAGGGTTTTTGGTTTGGCCAAGGCTTCCCTAAACCGTAATAAATCGCGTAGCGTAAGGTCGTATCTATTTTAGACGAGAACTAACAAAAAAACTCGTTTCTTTTGTCGCATTTGAAATGAGTGGCTAATGCTTCAAATTTATTAAAATATAATAATAATGTGGACGTTTTACATAAGTTTTAACTTCACAATGCCACGGCGCTGGTGGCGGCACTGGGCGACCGACCGACCTGTCAATGAGTGTCAAGTAGAGCTCTCAAAGCGACGCGACAACGTATCGTGAAACTTTAAACCATTTCAAAACACATAAAATATTTATGATGTTTTTGTCATGCCTGTAGAAATCATAACCCTCCTTGACAATACAATTCCATAAAGAAATGTGCGTGATTTTCATCGCCATTCAACTGCGAAAACCACTCTAGCATTAATGTAGCAAGTTTTATTTCTTTTTCTCTGATGTAGCAAAAACTCGGCGACCGATCGTAGAAAATGGGTGATTGCATCACGAGCGAGATGTATCTCATCTCGATAATAACTTCTCTACGATAGAAAAAACATCCCACAGAGACTGCGCCTTTGTTTCTGAGAGAATGAAGTAGGTACTTGAGTCTTGGGTTCGGGACAAGCAGCTGCCGTATTGTAACGACTGTAATTAAAACAAAGTCAACGGCACTAAATCATTTTTTAAATGTGTTATGTAACATTAAAATTTAACAATTAAAACTTTAAACTTTTCAGTTTTCGTTTTATTTATACCTAATACTCAGATCGCAAGTATTCTCTATATATTGTTTCTCTACACCCTTGGTTTGTTCTAAGAGAAAAATTTATATAAGTTATACCTAAGCGAAAATAACTGCATTAGGTAAGTACCTACTTACTTATAATTATTTACATAAAAATATTCCCTTATGCATTCCTATGCACTAGCGCACTAGTGAATTTGCATTGTTACGGCTGTCATAATGATGGCAAGGATTTTGAAGAAACCGGAGGGTAGGTACAGTCGTAATATTTCAAAGCTATTCCTTCTTCAGCCGCGCTCCAGGGATGGACAAAAGAGATGAAATATCGATTCGCAGCAAATTGAATGCTAAGTCTTGCACCTTTGCGCTTCAAAATGTAATTTTCGTGCGGACCCGTGCTCTCTTCGTAGGTACTAATGCCACAAAACCCTGGCAAAGTGTGCACTGTTATCTAATAGCACGGTTCCGTACCATACTCATATGGATAATTCATTATCCATACCTACTTATCATTAATTTTTTAAAAGTATTGCAAACATTAGTAGCAGGTGGTGTTGAAATATCTTAAATTAACGACAATAGAACAGATATTATTATGGTCACAACGTGTTGTGTATGCTAACTGCTATCGATAACGCTTGAACAGGTATGTGCCAATTGGGAATTGACTGTCACTACCATAAATAGAATGTGTTCCATGGGGATGTCGCCGGATTGTTATGTGCCTGGATAAATCGGGTAAGTATATGAATATGATATGAAATGACATGCCTAATGAGAAGAGGGTGCCCTATGTGAATACAAGGAAAAGAAAATGATGAATTAGTTGTTTTGATGACAAGCCGGGCAAGAAAGCCTTTGGAGATAGACTATGCGATACCTAGGTACTAGAAATACCAAACAACTTTGAAGTTGAGGTCATAATGATGACAAATTGACAATACAAAAATGACATTGGTGTTTTTTTTTCTGCCATAATATTTTATAAGTACGTTTATAGGTGTCGTTTCTCCATTCAACAGCGATACCCTACTAATATGAGATTAGTGTAGAGTCACGTCTAGACGTTATCGATTGTTGAATGTACCGATTTGAATGGCGTCGTGTTTTGAGGAGCTTGCCGTGCGCCGTGAGTGAGCTGCCGAGCGTGAGCAACGTGCGTCGGCGACGGATTGTCACATGCTGATAAACAGCCGATAGCGGCCATAGTACCCACAGCATCGACTCACTTCAACCACTAGCAAGACTGCCTCAACTGCATCCTCGCGTAAGACGTTATCGTAACATAAACTAGTGCTAGCCGCTCCGTAGATATCTACGTATGTCATCATCATAATATAGATAGAACATCATGGAACACGGAACTCTGCTTGAAGTTAACGTCAACATGCTTTGTTAGAATTGACACACATCTTGATACGAATAGTGACAATGTAGATATCTTCCTTTGCTGATAGTATAAGTAGACGTAGTGGATAGGTATACATCATCATCATCCGCAGCCTTTTTCATCCCACTGCTGGGCATAGGCCTCTCTTCGCTTGTGCCAACCTTCCCTATCCTGCGCCAGTCTGACCCATGTACGACCTACTTATATCTTTTTATAACGACTCACAATGAAATGGAGTTGACAACTTGACAGGGCCTGTAAAATTCTGTTCTACGGTATTGCTATATTGACCGATGTCTTATGTAATTATAACGTGGTTCAAGCGTACCTAGTAGGTTCCTAGGTAAATGTTTATAGTTTTTGTTGAGCTGGACCCAAAACGGCTTTACAATGCAGAGCACTAAACATGAAAAACACATTAGGATTAACGAGCGCCCTAGGCACGGCACCTCGCACAATTTGGCAGCCCTAACAAGCGACAGGCCGCCAAAGGCATGACGTCATCGCAGCCAGGGCAGGGCTGGCACTTGGCATCGTCTGCTATTATCTGACGTCTCCCGAGTGACACTGACAGGCTCACAGTGAAACCCTGAGATTTGTGCTATAGCGGCTGCTTGTGTTTTAGCACGAACTAAAGAGTTGTTGAATAAAAACTCTTTTATCTTGAGTAATCAATGAAGAACGAATGATCTAGACACGACAGGTATCTACACCTCTAAGTATTCTGATTAAAATTACTTATGATTAAATACGCGACCAAAGTCAACAAAACCATTGATGGACTACCTAGAGTGGAAGAAACAGTGGAAACAAATCCCTTAGTGCATTTAATTAGTAGATTAGAGTGGAATAGACCAATCCATACTAAGAACCTCTGTCTGTCTGTTTGTTACGCTTTCACGCCCAAACCGCTGAACAGATTAAGCTGAAATTTGGCATAGTTAAAGGTTGTATCCCAGGGAAGGACATAGGCTACCGTTTATCCCGAAAAAATGAAATAAATCCCGAGGGACCGCGGGAGCGCAGCTAGTAATTCATAAATAAAATTGTAGGTAGGTCAAATAGATTGACCATTTTTTTGTGTCAAATTATTGTTAGATTATCGCTACCAATGTCTCTAGCTAGGAGTCTGTGTAGTTTCAAACTGTTGATAGAATAGAATAGAAAATACTTTATTGCACACCACATAAAAAGTTAAAATAAAAACTAAACAAAAACTTAACTATGTTAGACAATCGGCGGTCTTATCGCTAAAAAGCGATCTCTACCGGACATGACCCGTTGATGTCGGTGGTTTTACCCTGTATGTCCAGAGGCTTCAGTGTCGCCACCGCTCCCCCTCTAGTTGAAACCACGCCAAATGTTTGTAGCGGGCATTCATTTGTGGTCTAGACGAGAGCCGCGGGCCGCTGAGGGAATGTTATGAAATTGCTTTTCAAAGTTAAATTTTCATCGAAGCTTAATTGAACATCAATGTTTCATTTGTACGAGTACATTGCATTGAGCGTAATTTGTACGCTCGAATGTGGTTAACCACTTTAGAACGACATTTATATTAGCATTGTAGCAAGGCTTACTTTCTAAACGTAGGTATATGTAGATGCTTGCTACGTTTAGTCCCTGAGTGTTCTCATTGTAAAATGGATCGTGACCTCAGTGACCGACCATTTTTGGCCGACGGAATGGAAATTCGTGAGTAATCCGATTACGCTGGCAAACATTGAATAGACTCATTAGTAGAGGAGGTACTTATACAGTTGCTAAGGTTATTCACGTACACTGTAGGAGGGAAACTACCTACATATTTACTCGCACATGGAGTCGGACGAGATCGCACTTTGTGTAGGTGTGGGATGGATACATTTTGCTGCGATGATTCGCATTTATTTTCATATTTACCTATAATAATTCAAATCGCAAAGAGCCCGCACCTGACCCGCATCCAGCCCGCATCCGTCTCTGAGCCGGTGTAATATAAGTAGCTTAATGTGTATAAATTCAGAGAAACGAGATCGTGGCCATAAAAGGTCCAGACATGAAGCTCATTTTGATGGGCGATGTAAGCGATACTTGAATAGCATCAAGCACCGAATTGGAATAATCCTGCGATACACATAAATTGTAAATGTCTCCCGGCGACGGTAATGCCTCAGCCGTCGCCTCGCTCGCCCCGGTATGGTAATGCAGCTTTAAGCCGAGCTGACGGCGGCAGCTCGCAGTCTGAGGCCTGAGAGGGTCATCTGCGTCGTCCGCGGGTCTATCGCAGCGGCGCGCCGAGTTTGCGAAAACCATTTTACGAGCACGAAGTTATGCCCTTCGGGTTTAATTGCGAATCGTAAAAGAAAACTCGTAAAGTTGTTTAGGAGTAGAGTGTCGCGGCGGGCTGCACTATAATGGACCATTGTGAGCCGCTGCCACTTCCACACAAAAAACAAGCAATTTGGTCCGACTACGGAATTGGGGTGTTCTTTTGTTCGGCGAGCTTCGGGGAGCCATTAAAATTACTGCTTTTTTGTTCGGCGCCAATAGAGAGATGAATATGTGATTGCGCTCACATTTTTATGTGAAATTGTCGAGAGTTTTTTCAGAAGATAATACGTTCTCAGCGCGAGGCGAGGTGAGGCACCTCCAAAGGAAACGGCTCAGTATGCAGCTGTCGCGCTCCCCGTGACCAAATAGGTGGAAGTCGATGTAGGTCGGTCGATAGCTATTGCAATGTTTATGAAGGGGACGATGGACGGAATGGAAAGAGACTATTAAATGAGGCCTGGCGTGGAGCAGTGGAGCCATAAATCGGTAAATTACCCTCGACGACACGGCCCGAACCGCCGCCATCGGCATCGCCGGCATTGCTCGCCACGCGGATGTGGCCTACACTTAAATAACTGCTACCTACTACATCTAGTAAAAATACTGCCTCAGCCAAATATGTACTTATGTACATCTAGCTATGGTAAAACCTTTAAATATTAATTCAACTGAATTTCACATAGTACTTAGTTGCATTCCATTGTCATATTGTGTATCAACTGTAGAACAGATAGTACCTAAGTTAAGTGTAAGTGCAGCACTTTAAATGAATAAACGAAACAAGTCGCGTGCGGAAAGTAACTAGTGCGTGGGAAACTGTACTTCTACTGGGTAGGTATGTGCTAAATGGCTTTGCAATTGCAACACGATCGATATAATGTTATTTCGTAAAACTTTCAACTGTTATTGCTATTGGGAATCAATAAATCTCAGACTAAAGAACTTTTGTTGCAACAATTAATGTTAATAACTTCTATTGAGATGATAGTCTCATGTACACAATGATGGATCGGTAGCGAGGTCGCGAGTTCAAATATTTTGTTCCCAGTATCCGTGGGAGCTGCTGGCTTCTCAGGCTGGCATCCTCGAGCCTTAGACGCCGTTTCACACGATGCCATTCTGGCATACCATTCTTGCCTCTTGCTTTCTCAAACCCGACAGAGCAAGAGCTAACATTCCGTGGCAAGAGGCAAGTATGGCATCGTGTAAACGGAGTCTTAGACTGCAACTTGCAAGGGTGACCCTATCGTTATTCCAATTACTGTATCAGAGCACCGCGGTGTTTGCTGTATCTTGTATCGTTTTGCATTACAATAGGGTGGTTACCCTCTCGTGATTAATTTAACTGTGACCGGTTGGGATTTAAGGGTTGGGTCCCGTCGAGAGCCTTGTTCAAGGGTTTCCTATGGACTCGTTAAAATAATAGCCAAAAGATAGGGTAATATTTTCGCAAAGGAGTTTTTATTTAATCGCTTCGTCCTTATTTTTAACCGACTTCAAAAAAAGGAGGAGGTTATATGTTCGGCTGTATGTATGTTTTTTTATGTATGTTCACCGATATTTCCGTCAGTTGTGGACCGATTTCCAAAATTTTTTTTTGTTTGAAAGGGTATACTCTTATAGTGGTCCCATATAAATTTTATTCCTGAGGGATTAATAGTTTTTCCGTAAAACTAAAACAATCACTGAACTTTAAGAAAATTGTGGCCCGATTTCCATAAATTTTTTTTTTGTTAGAAAGAGGTATACTCTCAAGGTGGCGCCATATATTTTTTTTCCTGAGGGATTAATAGTTTTCCCGTAAAACTAAAACAATCACTGAACTTTAAGAAAATTGTGGACCGATTTCCAAAATTTTTTTGTTGGTCCGAGTTTAAGAAATTTAATTCGGTAGATAAATAATTACAATCATTAACAAAACGTGACTCACAGAGTTCCTTATAAAAATAATATTGCTTAATGTTTCCAATAAAGCGAAATACCATAAAGTTATGAACGAGTTTAGACGCAATCAGCACAATAAGTCTTTCACGGAATTTGTAAAATGTTTCTTATGTTTCTTATTTTATCTTTGACTCCTTTATAGATTTAACTTCGAGGAATTGGTTTGTGATTCAAACACTTTTGGTTTCCAAATACTCGAATCTATTTCTGTAATTAAGAACAACGGAATGAAGATTATCTTTGTAAAATTAGGTACTTACCTATACTTATAAAAAAATACTAAAGACAACTTACGTTTATGACTAAAGAATGCTGATTAAAATTAACTTTGGTCACAGATAAGAATCGAATAGACATTCTTTACCACTAGGAATGGCTTAGCTAAATGGACAATCTCTATTCAAAGTCAAAGTCAAAGTCAAAAAGCATTTATTCAGTAGGACCGCTGGGTCTTAAAACTAGGTGATTCTACTCCTGTTCCTTCGCGACCAATACCGTGAATTATATATTAATTATATTGCAAGTTGTTAAAAAAAAAAGCTGTCCGCCCCGGCTTCGCACGGGTTTATTATAGGTATGTATTTAACAAAAATGTAATAACAACATGGGGGTCCCGGAGCGGGATGTATGATCCTTTAAGTTTAGAGGTTAATATGTAGGTAAGGTCTAAGGTAGGTAGGGGAGTATTGGGCAGTAAGGCAGGTTTGGACACCACCGGAAAATCCCCGTGTTATGCCGGCCATACACCATCATGCCAATCCACCATTAGTCATGCCAATCCACCCCCATACATGGTCAATTCTAACTGATCAAATTCCGATTTGACGATAGGCATGATGGTTTATGGCCGACATGACACGGGGGTGTCCAAACCTCTCTACTGCCCAATGCTCCCCTACCTCCCATATATATTTCATTGATATATTACCACTTTTTAAACTATCATGGTTTTCAACATTTTTAACACAGTTAACGGGATATTTACCATGATTTAATGTTTTTTGAGTTTCCCGATATTTCGGCGCAGTTACATACGCCATGATCAATAGTATCTATGGTATTAATCATGGTTAATATCCCGTTACCTGTGTTAAAAATCCCAGACACTTGTCCTACCGTACTAACTGATATTTATTCTGTGGTCGCGATGTATCTTACATTTTTAAACTCATGATAACTTTTGAATAAAATGTCCAATTTCAATCATTCAAAGTAATCGACGGGTACTGAAACAGCCTTTACTACGAAGAAATTTATTTGGATAAGAATAAATACCAAAATAAGAATAACGTGGTCTGCTTTTGGTCGTCATTTTTATTCACTTTTTAAATTATAAAAGTTGTTATTCTGACACAACCACAATAGTTGGACATATGCTATCGCTGACTTTTTTGTAGATATTGATACGTTCTTTAATATTGTAGAATATTTTTTTGTTCTATCATCAATAGTTTTCGCAGCGCACGCGATATGAAGAATTTTATGTTCAAAATTTTTACACCTTTGGTTACATTATTGCAATTTTCATAAGGATCTCAAATTTTTCTGAAAATAATTTATAGCCTATGTTCATCACAGATAATGTAGGATTCTAATGGTGAAAGAATTTTTCAAATCGGTCCAGTAGTTTCGGAGCCTATTCAATTCAAACAAACAAACAAACAAATGTTTCCTCTTTATAATATTAGTGTAGAAGTAAGTAGGTAGGTTATAAGAGCCTATTGAGTTGCTTCTTATCATCTAGCCCAAAACCAGTCAGTCAGGTAAGGTCTCAAAGATTTGAATAAAACTGCATTCCTAATAAGTTAATTTACCTATTTATTGAACAGGTTTGCGTATTGATGAATAGGGTAATCGCGCCCACACAATAGCTGGCGCGTCATTGTCTAAGTTGGAAGTTGGAACACTTGACTTCTACAAAAACGGTTCATTGTTGTGTGACCCCGGGGTCCTCTCTGTGTGCTAATGCGCTCCTTGCTGTGAAGACAATACAATGCACTTATTCGAATGGTTACTTGTTATGTTGTTACCATGAAAAAAAAAATTGTGAAAAAAAGCCTTATGCGCAATACTTACCTTGTTTCATCATCTCAGAGAAAGGTCCAAGTAAGCTTTGAGTAGGTATACTTGTAGTACGCTTTTCTGTCTGAGATGCAAAGAGTCGCTTCTGTTTCTTGATAAAAGGACATGTGAGATCTCACTCCACCATCAAAATCATCAGGTAGCTATAAAAAATGGAAATTGAGTATCTAATCTTCATCTTCTTTGCAGTTTTATTCCGGTGCCGACTGAGCTCTACTTAGTATCAATAGAAACTTTAATGTGAGTTTACATAAAGGTAGGTAGGTATATCCCCTATTGAACTGAATGTGTCCCCCGGCGTTCCAAGTAGGTTACGCATTCAGTTTTCAAAGTCCTCAGAATAGGTGTTGTTCGACAAAGCAACAACACAATGGATCGGTCTTCCATTCAGGCTCCAAGGTCTTTTCAGTTGAACAGTATTTCATCCTTGTTGCTGCGGAGAAACTCCAAAGTAGAATATCAATAATACGAAGGAGTGAAAATTATATTTAGGTATAATGCGTAAACTGCTTCCATAACATATCCTAAGTCGTTCAGCCGTTTCAGCGTGAAGGAGCAACAATCACCTTTCCATTCATTCGCATTTAGAAGATGAACATTTGAAAGATTCTTATTCTTTTCTCTTTAAATTCTTCAGATTTGCATTGCATCTAAACATCTTCTTACAATTTAGGATCATAGTCATGTTATCAAATAGCTGATCTTTTTGTTAAGTGCACAAAGAAGATCAGATATTCATTATCATGACTATAATTCGAAACTTCAGAGAAGGAAGTTCAAAACTGGACATCAAGCTTAACTTGATTTAGGTACTTATAATATTAAAGGATGAACCAGGATTCATCATCACCATCACCATCATCCACAGCCTGACTTCACCCACTGCTGGGTATAGGCTTCCCTAAGCTTGTGCCATCCGCCACGATCCTGCGCTAATCTGACCCATTGACGGCCCGCGACGTGTACAATATCGTCTGTCCATCTGGCCGCCGGACGTCCTACGTTCCTTTACCCAGATCTGGGCCACCATTCAGTCAATACTCTACTTCACCTATCATCATCACGCCTCGCTATGTGTCCCGCCCAGCTCCATTTTAGGTATTTTCCATTTTACTTTAGCGCACCATGCTCGGCATCAAACTTATAGACCGAGTTCCAAATGTCGAAATCCAAAAACAGACCAAAAGTCCAGGATGTCGGGAACCAGGATTGCATGGAAAGAATTCCCGAAATCCAAGTCCTCTCTCAAATCGTTTCATTAGAGTAGGTACAGGAACCTAATCCTAAATTGTTTGATACGATGCCGGTACTACAACACGCCTTAATTGCTAGAGGAACTTCTAAATTATACACAAGTTTATATTCTTAATTTATTACATTAACTTTAAATGCTGCTTTGATATCTTCAAAGAACCTATAAGTACTACATTATTTGAAAGGATATTTTGTTCTATTTTCGTGTACAGACAACTTTTTACTCAACAGTGTCTAAAATAGGCGCGCTCCTGCTCTCTAAAAATCATCTAGCTAGAACAGTCTTGTACAATATGATGTCTAACACAGGTTCGACATTAGGTACTTGTCCCTAAATGAAAAGGGTTACCTTTATGTATACTTTTTTACATCTCCTTTGGGTAAAATTTGAGAACCATTTGAGCAAAGTCGCAGGTGAAGGTAGTGAATAGTGTGTAGAATAGTTGGAAGTTGAGACGCCAGCGGCGGTGAAGCCTCCTTCCGGCGGGGAGCGGCACGGGGGGCGGCGGGGCGGGGGGTGGCAGCGCAAACAAGCGACATTCAATAACGAAGCGAACTGCGATCCGACATCAAAAGAACCTTTTTATACGGCTTTTTTTATATTTCTGGAGTTCCGTAAATTCCATACGATTTATAATCACAGTTTTTATAATATAACCCTAACTTCAATTACTTATTCAAATCAAGGTAAGTAGGTGAAAAAATGATGTGAATAAATATCACATCTTTGTGTTGATGCATGGGTAAGGTTTGATCTAAGTACTGCGTCATATAATCATTTCAAACGCAATTGTAATGAGATTCAATCAGAAACTACTATCGGAACGTGCTCTTGATTTCCATTTCCTCGAGGGTTACTGGAGATCGAATCGAAGAAAGCGGTATAGACAGACGGCAATCACGCAGGTTTTATTATACTTAGATATACGTCATGAGGCAGCGCGACGTGCGGATATTACCTGCAACAGAAACATCGCCTGGGAAATTACATTTCCAATAGCTCGCGGCGCGCGTTGCTCGGCGTCTCTCTCAGGCAACCGAGTCGGATACGGAACCCGGAGCGCGGTGTCGGCTCGCTCTTGGCCGTTTACTTTTTGTAAACAATCCTTTGTAAGTACGTTTAGGGCGGTCGTGATGCTAAATCGCTACTTATTTTCGATCTATTCACGATGTTGTAGTGGATTTTGAACCCAGCTATTGAACTTACGCGGAGCCGAAGTTTGTATGGCATCAAATAAACAGGTTTTATTCAGTACGCAGCGGTGAGTTGAGATTAAAATATGTGCTGTGAATTTCAATTCAAGTAATGTATGTAAAGCTTCGCTTCTCGAAATATTTTAATTCAAATGCTTTGCCTTAGTGATCGAAAACATTTTGCTTTGAAATATTTTCTACTTCTTTACATGTGCGTGTTCAGAAACTCAAAGCACTTAAAATATTTTCTAGTAGGTAGGTACTTAAGTAAATAAAGTAAAGTTGCTAGAATTCGTGATTATTTAGCTCTTAACATAAATAGCACGAGATCAAGAACCCAGTTCTCCGAACTACTTGGAAAAGCCAAACTTTGAAACAAACCATTTTAATCACAACTTAATAATTCAGGTCTACAATAAATCCTGGCATTTAATTTTAATCGGATTAATCGTAGCCGCGGGCGGACTGCGGCCCGAGCACAAGTTCGGACGCTATCGCTGTCGAGTGTCGACCCCAGAGACGACTGTTTTGATTCAAGCATTTTTGGAAGTTTATACATAGCTGCAGAAAGTGGATCCTGCAATTTTAAAATGTGGAAAAGTTTATCTAAACTTGTGCTTAATCCCTTCTGCGTAATTAAGTTAAATATAATTCGGATAGAGTGGGAGTCAGATGTGTCGTTGTGTAGGGGCGAGTAACAATGAACTAAAATTGTATACCTAATCATAATAATTTTAAGCAAATATGTCAGCCCAAGACTTTCGAGAAAATATATCGCACTGTATCACACATAATATGTATTATCTAAATTCCAACTGGTAGGTATACATACCTACGTCTGTTTTTGTGAATAGGTCTGTGGCACATTGTTGCTGACGGTTGAGATTGTAGCGTAAGCAATTTTATGAATTAATTAAAAGTATTTTATTATTTTTGTAGGGGCTGGGCTTTCAGATATAGGTACCTACCTAAATATTGCAATAAGTAGATTTCCGTTTGAGCTATAATTATTTTGGAATCCTTTATGACAAGCCTTTTGATGACTATTTAATTTTGTTTAAACTTAATTCGGATTTACACAAACGTTCCATGACGAGGGTACACAGCACGGACACGGGGTATTCAGAGATTCGTCTGATAAGCCATCTTCTCCTAGGACGTTAATGATGGCTTTGGAAGAGCCTTTTTGGGCCTAACTAGCTCAAGGAAGGCGTACGAATTAATGATACAATCACACTTCGTCTAACATTATTGTAATTCAATTTTTTTATTTAGGAAACAAAAACATGGTACAAACAAAAAATAGGAAACGATAATGTCCGCATTAGTTTAGAAAAACTGTGTCGCGGAAATTAACGCCCACCTCCGAGTACAGAGATATTTTCCACAAAAACAAAGTAGGTAGGTACAAAATACAAAATTTCACCATAGATGTTGGGCTGAGCCCATTAAAACAAAATCACAGATAACATCAATTATTATGCGTGAATAGAACTACAATAGGGTATTAGGATGAGTGTTCTTTTTCTGTAGTTTTTTTTACGTTTTGATCCCACTTTTAGAAATATTTCGTTAGACATTTTTCAGAAATCCTTTCTGAAATTAATGTGTTCTTCTCGTTATTTATAATCGCCCTTATATATATTTTGTTACATAGTGTTATTTGCAAACTAACTAAATTGTTAAACAGCCTTTTTCGTCTATCCATTGTAAAATTCATAGGTAGCTATGATGGTGGGGTTAGTACCTAGTAACTACCTATGTGTATGTGGCTACTTTAAACATTGAGGTCTGTTCATGGTGCCAGACTGCCAGCACGATAATGATCACGTAATGAGCGATTGTCGCTGGTTTCTCAGAGTCCTACATTACTTGGTTTCTTTTAATAATAGGCCGAGTACACATGCACGGCGCACGGCGGCCCCCCGTAATTTGTACGTCAGCTGCGAATGACAGCTCGTAATAGAAAACCGACCGAATCGATACACTGACGACCGAAGCGTCTCGGTTGACTCTGGTAGGGCTGCCTCGGATTTCAACTACTCTACACAAACTACCTACTAGCAGCCCCCGGCTTTGCTCCATGATTTACGAAGTACCAACATAGCCTTTGGATAATTATATCTAAAACCTATTAAGCTTTTCAGGCATGATTTATTTTTATTGTAGGTACGTACTTAATCGAAAGTGCACTCTTACATAATTAATATACCTAATCACAAACATATTTCAACAATATTTTTTTTTTCAGAGTAAATGTAACCATTTATTAGATAAGTACATGTCATTGTAGGTAAGTATATCGAATGCGTCAAGACTAGGTCCAAGCACGAAGTACCTAACTTTGCTAGCAGAATATGCACATCAAGTTACAAACATCAACAGCTAAAATGATAAGTAATAACCCTTATAAGCACTATGCCGTAGATTATCGAAACCCCAAAATTTAAAACGGAATAGGATTAATAGTCTCTGAACGATCCTCATACCCAACGGCATAATGTTCCTAAAAAAATAACGGTTAATTTCAACAAAAAAGTAATTTGGTAACAGTTCTCGGCTCTGGCCCTGCCCGTCCCGTGTCCGTTCCGTTTCATTGGTAGCATCCACCGGCCTTTGTGCTTTTGTTGTTTTTAGGGCTGTTCCTATAATGACCTGCTTCGACAATGAAAGAGAGATTTTAATTACGTTCTCGCATCGAGAGCTCTTGTGCACTCCGCCTTGCTTTTTATCGCTCTCACGAACATCCCCCATTTTAATGCAATAATTTGAAGTATTTGCTTTCAATTATAAAGCAAAATAACCACCGGGAAAGTGGAATTTAAAATGTAAAAATCTTTTGTTGATTTTTGTTAGAGGGAACGCTCTACAGAATAAAGCTATGTATAAGTACCTGCTGGTGATAAATGAATTTGGAAAATTATTCAGTAAATAAAGTGTTACAGAGTATTGAATCAACTGGATCAATCAACAGGAAGCGGTCCGTTTGAGTTTTTTTTTCGGAGGGCCTAATACTAATGGCCTATGAGGCCGCCGTTTTAGTGTTACTGGAACAGTCCAGTAACACTAAAACGGCGGCCTCATAGGCCTCATAGCCAAATGTATAAAGATAAAATTGTTGGTACCTCTGTAGGTACCAACAATTTTATCTTTATACAACCTTACAAGGGTTGTATATAGATGGAGGCTGGTGAAAGATATAAGGCTGGAGGTTATTGATGTAACTTTTGTACAATTCTTAGTTTAAATACTTAGGTCAATTATTATCGTCTTCTCTTTATTTTCTTTGTTTGTCAAAAGAGCATTAGGTACTCTTCAATTAAAAACTCTGTAGAGTTTAAAAGCTGTCATTGCTCATTAAAAGTCGCTCTCAGCTTACGACGAGGATTGCCGGCGGCTCTAATGAACCGACGAACAATACTTAATTAAACCTGTTTCGATTCACTCACAGCGCTAATTGCTATTAGGGGAAAGCACGGTGAGCTATGTCCTAGGGCTGCTATGGCTGCTAAATATTTCATCAACATCGCTTTCGAGACGTAAACCAGACTGAAAAGACATGAGACGAAAAACACGATAAGATACGTTTTTATTGTAAACTGTTGAATTTAACAAAGATGGTAGGTTTGTTAACAAATGAATTGTACAAAGTTTGCCCTTTTCGGACGTACAATATTAACATTAATAGTATGTGAGTACTTAGAAACTGAACAAACACATCTACCTATCTACTTAGACAATCTGTTTACAATCATCATCACTGTAGAATCCAGTGATTCACGCTCCCGACGATGCATCGCGTCTCGTCCCCTAACTAAACACTCCGACTTTTGCGCCACGACGCTTATCTTACACATTTTTTATGAAGAGGAAGAGGCTTAGCGTCAGCATCGCTTTCTTCTTCGACGTCTTGTCCTCCTGCTGATCAAAGTGAGAAAAGCTCTCAACAGATTAGAGTTCCGATGAGAACTATGGGGTAAAAAGGTCGCTAAGAAGTGTCTTTGTCTGATCCGCATTATGAATTGTTACCGTAACGACGCTTTAACCGTGATACCTGCTAATCAAAACTTCAACCATAAAATGTTGGGGACATTAAAGAGTCCTGTGGGGCTATAGTGTTCTGACATTCCTTTCTCTGAATCACAATAAAAATATCGCCATTGTCAGTATTTATTCGTAGTTGTTTTTATTGTGTAGTAGGTAAGTATAATTTAAAGGGTCTATTGGCTGACCGATGGTTTTCGACAGAATACCAGCGCCTCGCTACCTCGCTGTGGCGAGGCATTATGCTGTCGAAGCGCTTTTGCTGCTGTAGCACACATACATGACAGGCTTTTTGTTTTTACTTGTATTCTCTTTTTTTTGTTTTCATTTTGTTACTGTATTTTGTGTGTGCTTGAGTGGCAAATAAATAAATGTCTTTGTCTATGTCTAATTTCAAATTTAAATAATGCTAATCTGATACATAATGGCAAAGCAGTAAGTAATTTATAAACTATATAGAAACAGTTTCACAACAAATTGGAAAATAAATAAAAAACTACATTGAAAAGATTAAGATCCATCAAAGGTGGCAATCATAAGACTTGTAATATAAAGCCTTATTGGCACCAATGGCTGACACATAATACGGCTCTACAAAAACTCAGACGTACTTATCGTCTGAGTTTTTATAGTGGCTTTCAATCAGGCATATATTGTGAGCCAACAATGTCTGCAGAAATCCTAAATGTAATCCTCCAGTTTTATGGAAAGTGCTGTGTAAAAGCGATGGCCTTATAACATTGGTATCGTACTACACTTTACGTCAGCTTGCAGGGGTCACTTTGTAAGGGATATAAAAATACTACCTACATACTCGGGGACAAAGAGAAATAAAGTTACGTATATATTTTTTAAAGCTAGTCAATTTATTTATAGGGTACAAAGCAACGAACTATTACTTTTTATGCGCGGGATTATGGAATACATTTTATTAAGCTCACCCTAATTTGAGCTTATTTGTTCAGTAGAGCATATTAATTTTGCTCAAAAATATTATCTTACTCTCTGAGTCATGCTTACTTGCGTAATAAATTTTTCAACACACTTGCTCATAAAGTGGCTCTATGGTCACCGCAATTAGGCACATAATGACACCCATAATCAAACTGTGACTTTTTCATTACTATAACTCACTAGTGAGTAATAGAATTTTTTTTTAATTTTATTGGTTGAGTTGCTTTGTTCTTTAAAAAGTTTTTATTCAGAAAAAAGATCGTGTTCAATAGAACAAATAAATTAATGTTCCTATTGCTTGCTCGTTTCATGCAACTTCTTATTTAAATAGATAATTTTAACTCGTACGTGTTTAATAAATAAAACTTTCACTCAAATATAACTTTTGTTTTCTCTGTAATAAAAGAAAACTTTAAATTCCCCATTCTGTACGTGGCAGAATAGGCCGCAAACCCTATGCGCGGCGCGGAAATATAGTCTGTGGCCGATCGCAATGCGCGCGCATAGGAAAACTGATTCATTTTTCCCGCAATAGCGAAACATTTTTCACAACTCGTTTTCACTGTTGAAAATGAGTTTTTATTGTTATTTTATTCACAAGTATCTTGAAAAACGTCGTATGATACACGTGTGTATTGATGATTACCGTCCTCGGTTCTGTTATGAAAATAAAAAAACACCTCGGCGGTAATCACCAATGTTACACACTAGTACCATAATGTACTATTATTTGTGTGTTTATCATATTTTTTGGAATATAGCTTGATTTGTCAATTTTTATGACATCGTTTTATAGAAATAAGTACCTAAAGTTAACGTTTATATTTTGTCATAAGTGTCAGTATTGTTTTAGTGACTCAGATCGTCTAAATTGCTTACGCGCTGAAGTGCTTTTCAATAACAATATAAAGGGAACCGTGTAGATGACATCTGCAACTGTTGCATCGTCGACATTCTATGAAATAAACACGAGTTTTTGCTTTCCTTTTTATCACATTATCCGCACAGGGGTCCATTGAACGCATTAAGATAAAATATAAATGGGCGCACAGAAAACTTTGAATAAAATGTAGCAGAAATCCTTTCTGTTACAAATATCGATGTGTGCACAGTATTCCCGAGTCTCTCGATACGAGCTGAGCTGAAGGAATATTTCAAAGAAACTTTTCATGTTTTATGAAACGAGACGGCACCTAAAGCGATATGGAACAGGGTTTTTATTCCTCGCATTACTTCAGTTTACGGCGGCGCTCGGCGGGGGTCACTTTGTAAGGGATACCAAAGTGCTCGACGCAGGGCTCGATGAGCTTTTAATAAGTTGTCACGGTCTTGAAATGGGTTCAATGGCTAATCTTACAGATTTTAGTTGCTGTAACAAAATCCCATACATTATTATAAATTACTGGCCGTAACTTAATATTTCAAAGCATTCTCCGTTGCTTACAAAGACTGTAATATAAATATTAATTACAGCTTAAAGCGGCTACAAAATTTTATAAAAGCAAGTTAATGAAAAAGGCACGTTAATTCGGTATTAATGTACTTTTATCCATCGCGTGATGGCCCCGGGAGCGAGATTACTACAGACTTTTCTAATTAAAAATAATTTTGCCTACAAATGGAAATTCTGTTGTGGTTAACTTTCTAGAGGTGAACGACCTTTACTTAGGTTTTACTTGTCTTTATTTTGCTAAATAACTTAGTTTGAGAATTGCAGCGAAACGTGGAACCCGATGTTATCTCATTTTGTATCTTCTTTTGTGCCTTATAGAGTTCTGAGTGGATGTAATGATGTAGCCAAGATTCATCGATTTGAATAATTCTAGTTCTAAAATAAAAGATATGACAAACGTAAAATGTACTTACCTAGGTATCATGCAAAATCAGTAAAATCTAAATTACTTAGGTAACTTACAGAAATTATCTTTAGAGATATATTTTGTAACAGGATTTTATCGCGTATTACCTTTATTATTTCCCGACGTTTCGGCTGTATTGCAACAACCGTGGTCGCGGGCGAAACGTCGGGAAATAATAAAGGTAATACGCGATAAAATCATATCTCTAAAGATGAATTGTGATCGCGAAAGTTTAAGAAAGACTATTACAGAACTTACTTCGGAACTTGTAAAATTCTGTTAGTCCAAAAATGTTGTTTTGTCTCAATATGAAATAATTTTTTCAAGGGTAGGTATCCCAAACTTTTCACCCTAAAGTACAAAGAAACATGCTAAGGCCGTTCGTCAGAGGGACGAAAATATACTTAGTACATAAGTTTAAACAAACAATATGGCCAGTTTTAGTCACACTGGTTTCTATTGTTCCTAGGCTGACAGTATTGAATATCAAAAGTACAGAATATCTGAAAGAGCAACATATTTATTTGGATTCACGGAACCCTAAATTTGAAGTACAATACCCGCACATCCGCGACGAATCCATCGGCAAAGCTGCCGCAGGAAACTTGGTTTTAAGTATGTCCTTTGTCGAGAAACATAAACCTTTGAGAAAATACTGTTTTACCTCTAATGTAGATCAATAGACCTCTTTTATATCTATCTATCTATCCAGCCGGTAACACCTACTGTTGGGTATAGGCCTCTTCTCTTTCACACCACTCCTGGCGGTCTTGTGCCAGCCGGCTCCACTGCTCTCCTACCGCCCCCTTAATGTCGTCTGACCATCGGGCAGGTGGTCCGCATATCTCTTGGCCACCGTCTTCTTGGTCCCGTCTGGCCAAGTGGCCCATCTCCACTTAAGCCTCGCAATCCGTATACCTACATCCTCTTTTAT
Source organism: Epirrhoe tristata (assembly GCA_951394285.1). Lineage (NCBI taxonomy): Eukaryota > Metazoa > Arthropoda > Insecta > Lepidoptera > Geometridae > Epirrhoe > Epirrhoe tristata. The sequence continues at coordinate 201,640 of OX596153.1, forward strand.
ATAGGTAGGTACTTATGTGTTAAATTAATAGCTTCGACATCATCATTGTCATAAAATCTTAGTGGTGATTTCTTTGTCGATTGAGAAATTTCAGAACAAAAAACTGATGATCTGTTTACCTATACATCCTACGTTTTAGTTACTATATACTTTTTTGTTTGTAAATACATACATATTCGTATTATACATAGAAACACCCAGACCCGAGACAAATATTTGTAGATCATACAAACATTAATCCCGCCGCGGGGATCGAACCCGCAACCTTTTGCGTCGCAGGCGGGCTTTCGCCCAATGCGCTACAGAGGTCGTCAAAGAACTTGGGGTTCTAAAATTAATCGATAATTCCAAAAATATGTAACAGTGTGTTTTGTTTGTTGATAATTCATTGTTATCAAGCCAAGACAAACATTTGGAGGATCAGGAATTGTAAACATTTTCGTTGTTGTTTGGTACAGAGTTGAGTATTTGTGAATCTCTTAGTAATAGCCCAGGTACTAGTTAGGTACCTTGTACAAAGGAAATGGCGGCGTCCACTTCAAAGACCGCGACGCCCTCCAGAGCTATTGTTCAACTCACACAAAGCTGCCTCCGACAAGGGAGGCATCAAATACCCTGTTATAAACTAATTTAGCTCTATTTTATTATTTTTATTCCTTTTACGAGCTTCCTCCGTTTACTGTTACTGCTTTTGTTCCTGATAGGTTTTGTAATCGGTTATTTCGAAAGGTTTATTATTATATCAGGTAATAATGTTACTTTAGGTACAGTTGGAGTTTATTTTCGCCGTTAGACCGCAGATCACGATGTAGGTATTGTAGGTAGTAGAGGTAGTTATTATTTTATAGAGATAGATAGTACCCATCGATGAAACAACAATATCAGGAGATAAGCTAGAACACGTACCAAGAAACATAAATGGAGGGTTTCTCGGTTATAGTGCCGAAGTTAATATAATATCGAAAATTTATACAGGGTGGAATGAAATTACTCTTGACTAGTCGTAGTACAAAGCTTGATTAAATAATGATAAAAATAAATAATTAAGCAATTTCTTAGCATTTATACCAGCAAACATTTTTAATAATACACAACTAAGTAATTGCTTATTACCTACTTGTAGTAATTTATATCGCGGATCAAAAGAAATGTCTCTACTTTTGTAAAATTTAAATTATTTAAAGTAAAATTATAATCTGAATATTTTATTTCAGTTTTCGAGAGTTGTTTCCTTACACCCATAGTATAGATCAAATATTACTGCTGCTTAATAATTAAGGGGTAAGTATTATCCCAGGTATTATATATTATCCTATACCATATATCCATATCTCATAAAATAAGGTTAGATTACGCATACCTACCTAAGTTGAATAACAAAGGTACAATACCTAACCGAGTGGAAAAGATGAAACTGACGGATGATGAATGTACATAAACCTATGTTTACTTTATTATGTTAAAGCTAAGTCAGTGAACTTTTCGCCGTCTGCGAGTCGACACTTTTAAAGCATTGGAACTTTAAATCTAGAAAATGGATGTAGAATCTCCTTCCAGATAGCTCTAAGTGCGCGATAGAGGGAAGGAGGAGACGTTTTATTACACTTTTCCATCAGAATGTCAACTTCGGGGAGATCGATACTACTTGCAGACCCTAGCAGCGGTTCAATCGTGAGTTGTGTACATTTCGTGACACAAGGGAACTCACGTAATATATTGCTTTTGTTGTCAATGTAGTACAGGTATACTCGTAAGTACCTACCTACTCGTTTGTTTTCATATAGTTTATACGTTAGATCGTCGAAATTAGAGCGTTTTCATCATACGATATCGGAAGCAAGTAAAATGTATCAAATATGTCTTTCATATTATCCGATCGGATATCGGAGCTATATATACATTTTACTTACCCCGCCATCGTATCGGCGTCTGATACCGATATCGGATCGGATAATGTGAAACCGCTCTTAGGTGACGTTCTTATGTGGATTATAAAAGGCTTCCGTGCTACGGAGAGTTGTAGGTATATACTTACTGTTATCTAACCTAAACTTCTAAGAGGCACCGCCATGAGTGCAATAACTGGTGGGATAAAGAGCAGGAAGATAATGATGAAAATACTTATAAATAAACATAGTTTTTTTTTTATAAACAGAAAAACAAAGGTAACTGGTGCTAGCTGGAGCTGTCCTCGAAGAGACATGGGAATGGCTTCAGAATCGCTTGGCCGCACGTTCCGAGTATGAGTTTATATTACAAGCGCATCCACGCTGCGAAGTTAATATCATCCTAGAGCAGTAATTTAATATGAGCTAAACTTTTAGGTAAGTATTTCAGTTTTTAAACAGATACAATTATTTACAGAGACTAAGTAATACCAAAATTAGACTATCCACTACAAATACACATAGGTAGCTTTATAAAATACACAAGAATAGTTTTAGCTATACCTACTTACATATGTAAGTACTAAATCGTTTGCAAATAATTATCTTTAAATGTATCCAGGTTATTGCTAAAAACAAGACTCTTATGGACCGGCACAATACTAAAAGTAACGTAAAACGTAATTTATTTAGATTAGCGCATTACTTATAATTATAAGCAAGAGATTCAGTGGGGTTGATGTTGAGAGCCCCTCCTGCGTTATAATTAGTAGCGAAGAACTTAAGGCAAACTGTGCGTGCCAATATCTGCAGTTGATTGATGATCCAGACTCGCGGCCTTTATTCTCGCAAAACCCTATTCAGTCGAAGGGAATTTCTGCTTTCATTCTTTATAACACGGTTTTTTGTTACATTTTATTTGTACCTACCGGTACAACAGAGCACCATTCGTATCTGGTTTATACAACTGTAATTGTACCACGGGGCGGCATTCAGGCCTAATGTATAAAGTTACTTAAATTTTAAAGAAATTATGAACAGTCGATGTAGGTACTTATTGGTTACATCAGGAACCCGTATTGCTACGATGTTTCACAAATCCATCTGTCACTTTGTGAATATACTTTGCGCAGGTAATTAGGGCACAAAATGCAGTTCAGGAGGTAAGTTATTGATTGAATATCAGCTCCGCAAGCACAGTCAGCTAGGGGCTTCTTACCCCTCCCGAATCTCAATCTGGTAAACTATATTTGACTAGATAACATGGCCCAAGGGCACTATGTGTTTCAGTACAAGTATGCCCCTTGCCCCCCTGTCTGCTCCCGCAGCGGTCCCAGAGACCGCCAGTAAAAAGTAAAACTAACGCGGCGCAGATTGTGCTCGCAAATTGCAATAACTGCTCGCATTTAAAGTTAAACCGCGCAGCTCCACGTTTTACTATTTTATTAATTCTCTAAAAATCTAGATTGTTGGGGGCAGGGAGATGGGGGGGGGGGGGATAATCAGATAATACAGAGCAAAGGCTCATAACTCAGAATACCTAAAGTATTCCCTAATTTGAAGAAATTTTCTCTCTTCTTCTTTCTAAGTTATATACTTACCTAAGTTAATAGTTTTGCCTAATAATATTCGACAAAATTAGAATAAATAAAGACTTATTTATTCTAATTTTGTCGAATATTATATCCCTACAAAATGTAAAAGAGTATTAGGTAAGTATATAAACCATATATGGTTATTACACAGCCTATCCCATCCTTACTTCTGAATAGTAGGATAGTAATCTAGAGCCACTTTATTAAAATGGAGGGTCTGATGGCGGTGGAGTGAAGTCACGTAAAGTCTTGTATTTGGTTCGTGGTAATTACCGTTTATAATTAAGAAAATACGGTACTATTTGAACAAGAATATTACAATTTTCGAAAGAAAAAAGCCTCTTACAAACATATGGCAGTAATAAGCGGCCACCTAATTATCCTGCATCAGACGTGAGGGGGCGGGCTGTGTTGGAGGGTGGGGGGGGGGGGAGATAAGTACAGGGTGTGACAAAAAGGGGCAATTTGAAATGCTTCCGCGCGGAAAGTGTTATAACAACACGAGGGCTAACTGTACGTTATCTTTGTTATTGTCTTTATTGCGTACAGTTGGCGAAACAATTACGTTATGAAAGAACACAAAAGAGTCTGTAGATAAAGCTTTTGTTTGAAATGATTGACGTTGGGGTTCGGGAGACAAATCAGACGAGATACTAGAGAGCGGTGGGAGATTTCCGGAAGAAAACCAGACTTGGCGTAAATAATAAAAGTAATACTTACATTTTGAACGAAACTTTAAGTTAATTACACAATTCATGCTTTTACCGCAGAATACCTCTGCTGACAGTAGGTACCATAAAGCTGATTACTACTACTTACTATTTTTACTACTTAATAATTATGGCCCATAAGACACTACACTGCTACATAAAGTTACTTTAATAATCTTGAACTTTGATCAGCTAAGAATCAGATAGTGCACGTCACAGAGCAGAAACTTGCTAAGTATGACGGTAGATAAAAACTTTGCTACAAGTTAGATCGACTTGAGACAGTGATCCTCCCGATCCCAAGTTAACGCGTTGTGCCACAATCTCACTAACTTTTAGCTGTAGTAATATTGGAGGGCATTGTCGGCCTATTGGAAGCATGAACCTCGTTGTAAATAACATTGGAATCGTTGGATTCAATGGATAAAATAACGCACTCTGAATATAACCTTTGACTGGAGGGGAAATACTTAAAAGCGAGCTTTCATAAAGGGATGAAAAGCAAATGAGTTCGTAGCAGGTGCACGAAAGCACGAAAAAATGCGTTATATTGTGTAGGTATATTGTGTATAATATCAAAAAACCTCTCTTGAAGCGTCGATGATTGATAGTGTAGGTAGTTAATATCTGCAAAAGTCTACTCAATATGAATAGGTATATTGTCCTCGTCTCATTGTTTCACTCGCGTAAAACATGAACATCTAATAATTATTAACACCCCTGGCTCAAAATATCTGTTTTGCTCAAACTTTGCGACGAATGCTTATAACTATTTCAATCAAATCAAAAATACATTAAACTTAATCGCTAAAATAAGAAGGTACTATTACAGAAAGGGTTTCGTATTGTACTACATAGTTAATGCTTCCCATCTGCTCCGGTCTGAGGCTCCGGAAGTCAGGAGTTTACCCATTAGGCAGTAAGGCTATCGACCTCATAGTAACATGGCATGTTGTTCGTTGTTCCACTGGAAACAAACAGACATTGCGAGTCTAGCTAAAGATTGGACTTATGATTAGTCCTAGAGCTAAGGGTATCCAATCCACTGATCCTTCGTCGAATGTGACTTTCATCTAAATTAATGACATTGGATGGATTAGGTAGTCGAATATTTAAGGAATATTATTTAAGAGAAAACGATGGCAAATATTAGTTCGTTGTGCCATCAATTCATCGTACACTTGTGTTTGTGGACTATTATTTCTCCCCTAAATCGATAGAAGTCCCTCTCCATCCCGGATCCGTGCCGGAGACTTGTAGCCGGCGTGTCACGCGAGCGGTAGGCACGTCAGAATGTCAGCGATGTTACACTAACGGGCTGTGACCGCTTTCAAAATGAGATTGCTTTTTTGTTACGTTGACTGTCTGTCGATATAGACGATAACATTTTAAAATTGTTCCCGTGTGTATATAACTATAGGTGATTATGTTTCAGGTCTAAAAAATATGAAACAGAGCCGACAGGGAGAAAGAAATCTAGAACCAGACAACAATACCTATTATAGCCTAACCTTTTTGGATTTTTAAAGTAGGTATTTATTTTTTAGATTCTTTATTGTGCATTTATTTTTGTTTGTGAGAGAAATAAATACATGAGTTGATGACATTAATTCCTGATTCAAATTTTTCCCTCCCTACTAATACTTAGGGTAAAGTATGGTATAGGTGCGCTACTCTATCTTCACAGCGTGATTCTCATTCATCTAGAAGACAACGTCCCATATAACGCGTTTGCACTGAGTGTAGGTATACCATCATTTAGTATAGGGGTGCTGTAGTTACCTAAGGGCGTAAGTTAATCATAGAGATGATTGAATTATTTCATAGCAAAACCAGCTCAATCATACTCATAACGAATGTTCCATATCCGTCACTGTCGCGGCACTATCCCGGCTTACATTGGAAAGCAATTTATCCGTCTAGCCCCCCCCTCACCTCCCCCGTCCCCCCGCACAATCCTGAACCTGGGAACTCCATCAGCATGCCGTATTGCAATGTCAGGCAATACATGTTTAACTAGCTCCCGGCATTGACTTCGCTTGGCGCAATAGCTGCGAACTAATAAGGTAATTGGACCCCAAACTTTTTTATTTCCCTTGCGGTTTCTCGTTAGTAGGTACCTACGTACTTTTCTAGAAAAAGATGATTACATCGATTCAACTCTTTGTAGGTAAGTAACCTAATCATGTCGTTAATATTCCTATCAGGAAAGTGATTGAATGAAATAGACCTTCATGATTAGTTAGGGATGCTGTAGGTAAGTAATTGATGCCGTTTAGTGGTGAATAACAAACAAACTCACCGTAAACTTCTGTTATATAACCTGCATGTTTGATCCCATGCCTGTCGCTGTCAGAGGCAAAATTTGTGAGCACTCGCACATGCATGGCCTGTAGCATGGAGGCGAGCTGTATTACATTCCGTCCGAGCTTTGACGTTCCCAGCTCTGAATCCCTCCAATATCAAACGAACGAAGAGGTAAAACTCTTCCACCGCAACCAGCTGCGGGTAAAGAAAGATATTTCTTTCGCTTTTTTTAGTTGCGAAAACGGCCGGTAGGGTTATTCCATCCCGTCATGTGGATGATAAAAAAATAAATATCTACAAATGTTTTGTGAGACCTTAATACTTCTGTTATCGTATCTCCCATAATTCTAAATTCCTAAATAAGTACTCCGTGGTTCATATTAACTTACTGTTTTTTTTTTATTGACTTATTGTCAGCCAAATATAATATTTTCTTGTTCATCCATCTAACTCTTGGTTGTTGTACCTACTAACCTATATATCGGCTCTACTTAACCACACTATCATAGACATAGGTTCACCTCTGAGAGCGGTTCATACAACTTTTATTTTTGCTTAGTATTTTCCGTCTCAGTCATCGGCAATCGAGTTATTGGACATGATATAAAGTTTTTATAACAGTCGATGATTTATTTGGAGAAATCTTTGAGATTTCAATGTAGTCCGAACCAAAAGAACAAATCAAAAAAATAGTAGCAATAAGTTATGGTCTGGATTCAGGTGGAAAGTAGGAAGGTGCCTGAGATACCTACAAAAGCAGAAGAAGCAAAAATAACTGCCTTAGAGAGTCAAAAGAAATTGAAAGCATGATTACTTTCACAGATCGTAAGACAATCAAGCTTATTTGTAGACATCGAATGCAAGTCAGATGCTAGGTATACTTTCCAATAAATATTTCAGTGCTCAAATCAAATGCAAGTTTCAAACCTAACTTATTTCCTTACGATGCGACTTCTTCTTCACCGTTTGGGGTTCGTGTTAGGTCTTTAGATTGCACATTTTCGCGAAAGGCTGAAAAGATTGAAAGGTAAAACCTTCGGGTCGAAAGTTTTGAAAGCTCTGAAAGAAATAACTTTTTGTTTCTTGTGAATGAAGAATGAGCCAGCCTCGACTTTTGGTTGAAACACAAAACAGATCTTAATGCAATACATTTTATCGAAATATATTAACGTTGGTATATTGGTAATAGTTTTGGGCGATGTTATCTACTCGTATTATGTTTATTAATGTTCCGATGTTTATTTGTTTTCATTTTTAACGTCTTGGTCTTCGATCATTAATACTTTCTTACTTACCTACTTTTGTTATACCTACTCGTAGTCTAGAGGAATTTATGAAGCAATGGTTTTTACACAGTTAATGACCGTGAAGTTTGTTTGAAATTACATTGTGAAATGAAAAGTTTTTTTTTGTATTTTAGTCTTTATTTAGAACCTATTGAATTTAAGTTTCGCTACCTCCCAACCCTACAATTGTATCATGATGTATTTACGCCTAGCCACCAACTGGAAATGATTCCAAGAATATTCGTCTCCATCAGTCCCGAGGAGTGCCACCACGCCTCTTCATCATTACTCAGACGTCAAGACCAGACCACCTACACCACTTGTACTTTGACCCATAATACATTCAACATAAGACCCAGAATTCTCTGTCTGAAAGGATGGGAACGTGGTGGGAACAAAATATTCGTGTTATTCTAGACTGACCATAGAGCTAGAAAAGACTTTCAACTCTATAACAAGGAGGTAGAGTTGATAATATCGTGGTCTAAAAAGAAGGCTCGTGGTTATATGATGAAGGGCGGAAAAGGAAAGAATTGATGATGCTTTGATGTCATGAGTTATGGTAAAAATATTTCTAAGTAATGATAGTGCGTTGTAGTTTGTTTAGCTTGTTCTTCTTACATTCGAAAAGTAAACACAAATGCATGAGAAACAAAAAAAAACATCTTCTATTATGGATGCAGTCCATTTGTAAAAATATCTAAAAATTACCATGTCATTGTGTCGAACCCAACTATAGTGTAAGTTGGTAGATAGGTAGATATATCCAATTCGCACTTGGCCGGTTTAATTAAGTTAATACTTAATCATAAAATAAAATATAAATAATGATTATTAACTTATCTAAATATTGTGGTTATTCTGTCGTGGCAGGGTTAGTGGCGCCCTCTAAGTACAAGTAAATAAACTAAACGTCCCTTATACTAGCTTCAGCCAAAGCGTCATGCGTCAGTGGCTACTGGCTTGTAGAGCTAGTTAGCGAAGTGCAAGGTCGGAGCTCGCTCTACCAACCGACTGTTTAAGTTCCTCCGCGGCGCAATAGATGGCACTACTGTCGCACAAGTTTCGCAGGTAATATCATGGCTGAGAGGCGTAAACAAAAGTAATAGAAAATATTTTGCGGTAAACCATTTATTACGTTAAATCGCAAACAATAAGTAATTACACCTAGTATCACAGTTATGCAATCACTATGTAATTCTAAAACTAGCGTCACACGAAAAATATCAATAGGTAGGTAATATGGCATTATTTCCTTCCTACTTCGTAATCGATCTGATGCTTCCTTCCTCATTCGTTTTATTTTATTCAAGTTCAACTTCTAGATTTGTACAAAAACATGCCTCTCGAGTGGTTGCTGCACCCGTAGCCGAGGACGGCGTCCCCCCCGCTGCAGCGGCCGCCCATCAGCTCCTCCCAGCTGAAGCAGCGGCGGCCCACCATCGCCCTCCTGTCGGCGATCGAGGACGCGTACAGCTTCCACGCCTGGTTGTGGTCGCACTCGAAGCTGATGCTCCTGTGCTGGCACTCGGGCTGCTTCACAGCCACGCCGTTCACGTACACGTCGGTGTGCCCGAGCGGCTCCTCGATGCCCAGCACGCCCGCGCTCGAGTGCACCACGTGGACGAACTTCGCGTCCGACTTCTGAAGCCGGTAGTCCGACAGTCGGAAGCAAGGCTTCGCTGGGTCCAACGCGGTTATCCTCCCCAATTTCGTCTTCAGTCCTTTCTGGACCAGCTTACCTGTCATCCCGGCGACGTGCGCTCCGAGACTGAAGCCGATCAGATGTATCGATGACGCAGGGTATCCGTATTTGTTTAGGTTCTTGATGAAGTTGTAGAGGAGGTGCGAGACGGCGTTCACTCTGGACGCGGCGGAGAGGTAGCCGCGGCAGAAGGACAGTCTGGTGTCCAGGATGAGCACCGCCGGCTGCTCTTTAAGTAAAGCTGTGGTGAGAGCCTGAGCGGCTTCGTCGGTGGGGGTGTTCCACCAGCCAGGGATGTAGAGCGTGAGGGGCTCTCGGCTCTGAGGGCGCAGCGCCAGGTGGGCGCGGGAGACGCGCAGCGCGCGCCGGGACCCGCGCCGCACCTCCACCACCTCCAGCTGAGGCAGCTCCGCCGTCGCGCGACGAGAGAACAGCAGGTCCAGGGGGAGGATGTCACCTGGAACATCCAGACTTAGATTAGAGCACCCAGAGATTACATAATCCCATAACTTATCACTTCTGAAATAACTACATAGATGGGCAGTTCTAATAATATTGTTTTTCTTTGAATTCTTTGTAGTTTTGTATTCCGAAGACAAACAGAATTTTAATAATATTTTGTGGTTCTGACGTGCGAATAAAATTTTATAGCCGTGTGATACATTATTAATGTTGCAATTTCTTTGGGAAGGAAGTCGCACGCGCATACAAACAGTCTCATTAGCAGCGGTCAACTTGCCGGCTATTAGCCGAGTAATGGGATGTTAATTATTGATTACTAATTACGGACGATATCATCCACGTTGTGGGCCAACAGTGGATCAAGCTGGCATTACGTAGGACCGGGGAGAATGACAACATTGACAACTGATAAAATAATTATCTACTATACCGGCATTTTTTAAAATAAATAAGTATGAAAATTTTAGTTACTAATGCTACTTCAAAGTTTCTATTGGTTCGTAGCACTTGCTACGGGGTGCTACGAAATCTACGAAGTCAATGAATTTGGGAAACGGAAAAGCGTCAGAGTGGTCTGGTTCAGTTAAAAGTGAAAAATGTTACGTCTCAGGCTCTCGTAAACAAGAAACAATCACTACCTATTTAATATTTCTGCCATTTACTTAAATTTTATTGTGCTGAATATCAGCAACCAAAGGTTCGTAACTTAGAAGTTTCGCACATTTATTAAAACGCACTGTCGATGTGTCGATTTCACTTAATCCTCTATTCCTCCCTCCACACTCAGACACTTTTGTTTTACCACCACTGCCATAGATTCCATATCTAGCAAACAACCATCAATAAAGCACACCATTCGACAAGAAATAACTGTTTGAAAATTCACGAGTAATCAGTAAAACCTACATGCTGCCGAGGCAGCCTTCACCAGGTCCTCCAGGTTCCCGAGCAGGTAGTCAGGCAGCAGCCCCTCGAGGGCGTCCAGCGCCTCCCCCTGCGCCGGCGCAGCCAGCGACACCAGCGCTAGTGCGGCCAGCGCGAGCGCGCGCGCACTACTCATCGCTAACTCTCTGCGCAAGCGCTTACATAACACTACATATAAACAAACCTACGCTTCGAACATCCTTGGCGAAGAGCTGCCGTGACGCGACAACTTCGTGTACGAGGTATTCAGATGCCGTTGAACGTGACATTGCGATGATAACTGTGAATAGTCATTCCATTTGATTGGACGTGCCTCTGGATGATTTTACTGTGTACATAAATCATGCGCATTGCATTTTAGGGGTTATTTTATAAATTTTATATATGACAATCACAAGGTGGAAAAAACCATCAAGTTATGCATATGATACCTACCCACCAACTTATTATTGATAATCGAGTTGTAAGGTTTTATAGTTCACATTTTTTCCTCCTACATTTCTTACTATTTTTCGACTCTGCTTATAATTGAAGCCTTATTATCTGTGGACTCGACTCCCACGGGAAAGAGACGTGAGTTTATGCATGTAGTATTCGACTCATAATTTGCCGATGCAGGTACATAATATACCTACAGAGATAGACCTTGCAGTTTCGCTGCTCCAATACAAATGGGCAGTAACCCGTCCAGTACACGGCAAGAGCCGGAGCCACACAAAGGGCATTACAAAAACAAATTATCATAGAAATATAATAATTCAAAGCTTTATTGTCTTCCCAGTCGTGGGCGACATACCGCAGCACCTTATTTACAGGCGGTAGTGAATTGATAAGCGACCACTCGCTATATTGAAATTCACAAGGTTGATTCTAAAACGGGTAAAAATATCTGTCGACTTTTGGTTTCTTTATCAACTATGAATGGGCAGCCCATATCATTGAATAGGTAACCATAAAGATAGTAGATTGCATTTCAAATTACTACCATAGAAAATTCAACCGAAACATGATCCCAATTATAATGATTCACAACTAAATAAATCATTTTCTCGAAGAAGACATTTTTGCGAGTTGTTATGTTGGTACAATGATGGTCCGTTAAACAATATTCCAGCAGGTAAATAAGTGAATGAAATGCATTATTTAAACCACAAGCTCAATAGTGTAAAACACAGAATTATTGTTATTTTATTTATTAATTTTTATTAAATTTTTATACGTAATGGCCTGCAGTGTTATGTCTCATTGTTCATTTTGTTTCATATCCATGTGGTGTGGAAAGATGGTGTTTACTCAGATGCTGTTGTTTGCTTGGTATTGGTTATTGGAATACACTTCTACAAACACAATTTACACGAAAATTCGACCGCGTAACCAAGATAGCAACTCATAGGGTCATCATTAGCACCGGAAGTCTACTTTTCACAAGCCTGTGGTCTTTTCAATCGTTTATCTACTACTTATACTTTATAGTATCGATTTGGTGGTGGTCCGCTAGCTGATGCCGTTATAACGATCTACCTTCACGTCACTGAACGCACTGTACAAGGACTTGGAAGCCATCAATCATCACAAGCACCTATTTATCTGTTCTATTCATTAATTCAGAAGCTAAAACGAGGACGAAGAAAATCTTAAAATGTTATCATACAGTGGCGTCGTACAATCTTTATTGATTTATTTTATGGGGAAAAACACAGGATTCCACATACTTGTAGATTAGAAAAAATGTTGCCTTGTCATTCTATGTTTTATTGAACTGTTCTAATTCGTCCTCATATTGCACATTTTGCATTTACTTATCTTTTTCTACAAACTGTCTCGTAGGGACAAGCTTCCACGTAGTTAATAAAATTCTGACTACATTACATTCGTTAAGTGTTTTAACTTCATTTTAGAATAATACATTGTATGAAATGTTCTTCTCGTCAAAAGGCGTGGAGTGCAGTTTGCCTATCTGTCGGTCACGTCCGCCGGCTGTTAGCCAACCCGCGTCTTGACATTGTACCACCACATGATTAGTCAGCCTTTCCTTGTCTATGTAGGTACTTCATTATCTAATTACAAACACGTTAATTGTAGGCTAACATAACATTTATTGCACGGATATTGTCGTTGTTACCTACTTGACTCGCCTGGCTACTTTACTGGCATGATCATGTTCTGTTATTAATCTTGCTTGAGAATTGTTTCGTTGCCTAAAGTAGATAAGATAACTCATAAATACAAAAAATGAAGTCTATACCAAACCAAAGACAATGTAATACAATGTCTGGTAGAGATCGCTTTTTAGCGATAAGACCGCCGATTGTATATCATAGTTAAGTTTTTTGTATGTTTTTGTTTTACTTTTTATGTGGTGTGCAATAAAGTATTTTCTATCTATCTATTTCTAATACACTAGACCAAACTAAAGAAAATCATAACTTATTTTGTATTTGTATTGTATTTGTATAACTCAGTTTGAGTCGGTAAAAATACAAGCTTTAAATGCGATCTTACGTAAGCTGCAAGCGTCAAGGTTATACAATAAAATTCGGGTTATGCTGGTTATGCCAATAATTCTATTAAAAACACAAAGTCATAATTTGCATTTATAAGATACATTCTGGTTAGGTAGGTACTAATACTTGCATACCTACCTACTCAAATGTCTAGGTAAGAAACATTGTATGTATTCGCGAACAAAGAGAAAAAACACCGCTTTTGCTAACGATCAAAATGTCAGGTAATTGCCGAGGTTGCGTTAATTTAGTTAGTACCTATGTATGCGGTTTTCTGATAGTATTTATTTAGTCATGCTTGATAATTTAAATAAATAACTATTCAATAAGGAAGCCATTTCGGAAGTTCATCTTGATCAACAATGATTTTAAAAGGCAATCTTAGAGCTCGATTCTTACCTGCTAAAGGCCATGTTCAAGGCTTTCTGATAGTTCAAACCACTAAAATGTTGTTCTAAATTTATCTAAATAGAAAAACAGACATCTTTGAGAATTATACTTGGGTTTTCAGTGGAAATTTTAACCGGTGTTTTTTCTATGGTAAAACCTCTGAAAGTAATCGCATGCTTTCAAAGATTGGGTACCCACTTACCCACTTTTGTAATAGATTAAATGCATGTATTACAATGGTAGAATTGTGCAGTAATTTGACAAATAGGCCCATTACTCCCTTCGATATAAGATGTGTTTCTGTGCCACGGCCAGCAGTACCAATGTGACCCCATCATGGCGGGCAGCAGTGTTCGGTGGCTAGTCCTGATGCTGGTGGTCAACTTGGCTTGGAGTAGTCCGGTTGTAAGTTTTCTTATTATTCTTCCCAATCCCGGTCGCGAAGGAACAGGAGTAGAATCACCTAGTTTTAAGACGTTTCAAAGTGATCCCAGCGGTCCTACTGAATAAATGCTTTTTGACATTGACTTTGACTTTGAATCAGTCACACTCAAAAATTACACTTTGTGACCGATACAGTCGTATACCCTAACAGTGACTGGTTTGAAATCTGCTCGTCTAGTTTTTGTAGAGCTCATCAAAGCTATTTTGAACTGTTTTGGTAACCAACTGATTAGATAACTTTTTAACAGAACAGAGATTGAAGTTAGACGCTGCTGATGATAAAACTTGTCGCATAAATTTCAAAGGTGTTCATATCCTTACCAAAGTCTCATACCTTGCAGTCCTACCACGAGCCAGACTCCCGGCCGCTAGTAGACCTGGGCCAGCGGCTGGTCTCCCACTCGTCGCTCCTGGACCCTCGCAGCCAGGACCCGCGGCTGCCCATTCCCACGCCGCAGGACATCGAGGCCATCAAGAAGGTCGCGCAGATCCTCGTCATGCTGGGAGAACAGGTATTAGGGTGGGTTGCCTTCTGAGATCTGGCTAATGGGATAATACTTAGCTAATAGTCATTAGTAATTTTTTGTAATGTTGTGACGCGTGACAGAAATATGAACATGACTGCTCGTAATATCCACGTAGCTTTAGAAGTACAGCAGCAGCTGTTAGCTTTTAGAGTAGTGATTGCTGCGGAACTGACAAATCTGGTAATCTTTATGGACAGCACAGCGACCGAAACCAGGAGCAGGTTGACATGCTGAACCGCATTGTCGACACCCTGAGAACCCTCAGCCCAAAGCTGACGCGGAAGCAGATATATGTAGGTACCTCCTCTTCCGTCTTGGGCTATCGGGGACCATTTGATGAGAAGAGCATCCATTTATCTAATAATGAAAATTTATTATTTACTTGAGTTTATGAGTATTGGCCTCTTGTATTGGCCACAGGTGATACCAGCGATCGTGGGCGACAGCAGCACCTCCCACACCAACGACCCCGTCGAAGCCTAGCAACTTCAAGGATATACTTTTTTATGTTATTACTTATACATAATAAGTAATAAGTATACATATTATAGTTTAGTAAGCAACTTTCGTGTAAATATAATCAAGCATTTAATTTGTGAGAGCTTTTTTACCACGATATTTTACCCGGAGGCACGGAATACTAAATACGAGAACAACTTCTATGTGAAGGTTTAACACGCAAAGCGGGGTCAATAGATTACCCTGCAGCTAGGTGTAACCGTATCAATTACACTTTATGCGAGCCTAATCCATCACCCACTAGACTTTTTTTGATACTTAACTACAGATAAGTTTAGCAGTCGTTCATCTTGTTCTCTAAGAATTTCATGCTTAGTCACATAAATGCTAAGCAACACTAGTAACAGGACAAGTCAACAGGACAACTAAACATTACTTTCCTTGTTCAAACACATTATGCTAACAAACTCCAAATAGGATATATTTGCATACTTGTACGAAGGTATCTATGCTGGTGTGGTGTGGTAGGTACCTATGTGAAGTTTGTTCAACTTTGATATTGGACTATCCATGACCCAGATGCTACACCAACTACTAGCTCATCTGTCGCGTGCATTGCTTACATAAGCATATTACATCAATTTGTGTGCCGCATATTGTTTATGGTTTATTTTAGAAGTTTAAGGTCAAATAGACCAGTCGCATAAATTAACGAGACCTTGATTAAATTGATTTATTTGCCCTTTACGCAAGGGCGAATAACTACGCAAAAGGTATTCTTCATTCATCTCCTTCAAAGACTAGTATTGTTGAGTGTGTTTGAGCAGAACATTACTGTGATTTTTTGCTAGAGATCTTACAATATGGGCCCTTGTGTTTGCAAAAGCCTTATACTATGTTGTAGGTATCTATATTAAATCAGAATTAACAAGATATTTGAATGACATGGCTTGGCCATACAAAGCAGATTGGAACATAGAGCCTAAACTGAGAAACATCTGTGAGATAACACGCAATTAAACACCATAACAGATATTTAGATAACTGAACCAAGGTGAAGATCTTGTTAACCTCATTCGAGTTTCGCAGGAAATGACCAAAATCAGCGATACTTAATGTCTAATTTAAGCCAATAAGCGCTAAGCAAGCAGTTACTCTTCGACAATAGTGTATCTAAGGTCATATTCAATTAAATAATACCTAAGTACAAAGTACCTCTCTTAAATAAAAATACACTGCAATAAATCATCACCTAAGAACATATAATATAAGTATACCTATCATTATAACCTGTATTGCACGTAATTTATTTAGTTTGTTCTCTACATCTTGACCGATTCTATAGTAACTCCCTTGGACTCCCCCCGTGAGCTGCGCCAGCGCAGGCTGCAGTGGAACACCAGCTCCGACACGCTCACCACGGAGGCTCCTACGATCAGAGCCCACTCGCTGCCCAGGTGCACTGCAACAGACAGACTAAGCAGTTCCTTGATATTAGCGGTGAGCTGGCTTGGCTTGTCTTCACGCTATGTGAATCAGTCATAGTGGCCAACGTCTACTCTTACGCTGCTTTTCAGCTTACTAGATTTATTCCCGCAAATATAATGTATAGTGAATCATGAGACAAAGAATACTCGTACAACAAATAAACGACATTCTTTTTTGTAATACGCAAATTCATTCGAAAGCTATTTAGAAATTGACGGACACAATAGCATATGCCGATTGTATCGCAGCAATAATTATTGTTATCATCAAAGGCTAGGTGAGGCACTATCCAATTCACGTTTGTTGTAGGTAAATAGCAGAATGGCGCCTCAATACATAATTACTAAGCTAAATTATTTTAATCTAATCGGATGAAAACCGTGTCATAGAAGCTTTTGAATTTACTTCCTTATAATAATTAGAGGTCGACCTTCTCTTTCAAGGCATCTTTTAGATCTTGTCAATTTGTTATTTTCTTTGTCGATCAAATATTTTTTATCAGCGTAGTCATCTTTATTCATTAGTAGTTTCGTTATATTTTCTAAACTACCAAAAATTCTTGGACTGTACCAATTGCATGCGGTGTGCTGGCCGTGCATTAAAATTATAAACAAATATTTTTATCATTCGACATGTCATTCTGCTATCAGTTTTTTATTTGGTCAAGTGCTAGTCGAATGAAACACTGAGAATTCTAAACCTCTACCTATTTATTACTAAGTACATACAGTCTAACTGCACGATAAGTCGACAACATCAAAAAGGACCATCAATTTGAGATGCGTGAGACACAGGACTGTGGTTGATGACATATTAAAGGGAGGCCTCTACAGCCAGAAGGGGGATATTCCCTAGGTAGGTCTAGGTACCTATTGACTGTGGATGATGATATTGTAAGCGAGAGCTTGGGCTTTCGGTTTGTACTATTCCTATAAATATCAGAGTGATACTAGAGAGTAGAGATAAATGTTAAAGTTTCGAGTAATGTGCTCATGCTGCGGACCTCATGCACCAAGTAGGTACTTATTAACAGTGTTAGATGCGCTACGGAACCCTTGTAAGTAATAACATAGTATAGGGAAGTAATAACGAACTGTATCTACCTCGGGAAGTACCTGCCGTGCGTATAATGACTTCATTATTTTTTTACCGGCGCGATCGTGTAGCCAGCCCGCCCACTTTTCACGGGCGTAATAGAGACGTTTAAATTAGGGGTTGAAAGGATAGTATATCATGACAAGTCTATTAGTGATGAGAAGACGACGTTGACAATGTGCCGATGTCGATAAATTTTTTATCCTTACCTACAGTCTGTGTATGAAAAATCAAAGGCAAAAAATAAATAGATTTTTCACACATTTTAAGACAACAGACTGATATTGTATAAAATTGGTTTTTCATCCTTGTGGACACTATGAAATCAGGAAGCCAATTTACATTGATTCCCGATCTAAAACTCAGTAACACATTTTTTTTTCTTTTTTTAATCAACCTATTGTGTTCCACAGCTGGGCAAAGGTCTGCCCCAAAATTTTCCACACAACTATAAAAAAAAAATACTTATCCACTTATTATTACTTACTTCTACTAATTCATTGGCATTAACCCTTATGAAAATTTTAACAAGAAGGAAACCTTTAAAAATGTACGTGGAAGGATCACAAAAAAGTGTTATTAAATTTAACGTTCCAATAAGGCTCCCTATACTTCAAGCTGATTTTTATGTCGAGGGGTTGAACCGGCGCTGTCGGAAAATGATATAAAAACATTGACAAGAAAATTAATTTCCACTGTACTGTCCACCCGACACGATGATCAGAACATTCCTCGAAAGCTTGGAGGATCCCCGCCGGCCCCTCATGGCGCCCAACTACTGGGTCCTGAAGCAAGTAGGATTCATACTCCCGAAGAATACTATTGCAAAAACTTTGTACATCATCATGCACGAGATAGTAACACTTTTCGTCGTCACGCAATACATGGAGCTCTACGTGATCAGATCGAACTTAGATCTGGTGCTGACAAATCTGAAGATATCCATGCTGAGCGTGGTCTGCATCTTCAAAGTGAATTCATTCGTGCTTTGGCAAAAACAGTGGAAGGATCTGTTCAGGTACGTGACCGAGGCGGACAAGTTCGAGAGGATCCACCAGGACGCTCAGAAGGGCGCGATCATCAACCGATACACGAAGTACTGTCGTCGGCTGACCTACTTCTACTGGGCGCTGGTGTTCCTCACGCTTCTGACCACAGAGCTGCAGCCTCTGATGCGGTATCTGACATCGTCGAGCTACAGAGACGGGGTCAGAAATGGAACGGAAGGGTTCCCTCACATATTCAGCTCGTGGATGCCGTTCGACAAGGAGCACGCGCCGGGGTGCTGGCTGACTGTGTGCTGGCACACGCTGCTGTGCGTGTACGGAGCGTCGGTGATGGCGGCCTACGACACCAGCATGGTCGTCATCATGGTGTTCTTCGGCGGCAAGCTGGACCTGCTCCGCGTGCGCTGCCGCCAGATGCTGGGACACGCCGGCGCAGGCTGGGAGGAGGATAAGGCTGATGCCGTCGTCAAGGAACTGCATCAAATCCACGTCCAACTAATCAAGTAAGTATGTATTGTTCAGGTTTTTTTAAATTCCTTAACGTTTATTAAAGCCATTCAAGAAATCAAGCTGCTATTTACGTACAATTTACACGGTGTAAAACTGAGTTTTTCTTTTAAATCTCACTCAGTCAGGAACTTTCTTAATTTTTTTTCTGCAAGGCTTAATAAACTCAAATAGAACAAACAAACAAAAACATAGTTTATCAAACCATCACTTCAAGATAGGTAGGTAATCTTAAAATTACAAAATACAAGGGTGAGAAAATACAGATAAGAGCCTACTAAATCAGCTGCTTATTTCTCTCTATTCAGGAGATATGCTTTCCTAGATATTTTCTGACTCATTTTACGTCGGAAACTGGTGCCTTTGTTTTAGAAAAATCTTTGTTGTATGTCGGTAGGTACCTGCTACCTACACAGCGCACTCAACGATATGTCCGTCGGGAAATTCCTAACGTTCAGTGTATTTTCTCATTGCGCTAGACTGCCGAGTGAAATTGCTTCGTGTCTACAATGCCTTTGACTTCACATGAAATAAAATGTTTTAACGGTGTCGAGCAAAGATATTAAATTCCTTATAAAACGCAGTATTTGAATAAAGCACTAGAGAATTATAATCTTGGCTCTAAACATAGCTTGGTGTGATGTTTTGGTAAAATTATAATCGTAAAATAATAATATGCATAACATTTACCCGATATGAGCTCTACGACACCTTGAGTAATGGAAATGCTTACTTTGAGAAACGTTTTCAATGTAACGTGCTCTCAAAATTGAACTCAAATCTTTTTACAGGGATTTACTTATTGGTTAAAAAGCCTCTCCAGTCGAACATAGAAATCTTTGCACATCAAATTAAACGTTCAGGGCAAACTGCAGAAAGTTAAATTAAGTACTGTAAATAACATAAAATTCACTAAAACAACAATTTTCAAACGAATACCACATAAATAATTTATAATTTTATATAAATACATAACAATCATTTATTTTAAGAAATGTATACTTATTAAAAATTCATTCCAATGTGACTTAAGTGAATCCCTACTCACTGAAAATTAAGTTTAGACAAAAATAAGTTGTAGATCGCGTACAGGGTTTTGAATCGTGAGAACAATTAATTTATACAGGGTGTAAAAAGACCTCTACCGAAGCCGAAAGGGGTAGGTACAGCATCCCAAAACATAGCCAAATCCAAAAGGATTTTCCAAAAAAATCATTATATCCGGAGAAAACCGACCTCGCACAGCTGGTCGAGCGTATTCTATGTGCTGGGCGCGTTTTTATACGTAGATTGCTGGATTTTGAGTTTTAATTGTTTTTTTCTTTTATAAATGAAATGATTAGGTAGGTATCGTCTTATTATGTTGTACTAGTAGCAAACAACTAGAAAATAAAATATAATGACGTAGCTAAGTAAAAAAAAAAATTGCGTATTTTTTTTCGATAAATATGTTCAGAATCATGGTCTGATTGCAATCCCTCAGTTTTCGGTAGCAATCTTTTTACACCCTGTATAATGTGAGATATAAAGTGAATTTAGAAAAAAAGTATATAGGTCTTCCTTTTACTTATTAAGAAACAAATCAGGATTACAAATAAGGACAAACCTAGACTTCTGAAAACACAAACTGAACAAAGATGCACAAGAAATTCTTAGCATGTCTACTAGCAACATACCATTATTAGAACTTCTTATGGCATGGAGTTAAAGCGGAAAGAAATGTATTCTTGCAAAAACAATAAAACTATCGATCCGTTTGACTATAGTAAAACGTGGCCCAACAGTCTAATTTCGACAATATCGATACTTTCCCGGGCCGAGGCACCATGCCCCGGACTAGTATTGAACTACTCCCGTTCGACAGGAATTGTCCAAAACAGAACCAAGCGTTAGCCAGACCCGCCCACTAATTTGGGCTATGTACGATGCCATACATTAGACACTTATTTGTAAGCCAGCCACTATTGGAGTAAATAAATGGTTAGTGACTTGTTTTACCAAAATACGGGGTGCTTCACCCAAAATCAAACTCGTTACAAAGCCACATACCTATATTATTAACTTTACGAAATACTTACTCTAGAATCAATAGAGCCATCTAGAGACTTTACAAACGATCTATAGATAACACTAGACTATCTGCAAATCGAAGAAATAGATGTGTCGTGGCTTAGTGATCGTCTTACGTTTACAATAGTGGCTTACATTTGCAATAGTGGCTAGCATTGTTGGTTGTTTGTTGCCCTGGTTGCTTTTTGACTTTGACTTTTGTCGCAGACACTCTCGACTGTTCAACTCGCTGCTGTCGCCCGTGATGTTCCTGTACGTGGTGATGTGCTCCCTGATGCTCTGCGCCAGCGCTTTCCAGCTCACCGTGAGTAACTTCTGGCTAAATGCTAGCAGAATTTGAATCTAGGTATTATTTCAAAAGTCAGCTAGATTCTCACCGACTAACGTAACGTAACGTGATTTCATGAGACCATATTTCGGATCACGTGCTCGATAAAAACCATTTTTTTTGTAATGAATAAAGTACAAAATTGAATTAGTGTTTGTCGTAAACAGTCGGCACCGAACGCGGCCCAGAAGCTAATCATGGCTGAGTATTTAATCTTCGGGATTGCGCAACTCTTCCTCTTCTGCTGGCACAGCAACGATGTTTTGATAAAGGTCGGAGTTATATTCTTTTAATATCTTATTAAAGTAGATATCAGACCAGACACTGCACTAGCCCCAAATCGTGTTTGTTGCCCTGATTTTTTCCAATTTTCGTGGCGAAAAGACAGCAAAAGAATCATCCAGCTCTACTTAGACGATGCTAGTGATCAAAGTTTTAAAAGTAAGTTCGTATAAGTTAGTGGCTAAATCGGGTGATGAACTATTGAATTCCAAGCTAATTAAATATACTTTTTTACTTTGACGTATGAATTGTAAACTGAAAAAACTATATCTCATGCAAAATCAGAAACACAGGATGACAGGCTGTCAGTTTGTTGTGATACTGTATCGTTTGGTGTGCAGAGTGAGAGTGTGTCAAGCGGTCCGTACGAGAGCGCGTGGTGGGCGGCGCGCGCGCGCGGGCGCCGCGCCTGCCTGCTGCTGGGCGGGCAGCTGCGCCTGTCCGTGCGCCTCTCCGCCGGACCCTTCGCCGACCTCACGTTAGCCACTTTCCTCGCGGTCAGTACCCCACCCGTACTTGAGGATTTTTTTCAGCATCTGATCGGTATCTCTTTTTGAGGACGATTGCGTTTGAACTAAGATTTCTTAGAATTTGTGCACACATCACATTAGGGACACGCCAACAGTATCGGGAGAAGTAGGGAACAAGTTCATACGGTTTGACTTTGTCTCTTCATACATCCACATACATAACGTATATATAATATTTATTTATATACCTACACACAATTAATATAATTTAGTTTACTTATTACACATTCACACAAACGTTCATACCTCGTTCATACCCGATAAACCTTATGTTCGCACTACAGTTCATACGTTTACACTATGTTCATACTTATTACTCCATCATGTTTACTTCATTTCTTTTGTTCACCAAGTCATGCCTACCCACATCTATGGGATATTATAAAACATGATAATTTCGAATTAAATATTTCATTGATAAGGAATGCCACCTGGTTTTATGTAATTATCGAATACCTATTCTTCTCTGTAGTGTCGTTCTAAAGTAAGTTTCATTTATCGATGAATCGCGCCGAGCGCGATTATGTTTTTTGATGAACATACGAAACAGTTGAGTACTCCCCGCGCCCGGCACATACCCCGCTCGCGTCCAGTGAGCGCTGCCGGCTTACGTAGGAACGAAAACTAGTTCGTATGGGATCTTCCGCGCGCGAACATATTTTATCGCCTATCTTTTCGCTTGTACGTACTTACGCGCTTATTCTCTTCGAGAATTTTATTGTTCTGCTTTCTTCTTCTACTTTTACCTACTCTTTTCTACTGTACCTATTGCTCCTTCTATTATTTAAATTGTGTGAGGCTTGTGGGCCGAATAAACTCTGTGGACGAAACAATCTTTCTACTAAAACCTGGACCCAACATCATACTACCTCCACAGACTTCTTTTCGTGACTTCTGCCTATTCTTTTGAATCAGTAAAAATTCAACGCGGTGCGTGCACATAAGGTACATAAGTATCAGCAGAATCGGACATAGGGGATTTCAATTTGAGGAAGCCGTTTATAGTCAACCGGTTCCGAAAAATGCTCTATTCCACTCTGATCCACAAAGTTTCCACTTTTTCTTCCACTCTAATCCATCAGTTTTGTTTCCACTTTGAGTTCCACTTTGATCCAATATTTTTGACTTATATTTTTACCTTTAGAGATATATTTTATAACAGGATTTTATCGCGTATTACCTTTATTATTTCCCGACGTTTCGGCTGTATTGCAACAACCGTGGTCGCGATACAGCCGAAACGTCGGGAAATAATAAAGGTAATACGCGATAAAATCCTGTTATAAAATATATCTCTAAAGATGAATTGTGATCGCGAAAGTTTAAGAAAGACTATTATATTTTAACATTGTTTCAGATTATAAAAGGGGCGTACAGCTACTACACACTGCTTCGAAAATAACTTCAATGACTACACGATCTAGCCTTAGCTTGAGAGTACAAAATATTTTAGTGATTTTCACGCTCTAGTCATTTAGCTGAGAGTTTATCATTCACATAATCTAATAAAATAAATATTCGATAGCAGAGTGTATTTTACTTTAGAATTCTGGGTAATTAAGTAAACTTACCAAATATTTGGTCCCAGGCGGAGTTGCTCCGGGACACGTACGTCTTGACGGACCCCGAGGAGTAGTACAGCCGGATGGTCGTCACGTTCTGCACTGGAATGTCCTTTCTGGAAACGTTTAGGTGGTTACTTACTGTTAAGCGGTTCATGATCAACAGCTCAACTACCTAGAAGACTAATAAGATTGCTTTAAAAAATGGGAATTAAAGTAGAAAGTTCGACACGATTAGTAGGTATAGGTACCTAACCTTTTTTTTTTTTTTTTTTTTTTTTCTTTTTTTTCTCGCTGGGAAAAATGCATTACGCATCCCCTCCGCCGGGGGGGCGAGAGGGGTATGTGGGACTCCCCGGGGACTCCCGGTATACCCACTAAACGACCCAGCGTCATTCCGACGTCGCCTGGAATGGAGGGGGTCTGGGAAACCGGCACAGCCTTTACGTCCAGTCCCCCTCTGGCGATCCCCGCCCTTAAGGCGGCCCCGCATAGTGGTGAGTAGTGCAAGGCGGACGAAGGTGCCCCCAAACCTTGCGTCCGCTACTCACCACCAGAGCTCTCCGCTCCCTTCGTCCACCGCGCACTCTAATTAAAGAGGTGCGCGTGGAGAAGCCTCCAAAAACGGCCGCAGAGGACAGGGAGAGCGGCAACGTAACACCGACACTCCTCTTCCACTGCGGCCCCGCCGCCGACGCATCTTACGGTGCGCCACCGTTGGGTCGCGGGAGATAGGGAGAGCGGCAACGAAACACCGACACGCCTCTTCACCCGCGACCCTACCCGCCAGACGCCACCAGGGCGTCCCCGCCTGGGATTCCTTTTGGCTTCACCGTGGGCCAACCAAACCACGGTTACTAAGCCCCCCCATCGCGTCAAGATTGGAATCCATCGGGGGGATAGGTACCTAACCTACTGCAACTCTATCCCCTTATTTATCACCCCCATGGAGTCTAAAACAGTTGCAAGGATAAAAGCGATGGTTACTGTCGGAAAAGTTCTCAACATTGATGCGGGTCCGAAAGAACTGAAATTATACAAAAAACTACTTCTGACGAAAGTGGAATCTGACGGATGTGTTCTAAATCAACCTAATCATTGGGATTTTCTACACAATTGTGAGAAAAGCTCACAGCAGCGGATCCTTCAATGGCGTACGAAGTCCGTGTCGAGCCACCGCGGCGTGCGAGGCCGCGTACACGACGCGTGCGCAGTCGGGCGCGCAGCGCGTGCAGTCCTGAGCGTTGTGCGCGCGCGCGTCCTGAGGCCGCGTCTGCCCCGAGCGGGGGACGTACTGCATCAGCTTCTCTGGAGACGAGTGGTATCTATTGTATCAGAAGCTTAGAAGGTTAGGAAATTATGAGTACAAGAGAGCTGTATGGGATAGTAAGGCAAATCAATGTCAGAGCTTAATGGCCCAGTCATCCTCACCACATGCCCTAACTATCTCAACCACTGTAGGCCAATTCATACTACATATTCGACTGCATTTGATGCCAAGAAAAGTGTTGTTCGATTCGAATACTTAGTACATTTTGTCATAGAGCTGATGTTTCTCGAAATTTAGATAGAAAGAAAATTTTTTGTTTATTTACCTTATCTATCTAGGCTGAAGTTCTAGCCTAGGCTTCCATCCTAAAACCTACCAAACCGCCCACCTCGGTGTTTGTTCAAGCAGTCGAGATGCGCGTGCGAGCACTCGACCAGACGCCGACGGCGCGGTTGCGGCGGCGGCAACGTGTGCAGGTGACAGGCGCAGAGCGACTCCAACGTTTGCGCACGACATGCTGCCAGGCACCAGGCGTGGCTGCGGGACGACAGCGGGCCGGTCCAGCGACGGGAGCGACACCGCTGTAGATCATCTTCACAGTATTAGTTGCGAAAGACCTAGCTCTTAGCGGTCCTACTTTTGACTGTCGCATCTATAACACTTTCGATCAAGAAACTTTCATCGGCTAGATGCAACATCGAGAAACTTTTTACTGAAAGGTCATACGCTGGTCGTAGTGTAGGTAAGAGATTTAAGCATGAATTTTATTTTGTTGAGGAAGTCCCCTTCCTTTTGCAACAGTTAAAATCGATTGAAACAAATGTTTTTTTACTTATGAACCAACTATCCAGAACGAGACGATAACTACAAGAAAAGTCGACTTACCAATGTTTCGGTATCATGATCGTAGCCTTCTTCAGCATAGTGCAAGCTGGCACTCAGCGCGAGGTACACGGAGGCGTTTCCCTCCGCCGGGTACAGGTGAGCCCCACCCCCCTCCAGGAGGGGGTAGTCAGTGCCCTCGAAGATTAGAACCTGTGCATTTATACAGATGTTATATGGTCGCGGTCTATCTCTCAAATCTTCAAGCATTTACAATCATTTGAAGATCTAACATGACACAAAATAATGTCAATATTTACATCAATATCGTGTGAATGTCGTCTGAAGAATGAGACGTCATCAAAATCCTGCCTCACAACCACGGACAGTCCATAGTCTTCGCCAACCACATCCAGAAATTTTGAGAGCTTGTAGTCATCTTTTGGTCTGAAAAAATTATGTAGGTACCTTAAGTGACATAATAATTGTCTTGAAGAGAGATTTATTATGAGGATAGTTCTCAGCTCACTGGGATCTGGAGTTGAAGACGCAGCAGTAGCCAAGAGGCGTAGCCCTGGTCTGGAACAGATCCTGGCATGGCAGCATTTGCCCTCGCCAACTGCACCGCACCAACATTGATGAGCAATTTGGGGCGAACTGCAAAAAAACTAAAATTTTCTGAATTTCAATAAGTAACAATTAACAATTCCAATCACATTCAAATATGATCTTTACTAAGCAGATGATTTATACAGCGTCAGAAAGCATTCTTGCTTATGCCTACCAACATACAATGGACATTGTTAAAGATGGAATAGGTTTGCGCAGCACCTAAGTCATCGTTTCAAATTAAATTAACTTTATAACATACTAGCTGACCCGCGGCAAACGTTGTTTTTCCATTATATCGCTATTAAAAAATAAGGGTTGATCGTAGAAGGGTGAAAATTGAGGATTGTATGTATTTTGGTATGTTGTATCATAAATAAATAGAAATTAAAAATTTTGTCTAAAAAATAAAAAATAAAATTTAGGGGTGGACTACCCCTAACATTTAGGGGGATGAAAAATAGATGTTGGCCGATTCTCATAGATACCGGATAAGCACAAAAAATTTCATCAAAATCGGTCAAGCCGTTTCGGAGGAGTATGGCAACGAAAACTGTGACACGAGAATTTTATATACTCGTATTAGAGATAGATAAATAGGAAGTGTACAATTAGGATATACTCACATGGTACATGAGATTGGTAACCGTGGCCCTGGGGTCGAGGCTGGCCAGGAAGGTCATGAAGTTCGGCTCCAGCTCCTGCGACATCGTCATCGTCAGTAGATGCCCGAGGTGCACCAGGTTCTGCGCCAACGCTTCTCTGCTGCAGACAGCAGGTTTAAAAGAGTCAATCCTCTATTGAGCTGATGCACCAACAAATTTTAAATCTATTATAATGTGTATCTATGCAACTAAAGTACCTGTACGTTTGGTTCCGGTATTGTCTTTTAGGCACCCTGAAAATACCAAATACATGTGTTAGCATTTATTTATTCACTCATACGTCATACTTCTGTTCATGATTTAGGTAACGCAAGCCAAACAAAACTAAATCATCATTTTAAAGATCTCTGCGAAAATGTTCATTATATGTATTAGTGTGCATTACAAAAAGCCTGCGTCATGTTTTAACGACTTGAGAAATGGGCGGGCCTGCTGACCATAATAGAACGACTAAGCCACTTCAGCGGCTCTTCTGAAGATAGTGAGAGTCTAAGGTCTTACAAAGTAGCAATGTATTTGTCCAGCGCACGCGTGCTGATAACATGGTTAGCACAGAGCCCCACGGCAGGGAAGGGCACGTCTTGCACGGAGTGATGTCCCTCCCGCTGCGACACCGTCGACGGCTCGCTGGAGTTCATACTCATGGTAAACACGGCGAAGCACAGGAGAAGGAATAGCAGGACAGCGTACGAGCATCTAGAATGGAATTATGATCCATCTTACGCCTTGAATGATTAACGAGCAACCAACAAATCAAAACGCTATAACAATAATAACAGGCGCACTAAAACTAATATAAATTAAGATGACGCCGTCACTCGCCTTATTAAAGCAGGGTTTGATTCATCAGAAATGTGCTTGACTCCACTAATGGTGCAGTTCCGTACGTATTCTTTCAGAGCGTCACTAAAACCACTGGAGCTCAATTCAACAACCTGAGGCTTTTTGCCGAAGCGCATCGGTCGGGCGAGGTTGAGAGGTGCCTTTCTGATGCTTTTGGACCAGTCATCTGGGTCCACTGTGCGCATGGTAACGTTGAGGGTCAGTTGGACTAATAGCCAGATGAATTTATTACGAACTGAAGCGATACGAGCTTGAATAAATTTGAAGGGGGTTAAAACTATAGCATTTAGTATGCAACTGAAATAGTCTATCCACTGACCTTTCGTGACGGCTTTTCTACATAATTAAAACTCTAGCCATTATCTATCATTCAGGAGCGTGTTTTGCCATTTCAATGCCACATCGTCTGATCCTTATAATGTAGAATCGTTTTGAAATGAACACTATACTTCCTAATAAATAAATAATAAATAATGCTGAACTTTCCACACAGCATCATCTAGCCCCAAAGTAAGCAGAGCTTGTGTTATGGGTACTTACTAGATGACTGATAAACTACATACTTTTTGTTTGTAAATACATACATATTATACATCGAAACACCCAGACCCGTGACAAATATCTGTAGGTCATACAAACATTTGTCCCGCGACGGGGATCGAACTCGCAACCTTCTGCATCGCGGGCGGACCCTCGCCCACTGCGCCACAGAGGTCGTCTAATGGCACGTAAGCAACGTTATTCGGCAAGCAGAAGAACCAGTGCCAACCTATTTAGGTAAATAAGAAGCTTCATCATGCTGAGCTGCAGTTGAACAGAGGTTAAAATAGATTTTCATAGGAAAGGTTGGGTTTGACGTGCTTGAATAATACAATGTTTTATTTAATTATTTGAGCCATGGTTTATTTATCATTTGTTGTGTCTTCAATTACCAGGTTTATAATAAATAGTTCTGTTCTACGGATAAGTGTCGGGTCAACATTGTTCAGGGGGACATATTGTAAAAAACAGGTCACGACTGTATCTCCAACGTGCGGTAGCCATTCTCTCAGATCTTTTTATATATTGTTTCTGATAATATTACAAATGTTAGATATCGTATAAATCTTCTGAAAAATCTACTCCATATTTCCATAGATTAGCTTTTCTTAAATTGATAAAACATTGAACACTTAACATAGTTATGCTATATTAGATCGCACTAAAATAATACCATTCACAAAATATACAACAAAACAAAGCACTAAAAACTAAATCATAAACTTAAATAACAACAACAAATTGGTAACATAATTAAACACACCTTTGGCGTCGAAATTCATACACAAATAAATAAAGTTATTACTTACTTATAAGTTCATTGGTTAAGCACTTAGGAAATCTTATTTTTTCCATAACATATAGAAAATATTAAGAAAATAGAGAAACAAAATTGTTTTGTAAGAAAGAGCAGCTTTTCAGCAAAGAAAATACTCACAGAAGGAAGATAAAAATTAAACAGACAAAATAAACAATACTCATAGATGAAGTTATAGATAGGTACACTATACACCGATCACATTAAATGGACCGCTACTAAATGTAATAATACTTCATTCAAGAGAATGACAATAATTCATCCAAAATAATGGGCATTTCTCAACTCTGACCAAGGTTTGAAACCCGCCCACAAGGTTAACATCTAAAAGAGCTTCATCAATCCATGTGAAAGTGTTTGTTAAGACTCCACAAGTAATGAGATCTGTACCATTAGAGGCAGCCCCTAGCGGAGCTCCGGTTAGTGCGGCGCGTCTTGTTGTAGAGCTCACGACCTCTGTGGCGGACGCAGTGGGTGAAAGCCCGCTTGGGACGCAGAAGGTTGCGGGTTCGATCCCCGTCGCAGCATAAATATTTATCTCTGGGTGTTTCTATGAATAATCATCATCATCTTTCTGCCCTTTTCCCACATTATGTAGGTCGGCACAACATGTGTACTTCTTCCATTCTCCTCTATCAGCCGTCATCTCAACACTCACTCCTTTTTTACTCATGTCATCCTTCACACAATCCATCCATTTTTTCTTTGTATAATATTTTGTTTCTCTGTATAATATGTATGTATTTACAAACAAAAAGTACTTATATAAGTAGTATATCAGTTATCTGGTTCCCATAGTACAAGCTTTGCTTAGTTTGGGGCTAGATGATGCTGTGTGACATGTCCAGCATTATTTATTTATTTACCTCCTGCAAGTACAAAGTCGTGTTCTTGATAGATCGTCGCAGTTAAGCAACGTTCGAAACGGACTGTAAGTGGATGGGTGACCGCCAGTGGCATTTTCATCTGAGCGCTTCCGTTCGGAGGGCACGTTAAATTGTCGGTCCCGCCGGTTCAGTCGTTAAGCCATGACGGAGGCCTTAAGGCGGCCTACAAACTCCGTCACCAGAGTTGGCCACAGACTCATACCAACTTACTTACTTACTTTATTACAACGATGCGAATTCTTCAATTTATCTCTCTGCAAATACAGCTAAGGAATCCAGCATGTATTTTGATGGTCACACAAAAATAATTATAGCGCTCCTAAATCTAAACGAATACACCCTGCGTTGGTTTCTGACTTTGGTCGAGGTTGTCCATTCTCCACCTTTCATATTCCACATAATAAATCGTTCTCAAAATACCTTCTTTTACAAAGTCCCAAAACCAGCCTTTTATTTTCTTCTTTCGCTACCTTTTTGAAACAAGCGGACTCATTCTCAATTTAGATTTTTGGTAATTGTTATAATATTTTCAGTATAAGTACCTACCTAATACATATCGACATTACTTAAGTTAGAAAATTAGACCTAGTCTTTACAGGCTTGGGGCCAAAATTGTTCGATAACGCTTGTATCTAGATTCTTACAATAATATCAAATACGCATTCAATTACACTAATATTGATAAGCACTTGGATCAATACAACCAAATGAACCTTCAGATTTCTATTTCTAATGAGAGTAAACAGTTTGAATAACTTCCAAAGATGTCAGCATTCCGCCTGCATATCATAGATAATAGATAAAATATAAACAGTTCATTATTACATTTAAATAGTATGAAGTCGATCCATACAAACCGCGTCTACAAAGCACTTATCTAACACCTTATACTCGTAGTAACCCTGTCGCTTATTCCAAATTCGCAAAAATACTCTTCACGAAAATATTTGATGGATAGTCTTGCTAAATACACATTTCTTGAACATTTTGTCTCAATTTCAGAATTTAATCAAGTTCTATTACAGCAACAGAAATTGGATCATTACTATCCCCAAGTTACGCCAGACAACATCTCATATCGTTCAAATATTTGGGTGTGTACTATCACAATTGTTCGTTCGAACAACGATAGAGTAGGTGTCCACAAATACATCCATCAGTACGTGACTACTACACACATCTCTTCTCGACCGCTGACAAAGAATAAGCAGCAAATTCTACAAACAAGAGTTCTGGACTGCCTACTGCACGGTGTCAAGGTTCATCACCGGATCAGACAGTTCTCTACAGGACTGAAATGTGGTTTGATAGGGCTCACACCTCGGCACGGGGCAGTTTCCTGGACGCGTAAGGACCCATTCCCAGACAGTTCTCCACGAGCCACTGCTACAGCAAATTGGACTGTAACGTGGTGTGATAGGGCTCAAAGCGCCTCTTGTCGGGGCAGCCTCCGGGGCGCGTCGTGTCAGAGCCGCAGTGCGAGCAGCAGCAGCGCCGGCAGCAGGCGCGCCGCGCCGCCCGCGCCCGGGGGCGATCGGGACAGGATGCTCTTCCCTGGAACATCGGGAACAGGTGTTTAGGAAGGTCAAGTATCGAAGAGACAGTTTGCAGGACTTCTGTAACGTTTCGAACGAGTGTGGTGAAATGATTTTAGAATAGAATAGAATAGAATAAAGTTTTATTTTCTCCACATCATATATGCGAGGTGTGCAAAATCTCTAGCATCTAGCACCCCACTAATTGGATAGTGTAGTTGTAAACGCCCGTTTTACAACACTGTCGACGGATAAAAGTATTCGTGACTGTTTCGATGAGCGTCGACAATTTTGTATGAATCCACTGAGCGTAGTACTCACATCTGTCAGCCAACATGTTGTTGCAACAGCAGTCTCGGATGCGGGTGTAGTGCGCGCAGTTGTGCGCCTGCAGGTCGCAGCGCGCGGCCGGCAGGAAGCAGCTGTGCGGCAGCCAGGGGAAGGGCTCGCGCATGTAGCGCCGCTCGCAGCAGCAGTGGTCGTAGTACTCACATCTGTCAGCCAACATGTTGTTGCAACAGCAGTCTCGGATGCGGGTGTAGTGCGCGCAGTTGTGCGCCTGCAGGTCGCAGCGCGCGGCCGGCAGGAAGCAGCTGTGCGGCAGCCAGGGGAAGGGCTCGCGCATGTAGCGCCGCTCGCAGCAGCAGTGGTCGTAGTACTCACATCTGTCAGCCAACATGTTGTTGCAACAGCAGTCTCGGATGCGGGTGTAGTGCGCGCAGTTGTGCGCCTGCAGGTCGCAGCGCGCGGCCGGCAGGAAGCAGCTGTGCGGCAGCCAGGGGAAGGGCTCGCGCATGTAGCGCCGCTCGCAGCAGCAGTGGTCGTAGTACTCACATCTGTCAGCCAACATGTTGTTGCAACAGCAGTCTCGGATGCGGGTGTAGTGCGCGCAGTTGTGCGCCTGCAGGTCGCAGCGCGCGGCCGGCAGGAAGCAGCTGTGCGGCAGCCAGGGGAAGGGCTCGCGCATGTAGCGCCGCTCGCAGCAGCAGTGGTCGTAGTACTCACATCTGTCAGCCAACATGTTGTTGCAACAGCAGTCTCGGATGCGGGTGTAGTGCGCGCAGTTGTGCGCCTGCAGGTCGCAGCGCGCGGCCGGCAGGAAGCAGCTGTGCGGCAGCCAGGGGAAGGGCTCGCGCATGTAGCGCCGCTCGCAGCAGCAGTGGTCGTAGTACTCACATCTGTCAGCCAACATGTTGTTGCAACAGCAGTCTCGGATGCGGGTGTAGTGCGCGCAGTTGTGCGCCTGCAGGTCGCAGCGCGCGGCCGGCAGGAAGCAGCTGTGCGGCAGCCAGGGGAAGGGCTCGCGCATGTAGCGCCGCTCGCAGCAGCAGTGGTCGTAGTACTCACATCTGTCAGCCAACATGTTGTTGCAACAGCAGTCTCGGATGCGGGTGTAGTGCGCGCAGTTGTGCGCCTGCAGGTCGCAGCGCGCGGCCGGCAGGAAGCAGCTGTGCGGCAGCCAGGGGAAGGGCTCGCGCATGTAGCGCCGCTCGCAGCAGCAGTGGTCGTAGTACTCACATCTGTCAGCCAACATGTTGTTGCAACAGCAGTCTCGGATGCGGGTGTAGTGCGCGCAGTTGTGCGCCTGCAGGTCGCAGCGCGCGGCCGGCAGGAAGCAGCTGTGCGGCAGCCAGGGGAAGGGCTCGCGCATGTAGCGCCGCTCGCAGCAGCAGTGGTCGTAGTACTCACATCTGTCAGCCAACATGTTGTTGCAACAGCAGTCTCGGATGCGGGTGTAGTGCGCGCAGTTGTGCGCCTGCAGGTCGCAGCGCGCGGCCGGCAGGAAGCAGCTGTGCGGCAGCCAGGGGAAGGGCTCGCGCATGTAGCGCCGCTCGCAGCAGCAGTGGTCGTAGTACTCACATCTGTCAGCCAACATGTTGTTGCAACAGCAGTCTCGGATGCGGGTGTAGTGCGCGCAGTTGTGCGCCTGCAGGTCGCAGCGCGCGGCCGGCAGGAAGCAGCTGTGCGGCAGCCAGGGGAAGGGCTCGCGCATGTAGCGCCGCTCGCAGCAGCAGTGGTCGTAGTACTCACATCTGTCAGCCAACATGTTGTTGCAACAGCAGTCTCGGATGCGGGTGTAGTGCGCGCAGTTGTGCGCCTGCAGGTCGCAGCGCGCGGCCGGCAGGAAGCAGCTGTGCGGCAGCCAGGGGAAGGGCTCGCGCATGTAGCGCCGCTCGCAGCAGCAGTGGTCGTAGTACTCACATCTGTCAGCCAACATGTTGTTGCAACAGCAGTCTCGGATGCGGGTGTAGTGCGCGCAGTTGTGCGCCTGCAGGTCGCAGCGCGCGGCCGGCAGGAAGCAGCTGTGCGGCAGCCAGGGGAAGGGCTCGCGCATGTAGCGCCGCTCGCAGCAGCAGTGGTCGTAGTACTCACATCTGTCAGCCAACATGTTGTTGCAACAGCAGTCTCGGATGCGGGTGTAGTGCGCGCAGTTGTGCGCCTGCAGGTCGCAGCGCGCGGCCGGCAGGAAGCAGCTGTGCGGCAGCCAGGGGAAGGGCTCGCGCATGTAGCGCCGCTCGCAGCAGCAGTGGTCGCCCACCACGCCGCGCAGGCAGTACGCGCGCTCCCACTGGGAACACACGCCGCAGCCCATCGTGCCTTCTGCAACTGGAATATACACCCCACTCGACACGCTGTACCATGGACTGGCAGACTAAGCATTACACTGGTACAGTTCTTTCAACGGATCTAGGCATTCGTGAAGTTAGCCGTTTCCGCAGAACACAGTTTTGTATGAAAAAGCGTTCACTGCGCAGACAAACGGCTAACTTCACGAATGCCTAGATCCGTTGGACGAACTGTACTCAACCTTCACAGTTACTGGTCTCTGTCTGCATTATCATAAAATTTGGACAATAATTGTCCTGGTGTAAACATAAGAGTATTGTCATGATTAAGTATGAAGAGGACTAACTAAACAAATACAACTTATACTATCTTTGAGAAATTCTCCGAATGCTTAACAACCAACAGACACAAATCGTCTTGTTATTACTTCATTGGATTTAAATTCCTGATGTGCTTCTTATTCAAATCACAATTCGTAAGTCAGCACAGTCTTTCAATGGACTCGTACTACCTGAGCACTGAATTTGCAGATACTAAGAGCATTAGCATGCGAATTGTAGAGTTCATTGTCAGAATACTAAGTTGATGGCATGGACAACGGACGCGACCGTAGAAAAGTTCATGCGAGAGAACAAAACGAAGGCTTTTGTAATCCTGTCAAAATAGCAGTAACACCATACTGCTATTGGTATTGGCTATATCCGTCTGTATCTTTTGATCCGTAATAGAATGAGACATTGAAATTTTTACACAATTCGAATTATCTGTAAGGTCATCATAATAACAAGCGATAAAAAAATAATGTACGATGACGCTCAAATTGACGCTTGTCTAAAGCTGGCTAATGAATTCACATTACTCCGTCAGTACTTCCTGTTCATGACCTTTGAGGGGCTGACGAATAGAAAGTGACAATTGATTTCATTTCGCTTATCATTTGAAGGCAATCCATTGGATCGTCTAGGAAGAAGGAAACTGCTGAGACGAAGTCGTAAGTCCAATTATAAAGTTCTAAAGACTCGCAGTTCCAGACATAGCTTGCCATCTTCTCCTCCAGAGCTTATTTTGTATTATAGGTAGGTAAGGTAGGGCTTTGTGTGAAGTTCTTTTTATTTGGATTTTAATAAAAACACGAATAGTAGGTATGTTTCTCTATGTAGGTACCTAACGAGCCTACACAAGGTGACAGTAAGGCTAATGTAGTGTGAAAAAAAACACAAAAGGTGACATTGCAATAGCTAAAGAGGTAGACCGCGAGAAAATGTATCGAATATAATTCAGATTGCAAAAACTCCTTGAGATCAAGGCGATGGATGATTGCGCGAAGTCGATAAAAACACCAAGAAGCAGTCAGGCGAGACGGGCTACGACAGAGCGACTGCACAATTTGAATATTAGGTACATTCTAGAAGCCTAACCAATAAGAAAACTCCAACTTTATTATTTCCAACCAATTAGTGATCGGTAATAATCATCATCCGAACCCTCACTTTACCCAAACCTATAGATATCTCTAAGCTCTCACTACTCTAACTTCATCGACTAGCTAGTCCATTGATCATACATATCACAACAATCAATACAAAACAACAATGACATAGTCAGACCTTTCTGGTACCTACGACAGATGTGAGC
This sequence comes from Epirrhoe tristata, assembly GCA_951394285.1. Classification (NCBI taxonomy): domain Eukaryota; kingdom Metazoa; phylum Arthropoda; class Insecta; order Lepidoptera; family Geometridae; genus Epirrhoe; species Epirrhoe tristata. The sequence goes on from OX596153.1 coordinate 237,899, forward strand.
TCCGCCCTCGCAGCCTTGGGCTCCTAATTTGTGTACCAACATGCAATTTTCAAAATCGAGACTCTTCCGCTCACCTTCTACGAGTATAATACAGGGGTATGATATAGGGGTGGTTATGACGTCAACATTTTGCAACTTACGTCACGCACGATGCAATAAAAATAGGAACCACTTACTAAAACCGAATAATAGTGGCGTGAATAAAAATCCACGAATAGATGCTGTTTATTTCTCAGCTGAGTAGCAACATTCTCAGGAATATCTTCAGTACCTACTTAGACAATCTTTGAGCATTGATGAAAGAAGTTGCCTTCAATAAACCAATTAGTGACGATAGAACGATCATCTGTCTGTATCGGAAACTTCATCCGCATGACCTAGGCCGGTTAGATCTCCTATAGGTTATAACTAACCTATACCTACCAAGGAAACAAACCGACAGTATCAAATGACAATTGCCTTTGTAACTTCCAGCTATTTTTATTCCAGCCTTGCACACGATAAATACTATAATGCAGGTAATGTTGCAGTCCAAACGTCTCATTAGCAGGACAGTGACAATCACGGCCAGCTTTGAACATTGTCATCAGGTACCCTGGGCTTGTGATGGATGTTCGGAATAACCTTACAATGGAACTACAAGGTAAAGTGTACGATATTCGTCCACGTGTACAATGCAATGTGTCACAATATAAAAATGCCTGGAATTGAGCAATGGAATTTCAACAAATCCAGTAAATTAGTGCAGAAACACGAAATTCTGAAAAGGCTGAATTTAAAAAGAAAATATATTGTTTTGCGATAAACGAGGCACCTGACAAAAATTAAACTATACCGGAAGTCAGCGCAAATTGGAGTTCGCATCAGCGGCTGGTAGTGGTTTTGCATAAAGCAGAACTGTATAATATGAGTATAAGACTCAAAATCTAAGTTATTGTTTTTTGAGAATCACGTCAGAGCTGCTGAAGATTTATATCCTGGTCTAACATTTCGTTATAATCGAGCGAATTACAAAAGTTAATCTCAGCGAGATCTTGGTCACGCTAATAAGTGCTCATTTGGTGATCACAATTATCACTGAAGTAATTGTAATGTGCAAGTAAACACAATGCGTAATTTCTAAAGCCTGGTTAATGTAATGATATGTCTAATTGTCACCGAGACGCGACGTGTGGTGTATCCCGTGCTCACAGCTGCGTTAGTGCCTTGATTGCATATATTCATCGTCTACAATGGCTAAGCACAACGTGACATACCCGTTCTCATTAAAATTGCCTACTGCCCACGAATATGTACGATCATCTAATAGGAGACAATCATGATTCTGAGAGCGACTGCAATGACAAATCAAGTATTTAGATTGGACGATAGGCAGCGTGGTAGCCAACATTATCTAGTTTAGAGTTATACCAATTATAAGAAAGAGATAGAGAACGGATACCGTAATGTGGATGCACTGTCATGGATGTATGTTGCAAGATAAGATGCATGGACAAAGTAATGTGTTAGAGATCTGACATGATGAACAGAATAGGAACAGAGATGAGTGATCCTCAAGACATCATGTCATAAAGACTGTACGATACTTCGAACCAATTGCAAAATCCGTTCAAAAACATTCCACTGTTCCCTATTTCTCAAATAAAAGCCTGCAAATTGCAGTATGAAAGCGTTTATTGCGTGCAATCAAGCGCCCACATTTTAGTCCGACAATGGATTTGAAACCAACAAACGGATTGTATTTCATATACAATAAACTCTGTGATAAACTGCACTCCAATTAGATTTCTAAAGACAAATGCGGAACGAAATTAAAGTAAAATAAAATAGTGGCGGTTAGTTCTATGATAGATGACAACTGTGATTGTTATATTTTTACTCGGTATAACTTTTGAAGGCAGAGACTGAGTTATTATTTAATTCGTTGACCTCTTGATGCAGCTCAGTCCCTATTACTCTTGAAGTAATAAGGTCAACAGGTCGTCCTTGAAATAGCTTCATGAAGTCAGTTACATTAATCCAGTAGATCAGACTGTCCCGATTCGCGAATGCCGTCACTCCGGGTTTAATTAGAGCCTCAAGCGATTGTTGAGTCACACTGACACTTACAATTGTTGCGTAGATGTATATCGTTAGGAAGGGCGGTAAAGAGGTAATAGGTAGGTACTATTGCATGTTTGGAATCTTAATGGAAAGTTATTTTCATTTCACTCTTTCCAGCCATAACAAAGTACAAAGCCTAAGGGTTCAAAAGGTATGCCACTTCGTTAGCACTGTACTTTTACGAGCACATTTGACGTAGTTAGCTCACCTTGATGAAGATCCAAGCTCTGCGCAGCCTTCGTCGCGTCAGAGATGGAGACCTCGTGCTCCATGTAGTACTGCGTAGGCTGCAGCTCCTCCGCGGTGCTGTTGGCCGGCTCGGCGGGACCCGTGCCCACAGGCCGGGGGACCGCCGCGTGACGGACCTTTGGAATATCAGTGTTGGATACGTTAATAGCAGAAAATTTGAGTAAATACAACATGAATATAAAATAATTAATAAAACTAGAACCCCGTTCAGTTACCTGATTCCTTGCTCACCTGACGCATAGAGTTATGTAAGTCTCTTTTGGACACAGTTTCAAAGTCCTTTTGGCGATCATCGTGATGAAGGAAGACAGCGGATTTGGTGGACTCACCATTACCTCGGGCACTTTGAAGATGAGTTCCGGTCTGGCACACGCCGGCGCCGCCATCAGCAGCGCCAGCCACGCCACCAGCTTCAGGCGCTTCATCGTCCGTCTCATGCTCGCTGTACAAACATGATTACCTATTTTAATTTGGGTTATATAAAATTTTAGTTTATATAAAACGTAGACCTCAAATTAGCGAATCAGGTTCATCATAATACTTATTTTACAAGGAATTACGCAGAATAAAGTTAAGTAGGATTATTATAGAAGCCAGGTGCGTCAGGTGCACTCGTGTCAGATGGCGAGTTAGTATGCATGCCGCGATTCGATGGTATAGGGAACAATTGTGTCGTTCAGCGTAAGTAAAATAAAAAGTGAAATGGCTTTATTTTACACTAGCTTCAATCAATGTTTAAAGTAGCCTATAATTCTATCGGAATCACTATTCAACTGATTCCAATAAGGACTACGCGCAACTTACAAGCGCCTGAATTGAAATACAAACATATCAATCAACATCAAAACTTTCAGATAATTTTATGGAATAGTAAAAAGAAAGTTCCTGTGACTGCTGAAATAAACTAGCTTTAGAAAACAAGATTAATGAAATGTTTCTTGGAACACCACGATTTCAAGTAAACCTTTATGAAAAAATCATATTTCGCAATATGAAAATTGTGTTTCAAAACTCTGGAAAAAACTATTTTCTCGTGGTCAGAAACCTGACAAACACAACTTTAAAACGCTTTTTGAAATTGAATCCGAAATTGGGTCACTGAGTGCCTGTCACGTGTCAGTGGGAATTTAAAAGGGCTTGTGAGTCGTGTGTACTGATGCGTGTTAGTGCTTTGTGTCGAAAGTAGTGAGGTCGTAGGTATGTGATCCTATGAAGATTCTCGACATAACTACTGACGAGGGGTTTTAAAACCGTTCTATGTCTTTCGTGTGCTGTACCTACTGCCTTTGAGCTTCTTCATTCATATCGAATATTGTATTTTCTAGTTTCACAAGTAGTAAGTACCTACCTAGGTCATATTCCTAAAATGCATACCGAAATGAAAAATCTATTAAAACTAACATTTTCTATTCTTTCTCCATTGACTCATCAATAAGTTTTTATCTATCAATATTTATGAGATGAGCCATAATTTTTATTCGGTCAGAATTTATAACATTGTTATAAAGTGCTCAACGATATTTCACAATAAAACCCAAGGACAGATCTCTAAAAATAATAGAATTATCTAGAGCGATTGATTTTAGAAGTTGTTGATGTAAAAATGAAATATTTTTTCTGATAGTCAAAATAAACAAGCCAGTTTGGTGCTTACGGATGTTTATTGTGGATTATCCAACGAATGCATGTACTTATTGTTGAATTTTCAATGCCACATTTTTCCTACGAAATGCTGCATAAAAACCACAAAACAAACTCAAAGAGTAGGTTATTAATTCCTAGATAAATGACATAGGTACTTACTTAAAGTAAAGTCAATATTTATTTTGCCAACTGTGGTACAGGTTATTTAGGTATACTTACCTACCTACTCCAATCGAACTCTTCTAGTGATTCCACCATACCGGATTGAGATGGATGGCACATTGCTATGAAACCATGTTAAGAATCCTTTCTATTTTTAAGACGGACCCTGAAAAGGTGAGTCCAATATCAAAAGGCCCAGTACACAGTAACACAGCGAAATGGCCTGGTGGATGACGCACCTACCAAGCAGCTGCCTTCACCGCAGAATATGACGCAGTATTGTCGCTACTGTGTCTGCAAAAGGTGGCATTGTTAGTAGCGCGTGTCGTCAGGGCTGCGCTATTGACCTGCCTTCTACATAGACGTATAACATTTGTAATTTGATCTTCTTAGTGACTTAAGTTACTTCATGATATACCTACCAACTTGATGATTTGTCAAAAGGGAACCTACTTATACCAAGCATGTAGGCTACAGGCAAGTTTTGAAGTATTTAAGTGAAGAGAGCGTAATTTGGATTTCCCAAAGAAGTTCCAAAACAAAATAAGGCAAATTAAAAAGCAAACGTAACGGATTGGCACGTTATCGTGCAGTGACCTTGAGCCAGCGAGCAATGACCCCGCTCTACCCCAACCGAAGGGTTCCGTCGGCCCCGCTTGGGGCACGCACCCTTCCTACTAGGTCACAATAAGCGTCGCCAAAACTTAACACCTTAGAAAGATTTATTTTATAAAATACTTGCTAAAATGCTCTATCGAAAAGATTACGACGGCACTAAACTTACTCCTCTATTATTATTACAACCTTAGTTCAATGGTATACTTATGTATAAGTACTTAAGTATATATAAGTATATATATATAAGTAAGATAAGTCTTACTTCATTTCAACACCAAATGAGCTTAGTTTTTTTTTTGCAGTGATAACCTAAAGTAATATTGGTAAGGCTAATGTCGCTACTTGAGACTCTAAGTTGGTTCAATGATAAGCGCCATGAAATATTTGTGAGAATGAGTGTAAAATGCTTATCTGCTGGCTCATAAGAACCTATATCCTTGTTGACACGAGACTGCGATAAGCGTTCACTTTAAAGAAAGATTAGTAGATTTTCAGTAAGATTATGCAAAACTTTTTCCTCTGTGCCTACCATAGACAGGACACCTGTCTACTCGTGCTGCTGGTGTAAAATCTTGATGGTCAAATCTTGGTGTCTTGTTATGGCCAAAGAAGAGACTACAAACTGGATCTCCAACATTCAAAAAATTTCTTTGCAAGTATCAATCTGATACTTTCAAAAGTTTCAAACTTTTGGAAGTATCAATCTGATACTTTCAAAAGTTTCAAACTTGCTTCAGCCGATGAAAAAAACGAATTAGTTCTTTACATTCGGCAGCTGTTGAAAAGCTATTCAAATCTGAAATAATCAAAAGAATCTCACTCAATCAACGGTCCATTAGGCCAGGCACGTTTTACTTTACCCTCGTTGCAATCACCGATACCTACTACACCAGACAGTTAATAGGTACATAGATACCACACCTCCATTTGCATAAAAGCTTTCAACTGAGCACTAGTACCTACAGACACGAGCGCTATCAGTTCGCTTCACATGGAAGGCAAACAGAGGCACGTCCGGCCAGCTGTTGGAATGGTAGCCTTTGTACTTTATGTAGGCACATAATAGTATTGTAGACTTTATGCCTCTCTTACAATGAACTGCGTTAGGCATAGAGCAAATGATTGAATATTTCAATGCTAAATAAATAATAATTCGAATATTAAACAATTCTTCGTTCCAAAAAAATGGTTTTGCCAATCCCACCACTAAGGATAAAGGTTAGTAGATGATGATAAAGATGAAATCAAATCTTTGCAAAAAGAAGGGAAAGAAATATGTATGTATTTCCTGAATTTGTATATCCTGCAGATGCTTGAACAGCTGGCCAGCACGTCTCAGGCGTATAGATAATGAATGCAATCGGAAGTGCGCACGCGCACTAAGTTATGTTATCAGTAAAGAGTGGGTCGCGGAACGAGGTGCCTTCTGAGGGGAATCAGAATTGATTTAGCCAAACGAGAAAGTTAAGACTGACATTTCTTCAAATGTTGTATTTTATCTATCACAATCCTTGGATGATTTGGATATGACGAGACTATCAAAATCATTATATTTTAAAGCAAACACAATTTACCTACTTGATATAGGTCAGAACAATGAAGGATACAAGTTTCCTTAATGATCTAAGTAGCTGTCCTGAAGATTCGATGTAAACGAGGAAATCCTCTTTAAATTAATGAGGGAATTGCCACTTTTGCCACTCTTTACACCATTTCCTTCTATTTGCTTAATGGAAACTGCCTCAACCAACAGCCAGTGATAGCGTAAGTGTGTTACCACTTATAATGATGTCATTGACATCTACCTAGTGGACCATGTAGCAGATCTTTAATAAGAAAGATCTAGAGACACAACGAGAAGAAGTAGCAGATATAAAGAGTACTCAGAGTCCTTTAGAAAAAGAAGAACTCTTGCCGAGTGTTGTCCTACTTTTAAGAAAAGTAGTTTATGTAAGTAGGAAAGAGGCATTACTTACGAACAAAACAATTATGACGACATGTCATGAATCAATAATATCTTGCATAACTCGAAATATAATTTTACAAAACCGATAGTAGGGAATCCCAATAGACATTTGAAGAGGGTAAAACCCTGCCTTCCTTAGGATCAATTTAAAAAGAGAACATGGGTTGGTATACACGAAATTATTTACACAAATTTAGTATAATCCAGCCATTAGTTAGCTCGCCGATAGCTCATTAGCATACAATAAGTTGAATAAGAATGAAAAACTGCCGTTCAGACTGTACAGAGCACAAATTGAGTTTCTACGAGTGGGTACCTAGAGGTCATATAACTATGACATAGCATAGCAAAGAAAAGAACTATCAAAATGCCTTAAGAAACGAATAGCTATCACATCTTAAAGAGATGAAGCATTGGCTAATTGGAATGAGCATCATGTTACACAGGTGATGTGGCCCGATTCTGGTGGTAATCATTTTCTAAGTCACCTAAATCGTATAAGTGGGAATGCATCAAACTTCTTACGTCTTGCAGCTCAATGAAGTCATTTGTTGGCAAGCCTTGTTTGCTAACTGTACAACCGTGACGTATTCTATCGGTTATCGGTGGCTTTCTCACGACTTGTAATTCACAATGGTTGCTCCATTCTCACTTCGATTGCTTTTTAGTGCTTGTGAAGTCTGCTCTTATGGAAAACATGTAATTTAACTTTAGTATCACTATGTATATGGAAAGATTTTTCCGATAAAGATATTCTTCCGTTGAGACACGACGCGAGATACTTATCTTTGCTATTTTAGATGGTGCGCAGCGTAAGTTTGAGCTGCTTCTCGGAAGCGGAACTAAAATCAAAAGCCTACGATTTGGTTTTTACTATTTCATAAAAAAAGCATTAAAAAAAAAATCTTGATAGGCATTATGGCTATGGCTAGCTTGCGTGTTGCCAATCTGAGCAGGTCATCGTGATTTACTAGAATAAGCCTATTAAGCTGAAATTAGGTACATGCTTAGGTTTACTTACAGACAATGATTCCGACGATTATCTAGACCATCATTTTATAACTATCAACACCGCTCTCAGGGCAGTTTTCCACTCGTAACAGAATATTTGAATCTGAATCGGAGATTACCTCCAACATTTAAACTTACGAACTTTACTGGTCTTTCGAACCGGATCCAGATGCAGTATCTATTAGAATTATCAGCTACTATAAAGTCTAAAGGAATTATCCCGCCTACGCTAGCACAATTCGGTAAAGTCGAGCATCTACAGAATTGCCTTAATTAAGGCCTGTGAAGTTCCCGGAGCAAATAAGTGCAGACACGCGACCAACCGGGGAAGTGGGGTCCGTATACAAAGATGTCAAATGAGTCATACATCAAATTCCGTTAATAAATTGCGCGCGAAAGTTTATGATTTAGAAACTCTAGATTTCCAGATAAGTATATAAAAAAAACAATGTAGGTATACGCATTGCGATAGCAATTTAGCAAAAATATTACTTTATTTCGTCTTATCATAATTTCACCTAACTGGTTAACGATAAACTTAAAGTGCAGTCAGCAACGAAAGTCGATTAACAGTTTGACTTTTGTTTTCGAAAACCAAGAAAAAATTAACTTTTCTTAAGAAGGACTTGATGTTACGGTTTGTGAAACATTAAATGTTAATCCACTTTCGTTGCTGAATGTACCTACTTCATTTAATATTAAGAGCCTGTAATGTCATAAAAAGCATAACAACAAAATTATTTTAATATAAACAATAAAAAACTCACCCTTTTCAGCTTTCTTCCTCGATAAAGTTCACAACATCACATTGCAGCTCGCGCAAGGGACCGCGCGAGGCGAGGACCCGCGCCGCTCTGACGACCTAAACAAACAAACAACAGCAGGGCTCCGGCGCGCATGCGCCGCACCACGGCCCGACGACAACTGCCGGCCACTATCCTGAACTAAGCCATCGAGGAACTTGGAAGCATGGATGAAGGAAAATGTTGCCGGGTGATTAGAAAATCAACACGACAATAAATACCGACAAATGAAGGATGATGGACAGAGGAGAATGTTGTGTGGCCACCCCTTCTTACCTTACCCCCGGTTTCTATAATCATCGGACATTCGTAGGTAAGAGCTACGACTCGTTTCTACATACAATAGTTTGACAGCTAAGTTGGTGGGATAATGGCAGCGAAACAGGGAAATGAAGAGTAACGCAGTAGGTACAGTGACTTAATAGGGTTAAATAAAAACTCTAGTCACTAATTCGACGCGCCTTTCACACTAAAGCCTAGTTCGGACTAGGATAGGCGAGTCGCGAGTAATTTAATAGTGAAAAAAATCAGTGGCACTCCGGGAGTGCCCAACAGAAGTGAAAACTTGAACGAGGTTTCGGTAACGGTTCTAAACTTAAAAAAAAATACAAAACATAGTTTATCCCGGTTGTCCCGGTATATCATAGTTTAGCTCAAGATTTCCTCTATGACGCTAACGCGCCTAAAGAAGTTTTCATTTCAAAAATTACTGATTAACCTCAAGTAGGTTGTTACTAAGTAATTTTTTTACTACTACTTTGGTGTTCAGACATGTTTTGGTACTAAATTACTCGCTACTCGACTAAAATACTAGCCTAGTCCGAACTAGGCATAGATGTGGTCAATTTAGAACTTGACCTACAAAAATTTTAAATAAAAAAAAAATTTTTTTTAGACGACCTCTGTGGCGCAGTGGGCGAAGGTCCGCCTGCGACGCAGAAGGTTGCGGGTTCGATCCCCGCTGCGGGACAAATGTTTGTATGACCTACAGATATTTGTCTCGGGTCTGGGTGTTTCTATGTATAATATGTATGTATTTACAAACAAAAAGTATATAAGTAGTATATCAGTTATCTGGTTCCCATAGTACAAGCTTTGCTTAGTTTGGGGCTAGATGATGATGTGTGAAAAATGTCCAACATTATTTATTATTTATTTATTTATTTTTAACAAAAATTTTTTTTTTTTTATCAACCTATGGTGTGTCCCACTGCTGGGTAAAGGTCTCCCCCAAAATTTTCCACACGTCCCTATTTGTGTGTATCCATTTTGGGGGGGATTGGACCTAACCCACCACGCTGGTCTAGTGCGGGTTGGTGGGTGGCGCGCCAGAGCCTCGTTCGTTGGTCGGCAGCGTGTACCACGGGCCGGTGAGGTTGGCTTGGGTTCCGAAAGATGTTATTTGGATCCCCTTACACCCCTAACTAAAATAACAATTTAAAATCGATAATTAAATTAGCTTTATTCAGATTCATTTTTCAGTACAGACAATAAGATTAGCACAAAATGTCACAGTCCTCGCGGCCCGACCAAGCAACACTACAAAAAGCTTCTACGACACTGAACTTTACAATACACTTTACATACTACAGACTTCTTATCAGTCTAAACATTACATAAGTCAATATTCGTTTAGAAACAAGGATACTAAAATTGTATTTAGCAATAGGAAATTATGTGAATTTATAACCTTTTTTAAGTGGAAGGATTGGTGAGGGTTTAAAGAAGTCTTCCGAACAGAAACACACCTCAAGAGTGCGGTAAATTGGTCAGTTTTATCCATCCCTGAGATGTTCCCGCTATTAGTGGACACCAGCCCTTACAACTCCAATACTAGACTTGAAAATTGTATGAGAGGATTATTTTACTAAAACTGCTTACAATACATAGATTTGTAAACAAGCGTCACTACAAGGTAAACATGTACGGAACTATTCATAACTAACTTAAGACTACATAAAACATTGATTTTAAAATGATTATTCGTAACTACATAATAAAACCAAAGATTGCTTCAGAGAAACACTACACTTAGATAACTATTAAATATAAATATTCTAGCTAGTATAACAATATTACTGAATTGGTTTAGTGCCCTCGCCCGGTAACTTTAGTAGGCAATTATTAAAACAGACTTAAGATATCTTTCCAAACAGACTTATCAACATTTGAACTACTTACACTTCTTATACTTAAACAAATACGAAAAAACCACAACAGCAAATTCAATTTAACACAGCGACTAGATTTTTTGTATTATAATTTTTATTTTAATTAATGTAACGAAGTCGAAGTCTTTACAGTTGAATAGTTTTGTTGGTCATCGTGTGAACTGAACACACCGAGTATTATTCAGCTCGCGGGTACGTCAGTGTGTCGCTTACCTAACTTACAATACCTACCGAGTCCCAGAGAAAGAATAACTATAATAATTGTATCTCTAAGGCCAGCCTTACACTCATAAGATTTACGTAAATTGCTCACGTACGTACGTAACTATGAATTTGCAAACGTAAACACTCGTTTGGCCGCCTTTACACTTGTAAATTTTACTCATGTAAGTTGCTTGTGGCTTACGTGAGTAAAACTTGCAAGTGTAAGCCCGGCCTAAGATAATAAATTACCCTTTTCAAATTATATTTTTATTTGCCCTTGGTTTTATTAGGTAATTTTACAAGGTATAATTTATTTATAATATCAAGATTTAATTTGAGTACTTTTAGAAAAAGCAATAAATATTCTTTCTCTGAGAAACTGCTACAGCAACAGCCATTTTAACTCGATAATTTAGAGTTTTGACACCACTCAGATCATGTATCTTAGTAAATTATAAATAAGACTAGCTGTAACCCGCGGTCCCTCGGCATTTTTCATTTTTCGGGATAAAAAATAGCCTATGTCCTTCCCTGGTATACAACCTTTAACTATGCCAAATTTTAGCTTAATCTGTTCAGCGGTTTGGGCGTGAAAGCGTAACAAACAGATAGACAGACAGAGTTACGTTCACATTTATAATATTAGTATGGATATGTGTCTCGTAACAAAACATTGTTGTTTTAACCAACAAATAGCTGGTATATTGCTGTAGCTATAGCAGTATAACTTATATTACGTACGCGCGCTCTCCCTGACTATGGGGTGTGGAGTCTTACTTCAGTCCTTGGATAAATGTTCATAATATTCGCAGTCGAGACTCCCTAGTCTTATATTTTTGATTCTTAACATAACATTTTGATGTTTTCTATATTCGTGGACTATCACAAAAAAGCCTTTGTTCTCAATCTCAAATCTGGCCCTTGATTCATAATACAGCGGAATGCATTCAGTTCGGAATCGACCGACAGCAACCAATCACAGTGCAGGAAATGATCCGAATTTGACGTTTCTTGGACTGTGATTGGTTGCTGTCTGTCGATTCCGAATTCCGAATGCATTCCGCTGTATTATGAATCAAGGCCCTGGGGCCGTATTCCCGTTCATATTTTCGTTCGTTTGATGAATATTCGAATGTTTCTTACAACGATTTCTGACTTCAAGGACCAATTTTTTGATTTGCAATATTTGGTCCTAGGTTAGGACCATGTTTTATCGTTGATCTTATCGACTGAATACAATGTAACTCGAAGTAAGAAGCATCCGAATATTCATCAAACGAACGAAAAAACGAACGCGAATAACCCCCCTGGCAATCCAAGTAGGTATATTTTTTTGTAAGTAATTTTTAACATGAGTGAGGAGGTAGCCGAAGGTAGCCACCGAGTGGCGCCCCGACCCAGCGAGAAGGCGACGCGGCAGACTAAAACGGAGATGGCGGGATGAGCTCGACGAGTTTCTAACGGACTGGAGGGATGTTGCTGGGGACCGAGATGTCTGGAGGGAGTGGGGGGAGGCTTTTGCCCAGCAGTGGGACACAAATGAAAAAAAATGTAACATTTCGATAACAAATACAGTTAAGTTTTTAGTTTTAAGAAAGTTCATCAGTTGAGCAATGGGAGCGCGCGAACCTAACCTAACTTACAACTAGATCAGTCTGACGTGCGCGTCGAATGGTAAGGTACATTTTATTACGCGTCTGTTTGAAATCTCAGAGCAACCCTCTCAGATTTCAAATAGCCGCGCAAATTCTGATAACCCATAATATGGTATTATCAAAATATATTTTCATTTACAATTTACCTTACACTATCATTGTTTTTATTCTATCTTAATATTATTTACCTGGTAACTTACAATTAAGTTTAGCTGAAGATAAACTATATTCTGACAACGAAAATAAGAGTCTCTTTCAAACAGTCTATTTATCAGTCGCTCTAGATTTCAATCAGACCTTCAGAACAGACCCATACATTTTCATTGATCATGAATCTGTTAATTTCTCAAAACGTTTGATACTCGTCTCCAGCATCCATACATCTTTTAAAATACACTCAAAATACACTGTTGTTGCTGGCATGATTATTACATATAAATTAAAGTGGCAATACTTATCCTTATTCCAACAATTTACTTCTACATTACAACAACATTTTGTTCTAAACAAAAATAACAAAATAAACAATGAATCTTCTAAATACCTTAGCTAGGGTTTGGTATACTGTAGATTACCCTTCGACCATGGATTCGTTCCGGGTGACATCGATACACTCGTAGCCGTACTTGATGATGAAGTGAAACCGAGGGTCGGAGACCAGCTCGGCCAGCTCGGGCGCCGTGAGGATGTCCTCGAGAGGCGGCAGCAGCAACTCCAGATCACCTCCTATCGAAGTATTGTTTTAAATCTCAAGTATAGTTTTTCAACACCGACCAATCCGCTGTCTTGATACTTGAGCTCGACACAGATCCTAACTTGGATAACAATCATAAATGTAGCCAGTAACACCGAAGACGACCTCTGTGGCGCAGAAGGTTGCGGGTTCTATCCCCCCGCGGGACAAATGTTTGTATGACTTACAGATATTTGTCCCGGGTCTGGGTGTTTCTATGTATAATATGTATGTATTTACAAACAAAAAGTAAATAAGTAGTTTATCAGTCATTCTAGTACCCATAACACAAGCTCTGCTTACTTTGGGGCCAGATGATGCTGTGTGAAAGTCCAGCATTATTATTATTAAACACTACTCGTATTTTATGCGACCAAAGCTCTTCCAATCTATTCAGGGTGTCGCATAATTATGTGTCTTTTTTATCCCGGAATTCCCACGTGGCAATAACAGCGTTCCAAAAGGAACTGGATTTACGCAGTAAAACCGGTATTTTTTATGAAGAATGGGTCGGCTCTCGACCCCGAAACCTACACAGGCGCAAGAACGAGGTCTACGATGCAGCGATCCTACCCAGAAGGCGCCTGTTATTTCCTCGCACCGGCCGCTCGCGGGCTCAGCCAGTACGCCAGAAGGTCTCCCGCTCGTCGCTGATAGACTGATGTTTGTTCGACATGATGTCTCACCCATGACGTGCACGAGGTCGAGCAGCCGGAACACCATCCTGTGCTGTAGCTCGTCGGCCGGCGCCTGCACGCGGCACGTCGTCCAGTCGTCGCGCAGGATGCACGCGCACCACACATGTACATGATGTCTCACCCATGACGTGCACGAGGTCGAGCAGCCGGAACACCATCCTGTGCTGTAGCTCGTCGGCCGGCGCCTGCACGCGGCACGTCGTCCAGTCGTCGCGCAGGATGCACGCGCACCACACATGTACATGATGTCTCACCCATGACGTGCACGAGGTCGAGCAGCCGGAACACCATCCTGTGCTGTAGCTCGTCGGCCGGCGCCTGCACGCGGCACGTCGTCCAGTCGTCGCGCAGGATGCACGCGCACCACACATGTACATGATGTCTCACCCATGACGTGCACGAGGTCGAGCAGCCGGAACACCATCCTGTGCTGTAGCTCTATGGCCGGCGCCTGCACGCGGCACGTCGTCCAGTCGTCGCGCAGGATGCACGCGCACCACACATGTACATGATGTCTCACCCATGACGTGCACGAGGTCGAGCAGCCGGAACACCATCCTGTGCTGTAGCTCGTCGGCCGGCGCCTGCACGCGGCACGTCGTCCAGTCGTCGCGCAGGATGCACGCGCACCACACATGTACATGATGTCTCACCCATGACGTGCACGAGGTCGAGCAGCCGGAACACCATCCTGTGCTGTAGCTCTATGGCCGGCGCCTGCACGCGGCACGTCGTCCAGTCGTCGCGCAGGATGCACGCGCACCACACATGTACATGATGTCTCACCCATGACGTGCACGAGGTCGAGCAGCCGGAACACCATCCTGTGCTGTAGCTCTATGGCCGGCGCCTGCACGCGGCACGTCGTCCAGTCGTCGCGCAGGATGCACGCGCACCACACATGTACATGATGTCTCACCCATGACGTGCACGAGGTCGAGCAGCCGGAACACCATCCTGTGCTGTAGCTCTATGGCCGGCGCCTGCACGCGGCACGTCGTCCAGTCGTCGCGCAGGATGCACGCGCACCACACATGTACATGATGTCTCACCCATGACGTGCACGAGGTCGAGCAGCCGGAACACCATCCTGTGCTGTAGCTCGTCGGCCGGCGCCTGCACGCGGCACGTCGTCCAGTCGTCGCGCAGGATGCACGCGCACCACACATGTACATGATGTCTCACCCATGACGTGCACGAGGTCGAGCAGCCGGAACACCATCCTGTGCTGTAGCTCGTCGGCCGGCGCCTGCACGCGGCACGTCGTCCAGTCGTCGCGCAGGATGCACGCGCACCACACATGTACATGATGTCTCACCCATGACGTGCACGAGGTCGAGCAGCCGGAACACCATCCTGTGCTGTAGCTCGTCGGCCGGCGCCTGCACGCGGCACGTCGTCCAGTCGTCGCGCAGGATGCACGCGCACCACACATGTACATGATGTCTCACCCATGACGTGCACGAGGTCGAGCAGCCGGAACACCATCCTGTGCTGTAGCTCTATGGCCGGCGCCTGCACGCGGCACGTCGTCCAGTCGTCGCGCAGGATGCACGCGCACCACACATGTACATGATGTCTCACCCATGACGTGCACGAGGTCGA
Source organism: Epirrhoe tristata (assembly GCA_951394285.1). Lineage (NCBI taxonomy): Eukaryota > Metazoa > Arthropoda > Insecta > Lepidoptera > Geometridae > Epirrhoe > Epirrhoe tristata. The sequence continues at coordinate 253,521 of OX596153.1, forward strand.
GCAGCCGGAACACCATCCTGTGCTGTAGCTCTATGGCCGGCGCCTGCACGCGGCACGTCGTCCAGTCGTCGCGCAGGATGCACGCGCACCACACATGTACATGATGTCTCACCCATGACGTGCACGAGGTCGAGCAGCCGGAACACCATCCTGTGCTGTAGCTCGTCGGCCGGCGCCTGCACGCGGCACGTCGTCCAGTCGTCGCGCAGGATGCACGCGCACCACACATGTACATGATGTCTCACCCATGACGTGCACGAGGTCGAGCAGCCGGAACACCATCCTGTGCTGTAGCTCTATGGCCGGCGCCTGCACGCGGCACGTCGTCCAGTCGTCGCGCAGGATGCACGCGCACCACACATGTACATGATGTCTCACCCATGACGTGCACGAGGTCGAGCAGCCGGAACACCATCCTGTGCTGTAGCTCTATGGCCGGCGCCTGCACGCGGCACGTCGTCCAGTCGTCGCGCAGGATGCACGCGCACCACACATGTACATGATGTCTCACCCATGACGTGCACGAGGTCGAGCAGCCGGAACACCATCCTGTGCTGTAGCTCGTCGGCCGGCGCCTGCACGCGGCACGTCGTCCAGTCGTCGCGCAGGATGCACGCGCACCACACATGTACATGATGTCTCACCCATGACGTGCACGAGGTCGAGCAGCCGGAACACCATCCTGTGCTGTAGCTCGTCGGCCGGCGCCTGCACGCGGCACGTCGTCCAGTCGTCGCGCAGGATGCACGCGCACCACACATGTACATGATGTCTCACCCATGACGTGCACGAGGTCGAGCAGCCGGAACACCATCCTGTGCTGTAGCTCGTCGGCCGGCGCCTGCACGCGGCACGTCGTCCAGTCGTCGCGCAGGATGCACGCGCACCACACATGTACATGATGTCTCACCCATGACGTGCACGAGGTCGAGCAGCCGGAACACCATCCTGTGCTGTAGCTCTATGGCCGGCGCCTGCACGCGGCACGTCGTCCAGTCGTCGCGCAGGATGCACGCGCACCACACATGTACATGATGTCTCACCCATGACGTGCACGAGGTCGAGCAGCCGGAACACCATCCTGTGCTGTAGCTCTATGGCCGGCGCCTGCACGCGGCACGTCGTCCAGTCGTCGCGCAGGATGCACGCGCACCACACATGTACATGATGTCTCACCCATGACGTGCACGAGGTCGAGCAGCCGGAACACCATCCTGTGCTGTAGCTCGTCGGCCGGCGCCTGCACGCGGCACGTCGTCCAGTCGTCGCGCAGGATGCACGCGCACCACACATGTACATGATGTCTCACCCATGACGTGCACGAGGTCGAGCAGCCGGAACACCATCCTGTGCTGTAGCTCTATGGCCGGCGCCTGCACGCGGCACGTCGTCCAGTCGTCGCGCAGGATGCACGCGCACCACACATGTACATGATGTCTCACCCATGACGTGCACGAGGTCGAGCAGCCGGAACACCATCCTGTGCTGTAGCTCTATGGCCGGCGCCTGCACGCGGCACGTCGTCCAGTCGTCGCGCAGGATGCACGCGCACCACACATGTACATGATGTCTCACCCATGACGTGCACGAGGTCGAGCAGCCGGAACACCATCCTGTGCTGTAGCTCGTCGGCCGGCGCCTGCACGCGGCACGTCGTCCAGTCGTCGCGCAGGATGCACGCGCACCACACATGTACATGATGTCTCACCCATGACGTGCACGAGGTCGAGCAGCCGGAACACCATCCTGTGCTGTAGCTCGTCGGCCGGCGCCTGCACGCGGCACGTCGTCCAGTCGTCGCGCAGGATGCACGCGCACCACACATGTACATGATGTCTCACCCATGACGTGCACGAGGTCGAGCAGCCGGAACACCATCCTGTGCTGTAGCTCGTCGGCCGGCGCCTGCACGCGGCACGTCGTCCAGTCGTCGCGCAGGATGCACGCGCACCACACATGTACATGATGTCTCACCCATGACGTGCACGAGGTCGAGCAGCCGGAACACCATCCTGTGCTGTAGCTCTATGGCCGGCGCCTGCACGCGGCACGTCGTCCAGTCGTCGCGCAGGATGCACGCGCACCACACATGTACATGATGTCTCACCCATGACGTGCACGAGGTCGAGCAGCCGGAACACCATCCTGTGCTGTAGCTCTATGGCCGGCGCCTGCACGCGGCACGTCGTCCAGTCGTCGCGCAGGATGCACGCGCACCACACATGTACATGATGTCTCACCCATGACGTGCACGAGGTCGAGCAGCCGGAACACCATCCTGTGCTGTAGCTCTATGGCCGGCGCCTGCACGCGGCACGTCGTCCAGTCGTCGCGCAGGATGCACGCGCACCACACATGTACATGATGTCTCACCCATGACGTGCACGAGGTCGAGCAGCCGGAACACCATCCTGTGCTGTAGCTCGTCGGCCGGCGCCTGCACGCGGCACGTCGTCCAGTCGTCGCGCAGGATGCACGCGCACCACACATGTACATGATGTCTCACCCATGACGTGCACGAGGTCGAGCAGCCGGAACACCATCCTGTGCTGTAGCTCGTCGGCCGGCGCCTGCACGCGGCACGTCGTCCAGTCGTCGCGCAGGATGCACGCGCACCACACATGTACATGATGTCTCACCCATGACGTGCACGAGGTCGAGCAGCCGGAACACCATCCTGTGCTGTAGCTCTATGGCCGGCGCCTGCACGCGGCACGTCGTCCAGTCGTCGCGCAGGATGCACGCGCACCACACATGTACATGATGTCTCACCCATGACGTGCACGAGGTCGAGCAGCCGGAACACCATCCTGTGCTGTAGCTCGTCGGCCGGCGCCTGCACGCGGCACGTCGTCCAGTCGTCGCGCAGGATGCACGCGCACCACACATGTACATGATGTCTCACCCATGACGTGCACGAGGTCGAGCAGCCGGAACACCATCCTGTGCTGTAGCTCTATGGCCGGCGCCTGCACGCGGCACGTCGTCCAGTCGTCGCGCAGGATGCACGCGCACCACACATGTACATGATGTCTCACCCATGACGTGCACGAGGTCGAGCAGCCGGAACACCATCCTGTGCTGTAGCTCTATGGCCGGCGCCTGCACGCGGCACGTCGTCCAGTCGTCGCGCAGGATGCACGCGCACCACACATGTACATGATGTCTCACCCATGACGTGCACGAGGTCGAGCAGCCGGAACACCATCCTGTGCTGTAGCTCGTCGGCCGGCGCCTGCACGCGGCACGTCGTCCAGTCGTCGCGCAGGATGCACGCGCACCACACATGTACATGATGTCTCACCCATGACGTGCACGAGGTCGAGCAGCCGGAACACCATCCTGTGCTGTAGCTCTATGGCCGGCGCCTGCACGCGGCACGTCGTCCAGTCGTCGCGCAGGATGCACGCGCACCACACATGTACATGATGTCTCACCCATGACGTGCACGAGGTCGAGCAGCCGGAACACCATCCTGTGCTGTAGCTCGTCGGCCGGCGCCTGCACGCGGCACGTCGTCCAGTCGTCGCGCAGGATGCACGCGCACCACACATGTACATGATGTCTCACCCATGACGTGCACGAGGTCGAGCAGCCGGAACACCATCCTGTGCTGTAGCTCGTCGGCCGGCGCCTGCACGCGGCACGTCGTCCAGTCGTCGCGCAGGATGCACGCGCACCACACATGTACATGATGTCTCACCCATGACGTGCACGAGGTCGAGCAGCCGGAACACCATCCTGTGCTGTAGCTCTATGGCCGGCGCCTGCACGCGGCACGTCGTCCAGTCGTCGCGCAGGATGCACGCGCACCACACATGTACATGATGTCTCACCCATGACGTGCACGAGGTCGAGCAGCCGGAACACCATCCTGTGCTGTAGCTCTATGGCCGGCGCCTGCACGCGGCACGTCGTCCAGTCGTCGCGCAGGATGCACGCGCACCACACATGTACATGATGTCTCACCCATGACGTGCACGAGGTCGAGCAGCCGGAACACCATCCTGTGCTGTAGCTCTATGGCCGGCGCCTGCACGCGGCACGTCGTCCAGTCGTCGCGCAGGATGCACGCGCACCACACATGTACATGATGTCTCACCCATGACGTGCACGAGGTCGAGCAGCCGGAACACCATCCTGTGCTGTAGCTCGTCGGCCGGCGCCTGCACGCGGCACGTCGTCCAGTCGTCGCGCAGGATGCACGCGCACCACACATGTACATGATGTCTCACCCATGACGTGCACGAGGTCGAGCAGCCGGAACACCATCCTGTGCTGTAGCTCTATGGCCGGCGCCTGCACGCGGCACGTCGTCCAGTCGTCGCGCAGGATGCACGCGCACCACACATGTACATGATGTCTCACCCATGACGTGCACGAGGTCGAGCAGCCGGAACACCATCCTGTGCTGTAGCTCTATGGCCGGCGCCTGCACGCGGCACGTCGTCCAGTCGTCGCGCAGGATGCACGCGCACCACACATGTACATGATGTCTCACCCATGACGTGCACGAGGTCGAGCAGCCGGAACACCATCCTGTGCTGTAGCTCGTCGGCCGGCGCCTGCACGCGGCACGTCGTCCAGTCGTCGCGCAGGATGCACGCGCACCACACATGTACATGATGTCTCACCCATGACGTGCACGAGGTCGAGCAGCCGGAACACCATCCTGTGCTGTAGCTCTATGGCCGGCGCCTGCACGCGGCACGTCGTCCAGTCGTCGCGCAGGATGCACGCGCACCACACATGTACATGATGTCTCACCCATGACGTGCACGAGGTCGAGCAGCCGGAACACCATCCTGTGCTGTAGCTCGTCGGCCGGCGCCTGCACGCGGCACGTCGTCCAGTCGTCGCGCAGGATGCACGCGCACCACACATGTACATGATGTCTCACCCATGACGTGCACGAGGTCGAGCAGCCGGAACACCATCCTGTGCTGTAGCTCTATGGCCGGCGCCTGCACGCGGCACGTCGTCCAGTCGTCGCGCAGGATGCACGCGCACCACACATGTACATGATGTCTCACCCATGACGTGCACGAGGTCGAGCAGCCGGAACACCATCCTGTGCTGTAGCTCGTCGGCCGGCGCCTGCACGCGGCACGTCGTCCAGTCGTCGCGCAGGATGCACGCGCACCACACATGTACATGATGTCTCACCCATGACGTGCACGAGGTCGAGCAGCCGGAACACCATCCTGTGCTGTAGCTCTATGGCCGGCGCCTGCACGCGGCACGTCGTCCAGTCGTCGCGCAGGATGCACGCGCACCACACATGTACATGATGTCTCACCCATGACGTGCACGAGGTCGAGCAGCCGGAACACCATCCTGTGCTGTAGCTCTATGGCCGGCGCCTGCACGCGGCACGTCGTCCAGTCGTCGCGCAGGATGCACGCGCACCACACATGTACATGATGTCTCACCCATGACGTGCACGAGGTCGAGCAGCCGGAACACCATCCTGTGCTGTAGCTCTATGGCCGGCGCCTGCACGCGGCACGTCGTCCAGTCGTCGCGCAGGATGCACGCGCACCACACATGTACATGATGTCTCACCCATGACGTGCACGAGGTCGAGCAGCCGGAACACCATCCTGTGCTGTAGCTCTATGGCCGGCGCCTGCACGCGGCACGTCGTCCAGTCGTCGCGCAGGATGCACGCGCACCACACATGTACATGATGTCTCACCCATGACGTGCACGAGGTCGAGCAGCCGGAACACCATCCTGTGCTGTAGCTCGTCGGCCGGCGCCTGCACGCGGCACGTCGTCCAGTCGTCGCGCAGGATGCACGCGCACCACACATGTACATGATGTCTCACCCATGACGTGCACGAGGTCGAGCAGCCGGAACACCATCCTGTGCTGTAGCTCTATGGCCGGCGCCTGCACGCGGCACGTCGTCCAGTCGTCGCGCAGGATGCACGCGCACCACACATGTACATGATGTCTCACCCATGACGTGCACGAGGTCGAGCAGCCGGAACACCATCCTGTGCTGTAGCTCTATGGCCGGCGCCTGCACGCGGCACGTCGTCCAGTCGTCGCGCAGGATGCACGCGCACCACACATGTACATGATGTCTCACCCATGACGTGCACGAGGTCGAGCAGCCGGAACACCATCCTGTGCTGTAGCTCTATGGCCGGCGCCTGCACGCGGCACGTCGTCCAGTCGTCGCGCAGGATGCACGCGCACCACACATGTACATGATGTCTCACCCATGACGTGCACGAGGTCGAGCAGCCGGAACACCATCCTGTGCTGTAGCTCTATGGCCGGCGCCTGCACGCGGCACGTCGTCCAGTCGTCGCGCAGGATGCACGCGCACCACACATGTACATGATGTCTCACTCATGACGTGCACGAGGTCGAGCAGCCGGAACACCATCCTGTGCTGTAGCTCTATGGCCGGCGCCTGCACGCGGCACGTCGTCCAGTCGTCGCGCAGGATGCACGCGCACCACACATGTACATGATGTCTCACCCATGACGTGCACGAGGTCGAGCAGCCGGAACACCATCCTGTGCTGTAGCTCGTCGGCCGGCGCCTGCACGCGGCACGTCGTCCAGTCGTCGCGCAGGATGCACGCGCACCACACATGTACATGATGTCTCACCCATGACGTGCACGAGGTCGAGCAGCCGGAACACCATCCTGTGCTGTAGCTCGTCGGCCGGCGCCTGCACGCGGCACGTCGTCCAGTCGTCGCGCAGGATGCACGCGCACCACACATGTACATGATGTCTCACCCATGACGTGCACGAGGTCGAGCAGCCGGAACACCATCCTGTGCTGTAGCTCTATGGCCGGCGCCTGCACGCGGCACGTCGTCCAGTCGTCGCGCAGGATGCACGCGCACCACACATGTACATGATGTCTCACCCATGACGTGCACGAGGTCGAGCAGCCGGAACACCATCCTGTGCTGTAGCTCGTCGGCCGGCGCCTGCACGCGGCACGTCGTCCAGTCGTCGCGCAGGATGCACGCGCACCACACATGTACATGATGTCTCACCCATGACGTGCACGAGGTCGAGCAGCCGGAACACCATCCTGTGCTGTAGCTCTATGGCCGGCGCCTGCACGCGGCACGTCGTCCAGTCGTCGCGCAGGATGCACGCGCACCACACATGTACATGATGTCTCACCCATGACGTGCACGAGGTCGAGCAGCCGGAACACCATCCTGTGCTGTAGCTCGTCGGCCGGCGCCTGCACGCGGCACGTCGTCCAGTCGTCGCGCAGGATGCACGCGCACCACACATGTACATGATGTCTCACCCATGACGTGCACGAGGTCGAGCAGCCGGAACACCATCCTGTGCTGTAGCTCTATGGCCGGCGCCTGCACGCGGCACGTCGTCCAGTCGTCGCGCAGGATGCACGCGCACCACACATGTACATGATGTCTCACCCATGACGTGCACGAGGTCGAGCAGCCGGAACACCATCCTGTGCTGTAGCTCTATGGCCGGCGCCTGCACGCGGCACGTCGTCCAGTCGTCGCGCAGGATGCACGCGCACCACACATGTACATGATGTCTCACCCATGACGTGCACGAGGTCGAGCAGCCGGAACACCATCCTGTGCTGTAGCTCGTCGGCCGGCGCCTGCACGCGGCACGTCGTCCAGTCGTCGCGCAGGATGCACGCGCACCACACATGTACATGATGTCTCACCCATGACGTGCACGAGGTCGAGCAGCCGGAACACCATCCTGTGCTGTAGCTCGTCGGCCGGCGCCTGCACGCGGCACGTCGTCCAGTCGTCGCGCAGGATGCACGCGCACCACACATGTACATGATGTCTCACCCATGACGTGCACGAGGTCGAGCAGCCGGAACACCATCCTGTGCTGTAGCTCTATGGCCGGCGCCTGCACGCGGCACGTCGTCCAGTCGTCGCGCAGGATGCACGCGCACCACACATGTACATGATGTCTCACCCATGACGTGCACGAGGTCGAGCAGCCGGAACACCATCCTGTGCTGTAGCTCTATGGCCGGCGCCTGCACGCGGCACGTCGTCCAGTCGTCGCGCAGGATGCACGCGCACCACACATGTACATGATGTCTCACCCATGACGTGCACGAGGTCGAGCAGCCGGAACACCATCCTGTGCTGTAGCTCGTCGGCCGGCGCCTGCACGCGGCACGTCGTCCAGTCGTCGCGCAGGATGCACGCGCACCACACATGTACATGATGTCTCACCCATGACGTGCACGAGGTCGAGCAGCCGGAACACCATCCTGTGCTGTAGCTCTATGGCCGGCGCCTGCACGCGGCACGTCGTCCAGTCGTCGCGCAGGATGCACGCGCACCACACATGTACATGATGTCTCACCCATGACGTGCACGAGGTCGAGCAGCCGGAACACCATCCTGTGCTGTAGCTCTATGGCCGGCGCCTGCACGCGGCACGTCGTCCAGTCGTCGCGCAGGATGCACGCGCACCACACATGTACATGATGTCTCACCCATGACGTGCACGAGGTCGAGCAGCCGGAACACCATCCTGTGCTGTAGCTCTATGGCCGGCGCCTGCACGCGGCACGTCGTCCAGTCGTCGCGCAGGATGCACGCGCACCACACATGTACATGATGTCTCACCCATGACGTGCACGAGGTCGAGCAGCCGGAACACCATCCTGTGCTGTAGCTCTATGGCCGGCGCCTGCACGCGGCACGTCGTCCAGTCGTCGCGCAGGATGCACGCGCACCACACCTGTACCACACATTAATATTATTATTTCTTGTCGTGAGATTGTTGGTGTTGGTTGCCTGGAAGAAATTACTTTTAGCTTTCTTTTACACTTTTGATGACGCCTAACAGACGAAGACGAAGTATAGCTGCCTCGCTCGCTCGCTTACTTTGTTGCATCGTTCTATCTCGCCTACTCTACATAAACCTGCGCAATCGTTTAGTGCACCTAACTTTAGAGAGAGATCGGTTATGTATGTACGTACGTATACGTAATCTATTTCTAGATAATAATACAGCTACCCTCAATCTGAGATCATCGCGTCGCTCCATATCCTGCACGTAGTCGGTGAGGTCCAGCGCCTTCTTGTAGTCGTACTCGGTGAGGGAGCGGCTCGCCGACTCTATGTACATCTGTAACGAACCATGTCCTTTACAAGTAACTATCCTTCAGCCGAGACTTCGCTTGGTTCATATTAAATGCTCGTTATTCCAGGTATGATCGACGCATATTCCAATTCTCCTAATCGGTCTAATGGCTTTCATCAGTATAAATCAAACATAATGGTGTACGGATGGGAAGAGACCCATCCGAACACCACAAGGTTCATGGAAGATATCTAAGAGGGTAGTTCTCTAACTACCCTCTATATCTTCCATGAACCTTGACTGAAAAATCTTTTGTCTTGGGGACGCAGTTGTGATCCCGTTACTATCAGGATACCGAACGTTGTTAAAGCAAGTACAATCAGATCATCAAATTTTAGATTCCTAGTTTCATTGTCAACTTTATCGATAAGTCAATAGGGTCGAACGTTACCTGCACTAGTTGTTCAGGCTGCTGCACTTTGATATCGTCCGCGTCCAGCCCGTAGTGCAGGCGGATGTCCCTTGGGAGCGCCGCGTGCTGCTCGGCGAGCGCCAGCCGACTGTCGACCTCGCGCCGCGGGGCAGCGTGCTCAGAGTCCGGCTCCGAGGCCGCCAGGAGGCACAGCTTCGCGAGGGAGGCCATCGTCTGTCAGATATTGTACTTAAATACAAAACTGCTGTAAACGATCGACTCTTCTATTATCGGATTGCAAAATTCACTAAGGGCCAGTTTCACCAAAGTCCAGTTGAAAGTTGGTTAATAATTTGGCCGTTAGCCGTTTGTCAGCAGTGAATGCTTTTTTTGATGTCAAATTAACTAACGCTCTGTTAGATAAAGTTTGGTGAAACTAGCCCTAAATATGCTATTTTAAAGCATAGCGCATAAAGATTCAAATGACACAATTCTTCAGCTCTCCGAAGTTAGATGCGATAGATGATCGCGCAAGTGCGATAGAGTGAGCGAGATAGCACAATTTTAGGCGTCGACAAAAATGGGTTCGGCGCAGCCACTTCAGAGAGCTGAAGGACGATCGTGCGCATCGTAACGTCTGCCACATGCCGGACGAACTGTGGCCCGGGGGACAGACACGAGCGGTGACACGAGACGGACAGCTCTGGGGGAGGCCTCCGATCGATCGGCCCGCCGACACCCACGCACGATGTACTCACCGTCATCCTGTTGACGGAGTCCGTCTCCTCGCAGGCGAGCTGTGCCAGCGCGTGCGCGGCGCGGGCGTGCTGCCGCGCGGCCAGGCTGTGCGCCGCCAGCAGGCAGGCGCGCGGGCCCGCCGACACCCACGCACGGAACCTGGATCAATAACAATAATAAAGTTTTATTTTCTCCACATCTATTGGAAATTAGGATTACGGGAAAAAGAAAAATGCAGAGTTACGTTATAAAATACGTTAATACGTATATTGAAATTAAATATGACCAATACGAGGAAGGTAGGTATTATAGCTAGGTTCTTACTCCAAGGCAGGCAGCAGTGAAAAGAAGAAAGATACTGAGGCGTTCAGGCTTTTATGCTGAAGCATTAAGTGTTGCCATGTTCAAAGTATAATCTACCAATGAATACAAAACAAATGTTACCATATTAATTTTTGCAACTATACATTAAAATGCCAACAACATCATATACAACAGTTACAATAGTCAGCTCGCACACAATGATACAAGGTATGCACCCACCTGGCGGTGTACCGCGGCGCGAGCGAGCGCAGCAACACGGCGGTGTGGCGCCCGCCGCGGTCCGCCAGCCACGCGAACGTCAGCTCGCACACAATGATACAAGGTATGCACCCACCTGGCGGTGTACCGCGGCGCGAGCGAGCGCAGCAACACGGCGGTGTGGCGCCCGCCGCGGTCCGCCAGCCACGCGAACGTCAGCTCGCACACAATGATACAAGGTATGCACCCACCTGGCGGTGTACCGCGGCGCGAGCGAGCGCAGCAACACGGCGGTGTGGCGCCCGCCGCGGTCCGCCAGCCACGCGAACGTCAGCTCGCACACAATGATACAAGGTATGCACCCACCTGGCGGTGTACCGCGGCGCGAGCGAGCGCAGCAACACGGCGGTGTGGCGCCCGCCGCGGTCCGCCAGCCACGCGAACGTCAGCTCGCACACAATGATACAAGGTATGCACCCACCTGGCGGTGTACCGCGGCGCGAGCGAGCGCAGCAACACGGCGGTGTGGCGCCCGCCGCGGTCCGCCAGCCACGCGAACGTCAGCTCGCACACAATGATACAAGGTATGCACCCACCTGGCGGTGTACCGCGGCGCGAGCGAGCGCAGCAACACGGCGGTGTGGCGCCCGCCGCGGTCCGCCAGCCACGCGAACGTCAGCTCGCACACAATGATACAAGGTATGCACCCACCTGGCGGTGTACCGCGGCGCGAGCGAGCGCAGCAACACGGCGGTGTGGCGCCCGCCGCGGTCCGCCAGCCACGCGAACGTCAGCTCGCACATACCCTGCGACATACATACATTATCGTTACATCAGCTACCTCGCAGATACCCTAGGTTGTCGTTACATCAGCTACCTCGCAGATACCCTAGGACATACATTGTCGTTACATCAGCTACCTCGCAGATACCCTAGGACATACATTGTCGTTACATCAGCTACCTCGCAGATACCCTAGGTTGTCGTTACATCAGCTACCTCGCAGATACCCTAGGACATACATTGTCGTTACATCAGCTACCTCGCACATACCCTGGGACATACATTGTCGTTACATCAGCTACCTCGCACATACCCTGGGACATACATTGTCGTTACATCAGCTACCTCGCACATACCCTGGGACATACATTATCGTTACATCAGCTACGGTTCATTTACAATACAGGGTCTTCAAATCGAGACTAAATAGGATCCTTCTAGGTAAGCATGCGTCATCTTAGACCTCACTGTTGCTGAAGTTGCACAGATTCACAAGCTCGCAGATAAGTTATAGTCTCTCACCGTGTTCGCAAATAGGTTTGACTGCATTTATCTATACCACAACTCTAGGATGCATGCGTTAACTAATAATAATAATATTAAGTTTGTTTATGCTAAGTAATTTCTATGGACCAAATTATATTGATGTCTGTAATAAAGATTTAAATAAAATAAAATAAAAATAGTGGCGATCACAAGAAATGCGAGAGACTTTTACCCAGCAACGTGAGTTATGAGCAAATAATCTTAGGCCTTTACATCTATATTAGACTAGCTGTCCGCCCCGGCTTCGCACGGGTTACTTATAGGTATTTAACAAAAATTTAATAACAACATGGTGGTCCCGGAGCGGGATGTATGATCCTTCAATATGTAGGTAAGGTCTAAGGTAGGTAAGGGAGTATTGGGCAGTAAGGCAGGTTTGGACACCACCGGCAAATCCCCGTGTTATGCCGGCCATACACTATAATGCCAATCCACCATTAGTCATGCCAATCCACCCCCATACATGGTCAATTCTAACTGATCAAATTCCGATTTGACGATAGGCATGATGGTTTATGGCCGACATGACACGGGGGTGTCCAAACCTCCCTACTGCCCAACGCTCCCCTACCTCCCATATATATTTCATTGATATATTACCTCCTACTCTCCTCTCCCATTCCATAGTTCCCAGACACTTTTTTAAACTATCATGGTTTTCAACATTTTTTTGAGTTTCCCGATATTTCGGCGCAGTTGCATACGCCATGATCAATAGTACCTATCTATGGTATTAATCATGGTTAATATCCCGTTACCTGTGTTAAAAATCCCAGACACTTGTCCTACCGTACTAACTGATATTTATTCTGTGGTCGCGATGTATCTTACATTTTTAAACTCATGATAACTTTTGAATAAAATGTCCGATTTCAATCATTCAAAAAGTAATCGACGGGTACTGAAACAGCCTTTACTACGAAGGAAATTATTTGGATATGAAAAAATACCATTACGTTTTTATACTAAAAAGAAAACCGACTTCAATGTTTGACTCGAAACGCGGTGTGACTCAGGGCGTCAAGCTGTCGATTCGATTTCTATTTGTGACATGGCTAGGAGGGAAGGTGTTGAGAGTTTTACGGGGAAACTATCAATCCCTCAGGAATAAAATTTATATGGGACCAAATAAAATTTATATTTTTATTTATACCACCTCTGGAGTATACCCTTTCAAACATGAAAAGAATTTTGCAAATCGGTTAACAAGATAAAAAAAAAAAAAAAAAAAAAAAAAACATACTGACGAATTGAGAACCTTTTCCTTTTTTGAAATCGGTTGAATATAAGAATTTAGATTATAAGAGAGAAGAATTAAATTATAGAAGTTGTTATTCTGACACAACCACAATAGTTGGACATATGCTATCGCTGACTATTTTGTAGATATTGATACGTTCTTTAATATTGTAGAACATTTTTTTGTTCTATCTACACTAATATTATATAAGAAAAAATACCAAAATAAGAATAACGTGGTCTGCTTTTGGTCGGCATTTTTATCCATTTTTTTAATTATAAAAGTTGTTATTCTGACACAACCACAATAGTTGGACATATGCTATCACTGACTTTTTTGAAGATATTGATACGTTCTTTAATATTGTAGAACATTTTTTTGTTCTATCATCAATAGTTTTCGCAGCGCACGCGATATGAAGAATTTTATGTTCAAAATTTTTACACCTTTGGTTACATTATTGCAATTTTCATAAGGATCTCTAATTTTTTTGAAAATAATTTATAGCCTATGTTCATCACAGATAATGTTGGATTCTAATGGTGAAAGAATTTTTCAAATCGGTCCAGTAGTTTCGGAGCCTATTCAATTCAAACAAACAAACAAACAAACAAATGTTTCCTCTTTATAATATTAGTGTAGATGATTTATACAGCGTCAGGAGGCAACCTATGCCCACTTAACGGGACACTGTAGTGTAAGTGTGTATAGGCTTGCCCAGCTCCTAAACCATCCTCTCAGCTTAATCAGCCGCAAATACTTACCTCGTTAATGTACTTGTCGATGTACGAGTACAATTTCTCGAGGTCGTTGCTCGTGATGCACATGTCGATAAGGAGCTCGAAGTCTTTGAACTTCTCGGCCAACACCGCGGCGCGCTCCGTCTGCCCTTCGTCGACTGGAACATTACTTTATTACTTTACGATCGGAGTAGATAGAAAGATAGAAAATACTTTATTGCACACCACATAAAAAAGTAAAACAAAAACATACAAAAAACTTAACTATGATATACAATCGGCGGTCTTATCGCTAAAAAGCGATCTCTACCAGACATACAACATTATTGACATTTGTTATAAATGAGAAGGCGAGACAACGTTTATAATATGTAAAAAAAAAAACCTAAACAGGTTCACGACTGTATCCCAACGTGCGGTAGACATTCTCTCAGATCTTACTTATTCCAGATCCTTTGAAGATGTCTAAGGGGGGTAGTCAGAGGCATGTCCAAACACATATTTGATACATGCCCACATCTTGCAGAAGTTAGTAGTGACAGGTTGCAAGCCCATCGCCGCCTATAAGAACACTAACTGGTTTCTTCACGATGTTTTTCCTTCACCGTTTAGAGCACGTGTTAAAGCGCATATAAATTTTACGAAACGCAAAATCCATTGATGCACGGCCGGGATTCGAACCCACAACCTTCGGATTGAAAGTTGAGGTACAACCCCATTCGGCCAACACGGCTTATAATATGTATTGGTTGATAATGAAGACTTAAAAAACAACTCTGATTTTGAGTAAAGCTTATTCCACAGTAACGTGTGCTCGCACCGATGAATGCATGTGGAATGAAGTTGCGATTGGCAGGCGTCTTGATGTGTAAGTAGGTAGGAAGTAGGTACGGGTTGGCGTTAACACATTTTTATACTTATCCTATTTTGATACTTTTTTTCAGCGTTCTTTTTACGTGACGCCAACTAACTAATAATTTTCTAGTCTGCCTGTAAATTTTTTAAAACATGTAGGTATAATTTTTTGTAAATTTTTTAAAACATGTAGGTATAATTTTTTTTTTTTCTAACTCGAGCCGGTTACCATACGTACTGTATGGCTGGATGGTGTCCCGGCGCATGTTGATGTACAGATGCTTTGTGTGCGCGTGCGCAGCGAGCGGCGCGGCCTCCGTCAGCAGTTGCGCCGCCAGCCTCGCCGACAGCTCCAGCACTTGTGAGCGCAGCGCGGGCTCGGGGCACGAGTGTGCGCACTCACTGGGGATGACGAGTGAGCTTTTTTCATTTTGTCAACCCCATGTTGACACATGTCAAAACAAACTGTTACCACAAAAAAGCGTTCAATGTACGAGTATTTAAAGATCGTTTTTCTAGGGACAGTTTTTTTACTTAGACTCGATCTAAACTCGGCTCATTTTCTTGTAATAAGCCCCTATAAGTTTTTAATATGTTGCAAATATACTTTATTTACAGAAACTAAGCTACTACATTTTTAAATATATTTACAAAATACAACAGGATTAGTCAAGCTATCTAAGGATAGTTAGAAACGATCTACAGATAGCTCAACGGATCCAGGTCACTGTCAGTCGGAAGCGTGCCCAAAACACTATTTAATTACTAATTTTGACTTAATAAAAAAAAAACATCTAGTCTCAAAGTCAAAAAAGTTCACTTACACTGGCTTGTGTTACGAGGACTGCATGAGCTTTGCAATCTACTCGTATGTAAACATTGATATTTATCAAGGGCTGAGTTTTGGAACACGGTTGAGCTAAATTTTAGCATATCTGTGTAGTTGATGACAAAATCTTACGATGAAGAAATGTTCTACACAGCTTGGAAGACAACTAGGAACTCTTAGCTTATTTACAAAGCTCAAATAGAACAGTTCTTTTTTTTAATTAGCATTAGGGAAGCAGTCGATAGAGAAATAATGGCGAAGTACGTACGTGACAGCTCGTGTGTGCAGGTCTTGTAACGCGGGCAGCAGCTCGCGCGCCGGCGCCGGCGAACAGCCCGCCCACTGCGCACGCGCACTCTGCATCTCTGACAGCACCGACTGTGGGGGGGGGTGGCTGTTACACAATCTCACTGGCTCATATATTTCTGCAAGTCAGCAATCATTTTATTCTATTAACTTGTTCGGTTCCAATCAGGATCAAACTTTTCTTCAGTTTCGAGCGATCGATTCCATACCTGATTGATCTTGCAGCACCAGGGTCAGCGCTGACGTTCTTACGTAACTACGAGGTCTTCTTCTTATCGTGTTACAAGTTTTCTAGAACCAGTGCGGTGAAAGGATTTAAAGTGCGCCTCAAAGAGGCTCCTTTCGTGTACGAGATGGCAACATGCAAGCACTCGGAGCGTACGAGCCGGCCGAGCAGCGCCATCGCTACTCACGGTGAGCAGGCGCAGCACGGCGGCGACGTGCAGCGCGCGCTGGGCGGGCGGCGCGGCGGCGTGCGCGCGGCGGGCGGCCAGCGCGCGCAGCACGCGGCCCGCGCCCGACACGCGCCGGTAGCACGCGTCGCTGGCGGACAGCGCGCCGCTGGCCAGCGCGGCCGCCACCTCCGGCTCCTCCGGCTCGGAGGTGCTGGAGGGTCCGCACACCACCTGACACCAACACAACCGTACAATCGACCACACGAACATCGAACGATTCCGTCCCTACATTAATTAAGTCCGAGCGGGGGAGTATCCGCTCAGTAGAAACAACACGAACAGGTCGTGTCGAGTAAAAAGAACGCTTGAAGAAAGTAAAAATGTATGGTTAATTTTAGTTCAGTAAAACACAACTAGATGTCGCCCTTAAAATTGGCACTTTTCTAGATCGCGCTATCGTTTGGTTTTGTAAATTGCATGAGGATGCTTTCTACTTTGATGGCGATTGTTTCCCATAGGTCGGCTTTGATTTATACAGGTGTGTTTGCGCCGTTTGTTCCCATGTGCAAACACAAACCCTCCATTGTCTTTCGCAAGTGCAATATCCGAATGCAGTTTTATCACCTGATAGATAGCAGCATCGATGAGGTGCGAGTCGGGCCCCTGCTGCAGACTCCTCAGCGCGACGGCGGCGGCCAGCTGCTCGGCCAGGGAGCACAGCGCCGCCTCCGTGCGCACCACTCCGCTGCCTGCACATACCAAGCTCATACACATTCGGTTCATTCCGTTGACCGTCCACCGCAATGTTGAAGAGATGATGTTGGAGCCCTACTGTTCCAGTGGGATGTATTATCTATTTTCAATCCGAAGGTTGCGAGTTCAAATCAATGACGTCTATCAATGGATTTAGTGTTTCATTCTGACGCTGTATGAATCATCTAAAATGCCTAAGTTGCATTCGTAATTGAATTTGACTCCAGTCTACCATACCATAGAGATTGTCACCTGGTAGACCTGCATGCATACCTGACGTGACCTTCCCGAGTCGATGCCACAGTCCGTGCGCCCGCAGGAAGTCGAGGAAGAGCGCGAAGGCTCTCTTCTTGTCCTGCAGCTGAGCCGCCAGCTGCAGCGCCGCGGAGCTGCCCAGCGCCACTCGCGCTGCTAGACCCGCGCCCGACTTCCATCTGCAGACACATACACAATTCAACCCCTAAACCGCAACTTCCTGCCCTTATTCCAGGGCTGCTTAAAATGAAGCGCATTTCGAGACTTCCATCCTAGTCCACCAGTTTAAAGTCGCTCAGCGAGCTATGGAACGAGCTATGCTCGGAGTTTCTCTGAAGGATAGAATCCGCAACGAGAAAACAGAAGCAGTCTCGTTCTCGCAAGAGACAGTTCCACCAACCTGGGATCCCCAGCCGGCATATCATCGAGCATCTCAGTCGCGATCCTCAGCACAGTCCTGTCGAGCACGTGGTCCACGTCCTCCTCCTCGGGCGCCGCGCGCGCGGGCGGCGGCGGGAACAGCTGGTGGATGATCTCACGACACGGGCCGGTCTCGCGCCGGAGGTGGAACAGGAAGGCTGTCTTTAGCTTGCCGCACGCGTCAGTTGTCACTGCGCTTATCTGGTGGAAGATCATTTAGTCAAGGGGTTCCAAATTTAGTAATATACTACAAACTTATATCTATAAATAGATCACAAACTTACCTCATGTGGATCAATCTCGTAGAGCGATAGGTTTCCGTCGTACATATCAGACGGACACGGCGATCCCATGGGACTCTCACAAACGGACCTGATGAAAACACAACAAATGTATAAAAACTTGATCGAACTGGCATTTTATTGCTGGTTTGTACATGAACACTTCATAGTTTTTGCAGTGTCCAGAGCCCAGACTGCGGACAGGGGCGATCCCTCACGCCCAGCACGCGGTCTCCCTCCGCGCCCACGTCCACGCACTCCGCCTTGTCGCCGATGTGTCCAGAGCCCAGACAGCGGGCAGAGGCCGACCCCTCACCTGTCGTGCCTGCGCGCGGGCGCGGCCAGCCGCAGCGGGCCGTGGCGCGCAGAGAACAGGAGGGCGGGCGGACACAGCTCGGCGCCCAGCACGCGGTCTCCCTCCGCGCCCACGTCCACGCACTCCGCCTTGTCGCCGATGTGTCCAGAGCCCAGACAGCGGGCAGAGGCCGACCCCTCACCTGTCGTGCCTGCGCGCGGGCGCGGCCAGCCGCAGCGGGCCGTGGCGCGCAGAGAACAGGAGGGCGGGCGGACACAGCTCGGCGCCCAGCACGCGGTCTCCCTCCGCGCCCACGTCCACGCACTCCGCCTTGTCGCCGATGTGTCCAGAGCCCAGACAGCGGGCAGAGGCCGACCCCTCACCTGTCGTGCCTGCGCGCGGGCGCGGCCAGCCGCAGCGGGCCGTGGCGCGCAGAGAACAGGAGGGCGGGCGGACACAGCTCGGCGCCCAGCACGCGGTCTCCCTCCGCGCCCACGTCCACGCACTCCGCCTTGTCGCCGATGTGTCCAGAGCCCAGACAGCGGGCAGAGGCCGACCCCTCACCTGTCGTGCCTGCGCGCGGGCGCGGCCAGCCGCAGCGGGCCGTGGCGCGCAGAGAACAGGAGGGCGGGCGGACACAGCTCGGCGCCCAGCACGCGGTCTCCCTCCGCGCCCACGTCCACGCACTCCGCCTTGTCGCCGATGTGTCCAGAGCCCAGACAGCGGGCAGAGGCCGACCCCTCACCTGTCGTGCCTGCGCGCGGGCGCGGCCAGCCGCAGCGGGCCGTGGCGCGCAGAGAACAGGAGGGCGGGCGGACACAGCTCGGCGCCCAGCACGCGGTCTCCCTCCGCGCCCACGTCCACGCACTCCGCCTTGTCGCCGATGTGTCCAGAGCCCAGACAGCGGGCAGAGGCCGACCCCTCACCTGTCGTGCCTGCGCGCGGGCGCGGCCAGCCGCAGCGGGCCGTGGCGCGCAGAGAACAGGAGGGCGGGCGGACACAGCTCGGCGCCCAGCACGCGGTCTCCCTCCGCGCCCACGTCCACGCACTCCGCCTTGTCGCCGATGTGTCCAGAGCCCAGACAGCGGGCAGAGGCCGACCCCTCACCTGTCGTGCCTGCGCGCGGGCGCGGCCAGCCGCAGCGGGCCGTGGCGCGCAGAGAACAGGAGGGCGGGCGGACACAGCTCGGCGCCCAGCACGCGGTCTCCCTCCGCGCCCACGTCCACGCACTCCGCCTTGTCGCCGATGTGTCCAGAGCCCAGACAGCGGGCAGAGGCCGACCCCTCACCTGTCGTGCCTGCGCGCGGGCGCGGCCAGCCGCAGCGGGCCGTGGCGCGCAGAGAACAGGAGGGCGGGCGGACACAGCTCGGCGCCCAGCACGCGGTCTCCCTCCGCGCCCACGTCCACGCACTCCGCCTTGTCGCCGATGTGTCCAGAGCCCAGACAGCGGGCAGAGGCCGACCCCTCACCTGTCGTGCCTGCGCGCGGGCGCGGCCAGCCGCAGCGGGCCGTGGCGCGCAGAGAACAGGAGGGCGGGCGGACACAGCTCGGCGCCCAGCACGCGGTCTCCCTCCGCGCCCACGTCCACGCACTCCGCCTTGTCGCCGATGCCGCCGCCGCTCGCTAATAACATGGATTACAGAAATAAAATTGTTGTAGAAGCATCTCTTTGGCCTATGCTTCGTAAAGCAACACACACTTTTCTAACTCCACTCCTTCGCAGAAAGCACCCCATTTGATAATTTATAACCCCTCCACTAGAACATCTGACGTAGTAAAACAAGCAAATTTAAGCCCAAACATCATCACAATAAAGCAGATACATACACGAGACGAGCGCGATGTATTTGGACGTGTACAGGAGCACGTGTGTGGGCAGCGGCAGGAAGCGCGGCGCCTCCTCGCCCTCCGCCGCCCAGCTGCGCAGCGCCAGCAGCGACGTCACGCGGGGGGCCAACAGCTCCTCCAGGGATATGTGCGCTGGGATATGTATTATGAAATAACGTCTACTGCGCAGAACGGCTGACTTCACGAATCCACTGGCCGCGTACAGCTTTGAGAGCACTGGTCTACGGCGGCCAGTGGATGCGTAAAGGAACGATTGATGACCTTCGGAAACAACTCAAGATTATGCGAAGGCGTAATAACATGAATCATAGTCCAAGTAAAAAGGATTTTTACAATAGGACTGTTAGGTTCACTAAGCCTTGTGAGCTAGGTGATCATCACTCATATTTACTCACCTTTGTAACGTGAAAAACCATTTACATAGACAGTGCGATAAAGCGTGATAGTGTAAGTTAGTTTGAATGATACTTTACTGTAAAGGTTTTTAGGCATTTAAAAGGTAGTCAGAAACATGATCGAATATTACAATTTCTATTGAGCTGATTTTACTATCACAGATTGAAAGAGCCAGTTAACTCACCAATAGAATATCTCATCTCAGGCGAGCGCGCGACGTTGACGGCCGCTATGAGCAGCAACAACCCGTTGTCTCCGCTCGCTCGCACGTCCAGGGCTAGGATCTCCAGACTGTTGAGGTCACCTGGAGGGCAGATATTTTATCTATCACAACATCAAAAAACTGTACTTGTAAGACAGCATTGAATGTTATGATGGTGAGAGCGGAAAGGATTTGTTGCTTTTCTGAACGGCGAGATGATGATGTTTATAAATGTTCCGTGTTGGTATTTTAAGCTCGCTTACACTCAAACACAAACTACTGGAATTTAGATTACACACACAAACACAACACAACACAATCTACACACACAATCAAGACCAACCCGCTCTCTTGAGATATAACCAGCTACAGTTATAGCAAGTCCTCCAGATAGTACCCCGCTATGCCGTACATACCATGTTGTGCGAGATGCGGCCTCGCGTGCGCCTCACAGAGCGCGCGCCGCAGACTGTGCTCGTGCAGCTCGGCGCCCCGCCAGGCCTGCAGCACGGGCCCCGCGCCGCCCGCCGCGCCGCCCGCCACCAGCGCCACGCAGCCCGAGGTCCCGGGCTCCAGCCCACCCTCGCCCAGCACTACCACGCCCACCAGCTTCTGTGATACAACATGCTCGCCATGACCGATATGACCATGACCACCATCTCTATGGTAAAAAATAATCATTTGTGTCGGAGACGACGCACCTCATCGCCCGCCGCCGCGACCACAGGACAGCGGCGAGCGGGCTCCGGAGAAGAAGCGCCGCGATCTCCACTCAAGATTACAAACTGAATAGGCGCGCGTTCTTACGACCGATATACCAACAACTACCTATTTTACAGTTCACTTTTTTATTTAATTGAACCATTGAGAATCTCCAACTTTTAAGTTTAGGCAAAAAATATAGTCTCTCTGTTAGATATCATTAAATCTAGTGAGATTATATACAATTTCTGTGTATAAAACACAATAAAATTTAAAATTTATAATTGTTTCAATGCTATTTGTGCTATTTGTGTTGAGCAAACAAGTTAGCTACAGTGCTCTGTATGTGTAATCCTGCTATACATCTCAGCCAAGAAAGCATGATGTTGATGCGTTATGAACGACACTGACAAAAAAATAAAGGAGTAAAATGTATTTCTTACAGTATCAACATGAGCTGGCATGGATCCGAAGAACATCAAAGAGACCCTTCTGCCGATGCCGCCAAGCCAGCCGCTCGGCGGCCGCAATGTTCGGCAGGTCACTGTTGCTCTGCCATCTGCAACCATCAACTCAATTATATACCACTTCCAGTAGTACCTTATCATCATGCATAAATAAACTCAAGGTACACAACTGTTCTCTTGTGATGAAAATGTAAATTATCATCTGTGGTTAACTACAGTTAGAGTAGTATTATTTTCAGAAGGCGAGATATTCAAAGCCCATGAGTAAACCTTTCTGAAATATTCATTGCCGGATACCGTATTTCCCGAAAAGTACAATATAGGGGTCTTCAAATCAAGAGTAAATAGGTTCCTTCTAGAAAAGCATGCTTCATCTTAGACTTTACTACTGCTTAACAGAGGAGGCTCTCAGGCAGAGGAAAGTCAAATGCTGACCTATTTAATAAAAAAAAATAAAAAATATGAACATTTACATTTACCTATAGTAGTAGGAGTCAACACCACCAGAGTGCACGTAGTGGTGGCCAGCACCAGAGGCCCATTAGAGCGAGCATTGGCTATCCTCTCGCACTCCTGCCCGGCGAGCTCACAGCTCACATCCACATAGGTACCTTCCTGTCCCACGCTGGCCCAGTAGCGCACTATACCTTCAGGAGACACTCCTATGCAGGACGGCATCTGGAATAAACCCAATTAGTATTATTCTGTACTCACTTGGTAGTTCAAGACAGGCGAAAATGGCAGCAAAGTGTCACTTCATGACAGCATCATTCGCCGGCACCCACACATGTTTGCTTGTATAGAAATGTCAATGTCACCACACTATTAGTAGATATATGGCCATACACCACAGTATAACTCAGTGATGTCAAATGAAATAAATATTTTGGATCATAGCAAGCTGTTGTATTGAATTCTAGACTAACCCTGGTCTGCAACAAACACCGACTAGGCTTTTCTAATATACAAACCTGAGCTCCATCTTCATAGAACAGCATCACCAAATCAGCTTTGTGAGCAAGGTCAGTTTGTGGCAGAGTGAGTTCTCTTGCAGCGGACGGGCCTGATGATGCAGGGGAGTCCGTCCCGCCTGTCCTCGGCCAGGCCAGCACCCGCCGCCCCGTCACCAACCAGCACCACCCACATGGAGACATTCTGACGCTGACATCACTGCTTGCTGACATAAAAAAACCTATGATTATTCTTCAAAGATTGTAAAATTGACAATTATGAATGTGTTTTGGATTTAATGAGTGATTTAGCGATATAAGTATGAGAGACTGAGGTACTAACCAAATGTAAGTGCCTCTGTGACCATGACAGGCAGTGGGGCTCCATAGGTTTCCAATGTGATGAGAGGTGTCTTGTAAATCACGTCGCCTCCCAGTTCTTCGGCAGTCTGATTAAACTTGCTGTGAATTAATCGATAGCTCTGTGAGAAATTGTGCCAGAAGATCAGAAACCATTTTCCAATAATTTAACCTCAACCAACGAACCTTTGATTTTTCTTCCCAGATGATAATCCAATAGGCCTCCTGCCTGATATGGATTGCCTCACTCTTGGAGAAAATGGGCTTCTCATGGCACCAGTGTTATTGAAATCCATTTTACTCTCAGAATTTACAAAACAAAACAGAACCAAAAAATAAAACCCGCGGAAAGAACTTTGAGGAAGAAAGAAAACCGTCACTCCACTCACTCACTCACACAAACATAATTAAAAAAAAAAAAGTTTCAGTTTCTTGGTTTATGGCTTCTGCGACTTGCTGTCACAATTCTGCCAGTGTCCGTGTCAAGATAGTTTCGTAAACTGTAGATGGCGGGTAAAAATTTAATGCTATTGGCCGGTGGAATTAAAATTACAAAAACAACCACTGTTTGTCAATTTCATTTCAGTCAAACTTCACCTCAGTCAAAGTCAAGTTGCGTTCCATAGAGTTATTTTCCTTTGATGAATGAGTTTTTTTTTTTTTTATTTACATAAAAAAGAAAAGGGCTTTGTCGCTGAGCGACTATGTCGCCCAATCGGTAATAAACATCTTAGCTTAGTCTTTCCAAGATTGAAGTTCTAGGTTTTGAACCAAATCTCTCGTTTTCATTTTAAAATAAAATCTCTATTATAATGTAATTATGAGGAAAAATTATAATATATATAAATATTAGTATTTTTTTTATTGACATTTTCAAAAAATATCGTTACATCGTTATGATCAGATAGAGAATATTCGTACTCAAAAATGTATTTATTTGGCATAATCTGCTTCAATCATCTTACATAAAATGTAGGTACCTACTTAGATACAGTTCGCCCAACGGATCTAGACATTCGTGAAGTTAGCCGTTTGTCTGCGCAGAACAAAATTTTGTATGAAAAAGCGGTCACTGCGCAGACAAACGTCTAACTTCACGAATGCCTAGATCCGCTGGGCGAACTGTAATTTGTTAACAAGATCATCATCATCATCTCCCTGAACTTATCCCACGCTAGGAGGGGTCGGCACAACATGTCTTCTTCTTCCACTCACTCCTATCACTCGTCAACTTTACTCGTCATCTGTGCAATTTGTTAAAAAGATGTTAGTATATAAAAAAGTATTCGTTTTTAGGATTTTTTAATTTTAAAACTTATAAATGTTTATTGGTTTGAAAAAAATATAGATTTTTATACCTTTTCGATAATGTTAATTTTTTATCGCAGGGTAAGAACCAAATGAACCTACGTATCTACAAAAATCTCGAAAATTGTTTTTTTTTTTTCATAAATGCGTCCTAAATGTGGTCCTACACGTTGTACTAAAACGCGTACTTGTAAGTTAATACTTTACTTACTAGTTTCATAGTAATGTAACAACAAAAATAAGATATTTAAATTTTTATAAAACCAGAAGCACGTAACTTTAATTACTGTAAAAAATGTATGTGTGAAATTCTGTATAAGTACTTATTTTACATGTAATATGTATATTATGCTCATAATATTACTTCAAAGTTCAGAAACGTAACGCGATGTTAAATATAGCATGAAAATATGAATATAGCTCAAAAATATCGATATAATTGAAAAAATTATATCGATATTTTTCAACAAGCCAAGCCTACAGGCTACATACACACAAGTTATACAACCACTGACAACCACAAACTCATAGAACAAACAATTCAAACAAACAAACAATAGGATTGCAACGGTCGCGTCGTTGCGCGTTTCTTTTCAGTTTTGAGTTTTGTGTGTGTGAGTCAGTGTGAGTGAAGCTCAAAACGTATTTCACAGTGTGAATTGAAAAATAATAGAGATTCATGAGCCAGGTAGCAGCATGTTTATAAAGTCGATCACGCTAGACGGCTTCAAGTCGTACGGCAACCGGGTGGAGATCACCGGCTTCGACCCCGCCTTCAACGCCATCACCGGCCTCAACGGCACCGGCAAGTCCAATATCTTGGACTCAATATGCTTCGTGCTTGGGATCACCAATTTGTCCAATGTAAGTCTTTTCCTGCTAAACAATTTCATAACATTAGGCGAAGATCAAACTTCGCCTCTGTAGTCTGAGGCAATACATAGGTAATATTTACTTTTTTCATGAACACTCCATCTCTGATTGAATTTACCTTTTGTTACTTATAAATTATCTGAAACTTTATTCTTAATGTTAAGGTCCGAGCCGGGAGTCTTCAGGAACTGATCTACAAGCACGGCCAGGCCGGCATCACTAAAGCAACTGTCAGCATCACCTTTGACAACAGAGACAAGAAGCAAACACCCATTGGCTATGAGACTGTGGATGAAATCACCATCACTAGACAGGTACATACTGTACTAATATTGAGATATTAGCCGGCCATACGTACTGGTATGCCCGGCGGGTAGATTCGTGCGTGTATGGTGAAAAAAGTGCCAGTTGCGCCTGCCCTGGGTACATGCCCGCTGCCTGTGCTCAGATCGGTCAGATACGGGCACCACAGATAATGTAGAGATCAATTCGGATAAATGCCGAGCACCCAACTGTGCATTTGTGCGTAGCAACGGCTGTGCTCACCAGATTTCACCGTAATTTGTTTGAAAGAAACATTTGAACTCAATTTTTTGCTTTGAAAGAGATATTTTACAGACGACCGTATCTTGCCTGTCGGGCATGCCCGTACGTGTGTGCAAAATCACGGATCTATCCGATGGGCATGCCGGTGCGTGTATGGCTGGCTAATCATTGGTTAGGACTTCAGTACTTTAAGCTGCTACCAATAACTCAGTAATATTAGTTGGTTACACAGTAGATTCCGATTTATATTGTTCAGACATTTCACACAGTGCCACTACCATTCACTTTCTTAATAAAGCTTTTGTCTCATTCTGTAGTAAGTTTTCCTTCTCTTCAGATTGTGATGGGAGGCAAGAACAAGTATCTGATCAACGGCATCAATGTGCAGAACAAGAGAGTCAATGACCTGTTCTGTTCGGTTCAGCTGAATGTGAACAACCCTCACTTCCTCATCATGCAGGGTCGCATCACCAAGGTGCTCAACATGAAGCCGCCTGAGGTAACATCTTCCAGCATCAGAACAATCCTTAATGCTTAAGAATAACTTAAAAAAACTCTTTCTATCATGCATTTTAAGGAGTGCACTCCAGCAGCTCAGTGTGACATATATTTTGTTTCAGATTCTGTCTATGATAGAAGAAGCAGCAGGTACCAGCATGTATGAGACTAAGAAACTGCAAGCACAGACAACTATTTCCAAGAAAGATGCTAAACTGAAAGAGCTTGATGATGTAAGTCACATTCATTTTCAAATTTTTGTAGACACTAGCGACCCGCCCCGGCTTCGCACGGGTGCAATGATGATACTAAATTAAATACACTACAGAAAAACTATGAACGTTGTATATAAAAACATAGAGGCCCGCTCCGACTTTGCACGGGCATAAATAAGCCCAAAAAAATAGGTTAATTTACGACATCACGTTAGAAACCTCTAAAATTAGCAATGTTGCCTTAGTATATGATGCATGTATTATACATATAAACCTTCCTCTTGAATCACTCTATCTATTGGAAAAAACCGCATCAAAATCCGTTGCGTAGTTTTAAAGATTTAAGCGCACATAGGGATATAGGGACAGAAAAGGCGACTTTGTTTTATACTATGTAGTGAAGATCAAGATTCAGTGTCCATCCAATATCCATACTTCCATACTAATATTATAAATGTGAAAGTAACTCTGTCTGTCTGTTTTTTACCCTTTCACGCCCAAACCGCTGAACAGATTAAGCTGAAATTTGGCATAGTTAATGGTTGTATCCCAGGAATGGACATAGGCTAGGACCGCGGGTTACACCGCGGGAGCGCAGCTAGTTATTAATATTTTGGAATGTAATCTTTTTAGATAATAAAGGAGGACATCGCGCCCAAGCTGCAGAAGCTGCAGGACGAGCGCACACAGTTCCAAGAGCACCAACAGCTGGTGAGGGAGATCGACGGTGTCGAGAAACTGCACAAATCTTACTTGTGAGCTCCTCATTCAAACATACACAATGTTCTATCTATGCTT
This sequence comes from Epirrhoe tristata, assembly GCA_951394285.1. Taxonomy (NCBI): domain Eukaryota; kingdom Metazoa; phylum Arthropoda; class Insecta; order Lepidoptera; family Geometridae; genus Epirrhoe; species Epirrhoe tristata. Next base: position 281,138 of record OX596153.1, read on the forward strand.
TTGATGTGTATTTTTACAATGTTTTATCTTTAAAACTCCATTATACAAGATTTCCAACAACCTATGTTCATTATATTATGAATTAAACTAAATATTCCTACTATACCTATTGACACATGACCAGTAATTCTACAATATTGAATTTATAGTGGCCACCTTTTAAAATAACTCGAGCTCTTTTATTATCTGTTTAACAGTAGCACTTAACCTCTGGCAAATTAATAAAATAAGATCAAGTAAGTTATGATTTAAAGGATCCAGTAGTGCTAAACTATTAAGATACATTATTGTTACTCCCCAGGTATACTGAAGCTGAACATAGATGTGAAGAGTTAGACGGGAAAGTGCAGGAGCTACAAGACACCATTATAGAGCAGAAACAAAGCATTAAGAGCAACGAGAAGGAATGCAAGAGCATTGACAAGGAGATTGTAGACATTAACAAGAAGTTAGATGAGGTAAAAAAATTGAGTAGGTATGTAACTAAGCATACATGTGGCTGGTAAAAGCCCTCTGATAGCTTGATTTTAATGTATTTTTGAACATTTATCGTCATCTTTAAACAAAGATAAACAACAACAAAGTCAAAGTCAAAAAGCATTTATTCAGTAGGACCGCTGGGATCACTTTGAAACGTCTTTGAACTAGGTGATTCTACTCCTGTTCCTTCGCGACCAATACCGTGAAGAACCAGGGCAACAAACATGGTTTGGGGCCTAGCTTTTTTTAGGTGATGATTTAGGTGACAGCTTTTTGACACTAGGACTCACAGTGATCTAGTTATAGGAAGGCAACTAAAGCTTTTTGCATATATTCGTAACATAGTTATTAGGGTAGCCCCCTTAATTATTAAAGGGGGTTCGAAAACTACCCTTCGAATTTCGTCGTTATCAAAATCGACTCCGACCTTTCCAACTAAAATGGGTTATTTAGTTCTAATATATCCGACGCATTTTCTCCTAGGAGAACGCGAGTATCCTGAAAGAGCTAGAGACCGAACTGGGATTCTTGGAGCGCGTGGAAGCGGGAGCCGGCAGCGCGCTGAAGGCGGCTCGCGAGGCGGTCGGCTCGCACGCGCGCCGCGCCAAGCTGCTCGAGCGGGCGCTCGCTGATGATGAATCTGCACTAGCTGCTAAACAGGCTGCGCTCGATGAGGTAAAGTGCACTGTCCTTGCTAGGAGATAGAGTTTCATTTCCTGCAGCAGGTATACCGGCAGATGTGCGCATTGTCTGCGCACTGTCTGTGCTACGGGATAGAGGTTGGTTTCCTGTAAACACAAAAAAATCGGAGATAAAGTCGCAGAGCTCGCCGCCGAACGGACTGAGTTTGATGAAGTACGTTGATGTGCACTGTCTGTAATAAGAGTTAGAGTTTGAATGTCGCGTAGCACGCCCCGTGATACCAACGGAAGCGTTACATGTCGACAAAGCTGTCTTCATCCTACAATATAGTTATAATTCATGCACGTAGGTACAGTACTCCCAATGGATATTACATTCTTTTGAAGATTAGAATGGAAGCTACTGATCTTAACGGAAGCTGCAAAGATTGAGTTTAAATTCTTTTAATATCGTAAAGATAGACAACTCCAAGAAAGCCATGTAGTCAGGTCTTGACAACTTTTGTTTAGGTTTAAGTTAATATTGTATTTTTTCTTATTATGTTATTTGTTCACATAAGCTTATCTCTATTCCGTCAACTAGTAACAATCATCTAAATGCATGCTGTATTCTCATCGAGAAGGTCGTACACTAGCCTAATTTATCTCTAAAATTGTAACGAAAACTTCCCAAAGTGTAACAGCCAGTTTTGAGAACCTAATAAAAAAAAAAAACGCATTCCCTCGATCTCTTGACAACAGAAGAATACTGCAAGAAGAGAGCTCGCTTAGCTTTCCTAATTGACATTGTATGCAGGCGTCTTCGTCGTTCGACAGTCTCCGCGTGGCGAGCGAGCGCAGCGAGGCGGAGCTGGCGCAGGCGCAGCAGCGGTTCCTGGCCGTCAGCTCGGGGCTCGAGGGCGCCGAGTCTCTGCAGGACCAGCTCATGGGTAACAACCTGCGCACTTAGTTCCTGGCCGTCAGCTCGGGGCTCGAGGGCGCCGAGTCTCTGCAGGACCAGCTCATGGGTAACAACCTGCGCACTTAGTTCCTGGCCGTCAGCTCGGGGCTCGAGGGCGCCGAGTCTCTGCAGGACCAGCTCATGGGTAACAACCTGCGCACTTAGTTCCTGGCCGTCAGCTCGGGGCTCGAGGGCGCCGAGTCTCTGCAGGACCAGCTCATGGGTAACAACCTGCGCACTTAGTTCCTGGCCGTCAGCTCGGGGCTCGAGGGCGCCGAGTCTCTGCAGGACCAGCTCATGGGTAACAACCTGCGCACTTAGTTCCTGGCCGTCAGCTCGGGGCTCGAGGGCGCCGAGTCTCTGCAGGACCAGCTCATGGGTAACAACCTGCGCACTTAGTTCCTGGCCGTCAGCTCGGGGCTCGAGGGCGCCGAGTCTCTGCAGGACCAGCTCATGGGTAACAACCTGCGCACTTAGTTCCTGGCCGTCAGCTCGGGGCTCGAGGGCGCCGAGTCTCTGCAGGACCAGCTCATGGGTAACAACCTGCGCACTTAGTTCCTGGCCGTCAGCTCGGGGCTCGAGGGCGCCGAGTCTCTGCAGGACCAGCTCATGGGTAACAACCTGCGCACTTAGTTCCTGGCCGTCAGCTCGGGGCTCGAGGGCGCCGAGTCTCTGCAGGACCAGCTCATGGGTAACAACCTGCGCACTTAGTTCCTGGCCGTCAGCTCGGGGCTCGAGGGCGCCGAGTCTCTGCAGGACCAGCTCATGGGTAACAACCTGCGCACTTAGTTCCTGGCCGTCAGCTCGGGGCTCGAGGGCGCCGAGTCTCTGCAGGACCAGCTCATGGGTAACAACCTGCGCACTTAGTTCCTGGCCGTCAGCTCGGGGCTCGAGGGCGCCGAGTCTCTGCAGGACCAGCTCATGGGTAACAACCTGCGCACTTAGTTCCTGGCCGTCAGCTCGGGGCTCGAGGGCGCCGAGTCTCTGCAGGACCAGCTCATGGGTAACAACCTGCGCACTTAGTTCCTGGCCGTCAGCTCGGGGCTCGAGGGCGCCGAGTCTCTGCAGGACCAGCTCATGGGTAACAACCTGCGCACTTAGTTCCTGGCCGTCAGCTCGGGGCTCGAGGGCGCCGAGTCTCTGCAGGACCAGCTCATGGGTAACAACCTGCTCACTTAGTTCCTCCACTACTGTCAAATCCTGCTCACTTAGTTCCTCCTCTACTGTCAAATAATAACGTCTCTCGTCAAAAGGTTACCAGTGGGGCTATGATGAGTAACGTGAAATTGTCACGGCGTGAGATAAGAAAATTTGTCATGCCTGCATTTTTATCATTTTGCGCTAATATGAGCGCCATGACAGAGACTATGTCACACTATTTCACAATTTGAAATAACGGGCTGCGCATGACGACAGACACAGGTATGACGATTATAAACGAGACGAGAGACTTCAGTCACGGTGCTCATCATAGGCCCACTGGAAGAAATCGCTTTCAGCGATAAGACCGCCCATTGTACAAATTTTGAACGTGTTTTATTTATGTGTTGTTTTGTTAATTGGTGCACAATAAAGTGTTCATTAATTAATTAATTCATTCATTCTCGTCTAATTTAAGATTTACTCCTTGTCGGCTCAACTGATGAATCCCTCTCCATGTGGCTCCTTCCAGGGCTTGATGAGAGTTTGACCTCTTTGGCTTTAACAAAATTACTCAGTCAGCAGTGTCACCTGGCTGATCTGATGATGACATGGTAATTTGAACTCTATGTCCGCAGCCGCTAAACATGAAGCATCGGAAGCGTCGACCCGCATCACCCAGTCTTCGATGGAGAAGAAGGCAGCAGAAGCCAGGCTCAGCACGTTGAGCAAGGAGGTGGCCGCCAGCAGCCAGCAGTTCCAGAGGGACCAGGAGGATATACAGAGGAAACAAGCGCAGCATGATAAACTACAGGTACCTTTGGTTTATTTAAATGGCAATTCATCTCGATATTCTTGAAGATCCGTTCGCCGTTAAAAAGAATGAAAATAGTAACCTTTCAATGCAATTCTACACTTTTGAGGCTCAATTTACAATGTTGTGCACCTAATCGATCGCGATCAATCAAGCTAAGTTCTGTTCACGTGATCTTAGATCATAGTTACAATTTCGATTGACCATTCGTCAAACATTCGATCTCAGCTATGCGAAATTTCGTTGAAAAATAAACGAAGAAATTCAGCCTTAGAGTTCGCGAAGCGGATATAAATCTCACAAAACGTAAAATCCATTCATAGTTTTCTGCATATCCCGGATCATCGGTAGAGGTCGGATGGTGATCGGTCTGTGGAACCTTCCAGAGCGAGCTGTCCAGCATGTCGTTCAGCTCGGAGCGGCACGCGCAGCTGCAGACGGAGCAGCGCGCGCTGCGCGTCGGCGAGCGCGGCGCGCGCGACCGCGTGGACGGGCTGGCGGCGCGCCTGCAGCGGTGCGACTTCCACTACAGCCCGCCAGATCACAACTTCGACGCTACACGAGTCGCAGGTGTGCATCTACCACGGATTTCAACAAAGGATTGGCTATGTAGGCGTGGCTCGTGTCGCATCATCAAGCTTATTCCAGCTGGTTCCGTCAAAATCGGGCACTAGTCGCGCTTCATGGCTGGTCGCGTGTGCATTTACCGATGTACTCAAAATTAAAAGTGATTCAATTGAATGTTCGACATACATTGCTGTGTTATCTTGAGACCGGTCACAATTCAAGCAACAAATGGCGCAATGGAATGTAAAGTCAACAATGCTCTCAACACTACGTGTGTCGCGTGGTACGGCCGCTGGTGCGCTCCGCCGCGGGGAGAAGTTATATGGTATTCTGTGGAAGCTAGATATTGATACCTAAGTTTGTATAGTTATAATATGGTTCGCATTGATTGGGTAATTTGTTAGTGTGAATCGGTCAAGTAGCCAGTGATAGCGTTGCGTTCAGTGTGTGTTGCGCGAGTAAGGAAAATCTGGCGACATCGTGTTTCATATGATTATTATCAAATAGCCAGTCCATAAATGTCTGTGGCATCTACCTATCTGAGCGCACGCAGTGTAGCTTGCTGATGCCCGGTTTCTATATTCAACGGACAGTCATAGGTGAAAGGTGCGACTCGTTTCCAATTAACCATTAAAGGATGGTAAGTTTGACAGCTGAACTGACGTTTAAAAAATGGATATAGAAACACCACTGCGTATAATTTCCATACAAAAAAGTTACGGAGCGTTACGAGTTTATAGAGATCGCCTGGTATCATATTTTACTGTTCGTAGATAAAATGGACCGTTTTGTTTTTATAGGAACCGGGCATTAGTCCTTCTTGATAGATCGTCGAAGTTAAGCAACATTCTAAACGGTCCGTAAACGGATGGGTGGCCGCCCGTGGCATTATCAACCGAGCTTCCGTACTTGGAGGGCGCTTTAAATTGTCGGTCCCGGCTATTTAGTTCAAGAATAGTTGAAGCGTGTGTTTCAACAAATACGAATATTTGGCTTCGTCCCAAGCAGAATAGCTCAAGGTGTAGCTTACCTAGTTGTTCTTGATATTGATTGATGGCAAGCTGGATAAGCACATCTCGATCTCGGCTATCAAGTCTTTAAGCCATGACGGAGGCCTTAAAGTGGCATAAGAATTGAAGGAGATGTAAATTTTCAGGTACAATAGCTAGACTGATCGACGTATCGGATCCAGTCTATTGCACAGCTCTAGAGACAACTGCCGGAGGCAAAGTGAGTCACTGATCTATGAACAAATTCGATGTACTATGATGATACACGCTTTCATGATAAACGATCTTAGTCTTTGTAAGTGCTATTCAAATATGAATCTTATGTTGTTTTTAACGGTACGAGATCGCGTAACGGTTTTAGATAATAATGCACCGATCGTGGTCACGAGTCCCCTCGTGACCACGATCGGTGCAACCCGGTCGAAACGTCGAGGAAAGGTAATAGTTCGATTATTATCTAAAACCATTACGCGATCTCGTCCCGTTAAAAACAACAATAAGTTTAAATTGTGTGAGCTTAAAAAGTGAGATGAACATCAAGAGCTTGACCCATCACCAGGGGTACGGCCCCGCCACCGTCAGACGGCGCCTGCGTCGTGGAGCCAAGCCCTAAATTCTTTCCTCTATTGTCTTTCATCGACTGTTTTTATGTAAGTTTGTGTTCCCGGAAGATGTTAACTGATGAATGTTGTCCAGCTGTACAACGTGGTGGTGGACACGGAGGTGACCAGCCGCCTGCTGCTGCAGCGCGGGCGCCTGGCCTCGCGCACCACCATCATCCCGCTCAACAAGATCTCTGCGCGCGCCGTCGACACCGACACCGTCGCGGCTGCGCAGGTCGTCGTGAGTACCGTCCAGGCTCATACGCCGATATTAATAAACGTGGAGTAAAGTTACGCCGGGTGTAACCTAGGAGTAACCATACATTTTTTGGAGTTTAGAGCTAGACCTAGAAAGGTTATGATTTGATTTTATTATTACACAAAAGCCACAGCTCTTAATATTGTTTTTCAATTAACTAAGACTTTTAGCAGCCGATGACCGCTACGTATAAAATCTGTCGTCACCTATATAAAAGTGCGGTAAGAGCAAGGAGATGATGATCTTCTTGTCGTGCCGCTAGTTCCGAACCAGTGCGGTGAAAGGAATATAAATTAAGTTCCTATGGTGATAATGCTTTTTATCTACTCCCCCCAGGGTGGAGGTCCAGAAAACGTGCAACTAGCACTGAACCTGGTCTCGTTCGAGCGCTTCCTGACCCCCGCCATGACCTGGGTGTTCGGCAACACGCTGGTGTGCCGCGACCTGGAGGTGGCCAAGCGCGTGTGCTTCCACCCGCGCGTGCGACGTCGCTGTGTTACCCTGGACGGGGATGTGTTCGACCCCACCGGCACGCTGTCTGGTGGTGCGAGGCCTAAGGTATGTACTATCCAATTTAAGTAGTCCGAAACTTTCGTTTGTGTAAAATCTTTACTGGTCTCCACGATACAGGCTTTGCTTAGTGTGGAGTCCGCTGATAAATATGTAATTGTATCGTTTCGCTTTTAAATAAATATATTTTTCACTATTAAACTGTAAAGAAACAATATTTTGATAATTATTATTGCTAGATTCGAATTGATTCAAGTTAAGAGCGGCCGACTCGTCTTACTTTTCATACAAACGCTCGTATTATGGCGTTGTAACAGATTTTCTTAGAAACTTTTGAACTAATAGTCTATATCTTGTGCACTATATCTAGGTTTTTCTCATAACTAAAAATCCAAATTTTGAGAAAAAAAAATCAGTATTCAAGCCACCAAAAATTTGCTGTTTTGCTGCATCAATTTTACCTGAACTTTGGCCGTTCATAATGTCAAAGTCAAAGTCAAAAAGCATTTATTCAGTAGACCGCTGGGATCACCTTGAATACCTAAATAATGTACCTACCTACTCATAAATTGTAAAAAGTGATGAACATTTTGTGATAGAAACCTCGTAAATGTGATGGAGGCGAGTGAGCGGCGGAAGTTACCGAATGCCAACCGACCGCTCAGGCGCTATCTCTCTCTTTTCGCTTTGCCTCTTTCTCTAACATTGCGCTGGATGAAACAACAAGCTTTTCAACCATGCTCGGGTTGAGGATAGACGCGCCGTTAAGGGGTCCTCTTAAGGGATAAAATAACACATTTTCACTGAGAAGCTGTCTGGAGCGGCTTCTTAGTGGCCTTAATTGACTAAACATAGTGTTTGAGCGAGATTTTTTTTGCAATAGTTTTTAGATAATTTTTTATAAATATAGAGATTTAAATATTCAATAAGTAGGATCAGTTTAATCACCAAGAAGTTTTGAAGCCAGATGATTCTAGTGGTCTTGGCTCGCGCATTGTTACGAATCCATGAGCCGCTCAACTCCGTCACATTCGAAGCGCATCTTACTATTGTTCTCTAAGGAACTTTTATAACCATCATCACGCATCTGACGCTCAAGGTTAACAAATGATTTAAAAAATGAGTTTCTGTCACAAATAGATCTCTTTCCAATCGTTCCCTTATTACTGAGGATCGTGACTCCTATTTATTTTGTCAACCAGTTATCTCCATCGGTTACGTTTCGTTGCTTGGTGTAGTGCAGAACTGATAGGCATATTTAATTCCTCCGATATCTGGTCTGACCATGGATCCGATATCTGACAACAAATAAATACTTAAATGAAAAAAAAAAAAAACAATCTCAGGGCGGGTCGGTGCTGGTGCAGCTACAGGAGCTGAAGGGGGCGGAGCGCGAGCTGAAGGAGGCGGAGCGGCGCCTGGCGGCCTGCAGCGACCAGCTGGCCCGCATGCAGCACGAGGCGGACCGGTACCACAAGCTCAAGCAGAGGTGAACAACATTACAGGGCGGGTCGGTGCTGGTGCAGCTACAGGAGCTGAAGGGGGCGGAGCGCGAGCTGAAGGAGGCGGAGCGGCGCCTGGCGGCCTGCAGCGACCAGCTGGCCCGCATGCAGCACGAGGCGGACCGGTACCACAAGCTCAAGCAGAGGTGAACAACATTACAGGGCGGGTCGGTGCTGGTGCAGCTACAGGAGCTGAAGGGGGCGGAGCGCGAGCTGAAGGAGGCGGAGCGGCGCCTGGCGGCCTGCAGCGACCAGCTGGCCCGCATGCAGCACGAGGCGGACCGGTACCACAAGCTCAAGCAGAGGTGAACAACATTACAGGGCGGGTCGGTGCTGGTGCAGCTACAGGAGCTGAAGGGGGCGGAGCGCGAGCTGAAGGAGGCGGAGCGGCGCCTGGCGGCCTGCAGCGACCAGCTGGCCCGCATGCAGCACGAGGCGGACCGGTACCACAAGCTCAAGCAGAGGTGAACAACATTACAGGGCGGGTCGGTGCTGGTGCAGCTACAGGAGCTGAAGGGGGCGGAGCGCGAGCTGAAGGAGGCGGAGCGGCGCCTGGCGGCCTGCAGCGACCAGCTGGCCCGCATGCAGCACGAGGCGGACCGGTACCACAAGCTCAAGCAGAGGTGAACAACATTACAGGGCGGGTCGGTGCTGGTGCAGCTACAGGAGCTGAAGGGGGCGGAGCGCGAGCTGAAGGAGGCGGAGCGGCGCCTGGCGGCCTGCAGCGACCAGCTGGCCCGCATGCAGCACGAGGCGGACCGGTACCACAAGCTCAAGCAGAGGTGAACAACATTACAGGGCGGGTCGGTGCTGGTGCAGCTACAGGAGCTGAAGGGGGCGGAGCGCGAGCTGAAGGAGGCGGAGCGGCGCCTGGCGGCCTGCAGCGACCAGCTGGCCCGCATGCAGCACGAGGCGGACCGGTACCACAAGCTCAAGCAGAGGTGAACAACATTACAGGGCGGGTCGGTGCTGGTGCAGCTACAGGAGCTGAAGGGGGCGGAGCGCGAGCTGAAGGAGGCGGAGCGGCGCCTGGCGGCCTGCAGCGACCAGCTGGCCCGCATGCAGCACGAGGCGGACCGGTACCACAAGCTCAAGCAGAGGTGAACAACATTACAGCTCGGTTCATTCAACTAACTGATCTATAACGGCGGCGATAATCATGTTAGAGAACAATAAGCATGCGCGAGGGCACCTAGTGGATACGATCAGCTTGGGCTGTTGCCAGAAAGCGAGGCTGATTTCGGACTCAAAGTGGGTCAGATCAAGGGCACAGCATCGACCTCACGGGGTCGATCCTCTGCATTTGCGCGAGTTTTTCGTCTTATGACTCGCCAATATTTCTTAGTCTTTGGGCCATCAGAATTTATGATCAATCTGTATATATCTATATATATAATCAATATATCAAATCTAAAACTGATTTAATAAATTATTTGAATGGGTCTATTTGAAGCGACAAAAGCAATGGGCTTTAGTAATGAATTTATGATATTGTCAGGTTCGACATGATGTCGCACGAGCTGGAGGTGCTGCGCGCGCGCCTGGCCACCACCTCGCATGCGCAGGCGCACGCCGAGATGGAGAGCTTACAAGCGCAGGTTAGCTAAATCTCATGGATCAAAGATGTAGTTCAAATCACCGATATTCTGAGAGAATTATTGTTGTTACCTTATTTTTACTCTCCTGCACAATTTTACTGTTTCAATCAAGCCCTAACCTAAATGCGTAGATAAAGATCTTAACTTTTAGAGCCAGTTCCACCTTTTGCTGATAAAGTGGATATCTATCCACAACATTTCTGCGAGCGATGTTATTTATGCCGTGTAAGATATGGAATCCATTGCTAGGTGACAGAGCTGACGGAGGCGGTAGAGCGAGACAAAGTCACGCAGAAAGAGACGGCCGCGCGGGCCAGGGAGTTGGAGGCCAAGGTCAAGGATATCAAGGGACATCGGGAGAGGTAAAACTTCTATACATTGTTTGATTCCACAGCTTTATTGTAGGTAACAGGCTTGTAAATCTGCCTCAATGGACATTGTCACAGACTTATGCATCTCACGGCATCAAGGGTTACTTTAAAAACAAGCTCAAGACTATCTAAGAACGTCGCAAAAACTAAGCGTTCAAGGTCCTTTGAAGAGCTCTTTGGGGTTGCGAGCAACCATCCTATTTGACAACTGCCCAAATTTTTCAGAAGTAAAAGTAAGCATTACACATATCTTAGTTACACATTACAAAGTTAACAAACCCTCCCAGGGAGTTCAAGAAAGCGGAACAAGCGCTGAAGCAAGCCAAGCTCGCGGCGGAGCGGCACGGCTCCGCCTGGAGGAACCGCGAGCAGGAGCTGGAGACTCTGCGCCTGGAGACCGGCGAGCTGCAGGCCGCCGTGGCCACCAGCCGGGCACACCTGCAGGACACCGCGCAGGCTGCTGCCGACCTGCAGGACACGCTGCTGCAGGCGGAGGAGAACCATAAGCAGGCGGAGGTGAGTTAGCTGCAGTTAGCTGGTTCCCTTAGTTGCATTTGCACACAACGTGACCTCGTTTGTTCCTGCAAAATAGACTTCCAGCTAGGCTGTTATTTGAAATTGAATAAAGTAGATTTTCACGGGGCTATATCGGTAGACAAGACGTAGCGTAAGTCTACGACGATTAACTTCTATGTCCTGTACTAGTATTTTACGTTGCACATAGACCGTTATTGGACTACAGAGGAGCTTTGAGAAGCATTGATATGACCATGATTTTCTGGATTGTTTTTTCTGAATTTCCTAAACCGCAACTGCATTTTCCATCCCAACCAGGATGCCGTCAAAATCATGCAAGCGCGCATAAAGCACCAGAAGGCGGAGATATCTGGACGTAACTCGGAGGTGGCGCGTCGGCTGCAGAATAAGGAGCGGCTGCAGCAGCTCTGCCAGGAGACGCAGCTCAAGATCCAGGAGATGGAGGGATCCATACGGGAGCTGGAGGAGGAACTCGCGAGGCTGAAGACTTCGGTGAGTTCGTTGATTTGAGATTAATCGTACCCACAGCCCGATTTAACTCACAAAAGCTTCACTTCGTTTGTGTCATCCAACACGATTCCGAGTTAATCCCATCCATCTAACATGAACTTGATTATGACATCTCGCCGCCATACGTCCAACGTTCTGATAGCTTTCTCTCGGCCATCACTCTGCTAAAATTGGCAGCAAGTTTTTAATGAAATATTGTTTAGATAAAAGCGATGGAGACTGAGAACCCTTGGATCTCGGCGGATAAGGAGTACTTCGGTGTGCCGGGCGGCGCGTTCGACTTCAAGGCGCGTCAGGCGCATCTAGCCGGCGCGCGCCTGCAGCAGCTGGTCGAGCGGCGCGACCGTCTGGCGCGCGGGCTCAACGCACGCGCGCACCACCTGCTGGGCAAGGAGGAGGAGCAGGTCAGTGACCCGCCTGCAGCAGCAAGTAGCATAGAGTTAGGCCTCGTTTATGGTGACGTGGGGCGTTGCGTGTGGTGCCTTGCGATTCCCCGTAAACGCCAAACGGGCAGCGAAGCCCCGCTCTGTGCTTAAGTGTGAATGTATTTTTTTAAAGCATGAAACAATTAACGTTATAATCACCCCACAGTACCAAGACCTGCTCCGCAAGAAGAAGATTGTTGTAGCGGATCGCGCCAAGCTGGTGGAAGTGATGCAAGAGCTGGACGAGAAGAAGCAGCAGACGCTGATCCAAGCCTGCGAGCAGGTGAACCGGGACTTCGGCTCCATCTTCAGCTCGCTGCTGCCCGGCGCGCAAGCCGAGCTGAAGCCGCCTGATGGGAAGACTGTTCTGGACGGACTCGAGGTTAGCTCTATGGAACTTATCTGTTACCAATATCTTGGACTCACTGTGACTTTTGGATTTTAAACGTGATCTATGTCTTCAGGTCTTCATTTCTTTACAAGTTGGAAGGCCATGTGTGTATAACTGGTGGTCTAATGGTAGCAGCCGTCCGATCCTAGATCGTAGAAATATTGTGCCAAGTGCACGAAAGGGGCCTCTTTTGAGGCGCACTTAAAATCATTTCACCACACTGTAAGAACAAGCGAAACGACAGGCAGTAGGAATAAACGTCACATTGCAGCAATGTATTCTATTCTTCATCCTAGCAGACTGCATAAGGTCTTTGACGTTTGTACTCAGGTGCGCGTGGGCTTCAACGCGACCTGGAAGGAGTCGCTGGGCGAGCTATCCGGCGGGCAGCGCTCGCTGGTCGCCTTGTCGCTGGTGCTGGCCATGCTGCTGTTCAAGCCGGCGCCGCTCTACATCCTCGACGAGGTGGACGCGGCGCTGGACCTCTCGCACACGCAGAACATCGGCATCATGCTGCGCGACCACTTCCAGCACTCGCAGGTCTGTGTCGCATCTTGTCGCTGGTGCTGGCCATGCTGCTGTTCGATACCACCTTAGGTCAGCGTAGTGACCACCGCTCTGGGGGCAAGTGGAATTTCCCCCAATTTACTCCAAAGAGGTAGAGCTCACCTCGCCGAGGTCGACCCATCTGGTCCACTCACCTTGGGGCCTATCGGCCGACAGTTGGAGTATTTACTTATGTACAACCAGAAAGTTTTACTAACTAGAAAGGTACAAAATGCTAACACATATGAAATGTGCTTTCTAACAGCGTCCTTTTGTTTCCAGTTCATAATAGTGTCGCTGAAGGACGGCATGTTCAACAACGCCAACGTTCTGTTCCGAACTCGCTTCGTGGACGGCATGTCGGCCGTGCAGCGCACCGGCAACTCTCGCCGGTAGACACGTGTGTCTGCTCTCTGAACTAGCTGCGCAGAACACATCTTTGATGACGCATACAAACGTGCTATCTCGCTTACTTTTTGACGACCTTTGTGGCGCAGTGGGCGAAGGTCCGCTTGCGCTGTAGAAGGTTGCGGGTTGGATCCCCGCCGCAGGACTAATGTTTGTATGACCTACAGATATTTGTCTCGGGTCTGGGTGTTTCTATGTATAATATGTATGTATTTACAAACAAAAAGTATATAAGTAGTTTATCCATACCACAAGCTCAAGCTTACTTTGGGGCTAGATGATGCTGTGTGAAAAGTCGAGCCTTATTTATTTATTATTTATTTACTCTACCGAACCTGCGCAATCGTCTATTGCACCTAACTTCAGAGAGCTAAAGATCTGTTGTGCTTAGTATACGGCTAGTGTCTGATGTTTTATGAATGTTTTTGGAAAGAGAACTAAAGATTTCTAAAAGAAAAACTACTTCTAGCTGACATTATTTATAAATAGAGATGTGTGGAATTCAGGCATTGACAACATTGCAAAAGTTTTTTAATCTACGTTTTCAAATTGTATCATGTTTTTTTATTCCAAACACACTTTCATTTTCTCTATTTCGTAGAAAGAATTTTGTTATGGGGACGTAAGTTACTGGCTCATATTTTTTATCAAAATTCATGGTATCTTATAAAACGAATCGGTGGTCAAATTGTTTTTCTGGGGTTTGTTAACAAACGTGTTTTACTATGTGTATGTTATTTTGGCATATTCCGGGAAAAACCTTCATAGCTAAACTTCAGAAAAAATTACACTTAAGTGTTAAGGTTTTTTATTCAGTACCTACTAATTTTAAAAAGTGTATTACGAGCGGTTTAGTTTTGCTTGGTCACCATTTAGAGCAGCGTTATCAGTGGTGACATTAAACTTAGGCTTAGGTTTAGTTCGTAGAGAAGAAAAAATAGATAATAGTTTATTTTCTGTAACAGTTTACAATACGTCGTACGTTTGTTTCGTGTTTTGGGCGTCATGTCCGTCTAAGACGCTGTAAAAGTCTCCAGATTTTGCAGATGATGCTATTTCAAGCGGAAAAAAGTTGAAGTTTATTTAAGGTATTTTTAAACTAGTTTTTAATATTACTTGCAAGTATCGCGCTTGCTGGCAGGTGGTTTAGATGAAGGTGAATCCTGGCTGCAAATTGGATGGAATGTAAAAAAATGCGAGTTACTCTAAGAAATTCGGTGTTTGATTGGAAAAGCATGTGTTAACCAAAAGCTACAAATTCGAATTTTGATTCAGTGGCCAATTATAATGTTACTGGACAATATTATTGATCCAATATTTTATGATGTAGGTAAGAATAGTCTTTAAGTAAAAAGTTGTGTTTTTTTCTGTATGTAATTATTAAATGGCTATTATTATTATTGTGTTTTAGTTATGTGGTATTTTAATAAGATAGATTGTAATATCAATAAGGATTTTGTGCACTTTGTTTGAATTTATACTTGTTACCTACTCATGTTAGACTACAATTTTACTTCCATCACTTCCTACTTAGCTATTAGATTCTTACAGGAATTATCTAATAAGTACCTACTATTGTTCCACTAGCGAAAACTGTTGCTAGTGGAAGGCTTGCTCTTGTTAATTTTCTATGTTCTATGAAGTTGTTATAAAGCTGTTTGTTTTCCAATAACAAAAAATATAATAAAATAAATTGTCTGTCATATGAATGAAATATTTTGTTACATAGGTAAGTTCGTTTGTATTTTTCTATTATAAAATGATCTAATTGCCAAATAAAACTGGGCGCTGGCGCTCAAACGAGTGACGAAAATGGTTTTTTAAAAAACACTAGAATAGGAACGTCTTATCTTAAAGACTTCGTTAATTGTAACTGTTGCCCAGTACAGATGTAGTTGATATCATCGGATAGTACAGTAAGCAATATAAATATCTAAGATGTGAATTTGTGTTGGAATTTTCTGCTATTTGCATTTATGAATGATTCATATTTTCTCTAATCCTATTTGGATTTACTTGGTAGTTTTACAATTAAATATTTTTCTAAGAATCAAATTCGAAATTGAAAAATGATAGAAGTACGAAGTATTTTGGTGCCAATATATTAAAACATACTGATTACTATTACACAAAGTTAGAACTTAAAATAATTATTATAACGTGACTTTAAAAATCATTAATGTAGTTGTCTTAGTATTTAATAAATGTTTGTATTTCATACCGTGTTTTAATTGTACCTACTTTACAGTACCTACTAATGTATCGCTCGCATTTGAGAAACGCTCATTCATATTACATATCAACGTCATTGTGCCTCCAAAGCACGTCTAACATATTTTGCCGCAAGTACGCAATAAAAAGTAAAAAACTAGATACCTATAGGTACATCCACAAGATAGAACGAGGAATGGAAATATGTTGAACAAAGACAAACGAACAAAGTCGCGCCACATCCATCGTCAGTAAAAATTCTATTACGTTTGCACTATATAAACAAACATTCCCTCTTACAGCGACCTCAAACAGAAAGCGGGTAATGGTATAATTTTCATAGAACAGTATATGGGGCACTGATCAAGACGAAAATAAACGGGTGTCCTTTCAAGTTGAATTTTGTTGACTGTTCAAAGTTGTATGGGACGTGGTCTATGAACCAATAGTGATACTGTAATGGTATTTGTGTAGGGATGCCTCATCTACAATTTGTGCAAAGGGGCATCAAAATCGGCCCCTGCAGTTTTGAGATATACAGGCTGGATTTTTAATCATTTTAGTTAGGTACAGGAAAACGTTTTTAGGAGACGATGCATAACTTTTTGTTAGAATCTCTGTATGGATTTCAGAATACCTAAAGATGTGGGTGCCTGAGAAAATGTAACCGCGACTTCGTTAGTCGTATTTTTTTCCCCATAGTTCATAATAAGCATCATTATTATTTATGTCAGGGACCTATAACCTGCTTCCCTTGTAAGCGATGCGCTCTGTGATAGAAGTCGGGGGGCGGCACCTGACTCACGGGAAATAAAAGTTTTACTATTTGAAGCGGCTTTAATATCTGAAATTGATCTCGCGTCGCGGCTGCCGCGTATCTAATATGCTATTTTATTGGCCCCGCAATAAAAATGCTTGGTTGAACATTAGTGTTGTAAGATTTCATATCCCAAGCCGGTTGGAGTAGCAGCCAATCTTGGTAAACGTTTGTGCTGCTTTTATACGTCTCGGGGAGTCGGGCTGGAATACTTATCAGGTCGCATAGTCGCCCGTCGCCTAGACAAGTGCACGTTCACTGTTATGTCGGACATGAAACCCACTCTTATAATTGAATGAAATGTGTGCACTTTTGTTGTTCCTTGGTATTTTCTAACTATGAACGTTCACAATGCCGCACAAAGGCTTTGACGGAAATTCTTCGCTTTCAGCCGGTCTCGTTCTACGAGTACCTAGGTAAATATCTACTTGTATCTTTTTATAGTAACTTTTTGTAAGCACATTTGATAACAACATTTTCTGATCTACTTGGCCTTAGGTAGTCAGAAATACTATGCTTATTTGTATTAATAGCAAAACAAAAACCCAAGCCCAAGCAGGACTTGATGACAAATGGTGTGACGCGTAGCCTACTGATACAATTCATTTTTAAGCGATTTATTTCTCGCTGGCCACTTGTCCGAAGGCTGATTAGCGCTTTGCGTTAAACAGCATTCCAAGTTGCCGTTTGTGTTGCGAACTGTACGTTCGGGATGTGACTTGTTTCGTCAACTGTACCGGCGAGGATTGGCAAGTTACTTCCTAACTCAATCGCCCTGTATAATCCAGTGTTGCGGAACTTTTATGGTCCCAAGAATTTCCATTTCAAGTATTACTTTTGACTTCATAGAACAATATTTTGCTTTGCACGGTTTTGAGTGGTATTGTCATTGTTTTATCTCGCTAAAGGCTCGTATAATGTAAACTAGGTACCTACTTCCATTTAAGTTTAGGTCCTATATCATATCTTGGACGAACACACGTGCATCTTGGTTAATGATTGAAATTAAATAAGTATTATAAAGATGCTTAACTGTATTTTTACCCTGAGTTTCACTGTAGGACGGGAAAGAACAGGAGTAGAATCATTTAGTTTTACGAAGTTTCTAAATGACTTGAGTCTAAGATGTTTGAAAGAAAACTTATTAATCACGATTTCGATACAATCAAATCAACAATCGTAGCATCTAAGCTGCATTGCTGATTCGCAGAACTTCTTAACCTATTTTAAAGTCAGTTAAAAGACTAACTGAAGTAAGTATTTTCTGATTGTTAAGCTCAGATAATTAACTTCGAAAGCCAATTAAAACAACCAACCGAACCGTCTTTCGGAGAAATAAAACTGTATTTTTCCTCTTTTCAGAGTGTAATTTGAAAGGTAATAAAATCTAAACTAGTTCTTAATATCTGTTTGACTCTCAAATTGGTATTTTATAACGAATTCATTTGATATGTTATTTAGCTAGCAAACGATGTCTTGTATCATCATCTCCTTGACCTTATCCCACGCTAAGTGGGGTCGGCACAACATGTCTTCTTCTTCCACTCACTCCATCACTTGTCAACTGTGCATCCACTCCTTTTACATTCATATCATCTCTCACACAATCCAACCACTTCTTCTTCTTCCTTTTCTTGCATACCCAGCCACACTCATATTCATAACTCTTTGGGTAACATGGTTTTCATCCCTCCTCATAACGTGTCCATACCAAGATAACCTAGCACTCCTCACCTTTTCAGAAATAGGTGCCACTTTCAAACTTCCTCTGATATATTCATTCCTTATCTTATCTAAGCGGTGTACCCCACACATCCATCCTAACATTCGCATTTCATTTACATGCACTTTCAACGATGTCTTGTATAAAGCTTGTATATCTATGTACCTATGTATAAGTAGGTAGGTCCGTATACTTACCTTTATTATTAAATTCCCATTTACCAGTTTATTTGTCCGTTAAATTTCGTTTTCACAAGCTCTTTGTTTGAAAAGCGAGTTTTAGTGGCGCACTCATCCCAAAACTATAAAATTACCTGAAGGATCGTAAAGCGAGTTATGAGAGGTTTCGCCGAATCCGTTGCTAAAAATCCAAGACCGCGCAATTTATTGCCGCGGGTCACGACCAAAAGGAGCTATACAACCCGTCGGTCAAATACTGATTGGCACTAACAACTTTATTATTTCACTGGACTACGTTTTTAGACGTGAAAGAATACATAAAGTATAATGTCTGAGTCCCTGGACAGCTTGAAAGATGGAGAGCTGGATGAAGATCACCGTAAATAATGCTGCCAAAGCTTTTTATTCTTCTAAAACTTAGTATCTAAAGTTCCGATGGGCACCATTCTAACAAGAAAGGCTTGTCAAAGTAGATATCATGACTTAGATAACAACAGAAATGTAACGCCTCAACAAAAGTTCCACAAGCGCCACACGCTCACTTCGTTAACTTAGTTGGTAGGTAGCATTGCATAATGTAAGAAATTGCGAGGAGCGAAATCAGACCACGAATTTATGATTTTATAAAGTCATCTTAGTTCTTTACTAACAGAATTTTTATTTAAGTAAAATTATATTTTTTAAACTAAGAAAAAAAATCCTCGCATTCGCTCGTAAAATTTTATATTTGAAACCTTTTCTCGCCTGATTTGTGAAGTTATTTCTGACATTCCCCACCTATGTTGGGTTAGTAAAGTTATGCGAGGGAACTTCTTTACCTACATTGTAATATTTTGTTGTCGGACGCGGGTAGACATTGAAAAGTTTGAAGGTGCTACGGAAGTAGATACTTTTGTTGGGAATTTAATGGTTTAGCTACCTGCTCCACTTTACCTCTTTAGGAGTGGCGTCTATCACGGTACAAAGTATGATCCTACCAACTCTATCGGTCTTTTTAACTTGGCTTTATTTTTTTTTTGTGGTACTTATAGAATCTAAAAAAATAAAGAAAGAAACTTGACATAGGTAGGTACATTGTTACACCATAATACCCTTTTTATCTCGTTTTACTAGAACAAAGAGGCCTACAATAAAGATTGAAAGTCTCCAGTCTGTCTGCGACGATACCGGCTACTCAAATAAATCAGGCTCCCCGAAATTATTCTTAGCGTAAATCACAAAAAGTGTGGCGAGCGGTCATCGCAGATAGGCGCGTACAGGCCTGCATCCATCAACCTTAGCGTCGCGACGGATGGCAGGCCTATCTCCGAGGTCCGAGGCAGTAGCGCTCTTTGTTACAATAGAAACCCACCCACGACATTAACTACCTACTTGGAGTCTTAGTAAATTGATTTTACTTCTGAACTTTGTCGGTTTTAGTTGATTTTTGTGATAGTAAAAGCTGTCTAAAAGGTTGTACCTACACCACTCGGGTCGGGAAACTATTTAAAATTACCCAGAAGCTAGCTTGATTTTTATGCAATAACCACTTTGAGCTGGAAATAATAAGGCAAAGAACCTGCCTCACTATGAAAGGAAATGTTTGAAATCGATATAATAGTCTTATAAAACTTTCAGGAATACAAAAACTGTCGGCTCTTAACTGAAGTTTCTATTTCTAATTGATTTTATTCTCAGCATCAAAGGATTTGTTGTTTAAACTCCTAAGATAATTATTTACAAACTTTGCGCTATACATATCCAAAGGAGGTAGGTATACAATGTCTGCTGAGGCTCTGAGCTGGGTAGTTGCGAACTACCCTCCAGGCGGTTCCTTTATTGTGTGCTGAAGTAGTTAGCGGTGTGGGAGCTGCAAACTGGATTGCTTGACTTCGGGATAGATTGGAATCCTATCGCACTACTGGTTTTTTTGTTGGTTCTTCAGCTCTCGTATAGAACCGTTCACGTGTTAGAAGTCTTGTAAAATTATTTAAAAAAAATCTTGTAAAATTATTATCACGGCATTTTTGATTATGTTTGCAGATATAATCTAGGTAATAATAGGAACGAATTAGGTACAGTGAAACCTGTGGAGTGGACACTTCTACCCCGGATCAATCGAGACTCCCTGCCCCTCGAGTTCTCGATTGCGTTCTAACGAATAAGGAGCGTTCTACGAACTTTATGCTTACGAACACAAAAGCGCTTGGATAAAATAAAGTAAGTAGGTGTATTGCGTTTGTATGTTTTATCTAAATATTTATTTTCACTCATTACGACAAAGAATATAGTTTCCTGAACCTCCTTTATATTCCCTACCCGTTTTATTTAACAGATACCAATAAGACGTAATGATGAGCCACAGTAACATAACACTAGCAGTAATTTCTGTTTTCGTGTTTATTATTTCTGTGGCGGACGAGCGGAATACTAATCGAAGCCGGAGGCACGAGCTAGCGAGCTCCGTGTGTTTGTTGATGCTCACACAAGAAAATACTTACATTGATTGCTACAACGGATCTCAAGGTGAGTACCTACCTAAGTTGCCTACAATTACTTTTTTGTTATTTACCTAGGTAGGTACCTTCTTTTATTCCACGATCTTTTAACGTTATTTTCAGGCCAAGCTTCATTTCGTTTGAAAAAGCATAAAAGACTGTCTCCAAGTTAAGGTGGGCATTTTCTCGGATCCAGCCTTTCTACTCGTATATGTCTGGATCGTCAAAGGTACAACTAAACACATTGTTACACGCACACATTTTGCGGAAGCATTTTATACGTAATAGGTTGCAAGCACATCGCCATATTAAAATATTAAGTGGTTTCCTCACGTTTTCTCTCACCGCTTAGTGCTCGTGTGTGCTACAATACTACTTTAGAGACTTCAAAATGAACCTATTTTGTTAACCGACTTCAAAAAAAGGAGGAGGTTATATGTTCGGCTGTATGTATGTTTTTTTTTTTTTTTTTTTTTTTTTTTTATGTATGTTCACCGATATTTCCGTCAGTTGCGGACCGATTTCCAAAATTTTTTTTTTGTTTGAAAGGGTATACTCTTATAGTGGTCCCATATAAATTTTATTCCTGAGGGATTAATAGTTTTCCCGTAAAACTAAAACAATCACTGAACTTTAAGAAAATTGTGGCCCGATTTCCAAAATTTTTTTTTTGTTAGAAAGAGGTATACTCTCAAGGTGGCGCCATATATTTTTTTTTCCCGAGGGATTAATAGTTTTCCCGTAAAACTAAAACAATCACTGAACTTTAAGAAAATTGTGGACCGATTTCCAAAATTTTTTTTGTTAGAAAGTGTAAAGGACACACTCTCAAGGTGGCGCCATATATTTTTTTTCCTGAGGGATTGACAGTTTTCCCGTAACATTCAAAAAACCTCATTCTCACTACACAACACACCCTGACTCACAATCTGAGTCAAACATTAAATAGTTTGAAAGGGTATTACACCCGAGGTAGTCCAAAATATTTTCTTTTCCTTATGGATTGATAGTTTTCCCCCTTGCTGAACTCCAGTGTGTCCTTTAGTAGGTCTGCCCATGACTTCTCTTATCCTTTCCTACTTAAGCTACGATAAGCAAAGTCTTAATGTACTCGTAGCTTACTATATTATCCTCTATACAAAGAGGCTGCTATGCATTTATGTGTGCGTAGCACACATAAATGCATAGCAGCAGTGCGCCGGCTCGTCGTCGAGCGGCTCTTGTTTACCACGTTCCTGCTTACCTGCCCGATGCGATAACATTGTCTTCATGGTGCATCTGTGTGCGTGCACCTATCGCTGGATGTGTTTACTTACTAATTATAATTTTTGTGTTACAATAAGTGCGAGAACCTAGTGCTTAGGCAAACTTATTCTAAGTTTTTAAGCACTACTAACCAACCTATGTATTACTTTGTACCTTGTGAAAAATAAAATAAAAATAAAATAAATAAAATAAAATAAATTTACACATACACTTTTATTTACACAGTATTTATTTACTTACACTAAAAAGTGAAAAATAAAACATTTTTGAAAAAAAAAATTGAACCGACTTCACAGAACACAAACAGAAGAACCTTCTACACACTAAAAAGAGAAAAATAAGAATATAATTTGAAGTCGGTGCCAAGTGAATACGATTAAGTACCTATCAAAAAAAGAAATCGAGCGATAGCGTACCAGGATACAATTTTGCACCCAAGTTCTTTTGAATTTCTTAGATGTAAATGAATAGTTGGCACCGACTTCAAATTATATTCTTATTTTTCTCTTTTTAGTGTGTAGAAGGTTCTTCTGTTTGTGTTCTGTGAAGTCGGTTCAATTTTTTTTTTCAAAAATGTTTTATTAATATCACGATCTTCTAATGCTCGCTAGTAAGTAGGTGCCTCCCTAATATCAGTAGAAACATTAGTTTGCTACTTTTACTAATATCTCGGACTTCCCGGAACTTGTCGACTTTGAGTGAAATTCATCAAAGAATTCTTTAGCATCTTCGTTTAAAACAACATCCTTTTGTGATGATATTTGCCCTTTATGCATATAAATGGTTTCTGAGAGAATAGAATAAAGAATAGAACGTTGTAATGGACATTTCGTGTAGAGAGCGGCATTTTGTTGGATACTTATTTATTTTGTCGACAATTCTGATAGGTTAAACTTGCTGGCGTTATTTTGTCAGGATTTTTTCGGCTCCCGTTGTTACTGCCGATAGCTCCAACTAGGTCCAGTTTAATTTTATCTGTTATTTGTCCTTATATGTATTAGTCAAAGCCAAAAAGCATTTATTCAGTAGGACCGCTGGGATCACTTTGAAACGTCTTAAAACCAGGTGATTCTACTCCTGTATCTTCGCGACCAATAACCAAACAACCAACAGCGCGAAAGGCTGAGCTAGTGCCAACTGAGTCGTGAGATATCTTGGCACATACAATACTATACTCGTAGAAGAACCCCCCATACTATCTTTCCTATCAGCAAGTTCATTACCTAGTATTTTAATAAACGATCATGTTACGACAAAGTTAGTCACATTTTAATAGCTTAACTTTGCAATATCTGGGAACACAGATCCTAAATTGAGACAGCCTCTGAACAGTTTAAATTATAGTAAAACGCTTTGAACGCTCTCAAAGCACTTTTAACTAAGCCCCCAGAATTATGTGCAAACTGATTTAAAATTCGCATAATTTATTACGTTGGTTCTTATTTAAGTTAGCTTAGTTCGAAATGAGCACGACTTAGCTGAACGCGCCGGTGAATGCTTAACATTAAGCGTGTAAGCGTCGCACGAGGCTTGCTCACACTGCTAGAGAGTCACTACTAACAAAACTAAGTACTAACTAATTCAATTTGTATGTTTCTTTGTGTAATATTGTCAAAAACTCATTTTATCATAACGCTTCGCCATAACATACCTAACTCTTGGATAGACTTACTTACAATTTAGTTATATACAAGTTGAAAGCAATATTTTAAACAATTCAAAAACTTTTTATGAAGGACAGTCATAAAGGATTATAGTTCAATCGCTTTGTAGATGAATGAGAAATTGATGTGCATTCTGTCTCGGATAAAGAATCAACTCCCAAACGTAGGTAAAGATTACTAGCGAGAGCTGCAGCTGCTGCCATTCGGGCAGAACCCAAATGTTTGATTCCATAGAGAGCCAGCGCCGGCGTACTCGACCGGGATCGCACTCGACCGAGCACTAAAATGTCAACGGTTAAATGAAACGGGAATTTGAAATCTGAGCTCAATATTAGTTAAGTGGTGTGTCGTGAACACTTTGATTCCAATACAGCACCTAGTATTTAGCTGTTTCCTAATGTACAATTAATTGTTCACGTTGGTGGTATTGGTACGTCGATATTTTTTACGAAGTAAACTCATTAAACAGTGAGTAACGGAACCTTTCGGTAGTCCTATTTAAAAAATAACGAAATCTATACGAAACCTAAAGTGTAATTGTTTCTATAAACACAGCCTGGGATAAATCTCTGTTGGAACAACATTGCTTGATCTGTCTAGTAGCTATCTCGTTGCAAACGGATTTTTAGGATCGTAATTATTATTTGCCCGAAACAAGCTTATTTACGTAAGACCCGCACAGCCTTATGTAAATTTATTTTCCGCGTAACGTCTTTATTAATTACAAATTATTACATTTTAAATCTCATACATTATGGGAAGAATATGGCCATTTTGGGATTCTATTATTGTCAGCGTCATTAATTAGCATAATTTTCTTAAATAATACCACAGAATGCGGAGAGATAATACTGATGACGGATATACGAGAGGTAGAACGTCTCTTCTTTCCCTAACACTAAAGAAAATATAAATACCTACTTAATTAGATTGTTTGAGAAATTACAAGTATGAAACTGAGTGCTGAGTTTCCGTTTGATAGAGGGAATTGAGATCTTTTCTATCTTGACATTAAGAATTTCATTGTAACTTTTTCTTAATGTTTCCTGAAATAAATAGGTAAGTAGAACTTAAATAAAAAAAAATGAATTTCGGTATTAAATAATACAGTATCGCAGAAGTACCAGAACAACCCAGTCTTACAGTTGTAGGTATGAGTTTGTATCAAAGGCCACGCTACATCACCGCTCCACCGCGACCCTCAATCCCGGCTGAATCACCGACACGTGTCAACGTACCGATACCTCCTCTAACATATTCATTGTACGTGTCACATCCTACACTTTCCATCTCACGATCAACTTGCAGCTGTATCTCCGCGGGTTAGGGTTCAAGTTTGAAGGCAGGAGTTAAGATTGATATTGAATATGGGAAGCAAATGTGGGAATATTGTGCCGGTGCGCGAACCGTTTGCGGGTGGATATCACATATAACTGCCTAAGTATGCAGTTTCCTTCGCATTTTTCAATATGTCCGGAGTTCTTGGAATAAAATATGAGGTTGAGAGAAAGTTGGATTTAAAATGCTGGACTAACCTGCTTTTGAAACTTTTGGTCTCATTAACATAGGAAAATAAGAATACGAATAGGATATTAGGGTCTTTCATTTTATACTAACTTAATTCAAGAATTGGGTTCAAAAAATACATAAAAAAATATAATCTGTAATGTTTTTTTTTGTTTTGTTATGAAAATCCCGAGAAAATCGATAAAAACTTTCCTTTCAATTGATTGTTGCTTCTTGTATAACTTAGCCCATTCGTGATGTAGCTGAGCTGCGGTTGGTGGAACGTCTGTTCTCCTTGAAATTCATGATGCAACAATTCTAAAAAATCAATAAATTATAAATTTTGAAGTGAAAACTTAAATGGCGGTGAAACGTCTATTTACAACCCAAAACTGAGACCCTGTCAGTTTGTGTAGTTTAAAATGAGAGATACCCTATATAGGAGTATTTTTATATAAAAAAATTACTTAACTAGTCTTAGTAGTTTGGCCAACTTACCTTTTTGCTAAAATGTTAAAATACGAAGCAAAATAAGCATCATTAAGAAACCTCGTTAAGATTTCTTTACAATAGATTGGAGAAATTCTACCTCACGGATACACTTTTACCATCTGAATTTCAAAACATAAGCTGTAGTATTTAAAAATAGGTAAACAGGTAAGGTTCACTACCTTACCTGTTTAGTTAAAAGGTAGAGAAAAAGCCAGAAAGTGATCTCTCAAGTATCCACGGGTCAGAGCAGAGAGCACAGTGTGCTAATGAGCTCGGTCTAATGATTGCGCGACGAATTGCCTTCCCCTTTGTGCGACAAGCAAGTCCTCCTATCCTGTTGTCTTTGTGTTTTCGTGACATCATTGCTAGCGCTTATAAAATGTTGTTTTCACGCTGACGGTCATCTAGTAAAGATGTTAAATTATTTTTCTCACAAACTGAATTCAAAGATGAGTACATTTCTATGCTGAGTCAGAACCTATTTGACTGGACTAGGCCACGCAGAGCGAGACTAATTGGTTCCATTTCGTAGGTACTTACCTGTGAAAGTTTATTTATAAGGTTTATGCTCTCATTTATTTGTTTCATTTTGTCTATTTTCATTTACCTGTGTACCTACCTATTTATGTTATCTGTCTTATTTTAAAGTTCCGTTCTGTGTTGTTTGTGCGTGTCAAATAAAAAAACATTCTATTCTAAACATTCTATTTCCAGAATCATCAGATTCACCACCAAAAACATCACACAGAGCAGTTTATTAAGTTATTTTTCAGTTTTAAACTATCAAGCCTAAATATCGGGAAACTCCAAAAACTTTGAATCATGGTAAATATCCCGTTAATAGTGATAATAGTATTTTTCTATACTTATTTTTACACTAGCTGGTACCCGCGACTTCGTCAGAAAAAAAAACATAAGTAGGTGGGTACTTGAAAACCTATAAAAAGAATCGTAAACTCTAAGCAAAAATCTCCATTAACTTTTCAAAACTAAAAATGATCGTATCGCGAGCAACTAGAACCGTCACCAGAGTTGGCCACTGACTCATACGAACTTACATTACTTATTCCCGATAGACCTAAGTCGCCAAAAGCTATTATTTTAGAACGATAACCTAAAGGCCTTTGATTATTCCGAGGTAGCGAAGCCTGCGCTTGTTATTGTTCACGTGGTAGCGAGCCCGGGGCCGACAAGCAAGCTGTTTTAGCACAAGCTCTCATAACCACTATACCTACAAATTGTTGCTTCAAAGCATGTTTTAGTACTCGATTTTCTTAGATTTTCATCAGAAATGGCAATGGCTACGTAGAAATTTCCACTTGAAACTAGAAAACGTTTTGTAGACGCTATGTTCTGTAGAGTAGTTCTAAGTAAGTAAAGAGTAGTTCTCTATTTACCAAGCTAGTATTTTTG
This sequence comes from Epirrhoe tristata, assembly GCA_951394285.1. NCBI lineage: Eukaryota > Metazoa > Arthropoda > Insecta > Lepidoptera > Geometridae > Epirrhoe > Epirrhoe tristata. Next base: position 308,137 of record OX596153.1, read on the forward strand.
AGTCGTTTATGGAATGCTGTATCTATCCGAGAACACATCAACAAATATGTTTATAAAAATGATTCTAAATTCAACACTAAGTATTTCAAGTTCTACATCTATGTACCTAAAATGTTTGAAGATCTAGTGACCTGGTTTGAACCCTCTCCTTATTTTCAGTTGCAATCCGCCTCCGCCTGCAGAGCGGTGAGTTTTTCAATTTTATATTTCACAAAATGCTCCTTCCTTAAAATTGTCTGACTTGAAAGACTCAAAAATTAACTTAATTTAAAATGGTTAACTCGTAATTTAAATTAAACTAACGCGATTCCGGTTCGTAGACGGTCTACGTCGTAGCACGGTGTCTACGACAGGCGTAGCACTGCTAAGAAAACGCGAATTACTTAATTAGCGTAGTTCTCAGCCAGTCTTTGTTTTGTTGTTCTACAATTATTTTACACTCGTTTGAACAACAATTTCACAGCATGTAATATCGTATTCTGTAAAAATATTTAGAAATGAACTTATTTCCAAAAAATAATAACAAACAGTTACATTTTTGATCCTTGGGATCAGAAAAGTGTTGTACAAAGCATCCAATACTATTACAGGCCAAAATGTTTAGTTATTAAACTGTTGTCGAAGATATAAAAGATTCAAAAATAATATACATGAGCCTAACATACATCTTTTATCATTCCAACACACGCATATACTTAATCCCCCGGCTGTTAATGAATAAGTTATGCAAATACTTAAAAACGTCTTTCGTGATTACTCTACGCCGCCGCCACACCAGACATCTCGCTTTATTAAACCGACGCGCTCAAAGGCAAGCATACAATATACACCCCTATTTTTTAATTACCAAAAAAAAACATGGTCTCGTTGTCTGTTACTGATTTACACATTTAATTTTATGTAGTTAAAACCTATGATTTGTGTTTAAACTCAGAAAAAGAGAAAAAAAATATAACCTAAAAAGGAGACTAGTCAAACATGGATTATAGATAGCTACTGGGGTTTTACTGACTGGGGATGATACGAGAGCATAGTTTAAATGAGAATCCGTACGCGATTGTTGTCTGTAGTACCTACTTATTTGTACAGTTTTCATAAAATTTTTCTTTTTCACTTCACTATCGTTTTTGACCTCTCATCATTGTATTTGATTTGATGTTGATGCCACCACAGTCCACACCAACAAATCATTATCCATTATTCAAATAAGTAATCTGTCAAAGCCAAAATTAGCGCATAATGTATGTTTATGACAAACAAACGAGCGTGTTTATTGAATTTTATGTGTCGAGTTGAATGCGATAATGATGTGTTTGCAGGTGGATAATGGCAGATACATTGTGTTGCGTTTAATTAAACGGATTGATTACCTTATTTTGATTAGCTTCAGATAATGTATAGTGGACACTGAAACATACTTACATGGAAATTAGCTAGGTATACGATAGTATTTACCTATACCAATCATGCCTATACGAAAAACTCTCTGTCAAATTAAAAACAAGACTTTGAACACACAAGTCTTTAAAACTAAAAAAAATAGGTGATTCTACTCCTGTTCCTTCGCGACCAATACCGTGAAGAACCAGGGTAACAAATACGGTTTTGGGCCTTGCTCACTTTTCGATGATCAATCTGCCTCTGCAAGGATCATTCGTGGTTCTCACTAATGATTTTGTATGGAAATTCTAAACAGAAAATTGCCGTAGTTACATACCAGATGAACCACACTTAAAGCTGTAGCGTTAAATTAAATCAGGTTAAGAGTCCGTCCTACATCCGAAAAGTAAAAAATGTGGCATTTCGCTTATAAAGACAGCAGTAGGCTTCAAGTAGTGTTCACACGGCGGCCATGATTAGTGCATCGTTACGCGCTGCCTTTCACGGCCACAGAGTGCCTACACCTCGCGCAATTTTATGATGTAAATAAAAATATATTTCAACCCACGCAAACAGGGTGTTAAGTTTGACGTAGTGAGTATGAAATGATGAAATGAAATGAAATGAAATGATTTATTAAAAATAGATAGAAAGTATCTGTGTATCTGTGGCTCAGACAAACTAGAACTTACAGAATTCTTCTTTCAACATTTTCTGTCAGTTTTTACGGGGTACGAGGTAGCACACAAACGCATTTTACACACACTTATGCATAAAAAATGACAATACACCCTCATTTTTACGTAAACTCATGCAACGTAATACTACAAGACGCACCTGATTCGGAATCGTGTACATTTCCCGTCTTTATGATCTAAGATCTTTGACCTTGTAGCTCTTAGGTACACCTAAGAGCTACAAGGTCGGTTTACAAACCGATTTAGATATTTTGTTAAATAGGTGACTTCATTAGAAACATTCTTATAAGCTATGAAAATCAGTGGAACCATTTGCAAAAATTGACAGTTTTTCTAGTAGGTAATTATGAGAGCTAAAATCTTTGCTTTTATGTAGGGCTATGATTTGTAGTTATTTTGTAGCCATAGGTAATCCTCAGTGTGTTTTGTGCCTTGTTACTTATGATTACCGGTACGTCTACGTGCGTTACATCATTATCACAAGCATAACGTTCACTGGCGATCCTTTTTTTAAATACGCGACCTAAAACAATCCATGTTAATCCTAGACAGTTGTAGAAACTATGCTTTCAATTTATCAGTACGAATGTTAAGTTACTCCACAGTGAATAGCGCTATTCGCAGATTCTCAATCAATTTCCAACAGTTTCTAATAATAGTGAACATTATCTCAAGTCCAAATCTCTTTGTTAGGTCGAGAGGCTTACTCCTTCGAGACTTCCAATAATGATCCAACTCTCTACAACCGAAATAAACCTTATCACTATCACAGTAAAGTTAACATTCTATAAGTACACTCATTTTCGTCTAACCGAACAAATTAGGTACTAAACAAAAAGGAACCTTATTACAAACAGTATAAAATTCAAAATCTGCAATCAGTTTAAGAAACAATGACGGAATAAAGTGCATACTGGAACCGCTAGATGGCGCCGGAACTGGTCTTCCGGTCGCAATTACTGGCGTGATAGTATCTGGGTTTTTATTTGGAAATTCCAGAACAATTAGCGAGTTCGTTGCTTTATTGATACAAAAATAAACTGGTTTAAAAACATACCCTTTCTTAAAAGCAAGTAGCATTGAAAACTAGCTCCTCATTGTTTCATACAGTAATTGTTTGTACCTACAGTAAATATCCATTCCATTTGAAGGTATAGTCAGTTTAAGTACAGTCAGCGTCACCAATTGGTAACACCCTGCGTAAGGTTGTTTGTACTGCAGGGGTGTTACCAGTTATTGACGCTGACTGTACCTAAATGCAAAACCAAACATTGGAAGTCATCACAACATCAAAATAAGCTTTTACCACCAAACTTGGGTAATACTTTACAAGCACGAATAACAGACTTTTATAATACGGTACAGGAAACCTCATTCATAGTATTAGTAGTAGAGTACTGGTGGTCCAGTGGTAGTGGCCCCGCCTTCCGATCGTAAGGTCATGGGTTCAATACCGGTCGTGCACCATTGATTTTTTCTGTCGAGAAAATTATGTGCACTATGCCAGTACTCTCAAACGGTGAAGGAAAACATCGTGAGGAAACCGGCATGTCGTAGAACCTAAAAAGTTCGAAAACATGTGTCAAGAGCACGAAAGGAGCCTCTTTAAGGCGCACTTAAAATCCTTTCACCACACTGGTTCGAAAGAACTGTTGACACGATAAGAAGAAGCATGGTATACACAGTTTAAACAATGACTACAATGCTGAGCGTTTATGGTAAACGGCTCTGACGTAGATAGCTAATTATGTGATAATTTGACATATGATAACCCTGAATTTGTGACTAGCTCGAGTCTCTCATTCAAAAATGCTCGATGCGGCTGAACTTAGTTATAAGCGCACACAAAGAATTACAGTACTTTGGGGGTAGAATGGTATTCCCCCAAGTTATGGCAAAGAGGGAGTACTCGCCTCGCTAAGGTTTGCCCAACTGTCACACTTACCTTAGGGCCTTTCGGCCAACAGTTATAGTCGGATAGTTCTATATAGGTTGAAGTGCCCAGTAAACTTCGTCAGCGCGATTTAGAATTTTCTATAGATATAGATCTTGCTATACTTTTTGCGTGTTCCTAGCGCCATCTAGTGGTACAGCTCCGAAGTACGTCGCTGTAATTGACATCTCTTGAAGTTCAGCTTATAGTTCAGCTTGTAGTTCAGGCGATGGTAGATAGAGGTCGCCACAAGTACGTATCCAGTGGCAAGTAAAGCGAACGTATACGAAGGCTGCACTGTCAAAAAACAAACTGCAGGAAAGCAAACTGTCGATAAACAGCAGCACGGGACTGTGACTCCATAAATTTAAGAGCACCACAAAGTATTAGGTACCTACCTACTTGATTATTTTTAATTATGTATTGGAACAAAGTTCCTTTTCGGACGGTATCGAAGAAAAAAAAGACAGGCTGGGAAAAAAATCTTGTTCCATTTTACCGTCACGACACATGTATATGTCAAATCATCACAGTGCGAAATGCGCAGCCGCGATACAGTCCATAGATTGTTACATTGTTAGTACGGAAGAGCGTTTCTAGGATACCTAATTGACAATTAATGTATTATATTCCAAGTATAGAAAAGTACTCTTTGCTTCGTTCCAACCGAGTGTTCCACGGCACTCACGTACTTTTTGTCCACACTTACGGATCTAAGTATAAGATTTAAAAAATGCAAGGTCATTCATGAGATAAATTAATTGCGGGAACGGGCCAAAAAGAGATGCATTTTGAGTTAAAAAAGTCGAGTAAAGCTGAAGATAAACCAAGGACTGCGGCGATGTAGTACAAATTATTTTTTGTCTAGAACTTAGTTCTGCAATGGGTTCAGCTTTGACTGGTTAGACCACTTAGATCCACGTCTATAGAATGTTGAGTTTAATGAAACTCGTAGATTTCAAACGAATAAAAGAGATCCATTAATTTGTATTTGATTCAGCCGAATTGGACGTATAAGTAGAATTAGAACAGACCGAATTTTAGATTACCTATTCAGTGCATCGGGAACCTCGTTAACTAGGAATGATTCGGAATTCGGTTTCTAATAATTGGATAACACTGGGTTAGCCATTGTATAATAAATAATGTATATTGTACGGGCGAACTGTCCGCTCCCGAATTGGCTTGTACAGCCATCAAAAGAAGTGTGTATCCTAAACATACAGGGGCTTATTACAAGAAAATGAGCCGAGTTTAGACCAAGTCTAACTAAAATACTGTCCCTAGAAAAACGATCTTTAAATACTTGTCCATAGAACGCTTTTTTGTGGTAACAGTTTGATTTGACATGTGTCAACATGGGATTCAGCCAAGGTTTTACGTTTTTATAATAAGCAGCACACAGTTTAAACCGTCTGTAAAAGACGTATAGGCCGAAGATGAGATGAGACGTAGTCAAGTCTGTCAGCAGTTTTTTTATACAAAGTATGGGTGAAACAAAACAAAACAGGATCATGACCAACCGTATTCCACATTCGACCAACACACAACAGCTCTAAATATTTTTAAAGAAAACAATGTTATCTGTTAGAAACAGTTGAAAAGTTTTTATCTGACAAAGCTATCACAGCCTTTATTATGTCAATCCAATCAGAAGCTTACCAAAAACATTCAGCGCAGCCAAAGGGTCGGCGATAAAGAAAATACCGCAAAAGAGAAACAATTCCTGCACCGTGAAACTGCACGAACCTGCCAGCAATATCGCTCTTATTGCGAGGGATTAGAGTTGTAAATAAATCGAAGCCTCTAAGCCAGTCGGTTTGGATGTAGACATTATCCACTGCAGTGCAGACTTGCAATGCAATCGTTTCTTCTGCTGAATTAAGGAGCCAGATGTAGGAGAATTTATTGAGGTGTTTAAGCTGATGAATTGTTGCCCCTTTTTATGCGGTTCGCTTGAAAACAGGGAATGAAACGGAACGGTTGAAATGTCAGCGTGGAACGGAACCCTGTGCATCAATATGCGGGCGCGAGCTTTCGGCAAGCGGATACCTTTATACTCCGACCATGCTTGCTCCCTAATAGCACATAGGTAATTATAATCTCTATCCCCATTGATTTGTGTTTAAAGGATTTTGAGTGCGCCTCGAAAAGGTTCCTTTCGTGCATAATATCATACTTGCTTTTTGAGTTCTACGACGTGTACAATCTCAAGATGTTTTGTATTTGGGAAGTACCTACGACATAGCGTAGCATTATATTTTTTGGATATAAGTTTATGGGATAAGGGCAGAAGAATGATGATGAAGTTTATGGGGTGTTATGTTAACGATGATTTACCTACTATCCAACTTATAACACCAAAATTGAATGTAGGTAGATATTGGTAAATCAAAATCAGGCATAAAGTGCCGTTTTCCTCATGTCTTTCAAATATTACGAAAGTTGATGGGATACTTCTTGCTCCCATTATGTGGAACTAATAAACCGAAAAGCACACACACACAGGCCTCCCGCGAACCGATATCAGTCAGTCGAACCGCATCGCTCGCCATTACTGTAATCGAATCCTACAATTTGTGCCCTTTGAAGAAATTGTTTATAACTCCGCATCTTTTACTACCATTATGAAATACATAAACCTTACAGTGGTTAACTCAAGGGATATTTTCGCGTGTAAGCTGTAGATGTGTGGTTGATAGAAAGTATGTCGTATTTTGATTTATGCCAAGGATCCGCTGTGCGAACAATGCGGGCGAAGTCGCGGTATTTATGCTAACGTATCTTGCTTATTGTTTGATACTTGTTTATTGGGAACGGTTTTAGCCTGTCGTTGTAAGTGATTTATATTATGTTCGGAGTGCTCGAATATTGGCCAGAGTGACATTAAATCAAAGCTCTAATACTAATAATATAAATGACACAGTTTGAGTTTCAATCCTGAACATCTGAATAATGGAAATAGTTGAAACTGTCCGTGTTCTGGATTAGATAACTTTTAATCTACTTAGTGCTAGGTACTATTATTAAGAAAATGTGAGAGCGGTCTTTCTACTTTATTTGAAAAACGGAATTAAACAAAATATAAAAGGTATCTGACTGTATTCCAAAGCACGGTAGACCTAGACAGCCTCTCAGGTCATCTTCTGAAAATGTCAAAGAGGGTAGTCCGAGGCAAGGCACGTGCGATACCCTCATTGACATTTTCAGTGGTAATTGTGGACATGAACTAAATTGTATTTGGACGTCCAAATACAATTAAAATACTCACCAGTGTAACGAAAGGAGAAACAGGGATCATTTCTGGTTTCATTCCCTGCATTTTACACGTTTTATGTTTGGTTGGTTTTCCTTTAGTTTAATAAATATCTCTGTTTTTATTATCATCATCATCATCATCATGTCAGCCATCTAGTGTCCACTGCTGAACATAGGCCTCCCCCATCGATTTCCACAGCGATCGATCTTGTGCAGCCTGCACCCAACGGCTCCCAGCAACCTTATTTACCAGATCGTCTTTCCTTTTTTTTCTTGTATTTTTTGTTTTTATTATAAACCAGGATTATAAGATGCGTTCCTAAGCAACTGGAGGCGTGAGTCTCGTTAGGTATTTCATCAGAAATCTGGTTCGTAATCCGGCTTACAAACGACCCAAATGAGGGATTTTCTTTCAAATAATTCGCATTTTAGCCAACACAATACATTTTACATAAAAAGATTGTGTACCTACGTGCTGTATTATTTTTCATTCGAAATAAACAATTTTTATCTTAGATACTTAAACATTTTCAATGTTGACTGTAGCCATCACGTTCCTGAAATAGTTTCCACTCTTTCCTTCTTTGTCTTCATCTCTACGGTAGAAAAGTGTAAAATTACATCTGAGTAGAGCCAATAGCATCTTTTCAAAATCACCTCACAGCTCTGTAGATCCGGAGATACTTACAAGTTTTCTTATATTTCTCTATAGTTGTCCTCAAGTCTATTCCATTTTACACAATACTCTAGATACTACTCCACTAGCGTTTAGGTATGTGCCCTACTTTTCAGCTAGGCACATCGATATTTGCTTTCATTTTGTGGTAACATTATGTTATTGATATACCTAATAACTATGCAAATACCTGATAATAACCAAATTGTTAATCATAAACAGTTTCTGTGAAACTGCATTAGGTACATTCGATTTCAATAGAATCCAAACTCATCAATCAGTAATATGATAAACTAAAACCCATCACGTTTCCATCCATAGATTTACAAGCTTTTAGAGGCTCACATCGGGCGCAACAAATCAACTCATGCCTAAACAGGCTGACGTCCATTTCCAGTATTTATCGTGGTCTGTGGCAAGCAAGATGTATCACGTGGCCCGAGCTCAGCCTATGAATATTGCCGGTACACTTCACTGATAAATGTATTGCCATAACTGGAAGGAGACTGGGCGATTCCTTACAACGATTGGACCTTCCCAACTTACCCTTAAGCGTGTAATAGAAAAAGCGTTGTAGAGCTTTTTAAGGGTAAAGTTTTTGTGTTTTTTTTTAGTTTCCACGGTGTTGGCACAAACACAGCTTGGCGCGAGTTGAAAGACGAAATAACATTGTTTGTTATTTAAAAGAATGATGACTTGGTCACCTTAACATGCAAGCAACCCATTAAAATACTTCAATATTTCAAATCCACAATCATAACCATAGAACGGGGCTAAATATTTTTAAGATTATTATATTTAGTTCAGGCAGCTTTAGCCCAGCCTCCTTTATTCAAAGGCTATGGGAGCGGAAAATATTTATTTGTGCCGATTTTTATCAAAAACGTAGTTCCGATTCTTCGGAACCGCTTTGTCGGAGAACCTCGTTTGTTGTTTTCACTCGTGGGTTTTTTCCGACGTTTTTTGTCATTTCCCTTCATTTTTCTTACTTTTACATTGAAATGGACGAGCCATTTGAAACAGGTTTCTGCTAGATAAACATTTATATTCACAAATGAAACTAAGGCAGCATAATTTTGTATGCATGTTTTAGTTTCATAAAATAGCCTGAGTTGAGAAAATAAACGATTTTGTATTTGTGAATTAAATGAATCTTTTTTTATCAATAAAAAAAGTCATGAAGTAAAATAAAAAAAAGTACGTGAGTGTCGGTTGGAACGAACTTCATATAATTCAGAAATTTTTCGCACCTTGTGCACCACTATTCGCACTCTGCAAGTCTTTACTGCACTACTATGCGCACCATTTTGCACAATTTGTGAAGCGAATACAGACATTGAAGTATAATTGAATCAGATCAAATTAAATATCAATCAAATACATTAGAATTTCTAAGAATATGAATTAGTAGAATTTACCGCTTTTTGAAACATGAAAGTAATTACAAAGTACATCTTGCTTGAACGACAGCTCTCTGCGTGAGCTTGCTCGGGCGTGAATCTCATCATTAACGCGATTTAAAGACAAATAAGATTAAATTCGAAACAGATTGTAAATGACGGCGCGATTAAGTATGCGGGCCCTGAAGTTCTTTCATGTTTATCCATGTTGCGGTTAGACTTGACGGCTCGACCACAAAACCAATTACTATTTATTATTGACCACCTTTGCAGCGCAGTGGGTGAAGGTCCGCTTACGACGCAGAAGGTTGTGGGTTTGATCCCCGCCGCGTGACAAATGTTTGTATATCTACAAGTATTTGTCTCTTATATGTATTTACAAAATCAGTATTTATGAGTTATGTAGTACCTACCCATAACACAAGCTGCTCCTTTGCACGGCTAATGTCCAATTATGAAAAATTACAAATAAAAATTTCCATTCATATAAATGTCCAATCATAATAAATGTCCATTCATAATAATATCCAATCATAATAATGTTCATTCATAATAATGTCCAAACATACTTTAGGCTAGATGATGCTGTGTGGAAAAGTCTAGGATTATTTACTATATTATTTATTATTATTATGGGCTTCCTTTTTGGATCTACACAGCACCTAATGAAGGAACTTAATCAATTTATATCTAAATAACTACACAAAACACGGCGCTATATTAGTGCATTGTACATATATAATAATATGTAGTTGCGATGGAATAGACGCAGCAAGCATCCTAGGCATATACTCGTAGTGGCAATAATAATTGAACGCTTCTATGCTTCGGAGGGCACGGTGTCGGTCTCGGCCATAAAGACATTATTGCCCAACTTTGATGATGGATCAAAGTTCGCTACAAACTCATACGAACTTACAGTAAACCAGTGTAGTTTTTCATAGTTTCTCCGCAACATGACACACAAAATGATCTCGTCTTGCTAATTAGCAAGAACCCGGAGTCTTTGAGTCATTTGTCACTCCCGTGGACCCGTGACACCGCTGTCACACCGGAATGTAATGCTAGAGCGTGACATACAACATCATATGCAATTAATCAAAAAAAGGCTTGCAAACTTCTCTTTTCTAAACCTGGCACGTCACTTGTTGTATTAACATCGCCAACTATAAGTATAACTGGTTTACTTTGTTCATCTTCAACGTTGACTTCACACATGGTCACCATTCGAGCTTGCAACCTTCGGATTGAAAGTCAAGACACATCCCAGTATCTACATCTCATCCAGCCATTATTATTCTCAGCTGCGCGTGTCCGCTCATCTACGATTTTTTTATCTAAGTACCTACATTTTTGTACGCGATGTCTTTTTGATCAAACTCAAACTTTGTACTACCTATTTATGTTATTGTAAACGAGAACGTAGTGTTTAGACTAACCTAATATAGGCTTTCTGTATTCTGTGATATAGGCTTAGAAATTTGTTAACTTTTCTGAGTAATAAAATATCTATAATTCACATGAAATAATAGATAATAATGTTTATGCTTATTGTTTTCCCTGTCGCACATTTTATGAAAACGGCGCCAAAAAGTTGTAGGTACATTACAAGAATCAATGGTAAAATAATAATTCTCATTAGCATAAGTAATTATCATTCGGCATCGTAACTCTTGGCTAAATTGAATACTCATGATAAATTGGTCGTTGGTGGAACACAAGGCCACTTCACGCGTTTTTGCGTAAGAGAACAAGAGTTCTTTCATTGGATTCCGTGGACCATGACAGCTCTTCTCGTCTGTAAGCCCCTTATGTGCTTTATGACAGTGTAAAGGCAATTCATCAGAGATGACAGAGGGAGGACGGAAGAGGCATAGACCCCGTCCTTTGTGTTGATGAAATTATGTAATTAAAAGATAGTGGAGGGATATTACATACAAAAACAGACTTTTTGTCCTCAGAGGGTGAATTAATGTTATTTACGAAAGCATTTGTCTATAAATAAATAATGCTGGACTTTTTCACACAGCATCATCTAGCCCCAAAGTAAGCATAGCTTGTGTTATGGGTACTAGATGACTGATATACTACTTATATACTTTTTGTTTGTAAATACTCGTACATACATATTATACATAAAAACACCCAGACCCGAGACAAATATCTGTAGATCATACAAAAATTTGTCCCGCGGTGGGGATCGAACCCGCAACCTTCTGCGTCGCTGGCGGACCTTTGCCCACTGCGCTACAGAGGTCGTCAAACTAATCAAGTGTGTTTCAGGGCATGCACGTGCACAGTGTAGAGTTCCATTCATAAACTTATAATAACACTTCACCAAATTAAAATTACTTTTTCAACACACTTGCTCATAAAGTGGCTCTATGGTCACCGCAATTAGGCACATAATGACTCCCATAATCAAACTGTGACTTTTTCATTACTATAACTCACTAGTGAGTAATAGAATTTTTTTTTAATTTTATTGGTTGAGTTGCTTTGTTCTTTAAAAAGTTTTTATTCATAAAAAAGATCGTGTTCAATAGAACAAATAAATTAATGTTCCTATTGCTTGCTCATTTCATGCAACTTCTAATTTAAATAGATAATTTTAACTCGTACGTGTTTAATAAATAAAACTTTCACTCAAATATAACTTTTGTTTTCTCTATAATAAAAGAAAACTTTAAATTCCCCATTTTGTCCGTGGCAGAATAGGCTGCAAACCCTATGCGCGGCGCGGAAATATAGTCTGTGGCCGATCGCAATGCGCGCGCATAGGAAAACTGATTAATTTTTCCCGCAATAGCGAAACATTTTTCACAACTCGTTTTCACTGTTGAAAATGAGTTTTTATTGTTATTTTATTCACAAGTGTGTTGAAAAACGTCGTATGATACACGTGTGTATTGATGATTACCGTCCTCTGTTCTATTATGAGCCTCACCTAACGGCTCGGCTCATAAAAACACCTCGGCGGTAATCACCAATGTTACACACTAGTACCATAATGTACTATTATTGCAAACGGATAACTGTATGGAAATGAATTTTACTAACTTTACTTTTAATTTTACAACTAAGTAGTTCAAAAATTAGCCTAAGTTTAGATCTAAGATGGATCACCTAAAAAAAGCTAGGCCCCAAACCGTGTTTCTTGCCCTGATTCGCGAAGGAACAGGAGTAGAATCACCTAGTTTTAAGACGTTTCAAAGTGATCCCAGTGGTCCTACTGAATAAAAAAACCCGGCACCCATAATATTTTAAGACCAGTCAGATGGATAATGAAAAAATGAAACAAAAGCTTTATACAGAATACGCAGACTCTTTTTTTATGCGTTTCAGGTATACCTACGTAAGTATTATTATACTTTATAAAACCTCTTACACTCTATATTCAATTCATCTTCCAACCGCGTCTACAGAAAAAGGTAAACGGCTTTTATTATTGAAAGAACAAACTCATTCAGTATGTATTTAATCCCAGTTCGATGTGTTGGCGGTACATATTTGATGTGGTGGATTAACAGAGGATTTCTTTCGACCCGTGGATAATGAAATCAGGGCAGCTTGAATACTTGAATAATCCCTTTCATATCGAGTGTTTTGTTACCTATTCATGAGGACTTAGTGCAATAATAGAACACTAAAAGGTAAATTAGTAGGTAAGTATTTAAACTGTCTGCGGGGAACTATTAAATGTTATTGTTTATTGTGCTTCAAAATCAAATTAAATTGATAAAAGGTACCAATAATTAGGCCGATGCAGATTCACTGAACTTAAAAAATAATTATTAATATTTTGTTAGTGCTTTATGGACGATATAATATCTGTGGCTTGCCGGTTCACTGGCGTAGTCAGCGGTTTTATATGTTAAGCTAATGGATCATCCGTTCATGTAATAATAGTTATAATTACTACCGCGACACAAGCTTTGCTTAGTGCAGAGTCTTAAATTATCTTATCTTATCTTACTTATGCATGCTCATATTATTGTTGAGTCTAGATAGCTAGAATCTAGTCAAGCGCCAATAAGACTAGATCTTTTAAAATAAATATAGCTGTGTCTGACTAATTCAAATCAGACTACGATCGAACGGAATCTCTTGGTAAGTATCAGTAAGTACTATCACCAAGTAAAGTTTTGATTTTCTTACTCAAAGTCAAAGTCAAAAAGCATTTATTCAGTAGGACCGCTGGGATCACGTAAAACTAATTGTACTCCTGTTCGTTCACGACCAATACCGTGAAGAATCAGGGCAACAAACACGGTTTGGGGGCTAGCATTCTTTTAGGTGATCCATCTTAAAACTCCAGTTTAATCAAGCTCTAGTGGGGAGCCAGTCAACTACTGTAATATTTAACCTGATCGTCAAATCATACCTAATCCCTAAATAACGTATTTTATTGTTGTGTGTGGTTACTAGCTTAAAGGGTTTCCCCTGGGATAAAACTACAGCATACGCCTAGCCCACCCCGACATCTAGGTTGGTTGATAAAGATAAATTGTTCCAAAATAGAGTCCCCCAGACACATTAATATACCTGGTGTACATTTATCGATACTTTAGTTGAAAGGTACGATTAGGGTTTCTAAGAAGAAGGGACCGTTATTTGCACAACACGTTTTGAGAAAACCAATGAACTTTGTAAAAGACGATATTATGAAAAGGACTGAATGTTGAGATGATGGCTAATAGAGAGAGCTACTAGACATGACGTCCCACTCATTCTAGGAAAGTCAAATGATCTCTTCGCTGCTTATTATAAAAACGTAAAACCTTGTTGGTACCCCATGTTGACACATGTCAAAACAAAACTGTTACCACAAAAAAACGTTCTATATACGAGTATTTAAAGATCGTTTTTCTAGAGACAGTTTTTTAGTTAGTCTTAGTCTAAACTCGGTACATTTTCTTGTAAAGTTGTTATAAGACGGTTCTAGTTTGCAAGCTCTTTCATCATCACTAAAAACCTTCATAGTATTTACTTTGACGAATATTGCCTATTTTCATTGAACAGCTTCATACTTGTAAAATCCCATTGACCGATTTTAAGAAAAATGCGTTCTCTTCAGAAATAGGTTATTTTTCATGATGAAAGGGCCGCGAACGTGTCGGCGACACACGCGTCGTGTGCGGGTCGCGTACGTGTGGAGGCAGTATCGGCTCCACGGACAAATGTTACCCGCACGGATCATTACTTTACAAACCTATTTTTGCAAAAGACCCGCAAATACTGGCCTATTTCTTGGGGTTAGGTATAGACCAAACATTTTATTTTTTACGATCCTGCTATCTTTGGCCTCACTCACTCTAATTACCTACACCATGAACCTGGAAGAAATCGCATTTAAGCGATAATGCCTGCCTTTGTACTACTTAATTTATAAGCCGTTTGTATGCTTCTTCTAATTTATTATTTTTTATTGGTTTAGGTGCTGGGCAAGCCTATTCCATCTCAAACAATGTCCCAGGCACTATAGCGTCCCGTTATGTGTAGGCATGGATGGCTTCCTGACACTGTATAAATCATCTGATATAGATGTAAAGGCCTAAGTTTTTTTTTGTGTTTTGTTGTATAATAAAGCATTATCTATCTATCTCTCATGATCACCTGGTGGTATGGGATCAGAAAAAAAAACAATACTTATCAATTGATATCTCATTCAAAATTGCCAAATGCATACATTTTGAAGACAACTGGAGCCTGAACTAAGCAACGTACGATGATTAATGTTAATACTCCCCAAAAGCGTCATTATCTCGTCAGTGCGCGCGCACCTTTACGCAATATTTACAATTTTTATACTTTATTTACTCTTAATTTGTATTTAGGTACTCGTGTCATCGATGGGACGAGAGTAGCGTATTTGCTCGTTTATGTACTTTTCCTGTTTATATCAATATAAAATTGACTCAATATTGGGATGGGATTCGCTATGATGTTATATATTATATTATATAGAGTAAAATTTTTGATATTATAGATAGGTCATTGTTCCCCAGGTAGGTCGCCCTAAGTACCGTTTCCTTTTGTATTTTCTAATTATACATGAAATACGTTCATGTTTTGACTGTAACCTACTATTGATTACTAAGCCGGAATTAAAATACACAAAATGTATGTGTGTTTGGAAACAAAAGAAATAGATAATCATGTTGCATTGAGCTCTGCTAACGAGCAGACCGGCTCAAAGAGACATCGGAGCTGGTGGCCCATTGGCACTAGAACCAGTCCTATGATTTGCGGATGTTTATTAATGTAGATCATCAGTTTGGATGTCAAAAACACCTTATCGGAGATTCATCTAGCTTTTATTACTACCTACCTCAAATTTTTGGGATAGTATTTAGGTCACTTGTGTGTGTTTAAATACGTATTTGTGTATCGCAAAAAATGTATAATTTGATATCTGGGTTTTCATCAAGATAAACAGAAAACAATTCACTTATATTGATGAGATTTGCTTTTATCCACGAGTGTCTGAAGCCTGGTTGTTGGCAAGCGCAGCCGGGCGCTATGTGCAGGCTTGTAGCATAAGTTTAAGTATACTACTTAGTTTAGATCGCGGTTCCCGGCGTAATTAGCAGATAGATAAAACCGAACATACATAATACGACTTTTTAAAGTCACTACACTAACGACTTCGGTGTTATCCGCGATCCTTCGGGAATCTACTATTTCAGGATAAAAAACTACTGTATGTACGCCTGTGAAATATATATACACGAGTAGCTCTTAATTTGTCTTATCAAAAAATTGGTTGTCTGTAAAGTCGGTTTACTGACGATAGTTGAACGTGACAACGTCTACGCATCGCTCACTCAAGTAGGAGAGAGACGGATGTCGAACGCTGCCGAACGCAAAGGCCGATTGTGCTTCTTTGTCGCTCGTTCCGCGCTCTCGCTTGCACTTCAAGCCTTACATGGAACGCCTCAGAGCGAGGTAACGCCGCATGACGTCATGTTTTTTCGTGCGTGCAGCCGGCTCTATCGAATTATAAGACGTTGTCACGTCAAAAGCCTTTGCACCTACTCTGGAATAACCCAAACCCTCAGCTACCTTTATGGCTTTTCATCCAAACCCATCCAGATGTTCCAAGGAGTAACAAACATACATAAATACTCTCGATCCTTCGCACTTATACCTAAGCGTGATTATAAATCAATGGAATTAATAATGATAACGTCTAAGCTAATCTTAGAATAATGTAGACATGGACCTTTACAATTTATTAATGTGATTTTGAAAACAAGAATGTCAAGAACCTTTAATATAATTTCTGAAGATCTCATTTTCAGCGATGACCCTGTTTATTACACCCACTCTTGCCACAGGATGTCTTCTGATAATCTTAATAACTTTCCCAAATTCAACAACTCACTTAGATTATCATCTGCCACTTAATAAATTATTCTCAATCCATTTGACTAATGCTGCCTGACGAATAAACACAGCTAATGGATATTTTATTAATAATTTACGCGAAATAGAAAGAATCAAGTCAGTCTAAGCGTGTCAACCTTTCCAGGAATTTGAAAGGTCTAATAGTATGAGTAGAACTTACCTAGATAATTTTATTTTGAAAGAACCATGCTTTTTTGAAATTGAAGTATTTATTCTAAGTGATAACTTTGAATACTTAGTAGAGTGAGAAACTGTTACGGTTGCAGTGGAAGAAGATGCAACTGGCACGTAGAAAGAATGCCAGTCGTTTAACCAAACAGGAGTAGGTATTAGAAGAGTGTATGGGATAGCTGGCTGGAATAGACCAAAATACTTGGACCATTGGTGATATTTTAAACTAGGGCTGGGTCTCTAGAACTCTAAACTAGTGATCTAGTAGAAGTTATAAGAGTTGATGAGGCAAAATATGTGTGTCAATATAGAAAGTCTATTCCCCTTGATACAGTCGTGCGTGGCTTTATTTCGGTAGTTATAAGTAGCAGGATTCTGTCGCCGCATGAGTAGCGAGCTTTTTTCAAGAACAGCGGTTTTGTGTCGAGCGCGTCTCTCGATGCAGCTTTTGATGCGGTGAGGCGGGATCAATTAACTCACTAATTGGTTACTCTCTCAGATTTAATCTTGTAAGTAATTAAATGGCAACAAAATTATTTACTTACTGCCATAATAATAAACGTAAACTGGCATAATGTGTGGTTATTCCTATTTCATTCCGAGGAATAACTTTATACCACGTTTATTAGTAAGGCCCTTACAGTAATAAATAAATAACGCTAGACTTTTCACACAGCAACATCTAGCCCCAAAGTAAGCAGAGCTTGTGTTATGGGTACTAGATGACTGATAAACTACTTATATACTTTTTTGTTTGTAAATACATACATATTATACATAGAAACACCCAGACCCGAGACAAATATCTGTAAGTCATACAAACATTTGTCCCTCGGCGGGGATCGAACCCGCAACCTTCTGTATCGCAGGCGGACCTTCGCCCACTGCGCCACAGAGGTCGTCACACAGGACCCATCTATATAATAATATATTATTAATGTTGTTACTTTCATGTTACTTTGACCACGGTCAGTTGGATAGGTATTTAGATATTTTCGAAAATTGGTTTTAACTAAATACTAAAAAAATTTTTATTATACCAGCAACCTGAATCTATTTCGATGGTTATGATATAATTAAGGTCATGTCGGAAATGTTTCTATCAAAGAAGAAAAAATGTCCTTCAAAAATAATTATGATACTCGTATCAACCGTACTTATTAGATAAGTCAGTTTGTCAAAGACATGAAAGTCAATAATATGGAATCTAATTACTTACTCCATATTTAGTTACGAAACAATATGAAAATTTCTACTACCGCTAACCCCTCGTCTTACGTGGGCGGTTTGACGCGAACGCGTTTGCGAAGCGAAGCGATGCGTTTCGATGTGGCGCGGCGCGGCGCGGCACGTCTGTCCTGCGTGCGCGCGAATCTTCCTTCAGACTTCAGATTGAGTACACCGGTTCGCGCGTAAAAGTCAAACAAACTGATCGCGTTCGCTTCGCTTCGCGCCGCGCCGCACCGCACCGCTCACGTACTTCCATAGTAAATGGACTGTTTAATATTTTCCGCGCCGCACCGCGCTGCTTCGCGTTCGCGTCAAACTGCCCACGTAAGACGAGCCGTAAATTAGATTTTATGCGCGCTTTAGACGTCGGCACATCATGGTGTGCAAGCAAGATAGCAGGCAGGAGTTAGGTTTGGCTCGGTCTGTCTAGGTTGGCAGATATCTAAACGTAGCATTAGGTAAAATAAAAGCGTTTTTTATCACGAATACTTTTTTAGATATAAGGTCGTAATGTTAGGTGGTCCATTGATAGCAACCTTTCATAATTAATATTATCTTCAATACACTCTTATCGAAAAAATAATTCACGAACATTTTCATGAAAATAAGATTAGAAGAACGTAGATTAATGACAAAGACCACTGGGCACTAGACTCTAACGATATCGCCTTATTAATAAAAGCTGGGCACCATTTCTCAGTCCTATCTCTACTCGCATAAGTCCATCATTACCTAACAAAAGGAACGCACATGTTAGCACTGTACTGCCTACATCAGCACTGCGGTGTACCTACCTCAATCAAATTAACCGATAAGTAATATTTTTTCGAAAATTCTGTAATGATTGTAAATTCGTAAGTTATGATTTAAATTAATCAAAAAATGTAAGCTAGGCTTGAATTGTGATCAATCAATTCTTCGGGTTTTGAAAATTATTTCAGGGCGTCTGGTCGAAGCGACGCGTGATCCGAGAGCTGGCACATTTTCGGCTCAAAGGATCAGCATTGCCATCCAGCGTGGTAATGCCACTAGTGTTTTGGGCACGCTTCCGACTGACAGTGACCTGGATCAGTTATACAACAATGCTGTAATGCTCAAATTCATACAGATAACTAACATGATGACAACATTTACATTATAATCGTGTAAAATAACACAAAGCTATATCCAGCAGTGGGTCAGATGGGCTTGATGTTGATGATGCAAGTGGAAGAGAACCCGCGGCGCTGACGCACTGCTATCTGCGGCGTGCGTTGATGGACGCCATCAGTTACACGGGGCCTTTCTTTGACAATGGGATGTGTTATTGCCTTTCATAACGCTGCGGAAATTATTTAAGTAGTTTAGTACCTTTGACGACCTCTGTGGCGCAGTGGGCGAAAGTCCACATGCGATGCAGAAGGTTGCGGGTTCGATCCCCGCCGCGGGACAAATGTTTGTATGACCTACAGATATTTGTATCGGGTCTGGGTGTTTTTATGTATAATATGTATGTGTTTACAGACAAAAGTATATAAGTAGTATATCAGTTATCTGGTTCCCATAGCACAAGCTTTGCTTAGTTTGGGGTTAGATGATGCTGTGTGAAAAATGACCAGCATTATTTATATTTTATTTATTATTTTATACCTAGGCACCTACCGTACTTATACGTTTTTCAGTAGGTAAATGCTTGTTTTAGGAGAAAAAAACACTATGACACGACACAATATTTACCACAATCCCAGATAAAATATACTTACTTACTCTCCACAATGTACTCAGCTAGACATCATCATAAACTTTTGTCATTTTTCTTGTTGATTATTCGTTATCTACGCATCTGATGAGCTCTGGTTATAAGTACTTCTTCTTCTTGTCGTGTCACCAGTTCTTTCGAACCAGCGCGGTGAAAGGATTTTAAGTGCGCCTCAAAGAGGCTCCTTTTGTGCACTAGGTATTGTATATGTACGAGCATAAGTACTTAGGTAAGTACCTACCTACTTTAAGTTTATTTATACCTTCAGGGTGTAAAAAGACGTCTACCGAAGCCGAAAGGGGTAGGTACAGCATCCCAACACACAACCAAATCAAAAAGGATTTTCCGAAAAAATCATTATATCCGGAGAAAACAGCGTTTGCAGATTACTGTTTGCATATGTACTGGGCGCGTTGTTTTACGTAGATTGCTGGATTTTGAGTTTTAACTGTTTTTTTCTTTTATAAATGAAATTATTAGGTAGGTATGATCTTATTATGTTGTACTAGTAGTAAATAACCGGTAATAACATAAAACGACGTAGTTAAGTAAAAAAAAAAATGCGTTTTGTTATATGTTATGAAACACAATTTTATTTTAAGATCTATTTACTAACATGAAGCAATAAACGTTTTGAATTTGAATTTGATTAGAATCATGGTCTGATTGCAACCCCTCAGTTTTCGGTAGACGTCTTTTTACACCCTGTATAGGTAGGTATTTAATTTCTTTATTTTCAACTTCGCACTTATGATCTTTTATAGGTAATAAGTACATAATTATCATTGTAAGATAAGATAAGATAAGTTTTTATGGTAAACTGTTGAATTGAACAAAGATGGTAGGTTTGTTATCGGAAACAAAGAACTGCGCCGATAGATTCCAAAATCAACAATGGCTTTTCCATCTGTTAAAATTGGTTAGGTAGGTAGGTACCTACCTAGTTCCTGATGTCAAAAACGGCTTCCCAACGAATTAACATTGAACCCTAAACAATCTTAAGCTGTCAAAGGCTCAAACGTTCAATTCACTCAATTTTGTCTCACTTATTATAAACTATTACAACTTTTATTAGTTCATAATGTTTATTTTCTTTATAATTACGTATATTTTCCCCAGCCAATACAATTTTTCATTCCTGCTATTTCAATTCTCGCCCTTCAACCTTTTTTCTACTCATGGCGTCATGACAACAATGCGCACTGCATAATTCTGCTTATGTCAATGTCACCAGCTGCTCACTGATATCCGTCGCTTCCAAAGAGTATGCAACATATTTTTCAGCTGCCCAAAATTTCGACGGTCTCTCTATGATATCCTTCCCCCTGATATTCCTCTTCCTACATCCTTCAAATGTATTTTATCCCATACCTTCTCCCCTTTAATTAATTATATTCTATGTAAATTTATAACTATAAATAATATTAAACTGTAATTATGTTTATTAATAATAATGTATCATGAATCTAATAACTTAAGTACCTATTTTATAGATAGTTTAACTAACAAACTGTGTTGTTCTATATGTTGTGTTGTCTCTTTTGTTTTAGGAAAATCACTCTGGCTTCAATTTGTTTTATAACTCAATTCTCATTCCACCGGCCAATAGCATTACATTTTTACCCGCCATCTACAGTTTACGAAACTATCTTGACACGGACACTGGCAGAATTGTGACAGCAAGTCGCAGAAGCCATAAACCAAGAAACTGAACTGAAAGAGTATGCATCTGCATGTCTCTTCGTCGCCTTTTCAAGATTGCCAATACTATCGAATCTCGCATTTTCACAAAAATACATATAAATAACTTTGATCTAGGTAGGTACCTACCTACCGTGGAAGGGCCGGCCGGCTCTCCTGTCGGTCGATCGCAGATAAAGGGCTGACGTATGACCCCCGATTACTTCGGACCCGGGCCGCGGTGAACTAGCTATTATTTTTGAGTGATTTTACCTTGTGTGTAGGGATTTGAGGCCTTTGTAAGGTCTTATCAGATAAATCTATTTACTGGAAGCATTGAGGTTTACTTAAGTTGTGAGTAGGTAGGTACCTACAGCAACTTAATATAAGTAATAAGTATATTTTTTATATCACAAAGATGGGATGTTACTATGTCATAATGGAAATTTAAATACTTACCTATGTACTTAAATCTTTTTTATTTGCACACATAAGTAATGCGAACCAGTCAACAGGTTATCGTATCGAACCAGACAACTGCATGATGGACTAGGTACGTATTAGATATTAGAGAACGTTTGTTTTTGTAAATACACAATGATGTTCCTGTGTTCCTGTGTCAATGTTACCTTCTCCAGCATACAACTAATCAAAAGTTTTTCGCACCAGGTGCTTTTCAGTAGAACAAACATTCGCACGAGCGTATCACGTCCAAAAAATTTCACAACAGCGTTCTTCGCACCTACGGCTTTCACACTTACATTAACACTCCCAATAAACGGGATACATAGGTTACTTACATTATAGAGCACTGGTGGTCTAGTGGTAGTGGCCCCGCCTTCCGATCGTAATGTCGTGGGCTCAATGCCGGTCGTGCGCCAATGATTTTTTTAACAGAAAAACTTATGTGCACTATGCCAGTACTCTCAAACAGGAAAACATCGTGAGGAAACCGGCATGTCGTAGACCTTTAGAGTTCGAAAACATGTGTCAAGTGCACGAAAGCAGCCTCTTTCAGGCGAACTTAAAATCCTTTCACCACACTGGTTCGAAAAAACTAGTGACACGATAAGAAGAAGACTTACATTATTTTATACATAGAAACACCCGGACCCGAGATAAATATTTTCTATGATCGGAAGAAGGAAAAATAATGATTGTCATTCAATATAACTTTTTGTTATTCCGGTTGTGGATCAAAATGGAAGGAGGGGGTTTCTTTCATTGGCAGATGGCATAAAACTTTATTTCCGTTTCTTCGTAAAAAAATACTTATTACTTAATTGTTTGGACTTGCCTAAAGGCAGACCACCCTCCCATTCGATGATCATTACGAATATCACGCACACACGCATCAATACTTACTTCATATCATAAGTAGTCATTCTTCATCATAATAGGTACTTAGTATTTTATAAAACTCCTCTTAAATTGTTATTTTTCATAATTTGCAAATAAACGGAGCCAGAGCCACATAATTATTCAAATTCAAATTCTATATTTCAGACAACCAAGGTCCATATTACAGTAAAGCACAGAAATATGAAAAATCTAATAAAAAAATAAAACTATAGCTATGTAAGTACCTATCGATAATAATTACGTTTTTATACTAAAAAGAAAACCGACTTCAATGTTTGACTCGAAACGCGGTGTGACTCAGGGTGTCAAGCTGTCGATTCGATTTCTATTTATGACATGGCTAGGAGGGAAGGTGTGTTTAGAGTTTTACGGGAAAACTATCAATCCCTCAGGAATAAAATTTATATGGGACCACCTCTGGAGTATACCCTTTCAAACATGAAAAGAATTTTGCAAATCGGTCAACAAATGGCGGAACAATCGCGTAACAAAATACAAAAAAAAAAAAAAACAAAAAAACATACAGACGAATTGAGAACCTCCTCCTTTTTTGAAGTCGGTTGAAAATAAATACAAGAGCAAGTGACATTATTAAATTCAGCAATGGTGGGCACTATTTGGTCAACCTATTCGATTTCACTATCACTGTCCTAACCACGGATTTCGGCTTCTGGTCTGTGGTCCTAAAAAAAATTTTGTTACACTGGGGTAACAAAATTTGACTTTCAAAACTATCGGCTATAGTATTCAGAATGCTGTTGTGACTGCCTCTCACTCTGCCCATTGGACTCGTAGTGCGCTGAAAGACTTCTGTGTATATTTGACCCATAGGCCTGTAGAAGGTCTGGCAAAACGCTAATGGAACAACGAATTATGTTGTTCATTTTCTACCAACATTTCTTGGCCCTCTTTACGTTGAAATAATTCAAGAACCATTCAAATTAAATCTTATATTAATAATACTTATTTCTACCAGTCCGCACAAAAAACAAAATGTAAGAGCCATTCATCAATCGAGCCTTCTTATAACGTGAAAGCCGTCAAGAATTCACAGCACCTACTTTCCGCGGGAATACTTAATAAGATATAGAAATGCACGGTTTATTGCTCCTCTACCAGTATGGATACTTCGGTACTAAAAAAAGGACTACCAAGTTTGTCAAATAAAATTAATTCTATTCTAAATATTAAATAGCGTCCACTGCAATGGAATTAGTACTGTAATTTGGTGAACAGAGGTTGGTGACATTTAAAATGGGCCGGACATAGCTTTCATATATAAAATCAAGTTTGATCACTTAATAAAATCCAGCCTTACTAATAAACGTAGAATAAAGTTATGACAAGTAGGTACTTACCCAAGAATAACCATATAACTTTTGATTTTATATCCTGTATTAACTTTATACCTTTATTTATTAGTAGGGCAGTAGGAGTATTACCTACCTGCTTTTGTTTTCTGTACAGTGTAAGTACTGTGGCAGAGGCTTTGGAGAGACGTAATTCAAATAGACGGCTCGTCGCAATGAGCTGACGTCGAAAGCTAATAAGTAATAACATCTCCGGGTGTTTAGCGGTAGGTACCTACACAATTTAAATAGTCTTCCCACTCATTCCAACCCCCCGTTCACCATGCTACAAAAATGTTTCCTTGTCTACCCTACCTGTACCTTCTTACTTAAATTTCTTCTTTTTTTATTCTTACATAAAGCAAAGGTTTATTATTAGGCAAGGAATGAATTATCTTTAGAGCAAATTAATGTATTGATTACCTTTTTCGTATTATTCATACAAACAATGGAAACCACGCAGAAACCCTAGGAGCATGGCGTCTTATTCACTTTCAAGAAGGAATCGGCCTGCGAGGAGATGTAGAACTTCATGCGACTAAATAAATCGTTTTCATAGTACATCGGCTTGAACGACAGGTTATGATTTTCTACACATTCTCCTACGTGGACGAATACCCAATCTGGAAATAAAATTAAGCTGGATACTTTTTTTTTTGAAGTGAAAACTTATTTACGTGCTTTGGGCATTTTTTGAGATGGGTATAAATCTTTGATTTCGTTACGGTTACGACACCGGTTTATTGTATAATTTGAACACGATTGTCAACCCAATGCTTCAAGTCTTATTGCAGTCGATGTCGATTGCCAGTTAAACCTACACCAAGCTCATCAAAGCTTGTAGTACTATGGGAACCAGATATCTCCTGTTTCCATCATCAGAGCAGCTTGTTGTCAGCATATTAAAAAAAAATAGATGAAGCTTTATCGACAAGCCGAATTTCAACTAAATCGATAAGTTTTTTAAAGAGATCCGTTGAACAGCTTCTGGCTTCATCATCAGATCAGATAACTGTCAGCATATTATTGCATTATCACTGAAGACTCATAATCATAAGTAGCCAAACCTACCAAAATTCAGCTAAATAGAAGATCGGAAAGTAGGTCAAAGTCAGCTTGCAAGATTTTCCCGGACAAACATGCATACAACATTGCAAGTTAATAAAAATCTTGTAAGATCAACATACTGTTCAATATTTTCTTCCATCGGCCGGCGAGTCTAGAGGTGCACTGTGCGTTCAAAAACTCGCAATAGGTATCAAAGGTCGTGTAGCCATGCAGTATGTCAGGCGGCATACCCTGGCAGTAATGATGCCAGCGGTTCCAGCAGCCTATATAATGAGCGTTGTAGTGGTCCCTCGCGCATATTTTCTTGATGCTGTAAATGATAATAGTTTAGGATAAATATAGGTAAGTACATAGTGGATAAGAAATCTCGAAGGCGTTTGAAACGAGGTGCTGAAAAAGGATGGAAAGCTCCATCTTTTCAGCTAATCAGCTGGACGGAAAAAGTTACTAACAGAAAGAGAGGTAGAAGAAGGCCAAGAATTAGTAGAATCATCAGACTGACATGAAGAAATTTGCATCATAACACTGACATTGGGCTCTTGCATTTATTGATACAGAATAAATAAGAAGAATAGAATTTGTTTATTTGTCATACAGTAACTTACGGTCTGAACAAGTAATGGCACTCTCTTCCACACACTAGCGGTACGGGCGTGGTGGAGGAGGCTTGGGGGTCATCTTCGTTCCTCCAATCACCCCCGGGCCAGTAAGGCTCGTACCCGTAGTTCGGGTTGTAGAATTTCGGAGGAGGTCCACTTTCATTTGTGGGGGGAGGTGTGCTTGGGGGGGGCTGCCTGCAAATGGTATGCTTACATGTAGCTTAGACGTCGTTTACACGATGCCATTCTGGTATACCATTCTTCAAACTCAACGGAGCAACAGCTAATATTCTGTGGCAGGAGACAAGAATAGAATGTCAGAAAATGGGTATCGTGTAAATGGCGTCTCAATCTTTTGTTGTTTTTTCATAAAAATTGTATAAATCATAATTGAACCCAATATAATGGCAGACCACCACGGAGATGGCGGGACGAGTTAGATGTGCATCTTCCAGATTGGCCCACTGCAGCCATGAATAAGAAAAACTGGAAAAAAGGGAGGGAAACCTTTGCCCAGCAGTGGGACAATACAGGCTAAGATAATAATAATATAATGGCGTTGCTGTTCTGGGCAAGACGACGTCTGCTGGGACCGCTAGTGTTTCATAATTAAAGGTAATTCAAATAAGCAATTTATGAATCTAACTGATACGGCCATAATACCAAACAGGCAGTGCAACCTCGTATCGATAGGATTACTTACATTCATTTTGTTGGTAACTTTTGCAATTTGAATCCAACAAGCTTAAATGAAGCCTGTTTGGAAAAATATAAATTCTAAATGTGAAAATGTATTACCCGTATACGTGGAGCCGTCTATCCCATATTATAATTATAATTATTGGTTGAACTGCAAATGAATAACAATAATAATGAAATACAACAATGTAATTATTATTGTACCTAAGTATAAATGAAGCAATGCTGTTTGATCGACTCTACTGATAAAATCCACACTATCCAATCCACACTAATCCATACTTCCATACTAATATTATAAATGTGAAAGTAACTCTGTCTGTCTGTCTGTTTGTTACGCTCTCACGCCCAAACCGCTGAACAAATAAAGCTGAAATTTGGCATAGTTAAAGGTTAAAGGTGTATCCCAGGGAAGGACATAGGATACTTTTTATCCCGAAAAAATGAAAAAATCCCGAGGGACCGCGGGTCACACCGCGGGAGCGCAGCTAGTCCATACTAATATTATAAAGCTGAAAAGTAGAGGATTAGCGAGTTTATATGTTACGTTCCCCAAAACGCAACGATAGCGCGATCTAATTTTTCCTGTGGCGCCATCTATTATGTAGTAAAATGTGTCTGTCTGTCTGTCTGTTTGTTACCTTTTCACGCCTAAACCACTGAACAGATGATGCTGAAATATGACATGGATAAAGATTATGTCTCAGGGACGGACATAGGCTACTTTTTTTTTTCAAAACTAATCATGAAGGGCGTGAAATAAGGGTTGAAATTTTGTATGGGGACTTAGTGAAGTTCCAGTTGAAGGCCACTAGATGGCCATGCTGTCCTATGGCTGAGGACGAGATGGCGCTATTATTGCATTTTTATTTTTAAAAGTATCAGAAGAGAACCTTCTGAACAGCACAGTTTTCAGATCTGTTTTTATTAAGTATGTTATTTTGCTGACGAAGTCGCGGGTACCAGCTAGTTTACTATAAATGTGAAAGTAAATAAGGGTTGCAAGTTTGTATGGGGAACAAAGTTAAGCAACGCTGGGCGCGGTCATAAAGATGATGGGTGACCGCCTGAGCTACTTCAGTTTTTTTTTGTTTTTACATGATAAATGATTTTAAAATTAATGATAAAATGTAACATGTATAATTGTATGATTATATTCCCAGTCCTCAATACATCCGAAGTTAAGATTTTTTTGGCTTTGGTTAGAACGCCATCTATATCGCCGAGGTAAAAGCTGCTTTTTACTTTTTTTTAATTTCCTAGGTGGCGTTTCTACTATAGCGGAGGTCGAGATACGATAATTCTGAGTTTGTAAGACTACATGATGACTACATGATGTAAGTATAAGTACACCGAATCGTCAAATACTAACTACCAAAGGTTTCTAATCTACCTAATACTTGGTAACACAAAAAACAATGGTTTCTAAGCTTATACCCATTACCTAAATTCTGTGTTTTTCCAACTCTAATGCGTTTTTATACCGTTTATCGGTACGCTCTACAGCTACAGCTCTATGTGTCCCGGGTTCACTCGTGACGTCGTGGAGTATGTGAAGCGGAAGACCCAGTTCACCGTGAGGGTTGTGCAGTTGGCATCTCATCGTGATATGAGCTTCAACTCATATGGTGAGAGTGCCGACTGCTAATAGAGTCATCAACCTACATGGATGCAGCATTTTGGCCGAAGGGTGTTGTGTTCAGACGGTTCCGTGGGCGCCTACGAGACACTCACCACGATAGTGCGTACCGCTCATACGTAAATTATTTTAGTGTAAGTATAGTAAAAAAAACGTAAACAGGTTCACGACAGTATCCCCAAGGTGCGGTAGACATTCTCTCAGATCTTTTTTATGTAACTTATTCCAGATCCTTTGAAGATGTCTAAGGGGGTAGTCAGATACATGCCCACATCTTGCAGAAGTTAGTATTCCATACGTGACAGGTTGCAAGCCCATCGCCGCCTATAAGAACACTAACTGGTTTCCTTACGATGTTTTCCTTCACCGTTTAGAGCACGTGTTAAAGCGCATATAAATTTTTACGTAACGCAAAATCCATTGATGCACGGCCGGGATTCGAGCCCACAACCTTCGGATTGAAAGTTGAGGTACAACCCCATTCGGCCAACACGGCTTTTTTGTGTAAGTAAAGTAATTATTTATATTCATGTAAGAGCGGGTGGGCTCGGGAATCTTTAATAAAGACGTTCTGACATTCTAACTGCCTGCACTTTATTTCACTTTCACTATTATGTTATAGGTAGGTACTGTCACGATGAATTACAAAACAAGAATGGTCCCCTCCCTCTGTTTGCAGTCCTTTTCAACCGACTACAAAAAATAAGGTTCTCGTCTATTTAAAAAAAAAAACATATAGATGAATTGAGAACCTCCTTTTTTGAAGTCGGTTGAAAACTCATTAGAAAAGGCATGTCCTCGCGCTTGAAAATCTCTCGGGCTTACCTACCTACAAGCTGTCAAACGGAACGCTATTATGTAGGTAGGTGGTACTCTATTAATGTATGATCAAACTTGCCTCGTGTTCAAATGAAGTAAAACTTACGTTCCCAGCTCTGAATCTAATTTCAAAATACCTACAGTGTTCCATCTGAATAAATTACTAAAACAATACTAACCTAAAGCTAACAAAGTTATTAATTTCAGCATCGCATCGGTGGAAACAATGCAAGCAACTATTGGTTTTCTCATAAAGTGAAATGAAATGCGATCGTAAATAAAATATCGATAATAGAAACACGTTTATAGAAAGAACTCTTTGTGATTTCTGATAATAAGCTAGTGCCTGCATAATGACGGGGGAGTCCTGTAGGCTTCGGGACAAACTTTAACATCTCTCAAGTTCCAATTTTAGCCCTCTAGTCATGCACTACTTAGAAATATAATAGAAACCGAATCGATAGATAACACCGACTCCATCTGCGTCTATTTTATACTTTTGTCAAGTATCTCGGCACGTATGTTCCTGCCAAACTGACGATTTAGGTACCTACATCATTTACCTAAATAAATCGTTTAATTCATTTACTTACTTAATTTATTATAGTCAGGGTCGCCGTCGTCCAAATCGATGAGGACTTTACAGGTGGATATCTGAGATGGGCACGGAAGGCAGGTACCATAACCGTTGTAGCTATACAAGAAAAATATCTTTGGAGACCTACCCAAACTTTTTGAGATATTTTGAACTGCATTCACAGATTTTGATAGTTAGTAGTAGATAGGTAGCCGTATTTTCACCCACATACAATTTGTAACTGTTGTATATGATGTGGAAAAAATAAAACTTTATTCTATTCTATTCTAAAAATGACAAAAGTAAAAAAAAAAAAAATTATGCAGATCGATTCAGTTTCACGTAGGGAGCAAAAAACTATGGCTCATTTGAGGTTTGAGTACCTACTAGAAAAGTCAGAAATCGTCAAAAACTTTTCCCATACATTATGTACTAATAATATTTTTAATATTTTTTTCGACACACTTGCTCATAAAGTGGTCACCGCAATTAGGCACATTATGACACCCATAATCAAACTGTGACTTTTTCATTACTATAACTCACTAGTGAGTAATAGATATATTTTTTTTTATTGGTTGAGTTGCTTTGTTCTTAAAAAAGTTTTTACTCAGAAAAAAGATCGTGGTCAATAGAACAAATAAATTAATGTTCCTATTGCTTGCTCATTTCATGCAACTTCTTATTTAAATAGATAATTTTAACTCGTACGTGTTTAATAAATAAAACTTTCACTAAAATATAACTTTTGTTTTCTCTGTAATATAAGAAAACTTTAAATTCCTCATTTTGTCCGTGGCAGAATAGGCCGCAAACCCTATGCGCGGCGCGGAAATATAGTCTGTGGCCGATCGCAATGCGCGCGCATAGGAAAACTGATTAATTTTTCCCGCAATAGCGAAACATTTTTCACAACTCATTTTCACTGTTGAAAATGAGTTTTTATTGTTATTTTATTCACAAGTGTATGATACACGTGTGTATTGATGATTACCGTCCTCGGCTCTGTTAAGAGCCTCGCCTAACTCTCTCGGGTCGGCTCTCAAAACGCCTCGGCGGTAATCACCAATGTTACACACTAGTACCATAATGTACTATTTTACTTTAGTCTTTACGAAGCGCAATGATAGCGCGATCTTGACTCGGCCATAGTTAGCCAATCTATTTACTCTACAACTAAAACTTATAAAAAGGAAATAAAAAGTAAAGTTCGGATGTAGGTATTGATGAGTGGGTATAATTACCCATAAGAAGGTACATAATTATTACATGTAAGTACGTAGGTATATCATCAATTTAAAAAAAAGCTTGAATTGTTATATGAGCTGGTCGTCATGACTCTCCTAGGTAAACAGGGTGTCCCGTAATGAGTGGATAATCCTTTAAGTACGCACGGGTAGAAGGCATCATAATGAACCAGAAAATCATAACTTGTGCCCAGTAAAAGTCTCACGGTTTTTGAGTTATTCGATATTTAAGAATTTTTTTTTTCTACCCTTGTTCATTATTTTCAATGCCAAGATCACAAATGAAGGAATTTTCTCAATCTGTTTTCTTTAAAGCATTCTTGAATAATTGTGCTATCCAACGATGATTGCCATTTGTATGCCAAACGAATAGATTTTTTATTAGAACAAAGTAAGCAAAGTTTGTTTTGCCAATTTTTCACAAGAGTTTGGACTCCTGTGGTGTAAAAAAAATGTTAGGTCACGTGCGTGCCCATCTAATAAATAACTTGCCCACTTCATTGAGATTCTAAAATTATATAGCACATAGTATTTCCAACTTTCAATGCAAATATATTTTCTGTTTAGTTGGGTAAGAGCCATATTTTTTAATTACAAGTTGGACTGAAAAATTCACTTAGTGACTTAGAATTTTGCAAGGAAACTTACTAAAACCAGATGGTTAGGCATAACAGATATTGAAAATCATTTATTGCATTAGAATGCTTCACAATTATACTAAAAATGGTTTGCACCAGCTCTTACGCACACCCTGCAACTGATGTAATGATGCCTTTTACCCGTAGCTAAAGGACTCATTACCGGGACACTCTGTATAAACATCCTCAATTATTCTTTATTTTTCTCATACAAACTTTTAACCCTTATTCTAAACATGATTATTATTGAAAAATAGTAGACTATTGTAATGAACTAGGGGATCAGTAGGGGTACGTCTTCGCTGAGAATGCGGAAATCCACTGCAAAGCGCGTGTGAAGATCTCCAACGCCGCAGTGGGTAAGGTCCTCACCTCGTTCTTGCACTCCCCTCTGTACGCGGCGAGCCAACCTGTTACGATAAAACGCTGGTACGAATAAATACGATCTAAAAATGTGTTAAGTACTATTATATATTGTGTTTTTAGACAGCATTACGGCCTCCGTCATGGCTTAACGACTTAATTGGTCCGGCAATCTAACGTGCCTTCCGAAGAACAAAATCGCTCAGTTGATAATTCCACTAGCGGTCACCCATCCACTTACTGACGGCTCAGAACGTTTCTTCGAGCACTTCGTCGGGAGCGAAGTGCTTGGCAATGTATGTAAACTATACAGACCCGTTTGTAGCAGTCTTACCTTGGGTGCCATTACAGTCATGGTTTTTCAAGTAGCAGTAATTTTCGAACGTTTGATGATTGAACTCCTTGTCCCTGCCACACACCTTCCCATATCTGTAATAAGTAAATGCAGTACGCAGCTGGAATTATCTTAGTATCTTGCTGAAGTATACGAGTGCGGCATAGGGCGCATAACCACTCATGGTTCGGAGCCGCGCTGTCCCTTGCTTCGGAAAGCAACGCAGTACATAGCACTCATATACGAGTATATATAAGCACCACTGGATTTTTCGTTTCGAAAAATTTATATGCGCTTTAACACGAGCTCATAACGGTGAAGGAAAACATCGTGAGGAAACCCGCAGCTTAGTCAGCTCCACACGTATTGACGTCGTCTTTTCTGTGGGCCAGGCTGATTAAGCTGAGAGGATGGTTTAGGTGCTGGGCAAGCCTATTCCATCTCAAACAATGTCTCAGGCACTACAGCGTCCCGTTAAGTGTAGGCATAGGTTGCCTCCTCACGCTGTATAAATCATCTAGTAGGTATAGATGTAAAGGCCTAAGTTTTTTTTTACGCAGACGACGCGTTAACAGAGATTAACGAACGCTTCCGTGCTTCTTTTTTCTGGGTCGTCATCAGTTTGGTACCTCTATGCATATAAAGTTTACTGACTTACCTACCTCTTCATGACTTTGCTGCAACGCGAGCCGCACATGTCACCTTCCTTCTTCTCCACGGGTTCATACACCCAGTTCCCGCCTGGCCAGTATTGTTCATAGCCAAATGATGGGTCATATTTCTTCGTCCTCTTTGGCCCAACCGATTGCGGCGCATTTTCTCTGCAAAAACCCAACAATATTATCAAAATGTTTCAAATAATACCATTTTTTGATAGTTTCACACGTTTAAAAGCAATCAACGCACAACTGGCAGATTTTTTTTTTTAGTTGTGCGGTAGCATCTATAATACATATGGCAGCAGTTTTTTTTAATTGGGCAAATTTACCTCATTTAGGGCATCTACCTTTTTTACTGGTCTTGTTTTAGAGAAACAATAGGATTAATTTTAAGAAAAATGACAGTCAGTCATGATATTAAAATTTATCGACTTAGATTATCTAAGTTTATCGATAAAACACAAAATGGTCTCATTTGATTTCCCATCAGAAACTTCTTAACCAAAGTGACATAACAAATGTACAGTCAGCAACGAAAGTAGATTAACATATTTTGGTAATTGACAAATCTGAATATTTCTGAAATCCGTATGACGTGAACCTTGATGATTTTCACAAATAATACAAATTTCCTAGCTAAAGTTTATTTTTATATAAGAAAAGGCGTTTTAAAAAATTCAACTGTTAACCAACTTTCGTTGCTGACTGTACGTACACTTGTGTACAATAATACTTAAGTAATACAAGTGGGTAAAACAATTTTCTGCCTAAAACGTCACGTTGTCACGCGGTACGAAAACTTAGGAACCTACGAACTGAATTGTAGGTCATGGTGCGGCACCTGCTCATTTATGTAAGTATCAAGAGTGGTTGGTTTTGAGTATACGTACAAGAGTTCTCTCTGCCTATCCGTGAGACCAGCTAAATTAAATCTTCGGAACAGACATAGCTTGCTGTGTCTCACCCGTGGGATGGTCCACGCCGGGAGGTAATTCACTGGAATGCAAGATATAACACAAAGAGAGGTCAAGTGTTCTTTTACAACCAATGCTGTGAAATCCAGAGAAACAAACCCGGTAAAGAGCATTAGGGTGATCTAGGTATCATTTTTTAAAGGTAGGTACCTTCTCTCAAACGGTGAAAGAGAACATGACATTTGATGTAGAACCTAAAAAGTTCGAAAACAAATTGGGCCTTATTACAAAAAAGTTAAACCTTAGTTTAACACCATCACCGTCTTATAACAAGAAAATTAACCGAGTTTAGACTAAGTCTAACTAAAAACTGTCCTTAGAAAAACGATCTTTAAATACTCGTACATAGAACGAGTATTTAAAGTATTGTGGTAACAGTTTTGTTTTGACATGTGTCAACATTATATCTATATAGAGAAAGTACCGTTAATTAAGAAACTAAGCTACTACATATTTACATATATTTACAAAATACAACAGGATCAGTCAAGCTATCTAAGGATCGTTAGAAACGATCTATAGATAGCTCAACTGATCCATTAATTAATTAATCATCCGTTAATTTACTATACAATGGTTAGCAAATTTTATTTTAACAAATTATGAGCGTCGCTTACAACCATCAATATCATTGCTTATCCTTAGAGGCAAAAACAGAATCAACTGAGCGATCGCTACATAATTTGCAAGGACCTTCGCTACTGCTCAACGGTTCTATCTATCTATCTATTGAGCCGGTAGCACCCACTGTTGGGTATAGGCCTCTTCTCTTTCACGCCACTCCTGGCGGTCTTGTGACAGCCGGATCCACTTTTCTCCCATCGCCCCCACAATGTCGTCTGACCATCGGGCTACGTCAACGGTTCTAGTGTAGATAAATTGCACAGACATAATATAGACTGGCTATTTGATAATAATCATATGAAACACGATGTCGCCAGATTTTCCCCACTCGCGCACCAGACACACTGAACGCAACGCTATTACTGGTTACTTGATCGATTCACACTAACAAATTACCCAATCAATGCGAACCATATTATAACTATTCAAACTTAGGCATCGATATCTAGCTTCTACAGAATACCATATAACTTCTCTCCACGGCGGAGCGCAACAGCGGCCGTACCACGCAACACACGTAGTGTTGAGAGCATTGTCGACTTTACAATCCATTGCGCCATTTGTTGCTTGGACTGTGACTGGTATCAAGATAAACAGCAATGTTATGTCGAACATTTAATTGAATCACTTTTAATTTTGAGTACATTGGTAAATGTACACGCGGCCAGCCATGATGTGCGACTAATGCCCGATTTCGAGTAACCAGTCGGTCCAAACTGGAAGTTGTGACGCGCGCCACGCCTCCATAGCCAATCCCCTCATTTCTTAAATCCGTGATAATTTGTTAATCTTCTAAAGTAGTAGTTGCGTTTTACATAGTTATTACTTACAAACGATCACCAAAGTAAAAACAAAATACATATTAACCATTTTATGAATAATTCTTCGATGTAGGCGCGATAACAATTAATTAATTTTTCATTTTGTTCATAGTTCATATTTGATTTTTGTGGTTAAATTAATATTTGACATAAAATGGTTTTTATGAGCAGGAAAAGCATTGTTGATTTAAAAATCATGCTCAATGTACATTTTCAGTCAGATGAATAACAAATATTGACGAATAAGTACAATACTCTCTTTTCATATTTCTTGGAAAAAAATCATTTGCTATTCATGAAAAAATCTGCAAGCCATATTGAAAGAGCAAGTAATAAGTAACGATTGATTAAAAGTGTAATTAGTACCGAAACAATCGTTTCATTTTATATCCACTGCGAGTGCTCGTGGTCGTGCTTGCTGATGCCCGGTTTCTATATTCAACGGACAGTCATAGGTAAAAGCTACGACTTGTTTCCAATTAACCATTAACGGATGGTAAGTTTGACAGCGGACTTCTTTCGCCATTTTTGAAGGAGCTAGGGGCTCTGCTATTTTATTTAGTTTTCTCGTGTTTTACTAGGTTTTATTATGTAATTTCGGTGGCATTTTACAAATGAAGCCTTGGATACTTAAAAGGAGATTTGGTAAATGGAATGGGGGAGTAGGTATTCAAGAAGATTTCTCATTTGACGAAAGATTTCCGTTGGAGTTTTGAAATGACAAGCCGCCATGTTTTTTCAAAATCAAATTGACGTGACAATACATATTTGAAGTGAAGTGAAACAGTTGTCATTATTAAAAAGAAGAAGAAACCAAGAAGTGATATGAAATCTCTATGTGTGAAACCAGAAGAAGTAGAAGACTAAGCTAAGATGTTACTGATTGGGCGGTATAGTCGCTCAGCGACAAAGCCCTTTTATTTTTTTTGTAAATAAAAAAAAAGTTTGACAGCTAAACTGACGTTTGAAAAATCGTTATAGAAACACCACAGAGGGTTATTTCCATACAAAAAAGTTACGGAGCGTTGAAGGTAACCCTCCAATCCGTTGGTAACAAACTTATGGTAGCATTCCGTAAGTAAAACGAACCGTTTTGTTTTATATGAACCGGGCATAAGTCATTCTTGATAAATAGTTCTAAACGGTCCGTAAGTGGATGGGTGACCTCCAGTGGCATTTTCGACTGAGCGCTTCCATGCTTCGGAGGGCACGTTTAACTGTCGGTCCCGGCTATTAACGTTAAGCCATGACTCATACGAACTTACTTACTTACTTTATATACACTCAACGGGACTTTGAGTGCCTAAGACAATGTTTGAGATGTAAATAGGCTTGTTGCTCCTAAACCATACTCTCAGTGTAGGACTTTAATTGGCCTTATCAATTACAGGAGGTACAACTGTCAATAAATGTTTTAGCAATAAAAATTTTCTGATTCTGATTCTGATTCTGATAGTATTCACCTTAGTAACCTTTTTCATCTGAAATTGATTTTTGTCAACCCTCCCTTGCCTTATCTTCCGCTACCGCCGGATTCATTCATGCAATCATGTGATTCGGGCTGTAAAACAGAAACCGCGTCAATCGAATAATCTTTTCATTTCAATATAGTATGAAAACCCACAGACGACCTCTGTGGCGCAGTGGGCAAAGGTCCGCCTGCGACGCAGAAGGTTGCGGGTTCGATCCCCGCCGTGGGACAAATGTTTGTATGACCTACAGATATTTGTCTCGGGTCTGGGTGTTTCTATGTATAATATGTATGTATTACAAACAAAAAGTATATAAGAAGTATATCAGTTATCTGGTTCCCATAGTACAAGCTTTGCTTAGTTTGGGGCTAGATGATGCTGTGTGAAATGTCCGGCATTATTTATTATTTATTTATTTAGTATGCAGTAAAAGAATGGGATGAGTCCATCGCCTACTAAACCATTGGCAGGTAAGTACCTAAATGACACCCAACAGTTACTTGCATAGTTCTGATCTCACAAGGATTGCATTTGTCAACCAGAAACTATATGTACAGTCAGTGTCACCGATTGGTAGCCCCCCTAACTAACAAGGCAGTTATTACGGCGCAGGGGATTACCGGCTGATGACGCTGACCGTACCTACCTATGGTACCATCATCATCATCATGTCAGCCATCTAGTGTCCACTGCTGAACATAGGCCTCCCCCATCGATTTCCAGCGATCGATCTTGTGCAGCCTGCACCCAACGGCTCCCAGCAACCTTTACCAGATGGTACCATACCCAAAATCAAATATATTTAGCATGTGAACTGGTGTGTTCCTTTAGTAAGTTTGATGTCGTCTAAACTAGATAGATAGGTAGGTATTTATTGTTAAAAAGATGAATAGACGAAGCGTAGCAAGAGTAAATCTTTGATCAAGTTTACAGAATGCATAAATCGTGTTGCTTGGTTACATATGATTAACACTTTAGCAACGTCACGATTGCGATCGAACTCAAACTTAGAATTATTAAGCCTAGGTTTGTGACGCTGTGGTAGGCCGCAGCCATATTGTTTATTTACCCTAAAAGAATCGCCACGGTTTTAAATAAAACCGCAAATTATGTCCCGGCGCATTTCGCGTTGCCCACACGCATTATTTATCGTTGCATTATTTTGATTGGCGGTTCTCATTATCAGGGCTCGGAAATAGCCACAGTCTATGGTCAGAATTATTTAACACTTACTACGGCAGCAAGAGTTTAGACTCATTTAATAATGAAATTCCGTAAAAGGTGTGAAGGGGAAGGTAATCTACGATTTAAGTTGTGCACCAACGAAATCCACAGTTCTGAACAAACCCTTTTATATTAGTACAATATAGAAAAGAGCCATTCAATGCGTGGTTGAACCTGACGTTTCATTTGGATTGCAAAACTTCGTCTTACTCACATTGTAGGCGCCACATTTATTACAATAAAATTTCACCGCAATTTACTTCGGAGGCTCTCATAATATTATTCTTTTATCGAGGATTAAGTAATCAGATATTTTCAGTCCAACTAAACGTTTGTCAGTGCCTTATTGAGGGTAATTATTATTATATTATAAATATTATATTAATTAATTAATTAGCTTAGTTTCTGTAATTAATTAATTATTATTGTTGGGGTTCCTGATTTCAGCTCCTGTCTTTTCTATGATACTTCCTTCAATAAAACTGCATTATATACAGCTTTAAGTTTATTACAATTTTACTATACGAGTTTACAAAATTATAAGAGACTAGCTGACCCGCGCAACTTCGTCTGCGCATTATTAGGATTCAACTTTAACACCCTGTAAAACATCCATATGGGTTGATTTTTTTAAATTAAATAAGCCTATATGTCAAGTACTTAAAGCATATACGTTCCAAATTTCATAACAACATGGCGGTCCCGGAGCGGGATGTATGATCCTTTAAAGTTTAGAGGTTAATATGTATGTAAGGTCTAAGGTAGGTAGGGGAGTATTGGGCAGTAAGGCAGGTTTGGACACCACCGGCAAATCCCCGTGTTATGCCGGCCATACACCACCATGCCAATCCACCCCCATACATGGTCAATTCTAACTGATCAAATTCCGATTTGACGATAGGCATGATGGTTTAATAAAAGTAAAATTGTAATAAGTTTATTACAATTTTACTATACGAGTTTACAAAATTATAAGAGATAAAAGTTTTTGCCGCTACTACCAATGTTCAGTCTGTTCTCAAGAGTCTTTTTTTTTATCACTCTGTCACTTTCACTTGACAGCGTTGACACTGGCACTGACAGTTAAAATTAAGACGCACGTTAGGCGCCTACGCTCCAACAATTATTATTATTACCTTATTAGGCCAAGAAAACATGTTGTGATATTGGACGATATTGCGACCACACAGGGGGACACTGGATGCGAAAGGCACAGGATCTTATGCCCAACAGTGGGTAACAACAAGCTTTGAATGATGATGATGAAGAAAACATACGTTGCTTGGCCGAGAATTCAGATAGGAGCTATATTTCTTAAATCCAAACAGCATAGCGCGAACAAAGCGACACAAATTCACAGAATTCTATTTATCACAAAAACGCAGTGTAAACTAAAATGTTGCATAAAAAGACCTTACAAATGTGAGCAAGAATAGCGTTGAATAGATAGTGAAGAGGCACATTTGTCTCGGCATCCCACCTCGCCGGGGAATTTGAAAAGGCGACGGGGAAATTACTCCCCTCATACATTACAGCAACCGAATTATGAAGCGAGCGAACGTGCTTTGGTATTCATTGCTTTGCTGGATGAAGAATCGTGCGGAGACGTATGTGAAGCAGCGTGTATGTGTTTGTGCTGGTATATTATAATTGTATGTCAAACTAGTCAAGAATTTGGTCCTTCGAACCGGATTCCCGTTGGGAGAGCTAGCATCCTCTAAGAGATCATCTAGACAGAGTAGAGTGGCGAAGGGTTCGTTTCCACTAAGATGCATATTTATTTATTTAGATTTACTAAATAAATAAATACGATGATGACGCGTGATCCGAGACATTTTTGGCTCCAAGGATCAGCATTGCCATCCAGCGTGGTAATGCCGCCAGTGTTTTGGGCACGCTTCCGACTGACAGTGACCTGGATAAGTTAGCTGGAGCTATCTATAGATCGTTTCTAACGATCCTTAGATAGCTTGACTAATCCTGTTGTATTTTCAAATATATGTAAATAATAATATGTAGTAGCTTAGTTTCTGTAAATAAAGTAAATCTAATAATATACTTTGTCGTCTCGGAGTTTCGGTCAGCATCCTGAAACCAATATACAGAGGCTCTTTTAACACCTTCGGTTTAAAGTTGGCCACTGACTATACGAACTTACTTAACTTTGAGAGCACACTCGAAAGAAGATAGGAACCGTATGAAATCAAGCATTGCAAACATTATACAACACTGTGTCTAGCAAAAATGAAAGTTTAAATAGAAAATAGTGAATAATTAAATATAATAAATAGCGGTTGCAGTGAAAACAAAAGCTCTGCCGCTGAGCAAAGCATACGTTGGGATTGTTCTTATATTCGAGAATGGGAGCGTGAAACACCTTAAACCAAAGGATTTGGAAATTCGTTTAAAATACGTAGCCACGGCCAGTGAGTACAATGTACAGTTAACGTAAAAATACACAAAAGTACTCTTCAAGGGAGTCAGACACGCATTTCTGCTAGGTACAGAATTTAAACAAATCGGGGCTATCAGTGATTTGCAAAAATAATATGTTATTTCACGACCACGGTGTTCCTGCAGATTTCATGGGAGTTTGCTTGTTATTTGCGGTTATTATATGCGGTCATCATTTTTATTTCAGGTAACTAATAAATGAGTAGTACCTAATAATTTATTTCCTCAAGATAATGCACATGCCCTACAAGTACATAGGTATCCATGAAATGTGAACCTGCAACTCCACCAGTCTTAAAGAAGTCTATGGATTTTTGGCTCCCCGATATTTATCAATCCGTCACACCGTTAAAGAGTGGTGAGCTAAAAATAATAGTTTATGCATCACTATTAAAGCTATTATCCATTGATTGAAACTGTTGTAAAGCTGCAGTAACGGGTGTAGGAAATTGCATTTTTTCGAATTCGCTTAGCGTCGAGCGCAGTTATCATCTCTTACGAGTATCTATGTTTGTTTATGTGAGCGATGTACCGGCACATATCGAATGAAAGCATTAATTGTTTTGGTTTCTTTTTGGTCGCAGATTCAGGCTTTGGTAACTTAACAAAAAAAGTGAAATCGGTCCAGCCGTTCACGCATGATGGCGTGACCAAGGGATATAGGGATTCATTTTTATATATAGAAGATTGTTCTACTTTGTAAAAACTTCATCCATACTTCAAGCTCAATGTACCTAATATAAGTAGTGAAGAGAAACATTTTTCAGCGTCAAAACTCCGGTTCTAATATTGAAACCGCGATATGAAGTGGGCCCCTAGAGAAATTGCGCGAAGGTGTCAGTCACAGGACACGGGGGGATGAAAGTTCCGTACAATGGTACAGCAGGCCGTTTGTTTGTAGGTGTAGAGGATAGCCGGAGCGGGAAGGTGAGCGGGTGATTCATGCTTACGTAGTGATCTAAATCGAAAACATCAAAGTTTGTTTCTATTGTATGTTACGTGGGCTACTGAGTCTGCTGATGGAGCCTTACGTTTGAAGAGATAACTGTATGTTTAAGCTTTAAGAATCCGTGCTTCGGACGTGTCTCGGTTAGTCATCCTCATGACCTAAGCCCGGGAATTGAAGCCGTTGATTGATTGGCTTTGTCCGTTCCAGGCAACATCACAATAAGATTTTCTTGGATTATTATCTACTAGCTCCGCTCCCGCGGTGTTACACGCGGTCCCTGGGGATTTTTTTGGGATAAAAGGTAGCCTATGTCCTTCCCTGGGATACAACCTTTAACTATGCCAAATTTCAGCTTAATCTGTTCAGCGGTTTGGGCGTGAAAGCGTAACAAACAGACAGACAGACAGACAGACAGACAGAGTTACTTTCACATTTATACGACCTCTGTAGCGCAGTGGGCGAAGGCCCGCCTGCGACGCAAAAGGTTGCGGGTTCAATCCCCGCGGCGGGACCAATGTTTGTAAGATCTACAAATATTTGTCTCGGGTCTGGGTGTTTCTATGTATAATATGTATGTATTTACAAACAAAAAGTATATAAGTAGTATATCAGTCATGTAGTACCCATAATACAAGCTCTGCTTACTTTGGGGCTAGATGATGCTGTGTGATAAGTCCAGCATTATTTATTTATTTATTTATTTATTTATTTATTTATAATTAGTATGGATACGGATGGATATGGATGGATATGGATATCGTTACGTTAAAATTTATTTAGGTAATACTCGAACCTATAAAGGTACTATAGGTCGTAGCCACCAGTAGTCAACATTTAGGTAGCCGTTTGTGTAAGTAGGCACTTGATAAATAATACTAAAAGAAAAGGAGGTGTTACCTCAATAAATATTTATCAGCTTCAGCGGGCGCGCTTTGCGCCCGTACGGACTGAAGCAAACTTTTACCCACTTTGACTTTACACCCTGTAGTCGCATCGGGACTTTCGTGTGAATTTGAAATTCTAAATGAGCCTTACAGAAAACCATGCCTTGTCATATTAAAACAAAAACTAAGTTCCTGGTTTAAGCTAGGCTAAAACCAAAAATTACTGACGAAAAAATCAAAACGATAAAAACATGCATAAAGCTAAGACATGCATAGCACCACCTATGACCATGATGATCCGTGACTTAGTGCTAAACTTCACCTTAGATAGACCTATCCTGCACGCAGATACTCAGCAAATCAAACTTATTTACCTATCTGTTTTAAGAAATTGAAGAGCAATCGGGAATTAAACCCGCGTCCACCGCGCGACTTGCAATGCGCCGTCAAAGGCGTTAGTAGCCGTGGAGTTGACGTGATGAGGCCTTAAGCCACGGATTCACAACTTGTAACATAAAAACTAATTTATTTATTTTATTTATTTATTTATTTTAGCCTGTATTGTCCCACTGCAGGGCAAAGGCCTCCCTCCCTTTTTTCCAGTTTTTCCTATCCATGGCTGCAGTGGGCCAGTCTGGAAGATGCACATCTAACTCGTCCCGCCATCTCCGTGGTGGTCTGCCGCGTGGACGTCTTGCGTTGGGCACCCATTCAGTCGTGGTCTTTGCCCACAAGTCGTCAGACATGCGACAGACATGGCCGGCCCAATCCCACTTGAGCTGGGCGGATTTTTTGCTGACGTCGTAAACTTTTGTCTGGGAACGCAGCACCGAGTTCCGTATTCGGTCCGTCAAGCGAACACCTAGTATGCTGCGTTCCATAGCCCGTTGACATACTTCGAGTCTGAACTTTTGCTGAACAGTCAAAGACCAAGTTTGTGCACCGTATGTGAGGATGGGGAGAACGCACATGTCCATGAGTTTGTGTTTGAGGCAGAGTGGAAGTTCGCCTTTCATTAGTTGTTTCATCGACCAATATCTCCTCCAGGCGTTTTCGGTGCGTCGAGCAACCTCTTTGTCTTGTCGCGCCTGAAAGGAGACTATTTGGCCGAGATACACATACTCATGGACATATTCGATCTCAACCCCCTCTACGTGTAGTCTACGTTTTGTGCTGTTAGTCATTAACTTGGTCTTCGACATGTTCATCGCAAGTCCGACCTCGAGGCTGGCTTGGTTTAGATCGTCTAGCATGCAGCCA
The DNA here is from genome assembly GCA_951394285.1 of Epirrhoe tristata. Taxonomy (NCBI): domain Eukaryota; kingdom Metazoa; phylum Arthropoda; class Insecta; order Lepidoptera; family Geometridae; genus Epirrhoe; species Epirrhoe tristata. The sequence goes on from OX596153.1 coordinate 351,726, forward strand.
AGTTCTGTGGCTGAGGAGGAAAATAGAACTATGTCGTCGGCGAAACGGAGATTAGTTAGCCGCCGTTCGCCTAAGACAACCCCCTTGCCGGCCCAGCTCGGTGCCAACTTCCTAAAAACTTCTTCTAAAGTTGCAGTGAAAAGCTTTGGGGAAAGCGGGTCTCCTTGCTTTACCCCTTTTTGTATACTAAAAGGAGGACCAGTAGATGCAAGTTGAATAGCACCTGTACTGTGTCTATAAATGTTACGCAAGAGATTAATGTATGTTGGTTCAATATTCTGTTTAGAGAGGGAGTCGAAAAGTGAAATATGTTTAATACTGTCGAAGGCTTTGGAATAATCAATGAATGCTAAATATATGGGTAAATCGTACTCGGAGTGCTTTTCTATTAGTTGGTTTAGGGAATGTAAGTGGTCTGTTGTTGATAAACCTCGGCGAAATCCAGCTTGTTCAGGCGGCTGATGTAAGTCAAGTTGGCCAGATATACGAAATTCAATAATTTTGATAAAAGCTTTATATAAATGTGAGATAAGACTAATTGGTCGATAATTTGTTATGTCGGATTTGTCACCCTTCTTATGAAGAAGAATAACATTGGCATGGCAGAAGTTTTTAGGAAAATTACCAGACTGGAGTATTGAATTGAAGAAGTTAGTTATAGGAGAAAGTAGTGCAGGTTCACCTATTTTTAGGGCTTCGGTCGTAATGCCATCTTCGCCGGGACTTTTGCAGTATTTCAAGCTACATATCGCTCGATGAACTTCTGTTTCTGTTATCGGCTCTATGTCTTCGGAGCAAGAATATGCGGCTGTTTTAGAAGAACCTGCATGTGGGTCAGAGTATAGGTTCATATAGAATTTTGTACAAATGTCTAATATTTTATTATTTTCGCCATGTTTAACGCCATCACTGTCCTTAAGCTTAGTGATTGATGACTTCCCTACTTCCATTTTTTGTTTAGCTCCTCTTAAAGATAGGTTTTGTTCTAAAGCTGATTTGATAAGATTTATATTAAAGTTTCTAATGTCTTTACGTATGTTTCTTTTTACAAATTTATCTATTATTCTATATTCGGGGGTACTAAATTGTAATGTAAGTCTCTTTTCAATCAGGTCTTTAGTGTGTTGACTTAGTTTTTCATGTTTTTTCTTAGTCTGCTTTATTTTCAAACTAGCTTTTTTAATACTATTTTTAATGTTGTTATATTGTGTTTCTATGTTTACCGAATCTGTATCCAAAATGCCAAAACTATTTCTTAATTCTAAGTTGAATTGATCCTGGCACGTCAAAAGAGAAACTTTATCTAACCGTTTAATGTTACTTTTTATCATTTTTATTCTTTGAATTTTCAAGTTAAATTTTAATGTTGTACGGAGAGGTCTATGGTCAGAGCTAAATCGAATTTTGTTTATTATTTCTACATTTTTAACTATAGTTTTGTTGGACGAAAGGCAGAAGTCTATTTCATTCTTCGTAACTCCGTCTCGAGAGGACCAAGTCCATCTCCGTTGAGCCTTTTTGCTGAAGAACGAGTTGCTCACACTAAGGTTTTGGCCAAAAGCAAAGTTAAGGAGCCGTTTACCGCGATCGTTTCTGTCTCCCAGCCCGTAAGGCCCGATAACGATTGGGTTGTCTTGTGGATCTCCTACCCCAAGCTTGGCGTTAAAATCACCGATTATCATCGTCCATGTTCCGCGGTGTTCATCGCACGCTTTGTTTAACAGATCGTAAAACTCTTCCAGTTCATCGTCTGATCTTTTTGAATGGGGTGCGTAAACTTGGATGATGGTTAAAACTTTATTTACTGCAATCTGAAATTTAAGTAGAGCTATTCTGTCAGAGTATGAAATAAACTCAATTATATTTTGTTTCCACTTCTTGGAAACTAGAAAACCTACGCCGTATTGACTACCGCTTCCATTGTAGTAAAAGATATTCTTACTGCGTTCCTGAGTGTCTTCGCCTTCCCGTCTTACCTCGGCTAATCCTACCACATCCCAATTTACAAATTCCAGAGCATTTTCTAATTCGATAAGCTTTTCTTCAGTTCTCAATGTGCATACATTGTATGTTAAGATGTTTAGTTTATCGGAGTCCGTTAGGCACGCATGGGTCGTTTGACAGCTTAAGGCTCCCGCCCGGAGATTCATCTCGCCCCTGACCCTGTGGGCTCTTGGCTTACTGTCATTAGCCTCACCCGCAGTGTCGCCGGGCACTTGGGGACAGTTAATTATGTTGTGCATCATAAAAGGAGGGGTTTGGACCATAATCCACCACGCTGGTCCAGTGCGGGTTGGTGGATGGAGCGCCAGTGCCTCGTTTGTTGGTCGGCAGGGTGTACCACGAGCCGGTGAGGTTGGCTTGGGGTTCGAAGATGTTATTGGACCCCCTTACACCCCCTTACACTTATAAAAACTAATATTATAGCAAAAAAAACGAGGTTTCTTCCGTAATGCATAGTGTGTTTGTATGAACTTCCAAAGTTCGAGGTGAAAAAAAATCTGCTTTACAAGCCCTACTTGGTCAACGCAACGCATACCTATCATGCGAATTAAGTTAGAAACAAACTATAAGACGCGGCTGACGGTACAAAAACATCCAGCCATCATCCAGCGCGCCAGATTCTTGTCTGACGTCTTTGTGCTCTAGGTCAGCCCAAGGATACGCGACTTACGTCTGATAGTTAGAACAGCTCAGTGTACAATCATTATCCAGATACCTATCAGTCGCAGCTGTCGGTCGCGTATTTTTCTGATTGCTGCCAAAGAGTGTACAAACTTCTCTTAACGTGGATGGTTTTATACAATAATTATAACAAAAGATATGCAAAATAAATTATGTGAACAAAAGATTACTGTTTGGTTGTTTTTAAAAATCAGAGTGGATGCGATATTATGCAAAACTATAGAGGTAAATATGACTAGGTATAAATTGCAGGCTGTGCTCTACCCGTGGGTTATAATAATTGAAATTGAACAACTGTCAACTGATATTTTATTATGATTTTCACAGAAAAACAGAAAAGTTGGGCATTTTATGACGCTCGTGGTAGTAGATAAAATAAAGATAAGTTTTTTCATTATTCTTTACCAAAATTTTATGTCCTTCCACATATTAAATCCATATTTACTTCTAATAGTTTTACTATTTCATACTTTAACTAGTGCGGAGTTCGATGTAATTATTTATAATAATTGTAAAATTTGTATGTACATAATATGTTTTTATGAATAAATTGAATTTGAATTGAATTGAAGATAATATTTAGGTAGATAATAAATAACAAATGATTTGATGCACGCTTTGGGGGGGAGGGGGCATCCCCAAAGCGTGCATATAAATATTTTTTTTTACTGTATAGTCGTGATGATGTTTGTTTTTCTGTTAAGAAACCGACCTTAATGGATGGTAGTATGCAAGCACAATGCACAATGGTCAGTGACGTCAGAGCCATCGACAGGTGTTCCGTTCGCAGTATGTCGACGCGAAATGTGTCAAGCACGAGTGTGCTAAATAAGCTAAGATTACTGGGATGTACGAGTAGAGACAACAGGCGTCGATGATGTTCTCATGTTAATGGAGACAAAACTGATTTCAACACTATTTGAATTACTAGTTGCCGACCCTGTTGTTTTTAAGAAGAGAGTTAATAGGCACCTTCCAGTGGCGTAGCTACCGGAGGGCTAGGCAGTGCTGTGCACCGGGTCCCCAAGCTCAAGGGGCCCTCGGACTCTGAGTCAGAACCCCAGAGTCAGGAAGGTTTTGTTTTTAGGAATGATTATTTTGAAAATAAAACAAAAAAATAATTAAGTAACTTGATTGACGACCTCTGTGGCGCAGTGGGCGAAGGTCCGCCTGCGACGCAGAAGGTTGCGGGTTCGATTCCCGCCGCGGGACAAATGTTTGTATGACCTACAGATATATGTCCCGGGTCTGGGTGTTTCTATGTATAATATGTATGTATTTACAAACAAAAAGTATATAAGTAGTTTATCAGACATTCTAGTACCCATAACAAAAGTCCAGTGTTATTTATTTATTATTTATTAACTACAGTCAGCCCAGAAAATGACGACGAATAATTCAAAATACGTTAACATTTTGCCAGACCCTGCATATTTTGACTTGATAAAACCTAAATCGTTCAGTTAGGGCCCCAGTTTATTTTGCACCAGGGCCCTTGGCTACCTCCATCTCCTCCATCTCCAGGTCGTTCCATCGTAGACCTCATTCTTGCCTGTGTAAGTCTTGGGGTCAAGAGCCGACCCATTCATCATAAAAAAAACAACTTGTATTTACCTATTTAGTCAATCTAAAGTAATGTAAGAAAGGCTGTCTCAATCCTATACCTACCCGGTTTGTTTCGTCTAAGTATTTCATTGGATCCAGCTATTCTGACATCCTAGGAAATTGTGATAAAATTGTACGACTTCACCTAGCTTCGTCACTGTTTTTATGCCTTCCATTTAAAAGCCTTCGTCTGTGTAATACGTAATATCAGGTCAGGACTGACTTTTTACTGAATTGTTAAAAGACAGTATAATTTTAATTTAAAGCTTTGTACATACTTACTATCAAAATAATATTTTATTACCAAATAAAAAGCTGAAATTTGAAATAACCGTTACAAAAACCTTGGTCGCACATGTTATAAGACATGTGCAACAATTAAACAGTCCACAATCAACCCTTAGTTGATAGGAATAAGATTGAAATTCCAAGATTTTTTACAAAAAATAACCCACTTTAAAACACACCTAAAGTTTATGAGATATTTTAACGTGTCGCTTCACACGTTATGAAGAACTCCTGAATTCAAATAAATGCGAGTTAGTATAATGAAATACAAAAGATAATGTTTATTCAGTCAAAGTCCTAAAATAATGAAAAATTTACGAGTTCGTAAAAATAACTTTATTAGGAATTGATTTATTGAGTTTATTTTGAAGTATGATTTTGAGTAAGTATTCATTATTTATTTAAGAGAAAGTTTGTATCAGGCTAATAGAGAGGTCTGTAATTTTTGTCTCTTTAACAATATTCATTTGACCTTTGTCAAAAACATCTCAGGACTTTGATTTATACAATGGGGTCGAAGCCAACACACTTGAAGAGACATCAAAATTATCAGGAGTTTTGATAGGTAATTTCGATATGTGATTGTATTACACCTACCGGCTATTATTTCTCACTTTGTTAGTATGAATAGGGGTAATACATAGGTCCCTACACTAAAAAGAAGTTAGCAGTCCGTACGTGACAGGTTGCAAGACCATCGCCGCCTATTTTTTTTTATCAAAAAAATATAACTCATGATTATCTTACATTGGGGTTGAAATTTCAGGCTCTCACATTATTAGAAAAGCCTCTTGATAAACAGGATTAAAATATTCAAGCATTGTCCTTGTTCTGTATGTAAGTGTATGTATGTATGTAAGTCAGCGTTATTGTCAATAACGGCGCGCCGCCTGCTCCCGCCATTTAGGATTCAAATGCGACAATTTCGCGATGTGCCAACTGCCATAGCAATGACAAGACGAGTTACTTCACACAAGGATAGCAACTGGACACAGTGACTGGACGATTCTACTATTATAGTCCTTTTCACATAGGAACGAATCCATGACAAGGCTCTGTTATGTTAATATCTGAAATTAATAAAAAGGAAAAATTCTGTTTTTTTTTTAAGTTTATTGATTATGAATGTATTTAATTTTTTTTATTATTGTACAGCGTAAAACGTAAAAGTTCTATGTCAGGAATTCGTTCCTATGTGAAAAATACTATAGACCGTTGCAATAACAAGACGAGGTTTCACACAAAAATAGTTCGTCATTTGTATTACAACACCGCGAATATGCATTTTCATAACTTTACAGGAGCAACAAAATAAATAGTTATAATAAAAAATACGCATATCGAATCTTCTCTGCAAAAATGTACCTGCCTATGTAGATTCGCGGTGTTTATGCCAATAACCACCTTCGCGATGATTAAGTTTTTGAATTCAGAGCTCTGATTGGCTAGTTTTCTTGTTCGCGATTAGTGAAATGAACGCGGGATTTTATTTTTTATCCAATATTATTCAAAAGTGAATAACGAAAAAATGCACAGTCGCGGTGTTGTAGTATAAACGCTACTGGACACAGTAAATGGACGATGCAATTGGACCATGCATGCAAGGATAGCCAATGGACACTCTAGCCTGGTGATGCTACTTTTAGGCCTGTTGTTTATAGCTCCCCACTGGAGATTGACTATTTAGGTTTAGGAATGATTACATAGAAGAAAGCTAGGCCCCAAACCGTGTTTATTACCTTGGTTCCTCACGGTATTGGTTGCGAAGAAACAAGAGTGGAATCACCTAGTAGGTAGTTACGAGTATAATGGCGGTCGCAGACTTATCCGCGCCGAACTGTCAATTTAATAGAAGAAATGCTGAGACGTTAGAAGCCAGTCGCATTTTCTGACGTCATCATTAGCATTTTTTGTATAGAAAAATGACTGCGGCGCGTACGGCGCGGCCAAATGTGCGATCAAGTTTAGACTATATTCTACTAAGTGACCCCAGAGCGGTCCTACTGAATAAATGCTCTATGACTTTAACTTTGCAAATTAATTCAAAGCATAAAGTTGCTTTATAATATTTTCAAAATATTTCATTATTTTTTGTACAAACTTAGCGCAATCAAAACATAAAATAAGGCCAACCCTAAGATCTCCGATGAACCAAACCAGCAAACTCTGGTGTAACTAAAATAAGATAAATGATCGGAAAACTATAGATAAACTGTCTAGTAGCTGTCATGTTGCAACATCCTTCCCCGTATCGCGCGGTCTTGTCTATGCTAATCTTACGTTACACTCTGATACCCCAGAATATTCAGTTACGATACACGTGCCTTAAGTTTATTTAAAATTAGAATCGAAAAGCGAGGCTCTATGCAAAACCTGTACAACCTCCGCCTGTTAACTTTTCACAAAAGAAATAAAAATATGCCGCTGTCACGGTTTTGCTTCCGACTGCCAAACTATGAAACATGATCTGACGTGAATCATTCTGCAATATTGAATGATAATAAAACTTATTTAAAAAAAAATGTTGATTCTAAGTTCGGCCATTTAATTTCAACAAACCTAGAAACTAAACAGCGGTTAGTCAGTTCTCGTTTGTTTTTAATCTGCTATTCCACAAGAAACCAGTAAACCACTTAGTGTTCTTATAGGCGGCGATGGGCTTGCAACCTGTCACGTATAACTTCTGCAAGATATGAGAATGTATCAAATATGTGTTTGGACTTGCCCTTAGACATCTTCATAGGATCTGGAATAAGTAACATAAAAAGATCTGAGAGAATGTCTACCACACCTTGGGGATACAGTCGTGAACCTGTTTACGTTTTTTTCCACAAGAGAAGCAAGAGGTTATCTATTATCCCCTAATCAAAAATCATAACGAACCGGAAGTGGTCCCAATCAATCGAGACATGCCTAATTCACGGCCGGAAAGTGAGTATCGGGGCCAATTTTCCGGGCTGCCGCTTGCCGTGCTCGTCAGCATTGCGGGAGCTGGCATACATTAAAATATTTATCTGTCTACTACCAATTTTAAGCCGCTTTAAAAGCCATTTGAGATTGTATTTTCCTTATCTAACTATCCATATCCATACTATATACCATAATATACCATACTATATACTATACTATATGAAAGTAACTCTGTCTGTCTGTCTGTCTGTCTGTCTATCTGTCTGTCTGTCTGTCTGTCTGTTTGTTACGCTTTCACGCCCAAACCGCTGAACAGATTAGGCTGAAATTTGGCGTAGTTAAAGGTTGTATCTCAGGGAAGGACATAGGCTTCTTTTTATCCCGAAAAAATGAAAAAATCCCGAGGGACCGCGGGTCACACCGCGGGAGCGCAGCTAGTCTAATAATAAAAGGTACTGCGTGTTATAACAATTCAAAATTTTGTTAAAGCAAAAATAAAACAATTCAAATTTACCTACTTCTACGTGGCCCAAGTGAGTTCTTATGTAGGTTATTGTAACAACACTACGTAGGTACATGCGCTGGTTTCATATCACCGTATTTATTATTATTAGTCGTAGTAACAAAAATACAGAACCTAACTTACCAGTAACTCCCAAACCGCAGGAAAACATCGCGAGGCATTTCGTAAAAGTTTAGAAAAGTGGTTTTTGTATGCCTCTCTCATGTGACACGACAAGAAGACGGTTATAAACTGAAGAGAGCACCCGAGGATATCATTGCCTGCAGTCAACGTGAGCCGTTGCATCCGCTTATTGACGGCCTCAGCCGCTGCATGTCTGCCCACACCCTGCGACAATAGCACCATGCCTCACCGACACACTCACTGGAATGTAGTAATGTAGCACTACTGAAGCGCTCTTGGTATAGCTTGCTTAGTCGTTCTTGAGCGGTCACAAAGTGGGTAAGTAACTGCTAGTGGCATTATCAACCGAGCGCTTCCGTGCTTCGGAGGACATGTTCAATAATCGGTCAAAGTCTGGCATGACGAAGGCTTTGGCGGCCTAAAAACTCCGTCACCAGAGTTGGCCATTAACTCATACGAATTCACTTTTTAGCACTTAGAAGTGGCCAACTCTAGCCACGTTTATTTATAGACTTGAGTCAAAGGTCAATGAACTAGCCAGGGGTGTGAGGCCACGCACAGTGGAGGGGTGTTTGCTCGTTATAAATGCTGATGTTGAAAAGGTTTTTTGGATTAAAGAATATTACAAATGAGATAAGAAGTTGCGAAGCTTTAAAGGTTTAGGTAACAAAATATGTTGGCACTCAGGTACGCGAAAGAAAACGAATTAGAAATACTCCAAAATAAAAAGATTATTACATTTTTATTGAGTTCGGAACTCAATGCCAAAATATTTTATAGAGAGTAAAAATGAGAGCGTGTGCAGGGTGTTTCGAAGGTGGCACGGAAGTCACCATAAAATTATTTAGAGATTGTATATAAATACTTTAGGGCTTGTAAAAGGCAGGTCAATGTCAAGAGGGTGCATAAAGAGGGCCAGGCAAAGCTGAGAGGTAACTCTGATTTTACCGACTGCAAAGAAGGTTAGAAGATTTACCCCTTTGTTATGTTTGTGTATTCTTATGCCCCTTGGTAATTCTTGTCTAACTTCAAACGAATAAGATCATGAGAGTTAGTGATTCTAGTCCTTTTCTGTCACGACCAAGAAGAACCATGGCGACTAACACAGTTCAGCTTATTTTTTTTTTTCATATTAAAAAGCATTCATCCAATAAGACTAATCACGTCTTAAGAGCTAGGTCTTCTTCTTCTTATCGTGTCACTAGTCCTATCGAACCAGTGTGGTGAAAGGATTTTAAGTGCGCCTCAAAGAGGCTCCTTTCGTGGAATTGACACTATATGTTTTCGAACTCTAAAGGTTCTACGACATGCCGGTTTCCTCACGATGCTTTCCTTCACCGTTTGAGAGTACTGGCATAGTGCATATAAGTTTTTCGGTAGAAAAACTCATTGGTGCACGACCGGGATTTAACCAAGACCTTACGATTGGAAGGCTACCACTACCACTAGACCACCAGTGCTCTTCCATCAAGAGCTAGGTGATTTGTACTTGTGATCCTGTTCCATCTTTTAAGTAAGTAAGTTCGTATGAGACAGTGGCCAACTCTGGTGACGGAGTTTTTAGGCCGCCTTAAGGCCTCCGTCATGGCTTAACGAAAATGGCTTAAATAGCCGGGACCGACAATTTAACGTGCCCTCCGAAGCACGGAAGCGCTCAGATGATAATGCTACTGGCGGTCACCCATCCACTTACAGGTTTCGAAAGTTGCTTTACTTCGACGTTCTATTAAGAACGGCTAAGCAAGCACGATCACGAGCGCTTCATCTTTTATTCTTCATCTTTTACTTTTAACTGAAAAGCAGTTATATAGAAACAGACACAGTCAAGTCTTCAGATAAACTGCTACAAATCTAAAAACCCATCCCTTTATCCCCTATTACATGGGATTCAGTCTAAGAAATATCAACTAGAACATTGAATTTGTGCCAGAAAAAAATCTATCTCAAATTTCGGAAATAAATAAGTTATTCATAGTTTGGTCTAATTTTCCGCAAGGTGTCATTGTCTCGTCTCGTCCCGGATGAGTTCCGGGTCGGTCCAGGATTGGTACCGGTGTCAATACCACGGGAACATCAATATTCCAGGGCCGGGAATAGCATTGCAGGTGCTATATTTTACGGCTTGTGCGCGGCGCGGGCACACAACAAGCGAGTTTATTGTTGTGGCTCTGATTTTCTCCCTCATCCTTTTTGAAGTAAGTTACACAGTAAGCCAGTCTACTACGTGATTTCAAAATATGATCGCATGAAATTCTTCAAAAAAAATATAAAATACCTAACTCATTTCATTTCATGATTCACCGATGCTTTTATCTAAAATATGAGAACCGCGCCTCTTCTCTCAGTTGGACCACTGGGATCGCTTAGACTAGTCTTAAGTGTTAGATCCCTACTACTGCTACTCCTGCTACTCCTGCTACTCCTGCTACTCCTGTTCCCTCGCGAACATTCCATGAGCCAGCCAGCAACAAAAAAAAGTATGTGAGTGTCGTGGAACCTCCGTGGAACACTCGGTTAGAACGAAGTTTCAACTTTGAAATTTGGCATTTGTCAAATATTAAAATCCTAGTACAATACGCACAATCGTTCTTTAGCTCTCTGAAGTAGCTGCGCAGAACCCATTGATGACCACGTTGATCTCGCTTACTCTACCAAACCTGCGCAATCGTCTATTGTACCTAACTTCAGAGAGCTAAAGATCCGTTGTACTTAGTATACTAACAGTGTGACAATCTATGGACTGTTTTGCATCTGCGTACTTCGCACTGTGATGTTTTATTATGTTGTATGTCATATGCACAGAACTATATCTAGTTCTGTGGTCATATGTATAATCGACCGTTTTTTTTTCTAGCCTTCATCTTCGATACCGTCCGAAAAGGAACTTCGTTCCAACAAGGTGGGCTTAGCTTTCGTTTGTAATCGTAGCCGTTTTTTTTTGTATTCGTTTTCTAGGTTCCCTTAAACCTTTCGCTGTGACTATAGACACACCCGTTTTGGCACGGTCGCGATATGACGTATATTTCACGTTTAAATTTTATAGTTACGTTTCCTTATTATGAAATGTGTCCTCCTGTGCAAACTCATTTAATTTTATTTGTGTAATGGCGAGCCATTACACCCTTATTTCATAGGCCATAAGGTTCCATTTATCCCTGATTGTATCTTTATTATGTCTGCTCACTCGTATGGTCACTCAGATGTTGCAGGGGAATGTACGAGTATAATGTTATGAAACTATTTTTTATTCCTCACGAATGATTCTAAGTAGCTTTCACAGCATGTCTATGAGCAAGAAATCAAGGTTCTTTTTTTATCATACTGCGCATTATTTTTACTTGTGTAGGGGTCTGATGGTGATCCCCATACATGATAACTTGATAATTGATTGATTTGAATAGACTGGGAAATGCTATTAAATAAAACGACCGCTCGACTCGGAAGTGAGTTTGAAAAAGAGGTCAAGAGCCGACCCATTCATCATAAAAAAAAAAAAAAAAAAAAACTGAATTTATTGTAATAAAAATTATGCTATGCTATGCACAATGCATTTAGTGCTGAATGTGCGGGTTGGCCCGTACAACTTGTTAAGTGTGTTGTTGTGCCTCGACTTTCAATCTGAAGGTCGTGGGTTCGAATCCCGGAAAACATCGTGAGGAAACCCGCAGCTTCGCTAGCTCCACACGTATCGACGTCGTCTTTCCTGTAGGCCAGGTTGATTAAGCTGAGAGGATGGTTTAGGTGCTGGGCAAGCCTATTCCATCTCAAACAATGTCCCGGGCACTACAGCGTCCCGTTAAGTGTAGGCAGGGATTGCCTCCTGACGCAGTATAAACCATCTAATATAGATGGCCTACGTTTTTTTAAGTTTCACAAACACTTGGGCTTACTGCAGCACAAACCTTTGAACAATGAAAGGCATTAATCGCTAAGTCAGTCTCCGTGTAAATACGCTTATGCCTTAAATGTATTCCGGTCACGTCTCTGAGAGCGCTTTAAAATAAATTGATAAAAAGCGAAAAATGCCAAAGAGACGCTCCTTTCGAAAACGCGCGGAAGTTGAAGTGTTTGTCGATATGTTGCAGGGGAAGGAAGAATCTATTCCATCTTATTTCTCAATAAAAATACTCAAAGTGACTTAGAATTTGTTTCACCATCTCAAGACAAGTCGTTCCGAAAGAGAAATAGAAACATACGAAAAACTAAAAATGTATGTGACGATAGACGAGTTGCAGTAGGAAAATAGATAGATAGATTATAACTTTATTGTACACCAAAAATAAGTAACACTTAGAAAATAAAAAACTTGATAACAAAAACTGTAACAAAGGGTGACCTTATCGCTTAAAGCGATCTCTTCCTGGTGACCTATGTATGGGTAAGACAGAAATTACTAGAAAAAGGACGTTGGCGTACAAAAAACACAAAAAATATCCACATTAAAATGACTAAGTGCGTGCCAGGCAACATCACAATAAGATTTTTCTTGGATTATTATCTACTAGCTGCGCCCCCGCGGTGTGACCCGCGGTCCCTCGGGATTTTTTCATTTTTTCGGGATAAAAGGTAGCCTATGTCCTTCCCTGGGATACAACCTTTAACTATGCCAAATTTCAGCTTAATCTGTTCAGCGGTTTGGGCGTGAAAGAGTAACAAACAGGCAGATAGACAGACAGAGTTACTTTCACATTCATAATATTAGTATGGATTCCATCTTAGACAATGTCCCAGGCGCTACAGCATCCCGTTAAGTGTAGGCAAAGGTTGCATCCGGATGCTGTATAAATCATCTAATAAAGAATGCCTAAGTTTTTATTACCTTCATCATTACCTACTTGATAAAATGAATAGTGTCAAGTTTTCAACTTTACCTACAACAGGTACCTTGATAGGTTCTATTGCGGATGGAAAATAAGAGGAAACTGTTAATTGGATGTTTTAAATTGAGAAGCTCATTGCTTCTTATACAACATTTACGCTCATTATCTTCTTTATTAGATTTACCTTTTCGAATGGTGATTAGGAAAATAAAATATTATAATAATTTGAAATAAAACCTGAGCTTGCTCTGGCTCCCCCTAAATTTTACCCGAAATCCCCTTAAGAAGAAAGTTGAATAAAATTAATTTATGTCCAGAAATACCTCTGCAAATGCGACGACCTCTGTGGCGCAGTGGGTGAAAGCCCGCTTGGGACGCAGAAGGTTGCGGGTTCGATCCCCGCCGCGGGATATATGTTTGAATGATCTGCAAATATTTATCTCGGGTCTGGGTGTTTCTATGTATAATATACATAGTATATCAGTTACTAGTTCCCATAGTACAGGCTTTGCTTAGTTTGAGGCTAGATGGTGCTGTGTAAAATTATAGATTGAATTTATAGATTTTTAAAATAAAAAAAAACCAAGTCTAGAAACCTTTGAAAATTCTTCTTATGTCTTTAAATATCCCATGACTCTGCTTTATACTCAGCATAATTAATGCAGTCCAAAAACGATTTTGTTTTATTCATACTTCTGAGTAATAGTCAAATAATGCTTTAATCAATCGTTATTTGTGTTTGTAAGAGCGCTGTAAAGCAGACGGCCAGACGAAGGACCAATATTCCTACAAATGCGGGCCATAAACAATTGAAACCCTAATAAAAGTCACGAAGGCAAAGAAACAGCTGGATCAGATCATAAGCAGAAGATGTCAAGTTAAAATTTGAGCAGTATTGAGGATGCTCGTATTCAAAAAGAAAGTGACATGAGCCTCATCTCGAGCCTATTCCTATTTTCGCCCTGTTAGAGTATGACCTAGTCAAAATTGCGCCAATTCGTTCAAAACGTTCCCTTATGTATTCGAAAACCGAACGCTATGATATTTTTTTTTTTATTTACAAAAAAAAAAAGAAAAGGGCTTTGTCGCTGAGCGAGTATACCGCCCAATCAGTAACATCTTAGCTCAGTCTTCTTCTTTTTCTCTCTCACTTCACTTCTTGGCTACTTCTGGTTTGACTTCACTCCCCGGCTTCTTCTTCTTCTTCTCTTTATTCCTTCTTCCTCCCGAAGAAAGAATAAAGGGAGGAAGAACGCTATGATGATGGTTGCGTCCGGTGATGGTTGTTTCGGCATCAGTTTTTTGACATTTCAACAACAGCTGCTGGCATCAACCGATGTCAGTTGATTCTTCTTCAGTTGTTCAACATCATCCTCATCTTCCTGCCCTATTGTACTAATTTATGTGGGACAATATAAATAAATAAATAAATAATGCTGGACTTTCCACACAGCATCATCTAGCCCCAAAGTAAGCAGAGCTTGTGTTATGGGTACTACATGACTGATATACTACTTATATACTTTTTTGTTTGTAAATACATACATATATTATACATAGAAACACCCAGACCCGAGACAAATATTTGTAGATCATACAAACATTGGTCCCGCCGCGGGGATCGAACCTGCAACCTTTTGCGTCGCGGGCGGGCCTTCGCCCACTGCGCCACAGAGGTCGTCATATAATTATTCTTCTTCCATTTGCCTCTACCCAGCCATCATCGCCATTGAACAAAGACAGACACCAGTAACATTAACCCTGCGTCTTACGTGGGTGGATCGTATCGTATCTGGACGCGAACGCGAAGTGGCGCGGTGCGGCGCGGAAAAAATAAACAGTCGATTTACTATTCAAGTGTTCCTATTTCACCGGTGCGTAGCGACGCGGTGCGATTTGAAGCGAACGCGATCAGTTAATTCGACATTTACGCGCAAACTAGTATGCTCAATCTGAAATCTGTAAGACGATTCGCGCGCACGTAGGACAGACGTGCCGCGCCGCATCGAATCGCATCGCTTCGCAATCACGTTCGCGTCAAGCCGCCCACGTAAGAAGCAGGGTAACACAATTAGATGTGGATTGACCTAGCCACATCAGCACTATTCCTTCAGTCTCAAACCTACAAAATGTTGCTTTATGATGCGTAAAAATAAAGTCTAGTCTTTTCTTACAGTCACTAAACAGATAAAACTAGTTGTGTGTTATGCAAACATTAACTTCGTTATGGTGGTGATACACTTGGAATAGTTGTTAAGATACACATTGACAAAGGATAGGAATTCATCTTATAAGTAATTAAATTAATTTCAAGTTTTTACATCTAACTTAACTTTTTTGGCGACCTCTGTGGCGCAGTGGGCGAAGGCCCGCCTGTGACGCAAAAGGTTGCGGGTTCGATCCCCGCGGCGGGACCAATATTTGTATGATCTGCAAATATTTGTCTCGGGTCTGGGTGTTTCTATGTATAATATGTATGTATTTACAAACAAAAGTATTTAAGTAGTATATCAATCATCTAGTACCCATAACACAAACTCTGCTTACTTTGGGGCTAGATGATGCTGTATGGAAAAGTCCAGCATTTATTTTTATTTAACTGTAATTTCTCCTAAGACCCTTAAAAAAAATTGCAGACACTTGGAGAGGAATGCGCATAGTTTTGAGTACTGTGTACAAAAAAACTCTTGACTTACACCAGTAATTCGTTTTGATTTATTTTGTTTTCGTAGTTGCAAAACATCGATTCACAAAATAAGGTGTTTTAATACAACGAATTCTCGTTTTTAATAATTTAACTTTAATGATACGCCAAAAACCGCCGGGCAGCTAGCAACAATTTAAGGTGAAGCTGCGTTTTAGATTTATTAAGAAACTAGTTGAATTTAAAGCTAAGCTATCCCGGTACACATCAGCACGTCTTGGTTTGCTCCAGTTAGAGATAAGTGGGTTTATTGTTGGGTCATAACTGTTTTATTTCTATTTCGTCTTCAATCTGTCGTAAGAAAGACTATTGGGGCCGAATTGAGAATCCAATTTGCATTTACTGACTGACGATATTCGAGTATAGTACTTTACAGTTTATTTAGTTTCGCCTGACACACGTCTTTGAGCTGTCCTGTCCCACTTCCCAGTTTTGTAATGAGCTGATGTATGAATATGCAGATAATGATGTCATAGATAGTTTTAAGAGACTATCTATGACAGGATCTAAGAGGAAAGAGTTCAAAAAATTAAATAAACTTAGGCATTTCAAACGTGTTTGAGAACTTTTTGTTCTCTGATTTTTGATGATGACTAGATCCTTATGATGGAGGACAAGCCAATGATGAAGTTAAATTATTTTATTAAGAAAAAAAAAATCGAATTGAAAATACAAAACTTAAACAATCAAAACATAGCTGATATGGATAATATGGATATGGTTTAATGTTGTCAATTGCATTAATAGCTATCTATAGATTTTAGCTTTCTATCTGTAGATAACTATATAAATGAAATCGGCAATTAACCTATATGCCTCAACTGTGATAATTATCTTCTTCTTCTAATATATAAAATTCTCGTGTCACAGTTTTCGTTGCCATACTCTTCCGAAACGGCTTGACCGATTTAGATGAAATTTTTTGTGCTTATCCGGTATCTATGAGAATCGGCCAACATCTATTTTTCATCCCCCTAAATGTTAGGGGTAGTCCACCCCTAAATTTTATTTTTTATTTTTTAGACAAAAATTTTAATTTCTATTTTTTTATGATACAACATACAAAAATACACACAATCCTCAATTTTCACCCTTCTACGATCAACCCTTATTTTTTAATAGCGATATAATGGAAAAACAACGTTTGCCGCGGGTCAGCTAGTATGTATATAACAATCTTGTTATGTAAAATAAGTAAGTACAAATACGTGTTAATTCTTAAAACCTGTAAGCTTTTGTAGGCATAGAATCAAAATGAAAACATCATCATTTTGACTCGTAATTGAGTCCCCTGAGTCTCGAATTGTGCTAGTTTTCGTACAACTCGTGTAAGCTTCTGTTTAGTGTTGTTGTTACTGGTTCAAATCTCGAGGGGCGACGTCAACGCAATTGCCACGTTTCAAATGTGTAGCACTTGATATTGGGTAAAAGCTGTGTCACTATTAGGCAATGACTGAAGTCTTAGATTTGTGAAATCTTATTGGATGCATTTGGATTGATTTACGATTTTAGGTTGTCGCACGAGCCGAACTTTCAATTTAATAGAGTGGACAAAATTCTTGTTGGTCATTAGTTCTAGATGGACATTTTTGATTTAGGATATTAGTCGTGCAAAGGGGAATTGAGACGGCAGAAGGTACAAGCTAGCCGCATTTTCTGACGTCATCAGTATTTTTTGTATAGAAAAATGACTGCATAAATTAAATGTGCATCAGACTTTATTCTTTGAAACAATTATTTCGAATCAATGTGGTGAAAGGATTCAAAAGCTCCTTCCGTGCACTTTACAGATAATTTTTACACGAAGGCTGGATTTGAGCCTTTGAAGGTTGGTGCCGCTTTTACTAGATCAAAAGTACCTACATGTGACAGCTTTAAAAACTCCGAAACCTCATACGAACTTACATACTTACCAGTTTCCTAATGCCAAATGCAAAATAATGTAATTCCAGCTCCGTTGTACACGTAGTCGAACCTGGGGTACGAGTGGGGGAAGTTTAAACCACAACGTTGAAATATAATCTAGTAGATGTGTGACGAAATACACACTAGGGAGCTTTGTAAGCTAGGATTGTCTTTGTCTAGACGTATTTGGACGTATTTGTCAAATGAACTAGCTATTGACCGGGGTTCGTACTGAACGTGGTGCATCTTGTTATTTTTGCTAGTCGTTATATTTAGTACCTACCTAGATGATATTAGTATTTTCGTAACAAAGATACAAGTTGATACGGATGACCTCTATGGCATGTTGGGCAAGTACATTCACTTCTCGTGTCACACTGTGTTATCAAGAATTTGCACATAAATTTTATATTGACAAACTCGTACTATTCAGTACGAGATTTGTGGTACGAGTTGGGATTTCGTCAAATAAGAGGCTGGCAGTGCTTCGACTAAGACTTCGAGATACAGTCATGATTCAGTTTAATTTCGTTTTCATACAAACTATTTTACCTCGTATAAAAGTAGACTACGTATTTTTCTTATTTCAGTTTAGTATTATCTCCATGTTTATCGTTACCTCGACCTCTTCGTCTATAAACATTTAAAATAGCTTGAAATATAAATAATATATGCAATGTCACGGTTGAAACAGACTGTGAATATATTGCATTGAATTAATGATGCGTGTGTTACAATTTTCATAGAATTTTCACATGTATATTCGCAAATATTCTATAAGGCTTAGCTCTTGAAGCATATTATTATATTCTACATTATATATCTATGAAGCTCACTCTGCCTGATGTTAAGAAATAGTGAGGTTTAAGATGAAGCATGCTTTCCTAGAAGTAACTTATTTACTCTTGATTTGAAGACCCCTATATGCTACTTTTCGGGAAATACAGTACCCGGCAATGAGTTCCACAATTTGGCAGTATGAAAAATTTAGACTCAAAACGCTTTGTACGAACTCTGGGAATAAGTATAGTTTAAGTCTTCAAGGTTCTTTGATCTTAAGTGCGTGTGGTCAGAGGTAGATCCAAGATGTTTGTCAAGCTACATTTAACAGAAGTTTCAATACATTGTCATAATATATAATGGTGTGTTTCTCCAATTAAAATACCTACATGATATTGAAAGACTTAATGGAAAATGACACTTTATTTTATACATAAGTACAGATATAAATGTGAAAAATATTTCAAAACACATTCAGATAAATCGTTTGAGAGACACTTCAAAACCTTTAAAATTGTATTGCATGCCACGTGATATTAAACCTCAGTACCTAGCAATAAAGTTCATTTCTATCTGCACAAAATTTCAGTATAAAATGTAGTAAGTATGACAAAACTATGTAGATTCATCGATATACCTGCTAACAGGCTGCAAACATTTGCCCGCCCGTATCACAAGAGAATTCTTTCGCTTCCGCATTTTACTAAGTAAACGCAACGTGTCTAAAAAACGGTCACCGCTAATTTCAAATAATTTCAAAATGGCAACATTGATAAAACTGTACTACTGGCCAAGTACAAGCCACACACTGTTCCATTATGTACGTGAATGATTTTTTTTTCTAAGTATTTAAACATTATTGTTATTTTCAAAAGCTGTGGAAAACCGAAGTTGTTACTAATTATTATTATGTATCTATGTACCTACATTCACGCATTCAGATAAAAACATAAGTATCTACTAACTTCAACAATTCAAAACCATTTCACACAAATGCTCAGATGACTGAATGAATGGAATGCGCACTATTGACGAGTGATAGGAGTGAGTGGAAGAAGAAGACATGTTGTGCCGACCCCACTTAGCGTGGGATAAGGTCAAGGAGATGATGAAGATGATGATGCTCAGATGACTATTGTACATACCTAAAAATACATCTATTCTATTCTGTGCAAATAAGTACCCACAAAGACATTGCTCATTCAGGTTAGTTATAAAAATACCTCTTCAGTGTCTTTTGTAACTCAGTTAAATCATCATCAGCGTTTTGTATCTCAAGATTATATTTAGTTTACTTCTTCACAACGTAATATTACGGCCATTGTTTCCTAAAAATCTGAATTTCATGGCTGATTTTGTTCAGGTTTGTCTTTTGATTGAGATCCTTTGATGTGACGTCTTTTTCATCTCGTTAGTTGGGACTAAGACTGAACTCGAATTGTATGTACCTACTTTGTAGGAATCTTTAAGAATTTAAACAGTGCTCGTAGGTAACTTTCGCATGGCTTAGAATAATACAGGGTGTAAAAAGACGTCTACCGAAGCCGAAAGGGGTAGGTACAGCATCCCAAAACACAACCAAATCCAAAAGGGTTTTCCGAAAAAATCATTATATCCGGAGAAAACAGCGTTTGAAGATCACTGTTTGCGTATGTACTGGGCGCGTTTTTATACGTAGATTGCTGGATTTTGAGTTTTAATTGTTTTTTTCTTTTATAAATGAAATGATTAGGTAGGTATGGTCTTAATTTGTTGTACTAGTAGCAAAAAACTAGAAAATAAAATAAAATGACGTAGCTAAGTCAAAAGTTTTTTTGAGTTATTTTTCGATAAATAAATATGTTCAGAATCATGGTCTGATTGCAATCCCTCAGTTTTGGGTAGCAGTCTTTTTACACCCTGTATTATTTTAATATACTTAGAGGTAATTAATATTTTTATTACGACTTAAAATAATTGATGCGATACATGGATAATGATGATGCGATAAATGTCAGACACCATTTTTTATGCCGTCAAAAGACTGTGTCAGACACCATTTTTTATCTAGTTTCCAACTCAAACCCATTGATCAATTCAAACCGCAGATAAATCCATCACTTAAAACATTGTTGACAGGTGTCAAACTCTCATATACATTTTAAAGTCGCGCCCTCAATCATCCCCACCTCACCCCTATATTCCATTGATTGAATACAATACTCAAGTCCTTATAAAGATGAGTGTGCATTAGTTACACGAAATTACCCCCAAGTAGGGAAATTTACGGTCAGGCATTACCGGGGGTGGGACGGGGTGCGTATGTCTGGGGTTGAAATATTCATAAGGGAGTTAGTGACACCATCGATTATTGTAATGTTTGATAGGTGCTTGTTGCGGTGTGATCGTGCGGGAAAGTGATATCATCATCATCAGTTTAACCAGGTATCTACTGTACAATCACAAAAAAAAGCGGCTGATGTCACCGTTTTCATATTTAACATTGTCGTTTGATTATACACCGAAAAAATTTAAAGGTTTTCCTCATAAACTTATTCACATAAAAATAAGATTGGAATATAATATAATACTCTTAGTTTTCAGAATTTCCGTACAATGATATATCAATCCAACAATATAAAAATCTCCTTTGAAACTTCAATTGAAGATTAATCTAAGTATTTTTTTATCAACATCCATTTTGCCTATAACATGTTTATCAAAGATAAAATAGCTTCAAATAAAATCCACTTTGAAAAAACAGAACATGTACCAACAAAAACTTAAAACAAGAAATACACACTAAACTCGGAATTCCATTTCACGCAGAAATGGGTCACGAGCGAAGCCAACAAAAGAAACCGCAAAAACTGTAACTACCCGGATATGACGTTCGCTTCACAGCCTGAAAATTTGAGCGATACAACATCGGAACACCGAAACCGGAAAGGCAAATGCGTAATGACCTCCGGGCCGGCCATTCGACCGGAAACACATAAAACCTAACATAATATTCCAGAATACGTTCCAATACTAACGTATGGAACTTTCACTATACCTCCACTATTACTCACACGCGCTCGTATAATGATTAGTTGCTATCTAAATTCAACTCTAATCCTAACATTTTAGAGTTGTTATTCGTTTGCATTTTCTTGTGACGATGAACTCTATGCTCATTTTTAGTAATTGAATGTATTTCCATTTTTGCAATATCATGTCTTATATCAGCGGTATATGGTTGATATTTGTTTAAAAAGCATGTGAAAGGGATATAGGGTTGGTAATGTACTTTCGGGCCAATGGAAATATCGTCCGACGGCGGTGAGTTCCCGCGAATAATGTCGTAAATAATTCTGAAATAGGCTTTATTTATTCCGTACAATAATATATTTTTATGTTTCAGATTGCAAATTATCATAAATATGGCTAGAATTGTTTTGGAGCTTAATTTCGGTCTGTTGCTAGGTTTATTTAATTTTGTGAGCGGTTTATGGGATTTCAAATGAGATTCAGTGTTAAATTTGAAACCAGAAATAAAACTACATTCATAAATACATTTACAAAAAATACACGCAGCAAAAATAGACCCGAGAAAATAACAAAATGGACTTCCTCATCTTAACGCAAAAATAAACCAATAAAACTTGTGTGCTCGACTGTCCGTCAACACATTTCCATTCCCATAAGCCAATAGATGTCTCTATCTTCATCAGTACCCACTTACACACTACCGACAAATCTGTGGTTATAATTCAAGCGAAAATAGTATTTATATTTGACTGCGGAAAGCTCAATTTCATTTAGCAATGTTATGGAAAGTGTCACTCTCTAACCACTTTTTCTCACAAGACTGCTGTACAAACTTGTCTGTCAAGCTAAAGCGATCCTTATCCTTTAGTAATAGAGATTAATTCTCAAAGTTTTGTCAACTGAAGATTAAGTCTTCCTATCCGATGAGGAGAGAAACGGTAAGTGCTCGTAGAGTAAACGTAAACGATAATTAGCTCTATTCGTCTCTATCAGAGAACAGAAGGCTCTATGGCAGTTTTAAGATTATCTAGGAGATAATCGGCAAAGTGCGTGTCGTGTAGAACGGGTTCCGTACTCATTTATCTTGCAGTTTTGGCTCTAGTCAATGTTTTTGTACTCAGATTTTTGCAAAACTTGTCATCTTACAAAGAAAAGTAATCTATCATAGCTTTTACTTACTTCATTCTGTGTATTTTATTGTTTTTTTTTCTGTGTGGCACAAAATAAACTATATTATCTTATCTTATCTTATCTTTTTGTATTCAAAAAAGTAAACAGGCTCACGCTAAACAACATTTATTTAAATGAGTAGTCAGCGCACGATGAAACATACAAAAATAATTCAACTTTTTGAAAGTAGAATTTGACAACCTCGTGCAAGTTCGATTCTCGAATGTTTGCTTGGCAGCGCAGATTTTTGGCATAATTCAGTGATTAATTTAATATATCTAGAGGTTTTACCCTAGGCTGCATTTCAGTGAAGGAACATTTAATCTAATTATTCAAAGCACAGTAACGAAGAGCAGTAGTGCAACTACCAAACAAGCGGCTCTACCGCAAAGAAATATGAAATCGCCACATGTTAATGTTTCATCACGATGATTCCCTTCACCGTTTAAAGCTCTTGTTGTTGCGCATATCAGTTTTTCGAAGCGAAAAATCCATTGATTTTATTACAGAACTTGGTATTTCTACTCTACTCCTCGGGGGTTCAGTTTGTGTTGTTTTTTTGTTCTACCAGTAATTCTTCTAACGAAACATTACACTGTACATTAAGTGAGTTGTGATCGCGATAGTTGAAAGACTTCGTCATCGTATTTCGCTACTGGTAAGTAAAGTACTGTGCTGTTGGTTTACGTCAGTGCTTCAGTTGGCATTTCGATAATTACGTCCGAAGTTAATCACGCCCGCCGATGTTATAGGCGTCGTCGTGCCGTAATTGGCGGAGCTTACCTACTGTTTACCGGTGATTTACATTCGGAAAAATGAAATATATGGACTTTTGTGATAAATACGCCCTGTGCGAGAATTTTACTTACTCGATCACGTAGCATATCAAACTTAGGCCTTTACATCTATATTAGATGATTTATACAGCGTCAGGAGGCAACCTATGACGCTGTAGGCAACCTAGGACATTGTTTGAGATGGAATAGGCTTGCCCAGCACCTAAACCATCCGATCGATAAGTAAGTAATTTGATAAAATCGATCGCTTAAACGCAGATTATAATATTTGAATTATAAAAACATAATAAAATAGAAAATCTACACGAAACTAGCTGCGCTCCCGCGGTGTGACCCGCGGTCCCTCGGGATTTTTTCATTTTTTCGGGATAAAAAGTAGCCTATGTCCTTCCCTGGGATACAACCTTTAACTATGCCAAATTTCAGCTTAATCTGTTCAGCGGTTTGGACGTGAAAGCGTAACAAACAGACAGAGTTACTTTCACATTTATAATATTAGTATGGATATACACGAGATCTCAACAGGAGAAAGTTATATAATTTGCAAAGCTACTATTTTAGAACAAGTATGCTTTAGAAATAAGTTTAATGAGTGAAATTCGGAGAAAAATAAAATTGATTCGACTCTTCGTTGTCGTCCTACGACCTACTTATTTTCAATTTGGCTTTGATCTGTACTAGATGATTTAATCATTTACATAGACGCCGTTTACACAATACCATTCAAGCACCATTCTTATGATCTTGCCACAGAATATTAGCCTTGCTCCGTTTACACGATGCCATTCAAGCACCATTCTTATGATCTTGCCACAGAATATAAGCCTTGCTCCGTTTACACGATGTCATTCAAGCACCATTCTTATTATTTTGCCACAGAATATTAGCCTTGCTCCGTTTAGTTTGAGAAAGCACGAGGCAAGAATGGTATGCCATAATGGCATCGTGTAACCAGCGTCATAGCATCAGAAAGCAACATATGCCGACACTCAACGCGACGGTGTAGTGCCACTTTGACAAAATACTACAAGTTTATATTAAGTAAAGTATATAAAACATTTCAGTGAGAGTAAGTTTTTATTCCTCTTGTTACGAGATAAAGTTAACGATTTCTTTATAACTGTCCCGAAGTTCAAGATCTTTGTATTGGGCACCACTCATAGGATGCTTGCAAACAAAAGTAAACTTTATCGCCTATGAACAAGTTTCATAATCACCTGGACATTACATTTAACCAAAGGAATGTATTTTCTCCTTGCTCTTGAAACATAAAACGATATAATCATAGTGATTATTTCCAATTTGATTAATTGAGTTATCTTAGAAATTAATTGGAGCCGTGTTGGTCGAATGAGGTTGTGCCTCGACTTTCAATCCGAAGGTCCTGGGTTCGAATCCCGACCATGCATTAATGGATTTTTCGTTCGTAAAATTTATATGCGCTATAACACGAGCTCTTAACGGTGAAGGAAAACATCGTGAGGAAACCCGCAGCTTAGTCAGCTCCACACGTATCGACGTCATCTTTCCTGTAGGCGGCTGATTAAGCTGAGAGGATGGTTTAGGTGCTGGGCAAGCCTATCCCATCTCAAACAATGTCCCAGGCACTACAGCGTCCCGTTTAGTGTAAGCATGGATTGCCTCCTGACGCTGTATAAATCATCTAATATAGATGTAAAGGCCTACGTTTTTAATTGGAAACCCTGATTACAGTAAAAAAATCAAGACTTTATAAGCTGACTCCAAATTTTATGAGACAGACCATGATTGTGTATATTATCTAAGCTAGTAACATTGACAAGGGTCTACCACCAGGTAAAGATAGGTGAAACCTTTGCTTGTATAAGTGAGAGTGTCTATAGACACTGCTATTATTCTGTGGCCGATCCCTAAACTTGTAATTGTTCGGGAACCCCCGAATTTCCTAAAATAATCGGACATTTGTAACTTTCGACCTCATTCTTTATTGCTTTCCAGTTCTGCATTTAAATTTTAAATTATTGGAGACTATGTAGTTATTTCTCGTGACTTCGTCCGCATCTGAGGTCGTCATCATTTGACGACCTCTGTGGCGCAGTGGGCGATGGTGATGTAGAGATTGCACTGGAATAGGTTAAAAGCAGGTCTCACGCGAGTGAAGTCGCGCGGGGAAACTGTAACGCATTTATAAAATAAGGAAAGAAATAGATAGATAGATAGATAGATATCTTTATTTCACAGAAAAATGTAACATTCGTCATTTAGTAGTGTTTCTAAGCCCGTTATAATATTTATTTATTTGCACCAGAAAAAACATGTTTTACATACAAAAATACAAAACAGTAGAAAATATAGGTAAAGTTGCAAAATACACACAACAATAATATTTAATCCATAAAATTATATTAATCAAAAAGTTTAAACGAAGTTACACTTTATGTATTTTTAGAAAGAAAAATCCGGAGACTGCTTATAAACTGAAATCAAGACGAATTATTCTGTCGATGTAATTTTATATTTGTAAACACTTTCATAAATTAAATGTAAAATATCTGATGGAGAATGGCAAAAGCAAAGAACGAACCCAGTGGACGAAATCGGGCTGCAGATGATGACTATAATTCTGAAAAATGTTTTATCGTTCTGAAAAATAATTTCTCATAAATAAACTGTAAAACGAAACCTTAAGCCCGTGTTCGTAGCACTGCGGGCTACGACCTCGTAGAGGCACCTACGATTTGCTACGAAATTCTTCGAATATCTTGGAATTCTCGGTTAAGTTCTTACCGAATTTAAACCTGTGTAATAGTAGAAGTTACAAATACTTTGTATTCAAGTTTAATTAGTTGTTTGTAAATTTTGATTCTGTGGGCATGTATCAAATATTATGTTTGGACATGCCTCTGACTACCCCCCTTAGTCATCTTCAAAGGATCTGGAATCAGGAAACAAACAAACAAATCTTTCCTCTTTATACTATTATTAGTGTAGAAAACATGTTTTTTTGCTTCTCCTGTAAAGTTGTGTTTTTGCAGTTAGCCTCCATCCTCGATACCGTCCGAAAAGGAACTTCGTTCCAAAAATAAACATTACTTTTTAAGAGCATATGATGCTTGACAGAACATACATACATAACTCTCCGTAGTGCTCTTTGGTAGGGATAAACAAGGAGATTCCACTTGATACGATAATGACACACAAATACGCAACGCGGATATTCAGATCTAAGTAATAAGAGACTCAAGTGAATTTAAAAAGTGCAAGAAAGAGAGGCTGACATAAAAGACGGATGGTGATACCGGTCTGAGATGATAATCAGTTGGTTTCAGTAGCAATATGCAAGTCCTTCATCCCTTCATCCAGACCGAAAGTCATCGACCCCTATCTGATATGTGAAGTGTAGCGTCAACATCTATTGCATTTCAAACGTGATTTGATTCTGTTTGTATTTCAAGCTGACCGGCGCATAAACAGAAGCAAAGGACGTGTACAGTTGTTCTATTTCACGAAGGCAGGTAGGTATTAAGTGGGTGTATAGATGCACATGCACGTTGTTGCTGTGTGCGTAAGCTCGGCAACGCGCCATGGACGAATGAGCGCTCAGTATCGCTTACGCACACAGAAACAAATCTACACACACAATTATGACAAACCCGTCCTTGTGAGATATACCTGTGCGCCACGTAGTATATTGGGTCCCGTAGGTATCGCACGATCATAAATTGATTTCTCGTGATTCCCTTCAATATTTTTATCATAACATTTCATATTTGATTTCACGAGGAACAGAAACAGAAATATTTTCAATGTACAAGTTTTGAAAGGAAAACATTGATTTGCATAAAAAAAACTAATTTTTACTTATTATTTTATTACATAAAGTACGTTTGGTAATATATTGGTATTCTTAGCTTTTAAACTATTCAACATTTTGTTAGTTTTCTACATAAATTTACATATTCCGAGTTTAATTCACTCCAGTGTAGGAGTTACGACTCGCAAAAAATAGGCTATCATAAAGTTTCGTTATATATTTTAGCTTAGTTTAATTTATTATTTTGCTAAATATACACAATCCATTTTATTATAAATATGAAAGTTACCATGTCAATCTGTGTGTTACCTTTTAATGGCATTTCAGGAAATAGGCTACTTTTAGAGACAGCTAGTCAATGACAAAATGGCGAAAAACTCGAGAAAATCTCGACAGATTGTTAATAAGTATTAGGTATATTTTGAAGGAAAAAAGAATTCGACATCGCATAAAAATTGGCTTGAAAACATAGTTCTGTGGTTTCGAGCATGAATGTCTAACTGAGTGGCAAGTATTAAAATACCTAGGCTTACTAATAAAAGTGGTCTTCAATTTTTGAGTTTATATCTATCATAACCTTACGCCACGTTTATTAGTAAGGCAACAAAGAAAATAGAACACAAAAAAAGTGGGCGGCGATGAGCTTGCAAACTTTCACATAGAAATTCTTCAAAACTGCAAAACTTTCAAAGTGATCCCAGCGGTCCTACTGAATAAATGCTTTTTGACTTTGACTTTGACTTTGAAACATTGTCAAAGTAGGTATTTCTAAATTGAATTAGACACAGCTTACAATACCTTTACCAGATATCACAAAACTATTTCAAGATAACTAGATAGGGCAGCAGATTTTCGTGAGTCTGACCTGAATATTCTTCAAACTGTTCTGAACTGTTTTGAAATTCGATCACACTTTAAACTTTTAAAAGTTTTCATCACGTCTTCAATAAGAACCTGTCTTGTAAAGTGAGTTGATCCACTGGAATCGACCGAATAGGATTTGGGAACATTTTGAACGTCATCAGAACTTAAATGGGTTTGTATAACAGGATGGTAGGTATATGTTGGTAGAAACGAAGATATTGATGAATAAAAAAACATGTTACAACGGAGAGAGAGACTGACGATTCATCTCATCATCAGCCAGTCGTGCCACAGGTCGTGCGTAATAGGGAATATAGACTACAATACATTTTGTCATGTTGATGCTGTTATTAAAAGTTCACAATAAATAGTTATTCCATGATTTTGAATTGTGATATTGAAATGATGATTTTGAAAAGTGATAATACACTAACATGTATGATTTGAAATAAATTATTTTATAAAATTTATTGTTTTTAATTTTTTTTCTAAGTTAATTCCAAATTATCCTAATAATTCTACAAAAATTTATTCAGCGAGTTGTAGCCAAGGAAAATTATCCAGCAACTCTAATGTTGAGCAAAAATTGTTTTTAGAAAAAAATCTGTACGCCACAGTTATCGGACTCTTCAGACTAAATAAAAAAATACCTAGTTTTATAATATATGAATAAAGTTTCGAAAAATGGATTGTTTCTCCCGATCTCCGAGTCCATGAGTTTCTATACATCCAAGTTTATGAAATAACCTCAGTTTTTCAACCGGACAATAATTCAGTTTTCAAAGTTTGCTCCAAATACATTATTTAAAGCGGTTCTGAAACTTCTTCCTACGTTTAATGTAGAGTGTTCTTTCATTGCATTTCAGAGTCCCAGATACAATACCTACAAAGTTACAATGAAACTCGTCTTTATTTATACAGAGGTAAAGTTCAGTTTTGTTTGTAAAAGTTTTACCGCAAGATGCCAAATTAAGCCAAGATGTGAAAGCGTTATTTATTTATCACAGCGATTCGCTACG
The DNA here is from genome assembly GCA_951394285.1 of Epirrhoe tristata. Taxonomy (NCBI): domain Eukaryota; kingdom Metazoa; phylum Arthropoda; class Insecta; order Lepidoptera; family Geometridae; genus Epirrhoe; species Epirrhoe tristata. The sequence goes on from OX596153.1 coordinate 380,724, forward strand.
GCTGTTATTGGGCTGTTCTCTGCGAGGGTTTGATGGATGTTATGTCTTTTTGTGTTTTTATAGGTTTTGTGTAACAACAGCTGTATAACGCAGTTTTTGGGCTATTACAGGAGAATTACCTGAATTATGAAGTCGACAACGAGGTAGCGATGGAATGACGACACTGATAATGTATCGCCACTTTAACTTAATTAACGGTGTGTTTCATTACAAATTCGAGTCGAGATGAAGTCCAAATATTGTAATGTGTAAGATTCTTAAGTCTTAAAGGAGTAACTAACAAGGTCGGAAAAAATTCAAGAAAAAGGATCAGGCTCGGATAAGTCTGCCTGCGACCACATGAAGTCAAAATTGGTTCATCTGTTTGGAAACCACGATGCCACAGAGAAAGAAATATACATAAACTGATGATACACATGTTTTAACATCCATTTTACGTCGGGTTTAAAGAACGTACGTACATATTCGTATCGCGCATCGTAAACCCCGTCCATTCATTTTACTTCTATGCCAAACGATTTAAGCGTTTTGTAGGTTCAAAAAACGGTTCAAAACGAAATGGATTTATTCTTCTTTTAAAATACAGTTTCACGTCGAGATATATGTAAATATGACGGTTTTCGGGCTTAAACGTTTTTGAATAAAGTACTTTACTGCTCGTATGTGTTTTGGCCTTGTGGCATGTACTAATCTAGAATCTATCCGAAGGTAAAGTTTGAGTTACATAATGTGCAATTGTGTATCCAGTTCAGTAATACTCGTCTGAAAACAGAAACAAAATAATAAAAAATAAAAAATACCTAACAAATCCACTCCAGTTATGCGGTTCTTCAAGAACCGCAGTAATTAAGTAATTATCCTTTTTTTTTACTTAGTCATAGATACCTACGTTTATTCACCACTTTGGCACATAATACAATCACAAAGTTAAAAGGTACAAATTTTGGTAAGTACCTAATAAATGTGGTACAACATACATCATGTACAACACCTTCATCTGTAGTCTAATAAGCACTTATCAAGGAGATACGTCCGTACTAAAACATTGAATGCAGCGTGGTTAAACTTTGCATATCGCTGTTTTGGTCCCGGCTACAAAATGCTCTTGCCTCTGAAATTCAATTGAGATCCACCTGACGGTAAAGTCATTGATTTTGTTTCTTTGCATTCAGAAATTCACTGACAATATTTTCTAAACCTTATTCACTCCGCGGCAACTTTTCCGGATTTTTGAACGAAATTCCGCTTGTCTCTGCCCGCTGCCTGCCGGGGCAATGGGCTTGAATCATATATATAGGATGTACTAGATAGAACTTTAGAGTAATTTGAGTGTCTTCACTTTTCAACACATTCATGGACAACTATTGATATGTTTTAAACGTAGAATAGTGCTGTACATTTCTTATCGATAATCACATTAAAAAGATTTAATGAATTTTTAGAATTGTCTATTCTATAGGTATTCTTTTATTACTGTAGAACGTAATAAAATTTTAATTGCTATAATGGTTTTTTATTTTGGTTATAAATAAATAATGCAGGACTTTTCACACAGCATCATCTAGCCCCAAAGTAGAAGAGCTTGTGTTGGTAGGTATGAAAATGAAAAAAAAATTGAAAATGAAAATATTTTTTTTTTTATTACAATACTCAACTTATTACAATACTACAATACTCAGTACAATAACAGAAAAATAGGTAGAAACACAGTAGCAATAATAATCATTAGATATTACTACCTAACCTATCAAGTGTCGTACACAAATATGTATATAAATATTCATTATTTAATTTGTAACTAATACAAAGGATGCCATTCACGTTTTATACAAGGCTGGGCCCAAAAGTCAAAAGTGCCGGCCAAGAGACTTGGTGCTATATTGAAAATTACTTTGATTGACTTCTTCAATAGTCACAAACACAAACATTTGCGTTTATGGTATTAGTAGGTAAGCAGGCACTTAACTTGTAGATACTTTATCAATGAACTGCTTACTCGATCTTCGTCGATATTTATGGCAGAAGATGTATTTACTTACATCATAGTCAGCTTTCGTTTTTTAGGTAATTTCTGAAAATAAATAATTGGATATTAACTTTGTAAGGTAGATACATAGTGTAAAATTAAAGATTTAACCGATTAACAGACTGCTTACCTGGTATTCCTCGATATCTATAGCAGTATTTGTAGACGCACCATAGCCAGAGGCCAGAATGTCTAGCTACGAGCTTTCTTTTTCTGGGTAATTTCTGAAAATAAAGAATCCATTATTGAGGGTAGGATCCGTATCCAGTTATCCACCTTTAATTCATCAAACGAACCATTGAATTGAGCTTTAATAAAGAAACAAGCATGAAAAATAGTTACCTATTAAATTCAAACTTGCCTCATCTTGTGTAACTCAACTGGCTATATTTTCCCCATCTCAAAAATGCCTAAAACGCTGAAAACTTCTTCAGAAGTTTTCACTTAAAATTACTTGATATTTTCGTACTTACAGGTTTGCACGACAAAGGTTGGTTTGGAAATATTGTGGGCACTGCATATGAATGCAGAATTTTTCGTCCATATCCTTCACGATAACATGATTTTTCAAAGTGTAAGGAACATATTCTTGTGTATTGTGTAGGACTCCATTCTTCGCCTTTCTTGATATTTTTGATCCACGATTTTTTTAAATCTAGGTCAGCTGGAAACCTATTTCCAGAAAGTAAAAATGAAAAGTTAATAGTTATGTGCCTAGTACCTACACAAAAAAATTATTAATATCGATAAATATGTCGACACAACTACAGCACTATTGCGCAGCTATGGAGTACAAGAAATGTCAAAAAAGGAATGTAAATTTCGCTAGAATGAAAATTCTAATTGAGATTATCCAAATACACGCATGAAATCGATGTAAAACGATGTTAAATGATGCAATGATACAATGTTTGTAAAATAGCTTCCGTAATTCTAAACACAAACGTATTTTTCACTGGTATGACTTACCGATGAAAATAAATATTTGCTTCATTCTCCCTAAGCACACCCAATTTGCTTCGACATTGTGGATCAGCACAAGACATCATTGCCAAACTAACACCATATCACAAACACAGTCCAAAAAAAACATTCATTTAGGAGAAAACCCGTAATTTTTCACCGCGAACTTGGTAACCAGCTGGTTAGTAAACAAGAAAGCTCTGATGTCAAAGTGGCGCGCTGCGTAAAAAATCGCACGTAAGTATCTATCGCGACCGCTCTTTTTAACACAGGCAAAATGGGCCATAGAGTGACGAGTATGACAGAAAATGTTCATAGTTCAACTTGAAATGCGAAATCTATCTGTACCAAAAAGGTACCATGCTAAATCTATGGCTTGAATAGTTACAACTTGCATGGCGAACACTCGCATAACCCTGTATTTTACTTGCTCCTGTTTTTCAAATGGCTTTTATAACTTCGCAATGTTTTTCCTAGTCTCATCGTTCTTTTACAGGGACTTCAGACGCACAGCTGATTATCATCCTCACCTATATTCCACTTATTAGAACTAAGCGCTTCGAAAGTTCATCATAAAAAATAAAAAAAATCATAAATAATTATAATTCACTTTTCTGCTATTCCAATGTCATGTAAATATGCAAATTATTAAACAAAAGTTTTAGCAAATTATAATTCACTTATCTTTATTAGAATAAAAAGGTACTGAAGATACCATTCAAAGCCAGTATCTTTATAAACTTTCCATCCCCGAGAAACATCTAATAAAAACCTCTTTTCCACTTGGCAACGCTTGTAAATCCGGCTTCCGCGCGAATTTCTACAAAATCCAGTGCACCATTCCTCAAGCGATATCTCCTATCACCCAACTTGACATTGCATTCGTTTTCAAATTCCGAATCGGGATGTTTTGTTCGTTCGTTATCGGTTTTCGATCAGTGCGGCCCGAGGCGTTGGATCGCACGCACGTGTCGGTCGATCTCCGGGATCCCGCGATTTGTTTACTGAAAACAACACGTGATAGTGTACTTCGAATGCAGTTGAATGGATGTTAGATTTTTTATTGAAGTGAGATAAAATTTTAGTTTGTGCATTCAAAATTCGTGTTCAACGTGTTTGAAAACTTTTACTTGTTTTTGTGCTTTGCTTTAAAAACGTTCAAGCGCGTTTTTCTTTTTGTTTGAAGTGAATAAAAGTTCTATCATAATAATAATGCATAAAATAATTATAAACTCAATATAAGAATTACATTTATTTCCATATAGAAATGAGATCACGCTCTGACATTTCTCTAGAGAGTCGATTGAAAAATTTCCGTCAAATTCTTTCGACGATATTGAAAATTCTTGGTTCAAATATTCAGTGAAAAAGTTCAAATAGTTCGTAAAGTGGACATTATTAAGCATTTTGAATTTCGTAGTGACAATTTAACTCGTTTAAAATGTAAAGCATTTGTTTCAAAGGAACATTTATTTGTGTTCGGCTGAACTCTCGATTTTGTTGGTGATAAAAATATGCGTTGGACAGCGCATTTGGACGTGGTGATGGCAGGTGGTGGAAAGCTGGTGATGTGGCTGGTGTTCCTTCTGGCTGCAGGGATCCAGGGCTATGTTGAGACGGAAGAGTTCATCAGTGACCTGGATAAGCCTGGTAAGTTCTGGTTTATAGTAATTTCATATTTGGACGTTTCCATACATCGCTCTATTTCCCATACATAACTACACGAGTTCAGGAGACGAACTATGCCTACACTCAACGGGACGGTGTAGTGCCTGGGATAATGTTTGAGTTGGTATAGGCTTACCCAGCACTTAAACAATCCGCCTAATCGATCGTACCCGTATAGGAAATACTTTAATTACGTGTGGAGCTGACAAACCTGCGTTACACACATAACATTTTAAAAATATATAAAAGAGCGAGATAAGAGAAGAGATAAAGTAAAAGTCAAAAAGCATTTATTCAGTAGGACCGCTGGGATCACTCACACAAACGTCTTAAAACTAGGTGATTCTACTCCTGTTCCTTCGGACCAAAAGGAAGGACCTAAAGGAGAGACTTGCCCAGCAGTAAAACTCGATAGGATTAATATAATTATAATAATAAGAATCGGAGTTTGTGATAGAGCAATCAATCATATTCAAAAGCGTTACATGGAGTTTAATCAAAAACCGTCAGGTTTACACGCAGTGCTCATCAAATGGTTATTTTATGTTAATTTCCAGCTATTTTTACCGTCAGCCACTCCTCATTAATCATTGCTTAAATCGTACATGCCTATTCACTTAAAGCAAAATATTTGAATTTCTGAAATTGGGACGAATTCAGACGATTTGCTATTTCCGTGATGTTTTTTGTCTTATTAGCGTTTAATGGAATAACAGTGTTTAATTATATTGTGACTTACATTTTACAAAATAAAAAATTATCTCGACATGAAATCAATTACTCAAGATCCTTTAAAGATGTCGCAATCAAAATATATGTCACATTGATTGTATAGAAGTCAATACAGTTAAGTATGAAATTCCATCGCTGCCAATTAAAATACTAATTGGTTTTCTTTCGATATTTGAAAGTTACTTAAATAAAATCACGCCTTTTCCTGTAGAAGTAGGCAGAGACCACGGATTTCCACTTGCTAGGATTACTGGCAGCGTAACTTCGGCCATCTTATACGACATGACAGTTTCATTAAGAACATTATACAAGTGGAAGGAAGAAGAGGAAGAGGAAGACTGAGGATAAGTTACAAGAGCCAAGTGAAGGAGAAGGTAGCTGTCATGTCGTATAAAGGTCAAGGAAGCAGCCCTGGAAACAGATACATGGAGAGGAATTCTTCAGTTGTGCCGATAAGGAGTAAATCCTTAAATAAGAAGAAGAAGAACTTCGACGAACGAATAAGCTCGACGACGAGCGCTTCAATAATAATTTTGATACAGTTATTCGTTTATTGAAAATGCATGACCACTTTGCTATAGCCCTATTCCCTTTTTATCAGTGGAAACCGTTTGAAACGTAACTTCAAAATATTGTCACCTAATTGTAGTCCCGCGAATAGCCACAGTATTTTGAACAACAGTAGTTGAATTGCAGGTACTTGTGACCACTTGGACAAAATAAAATGTGCGTCGTTGTTCAATACAAATAGAGATCTATAGCTATGTAGATAGGTATAGTTTTTTGTTTGTGTTAATAACTAGGCCTTTGCCCAGCAGTGGGACATTGAGGGCTAATATAATAATAATAATAATAACTATGTAGGTTGTCTCTGGATAGTATGTATGTGTGAGTGAACGGATCGCAATTCAGCGACTTTTTGATGTATAAACGAGAACATAGTGGAGATAAAAAAAAATGTTCTAAGACTGAAGTTTTAAAACTGAACTTTATGGTTTTGTCGTATCATATATACTTTCAGATCAGGGTAGTAAAAGGATTTTAATAAATAATAAATAATGCTGGACATTTTCACACAGCATCATCTAGCCCCAAACTAAGCAAAGCTTGTACTATGGGAACCAGATAACTGATATACTACTTTTATACTTTTTGCTTGTAAATACATACATATTATACGTAGAAACACCCAGACCCGAGACAAATATCTGTAGGTCATACAAACATTTGTCCCGCGGCGGGGATCGAACCCGTAACCTTCTGCGTCGCAGGCGGACCTTCGCCCACTGCGCCACAGAGGTCGTCTAAATAAAAAAAAAATCAGTGCACGCAGAGGCTCTTTTTGTGCTCCACGCAAATTATCGAACTTTTTAGATTCTACGACATTCTGATTCCCTTTCATTCTGACTTTTTTTGTTAATTATTGATATTACAATTTACACGATTCATTATTATGTTGGTAAATGATTCCATTTTTCAGCTCGCCATTTTCAATTTCTTGTAGAACGACCGAAAGATCAATGGATTTCTTGTTTCTTGTAGACTACGTATTGTTTTTTTTTATATTTTTCAACACACTTGCTCATAAAGTGGCTCTATGGTCACCGCAATTAGGCACATAATGACACCCATAATCAAACTGTGACTTTTTCATTACTATAACTCACTAGTGAGTTATAGATTTTTTTTTAAATTTTATGGGCTGAGTTGCTTTGTTCTTAAAAAAGTTTTTATTCAGAAAAAAGATCGTGTTCAATAGAACAAATAAATTAATGTTCCTATTGCTTGCTCATTTCATGCAACTTCTTATTTAAATAGATAATTTTAACTCGTACGTGTTTAATAAATAAAACTTTCACTCAAATATTACCTTTTTTTTTCTATAATAAAAGAAAACTTTAAATTCCCCATTTTGTACGTGGCAGAATAGGCCGCAAACCCTATGCGCGGCGCGGAAATATAGTCTGTGGCCGATCGCAATGCGCGCGCATAGGAAAACTGATTAATTTTTCCCGCAATAGCGAAACATTTTTCACAACTCATTTTCACTGTTGAAAATGAGTTTTTATTGTTATTTTATTCACAAGTGTGTTGAAAAACGTCGTATGATACACGTGTGTATTGATGATTACCGTCCTCGGTTCTGTTAAGAGCCTCGCCTAACGGCTCGGCTCTCAAATAACGCCTCGGCGGTAATCACCAATGTTACACACTAGTACCATAATGTACTATTATTCCTTCTGTTTGTCGAGTACTGTGCTAGCTACAAACGTCCCCATTGCATTTATTATGCGCGCTTTACAGGAATGGTATGACGCCGTGCTCTAGCGTCTCTTGCACCTAGGTACATGCACAAAGTGGTTAAATTTCCGTAGTGTGCTCAGACCTTTACTTCTGTACAACATTATTTATACAGAATCAGGCTGCGTTCACACTAGCGTATTTTTTTTGAACTCGATACCGCGTGAGGATTGATTACTGGTTATTGGAATTTAATAGTTAAGTCACTTGATTTAGGGTATATTTTTATACCTACGCCTTTCAAGTGCTAAGCTTTAAATAAAGTGGCAGGCAAACGAATGTCCCAAGAATTATAAAACTAATTTCAAATACCTACATACATAATATGGCAAACAAAGCATCTTAACGAATTAGTATTCTAGGAAGCGTCAATGGGCTCGACCCATCACGAATTTTATAGCTTCTTATGTTAAGCTGTTTAATTAAAAACAACAATTTTCAAATATAATCTGTAGATGTTGTCGAACATTTTAAACTTTCATCATATTCATGATGAAACGTTCTTTCTAGGAAAAAATTCATTAAAAGTCTGAGAAGGATCTAAGATCTGAGAAGGAGACACACTCAAAATTAAATATTGAATTTCTCACACGTCATTTTTAACCCCTACACAAAAAGAGCTGTGCTATAAGTTTGACGTGTCATCTGTCTGTCTCAAGTGATCTGTCTAGTCTAATACTCGTATTTATGGATGAAAACCGGTTCAAGTTTATTTGGAAGGTATCTAAAGATGTCTGAGATATTAAAAAAAAATAGTTCAGTCGTTTGAATGCGTTGAGTTTTTATAAATTTAGACTTATTAGCATATTTTTCATATTTGTATAAGTACCTTTATTTTCCAGAAAAACACAATAATCTTCTCGTAAAAAGTCTTTAAAAGGGTCGTGAACCTTTAGCGCTCGATTTGTCAAATAGCAAGATCGCAAAAAAGTCCCGCTGTGACGAAAGCAAATAAATACTCAGATTTTCCTGTTTGTAATACATTTTTCATTAAAATATTTTATTATTTCAGCGTTTCCTTAAATTTTGGGGTTCTCTAATCTCAAATTAAAACGATTAAGCAATTTTTCGGTCATTTAGTATCAACGGTTAATCAAATTAATTTTTGTTAACATAACATTTATTTTACGCCGGTTTTACATTTTGATACAATCCTGATAATGTATTTTTGTGTAAGCTTTGCTTTAATTCCACGTTTGTTTTCATTTCATTTACTCGTTTATTATCATGTGCTTTCTACGTTTGAGGATTGCATTGGCATCTTATGAGTCTGTAAAAAACAACATGTGAGACTACAAAAATTCTTTAATACAGCAAAAACTGTTAAAACTACAATATTTTTTTCAAAGAACCAATTAAAAAAGATTCACGACTAGTAGAAGCGTTGATGGTGCACACGCAGAGCTAAACTAGTTCATGTTGCCAAAATCATACAAACATACTGCTGTTTCAAGATATAAGATTTAAACGGCTAAATAAAACTCTTCAAGATAAATTTTGATGATAATATAGCCAATTCTTACTAACCATTGTGAGGATAGTCTACGCTATGATAGAACATGTGCAATACAAACATTATACTTAGATGAAATTCATAATCCTTTGCTAGCCATCGGATAAAAGTACGGAACCTTACATTAGGTGGTGACTCGCACTTGACCGAGTTTTCATTTCAATTTGCCTATACAATGATCCATTATCTCCGAGCCAGCGGTAATTTGTCATGACCCCGTATTCTAAACAAAGGCTCGACTTCAAAGCGCTAATCTGAAATGGGGATGGGTGTCGCGTATCACCCATATTCTAAAACGTGCTATAATTATGATTTTATGTTTTCGGTAGTTTTTAAAGATGGATGGAGTGAGAGAGCGAGATATATGATATAAAATGGGGAGAAAAAGAGTGAATGTAGTGATGGCGGATAGAATAGTAGTGACGCCATTTTCATTTTTCCTACAATACGTTTGTTAGCAGGTAGAAAATGCCTTCGGCATTACGCTCGCCAATTGTGCAATATTTTTGTAATTTTGTGCAATAAATAAATATAGAGCTCAGCGTAAGAGGATTAACCTGTTGTGCCAACCTCTCATCAAAGTGGATAAATAGGGCGATGGGTTATTTTTTTGTATAATACTCAAAACATTTGTTACTAATGTTGACAACTAGCTCATACTTATGAACTTATGTTTTGCCTTAATAAAAAAAACATTTATCCACAAACTGCGCTTGCTGGTTCTTCATTATAATTCTCATTATGGTAGTCGAGAAGAAACATGAGTAGAACCACTTAGCTCTTAGGACCTTAGAACAATATGATCTGAATTGCTCTACTGAATAGACTTCTTGGTAAATTGCAAAATTGCTGTCTTCTTTTGGAATAACAATAATTATTCGCTTGGATGTCATCTGGTACCGCTTTGATGTAAACACGCCTAATCTCCCGGAAGCAGTCGCGTTATTGAAATTACTCACATTTTGTTCTACAAAGTGTCTTGTTTCAAGTCAAATAAAAAAAATATTTCCCTTACACCTGGCAATTACATTTGTTTCCTTATAGACAAATTATGGGGTTTTCTACTAAATGTTACTCGACCCCGCGTGAAAAATGAACAATTTTCAGGGATAATCCAAGGAAGCTAACTTTGTAATTTTCTAAATATCCAAATCTAAATATTCTCCTATCTTTGTTTGTCTTTTGTAATGTCCTTGTGGTGTACAATAAAATATTTTCTTATTATAGATATAATCTCTCTATTCAGCAGCTAAACGCCATCATCATCTCTTTACCCAAAATAGCATTCGCTATACATACCTACGTGTATAGAATAAAAAGATTACAGCTTCAGACGGCGTCTCCGTCTACACTATAGGTAATATCGGGACTGTTGCTAAGACCCTAAGCTGGGTGGTGTGGTACCATGGTTATCAAAAATCTGTAATATAACTATTAGATATCCTCCGTCAGAACCCAGAAAATAGGTATAAAAAATACCTACTATTAATTAAATAAATCTTAACTTCAGAGAGTCGGTACCTACAGATTTCAAAAACAAACTGAAAATTCCGATGTAAAATAACATAAAAACCGACGTCCAATTCCAAGGAGTACCTATTTGTAAAGTGTCGATGGCGAAACTTTAATAAGTTCAATACTAACTTGGAAGGTCCCGCTCGAGTTTAAAAGTATTGAAATCGTGACCTCTGTAGGTAAAAAACAACTAATTCTAAGGCTAGGAAGGCATACAGAAGAAGATTTTTACGTAGGTTTTAAAATAGCATATTGTTTAAGAGGTCATGAAACTCTATATTTATTTGAGATAGCTTGGTCAAGGCTAAACATTAAGGGCCTCACTAATAAACGTTGTTTAAAGTTATTCCTCGGAATAAAATAGGAATAACCATACATTTTGACAGTTTACACTCAGGAATAACTTTATACCACGTTTATTAGTAAGGCTGTTAGTATTGATAGATCGAAAAGATACGTCAAGTGCACAACTATAGCCTCTTTATGGCGCACTTATAATCTTTTCACCACACTGGTTCGAAAGAACTGGCAACTGAAAAAGTGTCAAGATAAAAAGATCAAATTACTTTCTGTTTAAATAATTTACAAGTGATTATTATTGAATTTACTATCTCACACAATCGCAGCACAGAGTTACATTAAATGAGATGTAACCGGGATGTACCTAAGTATATCTGGGGCATACTGGAGCAGTTATTAATAAGCCCAGTACAGTCAGCAACGAAAGTCGATTAACAGTTAGGCTTTTTAAAATGGCTTTTGTTTTCGAAAACTAAGAAAAAATAAACTTTTCTTGGGAAATTATTATGAACCAAGACTTTATCTTCAAATATTAGTAAAAATATTGGTCATGATGTAGACAATGCACGCCCCTCCAATGTATTTACCTGTACATGCAATCAGTGGAGGGGCGTGCATTTTTAGACTGAATCATCTCTAACAGATTTGGAAAATATTCAGATTTGTGAAATTGACTTTCGTTGCTGACTGTACCAGCTTCAAGTTAGCTCTTTGTTTAGTAGTAACAGTAATCATATTATGAAAGAAGTCGTTGATACGAAATGAAGACGAAAAAAAACAATCATCCTTATTTAATGGTTCAAATGTTCACTTATCAGATTTTAAAAAGAGGAAGGCAAATTAATTGGATAAAATAGTGTGATGTTGTATAACTCTGAATATTTCTCGAATCTGTAAATGCATGTTACATAGTCACACATAGTTCGCGCGTAAATGTCAAAAAAACTGATCGCTTTCGCTTCAAACCGCACCGCGCCGCTGCGCACCGGTGACGTTCAATAGTAAATGGACTGTTTAATTTTTACCGCGCCGCTTCGTGTTCGCGTCAAACCGCCCACGTAAGACGAGCCGTTACGGGGAAACCAGCGAGAACGAGCGGCTCTTAGACGGATTATACAGCGTCAGGAGACAACCTATGTCTTCACTCAACGGGACACTTGCCTGGGACGTTTGAAACCCGTACCATCACGATTATGACAGTAATTTAAGTTTGTCTCTTTCCTTAGTACATAACCTAAGTATTTATTACAGAAGCATAGTTATGATACTTTTGTAAAATAAAAAAAATGGTACCTAAGTTAAGGTCTGGTGGTCGGATCTTTAGCTCTCTGAAATTAGGTACTTCAGAGAGCTAAAGAACGATTGTGCGTATTATATTGTACTTGGTGACTCTTAGAAGAAAAAAATAATTGTGTTTTAGTAATAAACGAACATGAAAAACTCCTTGGGGCTTATTACAAGAAAATGAGCCGAGTTTAGACAAAGTCTAACAAAAAACTGTCCCTAGAAAAACTATCTTTAAATATTCGTACATAGAACGCTTTTTTGTGGTAACAGTTTTGTTTTGACATGTGTCAATATGGGGTTCAACCAAGGTTTTACGTTTTTATAATAAGCAGCTTTGTCTTCGCAGTAAGTTTTGCTCTTATTTACTGGAATCGTTCGCTTCAACTACGCGAGAGAGTCAAGTTGTAAGCAAATAATTATGCTCAGTACTAAGTGTTCATACTTGAATGTTTAAAGTTACGATGTAAATATGAGTGCTCATTCCACGGTTCATTCTGTTGTTTATTTGCATTTAAAGTTTTTTATTTAAACCAGTGTGGTGAAAATAATAAGTGTGCCTATGCAACGCTATTTTATGACTACCAAAAAAAATTTCAGGACAGTTTCAGCAGATGCAGAAAATGATAATGGCATGGTCAGATTTTTTTTTATAAGTTATCGAGGATTGTAGTCAACCAAAACCAAACAAAATTTTAAGAAAACTATACAATACTACAGACAACAATCGCGTACGGATTCTCATTTAAACTATGCTCTCGTACATCCCCAGTCAGTAAAACCGCAGTAGCTATCATAAATCCATGTCTGACTCGTCTCGTCTCCTTTTGAGGTTATATTTTTTTTCTTTCTTTTTTTTTGAGTTTTTGACCACATAAATGTGACCGGTAACAGACACCGAGACCACGGTTAAAATTTTTTCGGTAATCAAAAAATACACGTCTACATAAATAACATGACAGGTATGGCTACTTACTGGTATCAAGTTAAAAATCAAATTAATTTTATCAAACTTCAAAGCGATTGGAAATAATTTCAATGAGAATCTTCTAATGCGTTGCTTGATCAGATCATAAAATAACCCAGCAATCGGTATGCAGGAGCAGCACTCCTATTGTAATTCAAACCAGAAGTGTTGGTCACGTCGTGGCCCTGAGACGTTTCAAATAGGGTTGGATCCCTGTGGACTGGCCCAACTTCAATGTTGGACAAAAATCACAAGCGACAAAGAGTACTACCTACACACTTTCAGACAAAAAAGAGTTTTTAAAATCAGTCTGCAATTGAAGGAGAAATCGGTTTACAATACTCATAGAAAACAAACATACAAACAAACTTAAACTTTATCTTTTTTTTAACTCTCAAAGGCGATATATGTTCATCTCAATGTTTAGTATCAAAGTTTATCAATAGGTATAGATTTTTCTATCGCTGAAATGGAAATGGGCTGGACACGTATAGAGAGTACAAAATGAGAGTTGGTCGGAGATAATTATGAATTGGGAGCCAATAAATAAAAAACAAAGGAAAGGAAGACCTACCAAACGATGGGACGATGATATCGTGAAAGTAGCCAACATGGAGCAGAGTCGCTAGAGAGAGATAAATGGAAAGAACTGGAGGAGACTTTTACCGCTGAAGGCGGTCCTTACACACAGAACCTAAGTTAAGTTAGATTTAAATACTTTTTCAAAATAATTTTTTATTCCTAATCGTCTTTTATAGTTTAATTGTGAGTAAGGAAAATAAAGTTTTGGGCACGCTTCCGACTGACAGTGACCTGGATCAGTTGAGCTATCCATAGATCGTTTCTAACGATCCTTAGATAACTTGACTAATCCTGTTGTATTTTGTCAATATGTTAATATGTAGTAGCTTAGTTTCTGTAAATAAATGTTGTTAGGCTACGTTGTGAAAAAATATATATTTATTTTATAGATTTTTCGAAATATCAAAAAAGCCGCAAGCCAAAATCTAGCCAATAAAAAACCAATATGTAAAGTTCACATATAAACTGAGATAACACTTGATAATTCAAGTTCCCGACACGACACAGTTCCACAAGCTTGCTCCGAACGCAATCTGATCAAACACTTTCCTCGATTGCGGAAATTGAACCCGTTATATCTATAGACTTCCTCGCGTCTTCCATAAATACCTACTTAAGTCCTCTTATTGTATACTTGGGTACATGGAGTAGGTAAGCGTTGAAGGACAATATTTTAAGTAAAATGGCTAAGTGTGAGTAGGATAAAAAGAATTTTCGTACCGCTCGTTTAAGTTTAATTATTTTTGAAAAAAAAAAAACACGAAAGCCCAATTTCAACCTGTCCTTAGTAATTTCAATGACACCACTACTCCAATTGCAAACGACCATAAAACATAGCCCTTGAATCCGCTCTAAATAATGCCCAAACTCAATCCTGTACTTAAATAAGCTTTTAGTTCCGATTAACACTGACGAATGGCCCACCTAAATAATTAACGTAAGATCTCTTAATCTCAGCACCTTGATGTTTACCTAGCACCTTAATCCGATGGAGTAAGAGTTAGAATCGCATGACAACTATACACTTGGCATTGTGGGCACGACGTTTGCAATGTGGAATAGGGTTAATCTGTTTAACGTAAACACGTGATTGTAAATACAAGTGTATGCTTAAGAAAATGCGCTGTTTGTTTGTTTGTAACTCTAAGCCAATTTTGGGGGTAGATGGTATTCCCCCAATCTATGGCAAAGAGGGAGTACTCGCCTCGCTAAGGTTTGCCCAACTGGCACACTTACCTTAGGGCCTTTCGGCCGACAGTTATAGTCGGATAGTTCTATATACGCTAAAGTGTCCAGTAAACTTTGTAAGCGCGATTCAGAAACTTTCTATACTTTTTTTGCGTGTTCCTGGCGCCATCTAGTGGTACCGCTCCGAAGTACGTCGCTGTAATTGACATCTCTTGAAGTTCAGCTTATAGTTCAGCTTGTAGTTCAGGCGATGGTAGATAGAGGTCGCCACACCAATTAATTCATCATCATCATCCTTACCTCACCCACTGCTGAGCAAAAACCTAGAGCCTTTTAATGTCAGTCTAGTAACATTTTTGTTAGGCCTATGTACTTCGTGAGCTTAGTAACTTAATAATGACATGAAAATTACGAAGACGAGAACAAAATTACATTTTAATTTAATTATTTTACGGTACGAGTAGTAGATACTGTCTGCCTGCGTGTAATTACATTTAAACTATTCATATTCTTGTCAAGGTCCTACATCAATATTAAATTTTGTTTCTTAGAACCACTAACTATACTCCTAGACCTCTTAGGTTCATCAATGCCTCCTATGCCCAGGGTCCTCCAGATTTTTCCTGTCAAAGGAATACATCGTGAGTAAACTGGCATGAAAACTTCGTTTGAAACCGAAAAAGATAAAAAAATGCTGTCATGTGCAGGAAAAGAGTCTTTGACGCTCACATCAATTATACACCACACTGTGTCACGACAAGAAGAAAAAACATTGATTACAATTAGCGAACCTCGCTTCATAAAATGCAAGGTTGATAGTCATCTTATTTCTGATGCTTATAAGGGGAGATCGGAAGCTTCTGGAACGTATGCTTGTGCGCCTGGATGTGCCTGTTTATTCATCTACCAGTTCTTCCTTATAAAAAAAAAAGCGAGAAATGTTCAACCAGTCTGTTTTTCAGCAGTTTGCAAGTAAACTCTGTAGCAAGTGATGTCACGACAGTTGACAGACTCATCATAATGGTTGCATAAGTTTATGCCCAGCAGTGGATGAAGTGACTTTGTGGATTATTATGAAAAGAAGTAAATAATCTGAGCTGCCTAGTATTTTTACGCGTTTGGTATCGACGCCGTAAACGCAGAATTGTATGGGAAAGTAGCAGCGCCATCTTTTGGTACTCACTCATAACTAATGAAAATCAGTACAAATCCACGTTTACGGCGTCGATACCGAATGGTGAATAAAATATCATACTTAGCACCCTGTACTTTATAATCAGAGCAATAAGGGAAGTTTTTAATTGATGAGTTTCAGAATACAAACTGCATAGAAAATATTGCAGCGAGTATTGAAGTGCTTGTTCATAACGTAAAAAAGGCCCCTCCGGTATACCTACGCCTAGTTTGATACCAGTCCCATCGCCCACTGGGTAAGAACAAAACATCGTAAAACTTGTGCCGCAGTTAAGTATATGATCTACATACAGAATACTACAGTTTGTGTGTAACGAGGGCTATTTTAGTAACGAGGGCATATACAAGAGGCGTGTTTGCATTGTCGTCATAAATTGATATAAGACTGGATGGGTGACCTAGTGTTTTTATAAATAAAAAATAAGAGCGCTTCCGTGTTCCTGAAGCCACATTAAGTAGAAACAGCTAAAAAAAAACAAAATGTCCAGAAAGAGAAGATCCTACATGATATCTTTAAGCAATTAGCCTAAGTTTATATCTAAGATGGATCATCTAAAAAAAAAAGCTAGGCCCCAAACCGTGTTTGTTGCCCTGGTTCTTCACGGTCTTGGTCGCGAAGGAACAGGAGTAGAATCACCTAGTTTTAAGACGTTTCAAAGTGATCCCAGCGGTTCTACTGAATAAATGCTTTTTGACTTTGACATTGAAAGTAGGACGCAAAATTAGCAAGACCTCATTAATCTTGCTAATTTCCAGGACTTACACCCATATCTTTATATATTTTCTAGATCTCGATTCATCCTCCAGTCAACTGTCATCTCAAGGTACGTCACGACCTACCACTAGAAAATGTCATGACGCAAGAATCAGTGGAGGATTTTTTTACGACCAAGCATAATATATCATCATATCATATATCATATCGAAATTACGACTAAAGATATGGATGTTAGATAAAGTAACTCAAGTTTCATTTCATATTTAGAATGTCGACAAGTGACAAGGAATAGCTTATATCGCAGTGTTGGTGTCTCGCGAGAAAAACCGAGGGCAGGAACTAGTAATTTATAACGTAAAGTACATACGAGTTTTGCTATGTACGTTGTATGATTTTTATCTTTTATATAATGTTTGTCGAGTGAAGCCAAACTAGAGTTAGACTAGAGTTAAGAATAAGGAAAACGTTTGATATCTTGTAAGACGGTGCAACTAATATAAGGGTGTTCTATACTCACCCCGTCTCGCAATAAACTCAGTTTTGACAAATGGCAACATTATTCAGTACAGTGAAGTAGACAAGTTGATTCGCAAGTCTTCATAAAAACAACCCCATAAAGACGACTTTAAAAAAAGGAGGCGGTTTTATGTATGTAAACAGGATCACGACTGTATCCCCAACGTGTGGTAGACATTCTCTCAGATCTTTTTATCTTACTTATTCCAGATCCTTTGAAGATGTCTAAGGGGGGTAGTCAGAGGCATGTCCAAACACATATTTGATACATGCCCACATCTTGCAGAAGTTAGTATTCCTTACGTGACAGGTTGCAAGCACATCGCCGCCTATAAGAACACTAACTGGTTTTCTCACGATGTTTTCCTTCACCGTTTAGAGCACTTGTTAAAGCACATATAAATTTTACGAAACGCAAAATCCATTGATCCACGGCCAGGATTTGAACCCACAACCTTCGGATTGAAAGTTGAGGTACAACCCCATTCGGCCAACACGGCTTCGTGAACCTGTTTACGTTTTTGTATGTATGTTGTTTTTATGATGTTCACCGATATCTCCGTCAAAAGCCTTTGATTGCGTAGTTCATAATATTTTGTTACAAAAGCTTGAACATGTAGGCATTAGAGGTGTTGCTTTATCACTTATGAAATCTTATCTCAACAGTCGAACTCAATTCACTGTCATTGATGCATATGATAAACGTTCAAAAACAATCCATAAAATAACCTCTAAATCAGGAAAAGTTGAACTTGGTGTTCCACAGGGGAGTATACTTGGCCCACTTTTATTCTTGATATATATTAACGAGCTTCCACTTGTCACAGACCATCTTACCGTAATGTATGCAGATGACGCAACAATTTTCATACCTAAACTAAATTTATCATTGAATAGCTTTGAAATTGAGATCAATACCACTTTAGAAAAAATTATTAGTTGGTTAGAGGACATCAATTTAAGAGTAAATGTGAGTAAAACTTTGTACATGCAATTTAAAAATTATAAAACTAAACCCTTGTCTATTGCAATCAATAACAAAGGCATCACAGTAAAAGAAGCAAAAGAAACCAATTTTCTGGGAGTTACCATTGACCCTTTTTTGTGTTGGAAGGCTCACATTAGTAAAGTTAATAATAAAATTTCACAATATACATATGCCCTTTCAGTACTTGCAAATATCTCATCTAGAAGCATTGCAAAAAATGCGTATTATGGTTATGTTTATCCTCAGTTAACTTATGGGGTAATATTCTGGGGAAATTCTGTTAATGTTAATTCTACTTTTCTGCTTCAAAAAAAATGTCTAAGAGCCATATACAGCCTTCAAAGCACTGACTCTTTGCGTTGTATATTTAAAAGTGAAAAAATTTTAACACTCACATGTATTTATATACTTGAAACATGCATATTTGTAAAAAACAATCAGTCATATTTTTTCGAAACACAATCTAAACGTAATCTCCGTAAAAGATACAAATTTAATATAAGTATACCTCAGGTAAACAATAGTATGTTCCACAAAAGCGCTTTCTATTCTTGTATTAGAATATATAATCATCTTCCTCTTCCACTCAAATCGCTAAATGGAAATGCTTTTGGTAACAAACTAAAGAACTGGCTTGTTGCCAAAGGGTTTTACAATCTGGAAGAATTCTACAGCGATGAAGATTGTAAATAGATTGTCTAAGTAGATAGGAAGATGTGTTTTTTAGTTTCTTAGTACTAACATACTATTAATGTTAATATTGTACGTCCGAAAAGGGCAAACTGTTTGTACATTTTATTTGTTAACAAACCTACCATCTTTGTTAAATCCAACAGTTTACAATAAAAACTTATCTTATCTTATCTTATCTTATCTAATTTGTGTACTGATTCTCAAAATTCTTGCGTTCAACATTTTGGGATTGATATTTTTCCCGTAAAACTTCAAAAAAGACTCATCCTTGCTTGTAATTTTCGCCTAGTCATCGTAAACACGTCAATTGTAAAACAGGTTCACGACTCTATCCCCAAAGTGCGGTAGACATTCTCTCAGATCTTACTTATTCCAGATCCTTTGAAGATGTCTAAGGGGGGTAGTCAGAAGCATGTCCAAACACATATTTGATACATGCCCACATCTTGCAGAAGTTAGTATTCCTTACGTGACAGGTTGCAAGCCCATCGCCGCCTATAAGAACACTAACTGGATTCCTCACGATGTTTTCCTTCACCGTTTAGAGCACGTGTTAAAGCACATGCAATAATTTGGAATCAGCTTCCAGCGTCTGTATTTCCGCTGAGCTACGACCCTATTGTTTTTAAGAAGAGAGTTAATAGGCACCTTTTGGGTAAGCTCGCTCCATCGTAGACCTCACTCTTGCCTGTGTAAATCTGAGGCCAAGAGCCGACCCATTCATCATAAAAAAAAAACATATTAATTTTAGGAAACGCAAAATCCATTGATGTACGGCCGGGGTTCGAACCTACAACCTTCGGATTGAAAGTCAATTTTACATCCGTTTAATACTTTAGTTGCTGACTACACAACTTTAGTAGTGCAGCAATAATAATATGCTCAGTCTGCTAAAAACGCGGGCATAAACAAAACATGTATACGCTGATACAGCGGAAAAAAGTTTCTCCGCAT
Organism: Epirrhoe tristata; assembly: GCA_951394285.1. Taxonomy (NCBI): domain Eukaryota; kingdom Metazoa; phylum Arthropoda; class Insecta; order Lepidoptera; family Geometridae; genus Epirrhoe; species Epirrhoe tristata. The sequence goes on from OX596153.1 coordinate 400,826, forward strand.
TTCATATAGGGCTCTGTTGCAGCGGATAAATGGGATCGTAACTAAAACGTAAACTAATGGGGCTTATTACAAGAAAATGAGTCGAGTTTAGACCAAGTCTAGCTAAAAAACTGTCCCTAGAAAAACGATCTTTAAATACTCGTACATAGAACGCTTTTTTGTGGTAACAGTTTTGTTTTGACATGTGTCAACATGGTGTTCAACCAAGGTTTTACGTTTTTATAATAAGCAGCTTGATGTCTGTAGTGTAATTCATAATTTTTAAATACTAGCTGCTCCACGATATATCAGCCTCTGTTAAAGTAAAAGTAGTTTGCCAGATATTTCGCCACCACAAACGACTGAAACTTCAAAACAAAAATATATTGTGGGCGTGCCTGATGATGTCTCGTGCAGAGAGCTGTTCAAGGAACTAGGAATCATACCACTCCCTTGTGAATTAATATACCAGATGGCTCTCTTCACCCATACCCACCCACATCAATGTATTTCGGCGCAGAGGTGTTAATGCTGCTCGCGCCTTACGCAGTAACGCCCGGGCGCACCAACTTGTCACACCCGCTCACACGCTTACCAAATCTGAAAGGTCCGTGTACATAATGGGTCCCTCGATATATAACAGGCTGCCGGCCACTATAAAAGAAGCAACTTCCACACCGGCATTTAAAATAAAATTACGCAAGTGGCTCCTTGACTATTCATTTTACTCGGTAGATGAATTCTATGAGATGCCATTAATCTAATTTTACACATTAATATATGTATACTAGTGTAATAGATACTTACCATTAAGTATTGTATACCTACCTACTCTAATCAAATTACTGACTTGTAACCTGGCGTTATGAATAAATGATTGTATTGTATTGTATTGTATTGTATTGTATAAATTTTATTCCTGAGGGATTGATAGTTTCCCCGTAAAACTCTAAACACCTTCCCTCCTAGCCATGTCACAAATAGAAATCGAATCGACAGCTTGACGCCCTGAGTCACACCGCGTTTCGAGTCAAACATTGAAGTCGGTTTTCTTTTTAGTATAAAAATGTAAATTATTCGTTTTAAAAGTAGCCCAAAAATTCATGAGTTGTGATTTAAGTCTGCAACTTCGACCTTACCTTTTCACTTAAACAATTTTATTGAGCAAAAAACATTATGATTAAAACATTTTCATGTAGCAAACGAAAATCCGAAATTAATGCCTGTATATTATATTATACTAGCTGCGCTCCCGCGGTGTGACCCGCGGTCCCTCGGGTATTTTTCATTTTTTCGGAATAAAAAGTAGCCTATGTCCTTCCCTGTGATAAAACCTTTAACTATGCCAAATAGATTAATCTGTTCAGCGGTTTGGGCGTGAAAGCGTAACAAACAGACAGACAGACAGACAGAGTTACTTTCACATTTATAATATTAGTATGGAATATGGCTTAACGCGATAAAAATGCTATTAATATCTTATTTTAACTATTAGTACAGTCGGTACTACGTACAAGTAATACAAAACAAAGAGGTAGTGTTCGATTGTTTGAATAGAAACAAAACTGTGCTATTCAAATTCAAGACCTAAAAACATAGACATAGATATGCAAATTCCATGCTAGTTCCATGATAGTTGAACCTCCCCCACCCCTTTCCTCCCTGCCCCGGTCTACCTTTTAAGCAGATCACAATGTTTATCAATAAGAAATGAACCTCAGCCTTTTCACTACTAATATAGTTTCCGTACCATAGAAACAAACAGACAGATAGGTTAAATCTATGCTCGATCTTCTTCTTATCGTGTCACTAGTTCTTTCGAACCAGTGTGGTGAAAGGATTTTAATTGTAGAGAGATATAAGTGTAGAGAGCTGCGGGTTTCCTCACGATGTCTTCACCGTTAAAAACTCATTAAAAAAAACAACGGTTCGACTCTCTATTTTTAGAAGATGAGATAAAAACAGAACTAACCTTTGAAGAACGTGAACATTTTTAATTTCACAACACACTCCTGGTAAAAAATTGATCCAATTTTTTTTCTACCATTTCCATAGCTTAAAAACTCAGCTGCCATAATAGCGAGCCCATATTCATAGTTATTTAGTCATTAGCTTTTTCGCATGCATTACGCGGTATACAGTCATTGTTGTGCGATTACCTACATTTTTATGTTTTAATAGCTGCCAGACACGGCGGGCTTGTAATTTTGTGCAGTGTCGGCCGAGTGGGGTCGCATTTGAATTTTTTGGAACGAATTTCATTTCAGACGGTATCATGGAGGCTAGACGAAAAAAAGTGTTAGATTTTTGCGTCACGACACATGTATGTATATGTCAAAACGTCACAGTGCGAAGTGCGCAGTCGCGAAGCAGTCCATAGATTGTTACATTGTTAGTACGGAAGAGCGTTTCTAGAAATAATTTATTTGACAAATGCCAAAATGTCTTAATTGAAACTTCGTTTGAAACTTCGTTCCAACCGAGTGTTCCACGACACTCATGTACTTTTAGTTTTGAAATTTTTTATGTGCATTTGGTTTTAAATAACAAAGAGGTTTTAATAAGTCTCTCTTTATTCACAGAACTGATAGTCTGTGAGTCTGTCAATACCGACAAAGTCATAAACTCCTGATGCCGATTGTACAAGACCGACCCACTGAAATGCTAGTATGTGCTTATTCCAACTGGATTAACTTAATTCGTACTCAAGTGAGTCTTGGGTAGAACAGGGATCCTAAACTTCATCTTTAGTGCTTCGTTCAACTAAGCGAGGGTAGTCGCTTATACTCTACATTGTCTATGAGCCTAGCTGGCTTAGTGGAATGTACTCTCGACTTCGAAGGCTGCAAGTTAAGCCGGCATGAATGATTTTTTTGAGAGAAGCCGTGTTGGCCGAATAGGGTTGTACCTAGACTTTCAATCCGAAGGTTGTGGGTTCGAATCCCGGCCGTGCATCAATGTATTTTGCGTTTCGTAAAATTTATATGTGCTTTAACACGTGCTATAAACGGTGAAGGAAACCAGTTAGTGTTCTTATAGGCGGCGATGGGCTTGCAACCTGTCACGTATGGAATACTAACTTCTGCAAGATGTGGGCATGTATCAAATGTATGTTTGGACATGCCCCTGACTACCCCCCTTAGACATCTTCAAAGGATCTGGAATAAGAAAGATCTGAGAGAATGTTTACCGCACCTTGGGGATACAGTCGTGAACCTGTTTACGTTTTTTTTTACTTTATTTCAGATCTTTGATCCTAGAGCTGAGTCTAGGTTCAAAGATCTGAAAGAATGTTGCATGTGCCCAATATTTTGGTCATATATCTGAAGGCATGACCAAAATATTGGACACATGCTTACATTTTGTTGAAGTTAGCACTTTAGCACAGTTTTCCTTCACCATTTAGCTCGTGTTAATTAAAGCGCGTAGGTATAAATATGAAACGAAAAATCCATTGATGCACGAGGCCTTTGGATGAAAAGTGGTCACATTTCCATTTAGCAAACACGGTTTTTAGATCAAAATGTAAAAAAATACGGTGTTAAGGTATTCGGCCAATACTTTTTTCAAAGAAAATCTGGTTTTGGTATGCAATTCGTATGTGAAAGCATGTATTTTATTCTAGGCTTTTATGTGGCGACGTGACGGGTGGCGGGCGGACACCCGCCATTCACAGCGGGGGTTTCATTGTGATTAAATACCAAACAATTTAATTCTATTTAGTATACTGTGCGGTTACTAATTCGTAACTATTCGTTCCGTAATAATATTCTATCGTAATTACTACGGGTTATTAGATAGAAACTAAACCACTACATACATTAACCTACATGAATTAATAAAGTACAAGCAAATCAGTCAAGCTATCTAAGGATCATTAAAATGATGTTCAGATTGCTCAACTGATCCAGTCTGATCCACTACCAGTCGGAAGCATGCCCAAAACACTTGCGGCATTACCACGCTGACTGGCAATGCTGATTGACCGCCAGCTCTCAAATTACAATCATAAACAGTTTCATATATGATAATAAGACATGTGCATTTACACGATGCGATTTTAACCCATAGGATATCGTATCGTACGGTAATTTTTCACGTGTAAAGTACGTAGCGCAACCCTCGTCGGCACGTTCAATCAAACGCATCTTAAGACAACATTGGAGAGAACCAGATGGAGAGAGCTGCATCATTGCGCTGACAAGAGCTAAGTATTTGAGTTTATTGATTGATTGAAGACTTGGAGAGATGTGGGCGAATGAGGCAAAAGATGTACGCTCCGTAGCAAGAGGAAATTTGTGATCTCTGTCTACCGCTAACGCGAAAGAGGCGTGATTTTATGTATTGAAGTCCATCGTGTCTCACTTACTGGGTGAAGTTCTTTGATCTCTCCGCGTACAGTGTTGAGCTATTTGAAGGAACGATAAAACGACTCAATCAACTCAGTTTTTTCGCGCTATCGATTTCTTCGTCTGCCGCGACGACTCTATCTCTGGGCTCATAAAAAGTATATATGCAGTATATCAGTCATCTGGTTCTCATAGTAAAAGCTTTGCTTACCCTGCGTCTTACGTCGTTTGCGTCATTTCTCTCTTCAATGGTTGCCTGGAAGAGATCGCTTTCAGCGATAAGGCCGCTAGTTTTCTACCTATAAGTTAAGTATCTTTTTATTGTATGTCTTTTACGTGTGGTATGTAATAAAGAATTATCTATCTATCTATCTATCTTACGTGGGCGGTTTGACGCGAATACAATTGCGAAGCGAAGCGATGCGATTCGATTCGGCGCGTCGCGGCGCGGCTGTCCTACGTGCGCGCGAATCGTAGTACATAGCTTACGTCAAATCATACGAAGTGTCAAAATTCGCAAACATTCTGATCGCGTTCGCTTCAAATCGAACCGCGCCGCTGCGCACCGTTGACGTAGGACACTTCAATAGTAAATCGACTGTTTGTTATTTCCGCACCACGCCGCGCCGTGCCGCGCCGCATCGAATCGCATCGCTTCGCTTCGCAATCGCGTTCGCGTCAAACCGCCCACGTAAGACGTAGGGTTAGTTTGGGGCTAGATGATGCTGTGTAAAAATATCCAGCGTTATTTATTATTATTATTTTATTTATATGATAAAAGCCCGCAGCTTGACAGACATGTGGGAAATATAACCAGCCCTGTTAAAATAACATTATAATTATTTTAATACTACCCCTATTATAATTAGATGTAATAACGATGGTTAAGGAAAAAGCCTTTGCCCTCCAGTTTTACATTAAAATAATATGAGTAAACGAGTAATTTTGTATTTAGTATATTTAACTCCTACTAAAAGTTATATCTAAAAGCTTGTAAATATGCGAGTGCTATCATCATCATTAGTTATACATCATAATAAGGTCACTTCCATTGGTGGACGTAGAAGTCTTTAAAAATTGACCTGATTTTCTAGGCCAAGCACAGTCAGTGTCTCTTGCTGACTGTTCTTCTAGGCCCTGCATGAAGCACGCCGTTAAAATGACCTGCTACAACTGGTAACTACGGCGCACCAACTGACACACGCAGAGCGTGCGATTTGAAGCGAACGCGATCAGAATGTTTGCAAATTTTGAGACTTTCTATGTTTTGACGTAAACTATGTAGGACGATTCGCGCGCACGTAGGAGAGCCGCACCGCAACGCGCCGTGCCGCATCGAATCGCATCGCTTTGCTTCGCAATCGCGCTCGCGTCAAATCGCCCACGTAAGACGTAGGGTTAGCAGGCACCCGTCCACTTTGTGATCGCATAGAATATTGCTTCACTTTGTTATAATCTAAAGCTCACCACGAGCGCTAATGGTAACAAGACCGATGGGTGACCATCTCATAAATAAATAGATTCCAATAAAACTACTAATAGGAAATCGACGACATTATTATTCCTTCAAAATTATTTACTTAACGCTCTACCAATTCAAATAAGACTAATAATTTGGTGATATGTGAATGTAAATCAACTTACAAGGATAAATCTCGAAAATTCAATATGAATGAACCGAAATTCGAAGCCAAAACTAAACTTGGTTATGGAAATGAATCTGAAGATCAACGACCGTCATATTTGTTGAGCACTCTTGCATTATTTATTCCAAAGATTTACCTCGAACTGTGTTGGCCAAGTGGGGTAGGCGATTTTCAAACTGAAGAAAAAGGTTTTCGTCTTTGAAAAATTATAATATGGTCCCAGCACGAGCATTTAACGGCGAAGTAAAACATCGTGAGAAAACCCGTAGCTTAGTCAATTCACAGTTCATTTTTTATTTATGATGAATATGTCGGCTCTTGACCTCGAAACGTACACACAACAACTTACACTTACACAATTTCCTGTTGATACGGCCGATTATGTAGCGAGGATAGTTTAGAGGCTGGGTCTGGCCCATTTTCAAGGCCACTATCTCCGATAGAAAGAGATTATAACAAGCGCTTGAATGTGTTAAGGTTCTAAGTTCCGGTGAATCCTTTGTCCCGACCTTATTTATAGATATAGCCTGAATCCAAGTTGCTGAGTTACGAGGGGTGACGATGGTATCGGATTTGCCGCGGTTGCGGGCAGAGTTTTGATGGTTTTGTTATCTTGATATCGAAAACGCAAAGCAGAGAGTGGGAATTCTGGTCGCATTGTGAAAAATTGGATAACATGGATCTCTCTACCTATGCCACTTTGTTATTGTAGAGTCAATGTTGTAGAAAAATGAATTTTTCATTATTACCAAAGGACACAGGGTGAGTATTCAAGGCAGCTTAAACCCTAGATTGATGTATGGGCTACCTTTTTATTTCGTGAAAGTGAAATATTGAGGTGCTGCGGGTAACACCGTGGGTAACACAGCTGGTATAAAAATCCTTGAAATAAAATTATCTTTAACAAAAAAGACTTCCTAATTCAGTTTTGGGAACCCAGGAAAATAGATCGGCATAAATGTTATTGAAATTGTGAATCTTCTGGCGTGATATAACTCCAGCTCATGTTTTCTGTGGAGTACTAAAACATTACGGCGCATATCTTACTTTCATGTTATATCGTTGCGCACACTCTTCCATTCAGACTAGTACTAGTATTTTATAGTGCTACGTTTCAAAATATTGATCCATAATAGAAATAATAAAGAAATTTCTCATCCAATCATACAAGTACATAAGTACCTACATTCATGTAGCTGGCACCATAGAAAATATGGTACCTTATGAAAAAAATAAAGTGGTTAATGTTTGTATAGGTAACCAATCAAGCAACGATAGGCGGGGTTAGTTTTCAGTAGGTACCTATGCCCAACTTCGTACTGCCACACATTTTATTTACAACCGCTCTTCAACCAACGTTTATATCAGTTTAATTAGAGTTTGGGTTCCTCAATGGCGACTCAGTTGGTAATCATTGCAACGCACTTATAGATCAAGTCTGTACGAGTAGAATAAGTTTCCATGTTAATATCTGTATTCATTATTTGTATGTGTATATAATCGATCAGAGAAATATAGGTAATATTACTCGTAAAATGAGCTATTTTGTGTTTGAGTATCCATCGGGATATAATCGTTTACGGATATAATATAATTTTATGCTTTCTACGTGGAATTGGTATTTATTATATTGAAATTAATGTAATTCATTCATGCGTGACCATCCACGATCAATTTATATCATTACAATAATAGTTTTCACTGAGTCTGTTTGTTTGAACGCGATAAAATGTTTTTGCCAAATAAAATGCCTATTTTATATGGCAATATAAAATATATATAAAACTGCCGAACGGATTTTAATACGGTTTTCACAAGTGAATAGTTTATAATTTATTAGAGTTTTGGCTAAAATATGACGATGGATGACACGACACTGTCATGAACTCTCGTCACTCATCGTAAAACACTGATCTAATAAAAAAATTCACAGACGGAAACTTTTAATATTCCTGAGTGGCATTTCTGACGCGAGCAAACCCGTGAACCGCCAACTAGTCGTATACAAATAGAGTAGATTACACAATTATATGTATTGACTTTGTTACTACGTAATACGAAATGTTTTATTCATTTTAATATTGATAGACTTATTTGGTTTCGACTAGATGAGTTTGTGAGAGCAAACAAATTCAAATTCAAAAACATAAAAAATCTAAATTGAAATATAAAAATTCAAATTCAGATTCACCAGTAGTTCTTAAGTGGAAGCTAGGAATGCTGACTCGCCAAGTGGCACTCAAATTAAATTTTTCGTTGAATTGACAATACATTATCCAGCAGTGGGATGTTTTTAGCTGTGGATGATGATGAGACCATGGTACAAGTATTGGGTCGTCTTCATCTGAACAATGTTTCAGGCGCAACAGCATCTCGTTGAGTGCCGGCTGGATTGCCTGACGCGGTTTAAAATAATCATCGAGTAAATACCTACATGTAATAAAAAAAAGTGTCGTGGAACACTCAGCTGGAACGAAGCAAAGAGTACTTTTCTATACTGGGAATAGAATAAATTAATTGTCAATTAGGTATCCTAGAAACGCTCTTCCGTACTAACAATGTAACAATCTATGGACTGTGTCGCGGCTGCGCATGTCGCACTGTGATGTTTTGACATATACATGTGTCGTGACGGTAAAATGGAACAAAATTTTTTTTCCAGCCTCAGTCCAGTGGCGTAGCTATAGGTAGCCAACGGCCCTGGTGCAAAATAAACCGGGGCCCTCACTGAACGGTTTAGGTTTTATCAAGTCAAAATATGCAGGGTGTGGCAAAATGTAAACGTATTAAGACTTGATTCGTCATTTTTTGGGTAACTATTTCAAAAATCTAATAATGCAGTAGTTTTTACTTTCAAAATAATCATACCTATAGTTTCCTCAGTCATTTTTTTCTTCGATACTGTCCGAAAAGGAACTTCGTTTCAATAATTAGGTACATACTGTCCCTGGACCTATCCTAGACTTCAACGAGCTCCGGTTCGGAACACTTGGTCCTAGTCCTAGGTCAGACTGAGTTCATATGTCATAGGTAATAAACCTATGAACGCCCGAATATTCAGCCGAAATATCGGATTAATCGCTATAATTATTTAGACACGGTTTTTCATCTTAGTTTGGACTTAGTCCTGCAACGGAGCCCACTGCAAGTCCAAGAGATATAATTCTAGTAAGTTTGCGGCGAAGTTGCAACAAACTTGGCTCACCTGAGTCGGAAACCGCTAACTCGGGAGTTTGTGTGACTTTTGTCACTTGTTGGCGCAGACAAAATACTTGTAAACTTTGTATCTCAGTAAACGATAGCTCTCTAACTTTAGATATGCCATTATTATGAACTTTGGTCCATAGTTAACTTTTGTAATTTTTTATAATGCTAGTAGAAAAACTACTGGGCATGACCGAAATAATGTATTTCAGTGCCTCTGACTACCGTTACGTTTACGTCTACCCTATACGTTTAGGTACTTTTACTGGTCGCAGACTTGTCTTTCTTAATAAATACTTTTTGAATTATTTTTATTCTATAGCTAAAAAACTGACCAAAACATAATACCTACGACACATTAGATTATATATTCGTAGCTATTTTCTAAATCACAAAAAGGACGTCCATTTAAATAGTAACAGATAAGTAAAACTGTCCTAAATAGTTAATGATAACGAAGCTAAAAGCTTGAGCCCGAGTTCACCAATACGTAACTGGGAGAATAACGAAGGTTTTGATATTTAAGATGAACAGGGAATCCTAATATACTATATAATATAATCCGCTGAACGAAGTCAAAAAGGCTGCACTGTTTGTATTGTGTTATGGTAATAAGTAGGTAAACTTTAGGAATAATAAATTTTGACATATTAAGTTCTATTTAAATTGACATAAATTGACATTTAAATTTTTGTAATAAGTTAAATTAATTAAGTTAATATTGTTCTGTAAGTATTAGTAATATTTTAAGAGAGTTATTAATGTTCGAATTTGGCCACACTATTGTATTAGGTTAAGCCTGTAAAAATAGATAAGAAGTGGTAAATAAATAAATAAATAAATAAATACCTACTACTTAGGATTCCTAAATATACCTACTACAATGTAGGACGCAAGCAAATTTTTTGATGAATTTCCGCGGGACGAATATGCCTTAAATCCTTTATTAGAATTCCCTGTGCACATACCAGTCACTTGTTTTTTATATCTATACAAATTCTTAAAATGCTTCATCTAAACTTATAACAAAATATGTCCTTATATGAGTTCTATTAGAAATCTATCAAGCTACCCCACGAGGGCTTGATTTCGTATTCATCTTTTTCATCTATGCTTGTAGCTTTTGTTGCTGCGTTTTTACAAATCCTAGTTTTCTTCAAGTAGATTGTGTTATGAAATGTGTGTTGTTTGTGTTTTGTTTCTTTGTTTGTCTTCTTCCGTCTTATTACAAGAAAATGAACCGAGTTAGACTAAGACTAACTAAAAAACTGTCCCTAGAAAAACGATCTTGAAATACTCGTACATAGAACGCTTTTTTGTGGTAACAGTTTTGTTTTGATATGTGTCAACATAAGGGTTCAACTAAATAATAATAATAAATAATGCTGGACATTTTCACACAGCATCATCTAGCCCCAAACTAAGCAAAGCTTGTACTATGGGAACCAGATAACTGATATACTACTTATATACTTTTTGTTTGTAAATACATACATATTATACATAGAAACACCCAGACCCGAGACAAATATCTGTAGGTCATACAAACATTTGTCCCGCGGCGGGGATCGAACCCGCAACCTTCTGCGTCGCAGGCGGACCTTCGCCCGCTGCGCAACAGAGGTCGTCACTAAGGTTTAACTTTTTTGTAATAAGGCCAGTTATGTTTGCAAATAAACATTATTGTATTGTATTAGACACTAGCAAACATAGACATTACGAAGCCGATAACCAAAGTCTAGCAGGTAAGTGAACTCAGGGCGCAGTGGTCGAGAAGGGTCTGCGAATGGGTATCTGTTGCGCGGTCCCTCCGGGCACTATCTGTACCCACGACACTTTACATAAACTCATCATTACAGGCTTTTTTATCCTTCGACCCTTTTTGTTGCGATCTTTTTGGAAATCTGGAGGAACCTGTAGTACCTAGCTAAGTTTTTCCAAATAGTTGTAACATAGACGTAGGTACAAAAATCCATATCCATACTAATATTATAAATGTGAAAGTAACTCTGTCTGTCTGTCTTTCTGTCTGTCTGTCTGTCTGTCTGTTTGTTACGCTTTTACGCCCAAACCGCTAAGCAAATTAAGCTGAAATTTGGCATAGTTAAAGGTTGTATCCCAGGGAAGGACATAGGCTACCTTTTATCCCGAAAAAATTTAAAAATCCCAAAGGTTCGCGGGTCACACCGCAAGCTTCAGCTAGTAATTAATGAAACAAACTAAATTCCTCGCTATGTTTTTCTAAACCATAAAAATGAAAATGCGTGTTTACAAAAAAAAAACAAATTAAATAAGGATTATATCAGTCACGCGGTTACCAGCTCTATTGGGAGCGTTATTTATTAATATAAAAATTTCCGAAAATGTGAAAAACAGTACATTTCTCACTTATTTTCCTCTCTGTAATACTGACGATCAAGTGTTATACATAATATATCAGGTGCGGCCAGAAATTTTGGGGGGGATCACTTATCTATCTTTACTTCATTTATACGACTTTTTTTTATTTTGTAAATTTTTTGAAGATTTTTCGCTTTTGGGGGGTCATGTCCCCTGTGACTCCCCTGGGACCGCGCCTGTAATATATAGGTATATAGGTAAAACAGGTAATGCCAGCCTGAACCCACAATTTCGAAACCGCATCCTTAAAAATATCCGATTTCAAATAGCAATTTGCTTTATCCTACCTAAAATGATTGGATTTCACCTTGGAGATTTCAATTTGATTTCAGATGTATATCACCCTAAAATAATTCAGGAAAAGTTGAAGCTTGAATTACGTATTATAAGCTCGCTATGATATCGCAAAATTCTTTTATAGGGTATACTCCAGAGGTGGTCCCATATAAATTTTATTCCTGAGGGATTGATAGTTTCCCCGTAAAACTCTAAACACCTTACCTCCTAGCCATGTCACAAATAGAAATCGAATCGACAGCTTGACGCCCTGAGTCACACCGCGTTTCGAGTCAAACATTGAAGTCGGTTTTCTTTTTAGTATAAAAACGTAATTATTTAATTAACTTTTATAAACTGTTTCAAGACTCACAAGATAAATTAATTTCTACTTACTGATAGAATGTTAATCGACTTTCAATCTGAAGGTCGTGGGTTCAAATCCCGGCCGTGCATCAATGGATTTTTCGTTTCGTAAAGTTTATATGCGCTATAACATGAGCTCTTAACAGTGAAGGAAAACATCGTGAGGAAACCCGCAGCTTAGTCAGCTCCACACGTATTGACGTCGTCTCTCCTGTGGGCGGCTGATTAAGCTGAGAGGATGGTTTAGGTGCTGGGCAAGCCTATTCCATCTCAAACAATGTCCCAGGCACTACAGCGTCCGTTAAGTGTAGGCATGGATTGCCTCCTGACGCTGTATAAATCATTTAATATAGATGTAAAGGCCTAAGTTTGTAGTTTTACGTAAAACCATCATCCATACTAATATTATAAATGTGAAAGTAACTCTGTCTGTCTGTCTGTCTGTTTGTTACGCTTTCACGCCCAAACCGCTGAACAAATTAAGCTGAAATTTGGCATAGTTAAAGGTTGTATCATAGGGAAGGACATTGGCTACTTTTTATCCCGAAAAAATGAAATAATCCCGAGGGACCGAGGGTCACACCGCGGGAGAGCAGCTAGTACAAAATAATTTGATTGCAACAGTCTTATGTTTTTCACCACAATCGTTATCAAAAGCTAAAATCACGCTTTGTGAATCCTATTCTGTTTTACTTGCAACACTAGAATGTACTTTTATTGTGTTCTGCAAGCGTGGAAGGCTAACTCTATATTATCATACAAACTCGTGGCGGATGTGCCATTGTCGGAGCACATCGTCGCGGATTCGTTCCGTTCCGTCGGACAAACGTCGGATTCTCGCACTGAATGTCTACGAGATATCATGTATTTTAACATCAGAGTACTGAATGAATTAACTATTTGATATCTTACGTGGGCAAAGGTCCATTTGCAATGTAAATTTTGCTGGTTAGATTGTTATTGTTATAAAGTAAGTACCTATTGTTATGTAATAAATAAGAACCAGTTTATGAAAAGGCAAAATATCGCAAAACATGATTTCCCAACTGTACTCAGAGACCGTTTATTTTAATATTCAAGGTTTTGGGTCATTTTATGACCTAAAGTCTGGCAGAACTAGTCATAAAAATAAATTATAGCATACCTAGTAATTTGAACCGAGGTAGTTTACTCACAAAATGCTATTTCTTGCGCTTTCAAATTATGCGGGCTGATAAGGATGGTATGGAGATCGCTGAAGAAAAGAGATAAATATCTACTAGTTAAAATAGAGAAGACCTTTGCCCAGTTGTGGGACACAGGTAGATTATTAAAAAAAAAAAATTTTTTTTAAATTAAATAGGTCAGCATTTGACCTCCGTCTGCCTGATGTTAAGCAGTAGTGAGGTCTAAGATGGAACATGCTTTCCTAGAAGGAACCTATTTACTCTTGATTTAAAGACCCCTATATTGTACTTTTCGGGAAATACGGTACCCGGCAATACGCTTTGTACGAACTCTGGGAATATCAACCATGTACAAGTGGCGTCTTTCGGGGAATCTGTTTATTAAAAAAATATAACTTTAGAGTTCTGTTTTTTTTTAAAAGAGTGGTTTCGAGATCTGTCTGTCAAGTCTATCTCTATATAATACCACCAAACACCATTAGTAACTTTAATAATGTAATTAGTATAGTTTTTATATGGTAAATAAAGTTATTTGTGTCTGTTTTTTGTATTTGCATCAACTACTCGTATAAATAGCTTAAGGTTTATAATGAGCTAGATCAGGGGGGATTGTTCATTTGAAATGGCTGCACTTATCATGTTCTCTTGCTTGCACACTAGTGACTGCACTGTAGAGCAAGCGAGAGAACATGATTTGTTGTGAAGTTTCTTTAATAAACCAAACGAAGCGCTCGTGGCCGTGCTTGCTTAGTCGTTCTTGATAGATCGTCGAAGTTAAGCAACGTTCGAAACGCTTCCGTGCTTCGGAGGGCACGTAAAATGTCGGTCCCGGCTATTTAAGTCCTTAAGGCGGCCTAAAAACTCCGTCATCAGAGTTGGCGACTGACTCATACGAACTTACTTTACTTTAATAAACCAAGTATTGCAAAATAATGAATCCACCCCGGCAGAAATGGTTAGCCCATAATCATTCCCATCTGCTACCGCGGCTCTAGACGCAATGGCAGACGGTAACTATTATGGGCTGACCACCCCCGCGGGGGCCAAATGATGGCAGATAGGAATAGGCAGTTCAAAAACTGGCAGGAAACAAAAAATCATAGCCAAACCTCCAGGACTGGCCTGTAGGAACTTTGTAAAGTTAAATTGTAAAGTAAAGTAAATATTTAATTTGCCAATTTGTACCTACTACCTATCTACAAATATTTGTCTCGGGTCTGGGTGTTTTCTATATGTATGTATTTACTAACAAAAAGTATATAAGTAGTATATCAGTCATCCAGTACCTATAACTTAAGCTCTGCTTACTTTGGGGCTGGGTGATGCTGTGTAAAAAAGTCCAGTATTATTATTTATTTACTAGCTGCGCTCCCGCGGTGTGACCCGCGGTCCTTCGGGATTTTAAATTTTTTTCGGGATAAAAGGTAGCCTATGTCCTTCCCTGGGATACAACCTTTAACTATGCCAAATTTCAGCTTAATCTGTTCAGCGGTTTGGGCGTGAAAGCGTAACAAACAGACAGACAGAGTTACTTTCACATTTATAATATTAGTATGGATTTAATATCATTTAAAATTTAATAATTACGTTTTTATACTAAAAAGAAAACCGACTTCAATGTTTGACTCGAAACGCGGTGTGACTCAGGGCGTCAAGCTGTCGATTCGATTTCTATTTGTGACATGGCTAGGAGGGAAGGTTTTTAGAGTTTTACGGTGAAACTATCAATCCCTCAGGAATAAAATTTATATGGGACCACCTCTGGAGTATACCCTTTCAAACATGAAAAGAATTTTGCAAATCGGTCAACAAATGGCGGAACAATCGCGTAACAAGATACAAAAAAAAAAAAAAAACATACAGACGACTTGAGAACCTCCTCCTTTTTTGAAGTCGGTTGAAAAACTGAGCTGCCACTAACAAGCTTTTACAAGCCACTATCAAGTATAATCAAGTGTGGGTAGTTGTGGAAACTACCAATAAAAACAACTAGATGCAGTTTCATTTGCATAGTTCACAAGTCAACTCCAGTTTATAACTCGCTTCTAAATGCACCCGGCCTTGTCTCATTAACAAGATATACCGCGCACACTCGCGCCCTCTGTCTTCAGACGGAATGTTTTGTTACCGACTTTTACTGCACTATCCGCATATAACCGGTAATACTACTAAAAACGGTTAATGTCCTGAATAGCTTTTGTTTACTCGTTATGTCATAACTCTGTTTGATGTAGTTGCTCTTTTGTTTTATATAATAAAATAATTACGTTTTTATACTAAATAGAAAACCGACTTCAATGTTTGACTCGAAACGCGGTGTGACTCAGGGCGTCAAGCTGTCGATTCGATTTCTATTTGTGACATGGCTAGGAGGGAAGGTGTTTAGAGTTTTACGGGGAAACTATCAATCCCTCAGGAATAAAATTTATATGGGACCACCTCTGGAGTATACCCTATAAAAGAATTTTGCAAATCGGTCAACAAATGGCGGAACAATCGCGTAACAAGATACAAAAAAAAAAGAAAAACATACAGACGAATTTAGAACCTCCTCCTTTTTTGAAGTCGGTTGAAACATACAGACGAATTGAGAACCTTCTCCTTTTTTGAAGTCGGTTGAAAAGTAACATTTGGCATAACATTATTTGTGGATATTAAAGCCGTGTTGGTCGAATGGGGTTGTGCCTCGACTTTCAATCCGAAGGTCGTGGGTTCGAATCTCGGCCACTGGATTTTTCGTTTCGAAAAATGTATATGCGCTTTAGTACGAGCTCAAAACGATGAAGGAAATCATCGTGAGTTAGTGTTCTTATAGGCGGCGATGGGCTTGCAACCTGTCACGTATGGAATACTAACTTCTGCAAGATGTGGGCATGTATCAAATATGTGTTTGGACATGCCTCTGACTACCCCGATCTGGAATAAGTAACATAAAAAGATCCGAAAGAATGTCTAGGTCTACCGCACGTTGGGGATACAGTCGTGAACCTGTTTCCGTATTAACTTTTAATTATGCGTACTGTCAGGAACCTGCATCTACTGATGTTTTGAATATGATATTTGTAACGATGCTGTTCTCACGTATGAAGATTGTATACATTTTAAAAGCTTGTATTTTGTGGGCAAACCTATCAAAGGAAAATCAAATTAAAACTAATTTTTAGTAATAACCGTGAATCCTGACAGGTCGTTTCTATTTAGTGGCCATCTTTGAACAGTAAGCTCACTCCAAAAGTTGTTCTTGGTAAACGTTCACATAATAAAAAAATATACAGGGTGTAAAAAGACGTCTACCGAAGCCGAAAGGGGTAGGTACAGTATCCCAACACACAACCAAATCCAAAAGGATTTTCCGGAAAAATCATTATATCCGGAGAAAACAGCGTTTGAAGATTACTGTTTGCGTATGTACTGGGCGCGTTTTTATACGTAGATTGCTGGATTTTGAGTTTTATTAGTTTTTTTCTTTTCTAAATGAAACTATTAGGTAGGTATGGTCTTATTATGTTGTACTAGTAGTAAATAAGTAGATAATAAAATAAAATGACGTAGCTAAGTCAAAATTTTTTTTGCGTTTTTTTTCCGCAAATATGTTCAGAATCATGGTCTGATTGAAACCCCTCAGTTTTTGGTAGCAGTCTTTTTACACCCTGTATAAGACGACTAAGTAAAATTAACATTCAACGTGGTCAAAAACTAGCGGTGGTGGCAAAATCAATTGAACGTGCTTTGAATGGTATATACGTTAAGGTTTAGTTTTCAGCTATAGAGTCGATTCTAGGCTCAAAACTTACCTACTCGAAGTTTTTTTATAATTATAATATAAGTTTATTAGATGTTTTTTTTACTCTATTTTTTTTTATTGTTTTGGGCACGCTTCCGACTGACAGTGACCTGGATCAGTTGAGCTATCTATAGATTGTTTCTCACGATCCTTAGATAGCTTGACTAATCCTGTTGTATTTTGTAAATATATGTAAATATGTAGTAGCTTAGTTTCTGTAAATAAATTATTATTTATTGATATTTATATTTAGTTTTAGACTTTTTGTCTTTATTAGCTTATGCTATTTAACGCGATCCACGCTAGCGAAGCTGTGGACCGAAGCAAGTGAAATATTTTGCTATTTTCCCCCGTTAAAGTGAGCTAGCTGCACGCTCTAGAACCACGGGTGAGTTATTAAATTAATTACCTGTTCCCCGAAATGGCTCAGATGAATACGAAATGAGCCATTTAGAAGATTTCTATTTCGGAGATATAGCACGGAAATATTGAAACGCGCCATATTTCGCTTACGCAATGAGCTTTATGGAAATGCTGAGAATTGGACTTGGGGAATTTAATTCGATGTCACCTGCGGCTTCCGAAGATGCTGAAGAATTGATGTTATTTAGAATTCAAAAGGTCACTTGAAAAAAATATCTCTTAGATCTGAGAGGGTTTGTAGTAAAAAACAGCTTAGAAAATAAAGTTATGTAAACATACCAAGTTTCGTTAATGTTAGAACTGACTGAACTTAATAAATAAACTAAAATACGTATAATATGTGAAATAAAAACCGAATTGTAGTCTTTCTTAAACTTTCGCGATCACAATTCATCTTTAGCTCCCAACTGCGTGGAATCCCGTGATTAGTAGGTGCAAGGCGCGTCGTAATGTGACTTTTCGGTGTGAAGATACTGTTAGTGTAGTGTGCCGTGGTGGACGTGCGGCCGATCTTATTTCTGAAGATTAGTGGAGGGTAGTTCTATATAACTACCGCCACTTTTCGTCGGCTCCGCTGACCTACCTCCAGTTCGCCCGCGACCACGGTTGTTGCAATACAGCCGAAACGTAGGGAAATAATAAAGGTAATACGCGATAAAATCCTGTTACAAAATATATCTCTAAAGATAAACCGAATTGTGTTGCTCTGAAAAGAGAATTTGTTTTATTCGAACACATTTCATATGAAACCTTATTCTAATATCGACTCAAATAACTAAACACTTTACCTGAATAGAGAAACAACATTTAGAGCTATTATTTCACCAATTACTTCTCTATTATTCTAAATATCAATAAGTAGTTTTTATTCTATTACATTTTTTCATAACCTCTGTTTCACTTTCTGTATACGTGTGTAAGATGACATTTGACAGTTCCAAGTTATTAAACGTCATTACAAGTGACATTGATTGATCAATGTGGTGTCTATTTATAGAGCTAGGCTAAAGTAGAATGAAGGGTGATAGACTTCATTTACATACGAACAAGTTTCCTCAGTGAAAAGTCAACTTCTATGTATTATTATTATTTATTTACAAAAAAAAGAAAAGGGCTTTGTCGCTGAGCGACTATATCGCCCAATCGGTAACAAACATCTTAGTCTTCATCATATAGGTCTTCATATTCTTCATGGTTTCACATCACTTCTTGGTTTCTTCTTTTTCTTATTTTATTCCTTCTTCTTCTTTTCACTTTCTTCACTTCAAATCTTTCTTCAAATACTTATGTCACGTCAATTTGAGTCAATTGAAAAAACATGGCGGCTTGTCCTTTCAAAACTCCAACGGAAATCTTTCGTCAAATGAAAAAACTTCTTGAATACTCCCCCATTCCACTCGCCAAATCTCCTGTTACGTATCCAAAGCTTCATTAGTAAAATGCCACCGAAATTACATAATAAAACCTAGTACCTAAAATACGAGAAACCTAAATAAAATAGCAGAGCCACTAGTAGTTCCTTCAAAAATGGCGAAAGAAGTTCCAACTTCTATGTAGCTTTTAGAGGTAATGTAACGTAAATACATAATCTTGAATCATTGCGGTCTTAAAAGTTCCAGAACTACAAAACCCTGTATCTCAGTAAAGCTCTACTTTTTAGATAATACTACATCTGTTTACCAAAAAGTTTCAAGAATAGCAGTTTAGCTAAAAGTCACTTAGGGGTTAAGAGCAAAGTTTCAATACGGCAACACATTCGTTACTCGAATGCAATGGGTGAATGAGGGGTAAAAGGGGGTAAAGTGGGGTGAATTATAGCTCATTTTTGCTTTGCTTTTAACAAACAGGTTTTAGGTAAACATTAGCCCTTTGTTTCATTGGGAGATTCATTAGTTTTCACAAAAACTACCGTCATTTTTAATGGTCCGTTTCAACCTGCATGCTTCGTAGGTATAGGGAAAATGAGTTTTTCCGTAGGAATATATTATATAAATATCATACCCTAAATTGGAAATAATCTCTATACATAAAAATGAATCCCTATATCCCTTGGTCACGCCATCAATCGTGAACGGCTGGACCGAATAATGCGCAGAAGAAGTCGCGCGGGTCAGCTAGTATTTTATAATAATGAAATTAATGATTATCTACAAAAGACAGAAATATTATTATTATAGGATGTGATATATTATTCAACTTTGGAATGAACATTCTTTGTAATGAATCGTAGTTTATAATAGTCCGTTAAAAACAACGAAACGGGGTCACGACTGTATTGCTTTATTGGTTTGCAAAGCCGCGGGCAGCAGCTTGTTAATAATACATTTGATGCCAAATACACACAAAATTTATGTTAAACGATTTTGTCTAAGCCTGTTTAATGCATAAAATGACAGTCATAAATAATGCGTAATTAATGTAGTTAATATTTTATGGTAAACAGATTTTTTTACTGGACCGGAAATTTTTAACGTAACACCAGAACTATATCTAAATAGAAGCAAAGAATATATAAATAAATGTGTAAAATAAATAAGTGTATTTTAGTGATGCATAACGTAAGCCACGCGAAAATGATTCAAAAGTATCGATTAGCACGCGATAAACTGATTATAGGCACTGCCACCCATCATAATATCAGCTTAGAAGCTGGCGACTGCGTGGTTGGTGATATGCATTGTGCCGCGCACTTTGCATATTCTGCGCATCTCTTTTTTTCGTGCACTATTTTGCACAATTTGTGAAATTACCAACGAAAACATATTTTTTGACTAGCTGCGCTCCCGCGGTCCCTCGGGATTTTTTCATTTTTTCGGGATAAAAGGAAGCCTATGTCCTTCCCTGGGATACAACCTTTAACTATGCCAAATTTCAGCTTAATCTGTTCAGCGGTTTGGGCGTGAAAGCGTAACAAACAGACAGACAGACAGATAGACAGACAGACAGAGTTACTTTCACATTTATAATATTAGTATGGAGTATGGATTCTCTTTTTAAGTTGTGTTTTTGTAGTTATCCTTTTATTCCCCAGAGACATCGATACGTCGTGACGGTAAAATTTCAAAATTTTAAAAATTTTGTTGCAGCCCCCATGCTCCAATTATCGTTTCCTCTGCTATTAAAATCGATTTTACTCGAGTAAGAAATTGGCATTGAAAATCGCAGTGTACAGCACTATTTCATACTTCTGACAGAAAAATGATAAAAATTTCGTACTTCAGACCATATATATAGGAAAAGAGGTACCATGCTAAATCTATGCTTCAGACAGAAAAATGATAAATTTACTATGACAGTTGACATTGCTTCTTTTTACATTGCTAGTTTTCAATGCGGGCCAAGTCTAGCTTGTCAAATAAAAGCCGCAATGGAAACTAGCGTTCGTTACAAAATGTTATTGTGAAAATAAAACTAACAAACAAATTAAATTGTTTTACAAATAAAAATAGATATTTATGGACAAAAAGTACTTACCTATGAAAGGAAATATGTCGATCAATAGTTCTAGTTTTTCTTGTGTTGTTTGTACAGCCTAATATGGAACAACAAGGCATTTTGTTTTTTTTTGTTCTGACGTCTCACGCGGAAAGCTCGGTAGCGGAGTGAACGTCGCGGCGAGCTTTTAGGTGCAACTGCACCTAGCAGTGGAAGACAAGGTACAGGTACTTTTTTGTTCTATTTAGATATAGTTCTGTGCGTAACACGCTCAGGAAGAGGAGCAAGTGCAATTCTTGTAGCAGGACATTTTTTTTCATCTTTTGCAGTATAAAAAACAATGCAGAAGTTAGATCCATGATTCAATAAGTTAATTCCTATAAGTTAAGTGTGTTTTTTTTTTTTCTTGTATGTCTTTTACGTGTGGTATGCAATAAAGAATTATCTATCTATCTATCTATCTATCTATTCACCATTAAATACCCATCATCACCTATACTAAGTTTCTTCAGGACATTTAAGTCACCTCGAGTTCATTTATTGGTACGCATACATTTTAAATGTGAAATTCTGAAATTTTCTCATACCTGAATTGTTTGGGATTCGAACCGTAGACTTTCGAATCGAAATCTACTTTCGATGCTTTTGCAACAATCGAAAACGGGATTGATATAAATGAGGGTAAGTGCTAAAAACTGCTTACTTGTCTATAGAGGGTGGCAAGGCGAATAGCCAAGTGTGACCTCGATTCATAAAAATATGATTCCTCCACTATTGAAATTCACTCAGCATCTTGATCATCTTGGGATTTGAAGGGATTTGTGCTCGAGAATAACAGACGTGAACATTTTTTATATTCAGTAAATTATGTTTGCCTTTTGTAACTTGAAAAATGTTATTTACTATAAAAAAAACTATTGATTATCATAATCATAATACATCGGTTAAAAAATCATATTTGTACTGATCACGAATATAAAAATGAATGAATGAATGAATGAATGAATGTATGAATGAATGAATGAATGAATGAATGAAAACTTCATTGTACACCAATTAATAACAAAACAACACATAAATAAAACAAGTGTGGAAAATATTTCTGTACTCAAGAGGTGGGCGTTAATTTCCGCGACACAGTTTTTTTAAACTAATGCCGGACATTATCGTTTCCTGTTTTTTGTTTGCACCATGTTTTTGTTTCCTAAATAAAAATTTGAAATTTGAATTTTGAAGTTCCAAATTAGTACAATGGGCGGCCTTATCGCTGAAAGCGATTTCTTCCAGGCAACCTTTGGATGGAAAATAAACCAAAGAAGCATACAAAAAGGACGGTAGTGCACAGAAGTTTCATATTTCATTCATACATTGTTATTGAAAAGCCTTCTTCAGAATCCTAATCCAAGCTGATATCTCAAAACTGCTTTTTAAGATAAGAGTCATCAAAATCTTCGACAAATTACCCCATACAGGGCGGAACTCCCGAAGTTACCTAATTATTTTCCAGTTTAATTTTCGGGCGAGATCGAAACTGGAATTTTCGAAAGAGTTACTTGTTTCGCAAAATTTATGCATTATGATAAACACCGATGTTTTGGGGAAATTTAACGGTAAGTTTTGTGAGGGATGTTGTTTTGATAATACTCGTACGTTTAAAGCTTTTGCATTTTATTTATTTGCATTCATTTTAATTTATTTTGAATAAAATATGATATATTATTCAAAAGGCTATTTACAGAAACTAAGCTACTACATATCTCTATTATATAAAAATGAATCCCTATATCCCTTGGTCACGCCATCACGCGTGAACGGCTGGACCGATTTCAATATTTTTTTTTTGTTCTGTTTGTTATTGTCAGGAGAAGGTTCTTATGACAAAAAAAAAATTCGCGGAAAAAATTAATCATGCGCAGACGAAGTCGCGCGGGTCAGCTAGTTTACATATATTTACAAAATACAACAGGATTAGTCAAGCTATCAAAGGATCGTTAGAAACGATCTATAAATAGCTCAACTGATCCAGGTCACTGTCAGTTTATTTACATCTAATCATATTTTAGATTAAAAGTGTGTCACGATCATTGATCTAATTATTTATACCACCTTGAAAACACAGGAAATTTAGTAAACCAATAGTTGAAAGCCAAAACAATTACTTTGCCTTTTCCGTTCGACACTCAACTGAATTGGCTGTGTCAAGGACAGTCATAGTCTGTGGGTGTGAATAAACATTTATTTTAACGGTGATATCGAATATGAAATACTGATAGCATAACTATTGTCTTTCTTAAACTTTCGCGATCACAATTCATCTCTAGAGATATATTTTATAACAGGATTTTATCGCGTACTACCTTTATTATTTCCCGACGTTTCGGCTGTATTGCAACAACCGTGGTCGCGGGCGAACTGGAGGTAGGTCAGCGGAGCCGACGAAATAATAAAGGTAATACGCGATAAAATCCTGTTTTAAAATATATCTCTAAAGCATAACTATTATTTTAGATTTTTAGAGAGCCGTGTTGGTCGAATGGGGTTGTGCCTCGACTTTCAATCCGATGGTCGTGGGTTTATCCCGGCCGTGCATCTCTGGATTTTTCGTTTCGCAAAATGTATATGCGCTTTAACACGAGCTCGTAACGGTGAAGGAAAACATCGTGAGGAAACCCGCAGCTTAGTCAGCTCCACACGTATTGACGTCGTCTCTCCTGTGGGCGGCTGATTAAGCTGAGAGGATGGTTTAGGTGCTGGGCAAGCCTCCATCTCAAACAATGTCCCAGGCACTACAGCGTCCCGTTAAGTGTAGGCATGGATTGCCTCCTGACGCTGTATAAATTATCTAATATAGATGTAAAGGCCTTTTATTTTATTTAAATTTATTTTACCATCATCTATATAGCCCGACTTCATCCACTGCTGGGCTTAAGTTAGCTCTGTTTTCTTATGTAATTTTTGTAACATTGCAAATAATGAAAGAAAAATATAGTTTTATACAATTTTATACAAAATACAATTTATCCAAGTTTTTTTTATGTATTTATATATTAAAATAGATCATTTATTGTATTCATGACATTAAGTCCTATAGTGGATACCAATAATTAAAAAAAATATTGTTAGAGTTTCAAAACTTTATGAAAATGTAATTGATTACAGCTGGTCTGTTGTTGTTTAACTGTTTGTTTAAATTTTAAACAAACAGTTAACCCATCATCATTCGTTAGTTACACGCGACAATTAGTCATCTCTCAAAACATCTCGACATTAAAGAATAGGGCTTGTAAACATAATTATTTAAATGTCAATATGAACACTGAAACTGTCCATCCTCAAGTCCAGTAATGTGTTCCCGCGGGCCCTGTGTAAACAAGCCTTTAGGGACAAGGCAGGAGCTGAAGCGATTCCTGAGAAGTCTTGTCATAAAATTAAGTTCAGAAATTTCTTCACATAATATGTAGCATAAAGTAAAGTGTAAGGAGTTTTGTATTTCCAAGGTTAAGAATGAAAATTTTAGCTTTTGATAATCTAATTTTTCCAAAATGTCTGCATACGATTCGTATTTGGCTTGCGCAAATACGACCATGTCTCCGAATTTCGTTCAAAGCTCAAGTGGCTTCCAATACGTCTTCGCCGGAATGTTCATATCCTGTACTTACTATTTAAAATAACGCTTTGTTTACGAATGACCGGAATCTTCGGTCCTCAAATTCTCTCCAGCTTGCAACTCCTGTCCATAGCACCACTATGTATGGTGACTCTTTCACTGTACAAGCTGTGCAGCTATGGAACTCTTTACCCGTTTCCATTCGAATGTCTAAATCTATACATATTTTTAAAGCCAGTGTCTGTGAACATTATCGTTCCATGGCTGGTTACTGCTAACTGTTTTTTTTTCTTTTTGTGTAATTTGCTCTATGTGTAATTTGTGTGTGTTGTGTTGTGTGCGTGCGTAGTGTAAGTATAGTTAGGTAGGTACTTAGTTTGTTACTATTCTCTCTTTTGTCTCTTTTGTACACCGCTGTTTTTCTGTATTCGACTATCCTGTCTATACAAATGGTTGCCAGGAAGAGATCGCTTTTAGCGATATGGCCGCCCATTGTACAATTTGTTTATTTGGTATATTTTCTGTATTATGTTCTTGTGTACAATAAAGAGTTAATCTATCTATCTAATTTTTTAAATTGTTAAACCACACTTAGGTATTTCACCGATAAATATGAGCTTGTCAAACATTTCGACAGTGATGTCTAGATGTTCCGTGGCCGAGCGGTTGAAGGCACTCCGGCGTAAGGAGGATCGTCTGATCGTCGTGGGTTCAAATCCCTGTCGGAATCGAAAATTTTGATAAGATAATTTTCATTTTCGTAATCTAATTATACTATTAAGAGTAGGTGATTGTACTTGGTGTGCAATAAATTATTTTTTATTTCTAAATACGTGGTAAAATCTCAATGTATCCGTGTAATCTTGCAATGTATTTCTTGCAATATATTTTACTTTATTTCAATGATAGCTAATTCATGAAACTCCACAAAAGATCGCTACATGCATCTTGCACCATTCTTAATCGACATTTGTCTAAACAAGTGCATTCTTAGAGCCAGTTGGTTGCTCCGTTTGTTTGGTTGCGACTCCCCTCTCTGATGAACCGCAGGCGGCTTACCAGAAAAAACAGGCCAAGTGTGAGTCGGGCTTGCACACTTAAGGATTCCGTACAACTGTATAATATTGCATACTACTTAGGCCTTTACATCTATATTAGATGATTTATACAACGTCAGGAGGCAATCCATGCCTACACTTAACGGGACGCTGTAGTGCCTAGTGGTGGTATTGCATAGGTTCAGTATAAAAAAATGTTCTTGTAGTGTCACTAGTTCTTTTGAATAATTGCTTTTTTTAAAGTTATGTAGGTATGATTTAATTTAATTAATGAATACATTTTTAAACTGACTATAAAAGTGATATGAATTTGTTTTGTTTGAGATAGCTACTACCAAAAATAGTATAACAAAAGATAAAATTAATATACCTACTCGTTTTAAATTCAGCAAACTCCGTCGGGGCTGCTATGCCATGCTCTGAAAAATACAAAAATATTGCAGCAAACATACATTGTCTAGTAGTTTTTTTAAAGTGGCATGTTATAGTTGAAATGCGAAAATGTGGCTACACACCGAGTGTTACGGTTCAAAATGCTTTGTCATAGATAAAAGGACGCGGACTTTAGTAACTAGGGTTCTGTTGTCACACTTCTGGTACAGAACCCTAACAAAGGAGAAGATAGAAATAGAATTCCGATGAATACTTGTGTTCCAAGTAGCCTTTGTGGTATTTCAAGGGATGGAAGGGGTTTAATATAGGATTTATTGATGCAGTTTAAGATTTCGAGTTGGAATTGAAGTCCGAAATATTTTTACCAAGAGAAATAAATGAAGCTGGAAACACACAAAATCATCTAGCTCTGAAGTAACCAGAGGACCACATGACAGACTTACTGCATAACTTTTTTTTTTAAAACATACACGCTTAATATTTACAGATCATACAAACATTAATTGTCTCGTAAGTCGGTCTAGAGTCCACCACCACCACCAGTCAAAACGGCTTTCCTGAATATGTGTAAATAAAGTTTTCAGTATACATTACGTATACAACTTTCCAGTACGTATGGTTTGTCCCTCAACTCCGGTGAAATATGCCCGGCTTCGGCAAACAAGGCCTCCCCGGAACCGACCTCATCAACTCGGATATATACATTCTGTTCTAGGTACAGTTCGTTAAACAGATTGCTATCTACCCTACTGCTAGGATTAAACCTCTTGTTGATCGTTTATTAAAGAGCATTCATGAAATACTTTTCAGCCTAATAAATCTGAAAGTTTATATCATTGTGTTCCAATATCCAGTAAACCAATTAGGATGAGACATAGATTATGCATCTGGTGCCACAGAATACCAGCGCTGGTGTAGGGTAGGCATACTGCCCTGCACTTGCATAATGCTGAGTGGTGTCCATTTTTGCAAATTTTTTAAGTCATTTATATGTACCTTCCTGCCTGGATAATATGAATCACAATTTCCAAAATATTTTTTTCACAATTTCCAAAATAATTTCAATTTCCAAAATAATTTTTTACTTTACTTTTAAAGATATCGAAGCTTCGAATATTAGCACTAGGCTACTTAAGAATGTGGTAGAGATTTAGATCTGAGAGTTGGATAATATTAGATAAGTACAATCATTTTATAAAAATGTTCATGCACTTTCATCGCTGACCAAACTCAGTCGCTTCACTCACAATTCATCTTCTCTTTTCAATTCCTTACTACAATCAATAGATAGATGCTTGTGAAGGCTTTCAGATTGAATATCCACACAAACTAGAGCATTTTGATAGATAATTCAGTACCTTTGAAATATTCCCGCCTTTGGCTACCTGATTTCAATCACTGCTAGGACAGAACAGATGGAAATGGCTCGTTTGGGGATTAGGTCTATTTAGACCGGATGATTGAGCAGGATGGGAGGAGTTTCAATACAGGTTTGGTAATCAAGATTTTCATTAAACAAGAGAGTTTACAAGCAAAATTATATTCGCCTGTCATCATATTTTCAAATTATAAATCGGCGAATATTTTTGGCAAATAATTCGGCGAATGTGTAGAGTGACCGTTACGGCCACATGCCACACGGCGAATACAGGCGATGAGGCCCTCGACACGTTCGTGAACGTCGACATTCGTCTATCATCGGCGAATATGTAGAGGTTTAGTATAAAGTACTAAAATGAAACTTCTAATAATAACCAGGATTTTGTAAATTTTACAATAAAAGTAGATATTTCAATAAGAATGTTATTGTATTCTTGCAAACAAATCAGAAGGAATAAGTATTTCATTATCCAAATAACTTTTACTTTTCAGCTTCTTACGAGTTAACCATTCTATGACTTCGCGGTATGAAAGACTGAAAAATTACATAATCCAAATTCTAGTTGTTTCGATTCGGCCACTTTTCTGATTTACATTAATAGGAGAGTAGGTATTATTGGATGGTGATACATTAAAACGACAATTACTTAAGTAAAATGCTAGTTTAGTAATTTATTTGACGATTTTTGAGAAAAAGCAAGGTCAATACTAGGTGGTGAAATTTGAGGCGCACTTAAAATCCTTTCACCACACTGGTTCGAAAGAACTAGTTACACGATAAGAAAAATAATTACTGTAAACCATCGAAGATTTGAGTTAATTGTGGACTGTGTGTGATAAAATTGTAGATAGATTATTAGTAGATTCAAAGAAGTCAAAAAGCATTTATTCAGTAGGACCGCTGGGATCACTTTGAAACGTATTAAAACTAGGTGATTCTACTCCTGTTCCTTCGCGACCAATACCGTGAAGAACCAGGGCAACAAACACGGTTTGGGGCCTAGCTTTTTTTAGGTGAACCATCTTAGAACTAAACTTTGGCTAATAATAATACATACCTGAAACTTGTTCAATTATAAACTATGTAAGAATTTTATAAAAATACATTACGTAGCTCAGCCGAATCAGGCTACTTTGAATCAAAGCTAGTCTCCACCTATAAGCAATAATAAAAAACAGGACAGGTGGATTGAAAAAATGCGTTACATCGAAACCCTTTTTGCAGTACATTTTTTTCACTGGGATCATAATGGCGTAATCATTTCACTTGGACGTTTCGGTACATGAGTTATGGAGGTTATGACAGAACATATTGTTCCTTTTACCTGGCTGCGTTCCGGATGTATTGTGTTGTGTTGTAGGAGGTTTGGTTTCAATGTCTTCGGTTGGCTGCTCTACTCGTAGACTAAGTACTCATAACACAAAGTAGTTGTGTTTTATAAGTTAGGGAACATACAAATTCATGATTTTATCTAGAATCTGACTTCATAGAGACGGTGTATTTTTATAGTGTAAACACGCAATATCTTTACAATCTATAAACCTTTAAATTAAGAAAAAACTAATTTGTTAGGAACTTTCATTGTTCTAACAAGTTAGTTTTTTAGAATGTATCTGAATGATAGGTAAAAATAATTATTTCTATTCAATTGGAATCGATCGGGAATCGGCCTGAAGCTCTCGTTAGTTTCCATATCAATTCCCTAGACTTGTTGACGGTGAAGGAAAACATCGTGAGGAAACCCGCAGCTTAGTCAGCTCCCCATGTATTAACGTCGTTTTTCCTGTGGGCCAGGTTGATTAAGCTGAGAGGATGGTTTAGGTGCTGGGCAAGCCTATTCCGTCTCAAACAATGTCCCAGGCACTACAGCGTCCCGTTAAGTGTAGGCATGGATTGCCTCCTGACGCTGTATAAATCATCTAGTATAGATGTAAAGACTTGTTCTAACTAATATAACCAGTATAAGAACCAATACGGAAAATATTTCAGTGTTCAGTTCCCTCAAGCACAAAAACAGTTCCATATAAGTTCTGCGTTGTATATGTTTTGCAGACATTAATCAAGGGAAGATGGACAAAGTTGGCTCTTGTAAGTTTTTGTATTGATTTGGTCATTCAACTTATTTACTGGGTATATTCTGATTCAATAGTTGTTGATTAGTTTTGTCTACAAAAATATCATCATCAGCTTTTCAAAAAATATAATATGAAGATATTATCACAGTAAAGAAAAATATCGTGCAGAACCAGTTCTTATAGGCCTTTATATACCTTTAGCTTTTGATAAATCTGGGCATGCAAAGAAAAACACCGGCAATCATCGACCTAAAAGTTTGAAAACATGGTGTCAAATGCACAAAACTTTTTAGAGGCGCATTTAATATCCTTTCGCCACACTGATCGGAAAGAACAGAAACGAAGTTTCGTTTCGTTCCTATTATAATGCGAGAGCAGGGTTCGTCCCTTCTCACACCTACCCTCTCCCGAGGTCTATCCTAACTTGTTTTGTATTACATGTTGTGAATTTATAAATAGAGGCTCAGCACTTTAGAAGTGCCAAATTACATGATCAAACTGTAAACTATTTTTACTGTGTGGCATTTTTGTAAACGTAAAATTATAACGTGACTTGGTGAAACGTGATGGAGGATAGAGACCATTGCAAAAGTTTGAGAAAGACTTTTGCCAAGACAAGAAAGGTTTATTAAATCAATTTTAATATTAGTAGCATAATCTTCATGTATTTTTAGGGTCTTGAATCTAAAAAAAAAAACGGAACCCTTTATTATTAAAGTTAAAATTGATACTTATATTACTTATAATAATCTAAATCTAATAATAAAAATCTTGTAATAAATCTAAATTATTTTATTTACTGTAAAAAGCCGTCAAAGTAAAATAAACAGGGTGTAAAAAGACGTCTACCGAAGCCGAAAGGGGTAGGTACAGCATGCCAACCCAACCAAATCCAAAAGGATTTTCCGAAAAAATCGTTATATCCGGAGAAAATCGACCTCGCACAGCTGGTCGGGCGTATGTCCTAGGCGCGTTTATATACATAGATTGCTGGATTTTGAGTTGTAATTTTTGTTTTCTTTTACAAATGAAATTATTAGGTAGGTATGGTCTTATTATGTTGTACTAGTAGTAAATAAGTAGAAAAAAAAATGACGTAGCTAAGTAAAAAATTTTTTGCATTTTTTTCGCTAAAGATGTTCAGAATCATGGTGTGATTGCAACCCTTCAGTTTTCGGAAGCAGTCTTTTTACACCCTGTATAATGCTATTTTTATAAATAAGAAACCTTTGTTTTGGAAATAAGTAAACGCTCACGTACTTTTAAAAGCATTTTCGAACTTAAATCGAAACCAGGACTATTATCTCAATCTATTAAATATCTATAAGTATATCAAAATAATTATCAAGCGATTTTGCGTGTTCATTAAATTCATTTGCTTCGTTTACTCATAGTAATGTTTGTATAGCAATTTACTCGATTCATATCAGAATAACATAATTTAGCGTAGCTCAGTCTGGTAATCATTCATTCTACTATTTTATCTCGCACTTTCTTTGTACAATTGATCATTAGCAGTACTTACCTAATAGTTACCTACGGAAGGTAAGGCAGAGTGAAATTTTTGAGTTATGAGTCGCGTAAAATGAACACGTCGCGACAGAAAGCTCATGTTGCGTCGCTGGCGCCGTGAATAAGAAACCAAATTGTATGAAACGTAAATGCAGCATAGGTAAATTACATTTCACAACATTTTGCCTCTTATACTAATGATAATACCAATAATCCATACTAATATTATAAATGTGAAAGTAACTCTGTCTGTCTGTTTGTTTGTTTGTTACGCTTTCACGCCCAAACCGCTGAACAGATTTTTGGCATAGTTAAAGGTTGTATCCCAGGGAAGGACATAGGGTACTTTTTATCCCGAAAAAATAAAAAAATCCCGAGGGACCGCGGGTCACACCGCGGGAGCACAGCTAGTAAATTCTATACGTACTGTTTCAATCTACTCTGTTACTGACTCAATGTTTCTATGATCGAACCCGCCACCTTCTGCGTCGCAGGCAGGCCTTCGCCCATTGCGCCAC
The DNA here is from genome assembly GCA_951394285.1 of Epirrhoe tristata. NCBI lineage: Eukaryota > Metazoa > Arthropoda > Insecta > Lepidoptera > Geometridae > Epirrhoe > Epirrhoe tristata. Next base: position 432,398 of record OX596153.1, read on the forward strand.
AGAGGTCATCAAAAAAACAAAAATCTCGCACTGTAAGCGAACATAAAAACTGAATATGCATACAAGTAGGAACTTTTTGAATGCAATGTGAATGAACGAGAGAACGAATGAATGATCTAGCAATAATAAGCTTACCCAGACAGTATCTACCAGATTATAATGAAAGTGGGTTTATACGGAACTTGAGATAATAGGAATATTGCCTTGTACAAAGAGGATCGATACTTGGAGTGTATGAGATTAGACACCGTGTATAGAATAATAGGTACCTGTTATGATCTATCTTTATTGAGTGCCTAGCCTTTAACCTATAGCCTGTAGTATTCGATGTACGGGTAGGTAAGATTAACCAGTTAAAATAGGTTACTTTGTCAAGGTGTTACGTCACCAAGTGGTGACTCTGGAAGGGTCACACAGCATCAGATCACCAGCCTAAAAATAAATAATGCCAGACATTTCACACAGCATCATCTGGCTCCAAAGTAAGCAGAACTTGTATTATGCGAGCCACATGACTAATTGAAGATTTATAAAAGTATAGTGAGGCGCACAAGTAGCTTCTACAGTTTAAAATGTGTCAGTTTTTTAAAGCCACAAGTGATCAACGAAAAGCACTAGATACATTTCCGTATATTTAATTAATATTAATTAATACATAATTATTAACATTAATAATATTTAATTAATTAATAAAAGCCGTGTTGGCCGACTGGGGTTGTACCTCGACTTTCAATCCGAAGGTTGTGGGCTCGAATCCCGGCCGTGCATCAATGAATTTTGCGTTTCGTAATTGTATGCGCTATAACACGTGCTCTAAACGGTGAAGGAAAACATCGTGAGGAAACCGTTAGTGTTCTTATAGGCGGCGATGGGCTTGCAACCTGTCACGTATGGAATACTAACTTCTGCAAGATGTGGACATGTATCAAATATGTTATTGGACATGCCTCTGACTACCCCCTTTAGACACCTTCAAAGGATCTGAGAGAATGTCTACCGCGCCTTGGGGATACAGTCGTGAATCTGTTAATTAATAGACGACCTCTGTGGCGCAGTGGGCGAAGGTCCGCCTGCGACGCAGAAGGTTGCGGGTTCGATCCCCGCCGCGGGACAAATGTTTGTATGACCTACAGATATTTGTCTCGGGTCTGGGTGTTTCTATGTATAATATGTATGTATTTACAAACAAAAAGTATATAAGTAGTATATCAGATATCTGGTTCCCATAGTACAAGCTTTGCTTAGCTTGGGGCTAGATGATGCTGTGTGAAAAATGTCCAGTATTATGTCCAGCATTATAATAAATACTTCTCAATCAAATATAAATAGAAATAGAATAACATTTTTAGCATAAAATACAATTAGGAACTATACTAATACTTAATACCTACCAGACACAAAAATGGACACTCGTGAACAACGTGTGAAATCACATCCATATTCGCACAAACACAGTATTAATCGCTCAATAAACTTGCAATTTATTGTTGAAGCTGACCGTTCTAGAGCCCTTATCTGGGTACTTGATTAGCTCCGAACTTTACTTCACTTGACTTTGGATAGTGAAGGCTAATCGGATAACGCATTAATTGATCTAACAAAGTTGTGTTTGGGCCCTTTACATAAATTTTGGAATACAGGTTATCTATTTCAGCTCGAGCTTAGCGTTTGTGTGCAATCTGTGATCAATGATACCTTATGTTTATAATGGTGTTTATCAAAATTATCTTTTCCTCGAAGCGCTCGTGGTCGTGCTTGCTTTGTCGTTCTTGATAGATCATCGAAGTTAAAACGGTCTGTAAGTGGATGGGTGACCGCCAGTGGCCTTGTCATCTGAGCGCTTCCGTGTACATAACTACGAACAGACGCACATCGGTCACATCAATAGGTACCTATGTGTGTGCATGTGTGCAGTTTAAAGTTGTATGTAACGGGTCCCATCGAACGACCTTGCTTAATTCAGTGGGATAATCCAATCCAATTAGAATTCTAATTTGGTTGGACCAGAGCCGTGCGATAGACGTAATGGAAAATTAATTAACAAAATCCGACACAAAATTTTCCCATTTTCTGACTAGAAATACAAGTGGTCCTTTGAATTACGGGAATCGACATATTAATCGGAAATTTAATGGATACTGAACGAGTTCTATGTTTTGTTCAATTTAGTAACTTCACTAATTCGAACTTAAAATAAACTAAAAAAAAAAAAAAAAAACAGGGCATCTGGTCGAAGCCGCCAGTGTTTTGGGCACGCTTCCAACTGACAGTAACCTGGATCAGTTGAGTTATCTTAGATCGTTTCTAACGATCCTTAGATAGCTTGACTAATCCTGTTTTTATTTTGTAAATATATGTTAATATGTAGTAGCTTAGTTTATAATAATAATAATAATATATAATGCTTTATTTGGAACAACATTACAATATGAGCAAAGATACAGTGGAAAACGTTGACTGCCGCAAAAGTTAAAAAACTGAGTAGCGGAGTCAGTTTCTGTAAATATATTGATTATGAAAATACTATAAGTATATATAAGTATACTATAAGTATATATAAGCATACTATAAGTATATTATTAGTATGTTCATTGCTCTTTTATTTTACAAGTTCAATAACCTCACCATGATTTCTTACAAGTACGATTCACATGAAAAGATGAAAGCTCATTCTCGCCTATTAAAAAACTATATTTGATTCCTTCACCGCTCGTAATATCATTTGAATAAATCGAAAACAAGGAAACCAAATATAAAAATTCAAAATTCAATTTGTGGGTAGGTAGGTTCTAATACTGCGTAATTTATGACTGATAGGTAATGAGTACTACCAAAAACATAGCTTTGGAAAGTTTTAGTTTAATTTAAAATATTGAAAATTCTTCCTTCTTCTTCTTGTCGTGTCACCAGTTCTTTTGAACCAGTGTGGTGAAAGGATTTTAAGTGCGCCTCAAAGAGGCTCCTTTCGTGCACTTGACACAATGAAAACATGTCATGTTTTCGAACTTTGTAGATTCTACGACATGCCAGTTTCCTCACAATGTTTCCTTCACCGTTTGAGCGTACAGGCATAGTGCACATAAATTTTTCGGCAGAAAAACTCATTGGTGCACGACCGGGGATTGAACCCACGACCTTACGATTGGAAGACGGGGCCATTACTAGATCACCAGTGCTCATTGAAACTAACAGAATTTGTCACTAGCTGTGCTTGTGTAAGCTGAAAGTTGTAGACGAAATTCATTTTCGTGACAAAGTTCCTACTCCGTACAAAGTCCAAGAAAGAGGCCATTGACACGAGAAATTCAGTTAGCTTCTTAAAAAGTAATACATTTTGAGAAGCGGTATAATATTTCAATAAGAATAATTGGACATCTTACCTCGTCAGGAGGTTTGGGGTGGAAATCATAGGTATTTATTTTGGTTTTGAAACCCGCTCCGCATTCCCGCTAAGACTTTTACTAAGAAGTAAAGGAGCAGATGAATACTCATACTTAGTATCATTTTGGTATGTACATACATTAAACGGTACTTTGGGGTAGATGTATTCCCACTAACTATGGTAAAGAGGGAGTACTCTTTACCATAGTTAATGGCGCCTCACTAAGGTTTGCCCAACTGGCACACTTACCTTAGGGGCTGTTCGGCCGACAGTTATAGTCCGATAGTTCTATATAGGCTATATGTGGCCAGAAACTTTGCATGCGCGATTCAGACTTTCTATACTTTTTGCGGGTTTCCAGCGCCATCTAGTGGTTCAGCTCCGAAGTACGTCGCTGTAATTGACATCTCTTGAAGTTCAGCTTGTAGTTTATCTTGTAGTTCAGGCGATGGTTGATAGAGGTCGCCACAGGTACATTAAACCGTTTATGTTGGTGATAAACTTAAAAAGGCTACTAGTACCTACTTTCTGAGTTTAGTGGGCAAGTACTGCAAAATATACATGCAGTGGCGAGACGAGGTAGTATGCTGAGGCTTTTATCTAATTTTGTGGTACAACAATATCCCTAGGCATTCGCGAGGTCTCAACGAGAATGTGTAGCGGGTATTATATTTCGCGGTTCGCAAGTAATGTGATACAGAAAATTACCTTCAAAAGCAGCAAGATTTTTAAGATAATTTTCTGGTTGCCTGATTTTGTGAAATTATTATTTTATGCTTTAAAATATATGTTATTAAAATGTTTTTGAAGTGTCAACCCAAGATTATAATCGAAAGAATATAGATTACAAGCAAGATACCTAATTTAGAAATATTTACAATAACCTATTTACATAGAGGTACTTACATAGATAACGTAAACATGTTATTAAGGCTAACTACTATCATTTGTAGGTAGAGTTAAAATTAATATGATGTGCGTACGTTTCGATGTCACTTTTATCATTACGATTTTAATCTTTATTGTCAACGCAATAAGAACGATATTTTAGGTCCGTAACAGTCTCATTTAATAGCCATTCTAAAGAAGTATCATTCACTGTTTCACTCATTAATTAGTTGGTTAGTTGGCTTAGCTCCGGGACACAGACAGCTGGACTGACACCCAAGAGATCGAGTGTTTCGTTTTTACTTGCCACAGAATACTGAGTATTAGTACAGTGAATATAAAGTTCATTTTAGATGAGGGCTGGGTAAAAAAAAATACTACCCTAAATAATAGAAAGCTTGTGCAAACGCAATGGAAGTGTGAGACGATATGTGTATCACATTCTTAGGAAGTGGAAATCTGATAACCTACGCGTTTTTTTAAACCTACTTTCTTTAAACCTACGCGAAATTAATTATTGAATAGCTTCAGGTCACTCTTCCATTTTATGACCACGCAAAACATTGCCTTACTTTGCAGGCGTACAAAAAAAACCGTTTAAATTCGTAGAAGACCACAGATTTTCAATTGCTACGATCCTGACACCAATCTTTCGTCTCATTAACTTAAATTACATTCTTCACACAAGCCCCCTTTAGGGTAAGTACTTTTGACCTGGCTCTTTTAAAGTCTTGTAAACTCAAGGCGCTATTTCAAGCCAAATGTATTTCAGTGTATTTTTTGGCGAAACATTTTTGATGACGGCCGTTGTCAATGGTTGTTGAAGAGTCAAGCATGGCATCCATCCCGAGCGGAAACAATCCTATGTCCTCGAAATTTGAGAGTCACTCCAAATCTCGAGTGGTCTTTGTTTTTCGATATTTTCGATTGCGATATTTTATTCGATAGAGAGAGAGAGAAATTTCTAAAATTATTTTATAATTTTTTTGTTAAAAAATGTGAAATATTGGTATTTTTAGAACTGCTTGATTGCAAATAAAACTCTCCATCATGAAACTCACAGTATGGTTGATTGCTTAGAAGTTGAATGAATGAATGAAGACTTTATTGTACACCAATTAATAACAAAACAGCACATAAATAAAACACGTTCGAAATTAGTAAAATGGGCGGCCTTATCGCTGAAAGCGATTTATTCCAGGCACCTTTGGAAACTTTGGAACTAGAAGTCATTTTTAAGAGAAAATAGCAGTTTGGTTGTGATCATATTTTCAGCAATGTGTGGGCATTATTTTATAAGTTTCATAAAATATCAGATATTTGTTAGGAAATAAAAGTTTTTGGAACGAAGTTCCTTTTCGGACGGTATCATGGGGGCTAGACGACAAAAAGTGTTCGATTTTTGCGTCACTACACATGTTTGTCAAAACGTCATAGTGGAGTCGCGAAGCAGTCCGTAGATTGTTACATTGTTAGCAAGTACGGAAGAGCGTTTCTAGGATTTTAAATAAATAATTTATTTCACAAATGCCAAATGTCAAAGTTGAAACTTCGTTCCAACCGAGTGTACTCACGTACGTACTTTTTTACTTATTTTAGGATAAGTACCTACATAAACTTAGTTTATGCATTTTAGATTTTGCATGTAATCTTATCATAAACAGTATTAAAAGAACTCAAATCTAAAAAAAACTGGTTGTCTGTAAAGTCGGTTTACTGACGATAGTTGAACGTGACAACGTCTACGCATCGCTCACTCAAGTAGGAGAGAGACGAATGTCGAACGCTGCCGAACGCAAAGGCCGATTGTGCTTCTTTGTCGCTCGTTCCGCGCTCTCGCTTGCACTTCAAGCCTTACATGGAACGCCTCAGAGCGAGGTAACGCCGCATGACGTCATGTTTTGACGTGCGTGCAGCCGGCTCTATCGAATTATAAGACGTTGTCACGTCAATAAAGAAACGGTGTCCCAAAAAGAACCAGTACGTCTGTTTTCATTACGTTGACATGACATGCCTGAAACATAAAACGCGGGTTGAAACCAAATATTGCGCTCCGTGATCAGAATACTCTTTTATAGCGTTATAAAACATATGTTAAGCTCAGATGACGTGAAAAACTGAGTTTTAGCAGATCTTGGTTTTATCTAAAGTTTTAAACAGATGGCAAAGTCGTTGATAATCTTCCCATCATTAGTTCTTTCTCTTTCGACCGCGTACGGAAAACCCAGTACCTATAGTGAAAGATTTTGATAGTTATTTTAAGAAAACTGTCGCATTCGTCTCTGTCATGGTTTAACGACCTGGACCGACATTTAAACTGTCTTAAGCATGGAAAAGCTCAAGTTTATTGCGACACCCATTCATATTTTAACTGTCTTTATAATATTCTTTTTCATCTATTAGGTACTTAAAAACTACTTACTATATGATCTTTCTGCTTCAAAAAAAAAGTCTAAACAAAAAAAAAACCGTAATAAATACAAATTAAATATTATTTTATTTTTATTTATTGAAAAGACAGCTACAAAGAATTACATAGTTAAACTTAATGGGGCTTCTTACAAGAGAATGAGCCGAATTTAGACCAAGTCTAACTAAAAAACGGTCCCTAGAAAAACGATCTTTAAATACTCATACATAGAACGCTTTTTTGTGGTAACAGTTTTGTTTTGACATGTGTCAACATGGGGTTCAACTAAGGTTTAACGTTTATGTAATAAGCAGCTGTTAGTATAAGGTATAAACAGCCAATTATGGGTCTCTCTTGCTAGTACAGAGTTTATAACAATCCTACAAATTATCATACTATGATAGCTCATGCATGACTTATACAAGTTCCTACAGTTCGCCCAACGGATCCGGGCGCCCGCGAAGTCAGCCGTTTGTCTGCGCAGTGACCGCTTTTATTAGTATACCTCAAGTCAACAATAGTATGTACCACAAAAGTGCTTTCTGTTCTTGTATTAGAATATACAGGATCGTAGTCATTTGATCCCTACATGAAACTGAATCGATTATCATCAAAAAAGTTTTTCAAAGGCATTTTTGTCGCTGACTGCATTTTTCTTTCAAAATCTGTGAATTCAGTTCAAAATATCTCGAAAAGTTAGGGAAGGTCTCCTAAGAGCGTTTTCCTGATACAATGGTTAAGGTACCTTCCGTGGCCCATCTCAAAAATCCACGTATATACATCTACCTCTTCCGCTCATATCGCTAAATGGAAATGCTTTCGGTAAAACTAAAGAACTGGCTAGTTACCAAAAGCCTTTACAATCTGGAAGAATTCAACTGTGATAGTGAATATAAATGGTTTGCATAAGTAGATTTTTTTTTTTTTTTTTTTAGATAGGTGTTTTTTTAGTTTATAAGTAACTAGCTGGTACCCGCGACTTCGTCAGCAAAATAACATACTTAATAAAAACAGAACTGAAAACTGCTGTTCAGAAGATTCTCTTCTGATACTCTTAAAAATAAAAATGCAATAATAGCGCCATCTCGACCTCAGCCATAGGACAGCAACGCCATCTAGTGGCCTTCAACTGGAACTTCACTTTAAGTTCCCATACAAAATTTCAACCCTTATTTCACGCCTTTCATGATTAGTTTTGAAAAAAAAAGTAGCCTATGTCCGTCCCTGGGACATAATCTTTATCCAAGGCATATTTCAGCATCATCTGTTCAGTGGTTTAGGCGTGAAAAAGTAACAAACAGACAGACAGACAGACACATTTTACTACATAATAGATGGCGCCACAGGAAAAATTAGATCGCGCTATCGTTGCGTTTTGGGGAACGTAACATAAAAACTCGCTAATCCTCTACTTTTCAGCTTTATAATATTAGTATGGATAGTATGGAAGTACCTACTAACATTACTATAAATGTTAATATTGTGCGTCCGAAAAGGGCAAACTTTTTGTATATTTTAATTGTTAACAAACCTACCATCTTTGTCAAATGCAACAGTTTACAATGAAACTGTTTCTTACATTCTGTGGCGCAGTGGTAGAAAGCCCGCTTGGGACGCAGAAGGTTGCGGGTTCGATTCCAGCCGCAGGGTAAATGTTTGTATGATCTGCAAATATTTATCTCGGGTCTGGGTGTTTCTATGTTAATATGTATGTATTCACAAACAAAAAGTATTTAAATAATATCTAATAATAAGTATATAATAATATATATATATATAATATGATACATGACTCGGTTGTACATAATAGTGCTGGTCGTGACGTGGCTCCTCTGGCTACCAACTGAAAATCAGCGCTGGGTAGGCGCACCAGTGTGTACCTATCCAGCACAATGCTGAGTTGGGGCCTGTTTGCTTTGACTCTGCTGCGCACAACTTTAATTTTAATCGTAATTTTAGGCATATCTTTAAGTTTAGTGTGTTTGTGTTAGTAGTGTTTAAGCAAATAAAAATATTTTCTTTCTTTTTTTTTTCTTTCAAATAGTATATCAGTTATCTATCTGGTTCCCATAGTACAAGCTTTGCTTAGTTTGGGGCTAGATGATGCTGTGTGAAAAATGTCCAGTATTATTTATTTATTTATTTATTATTCTTAACATATATTTCTTGCTGTAAATTTTACTTTACTTTATTTTACTTATTCTTATTATTATTTCTGTTTAACGACATGCGTCATCTTACATAATAAGAAGCTTTCGAGACGAGAACTCTTCCTTCAATTACAAAGGAAGACTGCTCCAACATTAAACAGGCTAATAAATATACGACATCAGTCATTCTGTCTGTTTGTCTTTGTTTCCTAAATCGAAAATCTGCCCAAATTCCCCATCAAGATATCGTAAACTTAATGCTTGCATAAGCTCGTGATACACGACACGATACGACAAATCCTGCATGTCGGTTTAGTTGTTCAGCTAATTTTATTGCACTTTCACATTAAATTGAATCTCTACAGCAACTATGCATGTAGGTTATAAGTTATTAGTTCAGATATAATGGTTATTCTGACCCTGTATAAATCAAAGATAATTGTACATTTTTGTACACTTCTTTCCATTCAAAAGTTGCGAAATGTTACAAAGATATTGCTTCTAAGCGAAAAGGCCGCCCATTGTATATTAATAAATTAGCTTTTTAATAATCTAAAACTTTTAAAAGTTCTTTACAATAGAGTTTCATTCATTATTTCGTACAACAATTCCGTAAAACACGGAACCTGTATGCGGTGCGTTATTCACTGCAGCACCGCATTGTCTGAACATCTCATAAAATCCACGATGAGATGAGCCGTAATAATATTTTATTTAGGATTTGCTTTAGTGATGAGTTACTGTTTGATGTCTCGTGTCAAGGACCATGTTTATGCTGCTTTTAGGGGATAATGAAGGCTTTGCGAATTGTTTATTGCGCATGTTTTGTCTTGAGACTCGGTAATTCATGCAGTTGTTTTGCCAAGAAACTTTAGGTATTGCTGAGGGCTAAGTAAATACAATGATTTTAGCAGGGACTTGTAATTGTTATCGCTAAATACACAAAAGTCAAACGCAAAAGGATCACAACTTTATTTTCAAGACAGAATTTTCTTTCAGATCTTGTCATTCAAGATCTTTTGGAAATGTCAGATTCGATTCGTTTATTTTGCGACACAACACTTCATGTCTGCAAAACATTTTGGACATGTAAACATTTTGTCCCACCGCAAGAATCGAACTACTACCTCTTGCATCTCAGCTAACTAATGATGTCTGATTACAAAATTCATTCCATATTTTTATATTAGATTTGCACAAAGGCCTTTGAAAAGTTAAGAAAATTCAAAAATCCGAGCTTTGCAATATTCTAAAGTTTTCTTTTTGAAAAAGGTCTCAAAACCAGGGAACTGAGAAATGGCAAAAGTTTTTGCAAGGTAAACCAGCAGGCAAAATTCTTAGTAACATAATTCGAGACTCAATCGATGAAGACTAATTTATTCTTGGTAAAAACTAAAATTTACCGACAACAATAAACTAAGCTGCATACATTACATAGAGATAGTTGAGGCATATATAATCTTTTCAATAAGGGCTATTATTGAGAAATTTTAGTAAGTTTTATGCCTAGTAGCAGTTTTTGGCTGAAAGCTTCGTAGAAGTAAAGCCATGTGGTAATCATCATTACCAAGCTTCTCTTCGAGATTCCTTCAATTATATTCTAGAGCAATTATAAATCAAGACGCCATCGCGCCATGTGCTACGCCATATTCAAATTGCAAGCTATGATAAAGGTGCGTCATAAGCACTGGTGAACATAAAAACAGTTTGGCGTTCAACTTTTGCTGGTTAAAGTTTATTTTCATCCTGGCATTAAGTTTACGTTATGAAGTTGAGTAGGTTTTGGAACTTGTGCTTTTAAGTTTAGTATTTGTAGTATCCGCGATTACAATGTTTACAAACAAAAAATATGATTTGTTTTTGAGGTTTTCCTGAGGAAACCAGCAGCTTAGTCAGCTCCACAACACGTATGAAATGATTCTGCAAAATGTGATCGTCGGTAAGCAAAATGTTTTTGAAACTCAGAAATCTTCAGGATCTTGAATATCTATAAATCTACGAATCATCTGTGACCTAGAAATGGTATCAAATAGCCGGGTTTGCCTACTGAACCGCGCACGAGATGCCCTGATTCCCTGGAAATCATATTTAATTAACGAAACCACAATCTTCATCTATTCTAAGTTTCATCCGAATCAATCCATTGATAAAAGCGTGAACATAAACATACAAACATCTACATACTCACCAGTAAGATTTTCAGACACGTAAGATTTGATAATAAGGTCTGGAAGAAGGAGGCTAGTGCAAACACAATTTGACTAATAAACTAGTAGCATTTCAGTTCCATGAACACATTTTCTGCACTAGATAATTTTAATCCACGGCGAACGTATCGAAAGACGAGGCAGAATCCACTAGGCCAACACAGCTTGATTTACACTACAATAAAACTCCGATAAACTTTATGCACCCCTTTAAATGCATTGGACTGTCACTAGATCTAGATATACGGAAGAGTAAATCAAATTATAGTAGGTATTACTTTGCGCCATGCGAAATCATAATATTATGGAAGTTCACGCTTAGAATCACCATGGCATAGAAGTAATTGGTTTTGGAAATTTTGCTTTTAGCGTTGAAACTGTATTGTAGGTAAAGTCACAAATCTATAAAAATGAATCCCTATATCCCTTGGTCACGCCATCACGCGTGAACGGCTGGACCGATTTCACTATTTTTTTGTTGTGTTTGTTATTGTCAGGAGAAGGTTCTTATGACAAAAAAAAATCTATATATTAATCATGGAGGGCGTGAAATAAGGGTTAAAAGTTTGTATGGGGAGTTGAAAGTTCCAGTTAAAGGCAACAGATGGCGCTATTATTGCATTTTTAAAAGTTTCAGAAGATTCTTGCAGATTTCAGTTCTATTTACATGTTTTCAAGTATGTTATTTTGCTGACGATGTCGCGGGTAACAGCTAGGAATAATTATCTAGGAAAACTAGGGCAACAACGGTTCGCCAGAAACGATTGAAACAGAAGCTAGGCTCGCTTCTACATAACCAGCTTGTCCTGCAATCTGAATAAAAAGCAAACCTGTAATGATATTCACCCTATAATCTACTTATCTCTTAAGTTCTCTTATATCCGTTCAGCTTCGATAAGAGCAACAAAATATCCATCCAAACTTACGTATACATTCTTTTAAATGATTTAACGTGTGTAAGTTTATTCACAACATAAACATTGCCAGGCGACCGCACCGTGTGACGTCACGCTTCGTCGCTCGCTGAGATCACTTGCAGACGAGTGTGTGTCACCTGTGATGTTCTGAGAGCTTTGCTTACGTCTCATAATTACACAGTAGGTATCTGAATTTACGCAAATAAAAATCTAAGTAGGTGTGTTTGTTGTTTTTGGTCCACTTATGACTTATGACACTAATGACGACCTCTGTGGCGCAGTGGGCGAAGGTCCGCCTGCGATGCAGAAGGTTGCGGGTTCGATCCCCGCCGCGGGACAAATGTTTGTATGACCTACAGATATTTGTCTCGGGTCTGGGTGTTTCTATGTATATAATATGTATGTATTTACAAACAAAAAGTATATAAGTAGTTTATCAGTCATCTAGTACCCATACCACAAGCTCAAGCTTACTTTGGGGCTAGATGATGCTGTGTGAAAAGTCCAGCATTATTTATTTATTTATTTATTATTTATTTACTTATGTTAGCCAAGTGTTGTGGTGCCAGATGATATCTAGTCGAAGTTTGGAATCCCTTGCGATTATCTAAACACAAGTTCTTAAACTTACCTTCTTGACGAGCCTTACTTTGTTCGATTGGCTTCAACTATGTTATTAAGATTTAGGCTGGATTACCTAAAGGAAAGCTAGGCTCCAAACTGCGTTAAGTTACCGTGTTAGTTACACTGGTTCAACCTTCTTCAGGGTTATTCCCGCTCACCCCCACGAGGTCACGAAGGAAAAAAATAGTGGCACTCCGGCCAACAGAAGTGAAAATTGAACAAGGTTTTGGTAACGGTTCTAAAATAAAAATGTCCCACTTGGATTCGAACTCGGGGCAGTCTCACCCGAGGCGGTCATTCTCACAAATAGACAATTGTGAAGATAGAATGTGCGGTACGTATTAGTAAGAGGATGCTGTCGTAACAGTCACGTAACTGAGTTTGATATTTTTACTCCATCTGAACTTCACAAAACAACAACTTCAAAAAATGTTGATGATAATAATTACTAAAATAAATATCACGTGTCGTATTAAATTTATTTAAAAAAAAATCAGTTGGTTCTCATAGCGACAGCAACGCGACACCGTGTGACGTCGCGCCTGGTCGCGCGTCACGCGTCGCTGCACGAGATCGCACCTAAGCACCTGTGAGATGAAAGTTGATTTACTTAAAATACATTTTGCTCATTTTTTAATCTGTTCATTCGTAACTTGAATTAACTGGGTCACTCGGTTGTAATTATCAGAGGACTGACTTCAGGTAGGGTAGGGTGGTTATTAATAAATTGTATGAATGAATGAATGAACGAATGAATGAAAATACTTTATTTCACACCTTAAATAATTAAAAATAAAACAACACAAACCAATAAAATAAAACTGTACAATGGGCGGCCTTATTCTTAATTATTAATTCTTTATTGTTAAAATAGGCACACACAGGATAATAACATAAAAAAGGACATGTACAAAGGCGAGCTTAACCCTACAAAGAGTTTTCTTCCAGCAAACCTTTGAGGCTAGAGAGATGTGCAAAATAGATAGTGGGTACATTTACAAAGATATCTTATCGCTAAGAAGCGATCTCTTCCAGGCAACCTTTGGACCTTTGGATTGTAAAAGAATTTCATAGACTAAGGATCTCATGGATTGTCTAACGACTGCGCCTCGGAGATACATGGAGCCACGGAGATGTTTTTTCTTTTGTACCCACACGAGCTATTTGACTTGTTAGCTAATTATGTCAAAAAGCATTTAAGTATTCATTAGGACCGCTGGGATCACTCTTGGATCACAATTAGAAGATGGATCTCCTAAATAAAGCATGGCCTCAAACCGTGTTTATTACCTTGGTTTACGTGGTATTGTCTAAAAATATTGATGCAATGAGTTAGAGTAAATGTGTATGAAAGTTGCTCTGTATGGTCACGACCCTATGATATCCCTTAGAATATTTTCAAGAAATACGTGATTCTTTTCCTGTTTTTTTTTCACTATTAAAACCGTGAATAAATAAAAGGTATATTATCTAGACTGCACCGTGCAGACGATTCTCAGTAAAGATAGCACTGGAACGTAGGTGACCTAGGTATGAGCTAGGCACTTCGCCAAATCCAGTCAAAATAAGAGGTTTGATCCGGAGCATGAAGCAGTGATTTAGGAGAAGTCAGGCCTTTGCTCAATAATGCATATTGGCAGATCGCTATCTAGTGCACGTTTAAATAAAACTGGACATAAATATCGCGTGGTGAACCTTGCTTAGGCATTCTTGATATATCGTAGAAGTAAAGCGAGGTTTCTTTTCAACCGACTTCAAAAAAGGAGGAGGTTCTCAATTCGTCTGTATGTTTTTTTTTTTTTTTTTTTTGTATCTTGTTACGCGATTGCTCCGCCATTTGTTGACCGATTTGCAAAATTCTTTTCATGTTTGAAAGGGTATACACCAGAGGTGGTCCCATATAAATTTTATTCCTGAGGGATTGATAGTTTCCCCGTAAAACTCTAAACACCTTCCCTCCTAGCCATGTCACAAATAGAAATCGAATCGACAGCTTGACGCCCTGAGTCACACCGCGTTTCGAGTCAAACATTGAAGTCGGTTTTCTTTTTAGTATAAAAACGTAATTATAGTAAATGTTCTCCAGATATATAGTTCGTGCTCTGGATGCTGTGGTACATACCATAATGGTACTCGCAGTTTCTCATATTCTTGGATTATGTATCTGGCTGTTGAGTGCTATTGAATAATTATCCTATATGTATGACGACCTCTGTAGCGCAGTGGGCGAAGGCCCGCATGCGACGCAAAGGGTTGCGGGTTCGATCCCCGCGACGGGACCAATTTTTGTATGATCTACAAATATTTGTCTCGGGTCTGGGTGTTTCTATGTAATATGTATATATTTACAAACAAAAAAATATATATAAGTAGTATATCAGTCATCTTGTACCCATAACACAAGCTATGCTTACTTTGGGGCTAGATGATGCTTTGAAAAGTCCAGCATTATTTATTTTTATTTAATTTTTATTTTATCCACGTTATTATTGTAAAAATCACCTAACTTACCTATTTACGTTTTATTTGTACGGATTTTAAACTCATCTTTTCAGTCTTAAAATACATTGACAGCCTTCGCAAAGACTTCATAATCTGTAGCATCTACGAATATCATAAGTAAATGAAATGAAAGAGACTTCGCAGATGTTGCATCTAAGGCAACATTTACGAACCTTTGTCTTTGAGCTTTAAAAGCTCGTAACTTTTCAACACTTTTTGTTGAGCACTTCCCTAATTTAAGAGGATCCTTAAGGTCTAAGATATAACAATTTTTAAGCCTCTTATGTTTCAGAGTAAGCCGGTTGTTTTAAATTGTGTATAAAGGGAAAATAAGCGTACAGCGGTGGCCTAGTGGAATGTCTGTGAACTTTCTTTCATTTTAATGGTTTGAATCCTATACAAGTGCATTTGTTGTGTGCATTCATCGATGGATTTTGCCGTTTCTAAAATTTTATAAACTAGATCTTTGAGTCGTGAATATCAAAAACTAAAGTAAGTTCAAACCACAACACTCAGGCCCAGAACAAATATTTACAGATCATTAGTATCGTCGAGAAAATCAAACTTTTGCGTCTCAGCTAATCACTCACAAGTCACAACTCATAGAAGTTATGGATGTATTTCAGCCGTATAATATAATTTGTTGGGTAGGTAAGCATGTTTACGTTTCGTTCACCAAGTATTTTCTTTCGTTATCGAATATTCTAATTTAGTTTTTTGGCAAGTTCTGAGAGCGTATTGCTATTGGCACGAGGAGTGCACAACCAGTTCTGTAGGCGTCTTTGTTTTGCATTTAATAGCATTGCGCTAGTCAAAATATGATATAAGATCGATAAAAATACTGAATATCTGCATACCTGTATGGATCACAGGAATCGAGGTCGTCCGAGAGCACGTTGGGTCGACGACATAGTGAAAGGTCGTAGGGAATGTTTGGACACGAGAGGCGCAAGACCCAGCAGTGGGTGCTACCAGGCTGAGATGAATGAATGTATGGGTTTAAATGCAAACTCTGTTTAAATGCGTTTCATTTTGTGTCACGTGGATGATGATGAAATGAGGGCGTTACATAGTATGAATGATAGTGAGAAACAGTTTGATATAACCACAAAATAAAACAATGCTGAGTGAAAGAGAATTAAAAAAGACATGAATGCTCAGATTGGGCATGAAGATGAATGAAAGTTATTTGCGTCAAACAACGAAAAGTAAGCTTAGAAGTAAAAAATAGAAATCTGAGATGAGGCCTGTTTTAATGTATGGATGGTTTAGGCTTTAACCTAGGTTTATCCTTAACCTTGGTTAAATAAATAACCTAAACCCATCTGTGGGTACAGCTGAGACCTCAAGAGGGTAAGAGCTATAACTCACAAGCAAACCCAATGTAATAATAATGGAATTTAGAATACCAGCTATTATGGTACAGCATCTGGTAGATACGTTACGAGATTCTATTATCAGAGTGCTAAGATAATTATAATTGTTCGTAAACAAGGGTTGATTACATGAATTGTTAGTCTGAACATATTCAAATGAAACTTGTATCAAATTGTATATTGTTTTTTATAGTTGTCTTCATTATGTGTGATGATGCACCATGTCATGCACATTGTTTCTATGTGCGTCGGAACGCTCCATGCACGAATCAGAGAACAAAAGTTGTTGTCTATAATGATAGTGATATTCTGTAGTGCAGTGGGCGAAGGCCCGCCTGCGACGCAGAAGGTTGCGGGTTCGATCCCCACCGCGGGATAAATGTTTGTATAATCTGCAAATATTTATCTCGGGTCTGGGTGTCTCTGTGTATAATATGTATGTATTTACTAACAAAAAGTATATAAAGATTTTTAAATGTATCCCAAAAATTAGCACCCATGCGGGATTTGAACCCGACGACCTTGATTTGACCTTGCCGATCCGTGGCATCGCTCTGACCAACTGAGCTAACGGGCAACCGAAAAAATATATAAGCAGTATATCAGTCTTCTAGTACCCATAACACAAGCTCTGCTTAGTTTGGGCCTAGATGATGTTGTGTGAAAAAGTCCAGCATTATTTATTTATTTATTTATAGTAATACTGTCTTAAGAGGTTACCGGTGTTTTACAAATAACCCTGTAGATGTAAAGGCCTAAGTTTATAAGTACCTAATTTGTCTGCTCTAAGTTTTTATGAGACGTATTCATCAGATCAATATCCTTTGAAGATTAAATGATGAACCAATCATAAAACCATACTCTTCAACCTAAAAGATCTGAGAGATATCCACCGCGCCTTGGGGATACCATTTGTGATCTTATTTTTCATTTTTATTACAACCCGTTACAGTCGAATGAGCCGTGTTGGTCGAATGGGGTTGTGCCTCGACTTTCAATCCGAAGGTCGTGAGTTCGAACTCCGGCCGGGCATCACTGGATTTTTCGTTTCGAAAAATTTATATGCGCTTTAACACGAGCTTATAACGGTGAAGGAAAACATCGCGAGGAAACCCGTAGCTTAGTCAGCTCCACACGTATTGACGTCGTCTTTCCTGTGGGCCAGGCTGATTAAGCTGAGAGGATTAGGTGCTGGGCAAGCCCATTCCATCTCAAACAATGTCCACTACAGCGTCTACAGCGTCCCGTTAAGTGTAGGCAAAGGTTGCATCTTGACGCTGTATAAATCATTTAATATAAAGTTAAGGCCTAAGTTTTACAGTCGAGTGTTTCAGGCTACACAGTTTTATACTTTTGCCGTCAGTATCGTTCACAAGCTAGGTTCTCGGACTGTCGTGGTTGGGTATCGCAGGAAGGTGTAATTGAAACGCCTTGAGTTTTACAATGATGTATAATGATGGATTACTCAACTTAGTGCTATTTAGCTTAAAAAAGGAGTGGTTTGTCAAACAAATTATTGCTAGTGGTGCGCAGGCTGGTTGCGAATGGAATGGCCGATCGTCCTTTGTTCGATCGGTGACATTGGAGATATTGTGTTCCGAGGGTAGGCAGGCGTCGCGGCTACCGGCCACTAGCGGCGGTCGACTTCTCGTAGGCCTGGACCTTGGTCTTTTTGCGTCAACAGTCGTTAATTTGCTACTTTGATCTACTACTACCTTTCTGCAACAAAATACTCCAACTTTGCTTACACAGACGTGCCTCTAACAACCTCCTTAGACAATCATCTTCAAAAGATCTGCCCCCTTAGCATGGCGTTTGTCTAGGTACCGGTGAATATAAATGACAGCAATGACATTAGTGTGGATAAAACGGGAAGAATGTGGATAAAAGTTACTTTTATCTACACTCTAATGTCATTATTGTAATTTTTATCTATTCTCCGGTACCTAGACAATCGCCGTGCTAAGGGGGCTGGAATACATTAAAAAGATCTGAGAAAATGCCTACCGCATCTGCCCCCTTAGCATGACCACGGTAGAATAGAGTAAAATGACGTATGAGTTTAGGCATAGCATCTTTTCTACGATCACAATAAAGCTCAAAATCGTCTGAACAAAAATTTAATTTACTCTATTCTATACCGTAGAGATAGCTGTCTAGTGTCTAGTCATGGTAAGGCGGCTGGTCCGTTTCTTTTGAGTTCTAGTAAGTTAATAGGTAGCCAGTTATGCTCCAGTTAAAAGCCAATTGAACAAAGTGAGGCTTGGTACCTGCAGTATTAATTTGTGTTCATCATATTATTATTTTGACTATCGTACGTATAACCCACTTCAAATGGCTTTTGTCGAAATAGCTTTAAGAACAATTGGGTATTTCGTTTTTTCATCCTGTTCGTATTTGATCCTCTTTACCCACTTGATGGCTCTCACGGCTACAGTATTTAGCCTCGATAAGCATTCCCTTGAATTTATTAGGTATATTATACAGGGTGTAAAAAGACTGCTACCGAAAACTGAGGGATTGCAATCAGACCATGATTCTGAACATATTTATCGAAAAAAACACAAAAAAATTTTTGACTTAGCTACGTCATTTTATTTTCTTTTCTAGTTTTTTGCTACTAGTATAACATAATAAGACCATACCTACCTAACCATTTCATTTATAAAAGAAAAAAACAATTAAAACTCAAAATCCAGCAATCTACGTATAAAAACGCGCCCAGTACATACGCAAACAGTGATCTTCAAACGCTGTTTTCTCCGGATATAATGATTTTTTCGAAAAATCCTTTTGGATTTGGTTGTATGTTGGGATGCTGTACCTACCCCTTTCGGCTTCGGTAGACGTCTTTTTACACCCTGTATATCTGGCCCCACTTTACTGTTGATTGAAGGGCGATAAACATTATTATAGCAATACTACACGGAAAATCATTTAGTAAGGTTTTGACTGAGTTGCGGCTGAAAATCGGACGAAGAAATCGATGTCGTCTAATTTTATTTTGGCTGAGTCACAGGACTTTTTACTTTAAAACTATTGTATCTATTTCATTTCTATGTTAATCTAAAGTTATGTAAATTTTCATTCCAGGTAAAATATTTGAACTTTTTTTTCTCAAAGTTCACAAAGTTGTTTATTTTTCTGTTGAATGTGTCCCTGTGTTTCCTAGATATAATGATTTGTAATGAGTCTGTAATGTGTTATATCTATGTGTGTACCTAAATATATATACATTGAAATAAATAGGTAAACATTCATAATTATTGTTGAAAATTTAACAAGTCCTGATGCACAATAGCCTAGTTACTAAACACCGCTATAATGCAGTTCGATTCTTGCGAAGAATATATTAGTATGGCCTACCTACTGTAATTTTAGGGTCTGACCTATGGTTACCTAGAAGGTCCTCGTAGTTTCAAGAAATTAAAGTATGGCATTACAACTTTGTATGTGATTGTTGAGTGTTGCTTGAAAAAAAACTTAAACCTTATAATATAATCTTCTTCTACTTCTATAATATAAAAATGAATCGTAAAATGTGTTGGTAAGCGCATAACTCAACAACGCCTGGACCGATTTCATTAAATTTTTTTTTGTTGAAATCGTTATTGTCAGGAGAAGGTTCTTATGACAGAAAAAAATCTATATATTAATCATGGAGGGCGTGAAATAAGGGTTGAAAGTTTGTATGGGGAGTTGGTAGTTCCAGTTAAATGCAATAGATGGCGTTGCTAATAAGTATGTTATTTCGCTGACGAAGTCGCGGGTACCAGCTAGTACCTTATATATAAGCTTAAGTTATTTTACAAATTCAACCCCTCTTTCGTTGATACTCTGGTTCGCTTATTCAGATATTTACTTTGATACGATACGTGTTTAAGCTTTTTCTCATCGTATCACGATCGGGATATGCAAATCTAATCGTAAGGTATTGTGAGGTCGGGTATACAAAACTCATCTCACGAGATCTTTTCCTTGTAGGAGAGAATCTTTGTACACTTAGGGCGGGTATACACGGGCTGCGTTCTTAATTACGCACTTATCCTATGTATTGTATTGTATTGTATTGTGTTGTAACTATCCGTAGACATATTTACATGTTCTTAGACAATGTTCATAATTACGTTTGAAAAAGAAAAAGAAAACCGTCATCAATGTTGGGCTCAGGAAGAAAATTACTAGACAGCATGGGGTTTTATTCTTAGTTTGGGAAAAGTATCAAGCCTGCAATGACTTTCCCTACTTGAAGCTGGTATCTCGGCAGCAGTCTTTCTCATCTCAGCTGCTAGATCATGGCAATATCTAACAAATATTACACAACTTAGTTTACACAGTGTAAAATTTGCAGTACCTACAATCGCAGGTTGATACTGACTGCTCCAAGCTATCAGTGTATTCCTGCCCTTACAATCAAGTGTAGGCGACAAAACAGCCTAAGATTATTTTTTACAAAAAAAAAATTAAGTCGACTTTGAAAAATACATTACAGGTTTCATATTATTTCTTAAGTAGATTTCTATAATCAGAAGACAAATTATCAGAATCTGTCTTGAATTGCAAATAAAATAACATAAAAACATACGATATGAGAACAGTCGGTTAAAAATATGAATGAGCTTGTAATTTCAATTCCCATTGGGCCACTTAGCGCAGCCCACTAAATTGGGAAATATTTTAATCCCATTGACATCATAACTAATGGGCCATTGGGAATAAAATGAAATACTTTGTATCTGGTAAAGCCAGTCAAGGGTGAGTGCTGGGGGCCAGATGGGAACAAACAAACTGGGTAAGGTAATTTTAGTGTCAAAGTTTTAGTAACGTCGAACACTCAGGTTAACCTGCAAGATTTTAGTTTGATTAAAAAAAAATAAAGTAGAGAAGCCCCGTAGCGTAGCGATTGTCTATGTACCGGAGAAAAGATAAAACTCGCAGTAATGACATTAAAGTATGGATAAAACGGGTATGTCTAACATTTTTATCTATTCTCCGGTACCTCGCTATGCTAAGGGACCTTAAAAGTGTACATGTCTATGGTCCAGTCCATACACATTTCATAATTTACATGAACAAAAAAAAATGAAAAGGGCTGTCGCTGAGCGACTATAGCACCCAATCAGTAACATCTTATCTTAGTGAACAGATCCAAACCAAATTGGTGTGCAAGAATAAAAGACTGCTGGTAGAAGCAAGCCATATATATTTCATAGAAAACCTAAGGCTTATAAACGGCAAAACGCAACGATAGCGCGATCTAGGAATGGTACTAATTTAACCGCGCCATCTAGTTCTTTTTACCATAAACATAATACATAACAACCTTATTTCTTTTTCTTAGGTCTATGAACAATTACAACCTATTTACATAAAATACTCTAAACACTTACGGGCTTACTAATAAACGTGGTGTAAAGTTATTCCTTGGAATAAACTAAAAACAACCATACATTTTGACAGTTTACACTCAGGAATAATTTTATATCACGTTTATTAGTAAGGCCGTTAGTCTTCTTCTTCTTGGTTTCACTTCACTCCTTGGTTTTTTCTTCTTCTTCTTTTTATTCCTTCTTCTTCTTTTTAATAATGGCAACTGTTTCACTTCACTTCATATATGTATTCACGTCACGTCAATTTGATTTTGAAAAAACATGGCGGCTTGTACATGTCATAATTAGGCACAACACAATGCCCGAATTTTATAGGCGATAACATTTTATACGGTGACAGGTTGCAAACACATCACCACCTATTACAGTACAATACGAAAATATAGTAGCATGCTCTTCATTCTTCATAAAAACTAGCAACGTTATGAAAAAAAATACGCACCCAATCTTGAATTAGAAATCTCGGAATTGCTGTATGAATAGACTCTAATTGCTTTGAAAGCATCAAGCTACTCGTGTGGAACGTTTATCGAAGGAAATTATCTTTAGTGTGACGTCACAATATTTTACTTCATCTTGATGCAAAGTTTTGATGTGACACAAACATTTCTAAGATCTTAAAATACCGCTACGTCTTGAAAGATGCTGATAATTTGATAATTTTCAAACGACTGAACTGCTTTTCATGATTTATTACTAAGCTAAAAAAAAAGAGTAAAGAGTGCTTACGCACTCTCGATAAAGTCACCTTTAAACAAATCTGAATCAAAATCGATCAAGGCCACAGACAGACGTTAAAATAGCAATCCTCTTTGCCGTGCCTGCTTCTGACGGTGCTACATGCCATATTTAAATGGCAGATGAGTATGAAGAAGACGTGTTAAAACGTCATATATTTTCCGAGGTTGACTGTACCACATGTGAGATAAAGGTTGCGCAACTTTCACACTTGCGAAATTAAATTCGCTAAGAAATTCACAACAGGATTCGGGAAGGACAAGTGCGAGCTTTGCGTAACCCCTGCCTAAGCTTTGTGTTAATAAACCTGCAACCGCTGTATTATTTCCGTCTTTTTATTTTAGAGGCTGATGGATGGTGTTCTTCACTACTTTTTGCCCATATTATCTCAGCAGGGCAAAAACCTCACTTCTTATTTTCCAGGCTTTAGGTATGATTAAAAAAGGTCGTTTGATGAGACGTGAATATTTGTTTAAATATAAATAGATTTAAGAATTAATCAAAGAGCAAAATTCAGTGAGACCGCTCTGGAATCTTAAGGGCTAAGTGATTTTACTCCTGTTCCACGACATCGTGAACCAGGGTAACAAAAACGGTTATGTTAGGTTAGCCTTGCTTTTTTTTCGGTGAATTCTGGTAATACGTAGCATTTCTGGTAATACGTAGCATAGGACAACTTTCAGAACACGACAGAGAAATGTTAATATTATGTGGACAGAAAGTTGCGATGTATGTACGAAATATTCTAAACGATACGCGTGAGGTTAGGAGATGCATTGTAGCGTTGTCGCTTAATTAAAACAATAAAAGGTGCCTTTGTTAATACTTGAAGCTAGGAAAGAACCTGTAGTATTACTCCCATTTATTTTTATTTCATTTTTTATTAGGTAACCTCGTAAAACTTGGGGGTTGCCAAAGAGCAATGGAACGCAGCATCCTAGGGTTAAAAAAAGAATCGACCGAATTCTTAACACCTGGCTGTGTTCAAAAACTGGTAATGCTGACGTGGGCGTAAAGGCTGCCAAGTTAAAATGGGAGTGGACTGGTCATGTCACCCGCATGCACCCAGACAGGTGGGCAAGAGTGGTGACTGGTTGGATCCCGGTGGATGGCAGGCGACTCCAAGGCAGGTCTAAAATGCGCTGGCGCGATGACCTGGACGCCTTTAAGAAGGATTGGGGAAAAATTGGGAGGCCTTTGCCCAGCAGTGGGAACTAACTAAAAAAAACCTCATAGACTTCAGAATCGCCAGTCTGACCAGTCTCGGAAACTCAATACTCAAATTCCTACAAACACTTTCATCAACGTAGTGTAATTTTTTTACGAAGTCCTCGTACAAACTTGGTCGATCTATCTTGTGTAGTGATGCATGGGGATATGTAATAGCTGACAAACTTGGCGTTCTTTGAGGAAGTAATTCACTCATGTTATTACAAATGTATGGCCGGTCGAGAAGGGTTTCATGATGATGAAATGGACGGATTGTGGAGCTGTGGAACATTCCAGATGCTACATGCATTTATAGATTAAAAGAAACTGCTGTTCTTATAAAGTTTGTATAGGTACGTTGTGAAAAAATCAATAAGTGATAAATTTCGAAGAGAAAACTTAAATGGGCTTGGGAATTAAATTGATACGGTCAAACGTCTATTTACAACCCAAAAATCAGGCCTTGTCAGTTTGTGTAGTTTAAAATGAAAGACCCTATATATTCGTCAAATGTTTTCAATCAATTTCAAATTCAAATCATGTCAGGATCATAGCAAGTGGAGAACTGTGGTCTCTGCCTCCCCCTTGGGGAAAGAGGCGTGATTTTATGTATGTATGTATGTTTTCAATCAACAACCTTTTAGTTTTATTCTGCATTTAAAATTATTACTACTACCACTACTACTAACAAGTCACAAATAAAAGCGCGCTATCTTTTCTTTGACGGTTTCACGGTATTGGTCGCGAAGGAACAGGAGTAGAATCACATAGTTTTAAGACGTTTCAAAGTGATCCCAGCGGTCCTACTGAATAAATGCTTTTTGACTTTGACTTTGACTTTGAACAAATAAATGGGTAAAACATTTTGTAGTTGCATCCCTGAAATAATCCACATCATCACATAATAATGAAAGAAATTGATTACCTAATTGTCTAACATCCAAATAAAACTTTGAACGTTCCCTTACTTCAAATGAAAGTCACATTAAAACTATTTGTTTTAGTACCAACGGCGCACGCGCAGGGTGTCCTTGGCAAAAAAGCAGCATTACCATGTGACATCCAGCCCTTGGCATCAGACGACCACGTGTCCATGGTGCTATGGTTCAAGGAGCAGGATGGAGAGCCTCTGTATAGGTATGAAGTCGACCAATATTTTAAAATGGAAAAGGAATGGTCTTCAATTGCAAGACTCTTAAATTGTTTATTTTGTTTGACATAGTGACCTTATTAGTGCCTTTGACTTCACCTGTAAATATCTCCAAAGGACTGAAAGGCACAAAAATATTTCAGCACTTATATTTAGTTTTTGGCTTGTTTTGACTGCCAATTAAATGTGAAATAGCTCGTCAGTTACCAGCAGTGGAGTTGACTATCAACTCATACGAACTTAGCTTCGAATGATGATGAAAGTAGCTTCTTATTTATTGGGGTTTGTCTATTTAAACATAATAGGTGCGGAGGCTTGAGTAAGTATCTAATGTTATTAACTAGAAAAAAATCTTGTTACTAAAAGTAGGCAGAAATCTTATTATAATTCAGATTATATCTGCAAAATAATATATAAAGAAAAACAAATTAGCACACACAGACGAATAGTCTAAATGCTAGGCCCCAAACCGTGTTTGTTGCCCTGGTTCTACACGGTATTAGTCGCGAAGGAACAGGAGTAGAATCACCTAGTTTTAAGACGTTTCAAAGTGACCCCAGCGGTTCTACTGAATAAATGCTTTTTGACTTTGACTTTGACTTTGAGTCCTCATAAGAAATAACAAAATAAATGCTTTTTGATTTCTATTACACAGTTTGTTTCCATCCACAGTTTTGACGTCCGCGGACGGCTGGCCACCCAGCCCAAGCTCTGGTCATCTCCCAGCGGCTTCGGAGCCAGAGCCTACTTCCGAGCTGCTGCCTCTCCAGCAGTACTCTTCGTGGACAGTGTGCTGTCTTCCGATGCTGGCGTGTACAGGTGCAGAGTGGACTTCAAGAACTCTCCGACCAGGAATCTAAGGGTCAACTTTACTGTTATAAGTAAGTCTTCTATTGCTTAGATTTCAGATTTTAATTATGAAATTCATTTTGATTAACTATAGTGATAATGATTGATCATGTCCAGTTACATTGGCAATCGTTACTGTTGATGAAATTTTGAGTTGCCTTTATAATTTTGAAGATAATATTTTTATGCACAGAAACTAAGCTACTACATATTTACATATATTTACAAAATACAACAGGATTAGTCAAGGTCTCTAAGGATCGTTAGAAACGATCTATAAATAGCTCAACTGATGAAGCGTGCCCAAAACACTGGCGGCATTACCACGCTAAATGGCAATGCTGATCCTTTGCGCCAAAAATTTTATAATTTATAATTTGTATGAATTAAAACGAATTGTTGTACAGCTTTTCGTCGTATGCTTTTTAACTATCTCGAATATTTCACAAACAAAATGCACAAAAATGTCGGCCTCATGAATTTAATCTGGATCACTTTAAATTCTCCATTTTGAATTACTATCTGACATTCCCACTATTCCCTGCAGAGCTCGCTTGGCCGCGTTTCACCATACAGGGTGGAAATGTATACTTGTTGTTTGTAGTACTAAAAACTTATCTAGTCACTTTTTCAAAAAAGCACTCGCGCTGCTGTTTAGTACAAAAATGCTGTCATTTTTAATTCTGAAGACCATAATATTGTGCCTAGACCTAACTAAAAGAGCCGTGTTGGTCGAATGGGGTTGTGCCTCGACTTTCAATCCGATGGTCGTGGGTTTAAATCCCGGCCGTGCATCACTGGATTTTTCGTTTCGAAAAAATTATATGCGCTTTAACACGAGCTCATAACGGTGAAGGAAAATATCGTGAGGAAACCCGCAGCTTAGTCAGCTCCACACGTATTGACGTCGTCTTTCCTGTGGGCGGCTGATTAATCTGAGAGGATGGGTTAGGTGCTGGGCAAGCCTATTCCATCTCAAACAATGTCCCAGGCACTACAGCGTCCCGTTAAGTGTAGGCATGGATTGACTCCTGACGCTGTATAAGTCACCTAATATAGAGATGTAAAGGCCAAAGACCTAAATATTTCTTTTTTTTTGACCCATATCAGTTTTATTCCTAGGGTTAACCTTGATTGTGTTTTTTTTGCAAAATTTATAACATTAAGTAATATTTTTTTTTAATTTAAGTTTTCACCCAGTAAAATCTCCATCTAATATACCTGGCCAATCCCCAGGCAATAGAAGTTTTATTACCACCTTCAAAACCTATTGCTCCACAGATAGGTAATCTCAGGTTGGGCTTAAGTCGATTTGAGATATCTGGTTCACTTTTGATCTCATTTCTAAATTGATAAAGTCCCCAGTAAGAACATTTTTACATTCACTGAAAACTACTCATTCTGTAAACGAACCTCGAAACAGTGGGATTTAAAAAGGCTAGCATTTACTGGCGGACCAGTGCGATGATTTGACGCTGGCGACTACTGATGATGGATGATTTCATTTCAGTTTTCACAATAAAGCAGATAAGAGGCGCTTGTAAAAACGAGTATCTTATTAGTCTGATTATTTCAATGACACTTTGGTGAAAATCACCCCCTTGTGCCTACACCTTCATTTTCCATGTTAATGACCTATCTATGTCTTCATCTTTATGTTAGAGTGAACCAGCTGCCATTTCTTAATCATCGACCTACTCGGGACGCGAGCCAGACAATCCCAATCCATTAGTACAAGCGTCCAATAACATTTTTGAAACGATTTCATTTGTTTTTTGACCTTGAAAAACTTAAATTGCTAAATAAATGCCGTCTGACTGGGTTTAAGCAAACACTTGTTAATTTAACCCTTAAAAAGTCATTATAGTTTTAAACTTGCTTCTGAATGTATTTTAGTTCATTTGATGTTAAATATACATAATTATCTAGTTTTCAAAATTACTCAAAGTAATCCATTTCCAAGATAGATCGAGGGCAATAAACGGAAAATGTTCTTAATAAAAAAATATTATTATTGAAAAAAAAAAATAGGACAACATAAAAATTACATCGAAATTCGAATGATTCGAAAAAAATGTCATCGAATTTTTCTTTGTTAACAATGCATGAAATAACAATAATACGCACGCAATTAATTACGTTACAACAGCCCTGAATTAATTGTAATTTATCTCGTTTGCTTTATCTAGTCATCTCTCGTATATTTATTTTGATCAGCTTGACAGTGACTCCAGCTCACGTGTTTGAGTCACGAGTTGCTCAAAAGTTTTTTTAATTATTAAAAAGTATGATTCATTAATCGATAAACATGATAAATAATTACTTCAACGCTTTCGGAATACTTATGTATTGCTTTTTTAAGAAAAGTTTCTGTCAACTAAAGTTTTTTTTTATAATTTTCCATCGCAGTTTTCATGGCGGCTTCGTAGCAAAATTATCGTAGCGCAGTACAGGTACTGTCATACTTGTAGCAGTGTGCTATTCGCACAGTGCACATACTTCTCTGTATGTCGGGCATACTTTGTTATTATTTTTATTGAAAATAAATAATTTCATTTACGGAAAATTAATTAAAGCAATTTTTTTTTTTTTTTACTTTTGGTCATCTCATTCTATTTTGTTTAATAATTAATAGCTTGGCATTCAACAAAATACGTCAAACATCTTGCGCTACTAGTGTGCAACGTGCTTTTCACACGCGACTATCCATAGTACGGATAGTCGAATACCAATGCTTTTGAATGTCGGAATATACAATGAGCGAGTGACGAGCAGTTTCCATGTCATTATTTATGAGAACAACGAATTAATAAAGGCATTGTTGACACATCACATTCCAATACAATGTGTCCACTAAGTTTCTATCCATAAAACATAGGGATCCTGTTTGAAATATAAATTGAATTTTGGTTCTTATTTATTTTATCATCGTCTCCCGCAGCCCGATTACTTCTTTAACCCCTTTTCCCCCGCCCTACTGAACCACTGCCGATTCACCTAGGCAATAACTTTAGCTTTTCATAAGCCCTCAATGTCCCACTGCTGGGCAAAGGCCTCCCCCCACTCCCTCCATTCATCCCTCTCCTGAGCTAATAAGGTCCAGTCGGCACGGAATTTGGCGAGCTCGTCCCTCCATCTTGTTCACGGTCTGCCGCGACGTCTTTAGTCATTAGATTTTCTTTACTCTGAAAAAAAGAAAGAGAATGTCCTTTTAATTATTAGGTACCTATGACATAATGAATACGATAGAGAAAAATTGAAAAAAAAATGTGGTGAAGGGCAGGAAAATGATAGAGAGATTACTCTGTAAGATAAAGCCTGAAAGTGTAATGAGTAGCACTGCTTATTATTCTTAATAAAATACAGTCAAGCCCTGTAAATCCACTGAGAACCTCCAGCAATGTTAACTTGTTACGAAAGTCAAAAGAAATTTTCTCTAAAATATTCGACAAAAGTTGGTAAGAATCGTCTTGGGATCTTAACGGAATTGTTTAGAAAGCTGTTTTCACACAATTCATATGAATTTACGAGCGTTAACTTTTGAATAGCTTTTTGATAAAAACTATTTATTGCGATGTTTTTCTTCGTTTGAAATCATTGTTTATGAACAAGAGTTTTTGAACTTAAACGCAGAGTGTTTGTGAGATTGTGTGTAAACATTTTGATACAAGGACTAATTTCTACCAACAGCTTCGCACGTCTGTGATTGAGACAAAAATATTAAAAGGATGTTATGGTTAGCTCACATCGACGCGACCTCTTAGGCTTGCTTTCATAGGAGTATTATCTTTATAAGAATGGAGTAAGGATGGTTAATATTTTTATATAATAGTACTTAATGGCTGAGATGCGAATGCTGAGATGGTTGTGTGGAGTGATGCGAATGAACAGAGTAAGCAATTAGTACATAAGAGGAAGTGTGAAAGTGGCGCCAGTGAATTAGAAGATGAGGAGCAACAGGCTAGCATGGTATGGGCATGTAATGAGAAGAGAAGAAGGTCATGTAACTAGGAGAGTACTTGGTATGAATGTTGATAGATTTACGAGTAGAGGTAGGCCAAAGAAAAGATGGATGGATTGTGTAAAGGATGACATGAGTAAGAAAGGAGTGAGTGTTGAGATGACGGCTGATAGAAGAGAATGGAAGAAGAACACATGTTGTGCCGACTCCACACAATGTGGGAAAAGGGCAGGAAGATAATGAAGAATGGAGTAAGGATCATAATTGCTCAGCAGTATTGGCATCGCTGATTCCTCTGCATTACTAAACCATCAGTAGCCTTACTGCATTGTAATAAAGATCACTATTATCTGCGACGCGATGGTCAACGTGATTTGAAAACCAGCCTTGTCAACACAGAC
Organism: Epirrhoe tristata; assembly: GCA_951394285.1. Classification (NCBI taxonomy): domain Eukaryota; kingdom Metazoa; phylum Arthropoda; class Insecta; order Lepidoptera; family Geometridae; genus Epirrhoe; species Epirrhoe tristata. The sequence goes on from OX596153.1 coordinate 462,552, forward strand.
AGAAACTTGTTTAAATAACCAAAACTAATAAGACTCATCTGTTATTTTACAGGAACGCTATTGATATAGCCTAATTGTTCATTGATTTGTGAATTTAGGTGTCCTTCAGTTGTAAGGAATAAATATTTACCATTAATAAAACTCAATTTACCAATACTATTCTGGCATACCATTCTTGCCTCACAGTATATTAGTTCTTTCTCCGTTGAGTTTGAGTAAGCAAGATGCAAGAATGGTATGCCAAAATGGTATCGTGTAAATGGTGTTTTATATATTCATCTTTTATCGTCTCAGTACTATGCTTTTTTCCCTCCGAGTTCCACCATTTTGATACGAAATCTACGAGTGTGTGGTAACTCGTTTTGATTTAATTTGTGTAATAACAGCCAGCCGAGCGTATCAGGATATTGCTAGACAAATACAGTTTCTAACCGAAATGATGTCTACAGGGGTTGGTGTGCTCAGCTATTTCTGACAAATCAAAGGCAACAAAATTACGTCTACAAATTATATAATATTACGTTACGTAATATTTGAATCTTCAATATCTTCGAAGTTCGTAGGGTTTTAGATAAAACTTCACCTTACATTGGATGTTTTACCTTGCACCATTACTGTTATGAAAATAGGCGATTTTCCCACAAATAATGACGAAAATGAAACTTTAAAATCTCCACTTGTTCATGAACTTCTGTCGCTGACTGTACTTAGCTATTTTCGTCGATGCTGAGTCGTTTTAACTCCGAGTTAGTATTAACCGCCAATCTTCGATAGTGCAAATGGGTTCGAAATAGAACATAGTGTTCAACACAGAACGGCAACTCATTTTATCATATCAACTCACGTGACGCGTTCAAGATTACTGTTTCAATAGTAGGTGTACTCAATCATGTCTGGATGAGATTGCTTTGATCTGTTACTTAAGACAGTTCCTGTAAGTTAGTTTGTCCTTTATTACTTGGAGCTAGTAACTTGAGTTCCTAAAATTGGCGTTTTGAGATGAAAGCACTTATTATGTAGGCACCATCCATAATGTACGCTAACCTTTAGCTTTGCTCCTGCACGCAAGGTAGGAATGATTCAAACTTATAGGTAAAAAGTAAATAAGTTCGTATGAGTCTGTGGCCAACTCTGGTGACGGAGTTTTTAGGCCGCCTTAAGGCCTCCGTCATGGCTAACGACTTAAATAGCCGGGACCGACATTTTACGTGCCCTCAGAAGCACTCAGATGAAAATGCCGCTGGCGGTCAGCCATCCACTTACAGACCGTTTCGAACGTTGCTTAACTTCGACGATCTATCAAGAACGACTAAGCAAGCACGACTAAAATTATGGATACCATTTTCAACACAAGGATAAGATAACTGATGTTTTTTTAGTATTCTGATATTAAAATGAAATGATCCCATAAAATAAAGATATCAAAATATTCACAAATTATGACCAAGTTATAAGTAGTACTTAGAAAAACTCGTTCTTTGAGTCCAAAATGCTAAAAGTATCACCAATAAGTATAAAACTCCTCTGTTTAGCATTTATAATTTACGGCTATGCCTACGAGTTTTAGGTGTTATGGTGAAAACTTTGGAGAGGGTAAGTATTTTAAGTGATTCCCTGGTGGGGCTAGGGAATATAAGGGACGAAATTCCGTCTAAAACTTATGTAATAGACTTATGGAATCAGCTGTCGCCAGCGGTATTTCCAGACCGATACGACTTAGGCACCTTCAAGAAAAGAGCCTATTCCTACCTCAAAGGCCGGCAACGTATCTGCAGTGCTTCTTGATGCTGCAGTTGTCTGTGGGCGGTGGTAATCACTTACCATCAGGTGTGCCACTGGCTCGTTTGCCCCCTCTTCCATAAACAAAAAAAAAATCGTGGAAAATATGGGCACGATTGTACGAGCTGACGATGAGCAAGAATCATGATGCTGACGATGTCTAGTTGTTATCTGGTACTCGTATTTTGTTATTAGGTGAATTCATAACAGAAATACCAGTAGTTTTTAGGCTCTAAAGATTTCCTTTGCTTGCACTATAAGCAGCGGTTGGTATCACAATACGCGCCCGTATGTTTTACAAAAATAAAGCGAAGGAAAGAGAAGATGAGACAATTTCCTAAAGATCGTCCGGCGAGGGTACTCCACGCTTGACCACCCACCATCGCGCACTTTCAACCTTAACTCAAACTAATAGAGCTTATTTCAGCTTGAAAGTCTGATTTTTTTTCAGAAATATCAGTGCCAATGTTGAAACTTATCTATGGAAGCATTTGTCAGAAGACTTTTATCCGAGTGGGAAAAATGCGGGGTTATTTAATGTTGGCCACTTAATTGTTTACTTTGGGATGCGTGTTTCTTTTATTTCGGTAAATGTATACACTTTGTGCTTTTGTTGTTTGCGGCGTTCCATAGTTTTGGCGCTTTTTAATATGGTGCACTTACATTACCACACGATACGAAGAGGTCTAGGTTTTTCAAGAGATATTGGCAATGCATAATTATAGATTTTTCAATTTGAAAAACAAAACTTTTTCTAAAGAGATTTTTGAGTTGTGAATGGTGAGAAAATGCTGACTTTTGCATAATGTGGTTAGATATGTATCAAAAATGATACAGTCATCACGACTGTATCCCTTGGTCTAAACAGGGTTATTCTGATAATTTGAAATGATGGGATGGTTTAGATGCTTAGTTGCCTATTCATGAGTTTACCTAGGCCTCAGATGTATTCATTGTTCCGAGATCCAGGCCTTTGCCTGTATTTTGTGCCATTGCCTGCTTACGCTGGCAGAGAGTAATGAATAATTTACTCGTACAATAACTAATACTAACCAATGTTTAAATTACAAATCTGTGTGAAAATTAATTTGAATAGTTACTTAATATTAATCTGAATGTACCAACTGTAACATTTGCATGCTAATCCTAGTAGGACATGATTGAAACCAAAATATTTCAACACGTAACCTACATTGTGTTCAAGCAAATAAACCATCTTTATCTCTTTATCTTTATCTTTATCTCGTACAGCTAATGCATTCTATTACCTATTCCTTTTCCAGAATACCCAATACTCGTATCAAACAATTACGAACTTGTGTACAAAGTGACCTAAATACACAATATACACGGTTGTGTACTAATTGAGATTAAGTATCTCATTCCAAGCAGTGTGTTCCTCATAAACTCGACACAGTAAAATTCATTAGGAAATGTTACTCCGCTTGGAATTAAAGAGTTAACTTTGTTACCAGCTCCTCCGAACCGGCCTAGCATCATGGACGCGAAGACCAGGAGCCACACGCGTCTGCTGGAACCATACAGAGAAGGGGACACTTTGGAGCTGGTCTGTGAGGTTTATGGAGGTGAGAGATTGCTTTTGTGTGTTCGCTTTTTAGAAACATATATTTTTTTTTATATGATGAATGGGTTGGCTCTTGACCTCGAAACTTACACAGGTAAGAATGAGGTCTACGATGGAGCGAGCCTACCCAGAAGGTGCCTACTAAGTCTCTTCTTAAAAACAACAGGGTCGTAGCTCAGCAGAAGTACAGACGCTGAAAGCTGATTTCAAATGTTTGCAGTGCGCATAATAAAAGAACTTTGAAAGCGCTTAGTTCTAATTAGTGGAATATCAACCAGGTGAGGATGGTAATCAGCTGTGTGTCTGAAGTCCCTGTAAAAGAACGGTGAAGGCGGAATAAGGTCGTGCACACAGAACTATATATAGTTCTGTGGTCGTGCAGCTCCTGGACACACTCACCGTAATACAATGATACGTATCGTGTGTAAACTAGTAGGGAAAGGCCTAAAAAAAGATGGTTGGTGTGAATGCGGATATGCTCTTTAAAGGAATGGGTTCTGAAAAGATGAGGATAATGATTGTGATAGAAGGTAATGAAAGCGAGATAAAAGTTGTGCCGACTCCTCATAGTGCTTAGAACATACTCTCGCATTATGTTCACCATAATTCTGTTTTTCACAGGTGACCCTCGCCCAAAAGTGATCTGGTACCTCGAGAACACAGTCATCGATGACTCCTACGAGCAGCGTGCTGACGGCGTCACGCAGAACACACTGACGTTCCCTCACGTCGGCCGTCAGCACCTCCATGTCAGGCTGGTCTGCCAAGCCTCGAACACCAACCTCGCGCCTCCGGAGACTAATGTGCTGATTCTCGATATCAACTGTAAGTCATCAGCATCTCATTTTGCACTACTGTTGGGTAAAAGCCCCACTCTATTACACCATTCTTTCCAGTCCCATGCAAATCTCATCCAGAGATTTCCGACTCTATATAAATGAACATAAAAAGAAACAGCATCAATACGTATATCTAGGGCACGGTAGATAATTATATCAGATCTTTAGGTATTCAAGATACTTTGATGATATCTTAGTGGGTAGTAAGAGGCACGTCTAAGAACATTTTTGGCACATGCCTACACGTTGCAAAATGTAAGTACCTATTTTAAGGATAGGTACCAACTGAATTCTTATACTTACGGTATTTTTTATTCTATAATGTTATGACAACCAATCAGACTTTTCCAATACAATATTGCAGAATAACAGAATATTACAGAAGCTGAATAAAAATGGAAAACAAGACTACTATGTAATTCTATGTATAATACCCATTGTGGAGCTGCACGAACGGGCTCGGAGTATGAGCGTACAAACGTAGAGCACTACCAAAATGCACTTACCATTATTGGTAACTAGTGGGCAGTGGCAGCCGTGACTTCGCCTGCATATTGGTGCGTTCCCTATTTATTTCACATGTCCATATTTTGTAACAACACGGCCAAGACGGCCATGTTGATTTGAAATGAGAGCGTAGCAAAATATTTAAACATGCCTCTGACCACCATCTAAGATATCATCAAAGAATCGGGAATTTTACTTACTTATAACTTTATAAGTAATACGGCCTTACTAATAAACGGAGTCTAAACTGTCAAAATGTATATCTATGGTTATTTTTAGTTTATTCTAAGGAATAACCTTTATGACACGTTTATTAGTAACGGCCAATCGTGGCCATAGAATGTATCTAAGAGAGTGTCTTCCACGTCTTAGGGACAGACAGTCATAAAATACTCGGCTTAGACGAATGTAAGTTTGATTCTCTAAACCGTATATCTGTACAAGTATCTATGTGGACGTCTGTACGTTCTTAGACTTGTAGTCTGAGTAAGCACTCTTGAGTCTTAGATCAAGCTTCCATTTGTGACAGTTCACAGTAGAAATTGAGCAATGAATCATCGCTTGAGACAGTATTCTCTGAGCGAGGCTGTACTGGCTCTAGGACAAACTAGGTATAGCATAATGTATAAGACACATAGGTACAATGTTTTGTTAAATAAGTTTGGGAATCTCATGAGTAATTAAAGTGGTTCATTCATTAATTTTTTAGTTCATTCGTTAATTCCACACCATAACGAAAATATTTATGTTTCAAGCAAAAATACAAAATCAAAATCAATTCATTCGTTTGCAAGCTACAAACCATACACACAGATAGGTGCATCATGTCAAACTTGCAACACATTTTTCATTGGGGTAGCAGCTTTTCTGGTATAGAAATATTCATGATTGTTTCAGTACGGCCACTCACAGTGCAAATTCTGAACAAGCGAGCGCAACTGTCAGCAGACAGGACGTACGACGTGGAGTGCCGGACAGTTGGCTCCAGACCTGAAGCTCATCTCAGCTGGTACAAGGGCAGCCGGCAGATCAAACGCAGTGCTAAGAACGTACGTAAATTAAAACTGACATAAACCTGATTATAGATAGAGAATTACAACAAGGTGAAGTCTTCAAGGGCCAATTTTTCAGTTTGAAATATTTGGTCCTAAGTTAGGACCGTTTTTTAACGTTTGAAAAATTGGCCAGAAATCGTAGTAACATTCATCAAACGAAAGAAAATAAGAACGGGAATAACCCCCCGTTAGGTTAGTATTAAACCAGGGCAGCACAATCGGTTTTGTGGCTACAAACATGGCGCAAACATAAATGTCCCTGGATAGGAATCAAATCTTCAACCTATAGTCAGCTTATTAGAAGAATAACAGCTTTTTAGAGACACCTTATAAAAAATAAATTTCTTCTCTCTTTCGAGGAATTTCCCAAATTTTTCACCAAGGTTAAAAAATAAACAAAATAATGTTAAAATATTTACAGAAACTAAGCTACTAAGTACATATATTTACAGAATACAACAGGATTAGTCAAGCTATCTAAGGATCGTTAGAAACGATCTATAGATAGCTCAACGGATCCAGGTCACTGTCAGTCGGAAGCGTGCCCAAAACACTGGCGGCATTACCACGCTGGATGGCAATGCTGATCCTTTGAGCCAAAAATGTGCCAGCTCTTGAATCACGCGTAATAAAATGTTAAAATACTATGTTAAAATGAACATAGTCGAGCTTTTGATTATTCACGATGAGTTTAAATATAATTATTCGTAAGCTCTTTTCAGAGCTATACTACTGACCATTCTACCTATAATTTTACGATAGATAATTGTCGATGAAATTATGGTTTGTACAAACGTAACTCTATGATTACAGGGCTTTTTACATTTACAGTTCTGTGAACATTTACCTCGACAATACAACAACAGTCAAGGAAATGGATCTACGTTGATTCTGTATGGGACAAAAGTTTATGGAACTAAATGTTTAGTAATAACAGTTTATATTTGTTATTAAAATTGATTAAATTATACAAATAATACTAGCCGTTTTGGCCAAGTGGCAGTGCCTTCTTCTTCTTTTTAATCTGGCGTTTGTGACGATGTGTGTCAAAATTTTGCCAATGTCAGCGTTCTGACGTTTGATTTGTTTAGATTGATAGTCTTTCGCCATTTTTGAAGGAGCTAGTGGCTCTGCAGTAAAACACGAGAAATGTAAATAAAATATATTTATTTTTCTCGTGTTTTACTAGGTTTTATTATGTAATTTCGGTGGCATTTTACTAATGAAGCCTTAGATTACGTAACAGGAGATTCGGTAAATGGCATGGGGGAGTATTCAAGATTTCTCATTTGACGAAAGATTTCCGTTGGAGTTTTGAAATGACAAGCCGCCATGTTTTTTCAAAACCAAATTGACATGACTTGACATGACATTAATACTTATAAAACTTGACATTGGCAGAATTATACTGTTAATACAGTTGCCATTAATAAAAAGAAGAAGGAGAAGAAATACAATAAAAAAAAGTGCTGAGTAAACCGAAGCTTAGTCAGTTCTACCCGTTTTGACCACGTTCTTTTTGTGAATAAAGCCGAGAGGATGGCTTGTAATAAGCCTGTTCCAGCTTCAACAATGTAGATAACGAAGGTTGATTATAAAATTAATGAATTAATTTGGTCTTCTATTACTTACCTATTTAATGATTGAAAACATTTTTTATTGTTTTAAAAACTTTCTTCAACAACTGGTTCGGGTTTAATCAGTTAAAAAATAATTCTTTATTAAAACTTCTTTGAAACTTAATTCTCAGTTCGCTTAAAAATGGTTTTGAAGCATATTATTTTTCACCGTAATTGTCTATTATTATAAAAATCTCAAAGCTCAAAGAAATTCAGAATGAAGATCATAAAATAATGAGGCAAAGTTCTTAATAATATTATTGACCTTGGTTGAGTGAGGGTAAGGAGATCTAGGGCACTGGAGAAATCAAGAACATCACCAGTCCATGGTAAAAATAAACAAATGCTACCCCATGGTAAAACAAAGATTATATTGTAGAGCTTGTAATATTTTTATTAATATTGACATCAGTGTGTCATCTGAACCGGCTTGGTTTCTCATTAAATAATTATTCGTTGTTCGAGTTCGACATTAATTCAATAATTAATATTATATTTTAAATTGAACAAGTGCGCACACGAAATATGAATTTTACATCGAAATAAATAAGCTGTCGTCGGATTGGAAAAAGATTCTGAGACTTGATTAATTATATTCAACAATATTGATTGGTTTCCGATCTGTCACGAAACATGTAAGTTTACCTACGTAAAATTTTACAAACAAACCTAATTTAAAATTTAAAAAAGATAAGATTAAATGAGATTAGATTATAACTTTATTGTACACCATAAAAAAGTACAAAAAGAAAATAAAACCTCAATAGCAAAATGTGTAACGAAGGGTGACCTTATCGCTAAAAGCGACCTGGTAATGTATGGATAGGACAGAAGTACCAGAGAAAGGACGTTGGCGTACAAAAAAAATTATTTAAAAAGGAAGTGAATAATAATTTTTGTTCAAAAAGTACCTTTGTTGCATCAAATGCATAAATTTATTGATTTTTCTATGATAAAAATATACTAGAATCAAACTGCTGAATTTCTCAATTATTACTTATCATGATATCCTCGCTTTGTTCAGGTCAGGAATACGTGTACTTAGGCCTATTACATCTATATTAGATGATTTATACAGCGTCAGGAGGCAACCTATGCCTACACTTAACAGGACGCTGTAGTGCCTGGGACATTGTTTGAGATGGAATAGGCTTGCCCAGCACCTAAACCATCCTCTCAGCTTAATCAGCCTGGCCCACAGGAAAGACGACGTCAATACGTGTGGAGCTGACTAAGCTGCGGGTTTCCTCACGATGTTTTCCTTCACCGTTTTGAGCTCGAGTTAAAGCGCATGTACATTTTTCGAAACGAAAAATCCAGTGATGCACGGCCGGGATTCGAACCCACGACCTTCGGATTGAAAGTCGAGGCACAACCCCATTCGACCAACACGGCTCTAAAATACGAATACGTGTACGGTTTGTTTATTTAAATAAATACGGTTAGCTTTAACATCTGTCCATTAAAAAAAAACAAAAATCAAGTACAATCTGTCTCAATCTCTGGTCAAGTGTGCACCAGTCGCAAGGGTTCAGACAAAATGAATGGTTTTGGTTTCCAATTCATAATTTTGAAAGTTTTAATTAGTACAGTATGCCCGACATGGTAATTTGAGTTGCTAGGTACACTGGATCGTCAACAGGAGATTAAAAGTTTATTTCTAAGTGAAACTGGTTCTAAGCCCGGGCACAGCGTTAATCTAACTCAAATAGATTTGAAATTATTTGAATTTGAATTTCACACACACTCACAAACATAAATTATCTCTAGGAGCGAGATCTTCTAACTACCTTAGAGATTTATTGTAAACTGTTACAGTAAAAATTATATTTTTCATTTCAGTTTTTTCAACACTCGTGAAAAATGCCTTTATAGATCAGACACTTAGATATTATTCGTTGAAGAGAAGGATTCTCAGCCAGCTCTCGGATCCCTGAGCAACAAATCCAGTTAATTAAGAAATGCGTGAACAATGTTCAGCCGCTCCATCATTGGATATCAAACAAGAGTTTGGTGATTTGTTAGCTTAATTTGACATTTTGTTTGTTGACACGAGTATCGGGGATTTCATTTAGGTTTTTGGAACAAAGTTCCTTTTTGGGCGGTATTGAGGATGGGTCTAGAAGAAAAAAACCGTTCGATTTTACCGTCACGACACATACATATGCCAAACCGTCACAGTGCGAAGTGCGTAGTCGCAAAGCAGTCCATAGATTGTAACTTTGTTAGTACGGAAGAGCGTTTCTAGGATTTTAATATTTATTTTTATTTTTATGGTCAATATCTTATTATGACAAAATTGAAACTTGTTCCGACCGAGTGTTCCGCGACACTCACGCACGTACTTTTTGTTTATATTGAGGGACAAAAATATAAATCGGTGCATTAGTAGTAATTGTACATTGTTCTACCTCACGAGGGCGGGTTGGCCTTAATTGTGTGTGTAGATGCACATGCACGCTGTTTCTGTGTGCGTATATAAGCTCGAGAACGCTCCATGGACAAATGAGCACTTAGTATCGCTTTCGCACACAGAAACTAATTTACATACACAATGAAGACCAACCTGCCTTCGTGAGATGGAACAAGTGTATGTACAACGTTCAACACTGGTCTATTTAATCCCATCACGCTGTACCTTTGAACCGTATCACCTAGTGACAGTGAACGTGTTAAACTAAGATATCTTCGGATGATCTTGAATACATAGAGAACTGGGAATCTACTCTGGGCAATACATTCGTGATCCACTATTTCGCTTACAATGTACAATAAGGCTGAACTGGTTCTGATGCTTAAGGCCAGTCAAAGTGACCTATTCGAACTAACAAACGACAACACATCGGGCGATGTAGCCTGAATGCTGAAGCATAAATACTACAGGAATTCCTTAGTCCCTTTACACACCGTAAATCTAGCCGTAACGCAACAATGGTTAAGGGTATGGAAACCACTTGACTATATAAACTTCTAATGTAAAAATTACCTATTTTCAACCGACTTCAAAAAAGGAGGAGGTTCTCAAGTCGTCTGTATGTTTTTTTTTTTTTTTTTTTTTGTATCTTGTTACGCGATTGTTCCGCCATTTGTTGACCGATTTGCAAAATTCTTTTTATGTTTGAAAGGGTATACTCCAGAGGTGGTCCCATATAAATTTTATTCCTGAGGGATTGATAGTTTCCCCGTAAAACTCTAAACACCTTCCCTCCTAGCCATGTCACAAATAGAAATCGAATCGACAGCTTGACGCCCTGAGTCACACCGCGTTTCGAGTCAAACATTGAAGTCGGTTTTCTTTTTAGTATAAAAACGTAATTATTGTGTCATCCACACATTTTTGTCTCGGCGGGAATCGAACCCACACACGTCATAGGCCGTGAAAAGTTACAATTTCGTTGAATAGAATTTATCAGCTGTAAAACTCAACACATTCATTGTTAAGCAAAATTTGTAGAGTATGTTTATATGTTTGTACTTTTTTCACGGTGACACGCCTGAACAGATTTTTCTAAACTTTGGAGCCCATTAGAAGGTACACAGTTAAATAAATAAATAAATAATGCTGGACATTTCACACAGCATCATCTAGCCCCAAAGTAAGCAGAGTTTGTGTTATGGGTACTAGATGACTAATAAACTACTTATATACTTTTTGTTTTGTAAATACATACATATTATAGATAGAAACACCCAGACCCGAGACAAATATCTGTAGGTCATACAAACATTTGTCCCGCTGTGGGGATCTAACCCGCATCCTGCTGCGTCGCAGGCGGACCTTCGCCCACTGCACCACAGAGTTGGAAGCAGCCAAGTGCATGTGCAAAGTCACTTAGCGTCTGTCCCAAAATGTATTCTCAGAGCTGTTCTTTTACTAATTGGAACTCGGTAATGAGTCGGTCAGACACAGAGCTAAATAGAATATGCAAATTAATTACTTAGTACAACTAAAACGGATTGAAGTGAGTATAAGAATACGAATTTTACACTTGATTAAGATTAAAGAAGGCCGTATCCCGGAACCAAAGCCGTGTTGGGCCTATTCTCAAACAATGTCACGTCACTTACCGGCTCTTTCTCCATACAAACGTAGTCGAATGTTTCCTCCTTGGATCATTATCCAGGTAAAACATTACACTCTATGTCATTACACTAGAGTAAATATGTTTGTACCATAAAACCTTTTGACTGGTTTTTTTTTATTCTAGTTTTTAAGACTCCTGTTTTCTATGATAATTAGAATTAAAAAAAACATAAAGAGATCTGAGAGAATGTCTCCGCACCTTGGGGATACAGTCGTGAACCTGTTTTACGAACCTGTTTATGGAGAAAGAGATGGGTATCCTTTCCTCCACTTACTTCTGATACTGTATAAAGCATTTAACTAGGCCTCTTCGTTTGATGTGTTATAGTGTAAATATTGCTGGACATTTCACACAATATCACCCGGGTCCGTATTCGCGTTCCTTTTTTCGTTTGTTTGATGAATATTCGGATGCTTCCCACCACGATTTTTGACTTATAGTGCCAATTTTTCAAACGTTTAAACACGGTCCTAGCCTAGGACCAAATATTCCGATCCGAATATTCATCAAACGAACGAAAAAAGGAACGCGAATACGGCCCCCGGTCCTAATGATACCCAGACCTGAGACAAATCAGATCATATCAACATTTTTGTTTCTCCGCGAGAAATAAACTCATATATACCTACTTCTTTTGCACCAAGTGATCGTCCTAAATGATCCTGATTGCATTTTGTCCACCAGTTTTCGGAGAGCAACTCCACCCTCAGCGTGTTATCATTCGTGCCGATGGCAGAAGACCACGACCGGTTCCTGGTCTGCAGAGCTGAGAACCCCAGCCTGCCGGACTCCATCATCGAGGATCGGTGGAAGCTGAATGTACATTGTGAGTCGTTGTGTATTGTCTTTCAATCTTAAGTTCAATCTTAAGTATCAAAAAATACTGAATGGATTTATATGAAAGGACATCATCCACGATTCATAAATTTTTGGTCCAAAATCCAAAAGTGCAAAAATTAAAAAATATACTGTATTCTGATAGAACACGTTGGCCTTAGCATTTGTTAATATGGCACCAAAGCTGAAGCACCACTGTGCTTCGTAGTATTTGAGTTCTAAAAGTCCGTCTTTTTATACATTTTCGAAAATATTATAGTACCTCATTGTTTTGGTTAATTCATAAGCGGCGATTAGCTTCCAACCTGTCACGTATGGAGTGCTAACATTTGCAAAATGTGAGTGTATGCATAACTATTATTTGGACATATCTCTCAGTAGTTTGAGTCTCAAGGGCTACTCTTTGTGTTCTAAAATATGTATTTAATTCAGGTCTTGTCCCGAGACAATGTTATCAGACTTCATTTGTCCCTGATACCGTTTAGTTTTATCCTCTAGTAGCGTGATCTGAAACTTTTTGTTGAATATATCTTTGTTATGCTCTATAAAATGAATGATCAAGTGGAAAGTTGGTGACTGTTGCCCTTTAAGACTTTCTCGTTTTATTTGCGTCCATTAGCAATAACATACAGTCAGACAGATGTTTGTTTCACAGCGATTCCGAGTTCGGCAAATAGTTCCGCTATAACAAGCATAACTTTGGAAATTCGTAGAATCCAGTCGAATACCGTTCGAGTATCAATTGGGATTAGGTCATGCAAACTAGATAACAGAGTAACCGAAAAAACGGAAAACTGATTAATTTGAATGTAGGTTTTTTAAAGCAATCTGGATTATACAGGGTGTAAAAAGACAACTACCGAAAACTGAGGGGTTGCAATCAGACCATGATTCTAAACTCATTTTGCGAAAAAATAAAGCAAAATTTTTTTTGACTTAGCTTAATCATTTTATGTTATTTTCAGTTATTGACTACTAGTATAACATAATAAGACCATACCTACCTAATCATTTCATTTATAAAAGAAAAAAACAATTAAAACTCAAAATCCAGCAATCTACGTATAAAAACGCGCCCAGTACATACGCAAACAGTGATCTTCAAACGCTGTTTTCTCCGGATATAATGATTTTTAAGGAAAATCCTTTTGGATTTGGTTGTGTCTTGGGATGCTGTACCTACCCCTTTCGGCTTCGGTAGACGTCTTTTTACACCCTGTATATATATATATATTTTGTTTTATGAAGTATGGGTCGGCTCTTGACCTCAGACTTACACAGGCTAGAGTGAGGTCTACGATGGAGCGAGCATACCCAGAAGGTGCCTATTAACTCTCTTCTTAAAAACAATAGGGTTGTAGCTCAGTGGAAATATAGACGCTGGAAGCTGATTCCAAATTTTTGCAGTGCGCATAATAAAAGAACTTTCAAAGCGCTTAGTTCTAATAAGTGGAATATCAACCAGGTGAGGATGAAACTGTCTGTCCCTAAAGCTGTCTATTTATCCACAATCGTGACTAAAATCAATACCTTATTTAGTTTTAATTTTACTGAAGATAAAGATCCTTTAAAGACGAGGTTGTCAGGTACAAGTCCCAACACACAGTGCCTAATGCTTTTTTTCAAGTGTAGCTTTTTGACAGGTTGCCAGACCATCGCTTATTCAAAAGTACCACATATCCAATATCGATTAGAATAAAGTGATTCGTATAAGCTATTTCTTATACGTATATTGATATTACATGTCGAACAATGTAATGCAATACGCTTCTTGATTAAATACCTTCGTATCAGAGACAGGCGAGATGGGATACATACCGTGCTCAGTGTTATTGGCTTTCTATAAGTACCGTACTTAAATAATTTATGTGTTTGATATTACGGATCGATTTGGGCCTAAATTGATAATTTAAACACGCCCTTCAACTCAAATACATCTGGAATACTACTTGACATAAATAATTTAAGCTTTTTTGTTTTAGTTGAGAGTTCTAACGTTTTTTTAGTCGTCACTCTTCACTATCATGAACTTTACATCTATATTAGATGATTTATACAGCGTCAGGAGCCAATCCATGCCTACACTTAACGTAACGCTGTAGTGCCTGGGACATTGTTTTGAGATGGAATAGGCTGGCCCAGAATAATCAGCCGCCCACAGGAAAGACACGTTAATAAGTGTGGAGCTGACTAAGCTGCGGGTTTCCTCACGATGTTTTCCTTCACCGTTAAGAGCTCGTGTTACAGCGCATATAAATTTTACCAAAAATCCATTGATTCACGGCCGGGATTCAAACCCACGACCTTCGGATTAAAAGTCGAGGCACAACCCCATTCGACCAACACGGCTCATGAAACTTACTTACTTATCATGACTTTATGATTTTATTACTGGGACCGACAATTTTACATGTCCTCTGAAATACAAAAGTATTCATTTTATAATACCACTAGCAGTGAGTGACCCATTCATAAGAGACTGTACAGGAAGGACTTCAACTAACTTTGATGATTGCTTTTCGCGCTTGCAAAAATAAACATTATTTGTATTTGACTTGAGCCATATTTTTGTGTACAGATGTCCCCATCGTGACCCTAAAGCTTGGGTCCAATCTCGACGCCAGCCACATCAAGGAAGGGGACGACGTGTACTTCGAATGCAGCGTCAAGGCAAACCCTAAGACCCATAAGCTGGCTTGGTACAAAGGGGTAAGACCTCGTACCCTTTGACCCGTGACTTTGTGACAAATCCCTTAGGCATCCCCTAGATTTATGTTGTTGATGAAAATGAGAATTCTAATTTAGTTAATTAAGTTGAATTTTTAAAGTCTGTTTGAATTAAAGGGGATATTTTTGAAAATTCTTGAAGGTTTTGTGGGATATTTGATGACACAAGCGGCGAAGAGATTGCTTACTGTCACGAATGTCACGTTCTCAATATGTGAAAATGTCAAAATTTGCCAAATAGGTATGTATGTACGTGCCTCTGACTACTCCCTTAGGCATCTTATCTCGGTTCTACTATGCAGGGAAAAGTGGGGAATGCTATCGTGATCCTGTTTTGTTTTTGTGTTGTCACAAATCCTTCCTTCTCTTCCTTCATTCTGTTTTTGATCTGAATTCTTGGACATTTCCAAGTATACAGTGGATTTGAAAACGAATAATTAAGAAAAATCCGAATTTTCCAGTCAAAAGAAATCCAGCAAAACCCAGTTTCTGGAGTCATCCTAAGTGACCAAAGTCTCGTGCTGCAGAGTGTGAGCAGATCAACCGCTGGAGATTATAGCTGTCTCGCTTACAACAGCGAGGGAAGCGCGACAAGCAACCCTGTGTCCTTGCAAGTGAGGTGTAAGTAGCTTGATTGAACAATGCTTTAACCGTGTTATATCAGTGAAAATACGACAGTCTTTCGAAGTACTCGTACAACCTAGAATTAGAGATGAATACCAACTCTTAGGATTTAAAAATGTTTTCGGGATTCAAAAAATAGAATATTTGATCTTACACATCTTGGGGGCCTTTTCCAGTTAGTACTCTTTGGACAGTAGTTCTACAACCAAGAACAGAAGTTGGCTCATATAATGATGACTGTTTTTAGCTCTTCAGAGGGAACTGTACTTTTATTTTACTCAGCACACTCTTCCAGATGCACCTCTCTGCAAGACTATGAACGAGGGTGAAGTGTATGGAGCCCTGAAACAGGAAACCATAGTGCTTCACTGTGATGTGGACTCCAGTCCACCACCTACCAGCTTCAGCTGGATTTTCAATAGTTCTGGAGAGCAGACCGATCTGGAAGAAAAGTAAGACTGGCATGGCAGACAATTTTTTAATGCTATTTTTGAAATATAAATCGATGAGTTGGTAGTGTAACCTTTTTGTTTTTTTTTCTATTTAGTCTGTTCACGAGCAGTGGCTTCACTTCAACCCTCCGATACACTCCGTCAAGTGACATGGATTTTGGGACCGTGTACTGCTCAGCCAAAAACTCCGTTGGAAAGATGGAGACGCCTTGCTTGTACAAACTTGTTGCAGCAGGTAAGCTCCTATTAGACTATTAGGATCCTTTGCTTTGATGTGCTTATAACCACTATAGATTTATTTTCAAACATTGTTGTCCTGGCTTAGGTCATCCGATGTCTCTCCAGAACTGTTCTGTAGTGAACCAGAGTGCAGCTGGTCTGCAGGTGGAGTGCATTGAGGGTTTCGATGGAGGTCTCCCTCAGGTCTTCTATATGGAAGTGCTAGAACTACCTTCGATGCTGGTAAGTGGACTCTTCATAAAAGTTACTTTTGTTTAGGAAATATTGCATGGTTTTACTGGATTTTGAAGACTATTATAATTATCATTCAAAAGAATAAAGATCATATTGATTGAGTTTTCTGAAACCAGGTCAGAGCCAACGTTTCATCGAACAATACCATCTTCGAGTTCAACAACCTCGATAGCCACTCCAGCTATTCCCTAGTTCTCTATGCAGCCAACGCTAAAGGCAGGAGTGAAGAAGTGGTTCTCTACACTGTTGGTATACGGTCTCCAGATAAATATACCGGTAAGTTTCCAAAAAAAAAAAATGTCACAACACTGTGCTTTTGTATCAATAAGTGTACTTAGTCTTGGTTGTAACGAAATTAATTACTGAGGCAAAAATTCGTTCCATAATTCATTATAATGTTTGCATGTTTAACACCATACTACATTCCTTCATCATCTCTTAAACTTTCGGGAACAGTTTCGAAAATAGTTTGCTTGCTAGTAAAACAGTATCTTAAGGTATTTTGAAGATTTTTAAAATTCATCTCAAAGATTGGACCCGGGACTTGAGAGACTTTTACCGATCCATGGTAACGCCTTATCCATCTCAGCCAATAGGCCATCGAAGCGATTGTTTAAATTTAATGAGAGTACATACCAACCGAACCATGCATGAACGTGGGATCGCTATCTTTTCCTCTACCGTTTTCAAGTGAATCAATGTTCAACAGGTATGAGCACGTCCCTCCCGCTGTCCCCCTGGCTGACCGCAATAGTGGCTGCAGCGGGCGCGTTGTGTGCTGCGGGCAGTGCCGTGCTGGCCGCGTTGTACCGAAGACACGCTTCGAGGCAGCTGGGGACCGTAAAACGACCACCTCATGCGTTAGTTTCCTTTCATTTTTGACTTGACTTACTGCTTACAGCTCAGTTGGTGGATCTGCTTTCTACGTTATTAGTGGGTTCGATTCTCATCCAGGATAAACATCGTAGTTATGACATCTCTGGTGCCTCTAATACAAAGGCTTAGCTTGGAGCTAGATGAAGTTATGCAAAATGTCGTATTATGTAATTTTATGTTGAAGTGGCCATCATTTTTACAAAAGAAGTAAAAATGTTCATATTTTACGAAATATTATGAATTATTGCAATTTTTGGTATTTTTTATACTTCTTTCTCTGTAAATAGCAATAGGAAGTAGCCTCCTACAATGACAAGCAAAGGCAGTTAATCTAATTCCTTCGTAGTTTCCGACTAACCGTCTGCTGTCGAAGTACCGGAAACCTATTAGATTCCATAAGTAGCACGAAGCGATAGTCATCATTTCGCGTGAAAAGGGAGTATTAAAATCAAAGTTTATGAGCCTTTAAAAGTTTGGCAACTTACCCACGATTTTCAGCGTTTATTTACATTCACTTAATATTGGAAAACTATAGATTCTTGATCAAATACTGTTCTGTAAGATTTTAGGAGTGGCTATAGTATTTTTCACGTAGTAACGTATCCCTGACACATAGAACTTTTACGTTTTACGCTGTACAACAATGAAAAATTTTTAAATAAATGAAATCTAGTGATAATACTAAAAAATACAACTTCAAAAACAAAGGATTTTGTCTATTTCCTTCTTTTTTAAATTTCAGAAATTAACACAATTATAGTTTACTAATATTAAGTACTAGCCAACAGTCACATTGTGTGGTTCTTAATGGCGACCTCTTGTGACACTAGAGGTGTGGGTCTGATTTCCTGAAGGAGAAATGAGTCTGAGTGTTTTCTATGTACCTATGTACACAAAAGAAGAAGAACATTGAGTATATCATTCACGAGATTGCCCATAGACAAGCTCTGATTACTTTAGGATCAAAATGATGCTGTATGAAATGTCCAACAATATTTATTTATTCTGATCCCACTATATAGTCCAGTCGTTATTATCTGAGCTTCGGGTTGTAAAGTTTTAGTACACATTGTAATTTTTTATGTTTTTTATCGTCAACAGCGCTCTCTACATAGACCAGAGTGTGGACTCTCTCGGCAAGCCAGATGGCTCGAACACGTATTGCGGATCGCCCAAACTTGACTACAGCAGCCAATACGAGCTGAAGATGGAAGTCGAAGACACGGATCCCGACATCATTCCTTGTCACTATGGTAAGAGGATTTTCAAAAGGATTTATATGTCTGTATTTATATGTATGGATGTATATTTATATGTTTAAACTCTTATAGAACTCAACTCAAACACCAACAAAACAATATTTTCTACTCGTTTTTTCTTTTATTATGAAAACTAATTATATTTTCTATTAGACTTACAAAATATTTATAGTCACCACTGTCTGTGTTGTACTAAAAGGTAATTTTATATATTAACAGAAGAGTGAGATCCTCTAATACAGGTATTTTCTTACTTAGAAGAGGGTCCCAAACCCATGAAATGTATTTAAGTTTAAGTTAAGTTAAAGAAATAAAATATTTTGTAAATATTTTATTTTTGTTTTGTATGTCACATGTACTTCTTGAAAGTTCTTAATGGGTTGGTCTTGGACTCTGATAATGAAAACCATGCTAACATTATCATAGAAGAGTATTCAATTGATTAAAATACGAGTATGAATCAAGATTCCAATTATTTGTTTCTTATGCTTACAAATATAAAATTAATCAAAAACGAGCATCATTTTCAATCCATCCGAACGATGAATATTTATTTAGACAAACGATATCAACGACCAAGGAAAAAAGCTTCATAGCTCCAAACCCACAGAAATCTAATTTCTTTTTATAAAAACGGAATACAAACGTGTAGTATTTTCAATTGGAAATCTCTTTTGTCTCCTTTTAGATAAAAAGCCAATCGGGGACTATAGTATACCGATTCCAGGGGAAGGCGGGCACAGAATATACAATGAGCGACAAACTAGCTTCCCCTCTAGTGCTGTGAGTATTGTTTTAGTTCCTTCGTTTTTAAGCTTTAAAATTGTTGTACAAAACATTTGTTTGTTTGAGAACAATAGCTGGTACTGTATACATGAAAATGAAGCTCTTACTAAACTTTTTTATGAGCCATAATCAGTATGGGAGGCGTATGCCCAGTAGGCTAAATCAGGATGGATGAGGATGATGAGCCATAGCTAATTATCGCATAGTGATGAGTTTGATGTAATAAAAACCTATAAAGTAATTTTCTAATCCACACTAAACTTGTAATAGTGAAGTTGTGTGTGTACTAAGGGTATCCTGTTAGTGATACTAAATTCTATTGTTTTTTGGGTGAGTCAACTTTTAAAGTACTCCTTTCGTGTCCCTGGCATAGAAATTGCAATGCATTCAACTTTTCACCAAAAAGTATGGTGGTTGTGATGTTAAAAGAATATTAAATCTTTTGCCGATATGGTAGTTTCATAGTTTTTAATAGTTTGGTGCAATTTTTATGATTTAATTATAGTAACTCAGAACTTCAGAACTTCAGCACTCTCCATAAAAAAAAATATACGAAGCCGAGGAAAATTTTTTTGTATGGGTTCTACTTTTAGATCAATTGTACTAATTAGCTGTTCTATCTCAAGAAGGCGGGTTGGTCATAACTGTGTTTGTGTGTGCACATGCACGTTATATACTTACCGAGCTTACTTAAGCTCGGGAACGCTCCGTGTACCAATGAGCGCTCAGTATCGCTTACACACACGGACACAAATCTACACACACAATTAAGACCAACCCGCCTTCGTGAATACTTTACGCTGCTTATCAAGGTTTCTCTATCCACAGTCATCAGTAAGTATAAGCGTGGTGAATCGAGGCGTCCTAGCCCGGAGTGGCGAGGTCGCGGCCTCGAGGCGGCCTGAGGTCGTCACCACCGCGAGGAAAGTCAGGGAAAGCTGCATATAGTTAGACAATTATATTTAGTACTGAACTTGCAACCAAAATACAATTAATTGGGCCAGCTCACAACGCGATGTGTGCATCCTTTTGAATGATAATGAAATATAGAACTTATCTACTACAATAAAAGGTGCACAATTCAGTGAGAGCTCAAAAGTGTCAGTGGCGTGAAACTCAGAGCGTATTGAATAAATTCTCACGGCCTTACTAATAAACGTTGTAAAAAGTTATGACAGGTAGTAACTTTTTTTTTTTACAAAAAAAGAAAAGGGCTTTGTCGCTGAGCGACTAATACCGCCCAATCAGTAACATCTTAGCTTAGTCTCCTTCTACTTCTTGGTTTCACTTCACTTCTTGGTTTCTTCCTCTTCTTCTTTTCAACTTCACTTGAAATATGTATTATGTCACGTCAATTTGATTTTGAAAAAACATGGCGGCTTGTCATTTCAAAACTCCAACGGAAATCTTTCGTCAAATGAGTAATCTTCTTGAATACTCCACCATTCCATTTGCCAAATCTCCTGTTAAATATCCAAGGCTTCATTAGTAAAATGCCACCAAAATTACATAATAAAACCTAGTAAAACACGAGAAAACTAAATAAAATAGCAGCGCCACTAGCTCCTTCAAAAATGGCGAAAGAAGTCCCAGGCAGTAACTTACAAGTATGATTATTGAGGTGGAAACTTCTTTAGGTACGTTAGGCAGTTTTAGATGAGTAAAAAATTTTGATTTCGCCTCGCGAGTCACGTGACCTGTTACCTGATTTATGTGATGACACCGGCTTACTACAAACATAGCTTGAAATCAATTATCATCCCAATAGAGCTCAACCAATCTCACTATACCAAAATGACTATTGAAGTCTTGTGAATATTGGCTTCGGCAGTATGGAGCCGCGAACAAAACCCTCTCAAAATAGCAAAACGCAACGATAGCGCGATCTAATCGACACCAAACTTAATAAACCTACCTTAATTTCGTCACGCCTTGTATCGTTATAATGGTCGACTTATTAAAGTGACCGCCTTTGGTGAGACCCGACACTTGAACTTTATATTTTTTTTGTAGTTTAGAACCGTTACCGTAACCTCGTTCAAGTTTTCACTTCTTTGAGTGCCATGGTTTTTTTTAGGTTATTATAATTATAATAAATAATAAATAAATAATGCTGGACTTTTCACACAGCATCATCTAGCCCCAAAGTAAGCAGAGCTTGTGTTATGGGTACTAGATGACTGATAAACTACTTATATACTTTTTTTTGTTTGTAAATACATACATATTATACATAGAAACACCCAGACCCAAGATAAATATCTGTAGGTCATACAAACATTTGTCCCGCGGCGGGGATCGAACCCGCAACCTTCTGCGTCGCAGGCGGACCTTCGCCCGCTGCGCCACAGAAGTCGTCGTATATTGTAATTGAGCGTGAGCTGACCCTTACTTACTAATATTATTATTAAAATTTTGTTCATTTTAATTCCGAGTTGAATTGAAAATTTTTTTTGTAAGTAATAATAATAATTCTAAAAATGATAATAAGGTTACTTAGGTACTAAAATATGCATGATTTATTTAAAAGATAAGTTAATTTATTAGATAGGTAATCAATAACTGTTAGGATAATAGGAGTGTTTTTTTTAGTTTGTGTAAAGGGTAAATTTCAAATCGACTGTGTCTGTTTGAAAAACTCATTTAGGTTACATTTTTCCAAAATTTCATGGTATAATTTGACCCGGGTAAAGTCAGGCTCACTTGTTAGTCAAAATATTTTAGATATTTGAATGAAGTCATATTATACCTAAAAGGGTTTTTAATTATGTGAATAAAGCAATAAGAAATATGAAATTAATATGGATTTTAAAATGCATTTTAAATTAATGTTATGTTAATGATAATAAGCTTTAATTTATAAATTATGTAAGTTTTGTTAAAAAAAATTACTTATTATTTAAATCAAGGCACTAATTGTAAATGTAAAAAGTTGTATAAAATTATTTAAAAAAGTAATAACAATTACAATTATTCCGCCCAATCTGACACGTTTCATTGTAAATTCTGAAAGCCACAAATGAACATTTCCACAAGCTATTAGCTGACGGCTTATTTATAATAACTGCAGTGGTAACAAATTAAGTAATCCTGTTTTTTAATTATTAAAATTTATATACAATTCGCAAAAGCAATAGTTATTATTTATTATGCACTAGCTGCGCTCCCGCGGTGTGACTCGCGGTCCCTCGGGATTTTTTCATTTTTTCGGGATAAAAAGTAGCCAATGTCCTGCCCTGGGATACAACCTTTAACTATACCAAATTTCAGCTTAATCTGTTCAGCGGTTTGGGCGTGAAAGCGTAACAAACAGACAGACAGACAGACAGTATGGATTACAAAAACTGCATTAAATGTTTGAATTTTTGAAACGTTGCAAAAATTTTGTAACTTGCTGAAAATAAAGTAGCTTGATATCATAATAAATAGCTTTATAACCCGATTGACACGTTATAAAATATAATTTAAGAATACTAATAGTATTAAAAAATTCAAAGAGCAACTTTTTTAAGATCACTGTGGTAATAATATAATTTTTGTGAAACGAGATGATTGATTTTTAGTTGATTAGTATTAAAATACTGTTTAAATAATTATGTTAAGGATTTGTGCGATAAGTACACAACCCTAATTTATTTAAGTAGAATGTTTAAGTACCTACTTACTTTAAAAAGTAAGTATAATATAAGTATACTTACTATAAGTTGACGAGTTTAAATAGATAGACACGTGAGACGACGAAATTGTGAAACGGAGTCATTACTTTGTAAATAATAGTTTAGGTAATTATTATTATAAGAAATGGGTTAAAAGTCAGTTAAAATTAAATAATAAATATAAAGTAAAGATTGATTAATCTCGCAAACTGTCTATCATTCAGATTTAAGAATGTGCAGGGATTACATTAATCTATTTATTTATAAGTTTAGTTGAAATTTTGATGATTATTAATTGGTTGTTGAACGATAACGAAATTATTATAATTACATGTTGGTTGTTAAAAGATTTAATGAAATTATAATTAAGCAAACCTGACTGAAATTGCTTAGTTTAATAATTTATCTTTAAGAAATTAAAATACCCAGATGTTTTAATAAAATCATTGCATTCATGCCTTTTTTTGTAGTGTATAAAATCTACTTTAGGGGTAGGTGGAATTCCCCCAAATTATGGAAAAGATGGAGTACTCGCCTCGCTAAGGTACACTTACCTTAGGGCCTTTCGGCCGACAGTTATAGTCGGAAAGTTCTATATAGGCTGTATGTGCTCAGAAATGTTGCTTGCGCGATGCAGGCTTTCAATACTTGCGGCAAACGTGTCCGGCCCAGTTCCATTTCAGGCTGGCGGCTTTGACACCAACGTCAACAATTTTGGTTTTGGAGCGCAGTATACTGTTCCACACGCGGTCTGACAGTTTTACTTCTAAGATACTGCGCAAAAATAGCACAAAAATAGCTGTAAATTTTTTACTTACTCGTAAAATGAGTTGTAAAATTTCTGTCAAACTACGTCCTCATTATAACAAATCACTGATTCACCCTTCGGCATCATACCTAGTTGGAATATAAATTAAAACGTTAAATTAATTGTTGCAATAATTGAAGGCAAGTGAAAAACTGAAGAGGTGCCATTAAGCTCTCATTTATAAAATGCAAAAACTCTTTTGAGGACGACTAAATCATAGAGAGGACAAGACATGTTTCGAATTGAAATATTTACTGAAAAGAAGGCCATGTTTTTTGAGATTTTGTGAGGCGCATTATTATCCTCTAACTATGACAAGAAGAAGAAACTTAGGGCTTTACATCTTTAATAGAAGATTTATACAGCATCAGGAGGCAACCTATGCCTACACTTAACGGGACGCTGCAGTGCCTGGGACATTGTTTGAAATGGAATAGGCTTGCCCAGCACCTAAACCATCCTCTCAGCTTAATCAGCCTAGCCCACAGGAAAGAGAACGTCAATACGTGTGGAGCTGACTAAGCTGCGGGTTTCCTCACGATGTTTTCCTTCACCGACAAAGACAAGAAGAAGATGTTTTTGAATAACCAGTCGCGGCAACCACCGACTATAGTAACCATTAAGATTCGTGGGCTGGGATACTGTCATGAACCTATTTTTTTTGTTTTCAAGCTCAAGTTTTTATGTAAAAAAAGTCACAATTTTTTTTTTAATTAACTTTTTTTTTTGTCAAGAATTACAAAAAATTTAAGAACGAATCCATGCTATTCTTTCATTTATTTTTTCCCAGTGAGAGCAATCAAGGGTTAATTTTAACCCGTTCGTCACCGCCTCGCGATAACGAGCTACTTCCCCTCGAAATGCAGATTTGCTGCTCCATCACCCTAGTTGGCCCGACCTTTATTTTATTCTACAAATGTTATTCTGTTAATTGTTTTAATTTACTCATCATTTGAAAAGAATGGATGATTGCTGTTACCACCTGAAGGGGTATTTTAGTGTCGTAAAGCCGTGTTGGTCGAATGGGGTTGTACCTCGACTTTCAATCCAAAGGCTGTGGGTTCGAATCCAGGCCGTGCATCAATGGATTTTGCGTTTCGTAAAATTTTATATGTGCTTTAACACGTGCTATAAACGGTGAAGGAAAATATCGTGAGGAAACCAGTTAGTGTTCTTATAGGCGGCGATGGGCTTGCCACCTAACTTCTGCAAGATTTGGGCATGTATTAAATATGTGTTTGGACATGCCTCTGACTACCCCCCTTAGACATCTTCAAAGAATCTGGAATAAGTATGTAAAAAAAAAAAAGATCTGAGAGAATGTCTACCGCACCTTGGGGATACAGTCGTGAACCTGTTTACATTTACGTAAAACTGTTTACTTCGATACTTAAAATCGAAATAACAACAACAACAACAACAACGTTGAATAATTGAGTGAGAAATAGTGTGATAAGGGAACAGTGTGGAGTGAAAGAAGATGTAGTGTTGAGGATCGAGAAAGGTATGTTAAGATGGTTTGGGCATGTAGAGAGGATGGATGACAGTCGTTTGACAAAGCAAGTGTATGAGGCGAGTGTGTATGGTATGGGACAGCTGGAAGGGCAAGGCCTAGGCGAACCTTCTTGGATCAAATTTGCGATATTTTGGAGAAGGGCCAGGTCAAAAGTACCCTAAACCGGCGAGCATGTATGAAGAATGTATTGAGAGTGAATGAGGCAAAAGTTGTATGTCAGGATCGTAGAAAGTGGAGATCCGTGGTCTCTGCCTACCCCTTCGGCAAAGAGGCGTGATTTTATTATGTATGTATGAGCCATGTTGGTCGAATGGGGTTGTACCTCGACTTTCAATCCGAAGGTCGTGGGTTCGAATCCCGGCTGTGCATCACTGGATTTTTCGTTTCGAAAAATTTATATGCGCTTTAACACGAGCTAATAACAGTGAAGGAAAACATCGTGAGGAAACCCGCAGCTTAGTCAGCTCCACACCTCCTCTTTCCTGTGGGCCAGGCCGATTAAGCTTTGAGGATGGTTTAGGTGCTGGGCAAGCCTATTCCATCTCAAACAATGTCCCAGGCACTACAGCGTCCCGTTAAGTGTAGGCATAGGTTGCCTCCTGATGCTGTATAAATCATCTAATATAGATGTAAAGTCTTTCTTAAACTTTCGCGATCACAATTCATCTTTAGAGATATATTTTGTAACAGGATTTTATCGCGTATTACCTTTATTATTTCCCGACGTTTCGGCTGTATTGCAACAACCGTGGTCGCGGGCGAACGATAAAATCCTGTTACAAAATATATCTCTAAAGATATAGATGTAAAGGCCTGAGTTTTATATATGAAATAACAACAAACGTAATGGCTTTTAGCTTAAAGTCGATGAAATTAGAAATTTGCAAAGACATTCATCTTTTCCAATAAATCAGTTTGAAGAGATAATACTTATTGGAGCTTTGAATGAAACGAAATGAGGTTTCTGATTGACATAAGGTAATTTTTTGTTTCATAAACAAACAAGCTTTATACTTGGTTTCACTCCTTTTCTTGGTTTCTTCTTCTTCTTCTATTTCTTGGTTTCTTCTTCTACTTCGCGAAGGAACAGGAGTAGAATCACCTAGTTTTAAGACGTTTCAAAGTGATCCCAGCGGTCCTACTGAATAAATGCTTTTTGACTTTGACTTTGACTTTGAATTTAATAATGGCATTTTCACTTCATTTCAAATATGTATTCATGTCACGTCAATTTGATTTTGAAAAAACATGGCGGCTTGACATTTTAGAATTCCAACGGAAATCTTTCGTCAAATGAGAAATCTTCTTGAATACTCCCCCATTCCATTTGTCAAATCTCCTGTTACGTATCCAAGGCTTCATTAGTAAAATGCCACCGAAATTACATAATAAAACCTAGTAAAACACGAGAACACTAAATAAAATAGCAGCGCCTAATAGCTCCTTCAAAAATGGCGAAAGAAGTCCGCTGCCAAGGTTACTTTTTAATGTATCGAGGTAGTCAAACACTTTTAAGTTGTACAGATGGACTTGACTTTATGACATTATGTTCTGGTGTTACCTGAATTAAATGTTTATTTATTTTTATGTGTTTTCCGAAATGAACAATTCTTAGCTGCACGGCTGGGATTCAAACTTATAACATTATTATTACGACTACGAGTATACTAAGCCAACACGGCCCACGTGATATTGTCCAAAAACTTTCCCTTCACATCTCACATAAAAACCAGAACTTTCTTTGTCCCGAAATCTATGAAATAACCCGATGACAAATGATAAAGCCTTAGACGTCACGAAATATATTACAGAAATGAAGAAAAATCCTCGAAATAAGCTTTTAATGCTTTCTGAAAGCGATGGCGGCTTTTGTGATAATATTAACGGGTGGAATTTTCCGTAAAAATCCTTTGGGAGACTTATTGCAAAATCAGACTAGATGTTTCATACTGATGACGTTTTGGGAAGAAGGTTTTTGATTTATTCAACAAAAATGTATTATACAGGGTGTAAAAGACGTCTACCGAAGCCGAAAAGGGTAGGTACAGCATCCCAACACACATCCAAATCCAAAAGGATTTGCCGAAATAATCATTATATCCGAAGAAAACAGCGTTTGAAGATTACTGTTTGCGTATGTACCTACCTACTGGGCGCGTTGTTTTACGTAGATTGCTGGATGTTGAGTTATAATTGTTTTTTTCTTTTATAAAAGAAATTAATAGGTAGGTATGGTCTTATTATGTTGTACTTGTAGTAAATAACCGAAAATAACATAAAATGATATAGCTAAGTAAAAGTCATTTTTTTTTGTATTTTTTTCGTTAAATATATTTAGAAGCATGGTCTGATTGCAACCCCTCAGTTTTCGGTAGTAGTCTTTTTACACCCTACATAAACAGAATATTTCATGGCAAGGGCAATAATTGATCCAATACCGCGTCATGATGCGGTATCTTCATGATACTGAGGCAGTATCTGGTCATGCCCGAAGTACAGAAGTTAGCTATAAAAACACCAAATAAGTAATACTGAAAAAAATATTACAATTACTTATCAACTGAAAGCTAAGCTTCCAAGTTCTCTCAATACGTTTATTTTTTTACCAAGTAACATATCTTCTGAGTAAATTCCTTGTGAAAATTTCCATTGCGGAATTTCCCCATCAAAACAATTATCTCCGGCCCGTCTGCTTGGCTTATTTATACGCCACATAAATCTGCAACAAAGATTTTTTTTATCCTGATTTTATGATCCTAATGGAAGAATGAAATTCGAAGTGGGATCATCTCATCAACATTCACTGCAAAGATCTTGCACATCCGCTTGGCAACAGGAACGAATTCCTGGCAACAATTATTGCACCCACACAGGATTGCAACCAACGACCTACACCAATCCGTGGTAAAACTCTAACCTCCTAAACTAATGTGCAATCATCGCAATGGTTGAAAGCTTTTCGCTGTGTGAGAGTGGTTTAGTAAAATTTAAAAACACATTTTGAAAACAATGAATTTCCTGAGAAGCCTACCAAACTGAAAAAGTGTTTAAGTATGCACTGTTCACTATTTTCGTAAGCTTGGTGCTTCTACCTGAATAATGATAAGCACGTAGTTGACGCTGAGGTCCAGCAGATGGAGTGGAGTGCTGAGTCCAATTGACAGCACGGAGCCCCGCACGTAGCGCGGATGATGGCAGAGTACGGTGTTGTACCAACGCTTCATTGTTGCGTGTGCTTGTGGGCGCTTAGCTACAAGGTAAGGTAGTATTGTTATTTATGTTGTGGAGAAAATAAAACTTTATTCTATTCTTTTGAAAAGGAGTATAGATAAAGTCTAAAGACCTTTTGGGAATGGAAGAAAAAAAGAGGCCTTTGTCCAGCAGTTTCAACAGGTTCTTTAAAAAAGCTACACACTACTTACATACTCGGGATATCAAATAACACTTAATATTATTACTAGCTTCTTTGAAGAAGTGACTTAATGATGGGTTCATGGGCTAATAATTTTGATACCTTTATCAAAAGCAGGATCAAATGCTAGTTTTCTAGCCAGTTGAAAGGCGAGCTGCTGGCAGATAGTCTCGCTGTTTGAAGAAGCTCTACAGAGACGCCGGAGACAGTATAGCGACTTCAACTCACGCCACAGCAAGTACACTGCTATTTTTATACCCTGAAGTCCAACAAGCAATGTTTATACGAAGACAAGCATTTGATTCGTAAAGCTAAAGTTGAGGTAGTGATAGACTAAGTTACATAGTTTCAAGTCTATGCTAAGCTAATGCTCACCTTATCCGAAAACATCAGCAAAACAGCGCAGGTATAGGAAACTGTCGTAAACAATACAACTCCTAGCATGACCAGCACCTGGAAAAGCAAATCATGAATCGTGACTATTACTCATAATCTTATTGATGTATATGATGATTGAAAGAAATATACTTACTCTAGGTGTAAACTCTATGTTAATCTGATTAGATGCCATCAATACATGCCGATACACTCTCGAGCCGGCGTAAGGAGTGGTCGCATTCAAATTCAACAACCGCATGTTCATTCCTTCTATTATCAGCGCGAAGAAAACTGTTTCAGCTTCGTGCGCCGCAAACATGATTATGAACAAAAATGTGCCTAATGTCTCAGCTTTTAGGACATAAATTCCAATGACATCAATAATAACAGACGCAATAGCTAACAACGTCTCCCTCTCAACCCTTCTTCTCAAGTTAAAATGATAAGTTTTTTCAACGTTGCATTTTTTGTCCAATCTTTTTAGAGCAATAAAAATATTCTCAAATCTAGCAGCTATTGCCAATAACAGAAGCTCCAAAGCCAGAATACTTTGAAACATTTTGTCGTAAATTTTGAAGTCGCCAAAGAAACCATAAGCGAAGGAAGCGATGACAGCAAAGAAGGTAAGGAGGCTGACAATGTTCCCGAAGCTACGATTTCTCCGATAGGTGAGGAGGTAAGAACGGTTGATGCAGAAGAAGTTTTCCAAGTAGATAAGGCTTGAGAAGCAGCTGATTGTAGTTTCTTCCATCTCTCTGTTTCTATCAGTTTATTGATTTTAACAAACTTTGAACTTCACGGTATTGATAATTCTATGGTATTTTTGAATAAAGTGGATACAAACGGTGATGATGATGAAATCTGAAGTGAACCTACATGTGCTTTGAACAATGTCACACAGTTTACTGAAAAATCTTTTGATAGAAACACAGAAGTTGTTACGAATAATGACCGTAATGCCTATCAAGGGAAATTAGTTAAGTAATAAAGATTACTATTTCAATAATGACCATTTAATTTTGTTTTCGTTTACGAGATTCTAATCCCGAAATGCTGTTCTTTGACATTTAAATAATATTCACATTCATGTTTATTTCCGGAATTTCTAGTTAAACAACATAATAAGGCCATACCAACCTAATGATTTCATTTATAAAAGAAAAGAAAAATGAAAACTCAAAATCCAGCAATCTACGTATAAAAACGGGCCCAGTACATGCGCTCGACCAGCTGTGCGAGGCCGGTTTTCTCCGGATAAAATGTTTTTTTCGGAAAATCCTTTCGGATTTGGTTGTGTGTTGGGATGCTGTACCTCTTGGCCTGTGTCCCTTTGGATTCGGTAGACGTCTTTTAACACCCTGTATTTACTGGCAATTCAAATGGTTGGACACAAAAATTAAAAACAATTTCAAGTTCTCCGAACTATATTCTTTTCAATAATTTATATTACTCCAAAAGTTTTTGTAAAAGTTCACACAAAATAAACTCATTGCAGTACAAAAACATAAACACAAGTGCAGCAAACCCAATTACTGTATAACCATTATTTAATTACATTGAGCGAGCGCGTGCTATATTGTGTTGACATCTAAAAGTTTTATTTTGCGCAACTGTGATGAGGAAACTGGCATCACTTTTGTGTGTAAGACAGCTTTATAATATTAGTAGTTTAATGAAGATCTTTAGCCGATTTTAAAACTTGACTATCATCATCATCATCAGCATCATCATGTCTGGCTCGAGACGTCGACTGCTGAACATAGGCCTATTTCTACACTAACCCCCTGTCTTACGTGGGCGGTTTGACGCGAACACGTTTGCGAAGCGAAGCGACGCGATTCGATGCGGCTCGGCGCGGCGCGGCACGGCTGTCCTACGTGCGCGCGAATCTTCCTACAGACTTCAGATTGAGTATACCGGTTCGCG
This sequence comes from Epirrhoe tristata, assembly GCA_951394285.1. Lineage (NCBI taxonomy): Eukaryota > Metazoa > Arthropoda > Insecta > Lepidoptera > Geometridae > Epirrhoe > Epirrhoe tristata. The sequence goes on from OX596153.1 coordinate 493,752, forward strand.
CGTAAAAGTCAAATAAACTGATCGCGTTCGCTTCGCTTCGCACCGCGCCGCTGCGCACCGGTGGCGTAGGACACTTCAATAGTAAATGGACTGTTTAATTTTTTCCGCGCCGCACCGCACCGCTTCGCGTTCGCGTCAAACCGCCCACGTAAGACGAGCCGTAAGCGGGACGATGTAGTGCCTGGGACATTGTTTGAGATGGCATAGGATTGCCCAGCACCTAAACCGTCCTCTCAGCTTAGTCGACCTTGTCCACAGGAAATTCAACATCAATAAGAATAAGAATAAGAATAAGAATACATTTATTTGACACACACAACACGATACAATGAAAATAGAACATCAAACATTTATAAAACACGAGTGGGTACAAAGAAACATAATAAAACAATAAACTAAAATAAAAAATAAAAACAAACTATCCATCATAAAAAAAAACTATTTTTGTGGTGCCAAAAAGGTCCAGTCTCAGCTTTAGTGCTGCTCCCAGGTGAGGGAGACAGCGCTGATTTTCAGACTGGGCCTTACAGGGTGACATCACGCGCGGTTAACATTATAGTGTGGAGTTGAAGTTAGTTAAGTTAAGTTGTGTATCAATAGTGTGGAGTTGAAGGTTTCCTCACGATGTTTTCTTTCACCATTTGATGATAAAATTCTACTGATAAGTATAACAAATCTGAAAGTAAGTAAGTAATCTATGTGGATAAATAAATAAATAAATAACGCTGGACTTTTTCACACAGCATCATCTAGCCCCAAAGTAAGCATAGCTTGTGTTATGGGTACTACATGACTGATATACTACTTTTTTGTTTGTAAATACATACATATTATACATAGAAACACCCAGACCCGGGACAAATATTTGTAGATCATACAAACATTGGTCCCGCGGCGGGGATCGATCGGGATCTTACTATGATTGTGTTCCCATCATGCTAGAACCAGTGGACTGGTTTGCATTAAACTTGCATTTAGATCGCACCTTGACTTAGTGAAGCTTCAGGCGGAAGGTAGTCCATAATGTTTAGCTGATATTGTATTTCAGCGCTTTTCTGGGTTCAGCGCAGATTTGAGCAGAATTTGCATGACAAAGATCAAATGTTTACGCCGTAAGCTACAGGTCAAACCACATAGCGTGGCATGCAATCACCATTTCAACAACAACCTAACACACTGATTTTGATGTTTAATTGACTGAGTGAGGTTCCTCAGGGGTCTCATTTGGGGCCTATATTATTGAAAAGAAGTTCCTTTTTGGACGGTATCGGATGGGGGCTGAACGAAAAAAGTGTTCGATTTTTGCGTCACGATACATGTATGCATATGTCAAATCGTCACAGTGCGAAATGCGCAGTCGCGAAACAGTTCATAGATTGTTACATTGTTATTACGGAAGAGCGTTTTTAGGATACCTCAGAGAAATGATAAACTACTACACGTGTGTATTGATGATTACCGTCCTCGGCTCTGTTAAGTCTCTAACGGCCTTATTAATTACATTACCCTAATTCTAGCTTAATACGAGACTACTCTCAGAGTTGTTACTTCTTTAGTAACGAGGGAGCAAGTTGAATATTTTGATGTTATTAATAAACTGGTAGTAGTCTCGAATGAGTTATACATTACTTACATCGGGATTAGTAGAAAAAGAGTGAATGAACGAATGATATTATCATTCAAAATATTGTCTATCTCTGTCATTAATTATATGAATGACAGAGATAGACAAGAATTTGTATTTGACAATCTGTTTTATTCAAAGAGGTTTTATTCTTCTAAAACTTTTTGGTGTTTATTGTTGACCAAAACATTTTTAATCATAAAAAAGTATTTAGTCATTTTAACTGTTTTATTGTTTCTTGCTAATCCGAATGGTTTTTCACCACAAAATCTATACCTATGCAGTGTTACTTGGATTTTATGTTCAGTTTTTCGAGATCGTCCAATAGATTCTTGTAAATTTTCACTCGCCACATTTTTGAAACTGGTATCCATCCTCATTAAATTCTTCCTCAAATCATCAACATAATCCATCCTATTTGCACAACCTTTTTTTGTGACGTAAAAATGACAAAATTCATGATACGTCTGCCTACTCCATCTCTATACTAGGTGGCGCCTAGGAGTAACTCTTACTCGAGAGTAGAGTCGAATTAGCTTAGTTCCTCCTTGGTCTTTGTTTATTAATACTGAATTGACCTACTACAGTCTTATGCTTTGGATTAGCGCTAATACCACCTTAGTTCGTGTTTATTAATGACAGCCTAAGTGTCTCAAAACACCTCGGTGGTAATCACCAATGTTACACACTAGTACCATAATGTACTATTACAAATGCTAAATGTCAAAGTTGAAATTCCCAGTAAGTATAGAAAAGTACGTTCCACGACACTCGCGTACTTTTTTATGGCTTACATTTATCAATTATCTGATTATTTAAGTACTGTAAGTTATCCCAGTATAAGTAAATAAATAAAATCGTGGAATCTTCATTGGAAGAAAATGGAAGACGAAAGACAGTCTACTACTTACGGCCATTATGAACATTATATTCGATTTTGTTGTTATATTATGTTTTGCTCAATTTATGGACAAATTCTATGTTTTTGCCTGATACGGTAAGGTCCTATACCGGCCATAGCAAACTCAAACGAAACATGGAAAAAAGGAATTTCTTTTCCCGTTTCATAGTTTTTTCACGCAGGAGCCTTAGAAGCAATTGCATGCTGTTATTTGAGATTCTCACCTGAGCAACGTAATCTTAGCGCACAAAGAACGCAAAGTAAGTGTTTTGCAGCGCTTCTAAAAGAAACAACTTTCGCACCCCTGCACTTTTAGCTAAAAAGACTAAAGTGCTATATCAAAGAAAATCTAAGTTACCTACACTACAGCCGTTATTTTTTGGAAGACTTTAGCTATGAAAACTTGGTGTCAAACGTGAAGTAGGTAAATTATTTATATCCTTCTTAGAAATAAACAAAGATTTTATTATTTTCCTCAAAGTATTTAACCTATTTAATTGAACTTGCCTTGGTTTCGGCTTATTTTGCTATGATGGAAAAATATAATCAAAATTTCCATCAGAGTTGATTGTGAGTAATCGTAAAAAAATCTGCCCAATTTTATATATAATTGCTAAGCTACTACTTGAGCATAAAAACTAATAGGGGCTTATTACAAGAAAATAAGCCGAGTTTAGACCAAGTCTAACTAAAAAACTGTCCCTAGAAAAACGATCTTTAAATACTCGTACGTAGAACGCTTTTTGTGGTAACAGTTTTGTTTTGACATGTGTCAACATGGGGTTCAACCAAGGTTTTACGTTTTTATAATAAGCAGCATAGGGTACAGACCTAGGTAATTTATATTATGCAGATTATAACTGTAAGTATGTTGAGCTAACATTTTCTTTTAGTTAGATTGTTCAGCAGAAAGCCACCCTAAGCTTGTTCAAATTGAGATCTCATTCAACAACCCTTATTTACACAACACAACCTCTTGAGAGTGCTCTAACAATGAGTTTCATCGTCTACATTATAGATGGCGCTAAACTAAACTTTGGTAAACAAGGCAAGTAAACCACGAAATTGTATGATCGAATATGTAGTTTGGTACTTATATAAAGCCAGTTAAGACTTATCTTAGAAAACGATGAAAAACTCGGTACAGTTTGTGTTTGGATGTGGGTGGAAGTACTTATATCTATTAAAAAAATGTCATTCAACGTCCCGAAAACTGCTCTGTCCTTCTTATAGACTACTATTCTTCATACCACTTGAGAATAATATTTTATAATATTTATTTTGTTTTCAAATCCAATACGTATGTAGTTTAAATAGCCTTAAACCATAGTTGGGTGGAACGATAAGAACTACAGCATTTTTCTTTTTCGTACGGTTTTCGTAGCATGTAGAGTACATGCTACGAAAACCGTAGCAGCGTAGCATTTTCGTAGACTTAAGGTTTGTTTAATGTTAGTAAAACTAGCTAGGAGTATATAATTTTGAGTAGCTGATTCAAATATTCAAAATTTTGGAAGTAAAGATCAATAGAAAATCTGAATTTCATAATCTTTTACAACTGTTTCACTCATAAGAAACCTTATTTAAGAAATGAGCCGTGTTGGCTGAATGGGGTTGTACCCCGACTTTCAATCCTAAGGTTGTGGGTTCAAATCCCGGCCGCGCATCAATGGATTTTGCGTTTCGTAAAATTTATAGTGCTCTAAACGGTGAAGGAATACATCGTGAGGAAACCAGTTAGTGTTCTTATAGGCGGCGATGGGCTTGCAACCTGTCACGTATGGAACACTAACTTCTGCAAGATGTGGGCATTGTATCAAATATGTTTTTGGACATGCCTCTGACTACCTGATCTGGAATAAGTAAGATCTGAGAGAATGTCTACCGCACCTTACCTTGTTTACGTTTTTAAGAAATTAACAGGAAATACCATTTTCTTTCCTGAGATAGAAATTTTACTTAGTTCGTTGCTAGAAAATTATAATGAAACAAATTACTTCGTAACGACATGGTCGTGCTTATAAGTGCGATGTGCTCAAGAGATAATTAAATTAAGCACGAAATATTTGGCTCAAGTTGCAAGCAAACATTTTTTTTTAACACTTAGTAAAAACTTTGTGTCATACTCATACTCATACTCATACTATACAGGGTGTAAAAAGACTGCTACCGAAAACTGAGGGATTGCAATCAGACCATGATTCTGAACATATTTATCGAAAAAAACTCAACAAATTTTTTGACTTAGCTACGTCATTTTATTTTATTTTCTAGTTTTTTGCTACTAGTACAACATAATAAGACCATACCTACCTAATCATTTCATTTATAAAAGAAAAAAACAATTAAAACTCAAAATCCAGCAATCTACTTATAAAAACGCGCCCAGTACATACGCAAACAGTGATCTTCAAACGCTGTTTTCTCCGGATATAATGATTTTTTCGGAAAATCCTTTTGGATTTGGTTGTGTTTTGGGATGCTGTACCTACCCCTTTCGGCTTCGGTAGACGTCTTTTTACACCCTGTATAGGTTATATAGGTTACCAGGAAGAGATCGCTTTTAGCGATAAGGTCACCCATTGTTACACATTTTGTTATCAAGGTTTTTTTATTGATCTTTTTGTTACTTTTTTGGTGTACAATAAAGTTATAATCTATCTAATCTATCTATATATCTCATACTATTTATTCGCCGTAGGTGCTCAAGTCACACTTGGTTTTGTCATTTAGGTACATGGTAGGTATTAAACTAAGTCACTTTTTACTAACTTAAATGTAACATGTTGCTTCCAAGACCTTCCTATGTAATCATCTTTTTTACCTACACATGTTTATGCAAATAAATAATCTTTATCTTTATCTTTATCTTTATCTTTATCTTTATCTTTATCTTTATCTTTATCTTTATCTTTATCTTTATCTTTATCTTTATCTTTATCTTTATCTTTATCTTTATCTTTATCTTTATCTTTATCTTTATCTTTATCTTTATCTTTATCTTTATCTTTATCTTTATCTTTATCTTTATCTTATCTAAGAGAGCATAGTACGAGTATGATAATGACCAATTAAAGAGAACCAGAATCGTCATTTAAAGGTGGTCGCAGACATATCCGCGCCGAACTGTTGTGCCTACCTATACCTATTACCTATTATTACACTGCTTATATATATAGATATCTCCATGGGCACTATGTTGATCAAACGTGCCATATAGTTAGTAATTATTTGATCCGTTTTCACTTGTTGATCCGGTTGGTATTTGTTGATCCATTGCCACATCACCGTCCGTATGTGGATCCGAACGGAGCCACAAGTGTCACCATCAGTAATAATAATAATTACGTGCTTTTTATACAAATCCACCTTTTTTGCGTTTTAGCAATTGTTGATCCGATTCAAATGAGCCAATCAGAGCCCACCGAGCTCAGCCATTGGTCGCTTGCGGCCTTAGCCATTTGTTTGACCTAAATCTAACATTTTAATTATTTTATCACATTGATTCTCTGGTGATTTTTATAATACGTCTCTAGCAGATTTGTTTTAGCATTATAGGTTTGTTTGATAAATTTCATCAAGCAGAATAACAGAACAACTAAAGCGCGGATCCACGCTATGATTTTTCAAAATTAAAGAACGAGGAGAACGAGCTAGGGTTAGTGAACTAGTTTCATATGCTTAAGAATGGATTGCCGCTTTGTTGATATTATTAGGCCCCAATTATGTGTTCTCCTGCAATTAAGACAATTATCAGAAGTAGAAAATTATCACAAAGAAAATAAGTAATTTTTAAAAAGGTTTTTGAGAAATTTACCGGTCAATTACTGGTCTTAAAAAAGATACATAAATCCTACTTCACTAACCTTAGCTCGTTCTCCATACATAACGGAAATGTCTGATACACGTTAGTGCACACGTCCACAAGCTCCTAGCGCAACTGACGGTCCAATGACGATGTATTAGTTATTTATGCGATAAAATGTGCTTCATTTATTGGTTCGACTACTCTTTACTATTATAAGCAGTAGTATGCAACCTCTTGGTGGCAGTGGGCTGGCCATATCTCACGAAGAACCGAAACCGCTGGGGTAAAAGTGTTCTTGAGTGGAGACCGCGACTCGGCGAACGTAGTGTAGGACGCCCTCCAACCAGATGGGATGACGATCTGCGAAAGACTGCAGGCAGATGCTGGATGCGGCAAGCTGAATACAGGGCGCTATGGCGCTCATTAGGGGAGGGCTATGTCCAGCAATGGACTAATGTAGCCTGATGATGATGATGATGCAACCTCTTGAATCAGGGCAAAGAGTTGCCCTGATTCAAGAGGTAGGTTGTTATTTGTAGGTTGCATACTACTTGAGAATTATCACCGTCACTGTATGACGAAAGGTTCGTCCAAATATCTATATTTTTAGGGTTCCGTATTTTTAGTTTCACAACGTTTTCTATAAGTTTCAATTGAATTACGGTCGACTTCTTCAACTTCCATAAAACTCAGGAGATTTTTTGCTAGCCCTAATTTCATATCCCCATGTCAATGTCATGCATGTGCCTAGTTCCGATTTCCGCTATGAGCCAAAACATCCTTGTCGAATGAATAATCAATTATAACACACATAAGAAACTTTATTGACACACACAGTACAAACAATATTAATTAAACACACAGTACAAAAAATATTAATTAAACACACATTACAAAAAATATGAATTAAACACACAATGGAAGGAGAATTTTCACAAAAAAGGAGATTTTTGATAAATTTTAAACTAGTGTAGTTATTGGTTTTTACTGTTGATGTTTTTATGGCTTTTTTTTATAAATGTTGTTAATGTAAGTATTTATTTGCATCCATGTTCTATTATGAAGTACTGGTTCCTTTCGCAGTACTTTTTCACAATTAGCTTTACCAGAATTCTTTTTCATTACTATGAATTTTTTCAGATGACGCATTACTGCGTCTACTTCATCTTTGCTCCACTTCTTGTGAATCGTTTTACGTCTTTTACCTTTATCAACTTGTTCATCCGATTCTGTATCTTTCTTTAATTTTTGTTCTCAATCTTATGAACTTTTTCATTCGATTCCTCATCTGTTGTAACATTTTTATGGACCTTCTTTCTTCGATTTTGTTTCCCAATGTTTTCAACTTGTTCTTCCGATTCCTCATCTGTTGTTATATTTTTATGGACCTTCTTTCTTCGATGCTGTTTCAAAATTTTATCAAGGTTTCCCTCCGATTCCTCATCTGTTGTTACATTTTTATAGACCTTCTTTCTTCGATGCTGTTTCAAAATGTTATCAAGGTTTCCCTCCGATTCCTCATCTGTTGTTACATTTTTATAGGCCTTCTTTCTTCGATGCTATTTCAAAATGTTATAAAGGTTTTCCTGCGATTCCTCATCTGTTGTTACATTTTTATAGACCTTTTTTATACCAACAGATACACACTTGCATGACATTGACATGGGGATATGAAATTAGGGCTAGCAAAAAATCTCCTGAGTTTTATGGAAGTTGAAGAAGTCGACCGTAATTCAATTGAAACTTATAGAAAACGTTGTGAAACTAAAAATACGGAACCCTAAAAATATAGATATTTGGACGAACCTTTCGTCATACAGTGAAGGTGATAATTCTCAAGTAGTATGCAACCTACAAATAACAACCTACCTCTTGAATCAGGGCAACTCTTTGCCCTGATTCAAGAGGTTGCACCATCATCATCATCAGGCTACATTAGTCCATTGCTGGCCATAGCCCTCCCCTAATGAGCGCCATAGCGCCCTGTATTCAGCTTGCCGCATCCAGCATCTGCCTGCAGTCTTTCGCAGATCGTCATCCCATCTGGTTGGAGGGCGTCCTACACTACGTTTGCCGAGTCGCGGTCTCCACTCAAGAACACTTTTACCCCAGCGGTTTCGGTTCTTCGTGAGATATGGCCAGCCCACTGCCACCAAGAGGTTGCATACTACTGCTTATAATAGTAAAGAGTAGTCGAACCAATAAATGAAGCACATTTTATCGCATAAATAACTAATACATCGTCATTGGACCGTCAGTTGCGCTAGGAGCTTGTGGACGTGTGCACTAACGTGTATCAGACATTACCGTTATGTATGGAGAACGAGCTTAGGTTAGTGAAGTAGGATTTATGTATCTTTTTTAAGACCAGTAATGACCGGTAAATTTCTCAAAAACCTTTTTAAAAATTACTTATTTTCTTTGTTATAATTTTCTACTTCTGATAATTGTCTTAATTGCAGGAGCGGGGCGTTCGTGCCCCGGCCCCCGCGCCCTTCACTACTTCGAATACTGTAGTGTTTACGAAAAATTAATCTACGTTACTTAATATACAGTTTCGTTTTGTCGGATCAAATAAAGCTGTAATTTTGATAATATAAATGGATCTGATCAACATACGACTTTGGATTTGGTATATAAAACGGAGCCCACAAGTGTTTATGGGTTTCTGAATTTCGGCCGTTACGGAGTCGATTAAGTTCGAGATCTTAGCAATAAAAATGTTGAGTACATCAATTTCTCCATGAATACGTTTGGCAACGTCGCCCAAAAATGGCGCCGTTGCCACTCCGGGCAAGATCTATGTAACCGGAGTCGAGTAATATGGGGGAAAAGGTGGAGTCAGGAATGCACGGCAGTCGGGCTGGATCAACTTAGTGCCCAGGTTGGTATTTATATATATATATATATATATATATATAGACAAGACACTGCTTATATATATATATAAGCAGTGTCTTGCAAATACTTTTATTAAACGGACGTGTCTCAATCCCGGTTTATTATTTACCCGATGCTCCCATATTAGGACACCGCCTTAATAGGCACAGTGGTGACCCCGACATCAAATGAACACTAAGTCTGTGTAATAAGGACTATATTGCTTTACTATCCCGTCAAAGGATCAAGCGATTCGATCGAGCAATTCAATAGAAGAAATACTGAGACGTCAGATGAATTTTATGATTTGCAATATTTGTACCTAGGTTAGGACCGTGTTTTATCGTTGATATTATCGACTGAATACAATTTAACTCGAAGTAAGAAGCATTCGAATATTCATCAAACGAAGGAAAAAAAGAACGCGGATAAATCTGAATTATTTGGTATCGACCAGCCGTCTCTCGGTCTACATTATGCCCTTTATAGCCACTTCGTGATTGGTCAGGTTTATCGCGTAAGATCACGTGATACCATAATTCGCCATCGTTTAACCCGGTTGGTCTCAATGGTTGGCCAATAACTGTTGTATGTAAATTTTATTACTATCCAGATGTTGCCGTTGGTTCTACAGTATTGTTGTTGTCCTAAAGGACAATGTCTAGTCTGAGTGGACAACTTTGTGGACGTATTTAGGACAAGTGAAAGCTTCCGTGAACTCTGGTAAGGTGACTGATGAAAATAGTTATTGTAAAATAAATAAAAAAAATTTTTAGAGAAACGAAAAGTCTTATCAAAATATTCGATTCCGACGGAATTCAAACCCGCAACGATCAGACAATTCTCCTAAAGCCGGAGTGCCTTACCATTCGGCCACAGAATCAGTGTCGTCGCAATCGATTTTTTTTAATATTTAATCGGTTGTAGCACCGGTAGTGCCATCTACATGTTTCACTGAGTGAACTCATTATCCAAAGTAACATTCAGAATCAAATGACGAAGAGATGTCGCTTTAGCTAAATCTATAATTTATATTTTTATAGTCTTAAACCACACTTAGGTATTTCATTGAGAAATGAAAGTAAGTAAGAAATGTAAGTGTGGTTTAACCCTATTAAAAATATAAATTATATTTTTGTTCTTACTTCATTAATAAAAAAAAATATTTTGTATTTATTTTGTATTTATTCAAAAAAACATTACATATATCCTTACAGGTATTTCACCTAATGCAATATAGTAGTCACAAATTACAATCACAATCAAATAAAAATTAAAAACAAAATAATTCAATAAGTATAAATGTCAATAAAATAAATCAATAGTCAAAAAGCAAAACAAATAATGAAATAGTCCGATACAATACAAGCAACAATAATAAAAATAAATTAAATGAATCATTATCTCACAACAAAAAATAATAAATAATAATTTTACCCTTTACCATAGCACAAATTAAATAATAACACCCTTGCGAACTCGCTCTGTGAACAGTGAAACACGTCAATAGTTACCGCTACTAGATTTAGTTCTTGTATAGTGCGCGTCAGTGGTGCCTTGTTCAGCAAGTTCGTCCTACCGCGAGGCACCGCGAACAGGGGCGGCCGCCTGCGCCGCCCGACGAACTCGTCCGGTACGCACAGCCTCATCATCTCCAAGATGGTCGGGTTGGATATTATCCCCCGGAACACCTTTACCACATAAAGAGCGAGCGCCATACCTCTCCTAATTTCCAATTTGTTGTATCCAACCATACCTAAAACGAATAAGGTTGGATACATCAAGGGATAGAAAGGGTAGACGCCATATCTCTTCCAGTATAGGTAGCGAGTGAACTTGTTCTGTATGCGCTCCATCATGAGACCATATTTAGCTTCATGAGGAGCCCATATAGAGGCTGCGCTTTCCATCTGGCTTCTGACCAGGGCATCATACATAGCAGTTAGAGCCCTAATGTTTGTGAACCCATTTGCCCGTCGTAAAATGAATCCTAGAATTCTGTACGCCTTTTTACAGATGTTCACAATATGGGCTCTGAACCTCAACTCGGTATCCAGTCGAACCCCAAGATCCCTCACCGATTCTACCCGCTTCAACTGCGCTCCCTCTATCTGGTAGGTGTAGTGGCGTGGGGCAGTTATATCTATGTATTGTGTAACTACCTGAATAAGTAAACTGTATTTATAATGAATTATTAAGAATTGATTAAATAAATTTAAATGTTGTAACTTTTTCTTTATGTTACCTACATAAAATATACAGGGTGTAAAAAGACTGCTACCGAAAACTGAGGGATTGCAATCAGACCATGATTCTGAACATATTTATCGAAAAAAACTCAACAAAATTTTTGACTTAGCTACGTCATTTTATTTTATTTTCTAGTTTTTTGCTACTAGTACAACATAATAAGACCATACCTACCTAATCATTTCATTTATAAAAGAAAAAAACAATTAAAATCAAAATCCAGTAATCTACGTATAAAAACGCGCCCAGTACATACGCTCGACCAGCTGTGCGAGGTCGGTTTTCTCCGGATATAATGATTATTTTGGAAAATCCTTTTGGATTTGGCTGTGTTTTGGGATGCTGTACCTACCCCTTTCGGCTTCGGTAGACGTCTTTTTACACCCTGTATATTGACAGTCGAAAGATTCATCAATTTTCGCTATAGTCGACCCCAGGCTTTGCTCAGAGAGGTGTGTGTACCCAGATAATACGAGCGAGGTGTATTACCGCCTAAATTGACTTATATCCGTGTTACTACGAGATTGAACACGGAGCTGAGTCGCTGAAATATCCATTGTCTTTGTATTTTGTTTCTTTACTGGTTTTACCTGTGTCATTTGTTTTTAGAGTTCCGTACCCAAAGGGTAAAACGGGACCCTATTACTAAAAACTTCGCTGTCTGTCTGTTTATCTGTCTGTCGCCAGGCTGTATCTCATAAACCGTGATAGTTAGACAGTTGTTTTCACAGATGATGTACTGGAATAAGTAACATAAAAAGATCTGAGAGAATGTCTACCGCATTGGGGATACAGTCGTGTGTATTCCGATTCAAGCATCGACTAGTCCAAATGGTGTACAATTGAACTCGTATACATCTTTCGAAGTCTCAAATGACTTAAGGTACCGTTTCCAAGTTCGGTAATTCCTTGTAAAGCTCGGAACGCCATTCGTCGACGATTACCGCGCCATTTTTGAGTCATTCCGAGCTCTCTGTATGCAAATTTAGATGGCGACCTGTGCGGTGTGGAATTGAGAGGGTTAAAAACTGTAACGGTTTGCAGGAAGCGTTAGAAGAGGTGTGGGTTCCGACGAAAACCATTTTTATCTATTGGTCGTGAAGATTCCACGATGATTCTTATAAAAAGTTATCTCGACTCTAACTTTTTATAAGAATCACCACTAAGCATTATTATGACAAGTAATTTATTGAAAAAATCTTATAACCTATAAGTTTGACGACCTCTGTGGCGCAGTGGGCGAAGGTCCCCCTGCGACGCAGAAGGTTGCGGGTTCGATCCCAGCCGCGGGGCAAATGTTTGTATGACCTACAGATATTTGCCTCGGGTCTGGTTGTTTCTATGTATAACTAGCTGACCCGCGCGACTTCGTCTGCGCATGACAATTTTTTTCTGTCATAAGAACCTTCTCCTGACAATAACAAACACAACAAAAAAAATATAGTGAAATCGGTCCAGCCGTTCACGCGTGATGACGTGACCAAGGGTTATAGAGATTCATTTTTATATATAGAGATATGTATGTATTTACAAACAAAACTTTAATATCAGTTATCTGGTTCCCATAGTACAAGCTTTGCTTAGTTTGGGGCTAGATGATGCTGTGTGAAAATGTCGAGCATTATTTATTTATTTATTCTATTTTTCATGGCAGAACCCTAAAAACTGCTACAGCGTTCGCCAGTTAGTAATTAAGGTGCAATTTTACGTTTTAGAGTGAATAATAAAGCTGAACTTTTACATAAGAGGGTTAAGGTGCTTTTAACCGCAAGATTGCTTAAGTATGAGCGAAAGCTTGCTGTGGCTTTGGAAAACTTTTGTAAGGTCTAACCAAACAAAGCTCTTAAAATTGTATGAACCAAAGGCCTGCAAAATATCTTATTCATAATTCATAACTAGCTGCGCTCCCGCGGTGTGACCCGCGGTACCTCGGGATTTTTTTATTTTTTCGGGATAAAAGGTAGCCTATGTCCTTTCCTGGGATACAACCTTTAACTATGCCAAATTTCAGTTTAATCTGTTCAGCGGTTTGCGCGTGAAAGCGTAACAAACAGACAGACAAACAGAGTTACTTTCAGATTTATAAATTATTAGTATGGATAGTATGGATATGAAACATTTTGCATCTAATACAGACAGTTTTCGTATGTCAGACAACGCATAGTGCAGGATTCTGTAAAAAACAGAGGTATACAAACAAAAAAATTCAAGACTTAAAAAAAGAATTGATGAGTTATTTCAGATTACCTCTCTCTTAACTCAAACAAACAAGCTTTCTTTTTTTTTATAAGCGTTAAATAGAAAAATAACTTAACTGCACATAAATGTGTTCAAAAACCGATCTTCGTCATCTCCTTTGACACCTCATTTAGCTGTCTCTCAGCCTCACCTTGTTGCGTTTAAACACAAATCATTCAAATTCAGCAAGTTATTTATCCTAAGGCCATCCTGCAGTGGGACAACAACGGCTTATGATAAATAAATAAGTTATTTTCCTCCTATAAATACAATCAACTTTTGCATCAAATTGGCTTCAGCCTTTGTCGCTAAGCTAAATTGGCTATCCCGTTAAAAAGCAGCCCACTGGAGTGGAACTCACAATAACAAATTACAACACCAAAGGAACTGCAAAACAAAAGATCGCTGCTTAGACTTTTTGAAAATGTAACACCGTCTTGTGGTAGGAGACTATGAGTGCCTTAACCTGCAGCCGTGTTTTCTAACTTGAAATCCATTCAAAGTCAAAAATCATTTATTCAGTGGGACCGCTGGGATCACTTTGAAATCCCAGTTGATATCCCAATAGAACTCAACCAATTACATAATACGAAAATGACAATATAAGTCCAGAATGGGTTTCAAATGTCATAAGTCAAGTTCAAGTTTTTTAATTAAGTACTTTATGTTACTTAGTTTGATACTTAAATCTTAAATTAAGTTGTTATCTTAGTTCTTAACCCTCGTCAGAAGGAATGTGTGCTGTAAAACAAATATTTTTCTTTTTTTTTATTATTTTGTTGTTGGCTAGCTTGCACCAACTTTTCTTTGTGCTCAATATTTGCTTACACTAGTTCTAACTGTGAAAACTTATTATTAGCCTTCTGTTACTAACAACTCTCTTGTTTATTATGTTTTTATGTGCTGTTAGTTTTTCATAAGTAAATAAATAAAATAAATTAATAAATAATGAAACCCATGTCCATTCTCAGTTGAGTTAGACAGTCGCACCTCAGTCATTTTTCTATACATAAAATGCTGATGATGTCAGAAATGCGGCCGGCTTCTGACGTCTCAGTATTTCTTTCAACGTAAATGGTGCCGCATTTTTGAGAGCCCAAAGCTTATAGCAACAGCAAAAAGAAAACAATTTCAATTCTCTACCCAATGGTTTCCTCTTCCATAACGACCCGATGAAAAATAAATTTAATTTTATACTACCCGCTTTGTGATGAGAACAATAGTTAAGGTACCTACTTGGCACAACACACGAGTAAAAAATAAACAGAGATGCTAAAATCGTAATAATTTGTAATACTAAGTAAACATTTATTTACACGACACAATAGTCATAAAATACAATATATAAGTAGGTACATAATTTAACTAAACTAAAGATAAAAAAACAGTGTTCAAATCACCGACCGCAGGTAATGTTACCAAAAGCCTGGCGAAAAAAAAAATTGTTTAAATTTTAAAAGTTTGATTGGTTGTCGATTATATTGTCTGGATATCTCAATAACAGTTTGAACCAGTAGATTTGTTTGGATTTATCAAATTAAATAAATATTTAGCTATTACCTGAACAGCCTCGCTGAACCTTTTTTACTTCTTTTTGAGAGAGGTTTTGTTGTTTTGAACTTTTAAGCTGTCATGTGAATATTATGTCATGTGGCTCTGACTGACTCATATTTTGATAGACTCTGTCCACAGACAATTCTCAAATGATTATTGTTCAGAAAAACTTCTAAACATACAGTGGCATTTTAATGCTGGCAACATTAAGTTGTAATTAGATGGCAACATTTTTTGTCTCTTCCCTTTTTGTCCTCTATGTTCCACAAACCACAAACGCCTATGTTCAATAAAAGGCGTGTAGTATTCACTTAGTGGACTGTATTATCTAACTTTTACAATAGTTTTTAAGTTTCACATAACGTTATTCTGTGGAGACTCAGACAAAAAGGGAAGAGACAAAAAATGTTGCCATCTAAATACAACTTAATGTTGCCAGCATTAAAATGCTACTGTATGTTTAGAAGTTTTTCTGAACAATTATGATTGTATACTATAAAAAAGTACGTGAGTGTCGTGGAACACTCGGTTGGAATGGAACGTTATTTCAACTTTTGGCATTTGTCAAATAAATTACTGTAAATAAACAATAAAAACGCTCTTCCGTACTAACAATATAACAATCTATGAACAGTTTCGCGACGCATCCAATACCGTCCGAAAAGGAACTTCGTTCCAAAATGTTATCGAATGTCGAGAAAACTTTTCGTTTTTATTAAGTTAACTCTCTGTTTGCTATTGCACTCGTGTGCTTACAAGGTGTGGTTTCTTTACTATTGTTTTAAAGACTGTTTTTTGTAGTTGTATAATGGCCAGTGAAATGTAAATGAAAATTGTCGCTGTGATTTTGTTTTCTTAAATCCTTTGATTGTTTTTGTATTCTTTTGGTGAAGTGTTTTGAATAGAAAAAAACCTTTTACAACAACTTTTGTACTGCGTCATAAGTCGTAAAGAATAGGTGACCAAGAGAACAAAGGTGCATTCTTATCATTATGTTGCGCCCCGCGATATACGAACTTACCTTACTTTACTTAGGCCTTTACATCTGTAATAGATGATTTATACAGCGTCAGGAGGCAATCCATTCCTACACTTAACGGGACGCTGTAGTGCCTGAGACATTGTTTGAGATGGAATGGGCTTGCCCAGCACCTAAGCCATCCTCTCAGCTTAATCAGCCTGGCCCACAGGAAAGACGACGTCAATACGTGTGGAGCTGACTAAGCTGCAGGTTTCCTCACGATGTTTTCCTTCACCGTTAAGAGCTCGTGTTATAGCGTGAAAGCCGTGTTGGTCGAATGGGGTTGTGCCTCGGCTTTCAGCATCAACTTTAGAGTATTAAATACTTAGCTTTTTGGAACTAAAAGTAGATTATTAGTGTAATTAAAAAAAATAAGTCTGAAACTGAACCACAGGTTTCATCAAAAATATCACTCACAATGTTTTTCTCCACCGATTAGAGCTTTATAATATGATAATGCAAAATACGTGTAATATTTTTTTTGAAACAGCCAGTTCTCATCATAGAGCTCGTGTTACGCATAATATTCTTCAATCAAAACGGCCGGGATTTGAAGCCTTCAGACTGTAAGTCGAGTTAGCCAACTTCAGCCTCGATCCACTGACCTGCCTTCATTAGCCAGTGTCACTTGAGGCAAAGCCGCATTCAAACCGGCGCGAGCTAACGATACGTTTAATGAGATCCGCGCACAATGCCGCTCGTTACGGCACAACACAGCCTTATTAACGCTGCCGGCTTCACGCGAGCTTTTCATTGACATGTAGTTTTGACCGTGGCGAGAATTCTATATTCCGTGTGTTGATGATAAAGGTCTCCGTCATGGCATAATGACTGTGAGCAGTAGAGCCTGGCACCGTTAGTTGGCGAGATTATTCCACCAGTAAATATATAATGCTGGACATTTCACACAGCATCATCTAGCCCCGAACTAAGCAAAGCTTGTACTATGGAAACCAAAACTGATAAACTACTTATTGTAAATACATAAGTACATATCATGCATAGAAACACCCAGAGCCGAGATAAATATTTACAGATCATACAAACATTTATCCCGCGGCGGGAATCGAACGGAACCTTCTGTGTCCCAAGCGGGCTTTCACCCACTGCGCCACAGACAGTGGTCCAAGGTTAAAAACGTTTTACGCCATGAACATTCATGATAATGGAATTGTGTGTAGATTGATTACAATAGTTAGGTGTATTTCCATACAAATAAAATTCAGATTATAGTAAAGGTTTTATTTTTATCGGTTTTCAGCCGTTTTTGCTTTATTCTCTCGGCTAGAACACCACATATCTTATCGAGAAAATTAAATAAAAATACTTAACAAAATTTTCGATTCCGACGGGATTCGAACCCGCAATGATACGACGATCCTCCTAAAGCCGGAGCCGCCTTTTACCAATTCGGCTACGGAATCCTTGTTCGTCGCAGTCGAAATTTTTGCTAAGTTCGTATTCTGTCGGTTATAAAACCGCTTTTCATATATCGTTTCAAAAAGTTCACGTCACGTCGCGTCCTATCGCGTTTCATGTGTGCTGGCTGATCCTAAAATTGTTTATCACGCAACAATTTTGTTCAATTTTCCTGTTCTTCTCATTCCGGTTCAATTCGTACGTGAATAATCGACGTCACATCTAAACTACGTCAAAGCGGTTCAGTGCAGCGGGAAATTAATGGTGTTAACATGATGCAATTATTCGCTGTACAGTTTGGTAAAATCAAGTACTAGCTGACCCGCGCGACAGCCGTTCACGCGTGATGGCGTGACCAAGGGATACAGGGATTCATTTTTTCCCGCGCAAATTTTTATATTTTTTCTGTCATAAGAACCTTCTCCTGACAATAACAAACACAACAAAAAAAATAGTGAAATCGGTCCAGCCGTTCACGCGTAATGGCGTGATCAAGAGATATAGGGATTCATTTTTATATATAGAGATAAGGTAAGATAAGTTTTTATTGTAAACTGTTTAATTTAACAAAGATGGTTTGTTAACAAATAAAATGTACAATCAGTTGCCCTTTTACCTACAAGTATGTGGACTGTACGTACAGAATAAATAAATAAATGACGCTGGAAAATTTCACACAGTATCAAAGCCCCAAACTAAGCAAAGCTTGTACTATGGGAACCAGATAACTGATATACTACTTATATAATTTTTGGTGGTAAAATGACGTTTGATCCGAAGGGCTGACACATAAGCCGCGGGTTTCCTCAAATTGTTTACTATCCTTCGAAAAACATGGCTGACTTAACTAAGACCTCTGGATTGATTCGAAACATGGTTGACTTAACTACAATCTTTGGATTGATTCGAGGCACAATATCATTTCACTAACCAGTAATAGTATTGTTATTGTGGTATCGTAATCATAAAACTCATAGGCCTCAAACCGTGTCTGGTTCTTCACCGTATTGATCGAGAAGGAACAGGAGTAAAATCACCTAGTTTTAAGACGTTTCAAAGTGATCCCAGCGGTCCTACTGAATAAATGCTTATTGACTTTGACTTTGACATAAACCTACTCAAAATCTGATGAAGCAAACATTTGTATTCAAAAGCTATGTTTCCAACTGCCAAAGTCGAATATATTACAAAATTCCATACAATTCCCGGTGACTAGGGACCAAGGCGTCCTTTGAGCGTGCTATGTAGGACACTAATTTACAGCAAAGACATTCCTCACGTCGCTTGAGAGGAATGTATGAAGTGACACAGACCACCTTTTATAGGAGCAGATGGTTTAAGAGGTAGCATTCCTTTTTAATTTTAGTCATAGTGCAAAATGACAGTTTGCAATACATTTTGGACCCATCAATACAAGTGTAAAGAAAAAAAACAATAGTTTTTCGAATACTTTGAAGTGCTGCATTCGGCTGAAGTGTGAATCGCCTTGCTGATCCCACACTAGGTTTCCGTGTATCGTCAGTATCGGAAACTACTATCATGATATTTGTATCATGATAGTAGTTTCCGATTCCATTTTGCACATCTTCTAGCCTTAAAGGTTTGCTGGAAGAAAACTCTTTGTATAAGTTTCGCGCCTTTGTACATGTCCTTTTGTATTTTATTATCCTGTGTGTGTCTATTTGTACAATAAAGAATTAAGAATTTTATAAGAATCTCGTGAATTTGTGTTCTTTTTACGTGCGTAATAGATCGGTAACGGTTGCTTAAAGCAATCGTGCGATAAACCAAGCAATTTATTGTCGCGAAGCCGACTTCATCTTGGTTTACGGTAAACAAAATCTGCAGCATATTTGTCCTGTCGCAAGAATCGAACTCACTTTTACGTCTCAACGAGCGGAATTTTGTTGGTTTTTGTAGCACCAGCGTCTCGTTAAGTGTAGGCATAGGTTGCCTCCTGACGCTGTATAAATAATCTAATATAGATGTAACAGCCTAAGTTTCTTGTGTTTATTAGTGTTTCAAAGAAACGACCAAAATGTATTTCCAATGCAGAAATTCGCAATATTAAATTCTTAATACTTACATATTATTTGGTACCTACAAATTACAATATGTCCACATTTTTGCAGAAGTTATGATTTTCACACACATTTTTTTTGCAGAGGTTATGCAAACCTACGCAATTACGCACTTAGTTAATTTAAAATATCATTGAACCTACGATAATATCAAAATACGAACAAATACTTCAAATAATTCCATTCTCTTCCGTTCCTCAAACACAAGTCTGGCTTACTCAGGTTGTAAGTAATTAAGCTATCCGACCACGAGTCAGTAATTAGATTTATGCTAATCTACCGGTTAATCTGTAGACAACGGATAGATGTCACTGGGTGCAATTTACCTCTAAAGGAAATCTTCTGACAAACTGACACCGTCATACTGACTTCATACATCTAAATAATGGATCTTTAAGTTTTATTGTCTGTTTAGTCAACCGACAAAAAGTCTCTTTGTAGCGTTCAAATAGTCCTTTCACCACTCTGGTTTACAGACAGAAGGACACGACAAAAATAAGAACTTCCTTTTGTCTGTTTAGTCAACCACCACGAGTAGATACATGAAAAAAGCCTCTTCAAAACTAGTGACACGACAAGAAAAACCTCCTTTAAAGTGTGTTTTTATCCATTTTGCACATCTTCTAGCCTTAAAGGTTTGCTGGAAGAAAACTCTTGTATAAGTTTCGCGCCTTTGTACATGTCCTTTTGTATTTTATTATCCTGTGTGTGTCTATTTGTACAGTAAAAAAATAAGAATTTTATAAGAATCTCGTGAATTTGTGTTCTTTTTACGTGCGTAATAGATCGGTAACGGTTGTTTAAAGCAATCGTGCGATAAACCAAGCTATTTATTGTCGCGAAGCCGACTTCATCTTGGTTTACGGTTATAGAGACCTACTATTTCTTGTTTGTTGCTTAAACTTGATTCAGACTCTTTTAAATGTTATTGGGTTTTGCTACAGTCACTTGTCTCACGTGTCACAAGGATGTTTCTATGAGTCTAGGCTCCTGTATCGCGAAAGACTTTATCACGATGTTATAAGTAAGTACAGTCAGTGTCACCAATTGGTAACCCCCTTAGTAAGGTGGTTTGTACTGTAGGGGTGACGCTGACAGTACCTAAAGAAAAAATAGAAAAAAAAGACAGAAAAGGTAATTGTGTTGTGGATATAATAAGGCTTTCTATTATTATTATTTTAGCCTGTATTGTCCCACTGGAGGACATAGCTTAGAGAATCAGCAAGCTGAAGTGGCAGTGGGCTGGCCATATCTGCCGAAGAACCGATAACCGCTGGGGTAAACGAGTTCTTGAGTGGAGACCGCGACTCGGCAAACGTAGTGTAGGACGCCCTCCTCAGAAGCTGGATGCGTCGAGCTGAGGACAGGGCGCAATGGCGCGCACTAGGGGAGGCCTATTTCCAGCAGTGGACTGCCATAGGCTGATGATGATGATGAGGACACAGGCCTCCCTCCCTTTTTTCCAATTTTTCTATCCATGGCTGCAGTAGGCTTTCTATTAGCTCATTGAAAAAATCTTATTTCCTTAATTTGAAGCAAGATAATTCATATAAGATACGGGTAAAATGGGGTTCAATTGTTTACTCTTTTCTGAATAAAACCGCAAATAGGCAATCGGCGTGACAAAGTGAGCGTCGCCACAAACGGTCGCTCACGCACTCGTTAATAGAATCACGTCGTCATTTCGCGTGATTCCAGATTATGACGTCATCGGTGCTCAGCCGAGCGTCGGTCTGATAACTGTGTGACATACTGACGTGGAACCTGCAGAATATGAATTACATACATACACCGGGACTTCTTTCGCCATTTTTGAAGGAGCTAGTTAGTGGCTTTGCTATTTTATTTAGTTTTCTCGTGTTGTACTAGGTTTTATTATGTAATTTCGGTGGCATTTTACTAATGAAGCTTTGGATACGTAACAGGAGATTTGGCAAATGGAATGGGGGAGTATTCAAGAAGTTTTCTCATTTGACGAAAGATTTCCGTTAGAGTTTGGGAAGGACAAGCCACCATGTTTTTTCAATTGACTCAAATTGACGTGACATAAGTAATACATATTTGAAGAAAGATTTGAAGTGAAGTCAAAGTGAAAAGAAGAAGAAAGAATAAAAATAAGAAGAAGAAGAAACCTAGAAGTGAAGTGAAACCATGAAGAATATGAAGACCTATTATGATGAAGACTAAGCTAAGATGTTACTGATTGGGCGATATAGTCGCTCAGCGACAAAGCCCTTTTCTTTTTTTTGTAAATAAAAAAAAATAAAAAAATACATATTTTATAATTACCATAAACAATTTAAACATGGTCTCGGTGTCTGTTACTGATCACATTTAAGTAGTTAAAACTCAAAAAAAGAGAAAATAAAATTATAACCTAAAAAGGAGACGAGTCAAACATGGATTTATGATAGCTACTGGGGTTTTACTGTCTGGACTCTGTACTGGATGATACGAGAGCATAGTTTGAATGAGAATCCGTACGCGATTGTTGTCTGTAGTACTTATTTGTACAGTTTTCATAAAATTTCGTTCGGTTGTGGCTAACTAAAATCCTCGATAACTTTGTGATAGTTAAATAAAAAAAAAATCTAACCATACCATTATCATTTTCTGCATCTACTGCAACCGTCCTTAATTTTTTTTTGGTAGTCATAAAATAGTACGCTTTTGGTGACTTACTGACAACCTAAAGGTACATTCCTTTTATGATGTTAGGAGACACAAAGAAAGGAATTTTGGAAATTCCTAAGGGGCGAAAAGGGACATAAAGACCTATTTCATATTTATGTCAGCAAAAACTGACACAGTTTCACTCAGTAGAGAAAAGATCTAATCTTGTTACGTTCAGGGCTGCTGGTAGGTTGTCTGGGTGATGATAAGTACGAACGATTGATTGGTCCGATTTCAACTTAATTGACCCTGTAGTTATACACCGTAAAAGATTGCTTTTTATAAGAAAAACTAGATGGCGACACGCTATCATTGCTATTTCTTCTACTTTTTATCTTCAAAATATTTATAGGTTACTATAATATTTTTGAAACAGTGTGTCCATAACAAACAATGATGACTGGATGACTCGATGTAACAGTGAAGCTGTCGTTTGTCTAAGCATGCGGGCGGCTGCTTCTGTACTCACGCTTAAGGTGACGTCTTCATACTGAATGCTCTCATTTATTATCAGTGACATGATGACTGTTATCTTAAAACTGACTCTATTATAACTGTAATAGAGTCAGTTTTGAGTATTTTCTGCCTGGGACCATACTCGCGTGGTAACATTATGAATTCCAAGCTACACGATACAACGAGCAAGCTACACATCGATTCCAAAATTCATCTCAATCTGTTCATTTTTAACCAATTCAAAAAAAGAGGATGATATATGTTCAGCTGTATGTATGTTTTTTTTTATTAATTTTTTTAATACTTTCAGATGTTTATTAAGTAGTAGGATTTTGTTAATGTAAAAGGTACATAGACAGTGAAATACGAGGGACTCAACTGTGTCTAATGCCGCTAATTAGATCGATATTCAATATGTAATGTAGGTATTCATCTGATATCAAAAATCATTGCGTTAATTAATGGCATTGGGCACAGGTAAGTCCCTGGCATTTGTGACAAATACGACTTTAGTATTCACAATAAAGTCGCAGTCCACAAACGGCACCTTAACTCGAGTGAAGTGTGAGGTGACTCTTGTATAAATGGCGGGATGAGTGAAGCCATTTATTTGAAGAGGCCACGGCGACGGTGGATGGAACAGGTGCTTACGTGGAATCACAATCGGAATGCCAGTGATTCTGTTTGTTGATACTCGAATCACATATCCCTATTGTTTTATTACACGTGTTAGGATAAAGATAAAAAGATAATAGGTATATATATTGAATGTTTGGCAAAAACAAGATAGATCACATAAAATAAAGCTAGGGACTACCGCACCTTGGGGATACAGTCGTGAACCTGTTCACGTTTACGTTTTACTAAATCTTGTTGGCCTGGTTCACGGTATTGGTCGCGAAGGCACAGGGAATCCCCTTGTTTTAACCTTGTGCTTATACTAAGTGATCTCTTCTTCTTCCTGCCCTTTTTCCCTCTATCACCCGTCATATCAGTCCATCCATCTTTTCTTAGGCCTACCTCTACCGGTATATCCATCCACATTCATACTCATCATTCGTCGTGTTATATGACTCATCCCTCCTCATGACAAGCCCATACCACGCCAACCTTCCACTTCTCAATTTGTCAGTCACTGGCGCTACTTTCAAACTTCCCCTGATGTACTCATAACACTCATAAGTGTAAGTGATCTCTGCGGTTCTACTGAATAAATGCCTTTGGGATTTGATGGTGACTAATAACCTCATAAACATTATTCGAACCCGTGACGATCAGACGATCCTCCTAAAGCCGGAGTGCCTTACCTACATCTCTTCATCATTTTATTCTGAATGTAACTTCGGACGAGGAGCATTAGTTCACTGAGTGAAACGTGTAGATGACGCTGCCGGTGCTTTAACCGATAAATATGAGCTTATCAAAGATTTCAATTGTGGGATGTCGTGGCCAAAAGGCACTCCGGCTTTAGGAGGATTGAATCCCGTCGGAATCGAAAATTTTGATAAGACTTTTCATTTCTCAAATCAGAAACAGGATCAGTTTCGAAAAGCATTTATTCAGTAGATCCAGTAATGTATCTGTATATCCAAGGCACTATTCTAGGTACGTATATTATCCCAGATGAAGTCACTTATGATTCTGTAGAGCTTTCAATGATGCTGATGATTTTTTACGCACTCGCATACAAGCTCCAGACAAAAGGATATTCTTCTTCTTGTCGATTCACTAGTTTTTGTAAACCAGTGTGGGGATTTGAGACTTGTTTTCTGAAGTATACGGGTAGGTAGATGATGATGACACAACCTCAGACAAAACTGAAACTTTCAGTCAATATCCGGAATCCGAAATCGCCTGAAATTCAGAAAGTTTCATGGGCGATTTACATCGAAGTTGAGCTAAATTGATAAAGTCCCGGGGGCCTATCGGTTACTCTTATCCATCAATTGCTTAATTATTAGCTCCCGCGGGTATCTGCTGCTCAAATCTGAATTAGTTAGAAGTTGCTGGGGCTAAATGTTTGTGACGTCGACTTCATTCTTTACGTGAGTTTATAGACGGGTATTCTTCCACCTGTGGTAAATAAATACATACACATACATAATGAAGAATCTAATAAGAGTAAGCTCCACTTTGCCCACTTTTGACACACATAATTTGACACATCAATTACCATGTGGGCAAAACCGTCGTACGCAGCTAGTTATTTCATTTTAGAAAAAAAGCTTCTATTCGCAGCTTCGACCGCATGCTATCAACATCGCCTTTGCTATTTTAAGTTACGATCTAAATCTATTCTATCGGTCCACTCTGTGGTAAACTGTCACAAACATTATACGAACATTCTTACATTATTTCTAATATTAGTTGGATAGAATGATTTATTCTAGTGAGACTGCACACCACTGGCGTAGCTAGGTAGCCAAGGGCCCTGGTGCAAAATAAACCGGGGCCCTAACTGAACGGTTTAGGTTTTATCAAGTCAAAATATGCAGAGTGTGGCAAAATGTAAACGTATTTATTTTTTTGTAAAAAGGTAACTATTTCAAAAATCTAATAATAAAGTTGTTTTTATTTTCAAAATAATCATTCCTATAGTTTCCTAAGAACAAAACCTTCCGGACTCTCAGGACTCAGAGTCCGAGGGCCCCTTGAGCTTGGGGGCCCCAGTGCACTGCACCGCCTAGCCATTAGGTAGCTACGCCACTGCTGCACACTCTATTCAGTGACAATACGTTCCTATTTGTAAAATAGCGGTATAACCTCGATTTACTATTAGAAATTGCCACAAAGCGGGTGCTACGTGAGGGGAATACCAAGCACGGTATAATTCGCCTTTATCTGCAGACAGAGGTAGGATCATTTTACATGTGTAATGGAACGGCATTAATATATAGCTGTCATAACCCTTTAGGGTTGCTTACCTTAATAATTGACCACATAAAAAACGCTTGAGTTTCATAACATCAATTTGAGATTACCACGTTGGCATGGCCCGAGAAGTAGTAGTAGCTTTATCATTAGAAGCGCCGCTGGGATTAATGAACAAGGTGATTCTACTCCGACCGATACCGAGAAGGACCAGGGCTACAAACACAGTTTGGGGCCTTGCTTTAAAACATAAAACGCATATTAAAACGTTATTTAGATAGCTATTTTTAAACAAGTCTTAACCAAAAAAGCCGTGTTGGCCGAATGGGGTTGTACCTCGACTTTCAATCCGAAGGTTGTGGGTTCGCATCACGGCCGTGCATCAATGGATTTTGCGTTTCGTAAAATTTATATGCGCTTTAACACGTGCTCTAAACGGTGAAGGAAAACATCGTGAGGAAACCAGTTAGTGTTCTTATAGGCTTGCACCCTGTCACGTATGGAATACTAACTTCTGCAAGATGTGGGCATTTATCAAATATGTGTTTGGACATGTCTTTGACTACCCCCT
The DNA here is from genome assembly GCA_951394285.1 of Epirrhoe tristata. Lineage (NCBI taxonomy): Eukaryota > Metazoa > Arthropoda > Insecta > Lepidoptera > Geometridae > Epirrhoe > Epirrhoe tristata. Next base: position 520,099 of record OX596153.1, read on the forward strand.
TAGACACCTTCAAAGGATCTGGAATAAGTAACATAACAAGATCTGAGAGAATGTCTACCGCACCTTGGGATACAGTCGTGAACCTGTTTACGTTTTTTTACGTTTCTTAACCAAAAACTGATGAGCTAATAACGCAGTAAATCTTAAGAAAATACGTAAATCACGCACGCACGATAAAACGGACTAACAGAAAAATAGACCTTCTATGAATGATTCGGGGCCGTCCTCTCTCTCCCTGATATTTCCACTAGAATGTCTCTCTCATTCATCAGTACAGCACTACCCCATACAAAGGTCTATCATACAAAAAAAAACAACAAAAAATACAAAGGTTTTGCAAAATTTTACCAAAATTGAGGGAAGTTAGTACTTAGTAGTAGAGAAGTAGTAGAGAAAATTTCATTCTCAAGAAAAACAAAACTTTCGTATATTTGTAAAATACGTATTTTGTTTTAAACCATGTTTGTCTCAATTGATTTTATATCCTATACCAATATTTTCCACAAACTACGGTTTGTGGAAAATATTATAGTTTTTGTAAAAACCACCTATTTGATTGCTTTTCAAAACAAATCCGTTTTCGGCCGAATTAGTTTTGAGTTTATTCCTCTATTGCATAAATAAAAAATATGAATTTTAAAGAGCCAACATCAAGAAATCAAATAAACTTTTATCTAAAGCGAAAACTCCTTACCAGTCATGTATAAAAGTAACGTTGGCGATGTGTCGCACTGTCTGGTACCGTTATAAATTTTTCGGTCAAGAAATTGGTAGGACCCATGATTTAGATGGGGTTCGTCACGGTAAATACCTACTCAACATACGCGGGCCGCATGAGAGATTTATCGTCCGCAATATAAGACTAGATGAAGCTGGCCTGGCGAAACGGTTTTTCCAACAAAATTTTATATGTTAAACTGTGTAACCTTCTATGTAAATATAATAAATATAAATAATGCTGGACATTTTCACACAGCATCATCTAGCCCCAAACTAAGCAAAGCTTGTTCTATTGGAACCATATAACTGATATACTACTTATATACTTTTTGTTTGTAAATACATACATATTATACATAGAAACATACAAACATTTGTCCCGCGGCGGGGATCGAACCCGCAACCTTCTGCGTCGCAGGCGGACCTTCTCCCACTGCGCCACAGAGGTCGTCAGTATGTATGACTTGAGATGTAAATAGGCGAAGTAAATGTATTCTTTAGAATCGGTATTAATCACGTTGAGTTAGTACTTACTTACATCGCGTCATTTCTACATAATATAATTCTTATTTCTATTATATTCGTTTTATCGTGTTATCCTCACACTTGGGGATCATTGGTAAAGAAGAAAAACACTGAATTCACTTTTACAAAAAGACTGTCCATTCTGTGCCATTGGTATTCTGTGCCATTGGTATTCTGTGCCATTTGGTTTCTGTGCCATTTGTTCAAATGGAAGAGCGTGACCGCAGATTGGTGAAGGCCGCAGATTAGTCCCTCAGAGGTGTAGTTTTAAAGTCCCTCAGGGGTATAGTTTTTGTATGGAGTTCTTTCAAGTGTCCGAGGTGTATATGAGTTGTGCGTGAAACAACGGGTGGTGTTATAATAAGGTATAATTCTACTCTTGTACTGTAATGCAATACGTCAGGTGATGTATTTAAACTTTAATAACTGGAAATGAAAATAAACAGTGTATTTACATACGAAAACCTAATTATTTATATAGCACAGCAGGAAACCTAGTAAAATATAAAACAGGTAAAATATAAAATATATCTAGAAATAAAATAAAGTATTTGTATACAACGGCCAAGCAAATTGAGTGAGTGGTAAACTTGAAAGGCAAAAACCTAGACGAACGTACGAGTATACTTAAGCTTCTTGTCGTGTCACCAGTTCTTTCGAACCAGTGTGGTGAAAGGATTACAAGTGCGCCTCAAAGAATAGAATAGAATAGAATAGAATAGAATAGAATAGAATAGAATAGAATAAAGTTTTATTTTCTCCACATATACACAGTTACAAAATAGGTACTTAAATCTATACAATTTTATGTGGGTGAAAATACGGCTACCCCTCAGCATTTGCTCGAACAGCTCGAGAGTGCTGGAGCGCTGGTTTTCAGTGGCGCCATACACGTTGTGGCGCAGCACTTGCTGCGTCACGCGTCTTATTGCATAATTATCTTTTAGTTAATAAACAATTAACTAAATAACATCAAAAATGACATCAAGGAATCAGGTCACTTACAGTACTTTCAAATTATTATTAGGTACACTTTAAATAAACAATAAAATCATTGCACAATTACAGGTAAGTAGGTATATACCTACCTATGCAACAACGAACGACTATTGAAGTGATTTTTGTGAATCCAACAAGTATTTCTTTAGTTTGGATTTAAATGAGAAAACTGTCAAAAAGAGGCTCCTATCGTGCGCTCCTAAGAACTCTATTGTAGACCATAAATACTTTCTCAATACAAACCACCGCTCAAATATGCAAAAAACTTAGTTGAACTTTTCGAAAACATATCAGGAACAAAAGTTTTTGCACTAAATCATTTAAATGTACGGATAAATAATTTTCCCAAGTAATATTTCGAGAAAAATTTAATCAGAAAACTGGCTATAACTCAGACTTGAAATATATGACCACTGAACAAAGTTTATCTTGTAATATACATATTAGCTTGGTACGAATTTAAGATGCCAGCGGTTTTAGCGTAATATTTTTAACGTGTGACTAGAACTGGAGCAAAAATGGTATTACTTTCAATAGTGTTTAAAATAGCTTTATAATAAAGAAGACGTACATCTTAACTTTGAGAAGGAGGACAAGAGGAGGATTCAGCTGGGCTGGGCAGCATTCGGAAAACTACGTCGAGTTTTCTCGTCACCCATACCACAGTGTTTGAAAACAAAAGTTTTCAATCAGTGCGTCCTACCTGTCATGACATACGGAGCCGAAACGTGGACACTCACAGTACGGCTAGTCCACCAGTTTAAAGTCGCTCAGCGAGCTATGGAACGAGCTATGCTCGGAGTTTCTCTGAAGGATAGAATCCGCAACGAGACTATCCGACATAGAACCAATGTTGTCGACATAGCTCAGAGAATCAGCAAGCTGAAGTGGCAGTGGGCTGGCCATATCTGCCGAAGAACCGATAACCGTTGGGGTAAACGAGTTCTTGAGTCGACACCGCGACTCGGCAAACGTAGTGTAGGACGCCCTCCGGCCAGGTGGAGTGACGATCTGCGAAAGGCTGCCGGCAGAAGCTGGATGCGTCGAGCTGAGGACAGTGCGCAATGGCGCGCACTAGGGGAGGCCTATGTCCAGCAGTGGACTGCCATAGGCTGATGGTGATGATGATGATGATGATGACATCTTAAATGTTGAGCACGAAAAAACGTGTGTTTTCTGCTATTAGATATTGTGTCGAGTCGTACTGTTTACCCAACAAAAGAAATAATTTCCGAATGCAGCGTCCGGCGTGCCTCTGAACGCAGCTTCCGGCGCATCGTTTCCGCACCTCATTCACTTTAATGGCAGACGCGCGATTTCCCACGCCGCAGCCTTGTACAAATTTATTTAATTACCTGTTGTTGAATAGTAACGTATACAAAATACACGTCTTGATCACTCAACCGAAGAAGCACACAACATCCTCAACACGTGTAATATCCCAGGCACTACAGCGTCACGTTGAGTGTATTCATAGGTTGCCTTTATCTTACATATAAAAAGGACTACTGTAAGTAGTGAACTTTGTTTTTTATTTTTTTGAAAATTTCATGTTGAATTTGCATTTTATGTTACCTTCTAACATAGAATGCAAATATAACATCGCTCTCGCCTCTCACTTCCGACATCACACCCAGGTCGAGAGCTCGGTATTTGCATACAAATTGGTCGTACACTTCACTAGTTCGGATACTTCGGTTCAGATTATAAATTATCGATATTACATGCTATCCTAAGTGTCTTATTTGTAAAAGAGAATGCTCCATTGAGTTGTGTATGAAACAAAAGGAATGGGTAATCTCCATAACAAATAGCACAAAAAATTTAAGTATATAAAAGTCATTAAGTCAGTCAATATACTTAACTCTAAAGCATGGGCAGATTGGGCAGTAGGTAGTGTTTAATTAAATAAATAATAAATAATGCTGCAGTTTCACTGTGTTGATGTCAGTCAAGAGCAATCCTAGAATAACTTCTACCAAGCATAAAAAAATAAGACAATAATTAGCCCAAGGACGCAGTCACACAGAATCGCGCAGTGCAGAGTGCTATCAACGCGACGCCTGTCTGAAAATGCTCCCGACAACCTGTTACCGGCGACACTCGGCGACTTTTGCAAACACTCGCACTGAGGGCTCACTTGTGAAGCACAAAGGCCGACTGTCACACCAAATAGAACAACTGTATTGCAGAGAGAGATATATTATGTGGGAATGGAATGAAAACTTTTGCAAAAAGTCTGTGACAAACATGGTGCCTAATAAATGCTCCTCCGACATTAGTCAAAGACTCTTGAACTTCCTAAAGCTTTCAATGAATGTCTAACATGTCTCGGGGTTAAAGTCGTGATCCCGTATTTCATGGAGGTACAAAATAGACTTATGGTTGTTTTGAACCATAATATCAGACCCATAATTATAGTCTGATATATCTTATAAGGTGAATAATGAGCTTTAGGCGCAGGCCAAATCTAAAAGGCGTCGGGCGCGGGCGACTTCCTATCTTCCTATTCCATTCAAATGTCATAGTAAATGCACGTCCGATCAACGACATACCGTGTGTGCTAATATGTGATTTATTTCCATGTATTTAGTATGACAATTGAATGGAATAGGAAGACGCCCGCGTGATATGTGACATAAGTGGGGCCTGCGGCTTAGGAAGCTCATTTTATCCGCTCTCAACGTTGCCGCCAAATCTCCCTGACTTGGTTAAACCTGACACGTGTTACACACCGGTGTAAATTTTCCCCATTAAAGACGCCACGTTTATTTCACACATACGAGTAGATACGTAAAGGATTGGCCGCACTCGGCAGTAATTGGAGGAGACGCTGCGATCGTTCGGTGTAGAATTATTGAACTGAAAGTTTGGGAACTCTAAGTTCTTGGTGAGTTTGAACTAAAATGGGAAGGATATTGATTAAATAAGTTTTTTAAGTCAGTGTACGATACATATTAATTAATATGTAGCAAGCTGAGATCCGAGGTCTCTGCTTACACCTTCAGGAAAGAGGTGTGATTTTATGTATGTATGTACGAGACAGACCAGCTTATTTATGTTGTGGCATGTTGTGACATTATTAAAAAGGCCTCCATTACAAGAGTTATTGGCCTCTAACGACGAACTTAGTTACATTGAGCTAACTCATTCTGTCTCTCTGACTTGCGATGAATCACACCGTTTATCTTCATCTTTATCGGTACTCAACAAAGGAACAGTTCAACTGATCGTAAACCTAACAGAACCCGAAATGTCTTTAGACATTTATTTCTCAATAACATTCGGACATTAAAACGTTCCTCCGCTTAGTATTCTGGCCACAGGTCCAATCCGTCGACGGGTGGAAGGCGCAAGTGTTTGTTTGGCGACCTTAATGTAGTTTTTATTGATTTTTACTGCCTTGTTGAGGTCATCTGAGAAATAGTTTTGGGTTGAAAGATTTATGGCGCTGTGTGTGTGGATTTATTTTATTATTCTAGCTTATAACCCCATTTTCCCCGATCTGCCTTGACCTTAGTCTGAAGGTCAAAGTCAAAGTCAAAGTCAAAAAGCTTTTATTCAGTAGGACCGCTGTGATCACTTTAAAACGTCTTAAAACTAGGTGATTCTACTCCTGTTCCTTCGTTCGGTCGTGGGTTTGTGTCCCGTGTATCAACAAACTTTTGCAGCCCCTTCAAACTTTATTTAAAAATATCAAATGACTAAAAGATCATCAAGAAAAACAAAGTAAAATACTTCATAAATCGAATAAAAATTGGCTCTTAAAATGTTATCGAAACCTTAGTCAACAGTTGCAACCGTTTACCCCTTTGGGGTTAATTTGGACGTTTACCCCTCGCCCCTGCTTCCCCTTTCATCCCCAGGGCCCGTCTCGAGTTGCAGATGCTCTTCGGATTATAAAAAAGTAATGGGTTAATTGCCGGGGTTATTGACACTAACCGCTTGCAAACAATTATCATAATCATAGCTTGCTTGGGAAATTGGAAAATTATTGTAGGTATGTTCGGCGCAAAAGCATGCTTCTATCCAACTTCTATTAACATAAATGGAATTAATATATTAAGATAGAAAACATAGTCTTCATTAAAAACTACACTTAGCGGTCTTATCGCAGCGATATCTCCCAGAAACTCTCTCTACCCTAGTTAGGACAGAAACATAGCGACAATGTAAAAAACCTTACTTCAAATTCGAACCATTATTCTATGACATGCTATACCTACTATGCTATTGCAATTTAAAAAAAAAACTTAGACCATTACATCTACTCGTATATTAGATGATTTATACAGCGTCAGGAGGCAACCTATGCCTACACTAACGGGACGCTGTAGTGCCGGGGACATTGTTTGAGATGGAATAGGCTTGCCCAGCACTTAAATCATCCTCTCAGCTTAATCAGCCGCCCACAGGAAAGACGACGTCAACACGTGTGGAGCTGACTAAGCTGCGGGTTTCCTCACGATGTTTTCTTCACCGTCATATACATTTTTCAAAAAATCCAGTGAAAGTCGAGGCACAACCCCATTCGACCAACACGGCTCAATTTAAACTTATGCAGAAATATGGAAAATCCGGAACTAAATTGCATAAAAAGGTTCAAACGGTAGAATCACGAGAACATACGTGTCCGATATTTGAGTGGTATAATTGATCAGCTCGGTTATTGAAGGCTGCTTCAATTTCCACGCTGAGTGCCTCCTGGTATGTAGCTGGTGAGATTTGCAAGGATAGCATACTTTTTCGTCTAATTTGTCAAGAACTTATGAGACCTTGAAGATAATGAAAATACTTCATTGATGGAGTGGAAACACTGGTTGAAAATAACTAGTGACACCACAAAAAGAAGATTGACGCATCAAAATTCTAAAACATCTAGGAGTCGTTTTTAATTTAATAGTGCTAAACCATACTTAGGTAATTTATTGAGAAATTACAATGTTGCTTATGGATTGTGACGACAAGCTGGGTTCGAATCCCGTCGGAATCGAAAATTTTGATAAGACTTTTTATTTCTCAATCTAGGAGTAAATGATCTAACATTAATGTATCAAAATTATTAGTATGAAGCACTGCACTAACAAGTGCATATTATGTAGGTTATAAACGTAATCTAAGGCGTACGAAGTCACAAGTAGCAGCTAGTATAGTAATAAATGTGCTCAAATCAGCTATAGATACGATTGACAAACCTATTAGGCCAACACGACTTCTTTTACTAAGACGCCGTTTACACGATACCATTGCTTCTTGTCACAGAATATTTAGCTCTTGCTCCGTTGAGTTTGAGGAAGCAAAATGGTATGCCAGAATGGTAACGTGTAAACAGCCTTTTTCGCTGCGCGCATAAGCCTACACTATGGAAGTTAAATGGATTATTTTTCCGACCCAAATATCGACCAATAGAATTGCACCATTCGACGTCACGTGGTACAACCTACATGGTATTATACTGATAATTTTTTGAAAATTTTCTCTGGTTGTTGCCATTTCATTCATTTCATCATTTCGTCTCATGGTGCAATTCTATTGGCCGACATTTGGGACGGAAAAATAATCCCCCGAATACCACACGAGCTTCAAAATTATCTGGCATTTCCCTCAAGGTTCCCTACAAACAAATAAAATCGTCAAGTTTGAAGTTTTTCAGGAAAAATCACGAGCGCGAAGCGCGAGTGATTTTTTAACCTGAAAAACTTCAAACTTGACTACTTCATTTGTTTGCAACGAACCTATCGGGAAATACCCGATAATTTTGAAGCTCTTGTGGTATTATAAGTGAATATTTAAAAGTTCTCCCAGCTACATACCATCGCCAAACGCTATCGAAAGTTTAATTAAAGCGAAACGAGAAAGGTGTAATATTTCCCGCTCAATATGTCCGCCGTCCATTACGAAATCGAGAAATAAAATCATTTAGAATAGTTTTAATTACATTTAGAGATATGAGCGGGGTGGGAAGGTAATTAAGAGAGAAGCAACGTGTTGGTAGGTATTTAGTTTTAATTTAAAATGTATGTTGCATGTCGTTAAGAACATGACATTTACATACATACATACATAAAATCACGCCTCTTTCCCGAAGGGTAGGAAATATGAATATGTAGTAAACATTTAAGATGGGCATTATAAACATTCAAAAAAGCATAACGAATCTTTCCTTAGGCATGCAAGACATTATTAAAGGTGCATTTACACGATGCAATTTTTCGTACGATTTGCTAAGCCCCGCCCATTGAACGTGCCGACGAGCGTCACGCTATCTATGACAAATCGCATACGATGAGCGTTTACACGTGGAAACGTGCAGTGCGATACGATATCGTATGGGTTGAAATCGCATCGTGTAAATGCACCTTTAGTATCAAGATCTAATGATCCTTTGAATATGTCTATGGGGGTAGTATAGGTGTGTCTTAAATATACTGCTACAGCCCACATTCAGCAAAAGTAAGTTTAATGGTACTTGATGTAAGTACGGAAAAGTTACGTTTCCTGTATATTCACCACAAGCTTGTAAAAATTTGGACTAAAACCTACCCAAGAAAAAACAGATAAAATAAATCTTTCAGATTATCTCCGTCACAGCTTTTATTGATAAGAATCACCATGATCTAACGTAACTCATAAAAACACTTTCCTTTTTGCATGTGCTCATAACACTACCCGAGCCTATCACTTGAAACCCAGCCCTATTCTCATCAATATAAAGCAAATTTTGCAAAAGCAATGGCCGTGTCACCATCTGTTATCAAGTCTCGTTCTCCCCTTCCTGTCATACTATTCTCAGCCTTATGAGTTAAGTGCTAAAGCTTGTTTTCGAATGGATGTAGGGTACACCATCTGCTGCCGTTTCGCAGTTCGTACGAGTTTGCAACCCGTCTCCGGGTTTGCACATAAACTCGGGATATGCTGAGTTGAGAAAAACCTTGTTTTTCCGTTTATTTTCTAAAAAGCTCCAAATTTGAGGAGTGAAAAATGTAGACAGGCTTCAATGTTTTGGAAATAATAAAAAAATAAAAGACTGAAATGGCTCTAGCTGTTTTTGATGGGAGACTGTAAATTCCACACCTGTCTCATCATTGAATTGAATAATGGTATCAAAATGGTAAGATTTTTGTCATGAATCTATCCATGGTACGAGATTCAAAATCTCGCATCAGACGTGAGTCCCTGGCATTACACAAAGGAGCATACACTCCAGTGCAACAACACCTCACGCGTCAGTTCTCCACGCGTGTACCAGTGAGTGTACGCACTAGACTGCAAGCGAGGGCGCGGACTCGGCACTAATGAGCTTCATGCCGCGTCACCGAATACTGCATCCATGTCATTGACCCTATGCTAGACTTAGTTCTTGTGTAAAAAAATCTTGTCTTTTATGATAAACGCGAAATGTTTTGCAACTAAAGCAGATTCTTCTGATAATGTAGCATATGCAAAATTTATCTATCTAAATTTTTTTATAGGACTCCTATGTAATTGGGCTCGATTTCTTGCTCACAGGATCACAACTGGTATCTCCGAGAAATGGTGGACATCGTATACAGGGTGTAAAAGGACTGCCGAAAACTGAGGGATTGCAATCAGACCATGATTCTGAACATATTTATCGAAAAAAAACTCAAAAAAATTTTTGACTTAGCTACGTCATTTTATTTTATTTTCTAGTTTTTTGCTACTAGTACAACATATTAAGACCATACCTACCTAATCATTTCATTTATAAAAGAAACTAGCTGTCCGCCCCGGCTTCGCACGGGCTTATTATAGGTATTTAACAAAAATTTAATAACAACATGGCGGTCCCGGAGCGGGATGTATGATCCTTTAAAGTTTAGAGGTTAATATGTAGGTAGGGGAGTATTGGGCAGTAAGGCAGGTTTGGACACCACCGGCAAATCCCCGTGTTATGCCGGCCATACACCATCATGCCAATCCACCATTAGTCATGCCAATTCACCCCCATACATGGTCAATTCTAACTGATCAAATTCCGATTTGACGATAGGCATGATGGTTTATGGCCGACATGACACGGGGGTGTCCAAACCTCCCTACTGCCCAATGCTCCCCTACCTCCCACATATATTTCATTGATATATTACCACTCCCCTCTCCCATTCCATAGTTCCCAAACACTTTTTAAACTATCATGGTTTTCAACATTTTTAACACAGTTAACGGGATATTTACCATGATTTAATGTTTTTTGAGTTTCCCGATATTTCGGCGCAGTTGCATACGCCATGATCAATAGTATCTATGGTATTAATCATGGTTAATATCCCGTTACCTGTGTTAAAAATCCCAGACACTTGTCCTACCGTACTAACTGATATTTATTCTGTGGTCGCGATGTATCTTACATTTTTAAACTCATGATAACTTTTGAATAAAATGTCCAATTTCAATCATTCAAAAAGTAATGGACGGGTACTGAAACAGCCTTTACTACGAAGGAATTTATTTGGATAAGAATAAATACCAAAATAAGAATAACGTGGTCTGCTTTTGGTCGGCATTTTTATTCACTTTTTAAATTATAAAAGTTGTTATTCTGACACAACCACAATAGTTGGACATATGCTATCGCTGACTTTTTTGTAGATATTGATACGTTCTTTAATATTGTAGAACATTTTTTTGTTCTATCATCAATAGTTTTCGCAGCGCACGCGATATGAAGAATTTTATGTTCAAAATTTTTACACCTTTGGTTACATTATTGCAATTTTCATAAGGATCTCTAATTTTTTTGAAAATAATTTATAGCCTATGTTCATCAGAGATAATGTAGGATTCTAATGGTGAAAGAATTTTTCAAATCGGTCCAGTAGTTTCGGAGCCTATTCAATTCAAACAAACAAACAAACAAACAAACAAACAAACAAACAAATGTTTCCTCTTTATAATATTAGTGTAGATTGCTGGATTTTGAGTTTTAATTGTTTTTCTACACTAATATTATAAAGAGTTTGTTTGTTTGTTTGAATTGAATAGGCTCCGAAACTACTGGACCGATTTGAAAAATTCTTTCACCATTAGAATCCTACATTATCTCTGATGAACATAGGCTATAAATTATTTTCAAAAAAATTAGAGATCCTTATGAAAATTGCAATAATGTAACCAAAGGTGTAAAAATTTTGAACATAAAATTCTTCATATCGCGTGCGCTGCGAAAACTATTGATGATAGAACAAAAAAATGTTCTACAATATTAAAGAACGTATCAATATCTACAAAAAAGTCAGCGATAGCATATGTCCAACTATTGTGGTTGTGTCAGAATAACAACTTTTATAATTTAAAAAGTGAATAAAAATGCCGACCAAAAGCAGACCACGTTATTCTTATTTTGGTATTTATTCTTATCCAAATAAATTCCTTCGTAGTAAAGGCTGTTTCAGTACCCGTCCATTACTTTTTGAATGATTGAAATTGGACATTTTATTCAAAAGTTATCATGAGTTTAAAAATGTAAGATACATCGCGACCACAGAATAAATATCAGTTAGTACGGTAGGACAAGTGTCTGGGATTTTTAACACAGGTAACGGGATATTAACCATGATTAATACCATAGATACTATTGATCATGGCGTATGCAACTGCGCCGAAATATCGGGAAACTCAAAAAACATTAAATCATGGTAAATATCCCGTTAACTGTGTTAAAAATGTTGAAAACCATGATAGTTTAAAAAGTGTCTGGGAACTATGGAATGGGAGAGGGGAGTGGTAATATATCAATGAAATATATGTGGGAGGTAGGGGAGCATTGGGCAGTAGGGAGGTTTGGACACCCCCGTGTCATGTCGGCCAGAAACCATCATGCCTATCGTCAAATCGGAATTTGATCAGTTAGAATTGACTATTTTTGGGGGTGGATTGACATGATGGTGTATGGCCGGCATAACACGGGAGTTTGCCGGTTGTGTCCAAACCTGCCTTACTGCCCAATACTCCCCTACCTACCTTAGACCTTACCTACATATTAACCTCTAAACTTTAAAGGATCATACATCCCGCTCCGGGACCGCCATGTTATTTTATTAAATATTTGTTAAATCCATACTTCCATACTAATATTATAAATCTGAAAGTAACTCTGTCTGTCTGTCTGTTTGTTACGCTTTCACGCCCAAACCGCTAAACAGATTAAGCTGAAATTTGGCATGGATAAAGATTATACCCCAGGGACGGACATAGGCTACTTTTTTCTTTAAATATTTATAAGGGGGCGTGAAAATAAGGGTTGCAAGTTTGTATAGGGAAAAAAGTTGAGCGACGCTGGGCGAGGTCATAAAGATGATGGGTGACCGCCACTTTTTGCTCTGTTGTTGCATTGCAGATTTTTTTGTTTTTTTTCTCATTTTGCATGATAAATGATTTTTAAATTAATGAAAAACATGTAACATGTATATTTCCACTCATCAATACATACGAAATTAAGATTTTTTTTGTATATTAAAATACTTTTTCTTAGGCTTTGGTTCGAACGCCATCTATATCACCGAGGTCAAAACTGCTTTTTACTTTTTTTCTCCTAGGTGGCGTTTCTACTATAGCGGAGGTCGAGATACGATCATTTTGAGTTTTGAAAGCTATTGGAGATTTTTGCTTAGACTTTTCGATAATTTTTATAGGTTTTCAACTTATGTTATTTTACTGACGAAATCGCGGGTACCAGCTAGAAAATAAAATATTTTTCCTTGGCGTTGATTAGCAACGCTAGCAACGCCATCTATATTTTTCATTTTCACAACTAGGTAGCGTTGCGAGATCAAGAATACAGATCATTTAGCGTTTTGGAAATTAAAATAGGCAGTTTCATAGACGTGACTTAACCGATTGTAATGAAATTTGGAACGTAGATGCTTTAGCTTTTTTACTTGAATATATGCTTATCTAATTAAAAAAAATCAACCCATATGGATGTTTTACAGGGTGTTAAAGTTAGTATGGAAAATTTGATTTCTTTTTATTCACTTCAAACACAGTGTAAATAAACTTTAGGTAACACTCCTGCACTTGAATCCTAATAATGCGCAGACGAAGTTGCGCGGGTCAGCTAGTCTACTTATAAAATCGCGCCCAGTACATATGCAAACAGTGATCTTCAAACGCTGTTTTCTCCGGATATAATGATTTTTTCGGAAAATCCTTTTGGATTTGGTTGTGTTTTGGGATGCTGTACCTACCCCTTTCGGCTTCGGTAGACGTCTTTTACACCCTGTATATATAATATAAAAAAAAATTCTTCAAAAAAATTAGATATTTTTTTTCAAAAAGTTCAAATCATAGGCTAGGGCTCTTTGTATTAGACGTAGGGTAATACCTTTTTCAATTCAGTAGATACATACTATGTTTGTTAAAATAGGCATAGCCTCAACCTAGTTCTGTTCTCGACCACGCCGACAAAAATTTAATAAATAATTACGTTTTAATACTAAAAAGAAAACCGACTTCAATGTTTGTCTCGAAACGCGGTGTGACTCAGGGCGTCAAGTTGTCGATTCGATTTTTATTTGTGACATGGCTAGGAGGGAAGGTGTTTAGAGTTTTACGGGGAAACTATCAATCCCTCAGGAATAAAATTTATATGGGACCACCTCTGGAGTATACCCTTCCAACATAAAAAGAATTTTGTAAATCGGTCAACAAATGGCGGAACAATCGCGTAACAAGTTACAAAAAAAAAAAAAAAAAAAAAAACATACAGACTCCTCCTCCTTTTTTGAAGTCGGTTGAAAATATGGTTTTCAGTAACAATAAGTAAGTACGTACACAATTTGTTAGATTTATCAATGAAACTTGATATTCAATTTAATATTATTTGAAAATTACAACAGTCAGTTCAAAATTCAATAAATTTTTTAATAATAAGCTAATTCAAATTTCATACAAATGTACAATCAAACACAAAACTGTGTTCTCAAATTACAAAATGAAATTGAGAGATGACACTCATATTTCCGCGTCATTGGCCTCGACCGAATATAAATTTGAATATCCGTAGAACTGAATTTGTTCTCTATTTGAAATTCAAATTTCTTTAGCGGGAAAACGTAGCCCTCCCGAAAACAAAAAAAATGTAGCCATTCAGATAATTACCATAAATAAATACGATTAAGTGCGAGATGGACTTGTGCCTGGAGGGTTTCGTTACCCTAAACCCGTTGTTGCTTATTACAAAAACGTAAAACCTTGATTGAACCCACGGATTTAAAGAAATGAGGTTGAACCCCATGTTGACACATGTCAAAAAAAAAACTGTTACCACAAAAAAGCGTTCTATGTACGAGTATTTAAAGATCGTTTTTCCAGGGACAGTTTTTTAGTTAGACTTGGTCTAAACTCGGCTCATTTTCTTGTAATAAGCCCCGTTAAATTTAAAGTTTTAATTTTTTTTAACAGAATAATGATTATTAATTCAGAAACTAAGCTACTACATATTTACATATATTTACAAAATACAACAGGATTAGTCAAGCTATCTAAGGATCGTTAAAAACGATCTATAGATAGCTCAACTGATCCAGGTCACTGTCAGTCGGAAGCGTGCCCAAAACACTGGCGGCATTACCACGCTGGATGGCAATGCTGATCCTTTGAGACAAAAATGTGCCAGAATAATGTTTAAGTAAAAAAAAATGCGAATCTTGAGAAAATACCTTCCCTTTGAAAGACATTGAACTATTTTACTTCCGATAATCGTATCCTCTTATTGCAGTCCTATTATGTAAAATTTAATAGTGTTATATTTAACGTTTTAATAGTGTATTTCAATTTATTATTATGAGTGACATACTATACTACACTCTACATTTTTATCATTATATAAATTATGATCTAATTTTTAGAAGGAATCTTTACGGTTTTTTTTATATTTTTTTGAATACCTAAGTTGTGTTGCTATGGTTTTTACTGTGTGAAATTCCCTAAAAATGCTTGTGGTCTCTCAGTACATAAGAACCTAGTCTTAGGCATTGAACTCGCTAGGGGTTTGGGGTTAGATGGTATTCCCCCAATCTATGGCAAAGAGGGAGTACTCGCCGCGCTAAGGTTTGCCCAACTGGCACACTTACCTTAGGGCCTTTCGGCCGACAGTTGTAGTCGGATAGTTCTATATAGGTTAAAGCGTCCAGTAAACTTCGTCAGCGCGATTTAGAATTTTCTATAGATATAGATATAGCTATACTTTTTTTGCGTGTACCTAGCGCCATCTAGTAGTACAGCTCCGAAGTACGTCGCTGTAATTGACATCTCTTGAAGTTCAGCTTATAGTTCAGCTTGTAGTTCAGGCGATGGTAGATAGAGGTCGCCACAAGGGGTAATATTTTTTAAGCGTGGAACCCAAAAAATGCTGCAAGTAAACACGGAGGTTAAGATTCTTTCTCCGATTGTCCGGAATTTGTATTAACATAATTCGGTGATTTATTTATTCTTTAATATTCATCTTGTTGCGGATCAAAGCCTTATAAAAGAACAAATACGATGGCTTTTGTATATTATCCAAATTTTACCTTATTAACCATGGATTTTAATATCTGAAGTTATAGTTTGACGACCTCTGTGGCGCAGCGGGCGAAGGTCTGCCTGCGACGCAAAAGGTTGCGGGTGCGATCCCCGCCGCGGGACAAATGTTTGTAGACCTACAGGTATTTGTCTTGGGTCTGGGTGTTTCTATGTATAATATGTATGTATTTACAAACGAAAAGTATATAAGTAGTATATCAGTTATCCCATAGTACAAGCTTTGCTCAGTTTGGGGCTAGATGATGCTGTGTGAGAATGTCCAGCATTATTTATTTATTTATAGTCCATTTCACATAGGAACAGTTCCATGACATATCTTATAGAAAAGATGGCGCTGTTATTTTCCCATACAATTATGCGTTTACGGCCTCGATACCGAACGCGTGAAAAACTGATACTAAGCACACTGTGTGTGAAACGCGCTCCGTTCATAAGATTGAACGCAATCGAGAACTCGAGGGGCAGGAAGTGCGATTAGTTCGGGGGGAAGAGTGTCCATTTTTAACGTGAAATAATTATTATTCTGTGGTTCAGTTGTAAAACAGCGGTGAACCATTAACACGTAAGTGTTTACTAGAAAAGTGAACCAAGTTAATTATAATAAAAGTTATGAGTATTAACTAGTTTATACTTATTTTTTTAATTGTTTTCTTTATTGCAATATTATCGCAAATATTTAAAAACATGGAAAGTTAAGGTAATACTTAAGCTAATAAGGCTTATAAGATTAATACGTAATGCTGATAAGCTTATCTAGGTGGCAAATTCGAAGACGACCTCTGTGGCGCTGTGGGCGAAGGCCCGCCTGCGACGCAAAAGGTTGCGGGTTCGATCCCCGCGGCGGGACCAATTTTTGTATGATCTACAAATAGTTGTCTCGGGTCTGGGTGTTTCTATGTATAATATGTATGTATTTACAAACAAAAAGTATATAAGTAGAATATCAGTCATCTAGTACTTACCCTTTCTATAACACAAGCTCTATAACACAAGCTCTTGCTTACTTTGGGGCTAGATGATGCTGTGTGGAAAGTTAAGTATTATTCAGAATTATTTATTTATTTATTTAAATTCTAAATTAGTCACCACGCAACAATATGTGGCTTCAGTAACTTGTAAAATTTTCATCTTATAAAAATAAATTTAACGAACAAACATGAGCATAATTTTCGATTAACGTTTAAGAATATTTAGAAAGATAGCCTAATGATAACGCTGCCTCCGGGGAATAAACGGATAACTGCCATTATCTTAGTTTTAGTGTTATGCCATATTTGGGATCTCTGGGTGCTTATACATCTGCTCAATTTTTTTCGTAACATTCGTACAATTATTCACGGAGATACAAAATATTACAATACTTTTCGATGTTTCTAGACATGCCTAAACTTACAAGAATAAAGTTGTAATATAATATTATCAAAATGTACCCACACCTTTTAATATGACAAAGAGTCATACAATTATATTCACGTAAGAAATATTCGTCTATACAATGGTAAACGCAGGTTATCATTTTATTCTCGTGAAAACATGTCCATACGTTTCGTATAATACCGCTGTTAGAGTCTGTGCGAAAGGGAACCGTCATAAGATTTGATTGTTAAAGCGGTGTATAATAACCGTATTTGTTAGGTTGACAACATTTAAGTGCGACTAACGCAATTTTGAACATTCTAGGACGTCAACTTGCAAAAAAATCAATGGTATGGATCAATGGTTATAAGATTTTGTTAGGTACCTAGTTCTATTTTAAATTAAACCAATCATGGTAGTCAACAACTAACATACAATTAATGGACTACCATGGGCTGATTAATATGAGCCCAAACTCGGGTAGTTTACTGCTGCTCACTGAGGAGTTCCATTGAACAGCTCCTGATTTAATCATCAGATCAGCTCATCGTCACCATATTTTTAAAACATTAGAGTTGAAACTCGAACGATGTCTTAAGTTCCAACTCAATAGGACTATTTTCTGAGTAGTTCTGTTGAACAACTCCTCACTCCATCAATATGGTGACAGCGAAATTATCAGAAGCTCACTGTCACCATACTTTTAAATTGTAGACTAGATTGTGAAACCCTATGTCCAGTCTACTTCGATTTTAAGTAATTTCCTTGATGTGTTCTCCAGAACGACGATAATATTGACTAAGACGTTTAAGAGGATGAATACGTGATGAATAAAGTTGCCACAGGTCTCAGGGACGATATGCAAACCAAGGAAAAGATGGATATTAGGAAATGCAGAAGATGGATGAAAGGAAAGTGCATGTTACCGCGATGCAAATGAGTTGGATGTATGTATGCTTGTGTATCCCACCCATGGTTAGATAAGAAAAACTTTTACATCTTTAGTAAATGATTTATAAGGCGCCATGAGGAAACTTACCTATGCCTACGCTCAATAGGACGCTGTAATGCCCGGGACATTGTTTGAGATAGCTTGAGGCTTGCCTAGCACGTATAGACAACTTCTTCTTATATTTACGTAGTTTAGAGCTGATTAAGCTACAGAATTCTTCACCATGTTTTCCGTCATCGTTAGGAGCTCATGTTAACAGGTAAGTAAGATAAGGAATGAGTACCTATATACGGGGAGGGAAGTTTGAAAGTGGCACCTATATCCAAATAAATTGGCATGGTAAGGACAAGTTATGAGGTGGAATATGAGTGTGGCTGGAGGTATGCTAGTATAAAAAGGCTAGAGAAGAAGTGGTTGCAATGTGTGAGAGATGATATGAATGTAAAAGGAGTGGATGCACAGCTGTTGACGAATTATAAGAGTGAGTGGAGGAATAACATTATGGCATGGACCAGAGCGTGAACTACCCCCTGTGTCGACCCATCTTATCATGAGATAAGGGCAGGGGAATGTTGATGATGAAATATGCTAATTGCTAATATTTTTATGTGATTTTATGTCTGATTTTTATCGTTATTATAAAAAAATCAAAGAAAATCTAGAAGTTTTTAATGCTTGACATAGCTGAAGGCTTGAAAAGACTTATGAAATAGTTATGGTTATTTCTTACTCATCATAATTTTATTTCAAAGCAAGGTAACCTTGTTCTAATACTTTAGAACAGTTTTGAAGAGGTTTGCTAGTTAAAAAGTACTCAAAAACATCTTGAAATAATAAAACAATAGGTGATTACTTCTACCTAACTTTATTTAAAAGCGCTTAACATAAACGAAGTGACACAATATTTACGAGATTAGAATTATAATCACCTATTATCATATACACTTCGACCCTAAAAAAGCGTTGAATAAAATGGTAGGACCGTGGTACACGTGGTACAATATTAGGTTTACGCTAGAAAATATGGTGAATAAAATGATAACCGACATTAGGCAACATGGACGATGATTAATTTTGACTAACAAGAAGATAACTTCTTGTTTTCAAAATATCTCTTCTTACGCATAAATTACGCGTGTGTCAGCATAACATTCAGATTTCATAAAAAATCAGCTATGCTTAAAGCTATCAACCATCCGTCTACGTCCAGTATTAGTGAAGTTATTAACGAAAACATGTTTTTTGCTTCTCCTGAAAAGTTGTGATTTTGCAGTTATCCTTTTATTCCCCGGAGGCAGCGAATAACATCTAACTCGAAATCTTCTAATCTCGAATAATAGTTTGGAGTTATCAAATTGCTGGCTCCGCTAATTGTGCGTTCTACTCGTATCTATAGAATAAAATTAACACTACATCATGAATTCACTCTTGACATCCAATCCAAAGATTCAAATTCAAAGTCAAAGTAAAAAAGCATTTAATCAGTAGGACAATAGGATCATCTTAGAGTCTTAAAACTAGGTGATTCCTTCGCGACTAATACCGTGAAGAACCAGGGCAACCAACACGGTTGAGCCTTGCGAGTAATTTGCGGGTTCGAATGCCAATTAGTGCAGCTTTTTTTTTAATTTCGTGACATAAATAAAATTTTACAAAAATCACATGATTGTGATCCTGTTTTTTGATATAAAACCGTGAGTAGCTGGTTACAAAACTCAGCTACGGAAGTGGGAAATTATGACCTACTAGTTGCGCTCCCGCAGTGTTACCCGCGGTCCCTCGGGATTTTTTAATTTTTTCGGGATAAAAAGTAGACTATGTCCTTCCCTGGATACAACCTTTAACGTAAAAGCGTAACAAACAGACAGACAGACAGATAGACAGACAGAGTTACTTTCACATTTATAATA
This sequence comes from Epirrhoe tristata, assembly GCA_951394285.1. Lineage (NCBI taxonomy): Eukaryota > Metazoa > Arthropoda > Insecta > Lepidoptera > Geometridae > Epirrhoe > Epirrhoe tristata. The sequence continues at coordinate 540,109 of OX596153.1, forward strand.
TTAGTATGGAGTATGGATTTAATAACCGGTTACAAAACGATGATAATACCATTTTCGTTGCTGGTTACGAAATCTCAGGATACCCTGAAAATGCGATAGACAATCTCAAAATGTATTCACTGTGTACTAAGTATTTCCTTCCACAACACAGACTGATAAGCGATTTTCACTGCAAACTTTTACAAAAACTCATGAAGTGCTTAATTTCGTAAACAAATCGTTAAAGTTAACCGTTTGTAGTCAAACGGGCTCTGAATACATTGTCTTGTACCTTGTTAGCAGGTATTTTTCGAAAACAAGCAATGTTTTAATGTTTTTAAAATTGGCTCTAAACAAAACAGGATCACGACTGTATCCCCAAGGCACGGTAGACATTTACTCAGATCACTTAGAATGTACTATAAGATAATATCTTTTATTTACAGAAACTAAGCTACTACATATTTACATATATATACAAAATACAACAGGATTAGTCAAGCTATCTAAGGATCGTTAGAAACGATCTATAGATAGATCAACTGATCCAGGTAAATATAAGATTAATTAATGTAAAAAACTTTACTTTACAAAGGAGCGTACAGTTGTACACAAAAGGTTTTTGAAGTGAAAACTTAGGCGTGATGGGCATTTTTTAAGATGGGAGTAAACCATTGAACTCGCGACACTGTTACCGTTACGGACACCTCTGTTTGAGATGGGAAAAAACCATCTTCGATGCATTCGCCACCGTGATAGTTTGCACAAAAAGTTACGAAAACGTCCCAATAATATAACCTTAAAAATATCATACACTCGGTACCGCAACTTCTTAAATAACCTTCTTAAAAGACTAAAACGACAGCACGAACAAACAGAATTCTACAAAGCAAATAAAAATCCAAAACAAACCTGGAACCTCATTAAAACCATCATACATGCTCAAAAAAAGACACCGCCACCGCGCGATCTCCTTAATCTAGAAGCTGACCCAAATAAGTCGGTGAATATCATTAATAACTTTTTCGCGAACGTTGGACGCAATCTTGCTGACAAAATAAAAATAAACTCCACCTCACTGCTATCCTCCATCTCTCATAATCATAACATTCATGGGAACTCCTTCGCTCTATATCCAACTGATAGAGCGGAAGTCGAAAACGTGATTTTAAATCTACGTAGCGATTGCGCCATTGGATGGGATGGCATATCTGCAAGAGTTCTCAAACTCTCCAAACTCGCCTTAGTCCCCATTATTACTGACATTTGTAATGCTGCCATATCATGTGGTACTTTTCCTGATATGCTCAAAATAGCAATGGTGCATCCAATTTTTAAGTCAGGAGATAGAGACTGCGTTAACAATTACCGCCCCATATCAGTCCTGACATCCATCTCCAAAGTACTAGAAAAACTACTAAATAAAAGACTAACAAACTACCTTGAAAGCTCCAATATTATCTCTAATAACCAATACGGCTTTAGGAGGGGCAAGTCGACTGAGGATGCGGTAGGGGACCTTGTAAATGAAATAGCCCGGAACTTGGACTGTAAGAATAAGTGCCTGGTTATCTTTTTAGATTTATCTAAAGCCTTCGACACAGTCTCGGTGCCGTTGCTATTGGATAAAATGTCTTGCATTGGAATCAGGGGAGTTGCCTTGGACATCTTCAAAAGCTACTTAACAAACCGCAAACAATTCGTTAAATTAGGAGACTACACCAGTACGCAAACTTCCCTCGAATATGGTGTCCCACAAGGAAGCGTCTTGGGTCCTACCCTCTTCCAAATATACCTCAATGAGCTCTGTGAACTCGGTCTACCAAATTGCAAAATATTCTGCTACGCAGATGACACTGCCCTACTCATACATGGTAGTAACTGGGATGAGACCAAGCAGATTGCGGAACGAACTATGGCAATCGTTGTGAAATGGCTAGAAAACAACCTTCTTACCCTCAACGTTGACAAAACCAAATATATGACTTTCTCCCTTACAACTAGAGGACAACCATCGGAAACAACTTTTAACATAAAAAGTCATAAGTGCATAAATCAGACAAATAATTGTACTTGCCCATACCTAACTAGAACAGACTCCATTAAATATCTAGGAGTATACATTGACCCGCTAATAAATTGGAACCATCACATCGATTGCCTGACATCTCGCATCCGAAAGCTGATCTACATCTTCAAAAATCTTAGGTCTTCTGCTAACCCTCCAACGCTTAAGCTGGTATACTATGCGTTGAGTGAATCTTTACTCAAATACTGCATCTCAGTATGGGGTGGTTCAGCTAAAACAAAAATGCTACAGCTTGAGAGAGCACAAAGAGCTGTACTCAAGGTTATACTAAAAAAACCATTTCGTTACTCAACTACATCACTATACAACGATTATAAAGTACTGTCCGTGAGACAGCTCTTTGTACTACAAACCACCCTGCGCATGCATGCTCTGACTCCCTACAATCCTAACCAACAAAACAAAAAAAGAAGATCAGACCGGGTCTGCAAAATAGTCCCCCATAGAACAGACACCTACAGCCGATTCTTTCCTATCCTAGGTCCACAATTGTACAACAGTATAAATAAAAATATATTTATCTATAGCCTTACAAGACATGAGCTGAAAACTAAACTGACTAGCTGGCTTCTACAATTGGATTACAAAGCGACTGAGCAACTAATAATTTTTGACATTAAATAACTTAATACGATATGTAGGTACCTACATACTTTTCATATCAATTAACCTATTCAAAGCTGAGACCCAAACACACCAAATCACACATTCCACGTACACTTAAAACATACTTCACACTACACAACTTACATGCACACCCGTCTCCCACACACACAATCACACGACACACTTGCACACGCTCTACCCTCACATACACTACACAACTTACACTGGAACATTAAAGCTCTGTTTTTAGTTTTTCTTTTTAAATTTTTAGGTATAACTACGGGATCCAACTACCGTGGATCCAAATGTAAGGCAACAAATGTCGAAATGAAAGTGCACTGAGGGCGTTAACTGACCTCTGAGATACAGTTTTTTAACTAGTTCAGGGGTTGGTGAATACCTAAAGTGTGGAACTTCGTAGTCTGTTGTCTTACATTTACCTAGCTTTAGTATTACTTAGTATAAGTATAAGGTTGTCTGGAAGAAATCGCCTTGAGCGATAAGACCGCCGATTGTAGGACAATACTGTCGAAACTTAGCATGTAACTACTTCATGTAACACTGTGTCCTCAATAAAGTTCTTATTTTTTTTTTTTTTTTTTTTTTTTTATCTATTCAAGTTTTCACTTCTGTCGGCACTCCCGGAGTGCCTATGTTTTACAAAGGTTTTTTTCAACATATTTTTTTTTATAACACTGGACTTTTCACACAGCATCATCTAATCCCAAAGTAAACAGAGCTTATGTTATGGGTACTACTCGTAGATTACTGATAAAATACTTAAATACTTTTTTTTTATTGTAAATACATAGAAACACCCAGACCCGAGACAAATATCTGTAGGTCATACAAACATTTGTCCCGCGGCGGGGATCGAACCCGCAACCTTCTGCGTCGCAGGCGGACCTTCGCCCACTGCGCCACAGAGGTCGTCAAATGTTATTTTAACGTCGGTTTTGTTACAAAAATGCAATGGTGTAGGAAGGTAAAGTGATTTCTGCTCCGATACATAGATAGTTTCATTCTCTTGTTTCCACTTTTCAGGTGATTCGGTACCAGTGTACTGAAATGCAGTAGATCAACTTTAACTGATAGAATAGAATAGAATAGAATAAAGTTTTATTTTCTCCACACCATATACAACAGTTACAATAGGTACTTAAATCTACATAATTGTATGTGGGTGAAAATACGGCTACCCCTCAGCATTTGCTCCAAGAGCTCGAGAGTGTTGGAGCGCTGCTTTTCAGTGGCGCGATACCCGTTGTGGCGCAGCACTTGCTGCGTCACGCGTCTCATCGCATAATTATCTTATTAGTTGATACATGCAAACGCAAACAGGGTCATGACTGTATCTCCAAGATGCGGTAGACATTCTCTCAGATCATTTATATAATAAAAATAAAAATATTTTGAAACAAGATATAGGAGAAAGCAGTAGCATTAATCTGAAAAGACACTAAACTGTAAAGTTTATCGTGTAAAACACCTAAAATAATGTATTTTTGAGACACAACATTACATTTTACCTTGATATATTGATTTTACCCTTTAAATGATAATAATTATCAGCTATGTGTGTCCCACTGCTGGGCAAAGGCCTCCCAGCATCTCTCCCGGCATCTCTCAGTTTGTCAAAAACTGATGGAGCTCGCCCCACCATCTCCGCTTCGGAAAAGGTAACTTTAAAAACAAAACATATTGTAACTCGTTATACTCCAAAGCATTCGCTGTGGCGCCTCAGCTGCGACACTCGCTACGTTTATGTTTATGCAAATGGCGACGACAAGCGATTTAGCCGCTTTATGGCGCGTCACTGGCCAAAGGGACATCTGTGTCGCTGTACTGTGGCACCCTTCGTGAGGCGAAACTAGGATGTTTAATTACTGACTAATTATTGTCGGTATCGGCAATTAAGTCGCTAAGCCATAACCAAGGCCCTAAGATACATACGAACTTTTGGAAAATTAATTATTTTATTAGTATGTACATGTACTGACACTGTGGTGTGGTACATGCACAGTTTATAGGTTAGTAAGGACGTATTGTGATTTGCTAATTATTATTACTATTATTATTATTATTGATTTTATTTGTGAGCTTTTCATTTAAAATGTGTGTGATATGGATCATGGTATCTGAAATAAATGTATTGAAGTTTGAAGTATCATACAACTCATTTGAAGTGATTTAACTAGTACTATTACATAAGTAATATTATATTCAAATTTGGAAATGCTTCCTCTGACTAAGAGAATCATGTGAATTATTGACCATTTTTTTTTATTAGCGAGTCCTGATCAAATTTATTTGATTTTAAGCGACGGTGAATCAACGGGGTTCTGCAATCTAGTTCTTGATACCTATAACTCTGTTTTCTGCGAAACATACCGATAACCAAATATGGTTGTGTATTTTTTTAACAAAAAATAGTAATTTTGTATGAATTACCAAATCTGGCAACGGAGTTTATAGGCCGCCTTAAGTCCTCCCTCGCTTAATAGCCGGTACAATTTAACGGGCCCTCCGAAGCACGGAAGCACTCAGTAGATACTACTATATCACTAGCGGTCTTGTATCCACTTACTGACCGTTCACGTTCTTGACTTCGACGATCTATCAACTTAGCTAGACGAGGAAAGCTACTAAACAAAAATGTATTTCATCTAGTGCCACGAGAAACGTCGTGGACTGCAGACAACATCTGCGCAAAGTCTGTTCGAACCATAGTCTTGATACGAGCACAACATCAAATTACCATTCTTCTACGCGACTGTACCGCAGCAGGTACCAAAACTTAAATGACGTATAAGAGATAGAGAAACGAGCTCCGTGTTTACTCTGTGGGATTTTTGATGGAACTATTTGTGAGCATTTGAAAATATATACCGTTGTCTACCGCCGAAGCGATTTAATGTGTGATCGAATGTTTCTTACTACGTTTTCTGACTTCAAGGGCCAATTTTTCGGTTGTTGGAATATTTGGTCCCAGGCTAGGACCGTGTTTTAACGTTGATCTTATCGACTGAATACAATGTAGCTCGTAGTAAGAAGCATCCGAATATTCATCAAACGAACGAAAAAACGAACGCGAATAACCCCTGGTTTTATTTTTCAAATGAGAATCATAGGAGATGAAATGTGGCAGGTAAATTCTGGAATATTTATAAAATTGATTGAAATTTTACGGTCTAATTTTCTGCTCATTTCAACGTTAAACTTTACGTGCAATAAAAAGCGCATAATAACGTAGAAGTAAACAACGTAGACGCTTTAACGTAAAGTAATTAACCCGATGACACAGTATAGTATTGCTTACAGTAAAACTACTATGTTCATTCTGTCTCACCGGTCTTTTGCATAGAATTCACCTTCCTATCATGCGTGTGGCATTAGCAGATGAAGGCTTCTTTATCAAAGGACATTGGACTTGGATATAATGGCGGGATTACACGCATCGAGTAGACGGGTGAGACAGTGATGTTGCCAGGGTTCTCGGTACAATGTAGACACACCACTGAATGCTCGGCCGAGCACTCCACGATCGCCCAACTAACTCGGCATGGTATCATTTTGCTCTACCGCACATTCACTCGGTAGGTGTGATCCGACCTTTTTAATACTTATCTGTCACCGTTATAGGCATATTTGGATGGTTTAAATTTATATTTTTATGACAAAACGATATCACACTGAATGGCAACTTTTGTACGGTAATAATATAAGCGTTTTAATCTTCCTAGCTAGAGTGACATCTAATAAGGTGTCGTAAAATGAATTCAGGTGTAACAGTTAGTGAAAAAAGTGCGCCTTGAATAATTTTGTTTTGATGATAGAACTGCACCTGCATATTCGAATCTCTACAAATGGTGGCGGAACGAGGATGGCTGGCTATTTATTGCATATTCGGACAAATAGGTTTTTCCTCTGACGCAGTGGGCGAAGGTCCGCCTGCGCAGAAGGTTGCGGGTTCGATCCCCGCAGCGGGACAAATGTTTGTATGACTTACAGATACAGATTTATCTCGGGTCTGAGTGTTTCTATGTATAATATGTATGTATTTACAAACAAATATCAGTTATCTGGTTCCCATAATACAAGCTTTGCTTAGTTTGGGGCTAGATGATGCTGTGTGAAAATGTATAGCATTATTTATTTATCTATTTATTATTTATATACAAAGCACGAAGTTGTACGAGAGGATTTCTTGTACCTACTGGTACTGGTTCGTACGTACCACATGTATACCGTGCCCGTACCGGGAACGAAAGACTTGATCCTGTAATTAAATCTAAAAAGGAACGCCTTGCGGCGGTAAATTATTTGTAACCCATCAAATTCGGTGTCGGGTTACGAAATTGAATTTTTTATTCGACTTTATTTAATTCGACGTGAAAATGTGAAAAAGATTAAAATGTGTTTTACCTATAATAAAATGTACATTTATTTCTACAAGGTTCATAATGAGTTAACTGAAGCATAGTCAGCTCTACAGCATATTGACCAGTGTATGAAAATGCCACTGGCGGTCACCCATCCACTTACAGACCGTTTTGAACGTTGCTTAATTTCGACGATCTATCAAGACCACGAGCGCTTCAATTTATCGGTGACTTATCTCGTCTCTTACATTTTATGAAACACCTATATTTGAGTCTCTAAGGGGCTTATTACAAGAAAATGAGCTGAGTTTAGACCAAGTCTAACTAAAAAACTGTCCCTAGAAAAACGATCTTTAAGTACTCGTACATAGAACGCTCTTTTGTGGTAACAGTTTTGTTTTGACATGTGTCAACATGGGGTTCAACTAAGGTTTTACGTTTATGTAATAAGCAGCTAATTGTTTATGAACTTTTGTTGCTGACAGTTCACCTAAAATCCCGCAAAATTAAACCGTATAAAAAAATTATTTTGATGAAACTCGCCAACTTCAAAGCCTCAACATGTACACCATTAATTAAAAACTGTATTGAGTGGTTCGTTTGTCATTTGGTGCCAAAGGATGTCTTTCAGCGAAGGATGTTGGAGCCATTGGGCACGAGATCTTTAGAACCTTTTTATCCTTTTTAGATTTTTATTGAGGGTGTAAAGTGGAGGACCGTCTTTTAAATGAACTGTGAATAATATGGAATTGGATTTTGGATTCGACTGGGTCATCGGTCATATTTCTCAATGGGTTTGAAGACTTATAAAGGTCAAATAGCTTCGTTTGCTATCGTCTTATTAATTTATGAAATCGTATCAATGTCTTTTTTCTAATTCTTCATGAACTTTTATCGCTGACTGTAATAAAGCTTTTTAAGAGATAGACCATTTACTTATGCTATGTTAAACAATTTTCCAAACATCCAAAGAATCAAATAAATAGCTTGTAAATAACCTTCGTCACTATAAACACTTTGATGAATGTTAATAAGACTTAGGTATTTACTTGAAGTATGCGCCATTTTGTGACGATACTCAGCTTTGCATGAATTATTGAATCCCAATCGGCGACATTAAATTGGAATTCGTGTTCGCCCGATTTGGAATTGTCCTTATTTCTGTATCAATTTCATCCTAAGTACTTTTAAGCTTGTCCATGGTCGCGCAATATTTATGACACTGTTTTGAGATCCGCGGGACTTTTTGAAAAGCTTTCATTTTAAGCTAACTTAATTCAGGAGTTAAGTTCAAAAAATAAAAAAATATTTATGTAATGTTTTATGAAAATCCAGAGAAAAACGATAAAGACTAACCTTTCAATTGATTGTTGTTTCTTGTATAGCTTAGCCCATTTGTGATGTAGCTGCGCTGCGATTGGTGGAACGTCTATTCTCCTTGAAAATCATCATGCAACAATAAAAAAAAAAAATGATAAATTTTGAAGTGATAACTTTATACGGTCAAACGTCTTTTACCACCCAAAAATGAGGCCCTGTCAGTTTGTGTAGTTTAAAATGAAAGACCCTGTATAACATCTAGAAAGAAATCGAAACAGCATCAACTATCTAGGCACGGTAGATATTTCTTAGATCACACTCAAGATCCTTTGACTGTGTAAGAACATTTAGATGACGATATTTCTGTAAGTCCATTGGTGTTTTTGTAAGTAAATCAATATTTGGGAAGATAATTCTCATCTTAATGGCCTATGCTCACTCTTTAGTCATACGTGGCAGATAGCTCATAGTCACTGAATACTAACCCGTTTTCTAACGATGTTTTTTTTTCACCGCTTATATCAAATAAACACGGAACCTTCTTTATAAAATTCGCACAAACTTGCCTCGAAACACGAACAGGGCTTTCCAAGTGCATTTAAAATTCAAATACATTTTTTTCGACAAATCCTCGGCGGCCATTATTAAAATTTACTCCTCCGCTGGCCAATGAGAGACACGAAACATTGTGGAATGGTTTTAATCAACATTGGTTTTCGGTGAATGGAATAAATTAAAAAATTGTTTCATGAACAGCGTCAAACGGAAACATCAGAGATGAAAGCTTCGAAAATATTTGCAGAATTAGGTTAGCAAAAGCTTATGTAACTATTGGTATTTTATAACTGTACTAGCGACCCGCCCCGGCTTCGCACGGGTGCAATGCTGATACTAAATTAAATACGCTACAGAAAAACTATGAACGTTGTATATAAAAACATAGCGGCCCGCTCCGACTTTGCACGGGCATAAATAAGCCCAAAAAAATAGGTTAATTTACGACATCACGTTAGAAACCTCTAAAATTAGCAATGTTGCCTTAGTATATGATGATATAAACCTTCCTCTTGAATCACTCTATCTATTGGAAAAACCCGCATCAAAATCCGTTGCGTAGTTTTAAAGATTTAAGCGCACATAGGGATATAGGGACAGAAAAGGCGACTTTGTTTTATACTATGTAGTGATACTAAGTACAATTAAAATATATTTAATAAACAATAACAATAAAAATATATTTTGATTGCACTTCTTTGTAAAATAAATTGTTCCAGTATTTATAATTCAGTAGCAGTGGGTCATAATGACTTTTACTTATGCACGGTTTCTATATTCAAAGGATAGTCATAGGTAAAAGCTATTAACGGATCGTAAGTTTGACAGCTAAACTAACGTTTGAAAAAATGGATATAGAACCACCACAGAGATACATAGATTTTGGGATACATTAAAAAAAAATCTTTTAATATCCCTAAGTGTGCGGTTAACACTATAAAAATATAATTCTCACCACAGAGTGTCATTTCCATAGAAAATAGTTACCGAAAAATCCGTTTTATTTTTCAAGAAACCGGGCATTAGTCAATCATAATCCAGCACAAGGTACTTATAACTTCCTATTTTTCTACTACGTACTGTTCGTGTCATCGGTCCAGCAGACCCTGATTGCCAGGCGTTCAACGTTTCGATAACTATAGGTACCTACCTACTCGTAATACTACGAAAAAAAACCCCTAAAAATACAAAACAAGACAGTTATAAAATATTAATACAATAATGGTAAACAGTAATAAAATGACGGCTGATTGCCTTCAAAATAAATATCCAGCTGATTCGCATAAAGTCATGTTTTCAGAATAATTTAAAATCGAACAGCGTCGAATGTTTTACAAAGTCCGGTTCTGATTACCGGTTATCCGGAGCTAACCGTTTTTTCCGGAGTTTACCGATTATCCGGAGTTTATTTGCTTTTGGGCAGCGCCGCATTAAATCCCAAATTACGAACTCTGATACCCGTTTTCAGCACTTTAATAAACATTTGTGTTTTTTATGCGAATGAGAGAGGTGATCACGCAGCTATAGTATAAGAATAGTATTATTCATTGTACAAATAGTACAAAAATACAGAAGGGGCAGACCGAGGATAAGCTACATGAGCAAAATGAAGGAGAAGGTAGCTGCAATGTCGTATAAAGGACTGGACCACTGGAAAGTGATACATGGAGAGGGATATTCATCAGTTGTGCCGACAAAGAGTAAATCCTTAAATAAGAAGAAGAAGAAGTAAACAAAAAAAAAAGAAATGAATGTTAAGATGGATGTGTGGGGTAACACGGTTAGATAAGATAAGGAATGAGTATATCAGAGGAAGTTTGAAAGTGGCTCCTATTTCTGAAAAGGTGAGGAGTGCTAGGCTTGGTATCGACACGTTGTGAGGAGGGATGGAAACCATGTTACCCAAAGAGTTATGAATATGAGTGTGGCTGGTTATGCAAGAAGAGGAAGGCTGAAGAAGAAGTGGTTGGATTGTGTGAGAGATGATTATGAATGTAAAAGGAGTCGATGCACAATTGACGAGTGATATGAGTGAGTGGAAGAAGAAGACATGTTGTGCCGACCCACTTAGCGTGGGATAAGGTCCGGGAGATGATTGTATAGTACAGAAATGCAAAGTCCAACAGCTCTTATTCAGCCGCTTGCATAGGAGATGATTGTCTTAGGAGGTAGGTGATTCTATTGGTGTTTAGATACCTAACATACTTTAAAAAAGTAGTAAAAAGTCGGGGAAAAAGTTTTTCTTTGTATCGAAATATTTACGAGTGCCTACCTATGTGACCACGCAAGCGATGTCGCGACGAGCTGGACACCTTCAGCGACTATCAGTGGCAGACCGGAAAGCTAGGCAAAACTCGAAGGGAGGCCTTTGCCCAGCAGTGGGATAGTGGGGGCTAAGAACAACAACAACAACTATGTAGTGGTGGGTCTGCGAGTGTTGATTTCTGGTAGTTTATTGAATGTCTTTTTAGACGACTCGTTGTTATCAGTATTAGGTACTATGGTGTTTAAAGCAAAATGTTGAATGTCGTGGTACATTATTGTTACTTTTCACGAAGTTAATTTGCATACAGTCAGAAAATGTGATTTATGTAATTGATTGTACAGAATGAATCAGTAGCTTGGGGAGCTGCAATTTGTGGGCTAACTGCCTTGAAATATTATCTCCGAAACTGAGTGTTTTTATGTAAACCACCCTTTTTACATATCGAAGGGCGTCGACGGGCTTGCGACCTGTCACGTATGATACTTTCTGCTGAATTCGGGCATGTGCCAAATATTATGTATTTGGATTTGTTCCTACCTATTTACCTCCACCTTCATAGATTCTGGAATACACAAGAAAAGTATTTTAAAATACGTTAGTGACTTTTATCCCGCGTACCTAATAGTACCTATCTATCAACCTACTAGAGCCGTGTTGGTCGAATGGGGTTGTGCCTCGACTTTCAATCCGAAGGTCGTGGGTTCGAATCCCGGCCGTGCATCACTGGATTTTTCGTTTCGAAAAATGTACATGCGCTTTAACTCGAGCTCAAAACGGTGAAGGAAAACATCGTGAGGAAACCCGCAGCTTAGTCAGCTCCACACGTATTGACGTCGTCTTTCCTGTGGGCCAGGCTGATTAAGCTGAGAGGATGGTTTAGGTGCTGGGCAAGCCTATTCCATCTCAAACAATGTCCCAGGCACTACAGCGTCCCGTTAAGTGTAGGCATAGGTTGCCTCCTGACTCTGTATAAATCATCTAATATAGATGTAAAGGCCTAAGTTTATCAACCTACATTTGACTAAAGTGTCGCTTAAACGAACTTACCTGTTTCAACTCAGACCGTCAAACCGGCTAATTTCATTCTAACTAATCGATGGTTTTGGTAATTTAATTAGGGTTTAACTGCGCCCGGAATAGTTAATTTAACCCGCACGGAGAGGGTTAAATTAAACATCAATCAAATACATCGTTTATTGAGTGTTGTTTACTTATTTATTGGTTTAGCGTTTGCAAGACCTATTTAAGTATAAGGTTTGTTGTTTTTTAAAACTATGCATCAATAGACTTTTATATGCGTTTGTGTAGGAACGCATTTACAATTGTTCTAAATAATGGGCATGTGCCAAATTAATTGGATCAATGCTTAAGGTTGTATGGTAATTATGGTTTTTTGATCCAGGTTTATTCGGCCGGTATGTAAAAGTAGCCAATAAAAAAATATTTTAGTAAAATTGAACATACTCAAGGGTTCTGTCAGAATAGAAAGGTGATTAATAAAAGTTGGATCAATAAAAAAAAAATCATAAAGATGACACTAATCGATATTTAATTACTAGTTTTCTAAGAGATTTCTACTTCAAATCAAGTGAAATTATAACTTTAAATTTTAATAATAAATCCTATCTTTTCATATCTTTTTATATCAAAAGATAGGATTTAACATTTACTAGCTGACCCGCGCGCGCCTTCGTCTGCGCATTGTTTCGTCAACGATCTTTGGAACTGCCTTGCACAACCCCTAATGGGAGTTTTTCAATTTATACCGAGTTTAGAGTGAATCGGATCAAATAAAATGTTCCATATAAACTGGACCACCCTGTATATAATGTTTCTGTCATAAGAACCTTCTCCTGACAATAACAACGAAACAAAAAAAATTAGTGAAAACGGTCCAGCCGTTCACGCGTGATGGCGTGACCAAGGGATATGGGGATTCATCCATACTAATATTATAAATGTGAAAGTAACTCTGTCTGTCTGTCTGTCTGTTTGTCTGTTTGTTACGCTTTCACGCCCAAACCGCTGAACAGAGTAATGAAATTTGTCATAGTTAAAGGTTGTATCCCAGGGAAGGACATAGGCTACCTTTTATCCCGAAAAAATGAAAAAATCCCGGGGGACCGCGGGTCACACCGTGGAAGCGCAGCAATTTTTTTTATATACTCGTAGTTTCTACGAGTCAATATCAGAAAATATTTTGTAATTTCATTATTATTAAAACTCGGTGAAGAAAAATCTGAGAGAATGTCTACCGCACTTTGGAGCTAGTCCCTGATCTTATTTCTGTTATTTAGTTTTTAATGAAGACATCCAAAAGTCGCATAACCCAGTTGGCAAAGCTACACCAACCGATTAAATATAAACAAGTAGATAGCGAGTAAAATGAGAATTTAATAACGTCCTCTAACTGTTGGATTTGCATAGAAACGGTCCAAACGACCCACCGGATTAATACAACTTTGTAGTTTTTCCACGATACCGGGTAACTGGGGATTAAATAGAATTATCCTCTGTTTTATTGGTGCCATTGAGTCGTTTAGACACTTTTATAAAAAAAAAAAAAACTGTTTTAGGTAACGACCAATTCTGATAATTGAGTTAAAACGATCTGTTGTTTGCTAATTTTGTGTTATTTGAAATTTATGAAGAACAGAATGTAGAATAGAATATAGAATAGAATCACCTAGTTTTAATACGTTTCAAAGTGATCCCAGCGATCCTACTGAATAAATGCTTTTTGACTTTGACTTTGAATAGAATATTGCTTTTATTGCACACCATGAAATAAACAATAAAAAACATAAAACAGACTTAGTTCAAACAATGTGTAGCAATGGGCGACCTTATCGCTAAAAGCGATCTCTTCCAGGTAACCTTTGGATGGACAGGATAATAATTAACCGATGAGGACGGAGGCATACATAACTAAATAATTTAAAATGAATGAGTACCTAAACTAATTAGATATAACTATATAATTAGAAAGTATTCTAGCCATATACTGTTTTACACCCAACATTCATATATAAATTCGTTATGACCCCACACTAGGATCCTTTAAAAATGTAGTAACGTCCTGTGAGATGTTTTAATTAGAAGCCTTAAATTATGTAGTTTCTGTGAGTAATTTTGTATATAATTTAATTTAACTACCTTGTTCAGAGGACAGCAAAGCAGATGTCCCGTGGCGTCAGTATTTCAGTACGCGGTTGCTTTATTGCATTACCGCTGCACTAGAGCTAAGAATGCGAGGTGCGACAAAATGTACTTCAAAGGCTAGCATTACTTTGAAAAAAAAAAACCTTTCATGATCAATTTTATATCTTTATAGAATGTTGGGTGATTTGATTTAGTTCTGACTACCCCTTTTAGAAATATGTCAACATATTTGCATTTTCTGGGGGCATGAAAGTGCCCGCCAAGAGACAAAAGAAGCGAGGCACTACCACCCGTTTCTCGAAGCGTTTTTACGTAGCTATCTTTATAAAACATTTTTCAAAACGAAAAATTAATTAAGTCCAACACTGCGATTCATACTACAGCGGAACGCATTTGCGACGAAACTGGAATTTGTCCAAAAGAGACGTTACCTGCACTGCGATTGGTTGCGATCGGTTGAACTGTTTCGTCTCAAATACGTTCCGCTGAAGTACCTTTGAATCGCTTTGCAGGATTCAAAGTAGCTCTTCAAAGTTTAGAGTACTCTGAAAACTGGTGCTAACAAACCGGAAAATAACTTACATACAGCCACGTAGAACACGTAGACACAGTAGGCAACGGGTGATTAAGTTTGTGCTGCATAACAATGCGAAATGAATTAGATCTGTGGTATGGGACATACGTTTTCTACTAAAACTTTGGGAGTTTGCGTAATTTCAACTGTATTTTACGCCACACGTAAAATTATAATAATATAATAATAATGTTGGACATTTTCACACAGCATCATCTAGCCCCAAACTAAGCAAAGCTTGTACTATGGGAACCAGATAACTGATATACTACATATATACTTTTTTGTTTGTAAATACATACATATTATACATAGAAACACCCAGACCCGAGACAAATATCTGTAGGTCATACAAACATTTGTCCCGCGGCGGGGATCGAACCCGCAACCTTCTGCGTCGCAGGCGGACCTTCGCCCACTGCGCCACAGAGGTCGTCAATCAAATTGTGCTAAAATTTTGTGTGATAGTCATACGGTCATGTTGGTCGAATGGGGTTGTGCCTCGACTTTCAATTTGATGGTCGTGGGTTCAAATCCCGGCCGTGCATCAATGGATTTTTCGTTTCATAAAATTTATATGCGCTATAACACGAGCTCTTAGTGAAGGTAACATCGTGAGGAAACCCGCTTAGTCAGCTCCACACGTATTGACGTCGTCTTTCCTGTGGGACAGGCTGATTAAGCTAAGAGGATGGTTTAGGTGCTGGGCAAGCCTATTCCATCTTAAACAATGTCCCAGGCACTACAGCGTCCCGTTAAGTGTAGGCATAGGTTGCCTCCTGACGCTGTATAAATCATCTAATATACTCGTAGATGTATAGGCCTAAGTCACACGGTCATCGTCACAAGTTGTCTCTCTTCTAGCCCTTATCCCACTAAGTGGAGTCGGCACAACAGCGACAAGTTCAAGATTTTCTACGTTTTAGCATTTGATGATGATGATGACATCCCAGCCGCTTTCGGCCATGGCGACTGATTTCTTCTGGACAGGCATATGTTAAGGCGTCATTGATCTGCCCTTTGGTGCGCTCTTTCGTGACTTAAGTACCCTATTTTATTAGAGAAGGTACGTTGCGCACTTGGGGCATGTAAGTACCCCGCTAATGTAATGTTACGAAATGGCCACAGGTGTTCTGGCTTTTAACTCATCTCGTTTTCTGTCCAGAGCAAGGCGCTCTTCCTCATACTCGTTCGCATGGACGTGGATGGTCCGTCTCCACTCTGTACGCTGAGCTGCATTCTCCTCCCACTTAGATGGCTCAATGTTCAATATCTTTGGAGCTCATCAACATATGTCGCTGACTGTACTAACACGTCAATCAGACGGAGTTTTTAGGGTTCCATAACTTAAATAAATAGTAAGCATTTATCAGACTGGTTTTAAAAAGAGACAATTCCATTTACAAAGCAAATACCCTTTTATGTTCAATTGTGAAATTAATTCTCTCAATGTTACTTTAGAATGCTTTGTACGCAAAACCAATAGCAAAGGGCTTTAATAAAATGTTATTTTTAGAGACACCATACTAAGGAGTGATTGTGTTCATAGCCTGAAGCGGTTTACACATGCTACATTGAATTTATATCAGTCTGAAAACCAGCGCTCCAACACTCTCGAGCTGCTGGAGCAAATGCTGAGGGGTAGCCGTATTTTCACCCACATACATTATGTAGATTTAAGTACTTATTGTAACTGTTGTATATGATGTGGAGAAAATAAAACTTTATTCCATTCTATTCTATTCTTTCACCTCTAACATTAATAACCTACACCACCTACATTACAAGTAGATGCAAAAAGCCATTATTGGACACTGGATCTTCGTAATTTTTTGGAAAATGACATTAAAATGTTTTTAAAATGATGGAAACAAATAAACTTGGATAGGTTAAATAAATATACATATATTATCATTACAATTACAATATTCTTTTATGATTTTGGTAGATTTCTAATAACATCATCTGCCTTATCTGATCGCACATTTGGCCGCGCCGTACTTGCCGCAGTCTATACTAATATTATAAATGTGAAAGTAACTCTGTCTGTCTGTCTGTCTGTCTGTCTGTTTGTTACGCTTTCACGCTCAAACCGCTGAACAGATAAAGCTGAAATTTGGTGTAGTTAAAGGTTGTATAACAGGGAAGGACATAGGCTACTTTTTATTGGGTAACACCGCGGGAGCGAAGCTAGTTTTTCTATAAAAAAAATGCTGATGACGTCAGAAAATGCGGCTGGCTTCTGACGTCTCAGCATTTCTTCTATTGAATTGACAGTTCGGCGCGGATAGGTCTGCGACCACCTGTTTGGTGCCTCATCAGTGTCAAAATTTTGGTGTATTTGGCCCATTGTGCTTTACTAACTAAAAACCCCTTCAAGTTATTCCCGCTACATCTCTCCACCCAACCCGCAGCCCCGTGCTCCTGTGAATTCAAACGACGTGTTAAAACAACAAATTCTTTTAAGAGAAAGTACGTTAACCAGGCTACTTCATACTCAATCGAGGTCTTTGTGTCCTAATAGTATTGAGTTTAGAATTAGTTTGTTATTTTGCGACCCGAAGGTAGCTACGGTTGTTGTATGAAACATTCTGACAAAGGAGGTTTTTATTTATTAGACTAGTAAAATCGTAGTTTGCTACCATGGACGACTTAGGTACGGACACTTTGTCGAATCCTCGATTGTTGAAGCTTGACGTTGAACTTGTTGCACTTCAATTTGACTCATTTGCTAAGAGGAATTTTTCTTTTTAGAGAAATACTTATATGAGAAAAGCACAGGACCGTTAAGAGATTAGCCTAGCAGTAAAAATTTTTACTTTATCATCATTTGAGCTCCCAGCTGATGATAAATGAAGTCGAGATAAGACATTCAAACTTGAGCGTTAAATGTGCCATAGATAAGTAAAGTATGCACTAGAATCTTAGGTATATTGACTGACAATAAAGATTACCTTCTATTAAAAATCTTAAATGTCAGAGCCCAATGTAGTTCTCCCCTATAGTCCCATTTTATACTTTTTTACGGTGTGGTAATGTAAGTTTGTTTACCTTTACGATATAGCTATCTTTTTACTTTCGGTAAACATGTTTACAGAAGAATATCTAATGTAAGTAAAATCGTAAAAAAAATCGTATCGTTTATATAGGGTCTTTCATTTAAAACTACAGAAAGACAGGGTCTCATTTTTGGGTTGTAAATAGACGTTTGACCGTATCAATTTAAATCCTAAGCCCATTTAAGTTTTCACTTCATTTATCATTTTTAGATTTTTTTGAATTGTTGCATAATGATTTTCAAGGAGAACAGACGTTCCACCAACCGCAGCGCAGCTACATCACGAATGGGCTAAGTTATACAAGAAGCAACAATCAATTGAAAGGATAGTCTTTATCGATTTTCTCGGGCATTTCATAACAAAACAAAAAAAATCATACATATTTTTTTATTTTTTTTAACCCAATACCTGAATTAAGTTAGTATAAAATGAAAGACCCTATATAGTTTTTTCAAACCTAAAGACTTAGAAAGAAATTAGACATAATATAGGAATGGTTCAGATAAATAAAGAGACGATTTACGATATTTTAGGCACGAATTGGCTAGTTAAAATGATAATAAGCTTAAACCGTGATTACTATTCACCAACAGATGGCGTTGAAACCAATCTACGTTTCCCGCCAATCCTTGATTGCGACCAAACAAGAAGATCTCCGGGGAATCCTCAAATTGCTTGCACGTACTCTTTAGTTTAAATCTTACTTAAACACGAGGTTTACAGAAAATGTACCAACTTGGACCAGGCTTAAAGGTATTACTAATAAATAAATAAATAATGCTGGACATTTTCACACAGCATCATCTAGCCCCAAACTAAGCAAAGCTTGTAAGTACTATGGGAACCAGATAGCTGATATACTACTTATATACTTTTTGTTTGTAAATACATATTATATTATACATAGAAACACCCAGACCCGAGACAAATATCTGTAGGTCATACAAACATTTGTCCCGCGGCGGAGATCGAACCCGCAACCTTGCCCTGCGTCGCAGGTGAACCTTCTTACTGCGTCACAGAGGTCGTCTCATAATAATAATGGTGAAAATCAATCACTTGAGACACCTTGAAGATCTGGGTATCGTAATAGGAAGTCCAAACGAAAAATGTACCTACCATGAGCATGAACCTCAACCTCAACAAAACAAGGTGTAGACTAAATTTTTTGTTGAGTGAGAGCCCACCTTTTACATTAACACTGGTACACATTACACAATCGACAAGACTAAAATAAGAAAAAAATTAAAAGATTATTTTTTTGAGATGATTTTAAACTTAGGCGAACCTTCTTGGATCAAATTGGCGACATTTCGGAGAAGGGCCAGGTCAAAAGTACGATACGACTTAGGCACTAGGGTGGATCGACAATGTATGAAAAAATTTTTTTTTTCGACAATCGTTTGCTAATAGTGGGGGAAAGTTGTATTATAGTAAGCATAGAAACTGTGTTTTTTTTCAGATTTTTAAAGTAACATCTAATGCTGCCGCATTGAAGATGAAAAAAATTTTTTTACTGAAAATTTGCCTTACTCTCTAACATTGAAATTGTTATTTTGAATATGATATTTTTATAAATGTTGTTATAAAATACAAATATAAACTGTATATTTAAGTAATTAATCAAAAAAATAGATAAAACATCCATGAAAATACTAAAACTACAGAGCTAAGTTTGACCTAAAATCTCTCTTTTTCTCAAACTTGGCCATGGCTTTGCGAGATTCTTATTTTGTTTGAATCAAGCTTTTTCTAGCTTTTGATGTGCAGTCAGAACATAGAGCTTTTATTACAATTAGTAAAAACTCATTCAACAGCTTGTATGTGGCAAGGTAGACTTGAAAAAGACCTTTAATAAACATTTAGCTAATAATTTTCGGACGTACGCCGCTCATCCGTTATCGAAGTTTTTCAGGATGAGCGAAGTAGCTATTCCTCTGGATTAATGGTCTACTATCTTCTTTAGATTTGGTGGGAGGTATTTAGAGTTTAATAATTGCTGAAACAGAGATGTTGGGCCAATTATTACACGAAGAGTGTTTTTTATAGGAACCACGGCTCGGTGCGTAAAGTTTTAAATATCTCCGTGAAAATGTAAAATCGTAATACCTATAGGAATAGCATAGTGCTACCATGCATGTGACAGCCTTTCAGGAGATATATTACTTTGCTAAATCGTCTGCAACATAGCTAATCGCAGAAAAAAATATTCTGTGTAAAAAAATTGATCAGCACTAAACACAGATCATCTGTATTTTCAAGCAAGGCATCACTTATACTCTGAAAGGATTTATAATAATAAAGATTTATTTAATAATAGCAGCTTCTAGTTTTAAAGTGCTTTGCCCATCATTTCCACGTAAGATTGTGGTCCTAAAGTTAAACCATCATGGTAAAGGGACAAAGGGGCAACTCGTTCATAGTAACAGGCAATTATCCCCTGCATTGGTCTTCCAGTTCGTTTTTCAAGCAACCGAATGATGCCACCGCCGCATTAAGTTCGTTCTTCGTTAGTTCCATCACATTCTATGACTATAGGCTGCTTTTTGACGATATTTTTATAATAGAGATCTGACTGACAACTTTCTCTAATAACTTAGCAGTATCTGCCATTATGCGGTGGTTTATGACCCAAATAGACAGATCCAGGCTCTTCTATTATTGAAATGTGATCCTCCATCATAATCTACTGGTAGTTCCGTTTATTCTTTTTTGGTATTTGCATCGTCCTGACTTCTTTTCTGTCAAAGAACAATAGTGCGAACAAGTTCGAAATATGCGTCTTTGGGAACATTTTCACGAGTTTTCTCTTCCCACTTTGTATCGATGAATTACGGATATGTTTGACTTCTGCGGTGAAAACTTAAGTTCTAATTCATTGTTCTACTCAAGAACTAGAGAACAGTGTACTTAAAAACAAATTAAACTTAAAATGCGATGATCATAGATGCTCTACAAAATTATGAAAAATTACCTATATTGCAAAAGTTCAATGACCTTGCGGCGGCACTTACCCTTTCTTGATCCTAATAATATTTTGCACACTTTATTTTGAGCCCATAAGACACCCTTTTTTTGCTATTAGCAAACGATTTTCAAAAAAAGTGAATTTCGATCCACCCTATTAGGCACCTTCAAGAAAAGAGCCTATTCCTACCTCAAAGGCCGGCAACGCATCTGCAGTGCTTCTTGATGCTGCAGTTGTCTGTGGGCGGTGGTAATCACTTACCATCAGGTGTGCCACATGCTCGTTTGCCCCCTCTTCCATAAAAAAAAAAAAAAAAAAAAAAAAGTACCCTAAACCGGCGAGCACGTATGAAGAATGTAATGAGAGTGAATGAGGCAAAAGTTGTGTGTTAGGATCGTAGCAAGTGGAGAACTGTGGTCTCTGCCTACCCCTTCGGGAAAGAGTGATTTTATGTATGTATGTTTAAACTGTTTTTACAGCCAATTCAAAAATTCAATTATGGCCTATCATGGTTTTCATAACAGACTTTGTAAGGTTTATATTTTTGATTTAGATGTAATATTTAAGTTTGCCGGCTTACAGAAATTTATGTAGTTGTGAACCTTAATTAGTCTAAGATGAAATTAAACAATCGTTTCCCTTGTATTACAGTTTATTTGAAACTTACTTCTTATACTTGTATTATATATAAATGTAATTAATTTTACTTTAGATAAGTACCTTGATATGGTTAGAAATGATAATAGCAAGTGATCAACTTCTGTACTATTCTCAAAGGAAACGGAAACAAGAAACAGGGACTTCGTGTTAATGGTTCGCGTGGTGAGATTATCGTTACTTGTAAATTTCTTTAAAATAGACTCAGTCTGAAGGACAAAAGATTGACTCGAATCGATGAGACTGGCCCCTGGGAATCCAGCTCCTATGACCGATGGTCACCGTCGTCAAGATGAAAAGAAGAAATACCTGGACTCGTTGTTACCCAGACAACCGATGCTAACTTCTATGTGTCGATGGGACATCCAAGGGTATCTTCTTCAGCCGGACAGTCTCGACCAGGATGAGCTCTCGATCAACCACAACAAGCTGGAAGAACGGATCATGCAAGTAGATATTCCAGAAGGAAATATCCCAAGTTAATGTATGATTCTAAAGATTAATCTATAAAGATTCCAAAATTCTAATGATCCTAAAAATTGATCTATGAAAATTTTATTATGTTATTTTTGATCTACGAAAATTTTGATTTATAAAAATTTAATTTATAAAAAATTCCCGCATCTGAAAAAGAACATCTTACGTAAAAATCTATTCAACTTTGTGCGAAGTAGAAAATATGGACAGATGCAATTTTATTATTTACCAGAGGATTCGCGATCCAAACATCTGACGCACAAACCCACACCGCCGCCGAAATTACTCCAAGTTGCTGGAACAACAATGATACGACATGAGGCTCATCAAATACCAATCTCATACAAGAAATCTTTATACAAAGCAAATCTTCTTACCTCATGTTGTTTTTTTAAATTGAGGATTATTTCAATCCATTAAAGGATGTCTTAGACATCACCTGCTTAGCAGCACGCCTGTTTTTCACAAATAAATCAGAGCCGCCATGACCTCTGCTCATTTCAAGTAGCGATGTGTATATCCGGAGTGATTAGTTCAATTGGACTACTTCTTTTGCGTATAGTTCATCTATCTCTAGTTCAATTTAAATCCAATCATATCTTCTTATCCGTCTTCTTATCCGTAGCTCAGAGCGAGATTGATAGAAAGAAGCAGACACAGACAAGAGACAAGATAGGTGATATGTGATATATTCCAATCTTATCAATCCGTCTTCTTATCCGTCGTTCAGAGCGAGATTGATAGAAAGAAGCAGACACAGACAAGAGACAAGATGATATTATTCCAATCTTATAAATCTTATAGTTCAGTAGTTCAGTCTGAGCGAGAATGATAGAAGTATTCTTATCAATCTAGTTCCGTAGTTCAGCGAGCGAGTCGAACGAATTAGGGATGATCGATACTAGATGTTAACATCGATATTAGAAAAAATCGATGTTAACATCGAACTGTCCATTATATTTATGAAATGTGTTTATTGCTGTAGAAATAACAAAAGTTAAAGAAAAAAAATTATGTATGTTTTAATTAATGTATTTTTTGGGCACACTCTGTAAAATGAGAGATGTGACACTAGGGTCGGCCTAGATGCTGATGGCCTTAGGGGCCTCGGTCAGCTTTACTGGACTTTGGTGTGTGCTGAAGGCTACGGCCGAAAGACTGAACTACTGAACTAAAAGATAGATATACTTCCCAGCGGTGAAAAGATATGTATATATCTTTTCAATTAGGAGATATGTTTTGCACATGGCTAATTTCAAGCTCTCAGAAAGGACCCTAGTCAAATGCTTGACAGCTAACCTGACCTCAACGCGTTCCGATACACCTGAATGATGACAGACTAGAATATATCTAAAAACCCAATTTGTTACGAAATTACAAAACTATATTTTTTCAAACCCTATAAAAATCAGGAATTTATTTATGTAATTTACTCCACTACTTTATTCAGACAAAATATCGATGTAAATCGATCAATATCCGAACGACGTTGTCTTAGTTTCAGAGAGCACCAAAAGATGGCGTTACTAGTTCTGAAATGCAAAGTTTGACTATAATTTTCGTGAATGAAAAATTACAACGTTACAACTTTCACACTTTCAGTAGCTATCTACTGTCAGAGATTCTCTCATAAAAAGGCTACTAAGTGAATAAAAATAACTAGTACTGAAACAAATGGGAAATAAAACTATTGCCTTTCAAAGCGCTATGAAAGCTTGGAATGAACTTAACAAATAACAATATTTTCAATTTAAAATAACTCGGCTCTGTTTCTTCCGGGCAACATCAAAGAACAACGGAAGTATTTGTTTTGTTGTTTTATTCTTAATTGGACGAGTTTCAATTGCTTTATTAAGGACGAAACACTAACACGAGATAAAGCAATCTTCTTCTTCTTATCGTGTCATCAGTTCGGTCGAACCAGTGTGGTGAAAGGATTTTAAGTGCCCCTCAATGAGGCTCCTTTCGTGCACTTGACACATGTTTCCGAACTTTGTAGGATCTACGACATGCCAGTTTCCTCACGGTGTTTTTCTTCACCGTTTGAGAGTACTGGCATAGTGCACAATGTGCACATAAGTTTTCGACAAAAGTCATTGGTGCACGACCTGGATTGAACCTTCGACCTTACGATTGGAAGGCGGGGCCATTACCACTAGACTACCAGTGCTCTGCAATAAAGCAATTTATCACACTGTAAATGATTCTCAATCAAAAATCTTTGAAACGTTGAGACCCAGAAAAAGGCCATGTCTTTAAAACCTCGCAGAGGTTACGAGAAACACGCAAGAGGTTAAAGCGTGGGTCAAAATGGCACAACAATATACTACTAATCGCATTATTAGAGGCTCTTGAAAGAAGAGTGCATGCGACAGAGATGCGAATGTTGAGATGGATGTGCGGTGTGACGCGAATGGATAAGGTGAGGAATGAATATATTAGAGGAAGTCTGAAAGTAGCGCCGGTGACTGAAAAGTTGAAGAGCAATAGGTTAGCGTGGTATGGGCATGTAATGCGGAGGGATGAAAGTCACGTAACTAAAAGGGTGATGGAAATGAATGTGGATGGATATGTGAGTAGAGGTAGACCAAAGAAAAGATGGATGGATTTGTGAAAGAAGATATGGGTAAGAAAGGAGTGGATACGGAGAAGACGAGTGATAGGGGAGAGTGGAAGAAGAGAACATGTTGTGCCGACCCCGCATAAGCGGGATAAGGGCAGGAAAATGATGATGGCATAATTAGAGGCTCTTGTCCACATGGGAAACATAATGCATCAATCGTAAATTATTACGATTATTATAACAAAATCATAATTTTCCTGCCCTAGTCCATAATGATTGTACTCGTATATTATTTGGCTTTTTACATGAAGCCAAATATATTGATTTAAAGATTTCACCAACAATAAGATAAAAGTCATTGGAAATTCTTCCCGCTCAGAACAGTCGTAAGACGATTCTTTTAATTGGCGCACGTCTCGGGGAATCGGCCCAATTTAAAGTTTTTCCATTTGCCCCAACATGCTCTCGATAACTGGCGGTTCAGATTAGAGCTGCACTATTTCTATCTTTTAATCATTGTATTTTTACACATTAGTGCACCCTGCCGTGCTACCTGCAGTGGCGTAGCTAAGTAGCCAAGGGCCCTGGTGCAAAATAAACTAGGGCCCTAACTGAACGGTTTAGGTTTTATCAAGTCAAAATATGCAGGGTGTGGCAAAATGTAAAACGTATTTAGATTTTTTGTAAAAACTTGAACCTGATGGGAAATAGCGTCGATTGACACCAACAAATATTTTTGACAAATGTCATTTTCTGGGCTGACTGTAGGTACCAATTTTTTTTCAAAAATCTGAAAATGCAATTGTTTTATTTTCAAAATAATCATACGTACCTATAGTTTCTTAAGAACAAAACCTTCTGGATTCAGAGTCCCTTTGTGGAGCCACACCAACTGTGATTTCTTGGGAATACTTCACTTTTTTTTAAATTAGCCTACTACTTCAGAGTATGACTCCAACATACCTACTCGTCACAAACTATCTACTATTCAAGTGTAGGGATACATCCACATGCCTATAGCTGGCATGCAAGTTACTGTTGAGTGTGCTGTTTTGCAGCCCCCCGCGACCTCTCCCTCATTTTGCATGCCAGATATAAGCTTGCCAGTTAGTGTATTGTATATGTTGCAGCCAACTGGTTTAATCAGCCGTTCAATTAAACGCCTAGGCATTTGACTAAACGACGCCGTTCACCGACTAAAAACTGACGTGTGGCCGGCCTCCATGCATGTCAAGGGGCTCCGGGATCTCCTACGGAACACACCGGTGCCCCTCTCGCATTTTGCCTAAGCACTGTCCCGGGAATGACACCCACAGCCACGCCCGGCACCCTCGCTGTGAGGCATGTGTACCTACCCCTACCTCAAAACTGTTGTGACAGAATCTGCATCTGTCAGACATTTCTGATACTGATTGTGATAAGCATAATTCCAAGTCTCATCCCCTTGCCCCATTAATACATCGATAAGCTCAGTGACATACATGAACAATACAGTATCCATCATCCCATCGAAAATTCCCACTGACAACGCGAGCATTGCGCGCAAATTACACCGTACGATAATATCGTCCCTTAACGAGCTGTCATTGTACAGTGAAGATTGATTGTACGCGGGTTATGATGAATGAACTCAGATTGTGATGCATGGCTATGTCTGATGGGCTTCAAAATAAGCTTTTGGGTCTGATTTGCCTAATAAACATATTAGATATCGTCGTTCTATTGCGCGTATAGCAGTGTTGCAGAGAGATTGACAATATCTACTGAGAGCATATCCAGTAAGTAACTACCTATGTTCTTATGGGTGAGTGGCCAACACTGGTGACAAAGCCCTGCGAAGTACGAAAGTGTTCAGTTGATAATGGCAATATCGATCATCACTTTTGTGACCGCACAAAATGGTGCTTACCTTTGACGATCAAGAAATTGCTGAGCAATATTTCTTTGCTCTATCTCTTTCAATATAATTATAGCTCACTATCTCTGCACTCCGCACCACGTAGGTACCAATCGCATAAAATACTACCTAGTAAAGCATACACCAACACATACCGTCTTATTACAAGAAAATGAGCCGAGTTTAGACTAAGACTAACTAAGAAACTGTCCCTAGAAATACGATCTTTAAATACTCGTGCATAGAACGATTTTTTGTGGTAACAGTTTGACATGTGTCAACGTGGGTGCAACTAAGGTTTAACGTTTTTGTAATAAGCAGCCTATAGTTTAGCATACACCAACTAGGAAGAGTAAACCTTGACTGCGTTGCGTCTAATTTAGCAAAACTACAGTTCAAAAGTCCAACGAGATTCTGTGAAGGTTCCATTACCAATCCAACACTGATCGTAGCTGAGATAGAAAAGCTTGTCCTG
The DNA here is from genome assembly GCA_951394285.1 of Epirrhoe tristata. NCBI lineage: Eukaryota > Metazoa > Arthropoda > Insecta > Lepidoptera > Geometridae > Epirrhoe > Epirrhoe tristata. The sequence continues at coordinate 567,138 of OX596153.1, forward strand.
TCTTGTTTAGTTTTATTTATTCTTCTGGGAAAGTGTTCAGAGTTTTTTGAGCGAAACTTCTCACTGATCTATATTTTTTGTGTTTGCAAAGGTTGGAAGTAGAATCACCTATGTGTTTAAGATTAGACCCTAATGAAGAAGCCTATTTTCTTCAACTTGGAGCTGCTTATTATAAAAACGTAAAACCTTAGTTGAACCCCATGTTGACACATGTCAAAACAAAACTGTCACCACTAAAAAGCGTTCTATGTACGAGTATTTAATGATCGTTTTTCTAGGGACAGTTTTTTAATTAGACTTGGTCTAAACTCGGCTCATTTTCTTGTAATAAGCCCCATGTTTACGAGTTGATGGCTACTGGCACCAAATATATCTCAGAAAACGTGTCCATTATGATAAGAAAAACTCTACTTATTTTGTTATAGAACTAGTCTAGCTGTACTGATTACACTGTGTACGAAAACTCTGGCAGCAACGCGGTCTCAACTCGCTAACAGTGTTACCAACTCACTAAAGAGCGTGTAACGTGTGACCGAGACGACGTCTCCCAAGCCGCGAACTCGGGACTAATTCGATTTTCGAACGCTCGTTTCTAACCGCAAGTTTGTTATACTTTCAGCCAGCATTATAAAGTCTAATACCTGGGTTCTGAATTCAAATTTTCCATTGTTTTTTTTTGTAGCCGGCCAGTGATTTTTGTTTTCTTCTGTCTCTTTATGTACAAACTGCTTGGTTTAGAAAATCTAGAAAATAAATATATATAAAAAAAGAAGAATCTAGAAAATCTACACGTAGTTCTAGCTGCGTTATCTCAAGAATAACTTAGGCCTTTACATCTTTGAAGATGATTCATACAGCGTCAGGATGCAACCTATGCCTACACTTTACGAGACGCTGTAGTGCCTGGGACATTGTTTGAGATGGAATAGGCTTGCCTAGCACCTAAAACATCCTCTCACCTTAATCAGCCGCCCACAGGAAAGACGACGTCAACACGTGTGGAGCTGACTAAGCTGCGGGTTTCCTCACGTTGTTTTCCTTCACCGTTATGAGCTCGTGTTGAAGTATAAATTTTTTCGAAACGAAAAATCCAGTGATGCACGGCCGGGATTCGAACCCACGACCTTCGGATTAAAAGTCGAGGCACAACCCCATTCGACCAACACGGCTCTCAAGAATAAAATTGTACTTTTAACTTAAAAACACGTAGATAGCATAAACATTGTTGTTAATCTGCTTATACAGGGTGTAAAAAGACGTCTACCGACGCCGAAAGGGGTAGGTACAGCATCCCAACACACAACCAAATCAAAAAGGATTTTTCGAAAATATCATTATATCCGGAGAAAACAGCGTTTGAAGATTACTGTTTTCGTATGTACTGGGCGCGTTGTTTTACGTAGATTGCTGGATTTTTAGTTTTAACTGTTTTTTTCTTTTATAAATGAAATTTAAAAAAATCCCAGCAGTGGGGCTCTCATGGCTGATAATAATAATAATACTAATAAAATGAAATTATCAGGTAGGTATGATCTTATTATGTTGTACTAGTAGTAAAAAACCGGAAATAACATAAAATGCCGCCGGTAGTAGCATGACAACTTTTCTAGATTTAACCCTTAACGGCATGAACATTAAAAAAGTGACTAGCTTTAAATATCTAGGGCATAGCATTACCGACGACCTTAAAGACAATGTTGACATAGAGAGGGAACGCAGAGCTCTAGCCGTCCGAGGAAACATGCTGATCCGTAGGTTTGCCCGATGTTCTGAAGAAGTCAAGCTAACACTTTTTAAAGCCTACTGCCAAAGCTTCTACACGGGTAACCTATGGGTCAACTGCACCAAAAAGCCCTTGGATAGACTCCGTGTCCAATATAATAATATTTTCAGGATGATGCTGGCTGCCCCGCTTCTGTAGTGCGTCAGGGATGTTTGCGGAATACCAGACGGATGCTTTCGAAGCCATACTACGTAAAAATACTGCATCCCTGATTCGCAGAGTGCGGGACAGTCAAAACAGCATCCTGAGAACTACGGACAGGTTCACCTCTCCGATCTGGAAAAGTTTTGTGCGGAGAGTGGTTTAGGTTTTCTTAAGTTTTAAGTGTAGTGTTTTAAGATTTTATTTTTGTAACTTATTTATTTATTTATAGTGATTTGTTTTGTAAAGTGTAATGAATTTTAAATTATCTGAAAATAAATGAATTTGAATTTGAATTTGAATAAAATGACGTAGCTAAGTAACATTTTTTTTTTCGCTAAATATGTTTAGAATCATGGTCTGATTGCAACCCCTCAGTTTTCGGCAGTAACTGCATAAATTTTACGTGTTTTTCAGAGTGGTCTATTGTATTTTAAGTGACTTTCTGATAAAACTATTTCTACTATACAATAGAGTTAGCAAACTGCCATCCAGTCTAGTTGAGGTGAGCGATAATTGTTGAAGCAAACTTCAGGGCGTGTCCGCTAGATGGCAATAGTAGAATGAAATAGCCTGTTGGAGTACGTAATCTAAAGGTACCCATTCACGAGACGTCCATTTGGCAGACGTCTTTTTGAACTGGACGCATGGATTTTAATTAGTTTGGAAATCCAGAGCTTCATGACGTTGTTTTTACAATTGACGGAACGGTTTTGAAAGACGATCACTCCATTTGGATTGGTGGACGTATTGTGAATGGGTACCTTAATATTACTCTGTTTATACGAGAATAGGTAGTGTTTTTTAACGTAAACAGGTTCATGACTGTATCCCCAAAGTGCGGTAGACATTCTCTCAGATCTTTTTTTTTTACGATACATATTCCAGATCCTTTGAAGATGTCTAAGGTAGTCAGAGGCATGTCCAAACACATATTTGATACATGCCCACATCTTGCAGAAGTTAGTATTCCTCACGTGACAGGTTGCAAGCCCATCGCCGCCTATAAGAACACTAACTGGTTTCCTCACGATGTTTTCCTTCACCGTTTGATTTGACCGTGAATTTAAGTTTTATTTATATTGAGCCGTGTTGGTCAAATGGGGCTGTGATTCGACTTTCAATCCGAATGCCGTGTGTTCGAATACCGGCCGTGCGTCAATGGAATTTTGTTTCGAAAAAAATTATGCGCTTTAACATAAGCTCTAAAATGTGAAGGATAACATCGTGAGGAAACCCGCAGCTTAGTCAGCTCCACAGGTTTTTTTTATTGTTTTTGTTTGTTTTAATTTTATTAATGGTGTGCAATAAAGAATTTTCATTAATTCATTCATTCATTCATTCATTCATTCATTCATTCATTCTTTCTGCCTTTACAAATTGGGGTCGGCACATTTGTCTAAATCTTTTAGCAATTTAAAAACGAAAAATCAAAAATAAACAAACCCCATGAGCCTTGATGCCATCAAATTCAATTGCTCCCTTCACAAAACACTCACTAATATCCAGAGACCGCCTTTCATTTCTAATAAACATTATAATTTCATTTCGCGAGACAAAAATGGGGCTTCGTTTCAAAATATGCCTTTTACGTTGTTACAAGATTACTGCGAGAAGCGTCTTCGCTGATGTAATTTGTTGACGAGAACCAGTTAGATCCGGTTCAATCCGGTGTTGCCGTGAACTTGGATGGAGGTGGAACTGTTTTAGTTCAAGGTCAAGGTGATTGCAGTAGTATTGCAACTTTTGACGACCTCTTTGGCGCTGTGGGCGAAGGCCCGCCTGCGACGCAAAAGGTTGTGGGTTCGATCCCCGCCGCGGGACCAATGTTTGTATGATCTACAAATATTTGTCTCGGGTCTGGATGTTTCTATTTATAATATGTATGTATTTAGAAACAAAAAGTATTTAAGTAGTATATCAGTCATGAGTCATCTAGTACCACCCATAACACAATTCTGCTTACTTTGGGGCTAGATGATGCTGTGTAAAAAGTCCAGCATTATTTATGACTGTCTAAGGTTTCAAGGAGATCGCTTTTGACGATAAGGTCATCCATATTGATGTTTTGGCTTAGTATAGTTATGTTTTGTAGTTTATTTTATGAGTTATATTATTATTCCGTATTAAATTATTACCGCAATTGTAAAATTAATAATACTTATATCTAGAGTGCATTTTGTGCACGTCTGAAATTCGACTAACGCCTTTCGAATCAAAATTTGAGAAGCTATCCCACTCAAATAGTAGTTACTATTTGTGAAACACTTACGGCGTTAGTACACCGACGCATTCGCATGCGACAGATCGCATCCGACAAGGACGCACCTATTTCATTAGCTATGTGCTAGAGTGAGACGTGGGTTCGCATTCGCATCAGTGGCGTAGCTAGGTAGCCAAGGGCCCTGGTGCAAAATAAACTGAGGCCCTAGTCAAAATATGCAGGGTGTGGCCAAATGTAAACGTATTAAAATTTTTGTAAAAACTTACGATTTTTACATTTTCTGGGCTGACTGTAGTTACTTAGGTTGCGGGTTTGATCCCCGCCGCGGGACAAATGTTTGTATGACTTACAGATATTTGTCTCAGGTCTGGGTGTTTCTATGTATAATATGTACGTATTTACAAACAAAAAGTATATAAGTAGTATATCAGTTATCTGGTTCCCATAGTACAAGCTTTGCTTAGTTTGGGGCTAGATGATGCTGTGTGGAAATGTCCAGCATTATTTATTTATTATTTAATTACCTTTTTTTAAAAATATCGAAATGCAGTTGTTTTATTTTCAAAATAATCATACCTATAGTTTCCAAAACCTTAAACTTTAGGGTTTGACTCAGAGTCCGAGGGCCCCTTTAGCTTAAGGGCCTCGGTGCACTAAACCGCCCAGCCTTAAGGTAGCTACGCCACTAATTCGCATACAAATGCGTCGGTGTAACAGAGTTAATGATACGTAACACAGTTTCTAACTAGCACGGGAGGTAGGTTCCTTATTTCATAGTGCATTAAGATCATTGATTGCCTAGTGTCAAGTCAATGACTTGTAGCTACTTATAAGTTTAAACTATCGATGTACTTGCACCTACATTTAAGTTGAGCAATAAAAATGTTTATGTTATGAAAAAAAAAAAAAAAAAAATGATCAAAAGTCAGTTCTATATCGGTGGATATCTTCCCCAAACCCTAAACTTGTAAACGAGTTACAGATTGGGAGTGACATTTTGGGAGTTACGGAACATAAATTATTATATCTTTGAGTGATGAATCGCCCTTGATGAGTTAATATTTTGAATGTTTAGGAATTAAGGTGGTTTGCACGTTAGGTGGCGTTTTGGAATTAGGACGCTGTTTTATTAGTGTTTGTTTATTAAGGTGAAAACTTTTTTAGCCGCGTTATTTTTCAAAAGGAAAAGTATCAAACTCAGTCACGTGACTGTTATCGTGTTACGACACCATCCTCTTACTAATACGTACCTTAATTTAATCACATATTGTATTTTCACAATCTATTTGTGAGAGTGGCCGCCTCGGGTGAGACTGCCCCGAGTTCAAACTCCAGTAGGAAAGTAACTTTTTGCACTTTTTTTGTACTTTTTTTAATTTTAGAACCGTTACCAAAACCGTTCAAGTTTTCACTTCTGTTGGCACTCCTCACGATGTTTTCCTTCACCGTTATGAGCTCGTGTTAAAGCGCATATAATTTTTTCGAAACGAAAAATCCAGTGATGCACGGCCGGGATTCGAACCCACGACCTTCGGATTGAAAGTCGAGGCACAACCCCATTCGACCAACACGGCTGTCGTGAGGGTTTCCTCACGACACAGTTAGTCAGCTCCACACGTATTGACATCGTCTTTCCTGTGGGCCAGGCTGATTAAGCTGAGAGGTTGGTTTAGGTGCTGGGCAAGACTATTCCATCTCAAATAATGTCCCAGGCACTACAGCGTCCCGTAAAGTGTAGGCATAGGTTGCCTCCTGACGCTGTATAAATCATCTAATATAGATGTAAAGGCCTAAGAGAGTGGCACTCCTACAGTGCCACAATTTTCTTTATTTACGGATACGATATGTCTTAGATCTAAGTCTTCCCGTAAGAGATTAATACATGTTTTTCGATTACAAATCTTAGTATTTTTCTTCTCTCTTTGAGTCACTAACGCGGATTTTATAAGTAGAATGGTGAGTACGCTTTCAACTTTTACACAACTTAGCTATTGCTACGACTTTTGTGTAGTGCTACGCCGTAGCGAATTTCGTAGACGCTAAAGTCTACGAATGTGCTACAGTATGTTTCGATTTCTTAGCACATAACGTTTCAGAGCACTGGTGGTCTAGTGGTATTGGCCCCGCCTTCCGATCGTTAGGTCGTGGGTTCAACCCCGGTCGTGCACCAATGAGTTTTTCTGCCGAAAAACTTATGTGCACTATGCCAGTACTCTCTAACGGTGAAGGAAAACATCGTGAGGAAACCGGCATGTCGTAGAACCTATAAAGTTCGAAAACATGGTGTCAAGTGTTAAAATCCTTTTACCACACTGGTTCGAAAGAACTGGTGACACGATAAGAGGATTAAACGTTTCAATAAGTACAGACTAGCTACAGCGCGCGGCTTCACTTGCGTGGTACCAATATTTTGAATAGCCTATATGCTATTCCAAGTCACTATCTGCGTCAATTCCAAGTTTCATCCACATCGGTACACTGGTTTAGGTGTGATTGAAACACAAACATACAAACAAACTCACAAACTTTCAGCTTTATTATATTAATAAATAATAATAATAATAATAATAAATAATGCTGGACTTTAGTTTTTCAATTTATACCGTGTTTAGAGTGAATCGGATCAGGGAATAAAATTTTCCATAATAACGTACACAACAAAAAAAAATAGTGAAATCGGTCCAGACGTTCACGCGTGATGGCGTGACCAAGGGATATAGGGATTCATTTTTATATATAGAAATTTTACTGTGTGTGTAAATTGGACATGTTGTCTGAATAAATAATAATTCTGTCTGTCTGTCTGCTTGTTACGCTTTCACGCCCAAACCGCTGAACAGATTAAGCTGAAATTTGGCATAGTTAATGGGTGTGGAAAAACATGGGCTACCTTTTATCCCGAAAAAAATAAAAAATCCCGAGGGACCGGTCACACCGCGGGAGCGCAGCAAGTCTGAAATAAAACTTTCCGACGAAACAAATAATCTTACCTCGATATTGCCTTAAAACTTTTATTACTCAGAACTTTTTATCTCTATATATAAAAATGAATCCCTATTTCCCTTGGTCACGGCATCACGCGTGAACGGCTGGACCGATTTCATAAATTTTTTTTTGTCTTTGTTATTTGACAATAACAAAGACAACAAAAAAAATTTACTGAGGGAGAAGGTTTTTATGACAGAAAAAATCTATATATTAATCATGGAGGTCGTGAAATAAGAGTTGAAAGTTTGTATGGGGAGTTGGTAGTGCCAGTTAAATGCAATAGATGGCGTTGCTAATAAGTATGTTATTTCGCTGACGAAGTCGCGGGTACCAGCTAGTTTTACTATAATTACGAAAATAAAGGGAAAATTAGTGGAAATCTTAGCTCAGCAACTAACTTCTAGATGTTCTATTGTGAATTATGAAAGTTGTGAAATTGAATACTTGCTCCGTCCGAGTATTCATTTTAAATTCGTCTTAAACTCAATTCGGTAATTGTTCGTTCGAATAATTGCGTATAGTGATGTATAGGGAGTCTCATCGATATCGATGTTTTATCAAAGATACGTTAAAACGTTGATAGGTCACTATTATTGGTAAATTTTAAAGGCTAAAAGTTTGAAACCATGGCTATCTTAATTATTTTCCTTCTTTTTGGGTCAATGCAACTTTAATTAAAAATTTACTTAGAAAGGAATGCGAAATGTACTTAATTTATTAATAAATGTATATCATAGTGCTTTTTACTTGACCTGAGAAAATGTTTACTGTGCCATACATATCGATACAGTGCAGTTGTGATTTAGTATTGTTTTGTTATGAAAAACGTTTCACTTTTCTTTATGCTATATTTCTATCGATAAAAACTAAAACAATACCCCATCCCTAGTGACGGAAGGAGACTGTAATCGCTGTAGTACCGCGTCCTATTTACCCGACTTGGTTCATTTCGACGCCGTAAAGTCTTTACAAGTCTTCAGAGATGTTAATCATTTTTATCTGTTTAACATCACTAACTCTTTTGAAACTGCTTTTTTGAACAAGATTTATATTTGGATAAGATTTAATTCATCTCATCTCTAGGAAAGAAGCCAGCGCCAAAAGTGTTTTCTCACGAAATTTTGCTTCAGTTTAAAAATAATAAAAATAAGAATAATATAGTTTTATTTTCTCCACACCATATAAAAAAAAACTTAGGCCTTTACATCTTTGAAGATGATTTATACAGCGTCAGGAGGCAGCCTATGCCTACACTTAACGGGACGCTGTAGTGCCTGGGACATTGTTTGAGATGGGATAGGCTTGCCAAGCACCTAAACCATCCTCAGCTTAATCAGCCGCCCACAGGAAAGACGACGTCGATACGTGTGGAGCTGACTACTCTACCAAGTAAGCGAGATAGCACGATTTTAGGCGTCATCAAAAATACATTCTACGCAGCTACTTCAGAGAGCTATAGAACGATTGTGCGTATTACTTAACTTGTTAATGTCTTTATATATAATTTATACACACACACACACACACAAATTATAACAACATGATCAAGTTTACACACACACACATACACACACATCCCCTTGCATTACTTCGATACAAGATTGTTACTTACTGTAGTAAGTTAAGACCTTTCTGAATAAACATTCATTTCATTTCATTTCATGTGTGTGGATTTTTTGAATTGGATCATGTTATCTGATTAAATAATAAAAATACAAAATTTTGTGTTGAATTTCTAGAGTAGGCTGTGAATTTCTTCGATTACAAATATATGAATGTATGAAAGTCTCTATGTGACTATAACGCCATTCAAAACCTCAGAATAAATAAGTTTACATCCCCTTTACATTCAAAGTCAAAGTCAAAAAGCATTTATTCAGAAGGACCGCTTAGGAGTAATTATTATGACTAAATAGCATTAAATAGTTGATTTTTAATCAGCTTTAACCGAGCTGAAGTGAAGCAATACTTTAATTTAAAACGAAAGTAATAAAAATGAACCCTCATCTCATCAACCGGCAAATTAACTCGCCACTTCATTCGGTAGGTTTTACGGTTATGGAATTATGAAACTATCTTAAACGGTCCTTCTTAAAGTGATGGAGTTTTGAGGTACGTACTTTGAACACTAACAACGGGACAGTTAGCACTAGATAGCCAAAAGTGCTTTCACACACGTTGCGGCTTCTTATCGTGTCACCAGTTCTTTCAAACCAGTGTGGTGAAAGGATTTTAAGTGCGCCTCAAAGAGGCTCCTTTCGTGCAAATGTTGCGGCGATGGCATTAAAATATTATAGTGAATATACAGGGTGTAAAAAGACTGCTACCGAAAACTGAGGGGGTTGCAATCAGACCAATTTTGAACATCTTAAGCGAAAAAAATCTTTGATTTAGCTATGTCATTTTATTTTATTTACTAGTTATTTACAACTTAATAAGGCCATACCTACCTAATAATTTCATATAAAAATGAGAACAAAAATTAAAACTCAAAATCCTGCCATCTACGTATAAAAACGCGCCCAGTATGTACGCTCGACCAGCTGTGCGAGGTCGGTTTTCTCCGGATATAATGATTTTTTCGGAAAATCCTTTTGGATTTGGTTGTGTGTTGGGATGCTGTACCTACCCCTTTTGGCTTCGGTAGACGTCTTTTTACACCCTGTATAGTGTGAACGCCTTATACAACGCTAAGGCCAACCCCTTAGCGTTGTATTAGGCGTTCACACTAACAAACATGAAATGTTCTTCGTCTACTAACTTCATTCTATCACATTCATTATTAGCTCATACAATTCAGCCTCTTCTTTGGTCTACCTATATGGATACCAACAGCCATAATTAAGAATCTCATTAAAAAACTAATTTATCAGCGAAAACCCAAAAAAGTAGGTCAAAGGCGTTGCAAAGTTTTACAAAAACCCGACAAAAACACTGTTTATCTTCTAAACAGCAAATTGGTTAAGTTTAAAAGTAAAAGAACCATTTGACCCCAGCCTACCTTTAAGCTGTCAAGTCGTTTAATACAAGGTTTAATTTTAATACACAATTTTAAAGCCATTACTAATAAACGTGGTGTAAAGTTATTCCTGAGTGTAAACTGTCAAAATGTATGGTTACTCCTATTATATTCCGAGGAATAACTTTGCACCACGTTTATTAGTAAGGCGCTAAGAATAAAACTTTTTTTTTTATTGTCTCATACTTTTGCTGTAATTTTATTTTTCTTTCCAAACTTTATTGAGTGTTTTAGTTAGTTCGAATGAGTTAGTGATCTTATGACAGAGATTTTAGGCCGCCTAGAGCCTCCATGACAACTTTAAAGTCAGGACCGAAAATAACGTGCCTTCGTGGACGACAATAGCTTGTTTTTCTGAATCACAAAATCGGAGTCCCAAAATCTGATCAAACGAGCCCATAGTGCAGTCCACTATTTGCCGCGCCAATCATTCGCACTTTAATTTCAGGCTCGGGCCCGACAAACAGTCAATCGCTGCGGGTGCACAGTGGGCGGATTAAAAAAAACTTGGACAAAAAAATGTCTGTATATTTTCTATTCGCTAACAACGATTGTGCACGGCTTGTGGCATATTTCTTTATTTATATTGCGCTGGCCTTAATTTTTGCGCAGGTACCCCTACGGTTGATCATAACTTTGTATTTTTACTGTCCCTTTCATTTTGTGTTGCAAATGCACGCGGTAATGTATACCAACTTATGTTTCTATGTACATGTGAAGTAGCTTTCTCTTAAAGCATGACGCGGTTCACTTGTACTGACATTTTAATATTTTTTTTTAAGTTTTAAAATATGGTTGTATCTAAATTCTAGTTTGTTATGGGTAACAGAAACTAAGAATACCATCATTGTCCCTCAACACTCAAAAACCGCAACAAAATAATGACGCCGCGAGAATCGTACTTGCAGTTTTCAATCGAACGTTGGTCTCTAAACCAAGTCGTAATTTTAACTTTACAACATGTCTGAACTGACGTCTTTATGTATGCTTTTGGGGGTAGATGGTATTCCCCAAATTATGTTAAAGAGGGAGTACTCGCCTCGCTAAGGTTTGCCCAACTGGCACACTTACCTTAGGGCCTTTCGGCCGACAGTTATAGTCGGATAGTTCTATATAGGCTAAAGCGTCCAGTAAACTTCGTAAGCGTGATTCAGAATTTTCTATAGATATTGATATAGCTATACTTTTTGCGTGTTCCTAGCGCAATCTAGTGGTACAGCTCCGAAGTACGTCGCTGTTATTGACATCTCTTGAAGTTCAGCTTATAGTTCAGCTTGTAGTTCAGGCGATGGTAGATAGAGGTCGCCACAATGCTTATTTCAACACTTCTTCTTCTTCTTATCGTGTCACTAGATCTTTCGAACCAGGGTGGTGAAAGGATTTTAAATTTTAATTTGTTTTTTTTTTTTAGGATTTCAACACTGAAAAATAAACGAATATTAGGAATAGAATACCATAGCAAAAACACAATTTATATTGTTCAATCAACAAGCATTCGTCAATTTATGAATTGAAAAAACAATATGCACTCTGCATTCGGAACTAACCCATTTAGTTACCCTTCAATCCGAACACTCAAAAATATTTTAGTGTCTAAAGCAATTATCACTGTTTTATACGAGCAATTTTAAATCGCTGCTTGATAAAGCAACTATTGCCAAGCAATGTACCTGTATGTTTATGTAATGATCTATTGTGCAACTCTGCTTGCTAGCAGGTAGTTGCTTTATCTAGGTAGTTCATTTACACGGTGCGATTTCAACCCATACGATATCGTATCGCACGGAAATTTTTCACGTGTAAACGCTTATTGTATGTGATTTGTCATAGTTAGCGCGACGCTCGTCGGCACGTCCAATGGGCGGGGCTTAGCAAATCGTAAGAAAAAACGCGGAAAAAGCGCGTATACGGACCTTTAATGTGAAAAAGGCTATGGACTATTGTTGTTACTAGCCGGCACTGTAGCCGCATCAAAAATAGGTAGGATACATTCAGATTTGACTGGTGAAGTATCAAAAATGTTGCATTAACGAGTTCATTATAGTTGCTCGTTCAAGACCACTTTTAGAGGTATAAAACGAAATGCTCTTAAAACCTACATGTCAGTGAGAGGCGGTTATTGGTGCACAACGCTACTCTTTACGATTGCCTAAACAAAAATCTGCTTTATTGCAATGAACTAAAGTTGAAATTGAAATTTTGCGTATGCAATAAAGATTTTGTCGTGCAAAGCTGGTCCGAGACAAATGACAGTGATATTGGCAGTTAAACCGACTAGCGCTGGCTTTTTTGTCCAGAGTTTTTAAGTTTGTACCACTGTGCATGTCGGGAAATGTAAGTATGACTTTTTGGAGTGATTTTTCCACATCTTTATACCTATAACCTACCAGTCTGCGGTTTCACTCACGAAGTGAAAATAACTTTTTAATAGGTAAACATATTTTGAGATGGACTTAGTACCTAGTTTTGTTGTGGCAAGGATGGATTCAAGGTTTGAAAGTGAAATATTGTAAAAGGGTCAGACCAATTTATATAAATGGACTGGGTGGAAATAATATATTTTCTAATTTAAACTATTTTTGAAGGCTTTCCCTCATTCCTCAAAAGATTTGTATTTGAAGTTTGAGAAGTAATTACCAATGTTACATTATTTGTTTGAACATCTTGAGTTCTGAGGTTCGACTCAGTTTCTGAAAGTTAATTTATCTTAGGCCACATGCCTGAGCTAATGCTGATAAATCTTGGGCTGTATCTTCAAGGAGGACATTCTTAGATTAAGATTATCAGTCACTCAAGATCGAAGCAAGAGGGAAGCGCTCGTGGTCGTGCTTTTTTTTTTTATTTTTTTTTTTTATTTTTTTTTTTTTATGGAAGAGGGGGCAAACGAGCCAGTGACACACCTGATGGTAAGTGATTACCACCGCCCACAGACAACTGCAGCATCAAGAAGCACTGCAGATGCGTTGCTTACTAAGTCGTTCTTGATAGATCGAAGTTAAGCAACGTTTGAAGCGGTCTGCAAGTGGATGGGTGACCGCCAGTGGCTTTTTCATCCGAGTGCTTCGGAGGGCACGTTAAATTGTCAGTCCCGGCTATTAAGTCGTTAAGCCATGACGGAGACCTTAAGGCGGCCTAAAAACTCCGCCACCAGAGTTGACCACTGACTCATACGAACTTACGAACTTACTCAAAGCGGTATTGAGAGACACGTATAATAATAATATAACAATAATATCATAAATTCCAGAAAGTAGTCACTATTTTCTAGACCCAAATCATTCAAACATGAACTCGCAATTCTGCGTTACATGCGGGCAAACTGCGCTAGGAAGTCTCATAGATGATACTTATTTTTTTTTTCTCTTGTGATATAAGTCAAACAAGAAAAGATTCACGAAGTACTTAAAATTTAGCATCTTTTTAATATCCCATCCTATATCCGTAACCAAAAGGTATAAAAAAGCTTAATAGCCACACTTTCCTCATGCCGTCATATTTAACGGCTCATTCTACCACATTCCAGAAAACAGCCGATTTTCCCAAACTCTTCACCCATTACTACTCAAGCCCGCGAGGGTTATAGACGGGATTGGCATTAGATCAAAATGGCATAGAAGTGAAACTTTTTTGTAACATATCGATTTTATTTTTGAAAGATTAGTGAGACGCTATACGACGAAAAGAGATCGCTATTGCAAGTTGTCGAGAACAGAAGGGGAATGATGATCGGCCATCTAATACGACATGACAGTTTCATTAAGAACATTATAGAAGGAAAAGTGGAAGGAAGAAGAGGAAGAGGAAGAGCGAGGATAAGCTACATGAGCCAAGTAAAGAAAAAGGTAGCTGTCATGTCGTATAAAGAGGTCAAGGAAAGAGATACATGGAGAGGAATTCATCAGTTGTGCCGACAAGGAGTAAATCCTTAAAAAAGAAGAAGTACAGACCGTGTTCCAAACAATTGGTTTAAATCAGCGTGCGTATGAAAAACTGTTCTCAATACTTATTCAAGTTTGTTTGAAGGATAGTCCTAAATTCAATTTACAATTTCACTACTAAAAATTCACCTGTCAAGTCAAATCTTTCTAGATAATCATTTTTGCTATTTTTGCTTCCATCAACCTTTTTGGATACTGTTTTCACAGGAACGTCTGTTACTACTATTATCCAAAGGTCAATTTAGAAGCCAGAAATAATAGTAGGTAAGTACCTACTGGGTATAGGCCTCCCTAAGCATCTGCCATCCACGATCCTGCGCTAAGTAAGTATTAGTAGACATAAAAGACTTTTGCTAAAACCACTATAACAAGCTAAGTGTAACGAGTTTCCATTCTCTACTGCTCATTCACTTTAGGGTATTGTGGGGTAATACCGGCATGATTTATGTCCACAAGCGTGTAAACTCCCGCGTAATTCATTTTAATGAGCTAGTACAAGACAGGGTAGCTCGGAACAAGGCCCAGTCCGTGTTGGTGTTGTACTGATTATTTAGGGCCGGAATTAGTATTTGGCACTAATGGAGTTGAAAATGAGTACAATAAACAAAACCACATAAAACAAATGTTGAAAAAAGCGCCATCTAGTACAAACTTGGCAAGCTTGCAAACAAGAAAGTGAACCTCACTATACCTACCTAGTCGTTCACAATTGCAGATTGAGATGATGATGATGATGATGAGATAGAGAGGTAGCGTCCAAAACAGGTTACATATCCAACACAAAAAATATGCATAACACATCACACATATCATTTTTTTACCTAGCTTTACCTAGCTTTAGTATTACTTAGTATAAGTATAAGGTTGTCTGGAAGAAATCGCCTTGAGCGATAAGACCGCCGATTGTAGGACAATACTGTCGAAACTTAGCATGTAATTACTTCATGTAACACTGTGTCCTCAATAAAGTTCTTATTTATTTTATTTATTTTACACTATCATCCATTTTTCTTAGACTTCTACTGGATGTAAATAATGAGTTTTCCTGCCAAAAAACTTATATGCACTATGCTAGTACTCTCAAACGGTGAAGGAAAACATCGTGAGAAAACCGGCATGTCGTAGAACCTATAAAGTTCGAAAACGTGTTAAGTGCTCGAAAGGAGCCTCTTTGAGACGCACTTAAAATCCTTTCACCACACTGGTTCAAAAGAACTGGTGACACGATAAGAAGACTGGATGTAAATGATGATTTCAAATACAGGGCTAGGTCAGTCAGGTCTCTTGTTTATCGACAAACAGCATCCAGCTGTGAATCACCCGCGGTTTGGCTCGGGGACAAATCGCGGCGTAAATCAACCGGAACAGTGGGCTCATGATTCATGCTTTTGTTTGCCTAATTACGATTTTAGATTTCAGATTGTTTTAAACACCAACTCTATTATCTTTGATATACTCGTAGTAGCGCAGATGATTCGGGTTCTAGTCTCGGCGAGGAAATTTTTTTTGTAGGTTAGAATGATCTAAAATTGGTTTCCTCTTGATTCACACTCTCCACATTGGACTATTAGATCCGGATAGAGAAGAATGAATGAAAAGAAGAGAGGACCTTGCTCTGCAGTAGGATATCAAGATATCTTATTAATAATAATGATCGGTCTAGGTCTTTCGGGAATACGATGCTGCATTTCTATTTGCTGTTTCAAGGCTCCATTGTGTAGTATTTTCTTTCCCGACACCTTGAAAGACATGCGGTAAACATCAACACTGATCTGCCACAATCAAACAAAAATACCTACAGCACAAGTTGTAGAAAGTTCTATTAGTTTGCCAAGCTTGCTTTGTTTGAAACTAGATGGCGCTGTCCACAACTATTTATAGCACTTTTTCAGCTCAACTTAAAACTAAAACAAGGTTCTTTGTAGCATTTGCAATGAAACAAACTAGAGCTGTATCCTCGGGATTAAGTTTATGATTAACCCCGGCTAGCGGTCGCTGCAACGGAAGAGTAATTACTTTCTTATTAACTTGGTAAAAATGTTTGCAATTTGCTTAAAATGGCTAGACTAGAAGCTCAAGGCCAACAAGATGAATAATAAGAGGTTATTTAATCTAACCTATTTATCAAAATGTAGATTGTAGGTATGGTAGCTTAAATGGTAGATTTAAGCCATTTGTACTTACCTCTGACTGCATTTTAAGACCTCGTATCTGTAGTGTTCATAATTAATGGTACAGTCAGCATCAAAAGTTGATTAACAGTTTGTTTTTTTAAAGCGCCATTTCTTTTCGATTACTAAGAAAAAATATACTTTGCTTGGGAAGTTAGCTTATGGACTGAGCGATAATCATCAACTATTTGTCAAAATTTTGGTCATGGTGTTAAGGATTTCGGACAAGGAATTTTTATTACATATTATTATATTTACAAGGAAATCTTACTAATAGATGTGTGACGCTTTGGCGTAAAAAATCTGACCAGCCAGCGGATAGGTACAGTCAGCAACGAAAGTCAATTAACAGTTGGACTTTTCAAAATGGCTTTTGTTTTCGAAAACCAAAAAATAAATAACTTTTCTTGGGAAATTATTATGAATCAAGACTTTATCTTCAAATATTTGTGAAAATGTTGCTCATTTGACGGATTTCGGAAATATTCAGGTTTGTGAAACATAAAATGTTAATCGACTTTTGTTGCTGACTGTAACTTGTCTGTGTTGAATTTGTTGTCAGAAAAATAATTTGTTGTAGGTATCTTTTACAATACATATTTTTATGAATTATTCATAATCACATTACATATTATAGTAATATCCTCGCTGGCGTGGAACAACTTTAACATTTTCCTCTGTAATATTTCCCTCGTGAACTATGCACGCCGTTTAAAAAATGAAGGTTTTTCGGAAGAATTTTAGACTGTACGATTCATGCATTCATTCTACTGTATAGTTTTTTAATGTGAATGTTTTTCTAAATGATTATTTTTCATCGACACGTGCATACCTACATTGACGTTTTCAAAACTATTTAAATCTGACTTCAATGATTAATGTTTATGTTTACAAAATACAACAGGATTAGTCAAGCTATCTAAGGATCGTTAGAAACGATCTATAGATAGCTCAACTGATCCAGGTCACTGTCAGTCGGAAGCGTGCCCAAAACACTGGCGGCATTACCACGCTGGATGGCAATGCTGATCCTTTGAGCAAAAAATGTTGTATTTTGTAAATATATGTAAATATCTAGTAGCTTAGTTTCTGTAAATAAATAAACATCATGTTTATGTATTTACAAAGGGTGAAGTTTTATAAATACGGGAACAGTATCTACCTAGATAACGATCCTTTAGGAATAAAACTTAATACGGGAACCTCCTTAAGAGATTAAAGGAGTGGATACATATTTGACGAGTGATAGGAGTGAATGGAGGAAAAATACATGTTGTGCCGACCCTACTTAGCGTGGGATAAGGGCAAGGGAATGATGATGACGGGAACCTCCTTAAATTCGCCTCGAAGAGTCACCTCTCTTGCACACTTTTAGTGGTAATATGCAGGTAATATATTATGTACATACATACATACATAAAATCACGCCTTTTTCCCAAAGGGGTAGGCAGAGACCACGGATCTCCACTTGCTACGATCCTGACACACAACTTTTGCCTCATTCACTCTCATTACATTCTTCATACATGCCCGCCGGTTTAGGGTACTTTTGACCTGGCCCTTCTCCAAAATGTCGCCAATTTGATCCAAGAAGTTTCGCCTAGGCCTTCCCCTTCCAGCTGTCCCATACACACTCGCCTCATACACTTGTTTTGTCAAACGACTGTCATCCATCCTCTCTACATGCCCAAACCATCTTAACCATCTTAAGGTAATATGTATGTATGCATTATGTATTTATAAATACAATGTTGTCTCGTGTGAACTAAACGTAAGTGTGTTGCAGTGGTGCCAGTCGCGTCTGATTAATGCCCCTTGCGCGCCTTACGCACATGGAGCTATTCCTAATTAGCAGCATTATTAATAAGTGGTCGTGATCTATGCGGCAACCATTTTTATACTTGGCCAGAGATAGTCGTGTTCTTTATAACCTAATACTACAAAAACGTAAAACGTAAACAAGTTCACGACTGTATCCCCAAGGAAGCCCATCGCCGCCTATAAGAACACTAATGGTTTCCTCACGATATTTTCCTTCACCGTTTAGAGCACGTGTTAAAGCGCATATAAATTTTACGAAACGCAAAATCCAAATTAATGCATTGTCGGGATTCGAACCCACAACCTTCGGATTGAAAGTTGAGGTACAACCCCATTCGGCCAACGGTTTTTTCATTATATATTTGCATTGATGCAAAGATTTGTTCCGAAGCGGGAACTGAACTTGTAACCTTCTGTGTCTGGTGGGTCTTTGTCTACTGCGCTAAACTGGTTGTCAATAGATTGAAGTTATCAGATTGCTTTTGGTGACTGCCTGTGATTGGTATCTTGTCATAATAAAGTGTCCCATCACGCTGGTTCATTTAAACTATATTTAAGTACTTACAGATAAATAACTTTTTGTAATTTGTTATTGGCCTATCTTAAAACTATTCACTTCAAAATATTTGAAAACCTCTGTATCCAAAGTAAATTATCCTCTACCCAGCTCATATTCACAATCATTAATTTACTAAATTTTGCACACAGCACTTAGAACCTTCACATAACTTGGCAACTATTCTCATTTAGTATCGGCATAGTGAACACCTGCGCTACCTAACATCTAAAACTAGAAACCGTTTGCAGTATCTCCTTACAAACCTTTCGACCACATGGACAACATATCCCACCCCTACACTTAAAATCCAACCTTACACTCCAGAAAATAGGTATGAATTCTCTTATTCGTTAGACCTGTTTGATCGTGTGTATAAATCCACATACTCATGATTATCACGCGATTCTCAGCCGTACTAACCAAGACATAAAGTTGAATTTTATGTGGATTGTTGTTTGGCTAAGCGACAAATCGCACCGGTATATCATGGTGGTCTGCACTATGCCCTACATGCCTCTGCATTAGTGTAAATAGTTCGGGGATACAGTGTCCCATAGGTGAGGTGTCCCATCATATTTTATGTTAGGAAAGGTTTGATATTGACATGGCTTTTACGTTGATATAAGGTGTGAGAAAAGCGATTTTTGCAATATTTCTGTGGTGGATATTTTTTCATGGAAATTGATTGTTGAAAATGAAAGAGTGTTATGCAGATACACTATGGCTAGGTGTTGATGATTTGAAAATGTCAATGCTATTGAGAGAGATGACAATATTAAAGGTTGTATCCAGCGTCAAAAAGCCACCTATGCCTTTAATAAAAATCTGGCCTAGCACCTAAACTTTGTAAAAAACAGATTGACCGCCCTTAGCATGGTCAATATATTAACTAAGTGTCTCCATGTCTCATGATCAAAATCTAGAAGTCATAAAATATTTTAGATGGTAGTCTGAATACGTTATTTATATAATATGAGCCCATTTTAATAGCTGTTCATCTGCAATTGTATTTTTATTTCCATAAAACATTCTTCAACAATCAATTGGAATGCAAAGTTGCATTTTAAACCATTTGAGTGACGCCGTCAGCCGGACTAGCGGACTAGCTTGACTTCACACTACTGACGTATTAGTTAACAAGCTGCGGCTTTTCAATTTTGGACAAAAAACTTTGTGATCTGGCTTTTAAAATAGAATTGGATTAGAAACATGTTTCCATGACAACTGACCATTTTAAGTGAACGAACGTGCTTATTCATTTATTTTAAAGTTTAATTGAAATGAAAGATGGGTTTCACGAAATTAAAGGCCACGAAATCGTTTGTAATCATATTTTTTTTCACGTTATGCGCATTGAAAACAAAGATTACATAATTATACCTAGTCAAGGGTTTTTTCGACAAAGCGTCTTATAAGATGCGTTGTCCTTGCACGTTTTGAAAAAAACAATTATAATAATAATAATAATAATAATGCTGGACATTTTCACACAGCATCATCTAGCCCCAAACTAAGCAAAGCTTGTACTATGGGAACCAGATAACTGATATACTACATATATACTTTTTGTTTGTAAATACATACATATTATACATAGAAACACCCAGACCCGAGACAAATATCTGTAGGTCATACAAACATTTGTCCCGCGGCGGGGATCGAACCCGCAACCTTCTGCGTCGTAGGCGGACCTTCGCCCACTGCGCCACAGAGGTCGTCAACGTTGAACCTTATATTTCCAATTTACAAACATTGTACCGATACAACATAATAGTTTGTCTTGTAATCCCAAATACCATACCGTCCGATACAGTTTAATATTAATTGTAGGTATTTGCCAAAACTCCGGAATCATAGACCGCAAGCGCTGAAGGATTACGTCCATTAATCCTAGTGGGGGCACACCTGCGCGTGTTGACGCCTCTAACACGCTGCGGTCCGGCCGTAATTTCTACTCAAACTATGCGCCTACGAAACGTTGACAAACATATTGCGTTTGTACTGAATCGGTAAATCCGTAGCATCATTTTCCGTATCGTTTTCCATTATCTTTGACGAGTTATACTTTGATATGCACCCCACTACATTCAATTGAATTTTATGCAGGGATGTGAAGGTCATCACCCAACAGACCACTTATGAAAGTCCATATTAAAATGATGCACCATAATAATTATAATCTTAAAAAAGATTTATTTACATAGTCAGATCGTTCACCTACTTATACAGAGTGTAAAAAGACTGCTACCGAAAACTGAGGGGTTTCAATCAGACCATGATTCTGAACATATTTAGCGAAAAAAAACGCAAAATTTTTTTTTACTGAGCTACGTCATTTTATTTTATTTTCTAGATAATTACTACTAGTACAACATCTCCTAATAATTTCATTTATAGAAGAAAAAAAAACAATTAAAACCCAAAATCCAGCAATCTACGGATAAAAACGCGCCCGGTACATACGTGCGAGGTCGGTTTTCTCTGGATATAATGTCAAAGTCAAAGTCAAAGTCAAAGTCAAAGTCAAAGTCAAAGTCAAAGTCAAAGTCAAAGTCAAAAAGCATTTATTCAGTAGGACCGCTGGGATCACTTTGAAACGTCTTAATGATTTTACTCCTGTTCCTGATGATTTTTTCAAAAAATCCTTTTGGATTTGGTTGTGTGTTGGGATGCAGTACCTACCCCTTTCGGCTTCGGTAGACGTCTTTTTACACCGTATAAAACTAGGAATTAGGATTCCTGAACTTTATTTTTGCCTTGATTCTTTATCGTATATTAGCGACTTGATCTTAAAGAATTACTATCTGCGCTTTATGGATTCAGTATTTATACTGTTTTAAAATATTACTGTTACGGAATTTATCTACATAAAGTACTTTGGATTAAACCAATTCACGACTTTCTTCAAAGTCCGTTGCGTCCGTTTTAGCAGTAACTACTTTCTAGAAAATCAAAGCTCTAACCGGACGGTTTGACGTATCGCGATTTTGGATACAGATTACGTCGGATTGTAGTCATGTTTGAAAATAGAATAGAATTCATGTAGGAATTTAAAGTTGGTATGCTATGATCTTTTGTTGGTATGACCATATTGTCTGTGGTATGACTAAGTCGGTTCACATCTGACGGAAGATGCGTCGCGTAACGCTAGAACAGACAACTAAAACAATTAAGTATAGAAAACATTCAATCTTGACCGATGATAACGAAGACCACTGAATTCGCTCGACGCATCTTCCGTCAGATGTGAATCTATAACTGATATAAAAGAAGAGAGTTTATACCTGTACCTACCACGTGGTCTAAGCCCGTGTGATGAAAAGTACCCACAAAACATAAAATATTATCTTACCAAATTCAAAGTCAAAGTCAAAGTCAAAAAGCATTTATTCATTAGGACCGCTGGGGGTCACTTTGAAACGTCTTAAAACTAGGGGATTCTACTTCTGTTCCTTTGCGACCAATACCGTGAAGAACCAGGGCAACAAACACGGTTTGGGGCCTAGCTTTTTTTAGGTGATCTATCTTAGATCTAAACTTAGTTCCCTTTTCCCCTTTAACCCTTTTCTAAAATGAAATCTATCGGCGAAAATACTAAAAATTATTATGTACTATAAAAATTTATACACAACTAGCTAGCGGATTGCAAATATATTCCCTTTTTCCAAATTTATAAATTCAACTTTATCGTGAAATTGGTTTGTAAACGACTCAAACTGAAGGACAGATATACTTTTTGGAATAACCGATTTATTAAATGCCCACTGATACCAACATTTAAAAATGTACGATTGATTTATTGCACGTGCAAATTAATGACGGACATCATTGAATGCAAAAATTTCACGGCGCAGTTGTCAATATGGAATTTCCGAGTTGCATTTATACGAGTCAGTTTAATAAGACATAGCAACTTTACGCCATCTCAGTTATGTTTGTTGCAAATTTTTGGCGGGACATGCAAGATTTTTGCAAAAGAATTGGCCTACATGAACCGTGGTGACAAGTGGTAGTGAGGATTCTTTTGCCCTGCAGTGGAATGATTCAGGCTGCAAATTATGAAAAAAATCATGAAAATTTAGGTAATGTTGCCTGTATTTTGGGTACGTTTTCGACTAGCGACCTGAATATTACCGCGATTTGGAGATAAGTCATGACTGCTTTTTCGTTTAAGTTAAAGCCATTCACCGCACCACAATATTTAGATCACAATAAACATTTCGCATCAGTAGGTGACAAATGAACCAGCTTGATGGCTGACGGATACAAATTAACAACTAAATATTCACAGCTTTGACCAAAGTCATGGTGGCCTAGCGGCCTAATTTCAGCGTAAAGAGTAGCGAGTTCGAAACTCGTGCAACAATGGAGTGTTTACATTCACATGTAAAAAACGATTATAATAATTTATTTAACAAAATCCAACTATCCAACTATGCTTGACTCTTTCCGATAATTCTGTAAGCGAATGACTTCAGTGGAAACCAGTTTGGCATAGGTTTGCGTTTACAAGCCTGAGAGAACAAGCAGTTTATTGTACTTCACCGTCCGCATCTCACAGCTGTTCATCCATTGTCTGTGCTTTGCCTCAAAGCAACTACGTAACTGACAACAGTGCATCAAAAGCTTGTGATAGTATCTTCAAGTATAGATTTTATTATTTACTAGCAGCGCTACGTGATGTTATCCGCGCGGTTCCTCGGGAATAAATCATTTTTCCGGAATAAAAAATGGCTTATAAATGTTTTTTTTTTTATACAGCTCTATGCCTTTCAGAAAACTGAAACCAAATTTCAGAAACAAGTCGCATGTGCATGAGCACACAAATAAGATAAACCCGCCTTCGTGAGAAAGAATAACTGTAGGGAAAAGTGAAGTATTTGCGAAGGACAGGCAACATCGCGGGGCGCAGCTAGTTTAAGGTAGGGAAGGTAAGAGGACAGGGGGTGAGCTAATTGAAATTGGATATTAATGTGAGGGCTCTTTGTAATTAGGCTCTGGTTTAGATACGGTCACAGTTTTACGAGATGATGGGAGATGTAATTAGGTTGCGTCCGGATTTAAGCTGTGATGTAATGTGACCTCTGTAGAGCAAGGATGAAAGCCTAGAAGGTTGCAGGTTTGATTTTTTATGGGCTAAAATTTTAAAAACATCTTTATTGTAAAATAAGCGTTCATTGCCATATCTATGTTGAAGTCTTATGAATAAATTGAATTGATTTGAATTGAATTTACAAAAAAAAACTGGATAAGTAAATAATTAGTCGATTATGAGGTTCCTCAACCTAAAAGGCGATAATAGAATATTTGTGTAAAAAATTCCTAATGTTGTTAGTAAAATGATGGCACCTATTTTTAATCCAATATGAGTTGACATACTGTTGTTGTTTTGGCATTACCTCGAATATTAAGCTAGCTAAAAACCAATTCCAGTTTATCTTTCATAACCCGTATTCGCAATATCTATCTAATCCAAGTGCGGCAATGGTTTTAAAACGCAGCAAAAACATTGCTGATAATGTAGTGTCCTGTTAGGGGTGCAGCGTGTAAAGTATGCGATGTAAATGTGTGCAATAAATTTAGTCGGTGCGAGCGCGTTGCCGATGGCTTGTGCAAGTGACTGCGGGACATAAAAGTTTGAGAATAAACATTCTGTATTCCGTTTTGAAGAATGAAAAAACTAGCAAAGTGTGATGACTTAACATGCAAGGTGAGCCAGCAAAGACGCTGATAACAAGCGCGACTTTAAGGTTTAAAAAAACATGCTAAAAACAAAGAAGGAGCATCAAAATCGTGTTTTTTTAGAAAATGAAAAGGAAAAAAGATTTCGAAATAAAAACAATTTTATTGTCAGAGCATTATTTGGTTTGGATCTAGATGGCGCTGTATGAATAAATGTCCTTTCAACTCGTCAAAGAGAAAAGCAGTGTGTCCCAAACATAATTCCGCAAAATGTGGATTGCAGTGCGGTAATTAATGTTAAACGCTACCGGGTTAGGCTACCGAAAAACGGCGGGACACTTGGTGACACATAAATAGTTGATGTTTCGGGTTTTACATGAATGCGGGCTAAATTATAGCCTTGTTCCCATTACAACTTGGTGCTGAATTGTGAGCTAAACTGGAAGCCTACTTCATCATCATTATCATAGCCTTATCCCACAAGGGGAACTTTTATTTGGGGTCGGCATAGCAAGTTCTTTTCATCCATCCATCATTTCTTCCATTGATATTTTATTAACTAATCCGTTAAATAGGTACCCTTTCTTTTCTTCGAATTGCATTTTAAAAACAACAATGAAAACAGAATTAGACTAGATAATATTTTGTACGGTCTACAACTTGCAACTACGTAGAGACTACTTGCAACTACGTACCTTAAGAAAGAGGGGACTCTTCTAACACAAGTTTACTTAACTTAACTGAAGAGTTCCCAACCCTAGAATAAGCAACTCACTTGTAAAAACAATAAATACATTTTTACTTTTTTTACTTTTACTTTTTAAACGTAAAAAATTGTACGAGTATTAGCGAGGCACTTACAAAATCGTTAAAATAAAGTATTTTAAGATATATTTTTCGAAATATAAAATTTTGAGACGATACGATGACAAATATAATTTTAATCCCTTACGATTCACTGGCAATATAATTCTAATGTACTCGTATTTTTACAGCAAATGAAACATGTTTACATACGAAACGTGCAAATCCTTCCTGGCTTTATGAACAGAATATTTTGAGGATAATTAGTTCATCCGGGTGCAACGGGAACAAGCCGATTATGGCACCCTTTGTTGCGCAAAAGCTTGATTTCATGTTGCGGTTTTAATATATTTTTGAAATGAAATTATTGTCACAAAACTGACTCTACTCTTGTTGATAAAGACAAATAGAACGTAAACGTAACGAACTTAAGGTAATTTTGGTCTCTGATCTTTTAAAAAAGCATTAATTCAGTCGTTGCCATTAGCAAGAGCTAGAAGATCCTATTTTTGCTCCGTTAATAGTAGCAAAATGCTTTGAAATTTCAAAACATTAAACTTTGATTCCTGATTTATATCAAACTTTTTCAGTAGTTGTTCCTTTTGTTGTGAATTAATTCCCTTACAACAAACAGAAGTGATGCAAATTGCGTGATTTATGTATTATTTTTTTATATAACCTAGAAAATATCGCTTTGAGTGATTTAATTAATTTAAATAAATATTTATTTAATTAATATAAAAATATATATATATATATATATTTTTTTTTAATTATTGATTTTAAATATTTACCCATACTATTATTTAGATTATGTTAGTTTTAAGATTTGCATGTACAAAATTCAAACACGATTTGTAAAAAAATTGTTATGAATAAATGAACTGAACTGAACTGAACTGATATCTGGTCCATTGTTCTTCCTTTATTAAGTTTTGTGTAGTAATCAATAAAGTGTTATCTAGTTTCAGAGATACGAAGACCAATCATGAAGCATTTATCTAACAGCTTACGCAAAACCCGCTCATGAAATGAGCGAGCATCCAATCGGCTAGAGATTTGTGAAGCAAATTAGAATCAGCCTGCACAATCGATATTCACAAAACAAAACGTTATTGTTGATAAGTCTCTGTCGAAGGAAAAAGTAATGATAAATATCTATTTCTGAGCGAAACTTTAAAGTGCGAGGAAGATCATTGTATGGGCAGTCCAGGAATCTGACCTAGTGACTCCGTCAAAAGAGGTTGGCCGCTAACTCTTACGAACTTACCTGATCAATGAGATCCTAAATGGCCTCTCAGCTCATACACATGAGCTGAGAGGCCATTTAGATTTTATTACACCACACGGTGAAGTTGTAGTTCTGCCTTCTGCAGATCGTGCGTTAGATTCTCACCCAGAATAATCATGACGCTGAATATGGTTTATGTAGACTGTGTTCAAATTGGTTAAACTGTTTCTAAGATAAATGGGACTATTCATTTGCTCACAAACACATAAACAACCTTTCGTCCTTAACGCTTACTACTCCATTCCAATGTGGATGTTAAGACGGATATTTTTTATGAATTCTGTTGATATTTTTGATGTTACACTGCAACCGACCGTTTAGCACTGCAATGCATTTTGTAAAAAAAACATGCGTATTTACACGAACTTGGAACAGGAAAGTAAAACATCGTTTGTTTGTTTAAAAAAAATACAGATCTCTAGTATAATTTATTTATACGATCCTTGACCCCAAAACACGTTTGTCGAGAAAGAAAAATAGTGACTTCTCCTAAAATGGAACTCGCATCGACACAGAAATGCGATAATAAATAAAAGCTTGGCGCTACCAAGAAAACTCTAGGAATTATTCGTTAGTTTTATTCTAGAGACAGTGAAAGCACTTTACTAAGAAACGAAATAAAATAGAAACACGGAAAATACTTCTTTGCAAGAAATCATATTTTGAATAAAATTCATTTAATGATACTACTTAAAGATGGCTTGATAAATAGACGGATGATGCTGGACATTTCATACTACATAAGAAAGAAAGAAAATACATTTATTCAACAAACAAACAAAATATAAAGTGCACAAAAAAAAACAATAATAAAATTGACACAAGTGAAAAATGTTTGTGAATAGGCAACTACTCAGCTACTTGCCTAGATCCAGGGATCAGGCACTGTTTTTCAGCGTTGCCGAGGGAGGGGAGGGGATAGGGGTAGGGGGACGGTGTAATAGAGTGTGGGTTTATGTACCTAGTGTTTGTAGAGTAAAAAGGAAGTGTATGCATGTGGGATATGTAGGTAATGTGTGTGTAGTGTAGGTACTTATATCATGTGGGTAGATTGTGCAAGAAAGGATATAAGTAGTGTAGGTAGGCATGACTAATAGTAGCCGTGTAGTGTCTGTGCGCAGACGCAGTGTATGTGAATACCCATCCAGTGCTAGGAAGCTAAGCCGCTATCAAGCTGCCCCACTAGGAGAAGCTTTTTGTAGTGTGATTTGCTACATCTAGCCTGATAGAAGCAGAGCCTGTTTGATGACTGCCATTATGACTGATTACTTATCTAGCTTTTTTGTACATACATACATAATACACAATAGAAACATTTGTCCCGCGGCAGTAATCGAACCCGCAACCTTCTGTCTCACAGGCAAACCTGCGTTCACTGTGTTACAGAGGTCATCAATCTGACTGGTCTGACTTGTTGTGAGTGTGAATCTTGACTTCAAATTACTTTTATCATTACTTTACATAACTACATCCACAGCCTTCAAAATCAGTTCAGCTGTTTCAGCGTGAAGGACCAACAGACATCTGAATCATCGGTATCCAGCAATACTTTCTCAGTAGAGCCACAAGTCTGATCACGACTGGAACACGTCTCCCCTAACGCGGCACGTGGACGCGACGTGTATCGCTCCTGAGATTTCACTAGATTTCATGGGATATAGTAAAAAACGTGATTTTCTAACCCACTGCTCGATGGAGAAATAAATGTTGATTAACAGTCTTATATTTCACTGCTGATGCCATGATAAAGTAAAGTAAGTTCGTATGAGTCAGTGGCCAACTCTAGTGATGGAGTTTTAAGCCGCATTAAGGCCTCTGGCGTTTACCTATGCACTTACAGACCGTTTCGAACGTTGCTTAACTTCGACGATCTATCAAGAACGACTAGGCAAGCACGACCACGAGCGCTTAAAGTAAATAATGCTGAACATACTACACAGCATCAATTAGCCGAAAAGCAAGTTATCAAAGTGAATTTTCTAGTATGTGATGGTGTAGAAAAACATCGTGAGATGATCCGTATCTTAAAGATAGATTACTTAATATATTGTTCACAAGTATTACAAAGAAGGAACATAATCACCTAATAGAATAGAATAAAGTTTTATTTTTTCCAACTCTCACTCCAAGGTTTTATTTTTTTCACACCATATACAACAGTTACAATTAGGTAATAATAGTTATCATTTCGATAATATTCCAGGCATAGCGTATCTTTGGGCGAAGGCGAAGCAATACGTAAAAGGCGTAGCTTCTTATGACAACAAGTATTTCACACTGAAGGGCACAACTCGAAGTGGCAAGCACACAGAGGGCAGAACCAGCAATAAGTCAGCAGCGGTAATGCGTCCATAAAACACGGCCAGCGTGCTGGATGCGCCAGATTAATCTACTGCGCTCTGAAGGCATAAAGTATTTCCCGCCGCAGCGAGATTCTTGTTATTTTTCCACAATTAAAACAAAAAACTGAAATTTTATCCCGAGGATCATATTTTGTTCGTGGACAATGCGTTGATACGATATTTTAATTAAATTAACTGTAGTAATTTTACATTCTAGAATTGTGGTGACCGAGTTGGTGGTAGAGCTGTTTAGTGCATTAATACTAGTAATTTAGTCGAGTAGCGAGTAGTTTAGTAGTAACAAAATTACTTATATAACCTACTCGACTAAATTAGTTTGGTGTTCAGACACGTTTAGGTACCAAATTACTCGCTACACGACTAAAATACTAGCTTAGTCCAAACTAGCCTTAACTCTAATTGGTTAAGGAAAACACTTACTTTTGCAAAGTGAGCATACCAAGACCATGTTCTAAAGGAGCTTCAATTCCCTAAAAGAGTCTAAAACAATCGAAATTAGTTTTTTCGATTCTCTCTGTATATCGTTAAAAATGTTATTTCATGGAACTCAATAGAAAAGGGTTAAGTATATGTAACTAAAGAAAATAAAATAATTACTTGGAATAATGAAACAAGGCGATAAATCAGTAGCTACTTGTAGCTAAACCAATTACCCCCTGTCAAGCAGCGCACTAAAAGCGCTGTAGTAAACTTAAAGCGCTTGACGCACGTAAAAATCGCTTTATCGTTATTGTAGGTAATGTAGATATTTTAAAACTTCAGCGCAATTAGCGCTTTCCCGCTGGTTTGTAACTCAGTGGGAACGATGCCACTGAACGATTATGGAGATACTATGGTTATAAGCATAGCGGTTTCAAACAGAATAAGCTTTAACTAACAAATTTTGAATAGAAAGATAGATAGATTTTAAATACAAAGAGTCATTAAAGAATAGAATAATGCTGGACTTTCCACACAGCATCATCTAGCCCCAAAGTAAGCAGAGCTTGTGTTATGGGTACTACATGACTGGTAAACTACTTTATATACTTTTTGTTTGTAAATACATATTATAGAAACACCCAGACCCGAGACAAATATTTGTATATCATACAAACATTGGTCCCGCCGCCGGGATTGAACCCGCAACCTTTTGCGTCGCAGGCGTGCCTTCGCCCACTGCACTACAGAGCTCGTCGTTCGTAACATTATAGAATGCATCCTGCAAACGCCTATGCGGGATAGAAACATATGACGTTCACCGACCCACAGTGATGTGCTAGGCTAGCCAGCCTTCGTAAACGTAAATTTTTTATTTGTTATTTTTGTTCCCCGAGCATTGGCTCGGGATGTTACAATTTTTCGAACATGCTTCTGAGTACTGCACATCTTTAACTAATTTTGATTCCACATTTTAGCGTTCAAACGGCCTAATAACTCCGTCACCAGAGTACAGTTGGGCACTAAACTCGTACGAACTCAATATCTTCGGGGTTCAAGTATATCTTTCTTCTTCTTTGTTTTCAGATACGTTTTGTTAACTCGTATGCACCACGAATGCGTTTGAATACGCTCTAAAAGGGCAAAGTTATCTGCAATGCAGATAAATGTCATATTTTATTAATTACTTAACGAGTTTTATTTTATTGTATTTTAGCAAAACAGATTAATATAATGCTCGTGATGCAATAATATTTGTTTACTAATTAATTAAGTGAAAATGTGTCGGAGATATAAACAAAACTGTTTTTGAACAGATGAAACGAAAAGTTTTGTTTTTGATTACGAATATGAATTAAATGTTTTGCAACAAGCTCTGTGTTTCCAAAGAGTGGCCACAAAATCCAATTACAAAAGATATTTATTTATCTGTCTATCCGTTTACCCCAAGGTTGTAGCCTTTTTTATCCCAAAAGCAGGGTAGACATTCTCGCAAATCTAAAGGAGCCTAAGATTTTTGAGTTTTTGTACCTTGGTAGATATAAGGTTGTATGTTTTTTGCAATCAAGTCCCAAGAGTTAAAATGTGTAGTATAATAATAATCTTTCTTTGCGCACAACTTTAAATATATTTCGTAAATAATCTCCTTTGTCATTCCCAAAACATATCTCAACGGGAGTGCACTCAAAACCGATACGAATGCGCCAAATAAAATGTTCTTATTCACCCACTAAATGTAGTGTGTTGGCAGGGAGGGACTCAGTTGTATTCACAACTATCTTCGTCAATGTATCAAGCGTCACGAAAACGCTTAGTCTTTCTTGTTAAATCGTAGAGCTCGCAATGTATCGCCTAAAAAGTGCTCGTGGTATCGACGTCAAACTAAAGAAACGCTTTGCAAGGACATGGTGTTGGATGGGTGACCGCAAACGGCAATTACTGATTACGTTAAAGTTTATTTGTGGGCTAAATACTCCGAAACCATTAATTAGCCACAAACGCACATGAACGTACATTCCAAATGTTTTGAAAATGAGAAAAGTCTAGCCACGAACCTTTATAATTTGAAGGCTTCTTAAGCAAAAAGGTGCCAAGATGCATGCATGTCTGTCTGAAGAAGCATAGGTTCATTATTCCAGGTCACTGACAGTTGGAAGCGTGCTCAAAATACTGGCGGCATAACCACACTAGATGTCAATGCGATTGAGATTTTGCACCCGCTCTCAAATCACGCCAATTTAACCAGACATCTGGTTTTCCCTTTATATTTTATTTTTATTTTGAAGACACAAATAAAACTTGCATTCTTCCTCAAACACCTGGTTTCAGCCCTGAACGCCTCTCTATTGTGTCTGGGCGTTCGCAGTCCGTGAAAATGCCAGTTAGGGCCGGAGTGCTAGCTCGATTTGAATTTATACGTGGAAGCTCTGGCACTGTCTTACATTGCGCCTGCAAGAACTGAAAACCCCACTTTGTTCTATACCAGTTAGAGTTTAAAGTAAGGAAATAGAGAAGAATATTATGAGACGTGAATATGGACTCAGTTGGGCTGCTTAGCTTTTGTTTACGGGTTTCTGAATTCCAAAAAGATATTACTTAGAAAGGTGTTCGTTTTTACTAGATGTCTATTAATATTTGTGTTTAAATGACGGGATCTGGAATACTTACATCAACATATCTGAAAGAAGGTCGACCGTACTTAGAGGATACAGCTATTCACCGGCCTATTTTTCACCAAGACCACAATGAGTATGGCGGCCAAACCTCAAAAAATACTCCAGTAAAAATACATTGTATATCAGTTATACACTAGTTTCAGAGCCAGCTGTACAATTACAGCGATTATCCACTTCTCGCTGCACTTTTGTCCGCGACTGTTGACACTCATAATTATGTTACGTGAAACAGTATTCTACATTTTTGTGGTGACGGCAGTTTTAATATTTCTCGCGTTATTTTGTGCTTTTTTTTATGGAAATTGATATGTACGTGTGTTCTGGATGTAACACGTAGTAGGTATATCTGGTAGGAATCTTTACTCCAGCCTGAAAGACGCCAAAATTTAAGCTCTAAGAAAACAAAGAAAACGATAGAGAGTTCAATACGAGTATACTGTGAACATTATTGTATGTTGTGAATGGCGGAACAGAGAAAACCTACACTCATTATTGCCATATTGGTTGATAATAATGATTATTTTTCCGACCCAAATATCGACCAATAGAATTGCACCATTCGACGTCACGTGGTACAACCTACATGGTATTATACTGATAATTTTTTGAAAATTTTCTCTGGTAGTTGCCATTTCATTCATTTCATCATTTCGTCTCATGGTGCAATTCTATTGGCCGACATTTGGGACGGAAAAATAATCCCCCGAATACCACACGAGCTTCAAAATTATCTGGCATTTCCCTCAAGGTTCCCTGCAAACAAATAAAATCGTCAAGTTTTTCAGGTTAAAAAATCCTTCATTTGTTTTTCCTGAAAAACTTGACTCCTTCATTTGTTTGCAACGAACCTATCGGGAAATACCCGATAATTTTGAAGCTCTTGTGGTATTATAAGTGATAATGCATGTTGACCAATGATGATTAAACAAAATCTTAGAGCTTTACAAGAAAAAAGTAACAGTAGTTTTCGTGTGATTGCTACACATTGAAATCAAATGACTGGCCAGTTAAGCCATTTATTGATAACCAAACTTCTTCTTCTTATCGTGTCACCAGTTCTGTCGAACCAGTGTGGTGAAAGGATTTTGAGTGCGCCTCAAAGTGGCTCCTTTCGTGCACTTGACACATGTCATGTTTTCGAACTTTCTAGGAAAAAAAAACATCGTGAGAAAACCCGGTTTGTTGTTGTGTTTTCCTTCACCGTTTGAGAATGGCATAGTGCACATAGTTTTTTCGGCAGAAAAACTCATTGGTGCACGACTGGGATTGAACCCTTGACCTTACGATCGGAAGGCGGGGCCACTACCACTAGACCACCAATGCTAACCCAACTGATTCTTACTAATTGTATAACTATAGCTCTGAAAAATAAATGTAGTAAGTATAGTTTCTGTTATAAATTCTTGTTATTCTGTATGAGAATAAATATTTCTCCCCACTCAATCATGCGTAAATATGACCTAAAACAACTGCAGCTTAGATACACTTTTCTAAAAAAAAAAAAAAAAAAAACTTAGGCCTTTACATCTATATTAGATAATTTATACAGCGTCAGGAGGCAACTGCCTACACTTAACGGGACGCTGTAGTGCCTGGGACATTGTTTGAGATGGAATAGGCTTGCCCAGCACCTAAACCATCCTCTCAGCTTAATCAGCCGCCCACAGGAAAGACGACGTCAATACGTGTGGAGCTGACTTAGCTGCGGGTTTCCTCACGATGTTTTCCTTCACCGTTATGAGCTCGTGTTAAAGCGCATATAAATTTTACGAAACGAAAAATCCAGTGATGCACGGCCGGGATTCGAACCCACGACCTTCGGATTGAAAGTCGAGCACAACCCCTTTCGACATTCGATGTATTTCTAAAAATAACAGGGGCCGTATTCGCGTTCCTTTTTTCGTTCTTTTGATGAATATTCGGATGTTATTTACTACCATTGAGTTCAAGGGCCAACTTTTGGTTTTGGAATATTTGGTCCTAGGTTAGGATCGTTTGGCCCTTGAAGTCAGAAATCGTTGTAAATAACATCCAAATATTCATCAAACGAACAAAAAAAGGAACGCGAATACGTCCCAGATACGCTTTAGTGTTGCACCTATGAAATTTCGTCAGTTACCGTGAAAGCTTTAACTAAACGAAATGACAAATGTTTGTGTAAACGGAATAATTAATTCTCTATAACGAAAGCCGCGTCTTATATGTGTGTGTAGATTTGTTGGTGTGGGTAAGCGATACTGAGCGCTCATTCATCCTTGGAGCGTTACCAAGCCTACGCACACAGGCAGAAGCAACGTGCATAGGTACATGTATTATTTTGTACTAGCTGGTACCCGCGACTTCTCCAGCAAAATAACATACTTAATAGAAACAGAACTGAAAACTGCTGTTCAGAAGATTCTCTTCTGATACTTTTAAAAAAAAAATGCAATAATAGCGCCATCTCGTCATTGCCATAGGACAGCAACGCCATCTAGTGGCCTTCAAACGGAACTTCACTTTAAGTCCCCATACAAAATTCCAACCCTTATTTCACGCCCTTCATGATTAGTTTTGAAAAAAAAAAGTAGCCTATGTCCGTCCCTGGGACATAATCTTTATCCATGTCATATTTCATCATCATCTGTTCAGTGGTTTAGGCGTGAAAAGGTAACAAACAGACAGACAGACAGACACATTTTACTACATAATAGATGGCGCCACAGAAAAAATTAGATCGCGCTATCGTTGCGTTTTGGGGAACGTAACATAATAAACTCACTAATCCTCTACTTTTCAGCTTTATAATATTAGTATAGATTTCCTTCTATGACGGTTGCCACAATATAACGGCCGTCATAGCCTCATCACCAAGTTATCCAGAGTAACTCAGTCTCGGATGAATACTAGAGTGGGGCCTTTAGAAACTTTAATTAACGCGAAAACGTCACGTGTATAGTAACCCTAGACGTAGCTCACTGATGCAGTGGAGCGCTAGTTTTATGTAGGTTGTAGGGTAACCACGGGTATTGTTTTTAAAGGACAAATAAAAAAGGCCTTTACATCTATATTAGATGATTTATACAGCGTCAGGAGGCAATCGATGCCTACACTTAACGGGACGCTGTAGTGCCTGGGACATTGTTTGAGATGGAATAGGCTTGCCCAGCACCTAAATCATCCTCTCAGCTTAATCAGCCGCCCACAGGAAAGACGATGTCAATACTGTGGAGCTGACTAAGCTGCGGGTTTCCTTACGATGTTTTCCTTCATCGTTAAAGGGCGAATACAAATACCGCAATATTAATGAATACTTTATGGAAAAATTTGAAGAATTTATCTGTGTATAGGACATACTATTCAATTATTTGATTCTTATTAACTTTTAATTGCATTGCCATTGTAGTACTTATTTTATTTGATATTTTACTGTGACATTTTGCATGCTTTATGCTAATCATGATTCTGTTTTTGACCTCAGTTTACCCATGTATTGCAGAATTAATAAATGAATATGAATATGAAATATTTTTTATAGAGATTCACTCGATGCCCGGGGTCTTTTGCGATTGATTGAGCGTGCAGGATTGCGCGCGGGAAAACCTGCACGCAATCGCGAGTGATAATTTTGATGCTACGCGTTCTTTCACGCGCGATTACTCGTTAGTTCTTGTCAAAGCCCTATCGTGCGGGAAAGCCTGCATGCGCAATCGCGAGTGAAATTTTTTTTGAAGCTTGAAGCTACGCGTTCTATCTCGCGCGATTGGCTGTATCCCTCGCGGTAGATTGTGCGTATTAAGGCTGCTATTGCCTATGTTTGTGTAGAATATTGTGGCGGGTGATTGCTGTAAGGGGCGCAAATTCAATTCTCACAGCAGGACAAACTAGTACTATTTTTTTTCGCGTCTGAGTGCTGTGGTAACAGTACTCGTAGTTTCTGATCCCAACATTTTGTTGTATAACATTTGTAAAATGTTAAGAAAACTAATTTAATATTGTAAGGAAACATCACTACATTCTTTAAACAACCCGATTAAAGTTATTTTCAACCGACTTCAAAAAAGGAGGAGGTTCTCAATTCGTCTGTATTTTTTTTGTATCTTGTTACGCGATTCCTGAGGGATTGATAGTATCCCCGTAAAACTCCTAAACACCTTCCCTCCTAGCCATGTCACAAATGGAAATCGAATCGACAGCTTGACGCCCTGAGTCACACCGCGTTTCGAGTCAAACATTGAAGTCGGTTTTCTTTTTAGTATAAAAACGTAATTATTAACAAAAATGGTCACCCTAAAGCTCATTCAAAGTTAACGTCATACATGAGTGACAGTTGTGTGCGGTTAATTTGAGCCCCTATGGCTGCAAAAACCATTGTTTTTCATTACGCCCTCGCTGCGCTCATTTGTTTTTGTCAGGAATAGTTCACAGTTTTAAAACTGGCTTTTTTATAAAATGTTTCAGCTTTAAAACTGAACCTCTGCCATGTTGGGACAAAAGTGGAGTATACTGTTTTGTAGGTATCATCAAATCCAGCCAGGTGGAGTGACGATCTGCGAAAGGCTGCCGGCAGAAGCTGGATGCGTCGAGCTGAGGACAGGGCGCAATGGCGCGCACTAGGGGAGGACTATGTCCAGCAGAAACGCCAAAATATTATTATCTTATCATCATCATCATCCACAGCCTGACTTCACGCATTATTATCTTATAACTATTACTTTAACTATTATTACTTATTATATTATATTATATTAATATTACTTATAACTATATATACTATTCATCACACGAACGAAAAATGAACGCGAATACGGCCCAAGGCTTTACTTGAACATCAGTTAACATCACTCACAGCGCGATAATGTCAGAAACTTGTGCCACAAACTCTGACGCAACGGGTACAAAGCGACGCAAGTACAAAGCTTGTTGAAGATCGGACATTATTGCATACACTGACCTGATTTAAGAAAATTATGAAAATTATGATTTAAGAAAATGAAATGTGTTTTTGAAATGATACAATAAAAAAATTTTTTTTTTTTTCATAATCTATGTATCTAAATATGTGAAAAGGAACTATAAACATTTCAAATAAAATTATTTGAAGATGTCTAAGGGGGTAGTCAGAGGTCACATTTGGCTAAGACAAATCTAAAATGGCTTACTACTTTTTTCAGTAATCCGCTAAAAAGATTATTACAGTTCATTACACTTAAACGTAGTTTTTTTCCTTTTTTCTGTCATTCAAAGACATGACAATCAGCCTCAGTCCCAACTTAACAAAACCTATTCTGTAACTATTCAAGTGAAAAAACTTCAATAGTTTTCTACAAAAGGTGATCCCCTCGGGATGAATAAGTCTGACTTGTTAGTGCTTGGGCGGAGGTTGGAACCGATTGCTCAATACAATTTTTTACCGATTGCTCAATACAGTTTTTTACCGATTGCTCAATACAATTTTTTTACCGATTGCTCAATACAATTTTTTACCGATTGCTCAACAAATTTTTTTACCAACTGCTCAATACAATTTTTTACCGATTGCTCAATACAATTTTTTAACTTCGGACGTTAAGGACTTTCTGCTCTGAAAACTAGCAGCCATTTTAAATTGAAGACGTTTTGCTGTCACAGCATTTTGGATTACAGTCGATGTGCACTGAAGAACATTTAGCTTTCAAATCCTAAATGGGTGTTTTGAGCCCTTTAATTAAAATGAAAATTTTTATGTGTTTTCTGAATTTTAATGAAAAATACAATTGATCTAATTTTTGGGTCTGTAAGTCCTGTAATGTCTAAGTTATCGTATGAAGGTAAAACTAACTACAATTAACTATTTGCGCTCCCATGTATGAGCCCCTTGATCAGCATTGTTTAATTTTTTGCAATTGCATAGTTGGCAATTATTTCATTGCGTTTTGTATTGATGAGTCACTGGCTGTACCAGAAAAAAAAAACATTCATTCAGCTAAATAAGGCAATACATTTTTCTGATGAATATAAGAAAGAGTTCTTGAAAATAAAGTTCACACAGACCATCCTCTGTTTAAAAAGTTGATAGTTTAACCATGATACCGAACTAAAATAAAATCACTCACTCTTGCCTGTGTAAGTTTTGAGGTCAAGAGCCGACATATTCAGCATAAAAAAAAAGTGTACGTGAGGCTATTTTTTGTAATGGACTATCTGTTAACTCTCAAAACTGTTCGACCTCTGGATTACTTTTCGAACAATCATAAATCCTCCTATAGGATTGGACAATTTTGAATAAAAAAAAAAACTGGTTTTGAATAACGCTATAAATACTCACCATGACACTTTAATAAGCCTTTTTTAAAAGATGCATTGCCCAGGAGTGACTCGACTTATTATTAAAGTTAGTGGGCTTATTACAAGAAAATGAGCCGAGTTAAGACCAAGTCCAACTAAAAAACTGTCCCTAGAAAAACGATCTTTAAATACTCCTACATTGAACGCTTTTTTGAGGTAACAGTTTTGTTTTGACATGTGTCAACATGGGGTTCTACTAAGGTTTAACGTTTTTATAATTTTCCGAAAAAACATTATATCCGGAGAAAACCGATCTCGCACAGCTGGTCGAGCGTATGTATGTACTAGGCGCGTTTTTATCCGTAGATTGCTGGATTTTGAGTTTTAATTATTGTGTTCTTTTATAAATGAAATTATTAGGTAGGTATGGTCTTATTATGTACTAGTAGTAAATAACTAGAAAATATGCGTTTTTTTTTTCGCTAAATATGTTCAGGTCATCATGGTTCAATCATGGTGTGATTGCAACCCCCTCAGTTTTCGGTAGTAGTCTTTTTACACCCTTTTGTATGTGGATATTACGAGCAATATAATTTATACGTTCCATTATTTCATTGGTTCAAATTGATAAATTGTGATACAAATCAAAGGTATTATCTATACTGACGCAACATCAGAGTGACCAAGAAACAGCCAGTATCTAACGAGGCTGACTGTACCAAGCCTCGGTTAATTACTTCCTCAAAGGCAGTTAAGACTTAAAATTAACAATAAAAGCACCATTATTGTTATAATTTTTAAAAACTCGGCTCCGCTAAGACGGACGTCATTTTACGACGGTCTAGTTAAACAGGTTTGTATAATACGCACAATCGTTCTTTAGCTCTCTGAAGTAGCTGCGCAGAAACCATTTTTGATGACGCCTAAAATCGTGCTATCTCGCTTACTCTACCAAAGCTGCGCAATCTTCTATTGCACCTAACTTCAGAGAGCAAAAAATTCGTTGTGCTTAGTATATAATGTTTGACGAGTTATTGCTTGTACACTCATTATGATCATTCACAGCCTGACTTACCCCACTGCTGGGTTTAGGTCCCCCTAAATCTCTGACGATCCTGTACTAATAATTATGCCGTACTAACTATTATAATAATAATATATATTTTTTATAGCTTTGTATTATGGAAACCATTATACTTAGTATTTTTTTGAGATATAAATAACTCCAGACCAAGACACAAAACAAACATACGTGTTCCATACAAAATATTTGTTCTAGATGGAAACTGATCCCGTTAGCAGATCAAGAATATAAATATAAGTTTATAATAATAAGTACCTATCCAGATTATCGCATTAGGTTTATAAATCTGTAATAATAATTTATCGTAAAAAATAATTGAGTAACTGAGTAACTGAGTAACTGAGTAACCAGCTCAAACTTACGGACACCGTTATTTAAAAACTCGGGCTTTTCAAAGAACAAGGAACGTAAAAATCTATGATCGCGAACGGAAGATACCTAGTACATAGAAATGGTTCTTTGTTCGAAGCAGTTACATTCAATGGTAATGGCGCACTTGTACACTTGGCTTTTCTTGGACTCCATGCCTGATTTCACTTGGCAATGTAAATAACTTCTTTTTAAGTTTCATTTGCAATGTTCTTCGATCAAAAATGCAATGGTGATTATTACTCGTAATAACGTTCAATGACTTAATCTGAACTTTTACCGTCACGACACCATGTACATGTCAAATCGTCACAGTGCGAAGAGAGCAGTCGCGAAACAGTCCATAGATTGTTACTATGAGCGTTTCTAGGATTTTAATAATTGACAATAATTTATTTGACAAATTTTACAGTTCAAACTTCGTTCCAACGGAGTGTTCCACGACACACGCATACTTTTTTAACTTTCTAGAAAGTAAGTTTGGAATACTGAATAAATGCTCTTTAACTTTCACTCACTATAAATAAAATGAATCTTCTGAGGTGCTAAATAAAGTTCGATCATAAACAAGTCTTAAACTTCAATAATTTGTAACCTGAAATTCCATTTTAAGCTGGTCCGTATTTCAAAAACTATCCATTGTTATGCCCCTCGCGAGCACTGATAGAATTATTGCTATTGCATCGGACTTGTGGGAACTTAACTTCGGTTTCATGATTTATAGTTAAAGGGGAAAGAGGAGATGCGGCATCGAGATACCAACACATTTTACAATGCATTTTTTTTATGGAAGAGGGGGCAAACGAGCCAGTGGCACGCCTGATGGTAAGTGATACCACCGCCCACAGACAACTGCAGCATCAAGAAGCACTGCAGATGCGTTGCCGGCCTTTGAGGTAGGAATAGGCTCTTTTCTTGAAGGTGCCTAAGTCGTATCGGTCTGGAAATACCGCTGGCGACAGCTGATTCCATAAGTCTGTTGTGCGAGGCAGGAATTGGCGTGAAAACCGCACAGTTGTGGACTGCCAACCATCCACATGATGTGGATGGTATGAGTATTGCTGTCGTTGCATACGATGGCGGAATTCAGCGGCTGGTATCAGTCCAAACAATTGCACCCATTGACTTGAAACCTTGGTCGGTGAAGTTCAAACTTCACCGATCCGAGATGACGCTCTTCCATCTAAGCCGATGGGTAGACTTTTTTTTTATTATGAATGGGTCGGCTCTTGACCTCAGACTTACACAAGCAAGAGTGAGTTTACGATGGAGCGAGCTTACCCAGAAGGTGCCTATTAACTCTCTGCTTAAAAACAACAGGGTCGTAGCTCAGCGGAAGTACAGACGCTGGAAGATGATTCCAAATTTTTGCAGTGCGCATAATAAAAGAACTTTGGAAGCGCTTGGTCCTAATAAGTGGAATATCAACCAGGTGAGGATGATAATCAGCTGTGCGTGTGTAGTCGTGTTGTGGGAGTACATTCTTACAATACTAAGACAGTTTTTCGGTGTTTTTCTTTAGGTACCTATTTGAAAGTATGAAGGCTTGTCTTTGAAAAAAAAATGTTAAAATTTAAAGGTATTTTTTAAAATTTTCATACAATTTCATACCCTGAAATACACAATCTACTAATTATCTTGAAAAAGTCGAGTGCAGCTTGTTTTCTTCTAAGAAAAATATAAACTAATTAATGAATTTTAAAATCTTAAGAAACCACCACTCGCCCCTCCTCTTAATGCTTGCTGAAATATCTGAAATATTGCTGAGAGCAATAGCTTTGAAGTTTAATGGGAAGAAAAAGGATTTACCAACAAGCGTCTTGCTACTATCCGCCTCAGTGCAATTGGTGAAGGAAAACATCGAAAAGTCTTATCAAAATTTTCGATTCCAACGGGATTCGAACCCTTGATTCTGAATGTAACTTCGGACAATGAGCTTGAGTTCACTAAGTGGAACATGTAGATGGCGTTACCGGTGCTATAACCGATAAAATATAAGCTTATCAAAAATTGCGATTGTGACGACATGGATTCTGTGGCCGAATGGTAAGGCACTCCGGCTTTAAGAGGATCGCCTTATCGTTGCGGGTTCGAATTCCGTCGGAATCGAACATTTTGATAAGACTTTTCATTTCTCAATGAAATACCTAAGTGTGGTTTAACACTATAAAAAATATATACAGGGTGTAAAAATACTGCTACCGAAAACTCAGGGATTGCAATCAGACCATGATTCTGAACATATTTATCGAAAAAAAAACGCTGGATTGTCATAGATTGACATAGATGGATTGTCGAAGAGACTTGCTTCTGCAGCATACGCAGTTAAAAAGATACGTCATTACACGGACGTAGATACTGCCAGATTAGTCTACTTCAGCTACTTTCACAGCATTATGTCTTACGGCATTTTGTTGTGGGGGACTGCTGCAGACATTAACACCGTGTTTGTGTTGCAGAAGAGGGCTGTCCGAGCAATTTATAATATGGGTCCCAGAGATTCGCTTAGAAATAAATTTAAAGAAATATTCATAATGACAGTACCCTGTCATATGAATATCTGAAAATATATGAAAATCTGATGTATGTTCGTAAAAATATTAAATCATTTAAGAAAAAAAGCGATACTCATGATGTAAACACTAGAAATAGGGATAAACTCGCTGTTCCCACTACTAGATTAGATAAAGTAATGAAATCATTTAAAGGGCAATGTGTACGCTTCTATAACAAAGTCCCAAGTGAATTGCAAAACTTATCAATCACTAAATTTAAAAATACAATTAAACGTCATCTCTGCAAAAAAGCCTACTATAAAATATCAGATTATTTAGATGACAAAAAAGCTTGGGACTGAATATGCTCCAACTCGTTTTAACATAATTAAGATAAAAATGTATTAAAATTATATACAAATTGAAAAGTGACGATTCTAAACAATCCAAAGTGATTTCAATGAATAAACTAATTTTGAGTTTGAGTTTTGAGTTTGCTAATAATTTTTGACTTAGCTACGTCATTTTATTTTATTTTCTAGATTTTTGCTACTAGTACAACATAATAAGACCATACCTAATCATTTCATTTATAAAAGAAAAAACAATTTAAACTCAAAATCCAGCAATCTGCGTATAAAAACGCGCCCAGTACATATGCTCGACCTGCGAGGTCAGATTTCTCCGGATATAATGATTTTTTCGGAAAATCCTTTTGGATTTGGTTGTGTTTTGGGATGCTGTACCTACCCCTTTCGGCTTCGGTAGACGTCTTTTTACACCCTGTATAAATTAGGGACAACATCGTATAAGTTCTGCAGCTTTACTCTACTTATATACTTCGTTTTTATGAAATTCTAGTGAAGTAAGTTCGTATAGACAGGATACATGATTGTTTTGGATGGCACAAACAAAGGGAGGCCTATTCCCAGCAGTGAGCTTAATCGGGCGGATGATGATGATGAAGTTCGTATGAAGTAGTGGCTAACTCTGATGGTGTATTTTTTAGCCAGGACCGAAAAAACGTGCCCTCCGAAGTACGGAAGCGCTCAGTTGATAATGCCACTGGTCACCCATCCACTTTGTGACCGCATGTACACCTGAAGCTAGTGCCAATGTACTTAGGTACTTGCTTCGCTCCATCGTAGACCTCACTCTTGCCTGTGTAAGTCTGATGTCAAGAGCCGACCCATTCATCATAAAAAAAGATGTTAAAAAAAAAGGAAAAGTGACAACCTCCATACAACTCATAAACTCTCATTTATAATTATTAGTGTTATTTCATTTCTCTCAATTGGCAATACAAATAGGAGTAAAATGCAAAGTGGAACTTGTAGGTGTCGCGATAAAGCACTTGAAGTGCAGGTACTAGAGTTCGGTGCCCGGAGCCACACAACTGTAGGAGGGCTTAGCTGCAGGACCAGTCTAATTAAGATTGGTTTGTTTCCTGTGGAAAAGAATGGCTTAAAGCGACACCTGGGTTACTATGAACTCTTATTTCCAACTCATTTGAACTGCATGGCAATTTTGAATAAAGAAACGAATCTGAAATGGTGGCGCTTATCATGCTCTCTCTTTTACATTACTGCAGTAGTGTACAAGCGAGAGAACATGATAGGTTGCGAAGTTTCTTTTCTGAACTCTCTTTAATGAACCGGATTATTCGAAATTCAATTCAATTCATTTCAATACATTTATTTCAGAAATTGACATGAAGTTCGAAAACTGTCAGGAAATAAAAGTTTATGCTAACCCAGCTGTGAAGTGTAAACATCATCTCCCTGACCTTATCCCACGCTAAGTGGGGTCGGCACAACATGTCTTCTTCTTCCACTCACTCCTATCACTAGTCAATTGTGCACACAATCCAACCACTTCTTCTTCGGCCTTCCTCTTCTTGCATACCCAGCCACACTCATATTCATAACTCTTTGGGTAACATGGTTTTCATCCCTCCTCATAAAATGTCCATACCAAGATAGCCTAGTAGTCCTCACCTTTTCGTTCAAGTGTAAACAATCAACATTTAAAGTTAAATTAAAAACTATTTTGGGCCACTGGGATTACTTTAGCTGGAATAGAATAATACTCCTGCTTCTTTGTTACAATGCAGTGTGCAAATTTTACATTCTACACGTAACAGACGTGAAAGGCGGCGGCTATGGACTTGCAATCAAAAAACCAATTTGGCAACTAAGATTTACAAACACAAATAAGTTTATTTTTTTATGATTTAATCATTGTAAACATCCGTCT
Organism: Epirrhoe tristata; assembly: GCA_951394285.1. Classification (NCBI taxonomy): domain Eukaryota; kingdom Metazoa; phylum Arthropoda; class Insecta; order Lepidoptera; family Geometridae; genus Epirrhoe; species Epirrhoe tristata. Next base: position 611,467 of record OX596153.1, read on the forward strand.
ATAAGATGTTCATAGTCTAAATTGACGTCTAGTGATATACCTTCCGTGGTATCACATCTACGAGGCGCTACGCTGCTACAAGGGGCTACGAGGTGCTACGCTGCTACGAGTTGCTATCGCATTCGTATTGATTTGATAGTCTTGTTGTACAGATTAGGTTTGTAGAGTGTTGTGACGTGCGGCAACTTTTGCTGTTCTTTTATTTCAGTAGAACAAATGTGCTACTGAAGATTTTGATGTAAAATTTATATGCGCTATAACACGAGCTCTTAACGGTGAAGGAAAACATCGTGAGGAAACCCGCAGCATAGTCAGATCCACACGTATTGACGTCGTCTTTTCTGTGGGTCAGGCTGATTAGGCTGAGAGGATGGTTTAGGTGCTGGGCAAGCCTATTTCATCTCAAACAATGTCCCAGCCTCCTGACGCTTTATAAACCTCTATATAAACCTCTCTCTCTCTATCTGACAAAAACATGTAAATGGTTATAATTTAGGAAATAAGAAATATTGACGAAAACTTCGAATATCTAATTAGTGACTAAGTACCTACTATAAAATACTACCTACCTATCCTGACAATACCTATTATTTTTAACTTAATTTAATTTACCAATTGCTTACATAATTTCATATACTTACTTACCATTATTTTAGCTTAATTTAATTAACCAATTAATTTTATATACCTACCAAACTGACGTTGCAGTGCCCAACAGGGTGTATGTAGTACCTTACACACTAAGCCTACCTAGACCTAAGCTATACCTATGTACATACAAGCAATGAATAAATGAATATGAATATGAACCATCTAATATAGATGTAGATTTTGCTACTTGTAGCACGTAAAATAAACGTAAGTAAATGTTTTAAAAACTAATGTAAAATACTACGTAAGTCACTAGTCCACCAAATTATCAGTGTGTTACAATATAATCACAAGTCCAGGCACGATATCTCATCGCTCCACGCAAAAAGCCTCTAAACCACCTGCAAACTGAAAACTGTCGTTTATTTTTATATTTTATACAGTCGCCGATGTAAATTCGTGGAAAAAAACCGCGCTTCCAAGATTACTTTGTAAACAAGTTTATCCTGATTTATGAAAGAACTTCCAAATAAATAATTTTTAGAGGCAAAAGTTAGCAGCCAGGTGTCCCCTAATATTTTTTTTATGAAACGCCCGAAAGTAATGCAATTATGTAAATTAAAAACGATTTCGAGTTTTCCTCCGCGATGACACGCGAACTTGATGTATACTTTGCAATTATAGTCGAAGTTTTGGACGCTTCTTCGTCCCAGTATTTTGTGAAGGTAGTGAGATTTTTGGAAATTTAATTCTTTGCATAATTATTTTAGGTCCTTTCAAAAAATGTTTATCTATTTACAACGAAGTATTACATTGCTAGGATGCTAGTTAGTATTTAATTCGTTCAGTTAATTAAACTCCATCATCACCAGAGTTGGCGTAAGGCAAACCGGCATGTCAAACCTAAAGCTGCTTATTATAAAAACGTAAAACCTTGGTTGAACCTCATGTTGACACATGTCAAAACAAAACTATTACCACAAAAAAAGCTTTCTATGTACGAGTATTTAAAGATCGTTTTTCTAAGGACTGTTTTTTAGTTAGACTTGGTCTAAACTCGGCTCATTTTCTTGTAATAAGCCCCAAAAAGTTCTAAAAAATGTGTCAAGTGCACGAAAGGAGCCTCTTTGCGCTGCACTTACAATCCTTTCACCACACTAGTAGAACTGTTGAGTTGGCCACTGACTTATACGAACTTATTTACTTTAGTTCGGCTTAAAATCCCAATCCCCACTAACTTTTAAACTTTTTAAACAGCTTTAAAAGTTCGACAAACTTAAAAAAATACCAAGTTCGAGTTCGACTCTCGCTACAAGGGTTCCGTCAATCGTTGAAGTATAAACTTAAAGAAAAAAATAAACAACATCGGTATAACAAAGTATAACAAAGTAAACTTCTTATCAAGTATATAAGTTTGCACTATGGGACCGTTTGGTGTCACGAAAAAGTAGGTAATAGTTCCCCACACTAAAATTCACCGTGTTGTGGATATTAGAAACGACGCCATTGAAACTCATAGATGGAACACCTAGGACCGGATTAAATAGAACTACATGCAAGCATTTGTCAACAAGAATCAAACCGTTTCGACTTCATTTTTCAATAGGAATCCTACAAATAAACAATTAGATCGGTAATGCCTAGGAAAGAGTTTAACGCGATCCGGCGTCCATTTTGTCCGGATGATCCGGATTGCCGCTTGCTATTCAGCTGCGGCACACGCGCCAAATGAATCTGTCTCGGTCCGGTCTAATCTTGCTGGCCCTACCCATGTCGTTAAATTCGACATGTTGGTTGAAACCATCTTGCAACTTGACAAACACGGCTTAGGGCCTAGCTTTCTTTTCGGTGATCAATCTGACGGCTCGTTTTACGTGGGTGATCTGCACGCGGACGCGAAGCGGTGCGGTGCGGCACGGAAATAACAAACAGTCGATTTACTATTGAAGTGTTAACCGCACATTTAGGGATATTTAAAGATTTTTAAATGTATCCCAAAAATTAGTACCCATGCGGGATTTGAACCCACGACCTTGCCGATCCGTGGCATCGCTCTAACCAACTGAGCTAACGCGCAACCGACGCAGGAGTTGAAATTTATTGGGAGTACATATTATACAGCATTGCGCTGTGAGCGACATCTATGGAGACACATTGCAATCATCTTTCCACTCTATGTCCAAACTTTAGTTTGGAGAGATGGCACTCTTATTAATCGATAAGGGTTATATTTTTATAGTGTTAACCACAAACTTAACCGTTAGCTCAGTTGGTTAGAGCGATGCCACGGATCGGCAAGGTCGTGGGTTCAAATCCCGCATGGGTACTATTGAAGTGTCCTATGTCACCGGTGCGCAGCGGCACGGTGCGATTTGAAGCAAACGTGCGTATTTTGACACTTTGTAGGACAATTCGCGCGCACGTAGGACAGCCGCGCCGCGCCGCATCGAATCGCATCGCTTCGCTCCGCAATCGCGTTCGCGTCAAGCCGCTCACGTAAGACGCAGGGTTAGTATTCAATCTTAATTGTCAAGCTTTAGTGGGAATATCAAAGAAGATGAGACTCGTCAAAATATCACGGTTGGTCGCGAAGGAACAGGAGTAGAATCACCTAGTTTTAAGACGTTTCAAAGTGATCCCAGTGGTCCTACTGAATAAATGCTTTTTTACTTTGACTTTTGATTTTGATACTTTCAACTTAAAAGTCAAAGATAACGAAAAGAAAGGCTAATTGTTTGTTGTCCGGTATTGGTTCATGGTTGCGATGGAATAGGAGTAGAATCACAAGATTCTAAGTAATCAAAGAAGTTTTTTTTACTAAAGTCATGTTACTCTTTTAAAATGAGAGAAGTCCACATATTGGACAGAAAGTGCCATATTCAAACCCACTACCTTAGACTCGAAAGGACCACTCCTATTTCACCACTGGTTAGTAACAAATAAACGCTGACTTGATTTTCATTTTCAAATTAGGTCGTATACTTTGGACATTCGAGTTCATGTAGTAAGACTCCAAGTTTATCCATCGGCGAAGTGCCAACAGCTTTGCAAGCGAGCCGCGGGTTCCCTCGTGCTCCTTTTTCATTTAACGAACAATTTGCTACGAGTCTAATTCTCGATAGTTTATACGTTTTGGGAATTTTCTAGTTGGCTCAGCGAATTTCATAATGTAACTTGAAAAGGCACAGGCTTGATATTGATTTTGCTCTCATAAAGTGAGTCAGGGAGTGGAAGTTAAAGGGGAAAACCTTTGCCCAGCAGTGGAACATTATGAGTAAAGAAAAAAAAGATATTATTATGTTTCGAAGGCATGTTTCTTTATACATCATTTGAATGCTATTTTTTAAAAGCTTCAACATTTTAAATATATATTTTTATCCTAGTGATATTTTAATCTTAAATAGATATTTTAGTCCTAGTTTTTATCCTAGTCTATCATAGTGGTGGGAGATCGCCAAATATAGAGGCTAGTGGAAAAATTTGGGGGAGATCTTTGCCCAGCAGTGGGACACAACAGGTTAACTAAAAAAAATGTTTATCCTACTCCAATTCAAGATCTACACCTACTCTAAGTTTCATCAAAATTGGAACACAAACACCATCAAACCTACTAACTTATTACCAATACCAAATACTTATCCAATAAAATTTAACGAACAAATTCTTCATTACCTATCGTGAACGAGAGAGTAGTGCTAATACTTTATTTTCTGAAAATTATTTTCGACGTTTGCCTGAAAATCTTTTTACTTCCCATTTTCGTTTTCTCGAGTTTTTCATCTCATTAGAAGCTCCGGAGCCAATTAGATGAGGCATGATTGATTAGCTGCTTTTAGATCTAGACTTACTTTTTGCTTTTCACTTTACTTGGGGGAATTATTTTATGAGTTCTGAAAGTTCTCGAAGTTTAAGTTATGAGAAATTTTATAGACTGGCCAGCAGTCAGCATATTGGATATTATCACTAGAAAATGGTTTTACGTGAACTAAACGGGTAATGTTTTCAACTGAGCAAGGGAGGATAAGGATTTCCTGCCCAGTATTATATTATTGAGATAAAAAAAAGTAAGCCTTTACATCTACCAGTATATTAGATGATTTATACAGCGTCAGGTTGCAACCACTTAACGGGATGGTAGTGCCTGGGACATTGTTTGAGATGGAATAGGCTTGCCAAGCACCTAAAGCATCCTCTCAGCTTAATCAGCCGCCCACAGGAGAGACAACATCAATACGTGTGGAGCTGACTAAGCTGCGGGTTTCCTCACGATGTTTTCCTTCACCGTTAAGAAGAAGAAGAGAACTCGTATTAAAGCGCATATAAATTTTACGAAACGAAAAATCCATTGATACACGGCCGGGATTCGAGCCCATGACTTTCGGATTGAAAGTCGAGGCACACCCCATTCGACCAACACAGCTCTTCGATGACTTATTGAGATAGAAAAGTACATTAAGGAAAATGGAATAATAATATTCTAGAACATTTTAAAATGCAACTCTTTAGCCAACTAAGCTAATAGACAATCAACGCTCAGATAAAATAAATAAATAAATAAATAATGCTGGACATTTTCACACAGCATCATCTAGCCCCAAACTAAGCAAAGCTTGTACTATGGGGACCAGATAACTGATATACTACTTATATACTTTTTGTTTGTAAATACATACATTATTATACATAGAAACACCCAGACCCGAGACAAATATCTGTAGGTCATACAAACATTTGTCCCGCGGCGGGGAGATGAAGGGAGTTCACACAAGTGTCTTTCATCCTGTAATTTATCAATACCACAATTATGTTTTCCATTTCAGTGTTAAGGAACCCTCCGTAATTCTAGATCGCTAATTAAGGAGCGCCTCAAAGCTTTGACTAGTTCAAACAATTATAAACTAGTTATCTAAATGGCAAAGTTGTCACCAGAGTCTGTTCTACAGTACAAACCGGATGGTAATATAAGCACTACTTTAAATGCTTTCGAGTACAGACGATACAAACGCAAGAGTTGTGTTGGACATTTGGGTAGTGCACCACATTCTATCCGAAGTTTAGGATCAAATCTTGGTCGTGTATCAACGAAAACAAAAGGAGCCTCTTGGAGGTGCACTTGATATCCATTCAGCACACTGTTTTAGAAGAACTAGTTATACGACAATAAGAAGAATGGATTTTTCGTTCTGGGAGATCTATAGGTGTAGACATCGTTAGGTAAGGAGTATTTGAACTTGTGTTATTTTGTAAGAACTAGTGAAATAGTAATAAGAAGAGATAAGCCTAAGTTTAGATCTAAGATGGATCACCTAAAAAAAGCTAGGCCCCAAACCGTGTTTGTTGCCCTGATTCTTCACGGTATTGGTCGCGAAGGAACAGGAGTAGAATCACCTAGTTTAAAGACGTTTCAAAGTGATCCCAGCGATCCTACTGAATAAATGCTTTTTGACTTTGATTTTGAGATGTATACAGAATATAAAAATGATTATAGTAAAAACGCGCTCAGTACATACGCTCGACCAGCTGTGCGAGGTCGGTTTTCTCCGATTATAATGATTTTTTCGGAAAATCCTTTTGGATTTGGTTATGTGTTGGGATGCTGTACCTACCCCTTTCGGCTTCGGTACACGTCTTTTTACATAGATAGATAGATTTTATACAGGTAAAATCTACAACAAAAGTGTAAACTGTAGAAAATTCTTGAATTGCTAGAACGAATGAGTAAGGTAAGGAAAAGGAAAGATTTCAAATAAGCATATATTTTAAGTTTCTGCCTGAGCACGTTCCGTCGCATCCGTCTTGTACCTGTTCACAAAATTACAGCAAGGGAGAGGATTTGCTCATTAAATACGCGTTTATGTTTATACAATTAAAAAAAATCACGTGTCGTGGAACACTCGGTTGAAACGAAGCAAGGAGTACTTTTCTATACTGGGAATATAATAAATTAATTGTCAATTAGGTATCCTAGAAACACTCTTCCGTACTAAAGATTATTATTATTATTATTATTTATTCACAAAAAAAAAGGGCTTTGTCGCTGAGCGACTATATCGCCCAATCGGTAATAAACATCATCTAGGTCTAGGTCTTCATCATATAGGTCTTCATATTCTTTATGGTTTCACTTCACTTATTGGTTTCTTCTTCTTCTTTTATTCCTTCTTCTTCTTTTTACTTCACTTCAAATCTTTCTTCAAAATATGTATTACGTCACGTCAATAAAGATGTAACAATCTATCGACTGTGTAGCGGCTGCGCATTTCGCACTTTGACGATTTGACAAATACATGTGTCGTGACGGAACAATGGAACAATTATTTTTTTCCAGCCTCAGTCTTTTTTTTCTTCGATACCGTCCGAAAAGGAACTTCGTTCCAAAAAGAAAAAAAACAAACAAGCCCACGACAGGCACGGTAGAAATTCTCTCAGATCTTTTATGTATTCCTGATTCTATGAAGATGTCTATGGGGGTAGTAAAAAAACTCAGGCCTTTATATTAGATGATTTATACAGCGTCAGGAGGCATGCCTGCCTATACTTAACGGGACGCTGTAGTGCCTGGGACATTGTTTGAGATGGAATAGGCTTGCCCAGCATCTAAAGACGACGTCAATACGTGTGGAGCTGACTAAGCTGCGGGTTTCCTCAAGATTTTTTCCTTCACCGTTAAGAGCTACAAATTTTACGAAACGAAAATTCCATTGATGCACGGCCGGGATTTGAACCCACGACCTTCTGATTGAAAGTCGAGGCACAACCCCATTCGACCAATACGGCCCTTCAATATCTTCATAGTAGATGATAAAACCTCACTCCCTTTACGATATTTTTTTTCTTTCTTTTCTTTCACCGTTGCAAACTAATAATTAATTTTAACCCTATTGATATACACAAGCGACCTTTGTAAGATCGTTGTTTGTCAGTAAATGACACCCCACGTAGCCAATATTGTAAACAGACTTACCTAAAAAGTTTGAGAAAGTAAATATTTTATTTCATTTTATTTACCGTTAATATATTTTGACGGTATTTTCCTTAAAACTCAAATGGTACCAAACAGGAAGTACCATCCAAGTAAATATTTATTTCATAAAACGACGCAGTTATTAACAAATACGAATTGATTATCCTCCACCATTTTTGATGTGGGTTAAATAATTTCGGAATAAAAATTAAAAATAAACCAACTTCAATGTTGCTACCTAGAATTCAAAATGAGTAACATTACGTAGTATTAGAAAATTCGATGACAGGATGAGGTATTATAAGTAAGTATTAGGGGAAAAGTATGTATCCATTAGGAATGAAATTTCTATTGGACCACCCTTTCAAAACAAACAAACAGCCAAACATAGAACCTGTTTTTCTTAAAGTAGGTTAAAAAAAGTCAGGGGGCTATTCGCGTTCGTTTGATGAATAATTCGGATGTTTCTTACTACGAGCTACATTGTATTCAGTCGATGAGATCAACGTTGCAACACGGTCCTAACCTAGGACCAAATATTACTTACCAAAAATTGGCCTTTAAAGTCAGAAATCGTAGAAAGAAACATTGAATATTCATCGAACGAAAATAAGAACGGGAATACGGACTGATACGTAAGTAGACTAGAAAACAGACAGTAGTTAAGCTGTCCGCAGTACTTGCAGGCAGAGTTACGTCGATTTTATGTCGTTGCAGCCACACCTGCGTTGTTACACTCCAAATTACTTTTAGGTTGATGATATGGTGATGAGATGAGCGGTTTTAGCCTTTATTTTACTGTCATGAAACTTTATTTTAATCGAATCCGATAGAAACTTATCAATTCACACAAGAATCAGTTGAATCAAATTAGGGTTAATGCAATATTGAGATGTTTATTTTACTGTCATGAAACTTTATTTAAAGAATTGAATCCGATAGAAACGAAACTTATCAATTTACACAAGAATCAGTTGAATCAAATTAGGGTTAATGTAATATTGAGATGTTTATTTTACTGTCATGAAACTTTATTTAAAGAATTGAATCCGATAGAAACGAAACTTATCAATTCACACAAGAATCAGTTGAATCAAATTAGGGTTAATGCAATATTGAGATGTTTATTTTACTGTCATGAAACTTTATTTAAAGAATTGAATCCGATAGAAACGAAACTTATCAATTTACACAAGAATCAGTTGAATCAAATTAGGGTTAATGCAATATTGAGATGTTTATTTTACTGTCATGAAAATAACAACGACCTCTGTGGCGCAGTGGGTGAAAGCCCGCTTGGGACGCAGAAGGTTGCGGGTTCGATCCCCGCCGCGGGATAAATGATTGCATGATCTGCAAATATTTATCCCGGGTCTGGGTGTTTCTATGTATAATATGTATGTATTTACAAACAAAAACTATGTAAGTAGTATATCAGTTACTGGTTCACATAGTACAAGCTTTGCTTAGTTTGGGGCTGCTGTGTGAAATGTCCAGCATTATATATTTATTTATTTATTTAGCATTTTTTTTTTTTTTTTTTGCCATCCAGCGTGGTAATGCTGCCAGTGTTTTGGGCACGCTTCCGACTGACAGTGACCTGGATCAGTTGAGCTATCTATAGATCGTTTCTAACGATCCTTAGATAGTTTGACTAATCCTGTTGTATTTTGTAAATATATGTAAATATGTAGTAGCTTAGTTTCTGTGAATAGAATCATTTGACACTAAACGTTTATTTATTTATTTTTAACTTTATTTATACTTGTAGAATCGAATCTGATAGAAATGAAACTTATCATTTTACACAAGAATCAGTTGAATCAGCTTAGGGTTAATGTAAAATTGTATATAGAATAATAGTTTGATGCAATACAGCTTGTAGTGCTGGTTTTTTTTACTAAGAAGTTAAAAACAAAAAACGGAATATTAATTTTACTCTAACTTTGACCAACTCAAAAAAGCTTAGCGCGCACAAATAACTTAGCGCGCACCATAAACAACAAAGAATTTTAAGGTAATTCTACAAAAAAAAACTACATTAGGCCAGTAGAAAATATCCCATTCGCTTTCGCGCCAGCTAACGCTTACCATACCCTTTCTCCACTGTGCCTATACCAACGCTTTCAGAACTTTGTTACCCATAATTAAAATAAACCCAGTAGAAAATTACATCCGCTTTCGCGCCCGCTTACGCTTATCACCCTGCCTGCATCCTTTTTACACTGTGCCGATACCGCCGCTCTCAGTATTTTGTGCTAATGATCAAACACGGGCGAGAATGGTTTCAACTCATTAGTACTTAATCCTGTACCTATTGAAGAGCAATGAACTTGAGTTTTTTTAATCTGCTGTAAGGTGATTTACTTTGTTTAGACCAAGGTTATATTTTTCATCATCTTCTAGAAAGCGCTCTGTTATTCTATGACGACCTCTGTGACTCAGTGGGTGAAGGTTCACCTGCGACGCAGAAGGTTGCGGGTTCGATCCCCGCCGCGGGACAAATGTTTGTATTACCTTATTTGTCTCGGGTTTGGGTGTATCTATGTATATATAATATGTATGTATTTACAAACGAAAAGTATTTATGTAGTTTATCAGTCATCTAGTACCCATAACACAAGCTCTGCTTACTTTGGGGCTAGATGATGCTGTGTGAAAAAGTCCAGCATTATTTATATTTTTTTATTTATATATTATCAAAGTAGAAATAAGTATACCTAAAGATAGTATTTAAAATATACCCAAGATCTTGCGAAGTTTTGCTGAACTTGTCTTCTGAATTCAGAAGACTTAAGAGTCTTCTGAATTCAGAAGACGAGTTCATAATTAGAGCCTGTAGGCTTATTGTGTAATTCAACTGGCAATGGACATGGGCTTTATTTTGACATTTGAAACCCATTCTGGACTTCAATTATCATTTTCCTATTATGTGATTGGTTGAGCTGTATTGGGATGACAAATAGAAATGGATTTTAAGTTTTTAACCCCAATCTAAACTTGGATGACATTTTATTACACTTTAGAAATTGTCCTTCACCCTGTACATCAACAAAGTATAACTAAGAATCTCTACAACTACTCTACTCGTATAAAAATCTTCGTATGCTAATTAAAATCATTCAAAAGATCCCATACATGATTTTTGTATCAGCCCTCGAGACTAACAAAGTTTTGTGAAGACAGCGAGAAAGCGCTTTTCATCGCTGCAGCGCTATCGTGACACTCGGGTTGTCGCCGCATCTAATTGGCTTTGAGCTATCTCAAAAGGAGGTGCGCGATAGTAGCGCTCTTCCACTGTTGCTAACGAGACGATAATGCGTGAGAGTAAAATAATATACGTACATTTATTTTTAAAAGAACAGTCCAAAGTATCGAAATCCGATCGGTAACTGGCATAGCGGAGTAGGTAGGTAATGATTGCACGTTTGAACTAGGATTGAACAGGTTGTGTGATTCGAATGTACACTGTGTTGTGTTGAATATATTTATTTTGATTCAGTGTGACTTTGATGTAAAAATGAAGTCTTAATTGTGGATTCCATTTCATACTGTAACCCTGTTAGTACACCGACGCATTCGCATGCGAATGCGAACCCACGTCGCACTCTAGCACATAGCTAATGAAATAGGTGCGTACTTGTCGGATGCGAATACGTCGGTGTACTAACGGCGTTAATGTGAAATAGATTTAGTAAGTATGTAATAATTTAGTGAGTAATTAATAGTATATAAGTAGTATATCAGTTATCTGGTTCCCATAGTACAAGCTTTGCTTAGTTTGGGGCTAGATGATGCTGTGTGAAAATGTCCAGCATTATTTATTTTTGCCAACAACATATTTTACAAGTTATTTTGGTACCAAATAAACCTACGCACACACGTCCGATTTTTACGCAATGGACACGCACCAGCCACTCCAGTCTTCATTGACATCCACTACATAGGCCCATTCATACCGCTCAAAATATTGACAACCCTATTCAAACGAGCTTGAAAGCGCTTGAAAGAAAAAAGGAAGGAGCCCCGATTTTGCCTTACCATAGAACGCATAGGGCCGAATAAGGGGTTTGCGCTCGCAGCTACCCCCTTTAGTAGGATGTTTTCGCAAATTGCGAGTTCGTGATGACGAAAATGACTGTTTGTTTGGTTAAAAAGCGCTGAGTGGTTTTGGTTGAATGAAGATGCTCAGCGGATGTGGAGATTTTTTTGAAGATTTGTTTTGTGAGGACTGTTTTGATAGGCATGGGACTTTTCACGGAGTTTTATTTTGCTTTTTTTAGTTGATAACATCTGTACTAAGATTACAATGTGGTTGATTTATCAAGCGCACAAAAGTAAGTTATAAAGTATGTTCGTAGGATACAGTGACCAACTCTGGTCAATGGAGTTTTTAGGCTTCTGTCATGGCTTAACAAGTAAAAAGCCGGAACCGACAATAAAATAACACATAAGTGCTTAGTTGATAATGCCACTAGTAGTCATCCACTTTGTTATCGCTCTAAACGTTGCTGCACTTTGACGATCTAAATCTGCGACTAAATTGTATCACGAAAGAACTTATACAAACCCATATTACGCAATAAAAGACTTTATTTTTTTATATTAATAAAATATTTGATTTGATCTATCAAGAACGATAAAGCGAGCACACACAACACACACACACGAGCACTCTACACAATCTGAATACAACACATCATAATCATAATACCAACAGCTACTCGTAATGGCTGAAAAATGACATGATGTATCCCCCCACATCTCCACAATTGAATACCCACAGCCATTACAATTTGCTTGAACCATTTCACCCTCTCCGCATGAAATTATTTACACAATAGACGAAAACCCGTGACTTCAGTTGGATATTCTCTTTTACTCGTATAAGAGTGGATTATTGGAGCTTCAGATTGACTTTTGATAGTAGATCTCACAGTTCCTTGCCCTAAGGCCAATAGTCTTAGGGCACTATGTTAGACAACCTCATGCGCCCAAAGCTGCTTGTCCCATACGGATCCGGAGAGGAATCGGAGGGAATAGCAGTGTAGGGTCGGTGTGCCCTGTTAAGTCCGACAATAACTTGGAATGTTATTGTCGGATAACCAATGGTCTGACGGGGGGTCCCTCTGACTGGCAGAGGGCGCAGTGGATGAAGCTAGGTCGAGCTGGTAGGCTCGTATGTGGCGGAACACCGAAGAGGTGGAGGGTGATAGTACCTCCAAGATTCGCTCTGGAGAGTGCGTGGTACGCAATATCGCCACCTTCGCTACTCTTGCCCGGCATCAAGGGATGTGGGTACCTTGGCGACTCGTTCGGATAAGCACTGAATGACTTGCCTTGGCAACAGTCACTTGTATGGTCTGGATGACGAGGGCGCGGAGCAAGGCCGAACCCGCTCGGGATGGAAGGCGGAAACGGGTTGTTGGTAACATCAACCCCGCACCGCCTACCCCGCGAGGGAGTGAGTGGTATCCCCTGCCGAACTTCTGCGGGCGGTTGGAGTGAGGGCTCTGGCTGCTCATCATGCAGATCCCGGGGGCGGGGGACAGTGTCGCCGCTGTTAGGCAGGTGTCGTCTTGAGCTCCGCGCACGTGATCTAACAGCCGCGTGTGTGGGTGCCAGGCGTGGCTATGGGTGCCATTACTGGGATTGTGGAAGGCCAATAGTCTTAAGTTTTACTAGCTGTAAGCAGTCAAGTCCAAATTCTGTGACGACGACCTAACATGTTCCTCACTAAAATATCTTAGTAAATAAAAAAAAAAGATCTCCACAAACTCTAAATTCTCAAATAAATCAGTCAGTCCGAAACGCAATCATATTTATTTCAGTATGTAAACTCCATTCAAAGAGATTAAGTCATCACGTAGGCGCCATATTTCTCCAGCTACAAGACGTAGCGAGATATCTGACTCGTAAATAAATAAAAAACAAAACGTTGAATTCCACTTGGAGTAATTTATGGTGCGGACTGCGGACAGATCTGCTGCCCGATTCATACTTTATTCGAATGAACTCGATTCGAAGAACTATTTCGAAAGGTATCGTTTTTGAAACGAATTACTTTTTTTCGGTTTATAGCGACGGATTGGAAACTTTTGTCGTTCTTCTTTATCTTGTCAATAATGCCAAATTTATAAAGTTACGTAAATATGACCATTTAATAAAAGGCCACGTCCATATTGTTTTCAACTTTTCTCATTTTGAAATAACAGATGATGTTTCTCCGACAGTTTCCGATACTTCCATTATCGATAGTCAGATAGGTTTCCGTTATCGAAGATCTGTTGAATCACCATGCTGTTTTCAAAAGAGACGCCTGAATTCGGCTTTTTGCTGATTCGTTATCGAGTACGTTTTAGCTGAGCTATCTATTTGAAAGGATCCGCAGAGCAAACACGAAACGACTACTTCAGCTATAGTTTTATACCCACAAAATAAAACTATGTGTGATAATTTTAAGGGTTCATCATCATCTCCCTGCCCTTTTCCACCCACTATGTGAGGTACAACTGTATCCCCAGACATCAAAAACCATCATTTATTTGCAGAACATTTTAGTACATTGTGGATCTTAGAAGAGCAGGCTACTGTAGACATTGTCTTAGATCTCTTTATGTAGGTAAGTATTCTTTATAATTATTTTATAGATATCTAAGGCCTCGTTTACGGAGACGCGGGGCGTTTCGCATTTTTCCGTAAACGCCACTCTACAGCGCCATATGTTTAAATTTAGTGCGGGCGCCTCCCAATACGTAAATCAGGCCTAAGGGGGTATTCAAGGGCAAGTTCAAATGCATCAAAGTGGGAACAATTGAGTATTTGAAATTAAAAAAAAAACTAATTGAACGGGGGAGTAAGCATGTGCTAGTGATCGCATAAAGCACATGTTTTATTTTCCGTTTGTTTCTTTTTATAGCAGTTGTTTGCTCAACAGCCCATGAGAGCCTTTTCACCTCCCGCTGTTAGGGGAAGGTTACGAGGGTAGCTTACGATTATCCGTTGGTTTTGGGTGAGTGGAAGCAAGAATTGTTTCTCGAAAGATATATAGCCCAAGCTATTTCTTGTTATTGATTTGATGACCAAAGGCATTTCATTTAGATTTTTTTACCTACGATTTTGCAAGCACACAATTAGATAAGAATAATAATTGAGAAAATTAATTCATTCATTCATTCAAGTGAAAATCCCCTCCTATGAGAAAGAGTCGTGATTTAATGTATGTATTCAGCAGATTAAAATGTATCTGTAATGTGAGCTACCTTGTAATTTATGAATCAATACATAAGTAACATTTTCTTTATTTTTTTACAAATGTTTTCAAATCGCAGCTCCCAAGTGAGCAGAGCCTTAGCTCACGAGGGCAGGAAGCGTAATTTTACACCCTAGATAGCATTCAAGGCGCGCTGAATAACGAATGCGATTTCCGGCGACTCAGTGCTTTATTGATTTCCACAGTGATTACATCGTGTTGGCCAGTTAAGCTTGTAACGCAAAAACGCAGATATCTTCTATAGTAAAAATGAATCCCCATATCCCTTGGTCACGGCATCGACGTTAACGGCTGGACCGATTTCACTAAATTTTTTTTGTTGTGTTTGTTATTGTCAGGAGAAGGTTCTTATGACAGAAAAAATCTATATATTAATCAGCGTGAAATAAGGGTTGAAAGTTTGTATGGGAAGTTGGTAGTTCCAGTTAAAGGCATTGCTAATAAGTATGTTATTTTGCTGCCGAAGTCGCGGGTACCAGCTAGTAAATAATATATAATGCTGGACATTTCACACAGCATCAAAGCCCCAAACTAAGCAAAGCTTGTACTATGGGAACCATAGGAACTGATATACTACTTATAATACTTTTTGTTTGTAAATAAGTACATTATTATTACCTTACCTACAAACACCCAGACCCGAGATAAATATTTGCAGATCATACAAACATTTTTATCGCGGCGGGCATCGAACCCGCAACCTTCTGCGTCTCAAGCGTGCTTTCACCCACTGCGCCACAGAGGCCGTCATATAGAACAGGAAATAGGTATAATTGAGGTCGTAAAAGTTTGATCGCTTATTATAGCTATATATGATAGCTTATTAAGATAATTTACCCTGTGTCTGACCCTGCGTCTTACGTGGGCGGTTCGATGCTCAGTTGGTGGAGCGCCGCCACGGGTATGTAGTCATGGGTTCATTTCAGTTTTACTTTTTGGAACAAAATTCCTTTTCGGACGGTATCGAGGATGGAGGCTAGGCTAGAAAAACAAAAGAAAGTGTTCCATTTTACAGTAACGACATATCGATGTCTCCGGGGAATAAAAGGATAACTGCAAAAACACAACTTTACAGGAGAAGCAAAAAACATGTATTGTTTTCGTTGATAACTTCACAAATTGTGCAAAATGATGCCTAGTGCGCAAAAAAAGATGCGCTGAGTGCGAAAAAAAGGTGCACAAGGTGCAAATTCGTTCCAACCGCGTGTTCCACGACACTCACGTACATTTTTTTATTCTTGGATTCTTCTTCTTCTTGGATTAGTTAATTTAATATTATTTTAATGATAGTCCACATTCATTTAATTAATCAGCATTCACAAGTGCTGAAAAACTTACGACGCTACAAAAGATAAGGCCAGGGAAATGTCATTACGAAGTTCCGTGCCTTCGATTGTAACTCGCGATTACAGCTTGTTCACTTTTTTACTTACCCTGTCACGCTTCTTGTATCTCCCACCTGCAAATTATTTTGTTATCTCGTTCAACCTGATCGCACATTTGGCCGCACTGTACGCGCCGCAGTCATTTTTCAATACAAAAAATGCTGATGACGTCAGAAAATGCGACTGGCTGAGACGTCAGAACGTCTCTTTCAGAACAGCATTTCTTCTATTGAATTGACAGTTCGGCGCGGATAGGTCTGCGACCACCCTCAGATGTCATTTTAATCTTTGATGTACAGTCAGCGTCACCATTAACCCCATTAGTAAGGCGGTTTGTACTGCAGGGAAGTTACCAGTTGGTGACGTTGACTGTACCTACATTCGAGATTCCTTTTAAAAATACAATCGGACTACGCAGTCGTTTGAAAGTTGAGATACAATATCAAACTGCAGTTTGCTTGCGTGCAGTTTAGATACAGTTTATCTGTCTGTACCCATAACTGACCTTGATTAGATACAGAATATTCAAGATGGCGTCTCCAAGAATTACTTACTTGATTTGCAATGCATTTTCAAAACTATTTACAAATACAAAATATTTTATTTCTTTAACTTAAACTAAAATACATTTCATGGGTTTGGGACCCTCTTCTAAGTAAGAAAATACCTGTATTAGAGGATCTCGCTCTTCTGTTAATGTATAAAGTTACTTTTTAGTACAACACAGACAGTTGTGACTATAAATATTTTGTAAGTCTAATAGAAAATAGAAAACAGAAACAAGGTAAAGGTGCATTTACACGATGCAATTTTTCGTACGATTTGCTAAGCCCCGCCCATTGAACGTGCCGACGAGCGTCGCGCTATCTATGACAAATCGCATACGATGAGCGTTAACACGTGGAAAATTGCCGTGCGATACGATATCGTACGTGCTTAGACCGTGTCGTGTAAATGCCCCATAAGTAATTAGTTTTCATAATAAAATAAATATCTAACCACGGCTACACGCTAATCAAGTTTCACCTGCTTTCAAGTGAGCTATCTGCTTTCTAAACTATGAACCAGTTCGCTATTTAGAGTTTATTACTTTTGTACTATCAATTTATAGTACTACACTACACATGCTTGGCTGTAAAACAAGATTGGCACAGTATAGCGGGATGGCCGAGTCATAACTTTTATATTACAAGCAAATAATGGGCAAGGGTGCATAATAATTCCGATTTTACGCTCAAATTATGCTTTCAGCCATTGTGATTGAGTTTTAGTTTATGTTGACGGTTTACTGTGTCCCGTCAGTAAGATTTGAGCACTTGCTTTGCAAATAATTGCTTCATAAACTTGTTAAAACGTTCGTAGGTTATTGTTTTTTAACGCCGTAGGAATTTTCATAAATAAAAAAGACATAAAATCATGTTTTTTTTTTCAGGAGAATAAATCATTAATCATCCACTAATCTAGGGTTAAACAAAAAATAAGTATTTTTTTAATTTTATTTTCAACCTTTCGTGTCCCACTGCTGGGCAAAGGTCTCTCCCTTTAGCTTCCACTTCTTGCGCTCCAAGGCCACGGTTTGCCAGTCTGGCTCGAATGCATCCAGATCGTCGTAGTATTTTTTAAATACCTAAAATTTTATTACTGACCGATAGGGTAGTATTTTGAAATATTATGTAATTTGTAATTAAAAAAAATAAGACTACAATTCTAGTCGTCAATTTCATTGAAACGGTAGGTACATTAAATAGTAACATTTGTAATAAACTATTTTCATTCATTAGTTCACATTTGATATTAAACATCCACGTAAAAAATCATAGAAGGCTAACACGAGTCAAAACTGTTCACGTAACAAACGTATCTCGAAACTTGCAGAAGGTTTCTGTGTGGTTAAAATAAGGCTTTGAAGGTTTGACAAGCCCTTTGAAGCTAGAAAATTGTGTGAATAACGTTCTAGAAAAAACATGGTAGGCTTTACTAGAAAAAATACGGTTTAACAGTATATTCACGTAAAGGTTAGCGCCATTTCAAAGCCTGACCGCCAAGTGACATGAAATGTTTTTCTTCTAAAGAAAAGTCGGGATATTGTTAATATGGCCAGAGAAATAAGCTAATGCAGATATTATTTCATCCAAAGTTGATGTTATGAGGTAGAGAACATTATTATGTCCGTACTAACATTGATCGTACCTATCAATACTAGAAGTATGTAAGTACGCTCGCGGTCGTGCTTGCTTAGTCGTTCTTGATAGAACGTCGAATAAGCAACGTTCGAAACGGTCTGTAAGTGGATGGGTGACCGCCAGTGGCATTTTCATCTGAGCACTTCTGTGCTTCGTGTACGCTAAATTGTCGGTCCGGCTATTTAAGTCGTTAAGCCATGACGGAGGACTTAAGGCGGCATAAAAACTTCGTCACCAGAGTTGGCCACTGACGCATACGAACTTACTTACTTAATACTAGAAGATTCAAACCATCACTGCGGCGATTTGATGCACGGAAAAAGCACCAAAAATCAGAGTCAAACTAGAAATTCACAAATTTTAATCAGAGTGAGAACTGATGTTAGCTAAATGTGTATGTCTAAACCAATAGATTCCTCTCTGCTCCCAAAAATCTGAATGGTAGATACCAAGTGTACGCCATACGATGTTTCATAAGAAACACTTTGACGAAGTAAATCTTGAATTAGAATTAATTTGGTCTGGAAGAGGAGGAGGTCTAGAATATACATTAAAGTTTATTATTGCAAAAAAAATTGTGGCTCTCCGGGAGTGCCAACTGAAGTGAAAACTTACGAGGTAAATCAAATCAAATCAAATCATTTATTGCGAAATATGGTAAAAGGTCTTAGATAAATATAGGTATCACATATTTCACCAAATAACATTGGCATGCAAAATTTTAAATCATGAATTACAAAAAAAATATTAATTAATTACACAAAATAATGAATGTCAAAAAAATATAATTATATATATCTAATATAAATAATAATATAGGTATCCAATCCGACAAGGAACGCGTTGTACAAAAAGCTTGTAAATAAGAATTTACTTCTTTGAATCTTTGAATTTGGAATTGAAACATCAAAAAATACAAAGGGAACCCATTGTAAGCGCATAGAATGTTATAACGAGGGTAAAAAAGAAGAACCGTTTTGAAATCCTAATTGAAACAAACTGCCCTGAACCTCCCAATCGTATAAAGTAAATGTCAATTTATCAGTTGTTCCTGAAACTTTGATTTATCAAAAAACGGAAAGCGATCAATCACGACCGTAAATATATACATAGTTATAATAAATAAATAATACATTTGCGACCTCTACGATTGGGTGTTGTAACTTTGAGAACCTCAAAATAAGAATATTTGCAGATTTTCAAGTCAATTGAACACTTTGTAGGTACTCTACTTGTATGGTAAGATTTGTGTGGGTAGGAAATTGTCATCACGCTCCCATGTTTGCTGCTTCAAATTATATAGTCCGATAAAAAGGTTGTAATATAACGGTAGTCAAATTGATAGGAACTCATAGCGTAAGAATTCACAAACAAGAAATTCGATCGTTTGGGCAGGTGTCGGACGACAAAAAGCTGACATCCCTCGGGGCTGTCCTCGGCTCGTCACCCAACACGACTCCATGTTACAAGCTACTGCGAATTAATGGTGGCACAGGGCTTTTTGTATTTACATAATTGGCAAACGATTAGCACGTATGTGTGTTACAGTGGGTGGTCGTATAGCTTTTATATGCATGTTTGTCATAAATAACCAAATACTCGTACAACAAACAACTAATCGCGAACACATAGCCATGTGAAGTGCCACCATAAGGTGAAAGCATACATAAGGGTGACTGTGAATCAGTGATTGGAATTCAAGTTACAACGAGAATAGGCCAGCACGGTTGGCTTCTCAGTTCTAGTTTTATCAAGCTTACGAAGTTCAGCATTGCTCTCTTCTCCCTTGGACCACTCCCAGATTCCTGACAAATTGAATCTTACTGCGCCGGGGGGACAAAGGGCGACTCGCATTTATTTGCCATCTGATTCCGCCCCGGGCTCTTCATTTCCATCCAGTTGCCACCTCTAATAGCACTTCGATTAGCTTGTCTAGTTTTGGAAAACAAAAGCAAATAGGTTTCAGTATGTTACCTACGTTTACTTACTTTTTATCCACGAGAAAGGAATAGGTCAGAATAAAGGCTATAGAGGGAAAGACCTAGATGAACCAGCACAGGTGCCGTACGTCAGCAACAGAAGTTCATGAACATTTGATGTATTTGAATCTTCAATATCTTCGAAGTTTATTAATCTCTTGACCTCAGACTTACACAGGCAAGAGTGAGGTCTACGATGGAGCGAGCTTACCCAGAAGGTGTCTTATTAGTTACGCACTGTAACAATTTTGTTCATCTATTGTCTTTTTATTTTTTCTAGTTTGTTTTTTACCTATGCACCTACCTACTTGTTACTTGTCTTTGTTTTTGTGTCTGTGTTGAAATGTTATGTGTGTCTTTTATCTATCTATCTTTCTATCTACGGCGCGGCCAAATGTGCGATCAGGTTTATACGAATATACGATGTGATCGTGTTTTGTTTCTTAAACACATGACAGAAACATTATTTCAAGTAGCTGTACCTCCAGATTTTACATACAACACGTTTATGATCTTTTTCGTCTCTAATAAAATTCACTGAAACGTTTATACGATCTAATAAACTTTCTAAATTCAAAAAGTTGAACCAAATGGGTACCTAACCAAGCTAACTAAAGGCCATTCGAGCCTTTCAGAAAACTCGGGCGTCGAGAATATTCGACAGCCTGATTCTGGGTGTTGTCACTTCGAAATTGACTAGTAAGCAAACTTAATTCAAATGAATTATTGTAGATAAAGCAAACATCGTTGTGGTTCCTATCATCATCATCATAGGGCTTAGCTTTTGCCATTCGCCTCTATTTTGAGCCAGTCTTGCCCAATTTACCCATGTACGACCTGCGGATTCAACGATGTCGTCGACTCATCTTGTAGGTGGACCGACACTTCTTTTTCCATCTCTAGGCCACTCAGTTAGCACTTTGCTCCACCTGTCATCACCACGCCTGGCCACGTGTCCTGCCCAACTCCATTTGATTTATCTGATGGTGATGGACTCGATCTAAAAGTGTGATGCCGAGCATGGAACGCTCCATGGCTCTCTGTGCTACTCGCATCCTGTGCAGTCTCCTTTGTGAGCGTCCATGGCTCGGCGCCGTAAGTCATAGTTGGCATAGTTCATCATAGTTGGTGGTTCCTAGCTTTATAATAATTCTAACTTCTATATTCAACGAAGATTTCCAACTGCGAAACGTTTTCAGTTTAGGAGGATACCTCATACTTACCTACGGCTCGTCTTACGTTGGCGGTCTGGACGCGGACGCGAAGCGGCAAGGTGCGGCGCGGAAAAAATAAACAGTCGATTTACTATTGAAGTTGTCCTACGTCACCGGTGCGCAGCGGCGCGGTGCGATTTAAAGCGAACGCGATCAGTTTGTTTGACATTTACGTGCGAACCGGTAAACTCAATCTGAAATCTGTAGGACGATTCGCGCGCACGCAGGACAGACCTGCCGCGCCGCATCGAATCGCATCGCTTCGCTTCGCAATCGAGTTCGCGTCACACCGCCCACGTAAGACGCAGGCTTACAAGCGAACATAGCTCTACCAATGTGGATAATTAAAGAAGAGATCGTAATTGTACTCATGTAAATATCTACAAGTAGATTAATGGTATTGTCATGATTTACAATGTTATGTGATTTTAAATAAACTTATGTGATGTTCCAGAATCAGGGCGCAGTAAAGTATAAAAAGTGAGTGAGTCGGAGTGTGACAACTGATAAGAGTTCGCAACCGCGACTGAGTTACTGCGCAAGTTTCGAGCGAACTAGAGTGGGGACGTGAACTTTGTAAGAATAAGCTTTTTCAGACTGAATAAAGAAAATTCATTTTGCTACCCAGTGAAAGCTATGTAATACTATACAAATTACCTAGTTAAGAAATTACATGCACGGATGTTTGATCAGAATCACAATAGTGGTCATTCATCCATACTAATATTATAAAGCTGAAAAGTAGAGGATTAGCGAGTTTATATGTTACGTTCCCCAAAACGCAACGATAGCGCGATATAATTTTTCCTGTGGTGCCATCTATTATGAAGTAAAATGTGTCTGTCTGTCTGTCTGTTACCTTTTCACGTCTAAACCACTGAACAGATGATGCTGAAATACGACATGGGTAAAGATTATGTCTCAGGGACGGACATAGGCTACTTTTTTTTTTTCAAAACTAATCATGAAGGGCGTGAAATAAGGGTTGAAATTTTGTATGGGGACTTAAAGTGAAGTTCCAGTTGAAGGCCACTAGATGGCGTTGCTGCCCTATGGCTGAGGTCGAGATGGCGCTATTATTGCATTTTTATTTTTAAAAGTATCAGAAGAGAATTCTTCTGAACAGCAGTTTTCAGTTCTGTTTTTATTAAGTATGTTATTTTGCTGACGAAATCGCGGGTACCAGCTAGTCTATTTGATATGTCTTATTTTGGACGAGTAAACCTATTGTAGCCATTCATCTATTTTGTGAACAAGCATAACATGAGCAACATGAGAATTTTAGTGCTATGAAGGACATTTCAAATTGTTGGTCTTTAATTTAAAGTTGTTAAGCCATGAGACCTTCAAGTGGCTTAAATTTCGTCACGTTTGGGTACTAAATACGACTACGAATAACTTACAACAAATACTGATTTGGAATTAGCTCGATTTTATGAGCGTGGATTTTTGACGACATACAATGGAAAGGTTGATCTTTTAAATAGACTTTGTAATGTTTGAGCCTAGGTCTGAGTATACATTATGCACATTTCCTTCACAATAGACGTTATTTTTGCTAAAAGAGACACTTACATTAGTTCCGTTCACAAACTTTTGATATATCCGACGCGGAAGCCTACTGAATATTTCATTAAGATGCTTTTTTGTAGCAAACATGCCGAGGAGGGGAAATAAAGTAAAGAGTATAAGAATACCTAATCTTAGTAATGGTTTAGTATATTTAAAAAAAAATGCCAAATATACATTGAAACAGACTTCTGACTATCCCCTTAGGTGTCGCCTCGTCTAAAGAATAATGTAATGCCGTGTAAGCAAAATACAAAATATTTTAAGTATCTACCTAATTGATGATTTGTACCTAACAAATACTAGTAAAACAATTGCACAGATTGTAAGAATATAATAAAGTTTTATTTTCTCCACGATAAAAAACACAAATCAGAGAGTCGCAACATAAAAATGTGTGATTGTCCAAACCTCAGTAGATAGATAGATAGATACTTTATTTGGTACATACACAGACACAGTAAACAAAAAAACACATGATAGAAAAAAAAACATAGGCACCTTCTTACAAAAAACTCACAGAAGTAAGTATTGCGGGACATACAGAAATACAGTAAAAAAAAAACAAAATAAAACATAGTTAGGTACCTATAAAAGTAAGTCTGCGATTGATGTAGGTACCGAAAAGGACCCAGTCTCAGCTTTACATTGTGTTAGGTGCAGAGCAACGCTGGTTTTCAGACTGAGCCTTGGAAAAAGGTGACTTTACGAACAAAATAGGGAGGAAGAATAATACAATAGGTATTGGCGGTAAGTCAGGCATACTGCGTAGGGACAACAATCTCTCGTAGTTTCAAACAAGACATTGCATGTACAGTTCATAGTCATACCTAAGTTCATACGTCTCTTGCTCTCTGCTAAGTTGTTTCCCTGTTTTCCTCCAAAGCATTTGCATGTTATGAGTTAGATGGCTTACGATGTGTAACGCGATCTTTTCCTTGTCTTTATTAGGAGCCCAGATGCCGTCTTGGCCCATTTAGACTGTTAAGATTAAAACGCTTTGACGTATTTTTATTCTACCCTGCGTCTTACGTGGGCGACTTGACGCGAACGTGATTGCGAAGCGAAGCGATGCGATTCGATGCGGCGCGGCGCGGCTCGGCGAGTCTGTGCGTGCGTGCGAATCATCCTACATAGTTTACATCAAATCATACATAGTGTCAAAATTCGCAAAAATTCCGATCGCGCTCGATTCAATTCGAGCCACGTTGCTGCGCACCCGTCACGTAGGACACTTCAATAGTAAATCGACTGTTTGTTGTTTCCACGCCGATTTGCGTTCGCGTTCAGGGGCCGTATTCCCGTTCTTATTTTCGTTCGTTTGATGAATATTCGGATGTTTCTTACTACGATTTCTGACTTCAAGGGCCAATTTTTTGGTTTGGAATATTTGGTCCTAGGTTAGGACTGTGTTTTAACGTTGATATTATTGATTGAATACAATGTAGCTCGTAAAAAGAAACAACTTAAAAAAAAGGCTTTTGTCTATTTCCTTTTTTAACATTTTAGAACAAGAGCCTTGTCAGGGAATCGTTGCTATGTGAAAAAGATATTACAGTGTACGGGTCCTATCTTTCTTTTAGGTGATCCATCTTAAATTTAAATAGTGAAGTGGAAAGCCAGTCAAACAAAATCAAACACGTCTAGGTTAGGTACTTCGTTGGTTTGATCACACACTCAATATTTTATATCATAGAAAAATCCTAAAAGCATAATCATTTTCAAATTATTATTCAAAATTGATCGAAGAATACACGATGATTGGTGATTAACAACGGTATGTCGTCTACCCAGAAGAAAAACCCGCTATACCCAAATATGCACAAATTGCATCTGAGACTAAAGACTACTAATTGGCGTGGAAACATCCACTTCGTTTAAACACCGGTTATTGGACCGTTACTTCGCACCTTGACAGTGTAATTTAATGCCAGAGTTGACAGTAGATAGCTTCAGCGAAATGTACTGCGATAATTTTTACGACGGCAAATTATGATTGGTGATTATTCTGTCGGGGAATTATTTTATTGTGAGAAATAATGGGTGTGAAATTTATTACTATGACCTCTTAAACTTTTACCGTTTTTGTTCAGTGACATTATTAGGTCATGGAAAGATTTGAACGTAGTTTCACCAAAAAAAATAAGCTTTTTGTGCATTTAATAACTTCTGATTAAAAAGCTCCGTTTCAGAATTAAACAGTTTCATTAATCAGTTTTTTTTCTCGTTTATTAGAGTTGTGTTTTTCTTATCGTAAATGTTTTAATGTTAAAATTATTGTTTTAGTTAAAAAAACTTAGTGTTACGAAATATTATCATTAAAAAAATACCGAACACATACAACCAATTCAGAGTGGATTGAATGTTAAAAATCGTCATAGCTTTTTTATTCTTATTTTTACCTGATGCATACAAAAAAGCAAAATGAAATATTTATAGCATGTCCTATTACTTGAGTAGTTATCTTAAACCTGTTGAGCCTGGTGATTTGCACTGATCGCGATATCATCATGTCATTATCGCCCGAGGCGCGTAATTCCCATTACCTATTACCGTTTAAAGATGATTTAACGGTTTTGTTTCTTTTACGTCGCGCGTAAAGTGTAAATTGCGGGTTATGTGATTTCTGTCGTTGGAGGCAGATTTATTGCATCGCGAAGTAATATCGAGTTTACTTAAACCTGCACCGAGGTTTATTGTAGGTACAGTCAGCAACGAAAGTCGATTAACATTTTATGTTTCACAAATCTGAATATTTCCAAAATCCTGATCATCATGACTAAAATTTTTACTAATATTTGAAGATAAAGTCTTGGATCATAATAATTTCCTAAGCAAAGTTTATTTTTTCTTGGTTATGGAAAACAAAAGCCATTTAAAAAAAAGTCCAACTGTTAATCGACTTTCGATGCTGACTGTACTTGTGTTTCTGATAGCTACGAAAAAATAATCATGGTTGGATCAGCACTAACTGGGTGTTATGATTAGTGATTTTTTTTTCAACTTGAGTTTTTACATAATAAAATGATGATGCAGCGCCAAAAATTAATTTTCCTAATACTCTATAGGTACCTATACTTAACGCTATAGCTGCTTATTAAAAAAACGTAAAACCTTGGTTGAACCTCATGTTGACACATGTCAAAACAAAATTGTTCCCACAAAAAAAGCGTTCTATATACGAGTATTTAAAGATCGTTTTTCTAGGGACAGTTTTTAGTTAGACTTAATTATAATAATTTCAAAATAAAACCAATACATACTACTATTTAAAAAAATGTTGAACAAAATATGAACAGTAAAGTTGAACTAATAAGATTTTTTCTTATTATTTATTTATAAGCATTTACATATTGTACAAAAAATTCAAAACAACATGACGTCCCTTCCACAAAAGAGTAATTAAGCGAGTTACCACATTCGCACATCTCGCGCTGAAACAATATGGCGGAGATGTACCCATAGCACAATCCATAGAAAAGCGAGTATACATACAGTTATTATTAATAAAGTCTGTATGAAAGAACTTAAATAGGTTCACGACTGTATCACCAAAGTGTGGTAGATCTCTCAGGTCTTTCTCGTATGAGTCTGTATGAGCTGGTAGAAAAGTCTGGTATCGAAGTTTTTAGCTTCATGGCTAAACGACTTTATTGCTGAAACCGACAAATCCTGCCCTCTGAAGTACAGAAGAGTTCAGTTGATAATTCTGCAGTCACCCATCAACTTTTGTGAGCGCACAGAAAGTTGTTTAACTTCGACATATCAAGAAAGACTAAGCAATCTGCTAAGAGCGCTTCTAATCAAGTGAGTACCTATATACTCTATTATTTCGCCATAAAAATTAGAGGAATCGAAAACGTAAGAATCATTTTCAACCGACTTCAAAAAAGTCGTCTGTATGTTTTTTTTTTGTATCTTGTTACGCGATTGTTCCGCCATTTGTTGACCGATTTGCAAAATTCTTTTTATGTTTGACAGGGTATACTCCAGAGGTGGTCCCATATAAATTTTATTCCTGAGGGATTGATAGTTTCCCCGTAAAACTCTAAACACCCTCCCTCCATGTCACAAATCGAAATCGAATCGACAGCCCTGAGTCACACCGCGTTTCGAGTCAAACATTGAAGTCGGTTTTCTTTTTAGTATAAAAACGTAATTATTAGATGAATCTAAACTCAGAAAGTAATGCTAAATGCACATGTTTCTGATTTACCGCACCATTTATTCAGATCCTTTTTAAAAAGGTAAAATTACTATTTAATGTGGCTACGGGCAGCCATGAATATTTATCTGAATTAATCAATATTAATCGGCCGAGACAGTGTTTAGCTTGCGGACGATGGGCCTTTTTACACCGAAAAGTAACAAACGTGGTTGTTTTCCACTCGCTCCTTGCACAGTAGTGTAGCACTCGATACGCTCGACCAGCTGTGCGAGGTCGATTTTCTCCGGATATAATGATTTTTTCGGAAAATCCTTTTGGATTTGGTTGTGTGGTGGGATGCTGTACCTACCCCGTAGACGTCTTTTTACATCCTTTATATCCGTTTCCATGATAGTTTCAAAAACTTTATAGTGGTGCAAAAGTTTCAAAGCTTGTTGAATGCCTCGACACAATTTATAATCCCGGTATCGGCAACGCAATAAGGAAGCAAGGGTACCTAATCTGATGGCTATCGGAACTTACAAATGGAGGAGCGTTAAACGTGAATAAAGAGCTTTTTTTATCAGCAAAGCGTTCATTTAGCTTTATGTTCAGTTCATTCAGAATCTTTTGAAGTTGAGAGAATACTCAGGGTTTACCATGACCCTATCTCTATCTCTATATAACTCTGTTGGTGGATAGCCGTGTTGGTCGAATGGGGTCGACGACTTTCAATCCAAAGGTCGTGGGTTCGAATCCCGGCCGTGCATCAATCATCATCATCAATGGATTTTTCGCTTCATAAAATTTATATGCGCTTTAACACGAGATCTTGACGGTGAAGGAAAACATCGTGAGGAAACCAGCAGCTTAGTCAGCTCCACACGTATTGACGTCGTCTTTCCTGTGGGCTAGGCTGATTAAGCTGAGAGGATGGTTTAGGTGCTGGGCAAGTCTATACCATCTCAAAACAATGTCCCAGGCACTACAGCGTCCCGTTAAGTGTAGGCATGGATTGCCTCCTGACGCAATATAATATACTACACAACTGTCGTAATCGCCTTTACTACTCAAAAATAAGCGTAAATGAAGCAATATGTTTTGTTTTAAGTGTAACAGTTCATTCCTTCGTTCTCATACAAACTCAATACATTCTGATTAAAACTAGCTCAGCTCGTAATAGGGACGAAATGGTAAACCACTAATTTTGCTATAAACTTGAATGGGTAACAAAATGTAAATCCCTTACCGAACCACTTAATCATAGTACATTGTATCTATATTATTACCAAACTATGAAGTTTGAATTGGAAAACAATGGATATGGCAAGTTGATACTGAATAAGTCGCGTAACAAAAACACAGGGATCAAAAAGTTTGGTAGATCGAAAAGAGGTTTCTTACCCAGCGGTTGATACCAGGCTGATGAAGATGATGGTGTTGATGGATTGTTGGAGAAAGCTCATTTGCACTTGTTGCTTTAGCGATGTCGTTTTAGGCCACCATAAGCTTCATGACTTCTTCTTCTTATCGTGTCACTAGTTCCTTTCGAACCAGTGTGCTTAAAAGCGCCTCAAAGAGGCTCCTTTCGTGCACTTGACACATGTTTTCGAACTCTAAAGGTTCTACGACATGCCTTAAGTACGCGGTCATCTATCCATTGCTAATAAAACACATACCATGTTAAGATGGTGTAGTACGAGAGAAGCTCTGTTTGCGTCTAATAGAGACAAAAAACCTCGATTATCCCCAAAATACGGTTGACAATCTCTTAAATCTTTATAGGGTTCAAAGTCCGAGATTGTATACGGGTCAGAGGATCCTAAGAGAAAAGGATACCCAGCTCTTTCTCCATACAAACGTAGTCGACTGTTTCCTGTCCCTGGATAATGACACTAGAGCAAATATTTTTGTACCATAAAACCTTTCACTAGTTTTTTAAGACTCCTGTTCCTATGATAATTAGAATTAATAAAAATCTAAGACGTATCGTATAGGGACATGGTTGCTCTAGTATCATTATCCAGCGAGGAAACAGACGACTATCTTTGTATGGAGAAAGAGCCGGTATCCTTTTCTCTTAAAGCGATATAGTTTCCGTATAAAAAAAAGTATATAAAGTATATATAAGTAGTTTATCAGTCATCTAGTACCCATAATACAAGCTCTGCTTACTTTGGGGCTAGATGTTGCTGCGTAAAAAGTCCAGCATTATTTATTTATTTATTATAGTTTATATATATTTTAAGCTCGGCTTTTGGCACTTCATTGTTTTCCCAGCTCGCTGATGATCACTGGCAACACAGTAATCTGTGCGCAAACTAAGTTATCGGCAGTGGACCCTGT
Source organism: Epirrhoe tristata (assembly GCA_951394285.1). Taxonomy (NCBI): domain Eukaryota; kingdom Metazoa; phylum Arthropoda; class Insecta; order Lepidoptera; family Geometridae; genus Epirrhoe; species Epirrhoe tristata. Next base: position 641,118 of record OX596153.1, read on the forward strand.
ATAAAACTTGCTACAGTTGTTAATCAAATACGTTGTTTGGGACAGAATGCGTAATCGAGTGGAGGGGACAAAGATGAGTTTGTAGTGCCACATTTTAGTAGTATTGTTTTAATAAGAAAAACTAGATCACTACAATGTGTCTCCAGAGCTCGGAAGACAATGATTTTGTACTTAGTTTTGTATTACGAAACTAAAATACTTCCAAGGGGTGGTCAGAAGAAAGTCTAAAAATAATATTTGGCCTGCCTTCATTTTTTTTAATCTCGTATTTCATTCGTAACAGACTGCAAGCCCATCGCATATTTTTATGCAAACTAGTTTCTATACACAGAGTTTGTTTTATCAACATCATCATCATGTCAGCCATCTAGTATCCACTGCTGAACATAGGCCTCCCCCATCGATTTCCACATCGATCGATCTTGTGCAGCCTGCACCCAACGGCTCCCAGCAACCTTTACCAGATCGTCATTCCATCTAGTGGGGGCCGTCCTCTACTGTGGTTTCAGGTGCGTTTGTTTTATGCCTGTGAACTTTTAACTGGTCTATCTATAAACAAGTCTTTGGCCGATCCCTTAGTTAATAACAACAAAAACACGGACCTTGTCTGCAATAGTAAGTTTAATTAGTTGAGAAGCTTCCACGCGATTTATTTCATGTCGTAAACCAGAATAACACCCAACAGTTAGACATAGTCCCCACATTAGGATCCCATAACATACATATTTGAAGTGAAGTGAAACCAAGAAGAAGAAGAAGACTAAGTTAAAATGTTACTGATCGGGTGGTATAGTCGCTCAGCGACAAAGCCCTTTTTATTTTTTTGTAAAAAAAAAAATGTGTCATGGGCATTATAAACTACGAGTTGGTACCACAACACCTAGATTCTTAAAAAATATTTGCAGATCTCCAGCATGGATTAGTCATTCATTGAAGTCATTGATTGAAGCGCTCGTGGTCGTGCTTGCTTAATCGTTCTTGTTAGAACGTCGAAGTTAAGCAACGTTCGAAACGGTCTGTAAGTGGATGGGTGACCGCCAGTGGCATTTTCATCTGAGCGCGTCCGTGCTTCGGAGGGCACGTTAAATTGTCGGTCCCGGCTATTCAAGTCGTTAAGCCATGACGGAGGCCTGAAAACTACGTCACCAGAGTTGGCCACTGACTCATAGGAACTTACTTACTTACTAAAGATAAAGATAGACATTACTCTATTCCTGGACAAATTCGTATCCAAATACGTTGGTACATTTAACAGAATTCTTTTGCAGCTTTATAATTATTCCATTTTTGTTTGCGTTTACTGTCTATAAAGAGAAAGAGAAGAAAAAAAAAAGAGAGAAAAGAGTTAAAAATTAGTTCTAAAGAGTTATGAATGAGTGTGGCTGGGTATGCAAGAAGAGGAAGGCCGAAGAAGAAGTGGTTGGATTGTGTGAGAGATGATATGAATGTTAAAGGAGTGGATGTACAATTGACGAGTGATAGGAGTGAGTGGAAGAAGAAGACATGTTGTGCCGACCCCACTTAGCGTGGGATAAGGTCAGGGAGATGATCATGTTTGCGCTTACTGTCTCTCATAATTAAAAATGTTTTTCATACTTGAATTTAAACGCTGCATTTTAGCAAGATACGATCTACCAAAGAAATTTAGTTTAGGAAACTTGGAAGATTAGAAATAGACGCTTAAAACTTGCACGTGCGAAAAGCGCTCGAACAATTATGGCCTTAATTTCAAAATTGCAAGCTAAACTATAATAGCCTGTCCAACAGGTCTCAACAGCCGACAGCAAGCCTCGCTCTCATAAAAGTGTTTTATGCTTTTATCAGAGTTTCAAACTCGTAGGTACTTAAGGTTAAAAAAGAAACAGGATCACGACTATAGCCCCGAGGCACGGATTCTCTTACTGAAGAACTTAAGTACACTAAACGATTGCGCAGGTTTGCGCGAGTAGGTGAGATAGGACGATACAAAAACTAAGCGTGTGAGCGAGGCAGTTACACTAACGCTGTCTTCGTTTTTTAGGCGTCATCAAAAATGGGTTCTGCGCAGCTACTTCAGAGAGCTAAAGATTGGTTGTGCGTACTGTAAGTTTTTAAAGCGGGTCCATGCGAGCTACATTACCTTAACACGCACTTTGTAAAGTACACAGATATCATCAGTTGAGCTATCTATAGATCGTTTCTAACGATCCTTAGATAGCTTGACTAATCCTGTTGTATTTTGTAAATATATGTAAATATGGAGTAGCTTAGTTTCTGTAAATAAATATAATAGTTAATCTATTGGGTTTCACAGATATTATCTATTATTCTTATGTCTCTCTTCTTATTTAAGGATTTACTCCTTGTCGGCACAACTGATGAATCCCTCTCCATGTATCTCTTTCCAGGGCTGCTTCCTTGACCTCTTTATACGACATGACAGCTACCTTCTCCTTCACTTGGCTCATGTAACTTATCCTCGGTCTTCCCCTTCCTCTTCTTCCTTCCACTTTCCCTTCTATAATGATCTTAATGAAACTGTCATGTCGTATAAGATGGCCGAGCATCTTTCCCCTTCTGTTCTCGACAACTTGCAATAGCGATCTCTCTTCGTTGACTCTACGTCAACGATTCTACTCATTCTTATGTCAAACGCATAAAATATTTTTAAAGTCTGAACCTAAAGTAACGGTGACCGATTTTAAGAGACTACAGCTTACTTTAACGAACCAAAAACACTTTTTCCGCTTTCGCAAATTCGCACAAAAAACTAAAACTACGTTACGAACTGACAAATAAGTTGAAGAACTAAAACAATTGATAAAACGTCACAGAATAAGAACTATTCTACTAAAATATAACACGAAAAACAAATGAAAAGAAAACTGTAAAACTCACAAAGCAATTTCGGAATCTAACACATCGTTTGAAGGTTCATTTTCATCTGACAAAACAAGATGAACAGCTCTTCCTCAGACTAATTTTTGACCACATTAATTTTAAACAAGATTGTACGCTAACTCGTTGTGATAAGGTTCATTTTGCTTTGCGACGTGATAAGTAGTGACATCGTAACGTTACATAGTTTCCGGACAGACGGACAAGAAGTGCGAACAATGGCCCGATATGGATCCCTTAAGTTACGGGGAACGTGGGACGAATAGGAAATGTAGGTGGAGTGGAGTGTAGTGGACAAACTGAGTATTGGTTGTTAGTATTAAAAACTTATGTGTGTGTAACACCCCTATTCTGCCCCCGATAGTAAAAAGGGCGCATCTAACATTTTTTCCAGAATTGAGTTATATACAGGGTGTCCCACGGCTATGCCACATGGAGGGAAAGTACCTTAAATATTGCAGATGGAACATTTTACTGAAAGAAGACATTATTTTTATTTAAAAAACAACTTAAACTGCATTCACAGATATTTAAATAATTACATGTTTGAACCGGAAATCGAACCCGTTACATGAGAAAAATAATCATCCTGTAGCTTTATCATACCGATCGAAAGGCTTCATCATAAGGATTATTTTTTGCTGAATAACATAGTGTCACAAATAAAAGGAAGGCCATGAACTTTAACATTTTTAATACAAAATTTATCAATTTATCAAATGCTCAAAATGATTCCCTTCCTGTTGAATACAAAGTCGAACTCTTTTGATTATTTCGCTCCCTGTCGACTTTTTGATCTTGTTGTGGTGGATATTTCGAATAACACGTCTAAGTTCTGCTTGTAGCTCGTGGACACTTTCACACTGGTTATACTTCTCAAGTGGGTACATTTACTAGTGATACGTACTTATGATAATGTCAGTTGTATGTGCTTACGGCAATGTCAGCTAAGTATTTATTTTTCTGAACACAAATGTTAAAGTTCATGGCCTTCCTTTTATTTGTGACACTATGTTATTTAGCAAAAAATAATCCTTATGATGAAGCCTTTCGATCGGTATGATAAAGCTACAGGATGATTATTTTTCTCATGTAACGGGTTCGATTTCCGGTTCAACCATCTAATTATTTAAATATCTGTGAATGCAGTTTAAATTGTTTTTTAAATAAAAATAATGTCTTCTTTCAGTAAAATGTTCCATCTACAATATTTAAGGTACTTTCCCTCCATGTGGCATAGCCGTGGGACGCCCTGTATATTGCCGGAATCAGGAAAAAAAGGCGCATCTCACTATATTTCTAATATTTTCCTACGTTGCTTCAGTGCGATTTTAACACAACGAAATAAGCAGCTTCTGCACACATTTTTACATGTAGTTGAAGATGAAAGGGCGAATTTGGCTTAAACTTAGTTGAAAAGTCGCATTTTATGTAGAAATGACTTTCGACCTTGCAGTTTTATTTGAGTTCAGTAATATAAAAGACGCATATTTGACTCTGTTTCTAAGAAGAAATTGATAAGGCGCAAGTAACCATTTAGGCCCTATACACTAATTAGAACCTGCTTTGCATACTAAGAAAAAAAGTCAACATCTGCCTACATGCGCCTATTCAACTTCGTGAAGTTGTGTTGGCCGGGTCGCATTTACCATTTACGTCCTAATTCCTTATGTTGCGAAAAAATTATACCAACGAAACTTAATAAAGAAGGCGCAAGTAAGCAGTAGCGTTCTTTTCACTTCTTATCGTGAATCCTGCGGGGGTGCGCGGGGATGGATTTGTATGGCGGCTGATCATTTCGTGAGTCAGTTGCGCCCGAAAACAGTGGCCGAAACAGCGGCTGCGCAATTTTTCGTGGCGTGATTTACGACAAGGTAAGCATGCTGTTTTATTGCACTATAATGTTGTATTATAAAGTAAAGTAAAGTAAAGTGGAATTTATTGCAAGAAATACATGTTATATAAGCGTTGATGGGCTTGCAACCTGTCACGTATAGAATACTAAGTTCTACAAGATGTGGGCATGTATCAAATATTAGTATTGTGTACTTTATGAGCACCTAAACTTACTTTGACGTGTCTCAATCTAGTTTGACTGACTCCCCACTAGAGCTGACATTAGTCAAGCTTTAAGCATTATTTTAGGTAACCTTGTTTAAGTTTGTGTTATCATTATCTTTAGTTTTCGTTTAAGACTTTTATAGAAGAGAGATTTATAGAAATATAAGAAAGAACCTGAAGGTTATAGCTAAATTTAATTTAAATAGTAAATATCAGAATCGACACCTTTATCGTTTGCAAATCGGTTATTTAATAATATTTGTTTAACTTTTTTACAGACAACATTAATGTGAAGAAAGGTTGAAGCTTTACAATCTAAAAATGCGCAAAGAACAAGTAGTACTGTTCATCGCGCCGTCTCTGATACACATCGCAGTATTGCAGTAAAGAGTATGGATGTCGGCGACTTTTGCAGATTTGAAGATTGCTCTTCTACCTAAAACCTAAAATACGACACCTCGAGTCTACCTGAAAAACATGTGTGAAGTCACCTTTCAAAGAGGACTTAATACGCTAACGTTCAAAACTGATTTTGATGGAACACATGGAGTACTGGACTTCCTAAGAATGAAAAACATAAAAATTGGAATTTCAAAACCAGTTAACAAAACCCAATACAGAGGAATAAATGAAAAACGTAAAACTGACATACTGAATCAGTTACTTTCTCTCTCTATTCTCTCTCTATTCAGCCCGGTTACTGCCAGCCTATACTGCTGAGTATAGGCCTCCTCTCTATTACGCCACTCTTCTAATGCCAGAAAACCGAAGGGCGTTTTGGTAAAATTTGCCATTAATGAAAATTCAGTTGATTTGATTAACGAATATGATGATTAAGGTGATAAATAGACATTGATTCAAAGGTACTCTTTAGGTTGGTGTTAATAATACCTACATATACTTAGTTTTTAAGTGATACCGTCTATATAAGAATTTTGATACTGATTGTAAAAAAAATGTGTTAAATTGTATTACTGGAAAGTATCACTTGTATCTAGTTTTTAGGATTTGTCAAAAAGTGAATAATTTTTTGTGATTTAACCGTGATAGTAAAATTTTAAGATAGCTAGCTAGGTTGTTATGTAAATAACGACTGATGATTAATACCTAGGTAGTACTGATTTGAATTTATCAAAGTCAAAGTCAAAAAGTCAAAGTCAAAAAGCATTTATTCAGTAGGACGGCTGGGTTCACTTTGAAATTATAAGAATAATAATTTATGTTTTTATAAGTTGATTGTTACTTTTGGAAGACTTGTTTTTTGTTATAGTAAATAAAGCATTTATTAAAAAATTATGTCATAATTAAAGATGACAGGACTGTACTTAATTAAGACTGATTAAGCTAACTTTTTTAATTTCTAGCTAGGTACGGAAGTTCAAAACATAATATTGTTCCTAATAATTATTGGGAACTATATTTTCTATCACCAAAATTTATATTTGTCATCAAGTTGTATCACCTAATAAATAGATCTATCGCCACGAAATATTTTCGTTCTCAGATAAACAAAAATTGTTCCCAGGTATGTATATGCGAATGTGCTTCTTGTATTACCTACTAGTAGGCTAACAGACCTATAGCATAGGTTGCGAGGAGCGAAGCGACGAGCGGTTAGGTGTGTGGTGAAAAACCACACACAAGCCGAGCGAAGCGTGCCGCGGTAGCGGCCGGCGAGTGCTAGAACCGACTTGCTCCTGTTGTACTGTCCTGTTAGTTTGCTTAAATACTTATTAGGACACACCTATTATAATACATACAAAAACATTTATTTGGTACTAGACCTTATATCTCAGGATTTTAGGTGATTTATTGTGGAACTGATTTTGCATTGTTTGGTGACTACATTTTGGTGACAGATCTACTATTTTGAGGACAAACCCTATTATTTAAGAAACACAAAACTAATTAAATTGGTGATAGCTTAAATGATACCCATAATTATTATATTTTAATTGCTATAAGTAGGGTCAAAGTGATTCTTGAGTGAAACTCATTGCAATGATAGCATGACATTCATTTGAAAGTGTTTTAGATAAGCAGTTTTCATAAATAAATACTTACTGTTATAAAGTTACTGTTTTAGTTTTATTTTTAATAAATACTTACTTGACTCTGTCGATAGTCTTGCCTTTTAAGTTAGAAATAAATTACAGTAGGTACCTGTCAATATTAATATAAGTATTAAGAAATTTATTTCGTCTGATGCATGGATTATTCAGGTAAATATACTTTTTATCTTACCCAAATATAGTATAAATAGCTTTAAATACTTATGCAAAGAGGCGGATATAGCCAAATGCGCCCATTCTTTTTAGAAAAGTAAGTATATGGTTTCTGGATATACTTAGAATAAAAGTATCGCAATGAGTGTTCTAGATTAAAAGGTCGCATCTAGCCATTTACGTCTATTCAATTAAGTATTAAGTATTTTCTCAAATTTTTTATGCTAAGAAGAAACAGTTTTTGCTCAATTTTAGATTAATTAATTAATAATAAACATTTTTTTTATAATCGAAATCAAAGACAATTATCGTGGCTATAATTTCCAATTTTTAATTTGTAATTATCTTAATTTACCTAAAGACAGCAAACGATTTCCCGTTTGCTTCATTTAAACATTTTTTTCTCCGTTTTGACTTGTTGTTACATGCGTCTTTTTTACTATCGGGGGCAGTATTACCCGTGTAATATTTACCCGTGTTCCGTTGTCTTTTCTGTGGGATAGGCTGAATAATCTGAGAGGATGGCTTAGGTGCTGGGCAAGCTTATTCCATCTCAAACAATGTCCCAGGCACTACAGCGTCCCGTTAGTGTAGGCATGTATTGCCTCCTGACGCTGTATCTAATATATATCTTGACATCTAATATAGATGTCAAGGCCTAATTGATTTACGTGATATGAAAACTCTTACTTTTTCATAGAATAGCTGACATACTGGTAATTATTTATTAGGCAGTTTAATATGATATAAACTTGACAAAGCAGGAATACGATGGGCAAAAGCAGTAGAGGATATTTGTGACAATTATGGAACACCAGGTAGACCAGCTAGATTGTCTGATGATATTTTGGTGGCTACGGGGAGAGATTGGATTCTATTAGCACAGGACCGGACATCTGGTATCATATTTTACTGTTCGTAGGTAAAACGAATCGTTTTATTTTTATTGGAATCGGGCATTACTTATTCTTGACAGATTGTCGAAGTGGATGGGTGACCAGTTGCATTGTGACTGAGCTCTTCCGTGCAGAGGGCACGTTAAATTGTCGGTCCCAGCTGAAGGCAGGCCTAAAAACTCCGTCACCAGAGTTGCCACTGACTCATACGAACTTAGTAGTAGACGAAGGACGCCAATTCTCGTTAGCCTCACTAATAGAAGGGTCAGTGGGTCACATAACCTACGATGCAACTTGCAAATTAATATGTTCGGAACTTTAATAGAATTATTCAGGCTGTTCATAAGTTAATTTAATAATCTTAGACGGAGTTTGGGATGCAACACGCCGCAGATTATACTAATTGGCATGAAGTTTGGTATTCAGTATCCCTAAATAATTAGATATTCATACAATCTATATGAGGGAGTCATGGCAACTGAGAATACCTCGCCTATTGGAAGTGTAATGAAAATTAAGTAGCTAATTAAATAATAACTAATAATAAATAATAATTTCAATATCTAGCTAAATTAATAAAACGTGAACTCGTGCTATTGAGGTATACTAAAACACTAAAATGATAAAAAGCTTAAAGAAATGTCGAGTTTGATTCTTATTGCAGGACAAATGCTTGCTTGATCTGCAGATTCTAAAAGTATTTTTTTTTTTAATTAAATAGTTCAGCATTTGACCTTTCTGCCTGATGTTAAGCAGTAGTGAAGTCTGAGATGGACCATGCTTTCCTAGAAGGAACCTATTTACTCTTGATTTGAAGATCCCTATATTGTACTTTTCAGGAAATACAGTACCCGGCAATGAGTTCCACAATTTGGCAGTACGTATGAAAAATGTAGACTCAAAACGCTTTGTACGAGCTCTGGGAATGTCGACCATGTACAAGTGGCGTCTTTCGGGGAACCTGTTGGCCCCATTTAAAAAAGAGATAAGATTTTAAAAGAGTTCAAGTATTTAATTTTAAGTCAACTTTCAAGGTAGTAGACTAGGTACCTCTGTTTTTGGTCATCTAAACAAGTAAAGCACATGATATCTACTGAATTTAGTTATATCTCTACACCAACACAAAGCAAACTAAAAACACCAAAAGCCCCTATCACACCATAACTCAAAAACAAGCATAACTTTTATGCATCAACTAGAATCAGATCATAATTCACACGATATTTTTTCGATCGGACGGTCCGGACGTCCGGCACAACTGGCTTCGGAAACCGGATCCGGCGCGTCCGGCTAATGGTCCGTAGGCGATAGAATGATACGACCTTAAGGCTTTGGCTTCAAGAGCTCTCTTTGTTGTAACTGTTTGGTGTATTCACTTGAATGCTTTTGGACTGTATCGTAGTGCTACCCGCACTCCGCAGTCCCTCAGGAACTCACTTTTCCAGGATAAATATCCTGCTTTTGGAATAGTATTAGAAAAAAAAATGAAAGTGGTTAAAAATTCATTGACGGAGAAATCAGTGAACATATTAGTATCTCCTCCTGTTTATGAAAAAGGCGCTCTGTAGGTATTTGAGTCAAAAATTAAAGACCTCTAATGATAATTATGTAAGTAGTCAAAGGTTTCAAAGTGACACTTTTAATCTTTTATTTCGCAAAATCGTTTTAACATTTTATACTAGCTATAAACATGTTACAGTCAATAAAATAGTATCAACATTTCATCCACAAATTGCCGCCAGCAGGCATACCCATTACCACAAAACCAATTTGTAAATACCACTATAAAGATCCCATCACCTCTCGCAGTATTTTCAATTAATATTGAAGCGAAACATAGTATTAGCAGTTTTGCAAATCCGAAACGTGCTACAACTCATCGGTGAGCTGCACTGTTGGCGATTAGCGAGAAGCGTATTCGCTGAGCTAGTGTTTTCTTTGATCACTATCACCATTTACAGTTCTTTCTACAATTTCAAGTGGAGTCAAAATATGTGATGAAACTTTGTATGGGGAAACGATGAAACAGCATTTTTTGCGGACGAAGTCGAAGGATACAACTAGTTAGTAATTTTGTTAAAACAGCTATAGGATAGCCGAGCAAATAAATTATCATCCAAGTACATTAAATAAATAAAATAAAAATCAATTATTTCAGACCCAGTAGATCCATAGTTCCTCCATAGATCCTTAATTATTGGCCCTATCCATCTAACTACAGAATAAATATATTCTGCCAATGAATGAATGAATGAATGAATGAACTTTATTGTACACCAATTAATAACAAAACAACACATAAATAAAACAAGTTCAAAATTAGTACAATGGGCGGCCTTATCGCTGAAAGCGATTTCTTCCAGGCAACCTTTACCAATACGCATGGGGCTGACTAAGCTGCTACAGGTTTCCTCAAGATTTCCCTAAACCTTCATCATCTGGTGCTTGAGTGGTCTTCATTTTTCTTTATCGAAAAATCTGATCCATTGAAATCGCAACCTGTTAAAAGTGGAAAGTACATCCCAGTAGGCCAACACGGCTCATGCCGCACTCTACGTATACAATGTTTGCAATGAATATTGTTTGTCTGTAAACAGACTTGGCCGTTATGAAGTTATCGGATCGTGCATCTACAATGTGGGTGGTCGGAGTACTAAATGTTTACGAATGAAATTCGTTGCATGTTAAAAAATTAGGGCCTTTACGTTTTGATGACTCAAAAAAAGAGTATTAAGCTATGTAGGTTATTTAAAACCTAGTTATAATGAGAGAAGCGTGTCTGTTCCTATAGCGAGTCGATCTTTATTTGAATTCTCCCGCGTTTACTTACTTCCGCTGACGTCATCCGCCCACATCCGCTGGACAATCAGGCGCCACGCCCGGCTTGGCGCTGGGCGCTGGAAGTTCTAGCCTCATTGGCGTTTTGTTACTTGTTGCGATCGGTCGCACTCACCAAAAGGTGAGTGACTACCTTCTTTATAATAAAATTTTTTCAAACGGTGTTACCGTTCGTTGTTTTAAAATATTTGTGATTTCAGATATGGAAGTTACAAATATAAATGATGAAAAGGCTGGGGAGTCCTCCGATTCCTCGAGCTCTTCTTCATCATCAGATTCTCCCAAATTGCCTCGGAACGAGTCACAGCCGCCACTGCCGCCACGACGCAGAAAAAGGAAGCGGTCTTCAAAGAGACAAGCTAAGCGGCGCCGTACTGACGAAGCAATTGCCCGGTTAAACGAACAAGTAAGCAGCATAAAAGACTATTTTAACAATGTTGCATTCCAACCCGCTGTACATTCTAGTACCTATGTACCTGAATATGACCATCTTGATTATCAATCCGAAGTTAGTGCCGATATAAGTGGAGAACTCTATTCGGAGAATCAGGCCACCCCATCAGGGGAGCCCCCTAGTTTTGATTTTCCATTAAATACGGTACTCAAAGAACCATCAATTCCAAAGGCGTTGCCAGCACATGTTGAACTGTTAAAATCAATGCAACATTTTGAAACTGATAACTGGGACAGTGTTCGCTATTCGGATGTACAAAAACTGTACTGTTCATCCCCGGGTTTTAATTTTTTGGAAACAAATGACGAGTTCAAACCCTATGAAAAGTCGAATTCTCTTGCTTTGATTGAGCGCGGTTTCGCTGCAACTACTCTGGCTGTAATAAAGCATAATGAAGCCTCTCAGGCTGGTTTTAAATCTCTAATTGAATGGACCAGTTCTACTCGTGACTTGTCTCCAAAAACATTGCAGGAAAAGATAAATGAGATTTTTGTCAATGGTAGTTTTCAAAAAACCACTAGCGATACTCTGCAGTTAGTTTGCGGACATAGGGCTGAGATAATACAACAGAGACGCGATGCTGTTTTACGATCTGTGAAAGATAATTATGTCAAAGCTAGCCTGCGGAAAATTCCACCTAGCTGTGATAGTTTATTTCAAAAAGATATGTTATCCTCCGCAATTGAAAAGGCCGGTGGGACCACAAAAGTGTTCTGGCCGCCTCGTACGCTGGCGCCGACACAAAATAAAACCGCTGCGCAAGCACGGCAACAAAGGCAAGTTCAGGCCCTGCCTAGCTATGCTAATTACATGAATAAAATTCCTGCGCAAGGAATGTTCAACTACCCTCACTTCGCAGATTTTGCGAACAGAGCAGTGCCACAGCAGAATTATGTGAATAATAATTTTCCGATGCATGGGCGTGACTACCCTCGACTGCCCCCAAAGCAATTCAATCAAAATTCACGGCCCACACGTCCAAAGCCAGCCCGAAATTTTCAAGGATATGACTCATATCCCAGCACAAGCAGGGGGCATGTTAGATTCGCAGGCCATTCCTCTTCTCGCACGCAATCCAAGCGAAGATCATGACTCGACGATTTTTCGAGCGGGGCAACTAGGGAACTTTGTTTCAAGGTGGGAAGATATGCAGGCTCCGACGCCTATACTTCGAATAATTCAAAATTTTCGAATCCCTTTTCGAGTAAAGCCCCCATTACAGGTACCAACATTAGAAAATCATATTTATCAAACCCCTGCCTCGAAAGAGATGGACAAAACTATAAATCAAATGTTAGAAATGAAGGTCTTGGAGCCTGTAGATTACAGTCCCAGTTTTGTATCCCCGATGTTTTTAGTTTTAAAAAGCGACGGTTCGAACCGTCCCATTTTCAATTTGAGGAACCTAAACAGGTACGTGAACTTAAGCAAGTTCCGACTGATAAATATAAACAGAGTATCAGGTTTCCTACAGCCAGCAGACTGGCTAGTAAAAATCGATTTGTCGAATGCCTATTTTCATCTGCCGGTAGCCAAGGCACACAGATGTTTCCTCAGAATAATATATCGCGCAAAGCTATTGCAAATGACGTGTCTTCCTTTTGGCCTATCGTGTTCCCCAAAAATCTTTGCTTGCCTAACAAATTGGGTGGCGCAAACTCTCAGGGACAGAGGAATTCGAGTAGTTGTCTACTTAGACGACTTCCTACTAGCATGTCAAAATCCTCGTATGCTTCATCGACAAGCTCAGGAGGCGAGCCGAATTTTAGAATACCTCGGGTGGAAAATAAATTATGCAAAATCGTCTCTAACCCCCCAGAAAAGTCTGGAATACCTAGGCATAGTTTGGGACCCACACAAAAACAGAAAATTTCTTCCTCTTCAAAAAAGCCTAAAGTTGCGTCAAAAGTTATTAGTTTTACTGCAGAGAAAAAGGGCCAGTCTAAAAGAAATCCAGAGTATTGTCGGGTCAATCAACTTTGCCAGTTTTCCAGTTCCCAGGGGTCGTTTGAACCACCGAAAACTTCTCAATCATTGCCAAATGCTATTACGACAGAACCCGCGCTATCGATATGCAATACCACAGCAAGCACTAGCCGAATTACATTGGTGGGTCATGAATCTCGAAATGTTCTCGCCCATTCACTACCCTCCCATATCCAACTACCTAGTGACCGATGCGTCAAGCGTAGCATGGGGCGCTCAACTGAACAACATAGCTCTATCGGGTCAGTGGTCCCCTCAAGAGCTGACCTTACATTCCAACCAAAAAGAGATGCTAGCAATTTTACACGTCTTAAAAGATCATTGTCAGCACCTGCAGAATTCCACACTGTTAATACAGAGCGACAACAAGTCTGTGGTAGCGTACCTGAGAAACGAAGGCGGCACCAAATCAATGCCCCTGATGAACTTGTCTCATCAAATACTTTTCATTCTAGATCTCTTCAATGTCCATATAGAGATACACTACCTTCCCGGTCGGTTCAATCCCGAGGCCGATCACCTGTCTCGCTTGGCATGTCCACCAGAATGGCATCTCTTACCAATAATAACAGAGAAAATATTCTCCAAGTGGGGCATACCCGTGATGGACTTGTTCGCATCAGCGATAGCGCATGTGGTTCCAAGCTATGGGACGCTAGATGTGACAGATCAACAGGCATGTCTTCACAATGCATTCAGCCAAGCATGGAACTACTCCCTAGCGTGGGTGTTCCCACCACCTTTTCTAATGCCCCGAGTGCTACAGCATCTGAACTCTGCAATAGGAGTATATCTGGTAGTGGCTCCTCGATGGAACAAAGTTTTTTGGAGACCCGACCTCAAAAACCGAGCTCTCGATCCTCCGTTCACGATACACAACCTGGACCAAGTTCTGATAGACTCCACAACAGGCTATCCTCCAGCAATGACGCAGGACATGATTCTAGAAGTATGGAGATGTGGGGGTGGTCAGAAAGTTTAGCAGGTTGGTCGCAAGATCATATACAGCTATTACAAAAAGGTTGGCGTGAGTCATCTTTAAAAACGTACCGAGTTGCGTGGCAAAAATGGTGCATATGGGCAAAAGAAAATTCTGTCAGCATCGCAAAACCTAATGGTTCTCAGTTAGGTAGATTCTTATTAGATTTACATCTCAAACAAGGTTTAAGTTATAACACTATATTAGTTTATAAATCGGCAGTATCTACTCTCTGTGACCCCGATACAAGTGATCGACTTAGCTCTCACATTCTAGTTAGAAAAGCTCTCAAATCAATCAGTATTCAAAATGTTAAGCCAAATAAATCCCCGATATGGGACACTGATCTGCTCACTCATTGGCTGAAAAACAATTCTGTTGATTTGAATAGTTTGTATGAATGCTCAGGTCGAGCAGCTATTTTGTTATTGTTGTGTTCGGGTCGTAGGATCCATGATTTAACATTATTGGCGGTAGATGATAAAAACTGTATCTTTGCAAATAATTCAGTAATATTATGGCCAAAATTTGGTTCAAAAACAGATTCCTTAACTAACAGACAGTCTGGGTGGCGTCTTTTTCAGAATAAAGACTACCAGAACCTTGACCCAATATTTTGGATTAAAAAAGTAATTGAATTATCTCAAAGTAGACGCTCTATTTGCAAACTTGATAATTTATTTCTGACGGCATGTGGTTTACCAAAGGCTGCGTCTAGGACGAGTATAGCCGGCTGGGTTAAAAAGATTTTATTGCAGGCGGGAATCAAGGCAAGTCCTGGTAGCGTTAGACCTGCAGTAGCATCAAAAAATTGGGTACAAAATTGTCCCATAGATGAGATTTTAGCTCGTGGTAATTGGCGATCAGAGAACACATTCGCAAAATACTACTGTCGTGAAATATGCCCTACAACAACTCCAACTTCCAATCGTTCTACGAGTATTACTAATCTCTTTACACCGATTATTTAAACCTACCTACATAATTATTATTGATTGTGAACCATGGTTTATAAGTATTATTTTTTAGACATGATTAGATTCTACATTTTTGGAAGGTTTTTATAACAATTTATAATAAGTACTTAAGTACCTACATTTAAAATTAAAATGATGTATTTGATCTTAATGTTTTTCGATGAAGAAAAAATGTTATTCGATTAATTAACACTAAGTACCTATAATAAATATAATAGCTACTTAAATTTTTGTACTTAATAAATGGTAGGTTAAGTACGTGATCTGCAAACTATATGATCTGTAAGAATGATTATTTATGTTACATAAAAGCACCTTATTAGGTAATTGTATGGTACCTACAATAAGTTAATGACTGATTATTATCTAATAAATACATGTTTTTGTTTAATTACATATTCTGGAGTATTATTTATTCCTTATAACATATTTGATCATATTCATCCGCCTGATCCACCTACTGTCTCATTTTAGTTCACATTGGCGTTTTTTCTGGCCACCAGGCGATAACAGACAGGTCTCATTATAACTAGGTTTTAAATAACCTACATAGCTTAATATCAGCGTTTTACCTACCAATAAAACGCTTATTAAGCGATTAGTTATTTAAAACCTAGTACTTTAACTCTGCCTGGAGTATAAATACTTATAGGTAGGTACCTATTCTATATAGGTATATTCTATATTACTGTGCAATCGGATAATTTCTCTGACTTATTTACCATGTAGGCAGGTAGTAGCATTAAACGTTGAATGATCATTCATCATTCAAAATGCCTACCCACAAAATTATTCTGATCTAAAACATACCTACAATACATGCCTAACTTATAGATACTTGGTAAGTACCTACCTATAATGAGACTCAATGAGGCTAGAACTTCCAGCGCCCAGCGCCAAGCCGGGCGTGGCGCCTGATTGTCCAGCGGATGTGGGCGGATGACGTCAGCGGAAGTAAGTAAACGCGGGAGAATTCAAATAAAGATCGACTCGCTATAGGAACAGACACGCTTCTCTCATTATAACTAGGTTTTAAATAACTAATCGCTTAATAAGCGTTTTATTGGTAGGTAAAACGCTGATATTATTGTTTGGAGGTTTGCGTTTCAACAGCGTTGGACCTGTTTGAATAAAATTTGAAATAGTACAATTTTCTGAAATTTTGCGAAGTGAGACAAAACATAGATATTGACTGAAATAGCAGTAGAATACCTAGCTCAGTAATCCCAACGGTCCTAAAATAAATGCGTTCTGTTTAAAAATAAAATAATAATTATAAATCTATGATATATACTTTTCTTACTGCTAAGGTCACTTTATTTTTTGTGTTCTTCAATTTGACAATAATATTCACTACAGCTCAATTAGTTTCATTCTCTTGATTTTCTGAAATTGTGCGAAGTGAGACAAAACAAGTCCAATAGGACTGAAATAGCAGTAGAATACCTAGCTCAGTAATCCCAACGGTCCTAAAATAAATGCGTTCTGTTTGAAAATAAAATAATAATTATAAATCTATGAAATATACTTTTCTTACTGCTATGGTCACTTTATTTTTGTGTTCTTCAATTTGACATTAATATTCACTACAACTCAATTAGTTTCATTCTCTTTTGAATAAAAAACAATTATTACTTTTTAAACTATCATGGTTATTGACACTATTAACAACATCAATCATGGTAAATATCCCGTTAATAGTGTTAAAAAACTAGATGTTTTAATAAGACTTTTCAATTAAACTTTTGCAAAAAACAAATGGTTATACAAAATATCTTGCATCGAGATGCGGGCAGTGGTACTAAGAACCTTTCTGTATCGTGCTCTTTTTGAGGACGACAGGTAAGCGTTATCAGTGAATAAAAGAGTGTTCTATAGAACCTTTTATATATATACTGTTTATTTACAGAAACTAAGCTATTACATATTTACATATATTTTTAGAAAATACAATAGGATTAGTCAAGCTATCTAAGGATCGTTAGAAACGATCTATAGATAGCTCAACTGATCCAGGTCATTGTCAGTCGGAAGCGTAAAATATAATTCGAAGTCGCGGGTACCAGCTAGTAAGTTAATAAAGGAAATCTCATCCAATGAATTATAGAGAAAAAGAAACTCCATTAAAACATAAATAGCTCCAAACTCAAATAGTTGGGATAACTGAGAAGCAATCACTCTGTTGCGAACATCTGCATATTTGTAAATAATAAATTAATCCGAAACCGCTCTGGGAGGAATATTCATAAGCGATATCTGAAATGCTTAATTTCGAATGACACATCTGTTATCCTTAGGGCTAGTTTCACCAAACTTTATCTAACAGAGCGTTAGTTAATTTGACATCAAATTTAGTAAGAGAAATAACAACGGATTAAGTATTTAACAGACCTTTACAATTGCTTTGTGATCCATCATGCTCTAACAAAGGAATATCTTCATTAACAAGCCGCTAAATCTAATCGCTGGTCGGCGGCCGGTTAGCTAACTAGCAGTTGACATCGTTTAAAATTAAAAATATGTCAGAACAACCAAAAATCCGAGAGTGACAGAGAGCCGTTTGTCTGCGCAGAACACAATTTTGTATGAAAAAGCGTTCACTGCGCTGATAAACGGCTAACGGTCGATTTATTAACCAGCTGTTAAACTTGACTTTGGTGAAACTGGCCCTTAAGTTATAAGAGAGTCGCGGTTTGAAAATTAAAACGCTATTGAGATCCAACCAAAGCAAACAAAAAAAGACTATTAGATTTTGTATGCGTAAGACACACGACTGAATAATAATGATAATGGCGTAAATAGAAGCCCACACCCAGCTCCTATTAAGTGTGAATGATGAAGAGCAAAAACCACTCGATGTGACCTTTACCAGCAGTAGGTGATTTTAGGCTGCGGGAGAAGGTTTTGATGAAAGAACTAATAATTCAATACTAATAACAACTATAATTACTCACTTACTTGTCACTTGTCACTTTTCCTCAGGTCTAGTCTGAAAATCAGCGTTATTCTGTGCCTCCGGGCATGGAGTAACAATAAGCTGAGACTGGACCTTTTTGGCTCACTACAGCACACAGAGCACTGTTGCACACACCTATGTAGGTGCCCGACTACGTGTTTGTCGTTTACCATCTCTATGTTGTTTATCTATGCACCTACCTACTTGTTACTTGTCTTTGTTTTTGTGTCTGTGTTATGTTATGTGTATCAAATAAATCGTTTATCTATCTATCTATCATTCTAATTATTATTATTGATGTTTCTCGTCAATTGCTTAGTAATAATAACCATTATGATTACGATAGGACTCTACATGTTGTAGAACTCTTGAGCCTTAGTATCATAATAAGCATATCACACTTACCCTAAAGGTCGACCCTTATCGGCTCTTATAAAATGATATCATTAACCAATTTGCTAATTATCCCTTCAGGGTATGGTATCCAATTAGCGAATTAAATTATTGTAAAATACCATTTTAATGCCCTATCGAGTATCGTGGTGGCCATCTGGCTCCGTTACGCTGGTTGATTAGCTCGGTTAAGATTGCTTGGAGATTTTCATTTTCATTTTATTCATTGATTTTTACATCACACGATCTAAATTTTCAAGATTCTTTCAAACAATACTAGACTGCATTTACAACAAAGTATAAAATTTTTGAACTTCAGTGAAGATTACTCTAACGGCACCAATAATTAATAAATCAGTTCAACCACTTAAACTACTCATATACATACAACTAGTTTTTCCTCTGACGCAGCCGATAAAAAATAAATTATCCTTCGCCAGTGCTTTTGACATCAATAATCATATTCGAATATAATATTACGTCTTAAAGTTTGAAGAATCTAACTGATACAAAAGCTATTTCCCAAACTCGATTATAAACCATCAATTGAGTAACAAATCGTTATGCAAAAGCACGGGATATCTGATGCCGTGAATAGGAGTACCTCAAGGGTGTCATTTCGGACCATTATCATTTAAAAAGCACATGAAAATTAAATCTCGCCTATCGCAGTCGTATCGTGGGTATAAAGGGGCTGAAATAGGCAATTAGCTTATCTGTGTTATGTCTCCGTTGGTTCGACCGCACCCTAATTAGGGATGGGAACCGAATTCAAAATTTATTGGACCCTAACAATGTCTTTACAATGTTATTTTAAAATGCGTTAGGCCTTATTGTTTTAAATTTTAAAAATTTACGTATTTTGACAGTCAAAAGCTTATACATTCAGATGACAATGGATTTGTAGGAAGATTTGGTTTATACAAAATGGCGATTACCGTAAGTAAAATTTTAACTAAGCAACAACACTTTAAACTAAACTGTTCCTCCTTTTGAAGTAAAGGCCTTAAGATACAACTATAAAAGTAATTTTTTACACAAGTCGAAGTATAACTGAGATTTTCCCAAAACAACTATTTCTTCAGCCTACTTCCGATAACAGAGCTATTACCCAAAACCCACGTCCCGTCCCCAGGTGATCGTTGAGCGAATGAGTGAACGAATGAGTGAATGGGCGGGGGTTCTAATGGCTCACGTCAGTTGGACACAGAAAAATGAAAGCGTAGGTGAAATCTCATGCAAAATAACAGTTCTCTCAATTAAAAAAATAAGAAAGACAGATCCGATCAGATTTTTCATGATGTAGTGGAGCACTAAGAAAGGAAATGGTGAAAAAGGGAAAAATTTTGTTACCACGTGAGAGAAGCCGCTGTATTCATGTAGCTAAACATTATTTTTTATATATAATAAATAAATAAATAATAATAACGCTGGACTTTTTCACACACCATCATCTAGCCCCAAAGTAAACAGAGATTGTGTTATGGGTACTAGAATGACTGATAAACTACTTATATACTTTTTATTTGTAAATACATACGTAGAAACGTCGACGTCCTCTGTGGCGCAGTGGGCGAAGGTCCGCCTGCGACGCAGAAGGTTTCGGGTTCGATCCCCGCTACGGGACAAATGTTTGTATGACCGACAAATATTTGTCTCGGGTCTGGGTGTATCTATGTAAAATATGTATGTATTTACAAACAAAAGGTATATAAGTAGTATATCAGTTATCTGGTTCCCCATAGTTATACAAGCTTTGCTTAGTTTGGGGCTAGATGATGCTGTGTGAAATGTCCAGCATTATAAAAAAACAAAAAAAAAAAAAAACACCCAGACCCGGGACAAATATCTGTAGGTCATACAAACATTTGTCCCGCAGCGGGGATTGAACCCGCAACCTTCTTCTTAATAGTTCAAACATAACAATCATCAACGCATATAATAATTACTGGATGTATTTTTTTTTAGTAAACATTAGACTTTACCAAATTATTCACAACTATTCGACAACCGATAGGCTACCGGCAGAGGCTGGATGCATCGAGCTGAGGACAGGGCGCAATGGCACGCACTAGGGGAGGCCTATGTCCAGCAGTGGACTGCAATAGGCTGATGATGATGATGATGATTCGACGACCTCTGTGGCGCAGTGGGTCAAAGCCCGCTTGGGGCGAACAAGGTTGCAGGTTCGATCCCCGCCGCGGGATAATGTTTGTATGATCTGTAAATATTTATCTCGGGTCTGGATGATTCTATGTATAGTATGTATGTATTAACAAAACAAAAATTATTTATGTAGTGAGTACAAGCTCTGCTTAGTTTGGGGCTAGATGATGCTGTGTGAAATGTCCAGCATTATTATTATATACTAGCTGTGCTCCCGCGATGTGACCCGCGATCCCTCGATTTTCATTTTTCGGGATAAAAAATATGCATAAGTCCTTCCCTGGGATACAACCTTTACACATGCCAATTTTCAGCCTAATCTGTTCAGTGGTTTGGCCGTGAAAAGGTAACAAACAGACAGACAGACAGACAGAGTTACTTTCAAATTTATAATATTAGTAAGGATTATTATTATTATTTATATATATTTATTCAAGTTCTTAGAGGTATGGAATGCAACAAGGTATCACAAATGGCTATGCGCTTTTCCGTTGGTCATTGACTACTCCACTCGAAGCAAGTAAGTCCGTTAATCTTTAAGGAGCAACAAGGCAGGATTAACGAGCTTCAATGTATCTTGATTAAGAGTTTTATTTAACCTTCTGGATCGCATTTTCTGTGGCATGTGCAATAAAACAAAACACTACCATTACTGGCGCAGTATTTAATCTTGGACCCTTCTTAGAAGCTTCTTTTGTTGCTGAAAAATTTATGAGCTACGATTCTGAAACAATGTCGCTGTATGATTATCTACGTGCTTTGTTTGTTATATTTAATGATAAAGGTTCTAACTGGTTTTCTCGCATTTTTCCACCATGTGAAGCAGCTTGTGCTTATTTTTCCGAATCAAAAAAATGTTGATGCACGGAGAGATACGAACCCAACTTTCGGATTGAATGCAGAGGCACTATACCTCTCGGGGTAAGGTACTTTCATCTCATATGAAACATCTTAGAAAAAAAAATCAGTAACATCGCTACGGATATACTTTCGATATAAAAACTCAGGGTAAACGTAAAAGTTTCGAGCTCAATCTTCTCAACCCAATCTTAGATTGAAACACCTTTCAACAGTTTTCAATCCAGAGGTCGAACAACCGAACGTATGGGATTTATTGCGAGACACGAATCGAGTAGTTGCCGATCCAGAGAGGCTTATATCATAGAACTGGGAAATATAGACAGATTATCATCATTGCCAGCCATGATATTCAACTTTTGAGTGTTCATTTGGGTCCTGAGCCTCCGCGCATCTTTCTGGACTTTTTGGGTGGTTACTATTTTCTTTTCTCTGTTTTACCATGGAAATCGTTGGATAAGGTAAGCAATTTGATCTGTTCTACCATAGAGGTAGTTGTTTATGGCCCAAAGCAAGCTTTGATGGAGATTTCAGCGAACATCCTTTTTTGAATACCGTGAAACAGCTTTCGAGTTTATAAATTATTTTTGCATCATCAACTCTCTGTCTATTCTACTAAATGAAATCAACATTACATGTTTGTATTCTTTTCCTCTATCATCCATCTTTAGCTCTCTCCTTTCTATAGGCTACTCTATCCCATTATATTTCTCCTTCTCAATCCCATACGTTACCAATTACTGTTGAAGTTGGAAGCTCGACCGTTTTAGTAAGTTGCCGCCGAAGTGGCCTAACGCTGCTTATTGATCCAACTGAATTACAACTGCCCACATACTACTTTACAACTTACGGATTGAAAACATGATTTTATTTTGCTAGTTCCAGCTCGTTTTGTTCGTAAAACTTATATAAAAATATGTTTGAAAATGGAACGATCAAAGATGAAACCGTGATGGGATCGCAAGTTTTACCTTTAACTAGTTATCGAGCATTTTTATTTTTACTGTTCATACATCCCCCTTTCGGTTCCTCGACTTTCAATCCAAATTCTGATTGTGTTTTTTTTTGTTTGTAGTGACTTTATCCTGAGAGAATGTCTACAGCGCCTTGGAGGTACAGTTTTTAAACTATTTTGCACTACATTTCTAATTATGCAAAATCTTCAAACATCCTTTCGCATACTAGGTAAGCATGTTTTGAATTTCATTACCGTACAATTGTATCTGAATCAAAGGCATGAGCCAAAGGAGTGACGTCACCGGAAGCACCCCCGCCTTCAGACAAACTTCCGGCGTGAGCGTCCGGACTTGGCGCTGTGAGAAAAACTGCATGAGATACTAAAGTAAGTACTTTAAACAGCAACTTCAGCAATACCCGTTTGCTTGGAACCATGAGTTTGAACTAGGATTGTGGATTTAAAACCCATATAAAAACAACTATAGAATGCCTTGGTATTCGGCACATTTACCTAAAAAGTAAATTACTTACTTACGAGTAAGTAACTGAACTTACTTTGATCAATAGAGCTGAGATTGTAAAGGTAACCTAAAAGAGATGTATGTCTACAAACTGTGTTTGTAGACATACATCTCTTTTAGGTTACTGCCTTGATTCTTCATATGGTCTTGAAGTACATTTAGACGACCTCTGTGGCGCAGTGGGCGAAGGTCCGCCTGCGATGCAGAAGGTTGCGGGTTCGATCCCCGCCGCGGGACAAATGTTTGTATGATATAATATACAGATATTTGTCTCGGGTCTGGGTGTTTCTATGTATAATATGTATGTATTTACAAACAAAAAGTATATAAGTAGTTTATCAGTCATCTAGTACCCATAACACAAGCTCTGCTTACTTTGGGGCTAGATGATGCTGTGTGAAAAGTCCAGCGTTATTTATTTATTATTATTTATTAAGTACATACATATCAGATGAATCACCTAGTTTTTGAGATTACTTTAATCCTTACTGATGGTGTGGTCGTGCTTGCTTAGCTGTTCTTGATAGATCGTCAAAGTTAAGCAACGTTCGAAACGGTCTGTAAGTGCATGGGTGACTGCCAGTGGCATTTACATCTGAGCGCATCGGTGCATCGTGCACGTTAAATTGTCGGTCCCGGCTATTTAAGTCGTTAAGCTATATCGGATATATCGGATAACGTGCCAATTTGCTTTATAACCATAATAAGCGTAATTTTGCATAAATCTAATCAAGTACCCGACAGGTTGTAATGAAGCTAAGGTTGATGTTCCATTTGTGTTTTTTCTGCGCGTTTCACGCTCGGTTTTCTACGCATTTACACGCGCTACATAATGCAGTTTTGTATGGCGATGGAACGCTAACATCTCCAAAATGTATCTATGTGTCAAACATGGTACTTATGTATTTTGTACCTTTGATATAGTATTTTGATATAGTCATAGAACAAAAGTTGTTGTTTATGATGTTTTTTTAATTTTTAGATTTATTTACAGAAACTAAGCTACTACATATTTACATATATTTACAAAATACAACAGGATTAGTCAAGCTATCTAAGGATCGTTAGAAACGATCTATAGATAGCTCAACTGATCCAGGTCACTGTCAGTCGGAAGCGTGCCCAAAACACTGGCGGCATTACCACGCTGGATGGCAATGCTGATCCTTTGAGCCAAAAATGTGCCAGCTCTCGGATCACGCGTCGCTTCGACCAGACGCCCTGAAAGAATTTTGAAAACCCGAAGGGCTCCAGAACCCAACGGACCTATCAAGATTTATATATTTGCGCCTTTTGAGATCCTCAGCCGATGATGATAGTAAAACAATCCTGATGAGATGTTACCGGAGTATTAGAAATAACCCTGGATAAGCTTTATATAAACTAAAATTCTGTGTGAAAAGTCCAGCATTATTTATTTTATTTATTTTTTATTTACTTATTCTAAGTTAAGAGCAGAGGAATGTTTTGATGTAAAAATGCCATTGACCTATTGACTGAGGCAGTCATGGTAAGCAAGAGTAAAATATCACAGCAGTACTTCATAAAGTCCATTAGCTCATAAAACAGTAGGTTCTGTATGATGGATGGCATCACATCCAATCAATATCAAGACATGTCTTTCTGCTAATTTGACGTCACATGACAATGAATGATCGCTTTTTCGCGTCTCAATTTCGGAGGGATTGGTCATTAGAAGGTAATACGAAGGTAACTGCTACTACGAAATATTGTGTTTTTACAAGTGACTATATCCATCTACTCTCCTAGACATTTTCAAAGCATCTTGAATACATAAAGATTTGAGATCTCAAATCTTTCTGGTGCACATTGGTTGAGACTACTTAAGTGTCTTCTCTTATCTGATCCCGACATTACTTCGCTTTATATTCATATATATATATTCGACATTATCTCACTTTCTTCATATCACCGAATCTCCCAGACTGTATCTTTCTTTCGGATTAATCCGAAATCTGATTCTAATCTTGGGAGTCCCAAAACTCTACACTAATCAACAAAACTTGCCAGACCAAACGGAGGGCAATCAAAAGAAAATTAGCGTGGACCTCTCACAATTTGGAATGGAAAAAGTTCCAAGGTAAAGTGTACTGTCCACCATGTTAAAAGACATGAATAAGTCTGCTGAAATCTCGCGAGACCGTTTGACCGAGATCTTTGTATGATGTAAATATTATCTTCTATTATATTTGTTTTGTCAAAAAAGTAGTTATTACATTAACCATTCGGTTTTTTTTTAAACAACCATACCTGCAGCCTTTTTGTCTAATTTGAAATCCATTCCCAGTTGTCATCCCAATAGAGCTCAACCAATCACACAATACGAAAATGACAATTGAAGTCCAGGCTAGGTTTCAAGTGTCAAACTGAAGCCGATGTCCATTGCTAGTTGAGTTACACAATAAGGCCCCCGTGGCTAATGCTTGCAGAATATACAACCATTTTGTTCCACTAAAAGAATAAAATTCGCACCTGTGCGTCACAAAGTAGTCCTTCGAATAACAAAAGTCTTTAACAATATAGATATTAGGTAATCCATACTATCCATACTAATATTATAAATGTGAAAGTAACTCTGTCTGTCCGTCTATCTGTCTGTCTGTCTGTCTGTCTGTTTGTTACGCTTTAACGCCCAAACCGCTGAACAGATTAAGCTGAAATTTGGCATAGTTAAAGGTTGTATCCCAGAGAAAGACATAGGCTACTTTTTATCCTGAAAAAATAAAAAAAATCCCGAAGGACCGCGGGTCACACCGCAGGAGCGCAGCTATTATTTATAAAATATAAATTCAGACAACTTTTTAAAGCTTTTGCTTCAGTGCTGGTAGGCCTTTACAGTTTGGAATGGAAAAACTTCGGATACGGAACCAATTTGCCTCGTCGCGGGACACACTTGGATTAATTAAACGTTTGAATTACACTGTCATGGTGGTCGACTTGTGTAAGTTTGGAAAATCTTGGGTAAAAAGAAAATCAAGTTTTAAAGTCGATTTGTCTCGTTTTGGGGGAGTCTTGATGAACGAGTTTTTGTTGAAAGGTTGATTTAGAATAGAATAGAATAGAAAAACACTTTATTGTACACAAAAACACATTACAGGAAATACACGAAAATAAGTAAGTAGGTACAATGGGCGGCCTTATCGCTAAAAGCGATCTCTTCCAGACAACCTTTGCATGGACTGGAAAAGTTACACAGAAAAAAATTGATGAAAAAATGACAGAAAAAATTATTTGTTGTTTTTTCATACTTTTTAGTAAAAAAAATTCAATTTTATTGTACTACAAATTAGGTGTTATCTTTAAAGTAAGATAAGAAAATTTATCCATACTTCCATACTATACATACTAATATTATAAATGTGAAAGTAACTCTGTCTGTCTGTTTGTTACTCTTTCACGCCCAAACCGCTGAACAGATTAAGCTGAAATTTGGCATAGTTAAAGGTTGAATCCCAGGGAAGGAAATAGGCTACCTTTTATCCCAATAAAAAACTCGAGGGATCGCGGGTCACACCGCGGGAGCGCAGCTAGTATTACATAAATGCATTGATTGCGAACATGCTTACAGAACGGCGGTTAAGCTTGCGATATTGCCTTATAACAAGGTGATGGTTCGTCAATTCAAAGGATGCTATCACAGTAATTGAGCCCCCAAGGCTTGCACAGTATACGTTTTACAATCAGTAAAGATAGATAATAGAATCTCGAACAGAAAACTGTTGATAATACTAACCATTAAATAACTTAGGCCTTCACATCTACTTAGATTAGATGATTTATACAGCGTCAGGATTACATTTAACGGGACGCTGTAGTGCCTGGGACATTGTTTGAGATGGAATAGGCTTGCCCAGCACCTAGACCATCCTCTCAGCTTAATCAACCTTAAATTAACCAATAAATAGATACTAAAGTATTCGTTGTAGAGTAATAAACAAATACATAATTATAAAATTACTGCAGAAAAAATCCGAATCCGAAGAATAGTATTATAAATAAGAAAAAATTTTAAATAAATAATTTAGAAACTACAATGCAGCATTTATCAATACATTAGCTTTATCACAGTTAGGCAAAATACGGTACAAAATTTTTTGTGTCTTTACTGTTTATATGAATACTGTGCACGGATGCTTTGATAGTCAACATTAGCATATTTTATCGCGAGAGAGGAAAAAATGGCCAAGTGCGAAATTAAAATAAGCATGACAACCCAGGCTGTCTGTTTTGTTATTTATTGGACACTAGCTGCGCTCCCGCGGCGTGACCCGCGGTCCCTCGGGATTTTTTAATTTTTTCGGGATAAAAAGTAGCCTATGTCCTTCCCTGGGATACAACCTTTAACTATGCCAAATTTCAGCTTAATCTGTTCAGCGGTTTGGGCGTGAAAGCGTAACAAACAGACAGACAGACAGACAGAGTTACTTTCACATTTATAATATTATTATAGTATGGAAGTATGGATAGTATGGATGCACAGATTTGTACAGTTCGCCCAACGGATCTAGGCATTCGTGAAGTTAGGCGTTTGTCTGCGCAGTGACCGATTTTTCATACAAAATTGTGTTCTGCGCAGACAAACGGCTAACTTCACGAATGCCTAGATCCGTTGGGCGAACTGTACGAGATATTTACATATATGTATGTAACTTTAATGTATGAATCTAAAATAATGTCCACCGTGCGGAGACAAAGTCATGGATTTTGTTAAAAAAGTATAATAACTGTATTACGTACAGTCAGCGACAGAAGTTCATGAGCAATTGGAGATCTTAAAGCTTCATTTTCATCATTATTTGTGAAAAAATTGCCGATGTTGTTGGACAGCAACGACAACACTAAATTATTTTTAATTTTATCGTCTGTAAAACTATATTTTTGTCTATGGTACAAATAAAAACAAACTGTCAAGAATTGAATATAATTGAATCTAAAAACTATGTAGACAACCCTTGCAACTGTACGTAAAAGAAAGTTAAATAAACTCAGTGAACTCGCCCTACGTGTTAATATTCACCATCAAACCAGCACCCCAAAATACAGTCCACCAACAAACATATGGTCCTTCGAGCCGGATATGAACCAGCGACCTATGGATTTACAGTCCACCAACAAACAGCCTATTTTTTTCATAAATAGTAATGGTGCAAGGCAAAACATCCAATGTAAGGTGAAGTTTTATCTAAAACCCTACGAACTTCGAAGATATTGAGGATTCAAATACATCAAATGTTCATGAACTTCTATCGCTGACCGTACCAAGTTCTTGAAAGAAAACTTTATTTTTGATAAGATGAATACCTAAATACAATAAATTTGTTACGTTACTATGTGATGGAAACACTATAAAATTACAGATATTGTGATTAACTTATAGGTAGGTAAGTTAGGTAAGGTTTGTGAATTGTGACATTATAAATAGTGTTGTGATGTAGGTATCACAACAAAGAGAGACCTATGAATCACTCGGATTATCATCCTGGTAATGATCTTTTTGTACAGGTATTAAACAAAAACTGCTAGAGGAAGATTATAATTTTTGTCATGTTATAATGAGAAACATTGTCAACATCAAACCTTAACATAAAACATCACTCATCTGAAATCCAAAACCCATAAATAATTGCTTTAGGACACATCCGCCAGATTCCACATTCGTCAGATTATTTATTTATTCCACATTCGTCAGATTTTTTTTACCTCTGACGAAACGATCATTCCTCTTTCGTCAGATTCCATTATTCTACATTTCTGGCTAACCTAACCAAATGGGTCGTTGGTTAGGTTATGTTAGGATAGCGAAAAACCATGCGCAAGGCGAGCGAGCGAAGCGAGTGTGCCGCGGCAGCAGCCGCCGAAGCGCCAGAAATAAATAATTCTGACGAAAGGGTCATTAGAAGTTATCCACATCCGTCATTCATGACGAAACTGAACTGAAATTATACAAAAAACGACTTCTGACGAAAGTGGAATCTGACGGATGTGTTCTAAATCAAATAATTAGATACTCTACCGTATCGTCCTACGGTAGATCACGACTGTGTAGGTATACCAGGTACGGCAGATATTCTCTCAGACAAATAGCCAGTTCAAAATCCTTTGAAGCTATCTCAGATTACAGCTTGCTAGTCTATTGCCACCTTTTAAATTACTCTGGTTTCTTCATAATGATTTTTGTCTGTCTGTTTGTTACCTTTTTACGCCTAAACCACTGAACAGATTATGCTGAAATATGACATACAAATATTGAATTCCTGGTTAAAAGAAAAACACCGTGTTTTCCGTGCAATAAGAAACATTCTTTGATTTTACCTACATTTTAATCTAGAACATTTATAAACCATACAAGTTCTTGAAAGCGCTTCACGCTGAGAACTTTAATACACGCCGTAGTATCTTTTAAAGCCGTAGATAAGCCTAAACTTGAGCACAAAGTGAGGGTGCCGTGTAACGGAACGTTACAATATAACAGCTGTTATTATGCAAATAGGGTTCTTGTTGGGTTCAATTGAGACGTGAACACTCGAGCCCACACAGCTTAGAAAATATCCACAAGGGGCAAATTTTACTATAAATTCTGGGGAATTTTTTGATGGACGTTTGAAAACTCGAATTAGACATTTTCAGGTCATTGTTGTAAGTTTCACTACCTCTGTGGCGCAGTGGGTGAAAGCTCGATTGGGATGCAGAAGGTTGCGGGTTCGATCCCCGCCGCGGGATAAATTTTTGTATGATCTGCAAATATCTATCGGTCTGGGTGTTTCTATGTATGATATATATTTACAAACAAAAATTAGTATATCAATGATCTAGTTCTCATAGTACAAGCTTTGCTTAGTTTGGGGCTAGAAAATGGTGTGTGAAAATGTCCAGCATTATTTTAAGTTCCACTATATTTGAAAGATCGTCGTTCAGAGTTCTAGTTTTTGAAGATGCTAGAAGTTACCCCCTATAGACATCTTCAACAGAGTGTGCATCTTTAATGGCATTGTCTCGTCTCTCAATTTTCAGAATCAAAAAAGCCTTGGAGAAAAAGTAGACTTTTACAAGCGTTTGTTGCAATCTTGGTTGATGTTATCTAGCCAGCTTCATCCACATACGTTGTCTTTCCTGTGGGCGGCTGATTAAGCTGGAAGGATGGTTTAGGTGCTGGGCAAGCCTATTCCATCTCAAACAATGTCCCAGGCACTGCAGCGTCCCGTTAAGTGTGGACATATTATGTTGCCTCCTGATGCTGTATAAATCATTTAATATAGAAAGGCCTAAGTTTATTAAGGCAGTTCTATATTGGCTATAATCCCGTGCACTGCGTAAATTGGAACGCACAATGTGGTTAAAGATTGCAGAATTTCCCCAAGCACTTATTATAAGAGCTCTTTTATATGATTTCGCCGAATGAGATTCTAATCGCGCTACAATTTTATGGCTGGGCAATGTTTTAGCCCTAAATATTGCCTACTGAAAGCAAAACTGCTAGGTGAACTAAAATATTTTTGAGTTAGGATACTCAAGCTTAGCACTAAGTAATCTAATGTGGATTATGCTGAATCACTTATGAGAAAGGTACTTAGTATGCATTGTGTTAATTCGGTGGTCTCGACTACAAAGCCATAATGAAGGTCTTTATTAACAGCAAGATTCTATATTTTACATATCTGTTTGTTTTCATGCTTTGTGCCATTGCAGCGCTTCTAGTGGAATTGTGGTAATTATTTATTTATATATCGATGATAGACGAGCAGCTGTTGCTGATATGTCTATATCTCAGTGTTGAAATAGTCCGATTGTTCATGATCGGTTAATCTTTTTTTTTGTTATATCATCTTATTAGAAAAAAATATATAATTCTTAAGAATTTTTCTGTCTCACATAAATATTACTTAAATGAACTAAATAATTGCTGTGAAAAAATCTCTCTTCCAAGAAAAGATAATAGCTAAATGCTTTTAAGTATGCTTTTTATGCTTTTTTGACGGCGTTCTGGGAAGCTCAAAGTGTTTACAATACTTGAACCAATTAAAACAAGAAGTAATTTCTATTTTTGGTTATATATATTTTTTTATGAACCTAACGTTTACTTATTAATCTTTAAAGTTGGTTTCAGGGCGTCTCGTCGAAGGCGACGCGTGATCCGAGAGCTGGTACATTTTTGGCTCAAAGGATCAGCATTGCCATCCAGCGTGGTAATGCCGCCAGTATTTTGGGCACGCTTCCGACTGACAGTGACCTGGATCAGTTGAGCTATCTATAGATCGTTTCTAACGATCCTTAGATAGCTTGACTAATCCTGTTGTATTTTGTAAATATGTAGGTAGAGCTTAGTTTCTGTAAATAAATAAGGTTAAAATGAGACTTGTTGTCAGCAAGTCAGGATCTGTTGATAATATCACAGTCACCACCACTTAAAAATCAATTTTAGTTTTTTTTAATTGTGCTATAGCTTGAATTGTCTATGAAATTGTGACATGAAAAAGTAGCTCTCGGTTTGTTTTATAGCATTCCTCAAAGGCTCACACGGACTAAACACGATAAATAACCAGAACAAAAGCACTGCGGAAGACAAAGAGCTCGATTGAAGATTAATCTTTCATTCCATTCCAATACACCCTTCTGCACCGCAATACCTCTGTATCAGATCTCGTACGTCAGAATAGAGGAGAGGAGATTTGCAACAGCGCTTGAACTTGAACATGAACTAGTTCACACTTGGACAGACACGACGAAATATTGATGGCCACCGTATACCTATCACAAGCGTCACCTGACATGTTCGATGTTTGTGGTCTAGAACTTGAGGAGTCCTTGATTATTATCTTGCCTCCTTGATTATTAGCTTGGCCATTTCTAGACGCAACGATAGACTGTCGGAAAGAAAAACTAGGTCCCTTGTATTATCCTGGTTTTTCATGGTAGACATTATAATCATCAGATGTTTTTATGATCAGAGGCTTCATTTAATAAACTCTGAATGACTTTGATGTTGGATTAAAAAAAAAGCTTTTTTCAAATACCAGAAGATTCATGTTCATACTTTTACCCACAACTTATAGAACGCGCCCTCCAATATCCTTCCTCCGATACCAAACGAATGGATACATAAAAATTCATTGGTTTTCGTTCGATTTATCCTCGGAGTTTTCTTTTCATTGTGTAGGTATTATTTTATGCACCCCAAGCGTGCCCGCTTACTGCGTATTTTACTGAGTTAGTGTTTCGTGAAGCGGTATTTTTGCCCGACTGCCGAAGCAGGGTTATATTTTCCGGTCGGTGTATCGAGTTATGATGTAGGATGGAATTGGGATTTTGATAAGGTTTTGAATATTTGTGAATGATATTGCATATTTGAGCCGTGTTGGTTGAATGGGTACCTCGACTTTAAATCCGAAGGTCGTGGGTTTGAATCCCGGCCGTGCATCAATGGATTTTTCTTTTCGTAAAATTTATATGCGCTTTAACACGAGCTCGAAACGGTTAAGGAAAACATCGTGAGGAAACCCGCAGCTTAGTTATTTCCACACGTATTGACATTGTCTTTTCTGTGTGCGGCTGATTAAGCTGAGAGGATGGTTTAGGTGCTGGGCAAGCCTATTCCAGCTCAAAAACAATGTCTCAGGCACTGTAGTGTCACACCAGTGGACACTACCAACCTAAATAGGTTGCCGCCTGACGCTATATAAATCATTTAATCTAATATAATATATATAGTAATATATATAATATAATATATATACATCTATATAATATATAGATGTAAAAGGCCTAAGTTTTTTATGCATATTTATGAGAGGACAAAAATTGAGACGTCCTTTGACTCAGCAGTGGGTGGTCCGTAGTGATAGTTTGCACATATCAAAGTAATTTTCTAAACGTCAGTAATCAAAGTCAAAAGCATTTATTTAGTAGGACTAAAAATAGTCTTTAAATAACTTGTTATTTACCACAAAACTATACTGTCTCAATCTGCATTAAACCATTTGTCAGTTGCAAATGGTTTAAACTTAGAAATATAGTCCCTTGTGTATTGTAAGGGCTAAAGCGTTTAATCTAATCTCGCTTGAACTAAAAGGCCTGGGGTAGGGCTAGTATTACACGGGGACACACGGCTGGATATTGCAGACGATAGGCGACGTCATGAACGAACGCCCTTCTAACTACTTAACTTTTTAAACTCGTTCTAGAACTTAGCTGAACGATGAGTTTTATGTTCGCATGTTGTCTTATCTGTCAATTAATCTTTTATTCGTATTACAGATCCTTGGAATCCTTTTGTGACCATTTCACATGGTGGTGCTTGTCTTAATCTTCCTCCACTTGCCCTATCCGTGATGTCATCTTGGGAAACAATACAATATATCTTTATTTAAAAAATACCCACACAAACACTTACAAATTTATCCAAGACGACCTCTGTGGCGCAGTAGGCGAAGGTCCGCCTGCGACGCAGAAGGTTGGGGTTCGATCCTCGCCGCGGGACAAATGTTTGTATGACCTACATATATTTGTCCCGGGTCTGGGTGTTTCTATGTATAATATGTATGTATTTACAAACAAAAAGAATATAAGTAGTTTATCAGTCATTCTAGTACCCATAACACAAGCTCTGCTTACTTTGGGGCTAGATGATGCTGTGTGAAAAGTCCAGCGTTATTTATTATTATTATTATTTAATTATTAAGTTAACGTATTAAGTAAACGTTGCAAGTCTTCATGTCTTGGTCCAACACTGCTTTCCAGGTAGTTGTCTCCCTGTTCGTCTTTTACAGATGGACAGTTCCAGTACCTGGTTGCCAACGTAGTCGGGTAATCATCGTTTGACAAGGGCAAAATATTCGTCCGTATATCCCCTCTGTTCCCCAGGTGAGCGTTAACCGAATGAGCTTCTCGAGTTAAAGGAAACAGACAGACGGACAAATGGTCCACTTTTGCTATAGCCCTTAACTTTCGACAAGACTGTTTTTAGTTCGTATTTTATTCTTCTTTTTTGTAACCTTTCTTTGTATTAGCTCGGAGTGCTTTTGATTAGTTTTGGAAGGTCATGTTAAGAGTCGAAGTACAGTTATAGGTGTTAGCTGAGCGAGATAGTGTTCGACATACAGCAACATCAAGTCTCAAACGAAGCAAAGCTTGTAAAACAAACCATCATGTTCATCACACAAATGATTGTCTTGGATGGGAATCGATCCTACGACTTTCAGCGCAGAAGGCAGACCAACGATATTACAAGCGAAAGCCAGTCATATTAGTTAGAAAATTAGGATAGGATTTCTAAACAATAGTTTTTCCAAGATGTGCGTCTGCAATTCTTGATATAACCTAAGCATCCCCCTCTCCAAGTTCTATTAAAAGAAGCAATTTCTTTAAATTGCCTTTGTGCAGGAAAATATGGTTCAGCTATTTCCTGGTTCCAGCGAAATGCGATTAAATATTGATAAGACGAGATTGGCGACGAATGGGGCGCGATGGTTGAACAAGTTTAGCCGACTTTAGAGAAAGTTGGTGCTAGTCGACTATGATATTATAAAGTTTAGAGCTACTACATATTTACATATATTTACAAATTACAACAGGATTAGTCAACTGATTAACTGATTTAGTGCTTTCAAGGGTTGGATTGGAACAAGGTAGTTCTATCTCTAAATTTTTATGACGAAACAATGCGTAGACGAAGTCGCGCCCGGGTCCACTAGAAATGAAATGAGAATGAATACGGTGACTGATGTAAGTCTGAAAAAACAAATCGAAATACATGGTCTCTTCTTATCGCTACGGTGGAAAGAGGCATATTATCTTAATATTTTTATAAATATTATAAGGGAAACCCTTTGTTCTTCAGAAGTGGAATCATCATAATTGGCAGCTCAAAGAATAGTTCACTCCTGGGCATAAGTCTTCTCCCTCAAACCCTTTCTAATCGAGGTTAGGTTATGTGTCTGTGAAGTCTAAGTCAAGTCTAAAAATGCGATAGTCTAAGTTTATTATAAAACTGATCCCTTAGGATCCTAAATGATCTTAAATACCTGAGAGAATTCTTGTTTTATACAAAGTCATGATCCTATTTCGTTTCTTAATACTTATCTTTTGTCTCTGTCCATTTTCTCTATTTCATTCATTTCTCATTTCTCCGCAACATTGCATTAATATCTGCGCATCACGGATGCTTAGCGCTATCGTTTCTTTTGTACTATCAACGCACGCAAGTACGCAGTATAGGGATCGAGCAGACGAGCAGAATTCTTTCGCGACAAGATCTTTTAATAAGGTAATTACCTTATTAAATCTTGTCGCGAAAGATCTTGTCCCCTGGTTTGTGGAATTAACTAGTGCACAAAGAATTCTTCGTGCACTAGTTAATTATTTTTTTTATGATGAATGTGTCGGCTCTTGACCTCAGACTTACACAGGCAAGATTATTATTATTCAATTAATAATTATTATATATTATTAATTGATTACTTACAATTCAACAAACCAGGGGCCTTATTGTGTAATTCAACTGGCAATGTACTTGGACTTCATTTTGACATTTGAAACTCATTCTGAACTTCAATTGTAATTTTCGTGATTGGTTGAGCTCTATTGGGATGACAACTGGGAATGGATTTCAAGTTAGACAATAAGGCTGCATGTAGGCGAAAGGTTTTTAAGTGCGCTTCAAAATGTCTCCTTTATGGTGACATGCTCATGTGAAGCCCGCTTGCGGCGAGTGTCTAAATTCCACTTGTTTAGCTGCTTCCTTTATAAATAAAATAAATTTTAGCTTGAATTTTTCCTAACTGGTTGGACAGATTTAACTATTACATCATCGACA
The DNA here is from genome assembly GCA_951394285.1 of Epirrhoe tristata. NCBI lineage: Eukaryota > Metazoa > Arthropoda > Insecta > Lepidoptera > Geometridae > Epirrhoe > Epirrhoe tristata. Next base: position 677,091 of record OX596153.1, read on the forward strand.
TTCCAGACGTGTAACAGGTTAGACCTAAAACACATTTTTTTAAACTGTTTGCTGCATTATAAAAACGTAAAACCTTGGTTAAACCCCATGTTGACACATGACATAACAAAACCTGTTGCCACAAAAAGCGTTCTATGTACGAGTATTTAAAGATCGTTTCTCTAGGGACAGTTTTTTAGTTAGTCTTAGTCTAAACTCGGTTCATTTTCTTGTAATAAGGCGGTTTAAGTTTGCCCAAAAATGGAGTAACAAAGTCGCGTGTCCACAAAAGCCTTAGAGGCGGAAGTGACGCGGGTCGCCGTCGGTTTCGCGGGCTAAGTAAACTTCCGGCCGCGGCGCTTCCGCCGGATGGATCTGTTTGTCGGAGGGCGATTATTTTCTGCATTCTTTTTTTTTTCAATTCGGTACTTATTTTCGGCAACATTGTTGCTTGAGTGTGTGACGAGTTGCTGGTACTCATAAATAAAAAAAATATTACTAAGGTCATGTTGATCACTTTTTCTACTATGTTTTTTGGCACAACAATATTCAAACAATATTCAGGGCAACAAACTGGCTAGGGACTTTAATCAATTTTTGTAAATTTAATTAGTCTCTAAATAATACCTACTGACCCATGTCTATTGACCGAACCAAATCTGAAGGTAAAAAGGGAGTCAATATTTCAAAGTTTTGACCCTAAATAAATAGTAATTCAAAAACCCATACAATGACCCGTGAAAACCTCGTGTTCGGACCAATGGAGCTTAATTCGTTCGTGGCCGAGTTCGGTAATGGATGTACCACACTGGTGACTTGAGTTTTATTGCTTTTTGTCCATTATTATTATTATATTCTATAATTACGTTTTAATACTAAAAAGAAAACCGACTTCAATGTTTCACTCGAAACGCGGTGTGACTCAGGGCGTCAAGCTGTTGATTCGATTTCTATTTGTGACATGGCTAGGAGGGAAGGTGTTTAGAGTTTTACGGGGAAACTATCAATCCCTCAGGAATAAAATTTATATGGGACCACCTCTGGAGTATACCCTTTCAAACATAAAAAGAATTTTGCAAATCGGTCAACAAATGGCGGAACAATCGCGTAACAAGATACAAAAAAAAAAAACATACAGACGACTTGAGAACCTCCTTTTTTGAAGTCGGTTGAAAAGATGTCTGCCTATTTACACTTAAAACCCTTTAACTCACTAGTTTGGAACTATTGATATGACAAGAAGACTCACATTGGGTGCAGGAAAGGTATTGCAGAACCGTTTGATGAGCCTATTCTTGTTCTGGTAATATCACTAGTTTTTCCGAAAAATGGTTCGGAAAAACTAGTGATATTATATGACACTAAATGAAGTGTAGTAAAAGGATTATACAGTGGACCTCCAAGAGGCTTCTTTTGTGCATTTGACAATGTTTTTGGAGTTTGATGAGCATATCTTACGCGCTTACCTGTTGGTCGAATGGGGTTGTGCCTCGGTTTTCAATCTAGAGGTCGTGGGTTCAAATCCCAGCCGTGCATCAATGGATTTTTCGTTTCGTAAAATTTATATGCGCTATAACACGAGCTCTTGACGGTGAAAGAAACATCGTGAGGATACCCGCAGCTTAGTCAGCTCCACACGTATTGACGTCGTCTTTCTTGTGGGCCAGGCTGATTAAGCTGAGAGGATGGTTTAGGTGCTGGGCAAGCCTATTCCATCTCAAACAATGTCCCAGGCATTACAGCGTCCAGTTAAGTGTAGGCATAGGTTGCCTTCTGACGCTGTATAAATCATCTAATATGGATATAAAGGCCTAAGTTTACCTAAGTACTTAGGTAAGAGAAATGTACATTGTACATAGCTGAGCACTTTTCTCAGTTTTGTCTTTTTTCACTCTTTGAAAAGCATTTTTTAAACTACACGCTCTAGTGTGTTAGCTCCCTTACCCTGATCGGTCCCAATAACTGTCGTCGGCTTTCCACACGATTTCGCCCCGACTCGGCTCGCGACAGACCCGGATTGGAAACCGGATTGGATAGTGGGCATGTTTCCGAAAGGTTTTTATTCCTTTAATGTATTGTGACGTAATAATTGAGCTAAATGTAATAAAAAAAAGGTGAAAAAAAACTAACGAGCTATGCTCGGAGTTTCTCTGAAGGATAGAATCCGCAACGAGACTATCCGACATAGAACCAAAGTTGTCGACATAGCTCAGAGAATCAGCAAGCTGAAGTGGCAGTGGGCTGGCCATATCTGCCGAAGAACCGATAACCGTTGGGGTAAACGAGTTCTTGAGTGGAGACCGCGACTCGGCAAACGTAGTGTAGGACGCCCTCCGGCCAGGTGGAGTGACGATCTGCGAAAGGCTGCCGGCAGAAGCTGGATGCGTCGAGCTGAGGACAGGGCGCAATGGCGCGCACTAGGGGAGGCCTATGTCCAGCAGTGAACTGCCATAGGCTGATGATGATGATGAAAAAAAACTGCTAAAACTAAGTAATACCTGCCTCACTCACACCGAGAACTAAAATGTGTAGGTACCGCAATAAAGCACGCATTTTTTTAAATAAGCAATAACCTAACACGCAACTTTCACCTGATTGACTTTCATAACATCATTCTGATTATGATCCGAGTATGTCCGTTGAAGCCTTTCTCTCAAAATCACCTGAATGGGATCTGTAGTAAAACAAATATTCCAATAAAATGTGTGTAGGTAATAACGCTAAAAGATTACCTTCATTTACACCTTCAAATTTCCTTGCAATCTGAATTGTCTACCTTAGTATAGAAGCCTGTCTTTTTATCAAACTCAGATGAAACTTCAGCTTCGCGTTCGGAGCTATTATCTTACCAACTTTTTTCATTATCTCTTAAAGTTCATATTGTTAGTAGTCCTATTTCGTTTAGTTGTGATTTTTTACACTATTCCCTGTACTCTTGTTAAGTTGAAGTCATTAGCTTTTATCTAGTGTTTTGTTAGCTGAATGAGGTAAGTTTATAGGTTACTGCGTAAAGATTAGAGAAAAAAGATTTGAGTAAGTTTGTATGAGCTTCTTCAAGACTTTAGTGGCGGAGTTTGGGACGCAATAATACTAAAAAGAAAACCAACTTCAATGTTTGACTCGAAACGCGGTGTGACTCAGGGCGTCAAGCTGTCGATTCGATTTCTATTTGTGACATGGCTAGGAGGGAAGGTGTTTAGAGTTTTACGGGGAAACTATCAATCCCTCACGAATAAAATTTATATGGGACCACCTCTGGAGTATACCCTTTCAAACATGAAAAGAATTTTGCAAATCGGTCAACAAATGGCGGAACAATCGCGTAACAAGATACAAAAAAAAAAAAAACACATACCGACGAATTGAGAACCTCCTCCTTTTTTGAAGTCGATTGAAAAAAGATTTGAGTAAGTTTGTATGAGCTACTTCACCACTTTAGTGGCGGAGTTTGGGACGCAAAAATATCAGTTATGATGCGCAAATGATTTACTGCGACTTGCCGGATGGTAACACGTTATACCATACACAATAGGTACCTTCAGTGCCCGTGATATAAACCGAAAATTATGTTGATTAAAAAAAATCATGATCCTATTTACGCTCCGCTATATTTAGGTATTACTTAAGACTTTAGGCATTAAACTATTGGTACCTATGTGTTTCAGCCACAGAAATGGAATGAGCATTTTCGTAAGTATCAAAATCACTGGACCCACGTCAAACAGCTTTCCATTTACGGACTCGGCACGTTTTTCTGTGTGGGACAGTTCTTATCCAATATATATCCAGATGAAATATATACTAAGGTGAAAGTAGCTTCATAAGCTCTGACTACTTACTTAGCTTTTACAGATGAAATTATATTTTTACAAGCTTTGCTTTCCTTGGGGATAGATAGCACTGTGTGGAACTTTCGGTAATATTTATTTCGTTTTTTCTTTAATCTCATTGTTTTTATTATGCTAATTTTAATGCTTGTTTTTATTTTGATCTTAATAATAATATCTAATGTAAGAAATGCCTACCATTTTAGTTTAGTTGCGTCCATATCATAGTGCATGCTGTGGCATCCTATAACTGGGGAAACACTAGATATAAGTAGCTTTGTTAAGAAATTTATATTTTTGTGATTTTTCTGTTGGATGTCCTAAATAAATAAAATAAAATAAAATTACCAGTAGGATTTAACCAAAGTACAACAAACGCTTGACTTTATATCCAATGATGTGCTAACGAGTGACCACTCTACGCAGTGTCCGACTTGACCACCATCAGGGCGGAGTAAATAAACACGTCGGTTGACACGGTTGACACGCTCAATGATACAAATAGTTTGTGCAAACGTTTGCGTATTTGACGAATTGACTTTGAGTATTTATAAATACCTATTCAAAGTGAATTGACAACTTAAAATGCAATCAATAAATTTGCTTCAGAAAACATCAAACGCTGCATAGTGCTGAACGGATGATTTCATAAGAGACGTCTCTTCTGCTGATAAGGCTTATGACAAAGATATAACGTCTCTTTTGCAAAACATGCCAGCTGTTTTAGCCCCCAGACTTGTTAAAGTACAGACATTTCTAACCTAATTCCATATTCAAATAATTCTCGTACCATATTCAAATAACTCAAACAGTGTGAATTTAAAACGCCTATAGCGCGAATATACGTAAAACAAACAGCTCATTTCAAACGTGGTTCTCCAACGGAACAGAACTGTCTTCGTGTCAATACTGAACCGCTGCTCATTATAACTTGACGTCTCGTAATAACTTGATACCTGACGCATTGAGATGCTGCGTCTACTTGCATAGGTGGAAGTAAAATAGAAGTTTAAGATCTTTGCATCACTAGTTTTTCCGAACCAGTGTAGCAGTGTTGTGGGATTTCAAGTGAACATCCAAGGAATTTATAAGATAAGGTTTTAGGTAGAGTAACTACATACAAAAAGAGTGTGGCGACCTCTATCTACCATCGCCTGAACTACAAGCTGAACTTCAAGAGATGTCAATTACAGCGACGTACTTCGGAGCTGTACCACTAGATGGCGCTGGAAACACGCAAAAAGTATTGAAAGCCTGCATAGCGCAAGCAACATTTCTGAGCACATACAGCCTATATAGAACAGGCCCTAAGGTAAGTGTGCCAGTTGGGCAAACCTTAGTGAGGCGAGTACTCCCTCTTTGCCATAGATTGGGGGAATATCATCTACCCCAAAAAGAGATTATGGAAGAGATAATGAATGAAAAAGCTGACTGGGATTGAGTCGTGTTTTGCAATTGGGATACTCTCGATTTCCTGAACTTGCAAGTGTGAACCCTGGCCAGACAACAACAGATTATTTGTAGGTATTTGCTTAGGTTACTCGTGGAGGCGATTATTATTAAAGCAATCTATTTGAAATATGAAATCAAAATGAGTTATAATTTTTTTTATAGACAGTATTCAAAGTAGCTACCTACTTTCCTTCTGTATGATTTATCCGTATTATCCAAATGAATTTAAATAGTTCCCAGCCAAAAGTATACGACGTCAGCAAAAAATCCGCCCAGCTCAAGTGGGATTGGGCCGGCCATGTCTTACTGAATGGGTGCCCAACACAAGACGTTCACGCGGCAGACCACCACGGAGATGGCGGGACGAGTTAGTAGATGTGCATCTTCCAGAGCCATGGATAGGAAAAACTGGAAAAAAGGGAGGGAGGCATTTGACCTGCAGTGGGACAATACAAGCTAAAATAAATAAATGAATAAATAAATCCAAATGAATAATTTCAATGTTTTCCTTCCAAGGACTCTGTACTTTGTAACTTTTGTCATAATGCAGTGAAACCTGAGAAAGTTTCCCGGTGTCGGTGAATACTGCGGCTTCCCGAATCAAACTTGAAACACGATGTATGAGTTTTGAATATGAACAGAAATTTTAACGTATCATAACTCAGCCTTGTAATAATCTAGCAGAGGTGATAGTTTGATGCCCACGGGGATCAGGACTACAGTCAAGAACTCTGCTCTGCTCTGAAACTGTAAGTGCTATAGCACCACTGTACCTAGATCCAAGGAGTATCTGAAACATTTTCTATAAGTAGAAGAAAATAATGGATTAATGAATGAATGAACACTTTATTGTACACCAATTAATAACAAAACATCACATAAATAAAACACGTTCGAAGTTATTACAATCGACCTTATTGGACGGCCTTATCGCTGAAAGCAACTTCATTTTTTCTTCTCTTTCTTCATTTCTGGACTTCATTTTGAGCAGTGGCGTAGCTACCGAATGGCTAGGCGGTGCAGTGCACCGGGGCCCCCAAGCTCAAGGGGCCCTCGGACTCTGAGTCCCGAGAGTCCGGAATGTTTTGTTCTTAGGAAACTATAGGTATGATTATTTTGAAAATAAAAACAACTGCATTATTATAGTTTTGAAATAGTTACCCAGAAAATGTCGAATCAAATCTTAAGTTTTTACAAAAAAATAAATACATTTACATTTTGCCACACTCTGCATATTTTGACTTTATAAAACCTAAACCGTTCAGTTAGGGCCCCGGTTTATTTTGCACCAGGGCCCTTGGCTACCTAGCTACGCCACTGAATTTGAGTCAGGAACATAGCTACAAAATATAAATTGTGTGAAGCAGTCGTGTAAAAATAGAAACAGTAGAAGGTATAAATCTATCAATTTAATAATATAGATACTCAATCTACGTTGATCTACTGACTTCATAATTAACATAACAGTAGCATTTGCCGATTCACAAATCAGCACAATAGATACAAAGCAATTAATAATAATAAGTGCTGCCATCTCTAATTCCAACGATCAAACACAATTGCTTACCTAACCACACACTACAAACGTCACTGTCAAACTGACATTGACACGTCCCACTAGTGTCAAAAGCACTACAATCAGTTGTCTTGGCGCGTAAAAATTACCGAGTATCGCGTGTATACAGGGTGTGGAATTGAATTAAGCTTGGCAATTACTGGTCACGGCAAGCAGTCACACGTGTATTGAGCTTCGTTCAATATTAATATTGGGATTTTGTATTGAAACCTCTTTTGTGCAAATATGGAAATAATGAACTGAACAAGCAATAATTTTCAATTATGACAATTATTTGATGGTGAAACTCATGATTTCTGAATAATTTTATCCGTGATTCGTGAAATGTACGTACTTACTTATTTACTCTTTATTTATTAGTAAGTATTTATGAGTGAAAGATCAATGGGAGAGGCTTAAGTTTAGCTTTATGGTTGAAAATGATGATGATGACCAGAGTAAGGTGTATTGTCCTAACGAAAAAGTATAAAAACGGGTTCATTTTTCTCGGACCAAAGGCATTTTGAACGAATCCACCAATCAAGGACAAAAAGCGTAGCGTAACCGTAACGGACGGGAAACAAATCGTAACTGGATTAAAGCAGTGAACCGTCTTCAACTGGTTCCAGTCGCTTAGTGTGTGGCTGGCTTAGCCACGTGGCTATCACTCCTCACATTAGACCAGTGGTTTAGTAAATACAGCATACTGCTAATACAAAATTATGTATCACCGCAAAGATTGGTTTAATTTAGAAGTTTGATACGTTCTCGCCTCATCCAAAATCAACGCTCTTTAGGTATTTTGAAAACAGCACTGATCGACATTGTGTTAGCTTAGATCAATACTTCAGATTATATGATTATTATATATATGTATTAGGGTGGTCGCAGACCTATCCGCGCCGAACTGTCAATTCAATAGAAGAAATGCTGAGACGTTAGAAGCCAGCCGCATTTTTCAGAAAAATGACAATAAATGCAGATGACGTCAGCGTCATCAGCATTTTTTGTATAGAATAATGACTGCGGCGCTTTCGGCGCGGCCAAATGTGCGATCAGGTTTAAGCAAACATCCAAACATACAAACCTACAAAATATTACTAAGATAGGATGAGGTCCACCTCATCCTATCTTAGTAATATTTTGATAGATATCATGTTGTCACAACATGATATCTGGGGCTTAGATCAAATCAAGCTAGTTTCCAACCATCATTATACTAAGTTTATGAACAGCAATGGCAGCTAATCGAAGTTTAATTTACTTATATAAACAAAAAGTAAGTTTACCTAGAATAAGAGAAGAACAGTAGATCAACTTGCTACCTGAGTCCCGAACATTCTACTAGTACTTTGCTTTTCCATTCCTTTTTCATGTATCAAAATATCAAGTGTCAATCGCTTACCTACTTTGGCGCTGTAAATGATGCGATAAGATCGGCCATTGTACATTATCTCATTACGTTATATTAATTCTTATGTTTTTGTGTAATTATTGTGTACAATAAAGAGTTTTTCATTCATTCATTCATTCATTAGTTTAGTTTTGTATCAATAGAATAGAATAAAGTTTTATTTTCTCCACATCATATATAACAGTTACACAATAGGTACTTAAATCTACATTGTATGTGGGTGAAAATACGGCTACCCCTCAGCATTTGCTCCAACAGCTCGAGTGTTGGAGCGCTGGTTTTCAGTGGCGCCATACCCGTTGTGACGCAGCACTTGCTGCGTCACGCGTCTTGTTGCATAATTATCTTATTAGTTAATAAACAATTTAAAAAGACATCAAGGAATCAGATCACTTACAATACAATACTGGTTCTTGTCTATTTATACTGTCTTACAAAGGTTAGACTATCAAAGTAACCTTTACTTTAACTATATTTGAGCTAGGTCTAACGATATGTCACATTGTGTTTAAAATAATAGTCAAATTAAATTGTTTTAGCCTGTGTTTATTTTGTAACAGACCAAAACTTAGTAAAGTAGACTACTTTATCAAAACTAATCATGTTTGTTGAATGTCATATAATTCAATTTGTTTGTAGACTTTGCATAGTTCGTTTTCATTATCAAAATGAAGAAGCAACATTTCATTCCAAACTTACTTATTTGTTTTTTGTTCAAACCTGTGTTTTTAAAGTGATCTTAAACAAGGATTTTTTCTTTTGGTTCTTAGGTTGTGTCGAAAATAATCTAAACAATTCTACCAATCCATTTTCAAAACTAAAAATAAAATAATTTCGGGCATAGTAACGTTTTTTCAAAGTAGGATTTTAGTTCGAAGCTCACTCACCTATTGACCGATACTCAACCAAAGTGGGTACTGGCTCGCGTGCCCAGTTCAGTATTAATACTAACAATTACTTGGTCGAAGCGGCACGCACCTACAAATTGCCACTGTGCGTGTGTTGAAAACATACATACATAACAAACATGGTACGATTTCATTGTGGTATTATAGTTTTTTCACCACACTGGCACGTTCAAAACTGTAACGCTACAAGTAGAAGGAGGCTATGGTATAGTGTGAATGGTGAAACGGCTCGACTTTCTAATCAGAGGTTTAAATCCCGGCCAAGTTTCAATAGATTTTTCGCGAATAAATTTAAGTTTGGCAAACGATGAAGAAAAACATCGTTTAGATTAAAAATGATATCCTAAGGAGGCTATGGGTTAGCTACTGTCACGTATAAAATGACTAGCTCCTGCAAAATATGTTCAGAGGCCGTATAGCATTGTTTTTTAGTCCCCTGTCTATTGATATGAATACCCTAAAGGCAAAGCAAAAGTATTTTACTACAATTGCAAAGCCTCTTACCTCATTCTACGGTAGAGATAAGCTGGTCACGGTAAGCAGGCTGGTCACTTACGTGTCTCCAAACCTCGAAGATGTGAGATTACAAACAGCTCTACAAAGAGCGCATTTATTAACATCAGGGTATCCTGCGTAGGATTTTTCCTTGACAAGGGTACTAGGGCCTGGGCCTAATTGAATACGAAACGTTTATGGAAATGTGAGTCATATATTATTGCACTAGCTCTAGCCTGAGACTTTACTCGTGCTGATGCCTCTTGTAAAGTAAGATAGTCCTAAAATGTGACCATACATATTTAGGCAACTTATAGGTAGAACATTATTTTAGAGCCTGGGACATTTTTAATGGCTTGCGCAACACCTACATTTCAGCTCCATTGCCTTATCTTCCAGGAAACGCGTAGAGCTGGCTAAGCTGCGGTTTTCCTTACTATGTTCTTCTACACCGTTCAGAGCTCAGTTAATACACATATTTTTTACGAACAAACCCATTGAACCCAAAAATATGCTAAAGTCTGTTCTAAAACTCTATGTGCTGTGGTTTTGGTAGAGTGAGCCGAGCGGGCATGTGCAATCAGCAACGCATGTTATTTTTGTGTGTTGTTTCAAAATATTTTTATTCTATTTTTTATTGGTGAGAAAATAACATCAACCGCCAAAATGTAGCATTTTTCAACTGCAATCGAGCGCCTGATCCGTTTTATAACCGACTTCAGTAAAAAAAGGAGGTTCTCAATTCGGGATCTTTTTTTTTTTGGACATGTCCGAATAATGAGGGTTTCCAACTTTTACAAGATAGGTACTTATTCAGTGTGTTTTATAAAAAGTAAAGTCGAGATAAAGTCACTCGAGATTACCACTATTAATTTTACTGTCGTTGTTTTCAAATATTCATAAATATTAATTCAAAATGTCAATTTCACTCATATCAAATAAATATGAGGTGTATAACCAAATCAATATTTTATTATTTATTATTTTTTGTGACAGACAGACAAAAACCGTTTTGGTTATAAGATTGTGTTGTGCCGGAATGTGTGGATGACATCAATGGGAGCGATATTTGCTTCCTGAAAATATGGATGCCAAGTCTTTGGGCTGACAAAATGTTTAGCTTGGAGTTTGTTAGTCATTATTTTTCATGTTTATTATTACCATGTCTTGTGTGTCCCACTGCTGGGCAAAGACTTATATTCCCTCCACACATCACGATCATATTCCTCTAGCAAAAACGCTTTCATTTCAAATTCATCATTTTCATTCAATATTGATGTATCAGCCGGTAATTTATTCCTAATTAATCTGAAACTTTAATAATGATTAAACCGTTCCCATAAGCTAGTATAGTGTTTTCAACTAACAAGCCCCAATTTTGGAAATAACCATAATTACGGATTCAAATCAAAACAAACGACCCGATGTACCAACAAACTGTATTGACTCTGATTCTATTAGACTAATGTCAGTAAAGGACTGTCCAGACTGAGTATAGTTTTAGTTAAGTTTGTTTGTTTGTTTTCGTAAGGTCATGGGTTCAAGACCGATCGTGCACCAATGAATGTTTCTGCCGAAAAACTTATGTGCACTAGGCCAATACTCTCGAACGGTGAATGAAAAATCGTGAGGAAACCGGCATGTTAGAACCTTTAGAGTTCTAAAACATGTGCAATTGTGTGTCATCAAAATCAAGTGCATTAAAGGAGCCTTTTTAAGACGCACTTAAAATCCTTTCACCACACTGGTTCGAAAGAACTGGTGACACGATAAGAAGACGTTAGGTTTGTATAGGTACAGTGTAAAATCATGCCTATTTACTTAGTAGGCAGAAACCACAGAATTCAACTTGGAACTCTTGCCTTATTTGCCTCATAACATTCTTCATGCAATACTACACTATCCTACAACTAGGCAAACCCTACTTAGTAATCGTGGTCTAAATGAATCATTTAGATCATCATCATCATGAGCCTATGGCAGTCCACTGCTGGACATAGGCCTCCCCTAGTGCGCGCCATTGCGCCCTGTCCTCAGCTCGACGCATCCAATACACAATCTAAATTTGAATCACACAAAATTCATAATCATAGATTTCCAGTGTGGATCAGACAAAAAATTACTTAAGTACCTTTTTAACCTCACTGGTATGTATGTGGTTAATAATTACGTTTTTATACTATAGAAAACCGACTTCAATGTTTAACTCGAAACGCGGTGTGACTCAGGACGTCAAGCTGTCGATTCGATTTCTATTTGTGACATGGCTAGGAGGGAAGGTGTTTAGAGTTTTACGGGGAAACTATCAATCCCTCAGGAATAAAATTTATATGGGACCACCTCTGGAGTATACCCTTTCAATCATGAAAAGAATTTTGCAAATCGGTCAACAAATGGCGGAACAATCGCGTAACAAGATACAAAAAAAAAAAAAAAAACATACAGACGAATTGAGAACCTCCTCCTTTTTTGAAGTCGGTTGAAAAACAGTAAAAGCAATCCTTTAGTGAACAACCCCTTAAGTTGATTCCACTAATGGAATTAGAACGAAGCGTGGCATTTAACAAATCGTGCAATCATTAGAGGATACCGTATTAATAATGGGATTGAGCTCCCACAATCCATGGATTGTCTTGAAGGTTTATTGGGTTAGAAGGATTAGAACGATGTATGTACCTAAAAATCTGAATCAGATCTTTAAATGGGTTGCGTTAGTTCTGGTGTAGGTTTGGTATTGAAACGCGTATAAAATTGGAGTACCATAAACATTTTGTCAGTCCTTGGGTGCCTGAGAACGGAAGGGGATGGTGAGGCCAGTCGAAAAAGCATTGGACTATCTCGATAGGTTTGAGAGAGTGTGCTGAGACGGTTGCCAAAGATAGGGTTACCTATAGATCAGTGGAATATTTTAGGAGAAACTATTGCCCAGCGATGGCGCATCATCCCACAATACATTGAATGACCTTGTTGAATTGTTCTTGATTACTACGCTCGCTCACTGGGTCAGGGAATTAATATTATAAAAAAAAACAATTCCTAAATATCTTGAATGTCGAATGAGAACGTACAAACGTTCTCATTCGACATTGATGTTCCTCTTGAAATGAAATGAAATCGGTTATTTGCTAGAAGCATGGTATGGTGTGTACAGGTGTTAATATATTATGCCTCGAGCACACTATGCTTTATTTTATTTTTGGAACGAAGTTCCTTTTCGGACGGTATCAAAGAAAAAAAAGACTGAGGCTGGAAAAAAATTTGTTCCATTTTACCGTCACGACACATGTATAATAATATGTCAAATCGTCACAGTGCGAAATGCGCAGCCGCGACACAATCGATAGATTGTTACATTGTTAGTACGGAAGAGCGTTTCTAGGATACCTAATTGACAATTAATTTATTATATTCCCAGTATAGAAAAGTACCTACTCTTTGCTTCGTTCCAACCGAGTGTTCCATGACAATCACGCAATTTTTTTCTTTTTTCTGTTTCAGTCTAAATCCAAGAGTTTATTCTGGTTAAACCCGCGGTTAAAATAAACTTTCGAGTACAAGCTTGAAGCAAGTGTCGGTTAGTTTCAACGAGTTTCACTCGAGAGCGCCCCGTTATCCCTTTGGCGAAGAAAATTGTTTCCGCAGACGATTGTAGCAGGAATTTGTTTTTGAAGCTTTTTTAGTATTTATACCTGAGATGCTTTTGATATTGACAAAGTTAAGTGATGTTTTGTTTAAGCCTGTGGTTCAAACACAAAAATATTGATATCTTTTCAGACGTTTAACAAGGTATAGTGCGATATAGTTCAACTCCATAATGAATCTGTGGTTCTACTAAATATAGTTCTTATCTATTCTTCTTATCTATGTGATAAAAGACTGTAATAAAATAATGCTAAGACATTTCACACAGCATTATCTAGCCCCAAACTAAGCAAAGCTTGTACTTTGGGAACCAGATAACTGATATACCACTATATTGTATACTTTTTTTGTTTGTAAATACATACATATTATACATAGAAACACCCAGACAAGAGATAAATATTTGCAGATCATACAAATATTTATCCCGCGGCGGGGATCGAACCCGCAACCTTCTGCATCCCAAGCGGGCTTTCACCCTCTGCGCCATAGAGGTCGTCAAAAAATACATTGATAATAATGCTTTGAAAGCGAAGACTAACTGAAACTGACAGAGGCCCTAAGGCGTCCTAAGTTTCGTCACTAGAGTTGGCCACTGATTCGTACCTACTAACTCACTTTTTACATAGGGTCTTTCATTTTAAACTACACAAGCTGACAGGGCCTCATTTTTGGGTTGTAAATAGACGTTTGACCGTATCAATTTAATTCCTAAGCCAATTTAAGTTTCAACTTCAAAATTTATCATTTATTGATTTTTTTGAATAGTTACATAATGATTTTCAAGGAGAACAGACGTTCGACCAATCGCAGCGCAGCTACATCACGAATGGGCTAAGTTATACAAGAAGCAACAATCAATTGAAAGGATAGTCTTTATCGATTTTCGTAACAAAACAAAAAAAACACTACATAAGTAAATATTTTTTAATATATTTTTTTAACCTAATTCCTGAATTAAGTTAGTATAAAATGAAAGACCCTATATAAGGTCGTTAAAAACTTTTATATTTTTTCAACACACTTGCTCATAAAGTGGCTCTATGGTCACCGCAATTAGGCACATAATGACACCCATAATCAAACTGTGACTTTTTCATTACTATAACTCACTAGTGAGTAATAGATTTTTTTTTAATTTTGTTGGTTGAGTTGCTTTGTTCTTAAAAAAGTTTTTATTCAGAAAAAAGATCGTGTTCAATAGAACAAATAAATTAATGTTCCTATTGCTTGCTCATTTCATGCAACTTCTTATTTAAATAGATAATTTTAACTCGTACGTGTTTAATAAATAAAACTTTCACTCAAATATAACTTTTGTTTTCTCTGTAATAAAAGAAAACTTTAAATTCCCCATTTTGTACGTGGCAGAATAGGCCGCAAACCCTATGCGTGGCGCGGAAATATAGTCTGTGGCCGATCGCAATGCGCGCGCATAGGAAAACTGATTCATTTTTGCCGCAATAGCGAAACATTTTTCACAACTCGTTTTCACTGTTGAAAATGAGTTTTTATTGTTGTTTTATTCACAAGTGTGTTGAAAAACGTCGTATGATACACGTGTGTATTGATGATTACCGTCCTAGGTTCTATTAAGAGCCTCGCCTAACGGCTCGGCTCTTAAAACAACTCGGCGGTAATCACCAATGTTACACACTAGTACCATAATGTACTATTACCATTCTTGTCACTCGTAACTCTGGAAACTCGGTCGCTCACCTACCCTTAGGACAGACACAGTCAAGAAACTCACCGGCCTACCAATACCTAAAGCTCTAAAGGCTGCCGAAGACAGGGAGAAATGGAAAAGCATGATGCATCGAGTAATCAACCAGTCCAGACTAGACACGACCTTCAGCAATGAAGATAACGACTAAGAAAAAGAAGTCACTCGTAAGGAACATATACTGACATACTCGTACCCGAAACCGTAGGTATAGAGATGTTATTTGTTTGTCGCGTGGTCAAACCATGATTATAAAAACCATGATTACGCAAAAACTCACTTGTGACCATAAAGCAGGTGGTATTTGCACAATTAGTCAAGCAAGTCATATAAATGTTGTGTTTAGCGATAAAAACATTGTTTAAACATGAAAGCGTGCCGCGAAGGGCTTTTAAGTGGAGACGAGTTAAATATGAAGTAGAATAAACATGTTTTGAAATAAAATGGAAATAAAAGGCGAAACACTTAACATACAAGGAGCTCTGAATCTCAATTGCATCATTGCATCAAGTTCCTTATTTCAATTCAATTCAATTTATTCATTAACAATTTCACAATTGTGTCTGAAAGTATACATAGTACATAGTTGAAATAAATAGTATAAAATATATATTTTTTCCCTAACCTATGTTATATACCCACTGCTGACCAAAGGTCTCCCCCATTATTTTCCAAGACTTGCGGTCGCCAGCTTCGTCCCACCAGTCAGCCCGGAATGCATCGAGATCGTCACGCCATCGCCTTCGAGGCCTTCCTCGGCGTCGCCGCCCATCGCCAGACACCCACTGCGTTACGATCTTGGCCCATCTATCGGGATGCATTCGGCTCACGTGGTCCGCCCATTCCCATTTGAGCCTGGCAGACGTATCCCTACATCGGCGATTCCAGTTGCTGAACGCAGCGTGGTGTCGAACTAGGCTTTATAGTGCCTTGCCTTAGCTCTATAGTTTAAGAGGATGACCTCGGTGGCGTAGCGAACGAGCTCTTATCTTAGACGAATGATGCGAGATTGATTCTTGTGGGACAAAATTGCATGCATGATCTGTACCTAAATTATGTAGGTATGTACCTAAGTAAGTATTTATTTTGTTTGATAGGCATTGATAATGTACCTAGGTACATAAGTGACTTTGAGTTGATAATTTTCATTAAAAACGCTACATTGACGACCTATGTGGCGCAGTGGACGAATGTCCGCCTGCGACGCAGAAGGTTGCGCGTTCGATCCCCGCCGTGGGACAAATGTTTGTATGACCTACAGATATTTGTCCCGGGTGCTGGGTGTTTCTATGTATAAATATATGTATTTACAAACAAAAAGTATATAAGTAGTTTACCAGTCATTCTAGTACCCATAACAAGCTCTGCTTACTTTGGGGCTAGATGATGCTGTGTGAAAAGTCCAGCGTTATTTATTAATTTATAAACGCACTGTATATTACAAAAAAATAAGATAGTAGGTAAAATGTTTCTTCTTCTTCTTATTTAAGGATTTACTCCTTGTCGGCACAACTGATGTATCTCTTTCCAGGGCTGCTTCCATGATCTCTTTATACAATACTAGCTGTCCGTCGCGGTGTTACCCGCGTTCCCTCGGGAAAACTTCACTTTCCCGGGATAAAATATAGCCTTTGTTCATCAGGAATAATGTAGGATTCTAATGGTGAAAGAATTTTTCAAATCGGTACAGTAGTTTCGGAGCCTATTCAATTCAAACAAACAAATCTTTTCTCTTTATAATATTAGTGTAGAAAAATGTATATCAAACAAAAATACTAAACAAAAAGTCAAGAATTGAATTGTAAAGCTTGTTAAAAACAAAAAACTTCAGTTCAGGATCAATCAGCACTTTTAAAAACTATGTGGTGCCGCCGCAGTGCAGCTCACGGAACAAAAGCCCGCTGAAGCACTCTCAAGACGCTTTGAAAGCTCTTCGACACCGATCGACATAACGAACCTTTGTTTTTCGAAAATCTCACGTTTTCACCAGTGGCGCAGCTACCGGGGGGTGCACTGGGGCCCCCAAGCTCAAGGGGCCCTCGGACTCTGAGTCAGAGCCCGAGAGTCCGGATGGTTATGTTCTAAGGAATCTATACCTAGGTATGATGGGGCATTTACACGACACGGTCTGAGCACGTACGATTTAGCATCGCATGCCAATTTTTCACGTGTAAACGCTCATCGTATGCGATTTGTCATAGATAGCGCGACGCTCGTCGGCACGGCTTAGCAAATTGCATAGCAAATTGTACGAAAAATTGCATCGTGTAAATGCACCTTGATTATTTTTAAATTAAACAACTGCATTTCTAGATTTTTCAATAAATGTACTTTTAAGTACATTTTTTGAAAAATCTATATATCTATATAGCTATATATAAATCTATATAGCTATCTATGTAGTTATTTATAACTACAATCAGCCCAGAAAATGACGAATGAAATCGCAAGTTTTTACAAAAAAATCAAAAAACGTTTTGCCACACTGTATATTTTGACTTGATAAAAACTAAACCGTGCAGTTAGGGCCCCAGTTTATTTTGCACCAGGGCCCTTGGCTACCTAGCTACGCCACTGGTTTTCACAACTTTTTATTTGTAAACTTCGACGGGCTAGTATTTCAGAGCTTTCATATTGGAATAGTGCAACTAACTAAATGATAGTGCCGACGCTTCTGCAGTAGTTTTTTTTTTTAATTAAATAGGTCATTTGACCTTCCTGCCTGATGTGAAGCAGTAGTGAAGTCTGAGATGGACCATGCTTTCCTAGAAGGAACCTATTTACTCTTGATTTGAAGACCTATATTGTACTTTTTAACCGACTTCAAAAAAAGGAGGAGGTTATATGTTCGGCTGTATGTATGTTTTTTTTTTTTTTTATGTATGTTCATTGATATTTCCGTCAGTTGTGGACCGATTTCCAAATTTTTTTTTTGTTTGAAAGGGTATACTCTTATAGTGGTCCCATATAAACTTTATTCCTGAGGGATTAATAGTTTTCCCGTAAAACTAAAACAATCACTGAACTTTAAGAAAATTGTGGCCCGATTTCCAAAATTTTTTTTTGTTAGAAAGAGGTATACTCTCAAGGTGGCGCCATATATTTTTTTTTCCTGAGGGATTAATAGTTTTCCCGTAAAACTGAAACAATCACTGAACTTTAAGAAAATTGTGGACCGATTTCCAAAATTTTTTTTTTGTTAGAAAGAGGTATACTCTCAAGGTGGCGTCATATATTTTTTTTCCTGTGGGATTGACAGTTTTCCCGTAACATTCAAAAAACCTCATTCTCACTACACAACACACCCTGACTCACAATCTGAGTCAAACATTAAATAGTTTGAAAGGGTATTACACCCGAGGTAGTCCAAAATATTTTCTTTTCCTTATGCATTGATAGTTTTCCCCCTTGCTGAACTCCGGTGTGTCCCTTAGTAGGTCTGCCCATGACTTCTCTTATCCTTTCCTACTCAAGCTACGATAAGCAAAGTCTTAATGTACTCGTAGCTTACTATATTATTTACACACACTTTTATTTACACAGTATTTATTTACTTACTCTAAAAAGTGAAAAATAAAACATTTTTGAAAAAAAAAAAATTGAACCGACTTCACAGAACACAAACAGAAGAACCTTCTGCACACTAAAAAGAGAAAAATAAGAATATAATTTGAAGTCGGTGCCAAGTGAATACGATTAGGTACCTATAAAAAAAGAAATGGAGCGATAGAGTACCAGGATACAATTTTGCACCCATGTTCTTTTGAATTTCTTAGATGTAAATGAATAGTTGGCACCGACTTCAAATTATATTCTTATTTTTCTCTTTTTAGTGTGCAGAAGGTTCTTCTGTTTGTGTTCTGTGAAGTCGGTTCAATTTTTTTTTTTTCAAAAATGTTTTTCGGGAAATACAGTACCCGGCAATGAGTTCCACAATTTGGCAGTACGTAGGAGAAATGTAGACTTAAAACGCTTTGTACGAGCTCTGGGAATGTCGACCATGTAGGTACAGTATAGAAATAATTCATAGATTATAGTACGAGTTTTTGAACTCGTATATGGAAATAGACTAATCATTCTTCAATTCTATGATTTTTTCGAGTGTGTTTGTCCATCAAAAATTGGCAAATAAAACTATATGAGGCTTATAACAAGAAAATGAGCCAAGTTTAGACCAAGTCTAACTAAAAAACTGTCCCTAGAAAAACGATCTTTAAATACTCGTAGGTACATAGAACGTTTTTTTGTGGTAACAGTTTTGTTTTGACATGTGTCAACATGGGGTTCAAAAAATTAAAAAATTACAAAAATGTCCGCATATCAGGTAACTTTAGTGATGCTGCGTTGCCGATTCGTGCAATGCCGACCGCACGCAACGCAGGCGAAGCAACATTATTATTCTGTGACGCGGCGCGGGACCGAGCAAGCGCGTGACGTCATTGTTAGGCCGTAACCACATCGAGTGTTGCAATCAGTGACCTTGAGTGAGTTTGATTTTTAAATTCATTAAATAAATAATGCTGGACATTTTTCACACAGCATCATCTAGCCCCAAACTAAGCAAAGCTTGTACTATGGGAACCAGATAACTGATATAAGTACTACTTATATACTTTTTTTTGTTTGTAAATACATACATATTATACATAGAAACACCCAGACCCGAGACAAATATCTGTAGGTCATACAAACATTTGTCCCGCAGCGGGGATCGAACCCGCAACCTTCTGCGTCGCAGGCGGACCTTCGCCCACTGCGCCACAGAGGTCGTCAAAAAGTCATTAAAGTCATTAAAAAGAATGTCTTGATTTTGTATTTTAGAAACAAAATTAATTGTAGTCTGTGATTTTTTTTTATTTGTTTACGAGAGTTTCGTCATAATTTTCGTTATGTCAATTATGGACTTAAGAAATTCACAAAAGAACGCTATTAGGTAATAATACTTAGTTCAAAATATTAGTAAAAATAACACCATCATCAGCAGTCTATAATACCTACACAAATCAAATGATTAATAGTTAAATTTGAATAAATAACTACAAATTAGATTTCAGGACTCCTTCATTAATTATTTTACTTACATAATTCCTATTAAAATTTTAAACTGCACTTAGGTAGGTAAAGTACCTACTTACAAGAAAATAAACAGACCAATCGCTGCGCAAAAAATACGGCTGGTGGCTGCTGGTATACGTGTGTATTTTGCACCGTTTGGCAACGCCGCATCGCAAGCATAGCTCGCTCTCACTCAATCCGAATTCCGATACGATCAGTAGTTGCCCTCGCATTGCGTAGACAGGACGCACGGCAAACTTTTCATCTTTTTAAAGATTTTTTATCCTAAAAATGGCCAGTCAATCTATGACGGAACTAGTGATAGCCCAAGTTAGAAATAGACCGGTGTTGTGGGACAAAAAGCATGAAATGTACGGAAATATACAAGCTATGGATTACGAGTGGAACAAACTTAGTGTGCTTTTGAAGAGAGATAGTGAGTATCTTTGTCTCATTGTGCATGAACAGGTGATGTTGTTAACACACTAGCGACCTCGGCGGCGTGGTAGGCATTGCTCACCTGAGACGCAAGAGGTGCCAGTTTGACTATCGCAGCGTGACAAAATGTTAGCATGATCTAGGTTACCTACTGTTTGTTCCAAGTCTAGTGTTGTGGTAATATTATTAAGTACCTAGACCTACCAACGTTAGTATTATTTTCATGCGACTACTATTACTATGACTATTAGCCGGGACCGACAATTTAACGTGCCTTCCGAAGCACGGAAGCGCTCAGATGAAAATGCCACTGGCGGTCACCCATCCACTTACAGACCGTTTCGAACGTTGCTTATCTCAGACGATCTATCAAGCACGACTAAGCAAGCACGACCACGAGCGCTACTTGAAACGACTGTGTTCCCAAAGTTCTATAGACATTGCGTTATTTTAGACTAGTGGCCCCGGGCGCGACTTCGTCTGTGCATTGTTTCGTCATACAAACTTTAGAGATAGAACTACCTTGTTCCAATCCAACCCATGAAAACACTAAATTCATTTTTGGGTTTACTGTCTTTGAAAAATATAAATAAGTACGTATCCATCTGAGGAGTTGGGAAGTTTTGAAAAAAGAATAAATATGTGTTTCGCTATTTATTAAAAAAAAACTTATTTACGCATCACAACCCCAACAAATAGTCTTTTAAAATTTAAGTAATAAAAATTGTTCAAAGCACAGTAGAACGAAATGACATCGCCATTTTGAAAAGTCAAAAGTTATTGGTTGTCATGGCAACCTTAGAGCAGTGCTCTTTGTGTCAGAGTACCTAGGTACCTACTGCTAAAAAAGTTATTATGCAAAATTGTCTTTTTACACATTTTTTGATTTTCAGGAACGTTTTTCGGGATAAAAAGTAGCCTATATGCTATTCTGGAGTTATACCTTTCACTTTTCCAAATTTCATTGTAAACTGTTTAGTCGTTTGAGCCTGATCCTTACACAAACATACAAACATCTAAACAAACTCACAAACTTTCAGCTTTATTATATGAGTGAGAAGTGAGATCTTAAGCACGCTTAGAGCATTCAACGGGCGTTATTCAAGATCCTTTGAGAACTTCCGTCTCGTGTGCCAAATCTTCCAACTAACTGGATATATTTTTTTTCAGAGGAGTTCCTAAAGAAGCGATGGCGGCGCGTAAGAGACGTGTTCCGTATCGAGTTGAAGAAGATCAAAGCTCCAGAAAACCCAACACAACCCCTCACCTCCTACTATACCGGCATCTGGCCTCACTTCGAAAGCATGTACTTCCTCAAAGACAGCCTCACGAAACGAGTTCCTCGCCTCTTCTTCCCTGAAGAAAACGAAGAAACTTTCGACGTTCCTGTCACCGACATTCCTATAAACCCAACCACCACTGACACATCTGATAATCATGACACAAATCAAGAAGAAGCATCACCAGAAACATACGAAGAACAGGAAGAACAGGATGCCTATGAAGAGAAACCCTTCTATGTCAATGTTGAAAACACTTGGTTAGAAGAAAAATCGGATTCTAAAAGTTGTTCGGAAGAACAGAGGGAAAGAGGGGTGAAGAGGAAGGCTGAAGACTGGGAGTCAGCTCTAGATGAAGATGTGAATTTTGCGAAGTCCATTGTTGGGTATCTGAGGAGGTTGAATCCTATAAAGAAGTTAATGGTGAGGAATGAAATACAGAATATTTTGTTGAGGGAGCTGATGTGTGATAAGTGTAGGTGTAAGGGTCAGCAGAAGGCGTGCGACTAGACTTGTGCATGATTTTTATAATTAAGTACTAGCTGGTACCCGCGACTTCGTCAGCAAAATAACATACTTAATTAATAAAAATAGAAATGAAAACTGCTGTTCATAAGATTCTCTTCTGAAACTTTTAATATAAAAATGCAATAATAGCGCCATCTCGACCTCAGCCATAGGATAGCAACGCCATCTAGTTGCCTTTAACTGGAACTTCACTTCAAGTCCCCATACAAAATTTCAACCCTTATTTCACGCCCTCCATGATTAGTTTTGAAAAAAAAGTTGCCCATGTCCGTCCCTGGGACATAATCTTTATCTGAGTAATTTTTCAGCATAATCTGTTCAGTGATTTAGGCGTGAAAAGGTAACAAACAGACAGATAGACAGAGACATTTTATAAGGATTATATTTTTATAGTGTTAACCGCACACTTAGGGATATTTAAAGATTTTTGGGATACATTTAAAAATCTTTAGAGACATTTTACTACATAATAGATGGCACCACAGGAAAAACTAGATCTCGCTATCGTTGCGTTTTGGGCAACGTAACTTAAAAACTCGCTAAACCTCTAATTCTCAGCTTTAAATATTATAATACTAGCTGCGCTCCCGCGGTGTGACCCGCGATCCCTTGGAATTTTTTCATTTTTTCGGGATAAAAGGTAACCTATGTCCTTCCCTGGGACACAACCTTTAACTATGCCAAATTTCAGCTTAATCTGTTCAGCGGTTTTGGACGTGAAAGAGTAACAAACAGACAGACAGACAGACAGAGTTACTTTCACATTTATAATATTAGTATGGATTAGTCTGAATTTCAGGGTACTAAGTATGAAAATTATTCACCATTCGGTATCGATGCCGTAAACGTGGATTTATACCTACTGATTTTCATTAGTTATGAGTGAGTACCAAAAGATGGCGCTGCTATTTTCCCATACAATTCTGCGTTTACGGCGTTTACCCAGTTTTATTGTGTCTTGAATTGATACTATTTAGTTTTCAGAACTGACATAAGTGTGGATCGGTTTTTTATTTCGTAGGTACACAATGGTCGTTGATATTTTGTTTTTACAAATTATTATCAAAGGATTTTTCCTTATCAAAGGAACTAGTAGGTACAATGCCATTATAAGTGACGCTTGTGAATGTAATTTAAATTGTTTACAATTTAAGAGTAGGTAAAAATTATGTCATTGATTGTACAATTATCATAATTACCTATACAGTAATAGTAATCACGTTTTGTTTGTCAAAGGTTAAGTTTTTTTTCAACAAGTCGCAGCAGCCATAAACCAAGAAATTGAATTAAAAGCTTTATTTAATAAAGCTTAGAAACAAAAACAATTCTTTGTTTTACACTTTTCTATTAAAATCTTAGATAAAGGATCTCAATAAAAGCTATTTGTTAGAATCTATCAATAAGATTGATTGTCGAAATAAATAATTACGACCGATATTGTGTTTTTCGTTCGATCATAAACGTACATCAACATCTACAGGGTGTAAAAAGACGTGTACCGAAGCCGAAAGGGGTAGGTACAGCATCCCAACACAGAACCAAATCCAAGAGGATTTTCCGAAAAAATCATTATATCCCGAGAAAACAGCATTTGAAGATCACTGTTTGCGTATGTATTGGGCGCGTTTTTTTACGTAGATTGCTGGCTTTTGAGTTTCAATAGTTTTTTTCTTTTATAAATGAAATTATTAGGTAGGTATGGTCTTATTATGTTGTACCAGTAGTAAATAACTAGAAAATAAAATAAAATGACGTAGCTACTCAAATTTTTTTTTTCGATAAATATGTCCAGAATCATGGTCTGATTGAAACCCCTCAGTTTTAGGTAGCAGTCTTTTTACACCCTGTATATAAACAAAAACTTTAAAGATTGTAAATAAAAATGCCCACAAACGAAGATAACATTACGCTTGAGGTCTCTGATTTGTGTATCACTTCAAACCGCATAATTATTCTCTAAGTCTACTCCTGTTAGTCCTAGCAGTCCTGTTTAATATATTTTTATTTATTTATGTTCTCAATGCCCTTATAGCATACTAACATAAAATTTAAATCCCTTTTTTTTATATTCCAATTCTTAAGGATGCATTTTAAAATCTTTCTCGGTGTAATTCTTTAGGGCTGTCATTAATAAACACGAACTAAGGTGGTATTAGCGCTAATCCAAAGCATAAGGCTGTAGTAGGTCAATTCAGTATTAATAAACAAAGACCAAGGAGGAACTAAGCTAATTCGACTCTACTCTCGGAGTAAGAGTTACTCCTAGGCGCCACTTAGTATAGAGATGGAGTAGGCAGACGTATCATGAATTTTATCATTTTTACGTCACAAAAAAAGGTTGTGCAAATAGGATGGATTATGTTGATGATTTGAGGAAGAATTGAATGAGGATGGATACCAGTTTCAAAAATGTGGCGAGTGTAAATTTACAAGAATCTATTGGACGATCTCGAAAAACTGAACTTAAAATCCAAGTAACGCTTCATAGGTATAGATTTTGTGGTGAAAAACCATTCGGATTAGCAAGAAACAATAAAACAGTTAAAATTACTAAATACTTTTTTAAGATTAAACATTTTTTGGTCAACAAAGAACACCAAAAAGTTTTAGAAGAATAAAACCTCTATGAATAAAACAGATTGTCAAATACAAATTATTGTCTATCTCTGTCATTCATTATATGAATGACAGAGATAGACAATATTTTGAATGATAATATCATTCGTTCATTCACTCTTTTTTTACTAATCCCGATGTAAGAAATGTATTACTCATTCGAGACTACTACCAGTTTATTAATAACATCAAAATATTCAACTTGCTCCCTCGTTACTAAAGAAGTAACAAGTCTGAGAGTAGTCTCGTATTAAGCTAGAATTAGGGTAATCTAATTAATAAGGCCGTAACAGTTTCGTCGACGTTTGTGACTTAGCAATCTTTACATACATACGTAAAATCACGCCTCTTTCCCGAAGGGGTAGGCAGAGACCACAATCTTTCACGAGTAGGTACTTATGTTTTGATTCATTACATAGACCGATATCAGTGACCTCTTCCACGCTTTCTAAAATGACGGGTAAAAAGCGTCATAAACGCAAGAATTCCCGCGTCATCGTAAATTATCGGCCAACCATCAAAACAATACACGAAGAATTTAACACCTTCATAAATAATACGAGTGGTCTATGGTATAATTAAGTTGTGACATTTATTGATCATGGGTATGACTTTTTGTCACTTTTGACATGACATAAAAATATCTATCGCAATTTTTTTTATAATGTGTTTTTAGTGATAGGTTTCATAAACCTACTTCGATCATAGATTTATGATCGAAGTAGGTTTGTGAATCATCTGTGTATCGACTTTCAGTGCTGACTGTACCTACTTAGGTTAAATAAAAGCGTAGGTCACAATGACACCAATGACATACAATAATGATTGAAATCTATTGTTATTATGGGCGTTATAAATGTTGTTAATCTTTTAATTCGATATGTCAGTTGTCATTGTGTCCCACCTACAGGTTAAACAACTATTAATTTTAATAGGTATGTAGTAACAGTTTCTTTTAACAGTTCAGTTGGAGTTAGTTTTTCCGTCATGCTATAATTCGTGAGTTCCACTCCCGTCCAGGACAAAAACTGATTGAAATAATAATATTTAAGAACAGGCTTTTTGTGTCCTTTATAAATAAATAATGCTGGACATTTTTCA
The DNA here is from genome assembly GCA_951394285.1 of Epirrhoe tristata. NCBI lineage: Eukaryota > Metazoa > Arthropoda > Insecta > Lepidoptera > Geometridae > Epirrhoe > Epirrhoe tristata. Next base: position 703,107 of record OX596153.1, read on the forward strand.
CACAGCATCATCTAGCCCCTTACTAAGCAAAGCTTGTACTATGGGAACCAGAAAACTGATATACTACTTATATATTTTTTGTTTGTAAATACATACATATTACACATAGAAATACCCAGACCCGAGATATATATTTACAGATCATACAAACATTTACCCCGCGGCGGAGATCGAACCCGCAACCTTCTGCGTCCCGAGCGGGCTTTCACCCACTGCGCCTTAGATGTCGTCGAGGTTATGGATGTTTATAAAGTATAAGGAATTTGATTAAGAAAATTACGAAAAATTACTTATCAGTTAGTATATTGTAATCCTCGTGATGGAAGATTTGCTTTCTTTGAAAATATCTTTCATTTATGGTGGTCACAGATCCGCGCCGAACTGTCAATTCAATAGAAGAATGCTTAAACGTCAGAAGCCATCCGCATTTTCTGACGTCATCAGCATTCTTTGGCCCTTACTGATAAACGTGGTATAAAGTTATTCCTGAGTGTAAACTGTCAAAATGTATGGTTATTCCTATTTTATTCCGAGGAATAACTTTACACCACGTTTATTAGTAAGGGCCCAAGTATAGAAAAATTACTGCTGCGCGTACGGCGCGGCCAAATGTGCGATCAGGTTTTTCTATACTAAATAAATAAATAAATAATGCTGGACTTTTCACACAGCATCATCTAGCCCCAAAGTAAGCAGAGCTTGTGTTATGGGTACTAGAATGACTGATAAACTACTTTGTTTGTAAATACATACATATTATATATAGAAACACCCAGACCCGAGACAAATATCTGTAGGTCATACAAACATTTGTCCCGCGGCGGGGATCGAACCCGCAACCTTCTGCGTCGCAGGCGGACCTTCGCCCACTGCGCCACAGAGGTCGTCGTAATATTGAATTGATAGTTCGGCGCGTTCGGCTCGGCTGGACTGTGCGACCACCCCTATAAAGACTGTACACTGCAGTATCGTATTGGTCATTAGTTTCAATGGGTACTCGTAAGTTTGAAAATGCTTAAAGCAGGAACTGACACGGTTTGAGTAGGTGGAAAGAAAAATGACATCTTCAAACCCTTTCTACCTGCATGAAGTCAAAAAGCATTTCAATCAGACTGTTGTGGCGAGGTGACTGTACTCGTGTAACCAATACGTGACCAATGCCGTGAAGAAAGGCAACAAATATATTCATTCTATTTAACAGGACAAACTTTTTTGATCTACAAAATTTTGGCATAATGTTACGAATTTCTGATGTGTTCAGATTTGTGAAACATCAAAATGTTAATCCACTTTTGTTGCTAACTGTGACTGTTAACACAAAAAGTAATAATAATTGCTTTAGTGCCCCATTTTGTAGAAAAAAGTACGTGAGTGTCGTGGAACAATCGGTTGGAACGAAGTTCCAACTTTGACATTTGGCTTTTGTCAAAAAAAATATTGTCAAATATCCTAGAAACGCTCTTCCGTACTAATAATGTAACAATCTATGGACTGCTTTGCAACCTGCGCACTTTGCACTGTGCCGGTTTGAGCTATGTATGTGTCGTGACGGTAAAATTGAACGCTGTTTTTCTTCTAGCCCCTATCCTCGATACCGTGTGAAAAGGAACTTCGTTCCAAAAACGACGTCGCTGTCTATTGAATGCGGCGTCAGCTGTGGACACACGTTGACCATAACACAATCAGTCAATCTATGCTAATCGGAGAACAGCAATAGCTCGTTAGAAAGGTAGTTAACACGTCCCACGTGGAACTTTAAATATTCATTAGTGGGATTGGAACGTTATTTTGATTGAGATGTGAATTTGTTGTGATTGGAAAGTGTTTGGTTAATGGGTTCTAATTTCATAATAATGTATTTGTTGGCTCCAAAGAGGCTGATTCAGTTAGGACTGGCCGCTTTACTTGCTACTTATTCTAAACTGTCAAACTATTGATGTCTGTCACAAAAATGTTCTGTAGAAATGGTAAAAAATAATTTTGAAAATAAATATTATACTTTTTGAGAAGCAGTCCTTTAACTAAAACAGTATTGATTATAGGTCTTGCACTTATTAGGTTAACAACTTTGCAGATTCTTTGTCAAAATACATGGCTACAACTTAGGATCCCCCAAGACACGCTATACATTGTCACAGATCAGGTCACCAAAGATTCTGTCATTGCCTATAATAACTTTTGAACCATAAACACAGGATCATAATTTGACTAAACGAAACAAGGTCACAGGTATAGCCAAGGGCACAATAGACAAGATCAATTCATTTCTATGTCATGGGCCCTCCACATATTCGCCGATAATAGACGAATGCCGACGTTCACGAACGTGAGAGGGCCTCATGGCCTGTATTCGCCTGTCATCGTCTTTCTTCGGCGAATAGTTCAGCAAATAGTTCGACGAATGTGTAGAGTGGACATAAGACAGAATACTTCCATAGAGTATTAACTCTTAGCTTTCTTCCAATGTTTTATTCCAATGTTTTATCAATTACTTCGTTATTTTTCAACAACAACAAACTCCAATCACGCCACCGCCGCCGGAACTCACGTCACCCGCTGTCATTGTCATCAGTTTCTCTCGTCGAGTTGCCAACCAAAAAGTATGGTTGCCAGCAAGAGATATATTATCTGTTGTTGCATGCCTATACTTTGCCCAAAGTAAGCATTCCATAAGTGACAGTTTGCAATACCATAACAATAAAAATGTAGAGTAACAAAATACACGTCACACACTCATAACTCTTCGCAAACAACAGTTTAAAATGCCACAAACATTGCGCAAGAAGCACAAAACGTCAGATATCATGACTGTCTCATAAAAATATAACTTATAGAAACAAAAGTCTAGTGAATGTGACACGGCAAATGGAAAGTTCAAAGGTGCCCATAACGCAAGAGTGTAATCTAATGTAGAGGAGTAGCTATACCTTAGAGAAATATCTTTAATCTTAATCAAAATATATTTGATGCACAGCCGAGATTGGAACACACAACCTTCAGTGTCGTTCCAGGCAGAGAATATTTATGTGACAAAATGTGGGCACATCTTCCACCACCACTGTCTGGCACAGTGGATAGAAAGGTAATAAATTAATTTTTGGCTTGTGTTATCGGTACTAGATGACTGATAAACTACTTATATACTTTTTGTTTGTAAATACATAGGTACATATTATACATAGAAACACCCAGATCCGAGACAAATATCTGTAGGTCATACAAACATTTTGTCCCGCGGCGGGGATCGAACCCGCAACCTTCTGCATCGCAGGCGGACCTTCGCCCACTGCGCCACAGAGGTTGTCACTATATACAACAGGACTAGTCAAGCTATCTAAGGATCGTTAGAAACGATCTATAGATAGCTCAACGGTTGTGTGTTCCAATCAATAGCGGGTTTGAATCCCGGTTGTGCATATAGGGATTTGGTTGCGGAAAATTGATTTGAACAGAATCTCAAAACATAATCGTGAGGAAACTACCTAGAATTCTAAAAAGTGGATTGTTTTGCCTTTAGGAGGTAAGGTATTAGGGTATCAGAAAAATAAAAAATCCTATCACTTGGTAAGTATCCTACAACGATCATTTTTTCTTCGTATGATACTGGTTACCAAACTCTGGTATCATACACGGCCGAAGGGGAGAATACTGATGTTTCTTTGTTTTTTTTTAGGAAACAGTAATTTCATGAACGATTGACGCCAGTCCTAGAAGTTTTACCTTTATTTCTGTTGACTACACTCGTGTGCCAACCCGAGGCTCACCAATAAAATGTAAAGCGCCTCTCGAAAACGATAACGGAACACCGACGAACAATAAAACTTACAACATAACAAAAGAAACGATGAATAGGTAATCGAATCCACTGAACGGGATTTTGATGGTTAATACTTATTTATTTACTGGCTTTGCATGAGTATTTGCTTGTAGCTATGTACTCAACTATTTAACTACCATAATACTAACTGTGAAGTATGTAAGTAATATAACAAAGTACGTGAGTGTCGTGGAACACTCGGTTGGAACGAAAGTACATTTGACATTTTGCACACCTTGTGCACCACTTTTACGCACTCTGCGCATCTGTTTTTTGCGCACTACTCTGCGCACCATTTTGCACGATTTGTGAAGTTATCAACGAAAACATGTTATTTGCTTCTTCTGTAAAATTGTATTTTTGCAGTTATCCTTTTATTCTTCGGAGACAGCGATATGTCGTGACGTTAAAATCGATCGCTTTTTATTTCTAGCCTCCATCCTCGATACCGTCCGAAAGGGAGCTTCGTTCCAAAAACGTTGATTGCGACAGCTTAGTTGGTTACTTAGAGCATGGCCATGAATCGACTAGATTGTGGGTCTTGCATGAGTGCAATATTTGAGCTTTTTTGCATTCTTCCCAATCCAACCGTTTGATTCATAATGACCACCGCGAGTTTAGTCAAAAGCATATTATTATTTAGCTAAGTCTCAACTCGAATCTCAATTTTCCGGTGGTATTTGGTCACAGTGGTAAACAGGCAGATCCTTTGAAGTTGTCTAAAGAAGTCAGAGGCATTTTCAGATACATTTTGATTATCGCACTGTAAGTAGATTGCAAAAAGCAAAGTGAGAAGTTATTTGTGGTTCGACGATAATCATATTTTATATCTTGTTTCTCTTCATTCAACTTTCAATATAGCTTAAATTTATTACAAAACTATGCGAGATAGCTTAGCATACAAAGCCGTGTAACACTGTCGCGAGTTCGCCCCAGTTGCCACTCGCCTCGAAGTTGCATCACGCTGCTACTTACGAACGCGTAAACAAGTAAACTTCTGCAAGTTTTATCAGCTGTGTGCTTTGGTGTTGCACTGAACTGAAGCATAATAGAACTGAAGATAAGCGTACTGAAAACGTAATCCTACTTATATCCGAAGCGTGTAGCATAGTTGTTCTTGATAGATGTAATTACCAAGAGATCGCTCGTTGTTCTTCGTTGGTGAGTAATTATTTCCTTGGTTTTGAGGGTAATGCATAGAGAACAACGTCTTGTAGTTAGTTCAAAACTGGCCAATTTTTAACCATTTACCTAATTGTGAAACTGTTCTGCGCTGATCCGTGATACGCCATTTGCTAAGAACTAATTTGCTTAGCAAAGCTCAGGCGTCCTAAGTTGTAGCCATGTGAACTTCCTCTGCAAAACGAACTCACTAGAAAAGTAATGTAAAAAGGCAATGATCAATGGCTACCTTGGACCCGAGATAGAACATGTAAACATTTACTTATCCCGCGTCGGTAATCTAACTCTCAACCTTCTACGTCACAAGCGGGTCTTCGCCCACTACGCCACAGAGGTAGTCTTCTTCTTATTGTGTCACTAGTTCTTTTTGTGCACGAAAGGAGGCCTGAACTGGACCAAGAACTAGTGAGTCGACAAGAACCAAAGTGGCATAATAATGACGGTTATTGTTTTGATATCCTCGTCTTTCAAATCCAGTGTTCAAGCAAACTCCGTGCTGTATGATTTTATAGCGGCTGTAAAATGTTATTCCTACGCTTTCGGGTAACGGCCGAATCTCTGGGTAATATCATTTCCAGGGTTTACGAAGATAGAACATTGGTTCAGAGATATTATATAACCTAAATTACGTTTTGTTCATAGACTTGCAAGGGAAGAGAAGAAGCTAAATTAAACCCTGATATCTATGAGTGTGAACCTGATATCTATCAATGAATGGTAGAGTAACAGTAAGCTGATCTGATGATGGTGTCAGAAGCTGTTCAATAAAACTTTTCAGTTAATTACAGTGTAATATAACTTAAGAGCCGTGTTGGTCGAATGGGATTGTGCTTCGACTTTCAATCCGAAGGTCGTGGGTTCGTTTCGAAAAATTTATATGCGCTTTAACACGAGGTTATAACGGTGAAGGAAAACATCGTGAGGAAACCCGCAGCTTAGTCAGCTCCACACGTATTGTCGTCGTCTTTCCTGTGGGCCAGGCTGATAAAGCTGAGAGGATGGTTTAGGTTCTGGGCAAGCCTATTCCATCTCAAACAATGTCCCAGGCACTGCAGCGTCTCGTTAAGTGTAGGCATCGTCAGTTTGCCTCCTGACGCTGTATAAATCATCTAATATAGATGTAAAAGCCTAAGTTTTTTTAATATAACTTTAAAAATGTATAGTTAACCGCTGGTTACCGTGATGTAAATGAGTCGCAGTAGCTGGTTGGCACGTTGCGATGTTTCACGCATGAAGTATGACGCATGCTCGATCGAGAAAACTCACTATTTCAAAAGGCTTTCGTGAGCCATCACGATACGTAAATATGTGCAAGGTTCTTGTGTGTGAACTCACATCGTGTCTACCAGCCATAGGGCTCATTTGAAGCACGGTAACATAACTTAAGCATTGACATACAAGTTGAGGACTGTTACCCAGCAGTGGATGAAGTGAGGCTGTATATAAATAAAATAATAAAGCTGGACATTTTCACACAGCATCATCTAGCCCCATACTAAGCAAAGCTTGTACTATGGGAACCAAATAACTGATATACTTATATTATTTTTGTTTGTAAATACATACATAATTATTATACATAGAAACATCCAGACCCGAGACAAATATCTGTAGGTCATACAAACATTTGTTTCTCGGCGGGGATCGAACCCGTACGCCCACTGCGCCACAGTCAGTCGAGATGATGATGAATAGTTTAATATTATAAAAAAATATTTTTCAACTGAAACTTTTTCGTTTCTATCTATATTATCTCTGCTTATCTTGACCTAGTGAACCAATTGTGAATAGGTACATTTCCATAATAGATTTGGGCTTACGCATTGTTGTTCCCACTTCCACCGTTTCAATAGGTCATGCCAAACGGAACTGCTGTATTATTAACGCGTTGTTTTGTTGCAAATGTCACCTTTGTTTGTGGGAAATATTTATACCTAAGGTACATTTTTAATTGATTATTGTATTCGCAAAACGCAGTAGAAGACTTTCAAGCTCTTTAGAATTTTTAATTGTCTTTTCGCTTCAAAACTTCAAGTACCGCATGGTTGCAATTTTTGAAATGCAGTTTAATCTTCTACATTGTACAAAATTCTTGAATGAGTTGTCAAGTTCATGTACAGTGTCCACTTTTGATTTTCAAAATATGTATTGTCATTTTGGAGAAATTACCATTTAATTTTACCTACATACGTGACAGGTTGACTATCGACCTTTCAGAATTTTAACTGGTTTCCTCATAATTGCATTAGCCGATCAAAGCTCGTGTAAATTTCATTTATGTGCATATGATTTTTTTCTCGGAATTTGTATAATAATTTTTTGAAACTACATATTAATAGAAAAAAACTAAACGTAATAAAATTCCATTGAAAATAGCGCTTGGAATTGCGGAACTAGACAAGTGGCGATACGCACCAATCAGCGAATCGATAAGTGTGTCAACAGACCGGCCGCGCTAATGCAGAGCAAACAGCCCGCATTTGAACCGGAGCGGAGCAACCTGTACAATCAGCGACACGAGATTAAAAATAAAAAACTCACGTGTGTTATTATTATTACTGATAGTGACCTGGATCAGTTGAGCTATCCATAGATCGTTTCTAACGATCCTTAGATAGCTTGACTAATCCTGTTGTATTTTTTAAATCATCATCATCATCATTATCATCAGCCTTTGTCATCCCACTGCTGGGTATAGGCCTCTCTTTGCTTTCGCCATTCGCCTCTATCCTGAGCCAGTCTTGCCCATGTACGACCTGCGGATTTCACGATGTCGTCGACCCATCTTGTAGGTGGACGACCGACACTCCTTTTTCCATCTCTAGGCCACCACTCAGTAAGCACTTTGCTCCACCTGTCATCATCACGCCTGGCCACGTGTCCTGCCCAACTCCATTTGAGCCCCAATATTCGCTTGCTGACATCTTGGACTTTTGTCTGCTTGCGAATTTCGGTATTGGGGACTCGAAATTATATTTTTTAAATATAATTAAGTTAATATGTAGTAACTTAAAGGAACTCATTAAGGGGCACATAAAGTCATTGAAAGAACTGGTGACACGATAAGAAAAAAAAGTGATAGTCATAAAAGATTAACTTGTCTTGACAAAGTTTTTTATAAAAATTAGGATATTACCTACTATAAGTTCGTATGAGTCAGGGGCCAACTCTGGTGACGGAGTTTTTAGGCCGACTTAAGTCCTCCGTCATGGCTTAGTGACTTAAATAGCTGGTGGTCACCCATCCACTTACTCTGACCGTTTAGAACGTTGCTTAAATTCGACGATCTATCAAGAACGACTTGGCAAGCACGACCACATGCGCTTCGACCTACTCTATCGATTCTATCGATTGAATGAATCGATTGACACTAAAACATAAACTTATTAAATCATAACCCTTCCATATGGATTTGCTGTAAGTAGTTGAGTAGGTAAGAATGTCACATTATGAGCACTTCCTTTGATATCAATTAGATTGGTATTTCATTAATCTCAAATAGAGAGATCTCAAAAACTATCAATACATTCCTGACTTTACGATTCTTTACGATAACGTCCGATATTTAAAATAAAGAATTATTATTTTATCGGTAATAAAACGAAATATAAAGGTATCAGAGTAAATCCCGCTCGTCATAAATTCGGACCCCATACTACGGGACCATAAAATTCAATGCACCTTCAATGTAGTGAGGGGCTGACTGGTGCAATTGAAAAACAAGATTGTTCAAGTTTAGTTGCGTTAATATTTTCAGTTGTCAGTCTTGGTTTTAAAGTCGCTAAGCCTGAAGGTTTCTGACAGTTTCGATTGGCTCCATAATTATCTTCTGGAACAATATGAAGCCGAAAAGTTGGTATGGAATTCCCTTTTTTCTTGATTTTTATAGGTATATACAATACACATTACACACCTAAGCTTTCTACAGTTAAATTTAAACTACTAAATCTGACACTTTTCATAGAAAGATTCTCACATTAAGTTTTAGGAATTTCTAAATCTCAATTAATCGATAGTGTATTGTAATTTGATTCAGAGAAAATAATCTAGATTCAAGACTAAAAAAACTAGACAGAACGTCACTAGCTATATTCACCTGCTACAGATATAGACCATATACCAAAAGTTATGTAACTTTTCGAAAATAATGCCAGAATATTTTAATTTTGCTTTTTGAATATGTAATAAGATCAGGTTTTAAGCTTTAGAACTACGAGTATTGAAATCGTTTTGATTTATACTTAGCACTTAACTGTAAACATGAGTTACGTATCGTTTTAAAAGTCCCACTCATTCTATCTTTTCTTTATATTGCTTGGTACGTAAAAAATACTTCTTGTTGCTATGAATTTTATAAGTTATTTACAGAATAGCTGATACATACATATTATTTTAAAACTGATAATTGTTATCAAAAGTTAGGTTATCGAAAACATCCCTCCAATCTCCTTTTTTTACCAAATAAGGTCATGACAACCTGTACAACTAACACCTTAGTGTCAAAGGATTTTATCTTAAAGAATGTCTACCATGCTTTAGGTAGACAATCGTGATTTCGTTTTCTCCAAAGCATTCCTATGCTTAGCTTAGCTTAGAAAGTCTCCAGCCTCATCCGTTTGTAAGTTGTAGAAGTCACTAGCCACATCCTAATGTAGTTGTACCTACACACCCTGCACCTACACACCTGTTCTCGATTGATAGTAGTTATGTAGCTTCTATCAATCGAGAACAGCCCTCTTCATCAACGTTTCGGATGCCGCAATAAAAACTTTTATTATTATTATCAGCCATGAGAGTCCCACTGCTGGGCAAAGGCCTCCCCCCACTCCCTCCAGACATCTCGGTCCCCCGCAACATCCCGCCCAATAAAAACTTAACTTACTTAATACCTTCACAAAAATTGTGTCGTACATTTTAGAACATGCTTCTCCTCACCAGAATCGATATAATCCCATAAATCCGAGATTAACAAATTCAATCTATCACAAAACACAGCACAAGCTCATCAATATTCATCACAGTTTTTAATCGAACAACAAAATGTTCTTGTTTATCAAATTGAGATTGAGCGCGAGTATAAGTTGGATAATTGGCGGAAGGGTTTTCCACTGCCAACATTTTTGCAAAAAATAACACTGACATGTGTCACCAAACTATTATCTCTTTCCAGGGCTGCTTCCTTGACCTCATGTCATATAAAGAGGTCAAGGAAGCAGCCCTGGAAAGAGATACATGGAGAGGGATTCATCAGTTGTGCCGACAAGGAGTAAATCCTTAAATAAGAAGAAGAAAAACACTGACATGTTATTTTTTGCAAAAATATTGGCATGTGCCATTGTATTTTGACAAGCCTTCGTCAAAGGAAACTGGAGGAGGTTTTGGTATACTCCGAAAAAAATCTGAGATAATGTCTACCCCGCCTAGGACATATCATTATCTCCTAAGCGTGTACTGCATATTTATCACGTAGCTTAGGTGCCTATGCTTTATTGTTGAGTAGTAATTGATTCGAGCTATGATGGATTCCACGCCTATTTGTTCAGATTAAATTTGAAAATGCTTTGCCCCATTTGTTCAATCAGATCACATTAGTTCGTATGAGCTAAATACAAATTTTGCTTTCGTAGTTTTATACGCTTGAAGTCTCCATACCAGATTTGGAGTAAATATTATTGGATGTTATAGACCACTTGGGTACAGATGGACAAACCTAGTCGCAATTTCTGTAAGAATATACTTTTTGATTGACCAATCTAGGTACTTTAGACACAGTCGATCTTAAAGCATGATTTTTCACTGGATTTTCTTATAAGGTATAGTAATGGGTAGTCATTAAGCAAATTTAACCCCTAGATAGCTGAAGGATGGTCAAAAGTGGTATCATGTTGTAAAATAAAACAAGATAGTTGATAAATGCTTGACATTGTATTTAGAAACATTTACAAGAAACAATTTTAACAATAATCAAATCCCATACTTAGTATGGGCTCTCAGCAATTGACGTAAATCTAATTTTTATTTAGTTAAAATTAGTTATTTACAATACTTAGCACCGTTAGAACTAATGTTAGACTAGATGTTTTAATCTCTGTTTTATTTCTATTTACAACAATTTACATTATGTACAAGGATAGATAATGCCGGATCTATTTAAAACCATTCATTTTTACATCAATAAAAATAAAATGAAACACTAACTTTGTTAGACAAAATACTAGGAGTGCATAAGTGATTTATTTCAATGAATTTATTTTAAAAAAAAACAGACTTCAAAAACACCAATTAAGAAAAATACAACCTTTTTTTATCCGGAATAATTTTTGAGCCAATTTAAAAGGTTTTTTATGTAAGTACATTTAATTTATCAAATTACAATTTTGTTTAAATAACGCAGCAATACTAAAATAAATAATTAAATTCATTTGCAATGTTATTCTGATAACCAAAATGTAACAGTTTTGAAATGATTGTGTACCTAATCCATATTTAATTAATCATATTTCAATAATAATATTATTGTAGAAAAACTAAAAACATTTACTATTCGGTCTATCTTCAAAGCCATAGTTTTTTTAGGGATACCAAATTAATATAACCAAACATTCAATAAAAAATAGATGATTGATCAAACAGAAGCGACACCAAACATCAAATCAATACTCAAGCATGTTTACACGTCAAACAACAATGGCCGTTCATAATTCGAGAGAAGTTATTGTAAGCGAGACTTCTGTGGGCCGAAAAGCCATCAGTGTTAAGTGTGGATAAATGTTGTCGTTTGATTTAACGAGGCGTCGCGTGTGGCCTTTGAGACCGGTGCCAACTTATGACATGATTTTGGAGAATCAAAAAAATCAAATGTAAAATGTAGTTTTTAACCCAAAGGGTGCCAACGCAACCTGGTGATTACATTTAAAACCAAATCATAATAATATTTGACTTCTGTCATAATATTTTTAAAATCTTAAAATACTCTGAATATAATTCATATTCGGTGCGTACAATTTGTCATATCATAAAAAATAATGGGCATCAATCGCTGTTTTTTATTTTGACTTTACTATAATGGGTTATCACAACAAGGGCTCAGTCACAATTTTTTTCTTTTTAATTCAGGGCCCGTATTCGCGTTCTTATTTTCGTTCGTTTGATGAATATTCGGATGTTTCTTACTACAATTTCCGAGTTCAAGGCCCAATTTTTCGGTTTGGAATATTTGGTCTTAGGTTAGAACCGTGTTTTATCGTTGATCTTAAAGACTGAATACAATGTAGCTCGTAGTAAGAAGCATCCGAATATTCATCGAACGAATGAAAAAACGAACGCGAATAACCCCCCTATACTCTATAAAGATCTTAAAAGTGAAGAAAAGAAAACGTTGAATACTTTTACATTCCCACCCAGTTGAAAATTGATCGACAAAAGCCCAAGACTGCCGTCCGAGCGATATAAATCACAGCGACCGCTCGAACAAACATTTGTCCTAATACGTTACATTTTGTATAAAAGTGCCACTTTTATGATACTTTATGTTGGAAATACTACGGTCACAGCTCTGACTTATATGCTTTTTGTAGCAGACTCTTGAGAAATATTGTAGCTTAATATTTGTTCGCTAGAATTGTTTTTACAATGCTTGAAATATTTACAAGATCGTATTTTCTAGTTACATTCTTTGAGCTTGTTTGAAGAATGTGTATTATATACAGGGCGTACAAAGACTGCTACCGAAAACTGAGGAGTTTCAATCAGACCATGATTCTGAACATATTTAGCGAAAAAAAAATGCAAAAAAAATTTAGATTCAGCTACGTCATTTTATTTTATTTTCTAGTTATTTATTACAAGTACAACATAATAAGACCATACCTACCTAATAATTTCATTTATAAAAGAAGAAAACAATTATAACTCAAAATCCAGCAATCTACCTCGTATAAAAACGCGCCGCTCGATCAGCTGTGCGAGGTCGGTTTTCTCCGGATATAATGTTTTTTTTTTTTTCGGAAAATCCTTTTGGATTTCGTTGTGTGCTGTACGTATCCCTTTCGGCTTCGGTAGACGTCTTTTTACACTCTGTATATATTATGGCCAGCACTGGTATGGAGTTTAAAGGTCACTTAAAACCTTCAGAGCTGAACCACACAGTCGGGACAATTTAACGTACACTCCAAACCACGGAAGCGCTCAGTTGATAAACCATCCACTTTGACACTGCTAACTTCGACGATCTATGAAGAACGACTAAGCAAGCTACATAAGCGCTTATTATGTAATGAGAGTGAATGAGACAAAAAATGTGAACAGGGTCGTAGTAATTGAAGTGATCTTAAATGAAATATTTACAATACAGTTTTGAATGAATCCGGAAAATAGAACTAACAATTTGCAGTGTTAACTGAAAAATATTTATGTGTCTTCATTTCATGATTTATTTATTTATTGTCAACAAATGCAAGTATTACTTGATTTTTGTAAACAAAAATTTACTTGCATTGCTCGTTTTTATTCGTAGAGAGAAAATTGAAAATGAAAGTTCAAAGCACGTGACCCACGGTACTAAGGGAGTCATTATCTGATCAGATCATTCATATCCATAATTAGTTAGTAATAAACAAAAAAAGTATTACATTAAAATAAAGCGAAAACATGTAAGTAAATAGTTATGAGTTTGAGATAAAAAATTTCGTCAAAAATCACAATTTTTCTCGAGTTTCATAGGAAGATCAAAGATTGAACAAAGTTCAGATAGGCCATTTTGTTAGAAATGAAATTACTAAAGTTTTATCGGCCTAACTTAATGCAGTTTCATAATACTCATAGTCAATAGCTTACACAAATTCACCAAGCGCATATCACAAACTTACAACATACACTTACAATAAAATTCGTAAAAGTTTTTTTACAAAAGATTATTCTATCAAAGGAACACATTTTTTAAAATACTATTTACAGTAGTTATATACAGCTTTCTTGGACGCGATGGGATGTCGTCACCACTTCTGGTCGCAGTCGGTGCGCTGTCAACGATGACGTCACACCGGTCGTTGAACTCGGACTACAGGCGTTCACTCCTTTATTCACTCTCCCTAAACTATGATACGACTGTAACAAATGAAAGTTCACTTGAGACTTCAAAATGTGGCCTTTAACAGGTGTAAAAGGCCACATTTTGAAGTCTCAAGTGAACTAGTGTCTAACGCTATTCAAAATCATCTAGTATTAGGTGTAGGTAATACTAGATGATTTTGAATAGCGATAGACAACCCATGTCTATATAATACATGTCTATAATAGCGATAGACAACCCATGTCTATATAATACATGCCTATAATAGCGATAGACAACCCATGTCTATATAATACATGTCTATAATAGCGATAGACACTTTTCAGTAAGCTGCAGCTTTATTGTCTAACTAAACTGGGAATGGACATCGGTTTCATTTTGACATTTGAAACCCATTCTGGACTTCAATTGTCATTTTCCTATTATGTGATTGGTTGAGCTCTATTGGGATGACAAATAAGACGTTTCAAAGTGATCCCAGCGGTCCTACTGAATAAATGCTTTTTGACTTTGACTTTGAATGGGAATGGATTTCAAGGTTAGACAATAAAGCTGCTGTTGTGCCTGGGACATTGTTTGAGATGAAATAGGCTTGCCTGGCACTTAAACTATCCTCTCAGCTTAATCGGCACAGGAAATAGAATGTCAATATGTGCGGAGGTGAATAAGCTGTGGTTTTCCTCTTGATGTATTTTTGAGTTGAGATCTGGCACTGTCCTTATTGGCTTGCGCCAATGCATGCATCTCGATGAAAATGTTCACTCGAACGTGCGATATTGAAGGTCCTAATTGACCGTTGCACAATGCTGTTTCCTCGCAAGATGAAATCACATCGCATAATTGCCTGGGTGGACTTCTTTCGCCGTTTTTGAAGGATCTATAGTGGCTCTGCTATTTTATTTAGTTTTCTCGTGTTTTACTAGGTTTTATTATGTAATTTCGGTGGCTTTTTACTAATGAAGCTTTGGATACGTAACATGAGATTTGGCAAATGGAATGGGGGAGTATTCAAGAAGTTTTCTCATTTGACGAAAGATTTCCGTTGGAGTTTTGAAATTACAAGCCACCATGTTTTTTCAATTGACTCAAATTAACGTGACATATTTGAAGAAAGATTTGAAGTGAAAAGAAGAAGAAGGAATAAAAATAAGAAGAAGAAGAAACCAAGAAGTTAAGTGAAACCATGAAGAATATGAAGACCTATATGATGAAGACTAAGCTAAGATGTTACTGATTGGGCGATATAGTCGCTCAGCGACAAAGCCCTTTTCTTTTTTTGTAAATAAAAAAAAAATAAAAAAAAATTGCCTGGGTGACAAACGTCACAGAGATTATTTACCTAGTTCCCTTTATTTCTCTCTAGTGAAGAATAACTTAGCTGTGAGAGTGCCTAACTTTATGAGATATAACGAATACGCTTTATGTTTTTATGAGTGAGCGACGCCACGTCAAGAGTGTTATTTTATGTGTGCCATATCTGCGTTTATTTCATCTCGTAATGTATGATGCCTTCTTAGGACCTGCGTTTTATTTTGGTATGAATTCTCGAGATTGCAGTCGTAACTGGATATGAAATATTCACGTGTGCACCGTATATTCACCGTGACATGTTGTTTGTGTCGAATGTCCCGGCATACGTGTTATTATATTAGGGGCAAATGCATACAGTAATGTAATCCACTACGTCGTTCTGACTCTGATTGGTGGCTGTTTTATAAAAATGCCAACCATTGTAAATCCCATAATATTTCATACTAGCTGACTGAAAGTAATGTCTACTGTTTCAGGTTTCAACGACTTTTTTTTCTTAATTCATCACGAGCCAAACGAGAATATTTTTTTAATTGAAAGTCACGAAGAAAACGAATTTTGCGTTGCCTTGTGAAACATAGAAAAAGAGCAGATACAAAATGAAAATGTAACGTTCAACTCACACTAGTTAAAGGTATCCTATAGTCCTTCTTCTTGAAGTCTGTATAGTAGGCGCCACCGTCAGGCTCGGAGCGCACATCCTCGCCCAGCTTGGTGATCTTGGTGCTGGACGGCGGCCGCTGTAGGCTCATGTAGCCGTTCGATACTGGCCTGCGTTCTGTTGGAACAACAAAATCTTCGTAAGGGCTGAGTTGAGGGTATGGAGTAATAATAGGAATGCGACCCGGAATAGATGAATTAGTATTCTTCATAGTTGATCATTGAAACAATTGGAGGAACAATATTCAAGCAATACGTACCTACATCTGTCGCAATTAGGGGCATATTTTCCATACACTTACCATACAAGTTGGGTATGATGTCAGGATCAGCATCGTCTGCGTCCCTTGGATCCAACAGCAGCGCTCCCCGCGCCCCTCGCCCCTCCGTCAGCACCCTGCTCTCCTCCTGTTTAACCGGCGTGGGGCAGCTTGGAGCCCGTTCCACGTACATAGCTTCACTGCTGACCAGAAAACTGAAGCTGTAGTCTGATCCGATTTGCAAAGTGCAGTTTGTATAAATCGAGTTCAAGGTAACAAATAATCTCAACGCTAATTGTACCATCAGTGACGTATGTAATACAAATCAAAGGTGCAGAATAAATTGTCTGTATTACTGCTGGTGTCCAGTATTCTTTTTGTAATGATAATTGATATTGATCATACACCTGGAGCTGTTTCACCTAAAAAGACGTAAATCCTATTTATTCTACTAGTTCGCAACTCACCTCAGCACAGCATGCTTCGCTGGCAGATGCTGATGCCTCGAGGAATGTCTTCGGTAGAGCACGGCCAGCACGCCACAGACTGCTGCCGCCAACAACGCTGACATTGCAGCTATGGACGCCAGGACTGGTGACATGCCGAGAGCACCACTTTCTCCTGCAATAACAAGAGTCATATGGCTTATTCTAGCGTATTGACTATTGGTACTAATTTTCTTTGTGACCGTATTCTGCCTCATGAGTGAGCAAGTCACTAGTTTTTTGTACTAACAGTAAACAGAACAGGTTCACGACTGTATCCCCAATATGCGGTAGACATTCTCTCAGATCTTTTTATGTTACTTATTCCAGATCCTTTTGAAGACGACTAATGGGGGTAGTCAGAGGCATGTCCAAACACATATTTGATACATGCCCACATCTTGCAAAGTATCCCTACTAATATTATAATCAGAAAATTAGATTTGCGAGTATATATGTTACACAGCCCAAAACGCAACGATAGCGCGTTCTAATTTTTCCTGTGTCGCCATCTATTATGTAGTAAAATGTCTCTGTCTCTCTGTCTATTTGTTACCTTTTCACGCCTAAACCACTGAACAGATTATGCTGAAATATGGCATGGATAGATTAGTCCCAGGGACGGACATAGGCTACTTTTTTTTCAAAAATAATCTTGGAGGGAGTGAAATAAGGATTGAAAGTTTGTATGGGGAGTTGAAAGTTCCAGGTAAAGGCAACTAGATGGCGTTGCTAACCTATGGCTGAGGTCTTTTTAAAAGTTTCAGAAGATTCTTGCAGTTCTCAGTTCTATTTAGAGGTTTTCAAGTACGTTATTTTGCTGACGAAGTCGCGGGTACCATCTTAGTACATTCATACAGTCGTTTCTTCCCAATAATAGTACTTAAGTATCTAAAACATCCTTACATTTTGAGCGCATTCATTAATCCAAACTGCATACAATCTATTTCGCTACTTTGCGTGCTTCAGTTGATGGTTTAAATATCCAGGTTATTTATTGCTTGCTTGGCACTTACCGCGAGGATTAGCATATCACGACATCGCAGTCGCGTTTTAATATACACGTGTGAATTTTTAATGGTGTTTTGTAAAATAGGCAGTTTTTAAAATTTGTCGTTTCAACGCTCACGAAATGTTTTTGCAATGAAAACTTTATTGTTTTTGCTGTGATTTAAAAACAATATTTTAATGAGGAAAATAACTACTTGGTAATGGGAAAGTTAGACAGACTTTTATGTGGATTTTACTAATAATTTGTATTTTTTCTGCGGTTGAAACGTAAAGCTTCTATTCAAATTCAATATAACAAAATTTTCGAATGTGCCGTTGTCTCTGGACGCGACTTCAAATAAATAAATAACGCTGGACTTTTCACACAGCATCATCTAGCCCCAAAGTAAGCAGAGCTTGTGTTATGGGTACTAGATGACTGAAAAAACTTTTATATACTTTTTTGTTTGTAAATACATACATATTATACATAGAAACACCCAAACCCAAGACAAATATCTGTAGGTCATACAAACATTTGTCCTGCGGCGCCCGCGAGCCTGCAACCTTCTGCGTCGCAGGCGGACCTTCACCCACTGCGCCAGGTCATCGACTATGGTCCACTCCCTTAGATAACTATCTTTGTTATATCTATTATAGAATTGATTGATTGAGGAACATTAAAAAAGAACTGAATATCTGCCATACCCTGAGGACAATAATCATGATCCTATTCTGCGTATTTATAAATAAAAAAAGAGCGAAACCGAGACTGAGAAAGCAAACTATTGTATGAACATACAAAGTTTAAACCCAAGAGCATCGAAATGAAGTAGTTACTAATCCTGGCGTGACTGCTTCCTGCTTATTAGTTCACATTTACAGCGCTATACGATTCGAGCTGGAATAAAGCACTAAATCAGGGAAATTGCTTGAAAATATGCTCGTAGCTCATCCACAGAATAGCTTTATTACTACAGTAATAGAGCTAGCATAACGATATCGGTAGGTAGGTACACCGATATCGTTGTGCTAAGTATCTCTTTAGTTATCGTTTCGTAACATATACAGGACTAGCTGCGCTCCCGCGGTGTAACCCGCGGTCCCTCGGGATTTTTTAATTTTTTCGGGATAAAAAGTAGCCTATGTCCTTCCCTGGGATACAACCTTTAACTATGCCAAATTTCAGCTTAATCTGTTCAGCGGTTTGGGCGTGAAAGCGTAACAAACAGACAGACAGACAGACAGACAGACAGACAGATAGACAGACAGACAGAGTTACTTTCACATTTATAATATTAGTATGGATAGTATGGATATGGATGTATAAATACTACTACCGAAAACTGAGGGGTTGCAATCAGACCATTCTAAACATATTTAGCGAAAAAAAAAACGCAAAAAATATTTTGACTTAGCTACGTCATTTTATGTTATTTCCGGTTATTTACTACTAGTACAACATAATAAGACCATACCTACCTAATAATTTCATTTATACAAGAAAAAAAAAAACTCAACATCCAGCAATCTACGTAAAACAACACGCCCAGTACATACGCAAACAGTAATGTTCAAACGCTGTTTTCTCCGGATATAATGATTTTTTCGGAAAATCTTTTGGATTTGATTGTGTGTTGGGATGCTGTACCTACCCCTTTCGGCTATGGTAGACGTCTTTTTACACCCTGTATATACATATAAATGAGCGATTTTGAGAGCCCAATAGGGATGGCAGAAATTTCGCAATTCATATCCAATTAATTACGGGTGTGTTGAAGCTATGCTTGTTTTTATAAAATCATAGTTCTCTTTATGTACTCACGAATAGTCACATGGGATAGATAAATCATCCTTCACGGCCTATCGTAAACAAGAGCAACACCCAAATGAGCTAGCTGTTGTACATAGTCTGTGGTATACTTAAGGCTATGATTTCGTTTTATTATAGTCCTCGGCACCTCCTTGGCTGGATTATAAAATTCGCCGGAAATTCGATATAAGCACTTAAGGCACGATTCTAATACAGATTGGGCGGTTTGGTTCCTAATGTAGTACTTATGTCGATGTAATTTTGGATATTGGACTGTAAATTGCCTTTGTAGAGCTATTTCGCAATTTATGTGATCCAAATTGTCGTTACCAGTATGATATTGTGGTTTACGCGTAATTACGCCTCATACGCAATACCTGGCTTAATAAATCACTACTGATCCAGTGGTCGAAATACAAACTCAAATTTTTTAATTAACAAGTTGACAATTAATTTGAATTTATAAAGAAAACGAAACAAAAACTGAATCATAATTGTATTCCCAAGGCATGGTAGATATTCAGTTAGATCAAGCCACTGAATATCATTTCTTCTTATGATTCCTTTAATTATCCCTACGTTGTATACAGGGTGTAAAAAGACTACTAACAAAAACTGAGTGGTTGCAATCAGACTATGATTCTAAACATATTTAGCGGAAAAAAAAGTCAGCTACGTTTTATGTTATTTTCGATTATTTACTACTAGGACACATAATAAGACCATACCTACCTGATAATTTCATTAATAAAGGAAAAAAACTATTAAAACTCAAAATCCAGCAATTTACGTAAAACAATGCGCCCAGTACATACGCAAACAGTAATCTTCAAACGCTGTTATCTCAGGATATAATGATATTTTCGGAAAATCCTTTTGGATTTAGTTGTGTGTTGGGATGCTGTACCTACCCCTTTCAGCTTCGGTAGACGTCTTTGCTACTGTATTTTTATGTGTAAAACTTTCATTCACTTGACTTCTTCGCCATTCGTTATTATCACATTTGTTAACTAAATCTTTTTATCATTACCGTCTATTTTTCCTCCTTCTTATTTTACTCTTAAGGTTCTTACCAGTAAACTTAGCCTGCCCCTTCAGCGTGACGGTTTCAATGGTCGTCACGTCGCTGCGTCCTTTCGCGTTGACAGCATACAAGTCTATCCTGTAGCTGACTCCTGGGGGAAGACCTCGGATCTCGAAGAATGGGGGCGTTCGGTTTGTGGACACGTTGTAGCGCACCTATAGAATAAATAAATATAAATGAATAATGCCGGAAATTTCACACAGCATCATCTAGCCCCAAACTAAGCAAAGCTTGTACTATGGGAACCAGATAACTGATATACTACTTATATACTTTTTGTTTGTAAATACATACATATTATACATAGAAACACCCAGACCCGAAATAAAAATTTGCAGATCATACAAACATTCAAGTATCCCGCGACGGGGATCGAACCCGCAACCTTCTGCGTCCCAAGCGGGCTTTCACCCACTGCGCCACAGAGGTCGTCAAAGTCAAAGAAGGTTATCAGTTGTAAAGAAGGTTATCGATGCGAGTAATACAAAAATAGAGGTAGAATTCCCTATTGGCTATTTAATCAGGTGAGAACAGACCGAGTGAATACGGAACTGGGGAAAAATGAACCGGACCCATCTACAACTACTGATCTGAACACAATCTGACAACTACCTGGCAGGCAAAGGCATTAAAACGTAATGACTGGCTGAAATAGCCATCCGAACAATGAGATAGTATGTAGTAGATGGGTTTGTAAAAGTTATAGTCATCTCAACTTACAATCAAAGAAGGTAGTTCCAGCAGCTCCATCAAGAAGGTCTGGGGAAGGCCACCATCGAAGTTCTCAACGCACTCCACGTACAACGAGTCGATGCTCTGGTTTGCAACAGTGCAGTTTTGAAGGTGGAATGGACGACCTGCAAAAAAATTTACATTATTCAGGGTGGTGGTGGGGCTGCCCCGTTTCTGTAGCGCGTCGCGGATGTTCGCCGCTGCGCTTGTGGACTGTTTCTACACCACCATGCGCAAGCGGTGCACATCCCTGGGGTGCAGGGTTCGGGCCAGCTCCAACAGCATACTGAATGCGTTATCAAGCCGTTTTGACTATGAGTATGGTACATGCACAGTTTATAGGTAAGTACTTATTGTGATTTTCTTATTATTATTTTTTGTGAGCTTTTCATTTCAAATGTGTGTGTGATATGGATCATGGTATCTGAAATAAATGTATTGAATTGAATTGAATATACAAAACAGAAATAGAATCTAGACTCCATTACCAAAGGACAAAGATGAGAGCTTCTTCTAAAACTGTGAGGTCCTTCGAATATGACGTCATGTGTGGGAGCAGTTATTGTATATTATTTTAGTTCTATTAAATATTGATCTGAGTCTCTGATTTGTTTCTTATAGACTTACCAGCAGCAACCAACTGGAACAGACATGGCACTTTCTGTTGTCCCACAGCGTTCTCGCCATAACACGCCAGGGTGCCGTACTCCATGTCTGTGGTCGGAGTGTAGTTCAGGGTGGATGTGTGGCCGTGCGAGCTGAACAACCTGGGGGTGATTGCTTCTGTTCATGGTGTTTTGATAATTCATCGTAAGAGAAGTAAAAAATCCTAAGCACTGAAAACTTTGAAAGAAGTAAAAATTATATATATTGCTAATGTTTAGAAATCTAACAGATAAACGAGCACGCTTCCAACTGGCAGTGACCTGGAGCTACCTATAGATCGTTTTCACGACCATCCTTAGATAGCTTGACTGATTCTATTGTATTTTAAGTAGCAGCTTAGTTTCTGTAAGCAGATAAAAGGACAAGGCCAAACATTATGAATAGAATGACGACCTCTGTGGCGCAGTGGTTGCGGGTTCGATCTCCGCCGCGGAACAAATGTTTGTATGACTTACAGATATTTCTCTCGGGTCTGGGTGTTTCTATGTATAATATGTATGCATTTACAAACAAAAAAGTATATAAGTAGTTTATCAGACATCTAGTACCCATAACACAAGCTCTGCTTACTTTGGGGCTAGATGATGCTGTGTGAAAAGTCCAACGTTATTTATTATTATTTATTTTATTAGAATTGACTACTAATATTTTCCAATATGATTGCAAATGGACACGACTCATATAATATTAAATTTTGTAGTGAATTTAAAAACAATGACCAGCTCACCTAGGTGGTATCTCCACCTGTTCCCCTGAGTTGTTGAAGGTCCAGTGGAAGGAAACCAGGGCTGGGTTGGCGTCCACTGCACAGTGAAGAGAAACTGTCTCATGCTTCAGAGCTCCGAAGAGTTCTCCGTCTCTTCTTTCTGCGCATACGGGAGCATCTACACGAAATAAGATTATTTTAGCTGATGTTGAAGATTCAATGAAATTCGCTCTTAATCTCAGAAAAAAACAGTAGTTTTTTTTTTAAAGAATGTCGAAGTAAAGTAAAGAGAAGCTTTGAATGGTAAGTACCTAATCAAGGACGTGGTCATACGGATGATGGATGACCACTAGTGGCAATAAGTATTTATGTCAAAAAAACATGTTTATGTTCTCACAATTCCCACTTAGGTGCTCTCTTCAAACATTTTCCAATACAAATAAAATGTGTAGAATATCGAAAAACCTTAATTACTTTATACGTAAGCTTTGTGACAATCAAACGAGCCTGACAACATCTACAATATACAATTTCAAAACATCTTATGTTACGGAACGTGATACAAGAACCAAAATACTCTCAATTAAAACTTGATTCCAGATTGTTAGTTCAACAACAGAGTTATCGATAAAGCGCCATTGAATCAAGTAACAAGGCACTGGATAGCTAACAGTAAGTCAAATCAATAATGGTCAATTTACGCTAAGATGTTACTACCAGCGCTGTTTTTAAAATGTAGTCTGTATTTTGTTTGCTGCGTAATTGGATTCTATGAGGCGTGACAAAGACTGTGTTTTTTGTGTTTGTGTTACAACTACGAGTATATTCTTTTAAGAGTAATATAGTCTTACTAGCTGGTACCCGCGACTTCGTCAGCAAAATAACATACTTAATAAAAATAGAACTGAAAACTGCTGTTCAGAAGATTCTCTTCTGAACCTTTTAAAATAAAAATGCAATAATAGCGCCATCTCGACCTCAGCCAGCAGCAACGCCATCTAGTTGCCTTCAACTGGAACTTCACTTAAGTTCCCATACAAAAGTTAAAACCCTTATTTCACGCCCTCCATGAAAAACGTAAACGTAAAACACACAGACACAAACACAGGTAACAAACAGACAGACAGACAGAGACATTTTACTACATAATATATAGGAAATAATAGATGGCGCCACAGGAAAAATTAGATCGCGCTATCGTTGCGTGTTGGGCAACGTAACATATAAACTAGCTAATCCTACAATTTTCAGCTTAATAATACTAGTAGGATAATATGTTTACAAATACAATAATGCAAATATTCCCCTGATTTATTAATGCTTATAATTTTTAAGTTAATTTTGGCTAAAGTGTTGTTTTTAATCTTTTATGTGAAACTACATAAGAACATAACAAATGGTCATGTTCAAAAGAAATTAGCTACTTCAAAGAGTTGTGTCGCTACTGTTAAAAGCAAAGTTACTGTGCCGTCGATTGTTATAAAACTGCAACGCAAACTCAGCCCGAGTTTTAATGGTAATAAGGGTCAAACTCGCCTGAAATAATGGGAAGAAACTATCATACTAAGTAAGATTGATATACTTTTAGTTTGTCGTTAAATCTTGAGAGTTTGAAGTCAGGAACATTATGATTTTGTTGGGAAGCTATATCAGGATAAACTTCCCCGTTCTATTGTCAAAGGCGTGTACTTAGCTTATCTGAAACTGCTTTTATCAAATAAAATTGCACTAGACGAAAGTTTTGAACTTTAACATCGTGAACAGTACGAGTATAACGTATATCGTGAATAATGCCTTTGTTAAAAGTCTTTGATTCATTACTTGCTTATTTCCCTGTGACATAAGGTAGAAGAAAAAAAATTGGTTGATCAATTTTAGTTTCTGATATTTTTGTATTATCAATTATATTTGTTCGTCTGATAACACACTTTACCATATATTCTCCATTATTAAGATCGTGCCTCTGCCAACTTTAAAAATCTCGGATATGTAGACTATTTACAGTAAACGGAATAAGTTCCCGTGGGATTACTGATTCAAGCTTTTTAATATTCGATCATCCCACTCAAAAAATAAAGCATCATACAAACTCACAAACTTTCAAGTTTGTGAGTTTGTTTAGATGTTTGTATGTTTGTGTAAGGATCAGGCTCAAACGACGAAACAGTTTACAATGAAATTTGGTAAGGTGAAAGGTATAACTCCAGAATAGCATATAGACTACTTTTATCCCGAAAAACGTTCCTCAAAACCAAAAAATATGTAAAAAGACAACGGGAATATTGCATAAAAACTTTAGCAGTACTCTGTTTGACACAAAGAGCACTGCTCTAAGGTTGCCATGACAACCAATAACTTTTGACTTTTCAAAATGGCGATGTCATTTCGTTCTGCTATGCTTTGAACAATTTTATAGACAGCAAATCCAAAAATGAATTCAGTGTTTTCATGGGTTGGATTTGAACAAGGTAGTTCTATCTCTAAAGTTTGTATGACGAAGCAATGCGCAGACGAAGTCGCGCTCGGGTCCACAAGTCTCTTAATAAAATCTTTGTAATCTTCATTTTACTCAAAATAGTTTGGCGACTTGGCAAAGCACTCCATTCCCATTGCAATCTAACAGGTTCCAAATACTATCAGGACGTAAGTCCAGTACCATCCCGCGAGACCCTGACATACGCTACTAAACGCCGACGTGGTGTCACAGGCAAGAGAAACACGCTCGTTCATTTTACTTTACATTTTGCAGCCACATCTGTCCCAGTGACGTTATATTCCGAGCTTAGTGGAGCAATGGCGATCGCAAATCTTGGAACGTAATAGGGAAAACCGTTGAAAACAGTGGAACAAAAAATGTTAAGAAGATCTCCCTTCACTGACTCTTTCAAAAAACTTTTCAGTTTATGCAGATATTTTTTCGGCCCGGGTTTTCTAGCCGGTGTGGTTAAGGTATGTAATGTTATTTTTTTTTAATAAAGCTGTTGCATATCTCATTATATATTTCTTTTTTACCTACTACGAATACCACAGATAGTTGATTTGCAGTAAAATACTGGCATAGCCTGTATCAGCAAAGTTGAGTTTAGTTTATTATACTATAGAATTTTAGTACAAGCATTAATATTCTCATATTGTTTTAGTGATGAAGTTGCATTGCTTATGACTAGTTTGAGCAGGTCATAACTGGCGTTTATGGAACCACTGAACTGACAAGGACCTTTAGTATATAGACAACTGGTGGTCTAGTAGTAGTGGCCCCTTCCGATCGTAAGGTCGTGGGTTCAATCCCGGTTCTGCACCAATGATTTTTTCTGCCGAAAAACTTATGTGCACTGTGCCAGTACTCTCAAACGGTGAAGGAAAACATCGTGAGGAAACCGGCATGTTGTAGAACCTACAGAGCTTGAAAACATGTGTCAAGTGCAAGGAGCTTCTTTGAGGCGCACTTAAAATCCTTTCACCACACTGGTTCGAAAGAACTAGTGACACAATAAGAAGAAGAAGTATAGACAAAGACGGAATAACTTTGAAATCCGATAGTATGGGGGTACAGGCAAAACTCGAAGTGTCACAGCTATTTTGATGATCCTATAAAGTTAAGCCCGTAAGTAAGTTTGGACGGCTTGAATGTGCTTCAGGGACAACGAGACTAGCTAATGTAATTCAGTTTAGTTGGCAAACTGTTTAGGTTATTTGAAGACATAAAGTTATGTTTTTATTCGAAGATGACTGGTGGTCTAGTGGCAGTGGCCCCGCCGTAAGGTCGTGGGTTTAATCCCGGCCGTGCACCAATGAGTTTTTCTGTCGAAAAATGTATGTGCATTATGCTAGTACTCTCAATCGGTGAAAAACATCGTGAGGAAACCGGCATGTCGTAGAACCTATAAAGTTAAAAAAAAAACCTATAAAATTAAATAATTACTATTAAACCTATAAACATGTGTCAAGTGCATGAAAAGAGCCTCTTGGAGGTGCACTTAAAATCCTCTCACCACACTGGTTCGAAATTACTAGTGACACGATAAGAATTATTAGAAGATTGTTGTGGTGAAAAGCTTTACATGATTTTCACAATATTTTAGTTATGATGGAAGTGCGATTGGTTAGGAACTCCTTTTTTTAGCCGAAAAAAAGTTAGGATGGATATATTATTGTGAATTGCTCCTTTCCATGTGGAAACATGACACTATTTTTAGTGTCTCTGTAGTAGTTATTACTCTTGAAATAGTGCCATGTACTTAAATTGTATTTTGGAAAGATTGGTACTTCTTCCGTAACACTTATCCTCGTATTTTTGTTGTGTATTAACTAATAAGATAATAATGCGATGAGACGCGTGTCCACAACGGGTATGGCGCCACTGAAAACCAGCGCTCCAACACTCTCGAGCTGTTGGAGCAAATGCTGAGGGGTAGCCGTATATTAACCCACATACAATTATGTAGATTTAAGTACCTATTGTAACTGTTGTATATGGCGTGGAGAAAATAAAACTTTATAATTCTATTCTATTCATCAAGTTATATAATTCTATACTTACATCGTACAAGCAAAGAGACGGGGTTGCTGGTTCCTTTCCCCTCACTATTGGCTGCCATGCAGGTGTAGTCGCCAGCAGCAGCCCTCGTCACACTTTGCAGCACCAGGCTTTGTGCGCTCAGGATAATGCCCAGGGCTTCGTTGTGGAAGATCTCTGTGTTCTGAACAAATAAATACTGTGAATACCAGAAAGATAAATACTGTGAATACCAGAAAGATAAAGAAAAACTGAACTGAACTGAACTAAACTTACTTAGCTTGCTTAAGATAGGGAGACCTTCGTTGTAATATGGAACCTTAATCGTGTTGAGAAGTTGAGTAGAGCTA
The DNA here is from genome assembly GCA_951394285.1 of Epirrhoe tristata. Taxonomy (NCBI): domain Eukaryota; kingdom Metazoa; phylum Arthropoda; class Insecta; order Lepidoptera; family Geometridae; genus Epirrhoe; species Epirrhoe tristata. The sequence continues at coordinate 730,749 of OX596153.1, forward strand.
GAGACATAAAAGTGGAGATGTCTTGTGCATTGTTGAATGTTTTTAGCATGTCAAAAAAGTTGACGATTGAATAAGACGAAGTCGTTAGCAATGAGTCAAGCCAGGCTGCCAAAAAACTTCCTTTCTAGTTGTCCTAACTCTTAAAAACTTCGACGCTTAGGGCGTCTTCAAATTAGCCGCAAAGTGCCGCGCGGTGGCAGCGAGTCTGCGGTGCTGCAGCCGCGCGGTTTGAGAAATGTAGTGTTGTACATTTAGTTTCACGATGGACTTTGATGAAGAAAATAAATTTTAGACAAAAAACCAAATAAGAAGCCTAAGAAAACGTCACTAGTCGATCAATGAACTGACGCGCGGCGCATTTTACATACACAATATGCATTTTACAGCTAATTTGAAGGCCCCATACTTAAAATCTCGCCTTTTTCCCGTAGGAGCAGATAGAGACCACGGATTTCCACTTGCTACGGCCCTTACATACATTTTCCATATGTTTATTTTGATTAATTGCGTTATTCTTAATTAACTTACATCATGAAACCAGACGAGTCGATGTGTTTTAGGGTTCGCCTTCACAGTGCATTCAAAGTACACGTCATCACCTTCCTTGATCTCGTCAGGATTTAGATTGGATCCCATCTTCAAGTCCACTACTGGTACATCTGTACAAAAAAGACGTGTCTCTAAAACAGACAAAACTTGGCCAAAGCTAGACAAAATCTATAGGCATGTATTTTGTAGAACCATATCTTGAAGAGCCAAGGCTTTTTTTTGTTTAATGATGAATGGGTCGGGTCTTGACCTCAGACTTACACAGGCAAGAGTGAGGTCGACGATAAAGCGAGCCTGCCTAGAAGGTGCCTATTAACTCTCTTCTTAAAAACAAAAGTAGACTAAACTTGGAAAAGCCTGTTTTGTGCTTGCCATCTAGTCGTACTTAATAATAATTCATACTATAAGTACCTAAAATATATATTTTCACCTACCTATGTATAAATAAATGATATAACCGGGGGTGGTTTGACAACAGCAAAACACGAGTCTACAGTCACACAGATAGTTTATTTACACGAAAAACAACAAGAAAATATATACAAATAACAAAAGTTCGGACTTGGGAGACTAGACAAGATTTTTCCCGCCGTTATAGCCTGACGTCTATCTGACATAGTCAAAGTATCTTCTATCTCTCTCCGACATCTCTCTTTCTCGCCTAATCATCATTACTACCATAGACGAGAGATGTCGGAGACCACAGACTAAAACAACAATTATTACCATTCTCGATAAGGCTGAAAACTATATAAACCATAAACAATATTAAAGGGTTGCCATACACCATCCCTTACATTGAGGTTTTAAACTGATATTCTCCTCGCATCAATTAAAAATGCCTCAGTCGCCTTATTAGAAAAAAGTAACTTTTAACAACCATAACTTAACTTTATCGTAAACAATAGATTAAAGTTCCCCAATTAGAACTTCCGTTATTAAAATTACAATAAACCCGCGATCCTTCAAGTTAAATTGACAAGATGTCAAATTAACTTGACAAGTTGTTCCATTAATTCTGAGGTCGACACGTGTTGTTGAACCACTTTCCTTGTTCTATACGGACCAGCCGATATTGTGCGATACTAAATTTTGAAGTAGTTCTGAATTCTGACTCACGACTAATTCTTCTGTTGCGAAATGATGGGAGCGCGAGCAAGACTAAACAGATCTTATAAGAGCAAGTTTCAAGGTGAAAAAAAATTAAAAGGTAGCATCGCCAGCCATAATTTAGCTGCCAGACGTTGATTCATAAAATTCAAATCGAAAGAGAGAGAATGGTTGAACACTATAAAAGGAAAAGAAGGTAGACGAGGAACGGGATAAACAAGAATGAGAGTAATAAAAGAGTCATATTGGCACATGCCACATCTTAGAATGAATGAATGAATGAATGAATGAACACTTTATTGTAGACCAATAATATTTTTTTATTATAAACATCACATAAATAAAACACGTTCGAAATTAGTACAATGGGCGGCCTTATCGCTGAAAGCGATTTCATCCAGGCAACCTTTGTATGAAAAATAAACTAAAGAAGCATACAAAAATGATGGTAGAATACAAACTGATTTCTTAACGATGTTTTCTTTTCCGGATTTAGGTCGTAAAATTGTACATAAATAACGCTGGACTTTTTTTTCCACACAGCATCATCTAGCCCCAAAGTAAGCTGAGCATGGGTACTAGAATGACTGATAAACTACTTATATACTTTTTCTTTGTAAATACATACATATTATACATAGAAACACCCAGACCTGAGACAAATATCTGTAGGTCATACAAACATTTGTCCCGCGGCGGGGATCGAACCCGCAACCTCCTGTATCGCAGGCGGACCTTCGCCCACTGCGCCACAGAGGTCGTCAAACATGCAATCTTGTCGTCTGTATACCCGTCGTGTACTTGTAGTTAGGATATTATTCGCGTACAAATTTTAATATTTACGACCGCGTAGATTAAACTGGCTGAGCTACGAGTAGATGTTATTAAGATAAACGTTACAGCTCAAAAGAAAATTTTAATGGTGTTTGTTGTTTTCTTGTTAGTCCTGAATGGTGTTATTTATGTAGTTGAACAAGCTATGTACAAAGAAAATACGTTTTTCTTGGTAAATGGAGGATAAGGTATCATCATTATCATCATCCAAAGCTAGACTTCACCCACTGCTGTGTATAGGCCTCCCTAAGCTTGTGCCATCCACCACGATAAAATAATAAATAAATAATAAATGATTCTGGACTTTTTCACACAGCATCATCTAGCCCCAAAGTAAGCAGAGCCTGTGTTATGGGTACTAGATGACTGATATACTACTTATATACTTTTTGTTTATAAATACATACATATTATACATAGAAACACCCAGACCCGAGACAAATATTTGTAGATCATACTAACATTGGTCCCGCGGCGGGTATCGAACCCGCAACCTTTTCGCAGGCGGGCCTTCGCCCACTGCGCTACAGAGGTCGTCGACGATCCTGCGCTAATCTAAGACTCATTGATAGGGTTTCATAAAGATTAAGTTCATTGAATGTTTTAACATAAACTTCTGGAGTGAGTCTTACTTCCACACAGAAACTTCTACGAATTGTAGATACACAATAGTATATTGTTTGTTAAGTAAGTTTCGATTTCTGCAAAAAAAATAAATTTGATCTAAAAATGTTAAGTTTCGAAAATTTTTGGATTTAAAAACTGGGGGTTATTCGCGTTTTTTTGTCCGTTTGATGAATATTCGGATGCTTCTTACTACGAGCTGCATTGTATTCAGTCGATAAGATCAACGTAAAAACACGTTCCTAATCTAGGACCAAATATTCCAAACTGAAAAATTGGCCCTTGAAGTCAGAATTCGTACTAAGAAACATCCGAATATTCATCAAACGAACGTAAATAAGAACGCGAATACGGCCCTTGGTTCTTACTCTTTATCGAGCCCATGTCAGATGCTAGTAAGAACCGCTTTTTTGGAGAAATATTAGGAATAAATTTAAAAAAAAGGGAGGACGGTCGAGAGAACTTACATAGGTATGTAAAATAACCTTTTCGTTCGCAGTCGGGCAAAATCTACGAATTTGCAACTCAATTCTACCAGGCGCGCATAAGTTTGTAGGAAGTCAATTCAACTTACAATGAACATTCAGCCTCCACTTGTCTTCTATCGCAGATTCCTGTATGTGTTTGTTCTCAGCTCGACACGTCAAATATTTGCCGTCGTCTTCCACGCTTGGCACTAGAGTTAGCACGCTGAGAGTCTCGTTGTTCTCCGAGAACTGAAACAACAGTTTTAATATTGAGACTGAACATTTTAAACATTACAACACAAAAGAGCTCCATTGTCTTCGGAAGTTTTAGAGTAAATTACTTTTACAACAAAAATCTTATTTTTACCCGACTGTTTATTTAAATAGAATTACGTACAGAGAGGTTAAAAATATACATCACAAATGTTTTAATAAAATAATAAGGCAGAGAAAACAAATAATGTAACAGGAGATTCAGTTTCTTGGACCCTTGATCTTTTGTCAAGAAAATGCTGAATTTCTTGTTTGCAACAAAAGCTTTGAAAAGATGAATGCAGTTTTGAATTGAGTGGAAACTTTCAAAGAAAAAGTTCTCGACAAATTGAACAGTTGTATTGTTAGTTCAGTGAACAATGTTGTAGTCGGAATAAGTATAATGTCCAATTAAATTATAGGAAAATAACAGTAAGTATCTTTGAATGAATGAATGAATGAACACTTTTAAATGAATGAATGAATGAATGAATAAACACTTTATTGTACACCAATTATTAACAAAACACCACATAAATATAACACGTTCGAAATTAGTACAATGGGCGGCCTTATCGCTGAAAGCGATTTCTTCTTTGATGCATTAGATATTCTCATAGACTCTTTAGTTATTAAAAGGTGTGTTTAATTTTCCTTTGCACATTATTATGATGTTAATTATTAAAAAAATATACTAATAGCAAAAAAAACCGGACAAATGCGAGTCGGACTCGCCCACCAGGGACTAAGAAGGTACGTAGGTACCTATAACAGTGCAAACTGTTAGGTACTACCTACTTACATACACCAAAGTTACACATGAGAAGGGATTAAATTTGTTATTTTTCGTCATAAATCGAAAACTATACATCATAAAATATATTAAAAATCTATTTAAGTTTGTGCTAATAAAGCTCTTTCATACGCCACCCCATGGTTAACTCACTTCAAAATTTCGACCCCTATTCCTTGCATTAGGCCCTGTTTTTTAATGATATAACTAAAATATACGGTTTTCAGATTTTTTTCTCTATACTTGTAGTCTAAGACAAAACTACTTGCCAAATATCATAGTTCTAGGTTAACGGGAAGTACCCTATCAATTTTGATTTCCATGACTGTCGAAATACACGTTTTTTGCGACGTAAACGGCCGTACCTTTTTTTACGTTAACTTAGAAGTTTGATTTTTTTCACAGCTTAAAAAGATCATAGACCTGAGTATACGGTTTAAATTTCAACTTGATACCTCCACGCGTTCCCGAGATATAGGGTCTTGACAGACAGACAGACGGACAACAAGGTGATGAATGAATGATCCTATAAGGGTTCTGTTTTTTCCTTTTGAGGTACGGAACCCTAAAAATAACATCCCCGCTGAAAACAACTCTCTCTACCCGACTATTCATCCCACTCCCAAATGGTGGTGGGGTCAGCCTTCCTACCACTCTTATTCCACTTCGCCATATCTATGACGTCATCATGGGTAACGTTGCATGCCTTCATATCTCGTTCCAACACAGCTGAAAACAACAGCTAAAAAAATGTACGTAACGTAAAGAGTACACTTCATCGATATAATAACAATATTATTTTTAAAAGATCTCGTCTCCACAAAATACAGGAACATTTTGCAACAATAGAAACTCGATCCCAATGACCGTTACCGCGGGAAGGCACTCAAAAAACAAATGAAAAGAATCTATTAATTAAAGGACAATGATACAATGGATGGCATGAATGGGCTGAAGTTTTTACAGAGTAGGTAATGACAGAGGTAGCACACATATTGCACGCCTTGGCAAAGGACATCATCCACGTTTCATACATTTTTGGGACAAATACCAAAATTGGCCGGCGCCAACAAAAAAAAGTGCTGTATTCTGATAGAACACGTCGATCGTCGGCCTTAGCATTTGTAAATATGGTACTTACCAAAGCTGTAACACCAGTACCTATGAGTGTTGCTATAAGCTATTTTTCAACTACTTCAAATGATTTTGTAAGTCAAAAAATGCTAACTGTATAAAAATCCAGATTTTTCAACTTACGAAATCTTTTGAAGTAGTAAACTTAGAGACTTAGTGCCATATTGAAAAATACTCGGATTGACATTCCCAATAGTGGCGAGGCCTTTATTTTCATTGGCCGGCACTTTTAACTTTTGGGCCCAGCCTTGTATGGAGCGTGAATGGCCTCCTTTGGTCTTCAAATAGACAGAGATATCGCGTATCGCTGAGCATACACTAGAAAGACGTTTAAAAAAGAAAACAAACTGCTGCTTATTATAAAAACTTTAAACCTTAGTTGAACCCTATGTTGACACATGTCACGTGTATTAAAAATACGAGTATTAAAGATCGTTTTTCTAGGGACAGTTTTTTAGTTAGTCTTAGTCTAAACTCGGTTCATTTTGTATAAGAGCATACGTTCAATCGAGTTCCAATCACACAACCAGACAAAAGATACAAAACACGAGATCCACAAAAAGATTGCTCACATTTTTCGCCATTCTCTTCAACTGCCTGTTGTTCTTCCACCAAGTGACGTACGCCTCGGGCCGGGAGCCGGTAGTCTTGCATTCCACTTCGTAACGCTTGTCTGCAGACACTTGTCGCTCCTTCGTTAGGATGTTCACTGTTATTGGTTTTACTGAAAGAGTGTTGATGTTTTTATTTCTTGTAAACAATGGTTCTTTAGTTACATTAGTTCTTCTTAATGTGGGGTGGTGTGGGAGATTTTTAAGTGTCTTTCAAAGCTCTTTTTGGGCACGTGACACATGGCGTTCACAAAGCCTGTTTCCTCACGAGGTTTTCCATCACCACTTAAAAGTGTTGGTAAGTACTCGTTTTCGGACAAAACACTCCACTAGTTCTTACCCTTTCCAACACAACATGTAAAAGCTACTTACATGAGCTTCTCAATGATGTGCTCAATGATTGTGACGGCACATTACTTAATGATGGTGTCAAAAAAGGGTTTACAATAAATGAAAATGTTGTTACTTTTATGTCACAAGGTACTCCATACTCACAGTTGATATCCAGTATCAGCACTTTAGTCTCTGGTGGAGCCAGGTTGGTGTTGGAAGCTTGGCACACCAGCCTCGCGTTCAGATGCTGACGCCCTACGTTCGGGAATGTCAGCGTGTTGATAGTTACCCCATTCGTCCTCTGCTCAAACGAGTCATCTATGACAACGTTTTCGAGGAACCACGTGACCCGCGGCCTTGGTCTTCCTGTGAAAGAAAAATATTTATCAATTAAAAAAGCCGCTAAAAAAATCTACCAAAGAAGTATTATAGGAAACTAATTTTACAGAAAAAAAAAATTACAATTATCAGTTTATTTTATTTACATACATAGGTACAGTATGCACAACCGATCTTTATCTCTCTGAAGTTAGGTGCACTAAACGATTGCGCAGGTTTGGTAGAGTAAGCGAGAGAACTAAGCGAGTGAGCGAGGCAGCTATACAAGTCATCAAAAATGGGTTAGTTAACTAAATTAAACGCAGATGAGCCCTTGGTAGGCATAAAAGTTGACTACCCTGCTCTCGATATAGGCTAAAACGACTAGGTAAGCATTAAGTTTCAGAAGCGTTATAAGGTTATTTACTTTAGTAAGATTCTCCAGAAATACTCGTATCCAGTGGCGTAGCTACCGAATGGCTAGGCGGTGCAGTGCACCGGGGCCCCCGAGTTCAAGGGGCCCTCGGACTCTGAGTCCCGAGAGTTCGGAAGGTTTTGTTCTTAGGAAACTATAGGTATGATTATTTTGAAAATAAAAACAACTGCATTATTAGATTTTTGAAATAGTTACCCAGAAAATATGACGAATTAGAACATTTTGCCAAACCCTGCATATTTTGACTTGATAAAACCTAAACCGTTCAGCTAGGGCCCCGGTTTATTTTGCACCGGGCCCTTGGCTACCTAGCTACGCCACTGCTCGTATCTTCCATTGTATTGTATAAACCTGAATATTTTTCTAAAAGAAAACAGAAAATATAATTATTCGGGCAAACAAAGAACCTCTCGTAAACCCAGTGTATGCCTAATAGGGTGTCTCTTTGACCACAGTCATAACATAATTACGGAAAAAAATCCCGACTCGACCCACGCGTGCCCATTTAGATCCATTCTTTGTCGCAATGGTCAATTTAGGATTCACAGAACGAACTCAATGTTTTATTGCTTTACACTTTGGCATTATTGACTATAATTGAACAGCTTTGTGTTTCAGCTTAATTTTATGGGCTTTTTTTGGTACATTATGATTGATTATGTGGCATGTGTGGGTAGAACAATTTAGTAATTTTTTCTGTTGGATTCGAACGCAAGGAGTGGAAGATAAAGAAAGCCTTTGCCCAGCAATGTAACATAATATTAATAGGTTAAATTCAAAATAAATTAAAGTTTTTTTTTTTTTTTTTTTAGACAGGTTTAAGTGAAAGTCCAATTTCAACAATGATTTAACAGACACTAGAATAACAATCGTCGCTAAATCTTTTATCGCATCAAATGTTTCAATGCCAGTTGGCTTTGCGACTGAATACAAGACAAATGAGAGACTTACGATAAGGTATCGAGTTATCTATCCTGGCTCCGAACATAATGTATTTGAGGGCTGGTGTATACAGAGCGATACACAAATTGAACATAACTTTATTTAACAGATAATTCAAAACCGAAAATTCTGAATTCGAATTTGTTCAAATTGTAGCAATAATTCAACAAAAAACGAATATTCCAAATTCAAATTTCATCTTTAGAGATATATTTTGTAACAGGATTTTATCGCGTATTACCTTTATTATTTCCCGACGTTTCGGCTGTATTGCAACAACCGTGGTCGCGGGCGAACTGGAGGTAGGTCAGCGGAGCCGACGAAAAGTGGCGGTAGTTATATAGAACTACCCTCCACTAATCTTCAGAAATAAGATCGGCCGCACGTCCACCACGGCACACTACACTAACAGTATCTTCACACCGAAAAGTCACATTACGACGCGCCTTGCACCTACTAATCACGGGATTCCACGCAGTTGGGAGCTTGAAACCATCCTCACGATTGAAATTTGGGTACTTCTTGATTTCAATTGCCTCACGAATCATTCGCTTGTAATATTGTCTTTCGTTGGCAAGAATCTTCGGATCATGAAGCTCAATCCAGTGATTAGGCCCTGAATCCACTACGTGCTCAGCTATCGCCGATTTATTAACCTGGCGGTTCTTAACTGCTGCTATGTGTTCCTTTATGCGTTCAGCTATTGTACGCTTCGTTTGCCCAATATAGGAACGGCCACAACTACAGTCTATCTTATACACGCCAGGTACTTGAAAAGGTATGACGTCTTTCGGTGATCTTAACAGCTTTGCTACTTTAGTAAAAGGTGTAAAAATGGTCTTGATAGAAAATTTCTTTAAAACATTGCCAATTTTGTCCGTCACTCCTTTTACATAAGGCAAGTATGTGGGCTGTCTGCTAACATCCGGTAATTCCCTTCTACTCGTACAATTCCGACGTCGCCTCTTCAAACCTTTGTAGCCATTTCGTTTGAGAATCTCCTGAACATGCGCCAGTTCTCCCTCTAAATGTTCAGGGTCACAAAGATCATATGCTCTGCTAGTTAAAGAGGACACTACAGAATGTAGTTGACGAGGATGGTGGTGTGATGCAGCATTTAAATAGGTATAAAGGTAATACGCGATAAAATCCTGTTACAAAATATATCTCTAAAGATGAATTGTGATCGCGAAAGTTTAAGAAAGACTATTCAAATTTCATATTGTGAAATCTATTACATTTTTTTTTTTTTTTTCGGAGGGCCTAATACTAATGGCCTATGAGGCTGTTTTAGTGTTACCGGACTATGGCGGGCACTGAAGGTGCCGAGACGCCTAGAGAGAAGTTACGACAACATGCGCAAGGGCACCTCTAATAGGTACGAACCTCGGCTTGGGCTGTTGCCGGAGAGAATTTACCTACCTATCTGTCATCACTAGATGACGGATAGGTTTACTTCACCATTGGCGAGAGTGATAGCGTCATCTGGATCGCCAAGAACGTTTCTTGGCCGTCTGGGGGTGAACAATCTATTACATTACGCACAACTAATCTTTATCTCTCTGAAGTAGCTGCGCAGAACCCATTTTGATGACAAAGACAGCGTTGTATAGCCCGCTCACTCGCTGAGTTTGTTGCATAGTCCTATCTCGCCTACTCGTGCAAACCTGCGCAATCGTTTAGTGCACCTAACTTCAGAGAGATAAATATCGGTTGTGCGTACTGTATTAAAGTATCGTTTTGTTTTTTCTACGTGATAAACAAGCTTATTTTAATGGAGGAGATTTGACACCAGCCTGTTTGTCATGATGATCACTCTTCTAGACGATTTCTTTCTTTTGACGATTTCAGTTTTATTGCGACTGACGAGAAAATATGTTTTTGTTCAAATTTATTTTTTTACAGAAAACCATGCACATTGCTGACCCCTAAAAATGTAACTAAAGGCGACTGACCTGTCTTGACCTAGCATCACCCGGCATCAACCCCTCGACATATCGAAAAATAACAGAATTTATGTGTCCATATTGGCATCGAAAAAACCGAAGTTCTATGACAAAACGCTTCTTATCAGAACGATTTGTCAATAAGATTAATGGTTACAAACAATACTTCGTATGGAAAACTACAAATTACAATATGACAAATGATTTCCTTTTTTTTATTGTTGATTTGGTAAGGGTTCATTCGTAGCTTTTCAATTATAAGTAAGTTTGAATTTACTCGTAGTTTTTTTTTTTATTTTGAACTAAAGTTACTTAATATCATAATCAATCATTCGTAAGCATTTAAAAACTTTTAATCTCACTGTTTCTATGTGTTTTTTTCTGGTTTTTGTAAAGCACTTAGCAGAAACTCTTTGACGAGATGACATCAAAGCCTTCGAGGCAGATTGGTAAACGTGGTGATGGATAGAGACTGTTTAAGGGTTTGAGGGAGACAAAAAAAAGCAGAAGCTCTTCTTCTCTTACCTCCTTCAACTTCACAGATGAGAAGAACATCAGAGCCCTCATTGTATGGCTCGACGAGCTTAGTTCTATCTCTTCGCTGACCGTCGTATATCGTCGGACGGTTCGGTGGTACTGAAACAAGGGTGTGAAAGTATTTCTGAGTTCTTTTCCGAACATTGTTTAAACTAGTCAGTACAATAATTGAGCGTTATTCATAGAAAAAATAATATTATAGTGTAAGATTGCTAATATTATTATTGAGACACCGACAAGAGCATGGCTCTCGTACTACTCGTATTTACTGATTGAAGTGTGGCACAACTGAAGAACGCAGATTTCCGATATCGAAACTCACGGCTTTCCGACCGCTTCAAATAAATCCTCTCCCAGGGGAGAGGATTGATGAGTCAGGATTCATTCTCAAAAATCATCAATTTATTCCATCTGTGTTTTTAAGCCCTTCAGTTGTAAGATATTGTAATTAATATAAACTTACTTATAACAGTAAAATTAACTTTCAAGTTCCTCGTAGGAGAATTCTTGAAGTCCACCCTGCAGCGGTAGACCCCAGCATCAGCAGCTATGACGCTGTCCAGCATAAGAACCGCTGGGGTGGCGGAACCGCGGAAGAAAGCGCGGTTTCCGAAGACGCTTGGTGATGACCAGAGCTTGGGCTGGTTCACTGATCTCCCTCGGATGTCGTAGCTGGTGGATACACATTTACTTCGCAGAATCACACAAGGATCATATTATAAGCTCACAAAGCTTGTAGCTAGTGGCCTGCTTTTAATAATTGAAGCTTGATTGCAGCTTACCTGTATAAAGGTTGGTCACCATCAGACTCTTTAAACCATAGCACCATAACAACATCGTCTTCCTGATGCAAAGGCTGGATGTCGCAAGGCAAGGACGCTTTCTTGCCCAGTACGCCTTGCACGTCTGATGTTGGCACTGTAAAGAAGAGAAATAAACTTAGGCGTGGTACATCTATACCTAGGTGATTTATGCAGCGTCAGCAAGCAACTTATACCTACTCAACGGGATGCTGGTAGTGCCTGGGACATTGTTTGAGTTGGAATAGGCTAAAGGAATAGGTCTCCACGCCCTCTTTAATTAGAGTGCGCAGTGGACGGAGGGAGCGAAGAGCTTTGGTGGTGAGTAGCGGACGCTAGGTGCGGGGTCACCTTCGTCCGCCTTGCACTACTCACCACGATGCGAGAGGGGGACTGGATGGAAAGGCTGTGCCGGTTTCCCAGATCCACTCTATTTCAGGCGACGCCGGAATGGCGCCGGGTCGTTTAGTGGGTATACCGGGAGTCCCCGGGAGTCCCACATACCCCTCTCGCCCCCCGGCGGAGGGGATGCGTAACGCATTTTTCCCAGCGAGAAAAAAAAGGCTATTGGAATAGGTTATCATCTTCCTGCTGTTGTCTCACATTATGTGATGTCAGCACTACATGTATTATTCCTACAGGGTCCTCTATTAACCGTCATCTTAGAAGACTTTGTGACTTGAGTCTTTTCAGAATAGAATAAAGTTTCATTAGAAGTGGCAGGGCATTGCCTCGACCATACAAAGGTTGTGGGTTCAGATCTCAGCTTACGACCACTGTTGGTTGACATTTTCTAGTTGGCGCAAACGAGGGCTTCTTTCTTTTCAACCAATATAACGATCATCATCATCATTAAGATAATCATCATCAACATCATTCCCTTGCTCTTATCTCACGCTAAGTGGGGTCGGCACAGCATGTATTCTTCCATTCACTCCTAATTAGTCGTCAACCGTTCATACATTCATTCATACATTCACTTCCATATGACGATGAATAAGACCAAGTTAATAAATATTTTCAGAATCAGAAATCATACACGGATCATTTCCGATCTGCAAATATTCCCGAAATCTGCAATGCCAATCGTATAATTGCGTACATTTATTCAGCCGCATAAAATCACAAATTGCTATGGAAATCAAATAATATGTCACGATATGAGGAATTTCTCGTTATTTCCACATAACTGAATCGGTCACGGAGTCGGGGTAAGTTTCCTGAGGCACGCATAAGCTTATGTAATGTTTGAATAAGATTTTTTTATTTCCTTCACAGGAAATGGAAATCAATGAGGAAACATTTTCTTCCGTGGTTACCGTGTAAATACTGGCTTTTGATTCGAAGATCGTGGGTTCAAACCCCGGTCTTGCATAAATAGATTTTTCATTTCGTAAATGTTAAAGAAGTAAAATATCGTGAGTAAGCCACTTAGTATTCTGATAAGCGATTTCAAAAAGCGCAAAAAGGACATTGTGTGCAATGTGCCAGTAAACTCGACAAGTGAAGGAAAACATTGTAAAGAACAATCTTGTCAAGTGAACAAAAGGTACCTTCTTGAGAAGCACTTAAAATTCTTTCACCACACTGGTTCTAAAGAAGCATGAAGAAGCAGTGACATGACGACAAGAAGATTTATAATTTACTAGTGGACCCGGGCGCGACTTCGTCCGCACATTGTTTCGTCATACAAACTTTAGAGATAGAACTACCTTATTCCAATCCAACCCATGAAAACACTGAATTCATTTTTGGATTTACTGTCTTTGCTGTTTTGCTGTTTATTAAAAAACTTATTTAGGCGTCACAACCCCACAAATAGTCTTATATTTTAAGGTATAAAAAATGTTCAAAGCATAGTAGAACGAAATGATATCGCCATTTTAAAAGTCAAAAGTTATTGGTTGTCATGGCAACCTTAGAGTGCTCTTTGTGTCAAATAGAGTAGGTACTGCTAAAGTTTTTATGCAATATTTTTTTGTTTTCAGGAACGTTTTTCGGGATAAAAAGTAGCCCATATGCTATTCTGGAGTTATACCTTTCACCTTACCCATTGTAAAATGTTTCGTCGTTTGAGCCTGATCCTTACACAAACATACAAACATCCGAACATCTAAACAAACTCACAAACTTTCAGCTTTATAATATGAGTGGGATGGGATGAGATTTAGGACTCTACACAGGCTCTTAAGATACTAATTAAAACAATAGCAATTTTCATTACCCTCTGGTTTTCGTGTAAGGTTGGTAAGAATTCGAAAGGTGAGTGTTGTTTGACCTAGATTGTTTACGATCGGGCCACACGTCGTGGTTTTTGTTCCAGAATTTGGGGTATAGATATATAGTCGTTATCAAATGTGAGGTCACACTGTGACGTTTACTTTGTCAATTTTGCTAGCAGATGTTCAACCCGTATCAACTCAATGCAGGGCAAAAACAACAAAACCAAGTAAGATTTGAGCTCCCATGGTGAATAAATGAGTATGATGAGTATATTCAATCATCTATATAATAGGCTTTCTATTGGATAGATGATTGAATGTAAGTGACTTCTATCTTTCGTGGTGTAAAAAGTAAAGTAAAGTAAATATTTATTGCCTGGTACATGGTGGTATTTTGTTTTCTAAAACTCAACCCGGAAACAATGTACTCGTATTCTGCTAGTATGGCGTGCAATTTTTAAATTGATACAAGGAAAAAATTAAGTAAATTCAAACAGTCATTGAGTATTTAAAATTAAAGTTAAAAAAATAAATAAGTAAATTAAAATTGCATGCAAGAATTAAAATCTAAATCAATTACAATCACATAACAAAACAAAAAAATAGATGTTAAATTCTAAATTCTGAATCTGAATGCTATTTTCTAAAATATCTGTCTACTTCATCCCGTTTTTTGTAACCTGGGCCTGCTTGGTACCATAATATTGGTCTCTAAAAGTGTAGGTAAATTATCTCCATAAAACTCCTATTATCAATAAAAATTGGCAATTGGTCCCAGGCTATTGCCTATTTAGTAGAATATACTACAGTTTGGTTAACAGACAATCTTACAAGGATCGCCTTTGAATTTTCACCTTACCCAACTTAATCCCCCATTCCAAGCCATAAGAGATCGTAAAAGATATTTTGATGGTAATAACACGATTCCAGTAATGCTGGAGCTATGTCACTTGTGTGGCATCTTGGCTAAGAAAACAGGATTCTTAGTGACGTGTTCTTAACTCTGAGTCAACTTAAGAGTTTTGGTACGAAGTTCCTTTTCGGACGATATTGGATGGGTGATAGACGAAAAGTGTTCGATTTTTGCGTCACGACACTTACATAGGTCAAAACGTCACAGTTTGAAGAGAGCAGTCGCAAAACAGTCCATAGATTGTTACATTTTTAATACGGAAGAGCGTTGCTAGGATTTTATAATTTATTTGACAAATGTCAAAGGTGAAACTTCGGTACAACTGAGTGTTCCACGACACTCACGTACTTTTTTTTCTAATCGAGTCTTGTGAGATTAGGTAAAATGTCATTGTAAATTTTTTTCTAGCCTTGAGAGATTACAATGATTTTTTTACCAAAAATTTTGAAGTACCGGAAGTATTAGTCATTGGTAGTCAGCGAACTACTTTGACTGATTTCTAGTTACTAAAAAACTTTTTAAGAACGTTCAATAAATCTGAGCTCTACGTAGCTAGTTTTAAAGCTCAACTGATTTTTTTATTTCTGGAGTGAAACTTTTTCAAGAAGCGACTGTTTCCTAATCTGTACTGATATCGCTACAAACGAGAAAATCACATAGGGTTAGGTGTGTTCCACGCTGGTCACGTACCCATTTTGTGATCGTTAGTGATTTTTATATTCGTACATTCTATTATTGAATGTTCTGGAAATTCTTTGGGATTTATCAGGATTTATGTAACGCATGAGTACGATAACACACTGAGCTGCTTATTATAAAAACGTAAAACCTTGGTTGAACCCCAAGTTGACACATGTCAAAACAAAACTGTTACCACAAAAAAGCGTTCTATGTACGAGTATTTAAAGATCGTTTTTCTAGGGACAGTTTTTTAGTTAGACTTGGTCTAAGCTTGGCTCATTTTCTTGTAATAAGCCCTGTGAGTTTTATGTCACTATTGTACATTATTGATTTGACACACCCTAATGTTACAGGTGTAAAACACCTTTTTTTTATAAAAACCCCACGTTTCTCATCGTAATAATTATTTGTTTTCTGAGACAATAATTATTTTAGTTAAAGTAATACCTATATTTTAAAAGGGAATCAGTTAAATATGTATGTATAGATTACGTATGTATGATAAAAATTTTTAATATCATCTTGTTATTACAGCCATGCCAAAATCTGAAAGGAACGAAAATAGAAGGCTTTCCTAAGCAGTTTGCATAATTTCGGCATGTAATAAGAAAGGGATAACAGGCTATATGAGAATGGTATTAAAAAGATGATGGGAATAACAAAATGCCATGATACAGTATTTCATAGACACTTCCGTGAAATGTGGTTTTGAATAGCTTGTAAAACATGATGTTACTTTATTATAACCGAAAATGATGAAACGTTAATAGACAAAAAATTATGTATCTTTTGAATGATCTCTATTTTGTTGTACGGAAAAATATAATATAATTTTATCTTGCTATATACATATTTTTTTTTTGCGCACTGCAAAAATTTGGAATCATCTTCCAGCTGTATTTCCGCTGAGCTACGACCCTGTTGTTTTTAAGAAGAGAGTTAATAAGCACTTTCTGGGTAAGCTCGTTCCATCGTAGACCTCACTCTTGCCTGTGTAAGTTTCGAGGTCAAGAGACGACCCATTCATCATAAAAAAAAGTCCGTCAGTCACGGTGTCAAAAAATTTTTGCCTCATTAAAAATTTATTTTTAAGTGTAAATGTAGGTATTTAATTTTTTTACCCTATCCCTAAGTTTCATTGGTCTACCATAGTTGGCACCTGGTTTCCATGCTGCTAAAAATAATGAAAACCAAAATTCACTTTTTTGAATGACAATTTCACCAACAAATTACGCATAAACCAGAATAGCCCCGTGTGCCCCGGCCCCCGAGTCACGTCGAAGGAAATGAGTGGTGAACGAAAATTGGCCACGAACTATACTCTCATATTCGGGGCTCCGAATACGATTTATCGCGTCTTATCGCCTGTTTAATGGAGCTTTCGATGTGGAATTTCACACGCGATATTTCGGAAATAAGTGACTTTATGACGTGTTTTAATCTGGACATGTTTCCTGTACTATAAGTTGGACGTGACTTTCAACCTGGAGGGTTCGAATCCCGGCCGTGCATCAATGGATTTTGCGCTATAACACGAGCTCATAACGGTGAAGGAAAACATCGTGAGGAAACCCGCAGCTTAGTCAGCTCCACACGTATCGACGTCGTCTTTCCTGTGGGCGGCTGATTAACCCGAGAGGATGGTTTAGGTGCTGGTCAAGCCTATTCCATCTCAAACAATGTCCCAGGCACTACGGTGTCCCGTTAAATGTAGTCATGGATTGCCTCCTGACGCTGTTTAAATCATCTAATATAGAGAAAGGCCTACGTTTTTAAGTTGGACATGGACATGTTATTTATATTCGTAAGTCGGATTCGTAAGCAAGGTTTTTACTTAGATAGATAGATAGATAGATACTTGTTTCTTTATTTCTTTAAATTCTTCTTGAACAGCTGCCTAGTAGTAAACTTTGTGATAAAGCGATTGAAGCGATTTATTCGCTGCTCATTACGCATCACTGGAACAAAACCAACAATTTTATTCAATATGTTTGCCCTGTAGAGGCAGCACTGGCAAAAATTGTGAGATTTTTGTCATAATTACCCAGTGACATGAAAGCAAACAGCGTTTCAGCGAGAAAACGCCCTGCCCATGAGGTAAGTGAAGTAGAGGAAGAGTATTCTTCTCTTGTAAAATGAAAATTTATTCCTCATTTCAAAACCGTTTTGAGGCGAGATGCATTTTCTACGTAAATAACATTATCGACAGAAACAGTATTATGGAACGCTAAGGGGCAATTGCCGGATATAATGGAAAGCTTTCATTATATAACTTTTCGATTCAATCAGTTTTGATTTTAAAGGGTATTGGCACAGTATAAAGTCAAACAGTATTAACAATTAGCGACTATTACTAAGCGTGTTCCTAAATGTATGCAGCTCCACAAATTGTTTTGTAAATTGTCTTTTTTTTTCCAACCTATTTTTCCCACAGCTCAAGATCTCCCCTATAACTCTCTAACTATCTCTCCTTCAAGATCCCGCCACTAGCAAACATTTTACCCAATCATCATTGCGTAATCTCGACCCAAACTCAACTTCCACTTAAAGTCCAAGTGCATAAAAAAATGCTCTACTCATTCTTGCGTTAGGATATTTTCTTAGAAAAGAACTGTCTTCATGGTTGGTCGTGACGTACCTTGAGATGACCGTTAAGTGGAGGATGAGTCGAGATCTAGAAAACGACTAAAGATATAGATGTAAATTCAAGTGTATTTACTCCAGCAAGTGTCTAAACTGGTATCTAATTTACTGTGGCTTTGAAGAGTCTTTGTAAGCAAGATATTAATAGAGTGGAATTAAATTCCACTGGGCTCTGTTGACTTAGGAGAAAAGATACCGATTACTGATTATACAAAGTGAAATTGAGTAAAACAACCAATTTTCGATACCAAAATATTAGCTCAATGTGAGAATTACCGTTTTCGACATAAATTCATTGTCAAAAACTAAACCTCTTTTTAACCGACTTTTCATTCATAAATAGCACTTTATTGTTTTTACTTATGTTATGTTTTTATTACGTATGTTCCATAGCGTCTGAATTACTCAATCGTTTCTCATGCATGTTAATTTTAGTAGAACATAGTTGAAACCAAAATATTATTTACATCTGTATAACTTACATTATGTTCAAGCAAATAAACTATATATATCTTTATCTTTATTATTTTGTCAAGGTCAACGTCAAAATTAGTTTATTCATTGAAATCACTTTAGATTTGTTTTTTTTTATAAATTTTTAATACATTTTTATCTTAATTATGTTAAAACGAGTTGGAGCATAATTCAGTCCCAAGATTTTTTGTAATCCAAATAATCTGATATTTTATAATAGGCTTTTTTACAGAGATGACGTTTAATTGTGTCAAAGTAATGTTTTTTTAAGGAACTATATAGGCTTTAAATTTTTTTATATTTATTAAGCCTATGCGGTCAAATGTTTGAACACAAGAGTTTGTAGTCAAAGAGCCGTGCCACATGTGAAGCTAGGTCTGGCCGGGGCTTGCCTGTGTTGTCTCACTGCTGGGCAAAGTCCTTTCCGTTACTTTCCACACTTCGCCATCTTCTGCTTTTTTCTTCCAAACCTATTAAAAATAATTTATTTCACTATTATTCTTTATTACTATTTATCTGGAGCAAGTTTTCAAATCGTATTGAAATCCAAGTTATTTATTGTTCTTTTATTATAGCTAAATCATTGTGCTTCTGTCCCGGAAAGGTTCACCCGTTAAGTATAATATCATGTAGGTGTCATTATGTTTCGCCTACATTCGTAGATTTATCGTGGGAATTCGGTTTTGTGATCGATTCGTGGCTCAGCTACCTACCGTGTCTTTATTTAGATTGTTTAGTTCCTTTATGATCACAATGCCTACGCCGCGAAACGACTTTGAAGGATTAATAACTCACATTGAAAACACCTACAAAGCAAAATGCCTCAAATCAAAACGACTTATTATTACTGTACCTCTAATGCAAACGGACTTTTGTTATAAGATTATTGTATCCTTTCATAAAAAATTGAATTTTTTTAAAGTGTTAAACCACACAGAGGTATTTTTATTGAGAAATTCACTGAGTGAAACGTGGTAGATGATTTCGATTGAGACGTCAAGGGTTCCGTGGCCGAACGGTATTGCACTTTTTAGGAGGATTGCCTGATCGTTGCGGGTTCGAATCCCATCGGAATCGAAAATTTTGATAAGACTTCTCATTTCTCAATCTTCATAAAAGATTGAATGAATGAATGAATGAATGAATGAATGAATGAATGAATGAATGAATGAATGAAAATTCTTTATTGCACACCATTAATAAAATTAACACAGACAAAAACAAAAGAAAAACCAAATAAAAATGTACAATGGGCGGCCTTATCGCTAAGAAGCGATCTCTTCCAGGCAACCTTTGGATGGAAAGGAACATCAGTGAAAAGAAGATTGGTCGGGTGCATATGATGACAGATTATTGAATTTTTGACAGACTAACATAAACATGCTAGCTATTAAAAATAAATACAGATAGAATACGTATACCTACTCAATAAAAATAAATATACCTTCCTACATAAATAAATAATTTTAATATACATACATACATACAATACAATATATAGGTAATAAAACAATATTTAGATCAAGAATTGGATGATTCAACTTTACTCTCATTGAGAAGATGTGATTTCAATCTCATCTTAAACATAGCAGGAGAGGAGGATTTTTTGATAGATAGGGGTAGAGCATTCCAGAGTTGTACAGCTTGAACGGAAAAGGAGTCTGCATAGAAACTTGTTCTATGAGTAGGAGTTTTGAGAAGGAGGTTGTCTGAGGAGCGAAGATTACGAGGATTCTGATCATGAAGATATTCAAAACGCTCCTTCAGATAACAGGGAGTTAAGGGATTGCGGAGGATATTGAATAAAAGGGAAAGAATATGGAAGTTACGACGAAGTCGGATCGGTAGCCATTTCAATTTAGCTCGATATTCCGAAACATGATCATATTTACGCAGCCCGAAAATGAACCTGATACAGACATTCTGAAGACGCTCAAGTTTATTGAGCAGTTCCTCTGTGAGGTCAAGATAAGAGGAATCAGCGTAGTCAAGAATAGGGAGAAGTAGGGATTGTGCCAGCGTAATTTTAGTAGCTGTTGGAAGAAAATTACGTAATCTTCGGAGCGAGCTAAAAGAAGCAAACAGCCTTTGGCTTACCGATTGAAGTTGCGGTTTCCACGTCATGCAACTGTCCATTATCACACCTAGGTTTTTAACGGTTTTAGAGATAGGAACAGTTACATCATTAAACCTGATATGAGGTAGTGAGTGCCAATCAATATTACAGACTGTACGGGAACTTCCCAACACGATAGCTTGAGTTTTAGAGGGATTAACCCTCAGCCCGTATGCTTTGCTCCAGTCACTAATTCTGTGTAAATTATCATTGATGCAAGTAATTGCTTCCGGTAGGTCATTCACAGTAGCTTGCGTGTAAATTTGCAAATCGTCTGCATAGAGGTGATAAGAAGATGTAAGAAAATAAGAGATAGAGTTAATGAAAAGTGCAAATAAAAGAGGAGATAAAACGCCACCCTGTGGAACACCGGCTGAGGTGACGCTCCAGGACGAGTAAGTCTCGTCAACACGTACCCTCTGCCGGCGTCCGAGCAAATAACTGCGAAACCAGTCAACCACCGATGGAGATATGTTAAGCGAGCGTAGTATCCCTAGAAGTATGTCAAAGTCCACTGTATTAAATGCATTGCTGAAGTCCAACAACGTTAGGATAGTTACCTGACCATTTTCCATGCCCGAGCGAATGTCATCAGTGATCTTAATAAGTGCTGTAACAGTGCTATGACCGGGACGGAATCCTGATTGAAAATTATTGAGAAGGCTGTTTTTGGATAGGTAAAAACTTAGCTGCATATGAACGAGACGTTCAAGAACCTTAGAAAGGAAAGGGAGAATGGAAATGGGACGGAAATCAGTAAGGGAGCTAGGTTTGGATTTTTTAGGAAGAGGAATAATATAGGCTTCCTTCCATGCAGAGGGTACAGAACTAGATATAAGAGAAAAATTTAAAATATGAGAAAGAATTGGAAGGATTTCATCAATAATCGGAACAATCATGTTCCTACCGATGTTATCACTTCCCATAGCATTAGATGAAATGGACAGAATGCTCTTCTTAACATCACATGCGGTGAATTGACTAAAAACAAAAGAGGGAAATGTTGGAGTAGACACTAAAGAAAGATTAAACAAAGTGTTAGTTTTATCATCCAAGTTAATATTGGATGAAGAAGAAAAGTGAGAATTTAAAGCATCAAGGTCAAAGTCATTGGAAATGGATTCATTAAAGGGCTTGCCAACTCCAAGCGATCTCAAAAATTTCCAGACTTTAGATGAGTCTTTATTAGAAACAGAGGCGTGAATATGGCGGCGTTGTGCATCTCTACACACCCTATTGCAGCGATTGCGAGCACGATAGTATCTATCTTTGTTGGCGTCACTAGCGTTTAATTTGTATTTCAACTTGGTTGACACTTTTATCCGCATTAACTGCCTAATTTCCTCAGTAAGCCAGGGAGCTGGTTGGTGTTTTATTTTCGTGGCTCTGATAGGAGCATGCTTATCATACAGTTGCGTAAGGGTAGACGTAAATAAACTAATTTTGTCATCAATTGATGACGCATCAGTTACTGGAGACCAATCGATTTCTTGAGCTTCAGATCTAAGCATCTCCACATCCATGCCACTAAAATTACGCTGCAGAAGAATTTTAGGCTTAGGCTTAGGAGTGCGAATTTTATAGGATAAGAAAATAAGGTCATGATAAGAAAAAGCATCAGCAGGACATTGGCCATGACTGGCAACATGTTGAAGCGAGGAGACTAAAACTAAGTCTAGAAGCGACGGGTTACAATTTGGAAAGTGATGAGTAGCACCAAGGGGGAGAATATGCAAGTTACTGGAGTTAGCAATGGACTCGAAATTTTTAGAACGATGATCACGTTTTGTTGTCTATTTTATTGTTTACTTTTGTTGTCTAAAGTCCCTCTTCGACTTCAGGAATAATCTTAAAAGCCTCATCATCATCATCATCATCATCATCCACAGCCTGACTTCACCCACTGCTGTGTATAGGCCTCCCTAAGCTTGTGCCATTCACCACGATCCTGCGCTAATCTGACCCATTGACGGCCGCGACGTGTACAATATCACTTTTTAAACTATCATGACTATCAAAATGCGCCGAAATATCGGGAAACTTTAAATAAATTGAATCATGGTAAATATCCCGTTAATAGTGTTAATAAAGCCTAAAAAAAAATCCTAAAAGCCAAAAGATCTGATAAAATGTATACCGTACCGTTATAGCATAGATGTGGTATTTCAGTTGAATTCGTAATTTTGCTCCTTCAATAGAGAACTGGATTGATTTTTATGTTTTCTTCTATAAAATGCAGCCACCCTGCATTTTATAGAAGAAAACATAAAAATCAAACATCCAATCTTAAAATTTTCAGCTTTTTAATATTAGTATGGATACATTCATCAACAAAAATTTTTTTATATTGATAACAAGTTCATCTCTTTCATAAAATTTACTAGAACTGTTCTTATGAACAACTTGATTATTTTTTTAACTTGGAATATTTTGTAGACGTTGTCCATGTTGATATGCGAGCGAAGCCACGGGTAGAAGCTAGTAAAAATTTGTTTTATTTTCCTAATTAGCATTAAATTAGCCAGGCACTCGCTCGATATATTGAGGCTTCTACACAAACCCACAAACATTTTATCATCTAAATAATATTATTAGAATGATAATATAAATTCCAGCTAAATGTAACAGTCATTCTGGTATATTACAATAGACATAATAATGGTTGTTCATTTATCTGTAAATGTTGGTACTGTAAATTTTGATTAAATTTAAGCTCAGCCTGAGAAATATTTGAAGTACAATAAAATTGATTTAACGCCGGGTTCCATGATGACTAGCCAAAATCTGTGAGAACTTACTTACTAATAATAATAATGATTGGTCTAGTAATGTTTTTCTCGGCTGTATGCAACAGCTTTGAATCTGTCAACGAGCTTTAGAATTTTTATAACAAAAAAAAACAAATCTTGTGGCTGATCGAATTATGAATTTACAATATATAACAGTCAGCATCATCAATTGGTAAAAAGTGCGACTTAGACAATTCAGTTGTTATTTATCTCAGAATCTGTGAAAGCTACAACCTTCATATTTAGGGAAATTATTTTTCGAACTTTTATCTTGAATCTTTAAAAATAAAAACACGATTGGTGAAGGTTTTCTAATAATATATTTTTTGAAAAATACATGATTTGCACACGTTTTGCTATTTATCTCAGGAACAGCACACTTTTTTTGGTGGGTTTTTGTTATGTCAAAAAACATACAAGTATTTTTTTAGTTGTGTCTTTTTTATTTTTCGATTGGTTGTTTAATTAACTTGTTATTAGATAAAAAGTGTTTTGGCGCTGTAAATGACGTTGCGTATCTATAGCTCTGTACTTCTCTCACTCCGAACAAATCACACTCGCTGTCCCGCTTACAAAATGGCGGCTCCTGCACACTCTTAATAAGGCAGTTTAAACTGCATAGAGGTCACCAGTTTCGTGACGTTGACCGCACATTTTCTTAAGGTAAGTAAACAAGATTCTGTGAATTGGGGAGTCAAAATTTTCACGTAATTTTGAAAAATACGAAAAGACCCAAGCTTTAAAAACTTAAATAACATTGATTTCGACCGAAAACCACAAACAAAAATGTCTGAGAAGTTTTGGTAAGTTTCAATCTGTGAAGTAAATAATTAATTTTAGCTTTGCCTTTTCTTGATATCCACTCACAAGTTTTGTTAATCAGAAGTTTGTAGTGCTTTCGAAGTGTTTTGATTACTTTGTTTAATAAGTTATAACTATTACCTATAGAATTATGAAATTGAAATAAAATATAAATTGAAATAACAGACTTATTTGGAGAAATATAATAATAATAATGCTGGACATTTTCACACAGCATCATCTAGCTCCAAACTAACGAAGCTTGTACTATGGGAACTAGATAACTGATATACTACTTATATACTTTTTGTTTGTAAACACATACATATTATACATAGAAACACCCAGACCCGAGACAAATATCTGTAGGACATACAAAAATTTATCCCGCGGCGGGGATCGAACCCGCAACCTTCTGCGTCGCAGGCGGACCTTCGCCCACTGCGCCACAGAGGTCGTAATTTTTTTTTTTTAAATAACTATAAAATCTATAGTTAGAAATCTAAGTTCTTACCATTATTATTTTGACCGGCGCTAATGCTGCACTGAGGGCATTATTTGACTTAAACAATGACATTTGTCATAAAAATGCGTACATTTTTGATACAGAAGAGACCAAGCAGTGTGTGCTAGCGGCTGAATAGATAAAACACATTGATCTAAAGTATGAAACCTTAAAAATTAAAAGACAAACTTAAAGTTAAGTTGCAGAGTCAGCAGAATCCTTTTAAATGAGATGTAAGCCTACAAAGAGCCTTACAGGCATGTTAAGTCTTATTTGGAGCTCGAAATATCCTTAAAGAAATCTCCAGTTTATGCATTGTGAGCGAAGAAATTAGAAGATGGAACTGCCTTTTACCTAAGTTTTTTTTTATGATTAATGGGTCGGCTCTTGACCTCAATCTTACACAGGCAAGAGTGAGGTCTACGATGGAGCGAGCTTACCCAGAAGGTGCCTATTAAATCTCTTCTTAAAAAAGTAAGTACGCATTATTGCCTAAAAACTCCGTCGTGGATGTCGGCCACTAAATCATACAAACTTACTTAGGCTCTCATTCTACAAATAATTGTACTTATACCTTCTTAGGTAGGGCTTGTGCCCTAGCTTGAACCTAGGCATGAACATTGGACAAGGCAAATAAGTGACGACCTCGATGGCTTGCAAAGGATGCTCTAAGCTGAAACACAAGAGGAGCGAGGTCAACTCTTGTGGTGGGAGAAGAGGCTAAATAAGGGGTGGTATTTTATTAAGTAAGGGAAATAAAGGCTGCGTCTGCCGCATGTCTGACGATTTATGGGCAAGATGCATATCTAAATCGTCTCGCCATCATCGACATGCGGCAGACGCAGCCTTTATTTCCCTTACTTAATAAAATACCACCCCTTATTTAGCCTCTTCTCCCACCACAAGAGTTGACTTCGCTCCTCTTGTGTTTCAGCTTAGAGCATCCTTTGCAAGCCATCGAGGTCGTAGCTATAGAGCTAAAGACAGAAATAACGGGCTAAAAATAAAAAAATAAAATAAAATAAGGAAAATAAAGCCATAAATAACAATGATTTAGTCATAATCCCTGTTTTTATTGTGTTGTGTTTTGCTCACATTAAGACCATTCTATCTTCTCTTGATTCTGGCGACAATAATGAGAGGCTTTGCAAGCCAGATTCTGGTTCCTTTATTACATTGCGTTATATTCAAGGGCGGTTGCAGCGGCTTAGCGTATTTCTCTGTTAAGCCATCGTATTGCCTTTACCTTTGTCCTCGAGTATAAAAAATAAAATCACGATGCGACTGAATACCAAAATAGTAGACATTTTTCTCAGCAATACATACATTCAAGATACTTTCAAGATGTCTAAGCGAGGTCAGAAGCATGTAAAGTCAAAATACCTAATTTGACCTACATTATAATTTACAGAAGGTTGCGAAATCAAATCATCATCTTCCTGCCCTTTTCCCACATTGTGTGGGGTCGGCACACATGTGTTCTTCTTCCATTCTCCTCTATCAGCCGTCATCTCAACACTCACTCCTTTCTTACTCATGTCATCCTTTACACAATCCATCCATCTTTTCTTTGGCCTACCTCTACTTTTAAATCCATCAACATTCATACCAAGCACTCTCCTAGTGACATGACCTTCTTCCCTTCTCCTGTTGCGAAATCAAATCGAATCCTGGATATGCATTAATGTGTTTTTATCACTAGCAAAAGCTCTAATAATAGTTGAAATGACGTATGCCTAAAATATTGATCCATCCTATCCAATATTCAATTTGATTACGAAGGTATATTTCCTAATTGCAATATTTCATTACATTTTATAATGAGCTCGTTTAATCATCCACAGACACCTGGAAATACGTCTTACGCCATTATCGTACAGAGTAACAAAAGAGTACAGTGCAGAACGTTAAGATTTAAAACCTTTTGATAAAGGTAGACAATGATCAAGTCACTCTAGAACCTTTGAAGATATTCAAAATGAAGAAGTCAGAGGCCCGTCCAAATACATAATATTTTGATCATGCCTACATTTTACAAGTCGGCCGTCCGTCAAGACTGGGTGGACGCTGTGCAGAAACCGATAGCGTTCAATGTTGGAGGCCATGACACACTATGGGGTCGAAGTGCCAGGATAGTATGTAATAGCAGACTCTTTTTCGTACTTGAACATCTGTTATTGTTGCTCTGTGCACAATTTGGAGGTCACATTAACCGATAAATCAATCACTGCACCCACGCCGTGCGGTATTGTCGTAATTTTGGTTGAGTTCGCTCGTAGGCTTTTGGTAAAATGCTTACGTTCAAATATTATACAAAAAGCTAGTAATTTTACTTTGATAGGGCTAATAAATAAAAAAATTTTAGGAAATTGTATTTTTTCGGAGCCTGAATTGTTGAGAAAGATGAGGGTTACCTAAATACGAGTAGTTATCAAGCGTGCGCAATATTTTTGGAAGAACTCCTGAGTCCTACCTCTTTACATTTAGTAGGTACCCTTCAAAGTGTAATAGTTTTGGGAGAGACATGATCAGAGATGTGACACAATAGGTTGATTAAAAAAGTTGACTACTTTGTGAGCGTAATGCGATGATCTAACCTTTGGGAGTGACTCAATGATTCGTCATTGCCTAGTATATCAAGGATACAAATTAGGACCGTTTTCCCCCCGAAGGGTAGAAAACGGATATTTAGGTTTCAGCCGTAGCTTGAACCACACATTTGAGATTACCCTCCCAATATTCGTCGTTATCTACTATCTCTTTCTATCTTAGGGTAATTTACTGGTATCACTTACTATACCTCTCCTTGTCTTACGTAAGTATTTAAGCAGCGCGCGGCGGTCCTTGCTTCAGTACCTTGGAGCCGGCAAGGCCCTTAAGGTGTGGTTCAAGCTACGGCTGAAACCTAAATATCCGTTTTCTACCCTTCGGGGGGAAAACGGTCCTATTTAGGTGTTCGAGCCTATGCTTGAACCACATTTGAGACGTGTTTACTATCTGCCGGCGCTGCATAAGAAAAGCGTACTGTGATATTGCTAGAGGATTATAATTATAGGAGAGATAGGTAAAAGCCAGAATAAATTAAACAAAATTTAACATAAGTACCATGATTAGGTATATTAAACGAAAAGTAATTATTCATAATTATGATTAAATGCTATCTAAATCATTAAATCACTTAAACCAACCACTTAAATGGATGAAAAGCTAGTGGTAAGTGCATTATTAATTGATCTGGGGGCATCTTTAAGCTCCGTGAAGTAGTGCTTGAAAAAAGTATTTTTCGATCTCCAATTTCCTCTTTGTAGGATCTCATCAATATTATGTCCGCTATTTATCCAATTATCTGATGCTACGGCAGCTCTAAAACTGCCAGCTGGCGCTGAAATTCCTGCATCTTTAAACAAAGTTCTAATCCAACCTCCGATGACAGTACGAGAGGCGTTTTTCGTTATGCCTCTTGTTGTAATAAATAGGTTCTTAAGGTTCCGTGCTTTACGTCTATCCTCTGAGATGGCTATTAGTCTCCGGACCCAAAACACCATATCGAGCCGTCTGTTAGCAGTTTCTGCTGTTTTCTTTAACAGCCAGCCTGACTGGCGGTATGAATGAGAATCGGTTTTAGATCCGAATCTGGGCCAGAAGATCATTTCTTCTCCTTTGTCCTCAAAAGCTCCATCTTCGATGCTGAGTAGGGTGAGGTCATGAACTCTCCTACCTGTTGCTAGAAGTAAGAGAATGCATGTGTGTCTAGACACTGCAAAAATGCTATCTTCGTTAAGAGTATAGGACTTCAGGTACAAAAGCAGTTCTTCGATCTTCCATGATAGACACTTTTTTGGAGGGGGTTTTTCTGTGAAGGCCCCTTTTATGACTCGTTTTACAGTTGGATGAGAACTGAGTTCTTCTGCTCGAAGTGGATTGCTAAAATTTGATACTACTGATTTATGCAGGGCTATCGTCCTGGGAGCTAGTTTCGCTTCTGTATACAAGTGGCATAGGTATTTAGCCAGATCTTGTGGCTCGGGGTTATCTACTGGAATAGATTTTGATGAAGCCCATTTGCGCCACCGCATCCAAATCGGTTTATAAGTCTTCAGGGTGGATGGTCTCCAGGAGGATTCTAGCAATCTTATTTCGAGATTAGACCAGTCTTTTACTTGCTTGGCCCAGCCTGAACCCTCCAGGCCGCCAATTTTAGATTCTCCACTCCCGGAGGTGGAAGGTTTGTGCGTAGGTCTATTAAATTCTTGTGCAAGTCTGGGATTAAAAACGGAGGTTCGATCGCTCGTTTTTGCAGATCTGGTCTCCAAAATGCTCTGTCCCACAGGGGGGCGATCATGATGTACTGTCCCTCTGAAATCTCCAAGTGCCGCAACACGCGGGGAATTAACGCAGGAGGGGGAAAGATCCATCCCAGTCTGTAGTGCCAGCTCTTGCTGAATGCGTCCGTGAACTGGCTCTGAGTATCGCCTACGTCTTCGCTGACGTAGTCTGGTAATATCGCGGACCTCCGTGAAGCGAACAGGTCTATCTGTGGCGTGCCGAATTTCCTGAACAACATGGTTACAATAGACATTTTGAGATGCCATTCTGGTAGAGTCTTCTCTCGAGATAGGCTGTCCGCTAGGCCGTTGTAGATTCCCGGGATATGTCGGGCAACCAGGTGGCACTGCATTTTCTCGCAATGTAATAGGATTTTTGCTGATGCTCGCAACAATGTCATTGATTTTGTCCCACCTTGCTTGTTTATGTACGCCACCGTTGTGCGGTTGTCTGACTGTAGTACTATAGATTTCCCAAACACTTCGCGTCCCAAGCATTGAAGGACTTCGAAAACAGCGTACAGTTCTTTCATGTTGCTGTGCCAGTTCTTCTGAACAGGCGTCCATTTGTTCCATAGAAGGCGACTGTTCGCTATGGCTCCCCAACCCTCGTCGGCTGCGTCGGTGGTGATGAAAATCGTTGGATTGGCAAAATGAATAGGTGTGTCCCTGTGGGCATTCCTCAACCACCAGTCTAGATCTGCCTTTGCTGAGGCTGAAATTGGAATTTTCCGGTGAGGGTGTCTCCGAGGTAAGTGCTTCGAGGCGCGTTGTAGCATACGGCAATGAAGTCTCCCTAGCGGCACCGCTAGTGATGCAAAATTTAGTTTGCCCAGAATGACTTTCGCATCCATCCAACTCCATCTCATTTTGTTTAGCAGCTCTGAAATGCAATTCTTTAGATGGAGTACTTTGGTTTCTGACAGGCATTTGAGGTTCTCCTTCGTGTCCCATATTAGTCCCAAATACTCTATTTTGGTCGCAGCTATTGTTGATGTTTTTGTGTGATTTATTTGCCATCCCAACTCCGTCATGAACTCTATCGCAAATTTTGCTTGTCTCTCTAAGACAATGGGGTTTTCGTGAATGATCAGAAAATCGTCCAGGTAGACGATCACTCGTAGGTGCTCTTGCCTCAGTTGTTGGGCGACCCAATTCGTCACTTTTGCGAATGCGGACGGTGCGCTTGCCAAGCCGAATGGGAGGCAAGTCATTTCGTAGGTTGTTCCCTGATAAGCGAAGCAGAGGAATCGACGATGGTTTTGCGCTATTGGAATGTGAAAATATGCCTGTGAGATGTCTATTTTCATCATATAGTCTCCCTTGCGGATGTGTGCTGGGATTTGTTGCTGATTCACGAGACGAAAATCTGGGGTGAAGACATAATCGTTCAACCTTTTTAAGTTGAATATAGGACGATTTTCTCCATTTGTTTTCTTCCTCAGAAATAGAGACGAAAGGAAGCCTGTCTGATAAGCCGTTGGCTGGATAGCTTTGGACTCTAGGAGTTTTTCCACTTCTGTTGTCATTTCTGGGGAATTCTTTGTTTGAAATCTCAGAGTGGTGGACTTTGTTAACTTTGTGAGAGGAGGAAATTTTCTGAATGGAATCCGATAGCCACTTATTATTTTTAAAACGCTTGCGGGAGCCTTTCTCCATTTCTTTGTGTGTCTGGCTAGGCGTCCCGCTTCGAAGGAGTCATTTTCGGCCCTCCCCCCACTTTTTCCCCCTTGAGTTGGAATTGGGGTTAAATGGTTTCTTTGTGCGGTCAGCGTATGGTTCGTTTTCTCTTGCCTGTGCAGAGTTGGTATTGTAGTAAGGTCGTTTTGTATTCTTCGAGTCGCGATTTCGGTACTGCGAATTTTGTTGAAAATTACTTTTGCCTCGTGATAGATGGCTTTGATTTGGCTGCGGTCTCGATGTTCTTGCCGGAGTAAATTGTCTCTTTTTCGCAGGAAAAAACTTATGTATGCCGCCTTGTTCCTTAACTGCTTCTGAGAAAGCTTTCTCCTCGAAAAGGTGGGTCTCTGAAGGAGGAATATCGTGCAAGATATTTCTAAGAGCCTTGTTGTGAGGTTTGTAGATCTCTCTGCGCTGCTGCAAGACTTCGGCCCTTCGACCACATACGTACTGTATCAATGCATCTGAAGTTTTCCGAAAGTTTGAATCGGCAGCAACGAAGTCGTTCCCCACCTTCTTTTTAATTTCTTTTGGCAAGCTGTCCAAGAGACTCTGAAAGGTTAGCCTTTGTTGTAAAAGACCATTTGTTATGGCTCCCAACATGAGATCGGATCGTTCAAGGATGGTCGATGATTTCCACTCAGGGGCAATACCTGCTAGGAGGTTATTCGGTTTCAGGGCGCTGAAAGCAGGGGTGGCCTGAAATTGCTTCTGCGTTTCGGCATATCTAACGTTACGCCACTCAGCATCCCGAAATTTTTGACATTTTAGACCATGTTCTAGTGCTGTTGGGTCGGCTTTACTGACTTTAGGTTCTTGAGCGACTGTTGTTGGGGTGAAATCGAACATATGTTCAGTGTTAGAGTCTTCTGATTCTTGCAGCTCTACTAACTCTCTTTGTGCGTTCGCAATTAGAGCTCGTAATTCTGCCTCCTTTGATTTCCTTGGAGAGTAAGTTTCTTCAGACGAGCTACTGTCTGGTTGAGACTCGAACGAGCTGTTCAAGATTTGTTCGGCTTCATTAGGTGCTTCACCTGTGTCAATAGGTGCAGATCTTTGTTGCAGTAATCTTTTCTGCATTTTTAGCATTGTGCTAAAAAAGCTCGTCTGTTGGGATAAAACAGAGGCGAGAAGGTGCTCTCCGGACCCTTCAGTTATAGGTCGGGGAGATTCATGACTTAGAGTTGGGGTCACAGCGACGCGTTTAGGAGGATGAACTTCAGCCTCGACCTCTATTGATCTCTTCCTTCCCTCCGGGTTATTACTGAGTTCCAATGCAGCCTCGGATCGCTTCAACAGCTTGGGTTTGAGGGTAGCCACAGTATCCATAAATCGGTTGTATGATGGCCCGTGCAGCTTCTCCATTAAGCTGTGTGGCGAGTATAATAGCGCTCTGCCTAGCGGCCATTTTAGAATAGTAGCTCTTATTGTCCTGTATCCTCGTTCCGACAGCGTTTTTGCCGAAGGGTCGAAAGCAAGCGCCACATCTACTGTAGGTATTGCAAATCTGAGTTTCACGTCTACTGCAGGAGGCACTTGATTACTTCCGAATAGTTCGTGAAAGGTGTAGTTGTACACTTGCCAGTCTCGCCAATCATCGGGATAATTATTGTCTAAAGAAGTGACAATGGCTTTGAATGGTAATTTTTCTTCCGGGTAAACGGATGCGAGATCTCCCAGGGTGACTAGGGCAGGCATCTCTGAAAATGAACAAACCAATGGTTGTAACAGGTAAGGGGTGATATGCCGCCTTAAATTCTAAGTACGTCTCATTTGTTTGGTTGAGAGGACTGAAGCAGTCAACCGCCTCGGTTAGACGTGCGTCGTCTCGGCGAGAGGACACGACTGACGTCGTCTCAGCGAGAAGACACGCCGTCTCAGTGAGAAGACGTGTCGCCTCGATGATGTCGTTCTAGCGAGAGGGCACGCCGTCCCCTTGACGATGTCGTCTCGGCTGAAAGATGCGTCGGTCGTCTCAAAGTCGGGAAGACTCGTTTCGACTTGTCGTCGCTGGGCCTGAGGCGCCGAGCGGAAAGTTCGTCACTGGGCTCGAGAGCGCCGAGTGGTATTGCTGATTGAAGATGAAGGTGTAGCTTCAAAACTTACCTTCACTGGTTGTAATTACTTCGAAATCAGCGTTTTTCACTCTCATTATACTTAGGTGTTCACTGGACGAATATTGAAAGCGTACTGAAGCAAGGACCGCCGCGCGCTGCTTAAATACTTACGTAAGACAAGGAGAGGTATAGTAAGTGATACCAGTAAATTACCCTAAGATAGAAAGAGATAGTAGATAACGACGAATATTGGGAGGGTAATCTCAAATGTGTGGTTCAAGCATAGGCTCGAACACCTAAATATTATATCCGTGAAACTTGCAAAAAAATAATTGATCAGCTTTGTGTTTACACAAAACTTTACAAATCGGTAATAAAAAATTAAGAGGATAGCAAGTAAACAATAAAAAGCTAAGGAGACGTACAATCATCAATTTTATCGAAAAAATCTCGTATCACCGTGGAAGACGTGACAAAAGCTATAGTCTCCTTGTATCAGCGAGTGAAGCCAGCATAAGGTCTCATTGTCGAAGGATTAGCCCACGGTGACCGGAACGTGGTATAATACCCCAGCGCTCATTCCAAGGCAATCGAACGCTCTACTGATCAATTATACGCTTGTTACCCATTTCACTGCGTATTAGGTAGGGATGTGCTGATTGAGATATCGATAGACTGAGATGTAGTTTTCATAATTCAAATATTTCATTAATCAGAACAGTCAGAAGAACAGAGCTTAAGTACGACGAAACTACAAAAATTTCAGTACAGGATAGGTTACCTTAAGATTTGCATCATCATCTGCAGCCAAGAATATCCCACACGGTATAGGCCTCCCTCTGTTTACTCCATTCATTCAGTTTCTGTGCTTCCCGCATCTAAAATGTTTGATATTATCTACCCATCGCAATAAGACGACCTCAACTTCTATGTCCGGGTCTAGGCCACCACTCGGTCAAAGTTCGATTCGATCCGATATCGGTATCGGACTCCGATATTATATCGGAGACATGTAAAATGTATCAAATATGTACCTATCTTTCACATTATCCGATCCGATATCGGAGCTATCAATTTCATAAATTTTACTTGCCCCGCCATCGTATCGGCGTCCGATACCGATATCGGATCGGATAATGTGAAACCGTTCTTACTCGAAGATCTTATTAAAAAAATCATGATCTCGACTGCATCCCAAGGAAATAATTATAGACATTAAAATTATCACAAGTTTTTATGTTTTTTAAATCATTTGAAGATGTATGCGTTCATTTAGGTAAGTACGTTGAATAAGTCTCTCAAAAGATGTTTGGCTGTAAATTTTCGTAAGTCCCTGAGAATGTTACATCTCGCTAAGACGCTTCGATTTTCTCTTAGATTTGGCGTGATGTCGATAACATACGAAAAAAAAACGAAACAGGGACACGTCGTTTCCCCAAGGAAAACATGTTCGCTCTCATCTTCAGGTACAAACATACATTATTTTGAATCAGATATTTATATGAATTGAAACACTCTTGTGATGTCAATGTTTATCAATTCAAGCGTTGCTTCGGATATTTATTTGCGAATCCTAAAAAAATATATTGCAAATCGACATCCTTTACTTTTTGATATTTTTTTACGCAATATGAAATTGTTACTAAAAAATTCAACTCATTCTGTAGTGTTTAAGTAACTAAAAAATGCCTAAATATCCCATACCTCATTTTCAATTTGTTAAACACAATAATTTTATTCTCAAAATAATTTTATTTGTACGAGAGGCGATGTATGTTTTTACAAATTTTTACGACGACAGAGAAATCACAATGTTGCCAACTTAATCACTTAAAATTACTACTATGTGTTGCCAACCTGTTTACTTAAATTACTTCTAATATTTTATGTCTATAACACAATTATTTCTTACAAGCACTACGGTGCATACCACGTGATTACTATTTTAGTAGCAGAACTCCTGGAAAAATATTTCAAAAAAAAAAAAAACGTAAACAGGTTCACGACTGTATCCCCTAGATGCGGTAGACATTCTCTCAGATATTTTTATGTTACTTATTCCAGATCCTTTGAAGATGTCTAAGGGGGGTAGTCAGAGGCATGTCCAAACACATAATAATTGATACATGCCCACATTTTTCAGAAGTTAGTATTCCATACGTGACAGGTTGCAAGACATCGCCGCCTATAAGAACACTAACTGGTTTCCTCACGATGTTTTTAGAAATCTTCTAGGGCTCGTAAAGATTTGTCTTGTCGCGAGAACTTTGTCTTCCATCTCATCGAAGCCTCCGCCACTCGACTGAGATCTTAATAATGCATTATAGATTGACGGTTCGAAGCTATCTTGGCGTAAGATCTATAAGACAATACGTCAATGGGTATTGTTCTGTTGATGTATTATCTGCGTATCACAGTAGGCTGCTAAATCCATTATCGACAATGAGATCGATACATTTATGGGTACTTAGATATATTGGTACAGGAATGTTACATCATTTTGTCCTTTTCTCTAGCGTTTCTCGTATAATTGAAAGCCTTTGAATAATTTTAAAGATAGTTATGAACTGAAGGAGCTGAGAGTATTATACTAGTCTTATTATTTATTGGGACTTCTTTCGCCATCTTTGAAGGAGCTAGTGGCTCTGCTATTTTATTTAGTTTTCTCGTGTTTTACTAGGTTTTATTATGTAATTTCGGTGGCATTTTACTAATGAAGCTTTGGATACGTAACAGGAGATTTGGAAAATGGAATGGGGGAGTATTCAAGAAGATTTCTCATTTGACGAAAGATTTCCATTGGAGTTTTGAAAGGACAAGCCGCCATGTTTTTTCAATTGACTCAAATTGACGTGACATATAATAATTATTTGAAGAAAGATTTGAAGTGAAGTCAAAGTGAAAAGAAGAAGACCTCACTCTTGCCTGTGTATGTTTCGAGGTCAAGAGCCGACCCATTCATCATTATAAAAAAATACTAGGTTCAAAAACAAGAGTTATTATTTCATGACCAAAAAGCCTACTATACTATAAATGAATATCTATTGGACAAGAATATTGACGCTATTTAATCTTATTTTATTTGGACATGGAAATACTTAACTTGAAGTGAACCTTAACTTAACTTGAACCTTATTATTGTACTGTTTAATTTTATTTTAATGAAATATAATATAAAATGTACATATTGCATGCGCAAGACGTTGATTATGGCTGACCGTTACTGTACTACTAACACCTGTTACATTTTTTTACCCATAATACGCAATAAAACAATTTGATTTGATTTGATTTGATTTGACCATGTTGCGTTCAATATTGTAGGCACTATCTCATAAAAACATCGACAAAATGATTCACATCACTACCACAAAAATGTATCCACAATAACGGGCTACCGATTAAGCATCAATCTAATGAGATTGCCATACATTACCGCTTAGGAAGCACGGATTAGCTTGTATGCAATCATGTGGCCAGCAATGGATGACAAAATAACTGGAACGAATTAAATGTAATAATACAGTTTATAAGCTTGGAAGGATAATAAATGTTCGCGACTCATTACACAATTAAACTAGAACTAGTCCGTGGCTCCATTTGCCAATTTATTCTTAAACTATAGTGAGAACTAACTACTTATAGTGTGAAGAACTACATGGGAGAATTAAATTTAATTTAATTTTAAGGAAAAAAATTACTTAAAATCCTTTCACCACACTGGTTCGAAGGAACTGGTGACACGATAAGAAAAAGAAGAAGAAAATTGAAAATTCAATATTATTTTTAATCGGCCTACAATTAACTGACATTGACCTGGATCACTTGAGCTATCTATAGATATCCTTAGATAGCTTGACTAATCCTATTGTATTTTGTAAATCAAAATTTAATCGGCCTACAATTAACTGACATTGACTTGGATCAGTTGAGCTATCTATGGATTGTTAAAAACGATCCTTAGATAGCTTGACTAATCCTATTGTAAATATATGTAAATATTTAGCAGCTTAGTTTCTTTAAATAAAATAATCTTTAAATAATTAACTAATGGAGATTTTGGTGAGTCTATACATAAAAAACATACGTAAAATAATAGAGTAGCAGCTAGTGACATTCGTGGTGGCACATCCAAACAGATCTTGTCATTTTAAATCCTGTTATGAGCAACAGACAGCCCGACAGATAGTTCTGGTTTGATTATATATTAAACACTAGCTGCGCTCCCGCGGTGTTACCTGCGGTCCCTCGAGATTTTTTCTGTCTGTCTGTCTGTTTGTTACGCTTTCACGCCCAAACCGCTGAACAGATTAAGCTGAAAGGTATAGTTAAAGGTCCCAGGGAAGGACATCTACTTTTTATACCGAAAAAATGGAAAAATCCCGAGGGACCGCGAGTCACACCGCGGGAGCGCAGCTAGTTTATAATATTAGTATGGAAGTATGGATTTTCTAAGCAAAGCTAGTGTTTACTGATTGTTAACGCTTTCTTGTCGATACTGCAGACCAATAATGGAATGGGTTATTTAGTTTATTATGGTGTCCGAACCTTTTATATCATGTTTATGCAAATCTCAAATCAAGAGCCATGTTGGTCGAATTGGGTTGTGCCTCGACTTTCAATCTAAAGGTTATGGGCTCAAATCCTGGCACATCAATGGATTTTTCGTTTCGTAAAAATTTATATGCGCTCTTAACGGTGCAAGAAAATATCGTGAGGAAACTCGCAGCTTAGTCAACTCCACACATATTGACGTCTTTACTGTGGGCCAGGCTGATTAAGGTGAGAGGATGGTTTAGGTGCTGGGCAAGCCTATTCCATCTCAAACAATGTCCCAGGCAATACAGCGTCCCGTTAAGTGTAGGCATGGATTGCCTCCTGGCTCCTGGAGAACGTTAAAAATAGCAACAAAAAGTTTTTGGGCTCAGTCATGTGCTCAAATCCATTTAAAATAAGCTATTATAGAACACCATTCATACTTGAAAGTATATCAATGACATAGAAGTGAAACTCTAAACTTAAACAAAAACATGATATTAAAAAAACAACCTGAATGATCGATTGTTTCTTTTTGTCATCTATTCTTTGAGGTTAATACTTTACTTTTTAAATTATTAAAAGTAATTGAATACTTTATTACAAAATTTTATTCATTGGTCAATTTTATTCAGTGATTTACTTACACCATTAACCATTAACCTATCACTTTTATTTTCTCATTAATAAAAGGCTAGATAAAGTGCCGAATATGTCTTTAACCGAAGATCACCTTCAAAGGTTAATTAGGCTCGATACTATCGCGACATAACAGAAATTAATTGCACCCAAGAAATTTATATAAAGCAATTCTTCTTCTCGAGTGACAGGCATTAGTCCCTGCGATTGGAGTAAGGTATAAGCTGAAGCTATTAGGAGAACAAGCAACAAATTCGCTCAGTTGTTTTCATCATTTTTTCCATTCCATAATATAGACATTACCTATTAAGTGGTGGTCACTGGTGGTCTAGTGCTAATGGTCCCGCCTTCCGATCGTAAGGTCGTGGGTTCAATCCCAGTCGTGCAGCAATGAGTTTTTCTGTCGAAAAATGTATGTGCACTATGCCAGTACTCTCAAACGGTGAAGAAAAACATCGTGAGGTTTCCTCGTATGTCGTAGAGCCTACAAAGTTCGAAAACATGTGTCAAGTGCACGAAAAGAGCCTCTTTGAGGCGCACTTGTAATCTTTTCACCCACTCTTCACTGGTTCGAAAGAACTGGTGACACGACAAGAAACTAGCCAAAGTACCCGCGTGAGGTTCATTGAATTTAGCTAAGCAGTTTATAAATCATGAAAATATAAATCAGTAGGTATCTGGAAGTAGGTACGTAGGTACTGGTAATGTGTTTAATTTAATATTAATTATGATTTGTGCATTTCTTCCCTACATTAATATTAAAAGTAGGGATTGATTTACCTTTTTACCCCTACAATTTTTTTTATAAATATTTACGAAGCTAAGCTACTACTTGTTTACATAATACAAAGAAAAGTATTTATAGATTCTCTTCCTGATTTTTTTTTCGATAAATTAAATAAATAATAAATAAAATAAATAAATAATGCTGGACTTTTCACACAGCATCATCTACCCCCAAAGTAAGCTTGAGCTTGTGGTATGGGTACTAGATGACTGATAAACTACTTTTATATATTTTTTGTTTGTAAATACATACATATTATACATAGAAACACCCAGACCCGAGACAAATATTTGTAGATCATACAAACATTGGTCCCGCCGCGGGGATCGAACCCGCAACCTTTTGCGTCGCAGGCGGGCTTTCGCCCACTGCGCTACAGAGGTCGTCACATCATATTTACATAATACAAAGAAAAGTATTTATAGATTCTCTTCCTGATTTTTTTTTCGATAAATTAAATAATGCTGCAAGTATCTCTCTTGCGCCCGATCCAAGATATTGGATGCCAAAACCTTTTGTCAGCGTCTAACGATAAACCAGCAAGAGTAATGACCCCGCTAGATATGAAATTAGATCGGTCACATTACCTTAATGCACTGAATACTCTGTTAGAACTGAAACTCAATTACAAATTCTCATTTTTTCATCTTAAAAGTACATCAATGTTTAATTGACAAAAATATGCGAACATAATTAGTTGTGTCACGAGTTGCGTTTCTACACTCTAATAATTTCATTCTTGTAATTTTCACTCATATAATTCGTTATTAGAATTATGTTTGAAAAATGATAGAAAAGTGATAGAGATGGCACAATTTGTTTTATAAATTACTTTGACAAATTGGAAACATTTAGCCTAGACAAATGAGTGATCATGATTCTTATTGATCAGAGTTTAATTTATGAGAGATTTAGTAAATTGCCTTATAAGTATCTTACAACTATTTATTAAAATTATTTGTTCTGCCATCTTTAGATATTTGTAGACTTAAGGTGCGTTTACACGATGCAATTTTTCGTACGATTTGCTAAAGCCGCGTTGACACGATCAGGGTATACTCTGATAGAGTGTACTCGTACGACTGCTATTGACACCATCATAGTTGACTCTGATAATTTTCTTTGTACATCATGTCATGTTGTTTGCGAAATGAAAAGTCTTATCAAAACCGATTCGAACCCGCGACGATCAGACAATCCTTCTTAAGCCGGAGTGCCTTAACCGCTCGGCCACGGAACCACTAGTCGTCGCACTTGAAATTTTTGATGAATGAGATATCTAAGTATAGTATTTTTTTAATAATAGAGTTCTAATCTTTACTACAGTTATTTTGAAGTGCTCAATACTGAACTATGTATTTTTACCATCACAATTACATTCAAAATTTAACCAATTTTGAGATCGACATAGCATTAAGCATTTATAAATTCACTTACGAATGTTTATTTAAACTTCTGTTTTACTAATTTTGTATCCAAATTTCAAAACACACTTAAGCTGATGCGAATATCCGTCGGAACGTCGACAGCGTCACAACATACGTTACACATATAAACACAACGTATTTATGGAGTTTGTGGGTGGTCGATATGACATTCATTTATTTTATGTGGTAAACACACATCATAATACATCAACACTTCGTTTGCATAAAACAAAATACATACCTACATTCGCACCACATACAAACCCATATAACTACGTCCATATAACATTTAATAAAAAATAGTTTATTTCTACTTAAAAATCTCCTTAATAAAGAGTTGAACACTTTTCACTAATTATTTTTTTCTTTACTGTAGAGTTTTTCGCCATTACGGTCAAAAAAAACATTGATATGGGTGCCTATTATTAGTTTTTTACGCGTGCGGTATCGATTCCGTAAACGCAGAAGTGTATGGGAAAATAGTCAAAGTCAAGTCAAAAAGCATTTATTCAGTAGGACCGCTGGGATCACTTTGATACTTTGATAGCAGCGCTATCTTTTAGTACTCACTCATAACTAATGAAAATCCGTACAAATCCACGTTTACGGCGTCGATACCGAATGGTGAATAAAATTCATACTTAGCACCTAGTATTCGGTCCTTCGACCTTAATAATTGCATTTGATAAACAGTTATAATGAGATTACTAAGACTCCAATCATTCATAACCAATTTGTAGGCGGGATCCCATCCTAAACCGTTCCCAATTATGCTCATATCATTTCCAATTTGAACGAGAACAAATTAATCCGTTTACAGTCCGATGTCAATGCGTCGTAGATATTATAAAAAATGTGTACTAGCTGTGCACGGTGTTACCTGCGGTAGCTTTGGAAATATTACACTTTTCAAGGATAAAAAGCCTATGTATTATTCCAGATTATAATCTATCTCGGTGCCAAATGTCATCCAAATGCATTTAGTAACTTTTGCGCGACAGTGTTAACATAATGGACCTACAGCTTTTTAGAACAGAGACACCTTTTCATATTAGGCCTCTGTAGCGCAGTGGGCGAAGGCCCGCCTGCGACGCAAAAGGTTGCGGGTTCGATCCCCGCGGCGGGACCAATGTTTGTATGATCTACAAATATTTGTCTCGGGTCTGGGTGTTTCTATGTATAATATGTATGTATTTACAAACAAAAAGTATACTCGTATAAGTAGTATATCAGTCATCTAG
This sequence comes from Epirrhoe tristata, assembly GCA_951394285.1. Taxonomy (NCBI): domain Eukaryota; kingdom Metazoa; phylum Arthropoda; class Insecta; order Lepidoptera; family Geometridae; genus Epirrhoe; species Epirrhoe tristata. Next base: position 772,271 of record OX596153.1, read on the forward strand.
TACCCATAACACAAGCTCTGCTTACTTTGGGGCTAGATGATGCTGTGTGAAAAGTCCAGCATTATTTATTTATTTATTTTTTATATGCACACTTTTCTTGAGAGATTTCATTTAAAATCATGTCCACCGTGTCTTGGAGATAATTATAGTCACCCTGTTAGTTTTTTTAATCTGGCCTTATATTAGTCAGTTTGGTTACGGAACCCTAAAGATCGTAATACTATTCACGTAGACTCCCACTCATAACCTTTTGTGATGAACGAGCCGTCACGTGCATCGATCACGCTTGGAGAAGCACAAAATCTTTATTTAAACCTTTACCTAATTATAATGTCATTTTTCTACTTTCTAATCCGAACGTCATTGGGCTTCTTAAACTGTGTAGGTAGGTAGGTATTATGGAAGAAACAGTCAAAGTAGTTAGTAAGTTCGTCTTAGTGGCCACCTCTGGTGTCCGCCAAATTAACTCATGTCATGGGTCCAATTGTTTATAACCGGATTCCGAAGACGGTTACGCAGGCCACTAGCCTGAACGTGAACATGTTTAAATCCCGCCTAAAGCGCTGGCTGATCGAGCAGACGTTCTACTCGTTCGATGAGTTTGCCAGCCTAAATGTAAGCGAGTAGACGTTATTCTTGATGTATTTGTGTTTTTATTTTTTATTTTTTTAATGTTGATTTAATGTATTAATGCTATATTGTAATTTATTATTATCTTTAACTGACATGTACCAATAGTATGCAATAAATGAATCTGAATCTGAATCTGAATCTGAATCTGGTGACGGAGTTTTTTGGCCGCCTTAACCCTGTTAGTCACCGATGCGAATGCGAAATGATGCGAACCGACAAAAAATCTGTCAGGTAGTCTGGCAGAGTTTCAAACACGCTCTGTCTCATTCTAGCGCATAGCTAATGAAATAGGTGCGTCCTTGTCGGTACTGTTTCGCATGGAATTACGAAATTTGTCGTTACACCGACGCAGACGTTCCGTGAGTGATGTTTCTCATTGTTTCGCATCCGAATCCGAATGATCTATCGCATGCGAATGCGTCGGTCTACTAACGGCGTAAGGCTACCGTCATATTTTAACGACTTCATTACCCAGCATCGATAATTTTAAGTGCTCTTCGATGCCAGAAAACGCTCGGTTGTCATCCATTCACTTTTACAAGAATGACTAAGCAAGTGAGCGCTTTTAGGACCCTAGTGTGACTCTAGTGTTGTTGTATTTTATTCACAACAATAAATAAATAAATAATAAATAAATAATGCTGGACATTTTCACACAGCATCATCTAGCCCCAAACTAAGCAAAGCTTGTACTATGGGAACCAGATAACTGATACACTACTTATATACTTTTTGTTTGTAAGTAAATACATATTATACATAGAAACACCCAGACCCGAGACAAATATCTGTAGGTCATACAAACATTTGTCCCGCGGCGGGGATCGAACCCGCAACCTTCTGCGTCGCAGGCGGACTTTCGCCCACTGCGCCACAGAGGTCGTCAAATAAAGCATGGAAAGTGAATCTTGTTTAAATGACAAAACTTGGATCATCCCACTAAGCTAACACAGCAGCAGACTGAGCCATAAAGTACAGAATGTACTATGGACCCGATACCCGTTTTTTCACCCTCCCAACAAGATTGAATCCATAACTCCTCCTTAGTCCTGACACAGGTGGGGACGATCCCTCCTCAATTTTACAGAGGACTTCCAATACCAGTTTAATTAAGATATCTTTAGGCTTTTTTATTAGCTTGTAACATCTTTACAGATACTTACGGCAGTTAGATATTGCGTAGTAGGTGCGGGTTCCATTTCTAGATAAAATTTGACTACTACGAGTATTAAATGCGAAAAGAATGGATGGATGTTTTGCTCCTTCACGCTGAAACAGCTAAGATTTGGATTAAAGTAGGTAAGTACATTCAAGAGTAAAAAATACGTAAGTGACGTGGAACAGTCGGTTAGGCACTTGTCAAATAAATTATTCTGTACTAATTATGTATCAATCTATGGACTGTTTTGCGACTGCGCACTTCGCACTGTGACGATTTGACATATACAGTGTCGTGTCGTGACTCAAAAATTTAACACCTTTTTTGTCGAGCCCCCTCCGATAAGGAACTTCGTTCCAAAAAAAATGTCCTAGGTGTAATGTTTCCGAAACTAGAGGGAGTATCACAACATGAGTATAACGCCAGTTACACGATACCATTCTGGAATATAATTCTTGCCTCATGCCACAGAATTTAGCTCTTGCTCCATTAAGTTTGAAAAAGCATGAGGCCAGAATGGTATTGTGTAAATGGCGTTGAATTTTAGTAGTTAATTAACGACAACTACTTATTTCTAGGTAGTGATAGTAGAGTTACTTCAGTTTCCTTAATACGATCTATTCAATCAGTAATCGTTTCTCAGCAGAAAGTAGAAAATCATTGAAAAATAGCCTCAAAGGATCACACAAATTACTTTTCCTGAAACGTAGAAGAAGCAAACTTAGAAAAGATGTCTCGAAACTTCTCGCATAAACCTTCTCTCAATAAGGATAAACTACATTTTAGTACATACTTCAGTCATGTTGTACAACGTACTATTTATTAGCCTGAAGAGTGGTTAGGATGGGTGACCAGCAAGGTATTTCAATGAGACACTCAGATACAGTAATAAGAAGTAATATTACGTACTATTAAGGTCCTATTAATTTCACATTGGTAATTTCACCACACCATTCGCCGCGTGCTTTCGTCAGCGCGATCTAGGAATGGGCCATTTTTAGTCGCGCCATCTAGTTATGATATTTGGTACTATTCATTACAAAAACCCGTCCAACACATGTTGTCTGTGTTGACCGAGTATTTAGTGCCTTTTAATCCGGGCGCCAGGCATTTGGCGGAGAAATATGATTCTAGATCTGTGGCGTAGGTTTAGTTTACACGACGTATTTTCTGTGAGTAAGGCTTGAGAGGATAGTAGGAAAAGATGCTACATACAGCTTTCTCCGTATCAGTCTTCTTCTTCTTTCGTGTCTATCTCCATTCCAGTAATGGCCGATGTGCTGTCTTAAAAATATTGTCAAAATCGAATTCAGCAAAGTCACAAAAGAAAACTAACTACTGATCAATAAAACTTACACTAAATAATACGGCTATCACCCAGTAATTCAATATTTTGCACAGTAATAATTAATGATAGTGTTATAATAACATGCTGAAGAATGAAATGATATGTAGCTCAACCCGAACTGAGGACTCAACATGAGATTTGAAACGGTATCTAATTTAAAAATCAAAAAGGAGACGAGTTCAAGATTCATTCAAAAAACGTATGATGCGCAAACATGAAGCTCGTACTAATGGTTCACGAACAAAACTCGAAAAGCTTGAATTGTATTCTAAAATGAACGAATGTGGTGAAAGACAATAATTTATTTAGGAAGATCATTAGCACATAAAAATACAACAGAAGCAATTAAATATAAAGATAATTCAACACAAAACACTTCCCCTCCCTGCAGGCGATTGCGGGGGATGTTATCCATTTTTCTCGGATAACATATTGTTGTGATTTTTGTCTAGCCACGCCCGTAAAACACATGTTATTTAGTACATAAACATGAAAACACGTTGTTGTGGACCCGGCTTTAGATCAACAATCAAAGTTATCTGACATGCGACAAATATGTAGGCCTCATATCTTGTGGACATCTTCAAAGGATCTTAAGTAAAGATCTGAGAATCTCTACGGAGCCTTAGGGATACAGACCTGTTTCATAAAGATCTCTCATTTTCTCTAAGTGGAATTCATACCCCGTGTTTCAAGCCTAAAAGCCTTTGATACATCAGACAAAGCACATTAAATCTCTAAGTGGCTGAAGGTAGCAATTTGGCTGCCGATCGAGTTAGCTCCGCCCCGCGGCACCGCTCGCTTTCTTGATTAGAGAGTAAAAGGAGGAACTGATCTTGAGAAACCGTGGGATTTTTATTAGACCACTGAGTATTTAGTTATAACATTAAATACTATTGTATGATTTGCTCAATTTGTCTCTTGTTGTTCCTAATTGGTCGAAATTTTGCATGATCACGTCTTTGGCCAAACCTGCGCGTCAGTAACGCGGGAAGCGACTGCGGAGCGGGAGCGTAACGCGAAACGAATATGTATGAAAACATTCCCACGTTGTGGTTGCGTAGGTGTGCAAAGCGCCATAAATAAAGCATGAGTAGCGTCGTAGACGCACGCGCTTCGCAGTCGCTTTGGTCGCGTAGGTTTGACCGAAGCCTATAAGCGATTTCATGCATCAGAATTCTTTTAAATTGTCATTCCCAACTATAGAGTCGTACAACCATTGATGGCCTTCAGGCTTGAATATTAAATTATACATCTACTCGTTTATTTTGGATGGATGATTGCAGTTTGTAACCACGTTCCACCTCGCTAAGACCCCCTAGGTGAAACATTTGTATTAGCAATGACCTCGTATTTGTTAGTTGCGCTGCATGAATGGAATGGCTATCTCAAACTTTGCAAAACAAGAATATCTATGAATGAAAACAATCTCTGCAATAGGTCCGACCCACGTACATTCCGTGACAATAAACCGAACTAGTGTTGCGCAAACTTTGACCCGCTGCCGAATCCGACATTGCATATAGAGCTTTATAATGCATGGACGTTACGATTACAAGACTTATCAAAAGGCACTTAAAAAATACTGATTGAGATTTATTCTATGGTGTTGCTCAACATGCATTTTTGACGGAACCTACCTTATTCGCATAGCTCCCCACTGTAGCTTGACTGTGACTATCTAATCTACTAGTGTGTAGTAGTGTGTAGTAGTGAACTATCTAATAGGAAGCTAGGCAGCAGCGTACAAGTCCCCTCTTTAAATTTCGTCCTTTGTTTCAGCTGTTTGCACGTGAAGCAACAAACCAAACTGTCGCAGATATTGTATTGTCCGAATATTTTTAAATTGATTTATCTTTATCTCAAAGATGTCGTGTCGTTGGATATAAAGTCAGGCGACCGGACAGTGACCGCGCACTGACCGATCATTAGTCGTCGGACACGTTCATTTGTCATTCTCTCGCCTTCCGTACAACTCGATTTCGGAACGTACACTGTTCTTTATGAAAAGCTTGTGGTTTGAGCTCCACCATAAAATTAATCATCGGTTTAGTGAAAGTAATTTCAAAAGTAGAATCAAGTAAAGTCAATCGGACGTGATTTTTGCTAATGTAAATCATTGACGTTAAATTATAAACGTTTTTACCGAGTTGCTTCGTAGAGACGTTGGCTAAAAAATCACTTATTGGGTATTTTGGTATATGCATTTTCCAGTAATTTTTTTACAGTAACTCATAAGCATTAGGAAGTAACTCTTGTTTTAAATAGACGGCTGTGGATAGCACGTTAATCTGTCGGTACCGAGTTTACAGCTTGACGGGGGCCTTAGGGCAGTCTATGAACTTCTAAACACAGGGTTGGCTAAATTTAAATGGATATTATGTAACCTAGCTCTACAAACAGCAACATTCAAACATAGTTCTCACAATTCTAAATCAGTGGTTATGTTGTTGGTGAAAGTAAACAAAACAAAACAATAATTTAGTTTACGTTGGTGGTCCATTTCAATCTTGTTCATCGGGTTGCTTGTCATTAGTGTAAACCACAGTGTATTTTTATGTGAACAATGATCTTATGTGTGATTGAAAAATGTTAGAATCTAAGGTATTTGGTGACATGCCTACTTATCTTACAAAAATTATATTTTTGTCATGTCACTGGTGCTTTAGAACCAGTGTGATCAAAGGCTGCTATGGACTTAACACACAAATCTTTTGGAACTCTTTAATATTCTACGACATGCCAGTTACCTCGCGATGTTTTATTTCGCCTTTTGAGAATACTGGCATAGTGCACAATATACTTTTAGACAGAGAAACTCCTTGGTGCACGATCGGATTAGAATCCAGGATCGATCTTGACGACTACCAGTGCTCTACAAAAACATGCAGTGCATGCCAACCCTATTCTAAAGTTGGTACGTCCAAAGTTGTTCCGCCAGGTGGTTCCGAAATCCAAACTTTGGACACCAGGGAGTTTTGACGGCTATTTTTATGGGGTAGGTCTTTTGCTTTACGACAAGGGTTGATTTGTGGGGATAATGAGATGTGCGGTTTTTTTCTAACTTTTTCTGAGCTCGGCATAAAATTGACGGATAAAAAGTTACGGAAAATACCTTTCAGCGTAAAACTTGATGGGAGACCTTTGGGCGATATAAAATCAAGGATCTCGACTCATGGGACCCACATAGTATAAGTTCGAAGACCTTAGATCCATCACTTTTAATACCGAAACGAAATGAGGTGGTCTAGTGGTAATGGCCCCGCCTTCCGATCGTAAGGTCGTGGGTTCAATCCCGGTCGTGCACTAATGAGTTTTTCTGCCGATTTATGTGCACTATGCCAGTACTTTTAAACGGTGAAGGAAAACATCGTGAGGAATCTGGCATGTCGTAGAAACTTCAGTTCGAAAACATGTGTCAAGTGCACGAAAGGAGCCTCTTTGAGGCGCACTTACAATCCTTTCACCACACTGGTTCGACAGAACTGGTGACGTGATAAGAAGAAGAAGAATACCGAAACGAAAAAAGTGTGATTTACCTATGCAACGATACAAAAGTCAAACAAAGTTACTGGTAAACTTTTTTTAAAAAGGTAGCTAACACTTCAAGTAAGTGCCACTGCTTTATCACTGGCAGCATTAAAATCTTCTCGTGTGGTCTAAGTCTAAGTCAAAAGAGACACAATAATAAATGCTGCATTTTATTAGTCTAGAGTTCCTGAAACCAATGTGCTTTTGTCCAAAAATAAATATTCACAAAACCTCTCTTCTCTGGAATAATAGGAGAGAAGAATAATAAAATGAGCCTCTTTGAGGCACACTCAAATGCCTTACACCACTAGTTAAAGCTAGTGACTAGACAAGAAGAACTAGTTATAAAAACTAGTAAGTAAGTCAGCATTCTTTTCACCACACTGGTTAACCAGTGACTAAACAAGAACATACAGAGTAACAGGATACCGCATTTCACCCTCTGACAGCTCCGTTACCGATCTGGTTCATTGAAACTAAACAAACGTTCATGCTGTGTTGTGACCCTTTTATCATTTCTCGGATAAGCTAGTTATAAAAAGAGATATAAATTATCCAGAGATTTATGTGTAAGATATATCTGTTGTTGAAATTGCTTTATCGGAAGGTATAAAATGTTTTACTTTCACCTAGTATATTTTCTGTGCTTTCACGGATGAGATGTTATTATTTGGGTTTGTATATTCATTTTGATAGTTCATATAGATATATTTTCTGAAGCTTCCGCGATCACTCTCAGAACGGTATGAGAATCGAAAAAGATGTTAATAAATACAATGTAACACAATGATACCCTGTGTCTTAATAAACTTTGAGTACCACACCACCAAGACCCGATACAGGTATGACATTAACATTGTCCCATCGCGAGAATCAAACTGGTATCTCTTGTGATTCATGCGAACACTCGTCTGCCTCGTCATTGAACCCTCAAATAAGATCTTCTCTGTACACCCAAGAATTTCTTTATAACCCATGGTGTGTCTCAGTGTGTATCCTTTATTTTCTCATCTTTGTATGTAAAGCTGCTCTTTTAACAATTTCTTGCAACTGGCTGTGAACCCATTTATTCCTAAGGATCAATAAACAAATACAACATGTTCAAAGGATTCTACTTAAACCATACGCGAAGCCGACTGCTTACAAAACAAACAAGTTAAAGAACTAACAAGGTAAACGTCACTTTGAAACACAGCTTTATGTAAATTGAACTTTATTGTTTGACATCAAAGTCGATTTTGATGTAGGATGTCTGCAGATGAAAGTGGCATGGAAAACAGATTCAATACAGGTTTGCTATTTTATCAGAAAACTAGCCGACCCGCGCGACTTCGTCTGCGCATTATTCGGTCCAGCCGTTCACGCGTGACGGCATGACCAAGGGAGATATAGGGATTCATTTTTTCCGCGCAATTTTTTAATTTTTTTTCTTTCATTAGAACCTTCTCCTGACAATAACAAACACAACAAAAAAATTTTTGTGAAATCGGTCCAGCCGTTCACGCGTGATGGCGTGACCAAGGGATATAGGGATTCATTTTTATATAGAGATATCTTACTTCCGAAGTAATTTGTGTTGCAAGCATGTTTTCCTCTCCAAAAGGTTTTGAATTGCCTAATGATCCTATAATGCCTACATAGTCCTGGCGATACGGTCATTATTTCTATTTGTAAGTTCGCATGTGTGATCTATAATTATGCTCATTCCTCTTTGCCCAACCTCCTTTACAGTGAGGTTTATATACCCCAAACTATGATGTACACTGCAGTCAACAGGACGCAGTGGAACACATCACAGACGACTGTCCGTCTGTAAACAAAACTTCTTGAGAATATCCGTTTTCGTCGTGTAAATAATTTAAATGGCTGGTCTCACGTGTTTACTGATGTGTAAACGGGACTGCTCGGTATAATATAACCTTTAAATGATCTTAGTGACTTCTGAGATAATGTCCATGGAGATACAGTTGTTTTTAGTTGATTATTCTCCTGTCTTCGGGACCAATACCATGAAGAACCAGTGCAACAAAAAAGAGTTGGGGAATAGGTTGCTGTCTTTTAAGCGATCCATCGTCTCAAATCTACGAGTAATGTAATATTCAAGCTCTGAATAAGTATACGGTTCGTGTTAAACAAGCTTTTGTGCTGGTCCAATCACACAATATCACAAAACAATAGGTTTATCTGTTTGTCTGTTGTCAGAAACATGTTCGAAATTCAAACACATCTGTTCAATGTTGTTTTTTCTCGGCGACGCCATATTTGTTTTATGTTAGTGGCCAGTGAACTCCATTGATTGAACATTGGTTGAATAGTAAGGATGCTTTCATAGGATAACCAAGTGGATAGATAACTTATTCCTGTCGTATTCTATCAAACTATGGTTTGATTTGAAGAGCATGTATGTGAAGACTTCATAGACGACATAGCAAGAATTTCGATGTGGCACGAGCGATTAAATAGTAGTATTTCAGAAGGTTAATACTAGGCCATTCTAAAAAGTTGTTCCCACGCAAGCGAAACAACGAAGCCATATAATATTTACAGCAAACTTGAAAATAGCTACAACGTAATCCTTCGTGATTTATCCTCAGTCTATTTCCTTCCGCCTTGGAAACGACTCCTTGTCTCTATTTTTAACCCCGGCCTGTGAAACATCTGTCATTCGAATGCATCTGTGCAGCAAATACTTTAAGCTTTTGTGTGAGACGTTAGACATGTAAACCCATTATTTCCACACATAAACATTACATAACTACCTGAAACAGGATCACGACTGTATTACCAAAGCGTGGTTGAAATTCTCTCGAAAATGTATTCCCGATCTTTTGAAGATGTACCCGACATCATTGTTTGATAGTCAGACAGAGGTATGATCTTTAGCACATACCTGCTCTTTCACATTTCATACATGACACTGCCTAAAAGAATTATCCATAACTAATTCACAGTTGAAATTTTTATCCACTTCCCGAGAATCACATTACTACACTCTGCGAAACTTTTATCGGAGCTCGCACACGAGAAAGAGCATCTCAAAACGACACAAACTTTCCGCGCCGTTTTTGTAACGAGCCATCTCAAAAGATCCATTGTCCTCTTTTTAGTTCAAAAAGAACTTGATTAATCAAAGGAGATTTAGTTTGGAGTTCTTTGGTTCATCCGTTTGTATGTTTTTGCTCACGTCATTTTAATGTGAAATGGGATTGGACTCAGTCGAGAATGACAGAGATCGAAATACTTAAACGCCATTTACCTACACGATACGTACTGTGTGTAAGAGCCGTGTTGGTCGAATGGGGTTGTGCCTCGACTTTCAATCCGAAAGTCGTGGGTTCAAATCCCGGCCGTGCATCAATGGATTTTTCGTTTCGTAAAATGTATATGCGCTTTAACACGAGCTTTTAACGGTGAAGGAAAACATAGTGAGGAAACCCGCAGCTTAGTCAGCTCCACACGTATTGACGTCGTCTTTCCTGTGGGCCAGGCTAATTAAGCTAAGAGGATGGTTTAGGTGCTAAGCAAGCCTATTCCATCTCAAACAATGTCCCAGGCACAGCGTCCAGTTAAGTGTAGGCATGGATTGCCTTCTGACGCTGTATAAATCATCTAATATAGATGTAAAGGCCTAAGTACGTCCTGTCCTTAGCTATAGAACTTTGAGAATGCTTAGATGGCTGTTATAATATTAATATGAGGATTGAGGATCTCAGTGGTCTAACCTACTTACATTCTTTTTGACTTTGAATTCCTTTCGGAGTCACTGCAACTTTACCAATTAGAAGCTACCAATAAATGCATCAGAACACCAGTTCCGCGGACAATAGACAGCCAAGTTCAGAACTAACTAATTGCAAGACTTCCTCGATCTGCCAATTTATCTCCGGATCTACCTAAGGTATTGGTCATGGTGCATGGAAATCTTGAAACACAATTAAATACAATACAGATGTTTTATTATTTAATTAGCATTTAGAATGGACACTCTTGCCTCGCATCTATCAAGACTGACGGACCCTGACACTTGAGTTCTTGAGACTAATAGACCTGCGGAGGTACAATCCCACTCAACTTACACTGCTTAAAGTGCTTAATGGTTATTATAAAAATATCTAAAAGCTCAGTTATTTTAGGAGAGACCTGCGTCACCTTGCGACTTAATAATAAGCGCAATTTCATACATTACGAGGTAGGTATATGCATTCATCATCATCTCCCTGACCTCATCCCACGCTAAGTGGGGTCGGCACAACATGTCTTTTTCTTCCACTCACTCCTATCACTCGTCAATTGTGCATCCACTCCTTTTACATTCATATCCTCTCTCACACAATCCAACCACTTCTTCTTCGGCCTTCCTCTTCTTGCATACCCAGCCACACTCATATTCATAACTCTTTGGGTAACATGGTTTTCATCCCTCCTCATAACGTGTCCATACCAAGATAGCCTAGCACTCCTCACCTTTTCAGAAATAGGTGCCACTAGGTAGGTATATGCATTCATTTTATGACAAATATTGCGCTATTTACTGGCATTCGTTGTAGTCAATATCCCTGACATATCAGTTTCTTCAGTTACATTTTCAAGTTAAATGCAGCTAGCACTCACTCAACATCTAGACTTGCACTGAGCGTATCGCTTCATGCTATGAATGAGTTCTGGCCCGATCACAGGAGATAGCGTCTGCGCGTAATTTACGATAGTAAATTTGGTTTGGGCGTCGTGTCCAGAAGTGTTCAATTTGGTTCGTGATATACCAATAAGTTAACCTGGGTTAACACAATATCTATTGCATAAACCTTTTTTGATTCTTCAAGGGTGGTCGCAGACCTATCCGCGCCGAACTGTCAATTCAATAGAAGAAATGCTGAGACGTCAGAAGCCAGCTGCATTTTCTGACGTCATCAGCATTTTTTGTATAGGTAAATGACTGCGGCGCGTAAGCCGCGGCCAAATGTGCGATCAGGTTAATATGGCATGTCGTAGAACCTGAGTCAAGTACACAGAAGGAGCCACTTAAAGGCGCACATAAATCCTTTCACCATCATGGTTCGAAAGAACTAGTGACACTACAAGAAGGAGACTATTCTAGGGTTCTAGGTTTTTTTTTTTTATGATGAATGGGTCGGCTCTTGACCTCAAACTTACACAGGTAAGAGTGAGGTCTACGATGGAGCGAGCTTACCCAGAAGGTGCCTATTAACTCTCTTCTTAAAAAAAACAAACAAATAAATGAAACAGGGGCCTTATTGTTGTTTGTATGACCTACAGATATTTGTCTCGGGTCTGGGTGTTTCTATGTATAATATGTATGTATTTACAAACAAAAAGTATATAAGTATTCTATCAGTTATCTGGTTTCCATAGTACAAGCTTTGCTTAGTTTGGGGCTAGATGATGCTGTGTGAAAAATGTCCAGCATTATTTATTTATTTATTTATTTATTTATTGTGTAATTCAACTGGCAATCGACATGGGCTTCATTTTGACATTGGAAACCCATTCTGGACTTCAATTGACATTTTCCTACTAAGTAATTGGTTGAGCTCTATTGGGATGACAACTGGGAATGGATTTAAAGTTAGACAATAAGGCTGCAGGATCTACTCGTAAACCAAGTTTTTAGCAGACCATAATCCACATCTCTTGCATCTCATATGTCTTATGATTCGCCTCTCATGACACCTAAGTCCACCCAAAAGAGCATCTCTACAGCCAACTAGAAGGACATAATTTTTTATTTATGTGAGGTGATTGATGAATGAGTGGATCAATGAGACTCTTATCGTAAACTTGGTACTTACATTATTTTCGCGTCCAGTTCATTACAACTGAATCTCAAAATGCCTGATATCAGTACCACACAATCTCACAATGACTTCGACATCGTTTAAATAATGTCAAAAGATTGAAACCGTCTGTAACTCAACATATCAACAAGATCATCACATTGACTTGCTAATTGATAACAATAAATCAATATTATAACAAACCTACTAATTGTTTGCGAACATTTGAAAGAAGCCCACAATTTCGCACTAGCCAGCTGGTTTTCACAACGTCTTTCAACTTTGCATACAAATTACAACCATACAAAGAAGCAAACTATCCATTTTGCTTCATTCACATGGACATGTTAGACCTTTGTAAGTGCAGTAAATTTTATTAGTTTTGCTTCTGCATTCCTCGGCTTATGTATGGTTTTTTGGAGTTATACAACGATTTGAATACTCTACAGAAATGTTTTTTTTTATGATGAATGGGTCGGCCCTTGACCTCAGACTTACACAGGCAAGAGTGAGGTCTACGATGGAGCGAGCTTACCCAGAAGGTGCCTATTAACTCTCTTCTTAAAAACAATAGGGTCGTAGCTCAGCGGAAATACAGACGCTGGAAGCTGATTCCAAATTTTTGCAGTGCGCATAATAAAAGAACGTTCGAAGCGCTTAGTTCTAATAAGTGGAATATCAACCAGGTGAGGAGTATTAAGGTTTACTAGCTGACTGACTGATCCGTGAGTCCTGTCTTTTCATGATTGAATCTGTCAATAAAATCCCAAATGTCTGTAAATCTAATGGCTTAGATGTAGGAACGAACTAAAAAAGAATTATTATCCATAATTCATCAGTAAGTTGACACCCTTTAAATCACACATCCTCTGTAAGTATATTTTCAGGTCATAAAAAACTGACAATAATAATCTATTAAAATTGATTTAACGCCTCGTAACCCATCGTGAATCATGCGAGCCATAAAACGGTATCACGTGATCTGAGTTCACACCTAGCCCAAAATCATGGTCTGATGTCTTTCTCAGTATTCCCCTTTTATGGCGGTCGGATGTGGCGTGGGACAAGACGGGAGAAAAAACGAGGTTTGGAAGCTGGAATTAAAGGGTTTGAACATTTTGATACCTACATCATCCGCCATTTGTCAATCGATAGAAAGAACAAAAGAACAAAAGTTTGTTGATTGACAATAAAAAATCGAATAGGTTTCATAACAAGTTTACTTTGAAAAATTCTGATGAATCTCTGTTTCGGCAGCCATTTCTGTAAACCGCTGGTTTCTACCCCTTGCACCAATTTTCAGCCCGTAAAGATAATGTAAGAGTCTCTCATAACATTATAATACCCGTGTGTGTGCGTAAGGAAATTTGAGTGATAATAAAAAACTAAGTGAGAGTTATTACGCCTGAGTCTACCATTACTGATGTAATGGTAACGGAGACATCCTGTGGGATACACATGGAAGGTTTTATGGAGAAATGTGTTAATATTTTGATTGTTAAAGATATATGAATAAAGTTATTGTATAATGGTGATTGAGAATGTATAGTGAGAACAAAAACGATTTATCATGAATATAATGTTGTTTGGTGTATGGAGAATGACTTAAGTATGTAGTAGTAGTAATAGGGAGTGTGTTCTGTGACGGGTGATAGAGGGAAATGGAAGAAGAAAAAGTATGTGAGTGTCGTGGAACCTGCGTGAAACACTCGGTTAGAACAAAGTTTCAACTTTGAAATTTGGCATTTGTTAAATAAATTACTGTCAAATATTAAAATCCTAGTACTAACAGTGTAATAATCTATCAACTGTTTTGCGACTGCGTACTTCGCAATGTGACGTTATAACCTATGTATGTGTCGTGACGGTTTTTTTTCTAGCCTCCATCCTCGATACCGTCCGAAAAGGAACTTCGTTCCAATAGGTTCATGTTGTGCCAACCGCCCTTAAAGTGGGAAACGGCAGGAATGCTAATCTAAATAGACTAAGTACCTAATTAGTCTTCAACTCTTCATCCCACTTCTATAAAAACCACAGTTTTAGACTTCAATGGGTTCAATTTACCACAATCCTGCACCATAGTTTTTTTTTCTCAATTATCTTGTTAGATAAACATTTAACAGCGTAGTACCTGCAACAAAAAAAATACAATATTAGACCTAGCGCCATCCATTACAAAGGAATTCATCTTTATGGGGTTATCAATAAAGCGCCATGGGGTATGTTTTTATGGGGATGAGTTATGGCTTGTTGAGTTCAAAAAGAATGGGGAAAAGTAATTGGAAACTTTAAAACTATTTTCGATCACGCGTTATAAAGATTTGATGAACCATTTGTTGGTTAATAAACATAAAATGGTAAAAAATTAAATCAGAAATGGATAATAAATATTTATTTGAAAATAATCAAAAATTGTTTAGTTTTATGAACAAAAAAAATACAACGACTTAAAAACTTCTAGTGCTTTTTTAGACGACCTCTGTGGCGCAGTGGGCGAAGGTCCGTTTGCGACGCAGAAGGTTGCGGGTTCGATCCCCGCCGCGGGACAAATGTTTGTATGACCTACAGATATTTATCCCGGGTCTGGGTGTTTCTATGTATAATATGTATGTATTTACAAACAAAAAGTATATAAGTAGTTTATCAGTCATTCTAGTACCCATAACACAAGCTCTGCTTGCTTTGGGGCTAGATGATGCTGTGTGAAAAAGTCCAGCAAAATTTATTTATATATTTTTTTATAAATTGTAGGAAGTTTTTGTTAATATTAAGATTATCTTCGAAGTATCAAAAGATATTAACTACTTGTCATAATAGTTAAGTTGGGGTAAAAATAATAATATTTTTTTTATATTTTTTCGGAATATCTTTGTATTGTTGACCTTGAAAGCCATTAACATCTGTATTTTCTGAACACGCTAAAAAGTAAAAATACATTCTCTTTTGCATGTTTGTTTTTTTATTTTCTCGCATAAACCATTCCACAACGTAAACATAATTTATCAAGGATCGCTTCACACGGCTCGTTTAAAACTCTCGACGGAGTAAATACATCAGATTGGTGTTGGGTAGTGTTTTATCGCCCCCTGTGGATGGACAGGTATTAAGTGATGATAATATAAATGTCTGGTTGATGTAACAGCCATCATAGGCATCTACCTACTTAAATAGTAGGTAAGCTTTATACAGCGTGTTACTGTCCTGAATGTTTGCGTAGGAACAGGTGGATTATTCGCGTTCCTTTTTTTGTTCGTTCGATGAATATTCGGATGCTTCTTACAACGCGCTCCATTGTATTCGGTCTGTAAGATCAACGTTAAAACACGGCTCTAACCTAGGATCAAATATTCCAAGCCGGAAAATTGGCCTTTGAAGTCAGAAATCGCAGTAAGAAACATCCGAATATTCATCAAACTAACGAAAAATGAACGGGAATACGGTCCCAGGAGTAGAATCACCTAGTTTTAAACACTGTGAGTGTTCAATCTGTGAAGATTAGCGTAGAATCGTGGTGGATAGCACAAGCTTTGGGAGGCCCTTACCCAGCAGTGGGTGAAGTCGAGCTATGGATGATGATTATGATGATCCCAGAGATTTAAATCGCGGCATTAATGGACTTTGGTTTGATTTAATAAATGAAATTGAATTGAATGAATCGATTTTTCGTTTCGTAAAAATATGCGCTAGGTGGTGAAGGAAAAATTTTAAGAAACTCGCAGCCAAGTCTCCTCATGTATTGTCCATGTTTTTCCTGTGGATAAGCCTAATTAAGGATGGTTTAGGTGCTTGTCAAGCCATTTCATCTCAAACAATAAGTATTCCCGTTGATTGATAGGCTTGCAACCTCACACGTTTGGAATGGATGCCTTCTTCAAACATGTATGAATGTGTCGGACGTGTCTCTAACTTCTTTAGACATCTTGAAAGGATCGTGTTATTACTAATTATATTTATCCCCTTGCAAGCACTTTGTACACTAAATTCACAATCTATTTAAGTGAACATACCACTAAGCCCGTCTTCGTGCATATTATACGAAACTTTACCTACAAATATGCTTTTAAAAGTTTGGTCTAAGTTTCAAGCGTTTTAACTGCTGCAATATTCTTATGTTGTTCCATTATGTTTCTAAAGTAGTTTAACATAACTTTAAAATGATTAAATTACTAAATAATAATTAATCACAGCGGTATTACGTACAACGGAAGACGTGACATTAAACACAAATCATATTATACTGATATGAATGTGATCGAAGTAATTTAAAATACTTAGTTACAAACACAGACATACATAGACTGGCTATTTGATAATAGTCATATGAAACACGATGTTGCCAGATTTTCCCCACTCGTGCAATACACACTGAACGCAACGCTATTACTGGCTACTTGATCAATCCACACTAACATATTACCCAATCAATGCGAACCACATTATAACTATTCAAACTTAGGCATCGATATCTAGCTTCCACAGAATACCATATAACTTCTCCCCGCGGCGGAGCGCACCAGCGGCCGTACCACGCAACACACGTAGTGTTGAGAGCATTGTTGACTTTACATTCCATTGCGCCATTTGTTGCTTGGATCGTGACTGGTATCAAGATAAACAGCAAAGTACGTCGAATATTAAATTGAATCATTTTTAATTTTGAGTACATTGGTAAATGTACACGCGGCCAGCCATGAAGCGCGACTAGTGCCCGATTTCGAGTAACAAGCCGGTCTAAGCTCGAAGCTGTGACACGTGCCACGCCTCCATAGCCAGTCCCCTCATTTCTTTAAATCGTGGTTACAAACCATTTGCCTTTATCCTTAAAGGCTAACTCCAAAACGCTGAACTTATGAACTTATTTTAACAAAAACATATCATTAGAATCATCTACGAGTAGACTCTACTGTTCAATAATATAATATAATACTTGAGCTATAATTAAACCATCTTATGTTTCAGTTACATGGATAACTTTCGAAACTGAAATCCCTAAATAGTTGTAAGCCTGCAATTTACACTGCGTACCACACAATGCCATAAACATCAGGAAACTCCCGACCTTACAATATTCCAGCATTCTGTATGGGACCGCTAAACGGGTCAGGCATGGAATAAATAACAGCTGAACAATATTCATATCACTATTATTAAAATCTTCAGGATACTGACCAGAAAACAACACGTAGTAAATAAAATGCTTTATATTCAAATTTACAACAACCAAACTTTTGAATTTACAGGACAACCTCCGCCATCATTTTTTTCTTTATCAATCCTTTCTGTCAAACCTATGTCAAACTGCCACTCTCAAAGTATTGCCAGTCAATATTTTTTTTAAACTCGTCAGGTGCTACAATTATTTTGTTTTAGTTAATGAGTAATAACATCTTATTTAAATACAGAATAAACCAAATTAATATTTTAGGTAGATAAAATGGCATAGATGCTAACACTATGAAAGAAATTCCTTTGACCAAGGCTGATGTCTTGGTCAGCTAAGGTTGGTTTGATTCCCATCCGGGACAAACTGCCGCGTGATTTAATCATCATCATCATTCCCTTGCCCTTATCCCATGCTAAGTGGGGTCGGCACAACATGTACTTTTCCTTTATTCACTCCTATCACTCGCCAAATTTGCATCCACTCCTGTCGCATACCTGACATCTCTTACACTCAAACAATGCAAACACTTCTTGTTTTTTAGCTTTTCTTGGTATGGGGCATAATCAAATGAAAAGACTTATCAAAATTTTCGATTCTGACGGGATTCGAACCCGCAATGATACGACGACGCAACGATGCGGGTTCAAAACCCGTCGCCGTAATCCAAAATGTTGATGTCTTTTCATTTCATTTTCGCGATGAAATACCTAAGTGCTATAATAATAATAAAAATTATATGGCATAATATTATGATGATGAGGTATTATAACAATAATAATATCAGCATCAACTGCATTGTAATTTTTACCTAAATTAATATTGATTTTAGCACAATAGATGCTGTACTACTATCAAACTATACAGTTGAACTAAAACCCTCTTATTACAAGAAAATGAACCGAGTTTAGACTAAGACTAATTAAAAAACTGTCTCTAGATAAACGATCTTTAAATACTCGTACATAGAACGCTTTTTTGTGGTAACAGTTTTGTTTTGACTAAACAAAACTATCTTATGGCTACTTATTACATAACTAATAAGTAGCCATAAGTTTGTTTGCATAAAAGTTAAAACTCGTGGATTTCTTCTAAGCAACGTTGTATCAAACTTCTAAGCCATAAAGCTCATGCTATAGTCTCAAAAGCCCAAATATCTTGGACTGAGACCTATTACGCATTATAGTGCGGTGAGATAATTGTTATAGAGGCATGGCGGATAAATGGATAATGGACACAGATTTTGCTGTTATCCTTTGGTTTAGAGGGCATTGACCTAGCTTTCAATGTTTTTAATAGCAGCGGTGGAAAAACTATTCAGTTTCTTTTGGATCAAATTAACAAGAAATGTTGGCTGAGATAGTCGACTTTGAATCCAAAAGTTGCATCAGTCAGTCAGACGAAGTGTGCATTCACAAATTCATAAGAATTGTTGGAAAATTCAAAAAAATGTAGATCCTGGAGAATTTGTGACTGTTGCTTAGTCAGCTTTACACGCAGGTATTGAACATGTCTTGTAAGGTGGGTGAGGTGCTGAGCAAGATACAGTTCATCCAACGGATCTAGGCATTCGTGAAGTTAGCCGTTTTTCTGCGCAGTGAACGCGTTTTCAAACAAAATTGAGTTCTGCGCAGCAAAAGGCTAACTTCACGAATGCCTAGATCCGTTGGACGAACTGTACTCTACCTAACAATTCCCCAAGCATCTTGTAGGATCATTTACTTAGTACATATGAAAAGGCCTATATTTTGTTTTGTTCATACAAACCCTTCTGGCCTTATTACAAAAAAGTTAAACCTTAGTTGAACACCATGTTGACACATGTCAAAACAAAAGTGTTACCACAAAAAAGCGTTCTATGTACGAGTATTTAAAGATAGTTTTTCTAGGGACAGTTTTTTAGTTTAGTCTAAACTCGGTTCATTTTCTTGTAATAAGACGGTTTAAGTCTACTCGTAATTAAGGTGGCACCAGATTCCTTACACTTTCGGTTCAAGAAATCCGGTTAATAGTCCGGATCAGCCTTACGATCCGAACTCAAGTATGCGACTTATTCCGTATTGTCTGGATTGTATACGATCACTGGGGCTTAGACGGATTTTGCCTATTTCACCATCATCATAACCATTAATTTAGCTTTACTACCTGAAAGCATTCCTTTTGTTCCTAAGGACGTGGGTTCGAATCTTGTCGTGCACCAATGAGTTTTTCTATCCAAAAATGTAATGTGCACTATGCCAGTAGGTATTCTTGGTGGATAAACAAATAGTTAGAAAGCCGGCATGTCGTAGAACCTAAAAAAATCAAAACCGTAATTATGTGAAGTGCACAAACAAAGACTTTTTTAAGCCCACGAGAAAAGACAACGTTATCTCACGTTGAGTGTCAGTATAGCATGTCTTCTTCCTCCAATCACTTCCACTTAACAGAGGGTTATTCGCGTTCCCTTTTTCGTTCGTTTGATGAATATTCGGATGTTTCTTACTTCGATTTCTGACTTCAAGGACTAATTTTTCAAACGTTAAAGCACGGTCCTAACCTAAGACAAAATATTCCAAAACCAAAAATTGGCCTTTGAAGTAAATAATTACGTTTTTATTAGGGATGGGCCGAAGTTCGTTTCACATTCGGTTAAACCGAACTTCGGCAGCTTGAACCGAAATTCGGCATTCGGCCGAAATTCGGTTCAAACTGCCGAAGTTCGGTACTACAAAATATAGTAATCAAAAGTACGTAGTGTCGTGGAACACTCGGTTGGAACGAAGCAAAGAGTACTTTTCTATACTGAAAATTTCAAATTCAAATAAAACGTACTTCCGTACTAACAATGTAACAATCTATGGACTGTTCGTGGCTGCGCGCTTCGCAATGTGACGATTTCGTGACGTGGCGGTCGTGACGGTAAAATGGAACGAAATTTTTCTTCCAGCTCTAGCCTGTTTTTCTTCGATACCTACCGTAAAGGAACTTCGTTCCAAATACACAACTGCTTGGCTAAAATAATAAAACTAAACCAGTGACGCTCTACCAACTGAGCAAATGTGCAATCGACGTGATGATTGAAACTTTGTAGGAGTACATTAAGTGCATTAAGTATAAGTACTCTTACAAAGTTTCAACCATTATATAAACAGCTTTTCATTGTGTGTGACAGCTCAATAATTCCTAAGTGTGAGAAAAAAACAGAACACTATAAAACTAGTGATTCTGTGAGAACAGAAGACCTCCCATCCAAAAAAGATCCGAATTTAATTTGTATTTCAGGTGCTTGAATTTTTCAAAAGTTAAGGTAGACTTTTCTGACGTTTAAGTACGTTTTAATTTTCTCAATAGACTACGCGCATTCCCTTGGTCCTAATAGGTAGAATCTGGTGTCCACTGGTTTGCCTATTGAAAGCGGAGAAGACTGTGTAGTCCCGCGTTTCCCTCCCATTTCACCCCAGTCAAACATCACGATCGACAAAAGTAAATATAAATCTTACTATACTTCTTACGGAACTTATGTTCAAAGAAGGACGGCAAGATCGGACCTCAAATTTTCCATAGATAAAAAATATACCAAGTTCAGTACATTTTAGGGGTAAATAAATAGTTATTATTATTTTTCGACTTGATAATAAGAAATTACGAATTGCATACAGTAAGTGGCTTCGTAAGCAAGAAATCAGGCTGTAGATCAATTCTGGAAACGATAATTTTTTGAGCCAGGTCACGGTTTGTATGGAGACGACCGACGTTCTTTACATCAAAATCGGTTAAATAATGCGACCTGAATGACAGACAAAAGCATTTTTTTGGCCAATCTCGAAACTGAGACGCTTCGCTCACTCGATCAACTAAAGTCACACACACAATTAACACTATAAAACGTTAAATCGGACGGTTTTACAGTGTTAACCGTGTGTGTTATCGATTTATGCCAATTAATATAGTGAAATGCGTCGTAGGTACGTACACGTACCTTCTGAACAGTCGTAGAATTGAAAATAAGTAGTTGTAACGACAACCCAATCATCCATATTTGTCACACAGCGAAAAGCAGTACAAGCACCACACTACATCTACTCTAGAAAACTTCAACGATCGCGTAAACAAGATTTGACGTATTTCTTTCGAGAAAATACAATGAAACTAGGTACCTACCGAAATTCGGCCGAAGTTCGGCCGAACTTTTCATTTTCACCGAATGTTCGGCCGAAGTTCGTATTCGGTTAAAACCACATTCGGCCCATCACTAGTTTTTATACTAAAAAGAAAACCGACTTCAATGTTTGACTCGAAACGCGGTGTGACTCAGGGCGTCAAGCTGTCGATTCGATTTCTATTTGTGACATGGCATGATTTCTATTAGTGAGGCTAAGTGTTTAGAGTTTTACGGGGAAACTATCAATCCCTCAGGAATAAAATTTATATGGGACCACCTCTGGAGTATACCCTTTCAAACATAAAAAGAATTTTGCAAATCGGTCAACAAATGGCGGAACAATCGCGTAACAAGATACAAAAAAAAAAAAAAAAAAAACATACAGACGAATTGAGAACCTCCTCCTTTTTTGAAGTCGGTTGAAAATCGTAGTAAATAACGAATATTCATCAAACGAACGAAAAACGTAAGTATGGTGCAAGTATGTTTTTCGTTATCCAACATTAAAACCAGGCTTTACTTACATCGCTATCATGATATACGCATTATCGAACTATCCGCATACCAACTTTACGAGCGACAAACATGGGAACTTCGGGAAGTTCATACTTTATGTCTCGTGTAAGAAAGGGGAACTTGTGTTCAATCGGTAAGTATTGAAATGCGGTATTAGGGCTCTTTCAAACTAGATAATTGATACCGGACTGCTGGCAGTCCTGGGGCCGTATTCCCGTTCTGATTTCTGTTCGTTTGATGAATATTCGGATGTTTCTTACTACTATTTCTGACTTTAAGGGCCAATTTTTTGATTTGGAATATTTGGTCCTAGGTTAGGACCGTGTTTTAACATTGATCTTATCGACTGAATTCAATGTAGCTCGTAGTAAGAACCGAATATTTATGAAACGAACGAAAACACGAACGCGAATAACCCTCTGGACGGCTATGATTTTTCATATAAAAGGACGCCTGGGGGTTATTCACATTCGTTTTTCCGAAATTTCGATGATTTTTCGGATGTTTCTTACTACGATTTCTGACTTCAAAAGCCAATTTTTCGGTTTGGAATATTTGTATCTGGGTTCGGACCTTGTTTAAGCGTTTTTATTTATCCTCTGATCGTGCGATCGTCTAAGTCGAGCGCTTTTTTAACCTTAGGGGTATCCACAATTAAAATATATGATTTTATCAAAAATTGGGTGAATCCACGGGATATAGCTTGTTAAACGAATTACCAAACTAATTAGAAATCAACACTCAGTCAGAGCAGCAGTATTCGCGTCGTGTGCCGAAAGAGAATTATAAACGCATTTAATATCCGTTTTGATTTGCTGTTGATTAGCGTGTGGTATAGATTACAAGATGTTGGATAAATCATTAGGGCTTTACTAATAAACGTGGTATTTTATTCCTCGGAATAAAATATTTATTTATTTATTACCACTTCTTATCTATTTTTACAGGCTTAACGTAATGCAATAGTGTGGCCAAATTCAAACCTTAATAGTGTTTAAAAAGCATAATTATCTTTAAAATAAAAAATAATTCTTCTAAAATATTACTGATAGCTACCTAACGATTTAACTTGCTAAAAATTCAAACTTATTTCCATTTAAAATAAACCTAAAATGTCAAAATGTATTATTCCTAAAGTTTACTTACATATAGGAATAGGAATAACCAGACATTTTGACAGTATCAGGAATAACTTTAAACCACGTTTATTAGTTAGGCCGTTAGAGTTTTAAATTCATCCAAAAATGATGATGATGTTTTTTTAAAATGTAAAATAAACTTTTTTTTAAACATCAGTAATATAGCTGGGCATTATCTTTTTAACGGTTAAGGAAAACATCGTGAGGAAACCCGCAGCTTAGTCAGCTCCACACGTATTGACGCCGTCTTTCCTGTGGTCCAGACTGATTAAGCTGAGAGGATGGTTTAGGTGCTGGGCAAGCCTATTCCATCTCAAACAATGTCAAAGGCACTACAGCGTCCCGTTAAGTGTAGGCATGCCTCCTGACTCTGTATAAATCATCTAATATAGATGTAAAGGCCTAAGTTCTTTTTTTTTCTCTTTTTCGAATCATCTTACTTCTCCTTTTAAATTTACCGACAACGTAGTTACGTTGTCGGTAAATAAGGATGCAATTATTTTTACTCAGTTTCTCATCTTTTGCGTTAAACTGCAATCAACATAATTATTGCAACTTGGACCACAAAATATGATTTGATGAGCCTTATCGATTTGCGACAAAATTATCGCGTGAACATGTTTGAATAAATCGTAAAACAATTGTCAGAATACAAACTAGGAACGTTATACGCTTTATTATAAAGATTTAGTTATCTTTTATCTAGGTACCTAGGTATATTATAATAGGTATACCTATTAATCATCATCATCATCATCTTCCTGCCCTTTTCGCACATTGTGTGGGGTCGGCACAACATGTGTTCTTCTTCCATTCTCCTCTATCAGCCGTCATCTCAACACTCACTCCTTTCTTACTCATGTCATCCTTTACACAATCTATCCATCTTTTCTTTGGTCTACCTCTACTCGTAAATCCATATAAGTAATAAGTTGCACAATAACCTACCTAGTAGATGGGCGAGTTCTCGGTCTAGTGCTTGGTGTAGACGAGTGCTCGGATTAGCGCTCGGCCTAAAGGAATGGCGTAGTATCATTATGCTGCTACGCCCATCTAAATGTATGAGTAATATTCTCCGATATTAAAAAAGCAAGTTTTTGAAACGAAGTTCCTTTTTGGACGGTATCGGATGGAGGCTAGACGAAACAAAGTATTCAATTTTTGCGTCACGACACATGTATATGTCACATCGTCGCAGTGCGCAGTCACAAAACTGTACATTGATAGTACGGAAGAGCGTTTCTATTGACAATAATTTATTTGACAAATTTCAAATGTCAAAGTTGAAACTTCGTTTCAACCAAGTGATTTACGACACTCACGTGCTTACTCTTATTATATTTTAGAATAGTATAAAATAGAACACATTGCAAAGAGTATAAATTCAGCGATTTGCTTGCAACCACGTCCAATGCTTGTTATTTTCAAATAGTGATCTTGCAGCTAGTGTTTTCAGAATTCTATGAAAATAAACAAAATGTTTTCCTTATTTCAAATAAATGAAAGGGCAGAACTAAAGAAAAACAAACAATGACTCATTTGAACAAGCATTCGTCGAATTAATCGAACTAATTTGGGGCTCGCGTGATTTTGACCGTAAGTATTCAAACGGGGGTCATGCGTCTAGAATTGTATTTGTATTCGATACATACCATGAAGAACTTTGTAGCGCAAATAGAGCAGGATGGTGAATCATTTTCTTGTGAGAGAGTAGGATAGCGTGATGGACACGCGAGGTGCTGATTGCGTTTTTTGTCGTATTGATAAAATCAATTAAAATATAAATAAGTAAAAATAAGCGAAAATAAAGTTTTTTTACTTACGTAAAATATGAATAATAAATAATGCAAGACTTTTTCACACAGCATCATCTAGCCCCGAACTAAGATATATTACTTATATACTTTTAGTTCGTAAATACATAGGTATATACTTAATATACATAGAAACACCCAGACCCAGAGTAAGAATAGTTTTTGTTGAAATCTCGTCTTTTTTTTTGTTGTCAATTTTGAGTTGTTAAATTGATTTTTTGCTTACACCAACAGTTTCATGTTAGTACCTTAGGAGTAAAATATAATTTGTTTTCAAAATGTTTTACAAATCAAATACCTGTATGTATCACGCCATTCACCCCACACGCCCTTTTATAGGCCACGGTGATGGAATTTCTTGCAAAGGTTAACGTTACACGAACTTCAGTTGTTTATTATGTTCTTTAAGGATAATGAACTTTAGAGTCACGTGATAAGGTTGTTTTAAAAACAAAAGAGAAACCATTCATTTTTGTCTATTCTCCGGTACCTAGACAAACACCATGCTAAGGGCTGGTCATAGTAAGAAGAGTCCTTTTCTGTTTGTTCCTTGATATTTTGTTTGTTATTATTTTGGTCTTCCCCAAATTTAACAAAAGCCATTGTGGTTTGAACGTATCCCCATCGTCACGCCATCTTTTCATCGGTTTCCCGCGCTGTGTTCGACTATCCTCCAGCATTCATAGCGATTTATTTCGCAAACGGATCACTGATTCTAGAAACGTTTATCACAGACACCCACAATATGTTTGTAAGACTTATCGGACGACATTTCACATTAAGGGATAGATACAAAAAACTTTAAGTGTAGGAGGTAAGAAAACTGGCTTCTTACTTGCTCATGTTAGTAAAAGCATAATAATATTATGAATTTTCTAAATTAAAAAAATTAAGCATTGAACCTGGTCTGGCTGAGATTCGAACCCATACCAAATGGTCAACACGTTCTAAGTATATTTTTCTTAAATAAGTAATATCACAAATCATTATACTAGGTAGTATCAAAGCCGAAACAGACCAAAGCCAACAAAAAGATCAGCACTGGACTGTCAACAATTGCGGAGTAGCGTATGACAAAACCACTAGGAAACATTCACCCTAAGAAGCTCTATAAAAATACGACCCCCAGATCCGCCAATAAAGTTATCTCAATTTCATAAAATCGAACTTATCTAAAAAGGCCCCTGATACCAAAATATAAACAAAAAATGGCGGCCAAAACTGAGCGGTCTGTAATTTACGATCTCGCGGGTCGCAGTGGACGTGAATAAACTGAGTTCCGTTTATAAAACGCTACCGAATTTTTACCGGTTTTTTCTTTTTAATTTATCTAGCACTGCAGAGTAGGCGTGTATGTTTTAGAATTTTTGTGAGCTGAAATTATTCCGCTCTCTTTAAAAAAGGACTAAAGTTGCAGGCTTTTTTTCTTTCTGCTCGTGACTGATACGAAAAACATGATCACAATTTTATCCAAAGCCTAATTATTCTCTTGAACCAAGAGATGAGTCTCTTGGTTTTTTTCTTTTTCAGATAATCTTGAGAGATTCTCTGAAAAAGTGACTGAAGAGTGAGTCTGAAAAGTCTATGGGGGACTCGTCTTCAAACAAATTTTTAGTGTCTTCTTCATCTAGGCGATTTAGTTTCAATCTTGTTTTGCTTTGTTTTTTTTTATAGAGTCGTATTAAGTTTCAAGGTTGTACAATAATATAACATACAGGGTGTAAAAAGACAACTACCGAAAACTGAGGGACTGCAATCAGACCATGATTCTAAACTCATTTAGCGAAAAAAAAAATGCAAAAAAATTTTTGACTTAGCTAAGTCATTTTGTATAATTTTCAGTTATTGTCTTCTAGTTTAAAATAATAACCTACCTAATTATTTCATTATTAAAAGAAAAAAATTAAACTCAAAATCCAGCAATCTACGTAACACAACGCGCCCAGTACCTACGCAAACAGTAATCTTCAAACCCTTTTTTTTCCGGATATAATGTTTTATTCGGAAAATCCTTTTGGATTTGGTTGTGTGTTGGGATGCTGTACCAACTCCTTTCGGCTTCGGTAGATGTCTTTTTACACCCTGTCCGTCATGTGCATAAACATTTTTGATGGTATCACTCCAAATTCAATATTTAACACACATTATGGTTGTAAGTGTTGCTTGCGTGGTGTTTTTTATTGGACCAAGGCAAAGGCTTTTAACAAAAATGTTAGAGGAAGTTATTTTCTATGCAAGCGTCATAAATCGGAGTTGCTAACTAAGTTTGCAGAACTTAAAACGTTCAACTACTACTGCATACCTTACTTTGGGTATAGCTGATAATAACTAGCTACAGATTTTATAATAAAAAATATATATATTTAAGTAGATAAAAATTTAATAGTTTTTAAGATCAGATCACTGGTTACCTCTCATCTAAACAATGAAGAGTAATAAGAGTATTTTTTCTTTTAATTAGGTATGTATTTAATTACTTATAGGTGTTCTAGTGGAAACGGGTTCTTTTCGTGATCCGATAAAGTAAAGATAGATTTTGTCAGATCAGAATCAATCTAACCCCGAATTCTAATAAGAGCCAGTTTACACGAGCACAACGCACTCTCTCATAACGTATTCCCCGTGCGTAGTGCTCCACCATCGATCATCCACACCTCATGTGCCGAAAATTACTTACAGCGTAGTTACGGAGGCAACTTTAGCTTCAGCAAAAAAATAACCGGTTCTCATCTGAAAATATTACCGGTTTTTCATCGGGAAATATAAAAGACATGCGACACTGACTTTGACAGATTCCATCATGTTGCCTTTGATAGTATTTTGCTCTGTTTTGGTTCAATAATTGAATTTTAAATTAAAAAATAAGCCAAAGTTAACGACGTTTAATTACTTAGATCAAGCATGCGACAAGTCAAGAAAACAAAATAAGATTTTTCGTAGTAGGTACTTTTTGAACTCCAAATAATTTGCAACATGGTTTTCCTATGATATTTTTCTTCATAGCTCATATACATTTTCCATCCAATCCATCGATACACGTACGGTAAATACTTAAATTATACTTTCTAAATTTTCAATGTAAGTACTTAATATGATATCATACAATCTCTATATCTAAAAATGAATCCCTATATTCCTTGGTCACGGCATCACGCGTGTACGGCCAGACCGATTTCACTACTTTTTTTTAGTTGTGTTTGTTATTGTCAGGAGAAGGTTCTTATGACAGAAAAATGGTATACAGGGTGGTCCAGTTTATATGGAAAACTTTATTCACTCTAAACTCGGTATAAATTGAAAAACTCTAATTAGGGGTTGTACAAGGAAACAATGCGCAGAAAATGGCGCGCGCGGGTCAGCTAGTAAACTATAAAAAGTGAACTAAACAAGTAAAAAAATATTAATCTGATTAATCAATTAAAAGCTTAGGGGCATATTTTAATGAAATCTCGGATAAGCTTGTAATTTCTTTCGTATAAAATTAAAATATTTTGCAATTTGAATATTTCACTTCGATACTTAATTATTTATGTCAGAAACAAGATAGCCACGGATTGTAATTAAGTTATTCAAATTGAATCGAGTTGATATTATAAAAATTGTATAGAACATTAATAAAAAGGCTATAATTTACTACAGAGGTAACTCTTCTTTATCATGCCAATGAAAGTGAGCCAATATTATCTCACAATAAAGAAGAGTGGAAGATAAGAGAGGCATTTGCTCTGCAGATCATAATATTCGAAAAAAAAATTTTTTATTATACGAACCATTTTTTATGCACTTGTTTTTACTTTCTAGATGTGGCTTACCTGGAACAAGAAACAAAGCGTAGAATAAATCAATTATATTTCTTAGATACATGGATATGAGAAGAAGAAATTATATTTCCATAAAATGCTAGGTATAGGAATTATATGGTTTATTAAAATAATAATAGGAAGTACTAGAGAAGAACTACTACTTCGGCCATATCCTGAGACGGGGAGCCGACAATCTGGAAAAGTTGGTCATCGTTGGACACGTGGAGGGCAAACGATGCCGTGGGAGATCACCGAGCAGATGGAGTGACCAACTCAGAGACAAGGGGACGTCATTCTACAGTGTGGTACAGATGGCTTCAAACCGGAGTCGCTGGAGACGAGCCATCTATACTTGCAGAACGACACAGTGATCACGATCTTCGGGAATAAGTACCGACCACAAAGAAGAACAGGCAGTATGTAGGATTTATATGATTTTATTATGTATCTCTCAGAATGTCTTCTGTGCTCTGAATACATTTTGTTATAACGTTATTTGAACCAAAATAACTACTAAGGTATATTAATACCATTATTATAAACGGCGTCGTATACCAATCATGTCCTAATCCATACAAGCGCTCGGGTCAGGAAAACCGACGGAGCCGAAACCTCATTGAAATTAGTCAAGCATTTTGGACGCGGCAGCTTAGCGCATTCATGCGTTTTATTGTTCTGCTATTTTCTTATCCAAATAATGGTGCTGATTCTGCTATTATCATCATCATCCACAACCTAATTTCACCAAGAACAACCTAAAATTTCAAAAACATTAGGTACCTAAATTCCCTGTTGGGAATTGGTATTTTGTTAATACTTACTATTTATTGTTTAAAAAATGTGCTGTGTTGTAAAAATTTTCCGGTATAATTTAACAGAGGTGTGACAAAAAAAATGAATAAAAGTTCAAAACCGGTTTTTAACTTTTATTCATAAAATCTCTACCTTGATATCCTATTCAGTGAATTTAATAATTAGGGTTCTTTTGACCCTGTCCTACAGAAATCTGCTCGAATTCTTTTCAGTTTTGCCGTTGCCTCATTCCATTCTGAATTGGAGTAGATTAATATCTTATTACCTTTGTCAGGATCCCGTGAGCGTTTAGAGACGTATGAAATTTCAGAAAACCAATTTACACACCACCCACTAACTACTTAGGAAATTAATTCATTATAATACAGTATTGAACAACGCAAAAGTTATAGAAAAAAAAAAAACCATTTTCGGTTATCGATAGGTCAGTTTTTGGACCATCTAAGCGTCTCCGTCTAGACCGCGTAGAAACTGAAGATTTAACTAAAATAAAGAATTGCTTATTGAAAGATGGCCGATACGTTTCAGGCATTTAATTACATTACCGTTTATTACCGGTTTTATTTTAGCAAAAACGGTTCTTCTTCCTAATTAAACTGGTTTTTGGTACACGTTTGTGAAAACCGCAATTTCTATTTTGTACTAGTAGAAGCCGTAGATGGAATTGAATTTTGACAGTACAATTCGTTCGCTACCTTAATGTGTGGCACTGTACATATTTTGGAGAAATTAATTTACTCTCCTGTTCTCCCTGAGTGTTCGGAATCGTCGGAGCATTTGATTATTCTAGACAATCCTCTTATCTCATGTGAAATCATATTTGCGTTTTGTATTTGATCTAAAATGCTATGAGCAAAATTTGCAATAGAGTTGGACATTGCCAACACGAATATTTTATAAACAAATTACTTACTATTTTCAAAACTCGAATAATACAAAAAAATATATAATAAGTTAATTTAGTTTTCGGCTTTCAATCGGTTTGGATTTGATTTTCCGACAAAAACTAGAACAGCTTTATTTCAATCCATTTCAGAATTAGAATCATAATTTATTTGCCAGAATATTATAGGTATTCAAGTTCGGTTCTTAATTAATACATTTTGTTGTGCCTTACATTCTACCATTATTATTATTATTATTATTATTTTGTTTGTCAAAGTTTAACATCACGGAACTATAGAGTCCCGGACCTTTGATAGGCATGCATGGGGCCGAAGCCAACACACAGAGGCCTTTTTGACAATTTTGATCTTGTGTGATGGAGACACATACCGGCTACTATCCCTTCAACACTATAAAAATGCATTCGGGAACAGTCTCCAGTCTATTATTATTATTATTATTTATTTTAATTTAATTAATTTAATTAAATAAATAAAAACAATATTTGCAACAAATTAGACAAATTGAAACTAATACAATATCCTATTATTTAGGCCCGGTAATAGATAACTGTATCTTGTAAGACCCCCGACCATAAATCCAGCGCTATTGTTCAATTCTAAACATCCACAGATTTATTGCCTTGCTATACAATCGTAAACAATTACTGTTTAATGAATTGATTTTGTAAACACACCAAGCACAGAGGCAAAACAAATAATGTAGGTAACACAAACTGAGTAGTGTTGAACTAACCAATGACCCTTTGTTCATGACTAAAAGTTTTATAAAGACTTTAGACATTAGTAAAAGTCATGCGATGCTTTAGAGATTTTTTTGGAACGACGTTCCTTTTCGGACGGTATCGTGGGGGCTAGAGGAAAAAAGCGTTCGATTTTACCGTCACAACACATACATAGGTCAACACGTCACAGTGCGAATGCGCAGTCGCGAACCAGTCCATAGATTGTTAAATTGTTAGAACGAAAGAGCGTTTCTAGGATTTTAATATTTGATAATAATTTATTTGACAAATGCCAAATGTCAAAGATGAAACTTCATTCCAACCGAGTTCCACGACACTCACGTAGTTTTTTAAATCTCGCTTTCACCCTTGATCAAGACCATTTTTATTCAAATACAGTCACAAAAGGACACTCTGTGTCGTATTACACGTATTAAACAAATTGTAGGTAGGTAAATATAAATAATATAATGATAAACATTTTCACACAGCATCATCTAGCCCCTAACTAAGCAAAGCTTGTACTATGGGAACCAGATAACTGATATTACTACTTATATACTTTTTGTTTGTAAATATATACATAGAAACAACCAGACGTAAGATAAATGTTTGCAGATCATTAAACATTTATCCCGCGGTGATCGAACCCGCAACCTTCTGCGTCCCAAGCGGGCTTTCACCCACTGCGCCACAGAGGTCGTCATATAATGTGCACTTACTTTTAAATACCTAAGCATACTTACATACCTACGTAGTCACAATGGCAAAGAATATTAATACACATTTTTATGAAGTTTTAGCTAAGTGTGTCACTCATCTTATAGGATTGATTTTAACAAATGAAACTTTTATTGCTTTTTCAGTTGGTTTTTACTTCATCTAGGTACTTTTTTGTTGAATATCTCAATTGATTTTATTTTTGTTTTAATATTGAATGACGCCTTGTATATTTCTGTCCTTGTCTCACATGAAAGAATAATCACATGCTTTTTTTCTGTTTCCCTTTCTTACTCCCACGCAATCGACACTTCGAAACGTTTTTATCGCCTCCACATTATACTATCACTCTCAGTCATATGGAGTGATATCATAATTTTAAACCGATTCCCGAATCCATTCGCGAAGGCTCAAGTCACTCAGAGCCTCAGAATGCAATCTCCACACGGATTAGATCGTTCGATAGGAGACGGCTGCCATGTTTACTAGAGATTTACCGAGAATTATCATTTTCTGACGATTACCTCATGCACGGAGCTTTGACTAGTGCTATATGAAAATAGCTTCGGTAGAATACTGGGTATCTAGCTATTAGATAGTAGTATTCTACCACTAGTAGGTACCTACAAAGTAAAATTATCTGATTATGAGAATTGCTAAAGTAACTTCTGCAAGATGTGGGCATGTATCAAATATGTGTTTGGACATGCCTCTGACTACCCCCTTTGACATCTTCAAAGGATCTGGAATAAGTAACAATAAAAAAGAACTGAGAGAATGTCTTCCGCACCTTGGGGATACAGTCGTGAACCTGTTCACGTATAATATGCGATTTTTTTACGGCGGTTACTGACTGTAAATCAGAACATTAAAAGTATGTGTGTTATTCGTAATTGCATTCCAAAAACAACGTAACAGGATTTGAAACCGAGGCCCTATTCCACTTTGATCCACTAATCAAAACCACTAAGGGATTTGTTTCTACTTTTTCTTCCACTCTAATCCACTACCACAGTGGATTATATTCCACCCACTCATGTTTTGTATTCCACTCTGAACCACTACCACGGTGGATTATATTACACTCATGTTTTGTATTCCACTCTAAACTACTACCACGGTGGATTATTCCACTCAGGCACAAATGAATAGAAACTTTTTATTGCCTTTAGCGCAAGTTCGCTTTTTACGTGACAGGTTGCAAGCCCATCGCCGTACTTAATACAATACTATAAAACAAAAAAAACGAGCATTCTCAGTCCTTTTGATTTTGAAAACATCTAATATAATAATACCTATTAAAATATTTGGCACATGCCCTCAATTGCAGAAGTTAGCTCTCTATAGGTACCTGACAGCACTAAATATTATTATTATTATTTATTATTATTTGCTGCGTTGAATCGCGAAGAATGGAAGGAAGCGAAGCCTTTGCCCTACAGGACGAGAACTGAATAATAATTATCATAATAAAAAAATGTATAGAGTTATGCAGTAAAATATTTTATAATAATTATCCTACCTATCCCCAACCAATGTTCAGAGTAAGCTCGCTTTTATGTACCCTGCGGTACTTCAAGGCAAATATTTGGTTTTCAATGGCTCTTTTGAAGATAGCAGCGGTTTGCATGAAATTTTGAATGGAAGTGATGATAACGTTAAATATTTACATTCAGCATCGTGGTTATGAAGAGGAGTAATTTGAAATCTGATTTCAAAGTTGTGATATAATTAATCGCTGTAATAATAGATTTGGCAAAGATTTGTGTCTAATATTTGTAAAACGAAGCACTCGTGGTGTGGTGTAGCTTCTCGATTGATCGACGATCTACTCGTATCAAGAACGACTAAGCAAGCACGACCACGAGCGCTTCAGTAAATTCTAGTTTCTAGTAAATGTAACATCAGAATTCTTTTCAATGTAAAATAATTTTATATTCAAAAGAATTCAAAAGCTTCATTGTATTACTAAAATCAGCCATGCAATAAGGGTAATTAGCTTTTTCCAAATAAAACTTGCACGAAGCAATTTAGTCTTCACAAATCGCCGCTAGGTGGCGTGTTGAACTTAGGAAATGTTTCAGGAAAATTTGCAATTTTCAACTTAAATCGGTTATTATGCCCTCAAATGCCAATAGTTTGAAATAAAGCAGTTTTGAGAAAGTGTAAGGAACACGATCATTTACTGATTCTACTAATACACTTACGTAAAGGTTACATGTCAATTACTTGCACGTTTGTTGGGAGCTGAACACAAAGCTTCTTACAAACGAAGCGAAACAAACGAAGACTGAATTCTTAGGCAGGGTAATTCAGGGTAAACATTCCACCAGATTGAGGTACCTACTGAAGATCCCTAGAACTCCAAGGGCTAGCCAGAAATACATTTTGTAGCCTATTACACTAACTACATAGTCTGCTGACGATGTTTTGTAGATCTTGTGTCCGTGCTTTGAAGGGCACGGTTAGTCGGTCTGGAGGCCTTAAGGCGGCCTAAAAACTTCACCAGAGTAGGCCACTGATATCCTTTTCATCGTTAGACAACAGCCAACCAACGATCTTAAAATCAAAAATCAAGGCACTATCGTCTGTTTCTTGCCAAAAACACGGCTATTTAGCAAATATTTATCTTTAAAAAAAAAACAACTTTAATAATGATTGCCTAACTGCAACATCAAATGTATGTTACTTCAAAGAAATATTAGTATGCCTTGCGATCTAGACACCATTTACACGATGCCATTCTGGCAAACCATTCTTTCCCTTGCCACAGAATATTAGCTCATGCTCTGTTATTGAGTTTGAGAAAACAAGAGGCAAGAATGGTATGCCAGAATGACATCGTGTAAATGGCGTCATAGCTAAAGGAAGATAAGGATCAGAGATCAAACTGTTTTCCGTAATCTCAACCAAGCAATAGCCAATAACCTTTGACACTAGATAATACTCGTAGACAAAGCAATGCCGCAAGATCCCATGAATAAGCATATTATTGTCGTATGTCGATTATGATTAACGACCTTATGTACCTCTATTTAATGACTAATATTGCACTCATGCGGTATAAACAGGTTCACGACTGTATCCCCAAAGTGCGGTAGACATTCTCTCAGATCTTTTTTTTATACTTATTCCAGATCCTTTGAAGATGTCTAAGGGCATGTCCAAACACATATTTGATACTTACATGCCCACATTTTGCAGAAGCTCGTATTCCATACGTGACAGATTGCAAGCCCATCGCCGCCTATAAGACCACTAACTGGTTTCCTCACGATGTTTTCCTTCACCGTTTAGAGCACGTGTTAAAGCGCATATAAATTTTACGAAACGAAATCCATTGATGCACGGCCGAAATTCGAACCCACAACCTTCGGATTGAAAGTCGAGGTACAAGCCCATTCGGCCAACACGGCTTCAACCATTAACCCCTAATCCGTGGCGTGGCGTTACAAAAATGCGCTTTCAACTAGAAAGTTTGAAACCAATCGCTTGAACACCAAAGCTTCGTAAACGCTTCAGAGTTTTCTTGAAGCAATTTACAAGACTGTCTCTGCAAACGCTTGTACATGATGGTATTATAATGCAATGTCGTGGGGACAATCTTATAGCTCGGGAGCCAACCGTTTAAGATATACAAGATAATGCTGCTTATTACAAAAACGTAAAACCTTAGTTGAACCCATGTTTCATGTCAAAACAAAACTGTTACCAAAGAAAAGCGTTCTATATACGAGTACATACGAGTATTTAAAAATCGTTTTTCTAGGGACAGTTTTTTAGTTAGACTTGGTCTAAGCTCGGCTCATTTTCTTGTAATAAAGTTTTCCTAGTGGTGTAAAACGATGTACTTATATTATTTAGTTTTTTTCTATAGTTCTTCTTTTATCTATAGAAAATGAAAGTCTGATTCAATTGTTTTAAAGCTTTCTGTTTAGTCTCCAAAACGGCTGGTCTGATTTTGAAAAGATTTTCACTGACAGTGTTGATGTAATAAGGTTCAACGAAGAATACTTTCATTTCAATCTTCTCTTCTCTTTTTTTTTTAATTTCAATAACACATAGTCGTGCATCATTTATAACATCAGCTAAATATTATAAAAGCTTTCAAATTACAAGACATTTTGTAAAAAGCAACAGAAATTTTCTAAAGAAAACTAAATTGCCTTCTTAGCTGAATGCCTAAGAATAGCTTAGATCTTATTCCAGAGGCGTACAAAGGAAATTTTGCTGAAGTTACGTAGATATAAAAGTAGCACAGAAGGGAATTTCCTAGAATAAATCATAATAAATACGTTTCTAAGCGATGCAGCGCGTTGGTAATGTCTTTAAAATTTGTGAAATTACGTTACAGACTCAGTCGGAGGCTGTCAAAGCGATGAAATTATAAATAAATAATGCTGGACTTTTTCACACAGCATCATCTAGCCCCAAAGTAAGCAGAGCTTGTGTTATGGGTACTAGATGACTGATAAACTACTTATATACTTTTTGTTTGTAAATACATACATTATACATAGAAACACCCAGACCCGGGACAAATTTCTGTAGGTCATACAAAAATTTGTCCTGCGGCGGGGATCGAACCCGCAACCTTCTGCGTCGCAAGCGGACCTTCGCCCACTGCACCACAGAGGTCGTCATAAATGATTATAATAAACGTAATTAAAAAAAAAACTTAGGCCTTTACATCTTTTAATAAATGATTTATACAGCGTCAGGAGGCAATCTATGCCTACACTTAATGGGACGATGCAGTGCCTGGGACATTATTTGCGATATAAATAATAAAAAATAATAATAAAAGTAATTATTCAAATGGTATCTTCATCTATTTTATCTAATTGGCCAGTTGCACCTACTGCTGGATAAATGATTATTTTTTTTATAAAATACCGAGACCACATTGTGAACACCTAATCTAGGACTTTTTAAAATAAAACAATTTTTGTAACCATCTCCAGTTTCGTATCTATACGACAACTAGTGTTGTAGCGTCATCGTAGGTTATAACCAATTGTGAGCCAACCACGTTTCTTGCATCGGTCAGGGGACTGATTAGGTTTGTAAGAAGCTTATATGCCGCGTTGCGGTTTCTCTGTGAGTTTTTGTGTGACAAATATGAGGATTTCTTTAAGAGTAGTATAATATTTGACGACCTCTGTGGCGCAGTGGGTGAAAGCCCGCTTGGGACGCAGAAAGCTGCGGGTTCGATCCCCACCGCGGGATAAATGTTTGTATGTTCTGCAAATATTTATATCGGGTCTGGGTATTTCTATGTATAATATGTATGTATTTACTAACAAAAAGTATATGAGTAGTAAGTATATCAGTTATCTGATTCCCATAGTACAAACTTTGCTTAGTTTGGGGCTAGATGATGCTGTGTGAGAATGTCCTGCATTATTAGTAAAAAGTTTTTTCAAATTCTCTCATAATTTATGGAGTTGATTCTTTGGTACAAGGTACTATATTATACAGCGTCAGGAGGCATCCTATGCCTACACTCAACAGGACTCTGTAGTGCCTGGGACATTGTTTGTGATGGAGCAAGCTTGCTAAGCACCTAAACCATCCTTTCATCTCGGTCTTATCCACTGGAAAGAGAACATAAAATCATCACCATTAATCTTATCACCCAATGCACTCAGCATAGAACTATAGAACTTCTTTCACTTCTGCCAATCTTTTTAGTCCTGTGTCCTAAGGGTACGTTGTCGGTCCCAGCTATTAAGTCGTTAAGCCATGACGGAGGCCTTAAGGCGGCACAAAAACCACGTCACCAGAGTTGGCCACTGACTCATACGAACTTACTTTAATATAATGAAACACGTTCAAAGTGAACCAAAGTAATTGCGGATCTGTATCGCGTAGACCAATTATTCATATCAGGCCATCTTCTTTAAGTGGTTCGGCTTACCAAGTTTTTGGCATTTTGAACTTGGGTGTTGATCTCGGTACCACTTAATTTTGCGGATAAAGTTTTATGACATTCAGAAATTGGAAGATATTAAGTGTTTGACCTTGTGCCGATTTGCTATCTTATTTTGGTTTGAAATTGGTTTAAGATTTTCATGCATTCAAGATCTTTGGAGGGTGTTTGTCAGAGGTATGACCAAGTAATTACTTAGTCATCATCTCCCTGACCTTATCCCACGCGAAGTCGGGTCGGCACAAGAGTTTTCTTCTTCCACTCACTCCTATCACTTGTCACTGTGCATCCACTCCTTTTACATATTTTGATCATGCACACAATCTTTTGCATAAGTCCATTCACAACGTTGCAGATTGCCACGTATTAGACCACTGTTTCTAATTTCTTGATTTTATTTTCAATCTTATTCGTTTAAAACGAGCTTTTATTTGTCTCGCCAGTAATCCGATAAAAAGGTGTAAGACAAAGATTTATAGAATGAAATTAAAAAGTAGGCTAATCCTTTCTTAGCGTCTACCTAACCCTCCTTTCCCTATTATCTCGTCGACAAATGAGAGCGAACAAAACAACATAACGGTTCAACATTGTCAAAAGTAACTTATTTCAAATTTTGCCAAAAACGTCTTTGCTGTAAAAGTACAGTTGAAGTAAAAAGTACGGGCAAAGTCATGTACAGTCGGCGATATAACCATTACGATAGCGAAGACGTCGCTGCGCGGATCGCGGATTTAGTCGGGCTATTAAAATGGCGGGAAAAATATGATTTGCATGTATTTTTACTAAAAATAAGTGCGTGAGTGTGTTGGAACGAAAGCAAAGAGTACTTTTCTATACTATAAATATAATAAATTAATTGTCAATTAGGTATCCTAGAAACGATCTTCCGTACTAACAATGTAACAATCTATGGACTGAGTCGCGGCTGCGCATTTCGCACTGTGACGATTTGACATATACATGTGTCGTGATGGTAAAATAGTGTAAAAATTTGAAGTGAACGAAGGTAGGTATTTCTTTCCTTCATCCTTCCACTTTACACTACCTACATTGTTAGGTTACTGATCTTCATCAAAGTAAATGAAGGTATTGTTCCACTTCATCATTCCCCGGACATTTTAGGTTGTTGATAATCCAAAGTTTAACAAAAACCGATCGCTTTAACCGAGAGTGACTAAAAATAGATCCGCCGCAGTCATAGCCAAACAGAATGGCAAACTTTTCTAATTTATTCATAACACGGTACTCTCACTTGTAAAGTTTCCGAGTTTTTGCCAACAACGGATGAACGCTACCAAGTTGAATAAAATGTACGAAATGAGATGTAACACAGATTTCAAAGTACGCCCTACATTTTTGGCAAATTCTTGGAAAATACAATTCTTTGGATGTGATATTAAAATACATTGAAGCGAGGGTATCCTTTGTGAAAATTTCTGAGTTACGACTTACAAAGCGTTCTTTACCTTGGAGGCGCTTATGACA
Source organism: Epirrhoe tristata (assembly GCA_951394285.1). Lineage (NCBI taxonomy): Eukaryota > Metazoa > Arthropoda > Insecta > Lepidoptera > Geometridae > Epirrhoe > Epirrhoe tristata. Next base: position 811,891 of record OX596153.1, read on the forward strand.
CTTCGATGTAATAATCAGTCAAAGAATGTCTTGAAGACGCAATCCGATATTTATTTGAAAAAGTATTGGCAGTGTCCATGATTCAAACGCCTTCTACTCCGATGGTTAAACATTTCAAATATCTTGTAAAGCTTTTCTCCAGAGCTATGCAGCAATTAGTTCAAGGATCTGTCTTTAGATACATAGATAATTCTTTATTGCATACCACACGTAAAAGACATACAAGAAAAAAGACACTTAACTTATTGGTAGACAACTCGCTGAAAGCGATCTCTTCCAGGCAATTATTTAAGTCTTTGAAACGAAGCTATTGACTGTTCCTCGAGAGAGAGGTACTCTGCTCTGCACATTACGCAACTTGCGTTAATCCATATAAATAATTTCATCATTATCACTCTATGATCTAATTTTAAAATAATTATAATCATCAATGAAAGCGTTCCTACCTAAGGTTTCTTGGAAAGCTCAGTCCACTGTAACTTATTTAGCATTGATCCATTTTCTCGTAAAAGAGATGCTACTGCTCAAGGTATATAGGGTCTTTCATTTTATACTAACTTAATTCAGAAATTGGGTTCAAAAAATATATAAAAAAATATTTATGTAATTTTTTTTTTGTTTTGTTATGAAAATCCCGAGAAAATCGATAAAGACTATCCTTTCAATTGATTGTTGCTTCTTGTATAACTTAGCCCACTCGTGACGTAGCTGCGCTGCGATTGGTGGAACGTCTGTTCTCCTTGAAAATCATTATGCAACAATTCTAATCTAAAAAAATCAATAAATGATAAATGAAGTGAAAACTTAAATGGGCTCAGGAATTAAATTGATACGGTAAAACGTCTATTTACAACCCAAAAATGAGGCCCTGTCAGTTTGTGTAGTTTAAAAAGATCCTATATTTGGGTTCAATACGCATTACAAGTTTAACGTGTTATTCGTAGCCTAGTTCTCAAGAGAAGCATTAAGTTAAGCCTCACAAGGGTCTACAACAAAAAGAGTGAAACGATTAAATTCGTTGAACTGAAACATCTGTACCTGCGTAAATTTCCTGCGACACCCACGAAGCCTCACAAAGGCCTTCACGAAAACCTTCGTTACGTTGTCATTCGGTTAAATTTACCTCAACTAAACGACCGGCATTTTTGTATTCAGAGGAGAGCAAGGTAATTTCCTCTGAGTAAAGGCGGTGGGTTACCTTAAAGATGAACAAAATATTGTTATAAATGTAAGAAAATGTACGCAGGAAGTGAAAGACGAGGTGACATTAAACCCCGGTAGGGTGCGCTAGGGTCGCCATGTTATGTAAAAGAGATGGATATTTGTTACCTTACCCAATTGTTATGCCAGGAACGCAACTTGGTGAAGAGGTTTGTCATGAAGTATTTTTGTTGGAGCACGCCTCGCGATTTAGGGTTTAGGTTTAATTTATCAACAAAGTTGAATCTAAACAAAGTATTTTACCTAAAAAGGTGTTCCTTTACAATTTTACATGCTGTGTCTCTGCTTTTGCGTAGGTATTTATAAATGAAAGTTTTCTGTTTTCTTTTGAAATCTTTTCATGAAGGCTTAATGTTAATGCAGGCTGATTAAGCTGAGAGGATGGTCTAAGTGCTCGGCAAGCCTATTCCATCTCAAACAATGTCCCAGGCACTGCAGCGTCCCGTTAAGTTTAGGCATAGGTTGCCTCCTGACGCTGTATAAAGCATCTAATATATGATATATAGATAATATAGGGTGTAATAAGACATCTATCGAAGCCGAAAGGGGTAGGTACAGTAGCCCAACACACAACCAAATCCAAAAGGATTTTCCAAAAAAATTATTATATCGGGAGAAAACAGCGTTTGAAGATTACTGTATGCGTATGTACTGGGCGCTTTGTTTTACGTGGATTTTGAGTTTTAATTGTTTTTTTCTTTTTTAATGAAATTATTAGTTAGGCATGGTCTTATTGAGTAGTAAACAACCGAAAAATAACAAAATGACGAAGCAAAGTAAATTTTTTTTGCGTTTTTTTCTCCGCAAATATGTTATGAATATGTTTTATGTCTGATTGCAACCCCTCAGTTTTCGGTAGCAGTCTTTTTACACCCTGTATATGCAGCATAGACTGTCGAGCATAGATGACGAAGGCCTAAAAGGCGGCAAACAATTGTACGACCCACTTTTTAACCCAATACTAACTGGGTTTGTACGACCCACTTTTTGACCCAACTGGTTTTTACGTTTCACGATAAAGTCAGCTAAAAACCGATTACATTTTTATTTCGCACCCTTTATTCTCCGCACGGCGTATAAGCTTATTATGTGGTTGTTTTGATAAAATTACTCACCAGCTAATTATGGTCCGTGGTGGAGAATTTAATTTAAAAAGTCCAGGCTTTTTTGAAACGTTGACCGTTAGAGCTGTTTCACATTATCCGATCCGATATCGGTATCGGACGTCGATACGATGGCGGGGCAAGTAAAATGTAAATTGATAGCTCCGATATCCGATATCGGACTGGATAATGTGAAAGACAGGTATATTTTGATACACTTTTCTTGATTCCGATTTTGTAACGGAGTCCAATTCCGATATCGGATCGGAAAATGTGAACCCGCTCTTAGTGTGGGAAAAACATTTCATTTAGATTCACTATATGATTTACTTACACTTACACATTTCGATTTATAATATTTACTTACGTTACCTATTGAGAGGAAAAAAAGAATTATAAACTCACAAGTAGAAAAAAAAAATGGTTGTCTGTAAAGTCGGTTTACTGACAATAGTTGAACGTGACAACGCAAAGGCCGATTGTGCTTCTTTGTCGCTCGTTCCGCGCTCTCGCTTGCACTTGCGCAAGCCTTACATGGTACGCCCCAGAGCGAGGTAACGCCTCATGACGTCATGTTTTTTCGTGCGTGCAGCCGGCTCTATTGAATTATAAGACGTAGTCACGTCAAAATCAAAAAGAAACTTTTACTTATAGCCATTTTTAACACGTTCCGTGCCACTCACTGAATGTGCAACAGAATATGCGGCACTGAATTGATTGTTAATGACACATAATTTCCAAATAACCACTCCGCTGCGGGTAACATAAAACGGCTTATCTAGTAATAATTACTATATTTTTATAAATCGAATTTATACCATTATTTTGACGGTCATAGTATTTTGGAAACCAAAATTATGCAGTTATTTGCTTTTCGATGAGATTATAGTTTCATTAAAACTTATTGCTTATTATAAAAACGTAAAACCTTAGTTGAACACCATGTTGACACATGTCAAAACAAAACTGTTACCACAAAAAAGCGTTCTATGTACGAGTATTTAAAGATCGTTTTTCTAGGGACAGTTTTTTAGTTAGACTTGGTCTTAACTCGATTCATTTTCTTCCAGTGTTGTTTGATGTTAACAATATTATATTTTGTGATATTTACTACCAGGCTTTGTTTTGAAACTCGTAATAAATCTAATTCCAACAAATACAATATTTTTTATCGTGAATACATTTGTCCGGCCACGCCCAGAGTGCGGATTCAATCCCCGCCGCGGGACAAATGTTTGTATGACTTACAGATATTTCGCTGTCTCCGGGGAATAAAAGGATAACTGCAAAAACACAACTTTTCAGGAGAAGCAAAAAACATGTTTTCGTTAATAACTTCACTAATACTGGACGTAGACGGATGGTTGATAGCTTTAAGCATAGCTGATTTTTTATGAAATCTGAATGTTATGCTGACACACGCGTAATTTATGCGTAAGAAGAGATATTTTGAAAACAAGAAGTTATCTTCTTGTTAGTCAAAATTAATCATCGTCCATGTTGCCTAATGTCGGTTATCATTTTATTCACCGTATTTTCTAGCGTAAACCTAATATTGTACCACGTGTACCACGGTCCTACCATTTTATTCAACGCTTTTTTAGGGTCGAAGTGTATATGATAATAGGTGATTATAATTCTAATCTCGTAAATATTGTGTCACTTCGTTTATGTTAAGCGCTTTTAAATAAAGTTAGGTAGAAGTAATCACCTATTGTTTTATTATTTTCAAGATGTTTTTGAGTACTTTTTAACTAGCAAACCTCTTCAAAACTGTTCTAAAGTATTAGAACAAGGTTACCTTGCCTTGAAATAAAATTATGATGAGTAAGAAATAACCATAACTATTTCATAAGTCTTTTCAAGCCTTCAGCCAGTCAAGCATTAAAAACTTCTAGATTTTCTTTGATTTTTTTATACTAACGATAAAAATCAGACATAAAATCACATAAAAATATTAGCAATTAGCATATTTCATCATCAACATTCCCCTGCCCTTATCTCATGATAAGATGGGTCGACACAGGGGGTAGTTCACGCTCTGGTCCATGCCATAATGTTATTCCTCCACTCACTCTTATAATTCGTCAACAGCTGTGCATCCACTCCTTTTACATTCATATCATCTCTCACACATTGCAACCACTTCTTCTCTAGCCTTTTTATACTAGCATACCTCCAGCCACACTCATATTCCACCTCATAACTTGTTCTTACCATGCCAATTTATTTGGAAATAGGTGCCACTTTCAAACTTCCCTCCCCGTATATAGGTACTCATTCCTTATCTTACTTACCCGTTAACATGAGCTCTTAACGATGACGGAAAACATGGTGAAGAATTCTGTAGCTTAATCAGCTCTAAACTACGTAAATATAAGAAGAAGTTGTCTATACGTGCTAGGCAAGCCTCAAGCCATCTCAAACAATGTCCCGGGCATTACAGCGTCCTATTGAGCGTAGGCATAGGTAAGTTTCCTCATGGCGCTTTATAAATCATTTATTAAAGATGTAAAAGTTTTTCTTATCTAACCATGGGTGGGATACACAAGCATACATACATCCAACTCATTTGCATCGCGGTAACATGCACTTTCCCTTCATCCATCTTCTGCATTTCCTAATATCCATCTTTTCCTTGGTTTGCATATCGTCCCTGAGACCTGTGGCAACTTTATTCATCACGTATTCATCCTCTTTAACGTCTTAGTCAATATTATCGTCGTTCTGGAGAACACATCAAGGAAATTACTTAAAATCGAAGTAGACTGGACATAAGGTTTCACAATCTAGTCTACAATTTAAAAGTATGGTGACAGTGAGCTTCTGATAATTTCGCTGTCACCATATTGATGGAGTGAGGAGTTGTTCAACAGAACTACTCAGAAAATAGTCCTATTGAGTTGGAACTTAAGACATCGTTCTAGTTTCAACTCTAATGTTTTAAAAATATGGTGACGATGAGCTGATCTGATGATTAAATCAGGAGCTGTTCAATGGAACTCCTCAGTGAGTAGCAGTAAACTACCCGAGTTTGGGCTCATATTAATCAGCCCACGGTAATCCATTAATTGTATGTTAGTTGTTGACTACCATGATTGGTTTAATTTAAAATAGAATTAGGTACCTAACAAAATCTTATAACCATTGATCCATACCATTGATTTTTTTGCAAGTTGACGTCCTAGAATGTTCAAAATTGCGTTAGTCGCACTTAAATGTTGTCAACCTAACAAATACGGTTATTATACACCGCTTTAACAATCAAATCTTATGACGGTTCCCTTTCGCACAGACTCTAACAGCGGTATTATACGAAACGTATGGACATGTTTTTAACGAGAATAAAATGATAACCTGCGTTTACCATTGTATAGACGAATATTTCTTACGTGAATATAATTGTATGACTCTTTGTCATATTAAAAGGTGTGGGTACATTTTGATAATATTATATTACAACTTTATTCTTGTAAGTTTAGGCATGTCTAGAAACATCGAAAAGTATTGTAATATTTTGTATCTCCGTGAATAATTGTACGAATGTGACGAAAAAAATTAAGCAGATGTATTAGCACCCAGAGATCCCAAATATGGCATAACACTAAAACTAAGATAATGGCAGTTATCCGTTTATTCCCCGGAGGCAGCGATTTGTCTCGGGTCTGGGTGTTTCTATGTATAATATGTATATTGTTATATTGTATATTGGTTCTTGTCGCCACCTGTTAGTACTGTTCGTTTCATGCTATACATAGTTCGTTGATTTTTATTCGCGGAAACTTGTAATTGGCCAAAGTCAAAGTCAAAAAGCATTTATTCAGTAGGACCGCTGGGATCACTTTGAAACGTCTTAAAACTAGGTGATAGGCCTTCCTATAGTATGTAGCCTCCTGCTGCATACTATTTATAAGTTACACTAAAATGTTCATACCTAGCTGTAAGTTTTCCCAAAACTTGTAAAATAAAATAAAATAAAATAATAAATAAATGTATGTAAACAAAAAGTATATAAGTTGTCTATCAGTTATCTGATGCTGTGTGAAAATGTCCAGCATTATTATCTAACTCGCACCTCTTCCGTCAGTATACTCGTAGTACCCATACGTTGACAGATTGCAAGACAATTTTTCGCACGATATTTTCAATTCCCGCAGAATTTTCTATCTCTCTCCAACATTTCAATCTTAAACAAACTCTCTCAAGGATGGGACGAAAAATAGTGTAAAAATAAATTTCCCTTCAACCGTAGATAAGGCACGGTGAATAATAAATCCAGCTTCGGGCCTGAAAGGATTAGGCTTGGTTCACGCGAGTCTAGTACTTGTTACAGAAAGGGCGAGCCAGATGCCTTTGTTCTATTACTAGGATTAACGTTTCAACGAAATATTTAACTAGCTGCGTTCTAAAACGGGGGTGTTTCTACTATTTCGTATTTATTATAAACACATACATAAAATTACAGATTTTTTCACGTAGGTTTAAATTATAAATAAATAATGCTGGACATTTTCACACAGCATCATCTAGCCCCAAACTAAGCAAAGCTTGTACTATGGGAACCAGATAACTGGTATACTACTTATATACTTTTTGTTTGTAAATACATACATATTATACATAGAAACACCCAGACCCGAGATAAATATTTGCAGATCATACAAACATTTATCCCGCGGCGGGGATCGAACCCGCAACCTTCTGCGTCCCAAGCGGGCTTTCACCCACTGCGCCACAGAGGTCGTTTAGGCAGAGAACATGGTTTTTACTTGCTACTATCCTGACGCCTATCTATCTATCTGTCAAATCAGCTCACTGTGACTGTCAACATTATTTATTTTGTTTTTATCATCTACTGATAGCTATAATTGCATTGTCATCAATTACTCATAAGTGTGTCGACATTAACCTTTTACGTCTGAAACATCATGCATTATATTAAAACATGCTACAAATTCAAAACGTCCATTCCACTCATTGACAAATCCATAAAAATGACCATTTCATTAAACCTAATGGGTCATTAACCGAAGCTTTGTACAATCGTTTAAATAATACAAAACTCTATGCTTTCACTGTAAATATCTGAAATCGGTTCATTTAGTTATCGGCAACATTACTTGTATATTTTGTGTAATTAATAAGATCATCTCACTGTGGCTGTCAACATTTTTTTTTTTTTCAATCATAGACTGATATGCCGAGTTTCAGCTCAATTGGAATCATTAATAAGTATATAAAACATATTATTGATTAAGCTAAGTAAGATCACCTGTTTTTGAAGTTTTAACTGATTGTTACTCCTAGTTTTTTTGTGGGATTATCATCAACTTCTTACCCTTATCCTAATGAGTAGTCAACACATTTTTTTTTAATTAAAGTATTTTTTTAATACAATACAAAAATACAAAATATATTTATTAGCTTTCAAAACATATACATTGTTTTTGTGACATAATTTAACAGAAGTTGTATGTTTAGCGTTTAAGTTTAAGTTTGTTCAAAGATACAACAAAAAAAAATTGTGGCACTCCGGGAGTGCCGAACAGAAGTGAAAACTTGAACAATTAAGTACATTACGCACAATTAATTTTATCCCTTCAAAGTTGCTGCGCAGAACCCATTTATGATGACAACAAGCCATGACAGAGGATTTACACCGCGGCCTAAAAACTGTCACCCGAGTTGCGTACAGACTCATATGAACTTACTTTTTTACTTGAAAAGCTGATAGGTTTGAGCCTTCACAGTGTACATTTGCCTGAAATAACAAGTACAAACTTACACATAAAAAAACATACATTAAAACTAGTAGAAATAGCTTTAAAACAAAAACCAGTATTCTTGGCCTTTATTTACAAACATTTTGTTAGGGATGAGGAGTCAAGCTATATTGGTTGACAGCTATAGCGCCTCACGATCACGTGACTTCGAGAGGCGAAACCAAAGTTTTTTACTCATTTCAAAACTATTTCATCTATGTCGCTAACGAAGAAGTTTTCACTTCAAAAAGATTCTTTAATCCATTCAGCCTTGTATAATAGTAACACCCAAAAAAAAAGTTACCTAACCAAGGTAACAAAAGGAATTTTAGAAAGGTTCAACGCGATGTTTAGCTTTTCCACTTCATAAAATTACTGTAACGTTATTTGAAAGAAACCAGGTTAAGGAAAGGTCAAGCTCGACTGTTTTGAATTTTCATACAACATTTTGAATGTTTTATGTATTTTGCATATAAAAGAAATTTAAAAACTTGTATATTTTTTAATATAATATTTTTTTTATTCAACAAAACTTAGCTGATTCACTGTTTCACTGTTACTCAGTTCAGTTGGACAGCTCCTGACTGCATCATCAAAATCTCACTTTTTTTTTGTCACTAGTTATTTTGAACCAGTGTGGTGAAAATCTCACTGTCACTATATTATTTGTAAGAGGAACTTGGCCAGGATCCCAAGTTCCCAACTTAATCTTTTTTCAAAGAGCTTCACTCAAACCTGTTTTTAATAAGATGAGTTCATGAGCGTAAATTTTATTATTGCACTGTCACTATTATCATTATTATTACTCATTATTTTGTTTGTCAAAGTTTAACATCACACATAGGCATGCATGGGGCCGAAGCCAACACACAGAGGCCTTTTTGACAATTTTGATCTTGTGTGGTGGAGACACATACCGGCTACTATCCCTTCAAGACTTCGTATTCTTCTTTTAATCCTCATTATTATTATTTTATCTTTAGAGATATATTTTATAACAGGATTTTATCGCGTATTACCTTTATTATTTCCCGACGTTTCGGCTGTATTGCAACAACCGTATGGTCGCGGGCGAACTGGAGGTAGGTCAGCGGAGCGGAGTCGTGAGGCAATTGAAATCAAGAAGTACCCAAATTTCAATCGTGAGGATGGTTTCAAGCTCCCAACTGCGTGGAATCCCGTGATTAGTAGGTGCAAGGCGCGTCGTAATGTGACTTTTCGGTGTGAAGATATTGTTAGTGTAGTGTGCCGTGGTGGACGTGCGGCCGATCTTATTTCTGAAGATTAGTGGAGGGTAGTTCTATATAACTACCGCCACTTTTCGTCGGCACCGCTGACCTACCTCCAGTTCGCCCGCGACCACGGTTGTTGCAATACAGCCGAAACGTCGGGAAATAATAAAGGTAATACGCGATAAAATCCTGTTATAAAATATATCTCTAAAGATGAATTGTGATCGCGAAAGTCTAAGAAAGACTATTATTATTTTAGCCTGTATTGTCCCACTGCAGGGCAAAGGCCTCCCATTTTTCCAGTCACTAAGGACACAATTTTTCATGTCACAATATACCACTACATTCGATTTGCATTAAACAATGGAGTAATAATTTTTTCAACACACTTGCTCATAAAGTGGCTCTATGGTCACCGCAATTAGGCACATAATGACATCCATAATCAAACTGTGACTTTTTCATTACTATAACTCACTAGTGAGTAATAGATTTTTTTTTTAATTTTATTGGTTGAGTTGCTTTGTTCTTAAAAAAGTTTTTATTCAGAAAAAAGATCGTGTTCAATAGAACAAATAAATTAATGTTCCTATTGCTTGCTCATTTCATGCAACTTCTTATTTAAATAGATAATTTTAACTCGTACGTGTTTAATAAATAAAACTTTCACTCAAATATAACTTTTGTTTTCTCTGTAATAAAAGAAAACTTTAAATTCCCCATTTTGTACGTGGCAGAATAGGCCGCAAACCCTATGCGTGGCGCGGAAATATAGTCTGTGGCCGATCGCAATGCGCGCGCATAGGAAAACTGATTCATTTTTGCCGCAATAGCGAAACATTTTTCACAACTCGTTTTCACTGTTGAAAATGAGTTTTTATTGTTGTTTTATTCACAAGTGTGTTGAAAAACGTCGTATGATACACGTGTGTATTGATGATTACCGTCCTCGGTTCTATTAAGAGCCTCGCCTAACGGCTCGTCTCTTAAAACAACTCGGCGGTAATCACCAATGTTACACACTAGTACCATAATGTACTAATAATGGCGGATGCAATATCGCACACTTTTAACGTGAGTAGAGCTCGAATGCGATATAACGAATTTTACCTCCACTCTAGCTGTGAGCTCGCAGCGTGTGGTCTAAGCGAGAGAATTTTATATAGGGTCTTTCATTTTATGCTAACTTAAGGAATTGGGTTCAAAAAATAAATTAAAAAATATTTACTTATGTAATGTTTTTTTTGTTTTCTTATGAAAATCCCGAGAAAATCAATAGTTCATAGTTAATAAAGACTATCCTTTCAATTGATTATTGCTTCATGTATAACTTAGCCCATTCGTGATGTAGCTGCGCTGTGATTGGTGGAACGTCTGTTCTCCTTGAAAATCAGTATGCAACAATTCAAAAAAAACAATAAATGATAAATTTTGAAGTGAAAACTTTAATGGGCTTAGGAATTAAATTGATACTGTCAAACGTCTATTTACAACCCAAAAATGAGGCCCTGTCAGTTTGTGTTGTTTAAAATGGAAAACCCCATATTAATAAAAGCTTTGTATAGCCTGAATCTAGGGTTTTTAGTCAGGTGGTAAATTCTAGAGCAAATTGCAAAGGTTAGTTTGACGTAGGTGCAAGCCTGGGAAGAAGATTAAGGAATGTATTGTTTGTAGGTCTGATAGCAACTTTAAAGCGCTCGCGAGTGCCTTGCATTTTATGATTTTTAGTACACTTTTAAGTAAAAAAGTACACTAAGCACAACGGATCTTTAACTCTTTGAAGTTAAGTGCAATAGACGATTGCGCAGGCTTAGTAGAGTAAGGGAGATAGCACGATTTTAGGCGTCATCAAAAATGGGTTCTGCGCAGCTACTTTAGAGAGCTAAGGAGCGATTGTGCGTATATTTCTTCTAAAACGTTCATATTTTCATTGTTACTTCAATTTGTCGGTAAACACAGAACTAAATCTCATTAAAATCTTCTTCTTCTTCTTCCTGCTTTTACCCACTTAAGTGGGGTCGGCACAACATGTTTCTCTCTTCCATTTCCCTCTATAACACGTCATATCAAAACTCACTCCTTTCACAAACATATCCGCATTCACACATCCATACTTCCATACTAATATTATAAATGTGAAAGTAACTCTGTCTGTCTATCTGTCTGTCTGTCTGTCTGTTTGTTACGCTTTCACGCCCAAACCGCTGAACAGATTAAGCTGAAATTTGGCATAGTTGAAGGTTGTATCCCAGGGAAGGACATAAGCTACTTTTTATCCCGAAAAATGTAAAAATCCTGAGGGACCGCGGGTCACACCGCGGGAGCGCAGCTAGTATATAATATATTTGTGAAAGGAGTAAAATCTCATTAAAATCCTAATTTAATTAATTCACTAAAACCGCGTTTCGATTATGACTTGAACTGTGCACCAAAGCGAGTCCGGGAACTTGTGTAATTTATTCATAGTCGGGTAATGACACTCGATTACTTTACCGTGTACCCTTTACTGGGTCGTCTCTCAAAAAAAGTATTTTTATTAAACGCCGGGAAAAATACTTCATCGACGCGACAATGGTGACGAAATTGCTGCTTTAGAGTAATATTATCTAGGATGTAATTATTTTAGCTGCCTTTTATAGAATCATTTTATTTTTAACCTATTCATCATGCTGCCCGCGGATAAACACAAAGCGGGATTGGCACAATCCATACTATCCATACTAATATTATAAATGTGAAAGTAACTCTGTCTGTCTATCTGTCTGTCTGTTTGTTACGCTTTCACGCCCAAACCGCTGAACATATTAAGCTGAAATTTGGCATAGTTAAAGGTTGTATCGCAGGGAAGGACATAGGCTACTTTTAATCCCGAAAAAATGAAAAAATCCCGAGGGACCGCGGGTCACACAGCGGGAGCGTAGCTAGTATCTTATATTTTTCTCTTTCACTCGTAATCTTAGACATCACAACATCCTCAACTTATTTTTAACGTATAGTTTAGTAGTATAACAGTCATGGCATATGGTTCCCATGACACAAGTTCCTACTTTAGGGTTATAGATCAATTGAAAGCTGAGTTTCCTTTACTTTTTTTTTAAGAAAATAGAATGATATTATATATAATATTATATATAATTAGCTATAGCTAACGATAAATATAACGATTATAAAGCGTTCGGTCAAAAGTCAAAACTCGCTCGGTCAACACTGTTCTAGAAACTAGCTCAACTTAGGTCTTACAGTAATTTTGCTTGACGTAATATGCAGCATTGATAGCTGTCAAGTTCATACGACGTCAAAAATGACAGGGTTCATACACTTAATCTCATAGTTTAGTGGTTATTCCTCTTTCGCCTAACAATTTTAGCGTCTAACGAGATTTTTACTTTGATGTCGGCTAGAGTTTATGCGATCATCGTTCTTTTTGCATTTTCCTGCGACCATTTTAAATGAAAGTGTGAAATAAGTTATCCTTGTTTATTTCAAAGTTTGAAATAAAAGTCAGTGGACGTTTTTATTCCATTTACGCGAATAAAAAATAAGTATTTGCACTCAAAAAATAATAATTCTTACTAAACATAAGTATTATAATAATAAATGAAGAGTTGCTTCCTTAAAGAATTGTAGCACGTTGTTTGACTATTTTTTATAAGTCTTAGGTAAGTCTTCGTGAGGAAACCCGTTAGTGTTCTTATAGGCGGCGATGGGCTTGCAACCTGTCACATAGAATACTAACTTCTGCAAAATGTGGGCATCAAATATTATGTGTTTGGACATGCCTCTGACTACCCCCCTTAGACATCTCCAAAGGATCTGGAATAAGTCACATAAAAAGATCTGAGAGAATGTCTACCGCACCTTGGGGATACAGTCGTGAACCTGCTGTTTTCTTACGTAAATGTAAAATCATTTGGTAAAATTAAATACTTAAATGTTTGTGAAGACATACAATTTGCTCACATTTGAAAATGGGTTTTAAAATAAATGGAAGATGTTTACGTCTGTTTACGTAACGTTTATTACCCCATAAACTTGTAACCTTTACCATTGACACCATTAATTAAATACCATTTAATTACTAAAACGAGATCTTCAAAGTCACTAAATCATTTTTACGTAATTGTTTTTCCTCGTCAAACCAGTCTTTATTGACCTCAGAGTAGGAAGTATTTTATTAGCCTTTTCCAATCCACAATCTACTGCCAATTTCAATTTTTATCGAAATCAGTTCAGAGTCAGGGCTTGAACGAAGAACAACAGCTTGCAACTGTTACGTGTGGAGTGCTAATTATGTGCAATAGGTTTACTTCTTCTTAGAGATCTTCGAAGGACCTGGGGAGTTATTCATTTTCGTATTTTTGTTCGTTTGATGAATATTCGGATACTTACTACGAGCTACATTGTATTCCTTCGATAAGATCATCGTTAAAACACGGTCCTAACCTAGGAACAAATATTCCAAACCGAAAATTTGGCCTTTGAAGTCAGAAATCGTAGAAACATCCGAATATTCATCAAACAAACGAACATAAGAACGGGCATAAGGCCCCTGAATGAAATATATAAAAAAATCTGAGTAAGATTAAATTCGAAACATGCAAAAAACAAAGGTTTATTGGTTTTAAAAAAACTGATTTGGAAATGGTTATCTAAGGCAGTTGTCTGACCGCGAGCGTTGAGCGTTGAGCGTAAAGCGTCGGGCGATAAGCGTGAGCGTTGAAGCAAGTAGGTATAGTTCTATCGCTGGGCTATGACTTCATCATCGCTTGGTGTGAGTTTTGACCGCTGCGCGAGTATCGCTGAGCGATTACGCCGAATGAAAATATTTGTGTCTCTTTTATTGAAATGTAATCTTATATCTTATGTTCGTCTCTTGATCGATAAACTCGCTGATCGCTTGCCGCTCACGGCTCATTGAACGGAAAAAATTAAACAATCCATTTACTATGAAAGTGTCCTACGTGAGCGGTGCGGTGCGGCGCGGCGCGAAGCGAAGCGAATGCGATCAGTTTGTTTGACTTTTACGCGCGAACCGGTGTACTCAATCTTAGGGTCCCACTCATTAACAGTCCGCCTGCAGTCTCTGGTTCTATCGGGCGGCCTGCCGTCCTAGGCCGATAGCGTCAACACACTAAAGCGATTTTTGCCTGCCGACAATGCCCTGCCGCCACTTTAGCGATTACAGACTAGCTGTTCGGAGTCGGCAGTTTCTCACCGTAGGATCGCGCGCCGGCAATGCTCTGATATTGGTTTGAGCGTCCACACACTAAATTCGGCAGACTTTCACAATTCATCATGTTATTACGTAAAAAACGATGTGCTCTTTTACTACTTCATATACTTTCACCGTCAGAAAGAAGATATTGGAAGAATTGTGGTTAAAGAACTTTATTTCTCAAAAGAAATTTACATTTCACTTAATGAGAATATACTAATTTAAAATATAACAGTGAGCGTACTATAAGCTATTATTATTACTTATAACTAGATAGGTTAATTTACATTCCAATGAATTACTTAAAAATGTAGATAATTATTTTAACAATGTAGGTAGGTAGTAATGACAAAAATTATCCCTGAAACATCAAAATATATTTTTTTTCTCCTGAAAGATGCAAAAAAATTAAACAAGTCGAAAAACTTGAAACCGAAGGCGCCCAACTGACACGAGACGTCGGTCGACAGGCCGCCGGCGGGCTACCTGCTAATGTGTGTTCATTCGCCCTCAAGGCCATAGACTATCCGGGCGACATCTGTTGGCGCTGACCGGAATCGTCAAGCGGCCACACATTCTCAGTTCGTACTAGTCGTCAGTCCAAAACCTTAAACTGAACTGTTAGTGTGTGGGCTATTGCGATTAACTGACAGATTGATATCGTCCGGTAAACTGTTAGTGAGAGATTCGCGCGAACGTAGGACAGCCGCGCCGCATCGAATCGCGTCGCTTCGCTTCGCAAACGCGTTCGCGTCAAACCGCCCACGTAAGACGGGGGGTCAGTCTTCTTCTTCTTCTTTTATTAATGGCAACTAACTGATCAACAGTATAATTCTGCCAATGTCACCCGCGGTCGGACAAATATGACGTTTTAACTTTTTTATTTAAAGATGCAATATTCCACTTAGTAAACTTGTTCAACAGCCCTTCAAAGGACACTGACAGTGGCAGGGAATGCGTTAAAACCGCAAATAAATTAAAAATAGTATCAGAAATTATGAACTTCATCATCAAAGTGGCAATTAATATTCAACTAACCTCTGCCCTAAATATGAATATGCATTTTGTAAAGGTCGATCATGTTTATACATAAAACCATTCCGAGCAATAAATTACTCGACGCTATTCCGATGGTAAAATTAAATAAACATTTTGGAAGCAGTTCGTATTTATAATAATATTTTTTTGTAACCGGAATCTAAAACTGTGTAGAGTGATTTGAAAGGTCAAAATCCGGTGCATCGGTGGCTTTTTTATTTCGAAAAAATTATGTATAAACGAGCTTAAAAAGGTGAAGAAAAGCATCATGAGGATTAGGGGGCAGATGGTATTCCCCCATTCTATGGCAAAGAGGGAGTACTCGCCTCGCTAAGGTTTTAAATAAATAAATAATGCTATATAGGTTATATGTGGCCAGAAACATTGCTTGCGCGATTCAGGTTTTCAATACTTTTTGTATCAATTGTATGGGAATCCGCTTATCTGAGATTTCAGCGCCATCTAGTGGTACAGCTCCAAAGTACGTCGCTGTAATTGACATCTCTAGTAGTTCTCTTGTAGTTCTGGCGATGTTAGATAGATGTCGCTACAAGGAAACCAGTTAGTATTCATATAGGCGACTACTTCTGCAATAGGTACACATGTGGCAAATATTTTATTAAGTATTTGAACTTGCTCCTGACTATCCCCTTAAGTAACTTGGACTAAGCATGATCCTGTTTTTCAAATTTTCTCAAATAATTAATGAACCTATAGAGCGTTGCTTTTCTGGGCAGGACGACGTCTGCCGGGTCTGCTAGTTTACAATTAAAACAATTTAAATAATTATTAGTAGTAAGTACAGATTTAATGGAAATCTTAATAATTATCTTAATAGTGACTTCGATAGTTTCTATAGACATACCTCTGGTATCGACCTTTAGAACCCTCGGTTAATATTTTATTGTTTTAGGATTACCAAGAAACTTAAACTTATTGCTGGAAACTTTAAGATCATTCAAACTCATATTTTTTTATTCTTTTTATTTAACCTATACTGTCCCACTGATGGGTAAAGGTCTCCCCCAATTCCTTCCAACCATCTCTCTCCTTTGATAGGTTCCACCACCCACTATCGAAGGAGTCGAGGTCGTCGCTCCAGCGCTTCCTTGGCCGTCCGCGGCGTCGTCTCCCTTCGGGTTGCCAGGTTGTTAAAATGTTGGCGCATTTTTCGCTGTGCATCCGAGTCACGTGTCCTGCCCAGTCCCACTTCAAATTGGCTGTTTTGCGCCCTACGTCGCCCAAACTCATATAGTCAATCAATACCATGTATCTTTCTTAGTTGCAACCAAAAAAAGAAAAAATATTTAGAACAACAACGTCCGTAGATAAAATGTGACACAAACTTGAACGAAAATAATCACCTTTTGACCTTTCAAATTAATTGAAACTCTGACCTTGTCTAGCTCGGAGTAGTAAAAATAAGATGTGTTATGCATTTGTTTTAAGATTTAAGTAGTACAAAATTTTTGCTTTTGTTCTCAAGAATGTAATGTAAGTAAGTATTTTATTTTCGTTTACTGGTTGCAACATAGATTTTGTCGATTTTCGAGTAATGTATTTGTATGTAGGGAACTATACCGCAATGTTTATATGACTTGCATGTATAAATTATTTCTTTATTTCTAAGCTTGAGGTATCACCATTGCAGTGCAATGGCTTCCCTTCCCTCCGGGATATATATTTTTAGTGCATAGCTAGGTCTATAACACTCTCATCACTACATTTTGATTGGCGTGTCAAGTACCAAGGTTCTTTTATTGATCCCAAAAGATTATTTTTAGAACATTGCCTCTTTTGCCCGACTGAACAAAAACAGGGAAAAAAAGTGTTTTTCCATTACATTTTTAACATGTTCTTTGTTATCACAAAAATCTGACCAAAACAAACAAGATATCACATCAAAATTGTTAAAACGAACATAAATGATTCAATAGCAATTTCATACTTATGCTGGGAAAATCTTGCCGGAGCAACACGCAAGATTCCGTTCCATCAAGTCAGAACTTTCAAAAAACGGCAACCGACATATTTAACTCTGTGATACGTTTCAAAGAGAAAAAACAAGTGTTTTATTTGCGTGACTCTTTATTGAATAAGAGCCGACTTAACCGATTGTGATGAAATTTGGAATGTAGATAGTTTAAGTTCTGGAATAACATATGGGCGTATAAAATTTTCAAAATTCAACCCCTAAGGATGTTTACAGGGTGTTAAAATTTGTATGAAAAAAATATATTCCTTGCTCCGATCCACTCAAAACTCGGTATGAATATACTTTAAAGTAAATAATGAAACCAGTTTTTTTTTTCAAAACAACCCCTAGGGGTGGTGCAAGGCAGTTTCAAAGTCGTAAGATTCGAAAGTATGTGTGTGCGAATGTTTGTCCTCGCGTAAGCTAGTTCTATCTCTAAAGATTGTATGACGAAACAATGCGTAGACGAAGTCGCGCCCGGGGCCACTAGTATAGATATAAAGGCCTAAGTTTTTACTTGAATCCAATCCTGATATCACTAATCCAAATAAAATTAGGATGTATGAATGTTTGTTTCTTTTTCTTGCAAAAGCTTTTAAGTAGATTGGGATGCACATAGATAGTCTGGAATAGCACATAGGCTTTTTTTTATCCTGGAAAAGTGAGTATATCAAGAAACGCGGGTATTACTGTGGAGTACACCTAGTTAATTTATTTACAATTTAAAATCAAGGCCGTAGTATACCGGCATCAGCTTTAAACAAAAACTCCAGCATAACCGTGCCTTCTGAAATATTAAAAGTATTTTTTCCGGCACAACGCTTGGCAAAGGCCAAAGGTATTCGCGTCTGAATCTTGTGCCACCTTCCGAATGGTGGATATTTTTCTTTCAAAATTTTCTTGAGTTTTACACATCATCATCATCATCCGCAGCCCTTTTCATCCAACTGCTGGGCCTCTATAACCTAGGGAAGGTTGGCACAAGCAAAAAGAGGCCTGCCCCAGTTTGACTCATGTACGACCTGTTGTTTTAAAATGTCACCCCATTTAGCTGAAAGACGACCTACTCTTCTGTAGTCCTCCCGGGAGCAGACAGTTTCACTCATCATCATTGAACTGGGAACACCTACTGTATCATCATTGAACTGGGAACACCTACTGTATCATCATTGAACTAGGAACACCTACTGTATCATCATTGAACTGGGAACACCTACTGTATCATCATTGAACTAGGAACACCTACTGTATCATCATTGAACTAGGAACACCTACTGTATCATCATTGAAATGGGAATAGGTACATACTGTATTATCTTTGAACTGGGAACACCTACTGTATCATCATTGAACTGGAAACACCTACAGTGTATCATCATTGAACTGGGAACACCTAATGTTGCCTAAAGCCTCGATTGTCCGAAACTATTCAGAAGTCAAATCGTCCGACTTTCGTCCGTCCCGTTTTAATCTCGCTGCGATTTTCGTCGAAATTCCGCGGCTTAATTACAACGGGTTCACTCGTTCTAGTAACCTTTTGGTAAAAGCACTTTGGTGGCGAAAAGTAACTTATTTTTTTCGCTACAGCACCTTACTAAAATGTGGGCTCTTTGACTCTGTTTGCTTTCAATAATTTATCAAAGTTGAATATCGGGAGTACGGAGGCCCGGTCCTTTGAAAGGCATTGGGCCGAAGCCATATACGCCTTTGACAGTTTTGATCTGTGATGGAGAAATATACCTACTCGTATCTCTGTAATTATTAAAAGTTGACGTCTCACTGCCAGGGATAGGCCTCATTTCTAATCTTTGCTCGCGTGCCACTAACATAGCTCATGAAAAGGACGTTTATCCGTGAAGCTAATTTTGGATATCACATGATTTCCTAGTTGCAAATACCCTTCCTGTGACTACTCAAAACGTTGAATTAATTGATTGAAGCAAGTTGCCTAAAAGCATCTAAAATT
The DNA here is from genome assembly GCA_951394285.1 of Epirrhoe tristata. Classification (NCBI taxonomy): domain Eukaryota; kingdom Metazoa; phylum Arthropoda; class Insecta; order Lepidoptera; family Geometridae; genus Epirrhoe; species Epirrhoe tristata. The sequence continues at coordinate 831,403 of OX596153.1, forward strand.
AAACTATCCTTACTGATGCAAATCATTTGTCCTGAGGCGGGAATTAACCCCGCAACCTTCAGTCACGGGCGGGACTTTGCTGAAAATGTATGATTCATGGTAGGTCTAAAAGTTTTGAACCCATATTCAGGAAAACTGTTAGTCTAGTGTATTATACACTCGCCCACGTTTTCACCCTCATAGAGATTACTACATAAACCTTTTATGTTCCGGGCAGTGACCTGACCACTAGTAAAACATGGAAGGTATTATGGATTGGGCAGATGACAACCAAGGTCGTGAATCGTAGATGGATGGGACTAGCAAAGGATTGTACAAACAAATAGAGGCCTAAAATGGACTGTGGAATCAGTGAAACGCACAAGTCAAAAGTTTTAAATAGCATGAAGTTTGCCAATGATATTATAAAAACGTAAAACCCATGTTGACACATATCAAAACAAAACTATTACCACACAAAAGCGTTCTATGTACGAGTATTTAAAGATCGTTTTTCTAGGGACAGTTTTTTAGTTAGACTTGGTCTAAACTCGGCTCATTTTCTTGTAATAAGCCCCTATAGTACTAAGGTTCGAGTACTGTATTTTTGCAGTGTCAATATAATTTCATAGAAGCTCGGGTTCTCCTGCACTCCAGATTGCTTTACTTCATTTTATTTTATAGCCATTTTATTGTTAGTAGCTTAGTTTCTATAAATAAATTTGTTTTTTTTTATAGCGATATAAATGTTTTACTTTTGTTCCATGCTTCATTCGTTTTCTGATTCCGGGTATTAAACACAAATCATGAAGTGTGCAGTATTCAATAAAAATGTTGTTTAGTTGGATCAGTGGTTCATAGAATACCTTACTGGTTGCCTGGAAGAAATCGCTTTCAGCGACAAGGCCGCCCATTGTACTAATTTTAAACGTGTTTTATTTATGTGGTGTTTTGTTATTAATTGGTGTACAAGTAAGTGTTCATTCATTAATTCATTCATTCTTACTTTAATAATACGTTTTACTTGTATGAAAGAGTGACAGAGATATGAACCAGATTATAACCAAATTCGTGGATGGATAGATACTAGCCCAGGATTATGCTGAGACACTAACAAGAAAGCCTATGCCCAGGCTGCCACCCGTCACGTGTCTTACCAAGAGTTGGAGATGCAGTCCAGGGGGTTTATTTCCGTTCGTTTTTTTCGTCCGTTTTATTAATATTCTACGATTCCTGACTTCAATGGCTAATTTATCCAAAGTTAAAACACGGTCCTAGCCTTGGACCAAATATTCCAAACCGAAAAATTGGCCCTTGAAGTCGGAATTCGTAGTAAGAAACATCCGAATAATCATCAAACGAACGAAAATAAGAACGAGAATACGGCCCCATATCGTCGATCGTCTTGCGCTTTAAATATTTGTTAATTTTTTTTTTTTTTAAGGTACATAAAATATTCGTGATAGACATAAATGTAGGGTACAACCTTGACAAGGTCAGAACAATAAGTCCTAAACGCTTCGTCTACTGAAAGCTTACGTAACGCCTGAATACAGTCATTAAACTATCGTCAATCTCCCTTGAACATTCCACTGTAAGTATTACATTACATTGGAGCTAGTTCATAAATATTCAGAGATTCCATAATAATATATATTAAATTCTGGGCTGAAATACAGCCACTCTGAAGTAGGTTTCGACACAGGTTTGCTTTGAAACAGCTCGTTCACTTCATTGTAATGAAATACACACCTTTATTTACATAAGTCAAAGTTTCAAAGTCAAAAAGCATTTATTCAGTAGGACCGCTGGGATCACTTTGAAACGTCTTAAAACTAGGTGATTCTACTCCTGTTTCCATAGCACTACAGGGTCCAAAGTGTAGGCATGGATTGCCTTTTGACGTTGTATAGATCATCTAATGTAGATCTATAGGCTTAAGTTTTTTATGTGCATAATTCAAATTTTGAAGGGATAGAAATTGTGATTTAGCCACAAAATATGTCACCACTCTCGAAAATGCACACGCAACATGTTTTTTAAAAACGTAAAATGATTTAAAAAAAATCAAATGTAGGTATATCTTATCTCATAACTTCGAAAAAAAAATAATGATTGAGACACTCTTCATTAGTAACATTCACCTCTCAGACAGGAAAGTTTATCAGCTGTTTTATAAGTCCTGTGGTCGGTTCATACGCATTGCAAATTCAGTTGAACGGATTCATAAAACGGAGTGATAAATCATTGTTGAAAAATTATAGGTTAGTGTTTCTGAGTGTTTTGATTTATCGCATATTTTTGGGCTTAGGACGAAATATGGCTTAGGACTTATCATAATCTAAGCTATTTGTCTAAACATAGTTCATAGCACAGACTTTATAAATCATCATCATCATCATCATCATCAGCCTTTGTCATCCCACTGCTGGGTATAGGCCTCTCTTCGCTTTCGCCATTCGCCTCTATCCTGAGCCAGTCTTGCATTAAATCATAAAATGTCTTAATAATATTTATTGAATAATGAATGTTCACTAACCGATTTTCAAAAATTATTTGTGTATTATTATTACTTACTTACCTATTATTATCTAAGTAATTATGTTTACGCGATGTTGCAGATCGCAATTAGTATCTAATGTATATTATGCAATCTGCCTTCCATTAAGTCGTTTATGCTTTTTATCACTTAAATGGTTGCCTGGAAGAGATCGCTTTCAGCGATAAGGCCGCCAGATGTCTACCTATAAGTTAAGTATCTGTTTTTCTTGTATGTATTTTACGTGTCGTATGCAATAAAGAATGATCTATCTATCTATCTATCTAAAAGTCCAAACTCGGTGATTGCCAAAGAGCAATAGAACACAGCATCCTAGGTGTGAAAAGAATCAACCGAATTTGGAACACCTGGCTGCGTTCAAAGACTGGCATTGCAGACGTGGGCGTCAAGGCTGCCAAGTTAAAATGGGAGTGGGCACTTGGGCAGGTCATGTCACCCGCATGCACCCAGACAGGTGAGCCAGAGTGGTTGCTGGTTAGATCCCGGTGGATGGCAGGCGATCCGAGGCAGGCCTAAAAAGCGCTGGCGCGATGACCTGGATGCCTTTAGGAAGGATTGGGAGAAATTCGCAGAAGACCGCGAGGTGTGGAAGGTGACGGGGGAGGCGTTTGCCCAGCAATAGGACAATATAGGCTATATATTATTATGACGAGATTAATTTAGGCACAGCATACAATCATACCCACAAAAAGGACTGCTTGAATTAGTTCAATTCAAAGACATTAAAATCACTTATCTCACGTCACCTCAGTTGGTTTTCTAGCTAATAAAAAACGAAACGAATAAATATTATAATAATATATCGACGACCTCTGTAGCGCAGTGGGCGAAGGCGCGCCTGCGACGAAAAGGTTGCGGGTTTGATCCCGCGTATATAAGTAGTATATCAGTCATCTAGTACCTACCCATAACACAAGCTCTGCTTACTTTGGGGCTAGATGATGCTGTGTGAAAAGATCAGCATTATTTATTTTTATTTTTATTTATTTATATACATCAATTTAAATAGAATGCATCGAGGATGGCTTCCGTTTTCCTTCACCGTTAGCGTGTGTGTGCATAAATCCATTGACGCTCAGCTTCGAACCGCAATGCTGATTAAAAGTAAAGGCACGCCCCAATCTAGAAAAACACGCCGTTTACACGATGCCATTCTGACGTAGCATTCTTGGCTCTTGTTTTCTCAAATTCAACGTAGCAAGAGCTAATATTCTGTGGCAAGAGGCAGGAACGGTATGCCAGAATGGCATCGTGTAAACGGCATCTAACACGGCTCTTAAAACCGATACTCTATAAAAACCATAAAGCTACCGTTCCTACGCCCACGTAAAGGTGCATACACACTTATCTTAACAAGCCCAGGCCAGTAAAACCCTCTGAATCTTATCTTTGGTAAAGGCGCGTGCACAAAGAAACTAATGTACAGATAGTGGATCACACACGATGGAGTTCAGCTTGTGTGGTATTGAAAGAGATGCTATACTATTATTTTCTTGGGCTATAGTTTGAAATAAATTATGGAACCAATATTAAGTTAGTATACTCGTATTTTATCTGGGATAAAGTATACAAAGAAAATTATCCTATCTATAAATATAAAAGAGCTTGGCCTGACTGACTGACTCATCATCGCCGAGGCGAAACCGCTGAAGATAGAAAGCTGTAATTTGGAGATTAGCTTCCTTTTATAACATGTACACCCACTTAGGCGGGATTTTTCGAAAAATTCAACCCCTAAAGGGTTAAAAAGGGGTGAAAACGTTTGTATGAAACTTTTAAATGCGTCGAGTGATTTGCTTGAAACTCAGTTTTAATACAAACTAAAAATAAATGGACATGTGTTTCAGGGTTTTTCAAAACATCCCTCAAAAAGGGCTGAAATGGAGTTTCAAAGTTTCATCATTTTTAATAGCGATATTGGCAAAACAGCGTTTGCCGCGGGTCAGCTAGTATTTACGAGTATACTCATAGAAAAAACCTACTAAATAAATTAGGTAAACTTAAACTACTTTGAAAGTAGCAGTTGTAACTGTTTATAGAATAGATAGTATGAAAATAAAGGAGGCTTTCGCTTGCAATAAAAAAAAACATGGCTTAAAAAATCTGGTTTAACCTATATAGGGTCTTTCATTTATAGGGTATTCATTATACTAACTTAATTCAGGAATTGGATTCAATAAATAAATTAAAAAAATATTTATAATGATTTTTTTTTGTTTTGTTATGAATCCCGAAAAAATCGATAACGACTATCCTTTCAATTGATTGTTGCTTCTTGTATAACTTAGTCCATTCATTATGTAGCTGCGCTGCGATTGGTGGAACGTCTGTTCTCCTTGAAAATCATTATGCAACATTTCTAAAAAAACAATAAATTATTAATTTTGAAGTAAAAACTTAAATCGGGTTAGGAATTAATTGATGCGCTCAAATGTCTATTTACAATCCAAAAATGTGTAGTTTAAAATGAAAGACCCTATATTATTATAGCCTACAGTAGTTTATATACCTTATAATAACTCCGTCATGATGTGATAAAGATAAGATGAGATCGAAATCTTTTATTAAAAAAAAAACGAACACACCCTTACTGACATTCTTGCAGGTAGACGTAATAAACTGTGATTGGAATTTGAAAAAATTAAACTTTTTTTGAAATGTATTGTAAATGCTTTTTATATTTACATAAATAAGTAAGTAGGTACCTACATAATGAGTTTGATTGTGTAAGACAGAAATGAGAGACATTTTGTTATATTACTTTTCCCAATTTTTTATGTAGGTATGAACGAAGTTCCTTTTTGGACGGTATCGGATGGGGAGTAATTCCCAATTCATACCACAAAAACTTGTACCAGGTGGTACGAGTTGGGAAATTTAAAAATATGATTATTTTCATTCCCAACTCGTACCACTTTCAAAAACTGGTGATTAGTACAGTCAACGACAAATAATGTGGATGGTTGGCAGTCCACAACTGTGCGGTTTTCACGCCAATTCCTGCCTCGCACAACAGACTTATGGAATCAGCTGTCGCCAGCGGTATTTCCAGACCGATACGACTTAGGCACCTTTAAGAAAAGAGCCTTTTCCTACCTCAAAGGCCGGCAACGCATCTGCAGTGCTTCTTGATGCTGCAGTTGTCTGTGGGCGGTGGTAATCACTTACCATCAGGTGTGCCACTGGCTCGTTTGCCCCCTCTTCCATAAAAAAATAATAATGCAAGTAATAAAAGTAGCTAGACGATAAAAAGTGTTCGATTTTTGCGTAACGACACATGTATATCTCAAATCGTCACAATGCGATGTGCGCAGTCGCAAAACAGTAAATTATTACATTGTTAGTACGAAAGAGCGTTTTATAGGATGACACTAATTTATTTGACAAATGCCAAATATCAAAATTGAAACTTCGTTCCAACCGAGTGTTCCACGACACTCACGTACTTATTTTGATTGTTTTTGTATACGAAGCCTCAACCACTGCCTCAACACCAGTAAGGTTTTATTACACATAAAAATTTAATTCGCATAATGAAGACAGAATATTAAAAACAACAAAAACATCAATTATCCAGCGTGTCCGTTCACATAAAGTAATCCGGTAATACCTCATAGCCTATTCAGCGCCTATACAAACGGAAAAACGGGCGCTGAGAATGATAATACCTCTTTTATTGTTCGTATATAAAAACGTGTAGTAATACCAGATAATACTAGGTATGTATAGAGTGGGCTTAGGCCTTTTTTTTATACATTTATACAGAGTCAGGAAGCAATCCATGCCTAAACTTAACGGGACGCTGTAGTGCCTGGGACGTTGTTTGAGATGGAATAGTGCCCAGCACCTAAATCATCCTCTCAGCTAATCAGCCTGGCCCACAGCTAAGCTGCGGGTTTCCTCACGATGTTTTCCTTCACCGTTAAGAGCTCGTGTTAAAGTATATATTTTAACGAAACGAAAAATCTATTGATGCACGGCTGGGATTTGAACCCAAGACCTTCGTATTGAAAGTCGAGGCATAACCCCATCCGACCAAAACGGCTCTAGAGTGGGCTAATCCCACTTTAATACCAACAAATACCTTGCAACTACTTAAATCATTATGATAAGAGTCGATTCAGAGTATCATGATAGATACCTGTTTCATACAAATGTTAGCGTTTTCGTATTTGTGCAAGTAAAACTTTTTGGTGATAGTCTTATACTCCTTGGTGCAGTCACCTAATAAATAATTTGACAGTGATAAGCGGTGAGTTGTGCAATTGTTTTATAAATAACTAATGCTGGACTTTTCACACAGCATCATTCACAAGCTCTGCTTACTTTGGAGCTGACCCCAAAGTAAGCAGAGCTTGTGTGTGTAAAAAGGTGAGTAAAAAAGTGAGGTACATACTTATTCTAAAGGATAAATACTACATAAAGTAAGTACTACATAAAACTACACACATACCTTAAAACTACGAAATGGCGTCCAACTCGGCGAAGGCCCGCCTGCGACGCAAAAGGTTGCGGGTTCGATCCCCGCGGCGGGACCAATGTTTGTATGATCTACAAATATTTGTCTCGGGTCTGGGTGTTTCTATGTATAATATGTATGTATTTACAAACAAAAAAAGTATATAAGTAGTATAACAGTCATGTAGTACCCATAACACAAGCTCTGCTTACTTTGGGGCTAGATGATGCTGTGTGGAAAGTCCAGCATTATTTATTTATTTATTTATTTACTCAGCATAATTGTTATAATAGCCATTGACTACTACAATGCTGGTCTTCCGTTGGAACCACGGCGAGGACGTCACGTATTTGACGTATTTTTGTTTTCAATATTTTCTTGGTGTTCAATAAAGTTTCTTTGGATGGAACTAGTATAAGTCCGGATGGGGGCGTTGGTGCCTGCGACACAGTTTTACAAAAAACTTCTGCAGGTATCATCGTTTCCACTGTATACATAAGCCACTTACTGTTACTGAATAAACTTGATTTGAAACTTGATTTGATTTGAAAGTGTTCATTCATTCATTCATTTCCTAGGTTTTACAGTTGTACTACACCCTTTTGTACAACGTTGTAGTAGGTTAAAAGGCTAAACAAACTCAGTAGAAGCAGCCGCACTGCGTCATAACTCGGTATTGTGACCATGCTTTCAGGATTTCGGGGATTTTGTCGAACAAAAGAAGAAAGTACGATGTGTTTATGAAATCCAAAGCATTGTTCCGCTTTGTGCTGGCTTTATGTGAAGCCTAATTCTGCTTTACGTTTTTTTTTCAGTTAATTAAAAAGTGAAAGCTTTTTGCTAATTCGTTTTGGGCATGTAAAATTTGAATGGTCTCAGTAATTACGTATTGAATCTAAAATAAGATTATTTTATTAAGTAGGCGATTAGGGTCAAAATAAAAGCGTAGGTGAAACGAGGTCGGTGTTTGTGTTCAAAAATGTCATGCCTTAAAGCGATGAATTTATAATTTTACTTTTGACTGTTATTAATTACTAGCTGCGCTCCCGCGGTCCCTCGGGATTTTCAATTTCGGTATAAAAAGTAGCCTATGTCCTTCCCTGGGATACAACCTTTAACTATGCCAAATTTCAGCTAAATCTGTTCAGCTGTTTGGGCGTGAAAACGTAACAAACAGACAGACAGACAGAGTTACTTTCAGATTTATAATATTAGTATGGATTTCTTTTTAGCTCATTTTCTCCTTATTTTTAAAGGAAGTTATGATATAATATTATGAAATGGTTTGGAAACAGTGGGAAATATCCTGAGATCACTTTTACTTTATTTCATGTTTGTGGAAGGCGTATCTCAAAAAAACGAGTTCTTTTTTTTAATATTACACCAAAATTCACAAACTTTTACCATTAACCATTTCTAAAGATTTATTCATTACACATTTTATAATCTGATAAAAATAATATTAACTCTTATTATCTTTTCTTAGTTTTAGCTAATTGTATAGTGCTGTCACCCCACTTTATTGCACAAGTTGACACGCTACAAGACCTAGGTCTTACGCTAAGCTCTTTCTGGGTAATTAGTTTTAAGATGTTCAAAGTGATATTAAATTAAATATCTTGAAAATTAAGCTTTCAAGCTTTTGTTGAAATTTCTAAGATAATTATGGATTTTTTTGAAAATATATTACGGTATTTTGTTAAGATTTTATGCTGTTACAAAAATAATAATGCAAATGTAAAAAATATTGTTTCTATATTGTGTTTGGACGTTCCACTGACCACATCTGAATAAGACTGTCTGTCATGATTCTGGTCTGTTATTCTTTAAAAAAAAAGTACGTGAGTGTCGTGGAACAATCAGTTGGAACGAAGCAAAGAGTACTTTTCTATACCTAATTGACAATTAATTTTATTATATTCTATACTGGGGAATATAATAATAGTACATTATGGTACTAGTGTGTAACATTGGTGATTACCGCCTAGGCGTTATTTGAGAGCCGAGCCGTTAGGCGAGGCTCTTAACTGAGCCGAGGCAGGTAATCATCAATACACTCATGTATCATACGACGTTTTTCAAACACACTTGTGAATAAAATAACAATAAAAACTCATTTTCAACAGTGAAAATGAGTTGTGAAAAATGTTTCGCTATTGCGGGAAAAATTAATCAGTTTTCCTATGCGCGCGCATTGCGATCGGCCACAGACTATATTTCCGCGCCGCGCATAGGGTTTGCGGCCTATTCTGCCACGTACAAAATGGGGAATTTAAAGTTTTCTATTATTACAGAGAAAACAAAAGTTATATTTGGGTGAAAGTTTTATTTATTAAACACGTACCTACGAGTTAAAATTATCTATTTAAATAAGAAGTTGCATGAAATGAGCAAGCAATAGGAACATTAATTTATTTGTTCTATTGAACACGATCTTTTTTCTGAATAAAAACTTTTTTAAGAACAAAGCAACTCAACCAATAAAATTAAAAAAAATATCTATTACTCACTAGTGAGTAATAGTAATGAAAAAGTCACAGTTTGATTATGGGTGTCATTATGTGCCTAATTGCGGTGACCATAGAGCCACTTTATGAGCAAGTGTGTTGAAAAATAAATTGTCAATTAGGTATCCTAGAAACGCTCTTCTGTACTAACAATGTAACAATCTATGGACTGTGTTGCGGCTGCGCATTTCACACTGTGACGATTTGACAACATGTGTCGTGACGGTAAAATGGAACAAAATTTTCTTTCCTGTCTTTTTTTCTTCGATACCGTCCGAAAAGGAACTTCGTTCCAAAAATATTACTAAAACCATGTTATGTACCGCAAACGTAAACCAAAGGCTTGAATAAGACATACATATTACAGATTCGATTTCTATTTGTGACATGGCTAGGAGGGAAGGTGTTTAGAGTTTTACGGGGAAACTATCAATCCCTCGGGAATAAAATTTATATGGGACCACCTCTGGAGTATACCCTTTCAAACATAAAAAGAATTTTGCAAATCGGTCAACAAATATGGCGGAACAATCGCGTAACAAGATACAAAAAAAAAAAAAATATACAGACAAATTGAGAACCTACTCCTTTTTTGAAGTCGGTTGAAAATATCACAAACTTTCTCGGCGGCAAAATCAAAGAGCCATGATACCGAAAGAAATCATTGATGTATGTACAGTAGTGGTATGAAAAGGTTCGCCAGTTTTCAAATTGATTCATTTAACGTTCCGCAAGCACATATTACCTTTTCAAACTAAGTCACAGAACAGACTGGTTCACAGAAAATTATGTTTAACTGTTTGACAATAAAGTTTAAAATTACAGATTATACTTGTTTGATTTTCTGTCTTGACCAAGAAGATTATATAATGTAAAAACTTTTTATTGGTTTCAACATCTCGTTGTCTGTCATTGTTGACATTGCAATTTTATTTTTTCACGTTTCTATATTTTACATAAAATGCCGAGACCTTTAAGTGTTGTAGAAAGAGCAGCAATTATTGCTGAACATGAAGCTGGCTACAATATCAGTGAGATATCGCGTCGTCTTAATGTAACCAGGGATAGTGTAAGATTTTGGATCCGGAGATATGGTGAAGAAGGTGAACTCATAGATCATCGTCACAACAATTCTGGTCGCCGTCCTATCCTTAGTGCTGCACAAAATGCCGACATGAGACGGCAATATGAAGAAAATGGCTTTGTGTCAACCAATCATTTCGCTCAACTGTATGAAGTTTGTCCTAGAGTAATAAGAAATGCATTACACTCAATGGGATTACATTATAGACGACACTCAAAAAAAGTTGCTCTGACACCAACCCATAAGGAAGCACGCTTGAGATTTGCAGAGACCTATTTGAACTTTGATTGGAGTACCACTATATTTACCGACGAAAAATCCTTTATGTCAAGCCAACATGGGAGGCTTCATTTGTGGAGGTATAACGGCACGAGATATACAGAAGACCATGTAGTGCCCAATTTTAGTTCTGGACGTATCTCTGCCAATATTTGGGGGTGGATGTCAGCGGATGGAGTGGGCGAGCTCGTTCTTCTTCCTTCAAGGGCAAATGCAACTCACTATCTATCGGTTCTGGAAGACAGTATGCTACCAAGTGTCCGTACCGTATATACAGCTGCTGACTTACCTCAGGTCAGCTACGTTCAAGACAATGCTCGCACGCACACTGCTCGTATTGTGAATGAATGGTTCAATCGGCACAGTGATATAGCGGTGATTCCGTGGCCAGCAAGATCTGCAGATTTAAACCCGATCGAGAACCTATGGGGTTTAATGGTGCAGCGATGGGATAATAGAAACGAAAGAACCAAGAAGGCTATAGAAGACCACTGCCATATCATTTGGGAAGATACACGAGGGACGGACCTATGCTCTCGCCTTGTTGGTTCTATGAGAAACAGGTTACAATGTGTGATTGATGCTAATGGTGGTTATATACGTTATTAAATAAAATAAAGTTATTATATTACTTATTCGTACTATTCTTTCATATTCGGTCCTATCAACAAAGCGGTTTACCCCGACAGTAATATCTCTGTCAATAAATCTTGGCAGTCCAGGAAAATAGAGTATAATTAAAGATTACAGTAATCTAAATAACGTTTAAATACAAATAACCTATATCAAAATCTTGTTGTTATGGGTAATTGTTATTTTTGTAAAATTGACAGGATGGAGTAAAACAGTAAACAAATTATGCAAAACCTTTTTGATATGTCATTGCCTATAATCGATAGTAAACGCTAAACATAACAAAACGTAATATTTATTAATTAAAATGTTGGCAGTACTGGTTCTTGCACTCGTGCAAGCAAAAGTCGACTTTAAGATGACGAACCTTTTCATACCGCGACTGTACAAACATAGAACACAAACTCACAAGACTGAATTATTAAACATTATAAATACATTTCGTTCCAACGATCGCGCCCCAATGATTACCGGAACTGTGAAATCAATTTTCAAAACAAACAAACACTCGAATTATTAGTCAAGAGCGAGTGCGATTTAAAATCAGTGTTCCGTTATATTTATAACAAAAGTATAACGAACTTTTTAGACGATTTATCATATTCATTTTTCTGAAAAACTAAAAGTACTAATAATAATTACGTTTTAATACTAAAAAGAAAACCGACTTCAATGTTTGACTCGAAACGCGGTGTGACTCAGGGCGTCAAGCTGTCGATTCGATTTCTATTTGTGACATGGAGGGAAGGTGTTTAGAGTTTTACGGGGAAACTATCAATCCCTCAGGAATAAAATTTATATGGGACCACCTCTGAAGTATACCCTTTCAAACATAAAAAGAATTTTGCAAATCGGTCAACAAATGGCGGAACAATCGCGTAAAAAGATACAAAAAAAAAAAAAAAACATACAGACGACTTGAGAACCTCCTCCTTTTTTGAAGTCGGTTGAAAAAAAAATACTTGGAATAGAAGTGAAACTCCTTAATTTTTCCAGGGACATGATTCGAGTATCTATTTTATAAATCAACTAAGAGTTAATGGATTGATTTTACTATTCTCCTACGGATTCCTAAGTCTATAATAATATAGATTTAATCCCGGGACCCCAAAATATCATTTTATTACAAATAAAAGCCGACTTGGGTACATTACTTCGGCAATCTTCGGGATTATTATCGAGGGGTCATACGTTAAACCTTTGATGGATGGAACTGTATATATAAAATCAGCTTACAATTTGGGGTTATACTGAAAGTAACATAATTGTTTATTCAATGTAACATTACACAGATTATGCCAAAAATAAATCATAGTATAGTTTAGTCACATTATTACTTTCAATGATTCCTCATTCAAATAATTTAAGCGACAGATGATAGAACATCAAAAGTCACACGAAAAATGCGTTACAGAAGTATCTGAATAATTATTTTTTAATAAGTAATTAATTATAAATAATTTATTAATAAGTAGTTTTTGTCTCGGGTCTGGGTATGTATAATAATAATGTATGTATTTACGAACAAAAAGTATATAAAAAGTATATCAGTCATCCAGTACCCATAACACAAGCTCTGCTTATTTTGGAGCTGGATGATGCTGTGTGAAAAAGTCCACTATTTAACTAATGCTGGATTTATTTTTTTATAAGTTTCTGTGGCAAGTGCAATAAACTAAAAATAACTCAAGTTGCATTTTCAAATACAATCTCAGTTTACTAGAATAATAAATCACAATTAAAATTTAAATTTACAACGGTAAATTTACTTAGCAAAAACTATGAACGGAACCTTTTACTATATCCAAGTTCCATCTTGCCATATTTCAACCGCGTGACAAGCTCTCATAAAAACCTTAACAATGACAGTCGAATGTATGAACCGAACCATGCAGGGACTTTTGACCTTTTGCTGTCTGTGATTTTGTTGACTCTATTTTGATAGTAAATGTCAAACTTAATAATTTCAAATTAGATCTAAGACTATTTAGTTTAAAAGAAGTAAAAATGTACCTATCAAAATGTCATAACACAACAACAGTAAATTATAAATTTACTTTTAAATATTTACAAACGAATGAACTAAAAGTATGTTACATTTTAAAAACCAAATTATAAAAAGGAACTTTTATACGTTCCTATATGTAAATAAAATAAAAAACACTGTAGAACAACATTCGAAAAAATTGAGTTGAAAACAATGCAATTTCATTCAAAAAAGTAGTTCAAACAATCAGAATTTTAATTAAAAAAGTGCTCTGCACCATCATTCAAGTTATCAACATCATAAATAAGGTTTAATGTGAAAGAAATTGTGTTACTTATTCCCCATCAGACAATAACTAACGCTCTGGGTCGCCATGTTTTTGTCTATTATAACTCATTATAATGTGATAACACTGTCCACACTCGTGTTTTTCATGATTTAATGTCAGCTCTATGCTTTTTCATTTTTTATCTATAGTTTGGAATAGTTTTGAAATAAGAATCGATTTTATCTGAATACTAAACGGATTTAGAACGTAAAATATGGATTTAAAATTCTGACAGTTCAGTTTTTTTATAAATTTATTCTGAGGTTTAAAACAATTTAGTGGTAATTTAAATTGGAGCTTTCATTTTTATATCTATGAATACTAATGATGTTGAAATGCATTTTTACGAATATAATAATGGTTCGCTCTAAAATAGCTACGTATTAGAAGTCAAAAGATTAATTTACTTGATATTCAAACTATTTTAGATGACTTTGGTGGGTTGTTAGGCTAATATTTGCACGAAGAAATACATGCGTAATTTTTTCGTAAGTACATTTTTTGTATTAACTTCTCCTTCTTCTTATCGTGTTCCCAGTTCTTTCAAACCAGTGTGGGGAAAGGATTTTAAGTGCCATAAAGAGGCTCCTTTCGTCACAATGTTTTCGAACTTTTTAGGTCACGACATGCCGATTTTCTCACGATGTTTCTGTATTACATTGATAATGGTTAATTCACGTGTTAACTCTAGTTTCACCTCTAGGGACTATTCTTATGTAGTTTATTTTCATAAATGGCAATGTTACCTTCTTCTTCCTGCCCTTATCCCACTTAAGTGGGGTCGGCACAACATGTTTCTCTCTTCCATTTCCCTCTATCACCCGTCATATCAGAACGCACTCCTTTCACAAACATATCCGCATTCACACAGTCCATCCATCTTTTCTTAGGGCTACCCCTACCGGTATATCCATCCACATCATAAAAATGTTACCTGGTTTATCCAAATCGCTAAGGAACTCCTCGGTGTCGGTGTAGGCCGCGCGCGAGGCGGGGCCTAAAGCCGCGAGGGCCGCCATCAAGGCCCACGCGGCCCAAGAGCGCATCGCACAACACTAGCACATCCCACTTACACACATACACTTATTGTTTTACCTGGAACAATGGAAATGGGTAATTTTAGAATGAGTAAGTAAACGCCATATTGAATTCCCTTTTTGGGCTTTATTTTCCCAAAACTGTATTTTAAATAAATAATGCTGGACTTTTCACACAGCATCATCTAGCCCCAAAGTAAGCAGAGCTTGTGTTATGGGTACTACATGACTGATAATACATAACTGGTACTACATTTATACATAGAAAACATCCAGACCAGACACAATTATCTGTAGATCATACATACATATTAATAGTACCTATATAAAACTGTGTGTGTGACTCTATTTTCAACCGACTTCAAAAAAGGAGGAGGTTCTCAATTCGTCTGTATGTTTTTTTTTTTTTGTATCTTTTTACGCGATTGTTCCGCCATTTGTTGACCGATTTGCAAAATTCTTTTCATGTTTGAAGGGGTATACTCCAGAGGTGGTCCCATATAAATTTTATTCCTGAGGGATTGATAGTTTCCCCGTAAAACTCTAAACACCTTCCCTCCTAGCCATATCACAAATAGAAATCGAATCGACAGCTTGACGCCCTGAGTCACACCGCGTTTCGAGTCAAACATTGAAGTCGGTTTTCTTTTTAGTATAAAAACGTAATTATACCAGGCCTTCTGCCATGCTTTAACAATTATATAACCCATAATATTATGACTCCCAAAATAAATAAGCTAAGCCAGTAAAATATTAATTTAGTTAATTAAAAACTTTGCTTTAAGTTTTTATCCGCATTTTATTTCAGGAAACTAGTTAAATATTCATAATTGAAACTTAAATATTAACTTTCGTGTCAAAATATAATATAAAAGTATTATTTGTTAACATAAATTTTCTGATTATTTGATAAAAATTACGGTTTCATGAAAAGCAACGAAATTCGACAATAATTAGTGCCTTGTAAAACTAAGCAGCCCTTCATTCAAAAACAGTTCTTGTTAGCATTGAGATAAGGTATAGTTTTGATTGTATGTAGCTTATGCTTTTTTGTAGTAAAATGTAGGTAATAACATGGAACCGGTGTTCACGCTATCTTCTTATCAGATAAATAGCCTTCTCCATTGTTTTTGTGGAAAAATGTCCGGTAGTAATTTGGCTTGGAATCAATTAGATGGGGTGATTATAGTTTTTTGTTACTTAACGTAAACAGGTTCACGACTGTATCCCGAAAGCGCGGTAGACATTCTCTTAGATCTTTTTTTATGTAACTTATTCCAGATCCTTTGAAGATTTTGAAGATGTCTAAGGGGGGTAGTCAGAGGCATGTCCAAATACATATTTGATATATACCCACATCTTGCAGAAGTTAGTATTCCATACGTGACAGGTTGCAAGCCCATCGCCGCCTATAGGAACACTAACTGGTTTCCTCACGATGTTTTCCATCACCGTTTAGAGCACAAAATTTTACGAAACGCAAAATCCATGCAAGGTCGGGATACAAACCTACAACCTTCGGGTTGATAGTCGAGGTACAACCCCATTCGACCTACACAGCTCTGTTCGTTACAATGTAACTCTCAACTACTTGGCCCACTTTTTATCACTAATATGTAGACATAGACATAGGCATTTATTTATTTGCCACTCAAGCACATACAAAATACAGTAACAAAATGAAAACAAAAAAAAGAGAATACAAGTAAAAAACAAAAAGCCTGTCATGTATGTGTGCTACAGCAGCAAAAGGGATTCGACTCAGCATAATGCCTCGCCACAGCGAGGTAGCGAGGCGCTCGTATTCTGTCGAAAACCATCGGTCAGCCAATAGACCCTGTGAGGGTATTTATGTGGAGTGTTGTGTTCCATATTAATGAATATTAATGAAAAATTGGCCAAGTAGCTTGAGACTGTTTTCTACTAAACTATTTAGCTATAGTAGTGTAGTAGGAGTAGTGTTGCAAATAAAATCAAACTTTTAGATCTCAATATTTTGTGTAATGTACGTACACTGTACAAGGTGAGGTAAAATTTTAACCTCATTGGAGCAAATTTTCTTTTGATAGAACATTTTGTTCTTAAGTAAGGTTTTCAAGAAAAAAACAAATTGCAAAAGAGGTTTATCCTATCCTATGTATTACATACGGTCCCACCTTGTAAATTCATGAGTTTCCCAGTTGATTTTAAACAGAAAACCTATCGCTATAGAATTACTGAGCCTTATTTCGCATTGAATCTTTTCGACGTTCGACAGAAAATAAAAATAATCGTTCCCTATTGTTCGAGTTTAGATCTATAGCACTACTCTGTTACAGGGAAAACCAATCATAATAAGCTGTAGAAAAACGTATTGTGCTTAGAAAATATTGGTTTTCGGTATTGAAAGTCAAGCTAAGTGAAAGTTGATTATTGGAACTTGTTTAAGACGATGGCTTGGCTAGAATATAATTACGTTTTAAAAACTAGAAAGAAAACTGTCTGAAATGTTTGACTTAGGCGCGGTGTGACTCAGGGCGTCAAGTGAAGATGTTTTTTTTTTGAGATTTATGGGAAAACTATCCATCAGTAGCTGAAATCAGGCTGGGGATGATGATGATGCGCCTCAAAGTAGCTAATATAATTGTTTTTTTCTTTTATAAATGAAATGATTAGGTAGGTATGGTCTTATTATGTTGTACTAGTAGCAAAAAAGTAGAAAATAAAATAAAATGACGTAGCTAAGTCAAAAAATTTTTTGAGTTTTTTTCGATAAATATGTTCAGAATCATGGTCTGATTGCAATCCCTCAGTTTTCGGTAGCAGTCTTTTTACACCCTGTATAAGCAATACCTAAATAAAACACATTTGGTAGCTTAGTTTAAGCGACCGATCCTTAGCTCGTTCAAATTAGTTTTATTTATCTCTACTATCAACTTATTTTAATTCACCCTGTGTTATGATGACACTATGAGAGGCTTATACTCAGAAGTTGGTAGTCAGGTTGTTGAGGATAATGATGATGATTTTTCAAGTAATTCAATTCAAACTCACTAGCTTAAAAAATTCACAGCCGTATTTCCGCCACCGGAACAAACTCAACCCTTGAATAAGATCAAAGTTTTTCACGTGGATTTAATGTCGGGCTTACGTATTCTATTCTAGGTTGAACGGGGTAAACTGGGGTGAAAATGGAGGTGAAATTCTAGTATTAGTTTAGTGAGACAAGTAAAACCTTTTTGATGACAATGTTAGCGAAGTTGGTTTAAATAGTTAAGTGTTTTAATTTTAGATTTAGTCTAACGATAAGCTTTCAAGTCGTCATGTCACATCGTCGTCTTGAAATTAATTATTTTAATATGCAGCAATGGGCTTGCAACCTGTCACATAATAAATACTAACTTATGCAAATAGAACGTGCCAATTTTGTATTTGAGCATGCCTTTGACAACCATCTTAGAAATCTTCGAATATCTGAATGTCTACCATACCCTGGGGATAGATTCGAGACTCCGTTTAGTTATTCTTCTACATCCATCTTTTATTGCATTTCTTTAAAGTGATTCAATATTATCATGATTAAATACCACTTGTGGTAGATTCGTCCACGGTATCTTAATAGGAATGAATGAATGAATGAATGCAGTGGGTCACTAACAGTCATTAACAGCTTATTACCAACCAAAACCACGGGTACAAAATCTAAACGACCATACATATATCACAGACTTTATAAACCTAAAGCGTTGCATAACCAGAGCTTTAGATAAGGCGCCAGTCGCCAGACTAACGTATCTACTGCAAGATCCTATCGAAATGCATTCTTGGCTTGAATTACTTGGAGCAAATGTGGTTTTAAGGGGTTTTGTTGACTGGTTAAATTCAAATTCTTTGGATAAAGGTAAACGTTTCAAAACTTTGTTTAAGTTTTGGTGAACTATATGGTATTTACAAAACTGCGATTTATGGCACAAAACTTAAACTACAATAGTCTTTTGCACATTGGAACGGTTTTGTCACAAGGCTCATAGATTCAAGGTCATATGTTAATTTTTGAAATAAAGGAAATAAACAAAATCATTTTTTTTTAGTTGTATTGTCATTTATTTCAAAAATGTTCATTGTTGTACAGCGTGAAACGTAATAGTTCCATACAACTATACCTCTGTAGCGCAGTGGGCGAAGGCCCGCCTGCGACGCAAAAGGTTGTGGGTTCAATCCCCGCGGCGGGACCAATGTTTGTATGATCTACAAATATTTATCTCGGGTCTGAGTGTTTCTATGTATAATAATATATTATGTATGTATTTACAAACAAAAAGTATATAAGTAGTTTATCAGTCATCTAGTACCCATAACACAAGCTCTGCTTACTTTGGGGCTAGATGATGCTGTGTAAAAAGTCCAGCATTATTTATTTATTTATTCAATACGGACCAAGTCTTGGGCAAAAGCTAGTCATTATAACAGGGCATTTAAGAAATTGATAATAATGTAATTCTGTTTATGTGATTGGCTCATCAGGTGGGCCTGAGAATCAAGTGTGAAGCTAACACGATTTCGGATCTAAGATGGCGATAATAATCGAATGCTTCGTTTATGATGATGACTAACGGATAATCTGTAGTTTAGTAAAAATAGTAGCGCTTAATATTTTAACATAAAACTTTAATGATCAGACTAAAGTACAATTCGTATTATAAAAGGCGAATGGGAATATGGCTAAATGTGAACCGTGTTTCAATGTGAGTCAGTGGTACATAAACACCACTGACAGATTTAAAAAGTATCTTGTGTGACTCATTCTAATAATTGTCTGCACTGCCTTGTATACAGATACATTTTGTAATTCTATATCTGTGTGATAATGTGTAAAGATAAATAGAAGATAGAAGAGCGGAAGAAGAACATGTTGTCCCGACCCAGCATTAGCGGGATAAGGGCAGGCAAATGATGATGATGTGTGTGTAATAAAATACCTACTGTAATCTGACTTAATAATATATCTAATAATAATAAGATCTCAGAGAATGTCTACCGCACCTTGGGGATCCAGTCGTGAACCTGTTTTGTGTAATGATAGCACATTATAAAATAAGTTGAACCATCTTAGGATGGTTTCAAATATTCTGTAGAGCGAAGATATCGAACTGATTGAAATCACTGCTAGCAAGCGTAGAATAATAATGTAATAGTCTATGGATAAAGCTTCATCACAAAAAGAGCATTTAAAAGTTATGCCCATAATTTTTACTACTAACTTAATACGCACTAAACTTAATTAAATTAATGATAGCCCCTTGGTATCACCAGTTATAATAATTAATTAGAAAAATATACAAAAATGCAGTCGAACACGGAATGTGGCTTCGATAAGACACAATGAAGCAGAACTTTTGAAACACATAATTGGTAACCAGAAAATATTTTATGAGGCGGTGGGCTTGCAACCTCACGCATGGGATGATAATTGTGAGATGTGGATATGTGCCAAATATGTATTAGTATTTTAGCAAACCTAGAACATTTATCCAAAAGACTACCACCAATTATACGTAACAGGTTCACAACTGTATCCCCAAGGTATGGTAGACATTCTCTCAGATCTTTTTATGTTATAATTATAGTAGGTAGTATAGTATACCTACTATACATCTTCCGAATATGTACTTTATCCCCACGAAGCCAAAATCTGGCCAATATTATGATCAAGTAACGTGAGTCGTGACGCAATTTGACAAAATCTTGTATTTTATAGGCACCTTCTGGGTAAGCTCGCTCCATCGTAGACCTCACTCTTGCCTGTGTAAATTTGAGGTCAAGAGCCGACCTATTCATCATAAAAAAAAAGTATTTTTATGATTTTGACTTTCAAAAAACTTGATAAAAAAGCAGCTTTATGCAAGTTCTTATAAAATGCTTTCTATCTCAAACCAATTCTTTTAAACCCACAGCATAAAATACTTTTAAAAACATATCTATTGGCTCTCTTAATTTTACTGCGATGTAAACCATGTTTGTACACGTTATACAAACTACGAGTTTGTATGTCATTGAAAGTTGAACTAATATTTGAAATAGTAACATGTTGTGCAGTGAAATGAGAGTGTAGCTGGTTCATTGCAGTATTAAAACTAATATACATACATACGAGTAGGAGTGCGTGTGGAAATGATAGGAATTTAACTGGTTGATAATGAGATGTGATGACAAAAATTTTGCCAGATTCTGACAATAGCAACCAACATGTAACTAATAGCTAAGAAGGAACCCATTATTATTATTATTATAGCTTTATTTTCCACTTAACAATGATTCTATGCTATAAATATTTGTTAATTTTCTTTCTGTTCTGTTCTGTTATGTGGCCCCTTATGGGTAAAAGCCTCCTCCATCATTTTCCACTTTTCCCTGTCTTTGGCTGTATGCATCCATCTATTTCCTGTATGCATTCATCAAAATCAAGGAACCCATTATGTTCCATCAAATTTTTAAACAAACAAAAAACAGGTTCACGACTGTATCCCCAAGGCACGGTAGACATTCTCTCAGATTTTTTTTTATGTTACTTATTCCAGATCCTTTGAAGGTGTCTAAAGGGAATCTCTCACGTATGGAATACTAACTTCTGCAAGATATGGGCATGTATCAAATTATATGTATTTGGACATGCCTCTGACTACCCCACTTAAACAAAAATTAAACAAGAATATTATTAATTGCTAAATTTTTATTGATGTTTCTCGAGCTATGTTTGCCTAGAGCCTCAGTAATCTATTCAAAATATCAAAATACATTTTTAGCACTTTAGACTTAAAGAAATAAAATTTTAAAAAATAATTCAAATATTTAGGTCACTATGATAATTAAAAAAAAAAAAAAAAGCTTAAAAGCTTAGGGAGGCTTCACCCAGCAGTGGGTGAAGTCAGGCTGTGGATGATGATGATAATTTTTTACAGCAATTATTGCTGTGTAAAGTTTCACAGTTCAATAACCTCAACTGTGCCAGCTTTTCTAGCGTAGTCTGTAGCCCAGCAGTTCTACCCAAACTTAATTGGAATAGCAACATCGGTAATAATGTTTTGAATCACTTTAATTGACTGAATCTAATTATTTGTGAGGAGGTTTCACTAATTTGCCTTTTATGAGTGTTATAAGAACTATTTTATGAATAATGTAATGGAAGTTGATAAGGTAGTGGCTAGTTTGTTCATTCAAATTCGAATTGGGACATCTACCAATGTATTAAAATTAAATACGAAAGCGAACCTGTCCGTTGTAGTTAATTGTCAACTATTTTACTTCATTTTCTCTGCTATAAAGTTTTGCATAGTTATTTTTCGAAACTCAGACGCAGTATACCTACAGATGAAATATTTATGTGTTGTGACCCGCGGTCCCTCGGGATTTTTATTTTTTTCGGGATAAAAAGTAGCCTATGTCCTTCCCTGGGATACAACCTTTAACTATGCCAAATTTCAGCTTAATCTGTTCAGCGGTTTGGGCGTGAAAGCGTAACAAACAGACAGACAGACAGACAGATAGACAGACAGTTACTTTTTTGTGTATGTTTTACATTTATAATATTAGTATGGATTAGTATGGATTGTATGGCATTTTTCCATCTTTCATTTTGAACCAAAAATATTTCATCATCACAGACACATTAACCTGAAATTAATTGCTGTATAAGGTAGGGCATAACAAAAAAAAACAAATAATTATTTATATTAAAGTCCTTTGTAAAAAAATATACGTAGAGACATTCATTTGAAGAAAGGGACATTTGTTGCTGCAGTTTTATAATGACGTCATTAAGTCAAGTCAAAGTGCCTTGTGGATTTTTTCCTGGCACTATTTCTCTACTTTAATTTGTGTTCATGTCCTTATTAAAAAAGTTAGTTTAGATGAGTTAGTGTGAGGGTGTCAGTTTTTGCCAGCAGTGGGACTAGATAAGTTGAATAAAAAACATAAATTAGGGCAATTTTAGGCCGCTTGAAGGCGTCCGTCATGGTGTAACGATTTTACAACTGAGACCGACAATTGATCGTGCCCTCCGAAGCACGGAAGCACTCACTTACTGAGCACTAGCGGTCACCTATCCATCTTGTGACCGCCTAATTTCAAGGGTCAAGGAACTTCAAGAATAATATATGAAATATGATTTATGTGGTCTATGTCTCAACGATGTCTCAGACACTATTGTAGCGTCTCAAATAGTAAGAATAATCATATTATGTATAACATAATATATCACATTATGATGCTACTTATTATCTATTCGTAGTAGAGCACTGGTGGTCTAGTGGTAGTGGCCCCGCCTTCCGATCGTAAGGTCGTGGGTCCAATCCCGGTCGTGCACCAATGAGTTTTTCTGCCGAAAAATTTATGTGGACTATGCCAGTACTCTCAAACGGTGAAGGAAAACATCGTGAGGAAACCGGCATGTCGTAGAAAACATGTGTCAAGTGCACTAAAGGAGCCTCTTAGGAGCACTTACAATCCTTTCACCACACTGATTCGAAAGAACTGGTGACACGACAAGAAGAAGAAGAATATCTACTCGTACTCGTAAAAAATGTAAGGCCCCAAGTGTACGTACACCAACTGGTGCGAAAAACAAAACACTCCCAATTTCGCTCAAATTAACAAAACAAATAAACAATTCTCATTTGGAGCAATAACTTTTATCATACAGTGTGATGCTCAGAGTAATTTTAAGAAACAACTATGAACGAGGAAAGTATGCTAGTGCTAGGTAAGTAGCCATGTTACAAATATAATAGAAATCGAATCGACAGATAACGGTAAGACCTGCGTCTCATGGCAATAATTGCCAAAACTGAATACATTTTATGTCAAGTATCGCGGCACGTGAGTGCTTGGCACTATGTCAAATGACGACCTCTGTAGCGCAGTGGGCGAAGGCCCGCCTGCGACGCAAATGGTTGCGGGTTCGATCCCCGCGGCGGGACCAATGTTTGTATGATCTACAAATATTTGTCTCGGGTCTGGGTGTTTCTATGTATAATATATTATATGTATTTAAAAACAAAAAGTATATAAGTAGCATATCAGTCATCTAATACCCATAAAACAAGCTCTGCTTACTTTGGGGCTAGATGACGCTGTGTGAAAAGTCAAGCATTATTTATTTATTTATTTATGTAATATCGTCAATTTGACATAATTATTAAGTATCATTCCACACATAATATGGAAAATTTTGGGGGAGACCTTTGCCCAGCAGTGGGACACCATAGGTTGATAAAAACAAAAAAATATCATTCCACAACTAACTCGCTTGTAGCTCAGTGTACCCAAACCGTGGTTCATTTTGCTTAGAGATACTTGCATGCTATTTGCGTTTTGATTGGCCTTTTTTGTTCTATAGCATATTATTTAACACTCTCAGGTGTGTATGATTTATTCTACGAGTCGAGTCGGAAAGAAAATCTTCGCGCTAACCTTAGTAAGGCAGTAATTGAAACAACATGATTTACTGTCTCACTCGTACATATTTTTTGTCGTTTATCAACAGCAAGGATTTGTTGCTCGTGTGTATAACTAGCTTCGAGTCCCGGTTTCACTTATTAGCTTTTTAGGTTTCCAAGTCTTAAATCTACACACTTATTTGCTGAAAAGGAACTTTGTTCCAAAAATACTTTGACTTTTCGTCTCAGAAAACATTTCCCAGTCCGTGTCTCGCCGTATTTTCCCGCATTTATTTTTGTGAAAAGCACACTCTACATCAACTCTCGGTACAAAGACATTGCATCAAAATTACCCCATCTGTCATCAAAGCGGTTGTCTCATCTGCACAATTTATTCAGCGAAGGGGTTCCAGAACTCGGTGAATTATGGTCTTTTAAAAATCTTTTTTTCCTTTGTTATCGTTGACTTCCCGGCGATAAAGGGAATTACACCATTTATCTTGGACTTGGGTCTTGTGCATTTGCGAGCATTATTTTGGAAGCTTTTAGGTTTATTATAAAGCATGTGATACAAATCTGTAACAATTTAGGTATATCATTCGTTTTTCATTATACTAAAATAAATATTAAATACATAAATTTTAATAATTATCACTCTGACTACTCCCCTTAGACATCAGCAAAGGATCTGGAATAAAAAGATCTGAAAGAATGTCTACCGCACCTTGGGGATACAGTCGTGAACCTGTTTACTGTTTTTTTTAATTAATATCCATGTAACACTCATTTAGCTTTTACTAAATTGTTATTAATTTAATCTTCTATTTTATAGTAATAACCTGCTTTTTTTTCTTTACTGTTTGCATCTATAATTGGGATGTCACTACGGGACTGTAATAATGTTGCTTGTTGGTGCAAATTCTATATAAAATAAATAAAAAATATCATTTTATTCAAATCCTTATTACGTATGAGTTCGGTCAATTCGGGTTTTGGGCCCGTGATCATAGTTCTCTAACTTTGAATGTTATTCTTTTACGAGAGATTAACACCATTCCAAGTAAGTAAGTAAGTTCGTATGAGTCAGTGGCCAACTCTGGAGATGGATTTTTGGCCTCCGTCATGGCTTAACGACTTAAATAACCGTGGGCGATAATTTAACGTGCCCTCCGAAGCACGAAAGCTAAAAAGAAACTATACCAAGTGAAAATATTACATTCACAAAACCAAAATAATAATACAAGTGAAACATAAGACACGAAAATAAAAAAACACCAGATTCCTCCGAAATGTCCATCTTGATGTAATACCATTCCTTTGTTTCCGCTCCGTAATAAACGATCGTCTCTCAAGATTCCAAGTTCCAATGTCCAGGCCTATTGCATAGCTGATGAGAAACAGCTGATCCAAAACAAGATCTGGACTGTATCAACAAGGCGCTGAAATCTTTCAAATCTTTTACGAATACCACATCGAGGCAAATACATATTTGGCACATTCCGGAGAAGTAAGCATTCTTTACGTGACAACATTCTTTTCGCAAGCTCATCACTGACACAATAGTTTAATTGAATCCAGTTATTATAATATTCTATGGTCTATAACCATCTTGCAATGATGAGACAATGACTATGACCCCTATATCAACGAGATAGAGTCCACACTCCACTTGCAATCGTTGTACATCTTTCGTTCTATGGCCTTCTATAATTAACTATTCCAGGATAAAAAGTAGCATAATAAATGCGTTGATCCTGGATACTTCCCTCCATAACTCCATCCTTTAGTCGTGCTTCTGGAAATAATTTTGCCAGAATAAAAAGCAATGCGTTGATCCTGGGTACTCCCCTCCATAAATCCACCCGTTAGTCAACCGTGTTAGCGTGAAAACATTATTCCAAACATCAAAAATGATGGAAGTCTTCAAAGTGATAAATTCGTCACCAGCATCAGTTGCTAATTTAAGCGAACTTACTTTATAAAGAAAAAAACGAAGGACGAAGGAACGAACGAGGAAGGAAGACGAGGAAGAGGAAGGCCTAGAATACATTTCATGAGTCAGATAAAGAAGAAGATCGCTGTCATGTCGTATGAAGAAGTAAAGGAGACCGCATTGGAAAGGGAGAGGTGGAGGAAGTTGCATCATTGCACCGACAAGAGCTGAGCTCTTAAATTTGATGATGATGACTTTATAAAGACTGTTTAAACTGTAAAGGCAATTGGAATTCAATTGGGGTGAGTATATTTTCAGTTTCTCAGATACAGAACCCTAAAATAATATAAAATAGATGAGCGACATAACAGATCGCCGCTGTTTGCCGTGCCGAGAAATTATGTTTCGCGCCAACACGGTCTTATTAATGTTTTATTAGGATTCTTTCACCGAATTTCCTTTCTGATTCTTTTCGTGTTTTCCACTGACTTTTTATTTAATTTGCGCGTATTTTGGGAAATTCAATTTCAGTATGAATAAGTTTAATTGCTGTTGCGGACACCGTTTTGTCATTTTAATTTCAATTTAAATGAAGATCGTGATTTCTGAATAAAAAATTAAAATATATTTTTGTTAGATTTAAAAATGATAAAGATAATTTTATCTGATGGACTAAAAACTGAAAGTATTGTAGATGAATGTTAAGCCAATTGCGTGTACTAAACAATAATCTTCAAACGTATATCTGAAACTTACGTTCAGTGTTTCAATGTAAACAACAACGATGATTTGATTTATAGTATCTAGAATCAAGTGAAGAACATCCCAAGTGAAGCTACGCACGGAAACTACAGTGTAATGAAATGCTATCATGAGATCGCACAAAAAAGAGCCGCCTCAATTAGCCCATATCACTCCATCAAGACCATTACCCTCTTTGTGGGGTAAAATGGTTCACAGTTTACATCCCCCTTTTTTATTCCGAGGGTCTATTATCATGCCATCTGTGGATAACGCGTTCAGTCATTGTAATTCAAGGGGCAATAAAGTTCGCGTAAATTCCTTTACTAATGCGGAGTCGCTTTGAATGGGGCCGATCGAGTTTTTATAGCGGATTTTCACGGCTTCGAGGTGGTCTATTGGAAGTGGCCCCGCCTTTCTGATAGTGGGTTTGAATTCGGTCGTGCATCATTGAGTTTCCGTCCAAAATCGATAAAATGTTAGAAAATATGGTGTCAAGTGCAAGAATCGCATTGACACATGTCATTTTGCAGAAGTTGGCGTTCCATTATACATGATAGGTTGCAAGCTCATTGTCGCCAATGTTATAAAAGATTATTTAAGTAAGTTTAGCTCGTATATATTTTGAGTATTGTATTATAAATCACCGGAGGCCACGCACCGGAAACCGCAGTAGAGGACGGCCCCCCACTAGATGGAAAGACGATCTGGTAAAGGTTGCTGGGAGCCGTTGGGTGCAGGCTGCACAAGATCGATCGATGTGGAAATCGATGAGGGAGGCCTATGTTCAGCAGTGGACACTAGATGGCTGACATGATGATGATGATTATAAATCAAGATCGGTATGTTTATTTTTGAATAAAAAAGTATGTATGTTGGAAAAACCTACATCAATCGTGGAGTCCCGTTTCGTTTTATCTAACAGAAAACCCTATGCTCTTCAATATTGGAAACAGCTCAATCATCCCTTGTATCGCCAGTTTCAAATACTTTTTTATGGAATCGAATGCTCTGATAGAGTACTTAATTGGTTTTATGTGTTCGGTTCGTCCTGAACTGTCTTCATGGAAGTATTGAATTGACCATTCAAAATAGGAAATTGCACCTAATGCTCGTCCTGTTTTCCAATTTAGGGTGCTTACATTGATATTCGTGCAGTATCCATGATGTTCTATTGGTGAAAATAAGAGAGCCTGAGTGGTTGCGGCTCCGCTTTTCTATTCTAGGGTGGATTTGAATCCAGTCGTGCCCCAATGAGTATTTTGTTCAAAATGTATGTGCACTGCCAAACTACTAGTACTAAACGGTGAAAGAAAACTTGAGGAAATTAGCATGCCTTAGAACCTAAGGGGGCTTATTATAAGAAAATGAGCCAAGCTTAGACCAAGTCTAACTAAAAAACTTTCCCTAGAAAAACGATCTTTAAATACTCGTACATAGAACGCTTTTTTGTGGTAACAGTTTTGTTTTGACATGTGTAAACATGGGGTTCAACCAAGGTCTTACGGTTTTATAATAAGCAGCAAATAGTTCATAAACAAATGCATGACAGGAAATGAGACACCTAATTCTCTTAGGCCGAACTTAAAATCATTGGATATTGATATAGGTTCTATCGTAGTTTTATTATTACGTAGAGTCGGCACATAATAATGCCTCTCGTAAGTAGTTGAAATAACGTAAATTACACGATGAATTTCCATGTCAATGTGACACTAATTATATAAATGGCGAACGTACGTAACAGAAATACCCGAGAAATACCCGTTTTCTTCTCTCTTTCTATCTATCGACCGCTATCTGAGCTCTCTTTCTAACCCATATCATCATTCCCACAGATAATACACATGATTTTTAATAAATCATTTCATTTCAATTCATTTCATGAGAAAACATTTTAACCCACGTTATCTACAAAATGTTAACATTTTAACCCACGATCTAGCTTCTTCATGGCTATGTTCAAACCTATGTATGGGCAATCGCTCTGGTTCAAGTTTCGTAGGAATGGGAACTGCTGAGCTTTTTGCAGTGCATTTAAAAAAACTCAAGTGCAAAGTTAAAACTAAACAACTTAGGCCTTTACTATATTAAATGATTTATACAGCGTCAGGAGGCAACCTATGCCTACACTTAACGGGACGCTGTAGTGCCTGGGACATTGTTTGAGATGGAATAGGCTTGCCCAGCACCTAAACCATCCTCTCAGCTTAATCAGCCGCCCACAGGAAAGACGACAAAAAAAAAGTTAAAACTAAAGCGCCTTACTAATAAACGTGGTTTAAAGTTATTCCTCGGAATAAAATAGGAATAACCATACATTTTGACGGTTTTCACTCCGGAATAACTTTATACCACGTTTATTAGTAAGGCCAAAAATGTGTGGGTAACGGAAAAAAACCTTAGGCGTATTACGCTTAAGGTTTTTTTTCGTTGCCCATGGCTGTTAGTTATTAAGCCTGAGTGGTTGGCAAGGTTAGGCACAAATAAAAAGTAAAAGAGGTAAAGATTCCATGCAGCTTTTGTTTTCCAGCGCCATTGTTTCAGGGTACTCTAGGCTCTGGCATACGACGGTGACCTTTAAACAAATATCATAAAAATATATATTATTACTACTGAAGTAAGTAAGTTCATATGAGTCAGTGGCCAATTCTGGTGACGGAGTTTTTAGGCCGCTTTAAGGCCTCTGTCATGGCTTAACGACTTAAATAGCCGGGACCGACAATTTAACGTGCCCTCCGAAGTACGAAAGCGCTCAGATGTAAATGCCACTGGCGGTCACCCATCCACTTATAGACAATTACTGCTAAGCTTAAGTAAAAAATTCTTGAAAATTCCTACTATGAATTAATTTGACGACTAATGAAAAGATTTAATTACTGATAATAGCTGTATTAGTTAAGATCGAAAAATAAGAATATTAAAACTACTTCAATGATTAAATCTGAAACCCTTTATTTTCATTTAGATTTATTTGATTTGCATCCACTTTAAATATAAAAAACCCTGTACCTACCTCAAACTCAATGAAACAGTGAAAAGACAAACACTACACTATGGCACAACACGCTATTGCGACGTCATTTGAAAGAATCCGAATGAGTGATTTTTCAGTTCCCGAAGCTAGTTAATTTTATGTTTAGAGCTACAAAATGAAGGTCATTTTTGTGAAGAGTTTGTCATCTGACCCTTTGTTGTGATTATTAACGCAACAACTTTAGAAAACCTCTCGTTTTTCTCGCGCATTTTAGAAAAAAACTTTTATAATAGAATTCGTTATTTTAAAGTTTACGATAATTTAAGTTACCACGAAATACTGCCAGGGTATTGATGAGTCTAAATATGGACTCGGGGCTACCATCGTCAGTGTCCAGTTTTGTTTCGTTATAAATAAACGAATCAAACGTTGAGGCACTATTCTACTCAAACAAAGGTTTTCTAATGCAAATGGTGACAGTTAAATGTAAATATTATATTACCACGTTTATTTTGCCCCATTAACTTACTTTTTATTACTAAATCGGTAAGTATTTAAAATACAATAAAATGTTATTTCTTCACAATACTTGAGTTTTACAATTATGTAAGTAAAGTATTGTAGGAAATCGCGATAGCTTTTTCCCGGGATGCTGAATGATACGACCGTGTTGACTTTACGTATTTAATACTCTGTTCAATTGTTTTATTTTATTTAAGTATCTATTTCTTGTTATTCTCTATATATATTTATGTTAACCGCGCGTGATGTCACCCTGTAAGGCCCAGTCTGAAAATCAGCGCTGTCTCCCTCTCCTGGGAGCAGCACTAAAGCTGAGACTGGACCTTTTTGGCACCACACAAAAATAGGTAGGACATGGATAGTTTGTTTTTTATTTTTGTTTATTTTTTTATTATGTTTCTTTGTACCTACTCGTCTAAATGTTTATTGTTCTTAATTTCATTGTATTGTGTTGTGTGTGTCAAATAAATTTATTCTTATTCTTATTCTTATTCTTATTACACAGAGTAGAAAATATATAATAGAGTAAATGAGTGCGGTTTATGTGAATGATGCTGATGCACTGGCTTACGTGTGTCGCCGTCCGCGCTCGCGGTGCGAGCGACCAAACTGCTGATGATGCAAAATGACTGAAACCCCCAATAAATTAAAGAAAACCCACAATATTAATTTCCACGATTTCATTACCCGTCAGGTATACATGATTTCAATACTGATTTATTATGTAAAAGTTGCCGAGAGATGCCCAAAGTTGCCAACATACTTTCGAAAGGTAGGGCAGACGAACGTAGATTGAGATTAAAAAACTTTTCAAACGCGGTTGGAGAAGACGTGTAGTATACGGTTTGGGTTCTGTATCTGGGATAACATCCATCATACTAACAAAATTATTTATGTTCCAATCACTGTTGATCCAACTCTACATACATTGTGTTTACTTATATTTGTTTTATTCAATCACGCCATATTAGACAGAGACTTCAAAGAGCTACCTACGTTTTCTTTTATGACCAACTAAAACATTTACATGATACCAAACTGGCCTACCATGCTTTAATATTTTAAAATGCATCCCAAAAATCACACACATGCAGGACTGGAACCCACGATCTTAAGCGATCCGTGCTGAAGGTTGTTACCATTCTTGTCTCTTGCTTTCTCAATCTCAAGAGCTAAATTTTGTGGCAAGGGCAAGAGTTTAAGAACTGCCATTCAATTCATTACAAAGAACTCGAGATAATTCAAATCAAAAAGGCCGATAGCAATTTGCACTTTGCCCTCAAAATATTTATTTTATAAAACAGAACCCTGATAAATATACTTCGCGAAAACCAACCACTGACCGTAAAGGAAGGAAGTTGGGAAAGTATTTTCTCTGTTGCGGATGGTCAATTAGTAAATTCAATTTTCATCGGACTCTCAGTCTATTGTTGAGTCGGGGAAGAGTCTATAAAAATACAGCAAAAAGCACGGTAGATATTGAGTCAGATTTAGGCATATAAAATTGAGTATCTCGATTTTAAGTGATCCCAGCGGTCTTACTAAATAAGTGCCTTTTGGCTTTGACTTAAAGACCTTAGAAGATAAATGAGAGACCATTTCAAGAAACTAAAACAGTTTGCAATGAGATTCTCGAACCTTCTTTATCCAGGTTTCTTCTCGTTGATTAATCCTGTTTTAGAGGTTGGCTTTGTCATCAGAAAATTGATTTTTACCGTTCAGTTTGAGGTTGATTAAACTTATTTTACGAAATGTAGTGATGGCACTTGTTTGGTTATGCGTGTGGCTTAGGGTCATCAATGGTTTAGGGATAAAAAGTATTCTATGCCTTGTTATTCTGTGACCTTGTGTGAAGAATGTAATGAGAGTGTATAAAGCCAAAAATGTATGTGGAAATCTCTGCTTAACCGCGACAAGAAAGAGGCGTGACTAGTATAATTTATTTATTTATAAGAGACGTATTTTATAGTTTAAACAATTTTTTTTAAAGAGCTCTATAAAATCCGTTGTTTTTGATATGTTTTACTTGAACCATAATCCATCTGATTTCTTATGTATGTGAGTTTATTTTGTTCTGCTGTCTCGCGACGCAATTCGTTCACGATTTAAATTAAGGCCAGATTTAAAATACTGATTATCCGAAGTCTAGATTTCCCAGAGGGTTTTCTCAATACTTAGTTTTAATAGCTTCATTTACATTGCAAACTTAATGCTGAAGCAAGTTAGTAGATGTAGGATGACCGTTGTAGGATTTCTTTTAGTTTCTTATCACCGACATTCGAATTATGACAAAAGTACTCTGATTTTACGTTTTTGCAATTGCAGACATACTTACTAACATACACTTACACATTCAATTGCCAAATATTTCTTTCTCAATCCTCATAGCAACATCTTCTTTCACTCCAAACTGTTCACTGTTTCTCACTCTGTCATTCAAAGTCACACATACCATGCTACGCATTTAATTCACCAGCACTCAATATTTTTTTTTCTGACCCTACTCAATTTCCACTACCATACATTGTCATTATCATACAAGTACCAAAATATAGATAGTTTAAAAAGTTTTAGGTAGGTAAGTACCTTAATATCCATATCCATACTATCCATACTAATATTATAAAGCTGAAAATTAGAAGATTAGCGAGTTTATATGTTACACAGCCCAAAACGCAACGATAGCGCGATCTAATTTTTCCTGTGTCGCCATCTATTATGTAGTAAAATGTCTCTGTCTGTCTGTTTTTTACCTTTTCACGCCTAAACTACTGAACAGTTTATGCTGAAATATGACATAGATAAAGATTATGTCCCAGGGACCGACATAGGCTACTTTTTTTTTTCAAAATAATCATGGAGGGCGTGAAATAAGGGTTGAAAGTTAGTATGGGAGTTGGAAGTTCAAGTTAAAGGCAACTAGATGGCGTTGCTAACCTATGGCTGAGGTCAAGATGGCGCTATTATTGCATTTTTAAAAGTTTCAGAAGATTCTTGCAGGTTTTAGATCAATTTAGAGGTTTTCAAGTATGTTATTTTGCTGACGAAGTCGCGGGTACGAGCTAGTAAATAATAATTGTAAAATCACTCGATATCAAGTCTCAAATCAAGTGGCCCTCGCCACATTTGCCCCTAGCGTAGTGTATTTGAACGTGCCAATTCTCTTTGAGGCAACTAATTGAAATATCTAATAGGTGTATCTATTCACTTTGCTTAATTGGAAACTGCCTGAGGTTTATTAGAAATATGTTACAGATATAATTTGTACCAGTCCTGTATATGCAAAAGTTTGTATGTTTGTTAGTAATTTTACTTCTTCGTGTTGCTCAAAATTAGTTGTGGCATATTCTGGTGACGAAGTTTTTAGATCACTTGAAGACCTCTGTTATGAAATTGAATGACATGTTGCTGTGGAGGTAGGCCACGCCCTAATTTAACACACATGCTACTTTTTATCCTAAAAAACTTAAGTATTTTAGCATAGGCTTTTACATATATACGACGCGTAGATGATTCTATACCTACGACGTCTACGTAGGAAATCTTTGGACGCGAGAGTGGCAACATAGAGGAGACTGGCATACAAGAAGGGAGGCCTATACCCAGCAGTGGGTGTTACCAGGCTGAGATAATGATGATGATGATGAGATGATTCTATGCAGGACAAATATTCTAAAACGTTTGTCAAGGAGCCAGTACTTATAAAAAGCTAGAAGCAAAATTAAACCCTGGCTAGTTACATTAATGGCAGATGCTTGCCAGTCAGCAGTAAATGTAATGCTCAAATCAAACCTAAGATTGTTACATTACCCGAGAAACACGGTGAGAGACCTGTAGCAAATACACAGAGCATGATCGACAACACAAAAGGTTGCCGGGACGATATACTTCACGTCAATTGGAATCAATACGGCCTCTTCAAATATGAGCTTTATTGCTTACAAAGGAATTTGTTAGGGAAGCATGGTAGCTTAGAACCTCAGCACGAGTTGGCTTTCGGTTGCGAGTATACCACAAAATGTCGTTCATATATTACAAGATACACTGGGCACGAAGGGTGTTTAGGGCGTATTTTTTTTTTTTAATCAATAAGTCAGCATTTATGACATCACTCTGCCTGATGTTATGCAACAGTGAGGTCTAAGATGGAGCATGCTTTCCTAGAAGAAACCTATTTACTCTTGATTTGAAGAGTTCCACAATTTGGCAGTCAAAACGCTTCGTGCAAACTCTGGGAATGTCGACCTTTCACCACACTGGTTCGAAATAAATAGTGAAACAAGAAGAATACTACAGACATACACTTAGTTTGAATGGATGTGAAATGTCTTTTTGAATATGAGTATGCATAGCATTATTATAGACCATTTTGTGTTTGACTAATACGGTTTTAACCACATTATTACAGCTTTATCCTGTCCATCCAAAGGTTACCTGGAAGAGATCGCTTTTAGTGATAAGGTCGCCCATTATACTACAATTTTGCATGTTTGTTTTTAATCTATGTTATTTTTATGGTGTACAATAAACTTTCGCGATCACAATTCATCTTTAGAGATATATTTTGTAACAGGATTTTATCGCGTATTACCTTTATTATTTCCCGACGTTTCGGCTGTATTGCAACAACCGTGGTCGCGGGCGAACTGGAGGTAGGTCAGCGGAGCCGACGAAAAGTGGCGGTAGTTATATAGAACTACCCTCCACTAATCTTCAGAAATAAGATCGACCGCACGTCCACCACGGCACACTACACTAACAGTATCTTCACACCGAAAAGTCACATTACGACGCGCCTTGCACATAAAGGTTATACGCGATAAAATCCTGTTACAAAATATATCTCTAAAGGTGTACATAAAGTTGTTTTCTATTCTATTTGATTCCATTCTTATTACTTCAACATCCTGATACATGAACATTCACTTTTACTCATGCAACATCCAAAATCTAACTAGTGCTAAGTCACAGGTATTTTGGCGGCGGAAAATTGGTTTATTGTTTTGTATGAAATTTTGTAAGAGTATTAGTAGCATATGAATGCCGATTCTACATGACTGGCTTTTGGTTATGGTAAATTACTTACAACATATCGTGCTGGCTTAGATGTACACTTTTTACTGTACTTTTTGTCGTAGGTATTTCGTCTTTTAGGAGGTGATCAGGGGTCTTATTGTGTTATTCAACTGGCAATGGACTGGGCTTCATTTTGACATTTGAAACTATTGGGATGACAACTGGGAATGGATTTCAAGTTAGACAAGAAGGCTGCATCTTGGAACATGTCACGTACTAGAAATTCATCTTCGCAAAATGTAGGCAAGTGCTAAATATGAATTTAGACGTAACTCAGATAACCCTCTTTATGAATTTCTCTATATATCATCATCATCATCATCATATCAGCCATCTAGCGTCCACTGCTGAATATATGCCTCCTTCATCGATTTCCACAGCGATCGATCTTGTGCAGCCTGCACCCAACGGCTCCCAACAACCTTTACCAGATCGTCTTTCCATCTAGTGGAAGCCGTCCTCTACTGCGGTTATCTCTATATGGTCTATATATATATATTTTTTTTTATTAACCTATATAATCCCACTGCTGGGCAAAGGTCTCCCCCAATTTCTTCCATCTGTCACGGTCTTCTGCCACGTCCCACCAGTCCTCTTCAAAGGCATCCAGGTCGTCACGCCAACGTTTTCTCAGCCTGCCCCGGCTTCGCCACCCATCTGCAGGCACCCATGGCGTGACAATCCCTGCCCACCTATCGCTAACCACACGACTCACGTGTCCCGCCCAGCACCATTTTAATTTTGCAGTTTTTTCTCCAACGTCTGCAATCCCGGTCTTCGCCCGAAGAGTAGAGTTTATGACTCTGTCGGTTCTCTTCACACCTAGCACGCTGCGTTCCATAGCTCTTTGGCAGATCTTGAGTTTGGACTTCTGCGCCTCGTTTAAAGACCATGTTTGGTCGCTATATATGAGAGAATATTATCTAACATGCCTGTGGATACAGTAGCTGGTAGTGATCTTGTGACGGAGTTTTTAGGCCGCCTGAAGGCCTCTATACGTTGTGTGTGTGTGTTTCGTGGTCTACTCGTTACATACGCTTTTAACCGTATTAATATAAAAACCAGAACATACGACATGTGGTCTCCTTCCCAACTCTGAAACTTGTAAATTACCAAGTAATTTCAAATGTAAATTGCCAATTTCGGAAACAAGAAGATTCAAGTATAACAGGTGTTTGTTAATTTATTCAATTGATCAGCGATGGGCTTGTGTTGACGCGTTTTCTCGTTTTAAAATGGAGTGTTTTTGTTGATTTATTGAGGCTTTTCTTCAACTGAACCTACTTTGATGACCAAGCACCAACCTACACCATTAAGGTGTAGTCTGGTGCTGTAGAGTTTGATTTTCACGCCTGGTCAAATTTTATATTTAGAGTCTTTCATTTTAAACTAACTTAATTCAGGAATTGGGTTCAACATATAAATTAAAAATATATTTCTGGAATGATTTTTTTGTTTTGTTATGAAAATCCCGAGAAAATCGATAAAGACTATCCTTTCAATTGATTGTTGCTTCTTGTATAACTTAGTTCATTTATGATGTAGGTGCGCTGCGATTGGTGGAACGTCTGTTCTCCTTAAAAATCATTATGGAACATTTTCTAAAAATATCAATAAATGATTAATTTTGAAGAGAAAACTTAAATCGGGTTAGGAATTAAACTGATACGCTCAAACGTCTATTTAAACCCCAAAAATGAAGCCTTGTCAGTTTATGTAGTTTAAAATGAAAGACCCTTTATACATACTTTTAGATTTCAATTGAATGTTGATCCTAATACAATTTACAGATTAACATTAGTAGGTATATTAATAATAAACTTTAAATAAATTCAAATTCATATTCAAAATTCAAATTCATTTTATTTCAGATACTTAAAATCCATAATAATTTACAAAAACAAATAAATAAGTAGACGCCTTCTATGATTTCTTTAATATTAATAGAGTCATATCGCTTTCTTTTCGGTATATTTGTCCCATAAATATTGCTAAGATTGTAAATTAATGCTTGATTATTGGTGTCAATGGGATTGTACTCGTAGATAATGATTTTGGTTATTTAGATATTAAATTGACAATAAATATTTATTGCTTACTCTTTGCTGCTGTGGCACACTATCTTACCTAGTTGATTTTTTATTAATTCACTTAATTTTAATAAAGAATCTCATTAATATTCTTTATAAGCAGAGAAAGTGATTTGTAGATGTATTAGTAGACGAAATACAATTCACATTAACTTTATCTACTCTAGCCCTATAGATCTTTACAATTATCAATTTTACAATAAAATACCTACTACAAGTTTTTACGATGTTTTTCCCCACCATTTTGGCTGCTAGCGTTCGGCACGTAGCGTAAACCGCGATCAAAGCCGAAAGTCGAGGCCATTCAAAGCTAGTTTGAACGCGGAAATTTAATCAAAACATCTTGGAAGTTCCAAGTGGGTAACGAGTGCTTTGATCAATGGTGCAAGTGGTAACTCGGACTTAGCTTTGGTGTCGGAAATTGAGTTGTAGGTAAAAATAACTTATGGTTGAAGGTACGAAGATTGTATAAGTTCGTATGAGCTATTGGCTAGCTCTAGTGTAGTAGTTTTGATTACCTGAGACCTACTGTCATTAGCTTTTATATTCAGGACCTTATGCATAAACAGATTCCACAATCACATCTTTCGTTTCATTTTTTTCTCATTCTACTCAAAAGCATGTTGACCTGACCATTTTGATCTATACCAAAATATTCAAATACGCACTTATATTTAGGCGCTGAAACGTATTAAGTCTATATAAAAACAAAAATCTAATGGATTAGGTCGCTAGTTCAATCCCAACAGAGGCACAATAATTTAACCTAATAAATATTCACATGACCCCTACATCTATTCGGATCCCCTGAGGGTTTCGCGAAGGAGACACAGCTGGTCCACTCAATATTATGAATATAAGTGAAACAGTGGAAACATCAAACAGGCATTTGACTGTACCCCGCGGCAAGATATTCACTTAGATCTGAAGCATTACAAACACTAATCAATTAAGTAAGGTACTCTGGTAACGGAGTTTAAGGCCTCCGTCAACCGACAATTTAACGTGCCCACCGAAGCACGGAAGCGCTCAGATGAAAATGCCAATGGCAGTCACCCATCCACTTACAGACCGTTTCGAACGTTGCGTAACTTTTGACGATCTATCAAGAACACAAGCACGACCACGAGCGCTTCTTAAATTATTTTAAGTAGAATTAAAAATCAATTAATAAAAACAAGCACACTAGTAACAGACACTATGTATGTCTTTCTATAATTCTATTTGACTTCTTTTT
This sequence comes from Epirrhoe tristata, assembly GCA_951394285.1. Lineage (NCBI taxonomy): Eukaryota > Metazoa > Arthropoda > Insecta > Lepidoptera > Geometridae > Epirrhoe > Epirrhoe tristata. The sequence continues at coordinate 870,245 of OX596153.1, forward strand.
GTCCGATTGAGCAGAATTTTGGCACACCTATGAATCGGTGATAGTGTAGACGTTTTCATTGTCGGTGTTCTATCTAATACGTACCCGTTATAAAAAAAGTACGTGAGTGTCGTGGAACACTCGGTTGGAACGAAGCAAAGAGTAACTACTTTTCTATACTGGGAATATAATAAATTAATTGTCAATTAGGTATCCTAGAAACGCTCATCCGTACTAACAATGTAATAATCTATGGACTGGTTCGCGGCTGCACATTTCGCACTGTGATTTGTGTCGTAACGATAAAATGAAACAATTTTTTTTCCAGCTTCAGTTTTTTTTGTCTTTGATACCGTCCGAAAAGGACTTCATTCCAATAAGGTGCTGCTATAGGATTACAATTACCCATATTAAGACACCCAGCCATATCCCATAAGCTGGCAAGGGCTTGCCACCCGTGACATAGGGCCAACCCTTCGGTCTGCATCCGCAAAAACTGACAGAATTACTGTCCGAGCAACTTAATTATACGTATTAGTGAGCATTTCAGCTATTGAGGTCATTTCAGAAGATTAGTTTAGTCATGGGGGTTTCATGTTTGGTGTATAGGATTACGTTTAAATCGCAAGATGTGGTTCTCTAAGAGGTATTCAAAGCCGTATGAAGATAACTAAAAGGGTTCAAATATTTCAGTACAACCGCAACGAGACTATCCGACATAGAACCAAAGTTGATGACATAGCTCAGAGAATCAGCAAGCTGAAGTGGCAGTGGGCTGGCCATATCTGCCGTAAGAACCGATAACCGTTGGGGTAAACGAGTTTTTGAGTGGAGACCGCGACTCGGCAAACGTAGTGTAGGACGCCCTCTGGCCAGGTGGAGTGACGATCTGCGAAAGGCTGCCAGCAGAAGCTGGATGCGTCGAGCTGAGGACTGGGCGCAATGGCGCGCACTAGGGGAGGCCTATGTCCTCTACTGCGGTTTCCGGCGCGTGGCCTACACTCAAGTCCATAGCCACCTAGGCTGTCTAGATAGTGTATTAGGAATCATAGGAAAAGTAGGTACTTAGTCACGTCAACAGCACTCAAAGAAATGAAAGAATTGTTTGACAATAAACAGGTTTACCGACCTCATTATTAGCATAGGTATTTCGAAATAAGCAGACGTACTCGTACCGACATAAGCCGATGTGTACCGTTTTTTGATCACAAAGAAACCCTTTGATCCTTCCATTTCATAAGTGGCTGAACACATAACTCTCAATTAAATTACAAGCTTTGGAAGCAAATTACAAACAAATGTGATTGGGTCCATACGGTCTGTGTTGGAAGAAATTGGATGAAAGAATTTCGGTAAGTGTTCGAGCAGGTGTAGAAATGTAACAGAATATACAGATCGTTTTTGAAGTGCGTTATATGGGTATCTATGTAATTTTGTACTTTTTGAAGTGCTCGTGGTATTATAGCCGCTCATGATAGATCATCGAAGGTAAGCATCGTTCTGTGTGTTCACAAAGTGGATGGGTGATCGCTAGTGGTATTTTCAACTGAGCCATTTCATCTTTGGGGAGCACGATTGGCTATAAAGTCGTTAAGCTATGACGAAGGCCTTTGTTAGGCGATCTAAAAACTCCGTCAACAGAGTTGATCACTAGCTCAAGATAGCATACTTAATGCTGATATTTTATGAAAAATTTTAGAGATGGAAAGGCTTTGCCTGATAGTGAGGTACTATGCTCTCATAAATGCCTCTAAGAAAACTTTTCTAATAACATTCGGACACGTTTGAATCTACAGAACAATATCAAACTCAATTTATATTTTCACCTGGACCTGCAGTTCTATTAAGCAGTTCTTCTCAGCGTAACTATTTATTTATTTAATTCAATTGCTTCAGTTGGCGTTCAAAGGAAACGAAGTTATTCAACTCTACTTTTATTTACGTGTGGTTTAAAAATATTTTATTTTTTTTCAGCTAGATTCAGACTATACTAACTTCCATTATTTTATTCTATACCTTTGATTTATTAGAGCCGTGTTGGTCGAATGGGGTTGTGCCTCGACTTTCAATCCGAATGTCGTGGGTTCAAATCCCGGTCGTGCATCACTGGATTTTTCGTTTCGAAAAATTTATATGCGCTTTAACACGAGCTCATAACGGTGAAGGAAAACATCGTGAGGAAACCCGCAGCTTAGTCAGCTCCACACGTATTGACGTCGTCTTTCCTGTGGGCCAGGCTGATCAAGCTGAGAGGATGGTTTAGGTGCTGGGCAAGCCTATTCTATCTCAAACAATGTCCCAGGCACTACAGCGTCCCGTTAAGTGTAGTGTTGGCATAGGTTGCCTCCTGACGCTGTATAAATCATCTAATATAGATGTAAAAGGCCTAATAATTCTATGCATTGAAAGTTTCATCTCAACAATGTCTGAGGTAGTGTCACAATAAAGATATTCAATTAATTTATCACGTAATTCCTCATCTATTACTTTATGACTAGCTAGCTCTTACCCGCGACTTTGTAGTTAAGTTTCAAGCCAACCACACAGTGCTCTTTTATAGATATAGATTTTTCAATAACTTCTAGATAAAATAGCTCTCAGACTTGTTTCTTTCGGTTTTCATCGTTTTTAATAGTGATGACAAAACTCGATGTTCGACATCAAATCCCGCTGTTCGCCACAAACATGAAGCACAGCTAAAGAACACACCACTTTATAGGCACTGCTCGATATTCTTTGTTATAAAACAGTAATGGACCAATAAAAGTTTAACGTGGCGGTTCAGTTCTTGACGAGATTTTTATCGTCGAAGCCGTTTGATACATCAGCGGTTTTTTTAAATTGGTCTTCAGATCTCAGATGTGGTGAAGTATCGGTTTTTGATCTCGACGTATGAAGATTTTACGAGTCACAAGTCTGTTCTTAAATAAGGAATCTAAAATATATTATGTGTGTGTATAATATGGTGGTCTAGTGGTAGTGACCCCGCCTTCCGATTGTCGTGGGTTCAAACCCATGTCATAGTCATGCACCAATGAGTTTTTCTGTCAAAAAATTTATGTGCACTATGCCAGTACTCTCAAACGGTGAAGAAAAACATCGTGAGGAAACCGGCATGTCGTAGAACCTCGTGACGTCAAGTGCACGAAAGGAGCCTCTATGAAGCGCACTTAAAATCCTTTCACCACTCTGGTTCGAAAGAATTGGTGACACGATAAGAAGAAGAAGAATAGCTAGCCTTTTTTAAATAATCCATCTTAGATCTAAACTTAGGCTTATTTCTTAGCTAACTTAGTTGGTACCGACCAATTGCCTTAATTAAATTATATAAAAAAAAACCCTTAACCTCATATTGCAGGAGATGGTATTCCCTAATAGTTTTTTTTTAATGATGAATGGGTTGGCTCTTGATCTTGAAACTTAAGGTAAGAATGAACATCTGATTGAATGCTAACGAGATTGAATATGATGGCAAATAGAATTAGGTGTAATATTCGGCGTAAATACATAGTAACTAGCTAAAACTTGTTTCATACTAATTATAATACTTACACTACATTATCTGGATCAGGAAAACCTGAAACAAATGGAATAATTTCGTCAGTTATTAAGATTAAGCATCGATTTAAATAATTAAAATATAAAACTCTTAAACTTTCAAACCCTCGTGAATAAAAATTGATAATGAAATCACTCGAAGTAACTAATAATTCACATTTACAAAATGTCGATTTTTTTTTTAATCAACCTATGGTGTCCCACTGCTGGGCAAAGGTCTCCCCCAAAATTTTCCACACATCCCTATCTCTGGCGATCTCCCACCACTCTCTCTCGAACCTGTCGAGATCGTCCCGCCAACGCCTTCTCGGATCCATTTTGATTAAAATTTATATAATCAAAAGTCTGGCAGTTTAATTGTTTCAAAATACATGAACACCAAAATCAGCTCAACAATCCGAAACTGCGTATTTACAATTCAAATCTGCAGACAATAATTTTGTAAAGCACGCAGCAGAAATCGTTCGTACATTTACACAGGTGAACGAGATCAGCTGGTTCAATAGTATCAAATTTTACACAACATTCAAAAATCATAAAACATGAATTCCATAGGAACCAGAATGAAAGGGTAGCTTAAAATTGAAAGAGGCTTTAGATTCCACGCAGGTGAGATTTTTGTGACGTGTTTAAAAGTGCTTTAAATTGATGATTTAAGCTAGGTGATTGTGAAGCGTTTTTGAGTTAGCCAATCTAGGGCCAACTGAAAGCCCCTTTAAGGCAACGACTCTATAGCCAAAACAGATTAATTAACGGTGTAAAGTGCTATTCAAACGGAGTAGTTCAGTTGCTATTGGAGATACCTCAGAGATAATGTGGTGGCGCAGCTGTTCTTGAATTGAACTTTGACACAAATCCATATCTTGCCATCTCGCACTTCCAATAATGGCAGATCCGCCGTTCTGACGCTAAAACTCGGCAAACGGGTGATTTATGCTATATCGCATTTTCGAAGCGAAATAAAAATCATTTACTCCGATAGCTGGGGGTTAAATTGAATGGAAACGACAAGGGCTTATGCGAAAATGAATTTGAGGTAATGGTTAGAGGTTATGGGGCTAATGACCACGAAGTAACTCGTAAGATGTGGAGAAAATATTTAAAACAAATGGAAACGATAGTGTTGATAAGGTTTTTTTTATTATTATTATGAGCCATTGCTGTCCCACTGCTGGGCAAAGGCCTCCTCACATTCCCTCCAGACGCGAAGGCTCTCCCAATCGACCATAAATTTGTCAAGGTCGTCTCGCCTTTTGATAAGGCTTTTATTTGATAAGGCTTAATATACCTAATTGATTTATGTAACTTTTGCACATACATCATAGATTTTTATGGTTAGTGATGATGAATTGATGATGTCCTATTTAGAAATGTAGTAAGCATAGGTTGATCAACCTACGCTATAAAGATCAATGTCTGGATCTAAATCATCTGTAAATATTAATTATAAATTAAATAAGTAATGACCAACTAGATTATAAATAAAATAATGATGAAAAAACAAACTTGAATGAATCAAAATGAATGAAAAATAACTTAAAGTTAGAAAAAATCCTACTCGTAAAGTCCAAGATGTTGGAACAAATAAAGTAGTTATGTTCATAAAATAAACACCAAACATAAACAATTGAGAAACACAAACTTAAGTAGCAACTTAATATGAACTTTTAATTTCAAACCGAGGCATGCGCAAAGTACATTAAGTTATAGAATTCAAACTCATATTTTCACTGGAAAATTCAATTTGTTCCCAGTGGAGCGGAATAAATTTGTTGTACAGGGACATGTTTCAAGTTTGTAGTTTCGTTTTCTTCTAGAACATTTTTTTAATATAAGATACTAGATTGTTTATATTTTACTTTCCAAACTATGACGAGTCAAGTTATTTTATGCTTTTTCAAAGTTAGCGACGTGTCGAAATAAAGAACTGTCGAAATTCAGTAGGACACTCCCCAACATCATTATGAAATTATTTGTTTTGTCGCCGTGTGACAAATGTTTGTATGACGTACAGATATTTGTCTCGGGTTTGGGTGTTTCTATGTATAATATGTATGTATTAACAAACAAAAAGTATATAAGTAGTTTATCAGTCATCTAGTACCCATAACACAAGCTCAAACTTACTTTGGGGCTAGATGATGATGTGTGAAAAGTCCAGCGTTATTTATTTATTTTGTTCAGTGAACATGTGAAATTTCAGTGAACATAGAATAAAACAATATAAATACAGTCAAACATAGCACATTCTTTCATAAAGTCAGTTATAACGGTTGATTCAGGATCAAAATGTCACCCAAGTCTACCATTTTTGCCCTTTGTCAAAAGGTTAGCTAAGTTCAATACTACGACTGAAAAGTCTTAGATTATAAAATAACAAGGTTCAAAGAAACTGTTATTGTTTCGAATTGAAATACATGTTGAATACGAGTCGATTGAAAGTTTGTTTTTAATTTGCGAGCCACGAGTTTAAGCAAACGGGTTCATGTACTGAATCTCAGTAGATAATACCCAACAGTCACATAAATAGTCCTGACTGTTCTCAGAAACTACCACAACTACCAACCCAATGCCTGTGTTCATCCAATTTTTTTTTTAATAGAAGCGACACCGCCTTTGTGTCCAAAGGTAGTGGCATAGTGCACATAAATTTTTGGACGGAAATACCTTATTGGTGCACAACCGGATTCGAGCACTACACACTCGGTCATCGCTGCTCTACAAACTTTATCATTATCGGCGGCTCAAATAATAGCCCACTGCTGGACATAAGCCTCCTCCCTCAAACGCCACTCTAATCGACTCTGCGCTGATCTCATCCAGGTCTTTCCCTCAATCTACAAACTAAATAAAATAAAATCATTGATAAACAAACATTGAACATCTAGTCAAACTTTATCCACGGCAAGTTCAAAGCATTCGACATCGCTTTCATTCGACATCGCTTCCATTCGACTTCACAAACCGGATCAACTTATTGCTTGCTTTCGCTGCAAAATACCAGCCCGGGGTCATCATTTTTCAACAATATCAGTGTTTTTACGTTTATTTTTCTAGATTCCTTTGTCCTAGCTCCGTTTACATTTGATAGAAGAATCTTTTTCGATGTTTTGAGTTCATCTAGGTTTGTTTGTAACGTTAATTACTTTTGAACTGTGAGCTGTGTATTTTATAAACTGGCAAGTGTTTGTCAGGCTGTTACAGTTTAAGGTTTAGATACTTTATTTTATTGTTTGGTATTTTTGGTAATAGCGCTTAAAATACTTTAAACACAGTCGACAACAATCATGTGCCCACGAACCACGAGCAAATGACAAGGCATTACCAATTTTTTTCAATGCTGTTCTAGTTATAATAACGGGTTATATTAAAATTTTAGTGAGTCGAAATACTAACGTTGTTTTTCAGTACTAATGCTTGCTACACAATAGACTTCAAAAAGAAAAGTCAGGAGCTAGGTTTCAGCTAAAGAAAGAATAGAATTAAGTTTTAAAATTTGCAATTTAAATGAGCTATGGCTACTTTTCTAGCTCTGAAAGCAAAGAGAGAGCCATGACTTTAGTTAAACACTTTTTAACTTAAATATAAAACTAGTTCTTTAAAATTAAATAGTGTTGACTTAGTTACGTTCAAACGTTTTGCAAGAGCGAAGTTTTAAATAGTTACTTTGAATCATAAAAATACATACAGAATATTAACAAGTCAGTCAAAGTCAAAGTCAAAAAGCATTTATTCAGTAGGACCACTGGGATCACTTTGAAACGTCTTAAAACTAGGTGATTCTACTCCTGTTCCTTCGCGACCAATAAAAAAACCAATAAAAAATCACGCCTCTTATCTAAAAAAGAGAGACAGAAATTATTTCCAGGGTGGTAAATTTTTTCGCCTCATTACTTCATGTACTTCATTTCGACAGCATAGGATATTCCAAATAAGCAATAATAAGCATTTTAATCCCTAAAAAGTGGAGTACTCCCAAGGAACCGCAGGTAACACATAAAAAAAACTTAGACCTTTACATCTATATTAGATGATTTATACAGCGTCAGGAGGCAACCTATGCGTACACAGTGCCTGGGACATTGTTTGAGATGGAATATGCTTGCCCAGCACCTAAACCATCCTCTCAGCCTAATCAGCTTGGCCCACAGGAAAAACGACGTCAATACGTGTGTAAGAGTGTCAAGACTAAGCTGCGGGTTCCCTCACGATGTTTTCCTTCACCGTTAAGAGCTCGTGTTATAGCGCATATCAATTTTACGAAACGAAAAATCCCGTTCAGATTGAAAGTCAAGGCACAACCCCATTCGACCAACATGGCTTTTGTGTGAGGAGCATAAAGGATACAGCACACATAAATGCTCATCATCATTATACGACAGCTAAAGCTCCTTCACTTTGCTTATTACGGCATGTATGTTTGAAAAAACCAGTGATACGATAAGGTGATTTTGATTTTGTGTTTTGTCTTTAGTACGGTCTCGTCAAAACTTCATTTCATTACCTATTTGAGATACCCTCCAAAAATTACGTCGAACGAAACAAAGCACAGCTTCCAAGCAATTCACTAAAACGAGCTTGTAGTACGCTCAGACACAAAAGTCTTGCAAGGTTTTTGGTATTTTAAACATTGTTTTGCTAGTTTTTGTTTTGAATTTAATTTTTACTCTTTCTAGAGCCTGATCTATTCTGTTGTTGTTTCAATATACATCATCATCATCTTCCTGCACTTTTCCCACATTATGTCGGGTCGGCACAACATGTGTTCTTCTTCCATTCTCCTCTATCAGCCGTCATCTCAACATTCACTCCTTTCTTACTCATGTCATCCTTTACACAATATAATTTTTTTTTTTTTTTGTTTCAATATAAAATTAGAAAAAAAAGAGTAAGTAATGAGTTGAAGGTGAGACTGACGCCTGTGCCCTAAAATTGTCTGATATCTACTTAAATTTTGGATATTCATAATCATTTGAAGATAATCTAAGGGAAACACAGAGACTGGTATCTGATTCTACATTTGGGATTCATGAGCCTATTTTTAGGGTATCTACTAACTTTATTATTCCTTTTTCCTTTACCAAGACTACTTCAAAGAGCTAGTTATAATAGGCAAATTTTTTTTAAGTTTCAATAAACAAAATTATCTTCAAATAAAAACAATGAATCTCGTTGGTACTGTTTTGCAAACGACTGTACATACTTGATGTCAAGATGACTAACTTCGGCTCGTCGACACGATTTAATGTTAATTCCGGGAATTCCGGAAAACTCACTCTTCCCCGAAAATTCCGCAGTTCCCTGAGTACTTGTTTCGCGAACTGGTTCAACACCAACACGCCTCAGAACCTTTTTACGTCGTTTTCTGAGAAAATTAGCATCCTCAGATAAAAGAATTAGGCTAAATTGGTCTCACTAAGCCTTTTTTCCTTAAACTATTTTCGATAGACCACGCGTCAATAACAAAAGTAAATGTTCTTCCTTAATCTATTACCAGAAAACATCAACAATGTTTTTGAGCTTATGTCAACCGCATTGTATTTACAGTGCGATTTTGTAGATATATTTTGAATAGGTAGGGAAATCCCTGATTTTCATTTATGCTATGACCTGCAAAAAAATCCAGCACTTGAGGTACGATCAAATAACGCTGATAACACAAGTCGATACCCATAACACAAGCTCTGCTTACTTTGGTAAACAGAGCTTGTCTGTGTTATGGGTATTAGAATGACTTATAAACTACTGATATACTTTTTGTTTGTAAATACATACATATTATACATAGAAACACCCAGACTCGAGACAAATATCTGTAGGTCATACAAACATTTGTCCCGCGGCGGAGATCGAACCCGCCACCTTCTGCGTCGCAAGCGGACCTTTGTCCACGGCGCCACAGAGGTCGTCAAAATCAGAACGGTAAAGTAACAATTTGGAAAAATGCTCGCTGTTGTCGCGTCCAGATTATGTTACTCCAAGAGATTTGTACAAAAGGATATTGCGCTTGAAAGGGTAATGTTTCAGCCATTTTAAGAGTTTTTTGCGATATGATTTCAAATGGAATTTAAATGGTAGAAGGGACATTTTAGTACTATTTCAGATCCTACGTTTTTTTCAGGCTTGCTCTGTTCCACTTTAAATTGTTTCCCTTTCTAATAAGACTAGCGACCTGCCTCCAGCTTCGTTCACGTATCATTGCCATTATAATGATGTAGGTATAGTTTGCATTTTATAGCCATGAATCACAGTACTTACATATTATTTTTTGACGTGACTACGTCTTATAATTCGATAGAGCCGGCTGCACGCACGAAAAACATGACGTCATGAGGCGTTACCTCGCTCTGGGGCGTTCCATGTAAGGCTTGCGCAAGTGCAAGCGAGAGCGCGGAACGAGCGACAAAGAAGCACAATCGGCCTTTGCGTTGTCACGTTCAACTATTGTCAGTAAACCGACTTTACAGACAACCATTTTTTTGATAAATCAACAATGAACATACCTAGTCTAACGATCTCATTCAACGGAACAGTTGATCTATCGTGCACATCTTCACCGCAAACGCTTCAATATACTTAAAAAAAAAACGAATATTACGTATACTCGTAGAATGGACACTCCTTTCTCCCGCACCTATCGAGTCTCCCTTGAGTTCTCGACTGCGTTCTTACGAGGAGCGCGTTTCAAACAGATAAATAAATAAAATAAATAATGCTGGAATTTTTCACACAAAAATGGTTGAAAATTACAAGGGTGCATGAGGTATTTAAAAGTTTTAATTCCGTATCAATCCCTCAGGAATAAAGTTTATATAAGACCACCTATATACTGACACACCTATTTGACGACCTCTGTGGCGCAGTGGGCGAAGGTCCGCCTGCGACGCAGAAGGTTGCGGGTTCGATCCCCGCCGCGGGACAAATGTTTGTATGAATTACAGATATTTGTCTCGGGTCTGGGTGTTTCTATGTATAATATGTATGTATATACAAACAAAAAGTATATAAGTGGTATATCAGTTATCTGGTTCCCATAGTACAAGCTTTGCTTAGTTTGGGGCCAGATGATGCTGTGTGAAATGTCCAGCATTATTTATTTATTATTATAATAGGTAGATATATATGTATAGAATACCCTTAAAATAATAATTTTGAAATGGATCCACAGATGGAAATATTGGTAAGCTAAGCATACAGTCCAACATTTTGTATTCACTCTTGAATGTACGATAATAGTACATTATGGTACAAGTGTGTAACATTGGTGATTACCGCCGAGTTGTTTTAAGAGCCGAGCCGTTAGGCGAGGCTCTTAATAGAACCGAGGACGGTAATCATCAATACACACGTGTATCATACGACGTTTTTCAACACACTTGTAAATAAAACAACAATAAAAACTCATTTTCAACAGTGAAAACGAGTTGTGAAAAATGTTTCGCTATTGCGGCAAAAATGAATCAGTTTTCCTATGCGCGCGCATTGCGATCGGCCACAGACTATATTTCCGCGCCACGCATAGGGTTTGCGGCCTATTCTGCCACGTACAAAATGGGGAATTTAAAGTTTTCTTTTATTACAGAGAAAACAAAAGTTATATTTGAGTGAAAGTTTTATTTATTAAACACGTACGAGTTAAAATTATCTATTTAAATAAGAAGTTGCATGAAATGAGCAAGCAATAGGAACATTAATTTATTTGTTCTATTGAACACGATCTTTTTTCTGAATAAAAACTTTTTTAAGAACAAAGCAACTCAACCAATAAAATTAAAAAAAAAATCTATTACTCACTAGTGAGTTGTAGTAATGAAAAAGTCACAGTTTGATTATGGGTGTCATTATGTGCCTAATTGCGGTGACCATAGAGCCACTTTATGAGCAAGTGTGTTGAAAAAACCTGTGTTGGATATCCTTAATAAATAAATAAACCTTTTGAAGAAGAAGTTGATAAAAAAGGTGTTATGTTTTGTCGAGTGTCCGGGATAACTTCAAAGTCACACATCATTAGTGTGAGTCCTACTAACGATGTAGTTATGTCGTAAATAGGTAATTTGAACCAAGTTCTGACTGATCAATATGGTTTTACAATATAATGGATGCTTATGCCGTGAGCACCAGTAAAAAAAAATGTACGTGAGTGTCGTGGAACACTCGATTGGAACGAAGCGACATTTGACATTTTTGACATTTTGCGCACCACTTTTCGCACTCTGCGTATCTTTTTTTGCGCACTACTATGCGCACCATTTTGCACAATTTGTGAAGGTATCAACGAAAACATATTTTTTGCTTCTCCTGTAAAGTTGTGTTTTTGCAGTTATCCTTTTATTTCCCGGAAACAGCGATATGTCGTGACGGTCAAAATCGCTTTTTTTTCTAGCCTCCATCCTAGATACCGTCCGAAAAGGAACTTCAGTCCAAAAACAATATTTCGAGCAACAACTCATACACAGACAAAAAATAGAAACACTGACAGAAGACAAATACACAAGGCTTAAAAACTAACTGGGTTCTTGGATGGATAGGTTGTCTCTCACAACAATATTGATTACTTTGTTTTTTTTTACTTTGATGTTCTTCATAGATCAAAATTAATTCGTTCCTTGTCTCTCACTGATATGCCGCCAAAGAGCTATTAAAACAATTAACCGTTCCTGTGCATCGAAGAAAAATTTAAGCTATAAAGTTGATAAGCCGTGACGGATACATACCTACATGGCATATATGTACATTTTTGGAAAATAAAACACAATTAAGTAATGATTATCCATACTAATATTATAAATGTGAAATAACTCTGGCTCTGGTTTGTTAAGGACATAGGCTATTTTTTATCCCGAAAAAATGAAAAAATCCTGAAGAGCGAATCACACCGCGGGAGTGCAGCTAGTTTCATATAAAAATTTATTGCAACTCCAAGAAGCATTAAAGTTGTGCTTTGGGTACCATTTCAAGCTTAAAATGTGGAATAAGTGATGCTGAGTTTTTCTCACGGTTTTTAAACAGAATAATAAAGTGAGTTTTTTTACAAAATGGCTGAATTGTCGGCATTCTAGAATACATAATTAAAAATACTATATTTTTTTATTTAAATACATATATTTTTTAAAACAGACTCTAAATGTTTGTATGATCTGCAAACATTTATCTCGGGTTTGCGTGTTTCTTTGTATAAATATGTATGTATTTACAAAACAAAAAGTATAAAAGTAGTATATCAGTTATCTGGTTCCCATAGTACAAGCTTTGCTTAGTTTGGGGCTGGATGATGCTGTGTGAAAAAATGTCCAGCATTATTTATTTATTTAAACCTTCGAGTTAGGATACATCGTTTAAAATTATTTGAAGATGTCTGTGTAGCTGAGCCCTAGATATAAAAAAAAGAAAGAAAGGCAGACAACATCGTCGATGGGAAGATGATATTAAAGAGGTGGCGGGAACGACTTGGGCTAGAAAGGCAGGAGATAGATCTCTATGGAGAACTCTTGGGGAGGCCTATGCTGAAAAGCAAGACAATTGAGAAACCGGTGTCTATTAAAATTATGTATCTATTCCTAAACTGTAGAAGTAGGTACATAATATTAAGTAGAAATAAGAGGAAATGTAACTTAGATATAAGATTGTTAATAAAGGCTTTCATTATCATTATCATTATCATTATGTAGCTGAGCTGACCACTACTCGTTGTTACCCAATAGAACATACTTTTTGAAAAAGTTTATTACATTTCAAATAGTTAAAGACCCCACATTAAGATTCCCTGTGTCATAGGTGTCGGAAACTACCGTACCCTAAATGTTCCTACGGTACAAGTGAGATGCGCCATTACCTACGCCATTTTTTTATTAAATGAAGTCCTACAGCTCAGAATTCCTATTTTCATTGAAAATCTTGTATCGCCTGTGAAATGGCCGTTCTCCATTTACTTTAAACAAGCAGACAGCCGACGAAATAAACAATGGGTGTAAGACACAGTTGACTGAAGACGGTGAGAAAACTTCGAGAAAAACTAGTATTTTGTTTAACTTCGTATCTAAGTGGTTGTTTAGTAAGTTCGTATGAGCAAGTGGTGGGTATCAAAATTTATAGGCCGCTTTAAGGCCTCCATTATGGTTTAGCGACTTAACAGCTGCTATAATTTAAGAGGGAACTCTTTTAAAACAAATCTATTACAAACGATGTGTTGTTACGGGTACCATGGACGAAGAAAAATAGTTTTCTTCGTCCATGCGGGTCGGGTACTCAATATTTTACATGACGATGTTACATATTATTTACAAAACTAAGCTACTACCTACATATACACGGCCTAAAAAATACATAATATAATCAGTAAATCTAGCTAAGGATCGTTAAAAAAAATCCATAGGTACGATCCTACGAACAGTCGGAAGCGTGCCTAAAGCACCTTTTAGCCAAAAATGTGCCAGCTTTCGAATCAGCGTAGCTTGAATATAAAAAATTGACACAAAACAATCATTTTTTTTATTTTGGAACGAAGTTCGAGTATCTGGGATGGGGGCTAGAACAAAAAAGCCGGTCGATTTTACCGTCACGACACATACATAGGTCAAAACGTCACAGTGTGAAGTGCGCAGATGCGAAACAGTCCATAGATTGTTACACTGTTAGTACTAGGATTTTAATATTTGACAAATGCCTTTCAAATTTGAAACTTCGTTCCAACCGAGTGTTCCACGGAGGTTCCTCGACACTCACAATACTTTTTTTGGTATCTACTCACTGGTCCCTGTCAGAATAACATATAACTATCCATTAGAACCACAGATTAGAACGGAAGGAGTGTCAAAGAATGGAAGGAGTGTCATAGAATGGAAGGAGTGTCAAGAATCGAACTTGCTCCACCACCCATCCTTGTAAGCACCCATTTCGTAAACGTTCGGTAAACATCGCGTAGTTTTATCAATTCATCAAAATGAAGACAATCTGCACAACAAGCGCTTCGCTTCGAGTTCGGTATTGAAAAACTTTTGTTTCACAATTTCTGGAAGTGTTTTTCAATTCAGTTGAAATTTTCTGAAATAAATTAAATGATGGAGTTTGGATTGGGTTTGTACTTGAATTTACTGGGTTTCTATGGGTTTGGAACATGAAATACACAATACTAAAGTCGGAAATAAAATCAGTAGATCGCGCAAGTAGGTTATTGTGCGTTCCGTAGAAGATCCCGGAGCCCCTTGACATGCATAGAGACCGGCCACGCGTCGTTTTTAGTCAGTGAGAGTCCGACATAACCTTTCCGCTGTCCCCATGGCGGTAGGGTATCCATAATGGATTTTCTGACGGCAGAAAAAAAGGTTATTTAAAATAAGATGAGAAAAATTATCTAGATTTGTTTTATATTGTCAAAGTTGAGCAGGTAACAAAATACATGTTAAATGTAATGGGGGAATATATTATGTAATATTGTGTGTGTACCACATTAGGTACATTCAGGTAGACATTATCTCGGATGTAAAGAACGTAGGTACGTAAATATATTTAGATGTCTAATGTGGTAGTCAGAGGCATATCTAAATACATAATTTTTAATACCCATTTCTCTATAGTATAAAAACTTAGGCTTTTACTGATTGATTTATACAGCGTCAGGAGGCAATCCATGCCTACACTTAACTGGACGCTGTAGTGCCTGGGACATCGTTTGAGATGGAATAGGCTTGCCCAGCACCTAAACCATCCTTTCAGCTTAATATATACATATGTACATATTTCTCTATAGTATAGAGAAAATTTATATGCAAAACCTTTGAATGAAAATGAACCTTTGAAGAACTAAAACATGATGCCTTTCTTTCTTCCGTGAACTGTGTAGCTTTGTAAAAACAAGCCACTCAGTTCCCGCGAGGAGCATCAGGGTAATAAAGAATTTTAACGAAGAAAAAACGGTTTTCGCAGTATTGTCTGAATACAGAAGGCTTGAAATGATAACCCTCTTTTGCAGTGGTTGGGCAAGATTTTTTATTTGAATGGTTTTGTAGTTTAAGTAGCATAGGCTAGTTTAAAACTTAGACTGAACTGAATTTGAACTCGGATAAGAATTAAACTGAACATTGACAAACATAATTATTGTTTAATCATAAGATTCCATTTTGATTCATCATACCTGCTACGAATTGCGAGAACCTAGTGCTTAGGCAAACTTATTCTAAGTTTTTAAGCACTACTAACCAACCTATGTATTACTTTGTACCTTGTGAAAAAAAAAAAAAAAAAAAAAAAAAATTATGAGGCACAAAATGATTGTTTAGATATGTTTGCGCTGGGCTACTCAGAGTCGGTCGTAAAAAATACTGAAACGTTTTCTATGAAGATCTGAAAGCAAGACCGTAATTAAAAAGGTCTGCCCTCTGAAGTATGACATCGTTATGTAAAAAGATCTAACTAAAAAAAAATATGTTTATTCAGAACGAATTACTCCTTCTTTTACAAGCAGTCGCTACGGGGACTCCTTTACTGTGTATGCGGTTAAGTTGTGGACCTCCATTCCTCAAGTCATCCGAGAAAGCAAATCTGTCACTATTTTTAAGAATAAGTTGAAGGAGCACTTTCTATCGCTTTAAATATTTATTGTTGTTTATGTATCTTTGTATGTTATATTCAATTCCATGCTATAACTTAGTTAGTATATATATTATGTATATATATTTTTTATGTTATGTTTTTTATGTCTATGTATGTTTATTATATTTTTACGTATGTTTAAATAATAATATTTGTTTCTTTCATTCTCTTTGTACATGTATCCACTATCTATTTTGCACATCTCTCTAGCCTCAAAGGTTTGCTGGAAGAAAACTCTTTGTAGGGTTAAGCTCGCCTTTGTACAGTACATGTCCTTTTTATGTTAAATTCCTGTGTGTGTCTATTTGTACAATAAAGAATTAAGAATTAAGTACAGTTAAGCAAAAATACAATAAAAACGATGAAAATGCAAAAGTTGAAAAACTGTGAAGCAGTCTCAACGCCCACCTCCAGAACTGGTGAGTAGGTTCTGATGGAGAACTACATGGCACTACACTCAATGACTAACGTATAATCGTTTTTATCAAATAATAATTACGTTTTTATACTAAAAAGAAAACCGACTTCAATGTTTGACTCGAAACGCGGTGTGACTCAGGGCGTCAAGCTGTCGATTCGATTTCTATTTGTGACATGGCTAGGAGGGAAGGTGTTTAGAGTTTTACGGGGAAACTATCAATCCCTCAGGAATAAAATTTATATGGGACCATCTCTGGAGTATACTCTTTCAAACATGAAAAGAATTTTGCAAATCGGTCAACAAATGGCGGAGCAATCGCGTAACAAGATACAAAAAAAAAAAAAAAACATACAGACGAATTGAGAACCTCCTCCTTTTTTGAAGTCGGTTGAAAAACATAATTATTTACAGATATCGCAAATACAAAACCAATAAAACAAATCTGATAAAGTGTGCCAATAAATTGTGTTTAATTAAACCACAAGTAAAATATTGACTACACACTTGATTAAATAAAAACGCTGTAACACGGCCGTTGGTCAATTGAAAACATACGGGAGAAATTTTACCAATCAATCAGTTTATCGGACGTGGACTATACGTACTCGAAAATATTGTTTCTCCTATTTTGAGTTTTTGTTCACACTTCAGGGGGGTTACTATGAACTCCTATTGCCTGGCAGTTTTCGAACTAAATGTCAATTTCGAATAACCCGGTTCACTAAAGAAACTTCGCAACATATCATGTTCTCTCGCTTGCACACTAGTACAGTCACAATGTGTAAGAGAGAGAGCATGATAAACGCCGCAATTTCAGATTTGTTTCTTTATGTCAGAATTGACAAGCAGTTCAAAAACTGCCTGGCAATAAGAGTTCATGCTAAGCCACCTGTATCCTAGAAACCCAGAAATCTATGTAAGGAACAATGGTTGGGATTCTTCCTTACTTTTATTACATCGAAATGACCAAAATGAGGAGAGAAACCTCAATAACATTTAAATAAACGATCTTCTTCTTAATGTGTCACTAGTTATTTCGAACCAATGTGGTGAAAGGATTTTAATTGCGCCTCAAAGAGGTTCCTTTCGTGCACTTGACACATGTTTTCAAACTTTATAGGTTATACGACATGCCGGTTTCCTCACGATGTTTTCCTTCACCGTTTGAGAGTACTGGCATAGTGCACATAAGTTTTTCGGCAGAAAAACTCACTGGTGCACGACCGGGATGTATCCACGACCTTACGATCGGAAGACCACTACCACTAGACCACCAGTGCTCTTAATAATCGATGTACAGTACAGAACTACATTAATAAAGCGCTTGTGTTGGTTTCGTATTTCTCTCTATTTCCGAATACATCCGATCCGACTTCAAGGTAGTAATTATATCCCTTTACCTATCCTGGTATAGTATGTTTAAAATTTAAAATTTTCAAATTTCATTTTTTTTTTATTACCACCTTGAAGATATTGATGTATTCGGAAATAGAGAGAAACACGAAATCAACCGAACCGCTTTATCAATGTAGTTGTACTGTAAGTACCTAATCATTGTTCACATAGATTGTTTTATCATCAATCGAAATGAAATTCGACAAACGTTTGTTATTTTGCTCTTGTTTTTTCTTTTGAACGTCCAAAGTTCCAACCCGTATGTTTGTTTAAAATGCGTGTGGTCACCATTACGCCTCGTTCGTTTGGATTCGATTAGAATCGGCCGGCGGCGCTCTAAGTGCGAGCCGATCGAATTTATGGACCCTTAATAGAGCGTCTCCTTTTTTTGGGGATTACGAATAAACCCTTTTTTGTGGAAGCAAATTAAATATTTTATAGATAACGGCCTTTTTTGCTTTGATAGCAGTTTAGACGTGCTAGCTGTATTAGGTATTGTACATCTGGTGGTAAAAAGATACAAGATTGGATACTTTAAAGATCTATCTGTTAATACTAATGATTTTCATTGATTCCTTCGATGATGTTTAAGAGGGTAATCTGCAGCTCCAAATATTCATACCTACCGCAATCCCTGGAGTACTATTAAACAGATAAATATCTGTAAACCTTTATTATAAGGCTGTAAATTGCGCCACAGAATTAAATAATTTAGCACATTTAAAGACCTAGCATCTCCACAGTAAGTTTGCTCAGCACTTGAGTCCACCAGTCCCCGGTATTTGTTCTCAAACACTAAAACAAAAAGACTCACATCCTGCGAAGAAAATATTATTAAGTTTGTTCAAAATACTTCGAGCCCCCGAACAAATTTAGTTTTCCACCACGTCCGTACAATCTACCACTGCACAGCTTAGAGAAATGAGCTGGTTTCTTTAAGTTTGAATACGTTGTGAATGCATGATCTGCGGCTCAGTGAGATTTTTCATTTTAAAGTAGTTTGATATAGAACTATCCAACCTCTAATATCACAACAGCCTTGGATTGATACCACCATATGTAAAAGAAATCATTTAAAATCTATTCTAAGATTACGTTCTGGACGTATCCCTTCAAACAAAGCTTTTCTCATGAAAAAAGTAACTTCGCCAAATTGTGTTGACTGTGGTGTTTTAGAGGATACATCAGCACAAATCTGCTAGAATGCGTTCGAAATTCAGCGTTTAGATCTGTGTTTTGATAGTAATAGTTTGTTACAAATTGGCTATATAAATTCAATTCTTTCGGAACCTTATTGTGAAAAAGTTTTGTTTTTAGTTAAATTATTAGAGTTAGGTTTACAATATTTAAGTTGTTATTAAGTTGTAATTTTGACTCATTATGGGTGATGTGGTCGCTAAGCGAAAAAACCCTTAAATAAATTAAAAAAAAAAGAAAAAAAAAGTGATCAGGGGAACGGTAGATGAAGTAGAACAACAAGACAGCCTGGACAATAAGGAGGAAGACATTATGGAGGTTGATGAATGGAGGCAATACCGTTCAATAATATCGTAATAATATCGTTTTGCCTCTTTGTTTAGTGGACTTTTATAAAGCATCAGCCTTTTTGTCGTATCACTAGCATGACCTAAGGATAGGAAGGCGGTGCCGGTTCCACTGGACCAACAGCACTCAACGACAACGGTGATAATCTTTTGTTGCTGACTATGCAGGTTTTGAGACCAAAAACGTTCCAGTGACTGAAGAAATGAGCTGTTCCAGACAAGCTACGAGCGCGGGGTCAAATAAATACGAGCATTCGGACCGTTTCGTCCGATTTCAAATATTTATCCAATTTATATGTTGCTGAAACTGCCAGTAAACTCTTATTTATTGCGGATCCAAAAAGAAATATGGTGCTTTATGATTGCTGATTTTAACAGAAGATGGCTTGATGGGATCCCGGTTTGTTTTGTCTTTTATTTTGGAACATTGAGATTACAGCGTCCCGTTGAATGTAGGCATAGGTTGCCTCCTGACGCTGTATAAAATCACCTAGTTGATTTATGAGCAATGGTATGGGGCAGTGGGCTGGCCATATCTGTCGAAGAACCGATAACCGTTGGGGTAAACGAGTTCTTGAGAGGAGACCGCGACTTGGCAAACGTAGTGTAGGACGCCTTCCGGCCAGGTGGAGTGACGATCTGCGAAAGGCTGCCGGCAGAAGCTGGATGCGTCGAGCTGAGGACAGGGCGCAATGGCGCGCACTAGGGGAGGCCTATGTCTAGCAGTAGACTGCCATAGGCTGATGATGATGATGATGATGATATGATGGGGGAATAATAAGTTTGCAGTTGTGTTGGATAATAAATGTGAATGGATTGTGCTATGTATGACGTGTGATAGGAGTGAGTTATGCATGAAGTGAATACTTAAAGAGTGGAGAGAAAAGTAGTGGAATAAGATGACTTCTTCTGCCTTCCCAACATAGTAGGTCAGAAATAACAAGATTTCGTTATGTTTAGGTAAGTTTCTTAGTAATTCTTTGTAATTTTACAGTTCCATAATCTACAGAATCGCTTATTTACAAAAAAAAAGTATGTATTAAGACCTATTTTTGGAAACATGTATGCAAATGTATGTACCTATAATGTCAAAACAAATATGTAAAAGACAAGACATTTAATTCAAGTGGGAAATGCAATAAAAAGCCATTTGACTGAATACTAGTGCATGAATGGAGATAATGTCGCAAGTAGTCGCAACTTTACAGCGAATCCCACTGCGGACGTAAAAATGGACGTACCGTCAACAAAACACAGTTCTTTGATGAAAGTGTTTATTTATTTATTTTTATTTTATTTATTTAGGCACACAATACACGATACAAACATAGATAAAATCAAATGTCTATAATACAGTTCAGATCTGGCTTGTACCATAACTTTTGAGCGCACAGCAAAACAATATTAATGGTGTTGAGTGAACACAAATCAAACTTAAGTATAGCACACAACTATAGCAGGTTCAAAAAAGAAAATAAACATTGAAACAAAAAAATATAGAAAAATAGATTAACTTTGCTTTAGGTTTTACCTTCTCCTACACTTCTCTCTCTTCTCCCTTCACATTTTGTTCAGAAATTGACGTATAAATTGCTTTTTTACGACAGATTCATAGCATAATTTCAATTTGTGATAATGTTTAAATACTCAAAATATTTGAATGTAAAAAGCTACATATATCAAACTGAAAGCAGTTTCTTTTTTGTCTCTTTTTTAATATTGATTGACAATATTTCCACGAAAGAAATTGTGCCATTTTTATACTTAGGTACCTACTCATTGCAAATATTTAGTTGTTCTTAAAATTTTTCTTAAAAATAAAAATTCTTGCTAAAAGAAATTTAACAGAAATGCTTATCTAAATTTTATATGCGCTTCTAAATATTCTTTGCTTCTGTTTTATATGACCACTTGCTTTAACTCCCGTTTTAAAACTCAGAGCTCTGCAAATATTCAGTTTACGATGCTTGCAAGCTGTACACATTCAAGTACTTTTGTTAAACCATCAAATTTTAAAGTCCGCGTCGAGACGTGAAATAAAAATGATCTACTGATTTTAAGCATTTTCTTCAAAAAATATTAGTATGCGTTTATTTTTTGGCATAGATCTTGAAACAAAAATAAACAAATAGGTATACTAAGCACAACGGATCTTTAGCTCTCTGAAGTTAGGTGCAATAGACGATTGCGCAGGCTTAGTAGAGTAAGCGAGAAAGCACGATTTAGGCGTCATCAAAAACGGGTTCTGCGCAGCTACTTCAGAGAGCTAAAGATTGTGCGTATGGCGTACGTATTCGTATAGCTTGCATAACCAATCTTGGTAGATTGTCAAAGTTGAGCGACGTTATGCACGATCACTTAATGAATAAATAAATAAATGAAATATATATTTTGTCTCACAAACAAAATTTACATTAAAATAAATACACACTAAAGAATCTAAAAAATAAATACATTACACATCCAAAAAGGTTGTAGATATAAAAACCTAAACTAATAACTTACCTAAACTTAATATTATACGAGTCACTTTAGATAAAGTAAAAATACTCGTTCAGTAAAAAGATCAAGCAAAATCTAACATAATCACAGTTGTAATACTCACTAGGAGCCTTTAAAAATATGTCAATTATAGAGCTCACGCTAAATCAACACAGAGCAAAACAAAATGATTTCTTAAGACTTACAAACATCCATACTATCCATACTAATATTATAAATGTGAAAATAACTCTGCCTGTCTGTCTGTCTGTCTGTTTGTTACGCTTTCACGCCCAAACCGCTGAACAGATCAAGCTGAAATTTGGCATAGTTAAAGGTTGTATCCCAGGGAAGGACATAGGCTACCTTTTCATCATCATCATCATCATCTCCCTGACCTTATCCCACGCTAAGTGGGGTCGGCACAACATGTCTTCTTCTTCCACTCACTCCTATCACTCGTCAATTGTGCATCCACTCCTTTACACCTTTTATCACGAAAAAATGAAAAAAATCCGAGGGACCGCGGGTCACACCGCGGGAGCGCAGCTAGTTTTTCTATAAGTTGAGAAATATACAATTTATTCACAATATCACTTTGTTGCAAGCGCTACGCGGGTACAGTTCCACACGATAAAGCATCGAGACGGTACAGCTCACCTGTCTTCGGTAAACATAAAACTATACTTTACTGCCTGGAAGAGAGGTTTACGATGCATCCTTTAATATTTCGGTTCAGAAATCATTGTTTTGTTTCGGGTCACAAGGACCACGTTACGAGAACAGCGACCAAGATATGGATATCGGGAATGTAGAATTTACTATACAGGGTGTAAAAAGACTGCTACCGAAAACTGAGGGATTGCAATCAGACCATGATTCTGAACATATTTATCGAAAAAAAACTCAAAAATTTTTTTGACTTAGCTACGTCGTTTTATTTTATTTTCTAGTTTTTTGCTACTAGTACAACATAATAAGACCATACCTACCTAATCATTTCATTTATAAAAGAAAAAAACAATTAAAACTCAAAATCCAGCAATCTACGTATAAAAACGCGCCCAGTACATACGCAAACAGTGATCTTCAAACGCTGTTTTCTCCGGATATAATGATTTTTTCGGAAAATCCTTTTGGATTTGGTTGTGTTTTGGGATGCTGTACCTACCCCTTTCGGCTTCGGTAGACGTCTTTTTACACCCTGTATAGGGTCTTTCATTTTAAACTTACTTAATTCAGGAAAAAATCGATAAAGACTATCCTTTCAATTGATTGTTGCTTCTTGTATAACTTAGTCCATTCGTGATGTAGCTGCGCTGCGATTGGTGGAACGTCTGTTCTCATTGAAAATCATTATGCAACATTACTAAAAAATCAATAAATGATAAATTTTTAAGTGAAAACTTAAATCGGCTTAGGAATTGAATTGATACAGTCTATTTAGAACCCAAAAATGAGGACCTGTAAGTTTGTGTAGTTTAAAATGAAAGACCCTGTATTTATTTCGGTTTACTCCATTTCAGGTTATTCATTACCAAAAACCAAAAATGTCTTTTGGTCTATAGTGTTCCCGTAATGGTATAATAAGTTCACACTATAATTTTTTTCTAGCTCTCAATGTAATCATTCTGAGGTCGTAACGACCTTTAAATATACTTGAAAGTAGATTAATTAAGAATTTGTTGTTCAACTCATTTTTTGTATTGCTATTTTTGACCAGCTTCCCCGTTGGACCATCTTATAAAGCTACTGGCCATTGTACATTACTTATTGTTTTTGTCATGGAAAATATCAATTAGTTTATCTGAACCATAACCTCACTCAAAATACGACATGTAAAATCAATTAACTGAATTTTGACAGCTGAAACTAGTGAAACATGAATTTCCAATCTGTCCAATTTGTAAATTGATACCGATTTGAATCATGCGATTTTGTTGATTCGCTTGAAACGTAATTGTCAGGTCTCTCCTTGATAGACAGAATTGGGGAAACATTTTTGAACAGCTCTGAATTTGATACCCAATTGATTTTGGGTCGAATTTTAACATAAAACCACACCTCTTTTCCGTAGAAGATATATACTACAGATTTCAACAAGACGCGGAATAAATATTTGTACATTAATTACACCGCGAGTAACGAACTCACCTCTGGCATTTTTTCCGGAGCAATCGTGGCTTTCTACGACATGATCATCGGATTCAGGTTTTAGTCTGGCAATCTTAGCATCATAATCATCATCATCATCAGCCTATGGCAGTCCACTGCTGGACATAGGCCTCCCCCCGTGCGCGCCATTGCGCCCTGTCCTCAGCTCGACGCATCCAGCTTCTGCCGGCAGCCTTTCGCAGATCGTCACTCCACCTGGCCGGAGGGCGTCCTACACTACGTTTGACGAGTCGCGGTCTCCACTCAAGAACTCGTTTACTCCAACGGTTACCGGTTCTTCGGCAGATATGGCCAGCCCACTGCCACTTCAGCTTGCTGATTCTCTGAGCTAGCATAAAGTTTTCATATAAAACAAACAAGTAAAACGAATTTCCTTACAAAAGTCAACGTATCCAAAAATCTACAATTCAGCCGACCCACAAAGGATTCGCGAATGGAATTCAAAATTATACCGTGAAACTATTCGTCAGGGAAATATCGCAATTTGAATAACGTTGCTTTTAGACGCTATCTTATTTGTTAGATCCGTGGCTTTGTCAGCACTTCGATGACCTTGGCATTTGGTTGATATACGGTCTGTTTCGCTCAGCTCCTTTCTATATGATTGTATAAAGTTAACACGGACGAATTTCAATGGATATGAAATTGGTATAGTAGGTATCGCACTGGATTTTTTTACGTGTAAACGCTCATCAGAACCCTGTGGCTAAGCACGTAGAGTCGCACCTGGATGCCGCTAGTTACATTATCAACTGAGCGCTTCAGTGTTTCGGAGAGCAGGTTAAATTCTCGGTCCCGGATTTCCAGCGGTCTTCAGGCAAACTTTCGATTTTAATACAAATTATAGTTTTGGAGTTCTATATTGTCTTAAAGGATGTTTCTTTCTTATGATATTATCCGAATCAAATGGCTTTAGGTATATATTTATATACACACACATAGATGAATGTTGACTGTACAATACAATAGGGAAATACCTCAATCTGAATAAATCCACATCCACGTACAGCTCCAGCAAATCTTGACTCCCAATGGATGGCTGAACTCACGGAACGTAACCTAGACTTTCATTTTGTATGAAATTAGAATTATTACCTCCGATCCCTTAGGGTTTTCTGCGAGTTTTTGATACTAACTAAACAACAAGTTTACACGTACAACTTCATCCAAGATGGAAATAAACTTGTAAAGTTCTTATTATGTTGATGACTTGTGTCAAACTTACTTGTGTTCTTGTAAAATTATGTTCCATTTTTGAATTAATTTAAGACTTATAAGCTAGTGGCCAATTCTGGTGAGCCTAAGGGTTGTTCATGGCTAAAGGACTTTAAATTAATTGACTTGAATGGATCAGATTAGCATTGGTCGTGGATCGTGGTGGATGACACAAGCTTAGGAAGGGCTATAAGACAAGTTAGGCTATGGATGATGATGACAAAGGACTTTATAGCCCGGAAGGTTTAATTTATTATACCCAGGACCGCTTAATTTAAATCAAGATAAATAAATACCTGATTGGCTCCTATTTCCGATGTAATCGCACCTGCGTCATCTATCTCCGACCGCGGCGTGTGGCTGACCGAATTATCTATTTGCCTCGCCTTTGTGATCTTGTGGTTTGCGGTTGTATGTGATTGCGGACTAAGGTAAAGTGTTTGGGCCTAAATCTAATAAAAGATTAGTACAACGTTCATTTTAGTACCTCAAATATCACAAAGACACGAATAAATACTGCGCTCTGCGGTGTTACCCGTGGTCTCTTCGGAATACCTCACTTTTCTGGAATAAAAGTAGCCTTTTAGATATTTCAGATTTTAAAATTTGCCAAATTTTGTCCAAAACCATTCAGTTGTTTTGGCGTGAAAGAGTCACAAATATCCATCCATACATCCTCACAAACTTTTTTCACAATATTAGTCCCTACGATGATCAAAAGAAGCTTTGAATTATCAAAAAACTATATTTAGATGGTTTTATTTTTAAATCGTTTGGACTCTTGGAATCGCAAAAGATTTTTTGCACAAATCGTTTGCTCATAGTCAGTCTGCACCAGGCGTGGTTTAGTATCTTGAACAAACATTAACATTTTGCTTTGTTGCGACATAAAAGGAAAATACACTGACCATTTCTAACTTACAATGGAGGTTCCAAGGTGATTTAAAGCGTTTTTATTTCGATTCTTCTCAGAACACATTACATTCCTCGTAACAAAGTTGCATTCCTAGTACCTCTTAAGGCTCGTTTCCACCTGCACAAAAACTTCCGCGACCAAAATCTGACAAACTATCCGATTGCATCTGCATCTGTCGAACAGACAGTACGGTCCGATTGCAGTTTACAGGTGTAGTGTATCGTGACAGCATCTGCATCTGTTGAACAGTATCTAATGTAAACTGAGTTGATGAATGGAGTTGCCAATGTCCGTAGGATATTTCTGGTGCTACTGTGCCTTGTCTGTTCAGTTTCTTGGTTTATGGCTTCGGCGACTTGCTGTCACAATTCTGCCAGCTGTGCCTTGTCTGTGCTGCCTGTGTGTCTTCATGTCAAAGTCAAAGTCAAAAAGCATTTATTCAGTAGGACCGCTAGGATCACTTTGAATCGTCTTTCCACCGACCAATAGCATTAAATTTTTACCCGCCATCTACAGTTTACGAAACTATCTTGACACGGACACTGGCAGAATTGTGACAGCAAGTCGCAGAAGCCATAAACCAAGAAGTGAAGTGAAGTGAATCGTCTTAAAACTAGGTGATTTTACTCCTGTTCCTTCGCGATCAATTCCGTGAAGAAAATAAAATACAATTTGGTGATTTGTATGCTAGTACAGAAAACCAAAAAGAGTATTCACTGGTAATGATAACGACAGACACTCATTCTGACCTTCATTTTCGTCGAAGCGATAAAAACCAAATTACAACTTCAATGAACGGAAACCAAACAATGGCATGTTTGCTTGACAAAATTAACGGTTGGTTAATGACAATGTCCGCAATAGAGTAATTTAGGTGTACAGTCAGCCTTAGGAGATTTTGAAGAGACCGCGAACAAGATGGAGGGACGAGCTCGCAAAATTCAACGCCAGCTGGGCCTCACTAGCTCTTTCCATTTATCCCTAGATAAATGGAAAGAGTG
The DNA here is from genome assembly GCA_951394285.1 of Epirrhoe tristata. Taxonomy (NCBI): domain Eukaryota; kingdom Metazoa; phylum Arthropoda; class Insecta; order Lepidoptera; family Geometridae; genus Epirrhoe; species Epirrhoe tristata. The sequence goes on from OX596153.1 coordinate 897,518, forward strand.
GGGGGAGGCATTTGCCCAGCAGTGGGAAAGTGATGACTTTTAAAAATAATAATAATGATTAAAACGATACAGTGTCCACAACAATACAGTAGCTGATACCAGCAAGGCTGGGTTGACGTTCTTTTTTTTTATAGATTATTGTAAAATACAATGTTTGGACGTGAGAGGCGCAAGATAGAAGAGGCTGGCATAAAAGAATGGAGGCTTATACCTAGCAGTGGGTTATACCGTGCTGAGATGATGATGATGATGATGATTGCAAAATTAGTATAGGTATCCGTTTGTTGTATAAAATATTCTGCAGCTGACTGTACAAGTACTCATTGGAGTTGTTTACTGTCGTCAATAATCACTCGATCATAGATAGTGTTCATGGAAGTAGCTTCCATCCAGCGACAAAGCTATTTGATTGCTGAATTTGTATGATTGCTGAATTTGTAACTGTCTAGGAATAGATTCATTCAAATAGAAACACTGATTCGTCGTATTAAAGTTCACTTTACCTTAGCATATTAGTACAATGATCCAGAAAAAAAATATTATTATGTTTAAGAAGAAGCCGAAGCCAACACACAGAGGCCTTTTTGACAATTTTGATCTTATGTGATGGAGACACATACCTAATATTATTATTATTATTATTAGGAGCCTGTAGTGTCCCACAAAAATATAAATAAACTAGTAGAAATAGTTCTAAAACTAAAACCTTGGGTATATCTTGGGTTTTCCTTACAAACATTTTGTTAGGGATGAGGGGTCAAGCTATATTGGTTGGTGTCGTCTTAGGGGTCTTAGGTCACGTGACAGCGTCTTAGGTCACGTGATTTTCCCAATCGAATCCAAAGTTTTTTACTCATTTCAAAACAATTTGCTATGTCGCTAACACGCCTAAAGAAGTTTTCACTTCAATAATAACGCTGGACTTTTCACACAGCATCATCTAGCCCCAAAGTAAGCAGAGCTTGTGTTATGGGAACTAGATGACTGATATTATACTATTTATGAATATACTTTTTGTTTGTAAATACATATAATACTAGAAACACCCAGACCCGAGACAAATATTTGTAGATCTTACAATCATTGGTCCCGCCGTGGGGACTGCGCTACAGAGGTCGTCAAATAGTACAATAATGAAAAATCGGGGTGAAATCGGTAAGGGCTGCTAGTATTTAATAAAGTAACATTTCTGAATAGGCTGTGTGGCTGCAAAATAGGATAAGGTTTATTATTAGCATGCAATTTTGATTTCATAAAACATACGCAATTCAATTAATGACGTACAAATAAATCGAGATTGCCAAAATGGAATTCCACAATAATTATATTATGTCTACCCGCAATATAATGTTTTTTGATATTAGGTATTAAATCAATTAGAATAAACAAACAGATAAAAATAATAATGCATCCGTCATGGCAGTGACTTTACAGCCAGGACCAATTACTACGATAAGGTTAGGGAAGATGCTAGCCGGCGTTACATCTCCTCTAACCTTAACGTATTAAAGCTTCATCGATACAGGCTGTGCCTAGTGAGGAGCCTAACAGGTAATTTACCTATTATTCCTTCGGTATCAGTAAAATAAGTCCTTTTTTATATTTTTTGTTAACTTTTTCATGTACAGGGTGTAAAAAGACTGCTACCGAAAACTGAGGGATTGCAATCAGACCATGATTCTGAACATATTTATCGAAAAAAACTCAAAAAAATGTTTGACTTAGCTACGTCATTTTATTTTATTTTCTAGTTTTTTGCTACTAGTACAACATAATAAGACCATACCTACCTAATCATTTCATTTATAAAAGAAAAAAAAACAATTAAAACTCAAAATCCAGCAATCTACGTATAAAAACGCGCCCAGTACATACGCAAACAGTGAGCTTCAAACGCTGTTTTCTCCGGATATAATGTTTTTTTCGGAAAATCCTTTTGGATTTGGTTGTGTTTTGGGATGCTGTACCTACCCCTTTCGGCTTCGGTAGACGTCTTTTACACCCTGTATAAGCTTCTGTTACCTTGTTTTACTGTAATAAAATATTTTCATTTCCATTTCTTCATTATAATATTTGAAATAAACTACGAAGCACAAAAGCGCTCAGTTGATAATACCAGCGGTAGTCCATCCACATACGTTTCTTATCTTCGACAATCTATGAAAACTAAGCAAGCTACTAAACTCAAGTTCAGCTTAGAGCTTGTAAGCTAATACATTCTTCTGTAAATACTAGATTGGTAGGTCACAAACAAGTAGTTCCAATCGGATGTGTAAGTGAATTTTGGAGCCATTTGACGCAAAGCTTTTGGAGATTAGTGACGTCATAGTAATTGCTCTATTTGATTTCAAACCCATCGAACAGATTTGCTCCCATTAAATCATTGATTTTGAAAGCTCCTCTGAAAACCAGAAGCTGTACCAAGGAAATTCATAGTAAACATCTATTTTTTAGAAACTAAGCTGCTACATAATACATATAAATATAATAATAAGGTAGCCGTGCAAATACACGGCTATAATACCATAAACGTGTACGATGATTTTGAACATTAATTTCACGTCTAATATCAGGGTCTTTTTATTATTTATAAGCACTGGTGGTCTAGTGCCTAATACCTAGCTCCTTCCGATCGTAAGGTCGGTTCAATCCCAGTCGTGCACCAATGAGTTTTTCTTCCGGAAAATTTATGTGCACTATGCCAGTACTCTCAAACGGTGAAGGAAAACATCGTGAGGAAATCGGCATGTCGTAGAACCTACAAAGTTCGAAACATTGTGTCAAGTGCACGAAAGGAGCCTCTTTGAGGTGCACTTAAAATCCTTTCACCACACTGGTTCGACAGAACTGGTGACAAATTAAGACGAAGAAGAAGGATCTTGTTATATCGCTTTCCATTCAGTAGATTTTCTAGGGGATTTTATGAAACGAAATTTAAAAAAAAACAGGTTCACGACTGTATCCCCAAGGTGCGGTATACATTCTCTCAGATCTTTTTATGTTACTTATTCCAGATCCTTTGAAGATGTCTAAAGGGGGTAGTCAGAGGCATGTCCAAACACATATTTGATACATGCCCACATCTTGCAGAAGTTAGTATTCCATACGTGACAGGTTGCAAGCCCATCGCCGTCTATAAGAACACTAACTGGTTTCCTCACGATGTTTTCCTTCACCGTTAAGAGCACGTGTTAAAGCGCATATAAATTTTACGAAACGCAAAATCCATTGATGCACGGCCGGGATTCGAACCCACAACCTTCGGATTGAAAGTTGAGGTACAACCCCATTCGGCCAACACGGCTTTAAATGTAACAATTACGAGTACTAGAACCGCGGTATTTGCACCGCGCCACTGAAATCGATGTTGTATTGATGACACACTAATTCACCAACAAACCAATTCACAATCTGATAAGTCGGTTAACCGACCTACCATTTCATTTCACCGAAATGCCACAGAAAATTGAACCTTATGTGTAGCGATATTATGGCTAGTAGTTCCGGCTGGATTGTGGCTTCGACCATCCGGGTTCTAGAGGAAATTGGCCAAATCCATACGTTACGAGTATTATTCAGAGTTGACTCCTGATAATGGGTTTTGGGATGAAATATTTTTCGATATGTGAACGGTAATTTTGGTAATGGAGGCTTATGGAGAAAATGTGGCCAATTTATAAATATGAACTGTGTGAAAGAGGAAAATGGTAGTATTTTATAGTCAAATTCAAACAGAATAGTTTATGAGATTCTCTAGAAAAAATCTGATGTATTAATAAATCTGTAAAAGAAATAAATAATGCTGGGCATTTTCACACAGCATTATCTAGCCCCAAACTAAGCAAAGCTTGTGCTTTGGGAACCAGATAACTGATATACTACTTATATACTTTTTGTTTGTAAATACATACATATTATACATAGAAACACCCAGACCTGAGACAAATATCTGTAGGTAATACAAACATTTGTCCCGCGGCGAGGATCGAACCCGTAACCTTCTGCGTCGCAGGCGGACCTTTGCCCACTGCGCCACAGAGGTCGTCAATGGTAAGATATTCATTTATTCTTTAATTTTCAAAATAATTGATCATAAAGAGTTGCATTTACCTATTGCACACACTTTCGTGTTAAAATAATCTAATGCATACAAAGTAGATGCTAAAGTACATAAATATGATTGTCATCAAGGAAATTGATGTATATAGATTATTCAGGTATAAAGGATTAAATTCTGGATTACTTGGAATTTCCACTATCCATCAATAATTGCTGCTAATCGTAACACCGTGTTTGCACTCAATAATTGGCTTCAAGCAAACATCGGGTCTATCATCATCTGATGGCGATAGCAAATGGTGCTGATGTTCTGATAGAATTGCCACGAAGCGCTATTAAAATGATATTTTGAAAAATTATAAAGTTGGGTGATAATAGTTGGTAATTTTGTGTTCCATCTCACTAAGTCGGGTTGGTCATAAATGTGTGTGTAGATTTGTATCTTTTACGTAAACTGAGCGCTCATTCGTACATGGAGCGTTCCTGAGCTTTCGCACACAGAAACAGCATGCATGTTCAATATGTGCAATTACATACACAAATAAGAGCAACCTGCATTTGTGAGTTGGAAAAACTATATCTAAAACTACGAGTACTACAACACTAAGCTCCGACACTCGAGTAAACTGAAGATGTACACTAGAATGTAACTTGTTATACGATGACGACCTCTGTGGCGCAGTGGGCGAAGGTCCGCCTGCGACGCAGAAGGTTGCGGGTTCGATCCCCGCCGCGGGACAAATGTTTGTATGACCTACAGATATTTGTCTCGGGTCTGGGTGTTTCTATGTTTAATATGTATGTATTTACAAACAAAAAGTATATAAGTAGTATATCAGTTATCTGGTTCCCATAGCTTTGCTTAGTTTGGGGCCAGTTGATGCTGTGTGAAATGTCCAGCATTATTATTATTATTATTTTTTTTTTAAGTATTAAATAAAGCTAAAAATAAAGCTACTGGCATAATGCAAGATATTTTTGGACAAAACTCATTGGTGCATGACTGGATTCGACTAAGGATTGGAAGGCATTGCTGCTAACTAGACCGTGTTCTACTTTTGTACCAGCGCTCCACTTAAGTATACAACTTTTTTCAAGACTTTAGCTAAATCAGGGGAAGCTCAATAAAATTTAATCTGGGTATCCAAAACTTCTGTATTCGAAACTTTGTTAAAATCGCAAAATCACACTCCTTTGTCAAGACAATTTCCTAAGTATCCAACGAAGTTTTTAATGATCACCGAGCAGGATTAGTCTGACTTAAGCCTTGGTTTCTACAATGTCGGAGAAAATTTAATTTTGAATCCTTTTAAACAATTATCTATTTGTAATATTAATTGATATTAAAAATTGTACATTAAGCCCTGTCGTAACCCCCTTTAGAAGCTTTTTCATTAGAATTTTAATAACATTGTTTGTTTTGAACAATAATTTATTTTGTATACTAAAACCATCCACAATTCGTATCAAAATAATTCTGCGTGACTATACTTTCCTAAATTATTTTAAAACGCGTAAATAAAAAATAAAAATAAATATACTGATACGGTTTGAATGTGACTGATAAAATAATGGAATATTTCGTGCATTTATTTTTAAATCCAACAAATAGGTAGGTAAAACAAATCCGAAAACATGATTCTGTTTTGTTAAACATTTTAATATCTTAAACAAGATAATGGAAAAAAGTTATGTTGCTTATATTGTTCATGTCGACCGCTATCTTACGTCCGTTTATTGACTGCACCGTTTTCTTCAAAAACATAGCTTTCCGTCTTTGTCGGTAAGTTTTAATTGATCTATTGATGACGCCGTGGGAATCTACAAGTTCAGCTTGTACTTGTTGAGATGACAAATTAAATCATCGTGTAGCTTAAGACGCTGTTTACACGATACCATTATTGTCTTTTGCCACAGAATTCGCTCTTGCTCCTTTGAGTTTGAGTAAGCAATAGACAAGAATGGTACTTATGTCAGAATGGTATGGTGTAAATGGCGTTTAAGACTAGCCAATTGGGTGGATGATATAGAGGGCATAGAATGTTTTACACAATAGTTGACGACCTCTGTGGCGCAGTGGGCGAAGGTCCGCCTGCGACGCAGAAGGTTGTGGGTTTGATCCCCGCCGCGGGACAACTGTTTGTATGACCTATAGATATTTGTCTCGGGTCTGGGTGTTTCTATGTATAATATGTATGTATTTACAAACAAAAAGTATATAAGTAGTATATCAGTTATCTGGTTCCCATAGTACAAGCTTTGCTTAGTTTGGGGCTAGATGATGCTGTGTGAAAATGTCCAGAATTATTATTATTATTCATCAAAATAACGAAAAAACGAACGCGAATAACCCTCCTGCTCTACAGAGGTATAAAAAAACTTTTACTTAGAACTCACTGTTTCCTCATATTTCACCGTTTTCAATTCAAATTGATTACAGTCTTTCGAAGCACTTAAACTAACTTTCATCGTCTCACGGCTTACGTCACCTTTCTGAAAATGATTCGTCATCAATCCACGTTTCACCAGATCTTTTAGTTGATACAAACTTTGCCCCAAAATGAATGCTTTCTGTGTTGTGAAGCTTTTTGTGGCTTAAATTGTTATATACGGGCGATTGTTTTGTAATTTAGAAGCAACAAGTAGGATACAATGTGTGACAATGCAGTTTAATCTCAAACACTGCATGTAAGTGTTTATATGATGCATAATAATATAATATTGTTGGACTTTTTCACACAGCATCATCTAGCCCCAAAGTATGAAGAGCTTGTGTTATCGGTTCTACATGACTGATATACTACTAGAATATTACTAAATATACTTTTTGTTTGTAAATACATAAATATTATACATAGAAACTCCCAGACCCGAGACAAATATTTGTAGATCATACAAATATTGATCCCGCCGCGGGGATCGAACCCGCAACCTTGTGCGCCGCAGGCATTCGCCCACTGCGCCACAGAGGTCGCATACACTTGTAGTATGAAGGTATCGGAGAAGAATCCAAAGATCACGATGGATCGCAGCAAGAACTAGCTCGTGTCTTAGTATTTTTTCTCGTTTCTCGGCAACAAATGTTGTATAAGCAATTGTTATTGCTCGTCTGCGTATTTTTATAGGAGTCACGAGAAATCCTCATTTGGGGTAGCTGTGTGCCATTCGACACACCCCCTTGTTGAGTACAGAATAACATAATATTAGCCCACAGTTTAAACATTTTGAACTAGTTCGGTAATAGAAATAAGTTTTATAGCGGATGTATTGGATCTGCCTACCTAGACTTCTTCTAGCACTGGTAAATGAGAAATTCGGTAGACTTTCACACTATATTGAAACTTGTTACAGATAGGTATAAAATATTCGCGACTTCCAAACTAACTTATGCACATAGCAACGACACGTACACGCGACGCGAACCGGCCGAGAGGTGGCGAGAATTCGCCTTCAGATAATTTGCGATGACTGAATTCCTTGATTGCTCCGCGTCGCTTTATAAGAATTGAGATAGCTCTAAATGACATGCGCAAATAGCAATGCTCCTAATACAAATATTTTACTAATATATTGCCTGCCAGTTGTATACACAAATAGTTTATAGTCTGCTATCCAAATAGATTCTATATAATACAAATGAGTTTATTTACACGACAATTCGTACTCCTACAGTTTCAGTAAGGTTGTTTTATTTTGGAAACTAACCATAGCTATGGAAACAATCAATCAACATTTTGAAACCCTTTTAAAAGTCACCAATTTGGTTTAGGTTAAAAGTATACCGAAATAGAATGTTTGAAGAATGAAATGAGAGAACAATGTGAAATTATGTTTATCAGAATCGCATCAAGTGCAAATCTCCTCTTCTCCCTTGACGACCTCTGTGGCGCAGTGGGCGAAGGTCCGCCTGCGATGCAGAAGGTTGCGTCGATCCCCGCCGCGGGACAAATGTTTGTACGACCTACAGATATTTGTCTCGGGTCTGGGTGTTTCTATGTATAAAATGTATGTATTTACAAACAAAAAGTAAAAAAACTTAGGCCTTTACATCTATATTAGATGATTTATACAGCGTCAGGAGGCAACATTTGCCTACACTTAACGGGACGCTGTAGTGCCTGGGACATTGTTTGAGATGGAATAGGCTTGCCCAGCACCTAAACCATCCTCTCAGCTTAATCAGCCTGGCCCACAGGAAAGACGACGTCAATACGTGTGGAGCTGACTAAGCTGCGGGTTTCCTCACGATGTTTTCCTTCACCGTTAGGAGCTCGTGTTAAAGCGCATATAATTTTTTCGAAACGAAAAATCCAGTGATGCACGGCCGGGATTCGAACCCACTACCTTCGGATTGAAAGTCGAGGCACAACCCCATTCGACCAACACGGCTGTAAAAACAAACAAAAAGTATATAAGTAGTATATGAAAAAAAAGTATATACCTAAGTAGTAGATGTGTGAAAAAGTCCAGCGTTATTTATTTATTTATTTTATCTGTGGTCTCTGCTTACTCAACGGGAAGAGTCGAATGTATGTATGAAACAGTCCCATAGTACACAACGTAGATGTAGATGAACATTGTGTACACAAAGTCTGAAGGTAGCTTTAAAGAAAACAATAACAGAGTTCAAATAGAGCTATTAATTACATGTCAATTGTAATATTCGATGTTTGACGGCATGTCACAGCATATTTAAACAAGCCTGTTCATTTTGTGTGAAACTGTAACACACTGGACAAAAAGTAACGCGAGAGACAGAACTGTACAGCATAATCATATTTTATGTACCACAATTAATGTTTGTATGTTCTGCAATTTTTTCTCGGATCTGGGTGCGTTCTATAACATCAATGATAAAATCAGTCTTGTGGCTAATCATAATACAAGCTCTGCTAACCTACTTTGGGACCAGATTATTCTGGGTCTTTTTCCCCCGTGGTTCTTACGATCCTGTGTGTCGAAATCCTTCCTTGCACTTTTATGCTTCTTCTTCTTCTTATCGTGTCACCAGTTCTTTGGAACCAATGTGATGAAAGGATTATTAGTGCGCGTCAAAGAGGCTCCTTTCGTGCACTTGACACACGTATTCGAGCTTTTTAGGTTCTACGACATGCCGGTTTCCTCACGATTATTTTCCTTCACCGTTTCAAAGTTCTGGCATAGTGCACATATTTTTATAAGCTGAGTAATGTGTTTATTAAGAAAAAGAAAAAAGTTTTGAACATCTGTGACCGGATTTTTAGGACACAGTCTATTCTGACTGAGCAAGCCGCTATCAAATTTGTCTATCCCAGTGTAGACAAGATCATTAATAGGGATTGCGAGTGAGCGTTGTCACTAATTTGCGCCGAGTGACGGACATACAAACGGACTGATTGACAGGCCTTCATTAGTGAGCGTGCATTTCGAAATTTGAATACATTCTGTTTGGTTCACGGTTTATTGTGTTATGAGATGTTTGGGTGCAGGTTTTTGACGTGTTTTTGCGAGGAGATGGATAAAAAAAAAAGAAAAATTACTTTATTGTTGATATAAATTAAAAGTGAAGGATTTAAAATCAAATAATTAGAAAAGTGTTTTTTCAAACAAAAAAAATTGTCATATTTACTGAGAACTACTCATATTTTTTGAGAACCATCTATGTAAAAACAAAAATTTATTCATTGAATAACCCCAGGGGGGTTATTCGCGTTTGTTTTTTCATTCGTTCGATGAATATTCGGATGCTTATTACTACGAGCTATATTGTATTCAGTCGATAAAATCAACGTTAAAACACGGTCCTAACTAAGGACCAAATATTCCAAACCGAAAAATTGGCCCTTGAAGTCGAAAATCGTAGTAAGAAACATCCGAATATTCATCAAAAGAACGAAAGTAAGAACGCGAATACGGGCTCAGTATAATCTATGTTCATCTAGTAAACATGAAGTTTATCATGAAGTTTTTGACGACCTCTGTAGCGCAGTGGGCGAAGGCCCGCCTGCGACGCAAAAGGTTGCGGGTTCGATCCCCGCGGCGGGACCAATGTTTGTATGATCTACAAATATTTTTCTCGGGTCTGGGTGTTTCTATGTATAATATGTATGTATTTACAAACAAAAAGTATATAAGTAGTATATCAGTTATCTAGTACCCATAACACAAGCTCTGCTTACTTTGGGGCTAGATGATGCTGTGTGGAAAGTCCAGCATTATTTATTTATTTATTTATTATCCAACTTCTTTTTAATTAACTGAAAGTCCTGAAACTATGTACAAAAGCAGCAACCAAATGAATTTTAAATATTAACCTGAACGAGGAAACGTCCAGAAGGTCAGGCACAAATACCAACCTTGATTATGTTGAAGTGGGGCTCCATTTTTTCCGCTCGTCAGGACTACGGGTACCTACATTGCGGCTGAAGTTTGCCTTTTCTCATTTGTAAAGCCTTTTCGTTGCCTTGTAGACAATTTACCTAATAAGATGACGAAAAAACTTCTGCGCATTTCAAACGGCTTACTTCGCGCATAATTAAAATGCGTTGTCCATGTTGCAACTTTAAATAAATTTTATTATCAGGCAAGATACAGACCGGGAAAACTTGCACAGGTTGACCGTTTTTGTCTTTTTGTTATGAAAAAATCATGATTTTAAGTCAAAAAGATTCAGATAATTTTTGGTCTACAAAAGTTTCTTGAAAAACTGGGTACTTACTACTTACCTCTTAATTTTTTTGAAATAATTTGCATACAATGAAAGACATAGCAGTTTCTTTTTTGGAACGAATTTACTTTTCAGAGGGTATCGAGCCATCCTCGATACGAGGATGTCCTCCTCGAGGTAAGAAAAAAAAGCGTTTGATTTCACCGTCACGACACATACATAGGTCAAAAGGTCACAGTGCGAAGTGTGCAGACGTGAAACAGTCCATAGATTATTGCATTGTTAGTACGGAAGAGCTACGTACGCTACGGAATGGTTTCTAGGATTTTAATGTTTGATAAAATGCCAAATGTAAAAGTTGAAACTTCGTTCCAACCGAGTGTTTTGCGGAGGTTCCACGACACTCACGTACTTTTTACGCGACACCCGCGGTCCTGTGATCCATCTTTTACGACGGTGACTGAGACGGATGAATGAATTCGTCAGCTCCACTTGAATCTTTAGAATAAGATTCAACAGATTTTTATTTTTATTAGATTTAATTAAGAGCCCCAAATATAAAACAGGTAGGTTTTAGAAATTTTCTTCACAAATTTTAGAAGGATGTTCATATTCTTTATGTTTATAAGTCATGTATTTTTGTGAGTCTATTTTTAATCTGTGTTTTTTGTATTGTGGCGATTTTTTTTTTGTAGATATTTTGTATTTTTTGATATTTTTTTATTCTATGTATAGAATCAAGTTGGTGACTTTCAATTCCAGAGTCGTAAGTAGATTTAAATTCCAGCCAATAAAATCAATGAATTTTTTTTCTGAAATTTTTATATGCTTATTAACTCAAGCATTCGTTTTTCACAGCATTTATTAACTTTTCTCATAAATATGCTATAATAACATAAAATAAAGTCGCTACATTTTGTTCCATAAAACATTTTAATGCCTTGTTTTTTAACTGCAAAAGAGTTTTACACAAATAGATCAAATAACACCATTTCATAAAATCCAGAGATTATTAACTAAGCTTTTAAAACCTTGTTTTCTAATAGCGTGAATTAACAAACTGATAGGCTTTATTTTACATTAGTGGACCCAGACGCGACTTCGTCTGCGCATTGTTTCGTCATACAAACTTTAGAGATAGAACTACCTTGTTCCAATCCAACCCATGAAAACACTGAATTCATTTTTGGATTTGCTGTCTTTAAAATTGTTCAAGACATAGTAGAACGAAATGACATCGCCATTTTGAAAAGTCAAAAGTTAGAGCAGTGCTCTTTGGGTCAAACAGAGTACTGCTAAAGTTTTTATGCAATTATTTTTATTCCCGTTATGCTTTTAAATATTTTTTGGTATAATTTTGATGAATATTTTGCAAATTATTTGCCTTACCAACTTTATTTGTCACAACATCTCAATTTGTAAATCGGTTTTTCTCTCTAACTGTACGTATGACGAACGAATTTAAGTCAACTCAGTAGGTGTAAAATTTATAGTTACGTGAAGCTATAAATTCATGCTAGTATCTTATTTATTTGAACGTCAAGAGAACTACTAATAAATTCATTTTGTAGATAAAAGGATGTCGTTAGAATTAATATTACTTAGTCAACAGCCTGTTAATAATTTGTGTGATATTTGATGTACAAATTTGCTGCATTTTAGGAAGTCTTAAGCAGTATAATTATTTTTATAGTCAGTTGGTTGCTACTGTGTATTTTCACCTAAAATATTTACTCGCTCACTCTATGCGTATTATAAATTTGCGATAATCCTCAATTATTTTCCATTTGTATCAGTCACTTGAAATTTACAAAAACCTCACACTTCCATAGAATTTCCCGAAATATCGCAATAAAAGCGTCGATCCAATCACAGCGGGCTTAGACCCACCTCGATGAGATTACATTCGTCTCCATGGAGTTATGGGGTGGATGCACGGGAGCGAATTGCGTAGTAAGCGGCGAGAGAAGCGAGCCACATTAATACACTAGCAAAAGCCAGCGAGTTTATGTAATAATGATACATAGATAGATATATCTTTATAAGGCAACACACACAGACTTATGTACATCTAACAAACGAACAAGAAAAAAATAGGTAAATAAACAAAAGTAGGTATGAGGTAAGTAAAAAACAAGTAGTAGTAAAATAAAAAAAAACCATACAAGTGCGAGTCGGACTCGCCCACCGAGGGTTCCGTACAAACGTCTGGATTCATAAAATGATACACTTTTTATGGGCTTATTCATTGATAACGAAATGTGTGATCACTTTCGTATGTAGTAGCAGTGCTTATGCAGTTAAATATTCTTTCAGAGAATTTCTCTAGTATGAAATGGTAAAATATTTTACTTTCCGCTTGTTTTATGGCCCCCAACCAAGCAGAGAAGACAGCACCTTAACGCTTCGTTTAACCTTCGATCCCTGAATGGGAAATTTTCGGGAGCGCGATCAAAGCATGAGAGCCGTTTCTACATGCGTTTATGTTATAAGCGCATATAGAATATCGAGCCTTATACAATGTTGAATCATAGTGCAACCAATTTCGAATGGTTTTATGCACTACCACTTCCTATTTAAAGATTTATCAGCATTACTGATGCATTACGCCGGCTCGTCGTCGAGCGGCTCTTGTTTACCACGTTCCCAACTTACCTGCCCGATGCGATAACATTGTCTTCATGGTGCTTATTGTGTGCGTGCGCCTATCGCTGGATGTGTTTACTTACTAGTTATAATTTTTGTGTTACAATAAGTGCGAGAACCTAGTGCTTAGGCAAACTTATTCTAAGTTTTTAAGCACTACTAACCAACCTATGTATTACTTTGTACCTTGTGAAAAATAAATAATAATAATAATCCCTCCTCACGTAGTTCACTACCACTCTACCACTAGAGCAATTTAGTTAAGGGTGTGGTAAAACTTTGCCACACCCATACAAGACACATACACACACTACACATACAAGACTTTCTGTGGTGCAATTGGCAAAGGCCCGCTGTGCTATTTTCAATCCAGTGAAATTGCTATATTTCGATTGTTATTTATTTAATTAAGAGTTCACTGAAAAATCGAGCCCATTGTTTTCTGGCAATCACTAGGTTTTAAAATACGATGTTGAATATTCCTTGTCGAACTATGTCTTTTGAAATTAGCGACGTGTCGATATAAATAACTGTCGAAGTTCAGAGGTACAGTCAGCGACAGAAGTTCATGAACATTTGATGTATTTGAATCTTCAATATCTTCGAAGTTCTTAGGGTTTTAGATAAAACTTCAGCTTACATTGGATGTTTTGCCTTGCACCATTACTATTTATGAAAATAATAGGCAATTTTCCCACAAATAATGATAAATGAAGCTTTAAAATCTCCAATTGTTCATGAACTTCTGTCGCTGACTGTACACTCTACAAAAATATATATAAAAAAGGGCCGCTGGGATTATTTTCTATAGTTTTAAAACCAAGTGATACTACTGAACCAGGGCAACAGCCAGTCGAACAAAAGTGAGGCTCGTCAAAGTATGTTTAGATACTTGAAGTAACCTTAGTCGTTCCGTCTCATAAATAAACAGCCAGCTATAAAAGTCCACTAGCAACACCAACGCAAAGTAATTGCGAGAGCTAATCTTGTTTTCTCTACAGATTAGTTTAAATTGAAAAAAACATCTGGGGAGAGGAAAATAATCTTTTCCTGTTTTTTTTTTTTTTTTTTTTTATTAAATAGGTCAGCATTTGACCTCCCTCTGCCTGATGTTAAGCAGTAGTGAGGTCTAAGATGGAGCATGCTTTCCTAGAAGGAACCTATTTACTCTTGATTTAAAGACCCCTATATTGTACTTTTCGGGAAATACGGTACCCGGCAATGAGTTCCACAGTTTGGCAGTGCGTATGAAAAAAGTGGACTCAAAACGCTTTGTTGAGATGAGCCGAACTGAAAAGAAGAGCTAAATAAAAATATTCTAATTCTTATTAAAAATCTAAAAATTCCAAAGTGAAAATTTAACCATAAACTTCCAAAAACATTTTCAAAACGATAGCGCGATTTAATTTGTTCTGTGACGCCATAATCTAGTTTTTAAATACGAGTATATTCATAAAATAATTAACTTCACACCTTTCGTACCAACTAGCATTCAGACAAGTTCCTTTTAGTGTCCACTTACTTTTGATAGTTTAATTTAAAAGATTAAATTCGACAAACATATCTAAAGGTACACTTAAAAAGACATAAATATAAATAGTAACTATTGTTTATCCATGTCGTAGCATATTTATTTTATTTGGGCGTCTGTCGGTTGGAAATTGTTTTATTAATTTAATAGAGCGTGGGTCCAAATGGCACAAGACCGCGACGAGTGTCAAGGGGAAGCTTTTGCCCAGCAGTGGGACACAACGGGATAAAATTATAATAAGTAATTAAATTCGAAATGTATGAAATACGTAATGTATGTATGAAATGTATGTATATGAATGTATGAATAATGGAGTAACAATAAGCTGAGACTGGACCTTTTTGGCTCACTACAGCACACAGACCACTGTTGCACCCACCTGTGTAGGTGTCAGACTACTAGTACCTATGGGTTACTGTCGTTTGGGACACAAACGTTTGGGACACTTTGTCCCTATTGACACTTTTGATTTTAAATTTTTTTTTCACTGTCATTTGGGACACTATCAAAATATTGAAGCTGTTTTGTACAGTCAGATCAAAAAGTTTTTAAATAATTATACTTAATACGATTATTTTAAAGTAGCTTGAAGGGACTAGACATGGTGGCGACGTGTAGGTATAGGTATCAGATCATTGTAATTAAATAATTTGTAAGTCTTTTTCGACTTAAAAAAAACTTAAAATTCATTTAAAATGTATATTTATTTACTACGTTGTAAAGTCCACATCTTCAAAATATCGGTTTATATTAATTAACAATAATAATGTCATAACATTACCTACTTATTATTAGAATCTTTAAAAAAAAATAACCTACAAAAATCACAGTATATTCACAGCATTTGGCACAATACTCTACTAAAGCTAAAATATCAAACAAATCAAAAGATAACCTAAAGATAAAAAATAGCCTAAAAAATCACAGTATTTTTACAATATTTGGCACATTATTCTTAGAATTCTTATCTTTTATGGTATCTATAGCCAGTACGTAGAAGTATCGGTTTTCCGCGCTTCGACGTTACTATTTCGATTCCATTTTGATTTTGACTTGACGATGCTGGTGGATCTCCTGAAAAAAACAAATATGCTACTTTATGAACATTTCACAAGAATATCTGTACCTAACAGTCTATCTAACAAAACCATAAATTGATGCATCGAATATAATGACTACGATTATGAATGAAATTAAATATCTCTTACAATACACACAATTTTTTATCAGTTTAGATCTAAATTTAAAGTAATTAAGTACCTAAAAGCGTATAATACCAATAAAAAATGCTACGTAAATGATAGTTAACTTACCTCCAAAAAACATGAACAACAACACAAACCGCCAAATGACTATTTTTTTACTTAACCACTGACCATGACTCAGGTAGACTAATTAATGGCCGTGCGTCCGAGCAAAATGAACAAGTGAACCCTTTAGGAACAAAAGAGAAAGAAATAGAAACATTTCTATGCTTTCTAGAACTAGTTTTGCATTAGCGCTTGCTCGCTCGTTACTGCACCTGAGCGAATACTTTACCTTTTTAAAAATGCAAATTTGATATTAAGATTTCTACTGTTGAGGTATTGTTAGAGGTTTAACTCAAAAATCATGATAATTATTTATTATTTTATTTATTTTATTTTACAAGTTTTGGGAAAACTTACAGCTAGGTATGAACATTTTAGTGTAACTTATAAATAGTATGCAGCAGGAGGCTACATACTATAGGAAGGCCAATTACAAGTTTCCGCGAATAAATATCAACCAACTAGCATGAAACGAACAGTACCAACAGGTGAAATGTTATCTCGTAGATAACATTAATTATGTTCCTAACCACGATAGTTTCAAAAACTATAACGTTAGAGGTTTTTTGCCTGACTGTACAAAACAGCTTTTTCTATTGGTGTCCCAAATGACAGTGAAAAAAATATTTAAAATCGAAAGTGTCAATAGGGACAAAGTGTCCTAAACTTTTGTGTCCCAAACGACAGTAACCCGTACCTATTAGGTGTATATCTTTTTTTTTTTTTTTTTCTAGTTTGATTTTACCATTGCGCCTACCTACTTGTTACTTGTCTGTGTTTTTGTGTCTGTGTTGAAATGTTATGTGTGCCAAATAAATATTTTATCTATATATCTAACTCAAAATATTTTAGGTAAAAAAACACAACATGATTTCAAATATTAACACTTTCTACGCGCATCGTGACAAAACGGCTCCTCAATTTTATGCTCAGTCATAAAATTTTATGTTCAGTTTTAGCTCTTTAAGAAATTTAAACATAATCAATTACAAAAACACATAAATTTTAGTTTAGGCGAAATGGTTGAATGCTACAATAAAAATGCTTTTAATATCAAAATTTGGCTCAAAGGATCAGCATTGCCATCCAGCGTGGTAATGCCGCCAGTGTTTTGGGCAAGCTTCCGACTGACAGTGACTTGGAACAGTTGAGCTATCTATAGATCGTTTCTAACGATCCTTAGATAGCTTGACTAATCCTGTTGTATTATGTAAATATATGTAAATATGTAGTAGCTTAGTTTCTGTATATCAGAATAATAATATTATTAGAAACATAATACAGCAAAAAATATTTCAATCTCATTTCTATTCCATCTTTCGATCCATTAGACGTTGCTTCTAATCGAGTCTCGGCATAATCAGAGCAATAAAAACAATCATGTTGTCGAAAATAACAATTTATTTTGAAAATATTCAGTATTTAGAGTTCACTAGTAAAAAAATATGGTTCGTAGATACATTTCTGTTAAAAACTTTGACATCATCTAAATCGGATGATAGGTGCATTTACACGATGCAATTTTTCGTACAATTTGCCGTGCCGACGAGAGTCGCGCTATCTATGACAAATCGTATACGATGAGCGTTTACACGTGAAAAATTAGCATGCGATGCTAAATCGTACGTGCTCAGACCGTGTCGTGTATATGCCCCAGATGTCCCTAGGTATGTACTCGTATAATGTTTTTTCATGATAAAGTTGTATAGAAATTAATAATTTTTGTACTGGGATATAACTTCACAAACAGTTTACAGTATTTTTTTATGGAAGACAACCTTTTTTTAAATATCTGACAGATAATAAACAGGAGAACCTGACAATAACAAACACAACAAAAAAAAAATTTGCGAAATCGGTCCAGCCGTTCACGCGTGATCCCGTGACCAAGGGAAAAAGGGATATTTTTATATATAAGATTATTTTTTCAGGTAGTTACTACATTCATAAAAAAACAATACCTAAATACTAATACTATAAGGTTTATTATATTAAGGAACCCAAACCATCTGCACGCTCATACTCTTGGCCCTATTATTGAAATATTAAATGTTTTGAGCATAATCTAATCAACACGTCTCTTTACTTTACGACACTGCAGTGATATGGCTCTTAATGTATTTCGTGGGAGTATGGTTTTGTTTCTGTCATTCTCTGCCCGTGGTTTTACTAGTACAGTCAGTACAGAGATTTTAAAGCTTCATTTTTATCATTATTTGTAGGAAAATTGCCTATTTTTTTCATAAATAGTAATGACGAACCTCTGTGGCGCAGTGGGCGAAGGTCCGCCTGCGACGCAGAAGGTTACGGGTTCGATCCCCGCCGCGGGACAAATGTTTGTATCACCTACAAATATTTGTCTCGGGTCTGGGTGTTTCTATGTATAATATGTATGTATTTACAAACAAAAAGTATATAAGTAGTTTATCAGTCATTCTAGTACCCATAACACAAGCTCTGCTTACTTTGGGGCTAGATGATGCTGTGTGAAAAGTCCAGCATTATTATTATTATTATTTTGTTTGTCAAAGTTTAACATCACGGAACTATAGAGTCCCGGACCTTTGATAGGCATGCATGGGGCCGAAGCCAACACACAGAGGCCTTTTTGACAATTTTGATCTTGTGCGATGGAGACACATACCGGCTACTATCATCATACACATACTACTACTATATTATTATTATAGTAATGGTGCAAGGCAAAACATCCAATATAATCTGAAGTTTTACCTAAAACCCTACGAACTTCTAAGATATTGAACATTCAAATACATCAAATGTTCATGAACTTCTGTCGCTGACCAGTCAGCTTCATAGTAGGTAATTTTTATCAGGGAGAGAGTAGAGTGTGAAGTAATATATATTTAATTAAAAAAAAAATGTTTATAAGTTTTTGATGTGAACTGTTCATGTCAATCTTAGTAAAAATCTGTTATTACTACTACATTCATACAGTATTATACCTACTATCCAAACCAATATAAGAAAAAATATTCTGCTCAACCATAATTCTCTTATCAGAGTAATCTTATAATATTTTATCAAAATAGTCTTAACAATAGTATATTCAATATAAATTCACGTCATCACGATAAAACGAGGTCTGTTGAAATATGAAGTACCTACTCTTATATCTGTACAATAGGTAGTTACAGACAACATCGAAAAGCAATGATCTTACAAGTTCCAATTCAAAATTTTGATGGTTTCCATATCACGATATTTTATCAGTTATCTGGTGATCTTGTGATCCCTGTCATTCTGATCAGCCCACGCTAACTGTTCGTTCATTCGTTCATTCATCTTATCGTTCAGAGGTGTTGAAATCTCATAATAAATTATATCAGTCATTTGTGCGCCATGTTTTTTTAAATTTGGATTTATAATTAAAAGTACTGAATTTGATATTATTTATGCGTAAATTGTAGTAAATTGTTAAAAAGTTAGATAGCAAATCTTAAAACGAAAAAAATATATAGTCCTTGTTCAAACGTCTCGGATTAACAAAATACATATAAATAAATAAATAAATAATAAATAAATAATGCTAGACATTTTCACACAGCATCATCTAGCCCCAAACTAAGCAAAGCTTGTACTATGGGAACCAGATAACTGATATACTACTTATATACTTTTTGTTTGTAAATACATACATATTAAACATAGAAACACCCAGACTCGAGACAAATATCTGTAGGTCATACAAACATTTGTCCCGTGGCGAATTGCATTTATATAAATATATAAACCCACAATATACAAATAAAATATCAACAGCTATTCTAAGTAGTTTTAGAGAAATGTTTTTATTTAAATTCCATTAACTACCACAAATTTTTTTTTACTAAAAAGTTACCAAATTAACACCTGCGAAATCAATGAAATTTAGATTTGGTTCCGGTCCATACATCACTGTAAGCAGTGATGTATGGACCGGAACCAATGATGATATGACGTTAACGCATTTTGTAATATTTATGCAAATCAATCCTATTACTTATAATAGAATAATATTTCAATTAAGATATTATACCTACAAACAGATATATTGAAAAACTGAAAACATTGATATACCTGGCTGATTTACCTATTGTTTGTTCTCTGTCTCAATAAAAATATCAAAATACGTCGTACAACCACAAAATTCTTCTGAAAATTTAATTTGTATTACGAGATGCATCGAGGGCTCATGGTTGAAGTAAAGTAGATATAATTGGATTTGCGCATAGGGGTCCTTTTTATCCCGAAAAAGTTCAATATTTTCAAAGCACCACAGCTTGGATTTGCGCATAGGGGTCCTTTTTATCCCGAAAAAGTTCAATATTTTCAAAGCACCACAGCTTGGATTTGCGCATAGGGGTCCTTTTTATCCCGAAAAAGTTCAATATTTTCAAAGCGCCACAGCTTGGATTTGCGCATAGGGGTCCTTTTTATCCCGAAAAAGTTCAATATTTTCAAAGCACCGCAGCTTGGATTTGCGCATAGGGGTCCTTTTTATCCCGAAAAAGTTCAATATTTTCAAAGCACCGCAGCTTGGATTTGCGCATAGGGGTCCTTTTTATCCCGAAAAAGTTCAATATTTTCAAAGCACCGCAGCCAACACCGCAGGGCGCAGCTAGTAGTGATATAATTATGCAAATATTGTAATAAATTATTATCTCACCTAAAGCATTACCAAGTAGGCGGATAATTAACGTAATCTCATAAATATTTGTGATGAGTCCGATCTGTTTTTATAGGATTATGACCACAAACATAAATTATGATGCAATGATAAACTGCCCATCAGATTCAAATATTACACATCACACGTCTTTTAGCCTTCTGATGTTGGTTGCATAAAAAAAAGGGGAAATTCAATCTCTACCATTCAGAAAATTTTACCAATTTGAGCATTCGTGAAGTTAGCCGTTTGTCTGCGCAGTGATACCGCTACTATTACATTCCCAAAAAAATGGTTGTCTGTAAAGTCGGTTTACTGACGATAGTTGGACGTGACAACGTCTACGCATCGCTCACTCAAGTAGGAGAGAGACGGATGTCGAACGCTGCCGAACGCAAAGGCCGATTGTGCTTCTTTGTCGCTCGTTCCGCGCTCTCGCTTGCACTTCAAGCCTTACATGGAACGCCTCAGAGCGAGGTAACGCCGCATGACGTCATGTTTTTTCGTGCGTGCAGCCGGCTCTATCGAATTATAAGACGTAGTCACGTCTAAAATAGTGTAACTCATGTTCTGTCTATTAAGCTCGACACAATCACGCTTCAGAAATAGCAGTATTAATTATTGTATTCAGCACAAAACAACGAACTAGCGTTTATTATTCATGTCCATGATTTCTTACTCAGAACAAAAGCACCGCGTCCCATAAATAATTAATGAAGAGTAAAACTGGCGGGAATATAAACGCTTTTTATGGACCAAAGAAAACTGGAGCGTTGCTAGCATTCTATAAACAGGTTAATTTTAAACGGACTCTATTTCACCATCTTTCTAATAATAAAGTTATTAGTTATCATGTCATCGTATCAGCCTTACTAGTCATCTCCGTAAGTGCTGGACCAACCAAATGGACGCTGCATAAATCATCTCTTGTAGATGTAAAAGGCCATTGATGATGATTGTCTATAGGGTCTTTCATTTTATACTAACTTAATCCAGGAATAAGGTTCAAAAATATATTAAAATATATTTATGTAATGATTTTTTTTTGTTTTGTTATGAAAATCCCGAGAAAATCGATAAAGACTATCCTTAATTGTTGCTTCTTGTATAACTTAGCGCATTCGTGATGTAGCCGCGCTGCGATTGGTAGAACGTCTGTTCTCCTTGAAAATCATTATGCAACAATTCAAAAAAATCAATATATGATAAATTTTGAAGTGAAAACTTAAATGGGCCTAGGAATTAAATTGATCAAACGTCTATTTACAACCCAAAAATGAGGCCTTGCCAGTTTGTGTAGTTTAAAATAAAAGACCCTGTATAGTAATAGACGTGCCTCTTCTATTTTTTCTCGTGTCCTTTAGACGTGCTTCTGATTAGCCCTTATTGAAAAGTCTCACAGTAATACTTTTAACAACATAAAAAATGTCAGATTGTGACTAAGCAGTGGTTTTCTTTACTAAGCTAAGAGGGTTTCCTTTCAAGATTCAGTTGCTGGGCAAACTTATTTCACCTGAGATCCCATCTGTTGACTGTAGGCATAGATTCCCTCTTGACACTTACTACAAAGGGTAACAGTGTGGCTCGATGGAAAAAAATTGTCAAAGAGTCACATCTGGTCATATCGCGATCTGGATGGACCAAGCGCGATCTAGACCAAATGCGATGACTACATCGCATTTGGTCTAGATCGCGTATCGAGATTTGCGAACTCGTCAATCAGCTAACTAGTCAAATTGAGATGTGGTCCAAACGCTAACCCCTTAATTTGGTGTTACTCGTTGGGAACCCATCCACTCTTTATAATTAGTAAAGATTTTAAGGAATAAGTTTTGTATGCCAGTAACATTGCCCTATTCCACTCTGATCCACTAATCAAATTCATTAAGGGATTAGTTTCCGCTTTAATCCATCAATGGTTTGGTTTCCACTTTGAGTTCCACTCTGATCCATCAATAGTTTTGTTTTCACTTTGAGTTCCACACTGATCCATCAATGGTTTTGTTTCCGCTTTGAGTTCCACTTTAATCCATTATTGGTTTTGATTCCACTTTTGCCTTTGAGTTTTTTGCTCGTTTATTAGATAATTGAAACGTTAGCAACGAATTTTGTCAACCAAAAATGTTTGATGTAAAATTCGTTTAAATAACTTCAAGCATTCTTTGGTTCTTGTGAAACGATATAACAATACAATTTTAAATGGATTTCGGGGGAAACGTAACACCCTTAGAATTAAGATTTCTCTTCACGTTAAATTGTTGTTGAAATGAGACCTTTTGTTTTGTCCGGAAGTACGTCAGCGTCCATTCTTTACTCCATCATTACATTTTTAATGGATTTTGTCCTTTTAAAAAAATCATTTATTTACTGTTTTTTATTTCGAAATTAAAACAATATTTTTTTAGTATTTACACTGAGCTACAGAATAATTTTTACATAAATTAACAAAATACATATACACAAAATAGACCGTTAAGAACGATAGCAAATATGCGCTAGCTCTCGGAGGAGATTGGGCAATTTCGACCAAAGTTAAAATAAACTCGATTTCTGCAGAATAGTTTTACTCGTATTTTTCATGGACCAGTTTTTGTAGTTTTCAAAACAGTCAAATTTTAGCATATAGCAAATAGTTATAATTAATAATAATAAGTATTTATTTCAGTTTGTATAAATGAGGGTAGTAACAAAAGCTTACAAGTGTTACAAAATGCAAGTAATAACAAAATGATAAATCGAATGTCTTTCGATGTGGAATTAATTAACTTGAACAAAGAAATTCTTCAAATAACAGGGCACAAATAGCTTTGCAAAATACTTGAAACGTAAAGAAACTATTTGAATATTTTAAGTTATGGCAATATCGCTTAGACTCATCGTAATACTAGTATATTATAGTTTGTAATGTATTCCTGGCTCCTCCAAGTCTGCTGGTTAAATTCAATATCATTTTAACGTTTATAGTCACTATAATTTGAATTTCAAATGCGGCAACTATTTTCTGCGTAAAATTTGAGCAGTAAATAAGACACTGTTTTGTTTTTTATGTCTCATTTATCGTCTTTATGTCCTGTGGTTGTAAATTGCCGCGAAATTTATATTTTTGTGTAAATTTAATTTGACGGCTGATTAAGTGATGATTGTGAGGTTTGACAACAAATATTATCATAAAAAGTTTTATCGTGTGGATTAAGCTTGCTATGTTTGTAATTTTTTCAATTGACTTTTTAAAAAAATTATAGCTATTAAAAGTTGTCAGCATACTTAAAAATAATACATGGCATAGTACGTAGGTATTTATGTTTTTTTAATTCCGAGAGAGCGTTAAAATTCAAATTTTGCTAAAAACGGTCGGTAATAAGGAGAATTTAATTGATTTTGCATTTTTATGTGTTTAAAATTTCCGCAAATTAAAATAAATCTGAAAGTTTATATTAGGTTTACGACATTTTAAAATTCAGAAAACTATAAAAACGTACTAAACAATAAAATCGAAATTAATTTATAGGTACTACTAGCAGCCCGCGACTTTGTTTCCACGTTTTTTATTAATAACCCATTGTAGGTATGTCGTGATGCGGATCCGGTGACTATAATCTACTCTAAGATTTATCCAAATCTGTAAGGAGAAAAAAAAACATACAGACGAATTGAGAACCTCCTTTTTTGAAGTCGGTTGAAAATGATATATGTAAAGCAAAAATACTTACTTACTGACAATAATTAAGTACGTAATAAAAGTACAAGTTTAATTGAAGTTCTTTAGGTAAGTAAATATTGTTTAGAGTATTTTATGTTAATAGGTTGTAATTGTTCAAATAGACCTAAGAAGAAGAAATAAGGTTGTTATATATTATGTTTATGGTATAAAGAACTAGATGGCGCGGTTAAATTAGTTTCATTCCTAGATCGCGCTATCGTTGCGTTTTGCCGTTTATAAGCCTTAGGTTTTCTATGAAATATATTTTGGCTTGCTTCTACCAGTATTGCACACCAATTTGGTTTGGATCTGTTCAAATACTAAAAAAATCATGGAAAAAATTTTGACCTATCATGAGATTCAAACTCGTACCTCTTGTCGAGCGATTGCCAACGATGCCATCGAGGTTATATGGATGGAGAGACTGAGCGTTGTCTGCTTGACTTGCTAATTCGGAGACATCGATCGTTATTCGATATCAATATTAATTAGTTTTGAAATGTAACATTCGTAGTACAAATTATTACTTTAGGTTAATGTTGTAGAGCTATTAAATTTACCTGTTTTTTATCTGTTACATTTTTATCATGCGTGGCGTGAAAAGCTTTTAATAATGTCACTTAAATGGGCGGATCAACTTTTTTCTGTCATGAATCAACTTTTCGTGTAAAAAAATAAATGTTGAAATTTTGCTATAATTTCACCTAATATTGTTAAATAAATTTCTGCAGTTTACAAATCTACTACGAGCACCAAAAAAATTTGCCGTTTTCATGGATTTTTATGCCTTTATTCCAAAAGTGGCTCCCAAAAATGTCACCTAACTAACAATGACGTATTATGGTAAAAAGTTCATAAAAAACAATATTTTAAAAAGTAAATCTGTTTCAATGTGAACTATTACTCAATTAAATCAATCTGGCATAATCAAAATTTAAATAAAGTGTCTAATTTTTTTGAAAATATACCTCATTGTGTCTCTGGGGTCACTAAATGAAAGAAATTTTATTTACTTTTCTTGTAATTCTGTTTCTAGAAGCGCCAGAAAGATGCACTTTTTACATGACTATTGTTGGTTATTCTTCAAACTTTGGTCATACAACATTTTGTAAAATAACCTTTACTTTTTTAATAATCCTGCTATCAGTGTCCAAATTTTTGGGGACAACTACGTGAGCCCGGAGACATAATGGTGACTCTAGAGACATATACGGTACTATGCCATAGGCAAGTCACAGTACAAAAAACCATAAAAGGTACAAAAAAATATTTTAAATGTGACAACCAGTTTACTTTTTATAGTTAACACAGAAAATAAACCCTAACCTAACAAATATCACATTTTTCTCTAAAATTAGAGATAACATTTTATGAAAATGGGGGTTTTAGTTTATTTAAACAGTCATCTGCGTAGTAAACCAGTCCCCTATCGCATTTTTTCACAAAATAACATAAATCTCGCTTAATGAAGAAGACCAAAAAAGCTTTTTGTGGATGAAATATAATTTTTTTTCTCACTAAGTTACCGAC
The DNA here is from genome assembly GCA_951394285.1 of Epirrhoe tristata. Classification (NCBI taxonomy): domain Eukaryota; kingdom Metazoa; phylum Arthropoda; class Insecta; order Lepidoptera; family Geometridae; genus Epirrhoe; species Epirrhoe tristata. The sequence goes on from OX596153.1 coordinate 923,609, forward strand.
TGAAGATATCTTTCGGAACAAATGGCCAAAAAAAATAATTTTACTACCTGTAGATTCATCAAAATAATCAGCCTTTCATCCCATGGGATGAGAAAGGCTGGGCCAGCTGTGGTCATTCTGGCCAGCCATGCCTGGGGTAAGGCCTTTCTTTACTTCTGTCATTCGTCTCTGTCCTGTGGTATGGTAATCTTGCCCTTTTATTATATTCTACAGACTTTACCATTCCATCGATCCATTCGTTCTGTGATGACGACCACCACTCTATTTACCACCAGGTCACTACTCATTTACAACTTTGATCCTGTCATCACCACACCTGGCCACTTGTCCTGCCCAAACTACTCCATTTGAGCTCCAATAACCACTTGTGTGTGTTTCAGCATCGAGGACTGGGTAGATTTAAAAGTATAATACCGAGCATTGCTTATTCCATGGCTCCCTGTGGGACTCTGATCTTGTGCAGTCTCCTTCGTGAGCGCCCATGTCTCGGCACAATAATTTCATAGTTAGTGGACTCAATTACTACTTTGCTACTGCTGTCATCACCGCGCCTGGCTAGTCCTTCCCAACCAATACCATTTGAGCCCCAATAACCGCTTGTTCATCTTGAAATTTTGGCTTGTTCATAATGTTCATTCGGGAATTTCGACAATCTTATAAGTTTGAGACCGAGCTTGCTTTATAGCTCTCAGTGCAACTCTGATCTTGAGCACAGTCTCCTTCGTGAGCGTCAATGCACCATGATGGTAGTTAGCATAAAATGCCACATGGGATGGCAGTTGGCAGAACACATTGGCAGATCTTATTTCCAATGGCAATGTTTGGAACCGAGGACCTGGAGATATTCGTTATAATTTTAGGTGACCATGGTGGCCAGGCCTACTTTAAGATAAAAAGTAAACTACTTTAAGATGAGTGATCAGGATCACACATCTCTAAAAACCACCGGAAAAGGATGAGGTTGAGGTCGTCTACAAACCTAAGGTGCTACAGGAAGACACCTACCTACAGGCAGACTTTTATTCCCGAGCTGTCTAATTCAAGAGTTTTTACGACGTCTCCTAGGACAGCCGTAAAAAGCTTGGGTGATAAGATGTCTCCCTGTCAACATACTAATAGTTTTCCTCTTTAAACGAGGATTTGGAGAATTTTGCTATGTAGCCGCACTTTTATGGTGGTATACATCATCCGCAGTATATCCATATAGTTAAAATGGATCTGACAGCGATGGTGAGAGATTTCTTGCTTCAAAGGTTTTTTTTCGTAATCTACGAAGGCCATGCATATTCAAGCCAGTTGACCTCTTGACTCTTCTCGGTCGTTGACATCGAGTGTGGGTAAAAATAGACTAAAGAAAAGATAAAAAGAATGCGTAAAAGCAGAATCGAATGAAGTATGGTGTATTGTATCGACCTCACAAACGACTTGTATTCTTAGTTCATACTTAAAGCAATTTTAAACATAAATCTGAGTGTTTTCTATTAGAAACTAAAAATGTGCAATGAATCTTTATGTATTAAACCCGTCTATCACTCACCAGATTGTTTATTGTATAAATTATGGTAGTTTTTATGCAGAATGTCTCTTGGCTCACTAAAAATTGTCTCTTGGGTCACAGTTTTTGTGAGCCAGTGGAATGGTGACTCAGGATACAAACTAAGGTTTTTAACTCTTTTTCTTCAACGAATTTGATGAAAGTAAAAAAATTCGTGGATGCAAAGCATTTCAGAATCAAATGTCAAAACATAATAACCAAATTACTTTAAAGAGTAGTTTACTTGTAGGAAATTTCGTCGTGAGTCAGCGGATAAAAAACAATGACACCCAGTCCCGCTGCGAACTACACACGTAATGGCAGAGTCCACATAATGGCCAAGGGTCAGCAATCTTTATTTTACGACATGCAGATGAGTTTTCTATTAGCCTAGCCAATAACTATCTATATTACTTACACTTTGTTGAACTTTTTTGTCGTTACCCAGTTGACAACGCGATTTGGGTAAATGTCGGGGACAACATTTCAAACCGTGTTTTTTCATTTAAAAATGCAATATTTTGTTTCGCAAATCAGTATTTTAGAATGCTGGTACATCAAGGAACAATGTAGATAAAAAATATAAAGACAAGTCAAGGAAAAATTTTACACAGCAGCGTTGCATATGTGCGTGATTTGCGCTGGGGACAAGTGAAATTTGTATGAAAACCAATTTTCGTCTACTGGGTCACGATAATTTTATATATAATTGACTTAATATTTTGAAAATATTGATAAACAAGCGTAATGGTAAAGGATCTGATTTTATTAATTAATGTTAAAACCAACAATTAATCTAACTCAGCACCTTTTACGATTTTTTTACGTCGGGGACAAGGTTTTACACTAAAAAGTTGATCCACCCAAATATACATTAATAAGTTATTTTATTACTTTGCTTCATAGTGCCTCGGTTAATATTTTAATGGTTCATTAATTTTGTACATAGTTTTTGTAACACAGGTGAAATTGTGAAGAGAAGACAATTTAAAAATACCTTTTGCTAAATGTTGGATTCAAAATGTGCATAGACGTGCCCCTGACTATCCCTATATACAATCATCTAAAATTTTTTTCGATTCCTTAAAAATATCTGAGAGAACGTCTACCGTGCCTTGCCGTACACAACTAGTATCCCTAGTTGTGTTTTTTTGTTTATTGTTTTGTAGTATCGAGAACCTATTCTTAATTATTATACTTAATTTATTAACATAAATATTTTTTAATGAATGCTGCCAGCTATATCATTCTAAATTTCCTAATATTGTTTTCAAATGTTGGGAAATATTTTACTTAAAATTTTACATGGCACCCACTGAGAACATTAACCGATATTAAAATAATTAAAATTACAACAAAACATTTAATAATTATAATCTATTAGAGGTAATAGCAGGTGGTCTTAAAAATCTTGCTCTGGGCTTAAGTTTATTAAAAAAAGTACCATGGGTCCACCCACGGCTGTACCACCCACTGCTTTAACATTTTTGATAATTCAGCATATCAGTATGATTTCATTATTAAGAAAAAAAAACGAAGAATTACAACAATTTAGTAATCATACCCAGGTGCCGTACCATAACCTACAATTCATTCCTGTCCATCCAAAGGTTACCTATATTGTACTATATTTTTGCATGTTTTTTTTTTTATTTGTGTTATTTTTATGGTGTACAATAAAGTTGTATTCTATTCTATTCAGCTTGGGTGCTAAACAGCTTAAGCTCCTAATCAGAATCGCAAAGTTTTCGTACCGTGACAACCTGACGTTTTAAGCAGAAAATAGTTTTACTTGTATAAATTAAGTATTATATTGCAAAATTATTCAGTTTTTACGACAAGTCTAGTAAATATTATAAGTAACTTTTATTATCTTACGTACGTTATAGCGAAGCAGTTCAGATTAGGACCTAAACTGGATCGCTTTAAGAGCTTATAGTAGGGACCCCAGATCATACTCAAGTTTTTTATATACTTGCTGCTATTCGTAGCTTTGCTTAGGTAGATAAAAACTAATGTTTTATAATATACAGCGGTCTATCATCGCAACAGACTTGTAAGAAAATAAAAAAACTTAAAAAGTAAATCTGAGTATACTGTGGGGCATATATAGCAAGACACGCGTCAGCATTCTTCAATCCAGCTTTCCTAAGTTTGCTTGAGGCGTGCAGTAACCTTTGTTCGACGTCTGATTGCTTTGTTCTCTCAGGATCGAGATTTGAATTTATCATTAGAACGCCTTCGCTTGCGGTCGGGCCACTGAAATATTCAATAGTTAGTTGTTTGCGAAGATTTGTTCTTGATGCTTGATCATTTCATGAAAGGAAATGTTTACCTTAGTGAATATTGGAGGATTTTGTACTATGAATATTTATGCAGTAAACTGTTCCAATTTCAAAAATTCTTTTGTACACTTGGACCTACTAGGCCTTATTATAAAAAGGTTAAACTTTAGTTGAACACCATGTTGACACATGTCAAAACAAAACTGTTACCACAAAAAAGCGTTCTATGAACGAGTATTTAAAGATCGTTTTTCTAGAGAAAGTTTTTTATTCAGTGCATTTCTAAACTCTGTTCATATTTTTTTAATAAAGGGGACATTGTTTTTGAAGCGTGTTTACAAAAAAGGCTGTTATTGTTCTATCTTGGAAATATATCAGCTCAGTTAGAGAGCATAGTTTGGATCGAAGAGCTCAAAGTTCAAATCCGTATAATGGCTATATTTTGTGCATTTTAATAAATATAAATTTAATTCAGCGTAAAATAGCTTTAAGTATTTAACCTGCGCATCTTAATTCATGAATATATAAGAAAACCAAAAAGGTGTTAATAATAAAACTTAGGCAAGCAGTAAATCATTTTTAAAGTATTTTATGATATTCGAAAAATAAGACGAACATAAACCTGTATACTTAATAATCAAATCCTTTAAAATCTTAAGGTAGTTATTAAAATAATATTAATTTATTAAATTTCTAGAAAAACACCTGATATTCGATAAACATCAAATATTTTTATAAAACCTGTTGTAGTTGAACAACCTGATCTTACGAGTATTTTCACTTAATTACGAGATTATTATAATTAAAATTTTGGTAAGATTACTCAAACTTTGTTAATCTTTAATGTATAATATACCTTCTTTTAATATAAAAAAAAAATTGTACATAAAGAACACCCAGATCCAAGAAAAATATTTGCAGATCATACTAAATTTTTAAATCAAAACCTCAACTTTCAGTGTCACCCTCTTTATCAACTACGCCATAGAAGTCATCCAATGTTTCGAAAACTACAAGTTTACCAAATCCAACTTTACAATATTAGTTTTTATTATAATAATCGACCTCTGAATTGGTATATTATAATTAATTCGGGTCGTCAACCGGACTCTAAACGGCCTTCGATAACCTTGACTTGTTTCCAAGAAATACTTAATCTTTATACATATTCATAGAAATGTTGGACATATTATTGAGTTTGTGGGGTCACGCGTTTCTTCCGAAACGTTTTTATAGAGAAGAACGAGAAAATTTAACCATAAATAAATAAATAATGCTGGACATTTCACACAGCATCAGCTAGCCCCAAACTAAGCAAAGCTTTTACTATGGGAACCAGATAACTGATAGACTAAGTATATACTTTTTTGTTTGTAAATACATATCATATATATAGAATATATAGAAAATAATATATAGAAACACCTAGACCCGAGATAAATATTTGCAGTGATAAAAGTTTGTATGATCTGCAAATATTTATCGGGGATCGAACCCGCAACCTCCTGCGTCCCAAAGATCTTACCCACTGCGCCACAGAGGTCGTCTATAGTTCATTATTTTTTAGTGTCAAACCGCACGCAATGTATGTTACGCCGCGGGGACTACCTATGTTCTATGACGTCGCGTAAGTTACGCTCAATAAGGCGGATGCAGTGTAAATGCGTCCGAAGTTACGTGTGCGAGGTCGCGTTACACATTGATCTACGTAACTTACGCGTGGTGTAAACGGTGTGTAAATATTGTATGAAACGCAACATAGGCGAGAAATTCGAAGCAAGATGCGCAGCGCATCATACGCTGCGTGTGCTTCGACACAAAAAAAGATATGATATTCAAACTACTTTGCGACCACTAGTTTCAATATCTATACAATAATTCATACATTGTCGATTTGTGGAGTTTTAGGGTTCAACATTTCAGCGTGAAACCTATATTTTTATACGTTTCAGCATATTTAAAGAGAGAGTTTTATTGGAACTTCATTTTATTATCATTGTAAGCACCAGTGTCAGGTAGGTTTGTATCATAAATCTATGATTTTATGGTCTTGATAAAACACGATTTTATTTTTTGTGCAAATCTATACAACAGCTAAAATAAAACTATATATTAGCCTACATGAATTCCAAATCAAACACGCACCATGCAAATATACTTGTGTAAGTAATTCAACCAACCCAAAACATAAATAAAATAAAAAAGTGGACTGTCAAAAATTTACTTAAAAAAATATATATTATTATTCTAAGTTATGTTAAAAATATCTTTGATTATAACCCCTTTACGGAGACAAGAAGCGAGCAACTGTAGCAATGTTTGCGGTGCGTGCGATGCGTGCGGCGCGCTTGCCTTTTACCTAAGATTTCTCATAATTTTGTTAGATAAGATATATAATATATATAAGAAAAAATGCTATTTATTTGGACCTACGACTAGGATTATTCTGAACTTATTTAATTATATATTTTCCACGAAAGTCAAAATCCTAATAAAACATAGCTCTGAGATAACCCAACAAATAAAAGTCCTATCAAATAAACCTTTCCGAGGCAAATTTAGTTAAATTTAATTCAGCCCTTGTGAACGTCACCGCTCATAAAATAAAACGCTATTAGCGTTGACTAATTTAAGTAATGAAAGTGGAATCATGGTGTAATTATTGACGCTTGGCGTAAGCCATAAGTGACAAACTATTTTAGTGCAAATAAATGGATCCTATAAATGTCATTGATTAGTTACTTTAAAAAATTATAGATTGAAAATGTGCAGGCGTTTAGTAACTAAACTTAGGCCTTTAAATCTATACTACGAGTAGATGATTTATGCAGCGTCAGGAGGCAACCTATGCCTACACTTAACGGGACGCTGTAGTGCCTGGGACATTGTTTGAGATGGAATAGGCTTGCCCAGCACCTAAACCATCCTCTAAGTTTAATGAGCCTGGCCCACAGGAAAGACGACGTCAATACGACACATGTGGAGCTGATTAAGCGGATTTTCTCACGATGTTTTCCTTCACTTTGTTAAGGCACCGCATACACATACCTTCGGATTGAAAGTCGAGGCACAACCCCATTCGACCAACACGGCTCTACTGATAACTAACTGGCTGATAAGTGAAGACCCTAAAAAACATAAATTATAGTCACTCAATACAATAGTAACACAAGCTCTCTGTGTGAAAAGTCCAGCGTTATTTATTTATTAATACAATATCAAATATGTCATTTTAAAATGGAAAGATACGCAGTAGGCTTTTGCAAAACAGAATCTAATAGACTAATGATGATTACACTTCGTTATGTGTTTCTTTCTTAGCGAAACAAAACATCCTCAATTCGTAAATCCAATTACGGAACCCTCGCTAAATGTGTTACCGACACGCGCTTGGTGTTCTAAAAATAGTTACTCATTAGATGTATAACATTTTGGTAAAATTGATCTAGAACTGCAACGACCGTTTTTACATAATTATTCTATTTTTTTCATAATTTCCAATCTAAACTTTCTTCTACCTTGAGATTGTTTTCTGATCGATTTTCAGTATCCAAGGAATCTCTTTAATTCTGAGAGTTTCATGTCTTTTTGATTAATTTGGGGATAGAGCTCAAAATCTTTATATAAATTTCAAAAACTATTTCATAGCTGTTAAAACCAATTTTCATAAAATTTCTAATAGCTGACGGTTGTGATCATACGGCCGTTATCCTACGGCCGTCATTAACAGTTTCTCTTGTTTGTAATTACGCTTCAGCTTATAAACTAGTTACATAACACGGGGCTTTGGGAAATGTAAGAGTAGCTTTACAGAATTTGTGTATTTAACCGACTACACGGGTTTTTGGTTCAAACTCAAACAATAAACTGAGTTTTCTTTTACTGGTAAAATCCGGTTTCTATATCCGATGAAAACAAGCTTTGTCTTTCTATTATTAGGTACTAGCTGACCCGCGCGACAGCCGTTCACGCGTGATGGCGTGACCAAGGGATATAGAGATTCATTTTTTCCGCGCAATTTTTTCTGTCATAAGAACCTTCTCCTGACAATAACAAACACAACAAAAAAATAAATAGTGAAATTGGTCCAGTCGTTCACGCGTGATGGCGTGACCAAGGGATATAGGGATTCATTTTTATATAAAGAGATATATAGAGATATTTGAGCTTTTTTAATTCAACATAATTCTTTTTTTTTGGTTACTATGATTGAATTTTTTTTCGAGCCCCTATTCAAAGATTCTCAGATGGACGAAAATATTATGGATCTATAGTCTATCACTTGATTTAAAAGTCTTCACTTTCAAGAAGAAAAATTTGGCATATTAACCTTTTTTTAATATCCTAAAAACAAGCCTGTTTTCCCTATAAATGTGGCCATCTACAAAAATACGGATTGCCTCCGTTGGTAACTCAACTGCTGAAATTTAGGAATTAGATTGCCTGAGGGGAAAAGTGATTCGGACTTGCAGTTTATGTGACGGTAATTTAAATTTACGTCATCGTATTTTGCGAAGATAAACCTAATTTGGTTGGTCTTATTAAGTGCACGAGTGCTCAAAAATAACGAATAACCTAGATGGATCACGACTCTATTCACGTTTGTATTCTTAGTATGTATATTTTGAACAATAATATGGAGACCTTATTCCATTCGTGATGCAAACTTATCACCGCCAAGGGCAGATATATTTTCAAACTACGTCATTATTTCAAAGGTCAAGATTCCTTATTTCAAATAACTTAGTCAAAAACTGAGAAAGGCATTCAAGTGGTATACACAGGTTTTTGATGAAGATTAACATCAAAAACTTAGGAAGGCCTTCAAGTGGTATACACAGGTTTTTGATGAAGATTAACATCAAAAACTTAGGAAGGCCTTCAAGTGGTACACACAGGTTTTTGATGAAGATTAACATCAAAAACTTAGGAAGGCCTTCAAGTGGTATACACAGGTTTTTGATGAAGATTAACATCAAAAACTTAGGAAGGCCTTCAAGTGGTATACACAGGTTTTTGATGAAGATTAACATCAAAAACTTAGGAAGGCCTTCAAGTGGTATACACAGGTTTTTGATGAAGATTAACATCAAAAACTTAGGAAGGCACCCAAGTGGTATACACAGGTTTTTGATGAAGATTAACATCAAAAACTTAGGAAGGCACCCAAGTGGTATACACAGGTTTTTGATGAAGATTAACATCAAAAACTGAGGAAGGCACCCAAGTGGTATACACAGGTTTTTGATGAAGATTAACATCAAAAACTTAGGAAGGCCTTCAAGTGGTATACACAGGTTTTTGATGAAGATTAACATCAAAAACTTAGGAAGGCCTTCAAGTGGTATACACAGGTTTTTGATGAAGATTAACATCAAAAACTTAGGAAGGCCTTCAAGTGGTATACACAGGTTTTTGATGAAGATTAACATCAAAAACTTAGGAAGGCACCCAAGTGGTATACACAGGTTTTTGATGAAGATTAACATCAAAAACTTAGGAAGGCACCCAAGTGGTATACACAGGTTTTTGATGAAGATTAACATCAAAAACTTGGGAAGTCACCCAAGTGGTATACACAGGTTTTTGATGAAGATTAACATCAAAAACTTAGGAAGGCACCCAAGTGGTATACACAGGTTTTTGATGAAGATTAACATCAAAAACTTAGGAAGGCACCCAAGTGGTATACACAGGTTTATGATGAAGATTAACATCAAAAACTTAGGAAGGCACCCAAGTGGTATACACAGGTTTTTGATGAAGATTAACATCAAAAACTTAGGTAGGCACCCAAGTGGTATACACAGGTTTTTGATGAAGATTAACATCAAAAACTTAGGAAGGCACCCAAGTGGTATACACAGGTTTTTGATGAAGATTAACATCAAAAACTTAGGAAGGCACCCAAGTGGTATACACAGGTTTTTGATGAAGATTAACATCAAAAACGTAGGAAGGCACCCAAGTGGTATACACAGGTTTTTGATGAAGATTAACATCAAAAACTTAGGAAGGCACCCAAGTGGTATACACAGGTTTTTGATGAAGATTAACATCAAAAACTTAGGAAGGCACCCAAGTGGTATACACAGGTTTTTGATGAAGATTAACATCAAAAACGTAGGAAGGCACCCAAGTGGTATACACAGGTTTTTGATTAAGATTAACATCAAAAACTTAGGAAGGCACCCAAGTGGTATACACAGGTTTATGATGAAGATTAACATCAAAAACTTAGGAAGGCACCCAAGTGGTATACACAGGTTTTTGATGAAGATTAACATCAAAAACTTAGGAAGGCACCCAAGTGGTATACACAGGTTTTTGATGAATATTAACATCAAAAACTTAGGAAGGCACCCAAGTGGTATACACAGTGGTGGCACACAGGTTTTTGATGATTGATTAACATCAAAAACTAAGGAAGGCCTTCAAGTGGTATACACAGGTTTTTGATGAAGATTAACATCAAAGACTTAGGAAGGCACCCAAGTGGTATACACAGGTTTTTGATGAAGATTAACATCAAAAACTTAGGAAGGCCTTCAAGTGGTATACACAGGTTTTTGATGAAGATTAACATCAAAGACTTAGGAAGGCACCCAAGTGGTATACACAGGTTTTTGATGAAGATTAACATCAAAAACTTAGGAAGGCCTTCAAGTGGTATACACAGGTTTTTGATGAAGATTAACATCAAAAACTAACCTAAAAATGTCGTAATCTCGTAACCTAAAACTGTAAATCGTGCAGAGCACTATTAAAGCTCTCAAATATCCGTATAATCAAGTCATCTAACCAATTTTCGAGCCTTTAAAACAATTCCGCGTACAGGTTACAGCAAAACCGATCCACACTTTTTGTACAAAAATTCAATAAACCATTTGACTCTCCATGTCAGCAATTTCTATGGTAATCCGTACTATTGTAGGATTCCACCCTTGAATAAATAAACACCTGTTTTGTAAGGGAATATTCATTTTTTGTCTGAATATCGGCTTTATAAAGTTAATGCATCGATTCTATGATTCGAGTAGATTTTATTAATTCTATCTTGTTCCAATGCGGGGCAAATTATTATAAACAGTATTTTTCAAGGTTTATTTTATTTTTATTCTTTTTGCAACCGAAAAGTCATTATTATGATCTGGCATTTGTAAAAAAAATAGTATGTGAGTGTCGTGGAACCTCCGTAGAACACTCGATTTGAACGAAGTTTCAACTTAGAAATTTGGCATTTGTCAAATAAATGTTTCACATATATGTATTAAAATCACAGAACTAGATATAGTTCTGTGATTAAAATCCTAGTACCATATATATAGGATGTAAAAGGTACCATGCTGAATCTATGCCTAGTACTAAGTGTAATAATGTATGGACTGTTTTACGTCTGCGTACTTCGCACTGTGACGTTTTGACCTATGTGTGTCGTGACGGTTTTTTTTTCTAGTCTCCATCCTCGATACCGTCTGAAAAGGAACTTCGTTCCACTTTTGTAACCGCACATAGCGTATTAGTTCTGTGGTTGCTTATCTACGACGATCTATCAAGATGTTACAAGCTACACCATGAGCGCTATTTGATTAATTACATAACATCCAAAAATCAAGCAAACCAAAATACCCACGCTATCGGTTACTCAATGTCTTTACCAAAGGTAAACAGTCAAAAGTTCAGTAGTTCAACAACTTGCTTCAATAATTGACAAGATGAAAGCTCGGCTCTGACCACACAACGTGGTTCAATAATAGAAGCCGAAAGCAAGATTCTGACCACACACATTCCAAAATTCATTTTAAAATCATTACTGAAATAAATGGAATGGAAATGGAAACCAATTGTAACCTAGTACTTTTTGGTAAAAACCATACCTGTAAGTTAATCACACACCTAATGTAAGTACTTACCTACTGTATTATCTGTACACTGTCTATTTTTTGGTAAAAAAAACTGTTATTTATTTATTTAACTAACGTGGTTATAACTTTTAAGGACTGAAGTTTTTTTGTTTACTTTTATAATAAGTCTTTACATATTATACCTAATCATAGTTATTTTTTTTTAATTCAAATTATTAACAATTTTATTTTATGGTGCTTTAGAAGTAGGTAACTTCATAGAAGCAAAATGATCATACGACATTAACTTGCATAATAGCCACGCTTTGTTTGATAGGCGCCACACATACTATTAGATTAAAAAAATGAAAATGTCCATAATTTCACCTAGTATAAAAAAAATCCGTTTTGTCTTTGCTTTGGGTAAATATTCGCAGATCAAACATTTGCTTCGCCGTGGGAATGATGCTTCCACTACATGTCATTACGCACTATCGCTATCGACGAAGTTGTTAGAACACCGGCCATCTGCTAATACATAGTCTCTCAAAGTTTATGACACTAGCGTGAAACGGACACTGGCAGAATTGTGACAAACAAGTCGCAGAAGCCAATAATAAATTGATTAATGACAAAATAATTAAAAAAGTTGCATTTCAAATCGTTTTTCTACCACGAACCTATCTAGTCATAAATACTTTTTGTAAAGTTGCATCGTTTCATTTGAATCGTTCATTCGAAAGACCCATTCATTCAGTTGAATGAGAAACCAGTCTATCGGTCCTTACCTAAACGAACGTAATGGTATTTTTATTGATCTCTATTTTTTTTTATACTCACATTAGATTCGGCTTATCTGTAACAAAAAAACATCACAATAAATACAAAATCATTAAAAAAATTGGTGGTCCTCAAAGAGGCTTCTTGATGATGACATCTTGAATCATTACCTAGGCTGACTCTCTAGTCGCGAGGGTTAAATTAAAAAGATTTATGTGGATGGATCCCCTAAAAGAAAGCTAGGCCCCAAACCGTGTTTGTTGCCCTGATTCTAGAAAGAACAGGAGAACCCATACCGTCTTATTACAAAAAATATAAACTTAATTGGCCTTATTACAAAAAAGTTAAACCTTAATTGAACACCATGTTGACACAATGTCAAAACAAAACTGTTACCACAAAAAAGCGTTCTATGTACGAGTATTTAAAGATCGTTTTTCTAGAGACAGTTTTTTAGTCAGTGCTTCGCTAAAGTGCGCGCTTCGAGCTTAGCGAAGCACTGATTAAAAACTGTTTTGACATTGTGTCAACATGGTGTTCAATTAAGGTTCAACTTTTTTGTAATAAGGCCAATAGTCTATTCGAAGTGATCTTACTTTTTAGAACGAAATGCTTTTTGATAAAGATATTCAAGATACTATCTGTCAACTTAAATCAAGGAATTAATGTTTAACTAAAGTGAGTTGTATAATATCCAATTACTAGCTCTATCAAAATCTATAGAGCCTTCTTGTCCTATCAACGGGACATGACTTACCGCCTAGTAATCTTCGTTATCTCCGAGGTCCCGACAGCCCTTGTAAATGGAGGAGGCATTATCAACGTTACGTACCTCTGAGCCCTCCCTCTGGCCCTCAGGCCTTTAGACCTTCAAAAGGTTCTTGACAAAGCGTTTCCGTATTTCAACGTGATTATGAAATTCATTGGACGACAGTGGATCAGGCATAGGACCGGGAAGAATGGCAAAAGCGAAGGGAGGCCTATACCCAGCAGTGGGTGAAATCGGGCTGCGGATGATGATATTCATTGGAATCGCTTTATTATGTTTCATAGCTAAAGGGTTATCATCATTTGGCACACAATTGATAACATCATCCATACTATACTATATTAATATTATAAATGTGATAGTAACTCTGTCTGTCCCTTTTCACGCCCAAACCGCTGAACAGATTAAGCTGAAATTATGCATGGATAAATATTATACGCCAGGGACGGACATAAGCTACTTTTTTTTGTAAATAATCATAAGGGGGCGAGAAAATAAGGGTTGCAAGTTTGTATGGGGGAACAAAGTTAAGCAACGCTGGGCGCGGTCATAAAGCTGATGGGTGACCGTCACATTTTGCAATACAGATTTTTTTATTTTGCATTATAAATGATTATAAAATAATTGATAAAATGTAACATGTATATTCCCACTCATCAATACATCCGAAGTTAAGATTTTTTTGATATTAAAATACTTTTTCATTGGCTTTGGTTAGAACGCCATCTATATCGCCGAGGTCAAAACTACTTTTTCATTTTTTTTAAATCTCCTAGGTGGCGTTTCTACTATAGCAGAGGTCGAGATACGATTATTTTGACTTTTTGCTTAAACTTTTCGATTCTTTTTATAGCTTTTCAAGTACCTACTTATGTTATTTTGCTGACGAAGTCGCGGGTACCAGCTAGTTATAATTAAAGGCGTTTGTTTTCGGTCAAGAATTATTTATTGATCTGAGCAGTTTGTTGTCTTGATTCTTCACAGTATGTCGCATAAAGAACAGGAATAGAATAGCCTGGATCTTAAAATGATTTTTAGTGAGCTAATCCCTACCGCTTATAATAAAATGCTTTCTGAATTGTAACTCTTATTCAGTCAACCGTTAAATGGCGGTGGCTGCATTATATGAGACCAATCGAGGCTACGAACGAAGTGGAGTGTTTTTATACCTATCTCATATTTTAATTATTTCCGTGAGGGATCTACCGGTATTGAGCGTGTAGTTAGAGGGCTCGTATTGTCGAGGCAAATTCAAAAGAAATTTATGTTTAAATAGTTAATAATAAAGAAGGAAATAAAATAAATTTATTTCCTTCACATTTAGCGAATATCGGGACATATATTTTTGATTTCCTAAAATAATGTCTACCATGCATTTGATTGTGGAAGTGAATGAATAAAATGATATGATATAAATTTTTGCCCTGTAGTAACGGTGAAGGAAAACATCGTGAGGAAACCCGCAGCTTAGTCAGCTCCACACGTATTGACGTCGTCTTTCCTGTGGGCGGCTGATTAAGCTGAGAGGATGGTTTAGGTGCTGGGCAAGCCTATTCCATCTCAAACAATGTCCTAGGCACTACAGCGTCCCGTTAAGTGTAGGCATAGGTTGACTCTTGACGCTGTATAAATCATCTAGTATAGATGTAAAGGCCTGTAGTAAGACGATACAGGCGGGCAGGACATAATTATTGAATAATTCTTAATTGGTTTCAAAACTAAGGTTTGAATCAGCTAAGCTCTTGTCGGTGCTATGATGAAATTTTCTCCATTTTTTCCAATTCTTCCAAGATAACTTTATAAAAAACCTCTATTTTGTAATACTGTGTCAATTTAAAATATTAATGCTTCTTTTCAAGTTCGTAATTTATTTATACGCAGTATTTTTGTGTCTTTTATTGATGGCGTCCATTCTATAGATCAAAGTAAAACTCTACATAAACAGTATCACTGATGATAGCGATTTGTATTTATGTTTTTGTGGAAAAGAATATTTTTATTTACCGAAACTAAGCTACAACATATTTACATATATTTACAAAATACAACAGGATTAGTCAAGCTATCTAAGGAGTTAGAAACGATCTATATATTAGTGGAAATAAAAGTTTTACTATACAAACTCTTCATCGAATCCAATCTAAAGAAAGAGGAGGCTTTTGCCCTGCATATAATAGGGACGTAGACTAAACAAAAGTCTTAGCTATTTTTTGAATTACCTTAATTATTGGAATTACCTATATAGTTTTTACCGAAACGGTAATTTTAATACATCTCAGAAGTGCGTTATTAGAAACGAGGTATAATATATCTTAATCCCGGGAACTCGTAGGTTGTATTATAAGGGGGGTAGTTCTGTATAAATCACACTTCAACAGTTGCACCATTTATACAAATCCAAATTACACTTTTACACTTTATATTATAATTTTCCCAACTTGTTACTTTGTTGAACGTTCAACCAAGACTGCCCGTCCTTTTTCGGCCATCGCCCGATCACGTCATCACCACTACCATGAGGTGCTCTGTGATTGGTCGATGGCTCCGATTGGTTGACGCCAGTGATTGGCTTTCGCAAAGTTTTAAGCAAGTCAAATTCACATCTTATTTATCAATTTATAAATTACACAAAATAAAACTGTAAATTATTAATACATTTTAACATTAACAAAACAATCATAATATTAAATAATAATAATAATCAAATAAATTAAATTAACTTAATATAATCAAATAAATAAATAAAATGCAAACATTCATAATTAATAACAGGTAATTTAACGATCTACAGAAACCTAACAGTATATTAATGTGTATTACTGTATATTAAGCCTTTGAAAGCATATTTTGTAGAAAGTTCTTTGAACTTCTCAAAAAAATATTATTTTACTTTTATTACGAGCCGTGTCGGCCGAATGGGGTTGTATCTCGACTTTTAATCCAAAGGTTGTGGGTTCGAATCCCGGCCGTGCATCAATGGATTTTGCGTTTCGTAAAATTTATATGCGCTTTAACACGTGCTGTAAACGGCGAAGGAAAACATCGTGAGGAAACCAGTTAGTGTTCTTATAGGCGGCGATAGGCTTACAACCTGTCACGTATGGAATACTAACTTCTGCAAGATGTGGGCATGTATCAAATATGTGTTTGGACATGCCTCTGACTACCCCCCTTAGACATCTGCAAAGGATCTGGATTAAGTAACATAAAAAAAAGATCTGAGAGAATGTCTACCGCACCTTGGGGATACAGTCGTGAACCTGTTTTTTTTTATGAGACCTTTGAAACAGTTGAGGAAACCAAGCAACCATGCCTAGTTTCCTCAACTGATAGTTCAACTTGTTAGGTGTGGTATCTATCTGTATCTATCAGCCCAATTGTGCCCAATGTAAGGTAATTTCTCCTCTCTACCTTTGAAGAGGTTTTAGTAGTGAAGAGAAGGTCTAATTATTTTTCTCTTTTAGGTGGTACATACTATATACATATTACAGCTGTTGCAGTAAAACCGAATTAAATTATATAAAAACTCAGAAGCTGTTGCCTTTACGTACCTACTCTATTACAGGAAAAGGTGAACACAATGGTTTGTAGAAGACATGATCTTCAAATATAGATTTTTAATTATTTATCTCAACATCAATAATTTGTCTATTGAATAATTGAGGTACCAAGCTCGATAAATAATCTCTTCTGATGCCGTAAAAGTTCACAAACGCACAATAAGCTAAATTGAATTTTCTACACTTTAGCAGCTAGTTTCTTCTGAGAATGAAAATTAATTATCAGCTCTTGTTTCAACCCTTAGAAGTGATACACCCTTCATAATAGGTGACTAATAGGGTACTGTACCCTTCTGTTGCCCATCAAAGATCAGAACCAATATAGTATAGATCGATGTAAAAGCTTCAACAACACAATATTTAAACAATTTATGAAAAAAATTCGTAGAAAAACACTTTACCTCAATTTCTGAATTGAGGTTTTAAAAATTACAAATATACAGGGTGGATTTTTGAGATGGGCCACGGAGGGCAGGTACCTGAACCCAGTTCCTACATCAATAGATTTTTTTTCTTTGGTTCAGGGTAAAAAGATGATTAAAATTCAGGTCTCAACAATCACCCAGCTCTAGGTATAGATTGCATTCTGATTAAACCCTATTTTCTACTACTAAAGATCTGTGCCTACATAATAACAGTATCAAGTCTGTTTTCAGGACAATGAACATTATCTCTGACCTGTATATTAACCATCATGTACAATGAATACCGTCTCAATTCTCCATAACCGTACTTGAAATAATAAACATATTCCTCCATACCCTACAGACCCAATTACAACGGCCATCTTGAGCCAAGAAATACAAAACAGCCTTCAAACTATGCCATACTGTCTATTGTAACTCCATTATCCATAATACCTTGCTCTGCCATTCAAGATAACAACGGGAATGTCCTCACTATTCAATGGATAAGCCCACTTTGAAACAAGATCCATACAAAAGGGTCGCCATCAAAATTCGGAGCTCGTCAGTACCCTTATTTATCATTTTCCGCAAAATTTTCACTCAACGACTCGCATTGGTCTGTGTTGGGAGATTTTGATGTTGAAAGATTCTGTATGATAGAAAAATACCTCTAAGATATTTTCAGGAGAACTTGAATTACGACGGACTTGAGTTCTTAAAAAGATTGAAATTATTGTGAGAATGTCAGTAATTTAGCTTGCTTAATCATGCTCCATAAAAGGGTGAAACCTTCACAGTTCAATTGTCGGCCTCAGCTATGAATTCATGACGGATCAACTTTCCGAAACGAATCAACGTCGAGGCACTATCCCTCTTAGTCGAAACGGTTCTTTGTTTATCCATGAGGATGTCAAATCGCTTATTTCCCTTAACTTGTCCCGCGCTCCCAAAACCCCATACTCTAAGAATGGGTAGCATGACACTTTACGTGATAAAAGATGATGTTATCGGGAATATTTCAGTTTTTGCAAAGACCATACATGCTCAAACGCTCTTGTAAAGGCTAGGATCTACTGACATAAGGGATTTTTTATTGAAATGTCGGGTAGTCGGGAATCGCTTGGGTCAATACATGCTATGGAAATTTGGGGAACCTAATAGAATAGCCCGTCGCCCGAAATGTCGATGTTAATTTATCGAAATGTTTATTTTCTTGGAGAAGAGCTTTGATTTTTTAACTCGCACTCAGCAATTGCTTCAACAGTAGGATCAGACATGGTTTTCAGAAACGAAGAGATGTATCAAATTATACTCAAAAAGGACCCTGTCATAGCCTACACCGCTTTAAAGGGCACGGTTTTCATATAATTAGGTAAACACAAGTGGACAGGAAAGGTAATTACTAAGAAGCAAAAGCGACAGAAAAACGTTGAAAAAACATCCCCAAAAATAAAATAAATACGAGGATCTAATTGAAACGGCCATTTTCTCCGCAAGAAGTATCTTGTCCGGATGATTTAGTACCCGGAAGTCCTCACTGATACAGTTAGAATAAAACCACTAGATGTTTTATTTATTTTCAGTTGTGGAACTCGCTTATTTAATTAATTAGCTTTTTGTTGAGTTTGTTAACAAAAAGAGTAGAAAATATTTTAGGTGATTATATTAAAGCATTTATTTCAACGAGCCTAGAGCATAGCCTCTTTGTAAAGCACTTCAAATCATTTCAGAACACTACGATAATAATGACACGACCAAGAAAAATAAAATATATAACTTTACTTGTTGCAAACCTATCACCTTTAAAAAGTGGTTTGGTAAAAGCAAAGCGAGACGCTACTCATTTTTCTTAATTTAAACTTCGAAAGATTTTAACACCTACAAAAATATGTACATACCATTTTATTTTTGCCAAAACTACATTGTCTTCAATAAATCTTGTGGAAAATATTTTATTGCCTATCCGTAGTATTCATAGCGCATATTATTGCAAAATAACGTGTATTTATCGACAATTGCGGCCCCTACCCCATTCACGCCACCCCTACGTCTGAGTGCAGCTTAAGATGGAACAGCTCTTGCACTTAAATCTATGTATAGTATAAAACAAAGTCGCTTTCCATCGTCAGTCACTCTATACGCTCAAGACCTTATAGCCTACGCAACGATTTTTGATGTCATCATCATCATCATGTAAGCCATCTAGTGTCCACTGCTGAACATAGGCCTCCCCTATCGATTTCCACAGCGATCGATCTTGTGCAGCCTGCACCCAACGGCTCCCAGCAACCTTCTTAATATGGCTTTTATTAATAGAAAGAGAAATTAAAGAGAAAGGTTAATTCGTATAGTTTATGAAATAGTTGTTCAAGATGTCGGAAAAATCAAGCTGACTGAGAGTTTTCATAGATAACAGATACTCATTACCCGTATAAGTACCTACCACACTATATTAGGTTCCTATCTATAGCTTGTTGAAATTATATGTGTTTACAGGACAGAATAAAGTTTGTCTATTCATGTGTGTGTGTGAGAGAGAATGGTATAATGAAGACTGGTCCAGCTGTTGCCCTGTCTAAGCTGTAACAAAACCAAATTGCCAGGCCAGACGGAATAATTTATATGTAGATATATGAGGATATGAGTTATTAGAGAGAATGTTTAGACATCTGTTTGTATAGCAATGGAACTTCACTAATTAACAATTGCTTCGTATCTTGGAGGCACAAACTTAGAACTAAAATAAAACTATAGTTAATATAGCTCAGATACTGTTCAAACATTTTTATTTCATTCACACTTCAAACAAAAACGACATTGAAAATACATGCAGGTAGGTATTAATATTATGTAGGTACTTACATAATATTAATGATTAGAATGACTTTTTGAAAAATCATAGATTTAGCATTTAAGTAAAATCCCACTATCCCACTATGTATTGATAAAGCTAGACAAGGAGTAGAATGAAGACCCGACTACTTAATGCGTGATCAAAGCCGAACCTCAGAACATTCAATAGGTACGTACAATACGAAAATAAAATAAAATTTTCTGAAAATGCTGTTTCTAGCAACGATGATTTTAATTAAACTCTCTAATACGAACAGTTATGTAGCATTAAGGGTGGTAAAGTTTATAAATACTAAATATTCCTTGGTCCGATTCACTCTAAACTCGGTAAAAATTAAAAAAAAAAACCTCTAGGGGTTGTGCAAGGCAGTTCCAAAGATCGTTGACAAAACAATACGCAGACAAAAGCGTGCGCAGGTCAGCTAATATATTAATAAAGCTAGAAGTTTGTGAGTTTTTTTAGATGTTTGTATGTTTGTGTTTCAATCACGCCTAAGTGAACCGATTTGGATGAAACTTGGAATAGGCATAGATACAGAATACCATTAATATAGTTGATAGTTTATTTTATTCTACTGTAGAGATAGACCATGATAAGCACACTGATTGGTCAAATTCTCTAAAAGCTCAACATGCAAATAATTGGATGCGCAACAAACATTCGGAAAACACTAAATCCCAATCCTCCATAAATTGGACCCCTTTTCAATCGGTAGGGCCTGCAATTAGGGGGCGGATGTGGATCCCAAATGGGCACCAAATGGGACTAGCCTAGGGACCAGTTACACTGGATTAGGGAATTTTCCATTTGTATCAGACAAGTGCACGCGAGAAAGAACCTAATGTGTATAAAAATAGAGTTTGTTGATCATTGATTCTGTGTCTCGTCACGGTATGAGTAAACTATTTGCGGGAATATTTTTGTTAAGCGAATTTTTGGTAAAAGCAAAGAGTGACAGTAAACTAAGTAGAAAAATAAAATAGAAAAATATTGCTTGATTTCACTCATCAGCATCACTCTTCAGAACCTGGGGCCTCATTGTGTAACTCAACTAGCAATGGACATCGACTTCATTTTGACTTGAATTGTCATTTTCGTATTGTGTGATTAGTTGAGCTTTATTGGGATGAAATCTGGGAATGGATAATTATAACTAAGTTAAGTATGGTATACACAAAATTTAAATCTAGTTCTTTCGAACCAATATAGTGAAAGGACTATATAAGTGTCTCAAAGAGGCATTTTGTGCACTTGACGCATACATTTTAAGGTTCACATGTCATGCCGACTTCCTCACAATTTTTATTTACCGTTTGAGAGTACTGGCAACAAGCACATCATTTTTGGGCAGAAAAAAATTGGTGCACGACTGGATTCAAACCCACGATCCTTTCGATTAAAAGTCGAGGCACAAACCCATTCGATTTAGATATTCTCTGCCACACAAATTAATATGCCTGTAAATCATCTAGGTTTAAGTAAAGATGTGGGTTCAATATGAGGGTTGTCGTTTCCAAAACCGCCAATTTCACAGTCAAACCGAGTTTCGAAATAAACAAAATAGTTCTATCTAATAGATAGTATCAATAAAATCAACCTTTCTGAATTACAAGGACTAGCTACCAGCTTGTTCAGTCGTCCTTGATTATACTTGACGACCTCTGTGGCGCAGTGGGCGAATGCCCGCCTGCGACGCAAAAGGTTGCGGGTTCGATCCCCGCGTCGGGACCAATGTTTGTATTATCTACAAATATTATTCCCGGGTCTGGGTGTTTCTATCTAAAATATGTATGTATTTACAAACAAAAAGTATATAAGTAATATATCAGTCATCTGGTACCCATAACACAAGCTCTGCTTACTTTGGGGCTAGATGATGCTGTGTGAAAAGTCCAGCATTATTATTATTATTATTATACTATTGACTAATGTTGAAACGTTCAGTAGTTATCAAACAGATTTTTGGATAGTGACTATAAGATTCCCTTTTGTGACTTATAAGATAGATTTTGTTAGATTTGCGATTACCAGCCTTATTGTCTAGTTTGAAATCTATTCCCGGTTTTCATCCCAATAGAGCTCAACCAATCACATAATAGCAAAATGACAATTGAAGTCCAGAATGGGATTCAAATGTCAAAATGAAGCCCATGTCCATTCCCATTTCAGTTAGACAATAAGACTACAAGTCGATCTTAAGAAATAAAATTTTATGTTGGAGCTTTGCAGATTAGGTATCCTGTACTTTTTACTCTTAAGATAAATTCCTGATATTGTCACAAAGGAACAAAAGTATGAAGGGTTGTAATAATCCCAGCCGCGGACCAACTGAATTTTTTTTATACATATAATAAATATTAAATAAAAGTTAAATATAAGAGAAGATTTATTATTGTTTAGAATCGATACTAATCAAGTGAAAAAATCAAAATTTTTTCGAACAGTCTCAACTTCCATTACCGAAAACCACCGGTTATACGAATATTAAATGAATAAATCGTGTAATAGGTTATAGTTTCTTTTTAATCGAGTTATTACTAGGAATGTATGAGTGGAACATTAATTGGAAAATCGTTCCCAGAAAGTAACAATTACCAAGCTGGGACTGGCAGGAATTCAGGATAAGCACTGTTTTGAATCAGTTGAGCTATTTATAGATCGTTTTAACGATCCTTAGTTCTCAAATACACTTAGATTTTGCTACGTTATCCGTTCCGATAGAAGCTAAATAATAAGATATTCAAAACATTCATGAATGATGTTCTAAATGGCGAAGGAAAACACCGGTAGGGAACCAGTTAGTACGAGTATACTTAGAGGCGGCGATGGGCTTGCAACCTGTCACGTATGGAATTCTAATTTATGTAAAATGTGTGCATGTATCAAAATGTATTTAGAAATGCTTGTGACTACTCTCTTAGACATCTTCAAAGGATTTGAAATACATAAAAAGTCTGAGAGAATGACTACCGTGCCTCGGGGATGCAGTCTAGGTCATAGTCAAAAATAATTTATCCAGTAGGACCACTGGAATCACTTAGAATAGTCGTAAAACCAGGTGATTCTACTTCTGTTCCTTCGCAAACAATGCCGTGAAGAACCGGACCAACAACAGTGGTAATTCATTGAGAAATGAAAAGTCTTATCAAAATTTTCGAGCATAAGTTCACTAAGTGAAACATGTAGATGGCGTTACCGGTGCTATAACCGATAAAATATGAGCTTATCAAAAATGTCGATTCTGACGACATGAATTCTGTGGCCGAATGGTAAGGCACTCCGGCTTTAAGAGGATCGTCTGATCGTTGCGGGTTCGAATCCCGTCGGAATCGAAAATGTTGATAAGACTTTTCATTTCTCAATGAAATACCTAGTGTGGTGTAACACTATATAAAAAATATAAATAACAGTGGTGATCCTGATCTAGTTTTATATAGTAGTTTCTGAAGTCTATATTGTCCATCTAGGAATACCAAAAACATGCTGACAACTTGAGGTAAAATCGCCAAGCGGAAATCTAACTGTCAAATCGGGAGCCTTTGTGTGTTTGTTTGCGAAGGGACCCTGAAACCCGAAGGGTTCGATTTTGGGCCCGAGGATCCCCCGAACTTGTCTAGATTGCAAGGTAAATATTAAAACTCTGAGTAAATATTTAGGTACGTCTTGAAATGGTTCAAGTTATACGGGAGTTATAGGAAATATTGCAAAAGTCATTATTTGAAATTCTTGCTAAATTATAAATACCTACCTATAATTGTACTTAGTCCAAAAAAAGAACAGTTCAAAATGTAAAAATGAACCAAAGGGTTATTTTAGCTTTTATCTGTCTTATTTAGTACCTTCACACGACGGACAAATTAGTATACTAATAGGTATTTTAAAAGAAAATCAAAAAGCACTTAACAACAACAATAACAAAACATTAACCGATAACAATCACACAAAAACATCGAGAAAGACAATTATGCGAATTAAATTACGATAAAAATTCATGAAACATTAATGCACCAAGAAACGGTAGATAACCTAATGACTATGTAATAAACGGATGCGGAGATATGGAGATAAAATTTTGCATAAAATTGTGTATGAATATTTGAACCATTAATTTTGAAGATATGTGTTTGAATTAGAATCTTGGAAACTCGCCACGTTACGTAAGCAAGTACAAATTCTAAGACTATTAAATAAACTAGTTAAAGATTATATTTTGACGATCGATCTTTATAAAGACTTGGTCTCGTCGCTCATAATCGGAATACCCTAAATATATTGTAAGTATATAATAGTTAGTTCATAATATAATAGTTGCTAAGATAATATATTGTAAACCTTTATCTGAAATAAATTGTATCTTATCTAATCTTATCTTATAATAATGATAAAACGAGTGTCAACATTAAAATACATAAAGTGCATTATTTATTAAGAAATCTACGTTATTATCACAATACCTAATTAAAGGCATACACAAAAAGTCCGTCTACAAACAACATGAAACTTCGCCACATTCTGAGCCACCCCGAGTGCACTTAAAATAAGCTATTTAATATAACTTTTGCAACCCTTCGGAAACTTCATTTGCATAGAAAGCAACAAGACGATGCATTTTTTTTAAATCGAAAAACAAGTCGTCTTAAACTTTAAGCTGCTTATTATAAAAACGTAAAACCTTAGTTGAACCCCATGTTGATACATGTCAAAACAAAACTGTTACCACAAAAAAGCGTTCTATGTACGAGTATTTAAAGATCGTTTTTCTAGGGACAGTATTTTAGTTAGACTTGGTCTTAACTCGGCTCATTTTCTTGCAATAAGCCCCTATAGGTTCTCGTAGATAAATCATAATTCTTTGAAGTAAAGCAATGTCATAAAAGTAGATGAGTGACAGCTGTGGCATTTTAAGTGACTGCTTCCATATTTCGGAGGGCATGGTCAATTTTCGGTCCTGGATAGAGTCTTTAAAATATGACAGAGCCATTGAGGTGACTGCAACGTACGGACAGACTGGCAGTGACATAGTTAAAGGGCCCCATCGGAATTTGAATTGGACTCACACTTTCTTCAATCAGAATCCGGTAAAATAGTTTTCCAACGCCGACAACCTGTTTCCTACCAAGTTTCATCCCACTTTTCCCACCCCTTGTAATGGTGCAGCTTCAATATTAAATTTAATGTCCATTATTTGAAGCCTTTGTTAGTGAAAATTGCATTTTCTTGAAAATATTATACTGTAAGATGAACTTGAAAGATCTTGAGAGAAAAATCTTTTGAAAGATATTTGTTAGCGTCGTTCGTTTAAATTATTATCATTATGAGCTGTTCGTTTGGACAAAGGGATTTTCTGAAGAATCTATCTATCTATTCAGCCCGGTTACACACACTGCTGAGTATAGGCCTCCTCTCCATCACGCCACTCCTCTCGGTCCTGTGCAGTCCTTTCCCACGCTTTCCCAGCTACATTTACGATGTCATCCGACCATCGGGTGGGTGGTCTGCCTCGTGGTCTTTGCGCATCTCTGGGCCACCATTCCGTAATCGCTGTAGTTCATCTCGCGTCTTTCCGTCTAGCCAGGTGTCCTGCCCATCTCCACTTGAGACTTGCGATGCGCATACCCACGTCTACGACCTTGGTTCGACGTCGTATTTCTACGTTGGGTATGTGATCATCAAGGAGGGAGATATAAAGAATAAAACTAGTTTAATAATGTTAGTTATGTTATTCATTCAGACAAGAAAAGATGGATGGTGTGAAAGATGATATGGGGAGGAAAGACTATCATGTTCAAATGATGGCAGATAGACTGGATGAAAAAAGCCTTTTGTGCTGGAAGTAGTTGGAAAATCTAAAAGTCTCTTGGCTATTACAAAAAAGCTAAACCTTAGTTGAACACCATGTTGACAAATGTTAAGACATAACTGTTACCACAAAAAAGCGTTCTATGTACGAGTATTTAAAGATCGTTTTTCTAGAGACAGTTTTTTAGTTAGTGCTTCGCTAAACTCGGTTCATATTTTTTGTAATAAGACGGAATAATTGATAAACTTAGAGCCGCTTATTATAAAAACGTAAAACCTTGGTTGAACCCCATGTTGACACATGTCAAAACAAAACTGTTACCACAAAAAAGAGTTCTATGTGCGAGTATTTAAAGATCGTTTTTCTAGGGACACTTTTTTAGTTAGACTTGGTCTAAACTCGGCTCATTTTCTTGTAATAAGCCCCAGAAAGTTCAATACAAGGGCATTGATAACCAATAGTTTTTGTTGTAAAGTACGTATGAAAACATCTTTGTATAACTTTTGACTTACATATTTAGTAGTGGATATTATTCAGTAGTAGCCCAAAATACTCGTAACAAGTTCCGTAATGTCACCAAGTTTGGTCACTGTCTTGCCATCTGTTAGTAGAACTTCCGAACACGGATGAACAACTTGAATCAAATCACCTAGGGCTGAGATAAGAGTAATTTATTAGCCCCTCTTTGATAAAACTTTATTGAGAGTTGGAGTACTAAACTTGAGACGTCAGTTCTGAACTTGCCTTTTTTTTCAAGTAAAAAGAACAGTTAAAAAAGCAAATAGCAAGTTCACTAGTTCTGGAGAGTTGTTTGTTTAATCGAAATAAAGGTGTTTAATGTATTTCTTTAGTTCTTACATTAAACTTGTCTTTATAATAGTGAGCTCTTTGAGATTTAAACGACTTAGAGCTTAAAAACTATCTAAGCCTGATATTTGCAGTTTAAACAGTCGTCATAGATTTATTACGCTTTTTACACGGTGGACCTTTGAGACCAAGTCTTTTTTTCAACACAAACTTTGATCAATATTGCTTCTAATAGCAATATTAATATTACAAAATGATAATTATTTTTAGGAACCCTCATAAGCCTACGCATGAACTTAAAAGCAATTAGAGTAGGCTCTAAATGTTTGAGGGACGTGTGCTATTAAGTTTCGACATCTATTGTTTCCCATATGACAACATCACAAATTATTTTAACAACTATGTCGGTCATACATCAAAAAAAACAAGGTCGTATCGTCCGAATGCTATAATAATGCCTCTATGGTTCTCAAAATGGATTATTATAAAACTTTTTGTGTGGAAAAAATACTTGTAATAAGTGTCATACATGCAACGAAATATTGCTTTGAAGACCGCACTGATTTGACTGACCTTTAGCAGTTTTTTTTTTATAGCTTTAGTTTTTAGCGTTTTTGTGACACAACACCATTCAAGTCATACATTATAATGTACGAGCAAGCTTTGAAGCGGCCTTGAAATTTAGAAAAAAAAGACGTGTGGCACTCTAAGACTGCCGCGGTAAAGCTATTGCATTTTACTGCCGGTCGGAGTGGGGTGTTAGGTTATTTTCGTTACGGAATTTCTGGATTCGGTCTCCACGCTCAAGGCCCGCGATAGAAGGTATGCAATAGCTTCAAAAAGTACGTGAGTGTCGTGGAACACTCGGTTGGAACGAAGCAAAGAGTACTTTCTATACTGGGAATACGAGTATAATCAATGAAATTGTCAATTAGGTTTCCTAGAAACGCTCTTCGTTACTAACAATGTTACAATCTATGGACTGTGTCGCGGCTGCGTATTTACCACTGTGAAGACTTGACATATACATGTGTTGTGACGGTAAAATGGAACAATTTTTTTTTCCAGCCTTAGTCTTTTTTTTCTTCGATACCGTCCGAAAAGGAACTTCTTTCTAATTACACTTGCTCATAAAACTAATTCGATCGCTGTCGGATTTTTGCGATCAAATTAACTATAATATTTTTCAAGCGTTCATAGTGTTGATAGAATCCGACTGAAAACTCCTTTACCAGTTGACCCCAAACATTATCAAGGCAGAAGCTAACAAAAATATAAAAATGTCCGATTTTCCAAGCTCATGCAAATATCCGCGTCGTATCACGAATAACAATATCGAATTTAATTAATTTGAGACGAACTTCATTTGAATTTAGATCGTGTTCTAATTAAAGATTTCTTTGATTCTTTTGCAAGGGTTTGATTGGGTACCTGAGTTTAATTTAATTTTGTTTACTTTGAGTGCTGAGTGGCTGTCAAGAATACGATATCAAGAATACTATAGATTTGGGTCAGTGCAGCAAAACCGTCTCGGTAAATGACAGCTCAGGCCGTTATTTTGTTTGGCATTTTGACGTTTTTTATGATGAATGATCGTAAGTAAGACAATGTTTTGAGGATTTGTGACTTAATAACTTGGTACATAGGGTGCAATTGGTTAAATTTTTTGCCACGCGGAGAGAATTTAGCTTTGACTTTATAAGTCCCGCTGCATCTTTAGTATTTTTGATCGAAGGGTATATTAGTATAAAATCTCTATATATAAAAATGAATCCCTATATCCCTTGGTCACGCCATCACGCGTGAACGGCTGGACCGATTTCACTATTTTTTTTTTGTTGTGTTTGTTATTGTCAGGAGAAGGTTCTTATGAAAGAAAAAAATTAAAAAATTGCGCGGTAAAAATGAATCCCTTGGTCACGCCATCACGCGTGCACGGCTGTCGCGCGGGTCTAGTAAAAAATATATACATTTTGTTTGTAAATACATACATATTATAAGTACATAGAAACATCCATACCCGAGATAATTATTTGCAGATCTTATTAACCTGCAACATCTAGAAAATCATAATAAATAAAAACTAGTCAACTATAAATCAAAATTTATGGGCTAGACATTTTTCTTAAGAGCTAAGGAATATTTTATTACCGATATTATATTGAAAATATTAATCTTCATCCACTTAAGTTATGGCTAAAGCCAACCCTAATTAATTGGCCAAGGGTGAAGAAGATAATGACGTCATAAAATCGGCGACGCGAAAGTAATACGTTAGTTTAAGGGATAGTAATTTTGACCCCAATAAAATGTTATGGAAGATTAATTATAATAAAACCTATAGAAACTTTTTTTTATCTGTATATAAGAAATATGTAATTTATTGACTGAAACTAAGCTACTACATATTTACATATTATAAAATACAACAGGATTAGTCAAGCTATCTAAGGATCGTTAGAAACGATCTATAGATAGCTCAACTGATCCAGGTCACTGTCAGTCGGAAGCGTGCCCAAAACACTGGCGGCATTACCACGCTGGATGGCAATGCTGATCCTTTGAGCCAAAAATGAGCCATCTCTCGGATCAAGCGTCGCTTCGACCAGACGCCCTGAAAGAATTTTGAAAACCCGAAGGGCCTATAGAAACTTAATACTTACCTCTTTAGGTTGGTAAACTTTTTTTCAAAACTTTGTTTGAGAAGCCAAAAAGCATTTCAAACTCGACAACTATAACACAGTTATATTCTAAGACGACCTCTGTGGCGCAGTGGGCGAAGGTCCGCCTGCGACGCAGAAGGTTGCGGGTTCGATTCCCGCCGCGGGACAAATGTTTGTATGACATACAGGTTTGTCTCGGGTCTGGGTGTTTCTATGTATAATATGTATGTATTTACAAACAAAAAGTATATAAGTAGTATATCAGTTATCTGGTTCCCATAGTACAAGCTTTGCTTAGTTTGGGGCTAGATGATGCTGTGTGAAAATGTCCAGCATTATTTATTTATTTATTCTAAATTAAGATCCTAATTTTTTTACTTTTGTAAAATAAGCTAAGGTATTGAGCCCACTAGGTAAAATTGTAATTTTTCTTCTTGACTTTAACTTTGCATGCATGTAACAAAAATGTTAACTTATGACTTTATTAAATTTTAATTTATATATTTTTATTTAAAGGTCAAGTGCTTTCACATCTTATTTCAATAATACTGATACATATTTTGCCTTGCTCTCATCATTATACAGTTTAAGTTTAGAACGAATCAACTATTAAGATGACTCTTAAGTTGTAGAGCTTAAACGCGGCTTAAGCTCGAATGTAGGGTAAGAACTTCTAGTACTACGTTTTGTAGCTGATGTAATTATGACGCTACCGTGCTTAAAGTGGTGTTAAAATTAGTGAAAAACTGCTGGGCTAAATATTATGTACCTGTCAAAATGGCGTTTAAATGCACGTCACAGTGACGTGAAACTAGATTATTTTCAGCTTTTGAATAAACTGTTTTTAGGACTTTCGCCATTTCTGAAGGAGCTAGTGGCTCTGCAATTTTATTTGGATTTCTCGTGTTTTACTAGGTTTTATTATGTAATTTCGGTGGCATTTTACTAATGAAGCCTTGGATACGTAACAGGAGATTTGGCAAATGGAATGCCTCCCCCATTCCATTATATTCAAGTAGATTTCTCATTTGACGAAAGATTTCCGTTGGAGTTTTGAAATGACAAGCCGCCATGTTTTTTTTCAAAACCAAATTGACATGATTTGACTTGACATGACATGAATTCATATTTAAAACTTGACATTGGCAGAATTATACTGTTGATACAGTTAGTTGCCATTACTAAAAATAAGAAGAAGAAGAAGAAACTGTTTTTAATTACTTTCAGCCATAAATACACAAATATCCATGTTAATCACATAAATATTTTCCTGTATCGCAATCGCGTTCACGTCAAGCCGCCCACGTAAGACGCAGGGTTAACGCGGCACGCGCTAAAGTCAAATGTATGGCGCTGTTCCTGTGTGTTTACGGAGAGACGTTTTTGCATGCGTTTATTTGACATTGCCATACGGTCGCCGTCGCATCGAACGGGGCGGCGGCCACGACATCCGCAGCCGCGGTGATAGCCGCCGCCACCGCCGTCGCCAGAACGTAATCGTCACCATACATTGCTATTATTTGTGTTTAGGCGTTCGATGACGCGTGTCGCAGCAGCCGTCGCCTCTCCGTAATTAAAGCGCGTCGCACGAAGCCACGCCTGACGTGTCGCAAGCAGCGCCGCCTGTCCGTACACTCGGCCTAAGGCCTTCGTCATGGCTTTACGACAGCCAGAACCGACAATTTTACATAACCTCTGAAGCACGTAGTCCTTGGATAAGAATTGAGCCGTGCCCTCTAAAAATTGGATTTCCTGGGTAGGAGTTGAACCTATGACCTATGAATAGCACTGAAGACAGCACTACTACCTACTGGAAGGCCAATTAATAAACATAAAAGCTTTCTCATTTTATGATGAAGTTTGAGTTAAACACCTCTTGTCCTCGTTTCAATACGTAACACGGTACTTACACTCAACACAAAAACTTCAATTAATCTGAATCGCCTGTCAATGCATGTCATCGAAGTAAAATGTCGAAAATCTTATTAACCTTTGATAAACTACATTCAACCTTAGTGTCAACGTAATAGAGTTCATGTCTAAAGGATAGTTTTAATGTTGTCCTAAATCATGGTTCAAAAATATGCAAATAAAAATGTGCTCTGTTTGCTGATAAATAAAGATTGGTTTTCTTTGATGAAGTAGCGAAAATAACCAAATGTTACAGCAGTGTTGACGTTGACATTATACTGACGTCTGCTGTCATAACATGTGTGGTCATTATTTGTGTTAGAATTTAAAACTAGCATGCTCGGATGCAGTTTAGAAAAATAAAACTTTAAATTATGAAACTTTACGTTTAATTACTACTAGAAGCTTGTAATTGTAACTTGTCACGTATGGACTACTTACTTTACTTCTGCAAAATATGGTTTATTCGATGTATAGAAAACACCCAAACCCGAGACAAATATCTGTAGGTCCCGCGGCGGGGATCGAACCCGCAACCTTCTGCGTCGCAGGCGGACCTTCGCCCACTGCGCCACAGAGTTGGCCACAGATATAGTAACACAAGCTTACAGTCAAAGTTAGAAAACCTCAACCTACCCCTACCCCGTAACCGGATTATGTTAATTTAGGGCAACAAATATTTCGCGCTCATTTAAAATAATTTCCGTTTTGCTATAATGAAACAACTTTAAATCTGCACTAACAAGGTTTGTTACTCGTAGTCTGTAGACACAGTGAATGTAATATAGCTTGAATCATATAGTCAGCGTCGCCAATTGGTAACCCCCATAGTAAGGCTGTTTGTACTACAGGGGGGGTTATCAGTTGGTGACGCTGCATACATACAAAAAGTTTGAATACCTAACTAATTTTAAATAAATCCTTTTCTATCGGAATCTATTTCCCAGGCACTACAATAACAGTAATAACAGTATTTATGTTTAAGTATTTTAACTTGAAGATTTAAATTAAATATATTATTCTTTTCAATTGCATGTTTTACTCAAAATGTAGGTAGATACCTAATATCACCATAAAGTATTTTCTATCTATCTATCACCACACTAGACTTGGGTACGGAAGACTGCATGATAACATAACTAAAAAATAATTTTTTTTTTTTAAATAATTCTGAACTTTTCACACAGCATCATCTAGCCCCAAGGTAAGCTTGAGCTTGTGTTATGGGTACTACATGACTGATAAGCTACTTATATACTTTTTGTTTGTAAATACATACATATTATACATAGAAACAACCAGACCCGAGACAATTATCTGTAGGTCATACAAACATTTGTCCCGCGGCGGGGATCGAACCCGCAACCTTCTTCATCGCAGGCGGACCTTCGCCCACTGCGCCACAGAGGTCGTCGAATATTCAACACGACAATCCCCATTATCTAGTCAATTCCAGTTGGTCAACGATTTGTTTGAGTTTACTAGATACGACCAGTCAAGTTGACCAGATTTAATTTCAAGTCATTGTATTGGATTTGTCGAACTCTCCGTACCAGTCTAACTTTAGTCATTCATTACAAGCACTGGCGGTCTAGTGGTAGCCTGCTTTCCGATCTTGAGGTCGTGGGTTCGAATCGGTTCCACCAAAAAGTTTTCTGTCCAAACATATTGTACTCTCAAACGGTGAAGGAAAATATCCTGAAAAACGAACTCTCTACTTTCAGCGTCTCAAGTGTTGTTAGGAAATGTAAGGCCTACACTTAGCCTAAACTACTCTTTCATTATATCTATACTTACCTACCTTTGTGAAAATCAGTAAGGCTATAATTTATACTAAGGAAGCCGTGGTTCGAAGCTAACTCATTATATATTTATCTTCTAACACAAGTAATTTTTTACTTAAAAGAAGGTCTCAACCTTAGATTTTGTATCGTAAAATTGTTACAGAAATAAACGATTTTCATTTTTTCATTTTCTATATTATCCAAAAATAGTTGAACCCTTTCGGTCCGAATTGTATTTAAAACTTTATGGTGCGTTCAACAGTCAACGAGTGAAGTTCCTCTTTGATCAAGCCTTAATGCAATATTTACGTTCTATTTTCACTATAATCTACGCCTTTCGATGGAAATATGACGGAAATATTGAATTAAAGAACATGAGAATTCATTTTAAACGAATCGAGAATTAGAAAAAAGCTAAAATTATTACTTTGATTCACACTTTGATAAAAGTTGCGGATCTCGACGTTATTGAGATAGAGTGGCGGGAGATTTCGAAGAAGAGAGATGGTTGAAGAGATATGGAGACCTTTGCCCGGCACAGGGACGAAATAGGATGAATTAAACAATTGACGAATCTGTGGGTTTATTTATCTCCATACTGAAACGGCCAAACTAAGCTGAGGAATAAGTATAAATAGTAATTGAATAACAAATAGCTTATGTGTTGTTTATATTGTATAATATTAGTGTAGATAAAATAATAGCTCGCGAATAAATGTTCGCACAAACAAACGCTCGCGCTACGAATAAATACTAAATTTTTAATCAAATCTTCGTTCATTCAATTCTCCTCATTTGAAAGTATTA
This sequence comes from Epirrhoe tristata, assembly GCA_951394285.1. Taxonomy (NCBI): domain Eukaryota; kingdom Metazoa; phylum Arthropoda; class Insecta; order Lepidoptera; family Geometridae; genus Epirrhoe; species Epirrhoe tristata. Next base: position 957,414 of record OX596153.1, read on the forward strand.
AAATCAATTTCAATTGAATGCTTATGTACGTATTGACAATATTATAATAATATGCTTATTAGTAAATAGTATCGAGTAACTAATTTAATTCAAGCTTTGATCAATTATAATGTAATATCAACCAACACTATTACTTAACTTATTAATTAATATCAATCAATATTATCGTATCTAGCAAATAATATATACCTACCCAAATACAGGGTGTCCCAGAAATGACTATCAAGCGGAAGTCCAGTGATGTTTAACTTTTGACACACTCGAGACCAGACTCTGAACAGAAACAGCAAAGCAAAGAACAAAACATCTTTCATTTCCTTATTCAAAGGATAAAAGCTTTTCCCAAATCCTTGAGCAAACAGCATTTAACTATCCTACAGCTATGTAACTATTACCGTAGATAAAATAATGTATTACAAAGAAATCACATAGAAAATTCCTTTTTCGCCGAAAATAAAAAGTAAACGTTGAGAATTACCCTAGTCTATGTAAATATTGGAGGATGACCCGACCTCAGAAATCCTCTCTGACTTAGGCATGACTTATGCTGTAGCGAGACGGGAGCGAAACGACTTTTGTAGCTGAAGATTTTAAAATTCATACTAAAACTAATAAATAATAAATAAATAATGCTGGACTTTTCACACAGCATCATCTAGCCCCAAAGTAAGCAGAGCTTGTGTTATGGGTACTAAATGACTGATAAACTACTTATATACTTTTTGTTTGTAAATACATACATATTATACATAGAAACACCCAGACCCGGGACAAATATCTGTAGGTCATACAGACATTTGTCCCGCGGCGGGGATCGAACCCGCAACCTTCTGCGTCGCAGGCGGACCTTTGCCCACTGCGCCACAGAGGTCGTCAAAAAAAAATTGCACCCATACGCTGCTACAACATTAACACCGATTTCTCCTTTTGTAGACCGATTTTGACAGATTGTTTGATGGATTTAAATTTTTCTCGTAAAACTTAAACAGCCTCATCCTCGCTTGAAATTCTCTGCGTAGTCCAACATTGAAGTCTCGAGTTTTCTTTTTAGTTTTAAACGTAAATCTTTTATTCACAGAGACAAATACTTATGGAAAAAAATGGCGGGACCGTCATCAAAGGTAAGTCGAGAGCCTGTTTGCAATTTATTTTTAATCAATTTTACGGCTGAATCTCGTCCCGGTCCCGTGATGTTTAAAATAATCTCTTACCCTTTTCTGTTTATTTTCTAGATAATATTTACTTAGCGTTTGATATCTCAGTTTCAGGAATGCAAATTATAAAAGTCTTTCAGAGTTTTTTTGAGGTTAGAGTCTTTTAAAAGAACACAAATCATGAAACAGGTTCACGCATAGCATAGTAGATATTACCTTTTCTTTTGATTATATAACGCGAGAAACAGGTTAAAAGAGCGTTCAAAATATCAGTAAAAACACATTAAATCTAATTGTAATAAACAAACTATGAGTTAATCCAGGAGCTACGTTCCTAACTTTCGTTCAATTTCATTCATTCATACAACCGTTTCATTCAAAAATTCACACGAAACATTGTGTCAAGCGTACGAAAGGAGCCTCTTTGAGGTGTAGGTATAACGGCATTGGTCGCGAAGGAACAGAAGTAATATCACCTAATTTTTAAGACGTTTCAAAGTGATCCCAGTGGTTCTACTGAATAAATTATTTTTGACTATGACTTTGACTTTTCACATCTCTTGGTTCGAAAAAACTACGGACACGAAAAGAAGAAGCGTGAAGGAGTTTACATTAATAATAATAATAATAATAATAATAATAATGCTGGACATTTTCACACAGCATCATCTAGCCCCAAACTAAGCAAAGCTTGTACTATGGGAACCAGATAACTGATATACTACATATATACTTTTTGTTTGTAAATACATACATATTATACATAGAAACACCCAGACCCGAGACAAATATCTGTAGGTCATACAAACATTTGTCCCGCGGCGGGGATCGAACCCGCAACCTTCTGCGTCGCAGGCGGACCTTCGCCCACTGCGCCACAGAGGTCGTCAATTAACATTACACAATTACACATACCTACAGACAAACTTTTGCATGTATAATATTAGTTTGTGATTAGAGTAATAAATGATGTAAATAAGTAATGAATACATTTTACACGTTTGTGATCCAAAAATATAATAGAGCTGTTTTTGGAACGAAGTACCTTTTCGGATGGTATCGAGGTAGGAGGCTAGAAAAAAAGCGATCGATTTTACCGTCACGACATATCGCTGTCTCAGCTGTCAGAAGCAAAAAACATGTTTTTGTTGATAACTTCACCAATTGTGCAAAATGGTGCACATAGTAGTGCGCAAACAAAAAGATGCACAGTGGGCGTAAAGTGGTGCACAAGGTGCGGCAAAATATTAAAAACTTCGTTCCAACCGAGTGTTCCAAGACACTCACGTCCTTTTTTTATCTTTAGTTTAATTTAATTATGTACTTATGTATTGTGTTTCGTGTAATTTGTAATGTGACACTTGGCTAGAAGAGATAACGGCCGGTGGACAAAGGCAGTGACAGAATGGTGGCCAAGAGACGCACATCGACCACGGGGCAGACCAGCAGCCCGTTGGTCAGACTACATAGTCAGCGTGGTTGGACGACAATGGATGAAGATAGCACGGAACCGAGAGGAGTGGCGAGTTAGAGAGGAGGCCTGTGGGTATTAATAGGTTATTGATGATGATGATGATGGTTCAAAGGTTTTCGATCAGTGTGTGCTACCAGTGATGACATATGGAACTGAAACGTGGTCCCTCACTATGGGCCTCATAAGAAGGCTCAAGGTCGCCCAACGAGCTATGGAAAGGGCTATGCTTGGTGTCTCTCTACGAGATCGAACCAGAAATGAAGAGATCCGTAGACGCACTAAAGCCACCGATATAGCCCACAGGATTGGCAAGTTGAAGTGGCAGTGGGCGGGGCACATAGCTCGTAGAACTGACGGCCGTTGGGGCAGAAAGTTGTCGAGTGGAGGCCACGCACCGGATCCGCAGTAGAGGACGGCCCCCCACTAGATGGAAAGACGATCTGGTAAAGGCTGCTGGGAGCCGTTGGGTGCAGGCTGCACAAGATCGATCGCTGTGGAAATCGATGGCGGAGGCCTATGTTCAGCAGTGGACACTAGATGGCTGACATGATGATGATGATGGTTCGTGTAATTCATGCTTGTTTTATTATTACCAAAATAAAAGATAAAGTTGGTCGGTACTAAATAGAGCGTATCAACAGGTTCCTTCCAAAAACGCTTACTGGGATGACTAAGCAACTCGGAACCTATATAACCCTTCAGTGTTACATTATTGCATGGACGGTTATAAAGTGTCTGGACAATGAATAGTCTATTTTTAAATGCCTCACCTTTCGATCCGATTGTCGTGGGTTCAAAACCCAGTTAAAGCATTTCCCCCTTTGTTTGATTTATAATAAATAATAAATATAATAATAAATAATGCTGGACTTTTCACACAGCATCATCTAGCCTCAAAGTAAGCTGAGCTTGTGTTATGGGTACTAGATGACTGATAAACTACTTATATACTTTTTTGTTTGTAAATACATACATATTATACATAGAAACACCCAGACCCGAGACAAATATCTGTAGGTCATACAAACATTTGTCCCGTGGCTGGGATCGAACCCGCAACCTTCTGCGTCGCAGGCGGACCTTCGCCCACTGCACCACAGAGGTCGTCTTTATGTATTTAAAAAACATTTTACTACATGATTTTTATAGCGTCATCCATTGTTTGAGATGGAATAGGCTTACCCAGCACCTAAACAATCATCTCAGCCTAATCAGGCTGTCACGCTTATGTAGTGATTTATGCATGTGTTTTATTATTATTTTATATTAAGGTGGAATTACATACAGGGTGTAAAAAGACTGCTACCGAAAACTGAGGGATTGCAATGAGACCATGATTCTGAACATATTTATCAAAAAAAAACTCAAAAAAAATTTTGACTTAGCTACGTCATTTTATTTTATTTTCTAGTTTTTTGCTACTAGTACAACAAAATAAGACCATACCTACCTAATCATTTCATTTATAAATGAAAAAAACAATTAAAACTCTGAATCCAGCAATCTACGTATAAAAACGCGCCCAGTACATACGCTCGACCAGCTGTGCGAGGTCGGTTTTCTCCGGATATAATGATTATTTTGGAAAATCCTTTTGGATTTGGCTGTGTTTTGGGATGCTGTACTTACCCCTTTCGGCTTCGGTAGACGTCTTTTTACACCCTGTATATTTTAATCGGAGCATAAAATGGTGGTGCTTAAAACCTTAGACCCTACGTTAATAGACCATTTCTATATAACATCTGGCATTTAATAGAAATTGTGAAGATTACGGTTAACTTCAATGATATTAATACCATTGGTTACCCTGAAGTGATACCGAAATTATTACCCAAATTAACTTACAGGTAACTAGTTACAATGATAATGATCTCAGAAAGCCAGCCCTTAGTTATTAGGCCAAACTAAACTAAATTCGCCACTAGATAAGTTTAGTATTACTACATAGACCGAAAGATGACGTGAGGATTTCCTCCGTCATTGTGTACCAGCCAATGAATAACTTATCTATAGTTTATTTAATGTCATTGGTACCAGCATAATGCAATGAAGAGAGAAGTTATAGAATATTTTTCCAGCAGTTGGAAATTGAATGGGAATTTCATAGTAATCCAAATCGCTTCCTGCGTCTGTCTGTCCCTATGTTTGCTTAGATCTTTAAAACTACGCAACGGATTTTGATACAGTTTTTTTTAATGGATAGAGTGATTCAAGAGGAAGGCTTATATGTACAATACAACCATTTAGTATCAGCATTGCACCCGTACAAAGACGCCGCTGGTCGCTAGTGAAACTATTAAGAAGCTACTCTTTTTTAAGATACATTTTCATTGTAATAGTAATGGATTCTCTTGTACGGTATGACGTAAGGGTATTTACTGTAATCTCCTGTTCTAAAAGTAACGGCCTCCGTGACGAAAGCACACCTTGATGTGGATTTAATAGGCTAATAACAATAACAGGGGTTATAGCCCTGTTATTTTGGCCTGTAGGTACCCTTGTTTAGAATAGTATCATTATAGTTCTGAAAGGGTAGGCAGAGGCGTACTTCAAACCACGAGATAATCCAGTGAACAATTTATGAATCACTTACAATTTTTAATTTTTATAGTGTAAACCACACTATATTATTGAGAAAATAAAAATCTTATCAAAATTTTTGAATTCAATGGAATTCGAATCCGCAGCCTGGGAAGGGGTCCCTCATCTATTTTCTTTACTTTATTAGAACGAATTTTGTTTATTTTGTAAATTTTTAGAGATTTTGGGGGGGGGGGTCATGTGCCCCCCTCGGACCGCGCCTGATCCCTCCTCAGTAATGTCATGTAACGTTTCAAGGCACTCCGGCTTGAGGAGGATCGTCTGATCGTCGCGGGTTCGAATCCCGTCGGAATCGAAAATTTTGATAAGACTTTTCATTTTCTCAATGAAGCACTTATTTATTCACCACCGTGGATCAACATTATAATAAAAAATTCTGTACATTTCACACAGCATCATCTAGCCCTAAACTAAGCATATCTTGTACTATGGGAACCAGATAACTGATATAATATATTACTTATACATTATACTTTTTTTTTGTTGGATCGAAATAACTAATTACACTACAGGAAGAAGAACTGCATAATGGACCAATTAGCTCAGATGTCGACTTCAGGTTGAGCCCGCTTGTGATGTAGAAGGTTACGGGTTCGATTCCTACCGTGGGATAAATATTTGCTTGATCATCTAATATTTATCTCGGGTCTTGGTGGTTTTTACAAAACAAATATTCAATCAATATGGGACACGATAGGTTGAGAAAAAAAAAACTCATAACGGTGAAGGAAAACATCGTGAGGAAACCCGCAGCTTAGTCAGCACCACACGTATTGACGGCGTCTTTCCTGTGGGCCAGGCTGATTAAGCTGAGAGGATGGTTTAGGTGCTGGGCATGCCTATTCCATCTCAAACAATGTCCCAGGCACTACAGTGTCCCGTTAAGTGTAGGCATAGGTTGCCTCCTGACGCTGTATAAATCATCTAATATAGATGTAAAGGCCTAAGTTTTTAGGTTGAGAAAAATATGGCTTACAAAATATTATACCCGTGAAAATATAGTCGAGGGAGCTTGAATTTTTTGTATATCAAACCTTTTTCCTTTGTAGTTCTCTACAAAGAGTTAACCTTAAAGTCCTTACAACGACTATGAGTGAGGTGTAAAATGCGAATATAATGGAAGTGGGAGGTTTACAAGGACGCTATGAGTAGGAACTCAAAGCAGAGATAGAGGGAAGCAAAGAGCTTACTACTCTCACAAAAAAAATTAGGTACGTGAGTGTCGTGGAACACTCGGTTGGAACGAAATTTCAACTTTGACATTTGGCATTTGTCAAATAAATTATGGTCATTACTAATCTTAGAAACGCTCTTCCGTACTAACAATGTAACAATCTATGGACTGTTTTGCGACTGCGCACTTCGCACTGTGACGATTTGACATACATGTGTCGTGACGCAAACATCGAACAATTTTTTTCGTCCAGCCCCCATCCGATACCGTCCGAAAAGGAACTTCGTTCCAATAATACAGTCTACTATTAAGAACTAGATGTGCTCCGCGGTGTTATCCAAGGTCGTGGAATGCATCTTTTTGTTTTTTTTTTTATGACCCGGGACGTATAAGTTTTTCTATCTCACGAAGGCGAGTTAGTCTTAATTGTATGTGTATGCATACGTTCTTTCTTTGTACAACAGAGTTGGAAAGCTCCATGGACGAATGAGCGCTCAGGATCGCTTACGAACACAGAAACAAATCTACTCACACAATGATAACCAACCCGTCTTCATTAGGAAGAATAATTAGAAATAAATAAATAATGCTGGACTTTTTCACACAGCATCATCTAGCCCCAAAGTAAGCAGAGCTTGTGATATGGGTACTACATGACTGATATACTACTTATATACTTTTTGTTTGTAAATACATATCGACGGTGGAAAGGAAAAACTTCTTAAGCGCCATTTGGGCCAAAATGACTTATATATATGGTTGGATTGGATTTTTTTTTCTGCGTCGATCAGTCTTGGTTTCAAGGCGATCTGAGCACTTTTTTGGCGCTTAAGCACTTGAAAAAATGGGGGAATATCTGTATTTTCAATGTCTTAAGCGACGTTTTTTTGCTGTTTTTGAGGCAGACGTCGCTTAAGTACAATATTTTAGGCCCATTTTTTGTATTTAGATGATAAGAGATTTTTTGCTGCTAGCTTTTGTTTCTTTACAGCAACATAAGTATTTCTTCATTTCTATGATTTGGACAAAACTAGCACGTTAGCAATTTGCGCTTATTCGTTTTAGTGATATTTTAAGTGTTAGCAATTTTTCATTACTGCAATTCGTAATAGATTGTCGCTTAAGCAAAAGTGATCGCATTCAAATTGAGAGCGCTTGGCGATTAAGATGTTTTTAACTATCGAAAATTATAACAATTTAGAGGGTAAGTGCAAATAAAATATTCGAATAAAGATAAATCATTCAGTTAGAAACATGAGGTAATAATTTATTGCAAAGTGAGTCGTATAAGCGATATCTGGCAAAGTATTCTTGATGAAAAATTAGATCTAAGTAACAATAGCAATCAAGTTTTGACATGCTCGTAATTATAAGTGCGCGCGGATAGTGTCGGAATATGTCCCATCTCTTAATTTGGCATGTTTCTGTCTCATTCATGCATGACCACTTTTGGTAGATTTCTACTTTTTTAGTAGATTTAAGGCCTAAAGTATGATATTTTAGTAGGTCGAAATGCCTTAGTAGATTTTAGTACTTAGTTTTGATCACTTGGCAAGTTGCATCTTATTTGATAGATCCCACCTCAGATCTCAACCCTACTACTCATGCATGACATGATATCGGGCATTTTTCATAAAAATTAACTCAATTGCTATGATAGTGTTTGATTTGAATAAAATTATCCAAGATTTCTATTCTGGTAAACTTTTCAAAACACAGCGGATTATGAAGTACACCTTCAACCCCAAATCGGGACATTCATACAATGCCCATTATTTGGGCGAATGCACTTCGCGTCATGTATCCCTAGAACCTACCTACATGGAAGGCTTTTTCGACGTTACGCATAGTCAGCAGCATACCCCGGAATCACAGCCTATGAAGGACCCTAGCTTCGTAGGCGACTTCACACACGCAGCACACGGTCAGCACACCCCGGACCATCAGCCTCTGCAGGACCCTACCTTCGTAGGCGACTTCACACACGCAGTACACGGTCCGCATACTCTGGACCCTCAAAATAATAATGCTTCTTCCGTTAATTTCATGTCTTGGGAAGATGAGATTGAAATTTGTTTGGAGCAAATAAAGTCTGAAGAATGTTCAACAATCACGATCGAGTTGGAGGAAGAGATGGAAACGGACTTAGAATATAATGAAGCCAAAGAATACCCCGGAATGACAGCCTATGAAGGACCCTACCTTCGTAGGCGACGTCACACACGCAGCACATGGTCAGCACATCCCGGACCATTAGCCTCTGCAGGACCTTACCTTCGTAGGCGACTTCACACACGCAGCACACGGTCAGCACACCCCGGACCATCAGCCTCTGCAAGACCCTACCTTCGTAGGCGTCGTTACACACGCAGCACACGGTCAGCACACCCCGGACCATTAGCCTCTGCAGGACCCTACCTTCGTAGGCGACGTCACACACGCAGCACACGGTCAGCACATCCCGGACCATTAGCCTCTGCAGGACCCTACCTTCGTAGGCGACTTCACACACGCAGCACACGATCAGCACACCCCGGACCATCAGCCTCTGCAAGACCCTACCTTCGTAGGCGTCGTTACACACGCAGCACACGGTCAGCACACCCCGGACCATCAGCCTCTGCAAGACCCTACCTTCGTAGGCGTCGTTACACACGCAGCACACGGTCATCACACCCCGGACCATCAGCCTCTGCAAGACCCTACCTTCGTAGGCGTCGTTACACACGCAGCACACGGTCAGCACACCCCGGACCATCAGCCTCTGCAAGACCCTACCTTCGTAGGCGACGTCACACACGCAGCACACGGTCAGCACATCCCGGACCATTAGCCTCTGCAGGACCCTACCTTCGTAGGCGACTTCACACACGCAGCACACGATCAGCACACCCCGGACCATCAGCCTCTGCAAGACCCTACCTTCGTAGGCGTCGTTACACACGCAGCACACGGTCAGCACACCCCGGACCATCAGCCTCTGCAAGACCCTACCTTCGTAGGCGTCGTTACACACGCAGCACACGGTCATCACACCCCGGACCATCAGCCTCTGCAAGACCCTACCTTCGTAGGCGTCGTTACACACGCAGCACACGGTCAGCACACCCCGGACCATCAGCCTCTGCAAGACCCTACCTTCGTAGGCGTCGTTACACACGCAGCACACGGTCAGCACACCCCGGACCATCAGCCTCTGCAAGACCCTACCTTCGTAGGCGTCGTTACACACGCAGCACACGGTCAGCACACCCCGGACCATCAGCCTCTGCAAGACCCTACCTTCGTAGGCGTCGTTACACACGCAGCACACGGTCAGCACACCCCGGACCATTAGCCTCTGCAGGACCCTACCTTCGTAGGCGACGTCACACACGCAGCACACGGTCAGCACATCCCGGACCATTAGCCTCTGCAGGACCTTACCTTCGTAGGCGACTTCACACACGCAGCACACGGTCAGCACACCCCGGACCATCAGCTTATGCAAGACCCTTCCTTCGTAGGCGTCGTTACACACGCAGCACACGGTCAGCACACCCCGGACCATCAGCCTCTGCAAGTCTCTACCTTCGTAGGCGTCGTTACACACGCAGCACACGGTCAGCACACCCCGGACCATCAGCCTCTGCAAGACCCTACCTTCGTAGGCGTCGTTACACACGCAGCACACGGTCAGCACAACCCGGACCATCAGCCTCTGCAGGACCTTACCTTCGTAGGCGACTTCACACACGCAGCACACGGTCAGCACACCCCGGACCATCAGCCTATGCAAGACCCTTCCTTCGTAGGCGTCGTTACACACGCAGCACACGGTCAGCACACCCCGGACCATCAGCCTCTGCAAGTCTCTACCTTCGTAGGCGACGTCACACACGCAGCACACGGTCAGCACACCCCGGACCATCAGCCTCTGCAAGACCCTACCTTCGTAGGCGTCGTTACACACGCAGCACACGGTCCGCATACCCTGGACCCTCAAAATAATAATGCTTCTTCCGTTAATTTCATGTCTCGGGAAGATGAGATTGAAATTTGTTTGGACCAAATAAAGTCAGAAGAATGTTCAACAATCACGATGGAGTTGGAGGAAGAGATGGAAACGGCCTTAGAACATAATGAAGCCAAAGAATTGCCTGCAAATAGCGAAGGAAAACCTAAAGATCGTAAAAGAAAACTAGATACCAATAAAGAAATCCCTGGGAATAGCATAAAAAAACCTAAACGTGCTTCGGGGAGTCCTGGACCTAGTAAAGTGAAACCCGAAACAAGTAGAGAATTTATTGTTTTGAGGACATACCTTACGAGATTCTACCTATTATGTTTGTGATTATTTTACATGATAAAAGCTTCGTTAAAAGTTTGTTAAAATATAAAAAAAATTGTGACGCTGATTTAATAGATAAGGTAAAGTTGTTGTTAAGTCATAAATTACCTTGAGTACGACGTATACCTTACGAGATTCTACCTATTGTGATTATTTAAGATGATAAAACAAAGTATTAAGAATTAATAATTTTGAAGAAGAAAGAACTTTTCGTTAATTGCCTTGATTGTTTTCGTTTGCACCTAATATTAGGATGTTTTGCTATAATAAATAAAACTATTTCGATTAGTTTAGTTTTTTATTTGTAACCTACCTGTGTACATCATGAGATTCATTCAAAATATTAGGAAGATAGAGAGACTAATAGATTTTGATAATTACCTTTAATTTATACTTAAATGACAGGTTAAGTAAATTATAACAATAAATTATCACATTAGTACTCATTGTTTGATTTTATAACATAAGAAGAGGAAATAAGCAATTTTTTATAATTAAACAAGTAATAGAAATTTAGAGATAAGTCATAGTACTGGATAGCTAAGTAATTTAATTTATTCAGTTAGTAGCTTTTACTAACATTTTGTTCGACTAGGTATGTTCTTAAGCGAATTTTCCGTGAACAAGGTTTAATGCGTATCGAAATATAAGTTTTTCTTCTTAACGGCATTACGCACATTAGGCACTTCTTAGCAATTTTTCTTTACTAGACTTTCAGATTAAAAAAATATTAGTATTTGTTGCTTCCTGACATTATGGTTATTATTATTCTTAAGCATTTTTCGATTCATTGGTTCATACAATTGTATGGAGATAAGCAATTTTTTCCTGACTAACTTTCAAGTGAATTATGCTGAAGCGACATCTATTTTGCTTTCTATGGAAGCTAAGTACTTTGAATAAGCTGTATAATTTAGATAATATTTATCGTTAAATAATATTTTTTGTTTCATCCATTTTCCATTAAAAACAAAAAAGTTATGAATTTTTTTTCAAAAAAAAAAACTTTAAACTTGATTTCCCACAACTACCCTTTTGGCGCTTAAGAAGTTTTTCCTTTCCACCGTCGATATATATTATACATAGAAACACCCAGACCCGAGACAAATATTTGTAGATCATACAAATATTAGTCCCACCGCGGGGATCGAACCCGCAAAACCTTATACGACGCAGGCGGGCATTCGCCCACTGCGCCACAGAGGTCGTCAAAATCGGTCAAAAAACATGTCAAAAAAATAACTATATCGTCATAAACGGGTTTGTAATGTGCAGATGTGAGTGCCCGGTTGCAATCACGTGAAGTATAATTACGTTTTTATACTAAAAAGAAAACCGACTTCAATGTTTGACTCGAAACGCGGTGTGACTCAGGGCGTCAAGCTGTCGATTCGATTTCTATTTGTGACATGGCTAGGAGGGAAGGTGTTTAGAGTTTTACGGGGAAACTATCAATCCCTCAGGAATAAAATTTATATGGGACCACCTCTGGAGTATACCCTTTCAAACATGAAAAGAATTTTGCAAATCGGTCAACAATTGGCGGAGCAATCGCGTAACAAGATACAAAAAAAAAAAAAAAACATACAGACGAATTGAGAACCTCTTCCTTTTTTGAAGTCGGTTGAAAATAGATTTCACATACTCTTTTGTATTCCCAAAGTCCATGCATTGCCAAGTTGCGGGTGCTCCAGATTGAGCCAAAAATTCAGGACACGTTCTGCTCGCAATGGCCAGTTAAATAAAAACTGCCAATATGTTTGGAAAATCCTTGAGGTCTTAATTTAAAAGTCTTTTATATCTATCTCGTTCAACTACTGACTACTTTTAAAGTGCACGAAAGGAGGCGCACTTGAAATCCTTTTACCATACTGGTTCGAAAGAACTAGTGACACGATAAGAAGACTAGACTGCCTCAATAATTAATTGATGTCTATCTCACGTTATACCTAGCAATAATATATTTACTTGTTATTTATTTATTTATTTCTTTTAGGAAGACCATCAGTAGTATATACAGGGTGTAAAAAGACGTCTACCGAAGCCGAAAGGGGTAGGTACAGCATCCCAACACACAACCAAATCCAAAAGGATTTTCCGAAAAATCATTATATCCGGAGAAAATTACGTTTGAAGATTACTGTTTGCGTATGTACTGGGCGCGTTTTTATACGTAGATTGCTGGATTTTGAGTTTTCATAGTTTTTTTCTTTTGTGAATGCAATTATTAGGTAGACACTAAATAACTATAAAATAAAATAAAATGACGTAGATAAGTAAAAAAAATTTTTGCGTTTTTTTTCGCTAAATATGTTCAGAATCATGGTCTGATTGAAACCTCTCAGTTTTCGGTAGCAGTCTTTTTACACCCTGTATATTATTATTATTATTTACAGTAGGTACAATGAAATTTTCATACTTTCAAAATCCAATAAGTACCAAAATAATATTATATAGAAATCTGTAGTTAGTTTCGGAAAATATAGTTTTATGTTGAAGTATTGTACGTTAAATATGTAGCTGCAGTACATCGAGAGTAATCAAACTGATCGCTCATTCTTGAACTACATCTTTGCGTCTCACCCTAGAAATCAATCGCCACGCTTCCGAGATTTTAAAAACTAGGCTGGTACTAAGCTGCAAGGAGCCCAGTAAAATAAAAAATTACCTAAATATAATCAAGGACTTGGAGTATTGTATAGTCAAGTTTATTCGATTCAAGCGTTGCCGAAAAATTCTTTATCAGAATGAAAAAGTAATTAAAGAAAACTCTTTAACGGCATCCCTCGAGATTTATCGCTTAAATTTAACGTTCCAGTAATGGACAGGGGGAGTAGGGTTGAGGAAAATTTCGGAAAAACCGGTAAATTCTCTAAGTTTAAACAAAACAGACGGTATTGCATAGAATTAAAGACTTTCTCATAGCTCGTAGAACTGACGGCCGTTGGGGCAGAAAAGTTCTCGAGTGGAGGCCACGCACTGGAAACCGAGTTGAGGTCGGCTCCCACTAGATGGAAAGAAGATCTGGTAAAGGTTGCTGGGAGCCGTTGGTTGCAGGCTGCACATCGATCGCTGTGGAAATCGATGGGGGAGGCCAATGTTCAGCAGTGGACACTAGATGGCTGACATGATTATGATGATGAAAGACTTTCTAAAGACTTTCTGGGTATTGATAATCATCATCTTACTGCCCTGACAATGCCCACATCATGTTCAAGTCGGCAAAAAAGGAGTGTTGTTCAATCAAAAATATCTTGCCTGCGTAAGTCTCGAGGTCAAGAGCCGACACATTCATCATAAAAAAATATAAGTAATGAAAACTAAAATCGTTAAGTACCTACCTACTATTTTTAGAAAAACGGAAACCAACTTCACCATACACAAAAAAACATTAGCATAATAAGCTACAAATCAAAATAATCACTTTTAAACTCACACGATTTAAACTCATTGTTGTTTTTAACGGGACGAGATCGCGTAATGGTTTTAGATAATAATCGAACTATTACCTTTCCTCGACGTTTCGACCGGGTTGCATCGATCGTGGTCACGAGGGGACTACGATCGGAACAACAATAAATCAAAATAAATTCAGAAAAACAAAAAAATAAATTAAAAAGCCGGTTTTTCGCTGCTCTAACGAGGAAATCGAGATATTTAAATGTTCAACAATTTTCAAGTTTCATTACCAGCGGAGTGTTTTTAAAGATAATGATTAAGTGTTTCAAGTGATTCGCGAATTTGGTGACATCACAGTTTTATGGGGATCCAACAAGCGTTGAAACAAATTAAGACTTGCCTTCCTGAGAATTTAGGTATTTAATCAGCGATGGTCTTAAATAAAATAAAATAAATAATGCTGGACTTTTCACACAGCATCATCTAGCCCCAAAGTAAGCAGAGCTTTTGTTATGGGTACTAGAATGACTGATAAACTACTTATATACTTTTTTCTCAACTGGTCTTTCTACTATTTAAAAAAATATATATTTGTATGTAATTTTTCGGTAAGGGTTGTTTCTGAAACAAGGGATCCTAGTGTGGGATCTGGGGGGTTAATACAGGTTATGAAATCTTAAACGTAGTTCGGGCTTTACACAGTAGATGATTTATTCAGCGTAAACTCAACGAGATTCTGTAGTCTGAAAGTAAAAATTTGTATTAGCCCCCAGGTAGGACTATGTGTCTGTATAATGAGTTAACAAACAAATAAACACAAATAATTACGAGATTGGTGGGAGATCTTGCAGGAGAGAAATGGTTGTAGGGTATGGGGGAGACCTTTGCCTAGCAGGAGATAATTAAAAAAAACTAATATTTGTCATACATTGAACGGACTCTCTAATTAGAAAACTGCGTGCGTTTTTTTCGTGTTTTTCGTTCATTCGTGTGTTTGTATTAGTTAGTGCAAACTAACTAATTTAATTTTATTCTATTGTATTAGTGCAAACTCCACTAGCAGATTTGTTAAGCAGAGCTCACATTCAAAATTCTCGCCAAAATCCTATTGTCTAAAGCAGATGTAAAATATATCGGGGATTTATAAACTAATCACACCGAATTGTCGTGTTAGCCGATTGTAGAGCCTAGATTTTAAATTCAAGGGTCGTGAGTTCAATTCTTGGTCGTGCAATAAGATCAGTTAAATAAAATGATTTATTTCATAAATACATTGCAGAGAATACGAACTATGGATTTTTATTTTAAAAAATGCGCATTAACACGAGCTCTAAGTGAAGAAAAACGTAGCGAGGTGAGATAGGTGGCGATTTGCAACGTTCACCTATTATACAGTCAAAACATATGCGCATTAACACGAGCTCTAGGTGAAGAAAAACGTAGCGAGGTGAGATAGGTGGCGATTTGCAACGTTCACCTATTGTACAGTCAAAACTTATGCGCATTAACACGAGCTCTAGGTGAAGAAAAACGTAGCGAGGTGAGATAGGTGGCGATTTGCAACGTTCACCTATTGTACCGTCAAAACTTATGCGCATTAACACGAGCTCTAGGTGAAGAAAAACGTAGCGAGGTGAGATAGGTGGCGATTTGCAACGTTCACCTATTGTACAGTCTTCAACTGTACATTTTTGCTGTCGCCGCTATTGGCACGAGCGCGCGTAATTCATCACATTTTAATATTCAGTGTGTTGTAACTAACTAGAAAGGAATCATCAACATTGTTTACCTGTACGAACTTAGTGCAATCAATAAACGTATCTACAGTGATTGGGATCTTTTCTCTCCACACTCAACTGCAACCATACACCTATGGAGTACTAACTTTGCTTTTGAGCATGTGTCAAATATTGTTACTTACCTCTGACCTTCGATATCTACAAATGATCTTGATTGAATTGATCTGAGAGATAGTCTACCGTTTTGTAATGCGCGTTGCAGTGAAGATGATAGTCTGTCTTCGACTGGACATTCAGCAGCATCCAAGACTATCATTAAATAAATAATGCTGGACAGTTTCACACAGCATCATCTAGCCCCAAACTAAGCAAAGCTTGTACTATGGGAACCAGATAACTGATTACTACTTAATATACTTTTTGTTTGTAAATACATACTTATTATACATAGAAACACCTGGGTGTTTGGTGCAAATATTTATCTAGATAAATATTTGCAGATCATACAAACATCTATCCCGTGGCAGGGATCGAACCCGCAACCTTCTGCGTCTCAAGCGAGCTTTCACCCACTGCGTCACAGAGGTCGTCGAATTCATCTCACTTCAACCATATTTTTATATTCCACAATCATGATAAAAAAGAAAGACTAATTTTTCAAATCTAAAAATTCACTATCACACATTTATCAATGACTCTCTCGAACTCTAAAACTTGTTCAGCGAAAGTGAACCAAGATTCAAATATGACAAATTCATTAATCAATGCAGTCATTCAATATTTATTTATTAGTGTTATTTTATTGCTACTTTTTACGTAACAAAATAGGATTGATGCAGGGTTTGGGTGTTTCTATAATATGCATGTATTTAGATAAAAAAAGTACTTACCTATATTGAGTAGTATATCAGTCATTTTGACTATAACACAAGCTTTGCATACTTTGGGGCCAGATATGTTCTGTAAAATGTTAAACATTCATTGGGCTTTATTTAGACAATACGAGTACTCAAATGTGGTATTCAAAGTCATAAAAAGGCGCATTATATTCTCACATTTTAAATCTCTATATATAAAAATGAATCCCTATAACCCTTGGTCACGCCATCACGCGTGAACGGCTGGACCGATTTCACTAAATTTTTTTTGTTGTGTTTGTTATTGTCAGGAGAAGGTTATGACAGAAAAAAAATAAAAAATTGCGCGGAAAAAATGTATCATGCGCAGACGAAGTCGCAAGGGTCAGCTAGTAAACTATAATAATACCTAGTTAATTTTTTATTATAGTTTATATGTATATATTATTATTATTATTAAGTTTATTTATAATCATTGTAATTATGGGTAATATGTTTTTATGAATAAATTGAAATTGAAACTATAGTGTTTCAATACCTACCTCAGACCAATATCAAGATAATATCTGAACATATTGAGATGCGATCAAAATATCCTGTGTAAATGTTAGAATACTTATTGCAGCAACTAACACTTTTACGTGATAGATGGCAAACCCATCGTCGATTACTAGTTGTCACTCAATGCTTTCCGCTCAACTGTAGATTACTAGAATTAAATAAGTCTCAAATGATAATATTTAGTTATGGCCTCAAGGCAAACTAACTTGGTCAACCAAGTTTTTTGAAATACTTTTTTTTTGTTATAAACAATTCAAGATGTACTTATGAATACAATTCATAAAATTAATAGGATCGTGTTTTTATTTTATTTAAACACTATTATTAGGTTTTGAATAAAGCTTTGAAATTATAATATAAAAAGGTACTTACTTTATTTAATTTTAACAAATATTTCGATTTAAAAATATCCACGCCACCTACTTAGTACTAAATAATTTGAATTTTATAGTCACGAATATTAGCAAGATACTTACAAGATTTTTTTTAATGCCTGAAAGTTTTTAAATCACTGCAGATACTCACTTATCAATTACTTAATCCTTATTGGTTAACACCATCCACTCACTAAGTACACTTTCCACTAAACAATCACACTAAAATAATGAAGACATCTGTCAAATCACTGTCAATAATCAAAGTCCAATTATCTTTACTTTTCAATTTTATAAAAAAAATATTTTACGCAACGTTATGTTTTCGTAAAAATTTATAATTCGTTTACGCGTATCGTAAATCCGATTTCATAGAGCACCAGACGTGCGTCCCGCGCGACTGCCCGATGGGAACTAAACCCAATACCTGCAGAGTCACGCACACAGATGCATCGCACGCATACACAAACGTCGGAACTTGCGCTTTAAGCTCGGCCCACGTGCCCACTTTTTTTCATTTTTTCTTTTTTGGATTGTTTTTCCCTCCCTTATCATTAGCATTCGACACATTGTAGGCTGTTCTGTCGGGCTACTGTAATTTATACGGCTGGGTGTCATTTTTACGGCGTCTGGCGCATTCGAACGGTAATGAAGAACCGTGAAATATGACGCGGAAGTGGTGCTGTGGTTTTCGGTAAAAGTTGCGTACATGGATTTTTCATTTAGCTTTTGGCTTTGTAGATGAAGGTAAATTACTTGGTAAACAGTGGAGCTTGTATAATGGTTTGCTCATCACTGTGAATATTGATCAATGAATATCAATGCTATGAATTACCTACCTCATTTATCTGTTACCTACAAAATGTGTATGTTACTACTATTACATGTTATTATAATGATAATTATAATCCATTTTATTTAAATTTAGTCTAGACCAATTACAAGATTACCAATATTAATTGTTCACTTACTAATGAATTTCCCTTCAAATATAAGTTAAAGGTAGAATCCGAATTCAGGAATCCTTTAAAAAAAAACTATACAGTTCAAAACTGCCATTTATTTTATTAGTATCATTTTCCAGCGTAAGAAACTTAACAACAAAATCTAATGAAATTTTCAGATCAAAACTACCTTTTCCTTTTACGTTGTTCTTTCCTTAAGCTTTGAGTATTTTTATATTTTCCTTAAATCCCAGTTTCAGAAAAGTATTATTAATGGAGGGTGTTCCTGAGTGGACAGAGAGATAACGCCGGTGGTCCCCGAACCACCCTGGACACTCAATAAAACTTCATCCGAACGCTGTGAAGTAATAAAAAATTTTTTTTTACATGCGCGTCTTTGTGTGCAACGTGCTCCTCGTGCAACACAGTACAAAGACAGAGACGTACTATTAAAATTCTGATGTGTGCGATAAGGGCAGAAGACACTGTTTAGCAAATGTTTAAATCGCGGCAGAAGGCAATCCAGAACTCCTGTGGTGTGGACGTGCAGGGCGGGGAGTGTCCAATCTATACATAGTAGTGTAAAATATTCTCTGTTCCAGTCAGGTGAATATTGGCTTCCGGAAGAAAGTGGATCCCAAGCCTTATTAGCACTTTTTTTTATAAATTGTTATATCATTCTTTTACACAAAAAATAAATGTCTTACAATAACTGCTTAGCACCACTTCGAGGCTTTATTATTTACAGAATAAATTAAATATTCAAATGTAATTATCGGTCATCAGACCACCAACCAGATGGTCTGAGGAACCGTAACCTTTTATGATACGGTACGTAAAGGTTACAAAAAAGTATGAGGTTCTATTTCAATTGTCATAGAGCTAAAAAAGTGGCGTGAGGATTAACGGCGTTAGTACACCAACGCATTCGCATGCGATTCGTATCGACAGATCGCATCCGACAAGGACGCACCTATGTCATTAGCTAGAGTGAGATGTGGGATTCGCATCATTCGCATTCGCATGCGAATGCGTCGGTGTACTAACGGCATAATACTCAGCATTCGGTGATGTGGCCTGGGGCCTTATTGTGTAATTCAAC
Organism: Epirrhoe tristata; assembly: GCA_951394285.1. NCBI lineage: Eukaryota > Metazoa > Arthropoda > Insecta > Lepidoptera > Geometridae > Epirrhoe > Epirrhoe tristata. Next base: position 977,123 of record OX596153.1, read on the forward strand.
TGGAAATGGACATGGGCTTCATTTTGACATTTGAAACCCATTCTGGACTTCAATTGTCATTATCCTATTATGTGATTGGTTGCGCTTTATTGAGATGACAAATGGGAATGGATTTCAAGTTGCTGATTAGATCGAATCATTATCTATAATACCTATAATCTACAACCAAATCGACATATTTTTCACTGTCAGACTAGTGTTTCTTAGTGTGGGACTAGTGGGACTATTAATGCTTTTAAAGTGATACTACGTTTTTTTATTTGGTGTTGTGATCATTTGAAAAACACAGACATAATAAACAGGGTTTATATCACAATTATTTTGGCTACACGCCTCTGATCAAGTTATCAGAGGACAATACTATAATTATTATCAGGGGAAATGATCACGAGACAAAAACGACACACGTGAGGTCATTTGAATTTTCACTCTTATTTTTAGAATTTAAACTAGTGTTAAGTTTAAGAAATACTAGTGTTAAGGGCACTTAAGTTAGGATTTTGTGATAAGCTCAGTTGTTCAACCACAGACTGCAACTGGGTATTCTGGTTTGCTTTGCAGTCGCTCTGTAGCCGATTTGACATTTGAAAAGCATTTTCTACCAAATTGCGGAGATTTAGAGATCAAAATAAATAATTAATTGCTGGACATTTCACACAGCATCATTTGGTTCCGATGTAAGCAAGGTTTGTGTAAATTGGTGGAATTACGAGTAGTCAAAGTCAAAGTCAAAAAACATTTATTCAGTAGGACCGCTGGGATCACTTTAAAACGTCTTAAAACTAGGTGATTCTACTCCTAGTAGGTAGAGGTAGGCCAAAGAAAAGATGGATGGATTGTGTAAAGGATGACATCAGTATGAAAGGAGTGTGAGTTTTGAGATGACGGCTGATAGAAGAGAATGGAAGAACACATGGATTTGTCTACTTACATACTTTTATAAATACGTAGCTACTATCACACATCGATGCAAAAGTTCGATCAAAATCAAAATGCTATAGTATAGCATAGCATATAGTATAGCATATATATATATATAATGCTTAGTGGATGTACCTAGTCTAGATTTTCCTCACAAAAGTTTAACCGTAAACGAAACTGCTCATTTGATTAAATTTTCCAAACTATAATTTAAGCATTACGGTTTGTTCACTGCGAGAAATTAATTCCCCACTGATGTAAACTAAGCACCATGAGTTTAATGTAACATCGTCTTAAGCGCCCGAGGCTAAGCCACAGGACTTGAAAGATAGCTGACACACTCAGGAAGGCAGTACGAGTAGATATAAAAGAGCATTATGTTCTTGAGTTGTGGTAAAATGTATCGAGTTTGATTCAAAAGTTCCGTTTGGGACGAGACGAATGTTTTTGGTTTCGGCTGTCGTAAATTACCCGATAAAATAATACACGAAACACAACTCAAAAAATTAGTAGTCTTATTTTTATCCTCTTAGTAGACGTATCAAGTAAAAGGGATAGTTAGTTGTCAATAATTCTAGCTCTAGCTGGCTTTATTTTCAATATTGTATTGCTCACTTGGTCAAAATACTGCGTTCCATTTGCACCAATATCCATCGATTTTCCTTTAGTGATTATTTTACGTTTACTGTATGAATTAAGGAATTCAGCTGTTTTCGTAGAACTGTGAAATTACACAGAGTAATGTACACAGAAGCAACAAACATTATTATTCTAACATGGACCTGTTTTCTCAATAGCATAATATTTATTTAGGTTATGCGTTAACGGCTGGCCGATGAGTATCGGCGCAGTGACAAAAATGCAGTAAGTCTCGCTTGAAATAATTCAATGACTTTCTATATTAGAAAATCTGTGAGACACGCTCGTGCCTAGTATTTGATAGTCCAACAAGTAAGCACCGTTCAGTCAGACTAAAAAGCTGATAAACTTATGCTAGCATTGAAAATTTAAGTTAACGTCGATAAGCTAACACGGGAGCCGTCGAGTAGCTTAGAATACATTAATACTAAATATTTTTTTTGAATTACAAACAAATTACATAAATCATTTTCTTTCAAAATGTTAGGTACCAATTTTCTACACTATGGTAAAGTCATGTCAGTTTGCTTAAACTTTTACAAAAAAAAACTAAATACTCATTCATGACCTCAATGACTATGTCATTGAGGCTATCGGAGATTTGAGCATCGCGCACAGCACCACGATATTATAAAATTGGTATACAATCTAGGACAAAATATAGATTTTCATACTACATCTACAAATATTATTTTGTTTGTTTAAGTTGAACATCTCAGGGCTGGAGTCCCGGACCTTTCAAAGGCATGCATGGCATGGGACAGTCAACTCTGAGACCTTTATGAATTTTGATCTTAACTTGTGATGGAGACAGCTGACAGATACGGCTACTATTCCTGTTAGAAATGCATCCAGGAAAACTTTGTGTAGGACTATTGCAAAGTCCAGAAAGAATCAGCATCAACAGTTAGCTAAGCTCAAACAAACGAATAAACCTATTAATCCCGAATCATGATTCTGGGAAAAGTCCAGAAATCAATTACCCAGATGATCAAGTAATGGGTACCTGAAGCTACGTCTCCGATTGTCGCCGAGTTATCGATCGGCGGAGTTTTTAGAGACGTTGATGGATCGACGCAGGCATTTTGCCCAACGGTGATATTGCGTTTGGGCTAAGTTTTAATAAGTTTTTGGTTGAACGTTATTCTAAGGTACCATATGATAGCTATGTTGACCAACTGGGGTACTTTCGGAGGACCAACTCGACGACCTCCGTGGCGTGGTGGGCGAAGGTCCGCCTGCGATGCAGAAGGTTGCGGGTTCGATCCCCGCCGCGGGACAAATGTTTGTATGACCTACAGATATTTGTCTCGGGTCTGGGTGTTTCTATGTATAATATGTATGTATTTACAAACAAAAAGTATATAAGTAGTTTATCAGTCATCTAGTACCCATACCACAAGCTCAAGCTTACTTTGGGGCTAGATGATGCTGTGTGAAAAGTCCAGCATTATTTATATACTTTAAAAAATAGGTAAGTAGCCGTGAATAGTTACCACTCACATTTTTTTTTTGGAAATGTCTGTTTTGGCTATTTTATCAAGCAAAAATCTTTGAATTTTACTAAGAATGAATGCAAAATTATATTGGCTGCATGTTGTTCCATGCTGAAACAACTGAACGAATTTTGGTGAAATTATGGAACCCTGGATTTTTATTCTGGATACATTTTATAAAAAAAAAATTGGTTGCCTGTAAAGTCGGTATACGGGCGAAAGTTTTACGTGACAACACTTTTTATGTCTGTCTCTCTCGCTCTTAGGCGGGCTAACCATGCCCGAGTGGAAGGGACGCGTGCCTCTCACTCGCTCTCATTGTGAGCGCATAACGTGAGCGGAGCGTAACGCAGTTTCTTGAAGTGTCACCCGGCAAACCAATTTATAAGACGTTTGTCACGTCAAAAAGATCAGTATTTCTGGGGGACCGCAAGTAGCTAATGGTCTGTCTATTTAGTTAATGTTATTTTATTCGGAAAACAAAACAGTGATATTTATTTATTATTTATTTATTTATTTTAATAGTGAAGCTATTGAGCTAATAGTCTATAACTTAAACCAGCCACATGCCTTCTTTCATTTACTAAGTAAATATAGAATAGGAACTTTTCTATTACCGATGTTTGTGAACATTTTGGTCCATTCTACGACATCCAACAAGATTTATTACTTCGTACATAGCTGGTATACTTCTTGAACATTACAAGGTGTACAACAATAGACATACAAAACTAAATGTATACTAAAAAAATTACTTAATCAATTTTATTTTATTTCAGCCTTTATTAAAATAAAAAATAAAAATAAATAATAAATAATAAATAATGCTGGACTTTTCACACAGCATCATCCAGCCCCAAAGTAAGCTTGAGCTTGTGGTATGGGTACTAGATGACTGATAAACTACTTATATACTTTTTGTTTGTAAATACATACATATTATACATAGAAACACCCAGACCCGAGACAAATATCTGTAGGTCATACAAACATTTGTCCCGCGGCGGGGATCGAACCCGCCGCGGGACAAATTATTACTGCACTTAGACTTATTGTCTAAGTGCAGGGTTAAAAACTATTTGAGCGAAACGCAAAAGTACTAAGCCCAAGATGTATCAATTGAAATGCGAATTGTGCTCTACCTACAATATAAGAAACGTAAATTTATTTTTGTAAATGATTCCCAATCGATGTTAACAAAGTTTACTATTCAATTTTACTTAACGGTCTGTGATAATGGTATCGATTTGCAATAAACATACATCGTGGTCCTGTTTTTTAGGAATTTGTTTTTACTAAAATGAAAAGTTAAAAATTAATAAAAATTTTACCTTTACATTTTTTGGCAATAGTTTTGTTACAACTTGTAATCTTACTATTTTATTTATTAATAATATTTATTCTGTTCGATTAGTATTGAAAGGAACGAGGTCATTTGTACTTTCGGGTATACTCGTATAGCTAACGAAAAATATGTTATACAAAAATAAGTCAAGTTACTTTGGGAAACTACATAATATTTTTGGTAAATTCAGAATAGATCCATTCCAACCTTCCGAATCCCTGAGTGAGAGGTTTCAAAAATGTATACAATATCAGGTATGCAACTACCAGTGGCGTAGCTAGGTAGCCAAGGGCCCTGGTGCAAAAAAAAACTGGGGCCCTACCTGAAAGGTTTAGGTTTTATAATGTCAAAATATAAATATGCAGGGTGTGGCAAAATTTTACTTTTCTTTTGAAGTTAGAAGATTTTGTTCAAAAAACATTTTCGCGAGCCCCTTGTGCTTGGGGGCCCCGGTGCAAAGCACCGCCTAGCCCTCCGGTAGCTACGCCACTGTCAACTACAAGATACAACTCAACACCCAGAACAGGAATAATTATCTGGAGAACATGCAAATGTTTGTCTCGCTGCTGCAAGAATAAACTCACTCAACATAGTAGCCGAATATTCCCTGCTACGTCAACGAGGTTGTCATAGAATAAGATAAGATAATATAATGCTTGATAGAATTATTAATAACTAGCTGGTACCCGCGACTTCGTCAGCAAAATAACATATACTTAATAAAAATAGAACTGAAAACTGCTGTTAAAATAAAAATGCAATAATAGCGCCATCTCGACCTAAGCCAAAGGACAGCAACGCCATCTAGTAGTCTTCAACTGGAACTTTACTTTAAGTCCCTATACAAAATTTCAACCCTTATTTTTACGCCCTCCATGATTAGTTTTGAAAAAAAAAGTAGCCCAAGTCCGTCCCTGGGACATAATCTTTATCCAAGTCATATTTCAGCATAATTTGTTCAGTGGTTTAGGTGTGAAAAGGTAACAAACAGACAGACAGAGACATTTTATTACATAATAGATGGCGCCACAGGAAAAATTAGATCGCGCTATCGTTGCGTTTTGGGCAACGTAACATATAAACTCCCTCTAATATTCAGCTTTATAATATTAGTATGGATAGAAAGCATTCTATCCAGCAGGGTAGAGTGTCAGAGCACTCTATTAACTCAATTTTTTTTTTATTTGACTACAAACATCAAGTCAATGAACTATTAAAACGACTATGTTTACGTTTTAAAGAGTCGTTACAGTGTTTATTTTGTGTTGCCAGTGTCAATTTTAACTTTAACTGCTGTCAACAAATAAAATATACTAATAACATTGAGAGGAATGTTTGTGAGTTTGTATGACCTACAGATATTTGTCGCGGGTCTGGGTGTTTCTATGTATAATATGTATGTATTTACAAACAAAATGTATATAAGTAATTTATCAGTCATCTAGTACCCATAACACAAGCTCTGCTTACTTTGGGGCTAGATGATGCTGTGTGAAAAGTCCAGCATTATTTATTTATTTATTTAGGAATGCGTCTTTAATATAATATTATACTAGTTAATACATAAGTTATTGTAATTATTGTGTACAATAAAGCGTTTTCATTCATTCATTCATTCATTCATTCATTCATTCATTCATTCATTATTATTTATTTTTATTTTATACTTAAACATCATGTTTCATTGTGTTCATGGTTAAGAAATTGCCACTAGAAAATAGAATTTATCTCTCTTTTCACCTACTCGTTCGTCAACTGTGTCTTAAATTAATAATCATCGCTCACATAATTATAAGTACCTAATTTAATGTGTAATATTGTACATGTTCTTTGAAACACTTTTGTAAGCTTTTTGTTACTACCCTCTTTATAACAATTGAAATAAATAAATCTTTGGCCCTTACTAATAAACTTGACATAAAGTTATGTCATGCATAACCTATGAATAACCATACAAATTTTTAGTTTATGCATGACATAACTTTATGTCAAGTTTATTAGTAAGGGCCCTAATCTTTATAATCCAATCACTTCTTCCCAACTATACTTGCATACATGATTTATTCAAACCATATCTTATCTATTCTATTCACATCCATCTGCGATTTTTTGGGTATCTGAACTAGTAATTTCGTATGAGGCTAACTCTGGTGACGGAGTTTTTAGGCCGCCTTAAGGCCTCCGTCATGGCTTAACGAAGCCGGGACCGACAATATAACGTGCCCTCCGAAGCACGGAAGCGCTCAGATGAAAATGCCGCTGGCGGTCACCCATCCACTTACAGACCGTTTCGAACGTTGCTTAACTTCGACGATCTATCAAGAACGACTAAGCAAGCACGACCACGAGCGCTTCGTATGGTATCTCAACTGAAACCGCGAGTCGAAACTAGTCTAGAATAACAAACTAAATATTTTATGTTGACTCATGGGACTTTTAACATGTTCTTGTTAATGTTACAGATTAGTGTAACACATTTCATTCTTAAGAGTTTTTGACAGTGGTGTTATATTAGGACAAAATTTTTGTAATCATATTATTAAATATAACGCTTTATCAATAACATAGTATCATACCTATTACTGGGTAATAGTCAAATAATAGTTTCTGATTTTGTAATACAAAATATTCAACCGTTATTGGATAATATGTTTAACTGAATCTGAATGATATAAATGCATGCAACGTCGCATTAGCTCGCTATTATTTGACTATTATTAAATAACATAATTTATGATAACATTCGTATTAACTATTATGAAATGCGTCCCGTGTACCTAATAGACGACCTCTGTGGCGCAGTGGGCGAAGGTCCGCCTGCGATGCAGAAGGTTGCGGGTTCGATCCCCGCCGCGGGACAAATGTTTGTAAGACCTGCAGATATTTGTCTCGGGTCTGGGTGTTTCCATGTATAATATGTATGTATTTACAAACAAAATGTATATAAGTAGTTTATCAGTCATCTAGTACCCATACCACAAGCTCAAGCTTATTTTGGGGCTAGATGATGCTGTGTGAAAAGTCCAGCGTTATTTATTTATTTATTATTTATTTAGGCCTTTGCCCAGCAGTGGGACATTGAGGGCTAATATAATAATATAATAATAATAATAATATTATTTATTTATTTATTTATTACTCAAGCATTGATCTTAATATAAGCACAGTTTAAAATTGAGCTTTAATGTTTGTGTGTGTGAACTTGAGTCCTTTTTTTTCAAGCTCTTGGGAATTTTGACGGTACCGAGTCTGTATAAAGTAAAGTAAAGTAAAAATTTCGTTTACATAGACATAATAAGAGTGTACAAAAAACTTTGAATCCAGTTGAATGATGAAATACAGTTTTTTTAACTAGTTCGAGAGCCTATTGTAGGTATTATTTACTCGTATTGTAATTATAGGTTAAAGTGCTTTCAGCATACAATTTTTTATATTTTATTAAATAAAATTCCAATCATGTGATTCCTACAATTTAAGCGTAATCGCAAAACGAACTAAACAAACTTTATAATTGAGTTACGATCGTCGTAACTGAAAATCAACTCGAGCAGTTAACTTGAAAGCAAATATTAATAAACAATGTACTACGGGCAGCAATTAGTCGGGCAATCTTTATCTCGCAATAAAACTTTTAATGATAATTACAATTAAAACACTCCCAGATCCATTTCCTTGGCGTTAAACAACAATTTTGTTTTGCTTTGTTAGATAAGAATTAATAGGGCCTTTGCTTGACAACATTTTAACTCGCATTGTAGGATTTTTATGTTCGATTTTTAAGGTGTGGTACCTTAGAATAAATAATACTGGACATGTCACACAGCATCTATCTCACTATGGGAACCATATAACATATATAGAAACACCCAGAAATGAGATAAATATTTGCAGATTATACAAACATTTATCCCGCGGCGGCGATCGAACCCGCAACCGTTACAAGCGTGCTTTCACTCACTGCGCCACAGAGGTCGTCATGTTCTATGCCGAAGTGTGGCTGAGGCCTAACAGGACATAATTTGTTTTCCACGTTTTAAGATAAGGCACAGTTACATTTTATCTCCTACTACAGCCTGAATATTTAATTTTACGGTCCAAATGATGGCGTTAACGTTTATTAAAATGATTATGAAAAGAATATTGTAAGTAAAATATATTTTTTGTTTATTCGTTTCAGTTGACAAAAAATATAATTTTTAAAAACCATGTTACCAATTAGGAAAAACCGTGGATTTCGTTGGGCGTATTACAAGTAAATGAGCCGAGTTTAGACCAAGTCTAACTAAAAAACTGTCCCTAGAAAAACGATCTTTAAATACTCGAACATAGAATGCTTTTTTGTGGTAAGTTTTGTTTTGACATGTGTCAACATGGAGTTCAACTAAGGTTTTACGTTTTTATAATAAGCAGCAGTATCTTTTGCAAGTTTATCATACCATGGTACTAGAAGCTTTTAAGTGCACGAAAGGAAGGCGCACTTATAACCCTCTCACCACACAGGTTCGAAAAAACTAGAGACATGACAATAAGAACCATAGAAATAACCTTTTTCGTCATTGATCCTCACGATGTGTTACCGAGCCAAAAACGTCAAGGACTAACCAACTTTAATAATAAAGAGGTTCAGGATCACCTTAATCCGCGTTCCAGTCCGGAAATTAAAATATTCATCGCAAAGACGCTGCGAATACAAACGGGCTCACATTTTCCGTTCCATTGGTATGGTAATGCATTAAGAGGTCTGATTTTGTTTTTCACTTATTTCCTCCATGTTTTTCTGAAAGGATCATTCGAAGTGGATCCGAATTTTCAGGTGTTATTATAACGTGTGAATGAAAATATGAGGAGCTTTGGCATGGTTATGGAAGGGAAGAAGTGAATTAAAGTTTAGACTTAATGCTGCTTATTATAAAAACGTAAAACCTTGGTTGAACCCCATGTTGACACATGACAAAATAAAACTATTGCCACATAAAAGCGTTCTATGTTCGAGTATTTAAAGATTGTTTTTCTAGGGACAGTTTTTTAGTTAGACTTGGTCTAAGCTTGGCACATTTTCTTGTAATAAGTCCCAATGAATGTGACATGCATAAAGTAGAGGTATACCAAAAGTTGATTGGATTGTGTAGAATTAGATAAGCAGATCGATTAGTGCTCGTTTCTTACAAATTATACTCACACGAGTTGCCGCTTGCATCTCGCAGATATGCTGCTCCTTGCGTTTCATTTTGTACAAGGTGATACACACACGAGTTGTAGAATTATGGGCGTTGATTTTGATCCAACCTGACCTAATTTAGTGCCCTTAGTTTTTGATTCGTAACTCAATTTTAAAAGAAAACTACCAAATTTATCAAGAAACCGGCATACTATCGTAGAACCTAAAAAAATCGAAACTATGTGTGCAATACGGGCTCGTCTATCTATATGGGGCATTGCACTTTCACCACATTGTTTCGAAAGAACCAACACGAAAAGTAAAAAAGCTATGACATATTCCGAATTATGCCCTAATTTCTTAAGTAATAAGGTAGTTTTGTTAGAAATAATGTTAAAACGAGTACAATAGAGAAAACATCTCTCAGATTATTCTGAGGCATTGAGTGCTGCGCTGAATTCATAATGTGACTTCAGCTGTTCATTTGTAATTTAAATACGAAGCATTTTAGAGCTCGGGTTATTCAGAAACTGTGGATAAGATATATTATTGTTTTGGCATCGTTGGTGTAGTGGGTGATGTGTAACGTGGTCTATCAAAGTTACACCAATTATTGACAACCTCATCGCCGGATTTGTTTCTCGAACGCTTTTCAAATTGACAAACAGATTAAACTTGGATTTCTTGGTCCTCATTGGTTGATTGACAGGTTTGAATAATTATTAGTTCATTTTGAAGATGATTTGCGTTCTAGAAACCGGCAAAAGGACGCAAGGCTCATGTGTATATATTATATATAAATATTTGTCTCGTGGCGGTCTTATTCCTCCTTTGAGGGTAGGCAGGTAAAAACCTCATTGTCTGGACTGCCTCAACTCTGACATTAACGCCAGGGATAAATACCAAAATATGGTCAATTATTGAATCTCTCAGAAATGCAACAGGATAAGGAGCAGCGCTCAACTGATTTTGAGGAAAATCGTTTTTCATCATTATCACATAGTTCCGTAGAAATAAACTCTTTGGCTGTCATTAATAAACACGAACTAAGGTGGTATTAGCGCTAATCCAAAGCATAAGGCTGTAGTAGGTCTATTCAGTATTAATAAACAAAGACCAAGGAGGAACTAAGCTAATTCGACTCTACTCTCGGAGTAAGAGTTACTCCTAGGCGCCACCTAGTATAGAGATGGAGTAGGCAGACGTATCATGAATTTTGTCATTTTTACGTCACAAAAAAAGGTTGTGCAAATAGGATGGATTATGTTGATGATTTGAGGAAGAATTTAAGAGGATGGATACCAGTTTCAAAAATGTGGCGAGTGAAAATTTACAAGAATCTATTGGACGATCTCGAAAAACTGAACTTAAAATCCAAGTAACACTGCATAGGTATAGATTTTGTGGTGAAAAACCATTCGGATTAGCAAGAAACAATAAAACAGTTAAAATGACTAAATACTTTTTTATGATTAAAAATTTGAACACCAAAAAGTTTTAGAAAAATAAAACCTCTTTGAATAAAACAGATTGTCAAATACAAATTATTGTCTATCTCTGTCATTCATATAATGCATGACAGAGATAGACAATATTTTGAATGATAATATCATTCGTTCATTCACTCTTTTTCTACTAATCCCGATGTAAGAAATGTATTACTCATTCGAGACTACTACCAGTTTATTAATAACATCAAAATATTCAAGTTGCTCCTTCGTTACTAAAAAAGTAACAAGTCTGAGAGTAGTCTCGTATTAAGCTAGAATTAGGGTAATCTAATTAATAAGGCCGTTTATTTTTAGCCCATTTTAGTCTTAACTCACCGGCCTACCAATACCTAAAGCTCTAAAGGCTGCTGAGGACAGGGAGAAATGGAAAGGCATGATGCATCAAGTAATCATCGAGTAATAACGACTAAGAAGAAGTCTTAAATTATAAAAAAAATAGCTTCTAAAATCAAATCTTCTATAGGTCCAAGAGAAATCTAAATCGATTCCAAATAGTAGGGATGAAACTTTTTCTTAGTTTTAGGGGACTAGAGAAAAACTTCATTAAAGCAAACCTATTATTCGTAATGAGAACGGAAAAAATAAGAGTCAATGACCCGTTTGCCCACCTCCTAATAAGCCATTGCAAAAGTTTTCTTATCAGCGAAAAGGTGACCATTACTGAAATACTTTGTTATACAAGTTTCTAAAAGCTATTCTCTAAAAATCTATCACAAACTTTTTTTTTCATAAAAAAAGAAAAGGGCTTTGTCGCTGAGCGACCATACCGCCCAATCAGTAACATCCGTAACATCTTAGCTTAGTAAAGGGATCTTCTTCTTCTTCTTTTTAATAATGGCAACCAACTGCACTAACAGTATAATTCTGCCAATGTCAAGATTTCAATATGACAAACATAAAAAGTGAACTCAACCATTCTGTCGGATAGCTTGGTACAAGTTTTTAGGGTTCTTTAGTAAAACAAAAGACCCTCATAATTTCATTTAGTGTGCCTGTCAGTCTGCGGCTTAGCTCATCAACACTAAGTACTAGAAATTCTATTTGGTATAAGAACGATTGTTAATTTTGAAGATGATCCAAAAATGTATGCGCCAGCTTTAAAAATCTGAATTTCGAAAACTTTTTGAATCCGCTACTCCACTAACTCAGGGTCTCAATTCCAATTGATGGTATTCAAATCCCATCATCATCATCATCTCCCTGACCTTATCCCACGCTAAGTGGGCTCGGCACAACATGTCTTCTTCTTCCACTCACTTCCATCACTCGTCAACTGTGGTGCATCCACTCCTTTTACATTCATATCCTCTCTCACACAATCCAACCACTTCTTCTTCGGCCTTCCTCTTCTTGCATACCCAGCCACACTCATATTCATAGCTCTTTGGGTAACATGGTATTCAAATTCATCTTTAGAGATATATTTTATAACAGGATTTTATCGCGTATTACCTTTATTATTTCCCGACGTTTCTGACTGTTATAAAATATATCTCTAAAGATGAATTGTGATCGTGAAAGTTTAAGAAAGACTATGGTATTCAAATCCCATCAATATTTACTTATTTGCACGTTTCAAGATCCTCAGCGGAACTGCCGCATCCATTAAGTATATCATCATCATCATCATTATCTTCCTTCACCAACTGTAACTGGTCCTGCCTTATTCCACTAACTGGTCTTTCAAGTCTGGTCCTTCTTTCTCCTTTTTCTTTGTTCACTCTTCTCAAATATTTTTGATCTCAAGTGTACTGCTTCCGCATTTCATAGAATCTCGGTTTTATCTTTTGTTGGAAAGACAATGCGTTTTTTACAACCATAACACAATTAGAACTCTTTCAGAATCGTCTTGCCGAGATAAGGGAAATGGCACTATAACTGTTAACTTTTACGTGCAAAATGCTAATTATTCGCGGTAAGGCTATCAATGTTGCCACAGATTTTGAAGGAAAGGTGGTTTAAAATCAAACCACTTTTTGACAAATAATGAATGAATTAATGAATGAATGAACATTTTATTGTACACCAATTAATAAAAAAACACCACATAAATAAAACACGTTCGAAATTAGTACAATGGGCGGCCTAATCGCTGAAAGCGATTTCTTCCAAGCCACCTTTATTTCTTCCTGCAACCTTCAATTGATTTTTAGACTTAAAAAAATTAGGTTTTATGTTCTGCTGTATCTTTTTATGTATGTTCACCGATATAGACATCAATTTTGTGGACCGCTTCTCAACATTCGTTTTTGTTTGAAAGTTTACTCTCGACGTGGTACAATATGAATTTTATTCCTGAGGACATGATACTTTTCCCACAAAACTCAAAGAACACCTGACCTGAGTCAAACATTGAAGTCTGTCGACCTCTGTGGCGCAGGTCGAAGGTCCGCCTGCGACGCAGAAGGTTGCGGGTTCGATCCCCGCCGCGGGACAAATGTTTGTATGTCCTACAGATATTTGTCTCGGGTCTGGGTGTTTCTATGTATAATATGTATGTATTTACAAACAAAAAGTATATAAGTAGTATATCAGTTATCTGGTTCCCATAGTACAAGCTTTGCTTAGTTTGGGGCTAGATGATGCTGTGTGAAAATGTCCAGCATTATTTATTTATTTATTTGTTTTTCTTTTAGTTTTTAAAACGTAATTACAATTTATAAATACCTAAAGGATAGAAAATTTCTTCTGAGCCCAAACTTCGCAACATCAAGAAACATTCGAAGCGCTGACTTGAAAACTTCATCAAATCAAACGCATACAAAGCCGGGATGCAAACTTGCATTTTAAAATTTATTCCTCGCTATGATTAAAATTGACTCTTGTATTTGCATCCCTCTCTAACTTACAGGATAAAAGTAAGAGGGAGCATCTTGGGAGTAATGGGTAGAATACTTGTTATTTGCCTTTTACAATAGTGCTAACTCTTTGTTGAAAACTACTCGGAGGAACTTGGAAATGAACTAAGGAGCTAATTGCTAGTCAAACAACGGAATCTAGACTTTCCGACGAAGCTTTTTTATTTATGTAATGAATATATTCGTTCTTTCATATTTTGCTGTTTAAATTGAAACTACTATTTCAATATTGACGACCTCTGTGGCGCAGAAGGTTGCGGGTTCGATCCCCGCTGCGGGACAAATGTTTGTATGACCTACAGATATTTGTCCCGGGTCTGGGTGTTTCTATGTATAATATGTATGTATTTACAAACAAAAACGATATAAGTAGTTTACCAGTCATTCACTAGAATGACTGGTAAACTACTTATATAATATAGCTTGTGTTATGGGTACTAACCCATAACACAAGCTCTGCTTACTTTGGGGCCAGATGATGCTGTGTGAGAAGTCCAGCATTATTTATTTATTTATTTATTTAATAGTATATAATGAATATAAGACGATAATGATATAGAGTACTGTTTTCAACGATAAATAAATGTATTTTATTTACAGAAACTAAGCTACTACATATTTACATATATGTACATAAAAATTTTTGAAAAAAAAAAATTGAACCGACTTCACAGAACACAAACAGAAGAACCTTCTACACACTAAAAAGAGAAAAATAAGAATATAACTTGAAGTCGGTGCCAACTATTCATTTACATCTAAGAAATTCAAAAGAACTTGGGTGCAAAATTGTATCCTGGTACGCTATCGCTCGATTTCTTTTTTTGATAGGTACCTAATCGTATTTACTTGGCACCGACTTCAAATTATATTCTTATTTTTCTCTTTTTAGTGTGTAGAAGGTTCTTCTGTTTGTGTTCTGTGAAGTCGGTTCAATTTTTTTTTTCAAAAATTTTTATTTTTCACTTTTTAGTGTAAGTAAATAAATACTGTGTAAATAAAAGTGTATGTGTAAATAATATAGTAAGCTACGAGTACATTAAGACTTTGCTTATCGTAGCTTAAGTAGGAAAGGATAAGAGAAGTCATGGGCAGACCTACTAAAGGACAGACCGGAGTTCAGCAAGGGGGAAAACTATCAATCCATAAGGAAAAGAAATATTTTGTACTACCACGGGTGTAATACCCTTTCAAACTATTTAATGTTTGACTCAGATTGTGAGTCAGGGTGTGTTGTGTAGTGAGAATGAGGTTTTTTTAATGTTACGGGAAAACTGTCAATCCCTCAGGAAAAAAAATACACTACTCAAAAGAGTCTAGGGAACAAGCAAACTACTCTAATTGATTTATGAAAATACGCAAAAAAATGTACTGACCACTAAAATGTATAAATGTAGGCCGAATAAGGAATAAATTTATTTGTTCCAAATAAAGCAAAAATAAAAAAATTGCAAAAGCTTTTCAAACTATGGATGGAAAACCTAACTTGGTCGCAGAGTAAGAGGTTTGTTTGCTTAGATTGTTGACCAATTTTTGTCAAGAATCGATTTTTTTTCTTGTAAATAACCAATACCGCCTACTTTTTCGAGATTTTGGACACTCGAAGTGTTATGTTACGTCGTCACTTAACGCGGGAAGAGATGCTTAGGGCTGTGGGAATGTTGGAAACTGGACGCAGTCAACGCGATATTGCGGACGCTGTTAACACACAGCC
The DNA here is from genome assembly GCA_951394285.1 of Epirrhoe tristata. Taxonomy (NCBI): domain Eukaryota; kingdom Metazoa; phylum Arthropoda; class Insecta; order Lepidoptera; family Geometridae; genus Epirrhoe; species Epirrhoe tristata. Next base: position 992,765 of record OX596153.1, read on the forward strand.
AAGCATAATTTGCCGATTATGGGCACGCTACAGAGCAACAGGAGATGTAGCCGAACGTCACCGAGAAAGATACAGGGTGACTACCCAGAGGCAAGATCGATTTCTGCAAAATGCTGCAAAAAAGCAGCCCCAGATTACAGCTCGCCAGTTGGTAGGAAGCCCCCAGTCCCAGCACCAAGTTGATATCAGTGACCAAACTGCCAGGAACAGATTACATGAAGTCAATCTTCATGCTCGTAGACCATTAAGAATTCCAGCTCTAAGACGTGGAAATCGAGGGCTTCGTTTATTGTGGGCTAACGCACATTTGCAATGGACCGACAATCAGTGGGCACGTGTTCTGTTTTCCGATGAGTCTCGCTTCGGATTTCATCCTGATTCTAGGAGAGTGCGTGTTTGGCGAGTCCCTAGTCGCCAAAGTCGACTCCGAAATCCTCAGGAAGTTCATCCTCACCAAGGCGGAACGATCATCGTGTGGGCGAGAATTTGCCTGGGTAGAAGAACTGATCTCGTTTGGATACGAGGTAATTTAAATGCCGAAAAATACCTCGAGCAGGTCGTGCGCCCCATGGTGATCCCTCACCATCAGCAGTTCGGCCAGGATTTCATATTCATGCAGGACAATACACGCGCACACACCGCCAGGCAGGTGATGAATGTGTTCTGTACGCACAATATCACGTTATTAGAGTGGCCTGCTCAGTCTGCAGATCTCAATCCGATTGAGCATGCATGGGATTTGCTCGGGAGAAAAGCTTTTAGTGATCTTCCACAAAATTTGAACACAGGAGATGAACTCTTTTCTCATCTATCCAGAGTCTGGAGTGCAATTCCACAGGCAACAATTGATAACATGATACTCAGCATGCCACGACGATATAGGGCCGTGGCTAATGCCTTGGGAGGTCAGACAGATTATTAAAAATTTTCAAAGAATGTTTTTTTATTTAATTTTCACTTGCGCGTCAGTTGTTTTTGTTATTTACAGAACTTTGATTTTTTGGTTTAGGCACTATTTTTGTTTTTCTTATTAAATCTTAATTTTTTTACTTGCACGCTTTTTATTTAATTACATAATTGAAATCAAGAATAAATTAGGCTTCTATTCATGTATAACATCTAGGACAAAAATAAGTTGAAATAAAAACATACACTAAAATACCCTTGTTCCCTAGACTTTTTTGAGTAGTGTATATGGCGCCACCGTGAGAGTATACCTCTTTTTAACAAAAAAAAAATTTTGGAAATCGGTCCTCAATTTTCTTAAAGTTCAGTGATTGTTTTAGTTTTACGGTAAAACTATTAATCCCTCAGGAAAAAAAAATATGTGGCGCCAGCTTGAGAGTATACCTCTTTCTAACAAAAAAAAAATTTTGGAAATCGGGCCACAATTTTCTTAAAGTTCAGTGATTGTTTTAGTTTTACGGGAAAACTATTAATCCCTCAGGAATAAAATTTATATGGGGCCACTATAAGAGTATACCCTTTCAAACAAAAAAAAATTTTGGAAATCGGTCCACAACTGACGGAAATATCGTTTTCTTAAAGTTCAGTGATTGTTTTAGTTTTACGGGAAAACTATTAATCCCTCAGGAAAAAAAAATATATGGCGCCACCTTGAGAGTATACCTCTTTCTAACAAAAAAAAAATTTTGGAAATCGGGCCACAATTTTCTTAAAGTTCAGTGATTGTTTTAGTTTTACGGGAAAACTATTAATCCCTCAGGAATAAAATTTATATGGGGCCACTATAAGAGTATACCCTTTCAAACAAAAAAAAAATTTTGGAAATCGGTCCACAACTGACGGAAATATCGTTTTCTTAAAGTTCAGTGATTGTTTTAGTTTTACGGGAAAACTATTAATCCCTCAGGAAAAAAAAATATATGGCGCCACCTTGAGAGTATACCTCTTTCTAACAAAAAAAAAATTTTGGAAATCGGGCCACAATTTTCTTAAAGTTCAGTGATTGTTTTAGTTTTACGGGAAAACTATTAATCCCTCAGGAATAAAATTTATATGGGACCACTATAAGAGTCTACCCTTTCAAACAAAAAAAAAATTTTGGAAATCGGTCCACAACTGACGGAAATATCGGTGAACATACATAAAAAAAAAAAAAAAAAAAAAAAAAAAAAAAAAAAAACATACATACAGCCGAACATATAACCTCCTCCTTTTTTTGAAGTCGGTTAAAAATACAACAGGATTAGTCAAGCTATCTAAGGATCGTTAGAAACGATCTATAGATAGCTCAACTGATCCAGGTCGTTTAATTGAACTCAAGTGATGGAGTAGGATGCTATGTCACGTCTTCCGAAGCATGGAAGTTATTGCTTCTACTGGTCACCCATAAATTTTATGACAGCACAGAAAATCATGTTTGTATGAATTTTATCATAGAATATTTAAAAATAAAATATTATTATTATCATAACTTATAAATTGGAATATCAATGAGTATATTATTTAAAATACATTTATTTGCTAAACATTTATTATTTTATCTGAAGCATTTTATTTACTTACTTATAAAAATGATACCTACCTTTGAATTTGTTTACGGATCGTCTATGTTTGAATGTTAATTGCAAAGCTGCGTCTCTCTTGGGCTTATCAAGCTACGTATCTAGCCATATCTAGTACCTAGTTATGAGAACATTGCTAATTATATTTATAAATAACGAATATAACAAAATCCATTGAGTATACAGGGTGTAAAAAGACTACTATCGAAAACTGAGGGGTTTAGCGAAAAAAAAAAACGCAAAAAATGTACTTAGCAACGTCATTTTATGTTATTTTCAACTATTTACTACTAGTACAACAAAGTAAAACCATACCTACCTAATAATTTCATTTATAAAAGAAAAAAACAGTTAAAACTCAAAATCCAGCAATGTACTTAAAACAACGCGCCCAGTACATACGCAAACAGTAATCTTCAAACGCTGTTTTCTCCGGATATAATGATTTATTCGGAAAATCCTCTTGGATTTAGTTGTGTGTTGGGATGCTGTACCTACCCCTTTCGGCTTCGGTAGACGTCTTTTTACACCTGTATATAAGAGGTTTGTCAGTGACATGTCGTTCATTTTGCAGAAGTTAAAATAAACCATTCGGACTGAGGAGTGCCACGATCGTGTTTTTTTGAACAAAAAACCTTTTTGGAAGTCAGTTCAAACAGTATTTTATGGTAACTAGCCTACACTTATAGTCCATTGATTTAAAATTCTCCATCCGAGCTAAAGTCCAACCCCAAACTCAAGTGCCCCCAAAGTTTCCGTGACCTCCAAATACTGGCCACTTAGAACATTGTTTGAACAGATAAACGAATGTGTGACGTATCACGTCCAGAGATCACTGCTGGCCATAGATTAAGACCGCATAGAACGTATTGGTGTAAAGAAATATGAGTAGATCGCTACCACTGCTGACCTCAGCAGTCCAACAGTAGGTATTTCTCGTTGCAGTAGGAAGAGACCATAGGTTTACAATTGATACCTGATAAAGTTATTTCGCTACCTCAAAATGAACCAAAATTAGGCTAAACTTTTGGCCTTCCGTTTGTTTCTAGAGGAAGAGAGTAAAAAGGTTTTAAGACCAGACCATTTTGGCAATATTTCCATTTACCTGATGACCATTTTTATCATAGTTTAAAGTTCTATGTCCTTTCTGTTCACTATTCTCTGCAATCTCCTGTTCCCAAGTAAACATGGTGGAATGTTTGCGTACAGAGCCACTTGTGATTGCTGACAATGAGCTTGATTGCGGGACTTGATCAATTTAAGTATTGTCGAATTGAACAAAAAATTAATTAAGTATGCAAGTTATTTTATAACTTCAGAAAAAATCCGCTTTAAAATGGCTTCAGTCAAGAACTCCCAGAGTGCAGACATGGCCGTGCAGTGCGCTCAACTGTACACACGGGAATGCAAACTCTAATCGTGTGTTGGCATTGCGTATCGCTTTTGATGATCGGGGAAAAACCGCTTCGAGATGGATCGCGGCGTATCACGTATCAAATGACATAGCCATATCATGACACCGTATCAAAATGCGTCCACACTAGATCATTCTGCCGATCATGATACGCGTAGCCGATACGACACGTATCAGATACTCGGTTAATAGCAATCGGGGTGTATCATGATCGCGATCATTTTGCGTCCACACTAGCAAACATGATACGCGTCGATGCTACGCGACGGAGATTTGATACGCGAAAATTATCAAGTGTAGACCCGCCTTTAGGTGTTGAGCTAGTTATCATAAATGCTACGTCATGGCATGAAGCGGAGAGTTTAGGGAGCATGAAGGTCTTCATGGCTATTAAGCTACGCACAGAGACACAAAGGAGACACAGGGCACAGTAGTGCCCTCTGGCTCAACTTCAAACAACAAACGACTAACCAGGCTAGTGGCGTACCTTATGGCTAGGCGGTGCAGTGCACCGGGGCCTTAAAGCTCAAGGGGCCCTCGGACTTTGAGTCAGAACCCCAGAGTCCGGAAGGCATTTCGATATTTTTGAAAATAGGTACTTAGGTAAGTTTTTACAAAAAAAAAATACGTTCACATTTTGCCACACCCTGCATATTTTGACTTGAAAAAACCTAAACTGTGCAGTTAGGGCCTCAGTTTATTTTGCACCAGGGCCCTTGGCTACCTAGCTATGCCACTGAACCAGGCCTCAAGGAGCTTAAGCAGAATATCGTTCCTAAGAGCTAATGGCCAACTTTGTGGGTCTTCATCATGGCTTAACATCTTTAAAGCCGAGACAGACAACGAGGTCTATCACTCAGAGCACTAGCAGTCACATATTGGAACACCACCTACATAACGTAACGTTGCTGATCTATCATCATAAAGCAAGATACAGCAACCGATTTAAGCCAAACGTTGGCGCAATTCTTCACAAAACATTCTATCATTATCTCGATTGCTGCAATTATCGGCAAACAGAACTTTTAAAACTTCCAATACGCCATTGTTGATATTACACTGCTGCACAATTTTGAAGACGCATCGGCATTTTCAGCTAAATTCGGAGTCAAAAGCAATATATTCAGTAAGAACGTCATCACTTTAAGAATAGTCTAAAAATCTAATGATTCTTTTACTGTTCCTTTGCAACCTAGTTTTAAGAAGATTGTAATTTTATTAAATAGATATTTATTTACAGAAACTAAGCTACTATATATTTAAATCATCATCATCATCATCATCAACCTTTCTCACTGCTGGGTATAGGCTTCTCTTCGCTTTTGCCATTTGCCTCTATCCTGAGGTGACCTCCTCCGACCTCTATCCTGACAAAGTCGTCGACACATCTTGTAGGTAGACGACCGACACTCCTTTTTCCATCTCTATATTTACATATATTTACTAAATACAACAGGATTAGTCAAGCTATCTAAGGATTGCACTTTATCAAATAGGCCCTACTAAAGCAATATTTTATTGACTTTGACAAACAAACGTAAAAATATTTCTAACTGTGATCCAAACCTTCAGATTTCTAATGTTAGAGGAGTAAAGATCATATGATCTTTGAGATGCTCTAAGGATATAGAATATATAGAACTGCTAAGATGAGGCGAACTGTAAGCCATTGTTGATGTTGCAGCTCGACAGGCGAAGCAGGAAGTTTTTGAAGTGAAATGCGGGTAGGTGGATTCAAAGAGAAATAGAAGAACGCAAGTTTAAAACTGCTTGATTTGGATTTTATTTTTGAAAAAAATCTTAAGTAAATGCCATGTTATAGAATAGTGATTGTCTAAATGAAATTGTTCCTAGCTTTAAGACCGCCTATTGTATTCAGCTTTATGATAAAGTAAGTAGGTAAGTTCGTATGAGTCAGTTGCCAACTCTGGTGACGGAGTTTTTAGGCCGCCTTAAGGCCTCCGTCATGGCTTAACGACTTAAATAGCCGGGACCGACAAATTAACGACAAATTAACCATCCACTTACAGACCGTTTCGAACGTTGTTTAACTTCGACATTCTAACAAGAACGACTAAGCAAGCACTACCACGAGTGCTTCAAACGAGCTTGATGATGACTTAAGTAGATTCAAAGTTATGAAAATTTTCGTAACGGTTTTAAAAAAAAAAACTTCTTACTTTTACTTTTTTACCTCTTGAAACCAAATTCCTATTTTTTTGAACAAAAAAACTTATTATTTCATTAATTTGATAAATTTTCTTTACAAAACACGTATTTAATTTAAACTCAGTTGTCTTTTCAACATTTATTCTGCTACATTTTGTCGCAGTGTTTCGGATTAAAATATATAATAAAAGCGGTGAACTTGCACGTAAATGTTTTCGACTTTTCATATTGAAATTAAATACTCGCAGAGTTGGTTTGGCTTCGACTAAAGTCTCAACAATTAATATCACAAGTTGATAGCTCTGCCTTTTGGTCGTGGTGGTGAAATCAGCTAGTAGTTGGTATTCTAATACGGGCTAGGCTTGACATAACCTGCCAGGTATGGAGTGCAAACTTCAGCAAAATGTGCAATCATTTACATATTTGGACGTGCGCGACCTCTAAGGCTGCTTGTATCCAAGATAGTGTGCAGACAATATCAATAAGTTTTTTTTTTAATGATGAATGGGCCGGCTCTTGACCTCGAAACTTACACAGGCAAGAGGAGGTCTACGATGGAGCGAGCTTACCCAGAAGGTGCCTATTAACTCTCTTCTTAAAAACAACAGGGTCGTAGCTCAGCGGAAATACAGACGCAGGAAGCTGATTCCAAATTTTTGCAGTGCGCATAATAAAAGAACTTTCGAAGCGCTTAGTTCTAATAAGTGGAATATCAACCAGGTGATTAAAGTAAACGATGGAATTATTTTGGACAGTCGTACTTAGAACGTTTAACGCTAAGGGTTTGGTAGGGTAAGGATGCACTTCGTCCAGTTTGTTTGTTAAGGTACCCTGTTTGAACCCTGTTTTTACCGCAGAATAGCACACACAAGATTTTTTTTTTAATTCTTTCGCCATTTTTGAAGGAGCTAGTGGCTCTGCTATTTTATTTACATTTCTCGTGTTTATTAGGTTTTATTATGTAATTTCGGTGGCATTTTACTAATGAAGCCTTGGATTACGTAACAGGAGATTTGGTATATGGAATGGGGGAGTATTCAAGAAGATTTCTCATTTGACGAAAGATTTCCGTTGGTGTTTTGAAATGACAAGCCGCTATGTTTTTTTCAAAACCAAATTGACATGACTTGACTTGACATGACATGAATACTTATTTAAAACTTGACATTGGCAGAATTATACTGTTAATCAGTTAGTTGCCATTAATAAAAAGAAGAAGAAGAAGACGATTATTTTTTGGTTGCAAGTAGCTTTATCAAGTACAACTAGCTTAAGACATATTAAAAGCTCCTTGACTAATTTTATAAGTATACCAAGCCTTGGAAATATTGCCATGATCCTATTTCGTTTCGTATTGAGTTTGTAGGTACTAGAAAATCAACAAGCAAATCAAAAACGCAATTCATTGAACAAACAATTTGAAATAACTGCTTTGCAAAACCAATAATCCACTAATGGGGATACCTCTCTAAATAATACAATAGTTCGCGGCTCATTAACTTCAATTATGGACAACAAATATCAGAATCATCGCATAATATTCAAACTGATGATAAATATAATGGTAGCTAGATTTTAGTAATACAGGGTGTAAAAAGACGTCTACCGAAGCCGAAATGGGTAGGTACAGCATCCTAACACATCTAAATCCAAAAGGATTTTCCGAAAAAAACAATATATCTGGAAAAACAGCGTTTGAAGATTACTGTTTGCGTATGTACTGGCCGCGTTGTTTTACGTAGATTGCTGGATTTTAAGTTTTAACTGTTTTTTTTTCTTTTATAAATGAAATTATTAGGTAGCTATTATGTAGTGTTAGTAGTAAATAACCGGAAATAATATAAAGTGAGGTAGCTAAGTCAAACAATTTTTTTTTCGCTAGATATATTTAGAATCATGCTCTGTGTCGCCAGTGTTTTGGGCACGCTTCCGACTGACAGTGACCTGGATCAATTGAACTATCTATAGATCGTTTCTAACGATCCTTAGATAGCTTGACTAATCCTGTTGTATTTTGTAAATATATGTAAATATTTAGTAGCTTAGTTTCTGTAAATAAAAATGTCAAATCAAATTGACGACCTCTGTGGCGCAGTGGTCGAAGTTCCGCCTGCGACGCCGAAGGTTGTAGGTTCGATCCCCGCCGCGGGACTAATGTTTGTATGACCTACAGATATTTGTGTCGGGTCTGGGTGTTTCTATGTATAATATGTATGTATTTACAAAAATAAGTATATAAGTAGTTTATCATTCATTCTAGTACCCATAATACAAGCTCTGCTTACTTTGGGGCTAGATGATGCTGTGTGAAAAAAAAAACCCAGCGTTATTAAATGTACAAACTTCGTTCCAACCGAGTTGGAAAGAGTACGTGAGTGTTCCACGACTACTTTTTTTTATTGATATAGCGACTGAGAAAAAGTATTTTTTTTTTTCATTTATTTGTAACATTATGTATTTTACATACTTGTTTTTATTGTAATCAGCATTCTTAGCGATTTTGTCTTACTCTGTGCAGGGACAGAATATATAAACTAAAATATTTAATCTAGTTTCCTTCACAATCTCTGAAAGTTTTCAAACAAAAATCATACTCGCATCAGCGCACATGTTTGTAACTACGAAACTAATCCTATCACCGCCATCGCATGACACAGTTTAAATAGTATTTACTGTATATAATGAAAGTGTGATTATGTAAAACATATTTGCTTTATATAACTAAGTTACCACTTTTCTTTAAATGAAAAGAGGAAGATTGTTTAACGTCGAGCTAGAGGTCAAATCTGACGACAGAGTTTTTAAAAGCATTTGTATTGGCTCCGACAATGTACCATTCATGGTACTAGCGATACATCAATATTAATGATGGTATACTGATGAGAGCCGTGTTGGTCGAATGGGGTTGTGCCTCGACTTTCAATCCGAAGGTCGTTCAAATCCCGGCCGTGCATCAAAGGATTTTTCGTTTCGTAAAATTTATATGCGTTTTAACACGAGCTCTTAACGGTGAAGGAAAACATCGTGAGGAAACCCGCAGCTTAGTCAGCTTCACACGTATTGACGTCGTCTTTCCTGTGGGCCAGGCTGATTAAGCTGAGAGGATGGTTTAGGTGCTGGGCAAGCATATTCCATCTCAAAAAATGTCTCAGGCACTACAGCGTCCCATGGATTGCCTCCTGACGCTGTATAAATCATCTAATATAGATGTAAAGGCCTACTTATTACTACTGATCCTAAATAAGTGTCACTGTACCATTGACGGTACTAAGGATACAAAGTTGTGTCACATGTACCATCAATGGTACAAACCAATGGTACTACTGACACTACGATGACATTGACGTGCCCTCTGAAACACAGAAGCGCTCAGGTGTAAGTATAAGTATTCTAAAACACCATTTACACGATACCATTCTGGCATACCATTCTTGGCTCTTGCTTTCTCAAACTCAACTGAGCTAGAGCATAATTATATTGTGCAGCAAGAGGCAAGAATGGTATGCCAGAATGGTATCGTGTAAAATAAATAGGCATAAATAAAAAGGCATTTATTGTTAGTCAACATCATCATCAGCCTTTCTCATCCGGTTCCTCATCCGGTTTCTCATCAGGTTTCATACCCAGCTGTGAGCTGGGTATGAAACCTCTTCGCTTTTGCCATTCGCCTCTATCCTGAGCTAGCAGCTCATGTGCGACCTGCGGATTTCACGGTGTTATGTAATATAACTATATTCTAAGAAATATCGAAATAATATTATATTCACGTACATTTCTACAAACTATTCTGAAAATTTAATTCAAACTTACAACAGGTTTAACTTCTAAACTGCAATAAACCTGCCCCGCCATTCTTCGTAAATTTTGGTACATTCGTTATCAAAATGTAATAGCGCTGACTTTGCACCTACACAACTTTGCTTTCTGGCTCTTCTGGTTTGATTTCTATTTAGGGTCAGCATTTATTAAGTAAGTAAGCATTTATTTTAAAATATGGATGTTTGTCACTACTAGACATTTAAAAAATGTATCCCTAAATTTTTGGTTACAATTTGTACATAAACAATTAGGTATTTTTTTAAGTTAGTATTGAATATGTGACTGGTTGCAAGTCCATCACCACTTTTTATAGTTTTTCTAAATATAGATCCAAGTATGTCGAATATTGTAGCATAGGTATATTTTTTTAAATTTTAGTTTCAATTATTTTGGCGGCGTTTCTGCTTTTCAACTCGACTTTCCTCTAACCGTCTTAGACAGAGGAAATGAATTAAATATTCATTTTTAAGTAAAATCACGTGAAGCAGAAGATTTTCCGGGCACTTAACGGGGGAAGTTTCAGCAAGATTTTTCAAAAAGTTGAAAATTATAGCTATTAACCACAGAACCTTTATAATTCAGCCAGTCACGGGAGCGCGCTTAAATAAAATATTGGCGGCTAATTTCGGATGCTTTACGATTCGATTCTCTGGAAAAATTCAAGTTTTTAGAAAAAGGTACTTAGGTATATTAGAATAGAATAAAGTTTTATTTTCTCCACATCATATACAACAGTTACAATATATCTACATAATTTTTTGTGGGTGAAAATACGGCTAACCCTCAGAATTTGCTCCAACAGCTTGAGAGTGTCCAAGTCAAGTCAAATGACCGCTAGGATTACTTAGAAACCTCACAGAATTATTTTAATCAAATAGACAGTATATTAAAAATCTAATTTGCATTATAAAAAAAGAAAAAGTGTTTCCATCACCTTTTATACTTGGCTTGAGTTCATAAGCATGTAAATATAGAAAAAACCTTTGAGGAATAAGACTCAAAACATTGGCCACGGTTGTCCCATTATCACATTGAAATAAATTCTCATTTATAGTTTAAATTAGGAACCAAATAAAATAAACAGCTAACTTTACTCACATAGAGTAATTGATCGATCGTTTGAAAGTTGTTCGGGCGAGTTGCAGCAGTATGCTGATTAGCGACTTGTTAGTCCTTCGAGAGTTCTTTGTGAAGCTTTTGACGGCAATTTACTGGTACTTTAAACTGGAAATAGGAAACATATTTTAATGTATATTTTACTAGTGAACCTGGGCGCGACTTCGTCTGCGCATTGTTTCGTCATACAAACTTTAGAGATAGAACTACCTTGTTCCAATACAACCCATGAAAACATTGAATTCATTTTTGGATTTGCTGTCTTTGATAAATATAAATAAGTACCTATCTAAGGGGTTGGGTAGTTTTGAAAAATAGTAAATACGTGTTTTGCTATTTATTAAAAAAACTTATTTAGGCATCACAACCCTACAAATCGTTTTTTAATTTAAGTAATAAAAATTGTTCAAAGCATAGTCGAACGAAATGATATCACCATTTTGAAAAGTCAAAAGTTATTGGTTGTCATGGCAACCTTAGAGCAGTTCTCTTTGTGTCAAACAGAGTACTGCTAAAGTTTTTAATATGCAATATTCCCGTTATCCTTTTACATATTTTTTGGTTTTCAGGAATGTTTTTCGGGATAGAAAGCCAAAAAAAGCCAAAGCTCCAGAATAGTCTATATGCTATTCTGGAGTTATACCTTTCACCTTACCAAATTTCATTATAAACTGTTTCGTCATTTGACCCTGATCCTTACACACACATCTAAACAAACTCACAAACTTTCAGCTTTATTATAGTATTTTCTTAAATAGTGGGATTACTTACTCTTCGAATCGACGACTCCACCTGCGTCTAAAGGCATTAATTGCCAAAATTGCATACATTTTAAGTCAGGGTGCTTACCGTGACCATTCCCTCTACAGTAAAATAATAATAATAATAATAAGGTCGCAGGGCACCTTTGAGTCGAGGTGTCGGGGAGTAGCGACCCCGCGGACCCGAGTGCTCCCGAGGGAGGTCACCGTTCCTCACCTCCGCTTGCCTTCACTAGCCGGACGGAGTGAACACTGACGAGGAGCAGGTCCCTCACCTCCGTGTTGCCTTCACTGGCCGGACGGAGTGGAGTCGCTAGAGCATTGCTCGGAGGCTGAGGGGTGTTACGTAAGATGGCGAGTGGGCACGTGAAGCTGGACCCTCTGGGAGCTCGTGATCGTCGTTTAAAGTCCGGTAGCACCTTACCACCTTCTAGCCGCTCACGTCATGTTGCCCCCTTGTCGCACGAGCGACTGTTTTAGGGGGCCCAGTAGTAAGTTGGCGAGTCTCCACCCGCCATTTTTACATGTTCGTTAACATTGTATCGGCGGGTGTCATAGTTCCCATAGTTTCCCCAGTACCCAGTCCACTACCATCCCACCCCATAGCCCGGTAATTAGTTTTCCATATCCTCAATAGTTCTGCACAAACCGGAGACTGTTCCTGAATGCATTTTTATAGTGTTGAAGGGATAGTAGCCGGTATGTGTCTCCATTACACAAGATCAAAATTGTCAAAAAGGCCTCTGTGTGTTGGCTTCGGCCCCATGCATGCCTATCAAAGGTCCGGGACTCTATAGTTCCGTGATGTTAAACTTTGACAAACAAAATAATAATAATAATAATGCTGGACATTTTCACACAGCATCATCTAGCCCCAAACTAAGCAAAGCTTGTACTATGGGAACCAGATAACTGATATACTACTTATATACTTTTCGTTTGTAAATACATACATATTATACATAGAAACACCCAGACCCGAGACAAATACCTGTAGGTCATACAAAGATTTGTCCCGCGGCGGGGATTGAACCCGCAACCTTCTGCGTCGCAGGCAGACCTTCGCCCGCTGCGCCACAGAGGTCGTAAAAAAGTCAAATAGAGTAAAGTAATACAATAATATTTTTTGTATTGAAAAATTAGTATTTTAAAAGTGTAAATGGTATGGACTAATTAATCAAATATTTTTAACAGAATATAGAATAGAATGAACAAGAATAGTACAACAGATTAAGGTGTCAAACGAAATGTTTCGTTCCGAGTATCCGCCCAAACAGCGAACACAATCAACATAACATGTCTAATCGAGCGGCACTACCGACTATTCGTATAAGTATTGAAGATGATGTGTGTCAGGAATGCAGGTGTACTATTATGTGTATCGTAGGTAAAACTGTATCTTTGTACACAATCGTATTTAAAAACTATAGTATAATTATCACTAGTGTTAGAAAATCACGCTGCATAAATATCCTTTAAATAATGTCAACTATACCAACTGTGGTGTCCTAGCCGAGAGAATGAAGATTGCGTCCGAGGCGCTCGCTTGGGGGTATTCGCAAGATTGCGTGGAACCGAGCGGTCGTGCCGGCGTCAGGCTAAATCTATTTAATGTGTTTTATTTTGGATCCCAATTCTTCCATAGTTATCTAACTTTACAACCAACATTAACCATGAGAAAAAGTCCGTACAAGCAAATTATTCCCCTTATTTTTGTAATAGTTTTCCCACAAACACTCTCAGTGCCCCCGCGATATTAGCGCCGAAGATGTTTTCCCTGCTAATAGAACGACAAACACCGCAAAGCGAGGGATTGCCTGTCATCCGTCAGAATCCCTTTTCACCCCGCATCGTGGGCGTGATAGAATGTAAGTAGAAAAATGTTGTTTCATTGACCGCCAAACGACTTAAAGAGTGTTTACTAAAGGATGTTCAAAGAGTTTGGGAGTAGGTAATAAGTTGGAAAAAGTAAGGACTGTAAGCTCCAAGGATTTGTAACGATTCAACGCGATTTGGATATAAAAAAACCTTTTTATGGGATTGCAGTTTTTATGGGACGCCTCGGATATTTGAAATCATTTCTATTATGATAAAGATTTTGAGGAAGGCCAAACGACTCCGGTATTTCGCCTATTGCAGTATGAGTAATCTAAAACTATGAACAAATAGTATAGTGATTTAGGACCTTTTTGCTCTGATTTGAAGAAAGCCATTATTATTATTATATTATGAATATAAGCCCGTGATATCCCACTGCAGGGAAAAGGCCTCCCTTCCTTTCTTCCAATCAACTTTATTGAAGATCCCCATATTTTCGAATAATAATGGCTTCCATACAAACTAATTATATTCCATTAAATTGTAAACAAAATCCAATGGGTACTACGTAAACAAAATCGCGGGTAGCAGGTATAGTAACTAATATAAAAGACCTACAAGCGATTGTGGACCTCTGTGGTGCAGTGGGCGAAGGTCCGCTTGCGACGCAGAAGGTTGCGGGTTCGATCCCCGCCGCGGGACAAATGTTTGTATGACCTACAGATATTTGTCCCGGGTCTGGGTGTTTCTATGTATAATATGTATGTATTTACAAACAAAAAGTATATAAGTAGTTTATCAGTCATCTAGTACCCATAACACAAGCTCTGCTTACCTTGGGGCTAGATAATGCTGTGTGAAAAGTCCAGCATTATTTATTATTATTATTATATTTTCTCCTATGTTTTGAAAGCAAAACATTAAAAATCATCTAGATCTGATTTCACTAATGCTCTTCGCCAGAACGTTGTAATTCATTACAGAGGTTGCGAGGGGAGTTCCATCAATGCCATAGATATATTATCAGCAAACTTAAGGGAGTCACTTAAGGGATGTCGCTGGGACCACACTCTTACATTATGCACACCAATGTATTGATAATGTTTAGATGGTAGCAGGAATTCAATATATTTATTTGTGAACTGATAATACTGAACAGATTGCATTTAGATTTTCTAATTGTTGCAAATAGTATCACATTATCGTTTACATCACGCTAAATATCTACATTGTAAAATGTAATATTCTATTTTTAGTAAGTATAAATAAGAGTGAAAGTGTTAAAAGTATTTGCGAATCATATTTATTATCATTGTTTGAGCAAAATTTAAAGAGCTTAGCTGCTGTACCTACTCGGTCTAATACAAGGTGTTACAAAATAGGGTGTTTGATTTTTTTATAATTTACAAATTTTGTATTCATGTCTCAAAATTTCGCGATCACTATTAATAATTAAGTAAGGTAAACGGGAATTAATTACTGCTTTCTGTTTCATCAGTCATCAGTCTTCCCGAGATCACGCCTGTTGTAACAGGCGGAACGTGACGTTATGATGATGTGGGATGAATGACCGTTTATCTAAACTTTTATTTTATCTCTATAATATAAAAATGAATCGCAAAATGTGTTGGTAAGCGCATAACTCAACAACGCCTGGACCGATTTCATCAAATTTTTGTTTGTTGTGTTTGTTATTGTCAGGAGAAGGTTCTTATGACAGAAAAAATCTATATTTTAATCATGGAGGGCGTGAAATAAGGGTTGAAAGTTTGTATGGGGAGTTGGTAGTTCCAGTTAAATGCAATAGATGGCATTGCTGATAGTATGTTATTTCGCTGACGAAGTCGCGGGTACCAGCTAGTTCATAATAATATATGATTATTGATGATGTTTTTGGTAGCGCTGGCAATTGCTAGGCTGAGATGCCTTTCTTGTGGCTATATAAAAATTGTTGCATGATCTAAAAATATTCATTGGTTTTTAATTATTTTGAAACTATAACCTCAATTCTTATAAATGATTATTATTATTATTATAATCATTATATCAGCCCTCAATGGTGCCAATTCTACTGTTAACTCACTAAAGCTAGCTAGACTAGCTAAAAATCTTAGCTTAGGTAGAAATACTAAAAAAGCTATTCCGTTATTCACAGTTGATTAAATTTAGAACGCTTTAGTTCATCCTAAACCGCATCTTAAGTTTAATACCCGCTGCTGCCATCTGGTGCTGAGTAGCAGTACAAGAGCAATATCTATGGATTTGTTTGATTGGTAAGGGTTCTTTCACACGAGGATTTTACGAATTATTTGACGTTTTGAAGTTGACTTTTATCTTTATTTGACAGTTTTAAAGTTGATTTGTTGTTATTTGACAGTTCTGAAGTTGACTTTTAATGGTAATTGATTGTTGTTCGACTTCGAAGACGTGTAAAAAGAAGAAGAAGGATGTAAACAAAACAAACACCATCAAAGCTGTTCTGGTTCTCGTTAGAATAAATAATATAAATAGAATAAATAATAAATTTCTTTGGTTCTGTTCATCTACCTACAAAGAAAAAAACCTAAATGTATCAGAGGGCCTAGACAATGTAACAATCGATTAGCGAATCTATATTCGATAAGTTCAAAAATGTAAGTATGGGTTTGAAGAAATGAAAAAAAGGTTACTAAATTTTTGTTTGTTTACAATAACCAACCCTTTGTATACCTACCTACTTCAACCAGTAAACAAACAAAACAAATTAATGACCTTGTTTCTACAAGCCCTGAAGTGAGTCAACTGTTTTATATGATCAAAGCATCTCTATTAGATGTTGGTGAAGTTCACAGGACAGTCACAATGAATATAAGGATTCTACTTTATCTAGCAGAGTCTAGTGGCAAGTGATGATAATTCATTAAAATTACAATGTGTAAATATGAAGTTGGAAAACTAGGTGTGCTTTTTTTTTAGTGAATCAAGCTAAAACACAAGTCGTAAAGATGTAATATAAAGCATCCTCAGTGGAAGAGTTTCTATTTGTGTTTGAGCAGGACTGCTCTCAAGATTGTTGGATCTTTATCTGTAGAAGTTTCCAGACATCAAATGAGGTACCTAATTATTACAATTTTATAAATTATTCTATTTGTATAGTTTAACGGTGTCAACTTGTACTTTAAAAAGCTTGTTTTTACAGGATCTGCCTATGCTACAACATTACCATCTTCAAAACCATATAAACAACCACCACAAGTGCACTAGCCACTAAGTGAGGTAGATGATAAGCAGGCACCGCCCAATTAAGCCGGCTTGGCTTCCGGTCAATTGCAAAGTTTGATGAAAACTAATAATGGATTATAAGTACACCGGTGTTTGGAACCTACCTTGTTTTTAGTTATTTTTTGATTTCATTATTCATAATGAAATTGATAATTTAATGAAAAATGTATTAGGTATGTATAATAAAACATTAAACATTCTATAACATAACTAGTTTTACTTATTGAAAAATTAAAAGAATCTTATACTAATTATCTGGCAAATAAACCATGCTTCGATTAGAAAATCATAACTTCTGGCCAATATCATCCTCTTCATCCGGTAGAAATTATTGATGTCTGGGTCTCCGAAACCTGTAAAAGTAACATTATTCAATATTATCATTAGTTTCATCATTCTTTTGGGTAGGTTAGCTGAAACCAGTACAGGAGATAGTAGTGGGTGAAACCACGGATTTAAAGAAATGTCTGTGGTGAAAAAAAAAGATAAAGATTGATGTGAGCAGAGGTAAAACCAAAGTTATGATATAGGCAGGTTTTTTACTAGTTCAAGATAACTAAACAAAAGACTAGGTTGTTTGGGTTGTTTGTGGGTTTTTCTTTGTTTAGTGGATGGTGTTAGCTGATTTTCTTGAAGTTATAGCAGCTTGATCTTAGAAAAAATACAAACTGATCTTTATAAACACTTTGTTTTCACAGGTTAGGTTTTTATGAGGGTTTTTATAACCAAAATAACACTCAAGAATTTTAAACGTAGGCTCAATCTTACAGCAGAAGCACTGACCACATCAAGATGTATGTAAAAACACAAACCTTTACGAAGAATCCTTCACGACAGCTACCACAAACTTGCATGTTTTCGGTGATGTTTTGAAGCGATTTTCTCACAGAACACTTACTCCTGGCGGAGGATTTTCTTCTGGTAAAACACTCGAAAACATGTATTTGCATCACCTTGTTCATTATTTAATAATTCAACTAGCACAAAAATAATATTTTGTTTGTTTTGAGGTCCTTCAAATCACATTTCACATCACAATCCTACTTGGTATTTTTAGTCAACACCTATTTACATGCTCGCTAAGATTAGGAATTTTACGCGTAAAACTGACTAAAAATGTACACTCAGAATACGGTTTAGGCATTTTTAACTAAGTTGAGTAACTAGCTAAGATTTTAGAGCTATCATCTTAACTTTAGCTTTAGTTTGCTGCGTCGGAATAAGATAAGTGATTAAAGCTAATCTTAGCGATTTTTAGTTAGCTTTAGCTAGTTAAGTGTCTATTGGAATTGAGGCCAGTGTCCCACTGCTGGGCAACGGCCTCCCCCCACTCCCTCCATTCATCTCTCTCCTGTGCTAAAAATGTCCAGTTTTTTTTTTTTTTTTTTTGAAATTAAATAGGTCAGCATTTGACCTCCCTCTGCCTGATGTTAAGCAGTTGTGAGATCTAAGATGGAACATGCTTTCCTAGGAGGAACCTATTTACTCTTGATTTAAAGATATAATTTAAAGCTATATATTATAAAAATGTATAATATATAACTTATAAATGATAATATTTTGAATTTCAAACCACAGAATGAGACTACCTATATAAAATTCTATGTTTCGAACCTTTTGTCTCATCTGACAATTGATTTCTTTTGTACCTACAGAATATTATAATTACCTAAAAACCAAAAAGTTTTTACAATCCACTTGTGACTACAGAAACTGTCATTGATTAAGGAAATTTTGTAATTAAAAATTCATCATAGCTACCCCATGGTTTTGCAACAAAGTTGTAATAACTATTGACACAATATCTTAAAAATAACGGTCAAATGGTTTATTCAGAAACATAAACAAACTGACATGCGTCACGGAAATATATCCAAACATAAAATTAATATCTACATTGTAGCGTTTACAAACAAGTGTGTAGTGTAATCTAAGGATTGTCGTATCAGTCGTACCGGGGATTGCAAAGATGGTGCACACGCTGTATTGTTCAACAAATTACTTTGCTGTAAAGTGAAACAGATATTTGAAAAATGGTGAGTTACAAAAAAAATGCAAATTTATTTACCTCCTTACTCAACAAAATACACTGAAATCAGTTAAGCTACCTATCTAATGGACAACAAATTACAATACAACAAATTCACACACTATTCGGAAACATTACAAATAAATTGGCAATTCTGAAACGTAAATACCATTTGACTATCAAAATCAGCATTCAGGGAAAAAAAAAATTATTAAAATAATTCAATCTTAGTTCAAAATCACTGACATTTACACTGGAATAGGAAAAAAGAATTTGAAACCTAAACATTTTTATGTCATTTACAAAAGTGCATTTTATGTTGCGAAATAAAAAAAAGATCTTAAAAAGATTGTACTAAAATTATTTCTTCAGGATTTAGAAAGTTTGGTTTTACACATCAAAATTAATGAAGACATCAAGGAGTATGAAGATTTGGACGCTCTTGATGGTTCGACTACTGTGGCTCCTGGCGTGTATTACCCGAAAAACAGTAAGTTTATTTCTAATATGAACACTGTAGGAAAAACCTTAAAAATATTTGTCGAAGTCGAATTCGTCCAGCTAAATTGAACATAATTTACAAGAAAAGCATGGTCAATAAAGTATGGATAAAGCTGACATACCTGTGAAATGTCTTACGATGTGCCTACACACATTAGTTTGACGAATAAAAATTATGACAAGGGATATTTTGCTTTCACAGGGTTTCGCCGCCAAATATCTTCGCGACCGATGACCAAGAAGGTTGTTCACAAAAATGGTGAATTTAATATCGACAGAGCGAATCCTAACAATACTTACAGCTGCTTTTCATCCTGGTTCATGACTATGGTGGAAGCACGATGGCGATGGACTTTGATCAACTTCTTTGCTGCATTCACTGCTGACTGGCTCCTCTTTGGCTTCATTCATTGGGTAATTGCCCTCAACCATGGTGATCTGGTCGAAGAACACTTGCCTTACAACCAAAACAGCTCAAACTGGACTCCATGCGTTAGAAACATTTACGGTTTCACTTCTACTTTCCTCTTCAGTGTTGAAGTTCACACCACCGTTGCGTATGGAAAACGAGCAATAACTTTAGAATGCCCACAGACTATCATGACTATGTGCTTGCAATGTATATTAAGCTCAATTTTTTCAGCATTTATGGTCGGAATCCTCTTTGCAAAACTCACCAGACCAAAATCAAGGACATTGACGATTCTGTTCAGTCAACAAGCGGTAATAAGCTTGAGGAATGAAAAACTATGTTTTGTGTTTCGAGTGGGAGATGTGAGGAAATCAAAAATTCTAAATATAAAAGCATCCGTTTTCATTATTAGATTGGATGTTCATGACGAATACTTAGAAGACTTTGAACAGATAGAATTGAAAACTGAAGTAGATGGATGCGATTCTACTTTTTTCTTATGGCCTGTTTCTGTTATTCACGTGATAGAAAAAGGCAGTCCATTATTTGATGTATCAGCAGCGGATTTGTTATGTGGGAAAATAGAGATACTTGCAGTTTTTGAAGGTTTGATTGAATCTACCGGGCAACCCGTCCAAGCAAGGACTAGTTACACAGTAAAAGACATTCTGTGGGGTCACAGGTTTGTTTCTATGGTATTGAATGATGAGAGGAAGGATTACTTTGATGTGGATTTTTCAAAACTGAGTGAAACAGTTCAGGTTGACACTCCATTATGTTCGGGACATGAGTATGAGACTATGGTGGGTATTATGGAATCAATGGAAAACATAAAAACTGCATGAATTCAAGAGCAAATAAAATTTACCTAATTGGAAATAATTTATCGTATAATACTTTTATGTATGTAGCGGCGATGGGCTTGCAACCTGTCACGTATGGAATACTAACTTCTGCAAGATGTGGGCATGTATCAAATATGTGTTTGGACATGCCTCTGACTACCCCCCTTAGACATCTTCAAAGGATCTGGAATAAGTAACATAAAAAGATCTGAGAGAATGTCTACCGCACCTTAGGGATACAGTCGTGAGCCTGTTTACGTTTTTTTACTTTTATGTATAAGATTGTGATTACCTATTTTTAGCATATAGAATTTTAAGTCTGATTTATTTTAGAATTAATTTTTTTTTTTAAGTGTAATTGTTTGAATGTTAAACATCGAATATTAACTAACGTGTTTGAGTTCGTTATTAAATTCGATGTGAAACATTGCCTGCCTATTGCCAAAGGCCATTATAACATCCTTTAGTTTTACGAATAAAAATGTACACGGCAATTTTATGTCGTATTTTGTAAACTATGTACTGAATTATTCTGACTGCGTTACAATAGCCGTGGTGAAACTGAAACCAACCAATATAAATGGGAAAAATACACGATGATTATTATATCAATGAAGAATCTGTGATTGCAAAAGATAACATTACAATTAATCATTCGTTTGCAAAGTAGTGATGTAAGCTAGGTTTAACCATGAACTACGTAAGCAATCTATTATCTTTCACTCGTCTTACAATGATGGTTATAGAAGTCAGGTTGCGAATGATGATGATGATAATGACAACTATTTTTATTAAACAGGATCACGACTTTAGGGATATTACTAAAGACGTTTCCTCAGAAATACTTTCTTAATACTTTTGACACATAAATTCGTGTGTCAATGTTCCTAAACATTATCTCAGTTCTTTCAGTTCCAATTTTCAAGTGAAACCCTCTGCCCTAAATTCTCCACTTCGTTACGCCAGCTAATTCAAATCCATCATCAACTTCCAAGTTCTAAGCTGGAAGACGTTCTCGATTAATTACCGAAACTTGTGCTCTACATCTAATTAATTGTTTAATGTTGCTACGGCCACAGTATGTGTCTATACAGACAGTATGGTAGAATTGTGATTGGACAGTTAGTGGGATGATGAGAACAAAAAGTAAAAACCAAGAACATGTGCAGCAACTAGTTTTAGGACCTGGATCAGTTGAGCTATCTATAGATAGTTTCTAACGATCCTTAGATAGCTTGACTAATCCTGTTGTATTTTGTAAATATATGTAAATATGTAGTAGCTTAGTTTCTGTAAATAAAAAGAGATAAATAAAATGATTTTAAATGTTTTAGGTTACATAAGTGTGAAGGTATTAAAATTTTCAGAATCACTTACGAATTATTAAAAAATAACCTTTCAATAAATACTACAAAAGTTTATTACTTTTAATTGACTTATATAATAATCCTGAGCAAAGTTGGATAGATAGATAGATAGATAGATAAATGATTTATTTGGCACACATAACATTTCAACACAGACACAAAAACAAAGACGTGTAACAAGTAGGTAAGTGCATAAGTAAAAACAAACTAGAAAAAATTAATGAAGAAAATTGGAGCAGATCGCTAGTTTAAAATACTTAAATAAACAGGCCTAATCTACTGTGCGTAATATATATTTATGTGATGTAGCTAACTAGAAATTGAAGGGAATTGTTTGACGGTAAATAGATGAGGTCATTCCTCGGTTTGTTTAGGGCGATGTGACCTGGGGCTGTTTCGCGATACACGTTACACAAGATGGGAAGTTCTAATGTTATGAAGAACATATTTTAGGTGGTAATTAAATTTCAGCAATTTTACTGTCAGTTAACCCATTTCACATTTTAGGTCTTTACTTATGAAAATATGCATTATTATCTCATCATCATCATGTCAGCCATCTAGTGTCCATTGCTGAATATAGGCCGCCCCCATCGATTTCCACAGCGATCGATCTTGTGCAGCCTACACCCAACGGCTCCCAGCAACCTTTACCAGATCGTCTTTCCATCTAGTGGGGGCCGTCCTCTACTGCGGTTATTATCTCATTAGATTCTTTTAAATAAGCAATTTGTAACACATGCTGAGTTTACACCATTATAGAAAGCATTGCCAAATGATGAATGAAAAAAAAAGAAAATCACGAACATAGTGCGATATTTCGATAACATAATGATACATTTGAATTGAAACTCGAAGCAGGATCCCAATTTCGAACGTAACATAGGTAATGTCGAGTTGAATACAAACCTAGGCTCCTACCAAAATTTGACTAGCAACGCATCGTGGTTTACAAAACGCCTGGCAAAACGCTGACAGCAAGCCTCTCCGGTGAACGTGACAAGTCCATTAGGACTATTGTTGCATTTACACAGGGTCACATACTGAGTCATGTTTGGTTCCACTGTGTTGACAGAATTGGTATCTATTCTCTTTGCAAAAGAGTGTAAAATTAATTGCGTACCTAACAATATGTAAAAAACCTTGATGTGTTATTCATGTAATTAACGATATAAATTATTATTGATTATTATTAAAATTGTACTATTTAAATCAAACTTTGAGGATTTCCAATTTTTTTGATGAATTAAAATGAATGAATGAATGAAAATTCTTTATTGCACACCATTAATAATATTAAAACAAACAAAAACAAAAGAAAAACCAGATAAAAATTTACAATGGGCTGCCTTATCGCTAAGAAGCGATCACTTCCAGGCAACCTTTGTATGGAGAAGATGATACTATGTGAAAAGGTCCAGCTTTTTTTTTTTCATACAGACAAGATATTAGCAGACAAGCAAAAGTCAAGTAAAAGTACCTATCTACACATTGTATAAACCACCTCAAACAAACTTTTGTTAGAATGTTGTACAGTGAGTTTTTAACTAATTAAACCACATATTGTGCGAGTTTTATCATTCCAATTACCTCGCTTTCCTTTCTTGGTTTACGACTCAATTCCATGTTTACTGCGGACAACAAAATGATTTGCTTCAAAGTAGCTCACAGTAAATTAGACCATCTATTTGTATAAACATAGAACATAAAGACTGACGACCTCTGTGGCGCAGTGGGCGAAGGTCCGCTTGCGACGCAGAAGGTTGCGGGTTCGATCCCCGCCGCGGGACAAATGTTTGTATGACCTACAGATATTTGTCTCGGGTCTGGGTGTTTCTATGTATAATATGTATGTATTTACAAACAAAAAGTATATACGTAGTATATCAGTTATCTGGTTCCCATAGTACAAGCTTTGCTTAGTTTGGGGCTAGATGATGCTGTGTGAAAATGTCCAGCATATTATTATAAAGGGAAATGTTATTTAGAATATCGTTCTGGGTTAAGATTTTTTTGTCAAATATGAAGTCAAAAAGGATTAATTCATTAGCATGTGATTTCTTTGTTGGATGCCCAATAAAATGCAATAAATAAAATAAAAATAAATTAGCATCATCACTGAGATCACAGAATAGTTTTACGAACAAGGTGTTTTAGCTCCAGGGGAGTATATAAAATCGTCGGCAAGTCGTCTGATCGTCGTGACTATCCTAAAAGACATGTTCAAAGGATATGCTATACAGGGTGGTTTTTTGAGATGGGCGGTGATGGCCAAGTCCGAAACCAAGAGAGTTAGAGAAAAGTCGTGAAAGGAGACATGCCTTCGATTTATAAAAAACAATTTTTATACTTTTATGTTGTTTATTTTTCTGTGTGATTTTCGGATGTTTTTATTATGTGTACATGTATTTATTAACTGTGATGGAAACAATTTTTATACTTTTATGTTTTTTATTTTTCTGTGTGATTTTCGGATGTTTTTATTATGTGTACATGTATTTATTAACTGTGATGGTCTGCAATGTCTGTAATGTCATAGTTAAGTTTCTAATAATAATAAATAACTGCATATTTAGTTTTTTTATAAATCTTTTAGTTTTAACGGATTTCGGACTTGGCCATCACCACCCATCTCAAAAAACCAGCCTGTATATTGATCTAGCAAAGTCGCAGCAAGCCTTTATTTACCGAACGCAGAACAAACATCAAAGTTTACCACCACAAGAATCAATATAAAAACTAAAGAAAATTCATGCAAAACTAACAGTAAGTTCAAACAAACTTACATTCTATCAAACAGAGTGATTAAGAAATAACCAGCGACACGAATTATTTCCCCAGCGGTAATCTACGTGGCTACGTGTACGTGATGAACGTGAGAGCCGCAGCAACGTGAACGTGCGGTTCAAATTAAAAATAACTTGGTTACTTAGTAAGTAGTTAAGTTGGTTTCGCTTGACCATTTTATGGTAATGCCTCGGGGAATAGAGGTAACTTAGGATAAACACCAAATATAAAATATACCTTGAGTTTGGTAACTTGGGATAAAAGTACGTGTCGTGGAAAACTCGGTTGGAACGAAGCGAAGAGTACTTTTCTATACTGGGAAAATTCCTAGAAACGCTCTTCCGTACACACAATGTAACAATCTATGGACTGTATGCGACTGTGCATTTGCACTGTGACGATTTGACATATACATGGTGTCGTGACGGTAAAATGGATCACATTTTTTTTCCAGCCTCAGTCTTTTTTTTTCTTCGATACCGTCCGAAAAGGAACTTCGTTCCAATAACTCTCGTTTAACTCAATTAATATTTCTTTTTGCCTTAGCTTAGTCAAGCTTGCAGTCTTGAGGCTTTGTACCAACGAAACGAAACATGAAAAGACGTCTCTTAATGTGGCATTCTCTCATATCTTATTAGTATCTATTCCTAATCCACTAAGACTTGATCTATAATCCGAAGAAATATAACATGTGCGTTATCTTCGTTATCGTTCGTCGTTATCTTTTTTTTTTAACCGACTTCAAAATAGGTTCTTAATTCGTCTGTATGTTTTTTTTTTTTTTTTTTTGTATCTTGTTACGCGCTTGTTCCGCCATTTGTTAACCGATTTGCAAAATTCTTTTCATGTTTGAAAGGGTATACTCCAGAGGTGGTCCCATATAAATTTTATTCCTGAGGGATTGATAGTTTTCCCGTAAAACTCTAAACACCTTCCCTCCTAGCCATGTCACAAATAGAAATCGAATCGACAGCTTGACGCAGTCACACCGCGTTTCGAGTCAAACATTGAAGTCGGTTTTCTTTTTAGTTTAAAAACGTAATTAATTAAGGTGAGTTTCATCATCAAAATATGAAACTCAAAACGTTCCATTTACTAGTGTTACGTATCTCAACTGAAAGTGGAGCGGGGCTCAAACAAAAACTGATTTCAAATTGAAATTTTACGAAAAAAATCTGAAATTCATATCTGGAAGTTTCGCGCTCCTACAACATATTGCTACGTTTTCATTCGCAACGTCCAACTTCGGTTTGAGTTATGTTTTAATTATGTTAGAATAAACGAATAAAATGGACAGCTGCTAGTGCAAAATAGTGTTCAATAATGACATTATAATCTGACGAAGTTTTGAAAAGATTTTTTTCTATAAAAAAATCTAAATTAAGATTATTTCGGTTGCTTGTTCCGTTAATACAAAAATCTTCTATTTTGCAAGTTTCTGTATTATAAAATATTTTATAAGGAATTTACATTATTAATGGTTCCTATTGATATTCCTATTCCTATTGTTAGAGTGGCTAGTTTGTGTTTTAGTGACCGATGACATTCAAGACTAATCGACTTTTTGTAAGTTAGAAAGGGTTTTGCGAAAGAGAAAGAAGTACAGTGTTAT
The DNA here is from genome assembly GCA_951394285.1 of Epirrhoe tristata. Taxonomy (NCBI): domain Eukaryota; kingdom Metazoa; phylum Arthropoda; class Insecta; order Lepidoptera; family Geometridae; genus Epirrhoe; species Epirrhoe tristata. Next base: position 1,019,204 of record OX596153.1, read on the forward strand.
GGATAGATGCATGAGGTCTCAGCAGCGTGAGGTTGTTTGAAATAATTATAAATACAGATAATGATATTAAAAAGCCAAAGTCAAACAGCATTTTTTTCAGGACTGCAGCTGGAGTCACTTGTCTTAAAACTTAAAACTAGAATGTGATTCTATTCATGTTCCTTCGCGACCAATACCGTAAAGAATAAAACATGGCCTTTACATCTATATTAGATGATTTATACAGCGTCGGGAGACCACCTATGCCTACACTTAACGGGACGCTGTAGTGCCTGGGACATTGTTTGTGATAAAAATAAAGAATACTGTGATATGAATACAATTATTTTAACCACCAAAGGATCTAGAATGATTTGATTTAAAATAAATTCTACTTCGTAATCCCTTTCGTTTTTTTATAAAAGTAGGTAATTGAATTGTACACACACACACACACACACACACACACATAGGTATAATCTTAATGTATCAATTTCGAAAGAATCTCCGTGTAAACATCATGTAAGTATTAGCAATTTTAAAAGGAATCTTTGTTTCACTGGGCGGATCTCAAAGGCAGCAAATGGCCCAGTATCTGATAGCCGTTGTTTGTGCATCGCATCGCAACCCTACACGATACGGATCGTAAACTGGACGCTTCTAATGCATCCACCAGGAGCTAAGAATATGAAGAGCTTCATGTGAGTGAATGAATGATCGAATGATAGGCACCTCTACTTATTGTTGCCGTGTTGGTCTAGTGATGTGCAACAATGGATTTTGCATTTCGCGCTGAAATGGAATGGGGTCGGGCACGTCTGCCGCATGCCAGCTGTGGGCGAACCACCGAGTGCCGCCCCGATACCCAGCGAGAAGGCAACACGGCAGACCAAAACGAAGATGGCGGGATAAGCTCGATCAGTTTTTGACTGGATGTTGCCTGGAGTAGGGGATGCCTTTGCCCAGCAGTGGGACACTAACGGCTGAACATAATAATTATTATTTTTATTAAATCCCTGTTTTTGAAGTGTTGAAAAATGATACCTCCTCCATTCCTTCTTAGATGCCGTTAGTGGAACGCCCAGAGACCACGTATCTTCGTACTCAAGTCTGCACTCCAGTTAAGAACCGCTCCAGCTCACTGGAATTAAAAACACATCCACCGCTGATATATTTGACGTTTCTTTGTGGCTAATCATTTGGAAAAACGTGTGGAATGCACACTTTATTTGAACAAGTTTTAGATAGCATATGCTTTGTACGGACTAGGCGTTCCAATGTACGCGTACACAGGAACGCGCAGTCGGTTGCGGTAGGTACTGCAGTTGCTGCGCGTTCCAAGGTTAGTCTGTACAAGGCTTTAATACTAATAAAGTTCTATTAATATACACTGTTTGTCTTGGGTCAAACCATCTTTTTAACCGACTTTAAAAAATGAGGAGGACCGCTGGGATCACTTTGAATCGTCTTAAAACTAGGTGAACAAACACGGTTTGGGAGAGTGTTAAAGCTCTACATCTGAGTAAGACAATCACAAGTTCAAGTCCCGGTAGGACAGTAACTTTTTGCACTTAATTTTTTTTTGTACTTTTTTTATGAAGTTTAGAACCGTTATCAAAACCTCGTTCAAGTTTTCACTTCTGTTGGCACTCCCGGAGTGCCACTGTTTTTTTTATGATACCTAATGACTGGTCTCTGTGTGTTACTTCAAGCTTAGACGCAGCTTTCTAGGAATGCTGTATGCTGAAACACACTTCATACAACAAAATCAAAATAAACCTGCACGTCGCAATGTTTTTCTCCACGTATCGTCATAAATTAGACTAGAAAACTCGGTTACAAAGAAACATCACAAAAGCGCCATTACCCTTGTGGTTTTTATCACTCGCTCACGATTGTTTGATGCTCTTCAACGATTCTTTGATATTTGTTTTAAGGGTAGTTGTGGTGAACTCCGAATAGGACGTGTGGAACATGAAATGCTGCGAAGGGAATACGGATTAAAAACGATGTGCTTGTTTGTTTGAGACGGAATCGCTCAAGATTAAGAACAGTCTGTATGCTGTTAATTTTTAACAGATGCTAATTTACCGGTGTTATTTGTGCCTGTGTATCTGTCTGTGAGCTTGAAGCTCCAAAACGAATGACCCGTTTTCAATTATATTTTTTTTGTTTTAAATTAATAGCACTATTCTTAAAGGAACAGTATTTTTTTTTCAGAGAATCATAATAAATGGGCTTGTTTACCGACTTAAATAACTGAAGGTTATATTTTTAAGGTTTTACTATTGTCAACTATTCAATGCTTATAATGAGTTATTTTCTATGTAATAAATAGATTCTATTCTCGATATTCTTAAAAACCTTAATTGCAGGTAATAAATAAATAAATAATGCTGGAATTTTCCACACAACATCATCTAGCCCCAAAGTAAGTAGAGCTTGTGTTAGATAGATAGATAGATTAACGCGTTATTGACTTATATACTTTTTTTCTATTATCTTGTACGGAATTAAATATTGTAGGCTTTTTTTCAGTTTTTAAACCTTATAAAATTGTCTGCTTCTTTCATCAAAATCATTTTCTAAATTAAAGCTCCCCTAAATAAAAATATTTACAAGACAGTAGAAAGGCTCCCAATTTTCTCGTGGACCAAAGCAAACAGATGCAAAGCAATCAACCAGAATACAAACAAGGGATGTGGGCAGCCCCTATGGAGCGAAAAATGAAGATTTTGATTACTTGTAAATAGAGACTTATTTTGTAAATAACTTGTATTTTTTGATAGGATCTCGCAGTCATCTGTACTATGATCAAAGAATATGATAATGCTGGACATTTTACATTAATATTATAAAAAAAAGGGATGTGGAGCGATGAGGGAGCTATGGAGCAAAGGGATTTTATGCAGCGAAGAATGAAGATTTTAACGGTAACGGAAAGGTTAAGCTTTTAACGGTAAATGCCTTAATTTCAATGTTTTTTTTTTATATTTTTCGATAGTATATTCCGAAAACATGAAGTATGTAGTATCCATGCAAATATAGGTAGGTATTATATTTTATCCCTCCAATACTTTTCAATATTAGTATTCTATTTTATTCTATTTATTTTTGCCGGAACCGTGTTGGCCGAATGGGGTTGTAGCTCGAATTTCATTCCGAAGGTTGTGGATTCAAACCCCGGCCGTGCATCAATGGATTTTTCGTTTCGTACAATTTATATGCGCTTTAGAACGTGCTCTAAACGGTAAAAGAAAACATCGTGAGAAAACCAGTAAGTGTTCTTATAGGCGGCGATGGGCTTGCAACCTGTCACGTATGGAATACTTACTTCTGCAAGATGTGGGCATGTATCAAATATGTGTTTGGACATACCTCTGACTACCCGCCCTTAGACATCATCAAAGGATCTGGAATAAGTAACATAAAAAGATCTGAGAGAATGTCTACCGCACCTTGGGGATACAGTCGTGAACCTGTTTATTACGTTTTTTTTATTCATATTTGATATCTACATTTTCAGCGCTACACACAAATGCATTTTCAATATAAGGATATTTCTATACAATAAAATTCACAACTCCTAACAAATGGTCCACAATAAATCTAGCCGCCCGATCGTGATAGCTATTGCGAGATAATAATGCAGTGGATTCTAGTTTAGGAATATGAACCTTACTGAGATAGAAATAGTGGGTATTATTGAACTGAGCTTCAGGCGCAGTTGATAATTTTATTCAGGAAATTGGGAACATAATTAGAGAAACATAGGTGCACTAAGGTGAAATACCTAGTTGTAGCGTTATGAGGGTAACGACATTACACGTTTTAGGTATACTTTATCGACTTGAACACTTAAATTTTATATTCCACGGGACCTAATCTTAAACCATGTAGTATGATAAAGTATTTTGTAGGTATCTATCTATCGTATTTGATTTCGAAGTTTATCGCGCCTGCATACGGTTGGTTTAAGGTTGGCTTGGTATGGACACGTTATGAGGAGGGATGAAAACCATGTTACCCAGAGAGTGATGAATATGAGTGTGGCTGGAGATTGTGCAAGTAGAGGAAGGCCAAAAAAGAAGTGGTTGGATTGTGTGAGAGATGATATGAATGCGAAAGGAGTGGATACACATTTGACGAGTGATAGGAGTGAATGGAAGGAAAATACATGTTGTGCCGACCCCACTTAGCGTGGGATAAGGGCAAGGGAATGATGATCGCGCCTGCATACCCAAAATGCGGTGGACAGACTCAATATAACCAAGATATGACAGTAAATCGAACGCCCAAATAATTATCAAAGCTCACATTTTTCAAAATGAAATTCCATTTCCTCATAAACATTTTTTTCGACGTTTGAAGCTTATATTTTTAGGACGAGAATAATCTTTTTGTTTTTTTTACGCATTAATAGCCATGACCTTTGCCTAAACCGTGGGACGAAATAGGTTGAAAAAAATAACGGTTAAGATGTTTATTTCTCAAAAGAATTTACAATTCGCTTACAGAGATAAAATATCAGTCGATAAAACCTCTTTCTACATTTTTTTCAACTGTTTTAGAGAATTTTATTATGTACGTGTTCTTTTCAAATTCTTAAGGTGCCTCTGTATATTTATTGCATACTATAAGTATAAAATTCACCTGGCTATGAGTTTTAAAGTGCTCGTTGAATATAGTTACCGAGCCAAACTTATGAGACTAATTTAACTTTTTCAAGTTGCCATCGTTGTACTGGAACACGTAATAGACACGTAAAAGACATGCTTTTTACATTGGTAGTTGTCGATTTTAAGTCTTTAATTACTTACTTAATTTAATTACAGTTATATTACAATGTAATATAAATTGGGACGTGGTATGGTTTATTATGTTACTAGCTGCGCTCCCGCGGTGTGACCCGCGGTCCCTCGGGATTTTTTCATTTTTTCGGGATAAAAGGTAGCCTATGTCCTTTCCTGGGATACAACTTTTAACTATGCAAAATTTCAGATTAATCTGTTCAGCGGTTTGAGCGTGAAAGCGTAACAAACAGACAGACAGACAGACAGCCAGAGTTACTTTCACATTTATAATATTAGTATGGATTAGTATGGATATGGATATTTTACTTTACTGCGTGATGAACATGCATCAGTAAAAATCTGTCAACTCATTTGACTTTTTGAAAAGCAATTTATCCTCCAAAAAGGCACACCATGATACAGCTAGACTTCATTAGCCTGCAGTTGCGCAGTTTTGTAAAGGGCAAAGTTGGACCAACTGTACAAAGCTATGGTAATACGGTCTGCAGTGGACCTCTGTAGTGAGGGGACAACGTCTAATATAATATAAGCTGAGTGTTTATATTATTCTGCTTGTGTCAGTTCTTTCAAACAAGTGTGGTGAAAGTCGTTTATTTACAGACATAATTATCTTAGGAGTTGCACTAGAATTAGATGAAAATAATAGTATCTGATTTAATAGAATTTTGGTACTTATCGGTTTTGTAATTGTAGGTTATATCTTTCTTTTTTGAGTGTGTGCATGCGCGCAGATGTGTGCGTGTATAATAAAGTATTTAATGTAAGTTAATGTGCATACATTTCCACAATAAGCTTTGTCTTACTATTCTTATTTGGCAAAAAAAAAAAAAAAATTGAAATTTATACTCACCAATGGCAACTCGCTCCGGTAGATTTTAAATTTTATAAAAAATACAGTTCATCAAAAATTCAATGTTTCAATTCCTCTTACCCAGATCTAAAATAGAATTCATAAAAATAATAAAATCTCCTTTGTCCAGCCATAATCCCATCACTTTCCTGCTTCAATATGAGTTGGCTTTTAACGAAAAACTTTTTGAATTATCTAAAAGGGCTTACCTTCGAATTAATCGTGGATATAAAAGGTTGGAGCGAATGGTTGTAGTAAAACAGGAATTATTAATAATCTTAAGTGATGAGCTATGTTGTCTGTTCCTATCGATTCGATTGGAATCCGGAGAGAAGCTATGGATTCGTTTTTGTTTACAAAATTAGATAGGAAAGCAACCTAGGGCACGCTTTCAAATAGGCTGGATCAGTTAAGCTATCGACGGATCGTTTTGAACGATCTTTAGATGGCTCAAGATTTGATTTGTGTTATGTATAAGTGTAGTAAGGATATGTAATGATAATAAAAAATAGGTATCGTCAAGTAAACTAGAATTGATTGAAACTGTTTCATCTTTTTCGCATACAACAAAAACTTAAAACAATTTTATATTTCAAGTGTTGTTACTACAAAACCCTAAATGAAAACTACAGAAAATAGGTCAGATTATATAAATTCTAAGAAAAATCGTAAAACATTTTTCAACACGTCATAATCCTGTTCTCGTTTATTGCAGAACATTACGCTACATTTATCTCCCAATAGTTACAGCATCCGATACATACAATACCATGTCCTATGTATTATTAATGTCCGTCTTCAGGAGGAGTATTCCAAGCCTTTCACCCACGTGTGAAGCAAAGCTCACGAGCTGCACATTAGCTCTTTCAGGGCTCGTTCTACAGACGGCGTGTGTAAAAGCAAGGAGACAGGAAACGCGATTAAATTCATCATCATCATGTCACTGCTGAACATAGGCCTCCCTCATCGATTTCCACAGCGATCGATCTTATGCAGCCTGCACCCAACGGCTCCCAGCAACCTTTACCAGATCGTCTTTCCATCTAGTGGGGGGCCGTCCTCTACTGCGGTTTTCGGTGCGTGGCCTCCACTCGAGAACAAAAAAAATATAAGTAAAACAATTCATAATTATATTTACTGCCTCACTTTGGTAAGCAACGATTTGTTTAATAGAGTTACAAGGTTCAGGTTAAATAACGATGGGAAAAAACACCACATTTCTAAATAAAGTATTTCTGTATCCTAATGCTAATGACGTTTATTTCACAGTCAAAATAAAAACCGGTTACACTGCTTATTGAATTTTAACGTTTGTGTAAGAATTATTTTTATGAATGGTCGTGCAACTCGTGACTCAAACACGTGTCAGACCAGAATAGGACCTTATGTCTGGACCCGGTGAGCTGTTTCTCTGGGAAATGGGCCGAGCTTCTGCGTCGATATAAGCCTATAATTCACACTCACATCTTCGTACACAACAGTTCCATCTATGAGGTCAGTGGCTGATGAAGTTTAAATGTAGATATTGCTTATAATAGCTAGATAGAATTGATTATCTTTAGTCATATATTGAAGACGATCTGGTAAAGGCTGGGAGCCATTGGGTGCAGGCTGCACAAGATCGATCGCTGTGGAAATCGATGGGGGAGGCCTATGTTCAGCAGTGGACACTAGATGGTGGACATGATGATGATGATGATGATTTATTGAAATGAAAACTTCTTTAGGCGCGTTTGGCATTTTTGAGATGGGAAAAGAACCATTGAACTTGCGACACTGTAATGGTACCTCTTTATCTGCTATACTTATAACTTTTTTAACTATCATGGTTATCAACACTATTAACACAGATGAGCCGTGTTGGTCGAATGGGGTTGAACCTCGACTATCAATCCGAAGGTCGTGGGTTCGAATCCCAGCCGTGCATCAATGGATTTTTCGTTTTGTAAAATTTATTTACACGAGCTCTTAACGGTGAAGGAAAACATCGTCAGGAAACCCGCAGCTTAGTCAGCTCCACACGTATTGACGTTGTCTTTCCTGTGGGTCAGGCTGATTAAGCTGGGGGGATGGTTTAGGTGCTGGACAAGCCTATTCCATCTCAAACATTGTCCCAGGCACAGCAGCGTCCCGTTAAGTGTAGGCATAGGTTGCCTCCTGACGCTATATAAATCATCTATTAAGGATGTAGAGGCGTAAGTTTAACACAGATAATGCAACTGCGCCGAAATATCGGAAAACTCTTTGAATAATGGTAAATATCCCGTTATTTGTGTTAATACCCTTTATCAGCTTTTTCGACCTCAACGACATAATATAGAGACTATAAAACTTCTTCTTTCTACTTCTTGCTTCTTGAGTTGAATTGACATAAGCCTTGAGAAGTTATGGAATTTAATTTATCAGTTCTTCAAAATTAATTTCGATCGAAAAAATCATTCATTTATTACCCAATAATTTTAAATTATGCACTTTATTTTATGCGTTGATAAAATTCGCTATTTTATTACACCGAGTAGCTCGCCATTTCGGACTTAATCATTTAATATATCGTAGGTACGTTTCATTAAAAGTGACATTCAAAATTAAATTCCTCGTATTCGACAGAAATAATATACGTTAGGGCGCGTGTACACGGTGCCGCAGCTACGCCGCTGCCGTATCGTTGATAGTTACGTACATTATTAAAATACCGCTTTTATTACAAATTATAGAGCGTCGCTTTATGAAATTGAATTTCAAGTACCTACCAAATACATTGGTAGTGGATATGGCTAGAACAAAATCATCAAAAAAACGCTTGTCGCGTGGCGGGCATCCAAATTGCAACTTTTTGTAGCTATCACAGACTTTACACCCACCACTAATAATAATAATAATATAAGCCTTTATTCAGAGGTTTACAGTTTTACTTATAGCTAATTTTAGTTAATCTAACACTCTTGCCCTATTTCCTCCATTTGCCCTAGTTTGGCATAGGCCTCTTCCAACTTCTTCCACTCGTGTCTATCTCTGGCAGTTCTTGACCCACCACTACATAACTTTAAACATGTTTCTAAACATATTTATAACAAAAACGAGTCAAATCACGAGTTTATTGGCCACCAGTTCCTCACTCATTCTACTATTTGACAGCTGTCAAAAACTAGGCATTCAGTCTAAACTCTATATTCCCAAACACCTGGCGCACACAGTTAGCAAACACGTAGGGGTCTTTATTGCGTCTATATTTCAACGCGATCACGTTGCGAGTCTCGATATTATTTAGGGGCTTTGTACGCCATAGAGTGGATAGTAGTAGTGGTGAAGAAATCTCACTGTTTCATCAGAGATTCGTGTTTGTTGTTACGTCGTTCTTGATAGCGATACTGAGCGCTCATTCGTCCATGGAGCGTTCCCGGGCTTACGCACACAAAAACAACGTGAATGTGCATCTACACACACAACTTGTCTTCGTGAAATAGGTTAGAGAAGAGATAGACACATACAACAGATACGTTCTTCTACAGGGACTTCAGACACACAGCTGATTACCATCCTCACCTGGTTGATATTCCATTATTTAGAACTAAGCGCTTTCAATGTTATTTTATTATGCGCACTGCAAACATTTGGAATCAGCTTCCAGCGTCTGTATTTCCTCTGAGCTACGACCCTGTTGTTTTTAAGAAGAGAGTTAAGAGGCACCTTCTGGGTAGGCTCGGTCCATCGCGTAGACCTCATTCTTACCTGTAAGTTTCGAGGTCAAGAGCCCACCCATTAATCATAAAAAAAAGTACACCTCTTGAAGAAGTTAGCATGTATATAATATACCTCCTGTATTTTCTGTATTAGCTATTTAAAGTGACACAGATGTGTACGGAACCCAGGAGGATACGGTAACATCTTAATCGTGGGATGATCTATGCGGTCGGAGTAATGGCAGATACATCGAACTACAAGACTACCTTTAATGGAACTGTACAAGGTGTTTTATGTTGATACGAGAAGCGTGTTTATAGTGAAGCTTGCTTGAAGAGAAAGCAAACCAACAGAAAAACTGCTTATGAGAAAAATCTGTGAAAATTGAGGTACCTCATTTTTTTTTAATAGTAAGTTAAGTAATAAGTTTTAGGAACTATAGTAATGCTCGTGTGTCTTAAAATTAAATTTTTTCGTACGTGATTTAAGTTAATTATTATTAATTGAACGCAAGTCGCCGATGTAGCTCAAAAAGCCGGGAAACTCAAGTGGTACTGGGCGGGGCACGTCTGCCGCATGCCGGACGAACTGTGGGCCAAAATAACCACTGATTGGAGCCCTGAGACAGTGAGACGGCGCGGCAGACCACGCAAGCGATGGCGCGACGAGCTGGACACCTTCGGCGACTATCAGTGGCAGTCAATGGCGTTAGACCGGAAAGCTTGGAAAACTCAAGGGGAGGCCTTTGCCCAGCAGTTGGATAGTGGGGGCTAAAATATATTAAGTTCGTCAATGTGAGTGCTTTAAGATTTTTGATGTTAATTTTAACCAGCCTGTATATTTATTGTTCATTTTATAATATTGCTTTTCCAATATCCTAGCTTTAAAGTTTGTCACTGGCACGATCACCAACTCGGAATAGCTAAACTTACTTATGCTTATGTTGTTAAGCCACGATGGCAGTGTGAGGTGAAAACGTGGTGAAGCCATTAAATCCTTTCACCATACATTGAAATTCGTGACTGAAGCTGCGTACGGACTTCGCGTTCCAATGAACGCGTAGCCCGGTTACGCGTACACAGGAACGCTAGTACTCGTATAAGCTGCAACAATGCGTATACATTTTAAATTTTTTTGACAGTCAACCTGTACGCGTATCTTGTATCTTTGTATCTCAAACAATGTCCCACAACAAACAATGAGGTTGCCTCCTGACGCTGTATAAATCATCTAATATAGATGTATAGGCCTAAGTTTTTTTGTACGCGGAACGCGTTTGTGAACGCGTAGTCCATACAAGGTTTTACAAATGTTTTTTGTCCGTTTGAAACGCGACGGAACATCGAAACGATTCCGAAGAATAAACAGAAAATAGAATCGTAAAGACAAGACATCGCAAATGTTTGGAATCAAGAGCGAGTGTTACCAATACGTTTGCCGATTCCGTACAAATTGCTCCAAGGATCGAACCCCTTATTCGGTAAGGCGCTCTACTAAATAACTAAGTAAGTAAGTAAAAATTAATAAAACAGGTTCACAACTGTATCCCCAAGGCGCGATAGACATTCTCTCAGATCTTTTTATGTTACTTATTCCAGATCCATTGAAGATGTCTAAGGGAGGTAGTCAGAGGCATGTCCAAACACATATTATTTGATACATGCCCACATTTTGCAGAAGTTAGTATTCCATACGCGACAGGTTGCAAGCCCATCGCCGCCTATAAGAACACTTACTGGTTTCCTCACGATGTTTTCTTTCACCGTTTAGAGCACGTGTTAAAGCGCATATAAATTTTACGTATCGCAAAATCCATTGATGCACGGCCGGGATTTGAACCCACAACCTTCGGATTGAAGTAAAAATTAATATAATATAATAATTATAATTTACTAAATAACTAAAAATGTTTTATCAAAGAATGGAAGTAGAACATAATGAAATAGAAACGAAAATTTTCCACTTGCTACGATCCTTACATGATTTTTCTCGAAGGTTAACCGAAAATTAAAATAAAAGTAAATAGCCAACTCAGATGACGAAGTTTCTAAGCCAGCTTAGAGCCTCTGTCATGGCTTAACGGCTTAGCAGCCGAGATCGACAATTTAACGTGCACGGAAGAGCTCAGTTGATATTGCCACTAGCTTATCACCGACACTTGGCACCTTTCGAAAAGTTGCTTCACTTTGACGATTTATCAAGTGAGAAACAAGCGCTTCTTGGTGAATAAGGAGGATGGATCGAAAATATTTTTCTGTTTTTCTCGTAGATGCAGTCCTTTGATATCGCAAAATGTGGTTGATTAAACTTTTGTTTATCAGATTGCATCCTTTTACCTACAGGGAAAAAGACTGTTACCGAAAACTGAGGGATTGCAGTCAGACCATGATTCTGAACATATTTATCGAAAAAATAACGCAAAAAAAAATTGACTTAGCTACGTCATTTTATGTTATTTCCGGTTATTTACTACTAGTACAACATAATATGATCATACCGAACTAATAATTTCATTTATACTCGTAAAAGAAAAAAACAGTTAATACACAAAATCCAGCAATCTACGTAAAACAACGCGCCCAGTACATACGCAAACAGTAATCTTCAAACGCTGTTTTCTCCTGATATAATGATTTTTTCGGAAAATCCTTTTTGATTTGGTTGTGTGTTGGGATGATGTACCTACCCCTTTCGGCTTCGGTAGACGTTTTTTTACACCCTGTATATAGGGTCTTTCATTTTATACTAACTTAATTCAGGAATTGGGTTCAAAAATATCAAAAATTTTTATGTAATGATTTTTTTTGTTTTATTATGAAAATCCCGAGAAAATCGATAAAGACTATCCCTTCAATTGATTGTTGCTTCTTGTATAACTTAGCTCATTCGTGATGTAGCTGCGCTGCGATTGGTGGAACGTCAGATCTCCTAGAAAATCATTATGCAACTATTCTAAAAAATTAATAATTGATAAATTTTGAAGTGAAAACTTAAATGGGCTTAGGAATTAAATTGATACGGTTAAACGTCTATTTACAACCCAAAAATAAGGCCCTGTCAGTTTGTGTAGTTTAAAATGAAAGACCCTATAGATAAAGATAATTAATTTTGACGACCTCTGTGGCGCAGTGGGCGAAGGTCCGCCTGCGACGCAGAAGGTTGCGGGTTCGATCCCCGCCACGGGATAAATGTTTGTATGACCTACAGATATTTGTCTCGGGTCTGGGTGTTTCTATGTATAATATTTATGTATTTACAAACAAAAAGTATATAAGTAGTATATCAGTTATCTGGTTCCCAAAGTACAAGCTTTGCTTAGTTTGGGGCTAGATGATGCTGTGTGAAAATGTCCAGCATTATTTATAAAATTTTTATTTATTTGCTCAAAACATTGTGTAGGTTACATTTGCATGCAAGGTCAAAGTTTTCAATATTTTTAGTTAGTTCGTATGAGTCAGTGGCCAACTCTGACGGAGTTTTTAGGCCGCCTTAAGGCCTCCGTCATGGCTTAACGGCTTAAATAGCCGGGACCGACACTTTAACGTGCCCTCCGAAGCACGGAAGCGCTCAGATGAAAATGCCACTGGCGGTCACCCATACACTTACATACCGTTTCGAACGTTGCTTAACTTTGACGATCTATCAAGAACGACTAAGCAAGCACGACCACGAGCGTTCCTTTTAAATATTGTAACAATATGCTTTACCGAAACATATCTGTGTGCAAATTAATATAACAGAGGCGCGTCAAAATTTTAATTTGTCATCCAAAATTCATTAACATCATCATCATTCCCTTGCCCTTATCCCACTCTAAGTGAGGTCGGCACAACATGTATTTTTTCTCCATTCACTCCTATCACTCGTCAAATCTGTATCCACTCCTTTCGCATTCATATCATCTCTCACACAATCCAACCACTTCTTTTTCGGCCTTCCTCTACTTGCATAATCTCCAGCCACACTCATATTCATCACTCTCTGGGTAACATGGTTTTCATCCCTCCTCATAACGTGTCCATACCAAGCCAGCCTAGCATCCAAAATTCATTAACATCATTAGGTAATAATCATCTTCGACTTTTTTTAATATCGGCTTAATTATACTTAGTTAATAACTAGCTACTGCGAGCGGCTTCACCCGCGTTTCAACATTTTGAATAGCCTATAATATGCTATTCCAGGTCACTATCTACGCCTATTCCAAGTTTTATCCAAATCGGTTCACTGGTTTAGGCGTGATTGAAACACAAACATACAAACATCTAAACAAACTCACAAACTTTCAGCTTTATTATATGAGTGGGATATAATATGTCTCCAATTTTCTTTCTTACAATATTACGTTCTAGTAATTTTTCCAAAAGCATAGTAACATTTATATTTACATTTATTTTCATAGACTCATTCTTATTATTATTAACTATCACATCTTCGCAAAACTTCCTTACAACTGTCACGGTCCTTTGCTGGTCACTCTTGCTTTGCTTGCGTTTTTCTAACATTTTAGTTAGGATCTACACACGGCTGGGATTCGAACACCATTGAATTCAAAGCCAAGACACCACTAAGCCACGAGTGTTCCCTGAAACTCATGTACATATTTGTAATGTAATTTTGGCTATCAGCTTGCAAAATACGTTTCGGTAACGTTCGTCAGCGTCCACCTTCAATCAGCGAGCATTCACTACATTTTGGGTACGTCTGACCGTCACAGTGGGAATTAAGAAGCTGTGTCAGCTTTGTGTGCGCCGTGTTGGCCGAATGGGGTTGTACCTCAACTTTCAATCCGAAGGTTGTAGGTTCAAATCCCGGCCGTGCATCAATGGATTTTACGTTACGTAAAATTATATGCGCTTTAACACGTGCTTTAAACGGTGGAGGAAAACATCGTGAGGAAACCAGTTAATGTTCTTATAGGCGGCGATGGGCTTGCAACTTAATTGTCACGTGTGGAATACTAATTTCTGCAAAATGTGTGCATGTATCAAATATGTGTTTGGACATGCCTCTGATTACCCTCCTTAGACATCTTCAAAGGATCTGGAATAAGTAACATAAAAAGATCTGAGAGAATGTCTACCGCACGTTGGGGATACAGTCGTGAACCTGTATCAGTTTTTAGGGGACTGGCGGCGTGGGCGCAAGCCTGGCTACGACGCAGAAAGTTGCGGTTAAAAAAAAAACAAGCTCTGCTTACTTTCGGGCCTATAAATGATGATGTGTGAAATGTCTAGATACCACATGACAGAATATGCTCTACATAAAGTATAATTTTTGGAATGAAGTTCTTTTTCGGACGGTATCGGATTGGGCTAGACGAAAAAAAGTGTTAGATTTTTGCGCCACGACACATGTATATGTCAAAACGTCACAGTGCGAAGTGCGCAGTCGCGAAGCAGTCCATAGATTGTTACATTGTTAGTACGGAAGAGCGTTTCTAGGATTTTAATGAATAACTTATTTGTCAAAATTACAAATGTCTATGTTGAAACTTCGTTTCAACCGAGTCAAAGTCAAAGTCAAAAATCATTTATTCAGTAGGACCGCTGGGATCACTTTGAGTGTTTCACGAATTAAATACAAATATTAACATATCACACATACATTATCCCATAGTGGGAATCTAACCTGCAACCTTCTACATTGCAGGCAGACCTTCGCCCACTGTGCCACAGAAGATACCAAGCTGTCTTATCTCGCCTAGGAATCCTGAACTTGCGAATTCTAGCCAGACACAGAAAATGGTTTTATTGAATGCGACCCTGATTCATTCTGATTGGATCTTTGTCGCTTTGTGTCCAAATTGATGGATTGCGTTATTGGCCACTCGTTCTGTCTCGGGCTTGGTCAGCTGTTTAGTTTTACTTATTTTTTTCATTTTAAATTGTTGTAGATCTAAATTTGTTTGACATATTGTGTTTTGGGTTTTTACTTGGTTTGACAGATTTTGTTTTTCTTATTTTTTTAACTATTCGATACTAGCTATTGCGCGCGGCTTCGCCCGCGTGGCACCAACATTTTGAATAACCTATATGCTATTCCAGGTCACTATCTACCGCCTAATTCAAGTTTCAACCAAATCTGTTTACTGGTTTAGGCGTGATTGAAACACAAACATTCAAACATAATAATAATAATGCTGGACATTTTCACACAGCATCAGCTAGCCCCAAACTAAGCAAAGCTTGTACTATGGGAACCAGATAACTGATATACTACATATATACTTTTTGTTTGTAAATACATACATATTATACATAAAAACACCCAGACCCGAGACAAATATCTGTAGGTCATACAAACATTTGTCCCGCGGCGGGGATCGAACCCGCAAGCCTTCTGCGTCGTAGGCGGACCTTCGCCCACTGCGCCACAGAGGTCGTCACATCACAACATCTAAACAAACTCACAAACTTTTAACTTTATTATATTAGTGGGATTGAACTTTTTTTTTAAAGTTTCTTGTTTATGACGTCATGTGCCTGGAAAAATCATTGTTTCGTAAACAATGATAATGCAAATGTTTGGTTTAGTTGTAAATTTTTTTTGCTAATAATATTATTAAAATGAGGGCCTTTGCCATGCAGTGAGACAATACGGGCTAAAAATAAATCCATCCATACTAATATTATAAATGTGAAAGTAACTCTGTCTGTCTGTCTGTTCGTTACGCTTTCACGCCCAAACCGCTGAACAGATTAAGCTGAAATTCGGCATAGTTAAAGGTTGAAACCCAGGGAAGGACATAGGCTACTTTTTATCCCGAAAAAATTAAAAAATTCCCGAGGGAGCGCAGCTAGTAAATAAATAATATTAGCTCACGTCTAAATTTTTCTATTCTTCTATTTTTAGGGATCTTAAATATCTAAATGTAAATTTAAGAAGATGCCATTAAATCTTTGGCATGATTTGAATTAGACATGCACATGCTCAATACGGAAAAAAACATTTATCACCATATATCTACCTAACTAAACGCATTTAATATGTATAGACGTCTGTCTATATGTACATATAAATTTCAATAGCAATAAATATCAATGTGTCCGATATTAATTAAAACAACTGGGCAGTCGGACAGGACGCGTTGCTAATTCTATTTACATGCATAATTTCACATGACTTAGTGATTAGTTCGATGCTAAACAGTCGATGCAATCAATATTGTAATTCGTCGTGACACCAGTTCTTTCGAACCAGTGTGGTGAAAGGATTTTAAGTGCGCCTCTAAGAGGCTCTTTTTGTGCACTTGACACGTTTTCGAACTTTTTAGGTTCTACGACATGCCGGTTTCCTCACTATGTTTTCCTTCACCGTTTGAGAGTACTGGCATGCACATACATTTTTCGGCGGAAAAAGTCATTGGTGCACGACCGGGATTGAACCCTCGACCTTACGATCGGAAGGCTACCACTACCGCTAGACCAACAGTGCTCTCAAAAATTGCAATTTCTTCGGCAATTTCATATTTCAGATTGATTTTTACTCTAATAAAATAGCACAATATTATAATCTTATGTAGATGATTCTTCAACAAAAACTAGATTTGGGATTCAAACTCGCACGTTCAGTTCAATGCCTACTAGGTGCTACGAGATGCTACACGATGCCTACTTACAGTTCTACAGCGTGCTACAGACTACGACACGGAATTCAAAAGGCATGTGCAGGAGCGATTTAAGCAATTTTCTAGTTATTTATCTCAGAATCTGTGAAAGCTACAACCTTCATATTTAAGGATATTATACTTCGAACTTTTATCTTTGATTACGTGTTTTAAAAACACGATTGGCTAAAGTTTTCTTGATAATATATACATATTTTTGAAAAATACATGTTTTTCACACATTTTCCTATTTATCTCAGGAACAGCACACTTTTTTTGGTGGGTTTTTGTTTTGTCAAGAAACCTACAAGTATTTCTTTAGTTGTGCTTTTTTTATTTTTCGATTGGTTATTTAGTTAACTTGTAATTGGGTACAAAGTTTTGGCGCTGTAAATGTCGTTGTGTATCTATAGCTCTGTACTTCTCACACGCCGAACAAATCACACTCGCTGTCCCGCTTACAAAATGGCGGCTCCTGCACACTCTTTAGGACTTTTCTAGGAATTTTGTTATCAAACAAACGAGCTCGAGAACTTCCAAATCTCCAGGCATTTCACTTTGCACATCGCAAGCATCAATTAAGTCATTAGAATGATATCTCTTTCGGTCGAGCAACGGAGTAATCAAGTAAAATGAGCGTGTACGACTGAAATTTGGATCTGAGCCAAAAACTTTAATAACTTGGCAAACCCATGTTTTTACTTGAGCTTTGGTTCCTTGAGAAACTGCACCCAGTCTCAGAGACTTTGAGAAATATTTTAAACCTACGCTTAGGTTTGTACCTTCAAGGCAGGTCGCTAACAGCAAAGTCGGGGCGGCGTGAAAGTACGAAACTATTGGCTTGTACGAGTAGTGTCAGCAATGTTTTATTTTAACAATATATCTTGAATTTTGTTTGTAAGGTGCATTTACACGATGCGATTTTTCGTACGACTTGCTAAGCCCCGTCCTTTGGACGTGCCAACGAGAGTAGCTGTGACAAATCGCAGCGTTTGCGCGAGAAAAATTGCCGTGCGATACGATATTGTATTTGATTCTTGTGATATTTTCATCAAAAATAAATAATGCTGTACTTTTCACAAAGCATCATCTACCCTCAAAGCAAGCAAAAGTAGTATAACACAACCTACATTGTGTTCAAGCAAATAAACCATCTTTATCTTTATCTTGTGAATGCTCCCTGGTACGTAAGAAACGAAGATCTTCACCGCGACCTTAACATAGACTTTGTAGATAAAATTATTAAAAAATATGCAGAAGCTCACGAAAACAAACTTCATCACCATGTGAACGTCGAGGCTATCCAGCTCCTCGACAACACGGACATAGTGAGAAGACTCAAACGAATCAAACCGTTTGAGTTAGTGTAGTGTAAAACAATAAAGTGATAAGTGTATTTAAAGAACACATGAACAAAGTAAATAATAATAAATAAATAAATAAATAAAAGTGTCTTCCCCTTAATTAGAGACAGTAAGAAAAGTGCCATTGGACACATTCTTAGTTATATGTTTCCTTATAAAACTATGTCAGAGACAAATTGCTCATTGGCCTACTTGGCCAGATTGTAATATTATTAGGGTTTAATAATAATAGTTAGACACTAATTAAAAAAAACAAAAAAAAACTTTATCTTTAACCTACTATCAACATCATCATCATCTCAGCCCGGTAACACCCACTGCTGGGCATAGGCCTCCCTTCTTTTATGCCAGTCTCCTTTATCTTGCGCCTCTCGCGTCCAAACCTACAATACTTTTATTTATTTTGTACAAAATTTTCTTAGAAAAATACTATTACACTACGTGTATTTATTGTGAAATTGTTGAGCAGTATATTTAATTGTTTGTTTAACAAGAAATATAAACTTTTTTTGCAAAAAAAAATTAAAATCACCAAACTATTTTTTTTAATAATTGTATTATGTAGTGGGTATTTTTATAACCTGTATGTACAGTCGCAGAATGAAAAGGTTGACCAGTTTTCAAATAAATTCGTTTACGTATTAATTTATTTTTTACGTATTTAGTAAGCACATGCTACCTTTTTAAACTGCGTACTAGACGAGAGGAGACAGGAGATTAAACTCTGTTTGATTGTTTAAACCACTATTGATCTTATGGCCCTTAGACATTCATCATGACAGAATGTGTCATACTCGGTTGAAGAAGCAGATAGTTATCCAAATGGATATCAAACTAATACCTAGTGAGCAAGCAATAACAGATCTTAAGGTGGTCAACCTTTTTATTCCGCGACTGTACAAAGCTCATTATCAAAACTACCCAGCTAATTATTAAATGCGACGAACAAAAACAGACCAGCGATTTTAAGCAACTTTTCTCAATTATTTCAGATAGATAATTATAATACTTTCAGCGATAAGGCCGCCCATTGTTATACCTAAGTTTAATTTTTTCTTGTAATTAGGTTTTTTCCAATAAAGATAATTATATTGTATTCTATAATTTAAGGAAAACAATTTATTTGCAAAATGTTGCTATCAAAAAGATATACTTACTAAAATATTTATTTACAGAAACTAAGCTACTACATATTTACATATATTTACAAAATACAACAGGAAAAAAAAAAAACTAACTAAAATTGGTTGAGCCCAAGAATTCTTCCAATGGTGTCCAATCGTTCTTTTGAACAAGTATGGTGAGTTTAGCAATTTTAGACCAAGTTTAACTAAAAAACTGTCCCTAGAAAATTTTTCTTTAAATACTCGTACATAGAACGCTTTTTTGTGATAAAAGTTTGGTTTTGACATGTGTCAACATGGGGTTCAACCAAGGTTTTACGTTTTTATAATAAGCAGCAAAGAGTCTTAAAACGATTTGTCGCCCGTTTGAAAACACCTGACTTGAATTTAATTTCCGGAACTTGAAGTCTAAAGTTTCATTTTATATTGTGTGAATATTTAAACCGCGGTAAAGTAGGTGGTTTCCGGTAAGCTTATTGTTATTTTAGGCAAATTCAGCTTCCATTTTATGCTTACCTAAAACTTTATTTAATACTCTTTATGAAACATGGTTCGCTGGACTGGAATTTTAGGTGGTTTTTATTTGGACTTTGGGAGAAACATTTTAAAATATGCCATGAGTAGTAAGATAAGATGGGAAGCCTGTACCTTGTAGTGGGATAAAAAAGCCAAAATCATCGATCGAGCTTCACTTTGTTAGTTCGTTTACCCATTATCCCCTTAGCTGTCGAGGAGCTTCCATGTGTATTAAAGGTTGATTCAAATTAGAAATTACAACTGTCTTTTCTGTAATTTTAATTTATATATATTTAAATTGGGCTTGCAACCTGTCACGTATGGAATACTAACTTCTGCAAGATGTAGGCATGTATCAAATATGTGTTTGGACATGCCTCTAACTACCCCCCTTAGACATCTTCAAAGGATCTGGAATAAGTAACATAAAAAGATCTAAGAGAATGTCTACCGCACCTTGGGAATACAGTCGTGAACATGTTTTACTGTTTTTATATATTTGAAACTTAATATGTAAAATTTATATTATGTAGAATTTACTCATAGTCTTGCATTTTTGTTAACTTTGATAGCAATAAACTAAAGTGAGCTTTTATAGGGGAATTAGGGGATCTTACTCCGTACCAAGAGCCAAGCACTATACACACTATGCCATCGTAAAATCAACCTTACTGTTTTAAAAATAAGAATGATACAGCTGTTTTGGTCTTGGTATGACTATGACAAGACTTAGAAATAATATCCCCATTTTTACGACGTAAGAATGTGAAAATTCATGTACGGATAGTTATGAAGATTGCTATGCGTGTCATATGGTTTCGAAAATCAAAGATACAAAACTTACAATACGTAGGCATCTTTATTAGTAGAATTATAAGAACTGGGGCCCTACTATGAGCTCTTATAGCGATCCAGTTTAGGTCCTAAACTGAACTGCTTCGCTATAACATACCATGACGTATAATAATAAATTATTATTATTTTTGTTATTATTATGAGCCACTGCTGTGGCAAAGGCCTCCCCACATTCCCTCCAGACGTCGCGATCCTGTGCAAGGCTCTCCCCATTGACCATAAATTTGTCATGGTCGTCTCGCCATCTTCTTCTCGGTCTGCCGCGTCGCCTTATCTCTTCGTTGGGTCGGGGCGCCACTCGGTGGCTACCCGCGCCCACAGCTCACCTGGCACACGACAGACATGCCCAGCCCATGATAATAAAAGTTACTTATAATAAAATTAACTAGACTTGTCGTAAAACTGAATCAGTTTGCAATATAATACTTATGCAATACAAGTAAAACTATTTTCTACTTAAAAATTCACGTTGTCACGGTACGAAAACTTTGCGAATCAGATTAGGAACCTAAACTGGATAGCTCCCAAACAGAATTGTAGGTCATGGTACGGCACCAGTTACAAGTTGCAATCCCAGTCATGCATAGATTGCTTGCTCACCGCCTTCGATCATCTATCTCTCGTAGCTTCCCTGCTGGCAGAAGCTGCATGCGTCGTGCTGAGGACAGGGCGCAATGGCGCTCATTAAGGGAGGCCTATATCCAGCAAGAGCCGTGTTGGTCAAGTGGGGTTGAACCTCGACTTTAAATCCGAAGGTCGAAGGTTCGAATCCCACCCGTGCATAAATGGATTTTTCGTTTCGTAAAAGTTATATGCGATTTAACACGAGCTCTTAGCGGTGAAGGAAAACATCGTGAGGAAACCCGCAGCTTAGTCAGCTCCATACGTATTGCCGTTGTCTTTCCTGTGGACCAGGCTGATTAAGCTGAGAGGATGGTTTAGGTGCTGGGCAAGCCTATTCTATCTCAAACAATGTCCCAGGCACTACAGCGTCCCGTTAAATGTAGGCATAGGTTGCCTCCTGACGCTGTATAAATCATCTATTAAAGATGCAATGGCCTAAGTTTTTTTTATATCCAACAGTGGACTGCCATAGGCTGATGATAATGTTGATTATAATGAAAGATTACCTATTCTAACCTCTACTAAAAAGGATTCAAGTAGCCGTTAGTGACTCATTTTCTTGTAGTGTACTTGCTTCTATAAAATAAGATGTGAAAGTTTGTGCGTGTTGTACGCATTTACAAAAAAAAATATCTTCTTTATTTTATAGAAGGAAGTACATTAGCATACAAGAAACGATTCTTGTGAACATTTTACCACAAACTGCAGTATACAGGGTGTAAAAAGACGTCTACCGAAGCCGAAAGGGGTGGTTACAGCATCCCAACACACAGCCAAATCCAAAAGGATTTTCCAAAAAAAAAAACATTACATCCGGAGAAAACCGACCTCGCACAGCTGGTCGAGCGTATGTACTAGGCGCGTTTTTTTTCCGTAGATTGCTGGATTTTGAGTTTTAAGTTTTGTTTTCTTTTATAAATGAAATCATTAGGTAGGTATGGTCTTATTATGTTGTACTAGTAGTAAATAACTAGAAAATAAAATAAAATGACGTAGCTAAGTCAACATTTTTTTGCGTATTTTTTCGCTAAAGATGTTTCATGATTTGATTGCAACCCCTCAGTTTTAGGTAGCAGTCTTTTTACACCCTGTATAATAACCTGTGTTTGCCGCTTTTCTGTTACCTAGGCGCTTTAGTACCATTGTGTTACAGAATGTACTGGATCCTCAACTCTAGTGTGTAACTTTGCATGTCCTACTAACTTGCGCGTCATAAAACAACATTGAGAATAGCTGTGACGGGCACATAACGCAGCGATAAGCGGAGCGGTTTGCGACTGTCTTGATTATTAAGACAGAACTGATAATTCTGGGTTCAAACACACAGTCGAAATCTCCATTGCATAAATAAGTTCATTATTTGGGAAGTACCTTAGTACAGCTATGAATTCATACTAGCCTTGTAGAGTACGAGTATTTATTGATAAAACAGGTAAGTAATGTTGATTAGTAAATCCAGTATTTTTACTTTATAATTGTGTTTCATGTATTTCTACAGTCCAAGTATACTATAGATATTATCTGTCATTACTCTGTGCTAGGATAAGATAAGATAATTTATTTCATAAAAAAATACCCAGAAACCTAAGCAAAGCTTGTGTCGCGGTAGTCCCGAGTAACAGTTTTCATAAAAATACAACTTAAATAAATATGAAATAACATTCTGGTCTATTTCTAATATACTTAAAAGTAATCTCATACATACAAAAAAATAACCTACTCTAAAACAATCTAAGTTACGGCCCTTTCTTCGAAGGCAGTGGTTACCGTCATACCGTCGTCTATTAGCCGTGTTTTTTTAAAAGAATAAAAACTTTAAACTTTTTTATATTTTTCTCTGATTGAATCGCTCTGCTCATCGCTCCGCCTCACCCAGCCCACAGCCTGGTAGTTACGGTTTACTGTACGAATGCACTAACTCTGTTATTTTGTTGCGTAAACTTTATGACCTGAAATGACGCTGTTCGTTAAGTGGTTTTATGTAGAACCTTAAGGGAGTCATAATTGGATATTTCTTCGTTTATAGCCGGTATTTCTTTGTACTACTTTGTTATAAGTTTTTTTTTACATAAAAATTTACAGAAACGTGTTACGTTCATAGAAACCAACGTTTAAAACCCAAAAAAACATCATTGACTGTAAAAAGTAAGTATTTGTTTCTTTGTTTGTAAGGGATAATCTCTAAAGGTACTTTTTCAACACTGGTGACGGAGGTTCTAGGCCACCTGAAGGTCTCCGTCATGGCTTAGATAATTTTTAGCCAGGACCGACAAATTAACGAACCCTCCGATGCACTCAATGCGATAACAAATCCAATTTTGTGATTGTGTAGAATCTTTTACACGGCTTCATTTTTGTCAAGAATCTATGTCAAGAAGTTTATGAACTAGCCTGTTTAAGCATATAAAAATCGATTTTATGTTTTATTCACCCTACGATAAATTCCAATTTTCAATACTGAGCAAAACGTGCGGCGCGCCTAAATAACTTTATTCGGTTGAGTGGAGATGAAAATAAAATTCAGCGTTTGAGAAGAGTGTAATTTATGAATGAAATCGTATACAAGTATATTATTTTGTGCTGCTTGTTAAAACGTAAGGGAGATTTTCATTTTTTGTGAGGAATTAACATTATTTACACGAATCATCCAGATTTTTACATAGCATTACATCAATTACTTCTTTCTTCTATAATAAACAAAATAGTTTATTGTATACCTACTAGGTACCTACCCTTTATTGATTTCTTTTGTACTTATATTATTGTTATATGAATTAATCCGAGAGCTGGCACATTTTTGGCTCAAAGGATCAGCATTGCCATCCAGCGTGGTAATGCCGCCAGTGTTTTGGGCACGCTTCCGACTGACAGTGACCTGGATCAGTTGAGCTATCTATAGATCGTTTCTAACGATCCTTAGATAGCTTGACTAATCCTGTTGTATTTTGTAAATATATGTAAATATGTAGTAGCTTAGTTTCTGTAAATAAGTAAGTAATATATAAGCTTGTATGAATATGTAAATAAAAAAAATATGAAGTTTTGAGAACCAGTGTACTTAGAAATAAAAATCAACCAAAACTGTGTTTTATGTACATTTATATAATGATAACTACAATGTAATACTAAAACGTATACATTTAAAATTCTCATCGAATTCAATTGTATATTTTCGAATTACATTATTTTTACTAATTTTTGGATCGTTTTGGCTTAATGTAACTTAAAATTAACTTTACATAATATAAATAAACCTTAATTATCGTCGGTGAGTTGTATCACATAACCTATTTCAACTAATAGTGGAATAATACCCGTATAGTATCAAAACTAATTATACCTACTTTATGATAATTAAACAGCTATATTTATTTAAAAATTAATATGTATTGGCAAGCTTCTAGAAGTAGCAGAACCAATTCACCTGAAATGTGTTTTCATTAATGTCCATGAGGTTTTTGTGAGGAAAAATGTTTTTCCATATATCAGGATTTTGAACCATTTAGGTTTTTATATGTATAAACTTTAGGTAAAGACAGGCCAACACCTGAGTCTCTTGAACTGAATTAATTGATAAAATGTTTTTGGAACGAAGTTCCTTTTCGGACGGTATCGAGGTTGGGGGCTAGAAAAAAAAGTCGGTCGATTTTACCGTCACGACACATACATAGGTCAAAACATCACAGTGCGAAGTGCGCAGACGCGAAACAGTCCATAGAATGTTACACTGTTAGTACTAGGAATTTAATATTTGACAAATGTCAAATTTCAAAGTTGAAACTTCGTTCCAACCGAGTTTTCCACGGAGGTTCCACGACACTCACATATTTTTTAAAATACTTGTTCAGCAGAATAAATTGCTACCTAAATTAACCATCTATAGTAATATTAATGTTTATTTTATTACGTTCTGAATTTATCTGTACAGATTGGAACTCTTATGGTAACAATTAAATAACTTAAAATTAAGTATTATTTTAGTTTACGTGATTATGATACAAAATCTATTTAAGTTTATATCACTAAAAATAATACTGTATCCATGCACTTAAAATAACTCCTTATTGATTAATATAAAATACAATCATGAACTATTTCAGCTGCCGATGGAGTCTAAGGAAGACCACATAATACTAATAATACCATACGAAATAATACTATTATGCCATTATTAATGTATACTCCTAAGTTACACCCGGCGTAACTTTACACCATGTTTATTTATAAGGGCCTAGACAGACGGTCTGCATATAAACTGCAAAATTGCATTTTTGATTCGCTTTTTGTGCAGTTGTTAAATGTGACAAAATGACTGTATCATTGAATAGAGTTTAAAAACTTCAGACTATGATTTTGTCAAAACTTAAGTATATACTTGACTAAGAAACTTGAGAGCAAACAGAACCCCTTCGAAGCTAACACACAGTTGGCACCTCCAAGTACTTGGAATAGGCGTAGATAGATTGTCATAATGGAGAAAACTTAAAAAAATTTAAGTATACAGGGTGTAGAAAGACTGCTACCGAAAACTGAGGGATTGTAATCAGACCATGATTCTGAACATATTTATCGAAAAAAAACTCAAAAAATTTTTTGAGTTAGCTACGTCATTTTATTTTATTTTCTAGTTTTTTTGCTACTAGTACAACATAATAAGACCATACCTACCTAATCATTTCATTTATAAAAGAAAAAAACAATTAAAACTCCAAATCCAGCAATCTACGTATAAAAACGCGCCCAGTACATACGCAAACAGTGATCTTCAAACGCTGTTTTCTCCGGATATAATGATTTTTTCGGAAAATCCTTTTGGATTTGGTTATGTGTTGGGATGCTGTACCTACCCCTTTCGGCTTCGGTAGACGTCTTTTTACACCCTGTATACTTGACTAAGAAACTTGAGAGCAAACAGAACCCCTTCGAAGCTAACATACAGTTGGCACCTCCAAGTACTTGGAATAGGCGTAGATAGATTATCATAATGGAGAAAACTTAAAAAAAAATTGTATGGATTTATATTTATAAAAATGGCACATTGTAGGTACATTTCAGTAAGATTTATTAATCTAAGCGTCAGTTTGTGTCTCCATGTGAATCGTTAGTTCAGTCTCTTGGTGCTCATCTTCGCTTCGACTTGACTCACTGTCACCTGTTAAAAAAAACTGTTTCAGACAGGAATCGAACTTTTTGGTATTGCGACTTTGTCCACTGTTGGAAAAAACGACTAGTAATAGTACTTATACAGGGTGGGTTTTTGAGATGGGACACGGAGGGCAGGTACCTTGACCGTTGTAGCTACAGGAAAACGCTCTTAGGAGACATTCCCTAACTTTTGGAGATATTTTGCATTCACAGATTTTCAAAAAAATATACAGTCAGGGACAAAAATGTCATAAGTAAAAAAAAATAATCATTTTTTGATGTCATTTACTACATTGGAATTGGAACCACTAATCTTCTGTTGTTAGGAGAAGAGCGCTGACTCCGCTACTCAGTTTTGTGGCAGTCAACGTTTTCACTGTGTATAAGTAATGTTTTTTCAAAATAAAGCATTTATTATAATTATTTTCCATGTTGAGTAATCTTAATGTCATGGCTCCTTACGACACGCTAGTCTTTTTGGCTTCAAAAATGACTCACCATGAGGTCTGGTATCCAAAGCTAGTACAGCCAGTGGTGATTCATCAAGAACTCCAGACCACCTCGCAGCGAGGACTCTAGAACCACGGTGACCTCGCACCACGACTGTTGGCATCACATGTGGAGTCACTGAGCCTCCATACATAGAGACTCCTACGTTACGTCGGAGAATCGTGCTGAAAATGACAAAAAAATATATTTGAAAACACAGAAAACGACTTGAATTGCATCACTTAACTTGTTTAAACGTTGTATTATTGTTTCGATTTTAACTATTTACCAAATAGGTTAATTTTATTTACAGAAACTAAGCTACTACATATTTACATATATTTACAAAATACAACAGGATTAGTCAATCTATCTAAGGATCGTTAGAAACGATCTATCACTTAACGACTGTCAGTCGGAAGCGTGCCCAAAACACTGGCGGCAATACCACGCTGGATGGCAACGCTGATCCTTTGAACCAAAAATGTGCCAGCTCTCGATATTTTAACTATTATGTATGTCAACTATAGTTTTCAATCGACTTCAAAAAAGGAGGTTCTCAATTCGTCTGTATGTTTTTCTTTTTTTTTAAAGACAATTCTTCATATAAAAAATCGTTTATCAACCATTAAAGTACCACACCTTTGTTCAGGATCCTGTCGAGGCCGGCTCTTCTTTCTGCACATAACAACAAGCGCTACACATAACGTCGTCAGTATTGTAAGCAGTATCAGGGATAATGCTGCTCCTACGAGAAGAGCTACGCTGTTGTCACTAGTCGTAGCTGGAGGCATAGGCGTCATTGTTTGAAGAGACCCTGCAATTTTGTAAGAATAGAATAAAGTTTTATTTTCTCCACATCATATACAACAGTTACAATAGGTACTTAAATCTACACAATTAACATGTAAGTTAAGTAAGGTAACATAATTGTTTCAATCTGGCTGATAGCATTCTCTGTTGCTACAAGATAACACTCGGGTAATTGTTCTCTTGTAGCACAGTAATCTCTAGTAAACAGTTTTATAAAATGAAGTTTACATTATTTAGCTCCCACTTTTCAATGTGTTATGCACAACTTTTTTTAAATTTCTTTTTATAAACATTACAAAAGATAATATGTAAAAAAAAAACTTAGGCCTTTACATCTTCATATTAGATGATTTATACAGCGTCAGGAGGCAACCTATGCCTACACTTAACGGGACGCTGTAGTGCCTGGGACATTGTTTGAGATGGAATAGGCTTGCCCAGCACCTACACCTTCCTCTCAGCTTAATCAACCTGGCCCACAGGAAAGACGACGTCAATACGTGTGGAGCTGACTAAGCTGCGGGTTTCCTCACGATGTTTTCCTTCACCGTTTTGAGCTCGTGTTAAAGCGCATATAAATTTTTCGAAACGAAAAATCCTGTGATGCACGGCCGGGATTCTAACCCACGACCTTCGGATTGAAAGTCGTGGCACAACCCCATTCGACCAACACGGCTCAATATGTAAAACAAGGGTTGTAATAGGGCATAAAACTTGGTCCATTATTGTTTCTTAATGACAAACTTCATTTACCAAAATCTGTCTATTACAAAAACAATTTTTTTGTTTGTGAAACTTACCAGGTCTATCCAGATCATCGTCACTTCGTATTGAAACACTGTGTAGTGCTGCTGGCCTGGGTGACCTTCCCATAGGCGTCTCAGCGTAAACCAGCAATGTATATTTCCCAGGTGACAAAGCATCGAGTGAAAACTGAGGCTTGTCGTTCCGTACCCTGTAGATTGCTTCAGAGAGACCACGTCCAGAGATACCCTATAAAAAAATATTAATTTTGTGTACATACATTTTTTGTTCAGCTTTAATGCAAATTATTAATATTGTTATTTATATGTAAACTTACAAAGATTGTTAGATCCATGCACCCGAATGATCCTGAAAGTCTATTATTAAGTCAACAAGTCTACAAACCTTATCATGCATGTTACATTTTTGTACCAATTGTTTATTTGGCGCAGCCAGTAGGATCATGCAGAGCGAAATTAGCGCAGCCTGTATCGTGGCATGCGCGCTCACCTGATCGTTCAACGTGGAGATCTCATTGTCCATTGCGCTTTCCCGAGGTCGTACCTCCAGCGCTTCCAAAAGAAACTTCTGTGATAAGCCACCATCATGGCCTGGCTCGCAGCTTAGTAGCTCGTTGTCGATTTCGCAGTTACTGGGTGCTTCGGGTAGAGCTATAGGAAGAAAATTTTATTATATTATTTTATTTTACAAATGGAATAACAAACATAACCGACTTCAAAAAAAGGAGCCGTTTTTGTTGGTTTGTTTTTTTTTTATCTTGTTACGCGATTGTTCCGCCATTTATTGACCGATTTGCAATATTCTTTTTATGTTTGAAAGGGTGAGTCCAGAGGTGGTCCCATATAAATTAAAAAAAAAAACTCTAAAAACCTTCCCTCCTAGCCATGTTACAAATAGAAATCGAATCGACGGCTAAGGCTAAGACTCCACCTGCGCTACATAATATAGGTAGGCCAATTATAAGTTTCCGCGAATAAATATCAATTAACTATATGTATATGCATATAACGAACAGTACTAACAGGTAACGACAAGAACTAGGAGTAAGTTTAAAAAGTATAAAACAAGAATAAAAAAAAAGATGTCTATACTTACTGTGAAATATAAAAGAGACAGTGGTTTATTTATTAACTTCTTAAAAACACTAATAATCCAGCCGTTAGTACAAAGGAAAGCTTTAGTTGCTTAGAGTGATTTCATCCAGGCATTTTTGTGAGACTTTGACTACTTACCTGGAGGTAGTTTTAGTTCATAGGTACTACGATTAAAGATCTAAGATAATGTCCAATTGTAAGCCGATCCTTGAGGTCACATCGTGAACCTGTTTATTTTCATACCATAAAATGTTGACCTATAGAGCACAGGGGGTCTATTAACTTCGTCAGCAAAAAGGGTGCATATCAAATAGGCCATAAACGAAATATCTCGGTTGTCAATAACATAGATGGTATTGAATGAGAGCCACTCAGTATTTTGTATAATTTTCTATTATGACTTCATACCAGCAGGCAATATCCTGAAGAGACATGGTTCCCGTTGGTTTCCAACGTCGTTGCTGGCCCAGCATGCTAGCCAGCCGAAATCCTCTTCCTCGTCTGGTGGTAGACCGTGGATGACTGTGCTGCTGGCTTCCATAACAGTCACGTTCGATGCTGGGATCTATTGGACATAATAAAACAAATTTTTAGTTGAAATCTAGCTTAAAACTCAGCAAAGTGTTTTTTTAAAACGAATGTTTTTAAAAACATCGTGAGGAAACCAGTTCGTGTTCTTATAGGCGGCGATGGGCTTGCAACCTGTCACGTATGAAATACTAACTTCTGCAAGATGTGGGCTTGTATCAAATATGTGTTTGGACATGCCTCTGACTACCCTCCTTACACTCCTTTAAAGGATCTGGAATTTTGGGGATACAGCCGTGAACCTGTTTACGTGTTTTTAAAGAACCAAGAAAAATAATCAAGGGGTTTAAGCAATGTCTTTATTATTTATTTATTTATTTATATGAACAAAAAAGAAAAGGGCTTTGTCGCTGAGCGACTACACCGCCCAATCAGTAACATCTTGGCTCAGTCTTCTTCTTCTTCTCTCTCACTTCTTGGTTTCTTCTGGTTTCACTTAATTCCCCGGCTTCTTCTTCTCTTTATTCCTTCTTCCTCCTTTTATTCCTTCTTCCTCTTCTTCTTTTTAAGCAATGTCTTATGTCGGTCGAGTAGTTTTTATACAATCCAGCGGAAAACTTGTCATAAATGTTTGTTTGTTTCATACAGGTCTCTATTACGATGCTTTAAAATTCTAATGTGTGTGTATACAATCTGTTTGTTTGTTTAAACGTGGGTTGAGGAGTTTTGAGAAGAAATACACAGAAATAAATAAGATTCTACCAACACTGGAGCACTCTGATCGAATCGTTGACGCCCAGATAAAATAATGTTGAGGTAAGCTTATCGCGAAGGAACAGGAGTAGAATCACCTAGTTTTAAGACGTTTCAAAGTGATCCCAGCGGTCCTACTGAATAAATGCTTATAAACAGTACTTACGGGTAGTACATCTTTAGTTCCATTATAAGTCCAGTAAAACCGAAGTGGGCCAGCGTCGTGCGTGGATGGCGCAGTGACGGAGCACCGAGCCCTGACCTCCCCTCCTGGCGCGCCAGCTAGTTGCTGGACTACAGACCCAGCTGAACATTCTGGACGAGCTGTGAATAAGATTTAGGTATCTTTGATTTAATTGAAACTCAAACTCAAACTCAAACTCAAAATTAGTTTATTCATTGAAATCACTTTGGATTGTTTAGAATCGTCACTTTTCAATTTGTATATAAATAAAAATAAAAAAAAAATGCTGGACATTTTTCACACAGCATCATCTAGCCCCAAATTAAGCAAATAATAATTATAATACATTTTTATCTTAATTATGCTAAAACGAGTTGGAGCATATTTAGTCAATTTCAGTCCCAAGCTTTTTTGTCATCCAAATAATCTGATATTTTTTTTTTTAAGAAAAGGATATCAACGTTTCATAAATTTTTGGTCCAAAATCCAAAAGTACCAGCCATTATAAAAATATGCTGTATTCTGATAGAACATGTCGGCCTTAGAATTTGTTAATATGTCACCAAAGCTGTAGTACGACTGTACTTGGTAGTATTTGAGTTCTAAAAATATTATTTTGGTTTATTTATTTGATCGAAAAAATTATGAAATGTCAGATAAATATGTAGGTATTTATGTTGAAGAAATGTGACATTAAATGAAAAAACCAAAGATTATAGCACCACTAATAGCTTTGGTGCCATATTAACAAATGCTAAGGCCGACGTGTTCTATCAGAATACAGCACTTTTTTTTTGGCCGGCACTTTTGGATTTTGGTCCAAAATGGATGATGTCCTTTGAATTTATAGACAAGGTAATTAAAACTTAGCAACCAATATTGTTATTAGGGGCACCAAAAACACTAGTTACCAAAGAACCAATACAATATCTCTTGGTCTAAATAGCTCTGAGGCTAGTTCAAACTTAGGCCTTTACATCTGTATTAGATGATTTATACAGCGTCAGGAAGCAATCCATGTCTACACTTAACGGGACGCTGTAGTGCCCATGACATTGTTTGAGATGAAATAGGCTTGTCCAGCACCTAAACTATCCTCTCAGCTTAATAAACCTGGCCCACAGGAAAGACAACGTCAATACGTGTAAAGCTGACTAAGCTGCAGGTTTCCATACGATGTTTTCCTTCACCGTTAAGAGCTCGTGTTAAAGCGCATATAAAATTTACGAAACGAAAAATCCATTGATGCACGGCCGCGATTTGAATCCACGACCTTCGGATTGAAAGTCGGCTGAGGTTTGTTAACACATCGATAAACAAGTAAACTTTGCTTACTCAGCACATTCAGCGTGAGCGGCTCACTCAGAGCACTGCCCTCTGTGTTCCTGGCTCTGCATCTGTACACGGCTGCGTGATGCCTCCTGAGCCCTCGAAGCATCAGCCTGTTCCTATCCACCGATATACCGGCGATAGGGTCGTCTCTTATTAAATGAACCTGTTAGAAAGAGACATATTGCTAAAAATCATAGAACTTTATCAGAGCACATTTGGACTGCCTACTGACATTATCGTACATTTTAGAATATCTAAACACTCCTAGGCACATCGCTACCCATAGAATCACAACATTTAATTTTCAATTAGCATTTACTAACTAGTATTTTACGTAGAAAATAGAAACAGCTAGTAAAACCAATTAGCTTTCTAAATTCGTTTCACAAACAATCCAGACGTTTGAGTTAGAATGTGAAATTACGTTTTAATGCGCGTATGTTGAAACGTTTTTATTTATTTATAACAAATACATTGTCTTAACAGTAGGGACACCAAAGCGACAATGGAATTACAAACAACACAAATACATAGTAGCAGCGACTGTGAATTTCGCCAATGTTGTGTTAAAAACATTACATGATTTACTATTATTTGGTACATAACAGATTTTTAGGGCTTCGTATAAAAAAAACCATAAAGAATCACTTCTGTGGCGGTTTGTGTCTCTGTCAAGACTTGCGGGTTCTGCAGATATTTCTTTTAAGTGTAGAAGTTGTGGAACCAATGATGGTAGGTACTCGTAGACTGTCTGATACCCTCGACACAAGGAATTCTACGGTGAAAAATGACTGGACGTTACAGTTAATAAGAGCTGGGTACGAAGGTAAGTTCGTATGAGTCAGCGGCCAGCTCTGGTGATGGAGTTTAAAGACTTAAATAGCCGGGACCAACAATTTAACATGCCTTCTGAAGTACGGAAGCGCTCAAAGGAAAAAAAACTTAGACCTTTACATCTATATTAGATGATTTATACAGCGTCAGGAGGCAATCCATGCCTATACTTAACGGGACGCTGTAGTGCCTGGGACATTATTTGAGATGGAATTGGCTTGCCCAGCACCTAAACCTTCCTCTCAGCTTAATCAGCAGCCCACAGGAAAGACGACGTCAATACGTGTGGAGCTGACTAAGCTGCGGGTTTCCTCACGATGTTTTCCTCAAAGGAAAATGCCAATACTAATTCATACGGACTTACTAACTATCTATGGATATATAACTTTTAGTTTTAATCCTGATTTTATAAAGCTTTTGTTTTTTCTTTACGTTTAACGTAACCATTTTCAATTAAGCCCCCACGCAAGACGTGGTACTCGTAAGTATTATTTAGCGTGATGTACTGACTAATGTGAGTTTAATTATTACTCTATAAAAATTCAATTCATGATAGAAAAAAACCTTTAGTTAGAGTTCCATTATGTTGTAGTGTTATGGAAAGTTATCGCTGGGTACTATCGATTTTAAAAAGCTCACAAACATTTTGTCTATTGGTTACTTTCTTGATTTAGGCATCTGAAAATTGTTCAGTTTATTATAGTCTGTAGCCACAGAATTACCCAGCAGTGGGTGATACTGGTCTCAAATAACCGCGACACTTGACTGCAGATGTAGTGGCCGTGTCGCTATCAGTCCGATCGTCCCCAGATCCCGACTCTGAGGGAGTGCGACATTAAGGCGTAGCGCGCAACTTACCTCAGCTCCTTTATAAAAAGTGAAGTTGACAGCAGGTGGTGACGCGTCAGCAGAGCATAGGATCTCAGCGTGCTCATCTTCACGGAGGAGACGAGGATCCTTCGGCTCTATCAGCGATATTTGAGGGACTGGCGCATCTACAAACAAAATACATGTATGAAAGCTGGGTCAGCTGTAAATAGAACCATAAAAATCCTTTCGTATTGTCCGTGATTTTCAAGTAGGCTTTTTGCACTGTTCAAGGACAATGGTAACAAGTAGAAACAAGACTGTAATATAGGTTCTTACGAACTATCTTAGGCTCCGGTCTCTCGCAATGTAGGTTTAATTATATTTTTTGTCTTTACTATAAGATCTATAAATAATAAATAAATAAATAAGTAAGCGAGTGTCGTTTAACACTCGGTTGGAACGAAGCAAAGAGTATTTTTCTAAAATAGCAACTTAATATAATAAATTAATAAAATTGTCAGTTAGGTATCATAGAAACGCTCTTCCATACTAACAATGTAACAATCTATGGACTGTGTATGGATTTAACATATACATATGTTGTGACGCAAAAATGGAACACTTTTTTCGTCCAGCCCCCATCCGATACCGTCAGAAAAGGAACTTCGTTCCAATAATGCTGGGCATTTCACACAGCATCGTCTAAGCCCCAAACTCAAAGTTTGTACTATGGGAACCAGATAACTGATACTACTTATATAAGTACTTTTTGTTTGTAAATACATACATATTATACATAGAAACACCCTATGTACCTTGTGAGAGAAAAAAATTGTTACTTGTACGGGATTGTACCTAGTGCAGTGAGCAAGTGTAAGCAGATCGGACAGTGGCGAGTCAATTTTGACTAGTCTACCTCTTGTGACTGTACTTTTACTTGTTACTTGCCACTTTCTTTGACCAATGTAAACCTGATAACGGATAATTAGACTGATACGGTTAATTAACCTAAGCTTAAGTGCTGATAATTCATCTCAACAATACCCCAAGGCACTAGATTGTAAAGTGTATACAGATAAGTTATCTGGTTAAGAGATAATTACGTTTTAATACTAAAAAGAAAACCGACTTCAATGTTTGACTCGAAACGCGGTGTGACTCAGGGCGTCAAGCTGTCGATTCGATTTCTATTTGTGACATGGCTAGGAGGGAAGGTGTTTAGAGTTTTACGGGGAAACTATCAATCCATCAGGAATAAAATTTATATGGGACCACCTCTGGATATACCCTTTCAAACATAAAAAGAATTTTGCAAATCGGTCAACAAATGGCAGAACAATCGCGTAACAAGATACAAAAAAAAATCATGCAGACGCCTTGATAACCTCCTTTTTTTGAAGTCGGTTGAAAAGTTGTTAGTTCATTCCGCTAGCTAAACCTGTGTGAGTTTTTAAGCTATTGCATAGCTTCTATCGCGGGCCTTGAGCGTGGAGACCGAATCCAGAAATTCCGTAACGAAAATAACCTAACTCCCCCCACTCCGATCGGCACAGCGGTGATACTTTTTAGTTTTGCCATCTATCGATGAATAGCAGAACTTTTAATGACTTTTTGAAATATCACGCTTGCCACGCTATGCAATAGCTTTACCGCGGCAGTCTACGAGTGCCACACGTCTTTTTTTCACTTTAATTCACTCAACCATCTAAGTAAATCTAAACATGTCAGCCCGTATAACCTACAATCGAACAACTGTACAATAAACTCGATCTTACTACCAATGTGCTATGAAAACGTAGAATTTCCATTTGTTAAATTGAATTGTCTCCATTCTGTTTCCCTTCAAGAGCAGAAACGAGATTGTGACACTATTACGTGACGAAGCCACTGTGACGATGTCTAGAGTAGAGACGAATAGTTTGGGAGATGAAAAACCGGAAAAATCTTAAGATATATTTTGCTTATTCGTTCAAAATCAGGTAAAGTTTTTCTTCTAGCGAAGCAAAATTTAAAATTCGAATTCGTATCTTGTTTTTCGATGTCTTTCTTTAAAATAGGTAACTTCAGTATTCCAATTTTGCTCAAGACTTGAACAGTGATTTACTTGTAAATGTTTGATGGTTTGTACTCCTGTGTGGGGGGAGATTGCATGATATTCTGGATATACGAACTGCAGCAAAGAAAGCCGCAGAAAATTACTAGGAGTTAAAGGTAGAATAAATCTTTGTGTGGGAGACAGAGCATATTTTAAACTTTTTTAAATTGTTAATTTAACTATCTATTTATCTAATGAGCCCACATACACCCACTGTTTTCTTAATACTTACTATTAATTGTTTAGCTTAGTTGCCGGACAATATCCGGCAACTTATATTTTAGACCACATTTCTCCAACATCTATGTCCGTCTTTATGTCATTATCTTGTTACCGGCTCGCGTGGACACAGCGGCGGATAGTAAACTAATTTACTATGTTTTGGAATATTACGCCTGTTAGTAACTAACCAGGCTTGTCTGTGGGAACTACTAACAGATCTAGTTACGGATGTGTTGGGAATGAATAAGTATAAGTTCGTATATGTCAATGGCCACCTTTGGCGAGCTTATCAAATGGTAAGGCACTCCGGCTTTAGGAGAGTCGTCTGACCGTTGCGGGCTCGAATCCCATCGGAATCGAAAATGATAAGACTTTTTATTTCATTTCTCAATTCAAACGGCGGACACCCATCCACTTACCGACCATTTCGAACGTTGCTATGCCTCGAGCGCTTCGAAATTAAATTGATAAATTGGGAATGAATAAAAATATAAAGAGTGGACGTGACTGACCCCCAGACATCTTTTATAGGTAAATTCTCTGAGATTCGTCTGAGTAATTAGATCTGAGAGAGTTTACCGTGGAGAAAATAGCTTTGATCCTTTTATCTATCGTGGAAATATGTGGTCTCTTCCTACCCCTATGATAAAGTGGTTATTATTGGGTTAGGAGCGTTTGGACCACATCTCAATTTGACTAGTTAGCTGTATGTATGACCAGTTCGCACTAGTAGCAGATCAGTTAAGAACTAATCTTAATATGACTACATCGCACTTGGTCTAGATCGCATTTGGTCCAGATCGCAAATAGAAAGACTCTTCATTTAGTAACCATACAATTTTCGGAGTTAAAACCTGGCGTAACTTTAGACCACGTGTAGGATCCTTATCGTATTACCTACTTAATATAATATATTTACATTTATTTACTTTGTGTACAATTATCTACCAACGTAATAATATGTATATTTATTTACATCTATTTACATTGCAGGTACATACCAACTATCTATTTACAAGTACATCTTAATATTATATAAATAATTAATTAAGTAACTATTTATCCTAAATAACACAACCTAAAATATACACCTAATCTAATTACGTAAATAGGTATCTTAATAATAACGCATTAAAACATACTTTGTTTATCGTCCGATATTGTATCGTACAACGCGCGGTGCATTGGAATCGTGCGATCTACGAATTCGCTAACCTAGCATTTTCCCGTTGCAATAGCGAGTGCAAGTAGGATGCTCCGACGCACCTTACAGGTGCGAGCGAGATGCGCGGGCGCATGCCTCCACGCGGCAGTCCGCTACAGACCTCTGATCGGAACCCCGTGTTGCGCGAGCTTATTTTGTTAAGTTTCTTCGCTAACGTTATACTTACGCTTTGAACTATAAACACTTCTTACTCTTTTTCTACTCCTTCTAATGACTATGGTTGAGTGTTCTTTCCTGTGTGTACCTAACTGCTTGTGCTTGTGACTCTGTATGTGTCTACGCAATAAACTTTTCGTTGTGCTCATTGGATCGTCTTATTTACCACCTGGACTTGCCGCAGCCAACTACGTAGGTACCCAACAAGTTACTTACTAAGGACTACAACACGTCATACTCCATACACGTTTATTATTATGGGCCTAGATGTTCTTGTAAGGATTTTATAAATAAAAGGGAAACCTTTCAACCGGTCAGTCTGGCGTGCACCGAATTCACAATCTGTGGTTGAAATATTTGAAACTTTGTCGAACTTAATTGTAAAATTAGATTGGTTCAGTTCTGTTTGAAGACTTCATTAGCTGATGAGTTCGTCTGATCGCAACTTTAAAGTCGCCTTTGTAATAGTAAGTAGCCTTTGTAATAGTAATGTTTTCAGGTTCGGTTCATTTACATTTCGGAGTAATGAGGCGACCACGGTGGATTAAATGTGAAGGATTAAAAAGGGCTTTGTGTTATATAGCTTAAAAAATAGTACTGAAAATCGTGTAAAGACTGTTATGACCTCTCACCGTAGTTGGTAAAGGAAAACTCAGTTAAGAAACTGCATCTTAGTCAGCTCCACAGATATTGAAATACTCTTCCTTTCGATCAAGCTGACAGGATGGTTTAGGTGCTGGGCCAGGTTTCATGGCTTCTGAAGAAGCGGGAACATAATCACCAGCTCAAAGCTTTTTGTAATCCCAGCAGCGTTCTGTAATAGCCTAAAAGCCAATGCCAGGTACACCTTCATTTTATAAAAGCTGAAAGTATGTCTGTTAAAAGCCTACAGGTAAGAACGATTCCCAAATATGAAGTTTACATCGTGGCTTGACGATCGTAAGACCAGTCGTATTGTATGGATCTGAGTGTTGAGCAACAAAAGGGATGGATGAACAAAATGTACACGTGGCTGAGATGTGAATGCTGAGATGGATGTGTGGAGTGACGCGAATGGACAGAGTAAGGAATGAGTACATAAGAGGAAGTGTGAAAGTGGTTCCAGTGAATGAAAAGATGAGGAGCAACCGGCTAGCATGGTATGAGCATGTAATGAGAAGGGAAGAAGGTCATGGAACTGGGAGAGTGCTTGGTATGAATGGATGGATTGTGTGAATGATGACATGAGTAAGAACTCTTTTTAGGGTTAAGCTCGCCTCTGCCATTACTTCTCTTTAAGATTCTATACATGTAATTTCTTTGTGCAATAAAGAATAAAGAAAGAATAAAGAATAAGAAACACTCCTTTCTTAGTGTTGAGATGACGGCTGATAGAGGAGAATGGAAGAAGAACACATATTGTGCCGACACCACATAATGTGGGAAAAGGGCAGGAAGATGATGACATCGTGTCTTGAGATACGAGGTAGCAAGGTACAACATCCCAAATACGTTCTCATTTCAGCCAGTCGTTTCAATACACGTGCCAAAAACAAAAACATTCATAAAATCTCCCATCACCCGTATATTCAACGAACGCGATAACATACGTAACAGCACGAAACATAATTACCCGCTGTAAGCTC
Organism: Epirrhoe tristata; assembly: GCA_951394285.1. Taxonomy (NCBI): domain Eukaryota; kingdom Metazoa; phylum Arthropoda; class Insecta; order Lepidoptera; family Geometridae; genus Epirrhoe; species Epirrhoe tristata. Next base: position 1,058,690 of record OX596153.1, read on the forward strand.
CAACTTCAGAGTTTATCTCGTCAAGTTAAAATATTATCGTGCCTGTCAAGCGGGTGTAAAGTAGGTTGTCAGTACTAAGGGTGTTCATTGAATTTTTAGTTTTTATGCTTGCCAGTTTTGGTGATGCAAATTGAAGGTTTTTATAAAAAGTTTGGCGTTTGTGTCTGTATCTGTGGCAGTTTTTGAAATTGTACTTATAATTTTATTCTCTTTTTTTTTTCATTTGGATAATATCTACACACACTTCTCTCTTCACCTTTATTTTAGGCTTATTACTATTCTTTTATCGATTTATATGCAAGCACTCTTATAGTTTCAGACATTTTTCCCTTCCCATTTCCGTCCAGCCCATGCCGAATCTGTTACTTTAGATAACCCAATGCCCTTTGGGTTTTCAAAATTCTTTCAGGGCGTCTGGTCGAAGCGACGCGTGATCCTAGAGCTGGCACATTTTTGGCTCAAAGGATCAGCATTGCCATCCAGTGTGGTAATGCCGCCAGTGTTTTGGGCACGCTTCCGGCTGACAGTGACCTGGATCAGTTGAGCTATCTATAGATCGTTTCTAATGATCCTTAGATAGCTTGACTAATCCTGTTGTATTTTGTAAATATATGTAAATACGTAGTAGCTTAGTTTCTGTAAATAAATTCTTCAGAATGTTTTTTTACATTTTAAAAGCTACACCCTCGGACTTGTTAGTCGTTAAAGTTGTGAGTGTGGCTTGTGCGACCACCGCTCGCGCAGTGGTACGGGTGTTGGCGATATCCCAAACTGAGTAACTTTCATCTCCGAAATTGACAAACCACTTTTGAGTCGTGCTAGATTAGTGGTGCTTTCTCAAGAATTGGGGTTAGGATTAAGACCAATCAAATGTAATACCTACTGTAGATATTGTTTTAATATTATTACCGTTTTGATGGTCGGTAAACCGTGGTCACAGTTGACTGTTAATTTTAATTAATGAGGGTGTGGTTGATAAAATGAATTGTTGGTTGTAATCTTCAATTGGTGGAGAGTTATATTTGGAACCACGTGAATATAACAGTTTGTAGATTTCGTCGGTTAAGGATTGGGAAAATACAGAATAGAATAGGTATTACCTATTTATTCGCACACAAAAGAACAGATTCGTAAAGAAAAACAACACAATAAGCAACCTTGGTAACTTTACACGAGGAAGGTTATTATGAAGCTCGATGACACTCTTTGTACATTCAAATATTTTTCCACCTCCGAAAATATTTGGCTATCTCTCTTCTACAATTTGAATAGAATCTAAGAATATACAGGGTGTAAAAAGCTACCGAAAACTGAGGGGTTTCAATCAGACCATGATTCTGAACATATTTATCGAAAAAAACGCAAAAAAATTTTTGACTTAGCTACCTCATTTTATTTTATTTTCTAGTTATTTACTACTAGTACAACATAATAAGACTGTACCTACCTAATAATTGGATTTATAAAAGAAAAAAACTATTAAAACTCAAAATCCAGCAATCTACGTATAAAAACGCGCCCAGTACATACGCAAACAGTAATTTTCAAACGCTGTTTTCTCCGGATATAATGATTTTTTCGGAAAATCCTTTTGGATTTAGTTGTGTGTTGGGATGCTGTACCTACCCCTTTCGGCTTCAGTAGACGTCTTTTTACACCCTGGTATATCCTTAGAGACGAAGTTTTTTTTAAACCCAAATCTCAATCAAAGTCAAAGTCAAAGTCAAAAAGCATTTATTCAGTCACTTCAGATCACTTTGAAACGTCTTAAAACTAGGTGATTCTACTCCTGTTCTTCAATAGCCTTGTGATCCAAAAACAAAAGTTATCTGTAAACCCGACCGCGCTCAGCAATAACACTTTACTGATTTAACTTTTTGAAGTTGTTACGAACTTATATCGCACGGGCGTGTTGGGATGTAAAATAATTTTGCAAGCATGATGCGACCCTAGTGCGAATGTAGATAGGATGTGGCATAGATTTCTGCTTGTTTTTCGGACAAGTATACACTTACTAGCTGCACTCCTGCGGTCTAACCCACGGTCCCTCGGGATTTTTTCGGGATCAAAAGTAGCCTATGTCCTTCCCTGGGATACAACCTTTATTCATGCCAATTTTCAGCCTAATCTGTTCAGTGGTTTGGGCATGAAAAGGTAACAAACAGACAAACAGACAGACAGACAGAGTTACTTTCACATTTATAATATTAGTATGTACAAGTATGTAAGTATGGATTAGTATGGATTGCAAGTAAACGTAAGCAGGTTCACAATTGTATCCCCAAGGTGCGGTAGACATTCTCTCAGATCTTTTTTTTTTGTTATTTATTCCAGATCCTTTGAAGAGGTCTAAGGGGGTAGTCAGAGGCATGTCCAAACACATAATACTTATTTGATACATGCCCACATCTTGCAGAAGTTAGTGTTCCATACGTGACAGGTTGCAAGCCCATCACCGCCTATAAGAACACGCATTAATGTATGTGTATCCGGGTCATTTCAAGCTGAATTTAACAAACTACCCAATGTGCAAATTGAATTTTAGGGACAAATCAAGTATCTATTTTTGTATCGGCAAGGTATGGTGGACATTTTTTTTTTGATTATGGGGAATTATAATTACGTTTTAATACTAAAAAGAAAACCGACTTCAATGTTTGACTCGAAACGCGGTGTGACTCAGGGCGTCAAGCTGTCGATTCGATTTCTATTTGTGACATGGCTAGGAGGGAAGGTGTTTAGAGTTTTACGGGGAAACTATCAATCCCTCAGGAATAAAATTTATATGGGACCACCTCTGGAGTATACCCTTTCAAACATAAAAAGAATTTTGCAAATCGGTCAACAAATGGCGGAACAATCGCGTAAGATACAAAAAAAAACCTCCTCTTTTGAAGTCGGTTGAAAATTTTGTGAAAATGTCTACGTGGTCAAAAGGCTGCGTCTAAATACATATTTTGCTAAAGTTTTCCATTAAGTAAATTGAAACGTTGAAACCCTATCGCTGCTTAATACTAGTGGGGACCCGTCCCGTTATATTTTAGTATAATGCATAAAACTGCCTTATCCATAGTTAAATAATCTCTGCTTAGAAATGTTTATTGTGACAACTATATACAAAACTTAGAAGCTTGTACAACTTTGGTGTAAAGTGTTTGGGTGAGCGTTTTGCATGTAAATTGAAAGGGGGAAACCTTTGCTAATTATTTCCGTTATTGTTACCATGTGTTATACAGTCGTAAAATAAGCTATTTTGAAAACAAAGGCTTGAAAGGATACAAAAGTAAATATAATAGCGAATACAATAGCAACAGCAATATCGGATTTGAGCCCACAATCTTTGGCGATCCGTGACAAAGTACTAACCAACTGAGCCAATGGGCAATTGACGCTATGCTCGATCCCTTAGTGTGAGGTTTCTCAGTTGTTTACACAAATGCACCCAAGACCAAACAAACGCCAACCTTATTAAGGCCTCCGTCATGGCTTAACGACTTAAATAGCCGGGACCGACAATTGAACGTGCCCTTCGAAGCACGGAAGCGCTCAGAATGCCACTGGCGGTCACCCATCCACTTACAAACCGTTTCGAACGTTGCTTAACTTCGACGATCTATCAAGAACGGCTAAGCAAGCACGACCACGAGCGCTTCTATCTGGCTCCCATAGTACAAGCTTTGCTTAGTTTGAGGCTTAATGCTGTGTGAAATTTCCAGCATTATTTATTATTTATTTATCCTAGCTGTAACAGAATTCCAGAATGAATAACTTACATAAAACATCCAGCATTACGGAGTCTTCAAGAGTATACGCTGGAAACCAGGGGTTAGAAACGCGGCAGACCAGCTGTCTTCCGCTGTCTTCACGCCTCACGTGCCAGGTCAGGATGCTCTTCGTCACCTCCCCATCCACCTCCACCTGCTCGGAAAATCTCGAATGAATGATTTTCAAAGTGTTATAAAAACACTTTTCCCCAAGATGCATTAGACATTCTCTTAGGCCTTCCTGTGTTCTCCAAATCTTTCGAAAATTTCAAAAGAGAATGATTCCCTAAGGCACGGTATACATTTCCATACATTTAAAGACATTTTTTCAGCTCCAGTTAGTCACAATTCGTTAAAGATGCTTAAAGGACTAGTCACGGGCATGTCCAAATACACATTTGGTACTTGCCTACATTTTGCAAAGTTCATTCTATTATTACATTAACAGCCCTTAACATAATTATTGATATGAAATATTGTTCAATAACCCATCTCACTAGGACACCAACAATGCTGATACGCCTGTCATACGATTAAATAACCAACAATGCTTTCAATCAACTAATGAGAAGTATGAAATAGGTACTCACATTGATATTCCACTGATAATACATTTTTCTACCATTATCAGTGGTCTCAAAAAAATACAATATGTATTTCCAAAATATCAATGTCAGCAAACATGAAGAATATTGCTTACAAAACCCATAATGTAGGGTGAATAATGATATCACTCAAATATTTGTCCTGATGCTTACATACGCTCCCCTAACAACACACTGACATCTTCGTTTACAAGAATTACAAGTTGACTACTAAATTAAAATATCAATCCCTCAGAAATAAAGTACGGGACCACCTGGAAAGTACACTTTTAAACAAAAGAACAGTTTTCCGATCGGTCCAGGCGACTTTGAGTAATCGGGAAACGTACCTATAAAAACTCTTCCCGTGAAATTAGAACCTCAACCTAATTTGAATTTAGTAACAAATTGATGTGGAACTTACCTGTGTGTTCGAGGAGTCCACCAATTGAGAGTTGAGGAACCAGTCTATGTTCGGAGCTGGCTTAGACCCTCGTGTGGTGCAGACAAACGACCGGTCTCTACCAGCGTGGCTAGCCCCGCTGCCCGTCACACGGACAAACTGAGGCTTTACTGCGGAATTTAAAAAAGTTAGTCCTAACCTTAATAGTCTAATAATATCTGAAAGTTTGTGAGGTATGTTTATTTCTATGCGATAACCAGTGAACAGATTTTGATTAAAACTTAGAGCATAATAATGTAGATCGTAGACTGGAATAGCATAATTCATGATTTAGGTTGCCTGATAATGTTTCCTTCGCAGTTTTTATCTTCTTTCTAACCAAATTTCCAAAATAAACTTTCATGGATAACATGGATTCTCAATCCTCAAAGAAAATACCTTTAAGACCATACCCAAATACGCAATACTAAACACACAATAGAACAACGAAGTCCCCTAAATTCAAAGAGATACTTACAATAAAGCTTTACACTGACATCCCTATACATGGCTTTGATGAGAGGAGGCTCCACCCTACACTGCAGCCTCATGCCAGCCATCTCTCTCGTCAGTGACGGCAGGTGGAGCTGACAGACTGAACCTTCCTTGGTTATGGCCAGGAGCTCTTCACCGCGGTACCAGGAGACATCTGGTGGTGGCTTTCCTAAAAGACAGTAATACAATTAACGTTCTAGAACTTTCAAATCTTTCTTGTTTCAAAATGCATCTAAACATTACATTTCACATAGGTCTTGCAAGCAGCATTGCCAGTTTAGGCTGATCAGAACTCAAGACCGAAAAAAGTTGATTGGGAAGTTCTACACGACGATCCCGGCAATAAGTCAGGCAAAAATTTAGACATACTCAAATGATCTAAAACGCATTGGAGTTGTGGTAAGAGTTCAAGATTAGACTTAAAGATAGGAAAAGACCGTAACAGGTGGCACGACATAGTTAAGAAAAGTACTACGCCATGTTTCGGGGAACACGACCCTCAGCAATGAGGATAACAATGCGAGGAAAAGGAGGAAAGAGTTCAAATTCTCTATTTCTTTTTGCTCAGTTACAGACGTGACTCATCTTTTCCGCATTTGATATGAATTGAGATTATTCTAAGACTTACCTCCAGCAGCTTGACAAGACAGGAGCACATTCTGCCCCTCTCTGAATGGCCCAGCGAGAGTACCAATGATCTCCCGTCCCTCGTAGTCGTAAATTCTTGGAGATTCTGGTGGAACTGGGCAAAAACAGTGCAGTGTTATATGGGTCTTAGAATCGGATCCGTAAAGATAAACAATTAAGTTATGGGTATGTGCTAAATACGTATTTGTACATGTCTCTGACTACCCCTTTGACGTCTTCATAGGATCTGGAATTCATAAAAAGATAAGATGTCTACCGCGCCTTTCCATGACCTGTCCAATGTCCATATTGTCCATATAAAACTTTATTTTCTTTTATTACCCAAAAAAATGCCCAAGTCAGGTACTGCTAGGAGTTTCCTCATAATCATCCTAAGTACTGAAATAATGTTACCGTGAGATAACATTTGAGTAACATTCCCAATATTGATCGGTGCCCATCAATCAGTGAAAGGATGCGGGCTATAATTTACTGCATGACCTAATATAGAGATTGCGTTGGTTGGCTGGATCCTCTCATCATCTACAGCACGACATCACGCAGGGCCTCTCTACTGGATACTTTCATATTTAGCTTTTATCTCGTAGTAAAAACACACATTTAGGAAATTATGTTGTGAAATCTACCTTCGAATCTGGTCGAAAGTGATTTTTATGTTGATGGTGATGAATCAAGTGGAAAGTTATTACAAGCTAGCATTTTCACCTCAATTCTAGTTCCTCTATTTACAACTATCTAGATATCAAAAGCGGCTTGAGCTGAACCAAAAGAAGCTTTCAGTCTTTCTATTCTGTCAGCAGAAATAAAAAAAATACCCTCCAGCTTTTATACAAACTTCTGACAATCTTACCAATAACAGTTAAGTTGACCCGGTAGTTCTTAGTCGGTGAGTCGATGTAGTCTATCCGGCAGCGGTAGAGTCCCTCATCTTGATGCGACGCCTTCTCCACGGCGAGGTGAGCTGATGAGGGATCCGACTCGTTCAGTACGAAGTGGCTTCGAGTGCCGAACTCGCCAGCTACTGCCCAGTGAACTGGCGGGCCGTTTCTGAAGTCGACACTGAAGCAAGGTCGAAATTCAAGATTTTAAAGGCATTCGAAAAATTGCACATTGTTTTCGAGATAAGATTTAATTCGATCCCCCTGATCCTAATTTGTTATGTGCTCTGATCCCGGGATCAGAGGAGGACGATTTTTTTTCTCCTGCCTAATATGCTCTATAAAATAAATGTAAATATCTACACAGCATTTATCCACAGAAAAATTCTGGCGCAAAAAACAAACTCGCATCTTGCGACTTAGATAGAAATCATCTTTAAACTAACCAATATTACATTGAAATTCCACGAAGTGCACTTTCATAGGAAACTTAAAGTGTACCATAATAAAGTGAAACCGGACACTGTACAATAACACTTAGAACTACTCATTAACTTTTAGGATAAACGCACAATTAACGTTTTAACTTGAAAAACGTGGTCATTAGTTGGGGCCGTGCATCGAACCTGCGGCTGGCTCGCTGCCAACGCAGCATAGGGGTAGTTGGGAGAATTTATATCTTTACTGCTTGCATCCTGCGGTTGTGCCCGGAAAAGTATTTGTTTTATTGTGAAAAATGTTACAACAGCTGAGGACAGGGCGCAATGGCGCTCATTAGGGGAGGCATATGCCTAATGAGCGCATATGTCCAGCAGTGGACTGTTATAGGCTGACGTTGACGATGATGATAAGATGAAATAAAACTAACAATAAAGTGCGTAGGACATTTTTGGAACGAAGTTCCTTTCCAGACGATATCGAGGATGGAGGCTAGAACAAAAAACCGTCACGACACATACATAGGTCAAAACGTCACAGTGAAGTACGCAGACACAAAGCAGTCGATAGATTGTTACATTGTTAGTAGTAAGGAGTGGATACATATTTGACGAGTGATAGGAGTGAATGGAGGAAAAATACATGTTGTGCCGACCCCACTTAGCGTGGGATAAGGGCAAGGGAATGATGATAGTCAGTTGACTATCATCATTCCCAAGACATCTTCAGAAGGATATTTAAATACACCCTACAAATCTGAGAGAGTGCTTACCGTGCCTTGGTGATACAGTAGTGATGCTGATTTTTTTTACAATTTACACACTCGCCACAAAGTTACCAAGCTTGTTAAAGCCAAATTACACTAAAAACAATAACAATGTTACTAAACACGTTTACTCCAAATGACACTAAAAAACATTAATATGTAAATAAAACTGAGACATTCATAGCGTCTAGACATAACTTAATTTAAGGCACCATGCATACATCTTCCGTTTGTCTTCCAACATGGAGTACATTTCGCTGGCTTAAGGCCAAGTTTGTATGGGCGGTTAACTTCTCCTAGAGCTGTTTTGATGTACTTGGACAGTCGTTTTTGGATTTGATAAAATACCACTGCAAAGCTGTTACCTGGATTTATATTTCATCTGGAAGTTTGTGAGTTTATGTGATCACGCCCTGATTCGGGTGAATTTTGGAATAACACACACACACACACACACACACAGGTTCACGACTGTATCCCCAAGGTGCGGTAGACATTCTCTCAGGTCTTTTTGTTACTTATTCCAGATCCTTTGAAGATGTCTAAGGGGGGTAGTCAGAGGCATGTCCAAACACATATTATTTGATACATGTCATTCTGATCGCGTTCGCTTCGCTTCGCGCCGCGCCGCACCGCACCGCTCACGTAGGACACTTCATAGTAAATCGACTGTTTGTTATTGCCGCGCCGCACCGCGTCGTTTCGCGCTCGCGTCAAACAGCCCACGTAAGACGAGCCGTAAGCAAGTTTAGTTCTAAATTTTAAGCCATCTTAATGCACCTATCTCAAAAACCGTAAAGTAAGTCTGTACTTTTATTCATGAGGCGTCGATGCCAAATTCCGAAACTACATTCAGTTGTGTGAGTCACATCTTAAAGGGAAAAGAGTTTAAACAAGCGCAGGTGTTAAGGAACAGTCTCGAGAACAAGAACATTTAGAAGACCCAAATTACTAAATAGATAGATAGAAAGATAGACGTTTTATTTGACACAACATTACCCAGACACAACTAGGACTAGTCCAAAAATGAAATCAAAACGCTTTCTTTGAGAAAATGGAGTTATTATTTAGAATTGACGACATCTGTGGCGCAGTGGGCGAAGGTCCGCCTGCGACGCAGAAGGTTGCGGGTTCGATCCCCGCGGGACAAATGTTTGTATGACCTACAGATATGTGTCTCGGGTGTTTCTATATATAATATGTATGTATTTACAAACAAAAAGTATATAAGTAGTATATCAGTTATCTGGTTCCCATAATACAAGCTTTGCTTAGTTTGGGGCTAGATGATGCTGTGTGAAATGTCCAGCATTACAGGTACTCGTGTAAGGTTTAATTAACTCTGTTCGTTGTGATTGCAGAAGTCATCATTCCATGATTTGTAGGATGTGATAAATTATCACTATGAGATCGTTTTTTTATGATGCATGGGTCGGCTCTCTACTTCGAAACTTACACAGGCAAGAATGTGGTCTATGGTGAAGCGAGCCTACCCAGAAGGTGCCTATCAACTCTCTTTTAAAAAAACAATAATATTCAAAGTCAAAGTCAAAGTCAAAAAGCATTTATTCAGTAGGACCGCTGGGATCACTTTGAAACGTCTTAAAACTAGGTGATTCTACTCCAGTTCCTTTGCGACAACTACTATAACACACTATGGAATTACAGGATTGTAACAAAACAATTAAAATTATAAGTGTTCGCGATCTGAAACCTCGGCTTTACAGGAAGGAAGCAATACTAGGAAATGCCCCGGTCCGGCTTCCTTGGAAGAATTCCAGCAATACTGAATCAAGGGGAAAATATTTGTTTAGAACGGCACGGCACTGAAGAATCAATAAGATATTACGGGATCCTGTTATTGTTGGCTTTGCTGTTCGTTATGGAACGGTAAATATCATATTTACTGCTTGGGAATGGAATTCTGAATGATTTCTTTCTTGATATCAACCATTACTGTAGGCAGAGAGGGAAGATAGAATTATTGATTACTAGCTACTGCGCGCGGCTTCGCCCACGTAATACCAACATTTTGAATAGCCTATGTGCTATTCAAGATAACTATCTACACCTATTCTAAGTTGCATCCAAATCGGTTCACTGGTTTAGGCGTGATTGAAACATAAACATACAAACATCTAAACAAACTCACAAACAAATCTTTATTATATTAGTCGCATTTTAAAATTCCAGAGTAATATAGAACTCAGAATGTCACTTTTAGCTTGCCTAGAAAACCCGAATGACCTATTCACCAGTTTGTCAAATCTTATTATTGAAGAGCATAAAGAAATAATTTTACAACTAAGTTAGTTAAGAAATGAACCTAAATTTAGATCTAAGATGGATCACCTAAAAAAAGCTAGGCCCCAAACCGTGTTTGTTGCCCTGGTTCTTCCCGGTATTGGTCGCGAAGGAACAGAAGTAGAATCACCTAGTTTTAAGACGTTTCAAAGTGATCCCAGCGGTCCTACTGAATAAATGCTTTTTGACTTTGACTTTGACTTTAGAGTGAGATAGGAATCTGCTGCAAAATATACAAAAACTTTAATGAAACCCGTATTGATAGAAACATATAACACATAATACAAACATAGGTACTTACGTTTTTTAATTTTTACAGGAAAAGTATTCATCCCTCTGAAATAAAATTTTGAGGTACTCCCTCGACAGTATAATTTCAAATTGGAAACAAAAATCATACACTATAACTTAAAACCACATTTCCGGTATAAAAATGTTTGTCTTATTTCATCAGTAATTTAGAAACCGGCACCAACAAAACCTCACCCTTCTCAATCGTGAGCTAAAACATGAACATCTAATAATTCAGCCAAATTGCAATTAAGTGGTCCTCTGACTTCGCGTACGAATTTAATTTGGTGCCTTTCGCGTCCAGAGACGGGCTGCGATTAATTCTAAATTTGAAATTGAGTTACTGTGTTATATGTTCCGTTGACTTACTATGTTATGGAGGTCTATTATCTTAAATTTAAAGACTTCCCTGAAAAGACAATGTTTTTTGCTAGTTTTGCTAGCCGATTTTTTTACTACAAAATTTACATCTTTAATAAATGATTTATTTATACAGCGTCAGCGTCAGGCAACTTATGCCTACAGTTAACGGGACTCTGCAGTGCCTGGGACATTGTTTGAGATGGAGTAGGCTTGCCCAGCACCTAAACCATCCTCTCAGCTTAATCAGCCTGGCCCACAGGAAAGACAACGTCAATACGTGTGGAGCTGACTAAGCTGCGGGTTTCCTCACGATGTTTTCCTTCACCGTTAAAAGCTCGTGTTAAAGCGCATATCAATTTTACGAAATGAAAAATCCATTGATGCACGGCTGGGATTCGAACCCACGACCTTCGGATTGAAAGTCAAGGTTTAACCCTATTCGACCAACACGGCTCTTTTGTTTTGTTTCTGTTTTTTACTAGAGCATTGGAAAAATACAAAGTAGAGCTCTGTTGATGCATTCGAATGCTCCCCGACAAAAACACGACTGTTATTGCGAATGTTAACCTCAAGGACCAATTTGGTGGTTCAGAATACTTGGTAAGTTCAGATTTCTGATCTGACTGAGCTGGTTATCCATTGAGAAATCCCTCAATGGATCATTTGACCTAAGGTTTAGAGCTCCTACAGAGGAACGGCACTAGCACAACTGCAGCCGTCATCACCTGTCGACGGCTGCCGTTGCCACCTGTTGACGGCTGCCATCGGCAACGTCAACTGCAGTCAACGGCAGCCGTCGTCGCCACAACTGCAGTACAAGCCACAACTGCAGCCGTCACCACCTGCCGTCGACTGCAGTCGACGTTGTCGACGGCGTTCGTTTGTAAGAGCTCTTAGTTGTAAAACAACAAGTAAAAGGGAGCTGTCTAAGTTTTTGTCCGGACACTGCAAGCTCCACGAAAACTTAGTAAGCGTGAGGGAATAAACGAAGAGCCTTGTAAAATTAAACACACGCCACACCTCCCTGGTAACTTAGAACAAGAAGCGGTAGATAAAAAACTGCTTTAGAATAAATAGAGCTACATCATCATCATCATCATCATCATCACCGTACCTCTGTTAGTATTCATATAGACGGCTATGGAATTTCAAACTGCCAATGGTACTTATTTACCTTATAAACTTGTTAAAAAATATTATTTGAAAATTATGTTTGGGATACATATTTAGCACAGTCATGCTCGCATTTTATTCTTGGGATTTGATATTTACTAGGTGATAATTATATATTATCTAGGTATTTCTTTGAGCAACAACTACGTGAGTTTTGTTAGCTAAACCCTAGTTTCACCTTTCAATTTCAGCGAAAATGACAACTCAACCCGGTTGCATTTCAACGTAACTCGATTCTTGATAGAACGAAAGCCATCTTCACATCGTCCGTGACTGGCAAAAGAGCTCCAGCTTGATGCATCACACGTCCCGGTGCAAATCCGCCGGGAACTTATGGCTGGGGATGTTGGCGCGTCGCCAGCCTACTGATACCAACTAGCAACTGGCTTTTATGCGGGGTTGCTGGATTTTCTTAATTATACGGAAGAGGATAAAACGCCATCAACACGATACCATTATTGCCTCTTACTTGAACTCAACGAGCAAGAGCTAATATTCTATGGCAAGAGGCAAGAATAGCATCGTGTAAATGGTGTTTTACTTACGAAAGTCGATATAGAGCTCAGGATGAATTATTGTACTTCGAGACGGAGGTGGCAGGACGAACTCAAAAAAATAATCAATTGGGAGAGTCTATCACGATATTACGAAGTCTGAAAAGAATAGGGGGAGTCCTTTGCCCAACCGTGGGACAGCAATGGATAAAAGTACACCAAGAAAATAGACAAACACAACATAAAAAATGACAATTTAGTATAATGGGCAGTCATATAGATGAAAGCGATTTCTTTCAGGCGACCAGATCTTTCTGGTCGCCTGAAAGAAATCGCTTTCATGATCTCTTGATCATCGTGTTTCTATCATGAAAACCAGTGACAGATTGATTATTGAGTTTGCTCGATTTGAAAATACCCAAGTGTTTACGGCCTGTAGGGTGAAATCATTTTTTTTTATGTAGCGACTTGTTGTGAGTGGTTTTGATATACCTACTCTGTCGAAGGCTTGTCATTAAAACCATTGAGCCTGAATCGGAGCGTTACTCATTATATTCAAAGACCTGTCATAATTAATTAAAATTAAACTTGAGTTAGGTTTTAGGATTACAATTTAAAAGGCTTTTGAAATATAATTAGCTTGTGACCTAAAAGTTTTCATAGCGGGTTAGGTACCCCAAAGACTCAAAGTTAATGGTCCCGATATCAGCTGAGTATTATCCCAGATAATGTATTATTAAAGTACATTGAAGAACAAAAATACAGCGGCTTAGTTAGCTAAATAAAATCCATCATAAATCCATGATAGTCTGAGTATCATAAACGGTGAAGGATAAAATCGTGAGGAAACCAGTTAGTGTTCTTATAGGCGGCGATGGGCTTGCAACCTGTCACGTATGGAATACTAACTTCTGCAAGATGTGGCCAGTATCAAATATGTGTTTGGACATGCCTCTGACTACCCCCTTAGACATCTTCAAAGGATCTGGAATAAGTAACAAAAAGATCTGAGAAAGTGTCTACCGCACCTTGAGGATACAGTCGTGAACCTGTTCTATTTTTACTTCTTTCTTAAGATGCATTTTCTTTTACGTCACTAAGCTATGACGCCATTAGAAGTATTACTATCTAAGCTCAGTATTTCGTAATTCTTTGAAATATTTCAACTTTTATCTCCTATCTCCTTATCTCCTACTAATAATATGTCTGTCTTCGGAATAAACTTTCAAACACACCACAACACAAACCCAAATCCCACACTCACTCGCTTCGTACACCCACACACACACACACACTCACACCTAAACCCACCCACACACATTCACACTTAAACCCCCCCCCCACACACACACACACACTCACACACACACACACACCACGCACACATACACACACACACGCACACATATTCACTTTATACACTTACACTTAGTTTCATACTCTTGAAATTGTTTAAGTTAGATGTAACTTTCCTGTTTAGATTAAGTCTTTGGTATAATATTTACTACATAGCTACGTTGGAACCTCTAATATCCAATCTTTTGGAGAAGAGCGCTGACTCCGCTACTCAGTTTTTTAACTTTTGCGGCAGTCAACGTTTTCCACTGTATCTTTGCTCATATTGTAATGTTGTTCCAAATAAAGCATTATTCACTATTCACTATAATTATTTCTCTAGAAATCATTTTATTTAAAAAACCAGAGGGTCATTTCTGCTATCGCTCCGTATCCGTTATACTCGGTATTACAGCCCATAGCGATACATTATATATAATTATATCTGTACGATTAAAGCCTAATCACTGTACATTAGTTTTCAAGTAAACCAGAGGAATGCGAGTTACTCCTGACGATACATAAACTAATTGGTGTAAGTTTGTTGGAACTGCGCCCAGTTCAGGCGCCGTTTACACGGAGAAAGTTTCTTGCCTCAAAGATACTTCGACTGAATGGAAAAAAAATCATGTGAACTAATTCAACATTACAAAGAAGGGCAAATCAATCACCGAATTCTTTCAATCTAAATTACCTTTTAATGACACGTAAAAGACTTTTAATTTTCTAAAATCTTCTATGTTTTTATAATTCAAATATCGAAATTATAATTAGGCCAAAGGTCAACTTATTTCCAGAAATGTGATAAATTATCAACGAGGCAGATAATATCCGTCCGTCCGCCATTTTTGGTCGTCTGGTCCCATTTCATCTAAGTCTAAAAGCAATAAAGTATTCATTGCGACATTATAACTCAATTTGAGCAGACAGACTTAAATGTTGGAAGTTTCTAATAAATATTTCTCCATTTAAATATTGATATATAAATAAGATAAAGATATATAGAGAGCAATCCATCGATGCACGGATTGCACGGAAAAATTGGTGGTGCCTAAAGATATATAAATAAGATATATAGAGATAAATCCATTGATGCACGGATTGCACGGAAAAATTGGTGGTGCCCAAAGAGTTCAGAAAAAAAATCTATAACTGATCTAAACTGTAAAACTAGCCTGCTCACTATCTGGCGCTCCACTGGAGCTTGACTATTTGTTTTAAGATGGATCACCTAAAAGAAAGCTAGCCCCAAATCGTGTCTGTTGCTCTAGTTCTTCACGGTAGTGGTCGCGGAGCAACCGGAGTAGAATCTCCATTCTAAGTGACCCCAGTGGTCCTACTGAACAAATTTTATTTTACTCCATTCTTAACACAGAAAGTACTAATAAAAAAACAGTAAGACTCTGGGAGTGCCAACAGAAGTGAAAACATGAACGAGGTTTTGGTAACGGGTTTAAAAAAGTACTTACAAAAAAATAACTCATACGAACTTACTTAGGTACTTTTATAGAACAAAACCTGAAAATTGGATTGAACCAAACTGTAGATTGAAAAGTTTTTTTGTGTAAATCTAAAAATTGAGCAACATAAGTTAGAAAGGCTACACTTCTATTGGTAGATAACAAAAAATACGAATAGAATTCGTACTGATATTTTAGCACTTTGCAGATTAACAAACATAGAACTATCGAGGGAGGATCAAAATACATAGTCAGTAAATTGGCGTGGTTGATTCTAATCAATCTATCTATTAGATGATGACCTCAGTGGCGCAGTGGGCGAAGGTCCGCCTGCGGTGCAGAAGGTTGCGGGTTCGATCCCCGCCGCGGGACAAATGTTTGTATGACTTACAGATATTTGTCTCGGGTCTGGATGTTTCTATGTATAATATGTATGTATTTACAAACAAAAAAGTATATAAGTAGTATATCAGTCATCTAGTACCCATAACACAAGCTCTGCTTACTTTGGGGCTAGATGATGCTGTGTGGAAAGTCCAGCATTATTTATTTATTTATTATTTATTTACGTTCCCTAATCTACTTTAAGAAACTTATCCAAAAACAGTGAGTAATCAACGCTTTTTTAGGAAATGCTTTGCAAGCTGCTTCAATGTTTTCGATGACAACAGACTTGATCCCATGGAAATCACTTACAAAGTAATGTCAATGACTTTAAGACCACCTGGATTACACGCTCGTACCTTTTACGCCACAGCTCCTATCACAACGGTCTAGTCAAGGAAGATGCTGCTAATTGTGGAACTCATTGCCGGGTACTGTATTTCCCGAAAAATACAATATAGGGGTCTTCAAATCAAGAGTAAATAGGTTCCTTCTAGGAAAGCATGCTACATCTTAGACCTCACTACTGCTTAACATCAGGCAGAGGGAGGTCAAATGTTGACCTATTTAATTTAAAAAAAGATAGAATTATTAATATTTTAGGGCACTGGCTGGTCTGGTAGTAGTGGCCTTCCGATCGTAAGGTCGTGGGCTTGAATCCTGTCGTGCACCTATGAGTTTTTCGATCACAAAAAAAATGTTGTGAGGAAACCGGCATGTGAACTTAATTTATTCGAAAACTCGTGTCAAGTGCATAAAAGAAACCTCTTTGAAGTATTAAAATTGGTCCACTGGCTCACAAACATTCTGATTTATAAAATTAGAAAGATATAATAAAAGTGATATAGCTACATGAACTAAACTATGTCATCCTAATACCTACTAAGTGTATGTGGGCCGTACGAAAGTTAGTCCCTCATAATCCCTTCTGGGCCCGGCCTTTGCCAACTTTTCTGGAGTTTAGTTTATCTTGGGCCTTTGTAATTGATTGGTTGACGTTTTGAAAGTGACATTCCGGGATTATTATACTTGGATATCATAATGTTTTCCAATCATATGGAATTCGATAAAAGTTCTTCGTCTAGGGCAAAATCCCACTTCCCATCCCACTCATATAATAAAGCTGAAAGTTTGTGAGTTTGTTCAGATGTTTGGATATTTGTGTAAGGCGCCTGGTTTCACTAGTAATCTTTATTTATATATTCGTATTTTATTTTACTTAAAAATATATTGAATCTCATCCTTATTATTAAGTTCTAGTATTATCTAGGTCGTTGCATTAAGACAGTTTGTCTTAAAATACCAGGGATATCTTTTATGATGTTTTTGCTAAACAAAGACTTCAAACCGCCCACGCAACCTTGGTATTATGTTCACCCATAAAATACCTACCGCAACGTATCGCCCATCATATTTTACTATCAAGATACGTTCAGTTCACATGCAAGCCATGTCGTATTTCCGGAGGTTGTTTTAGGCATTAGCATTCAATTATGAAACAGAATAACAGCTTTAGCTAGAAGTTTTGCTTCGAGACCACCTCAACTCGCCTTGTACGGACAGCGACAGAAGTTCATGAACATCAACATACCTACAATAGTTTTTGTTTCTTTCTTTCACTATAAAATAGGTATTAAGTTACAAATATTAATATGGATATGCAAGAGCGGAACAATCTGGCACAAGTACTTTGTACTTAAAAGAAGGTTCCAACCCTGGTTGAAATTGTAACCCTTGGTTAATGAAATAAACTATTTTGATTTGATTTTTTGATTTGATGTATTTTAATCTTCAATATCTTCGAAGTTCGAAGACGAGTGTTGAGTATGAATGTGGATGGATATACCGGTAGGGGGTAGGCCTAAGAAAAGATGGATGGACTTTGTGAATGCGGATATGTTTGTGAAAGGAGTGAGTTCTGATATGACGGGTGATAGAGGGAAATGGAAGAGAGGAACATGTTGTGCCGACCCCACTTGAGAGGGATAAGGGCAGGAAGAAGAAGAAGATCTTCGAAGTTCGAAGGGTTTTAGATAAAACACCTTACATTGGATGTTTTGCCTTGCACCATTACAATAATGAAAAAAATAGGCAATTTTGCCACAAATAATGATGAAAATGAAGCTTTAAAATCTCCAATCCTGTTCATAACTTCTGTCGCTGACTGTACCAAACTAATCCTCTCAGCTCAAAGGCCTTATCTGAAACTATGGCGATATAGTACACATTTTCGTGCCGTGTAGTTTCTCACTAGTCTTTTTGAACCAGAGTAGTGAAAGAGTTTAAAGTGAGCCTCAAAGAGGCTAAAACAAATAAGATCTCGCTTTGTATGTTTTGGACTATCCAAGTTGAAATTTTACAAAACTTTTGCATTTGTAATATGATTAGGAAGATGGCATACGTGTGGAGTTTCTAAACTGAGTTTACTCACAGTTTCAATTGTCTGATTTGAGCTCGTGATATTTTAATTTTCACTTATAGGTATTTTGTTTGCTGAGATACGAATCTTCGGATGACTACTGAGCTTCGACATTCAATCAATAGCTCTTATAGCTAGGTAGGTACCTTATTCACAATCTTTTAAAATTACAATTCCGTTTAAACGACGTAAGCGTCTCTCCACTTAAATCCTTTCACCACACTGGATCGAAAGAACTGGTGACATGACAAGAAGAAGAAGAGGTATAATTTATATTTTTTATAGTGTTAAAACCACACTAAGGCGCGGGACAGACAGAAAAGACGTAAGACGAAGACGGGGCGCGGATGTATAGAAGCGTCACGACGCAAAACATACGCCCCGTCTCTTCTGTATGTTTTGCGTCGTGATGCTTCTATACATTTTGTATGAAAGGGACGGGGAACAGACAAATGTCCGCGCCCGTCTTCGTCTTACGTCTTTTCTGTCTGTCCCGCGCCTCAGGTATTTCATTGAGAAATGAAAAGTCCTATCAAAATTTTCGATTCCGACGGGATTTGAACCCGCAACGATCAGACAATCCTCCTAAAGCCGGAGTGCCTTACCATTCGGCCAGAGAATCCATGTCGTCACAATGGAAATTTTTGATAAGCTCATATTATTATGACTATTTTTTGCTATAACCGATAAAATATGAGCTTATCAAAAATTTCGTATAATATAATTTCGATAAGACTTTTCATTTCTCAAAGAGAAGGATAGCATAGATTATCACTAATGTCTACAATCTCATACACGATACACCTCTATAACTTTCTATACAAACTCAATGCAAGCAGTCCATCCGTATTCGCAGTTATTTTACGTACGAAACATAAAAATTACTTTATGTATGAAATGAAAACACAAATACACTATTCCCCACTGTCGTTTAGCGAGGAGTTTTGTTATAAAAATTGCAATGTTTTCGTGGACGTGACGGGAATGAACGAAGCGGTAATTTTCGTGGTATTTACTAGAGACGTGGCTCTGAACAAAACTAGTCTTGTGACTAAAAAAAACTAGTAAACTAGGTAGGTATTATACAGGGTGTAAAAAGACGTCTACCGAAGCCGAAAGGGGTAGGTACAGCATCCCAACACACAACCAAATCCAAAAGGATTTTCCGAAAAAATCATTATATCCGGAGAAAACAGCGTTTGAAGATCACTGTTTGCGTATGTACTGGGCGCGTTTTTATACGTAGATTGGTGGATTTTGAGTTTTAATTGTTTTTTCCTTTTATAAATGAAATGATTAGGTAGGTATGGTCTTATTACGTTGTACTAGTAGCAAAAAACTAGAAAATAAAATAAAATGACTTAGCTAAGTCAAAAATTTTTTTTATTTTTTTTCGCTAAATGAGTTTAGCATAATGGTCTGATTGCAACCCCTCAGTTTTCGGTAGTTGTCTTTTTACACCCTGTAGAAAACAACTATATTTATTAAAAAATTAGGCTATAGATAAACCGTGACGGTAGAGCGAAAAAGTTCTAATTAATGTTCGCAAAAGGTTGAGGGCAAGTTAAGGGCTCATATCCTCAAAGATTTGACATCAATGTAAAATAATAATTTATTTACAGAAACTAAGCTACTACATATTTACATATTATACTTATTTAAAAATACAACAGGATTAGTCAAGCTATCTAAGGATCGTTAGAAACGATCTATAGATAGCTCAACTGATCCAGGTTACTGTCAGCCGGAAGCGTGCCCAAAACACTGGCGGCATTACGACGCTGGATGGCAATGTAAAATTAAAAAAAAAGCTGAGAATACACTTTTAGTATGGGGACCTCCTTTCCTTATTTTTGTATTGACGAGAAGTTTTAAAAAGGCCCCATTTTGGGTTCCAAACCTTTTAAAAGGTTAATATTCTTTGATAAATCTGTGGTTCCACCCCATCCCTAGCATGTGTGTACGTTTTTGTAAAGGCTCCTTTAGTTAGGTCGCCCTTTGACAAATATTGGAAGGTATGGACAGAGTGCGTGACGCAATTTTAGATATTTCTTCAGACAAGCTTTAGACCCGCATTTTCTGTTGTTCTTGACACACTTACACGACTCATTGACTCAAATGTATGCAAATTATGTCAAAAAATAAGCTAATTAATACTCGTAGGAACCGGATTAGAGATGAAAAACGTGAGTGTCGTGGAACACTCGGTTGGAAGGAAGCAAAGAGTACTTTTCTATACTGGGAATTTCAAATTCAAATTCAAATCCAACTCTCTTCCGTACCTACAATGTAACAATATATCTATGACTAATTTTTTTAGTGATTATTTTATAAAGATTTTTAGAACCCAAGTAAAACGAAACTATCTTCATAACCTTGAAAAAGCTGGAGTAATTTCCCAGCAATTATCAGCAGAATCTATTGGTCAATTGATCACGAACTCAATCAGAAGTAACTTTGCCGTTATAATCCCGGACAGACAGAAGTTAGTAAGTTCATCGTGTCGAATTATCATCCTACTGGTTCGGGGTGGCTTGAACCTTATAACAATGGACTACAAAATGAATCTTTTTATGCCTCTTACATGCTGGAATACATAGCCTTGTGTCTGATATTTATACAAATTAAATAAAGTCTATAAGAAATATCTAATGTTTCTAATTTGTAAAAAAGTAAGGTGCTTTCTGGTAAGATCGGACTATTTTTGAGAAAACCTAAAGAGTCTTAGAAAATATTTTATTGTATCGCCTCTAGTGACTCTTTTACAACGCCATAGCAACCAAACTGTTGCAAAAATACAGAGGTTTCATTTCTTATTTGTAATGTTTAGATAAACACAACGGTTGATGTAATGGCAAGGAAAAGATCGGACCGTGTTAAGGTAAGACCGGACTACCTTATAAAATCGCCTCTGTAAGAGCTAGAATAAGCTCTATCACAGGAAAATATTCGGACTTACCTAATAAAAAACATAGTAAAAATTGTTATTGAATTGGTTTTCAAATTTAAGTTTTAGCGAAGATTTAATACATTTTTTTACTCCAAATGTCCGATCTTACCCCGCATGCTTCAAACATAGATTTTTGTGTATCTCAAACTTTTACATCTAAAGGCTCATTAGACTCATAATTCGGTTGTACAGCAGGCAGACAATTAACAAAATAGAAGTCAGTTTTCTGAGTTGAAACTTGCATTTTCAAGCTCTAATAATAACAAAAAAACTTTATTCATTATAATCTTAATCTACAAACTTAAATTTTAATCTACAAACAAATAAGCAAAAAATGAAAAAACTTTATGTAAAGTTGAACATAACTAAATACCTACTGTTTAATAGGACGAACATTTCAGTCTGTAGGTGGGCTTTAATCTTAAATATTTTTTTTATTTAACCTATACTGTCCCACTGCTGGGCAAAGGTCTCCCCCAATTATTTCCAACCATCTCTCTCCTTTGATAGGTTCCACCACCCACTATCGAAGGAGTCGATGTCGTCTCTCCAGCGTTTCCCTGGCCGTCCGCGGCGTTGTCTCCAGGGTGTTAAGATGTTAGCCCATTTTTCGCTGTGCATCCGGCTCACGTGCCCTGCCCAGTCCCACTTCAACTTGACTGTTTTTCGCCCTACGTCGACAATACCAGTCGTTGAACGCAGCGTGGTATTCCAAACTCGGTAAATCCACTTAAATTATTATTAAGTAATATAAATATGCAGTATTATTTCACGTTCTGTCAACAAATATTAATACTTACGTATTTTATACAATCCAGAACAGACAAGAAATCAACAACTAAACATAACAAATACTTCTTTAAGTAAAAACAAAAAGTAAGTACTTTTACAACATTATTAGTAAAACAAGTTACATTTTAAACATCATAAATTTAGGTAACTTTGATAACTTACTTGTAGGCGAATACAGCCAAGACATCCGTACAAAAGCTTGCGAAAGTGAGACGTTTGATACAGACAAATCGAATATTGAAAGTAAAATAAAAAGCATGTAAAGTAAAAAGTTTGAGAAACACTTTAAAGTGAAAGACCGGCGGATTATGTCCGATCTTAACCTACGAGGTTAAAGATCGGATCTTTGTCTACAAACGTCGTAGACATGATTGTATAGTGCTAATCAATTAGTCTTACATCGCAAATGGTAATAAAACAGCAAAACTTCAAAAATAAATAAAAATTACCTACCAAATTGCTCACAGAACGTTTCAGGTGGAAGATCGGATCATGTCTTTTTCCACTTTTGGTACATCCTTTTTTTGAACTACAATAGCACACGTTCTGCTGGGCATAGCGTAAAAAGCAGACTGTAGGGAGGGGCACAACAAAATGGCACGTACGGTGATGTTGCCATCATTTAAAAATATTGCTGAATTTAGTAGTTACATGACTTATCCGGACTTACTACTTGTCCGGTCTTACCAGAAAGCACCTTATTCATAATTTTCCAAAAATTATAACAAAAAATAATATACTTAGTTATTATTTTAGCACGTTCACTAGAACCTAAAAACTTCGGTCTGTGATAAAAACTTCAAATACGTCCACCTTGTACTTATACTACCACCGTATACTTAACCCTTTCTTTGACAGTCGGGTAAAAACTGGAGGCACAACAAAAATAAGAAGGTGACTCTTTCACTTTTGAACTTATTCTGTATCAACTCTAAGAAGCGTCGCATTATGTGATCCAAAGGTGTAAGTTCCAAGCAGGGTGCGATAAGTTTGACCTAATTTTGATGTGGAAGGCACAGGGTCCCGAGTAGCTTTTCGAGATAAAGGTTTTATGGGAAAAGTGAGGTACTTTCAAACAGAAAATCCAGAATGGAAGATTAATTTGTGAAAACATGGTAAGTTCGTGACCAATTTCTGAAGGAGTTTTTAGGCCGCTTGAAGGACTCTACCACTCCTTGGACTTGAACAGAAAATATATCGTGCGTGGTAGCGCTCAATGTACCAAATATAGGATGTGCTTCAGACTACCTAGAAGATTAGAAACAGATTATCAAAAAAATGATCTCAGATCAAGTTAGTTTAACTTGAAGCGACGCGTGATCCGAGAGCTGACACATTTGGAAGTTGAGTTACATGTAAATAGCTTCTAAAGATCCTTGACTGTTTCTATTGAAATCTATAGATTCAATTATAGAAACGGTGAAATTCCTTGACTGCTTCTAAAGTTGAAAACAAACACAAACATTCTAACTCTTCATTGGTTGAAAGATCTTGAATCTCAGAACCTGAGCATCAGTCCCTGAATATACACTACAGTCATCTTTCAAAGACATCCATTCCAATATCGAAGCTACAGTTGAGTGCGTTGCCAAGTCCAACAAGTTTTGTTTGAACTACCCTTAGATATGGCGTCTGCTGCTCCATGATAGTGTTTATTGATATTTCAGAGTTATCGAAGACGGAAATTGAAATGAGCAAATGGCAAAATCAAAGACCAGTGACCTTTCTAGAACCTACCTTTGGGAGAGCGTCAGCACGGATTGATGGTCGCGGGTTCAAATCAATAGGTGTATTATAGCGACGCATTTTGAAATCTCTAATATTTAACGTTTTGTTTGCTAGATTTTTATAAAATAGTAACCCATAGTGATCTAGGATTCCCTGTGTCACGGATATCAAAAACTAATAGTGCCTACTATGGTACACGCAGACCCATTAAAACTAACCAAAATTACTATTTAGTTTTTAGTTCACGTCGAAACAATATAAAATCGTACCCAATAATAAAGTTTAATTTAAATACAGCCACGTTCATGAAAATAAATATGTCGTAAAGATCTTATTTGTGAAGTGAGCATGAGCAAGCTAAGTTTTACAATGTCACGTATAAACTGTAAATTCTAGTTATTTACTCTAGTCTAGTGTTACGCCCCTGAACTCATTCTTTTGGGACTATTTTCTTTCAAATGCAATCATTTTAAGTCGTTTCAAGTGTAAAAAGAAAATACAATGCATACTTCCATACTAATTTTATAAAGCCGAAAATTAAAAGATTAGCGAGTTTAAATGTTACACAGCCCAAAACGCAACGATAGCGCGATCAAATTTTTCCTGTGTCGCCATCTATTATGTAGTAAAATGTCTCTGTCTGTCTGTATGCTTGTTACCTTTTCACGCCTAAACCCTGAACAGATAATGCTGAAATATGACATGGATAAAGATTATGTCCCAGTGACGGACATCTAATTTTTTTTTTTAAATAATCATGGAGGGCGTGAAATAAGGGTTGAAAGTTGGTATGAGGAGTTGGAAGTTCCAGTTAAAGGCAACTAGATAGCGTTGCTAACCTATGGCTGAGGTCGTGATGGCGCTATTATTGCATTTTTAAAAGTTTCAGAAGATTCTTACAGTTTTCAGTTCTATTTAGAGGTTTTCAAGTATTTTTTTTTTTTTCGGTGGTCCGCGATTTTGTCAGTAAATAATAATATAAATAATAATGTAAAAACTAGTACAGTTTGATTGTTTGTTTTGTTTACAAGTCAAGCTGTGTTGGCTGAGTGAGGTAGTGAATACACTACCATCATACCATATCATACTATGTAGGTACATCACTTTAGTTTTGAAACTTTTTAATCGCATTCATAGAGATAGAAAACATGGTGAAAAAGCCCTAAAAATGCTAGTATCTACGAGTATTCATCATCACTCATCATCATCAGTTGTTACTTCAACACCAGTTTTTTTGAAACCTAAAGATTTGAAGAACCTAAAGAATATCGAATACAATGCCCTGAGAATTGATTTTGTGACACCAAATATCGGTAAAGATCGGGATGTATTTTAAAATGCGACACTAGTTTTGAGGTTATCTTCGACAGATAGCATAACTAGTGCTCACAGCATTCCTCCGCATTATTAATTCGCAAACAAAACGTAATTAATGAACGCATGCCCCCGACGTTTGACGAGGTGATGAATCGCTGCCAAGTGGAACAGTCAGTGCTCATTTATCTTTAAACTAATACTAAGTGGGTGCTTAGTAAATTACTTAGGACTGTTTGCTAGGAATGTACTGCCGTTAAATGGCGAAGGAATTCACGACTTCACTACATATCTTGGGATCTTAACTTTATTTTGACTGAATACAGACTATACAACAAAGTTTTTTATTAGTTCGTTCTGATCTAGAAAATTCGCTTGTCAACATTTTGCTGATAAAGTGTCTTATAGCTTCTTAACAAATTTTCCGAAAAATAGCGCTCTTTGGCCCCTATTAATAAACATAATTAACTAGCTGGTACCCGCGACTTCGTCAGCGAAATAACATACTTATTAGCAACGCCATCTATTGCCTTTAATTGGAACTACCAACTCCCCATACAAACATTCAACCCTTATGTCACGCCCTCCATGATTAATATACTTATAGATTTTTTCTGTCATAAGAACCTTCTCCTGACAATAACAAACACAACAAAAAAATTTTTATGAAATCGGTCCAGCCGTTCACGCGTGATGCCGTGACCAAGGGAAATAGGGATTCATTTTTATATATAGAGACTAGTCAACCCGCGCGACTTCGTCTGCGCATAATTCATTTTTTCCGCGCAATTTTTATTTTTTTTCTGTCATATGAACCTTCTCTTGACAATAACAAACACAATAAATAAAAAATAATGAAATCGGTCCAACCGTTCACGCGTGATGGCGTGACCAAAGGATATAGGGATTAATTTTTATAAGAGATAACATAATAATTACACCGGGTGTAACTTACGAGTAACTATAGAATTTTTTGGAGTTTAAACTTGGCGTAACTTTACACCACGTTTATTAATAAAGGCCTTTCCAAAGATTTTACATAGGGAAGTTTCAATAGCTAGTTATGAGTCAGCCACATTGAGTAAGATTGGCCTCAAGAAACAAAAATAAGAAAACAATGGATTTATTCAAGTCGATACTATTCGTTCAAACGCTGTATAATGTGCAACTGCCTTCAGTCTGCACGTGATCCCGTCTCCGAAGCACACCCGGAACATTATTAATCGTCTCCAAACTCTAGGACAAAGATCAACATTTGACTACCCAGTGTCCTACAGGGTGATTCAATGTTACTCACTATTCAATTTCTGGAACTACCTAGACTTTATAGACTATCAGATAGTGAACGTGTTTTAATAGTTTTTTTCGATCAATCTCCACTGATCTTTGTTGTTGGTAATTTAAATCTTTCCTTCTTAAACTTCAAGATAATTTCGATATCTTCTCTCGGCTGTCCTCATCGCCAAAAATTTGATAAGTACAAGTTGTCTGGTAATGGTATTCACTTACTCTTAAAAAATATTGACTTCATTGAGATCATAGTAGCTCTTCTAGCTAGAAGTAGGTGATATTTGACAGGACAAAAATGATCAAGGAATATAATATTATGGTCATGTAAAAAAATGTGTGTGATTTTGCTTAGCGACCATTTTAGCCGAAATACTCAAATTGATCCCGAATCTATACATTGTACATGCTTTACATCGAGATTTTGTTTGATGGATTGCCCGGCGCTCCCTCGGGTGACAGTTGCTCGTTTGGTACTGAGTAGTACTAAATTATTGACACTTGGGGATTCTGTTCGACACACGCATGTTTTGATTTATCGAGAGCACTGAAATATTCTACGGGAACATCGAAACTCAATTCTACTTTGATAGAATCTTCCGTGATACGAAAATAGACGTTTTTGAGTATCAAGTGAATATACCCTACCTTGGTCATATAAATCTAAAAATGCTTGACAAAATGGCGAGTAATTGGAAAAAACGCAAAATTTCAAAGTCAATAGATTTTCATAGAAACTAACATCATGTTGTAACCTATTTTGTGCCTTAAAATACTTAATCAAAAAAATATAATTATCACTTGTCCTAAAAAGACTTTTGATTCGATTTAATTCAATAAGTAGAAGCCAAAATGGAATTGCATTAATTTATTGATGATTGTTTCACCAGCTATCAAATTACCATCCCGCTGATTCAATATTGAAAATGAATCACAAAGAAAATTAAATAAAATTATTAAAAAGTAATATCCGTTCCCTGGTAATGATGAATTGACGGATGGTGGGCCAATGGAGTCCAGTCGATAATTGCTCGTTCATTATAAATTTATTGCTACCGTAATCTCTTTACGCCAACACTTCCAACCCAGCACCCGCCGAAGAGGAATATGATTAATTTCAAATAATAAATATTATTTTAAAGAAGTTGTCTGGGCTATCGATACAGATCATGCGTTCGAATCCCAACTGGGCACTAAATTAGAGGTAGGTTTCGGAGAATTTTTTTTCGAAAAGCAAAATCTATTGTTGCTTCTTCCAATAACAACTTTGCATAGTTTGTGACTAGATAATGCTGAGTGTTATATATTTTTTTTTATTAAAAAAAAAACATTTGGCCGCGCCGTACGCGCCGCACTCATTTTCTTATACAAAAAAGGCTGATGACGTCAAAAAATACGGCTGGCTTCTGACGTCTCATCATTTCTTCTATCGAATTGACAGTTTGGCGCGGATAAGTCCGTGACCACCATTAAAGAAGAAAACAAGTTGTGACAACCGTGGGTTATGGGCAGGGAAAAGACGATGGTGATCCAAATGGGCTCACTGGTTGAGGCTTGATGATATAAATTAGATTTACTTACAATAATTTATAGACTTACGTGTATATAGGCATCCTGTCTCCATCCTTGAACCAGAGCATCATAGCGACGTCTCGGGTCGGCGCCGCAAGGTCGCAAGGCAGCCGCGTCTCGCTTCCCGGGGCTGACCACACCTGGATTACATCTAAAAAAAAACAATTGAGGATTTTTTTGGAACTAGCTTCCTAAACAGCTGGAAAAAAAGGAGGCGTTTGCCCTACAGTGGGACAATATAGACTGAAATAAAATAATAGCTTACGCTCACGGCTTCACTAGTGTTGTACAGAAATTTTGAGAATCTAACGATTTGAAAATATTTTTTCTACTATATACGATAGTTGGACGCTACATAAAGATTTTGCTACTTAGACCTTTGACGCGTTACTTTTTTGTCAAAGCATGAATCTCAATTGACCAGAATTCGAACCCACAATCTAAGGATCGAAAGTCGAGGCTCTTTCTCACTTGGCCTACAAATGGAGTCTTCATTTGTCTATCATGCCAATAAATAGATAGCAACAATGATATATAAAAGAATAACTAAGAATAGAACCCGGGTAATGTTTGTATGATCTACAAATATTTGTCTCGGGTCTGGGTGTTTCTGTGTATAATATGTATGTATTTACAAACAAAAAGTACATAAGTAGTTTATCAGTCATCTAGTACCCATAACACAAGCTCTGCTTACTTTGGGGCTAGATGATGCTGTGTGAAAAGTCCAGCATTATTTATTTTATTTATTTAAATATAGATTATGTTACAAGCATTTGGAAATTGAATACTCGAAATTGTCTTTTTAGCACAATTTTTACTTTAGTTTGTGTCAAACAGAGCGACGTTTTTGTCAGTGACAGTCACAATCATGTTCCAAGCCCAGATTTAAAACTTCGATAACTATGAACATAACGTATCTATAGTTTATTTAAAATATCATTGGATAGCAACAAATTTAACAGCCTCTAAAGTTAAAAGCCCATAAGTCCATTTGAATAACAGTGTTAGAGACTTAAGCACGTACAGACAAAACGGAATGCCGCAGTTTATGTAGTAAATAGAATTAAACTAGGCTTCAGATACAGAATATCTTTATAGCACTGTGTATAAAATGGACACTTCTCTCTCCGCACCAATTCATACTCCCTGCCCCTCGAGTTTTTGATTGCGTTCTAGCTTCTCTTCCAATCCTTTCACCACACTGGTTAGACAAAGAACTAGAGGCACGTCAAGAATACATTTTCATGTTAATTAGAAGAGGTCTGCACTGTTCTCTTCTTCCTCGTTTATCACACATCATCTCTTTTTCACTTCACTCCTGTTTTAAGTACTCATACCGTCTTCTCCATAAAATCAATCCATTATTTTTATCATCACTTCAAATCATTATTTTCTTAGTGTTTGTTTGTAGTTTCGTCGAGTGTCCAGAGTGAGCTTCGGCTTCAAATACTATCAAATCCAGTGAACGCAGACTTCAAACGATTGAGCGCAAATATTTATAAACAGGATCTTCAAGTTTAAAGCCGATACTGGATCAATAAAATAGTTGTTTGATATCTAAAATTGCTTTTTACTGGTCCTATAGATTTCTGAATAGAGACATTACTCGTGGTTCGATAAAGCCACGTTTAAGCAATCTAAAACCACACAAATATACTCAGGCGTGCATGACTAAGCAATAGT
The DNA here is from genome assembly GCA_951394285.1 of Epirrhoe tristata. Lineage (NCBI taxonomy): Eukaryota > Metazoa > Arthropoda > Insecta > Lepidoptera > Geometridae > Epirrhoe > Epirrhoe tristata. The sequence continues at coordinate 1,088,257 of OX596153.1, forward strand.
TGACTTGAGCAATAGTGACGACCTCTGTGGCGCAGTGGGCGAAGATCCGCCTGCGACGCAGAAGGTTGCGGGTTCGATCCCCGCCGCGGGACAAATGTTTGTATGACCTACTACAGATATTTGTCTCGGGTCTGGGTGTATTTATGTATAATATGTATTTACAAACAAAAAGTATATAAGTAGTATATCAGTTATCTGGTTCCCATAGTACAAGCTTTGTTTAGTTTGGGGCCAGATGATGCTGTGTGAAATGTCCAGCATTCTTTATTTATAGTCTATTTATATTTATTTATTAAATAGCGCCACTTTAAAGGATCTTCACAAAATCATCATCTACACATACAGGACTTTGGACATACAGTCATGATCCTGTTTTTTTTATTTCATAGCTAAATTTTCATACTTATACTCACTTTTTTTGATCCTATTGAAGTAGTGTCCATTTCCGATTCAATTTGGTTTTATGATCTGCCATGGCGCAGAAGAATTCCAAAACGAAAGATGGTTGCGAGATTTTCACTTTCTTAAAATTATCGTCAAACATTATGCCGGCTTTACAAATGTTATTGAAATACCAAAGTCCAAAAAACGCCGAGAACATTCAATACGAAAGCAAAATCCTGCTAATTCTAATACAATGGCTGCAAATTCGCGACGCGCTACAAAAGAGCGCCTCATTATGACGTCACATTGAAAAGATAAAAGATTTTACAAAGGAAATCATCGGAGATCTGGAAATTCAAGTTTTTGTCAAAAAGAATCGCAGTATTGTCCGCGAGTCACATTTATATAGGGATTTTACACTGGAGCCTAAAAATATATAGAATTTTCGAAGAATACCGGGTTCCATTCAGGTAGTTGGTTAGTTTTCACGTCTGTGTTAGAAGCGATTATAATTTAAAATACAAGATTGAATAAGATTTTGGAAAAATAGTTGATAGAATCATGGAGTAGGTAAGTAGGTACTAGCGTATGACAGTACTTAATGTACCTCAAAACTATGTATTTCTTCATGAAATAATGTAACAATCGTTGGTAAACTTAATAAATAAAATAAAATAAAGTAGGTACCATGCTTTGCTTTAAATATTTGTCTCCAAAATAATACCAGAAATAGCCCCAATGTGTAACCCCCCATCGCAGGAAACCTTCGACTATAATGACGTAGGCTCGACCCACACTACCAAACTCGATTCACACGTTCAAGACTTTGATCTCGTCCCTTTGAAGAGTGTAATGTGCCCATGAATAAAAGAATTGGACAGGAAACAGGCGTCTAAATATGGCAGTGCTTAGTCATTATTCGGACCTTTAATAAATAAAATAATGTACCTAATAATAAAAATTTTTTAGCCATTTCATAAGCGTAGTAGAAACTATACCTACAGATGACATAATCCCCACAAATTTAAATAAGGAAAGGCCATCGGAATCAGAACCCACGAACACGATTGAAATTCAAAGTCCCCACTTGGTCAACACAGCGGTAAGGGGAGAATGAGATAGTTTGGTACACTAATAAAAATTTTCACCCATTTATAAACGTATTAATGGTTAGCTAGCTAGGTTTGATGTCTCTTCCAATGTCACGTTGGTTCCGTACCCAAAAGGTAAAACGGGAACCCTAATACTAAGACTTCGCTGTCCGTCCGTCTGTCTATCTGTCTGTCTCTCCGTCAGACGTTGAAATTTATATGTAGATAAATACTAAAAAACGGAATAAAATAAATATTTAAGGGGACTCCCATACAACATGTTTTTTTACCGTTTTTATAGATAATGGTACGGAACCCTTCATGCGCGAGTTCGACTCGCACTTGGCCGGCTTTTATTTCTTCTCTTTATTGGAACTATCCATTTGCTCATCCTGTCAATCCAGATTGGAAATTACCGAAGTTTTCCGGATCACGTGTTTCCGAGAAAAAAAGACTTTGTTTCCCAATAATTTAATTCTTCGCATTGTTCTTTTGTCCAACGTCCATTTTGATTGGAATTTTTTAAGCATTTGGGCGAAAGCTCTATGAATATTCATTGCTTTTGTTTTTGTACAAGAAAATCAATGTTCCCTGAATGGGGACAAGTTGAATTTTGTCTATTTTGCGTCGATTAAATTGGCTTTGACCAGCCCCCTTAGCATATCGATTGTCTAGGTACTGTAGGTACCGGAGAATAGATAAAAATTACTATAATTAAATTAAATTATACCAAATTCTATCTATCTATCTATCCAGCCGGTAGCACCCACGGTTGGATAGGCCTCTTCTCTTTCACACCACTTCTGGCGCCAGCCGGATCCACTGTTCTCCCACCGCCCCCACAATGTCGTCTGACCATCCATCCATATACTATATTACTACGATTAAATTATAGTAATGCTATTTCAGAATAAATTCAAGAAGTAGTTTCAGAATGATTGCTTCACCAATGATTTTGTGCTTCTTGTCGTGTTATCTCATACTTTTCACTGGCCAGCATTGTATTTTTTTCTTTTATAGAGCTTTGATTGGTAGATGGAAGCATGCAATCTGTTGTACCATCAGACCACCCCCACACCTAGTTTGTGTATAGGTAACAAAACTCTAAACTCTCTCTCCGTCACTATTTTAGTCCAATTCCTATTAAAACCTCTTTATGTATGTTATTATCTAAAGCAAAGCCGTTCCCACGGCCCCAGAGACAAATTTTCTACGTAAATTCCCATGAAATAGAGCAAATATTTATAAGAAACACAACTTACGCCGTTTTACGCTTGTCTCATACCCTTAATACGACCTAACACAAATTGGTGAGAGCAGCTAATGTTGTTTGGGACAAGTTAAAAGTGTTGTGTTAACATGTTTGCCCAGGCACGTACCGACTCTTTCGACGCCATCTGGCGAAAGAAGACAGCTTTCACTGCTGAGCAGAACCCGTTGCAGCAATAGCATCCTAATCGTGATAGCAGAAAAAATTGATTATCCTCTGATGTTCAAACTGATTCAGAGGACTAAATCATTGTTACATTTTGAATTTTGAAAAGTCTACTAACATAATGAACTATATAAATGTGGCAACCTATATCTACCATCGCCTGAGCTACAAGATGAACTACAAAGCTGAACTTAAAGAGATGTCAATTACAGTGACGTACTTCGGAGCTGTACCACTAGTACCAGTAGATGGCGCTGGGAACACGCAAAAAGTATAGAAAGTTCTGAATTGCGCTTAAAAAGTTTTCTGGCCACTTTAGCCTATATAGAACTACCCGACTATAACTGTCGGCCGAAAGGCCCTAAGGTAAGTGTGCCAGTTGGGCAAACCTTAGTGAGGCGAGTACTCCCTCTTTACCATAATTTGGGGGAATTCCACCTACCCCAAATTAATTTGTCTGAAATGTAATAAATAAAACAATAAAAAAAAACAAGAAGATTTGTATGCCCATGTTTTTGAGCACCTGCAGGGCATCATGACTCTCTTCTCCACAATATCAAGCAGTTAAACTAGTTAGTATTTTAATATGCGGCAATGGGCTTGCAACCTGTGTGACGTATGGATTGTAATCTTCTGCAAATTGTAGACATTGCGACAAATGGCTAGAAGCATCGCTTTTTAGACATCTTCAAGGATCTTTAGTGACAGATCTGTGAAAATGCCTACCGTGCCTCGGGGATACATACAGTCGTGATCGTGTTTCGATACCTATGTACTGAGGTTTTGAAGTTTGAAGTTCATTCTTAGCAACATGTCCAAAATATCATCTCAAATCTTACGAATTGGGCTGCAAACATAGTAGGTAATAATGTTTATAAGCGGCAAACGTCCCAGGCACACTATCTGATATATAGTGTAGCCTATCGTGTCACGGCGCCGTACAATTATATAGAATTACACTATTCAGCCGATGTATGGACTATGATACTTAAGTTAGTGGTACGGCGGGTGGAATTAACCCATTCGTTCGCTCAAATTGCTGATTAAAGTGAACTGGTTTGTTTGGTTTGTTCAATGCTTGAATTTTGTGGCCTAACTAGGAGTGCCTTTGTCAAAGCTTTTGAAGAAACATGACCACGAAGGTATCTATGGAGTAGCATGAGAATATGGCAAGGATAATCTTTTGGGCACAGCTAAAATCCTTTTACAGGAGTAGATTCACCTACTTTTAAGAAGTTTCAAAGTGATTCCAGCGGTCCTACTGAATAAATGCTTTTTGACTTTGACTTTGACTTTGACTTTACCACATTTCTTCTGAACGAACTCAAGTACAGTCAGCAATGAATGTCGATAAACATTAATGATTCACAAATCTGAATATTTCTGTAATACGTAACATAAAGATCAAACTTTTGACAAATATTTGAATAGTAAGTATCAGCCCATGATAGATAAGTTTAAATTTTCTTAGAAATCGAAAGCAAATGGCGTTTTAAAAAATCTAACTGTTAATTGACTTCCGTTGCTGACTGTAGATCAAGTCAAATTCGTATTTTACTATTTGTGAGCATGATCAACTCAAGTCAGCAAGAATATATCGTGGCGTAAGGGCCCTACAGGATTCCTTCATGAACTTGTACTGTATTGCGTGTGTCGACCTAAAGTGAACACCAATTAAGTTTAAAATAAGTTATGGTAGTCGCAATGATGATGAAAAATAATCGGAATGCTGGCATGTCTGAATCATGGCCCTTTTCTACTCTGATCCACTAATCAAATCCATTTAGGGATTAGTTTCCACTTTTTCTTCCACTTTAATCCATCAAAGGTTTTGTTTCCACTTTGAGTTCCACTCTGATCCATCAATGGTTTTGCTTTCACTTTGAGTTCCACTTTAATCCATTAATGAAGCAAAGTATTACATATTCCTTTTCATTTGGCATGGGGAAGAGATAAAGCCATGATTTTTGTCTTCTCTAAATTTTAATCAAACACCCTTAACCTCACAATTCTCTTGCTGATTCAATTGGCTTAGAAACGTCAGAAAAATAAAAAAGTTGGTACGTGATAAATACCCTATTAAAATAATATTTATGGCTTAGAGTAAATAAGAAAAATATCGGTTAGTTATGGGTTCAAATTCCACAAATATCTTACACAAACAGTCTAACTAGTTTGTAACTATACTCAAAATAATTTACTGCAGGAATGGTGAGACCAAAGCAGTTTAAAAAATAAACTTTGAAATACATAGAAGAGAGAGATTAAGAAAAAAATTCAATAACCTTCCAATAAAAAAAACGCAGAAATCAAACACATAGTTCAATAGAAACAACGTAAAGGTGGAAACAAATCGAACAAAAATACTGCTACCTAACAAAATAAAACCACCCTGTACAACACTCGAGAAGCCTCTTTTTAATCCTTATCGAATCTACAAAACAAACACGATTTGGGTACAGTTGGGGACAAAATCTGCACTAAAAAAATTTCAATAATTTTAATAGTATTAGCTGTCGCGTTGTCATCAAAGACTCATAAGTACATTAAAATGCAGCTCAATCGGACACCGGGCAGTGGGTCAAATTCAACTTACAAGATTTGTCTGGGACAAACATATAAACATTTTCAAGTATACAAATCTTGTAAAAAATGTTCAACTTTTTTATAGCCATCAACAAAACTAATTTTATCTAACATGTTGAGTTTTAACACTATAATTGTGATCAGTAACAGACACCGAGACCATGTTTAAATTTTTTTTGGTAATAAAAAAATAGGGGTGTATAAATAACAAGATTCGAAACAATCTGACATGGTCTGCGAGTGAAACCTTCTCCGGAAGCACATGACGGAGGCCTTAAGGAGGCCTAAAAACTGCGTCATCAGAGTTGGCCACTGACTCATACGAACTTAGTCAAATTGCTTAATTATTGTTCTTAAAGAAGAAGGATAGAATCCGCAACGAGACTATCCGACATAGAACCAAAGTTGTCGATATAGCTCAGAAGATGAAGTGGCAGTGGGGTGTCCAGCAGTGGACTGCTATAGGCATGATGATGATTGAAAATGTTCTTAAACAATTGTTTGAAAAAACACTAAAACTTGTACTTCTGTCCCTAACAGTACACCTGTTTTTCCAAATCGAAATTACTTCCCCGGTCCGTGCCGTTTTCATTTGGCCCAACCCGGACGGATCAACAGAAATCTGGACCTTTATTGCAGCCAGGAATCCGGCCACGATTTACATAGCGAGGTAGAACAGGTAAGCGTTGCGCACTGCGTTCGATCCGATTTCGATAAACTAGCCGTGTACCTATGCTAAGTCGGGTAGACTTTCAATCCGAACATCGTTGGTTAGAATCCCTCAAAGTCATCAATTCCTAAGATCATCACATCATCATCTTCAATATAATTGGATAGTTAGTTGCACGTCCATAATAGATATTTGGTTACGCCCATTTAGTAGAAGCCAGTATTAAAAACGTGACTGGTTTTCCCACAATGTTTTCCTTCAACGCCATGAGCTCAAAAAATGGACATAAAAAATTTTTTGAGTAGAAAAATCCATTGATGCAAGGTCAGGATCTTTGGAATTAAAGTCGAGATGCTAACCAACTCAGCCAACATGGCACTAAGAAGGTCTATTGATCGGATTGAATCGAATTCGGATCGAACAGTGCACAACAATTCAGTAACCAGGAAATCGTATAGAAATCAAAGTTTACGCAAAAGGGTAGAGATTTAGGAGTAATTATGGGAATTAAGAGATACGCTCCTAATTATAGAAAATTATGAGTGTAATAAATTATACTTATCTTGCGTAGGTTGTTGGGGCACAATTATGTCTGGGTTCAACTCACGTAGAAACGGCGTTTTGAGATTAGGCAAAATTGATTCTATGAAACTCGCGAACGAATTTATATCAGGTTTCGTTTAATATATGAGTATATTAGACATACTTTCAGACCGAGTTAGTCAAGTCAATAAATAAATAATGCTGGAGATTTCACACAGCATCACCTAGCCTCAAAGTAAGTTAAATATTGATATTTTAAGCTTTATTTTACTCTCCCATTCAAGCCAGACCAAGAAAGAACCAGCGAAATAATCAGTTGCAGATTGGTCGGAACTTGCCTATTGAAATCGCAAAAAGCTCGGACTGAAATATAATTGGCGGTCCGGACAAAACTACGGACCAGCTAATTGTGTCCGTGCGATGAATATGCATGAGAATCGATCCTGCTAACGAGTATCGGGTGCCGTCATATCAACACGATGTGAAAAGTACTGTTTATGGAGTAACTCAGGGTTTTTTAGAGGAGCTCTCAATGGGTTTTTTTATGTATGTGATTTTTTTTATTTAGGATACCCAACAGATGTACGTACTTTCAGGACACAAATTACTTGAAGAAAGAGTTACTTCTAGAAAGATTTCAATTTTTGTTTCCAAAAGTATTTTTCTAAACTGGTGTACATTTTGTAAACTATCAAGATGTTTTTCTTAATATTCATAGGTTTAACTGGGTGTAAAGAGATTACTCATGAAAAAGAGCATGGTTTTATAAGTGGGTGCTGAATAAAAAATTGTCGCAATTTGTATTTCACAATCAAAAGTTTACCTATCTGGTAGTATGTAAATTGATGTTTTTACGTGAGTTATTTTTGTAAAGTTGTTTTTGTGAAGGTTTTACTGTGAGTCCCACATGAAATATCGTGTAATCAAAGGGCTGTATCAGTTGCCACATAATAAAACAAATACTTATACTTTTCTGAAAAACAGATTTAATAAAAGTACAGTATGAAAAAAATAAGAAGCTAATATTTTACTTCAATTTATGCATATAAATCGATAAACATTATTAAACCAAGGCTGTGTGTCACCATTCGCATCTATTTTAAGTTTCATTCAAATCTGTTGAAACCAAGTTGAAACACAAACATCAAAAGAAATATTTATTTTTGTTTTGAAGTTTCAGTCGTTTGTGGTGGCGAAATATCCGGCAAACTACTTTTACTTTAACAGAGGCTGATATATCGTGGAGCAGCTAGTATTTACAAATTATGAATTACACTACAGACATCAAGCTGCTTATTATAAAAACGTAAAACCTTGATTGAACCTCATGTTGACACATGTCAAAACAAAACTGTTATCACAAAAAAGCGTTCTATGTACGAGTATTTAAAGAAGGTTTTTCTAGGGACAGTTTTTTAGTTAGACTTGGTCTAAACTCGGCTCATTTTCATGTAATAAGCCCCTGGGATCTTTTAAAATGACTAGGTATCGTTAAACTGACTAATATCCGGTTTCTCGAACGCTTTTCAAATTGACAAACCTATTAAACTTGGATTCCTCGGTCTTCATTGGCTGAATGACAGTTTTGACCAATGATTAGTTAATTAGTTAATTTTAAAGGTTGTGCCTCGACTTTCAATCCGAAGGTCGTGGGTTCGAATCCCGGCCGTGCATCACTGGATTTTTCGTTTCGAAAAATTTAAATGCGCTTTAACACGAGCTCATAACGGTGAAGGAAAACATCGTGAGGAAACCCGCAGCTTAGTCAGCTCCACACGTATTGACGTCGTCTTTCCTGTGGGCCAGGCTGATTAAGCTGAGAGGATGGTTTAGGTGCTGGGCAAGCCTATTCCATCTCAAACAATGTCCCAGGCACTACAGCGTCCCGTTAAGTGTAGGCATAGGTTGCCTCTTGACGCTGTATAAATCATCTAGTATAGATGTAAAGGCCTAAGTAAGTAATTTTAAAGATGATGTGCGTTCGAGAAACCAGCCGTAAGTTTCAGCTAAGTCTAAGTCAAATTACGAGGTAGATTTATTACACTCGGTACATCGATAGACGCATTAGTAATAAGCTATTAGTAAGTTTTGCTGAAACCATGTAACTAATTGTGTCCGTGCGGTGAATATGCATGAGAGCATAACGATATCGGCTCTCTTACGAGGAAAAAGTGAAAACTAGCTCTTGCCTACTAATTTCTTTGCACGATAAAAACAAAAAACTTGATCACGACTGTATCTGAAAGCGTGGTGATCATTAGCTAGGTAGATATTTTTTTAGAATGAATTTCCTTTTCTGACGGTATCGAGGAAGGGGGCTAGAAGAAAAAAAGCGTTCGATTTAACCGTCACGACACATACATAGGTCAAAGCGTCACAGCGCACAGTGCGCAGTCGCAAAGCAGCGCATAGATTGTTACATCGTTAGTACGGAAGAGCGTTTCTAGGATTTTAATATTTGACAAATGCCAAATGTCAAAGTTGAAACTTCGTTCCAACCGAGTGTTCCACGACACCCACGTACTTTTTAAATATAAATAGTTTCATCATCATTTAGGTACTAGATAGGTACAGGTGTTCTACCTGACAAAGACGGGTTGGTCTAAACAGTGTGTGTAGAAGCATATTATTCTGTTTTCGTATGTATGTGTACCTAAGCGTCGAAACGGAACGCTCCATGGACGAATGAGCGCTCAGTATAGATTATGCGCAAAAACAAATCTACACACACAATTAAGACTTACGCGCCTTCGTGAGATGGAAAATCTATACTAATTTACATATTTCTGGAACCATCAGGCATAACTAGGCCACACCAATTAGCAAAGCGTAGTTCCACCTGAGAATGGAGACAGCAGGATACACTAATGACCAACTCCTCGGAAACACTGACTGTGACAAAACCTATACCAGATATTTCAATGTGTAATGTAATTTGAACTTAAAGCGGTTTGCTTTACGATTAGAATCGCAAGGATGCAACTTATGGAACTTTTTATTTTTGTTTTTTTTTAGATTTTAAATAAAATAAATTAATAAATAAACATATTTTAATAAAATAAACTAATAAATAAACATATTTTACTTAATAAAAGGGGTACATTCTATACGTGATGAGTTTCAAGCCAACAGTAAGTAAATAAATAATGCTGGAAATTTCACACAGCATCATCTAGCCCCAAACTAAGCAAAGCTTGTACTAAGGGAACCAGGTAACTGATATACTACTTATATAAGTACTTTTTGTTTGTAAATACATACATATTACACATAGAAACACCCAGACCCGAGATAAATATTTGCAGATCATACAAACATTTATCCCGCGGCGAGGATCGAACTTGCAACCTTCTGCGTCCCAAGCGGGCTTTCACCCACTGCGCTTCAGAGGTTGTCAAAAAAGTAAAATGATACCTGTTTAGATCTCGTAATAATAAGAATACATTTGAAGAAAGGAAAAACCATTTTTGTTTATTGGGACACATACTTGACCAATGCAGCTTAAAAATATTTATGAAAAACTCATTTACATATAAATAATAAAGTTCTACAAAGTAAAACTTTTATACAATATTTACTAATATTTGTTCTGCGCTGAGCAACAGTTTACTTAAGTTTGTCAGGCGAAATTAATATATCATACAGCAGGTCATGTGTCTCGCCGTAGCCAGTGGAATGTTCTAGATTACTAAGAACTACGCTCATTAGATCATTAAGTTTCATTATTACTGAACACACGTTCTAATAACAAAAAAACTTTAAGTTTTTTAAATCTTTGTGAACATAATAAAAATAATTTTATATCGTTTCTCGAAACCCTTTGAAAAATAAGGTGCCAAACAAGAAAACTCGCCACATCAAGAGACTGTTTTTAAAAAAACTATGAAAGTACTATGACGGTCGTTAGTTTAATATATTTGATAAAGCAAAGAAGAGGAAAGAATAACACGTAAATAAGAAGAGTAGGTATTTATGGTCTTTTATTTTTTTACTTAGGGCCGTGTTGGTCGAATGGGGTTGTGCCTCGACTTTCAATCTGAAGGTCGTGGGTTCGAATCCCGGCCGTGCAACAATGGATTTTTCGTTTAGTAAAATTTATATGCGCTATAACACGAGCTCTTAACGGTGAAGGAAAACATCTTGAGGAAACTCGCAGCTTAGTCAGCTCCACACGTATCGCCGTCGTCTTTCCTGTGGGCCAGGCTGATATAGCTGAGAGGATGGTTTAGGTGCTGGGCAAGCCTATTTAATCTCAAACAATGTCCCAGGCACTACAGCGTCCCGTTACGTGTAGGCATGGATTGCCTCCTGACGCTGTATTAATCATCTAATATGTAAAGGCCTTAGTTTTTATTTTATTTTATACTTACATAATTCAGGAATTGGGTTTAACAAATAAAAAAAAATTAATGTTATGAATTTAGTTTTGTTATGAAAATCCCGATAAAATCACTTAGCAACGTAGCATAGCACATCTCTGGTAGAAAACCAGCCTAAACGGAAAAAAAATTGCAAAAGACTTCCGTTAAAAACGACCAGCGTTTTCAAGAAACTCCGCACTATTACAGTAACATAAACACGATATCCAAGTATTTTTCCAGAAAGCCGTCCAGTCTGAGATCAGATTTCCCTTCAACTTTTCCAATTTGCCTCTGCAGCCTTCTCAGAAGTAGAACTAAGTAATAAGAGGAACAGCTAAGTTGTATGAAACTAGGGTTTACAGTTCTTACTGCGAAAGTAGTTACTTTTGTCGGTGATAAGACTGGATACAAGAACTAGACAAGTGCGAGTGGATCACCGAAGAAATATTTTGAAACAGAAAATCCATTGGCTGGGCTTCGAACCCACCTTTAGATTGAACTAGTGGAACCAGGCGCGACATCGTCTGCGCAACAACACAAACCCACAAAGTCTTTTAATTTAAGTAATAAAAACTGTTTAAAGCGACTCGAAATGACATCGCCATTTTGAAAAGTCAAAAGTTATCGGTTGCCATGGCAACCTTAGAGCAGTGCTCTTTGTGTCAAACAGAGTACCTGAAGTTTTTATGAATTATTCCCGTTGTCCTTTTATATATTTTTCTGGAACGTTTTTCGGGATAAAAATTAGCCTATATGCTATTCTGGAGTTATACCTTTCACCTTACGAAATTTCATTGTAAACTGTTTCGTCGTTTGGGCCTGATCCTTACACAAACATACAAACATCCAAACATCCAAACATCCAAACATCTAAACAAACTCACAAACTTTCAGCTTTATTATATGAGTGGGTTGTCAAGGTACTATCGTCTGTCAACATAGCTCATTAGAAAGTTATTTTTCTTACCCATTCAAACGCTGAGTTGAAGAAGAAAAATAAAAACTCTCAACCATGTTTGTTGCCCTGGTTCTTCACGGTATTTGTCGCGAAGGAACAGGGGTAGAATCACCTTTATATTCTAAATAATCCGACCGGTCTTACTAAATAAATGATTTTTAGGGTTCCGTAACCAAAGGGTAAAACGGGACCCTATTACTAGGACTTTACTATCCGTTCGTATGTCTGTCTATCCGTCAGTCACCAGGCTGTATCTCATAAACCGTGATAGTAAGATAGTTGTTTTTAACAAATACTAAAAAAACAGAATAAAACAAATATTTAAGGGTACATACAACAAACGTGATTTTTTTTCCATTTTTATAGATAATGGTACGGAACCCTTCGTGCGCGAGTCCGACTCGCACTTGGCCGGTTTTTTGTTTGACTTTAAAACTTCTCATTGATTTCGTCAATCAGTTTGTATTCTCATTGATATTGCTGTAAACTACATTGTTTGTAAAGGTGATGCCAGTTCATTTCCCTAATTTAATTTTACTAACTCATAGTTCAACTAATTCGAAATGAGCCACAAACAATGGGGTCTATATTTGCAGTTGAGAATGTTCATTTACGAGATAGCATTCATAGTAGCGCTCTGTCGATATCTTTGTTCGAAATGAGACGTGGCTATGAAAATATAGATAGGACATAGAAATTGGGTCTTGAATTCAAATGAAAATAGTGCCAACCAATTTTGCTACAGTATATGGAAACCTTTGTAGATGTGTGTATAAATATGACTCAGAAGTCTAAATACGTTTGGCACATGCCCACATCTTGTGTCATTCCATGTGATTGGTTGCAACCACAAAGTCGTTTGATCTACGGTTTCATACTTTCCTAAGGCCGGCCTTACACTTGTAAGTTTTACGTAAATTTTACTCACGTAAGTAACTTACGTAATAAACTTGCAATACATTTGCAAACGTAAGCCGCCTTTACACTTGTAAGTTTTACTCATGTAAGCAACTTACATGAGTAAAACTTACAAGTGTAAGGCCGGCCTAACACTATTCTTCCATCACGTACTTATAGAATTTTATACTTCTGCAAAATTAAGGAATGTTTATCGTGCTTCTGACTACCCCCTTAAGCCTTGTACGGACAACGCGTTCCAGGCTACGCGTTCACGCGTTCCAGGCTACACGTTCACGCGTTTCAGGCTACACGTTCCCACGTTCCGCGCTCTCGCGAGTCGATATAAAATGTCAAAATGTGCGTTGCCTGGAACGCGTAGTCCGTACACAGCTTTAAACATATTTCACGAATGAGTCACTTGATCTGGAAGAATGTCTACCATGTCTTAGAAATACACCGTTTCGTTATTTTTATGGGATATATTTTTTACAGTGATTATGGACCCAATAAGTGGAAGAAGAATAATGAAAACCTAGGTTAAGTAAAACACAAATGTATTTTGATAAATTAACTGGCTTTTCATATAACAATTCAAAATAAAAGCCACTCAGCGCTGGAGCAAGTGCAGATTAGTGTATGGTAAGCGCTGGTATGCTGTGGAACCAGATTTATAGCCGATCCTACATATTATTAGACAAGGACAAGAAGATATTATGGGAACGATAGACGCTTCCAGTAGCTACTATCTAGAAGTAGGGCATGCGATACGATTGTTCGGACTACTTTCAAGTGCCGCATTCAATTTGCATTGAGCGTCTGAAACACTCATTTTTACTGCATCGCTCGAAGTGGGCCGGGAAGATACGGTTCCCTATTGTTTAGTGGAGCGATGCTTGTTTTCATTGAAATGTTCAATAATGTTCAATAATGAAGCCTGCATTCTGATAGAGAAAGTTAAGCGATGTTCTGTGAGATCTTTGCTATTGTGCTGGTAACAAAGTATAGCGTGCTAAATCGCGAAGGAACAAGAGTAGAATCACTTAGCTCATGGGTTCCTATTTAAATGACTTTGATCCATTATGACATCTAATGGTTAGAACTTAGGACCTTTTTTTTCCTGGACTTTCCACACAGCATATCTAGCCCCAAAGTAAGCAGAGCTTGTGCTATGGGTACTACTTATATACTTTTTGTTTGTTAATACAGATACATAATATTATACATAGAAACACCCGAGAGAAATATTTGTAGATCACATTGGTCCCGCCGCGGGGATCGAACCCGCAACCTTCTGTGTCGTAGGCGGGCGCTACAGAGGTCGTCAGAGTCATCATTTATTAATGACTAGCTGCGCTCCCGCGGTGTGACCCGCGGTCCCTCGGGATTTTTTATTTTTTTCGGAATAAAAAGCATATGTCCTTCCCTGGGATACAACCTTTAACTATGCCAAATTTCAGCTTAATCTGTTCAGCGGTTTGGGCGTGAAAGCGTAACAAACAGACAGACAGACAGAGTTACTTTCACATTTATAATATTAGTATGGATTGCCGAAAAGCAATTACTTAGTTGTCAATTTGTAAACTGTAGATCTTCTACTTACGCATATCACGAGCAACTAAGAACTCTACACTGTGCGTGGTTTGGCACTTGGTCAGTTAATTTGTAGCTGATTATACGGTTGAGTTAAATGAATGGACGAGCCCTGAATGCAAACTACTCATATTTATTCACAAGGCCTTGCCATCGTTGAATTACAACAGATGTTATGACAACTTATGAGATCAAAATACGCGTCAACATGGGTGTTTTGTGATTGCAAGACACGATATTACACTTTGACATACGATTTACAAAACGTTTTTGTTTTGAAAACTTTATTATTGAAGTTATTACTGATATTGAAGAGTTTTTTTTAATAGTTTCTGATTTTATTAACAGATACTTTAGTTCTAATACGTTTTACGATGGAAAACCGTTATCCTGGTAGAAAGTGGTCACCGTAACTGGGATCCCCGTGTTTTATACACGCCAGTATTTACCTAATACCAGAAACTATACGCACGTTGCTGGCTTCTAAATATTTTCAACTTCAGCTAAGCTATGACATTACCACTAGTAAGGTATCGTTTTTTTATCCGAACGAATTAATGGTATCGTGAATAAAATCGTATCGTACAGTGTATAGACGTCGTTTACGGGATTCTCTCAAACCGCTTCGCATTCGCTCCGCCGCATCAGTTTAAGCGTAGTTTTATTTATCTTGGTCCAACTAAGTGGTAGGTGTAGCGCTTAGGGGCGTAACCTCTACTTAAAACCAAAAATCCTTAGCACCCATCTCAGTCTGTACGAACAAAGGCTAGGGTTTCTTAAAAACAATGGCCGTTATGAAAGTATCAAAATTAAAAACCATATTTTTCAGCGTAAGGAAAAAGGACAGCTGGAGAAAAAGACCTAGAAATATAAAATGGATTAACCAGGAGAAATTTTGAGTGTGCCTTAGATACCTATCAAAATCACTTAATTTTCATAATAGCTTATTTTTAGACCGCTCAAGACGTCATGGCTTAGCGGTTGTAGTGATAGTGAACATGCGGTCGTGATTTAACTGTGTCCGCTTTTCAGTTACCCAAAGCTAAACCCGTAGAAACTACAGAACATCCGAGAAAACACTTAATAAAACGCCTGCAAAGCGTGAAATGCTGAGGAAATTGCGCTGACGTCACTATTCTCCCTTAAACCGGAATTAATTCACAACTGGCAGTACTTGCTGAATTATTTTTAATTAATCCACTGTTCCGAAATACTGCTTTTCGAATTGCTTATGGTAGTTAGCTTTGTAATAATTGTATGTTTTAAAAGGATGGTTCAACTTAAAAACAAAAAGCCCCAAACCATTTTGCGTCGGAACAGGAGTAGAATCACCTAGTCCTTTAGTTTAGACCCTTGTAGTGACTCTAGAGGACCTGTACGCGTAAATACGAGCGAAACTGAGGGCGGAAACTTAACACAATCTGTGATATTAAATAAGTTTTCAAAAACAAAGGACGTGAGTGTCGTGGAACACTCGGTTGGAACGAAGTTTATACTTTGACATTTTTAACTTTTTTTTTTACTTGACATTTTAGACCTTTCGATATTTTGACTTGATGTACTTAGTAGGCACTTGATTTATAATTAATTTTTACTAATCCTAGAAACTCTTCCGTACTAACAATGGAACAATCTATGGACTGTTTCGCGGCTGCGCACTGTGACCTTTTGACCTATGCATGTCTCGTGACGGTAAAATCGAACGCTTTTTTTCTTCTAGCCCTCATCTTCGAAACCGCCCAAAAAAGGAACTTCGTTCCAAAAGCTTCGCACTAAAACTATTAAGGTTAGATGATACTACGAGTATACGAAACTCTAATATTTAATTTAATTGTTCATTATCACATAGTGTGCTTCGGGATTCCTTGAGCCCACATCAGTAAACAAATTAAGTCCGTACAAAGCTGTTCGCAAAATAAAAGCTGCCCATATTTTCGTCTCGTTTTTAGCCACAAGCCTAAGAGCAATAAAATATGGTTGGGACTCTATGGAATGTATGTTTAGGTATCATTTGTTTTACGAACTTGAAAATAAATATTGTCGAAAATATCTAGCTACCCTTTAAGGATTTTTAATTGATAGAGATTCAATAAAATTTCTACCATACGTCGCAGTTTTGATTTTTCCGTTGTCTGAAATGTTTGTTTTCAAGTGTCTTAAAATTAGGTATTAGCGAACGAAGCAGGAAGCAAATAATGTGGATACCCTTTAAGACTTTCAGAAAATACTTAATGCACCTAGTTATCATCAGCCCAATAGCAGTCGTTTGCTGGTGTTGACGACTGATAAGCACGCCATCTAGCGGACGCGGCGTGCAACTCTGGCTAGCCTCGCAGCGTGAACTTCGTGTGGGTGAACGGCGCGAACGCAAGAACTTCATAGCATGACTATCCGATTCGATTTCAACGGCGTAATACGAGTGCCAATATTTTTAAGCTTTTGAATTTAATAACTCATTGTATAAGTATAAATATACGTTAAACCCAAGCGGTAATAAAGAGTTCCTTCATTGAAGACAACCTGAGCTCAAACCTATCCACACAAGGCAGGAAAATCAAAGCACTAAGCCAGGCCAGACTAGCTGCATATCTCCACATAATTTGGTCCTACGAGTCGCAAGATCTTCAGAAGCAGCACCAGTGCAAACGGTCAGGTCAATCATACCCAATTACCATTCCCAATCCTGTGCTCAGTTTGTGCTAATATCGGTTTTCTTTGTGCGAATTCCAGAGTGCAGTGCCACACCCATCAGTCTACCCACATCACGTCATCCGGAGAATTGTAAGTCCTTGATTCTTTCTTTTCACACACCAAAATGACGAAAAAGAGGCATTCATTAGTAGATATCGAGAGTAATGATGATATTATTCGGGATTTAGTTAAAAAACGGGGTTCCATTAAAGGTAAATTTACTTTGTTCGTCAAATATGTTCAATCGTTAGGCGATTCACAGATTTCTGAAGCTCAAAAAGCTGAACTTCAGGAGCGTTTTCAGAAGGCACAGTTATTTTTTGATCAATTTTCGAACTGTCAAGATGAATTAGATTTACTTGTTTCCGAAAGTGAGCTTGCTAAAGAGTTACAAGAAAGAGAAACCTTTGAGAATCACTATTACAGTATTGTAGGTAAATGCAAGTGTTTTCTAAAGGAAACATCGTCATCTCAACACGTACAAAATGGCAAATTACCTGGCATCAAATTACCCACAATATCGTTGCCTAACTTCGACGGTTCATATGATCAATGGCTTGAGTTTCGTGACACGTACTTGTCTATCATTCACAATAACAATAATCTCAAAAGCGTTCAAAAATTCCATTACCTACGTTCAGTTCTAACAGGTAACGCACTACAAGTGATAAAAGCTCTGGAATTTTCATCTGAGAACTACACAATTGCTTGGGAGTTGCTAGAAAGTAGATTTAATAATAACCGTTTGTTAGTTCACAACCACGTTAAAGCAATTTTTTCCGCTCAGTCTTTGAGTAAAGAGTCGGCATCGCAAATTCGTAAACTGATTGACACAATAATGAGAAACATTCGTGCGCTAAAATCTTTAGGCGAACCTACCGATACATGGGATACGTTAATCATGCATATCATGGTGTCAAAGTTAGATTCATCAACAGAACGCGAATGGGAGCTTTACAAAAGTACAGTTACTAGTGCTTCGTCAGATAAGAAATTCTCGTTGTCCGATTTAACTACATTTCTTAAAGATCGAGCTGATTTCTTAGAAACGGTTAAGCCATCTCAGAGCAAACACACATCAGTTGACACTCAGAACACACACACAAAAAAGTCGTCTATATTGAAATCACACAGTCACATCACAACACACAAAGTTAACAAAAAACCAATAACGTCACAATCACAACGTTATTCATGCAACGTTTGCAAATCGAACCATCCATTATATTCGTGCGAAGAATTTCTTACTTTATCAGGTAAAGATAAAATCGCATTTATTGATGAAAAAAAGCTCTGTCGCAATTGCTTACGCTTCGGTCATACAGTAAATGAATGTTGGTTCGGTCCGTGCAAACTTTGTAACAAAAAGCACAACACACTAATTCATAGTGAATTCGTGGACAGTACATCGTCAGCTGTAACGCAAGTTTCACACACACAGTCAGCTTCACAGCTTGAGACTAGTACTGGCCTCACTCACACTCATACATCTCAAATCGCATCTCACAAGTCACACACACAGACCAATAGTGATAACAATGACAATGGCTATTTTGCTAATCATGTTTTGTTATCAACTGCATTAATTGAGATCGCGGATAGGGATAATAAATTTCACACAGTAAGAGCGCTTCTCGATAATGGAAGCCAGCATTGCTTCATAACGGAGTCATTATGCAAAAATCTGAACATTCCATTGGTACAGTCCACTGTTCAAATTGTAGGTGTAGGTAACACTATTTCACAATCCACACAATCCTGCGACGTTAAAGTGCGATCCAAAACAAGCTCATACAACACACGCTTTAATTGCTTAGTTTTATCTCGCATAACAGCACAACTACCTGCACTCGGCATTAATCACAACATTCCAATACCAGATAACATCCAACTTGCTGACCCACACTTTTATTTGTCAAACGAAATACAGATGTTGATAGGCGCAGACAAGTTCTGGGAACTGCTAAATCAAGGTTTAATTCAGATAACTAACGGTCCCTACTTGCAAAACACCAAGCTAGGTTGGATTATATCTGGTTCCACTCATAAAAAAGATAATCACAATAATCGTGTTCACTGTAATCACACACAAACCTTAGATTCGGACATTAAACGATTTTGGGAAATCGAAGAAGTACCCTCGATTCGTAAACTCACTAGCGATGAAAGTGCATGCGAAACTTTATTCACACAAACGTTATCACGCGACGATAAAGGCCGTTTTTCCTTGCGCATCCCGCTGAAAGAATCAGCTGATGTCCTGGGAGACACTTTATCTATGGCAAAAAATAGGTTTTTTGCACTTGAAAATAAATTAGCCCGAAGTTCACCAACTTGTAAAAAAATGTATTCGGATTTTATGAAAGAATATTTAGATCTAGGTCACATGAGTCACATAACTGAATATTCATCGCCATTTTACTTCCTACCACATCACGGGGTATATAGAGAACATAGCTCAACTACCAAACTTAGGGTTGTTTTCGATGCCAGTGCAAAGTCGACGTCAGGCAAGTCGTTAAATGACATACAACACATTGGGCCGACTTTGCAAAATGACATATTTTCAATTTTACTTCGATTCCGTCAATTTAAATATGTCGCATGCGCTGACATCGAAAAGATGTATCGTCAGATTTTGATTCAACCTGATCAAAGAAATATGCAATTAATACTATGGCGAGAAAATCCTTCAGAACCTTTGAACACTTTTCAACTGAACACCGTTACATACGGCACAGCGTCAGCTCCTTATCTAAGTATTAGATGCTTAAAACAACTCGCAATGGAATGTACCGATGACGTCATCGCTCAAGTAATCAATGACGATTTTTACGTTGATGACCTAATTACCGGACATCAGGATAAACAAAAGTTATTAGAAATATGTAATGACGTCTCAAGGGTTTTAGAATCGGGCTGTTTTTCTTTAAGAAAATGGATATTTAATTCACCTATTTCAGACACACAATTTCCTCCTCCATCTAAAGAAATGTCATTTGGTGACAACTGTCACACAAAAACTTTAGGCCTAGGTTGGTTCAACTCTTCAGATGAGCTTCACTTTAGTACTAGGTACGAACAAGACATGTCTCGCACTGTTACCAAGCGTAACATCCTATCAATCATAGCACAAATTTATGATCCGTTAGGTCTGCTTACGCCAACTATTATAATCGCAAAGATCATGCTACAAAAATTGTGGTTAGAAAAAATTGATTGGGATACTCCAGTCTCGAGACCCTTACTGTTAGAATGGCAAAATTTCACTAATAAGCTACAACATTTAAATGATTTACGCATACCGCGTTATGTAGTTTTAGATAATGCGCACACTATCGAACTGCATATTTTTTGCGACGCCTCTCAGGATGCATACGGTGCCTGCGCGTACATGCGTAGTTATACAGATACAGCGATAGCAGTGCATTTGTTATGTGCGAAGAGCAAGGTCGCACCCGTCAAGCCAGTTAGCATACCTCGCTTAGAACTTTGTGGCGCGTTATTAGGTGCAAAGTTGTATGAAAAAATCATAAAATCATTAAGAATAACTTTTGATAAAGTATTATTTTGGTCAGACTCCACTATTGTGTTAGGTTGGATAAAAATGTCACCTAACTTATTAAAATCGTTCGTTCAGAATCGCGTAGTAGAAATTAACGAACTCACGGGTGATAAACCTTGGTACCACATCTCTGGTAAACAAAACCCAGCTGATTTATTATCGCGTGGAGTACATTTAGATATTCTTACGACATCAGAAATGTGGTGGAAAGGGCCTTCATTTTTACATGATTTTAATTTAGAAAATGCGCACACTACTCAAGATGATTATAATAATCTCAATGAGCTTCCGGAATTAAAATCCATTAAAACCACTTTGGTAAGTCACACAATGCAGGGTTCGTTTCCATTCGAATCATTCTCTAGTTATAATCGTATGATACGTGTAGGAGCGTACATACTACGTTTTATAAATAACTGTAGGAATAAATTAAAATCACAACGTAGTAAAGGTAATCTTTCAGTAAATGAATTGCGATGCTCGACAAGAATGTTAACACGAATTTCACAACAACAGTCCTTTTCAGACATTTATGAAGATTTAAAAAATAATAAGTTAGCTAAATGCCCTCGCAACATAGCTAGTTTAAACATATTTTTCGATGAACATGATTTACTACGAGTAGGCGGCAGGTTGACTTATTCATCATTTTCATACGATAAAAGGCATCCTTTCTTATTGTGTGCGAAGCATTCTTTTACACGCTTGTTATTCGAGCATCAACATAAAATGTTATTACACGCAGGTCCTCAGCTATTATTAGCTACCATTAGAGAAACTTGGTGGCCTCTTAGAGGGCGTAATTTAGCTAAGCGAACAGTGCATACCTGTATGAAATGTCTACGTATGAAGGCTAAACCATTAAACATCCAAATGGGTAGCTTGCCTCCAGAACGCTTGGAACCAGGATATCCATTTATTCGTTGTGGCGTCGACTACGCTGGGCCATTGATGATATTGAATCGCGCAGGAAGGGGGGCCAAGTTGGTCAAATGTTACATTTGCCTTTTTGTATGTTTTATAACTCGCGCAGTTCACTTAGAATTAGTATCAAGTCTCACTACGGAAGCATACTTACTCGCATTAAAAAGGTTTATTTCTAGACGTGGGAAACCATTAAAAATTTATTCTGATAACGGAAAAAATTTTGTTGGTGCCATAAAAGAATTTTCAAAATTTTTAGATCACGCAAAGTCAGATATTTTAGATTTCACTACTAATAATTCAATTGAATTTCATTTCATACCGCCATATTCGCCTCATTTTGGTGGTTTGTGGGAAGCGGGCGTCAGGGCTTGCAAATTTCACTTGTGTCGTGTTATGGGTAACGCGCGCCTAACTTATGAAGAGTTAAGTACGGTATTAGCACAAATAGAAGCCGTCCTTAACTCCCGACCCATTTCACCTATGTCCACAGACCCTAACGATTTACTCCCGCTCAGCCCTGCTCATTTCCTGATTGGCCGGCCGCTCACTGCACCTGCTGGCCAAGACCTCACGACCACACCTACGCAGCGCCTTCTTCGGTATGACCGAGTGGAGCAGATGAGGCAACACTTCTGGCAGCGCTGGTCGACTGAATACATCTCCGAGCTCCAGAAGAGAACAAAATGGCAGACCAATCAAGATACCATCGCCCCTGACACATTGGTTTTAATCAAAGAGGAAAACCTACCGCCCCTGAAGTGGCGTTTGGGCCGAGTCACACAGATATTCCCAGGCAAAGATGGCATCTCACGCGTGGCTGACATCAAAACATCAACAGGCATTATACGGCGGTCATTCCCGAGGATATGCCCACTTTTGCATCCAGGAGAAATTCAAGACCTCTTGGAGCCTGCTGCATCCAAGGCCGGGGGCATGTTGACGACTGATAAGCACGCCATCTAGCGGACGCGGCGTGCAACTCTGGCTAGCCTCGCAGCGTGAACTTCGTGTGGGTGAACGGCGCGAACGCAAGAACTTCATAGCATGACTATCCGATTCGATTTCAACGGCGTAATACGAGTGCCAATATTTTTAAGCTTTTGAATTTAATAACTCATTGTATAAGTATAAATATACGTTAAACCCAAGCGGTAATAAAGAGTTCCTTCATTGAAGACAACCTGAGCTCAAACCTATCCACACAAGGCAGGAAAATCAAAGCACTAAGCCAGGCCAGACTAGCTGCATATCTCCACAGCTGGAAACAACATTGCAACCTCGACGACATCACTGAAGACAGTCCTCCGATACTCTATAGAAAGATTAACGATTTGCTTACGTTCACACCAAAACTAGTCCCCCTTCCTTATTACTCTCCGCCACAGAGTAAGTAAAATAGATGGTGTGGCCATTACCGTTTTTCGGGTACGTACTTTATTATACGAGTCTCAAAATTAATTATTCTCAGACATTGGCTTTGGCTTGTGTATTTAACTTGCCTTTGAGTGGCCTATGAGTTTTTGGGACCACATTTTTACAAAAGGACAAAAAGTTACTCCTACATGTTTCATTTTAAACTACACAAACTGACAGGGCCTCATTTTTGGGTTGTAAATAGACGTTTGACCGTATCAATTTAATTCCTAAGCCCATTTAAGTTTTCTCTTCAAAATTTAACATTTTTTTTTAATTGTTGCATAATGATTTTCAAGGAGAACAGACGTTCCACCAATCGCAGCGCAGCTACATCACGAATGGGCTAAGTTATACAAAAAGCAACAATCAATTGTTGATAGTTTTTATCGATTTTCTCGGGATTTTCATAACAAAACAAAAAAAAAATCATTACATAAATATTTTTTAATATATTTTTAAACCTAATTCCTGAATTAAGTTAGTATAAAATGAAAGACTCTATATTGCATAGCTCTGATGAATTGACGACCTCTGTGGCGCAGTGAGCGAAGGTCCGCCTGCGATGCAGAAGGTTGCGGGTTCGATCCCCGCCGCGGGACAAATGTTTGTATGATCTACAGATATTTGTCTCGGGTCTGGGTGTTTCTATGTATAATATGTATGTATATACATAGAAATATACATAGATAGATAATTATGTAGATTTGTTCTAAGGATAAAATCCATACCTAGCTTCAAAATGTTGGTTGATAGTCAAAACAAAAACTGTTTTCGTTATTTCTCCTACGTCTTGGTACTTGTTTTATTTTATATTTTATTAACATATAATATATAAATATATATATATTTTTAATTAAATAGGTCAGCAATTGACCTCCCTCTGCCTGATGTTAAGCAGTAGTGAGGTCTAAGATGGAGCATGCTTTCCTAGAAGGAACCTATTTACTCTTGATTTAAAGACCCCTATATTGTACCTTTCGGGAAATACGGTACCCGGCAATGAGTTCCACAATTTGGCAGTGTTAGTTATATAACTATTTGAATAAGATTTTGAGTTGTTTTACGTAAAGTCAGAGTGGTCAAGGTAAGCAGGTTATTTTCTTGAGATAAATCTTAGTTAAACTTACTTCAAAGTAGCATTTGCGTTCACTGTAGGGAGCTTGAGATAGATCCGACTGTTTCGTAATTTCCGCGCAGATCTGGCAGCAGATGGCGCTTGTGCATGACTGCCTCGAGACGATTCTGTACACACCCTGTATTGCTATACATAAGCCGAATAGATACATCAAGTTAAACAATCATGGCTGCTTTATTCTCAGCACCATTTCCAGACATTGATATGATTGACGACCTCTGTGGCGCAGTGGGCGAAGGTCCGCCTGCGACGCAGAAGGTTGCGGGTTCGATCCCCGCCGCGGGACAAATGTTTGTATGACCTACAGATATTTGTCTCGGGTCTGGATGTTTCTATGTATAATATGTATGTATTTACAAACAAAAATTATATAAGTAGTTTATCAGTTATCTGGTTCCCATAGCACAAGCTTTGCTTAGTTTGGGGCTAGATGATGCTGTGTGAAAATGTAAAAAAAAAAAAATGATATTGATAGCCTTTTATTTCCAAATCTCTTTTTACATGGTTGCTTTAATATAAATAAACTGTCTGTTAGTATCTTATAGCTAATTTCTTATCCTATTGTTAGTAATTATTCTGAGAAATGGATCCCTGTTTGGGTAAAAGCCTTCTCCATCATCAGCCATGACTCATCATCAGCAGCTCCTGACATTTCCAGACATATTGTTATTTATGAAAGTTCTGGAAATTGCTTGAATGCAATAATTATCATCATCTTTCTGCCCTTGTGAGGTCAGCACAACATGGTATTCTATCTTTTCTTCTTCCATTTTCCACCAACCATCATAGGTATTGGATTCACTAGGTACAGACAGCATCAAAAGTTGATTAACATTTAAGTTTCTCATATATAGGAATATTTCCGAAATCCATAACATGACCAAAACTTTTACAAATAGTTGATGATTAACTCACAGTCCATAACAATTTCCCAAGCAAAGTTTATTTTTTCTTAGCAATCGAAAAGAAATGGTGCTTTAAAAAAACAAAATGTTCATTAACTTTTAATGCTGACTTATAACATACTAAAGCTTTTACATCTGTTTTATATGATTTATACAGCGTCAGGAGGCAATTCATGCCTACACTTAACGGGACGCTGTAGTGCCTGGGACATTGTTTGAGATGGAATAGGCTTGCCCAGCACCTAAACCATCCTCTCAGCTTAATCGACGTCAATACGTGTGGAGCTGACTAAGCAGCGGGTTTCCTCACGATGTTTTCCTTCACCGTTAAGAGCTCGCATTGATGCACGCCGGGATTTTAACCCACGACCTTCGGATTGAAAGTCGAGGCACAGCCCCATTCGACCATCATAATATAGTATTATGTATACTTCCTATGCCAGTACTTTCAAACGTTGGAAAAAAACATTGTGAAGAAACTGGCATTTCTATTAAATGCACGAAAAAGTATCTTTGAGGCGCACTTAAAACTCCCTTCACACTGTTTTAAAACAACTAATGGCATGGCATGACAAGATTAGGTGAATATAATTATATTTTGGTGCAACTTTTCCTTGTAATATTTCAGTTTTCCCACACACCGTGACGCATTCTTAAGCGCAATGCACACCAAGCCCGGCGACCTCTGCAACTTTTTATCGGCGGATTAGTTGGTGACTTCACATAAAGCAAGTCGGAATTGGCTTTGGTAGCTGGAGATAAGGGACATTTTTGGCAAATGTGTCCTAAATTGTTTCCTTTTGAAAACCTGTTATTGGCTTTCTGTTTCTATCGATGTGTATCTATTAGTTACTGTAGCTGTTGGTTTTCCCATAAATAAATAATAATAAATAATAAGTGATTGCACGTCACTTCTGCTTGAGTGTCGCCGGGTAACGAGCCCTTGCAACCCGGTTGATATGCCGCCAGCATGTTGATATGTTCCAAGCCAACAAACCATACAAACTCTCACACAACGTGTGTGTTTAGTGTTGAGTGTTTGCGGCCTTAGTGTGCCCTTACACCTTAAGCCTTTTTCATGCACGATTTTATGTAACGTGGAGCTAATTAGTCATAGAAACCAACTTCGCAATGAGAGCATCTCATTTGCATGAAAAGTGGAAATGTGAGAAGGTAGATCAAGTGTGTCTATGAATAGCTATGTTTGTCACTAGCGAACGCCCGCGGCTTCGTTAATGGTACTATCATCACATTGCCTGTGCTAGGTAGGTTGGTATTCCAGTAGAGCTTGTTAGGGAACACATAAGTGATTATTAATTTACTGTCTTATAAATAAAATTGTTGTTTTTAACGGGACGAGATCGCGTAACGGTTTTAGATAAGAATCGGACTATTACCTTTCCTTGACGTTTCGATCGGGTTGCACCGATCTCGTCCCGTTAAAAAAAACAATGAGTTTAAATCGTGTGAGTTTCAAAAGAAAATTGAAATTAATTATATTACTTATATACTTCTTAAATACATTTTTAACTATACTGTAAATAAACTTAGCATACTTACTACTTTTATTTATTACTACTACTACTTGTATTTATATTATCATTATTCATCATTATTTATTATACCTACACAAGAACACCCAAACCAGAAAAATTTGAAGATAAAGTGAGCAGTTCTGTTCCGCAACAAGAATCGAATCCGCAACCTACAGTCAAAGGCTAGCTTATATATAATAATGATGAAGGCATTCCATGGATATGAAGCCACAAGCTCAGTATTGTCCGTCCAGTCTAGATTATCAACTAGCACTCAGAAACCATCTTGGACACCAACAGTATTGGATAACATAGTACTAGGCTGAGTACTCATTACCTACCACTATCAAGTCACTAGTCAAAATAATAAGTTGTATTTTTGGTGTAGGTAGATATCGAACTGTATAGGGCTCTTACTCGTTCAAGTTTGTACAAAAAAAATGACAAGAGCAAATCATCATTATCTCAAGTCGCGCTCACAAGTCCTGAAGAATAATGGAACAGGCTGCAACGCTCATAAACATTTCTTCATTCTCTTAAGTAGGTTTTTATGAAGCAGTTCAATCATAAAAGTAAAGAAACAAAAGCTTAGATTGTAATAAAGTCTAAGTCAAAAAGCATTTATTCAATAGGACCACTTTGACCACTACCGGTCCCTACACGGTCATGCGGCATGACATGCGTTACTACGTGAATTATCATGCATGGTCGACCAAAAAAATCAAAATCATTCATTTTTATCAGCCTGAGAAGTGTTCAGTAAACAGCGTCTCGCTACTTCGCTGATACAAACGAACTGAGCTGAGCATGACATGGCCTGATCTAAACGATCATGCGTGCATGTCAGTCATAACTTGCAGGATAGAAAGTAAAAGGAATTACCAATCAGCTACAGCGTAGTTTGCATGTCATTCACATCAATCAATATAATTAAACGGTCATGCATGCATATGCCAGCACGTAACGCATGTCATGCCGCATGACCGTGTAGGGACCGCTTAAAACTAGGTGATCCTACACTTGTTCATTCGCGACCAACACCGTAAAGAACGAGCAACAAACGAGAGCCTAGTTTTTAGGTGATCCACAGTGGGGAGCCAGTCATACAAAAGTGAGGCAGCCGTAATTCGCTAGTGAGTTCCCTACTTTATCCACTCTAGGCATCGACAGGTTGCTAACACCGGATTACTTGGAAACAGGATTGATTCCATCAAGTTCCGACGTTGTGTTTATTAGAAGTAGATTTGAAGGAACTTCGGATTAAAGACTGATTTCTATTTAGTTCCAAGAAATATAGCTAAGATTTGCAAAGACTGTTACATAAATACTAAGAATTTTCGAAGCGCTCGTGTCGTGGTCGTGTTTGCGCAACGTTCTAAACGGTCCGTAAGTGGATGGGTGACCACCAGTGGGATTTTCATCTGAGTGCTTCCGTGCTTTTGGAGGGCACGTTCATTGGTCCCTGGCTATTTAAGCCGTTAAGCCATGACGGAGGCCTTAAGGCGGCCTAAAAACCCCGTCACCAGAGTTGGCCACTGACTCATACGAATTTACTACTTACTCATACTAAGAAGTTTATTGAATCCAAGAATAAATCGGAAGTATAAATAAGAATACTGCTATTATTTATTGAATAAATGAAAATACTTACTGCATACCTTACATAACATTAAAATACTGTACAATGGAAGGCGTTTACGCTAAGAAACTTTCTCATCCAGGCAGCCATTCTGAAGTTGTTGTGTAGCCATTCTGAATTTTTGATTACCGTATGTTTCCTATGGATTTGGCTAATTAAGTTGAGAAGATGGTTCAGGTGCTGAGATCCATTAAGTCTTAAAAAAAATCCAAACACTATAGTGTCTTGATAAGTGGTAAGTATAGGTTGCAACCTGACGCTGTAAAAATCTAGAAAGTAAAGATTTAAAGGCCAGAGTTTCTCCGTGATTACTGAATGAACTCATGTCGTGGTCAAATTGTACCAGTGTCATGTGTCAGACCAGATAAAAATAAATGAATTCCTAGAACATCTTCATTAGCCATGACTCAAAATGATTTGTCATCGTTTTTGACCAATTTGTTTTACGAGCGATAATTTTTCATGACAATGCATTTTTGGGCCACTGAACGCATTGTTGATTTGAAAGAACAGTATATTTTATGTGGCGAGTTGATTATTTAAGTGTGATCTAAGAGAATATCCATGTGATAAAGTCATGAGCTGGCATTTTCCAAATATAGCTTCTAACCTTCAAATATTGTTTTAGGCTCCGAAACCTAATATGCTTATCAAATTCGCTTAAACCGTATTTGGCTAAATGGGTAGTGACTCAATTTTTGTTCAGTACAAATATTAATGCCATAGAAACCCAGTAAAGTACATAAAGTTAAAAGTTTTATTGAAAACAAACATAAGGATGAAGTTATCCAGAAACACCGTAGCGTAATGTTCCTCTAGGATTCTAACAATTATATAATTTCTTTATTTCATTTTAATGGGTCGACACAACTGGTTTTCTTTTTTTCTGAGTATAAAGTAGCTCTACTTATCATCTCATTATTCAATAATTTTGTTCGCACATTTTCTTTTTAAAACGCTTTTATTTAGTGTAATTGCTAGTGACCTGGATCAGTTGTGCTATCTATAGATCGTTTCTAACGATCCTTAGATAGCTCGTTTGACTAATATTGTTGTATTTTGTAAATATATGTACATATATTTTTGTCGCCGTTACGTTAACATGACGTAACAATTTTCGCGTAACAATAATTTTTGGTTATAAATTTACGTAAATCTCTGTCGTCATTACGAAACATGTGTCGTTAAAATGTCGAAAAGTGGGGATCAATCGTAACAGTATTTTTTGTCGCATCGTATCGATTCCATGTTGAAACATGGCAACCTTATTGTGTTCACTTTACCATTCAATGGTTCATTTCATTCATTCCTCTTTGTAATCTACCCAGATTTATGAACAGAAATTTTGAAGTGTACTTTTTTAGTTGAAAGGTGTGTTGTGACATTAATTTTATTTTTCGCCGCCATCATAAAAATGTGAGTACCTACATTATTCTGTAATATTTGCTTGTTAGTCGACCTAAAATACTCTGCGAATTGAAATTCATCGTGCAGTTTAGTGTAATTTAACCAAATTTACCGATGCGCCTGTAGGATTTGATAAAATAGTTCAAATGTTTTCTGTTATTGTGATCATTTTCAATAAAAAAAAAGTCAAAATACAATATTTTCGAACCACATAAATGATTTATATTATACTGTCTATAAAAATAAGCAAAGTGTATTCTTTTTAACTAATTATATTGGATAGTTATGTAAATTTCAATGAAAAAATATGTATTTACTTGATGATAAAACTTGACCCACAGTTACGTTAATATGTTGAAAAATTTCAAAATTGTGTCAAGAACTGTTACAGGGCGACTGTTTTATAAAATGGAGTTTTGTTTATTTTATGTTCACAGTGGTTCTCAACATGCCATTTAATGAAGTTTCTGCGGAAGAAGGGTGGGTAGATGTAACCTACCTATTTTGACCTCGCTCATTGAAAAAAACGAGATACAAGCTCTATGATGCAATGAACACAGCATTCCAGAGAAAAACTGGAAGAAAATGAAATGCAGAGTAAAATTAGGAGACATTCCTACATTCGAAAAAGTCCTCCATTTTTTAATGTGATATAAAATTCAAAAAAATTAAACTTGGATTTTCATTTTTATTTTAAGAGTAGGTACCTACTTAACCTTTTTTGTGTGTTATAAAAACAATCCATACTAATCTATACTCCATACTAATATTGTAAATGTGAAAGTAACTTTGTCTGTCTATCTGTCTGTTTGTTACCTTTTCACGCCCAATCCACTGAACAGATTAGGAAAAAAATTGGCATGGATAAAGGTTGTATCCCAGGGAAAGACATAGGCTACTTTTTATTTTATTTTTATCTACTTTTTATCTAGTTTATCAGTCATCTAGTACCCATAACACAAGCTCTGCTTACTTTGGGGTTAGATGATGCTGTGTGAAAAGTCCAGCATTATTTATTTATTATTTATTATCCCGAAAAAATGCCGAGGGACCGCGGGTCATACCGCGGGAGCGCAGCTAGTAATTTATATTCATCTGCACAAACAACTAGTCCCTGAGCACCACTAAAGCTTGAGAACCACTGGTTTTCTGTTTGGACAAATCCAACAATTAGTGTCGTTATCTTTACTACAATTACTGTTACCTAGTGTCGTCAATGTGTTGACAATTTACTCAAGTTCACACAATGTGTCAAGAACAAAATGAAGAACAAAATGACGAAAATTATCGACACAAAGCACACACACTATTACTGTAATGTTTTCGATACAAATTGTCAACACCTTTAATACACGCTGCAACCAAAATCACAAGTAACGTACTTGTTACGACAAATTGCAAATTTGCGACGTTTTTAAAATTTTGCGACCGAAAATGGTTGTATGGGATATATGTAGTAGCTTAGCTTCTGTAATTTTTTTACATTTTTTTATTGTTATTCAATAAATTGAATTCCTTTTTCTAGAAAAACCTGCAAGGGTCCAAAAGTTGTAGTATAGACAATATTTTCCAATCACGTTCCTCAATTTTAAGTCATAGATTTGAAATGGAAAATGGCGCGGCAATATGGCGCCCTTCCTCTCATAGAGCAATTTCCTCTCGCAGATGACGGAGACTTCGTGAAATGTCTTATTTTACGAACTCATTGCGACGTGTGCCGTTTGCACGTTTTTTTTTTTAATTTACAAAAAATAAATTATTATGCTTTGTCGCTGAGCGACAATACCGCCCAATCAGTAACATCTTAGCATAGTCTTCTTCTTCTTCTTCTCTCTCACTTCTTGGTTTCTTCTGGTTTCACTTCACTTCTTGGTTTCTTCTTCTTCTTCTTTTTATAGTTTTTTTAGACATGACGTTTGATGTTTTTTAGTTGAGTTGGCGATGGATTACGAGTATTTAGGTAGCCAGTGGAAATACGAGTGTAAAAATGGCGGCGATGGTCTTGCAACGTATCACGAAGTGCTAGCTTCGAAATGAGAGAATTTATCTCCAATGGTTTAGGCATATTTAAAAAAAACATACACAAATACCTACACATCGAATTAGAGATAGTGATGTTCTATGTTTTCTCTCCCTATATAGTGTGTTCAGCACAACATTAGTAGTATGATCAACACAACATTAGGAGTAGAATCACCTAGTTTTAAGACGTTTCAAAGTGATCCCAGCGGTCCTACTGAATAAATGCTTTTTGACTTTTGACTTTTTTGACATTCCTTTTTTCCAATTTCTTCTGCTCATATTTCCCAAATATTCTGATTTATAATTTAGCACTGCAGTAACGCAATAAATTCCTTCATCCACTGTTGCTATAGTGCAGAGTTTAATTTCATTTTGACGAGCTGTATTAAGCTGAGTAATAGCACTCATCACGTAATTAGCAATGCAAAATATCCGGCGAGTGACCTCATTACCATTTTCAGGGAGTCGAGTTTTTAATAACTATTAATAAGACTATCCTGGGTTATTAAATGGTTCCCTGCTTACTTTCCTGGATTTAAAAAAAAAAGCAGTTTTCAAGTCTCAAATCTTTATTTCTAGCTGTTGCCCGCAGCTTAGAACGCATTATATAACATTATGTATGTACTTAACTATCTAGGTGCTACCCACGGTTTTTCGGGAATAAGTATATTATTATCATTTTTCCAGGAAAATAAGTAAGTAGGTAATCTACTCCCTTAACAAGGAGCAACAAACATTCACCCAATAATCCAACAATTGCATTTTAAAGAATAATAATAATATAATAAGCCCTTCGGGTTTTCAAAATTATTTCAGGGCGTCTGGTCGAAGCGACGCGTGATCCGAGAGCTGGCACATTTTTCGCTCAAAGGATCAGCATTGCCATCCAGGGTGGTAATGCCGCCAGTGTTTTGGGCACGCTTCCGACTGACAGTGACCTGGATCAGTTGAGCTATCTATAGATCGTTTCTAACGATCCAAATAAGCGTCTGTCGTATTTTGTAAATATGAAGTCTATAGTGATGTTTTTAAATTACATCAACAGTTATTCTTCTGATGTTTCCCATTGATGAGCTGAGATGAAATTGTAAAGACATTTCAATTAAATCACCGCCATTTTGATAACAAAGTAAAATAAATAAGTTACGTTACGATACTTATTAATTGTAAACATTCGCCATCTGGGACCTGAATCTGGTCCTTCATGGGCTCTTAATTCGTCTAATATTGTCTGGCATATGCAATAAATTAGGCCAAATGAATTGGCTATTAGATGATATCATTATTTATGCGATGATTAATTGTTGCTTAAACGGTTCATTGGGTATCGCTATGATATTCAAGTATTGTATATATTCAATTGTGTATGATATTCAAGAGGTATGTTAGTATATGATTTGCTTTAACTTATAAATAAATAAATAATGCTGGACATTTCACACAGCATCATCTGGCCCCAAACTAAGCAAAGCTTGTACTATGGGAACCAGATAACTGATATACTACTTATACAGGGTGTAAAAAGACTGCTACCGAAAACTGAGGGATTGCAATCAGACCATGATTCAGAACATATTTATCGAAAAAAAACTCAAAAAAATTTTTGACTTAGCTACGTCATTTTATTTTATTTTCTAGTTTTTTGCTACTAGTACAACATAATAAGACCATACCTACCTAATCATTTCATTTATAAAAGAAAAAAACAAATAAAACTCAAAATCCAGCAATCTACGTATAAAAACGCGCCCAGTACATACGCAAACAGTGATCTTCAAACGCTGTTTTCTCCGGATATAATGATTTTTTCGGAAAATCCTTTTGGATTTGGTTGTGTTTTGGGATGCTGTACCTACCCCTTTCGGCTTCGGTAGACGTCTTTTTACACCCTGTATACTTTTTGTTTGTAAATACATACATTATACATAGAAACACCCAGACCCGAGACAAATATCTGTAGGTCATACAAACATTTGTCCCTCGGCGGGGATCGAACCCGCAACCTTCTGCGTCGCAGGCGGACCTTCGCCCACTGCGCCACAGATGTCGTCGTTATACTATCTGTTTATACCAGCTTCACCCGGATTTATAGTTTTTACAGTACCTATACCGACAATAAATCGCTGCCTCCGGGGAATAAACGGATAACTGCCATTATCTTAGTTTTAGTGTTATGCCATATTTGGGATCTCTGGGTGCTAATACATCTGCTCAATTTTTTTCGTAACATTCGTACAATTATTCACGGAGATACAAAATATTACAATACTTTTCGATGTTTCTAGACATGCCTAAACTTACAAGAATAAAGTTGTAATATAATATTATCAAAATGTACCCACACCTTTTAATATGACAAAGAGTCATACAATTATATTCACGTAAGAAATATTCGTCTCTACAATGGTAAACGCAGGTTATCATTTTATTCTCGTGAAAACATGTCCATACGTTTCGTATCATACCGCTGTTAGAGTCTGTGCGAAAGGTAACCGTTATAAGATTTGATTGTTAAAGCGGTGTATAATAACCGTATTTGTTAGGTTGACAACATTTAAGTGCGACTAACGCAATTTTGAACATTCTAGGACGTCAACTTGCAAAAAAATCAATGGTATGGATCAATGGTTATAAGATTTTGTTAGGTACCTAGTTCTATTTTAAATTAAACCAATCATGGTAGTCAACAACTAACATACAATTAATGGACTACCGTGGGCTGATTAATATGAGCCCAAACTCGGGTAGTTTACAGCTACTCACTGAGGAGTTCCATTAAACAGCTCCTGATTTAATCATCAGATCAGCTCATCGTCACCATATTTTTAAAACATTAGAGTTGAAACTCGAACGATGTCTTAAGTTCCAACTCAATAGGACTATTTTCTGAGTAGTTCTGTTGAACAACTCCTCACTCCATCAATATGGTGACAGCGAAATTATCAGAAGCTCACTGTCACCATACTTTTAAATTGTAGACTAGATTGTGAAACCCTATGTCCAGTCTACTTCGATTTTAAGTAATTTCCTTGATGTGTTCTCCAGAACGACGATAATATTGACTAAGACGTTAAAGAGGATGAATACGTGATGAATAAAGTTGCCACAGGTCTCAGGGACGATATGCAAACCAAGGAAAAGATGGATATTAGGAAATGCAGAAGATGGATGAAAGGAAAGTGCATGTTACCGCGATGCAAATGAGTTGGATGTATGTATGCTTGTGTATCCCACCCATGGTTAGATAAGAAAAACTTTTACATCTTTAATAAATGATTTATAAAGCGCCATGAGGAAACTTACCTATGCCTACGCTCAATAGGACGCTGTAATGCCCGGGACATTGTTTGAGATGGCTTGAGGCTTGCCTAGCACGTATAGACAACTTCTTCTTATATTTACGTAGTTTAGAGCTGATTAAGCTACAGAATTCTTCACCATGTTTTCAGGCATCGTTAAGAGCTCATGTTAACGGGTAAGTAAGATAAGGAATGAGTACCTATATACGGGGAGGGAAGTTTGAAAGTGGCACCTATTTCCAAATAAATTGGCATGGTAAGGACAAGTTATGAGGTGGAATATGAGTGTGGCTGGAGGTATGCTAGTATAAAAAGGCTAGAGAAGAAGTGGTTGCAATGTGTGAGAGATGATATGAATGTAAAAGGAGTGGATGCACAGCTGTTGACGAATTATAAGAGTGAGTGGAGGAATAACATTATGGCATAGACCAGAGCGTGAACTACCCCCTGTGTCGACCCATCTTATCATGACATAAGGGCAAGGGAATGTTGATGATGAAATATGCTAATTGCTAATATTTTTATGTGATTTTATGTCTGATTTTTATCGTTATTATAAAAAAATCAAAGAAAATCCAGAAGTTTTTAATGCTTGACATAGCTGAAGGCTTGAAAAGACTTATGAAATAGTTATGGTTATTTCTTACTCATCATTATTTTATTTCAAGGCAAGGTAACCTTGTTCTAATACTTTAGAACAGTTTTGAAGAGGTTTGCTAGTTAAAAAGTACTCAAAAACATCTTGAAAATAATAAAACAATAGGTGATTACTTCTACCTAACTTTATTTAAAAGCGTTTAACATAAACGAAGTGACACAATATTTACGAGATTAGAATTATAATCACCTATTATCAATACACTTCGACCCTAAAAAAGCGTTGAATAAAATGGTAGGACCGTGGTACACGTGGTACAATATTATGTTTACGCTAGAAAATACGGTGAATAAAATGATAACCGACATTAGGCAACATGGACGATGATTAATTTTGACTAACAAGAAGATAACTTCTTGTTTTTAAAATATCTCTTCTTACGCATAAATTACGCGTGTGTCAGCATAACATTCAGATTTCATAAAAAATCAGCTATGCTTAAAGCTATCAACCATCCGTCTACGTCCAGTATTAGTGAAGTTATTAACGAAAACATGTTTTTTGCTTCTCCTGAAAAGTTGTGTTTTTGCAGTTATCCTTTTATTCCCCGGAGGCAGCGAAATAACGTGCCCTCCGAAGCACGGAAGCGCTTAGATGTAATGCCACTGGCAGTCACCCATCCAAATACAGACCGCTTAGATCGTTTTTTAATTTCGATGATCTATCAAGAACGAATAAGCAAGCTATTTAGTATTTAAGTCACTAAGCCATGACGGAGGCCTTAAGGCGGCCTAAAAACTTCGTCACCAGAGTTGTCCACTGACTCATACGAACTTACTTACAGTAAATATAGAACGTTTTTTTCTTGCCGAAACATCAGTGAAAAGAGATAGCAGAGATATGTTGATCCTGTTCTATTCTAGGTACAGTCAGCAACGAAAGTCACTAAACAGTTAGACTTTTTAAAATGGCTTATGTTTTCGTTATCTTAGCAAAAATAAACTGTTCCTAGTATATTATTATGAACTGAGACTTTATCTTCAAATATATGCCAAAATATTAGTTATGATGGATTTTGGAAATATTCAGATTTGTGAAACATCAAATGTTAATCGACTTGCGTTGCTGACTGTACTTTGTTTTTACTGCCATAATTCAGTACATGAAAAAAAATACAAGTAAAAGCGTAAAACACTGCTAGTGCTACAATTAATATGAACAAAGTAAAATCATTTTGTTTAGAATAGGAACCATGCACAAAATGCATTTTGTATTTTAACCCATCAATATAAGCTGATTTTCATCTATTTTTGAAAGCGACACAGGTTGGCAACACTCTCCAAATTGGATAGTAATCGCGTAAACCCAAGCGTTCAAACATTGAAAATTGAACTAAAAACCGTATCAAATACGATGAAAATACACAATTATTTTCTGTCAAAAAATGTATGTATTTACAAACAAAAAAGTATATAAGTAGTAGGTATATCTAATTATCTGGTTTCCATAGTAATACAAGCTTTGCTTAGTTTGGAGCTAGATGAAGCATCATCTAGCTCCACACAGCAGTGAGAAATGTCCAGCATTATTTTATCTCAAAAACAATTACTAATTAGGTAGGTATAAAGATTTTGGTATTCAAAATATTTATTGGTAATACCTCAATGAATACACGTGGTTGAAGCTAGAGAGAATGATAGGCATATAATGTTTTAAAAGCAATTTATAAGTATCCACATTTTTATTAAAAAAAAAACTTCTAATCTACTTTTACACAATATTGTATTAGTATAGATTAAAAATGGGAAGCTTTCTTCGACAAACAAGCGATGAATTTGATAACCATGCATTAGAGTCTTGTTTTGGGTCATGGTAGGCGTTACATCAAAAGTAAAGTGCGGGTCAGTTTCCATTGTCACACTAAAGGTAAGTTTGTATGAGTCACTTGCCAACTCTGGTGACGGAGTTTTTAGGCCGCCTTAGGCCACCGTCATAGCTTTACGACTAAATTACTGAGACTGACAATTTAATGTCTCCGAAGCACGGAAGCGCTCAGATGTAAATGCCACAGACCGTTTCGAAGATGATCTATCAAGAACGGCCACGAGCGCTTCTTTTCACATTATTTTTACATTATTTGAGTGACAGGCAATAATCGTTATCGTTAAAATCTTAGACGAAAATTCAAAGCATATTCAAGAAAAATCATTTCATTATTTTAGATTTATTAACAGGATTCAAATACTTGTTATGACTGTCACCTTAATGCTTAAAAATCTGAAACATAGCATAACACTGCGCTGGTGTCGGTTAAAACTATTCGATGTCGACAAACATATTATTATAGCAAGAAAATTTGGCTAAACACTTTAACACGATAATAATTTGAAGTACGAAGCGCAATTATTGTATCGTATCCAACAATGCAAACACAGAAAGCACTACGCAACGTGTTATTAGATCATTGACGACATGATGCGGTAACACTCCATGTTTTATGTATTCGCTCGCCCCTATTACAACGGGTAGTGGGTAGAGGGTAGTGGGTATTGCGAAGACATCTCGTGTTACCTTAGCTGTCACAATCGGGGTCTTGGAAATTGTGAAATGGAAACATGCCGGTTTTATATAAACAAAATTGCGTTGGAAAATATTGTTGACAAGTATTATTATATTTTGTTTATTTGCGTCATGTTTCATTTTGTAAGTAATAATTTGAAATAATGTTAGAGTTTATGTGGCGTGGGTTTTCGACTTCCAATCAGAAAGTTCTAATCCTATTCTAAGGGAGTGGAATGAATAGTCGGGAAGAGATCTCTCTCTTCCCGACTATTCATTCCACTCCCACGTGGTGGTGGGGTCAGCCTTCCTTTTTGGACGGTATCGAGTAGGCTAGAAGAAAAAAAGCGTTCGATTTTATCGTCTCGACACATACATAGGTCAAATGAAGTGCGCAGCCCCGTGGCAACCGCAAAACAGTCCATATATTGTTACATTGTTAATACGGAAGAGCGTTTCTGGGATTTTAATATTTGACAAAATAAATCTCAAAGTTGAAATTTTGTTCCAACCGAGTGTTCCACGACACTGACGTACATTTTTATTTATAGATATCACACTACAGTCTAATTCTATCTACAAACACACAAACTACATATACTTACTATCGTAGATAATATAGTATTTCCTTATTAAGTAGAATGCTTTACAAAGCAGACTGTGCTTGTAAATACAGCGTCCATGACATATGTATTTAATTTACATTTTGCTCTTCTGGTTTAATTTCTTGCATCGTTTGCTGTGGGATTCACGTTTCATTATACAGGCTTTGTCTAGTCTAGATAACTAGGAAATTGCATATTTTAGCTTCAGTAGCCATGTTGTTTTAAAGGTATGAATCTGGAGGTTGTTTGTTTTCTTTTGAGTATTTCTACCAGCTGAGAACTCGGTTTTAAGCATCGATATGTCAGACGTTGTCATGAACGTGCCGACAGTGGATCAGGCTAGAACAGGGAGCCTCACCATGAGCTTTAAATGTATGGCGCCACTGAAAACCAGCGGCGGTTGGAGCAAATGCTGAGGGGTAGGCGTACACACATAAAACTGTTGTATATGATGTGTAGAAAATAAAACTTTATTCTATACTATTCTAAATGCGATTCAGCAGCCTTATTGTCTAACTTGAAATAGCACCCAAACTGAATTGCCATTTTTTAAATTTTTTTCAATTGCCATTTTTTCATTTTTGCAAATTGCAAGAGGTCATGGTACGGCTCCAGGACTAGAAAGAATTGCAAACGAAAATGGAGTATACACCTAGCAGTGTGAGTATCTACTACATTATTGTGAACATAATAAAGTTCCCAAACCATGGATCTTAGATAGCTCAACTGAGGTATAACCTCGCTGAACATCGCTGATCATCACAAAATCTATACGTTCAAGCCAAAATTGCCGCAAAATGCAAGCACCATAACCTCAAGTAGGATCAAACATTGGGTTCTCGATACGTGATCGACATTTCAGATTTTCTCATTTTGACGGCTCCTATTTATTATGGGGGTTACGGCCCCATAGGAGCCTGTTTGATATGCATGAGTAACCGTGTTACAAATAAAGGGTTAAATTGGTTATAATTCATTATGGTGTCGTGGTTTAGTGAAGGTGTATCTTGTTGCTGGAATGAATGGAACACGATTGTATCCCCAAGGTACAGAAAATTCATAGATAAATAACACTGGACTTTTCACACAGCATCATCTAGCCCCAAAGTAAGCAGAGCTTGTGTTATGGGTACTACAATGACTGATAATGTATACTTTTTGTTTGTAAATACATACATATTTATACATAGAAACACCCAGACCCGGGACAAATCTGTAGGTCATACAAGCATTTGTCCCGCGGCGGGGATCGAACCCGCAATCTTCTGCGTCGCAGGCGGACCACAGAGGTCGTCAATTATCTCTTAAGAATCATAATTCTTTGAAAATATTTTAAAAGATCGATGCACGTGCAAATATGGTATGGCATGTAGCTCACATTTTGCAGAAGTTACTATTATGTAGGTACTTTTAAAGTGTTGCAACACTTACAACCACATTGCATCGCTGATTAGAATAGTATAAACTGTAGAAGCGCTCGTGGTAGTGCTTGCTAAGTCGTTCTTGATAGATCGTCGAAGTTGAGCAACGTTATAAACGGTCCGTATATGGATGGGTGACTGCCAGTGGCATTTTCATCTGAGCTCTTCCGTGCTTCGGAGGGCACGTTAAATTGTCGGTCCCGGCTATTTAAGTCGTTAAGCCATGACGGAGGCCTTAAGGCGGCCTAAAAACTCTGTCACCAGAGTTGGCCACTGACTCATACGAACTTACTATAGTATAAGCTGATGGATTCAACCATATTCAAGGAAGTCGAGGAACTACCCCAT
Source organism: Epirrhoe tristata (assembly GCA_951394285.1). Lineage (NCBI taxonomy): Eukaryota > Metazoa > Arthropoda > Insecta > Lepidoptera > Geometridae > Epirrhoe > Epirrhoe tristata. Next base: position 1,128,847 of record OX596153.1, read on the forward strand.
TCAGCCACATTAAATGCACAATCTGTAAATTCAACCATCTACCGATTTCGGTTCCAGAGAGGGACAGGCTGACAGACTGACTGACATCGGAGATTTAGTAATAGGGTTCCGTTGTCAACCTTTAGGTCTCTAAAATCAAGAAGCCGTGTTCCATTAATATTAGGCTAGTTTCACACTGGCGCGATATATTTGGGTCAAAACCTTGTATACATCGGTTGCGTAAAAGACGCTTCCTACTCATAAACATTGATTGTTTTAAGTCACTTGTATTAACGTACAGTCTAGTCACTACCTAGTAACCTAGTTACAACTAAGTTAGTTAAGAAATTAGCCTAAGTTTAGATCTAAGATGGATCACCTAAAAAAAGCTAGGCCCCAAACCGTGTTTGTTGCCCTGATTCTTCACGGTATTGGTCGCGAAGGAACAGGAGTAGAATCACCTAGTTTTAAGACGTTTCAAAGTGATCCCAGCGGTCCTACTGAATAAATGCTATTTGACTTTGACTTTGACTTTAACCTCCTAGTAGAATGCACGGCCATCAAACCGCCTTATTAGGGAGGTCAACAATTTTATTAGTGCCTCTTACTACACTTACTGATAAAAAGACCCGCGAGCACGTTAAGCGCCTGAATAGCAACCAGTGTATTATACGCGTTGCAATCGTGTAGCGCCCACGTTGCGTACGTACACAACACACCGTCCACGACGCGACGCGTGGTCTGTTCAGCGAACAAACGTCGTATATGAACGCGCTCAAGGAAACGTCCAAGAAGACCTATTTATAGTCCACTCCCCTAACAAAATTGTCCTAAATACAGAATTGCACTCGGCGACAAATATATTTATGGATCGGCATGTCTTGGCTGCGTGCCAAAGATCACTGCGGCAGAATTAGCATCTGCCCTAGCGCCACCTCAAATAAAGCAAAATGTTTACATCGCTCCCATCAGAATATCTCAGCCGGGTATAGATATTTATTCGCAGAAAAAAAGAACTGCCGTCATTCCTTCTGTCACTAGGTTGGAGATGATGATGATGGTATTTCTTGAAAAGAAAAACCCATCAACTCGTGCCTTACGAAATTTTTCAAGAGCGACAAGAAAAGTCTCCAGAACTCAATGCACCCAGCCCGTTGGACGGTCGCCAGGAAAATAATAACAGCTAATATACTCTAACAATCCACGTGGTGAACGATGACAGAGTCATAATACAAGAGTAAATAATAAACCAGTGACTCTGATTGGATGGTCTATGCTATACTAAACCAAGGTAAGAAAAATATTGAGCATTGTAGTGGAAGCGCTTGTTGTGCAATTCTTCATTTGGTTTGGGAGTCAGATAGGTTTCATAATGGATGAAAATAAAATATTACTGATAGAAAGAAAGATATATAAGCATTTATTTGGTACATTCCAAGTACTCTCTCACTAAGGTTAGTGAGGTGATGATGAGGCACCTATTCCCAGAACAAAAAATTGCTCATGCTCCATCTGCAACGTGTGACTTCCCACGTGTTCCAAGTGATCACGAATGCTTCAGCATCAAAACTGCCTATTTCACACGTGGCATGCCCTTTGGAAAGTGTGACAGGTGACACGGGCTTAGCGGTAATTATTGACGGCAAGCCATGATCCTTTAACACGTAGCTATTTATGGAAACCCTCGTCAAATTAGACGTATTGATCTTGTTTAAAGCTATGGCTATTTCCATTACGATGTGAAACGCTTCAGACATAATAAGCAGAAGTCATCATAATTTTTGGTTACAAGAAATATTTGGACCAGAAAATAAGCGCTCGTGGTGTATCTTGCTTTGCTGTCCTTGATCAATTATGGTCAGAGTAGGTCGTAATATTTATTTGTTTGGACGTTTCTCTACCTACCATATCACCATCATTTGAAGTCTGTTGTCATCGTGCTTAGTACTAATAAGTCTTTTGTTTATAATCCATCGTTTTTGACACTGGTTTTTGGCATCTCCGACCCTTTGCGAGTCTCACCCAGTGATCAATCCTCTAAATTCTTAGACTCAAATAAATTCCCTAAAAGTATTATTTATTATTGTTGATCTAATGTCTAACCAAACTTGAAGGTACAGTCAGCGACAGAAGTTCATAAACAATTGGAGATTTTAAAGCTTCATTTTCATCATTATTTGTGGGAAAATTGCCTATTTTTTTTACAATAGTGACGGTGCAAGGCAAAACATCCAATATAAGGTGAAGTTTATCTAAAACTTTACGAACTTCGAAGATATTGAAGATTCAAATACATCAAATGTTCATGAACTTCTGTCGCTGAGCGTACCAGTTGTGATCCTGTTTCGATTTTGTGTTTAAGAAATCCTATTCTTGAAAAATACTTTTAAAAAACCCTTTGCTTACAAAGTTGAATTCACACCTAACACTATTTAACTTTGCACGTAACACCTTGACATGCAAATGACGTCGCAAACTCAAAAGGTAAACTAGTACAAAAGCAGGTGCAAGAAAATCTAATTTCGTGTCACAGGTTGTTGACCTACCAGAGAATCTAATAATACAACGTATAGAATGGACACTTCACAAAGAAAAGATGGATAGACTCAGTGAAGGATGATATTCGTAAATTGGATGAGAAAGGAGTGAGTATTGAGATGATGGCTGAAAGAGCAGAGTAGAAGGGAGAAACCTGTAGTGCTGAACCCACATTAAAGTGGGATAAGAGCAGGGAGATGATGATGAGAATGGATACTCCTCGCCTTGCACCAATCTAGACGATGAGAGATGAAGGAAAGGATTAAAGAGTGAGCTGAAGGAAATCGTGAGGAAACCCGCAACTTAGTCAGCTCCACACGTATTGACGTATTTCCTGTGGGCCAGGCTGATTGAGCTGAGAGGATGGTTCAGGTACTGGGCAGGATCTATCTCAATCAATGTCCCAGGCAGGGTTGTCTCCTGACGCTGTATAAATCGTCTGGTATAAGGCCTAAGTTTTGTTCAAGCGCGTTATACAGACAGCTGATGTGTATGTATAAAAAGTACTCGGTAATTTATGTGTGTGTAGGTATATTCTGTAGCGTTTGTATAAAGTTTTGTCTGGTGTCCAGATTGTCAAGACAACTCTTGTTTATCTGTGAATTCTAATTGAGAGACTGCCAATTGCTATTTGTCAACTAGTAATCTATTCTGGTGAGTCGATTATTTTTGACTTGTTTGGAACTAGGTTTTGCCAGAGCGGTTGCAATAGTGATTCTAGGAAAATCCCAGAATTCATATCTCATTAGATTAAGATAAACAAATGATGGAAACGATGGCATATGCTGTCTGTTTTGCATAAATTATAGTAAACGACTTAATCCATGGCCTTGGCCGTTTTAAGATAGGCGTCACTGGTTTTCATTATTCTGCTATTGACACACATTTGAGAAAACCTAGTTTCTTAGTATAGCAGTGTCCATGCACAACGCACGGTAGACATTCTCTTAGATCTATATGCAGTTCTAGATCTTTTTGAAGATACTTGTACCTTGATATCCGTGACCTAATTCACAGCATAACTATTTTTTTTTTATATTTGCCTATGCTGTTCCACAGGGTAAAATCCTCCCTATCACATCCTCTTTCTTCAGTTTTTGTCTAATCTTTCCAGATCATCAAGCTGAGTCTTTCTATAGGTATGTCTCGGAGTCACCCACCATCGACCGGGATCCAACCAGTCACTACTCTGGCCCACCTGTCTGAATGCAAAGGTGACTGAGACCATCCCCTCTGACAAGGGCAAAGAAGATCCTTTGAAAATAGATGGTGAATAGATACCTTAAAAAGTTAACTTATCCTGGCCTTATGCACAGTACACAGCGGTTAGAGAGTGTCGATAAACAATTTTAATGCGCTAGATAAAGGCGGGCCGAATCTACGAGCCGGCGAGGCGCTGCATTCGCACAGAGTAAACAATCCAGTAAGATAAATTTTGAGAAACAGATATTCTGGAAACAACAAACACAAAAATTATGCTTTTTATATTCAAATCCAGTACATTATTTATCTTCATCATTGCTTTGCGTTTATGAATGTTCCCAACAACGGGAGTGATATACGATAACCGTCAACATGTTTCTTCCTCTGTTCTATCAGCCGTCATCACAATACAGACCATTAGGTTGAAATTTTTGTTTTGTACTTTTTAAACTTAATATTGGTTCTTGTCGCCACCTGTTAGTACTGTTCGTTTCATGCTATACATAGTTCGTTGATATTTATTCGCGGAAACTTGTAATTGGCCTTCCTATAGTATGTAGCCTTCTGCTGCATACTATTTATAAGTTACACTAAGTAAAATGTTCATACCTAGCTGTAAGTTTTCCCAAAACTTGTAAAATAAAATAAAATAAAATAAAATTTATGTTTGGTTAACAATCAACTAGACTACGGCCGCTGTAGATCAGTGCCCAGTTTGCACAATACACATGCCGTGGATTATATGTCAAGCTACAGACCTATAGGGGCTGAAATAAGCAAGGAACGCGTTAATACTGATTTTTTTGAACTGTGGCATAATCCGGCAATAAAATACAACATTTGGCTTAGTTCCGCAGTGGTCGGAGTTTACGTTATTGGTAAGATTATCTGATTTCCCTTCAGAGCTATATAAAGTTTTAACAATATTTCTGCATTTTTATATGGTCTACTTTGTTTTGTTAATCCCAATTTATGGACTGCAGTTTCGAATTGCAGTGTTTTTGATAGTTTGCAGCAAGATTCAACAGTAGCTATTTTATTTAATAACTACTTTAAAAACTATATTTAGAAATGTAAATGTGTACCTATCAAGTACCTATTGATAAAATATGTACAATTCGGACGGACTTTTCACTTTGAAAATTTATTAAATATACCTACTTGCAAAATATAGCTTTATCTAAAATAAACCAGCTATAAGCCACTTCACTGTGAAGGTCACTTGTTCAAGAAGCGCTGGTTCAAGAATTCTACAAAATCTTGGGTGGTTGAAAATCGTAGATAAAGTTCACCGTTCCTGAAAATTGTAGCCATTGGTGTTTTTACAAAAGCTTATTGGATGAGATTTTTAGATTTGATTACAAGTGGTAAGTATGTAGAAGATACGTAAGTAAACCTTTGTTGTTGTTGTTGTTTTTAGCCCCCACTATCCCACTGCTGGGCAAAGGCCTCCCACCGAGTTTTCCTAGCTTTCCGGTCTAACGCCATTGCCTGCCACTGATAGTCGCTGAAGGTGTCCAGCTCGTCGCGCCATCGCTTGCGTGGTCTGCCGCGTCGTCTCACTGTCTCAGGGCTAAAGTAAACCTCGAGTAAACCTTAATGTTTTTCACAGAAAAGGTAATTCAATTATTATTATATAATGGACGACGAAACACACTTTATTTTTACTCAGAAATTCTGATTTTCAGGCACGTAAAAGTCTGAACTTATCAGAAATAGTTACATTATTGATATCGCGTCCCATTTTCAAGTCTAGACTTTAATGTTCAAAATAATAAGATAAGTACAATCACTGTACTGAGTGCTTACTTAGACAAGGTTAAAAGTTGACCGTGGAAAATAAATACATACTAAGAATAAAAGTGAAACACAGAAATAAAACATAATAAATATATAACGCTGGACTTTTCACACAGCATCATCTAGCCCCAAAGTAAGCAGAGCTTGTGTTATGGGTACTAGATGACTGATAAACTACTTATATACTTTTTTGTTTGTTAATACATACATATTATACATAGAAACACCCAGACCCGAGACAAATATCTGTAGGTCATGCAAACGTTTGTCCCGCGGCGGGGATCGAACACTCAACCTTCTGCGTCGCAGGCGGACCTTCGCCCACTGCGGCACATAGGTCGTCTATAATAATAATAATTATTTATAAACAATATTGAACTTAAACTTACTCATTGTTTGACTTTTACAAAAAAGATGAGTTGTAATTGCTGAAACGAGAACCAGAAAACTGAAAAAGAAGATTCATTCAAAAAAAGTTTTTTTAGGGTAGTTTTTTTAGTTAACAACTTTAACTAAAAAAAACTACCCTTTTTTGAATGAATCTTTTTCAGTTTTCTGGTTCTCGTTTCAGCAATTACAACTCATCTTTTTTGTAAAAGTCAAACTTAAAAACTTTTTACAAACTTAAACAAACATTGTAATTTGGCTATCACTTCGCTAACAAAGCTCACCAAAAAGAGTCAGGGGAGTTTTTTCATTCGTTCGATGAATATTCGGATGCTTCTTACTACGAGCTACATTGTATTCAGTCAATAAGATCAACGATAAAACACGGTCCTAACCTAGGACCAAATATTCCAAACCGAAAAATTGGCCCTTGAAGTCGGAAATCATAGTAAAAAACATCCGAATATTCATCAAACGAACGAAAACAAGAACCCGACGCGAATACGGCCCCTGATCTTTCAAATTGTTCAAATTAGGTGGCGACATCTAGTTACACATTCGGTACTAATATTCAACTCTAGAAATGTATAGTTTTAATACAGTGTGATTCTTAGCAGTATCACAACTGTTCAGGTCGCATGAAAGCTCCTATCTATTCCCGAAGTGTCGTACTCCGACCTAATTTCATAGTTTTTGGCGGACGTCCAAATTGCGACGGGTAATATGTTGAGCGCACATACGATTGTGCCATGTGCCCTGTCAATAGGCTCCGTTTAATCTACAGCTTTTAATCGAATTTATGGATGAATTGCGAAAAAAGATTGCAACAATCAACGGTTCTCATATTTGTGACGTTTTAACTGTGGAGCGGTGTTATTGAGTAGTACCACCTTTTGTTGCATTCATATAACTGCTTATTTTATTCTGTCATGTATGTCACGTATATGTAGCAGTTAAAATCTGTCACGTATGAAGGAATAAGCTTTTGCAAAATGTAGGCGTGTGTAAAATGCCATGTTCCATTATTTTTTTAGTTACAGGTAAAATTGGTCTGAGAAACTCTCAATCACTTTGATTTGTGTAGTTTCTGTAATATTAAGTTTCAAGAGACTTTAAAGCGGTAACTTTACAACCTTTATAATATCTGGGAATATTAAACCTCAAACTTTTCTCGTAAAACCTTAGAATGAGAACATAGTTTTTTTTAATACTTATTCGTTCTTAGCTTAGTCTCAAAAAACTCTGTACCTAATTGACAAAAACGGCAATTTTCGGGAAAAATAACATGTAAATGTTACTTCTTTGTTGGTTTCTCTCTAAAAAATAAGTAAAGAAAATACTCACGTGAATCTATAATCTCCACGCTGGTATCTATCATGTTCACTAGCACCACTACCAGCACAGTCACCCACACGTTCACATCTCTCGCCATAATAACACGTCCAAACTTTCACATCACTTTGTAAGCACTTGTGTTTTCGCCGATACATTGATTCTGAGTTGCACTACTGTATCACACTACACTGTTTACATCAATCAATGATTGATGTTGTTGACAGTTTTATCAAATTCTAATTTCAAAATTATGTGTCATTCGAACTCATTCGTCAATTATCTATTCCTGTACGTATTCTCTGGACAGGCTCCAAGCTTGCACGAAAAATCTAAACAGGAACTGTTGGTATCTGTAAGAAAAAAGTATATTTAAATAAAATTAGCACTCGGTTTAATGAAAAAGTGTGTGTGGTGATAAAAATAGATATCTAGGAAGCCCACGCGCGAGTTAATTTTAGTTTTTACATCATTTAGATGTTTATTTAACTCTAAAACTCGATTAACTAGTGGTTTGTAATACTTGAAATACGTTTGTAGTTTTGATAAATCCAAACATCATTTTGTTTGTAGCGTAGGTGTTGAAACAGTTAAGTAGGTAATATGTACAACAGTAGCTATCATAAATCCATGTCTGACTCGTCTCGTCTCCTTTTTAGGTTATAATTTTTAAGCTATTGCATAGCTTCTATCGCGGGCCTTGAGAGTGGAGACCGAATCCAGAAATTCCGTAACGAAAATAACCTAACACCCCCCACTACGACCGGCAGTAAAATGCTATGCAATAGCTTTACCGCGGCAGTCTCCGAGTGCTACACGTCTTTTTTTTTTAGTTTTAATTACATTTTGATCAGTTGGTGTGACACTGAGAACTAGTTTCAATTTTTTTTTGGTAATTAAAAAATAGGGATGTATTAAGTGGGTTCTTAAAAAGAAATACATCGGGAAAAGAACACTTCTTTAGATAATATTTAGAAGTTTAGCTTCTTAATTAAATTGTACATACTTATAATCTTTTAATATCAAATTTTATAAGATCCTTTTCGGACGGTATCGAAGAAAAAAAAGACTAAGGCTGGAAAAAAAATTGTTCCATTTTACCGTCACGACACATCGCACCCCACATATAATATAGTCGTAAGTCAAAAAAGTCGATTTTGAGAAAAACCGTTTTGAAGTTTTAAAAAATCGTACTGTCGTAAATATTGAATATCTTGCTTTTCCTTAAATGCAGAATGATACTTCAACTATCTGGCTATAATAATTGTATATTTTTGTAACTATAGAGTTAAAAACCTTCGAGTAATCAATATTATTTTAATAACACTTTGAGTTAAGACTATATTACCTTTCTGTAAAAAAATCATTTTGAGTTACCACTGTAATGCCTATTTAAAAATCATCAGAAGTGCGTTTTGAAGGTTACCTAACTGAGTTTAAGACGTTATTGGTTGAAGTATTTTGATAATTTAGGAGTTACAATATCAGGTATTATCTTGTTAAAAATGAAACATAAAAGTAATGATACAATAGAACACTATATTTCAAAGTTAGAAGTAAAATAAATATAAACATACTTTATTATAATTATATAATAACTGACAAAACGAGATTTAAATTATTATTAATTACTTAATCAGTCAAGACAGAAACAAAAGTTGAAGCATGAGAATACAATGACATTAATTCTAGTATTTACTCTGTTTTTATATTAACTCACCAAAAAATTCACTAGTTACTTAATATCAACACTATCTAATGATAGTGACTAATGTAATTAATATTAGATCACATTTCTTTTCCTGTTTAAATTTGAAAAATAATAACTGTTAATTCTCATCGATATCTTCAATACTTTATCATCTCACTTATTGATCCTTAGCTTAATTAACTAAAAATTAAAAAAAAAAACAGTTAAAAAGTAGACCTAGGAACTGTCAGTCTTCAAATATTCAACCATATGGGTATCTTATACTAGACACCCTCTTAGAAAAATATTCTGAATAACATACTTAGTTACTTTCTTCTTAATTAGGTAAGTATTATTATGAGGTAATCAACATCTTCAAATATAACATGTAGGTAAAGATAGAGTAGTCATAATTATTGTTATGAGCTTTATAACTAAATAATCAACATCTTCAAATATAACAATTAACAATTAGGTAAAGATTAGTCATAATTTTTATTATGAGGTAGACTAGGTAATCAACATCTTCAAAAAACTGCATTTTAGTCTACAAGTTTCAGAATCACATGACTGCTTGATTGATTTTGCCGGAACTGTATTGTAATCCCAAATTTCGAGCTTATTTGGCTGATTTCCTTTTGTTTTTTTTTTTAAGTATTAAATTCTTCTGTATCAAATTCCAAAGAGATTGATTTATGCAGTAGACAGTGAGAATCTGTAAGCCACTGTTCGAAGTGCAGCATTCAAAGAAATGCTCGACATTTAGTACACATGCTTAAAACGTCTTTAGAACAATCTTTGAACTCACAGTGCTGAGTAGATGTTGTCATTTCTACATGATTATCATTATGATCTGTAAACGTTTTACTGACAGGCTGCTCATTGGTAGTTGTACCTTCGGGTTGATGATCATCCTTATCATTGTTTTCACTAGCAGACGACCTCAGGGGAAATGATTTATGTTTCGAACAGTCTGAATCGGCAAACCATCTTTCAAAATGTATCATACAGATGTACAATATTTAACATTGAATGCATGTGCTAAATACGTCGTTAGAGCAAAAGCTATACTCACAGTGTTGTTCTGTTGAGGTTTTTCGATTCTCAGGTGCTTCTTGGCAAGCTAAATCAACAGACATAATCTCAGGCGCGTCACTTCTTGTCAATGTATCATTAAAGTGATCGTACTGCTGTGTTGTATCTATACTTATTTCTTCAGCAAAGCCCCTTTCAGTAACATTTTGGTGATAGGTGCAGTCATTGAAGGAATCATAATTATCAAAGTGATCTCAGCAAAGAAAGCTATTGCATTTATCACACGCGGCAAACACCTCTGAAGTGCAGGATAAATATTCTCACTGTTGGCTCCCTGACGATTCTCTTGTTATAGGCATAAAAGTTGGATCGAGAACATCGTCATCTCCGTCGTTATATGGATCTTTGGGACTAGTGGTGCCATCGCTCGATGTTGCTTGTTGTTGCACAGCCATTACCATTTTTGCAGCTCTTTTATGCCTCTTCATTTTAATTTGGTGGTGTACTTATTCTGCAAAAAAATAGATATTTATGAAATATGAACAAGCGATACCGTCACATTCATATATAACCAATAGATCGAATAACTTTTGCGATGATTAAAACAGGTCATATAGCATTAACTCAAACAAAATAGTGGCATTATAGTCCTAAGTTGAAATATTTTTCATAATAATCCACAAAATAAAATTATTGACAAGCAATAAAGTCTCAACTTGTGATGAACCTCATGTTTATAATTTATTGACAAGCAAAAGAGTCCTAACTAGATAATAAGACTATATTGACTACTCACTTGAGATGTTTTTGTATCCAAGTTAACACTCACAATGTCCCATATCAAGATGAGACAGGTTCCACACGTCCTCCTCGAGCAATTGCTGGGTTGTGACTGATTGAAATAAGATGTGACAGTGTTACTTGACGAATGAATTAACGAAATGAACAGTCAAAAAAGAGTTATAGTGCCACCTGTTGGCGATAAAAACAGGTAGGCATATGACGGTCTCACCAGTTTATAGAGAAAAAAATCATCTTTTTGATGGCATTCTTAACTCAAAAGTGCAAAATTTAGAGTTACGACTATGTTATTTGTGGGGTGCGACATGTATATGTCAAATCGTCACAGTGCGAAATGCGCAGTCGCAACACAGTCCATAGATTGTTACATTGATTGTACGGAAGAGCGTTTCTAGGATACCTTATTTTGTTATATTCCCAGTATATAAAAAGTACTCTTTGCTTCGTTCCAACCGAGTGTTCCACAAACTGAATTAATGTATTTTCATTACTTTCCGGTCTTTTTAGGTACAGTCAAACAGTTAGACGATTTCTGTTGCGCAGTGGGCAAAGGCCCGCCAGCGACGCAAAAGGTTGCGGGTTCGATCCCCGCGGCGGGACCAATGTTTGTATGATCTGCAAATATTTGTCTCTGGTCTGGGTGTTTCTATGTATAATATGTATGTATTTACAAAAAAAGTAGTATATCAATCATCTAGTACCTATAACACAAGCTCTGCTTACTTTGGGGCTAGATGATGCTGTGTGGAAAAGTCCAGAATTATTGATTTATTTATTTAATTCAATGTATCCACGTAAATAAAAGCATCAGCCCTAAACTAAATAAAGGCATGTAAACCCATGTCTACATAACAATAACATTATGAGCTTGTTATTACCGCAGTGCGCGTACAGTCCTCGCCACAAGTGTTCCGTCACATCTCCGGAACTATGCCAGATATTTAATACTGGTGTGTAGACAAGTGGCTTGAGTAGTGTGGAGTTTATGGGAGAACTGTATGCAGCAAACTCTCAAAAAAAAAAAACTACGTGAGAGTCGTTGAACACTCGGTTGGAACGAAGCAAAGAGTACTTTTCTATACTATAATTAATTGTCAATTAGGTATCTTAGAAACGCTCTTCCGTACTAACAATGTAACAATCTATGGACTGTGTCGGCTGCGCATTTTGCACTGTGACGATTTGACATATAAGGTGACGTAACGTCGTGACGCAAATAGAATAGTTTTTTCGTCCAGCCCCCATCAGATACCGTCCGAAAAGGAACTTCGTTCCAATAAACATGATCACGACTAGATATCCAAACGTGTATTCTATACTGAAGAACGACTTCAAAAAAGGAGGTTTATAGAGTAAGAATCGTCAATTTAAAAACATACATACAGCTGAAAACTGCTAGATTTGTATGTAATGTTACCTTTAAAGATTTTTAAATGTATCCTAAAAATTGGCACCCATGCGGGATTTGAACCCACGACCTTGCCGATCCATGGCATGGGTGCTAATTTTTGGGATACATTTAAAAATCTTTAAATATCCCCAAGTGTGCGGTTAACACTATAAAAATATAATCATTAATGTTACCTTTACTTTTATGTTCACTGATAACTCGATCATTAAGTTGTAGACTTATTTTCAAAACTATATTAATTCTCTTGGGGATGACGATAATGAGACGACCCATGTAATTTTTTTTCAGAGGGATTGATATGATTCCCTTAAAATTTATAAACCTCATCCTCGCTTTTGTCTTCCTTTAATCCAGTTCATCCTAAGATTGTCTGGAAGGAATCGCTCACAGCGATAAGACCGCCCATTGTGCTTCGCTTTAAAATATTCTCCCGTATCTTTGTTTGTTATTTGTAATGTCCTTGTGGTGTACAATAAACTATTTTCTATCTATCTTGTAGGTCAATTCAGAAGTTTTTTAGTTTTTAAAATGAAATAAATGAAAGCATTTTGGTTTTACGCTTTTGTTCACTTGTCTAAGCATCCTGACCTCTTCATCGGAGACCCCTGTAGACTATCAGCACAGGTGATTCTACTTTTGCATGATTGATACACTTTAGCAATTAATTGTACCTTTTCAGATATATTTCTGTAGATCCCGTAGATTCTTTAGGGTCATCTAAAAGGACTTGATCTAAGAAAATGTCTAACATGTTAGGGAATAAAGACGAGCTCCTGTTTTCATGTTTAAATACAATGAGCATGACTGACATAATTTCTAACGTAATTTGGGGGCATTCGTTGTCATATTTCAGAAATACAGATTTGAATCAACCCAAGTAGTAGAAATTCTAGTCAAAAAAAAAGTAAACAGGTTCACGACTGTATCCCCAAAGTGCGGTAGACATTCTCTCAGATCTGTTTATGTTACTTATTCCAGATCATTTGAAGATGTCTAAGGGGGGTAGTCAGAGGCATGTCCAAACACATATGAATGAAATTCTAGTCAATTCGGTTAATTTCCGATTTTTAATAGATTATTTCAACCATTGTGGCGGTTGCCTATTAGTTTAGTTAGTCTAGAGCATTACCACGGATTGGTAAGGACGTGGGCTCAAATCCCGCATGGGTGCAAATTTTTGAAATGCATTAATAATCCTTAGATTATTTTTTTTTTAAAGAAATAAACGGATTTTAGTATAAAATCCCACCCTATCAAAAAAGTTTATGTACTTAATCAAACTTTTATTTTTATATTTGTTATGATAACCCAGAACCACTATGACGTCATCAACTATTTTTCAGTGATGACGTCAGCATATCCAAATTACTTTGATAGATTACAAATGGCCGCCACATGGTATTCAGATCTGTTTATTATTTCTTAGTTTTTCACAAGTGCTCATCAACTGAGATTTTGAAAGCACTTTGGATAAAATATGTGATTTTAAGACAAAAATAACATATTTTACTGAAATTATTCTCTGGTTAAAAGATATTTTTTGTCTTTTAACCAGAGAATAATTTCAGAGAAAACTGGTTTATCAAAAGAAAATTGGGAAGAAAAATATCGTGAGGAAACCAGTCAATGTTTTTACAGACAGAGGTAAGCTTGCAAACTGTCATGTATAAAATGCTTAATTCTGCTTTTGGCATGTGCCAAATAATCTATTACACGTGTCACCGAAGGGGGACACGTCTACTAGACATGCAGATGTCTCTACCTAACCCCTTAGACATCTAGTCTGTTACTGTTACTGTTGTTGTGTAAGGTTATCTGTTACTTTCTACCACGTCCTGTGGTTGCCATTATAACAGCAAATACTAAAAAACAGAATAAAATAAATATACACCGCCATTTTTGATTACCAAAAAAAAATTTAAGGACGGTTGCAGTTGATGCAAAAAATGTTAATGGCATGGTCAGATTTTTTTTTATTAAACTATTACAAAGTTATCGACGATTGTAGTCAACCAAAATCAAACAAAATTTTATGAAAACTGTACAAATAAGTACTATAGACAACAACCTCCTTGCATCTAACTTTCGAGGCTCTACATTAATTTTCTTCGTAGGTTGCGGAGACTGAAATATTTAGCAAATGATTATTTAATTCAAGTACCCAAAACTAAAATAACTCCTAAGGCAGTCCAAAGTCATGTTCACAGCCTAAAAAATAACAAAGAATTGTAATAAAAGAAAAAGTTTCAAAGTAAACTCACATAAAAGCTATAAGATTTTGAATAAGCCAAATACGTCCTTTTAAGATCTGCAGAAACCCTAAAGTCCTAAAACAACATTAACTTTTTATCTTAAAACTGAATATCTTAATAATTGCGAAGTATTTTTCTTGGAGTGGATAAAACACAGTCCTTTTTATGTATCTGGTCTAGTCCATCAAAGTCTCTCCTAGCAAGTCATGTGCAATACGCACATCTTCTTTTGACTCTCTGAAGTAGCTGCGCAGAAATCATTTTTGATGACGCCTAAAAAACGAAGACAGCTTATTAACAGCTTATAGCTGCCTCGCTCACTCGTTTGACTCACTTAGTTTGTTGCATCGTTCTATCTCGCTTACTCTACCAAACCTGCGCAATCGTTTGGTTTGGTTGTGCGTATAGCTATAGATCTTTAGTCTTGCTATTGTGTGCATGGGGGTGTATTGACCATGACCATACTAAGCGCAATGTAAATAGTCGCCAGGTCAATTCTGCTGGTGCACCAAATTATTTTTTTTTTAATTATGCACTATGCCTTTATTAATCCAATTTGGTGCTAGAGACCTGAAAACTTCTTCTAATGTAGCCGTGAAAAGTTTTGGGGAAAGAGGGTCTCCTTGTTTAACCCCTTTTTCAATGCGAAATGTGGGACCAGTGGATGAAAGTTTAATTGCAGCTGTACTATCTTTGTATATGTTCCGAAGCAAACTAATATAAGTAGGTTCAATATTTTGGTTAGAAAGAGAGTCAAAGAGAGATTTGTGATTTAAACTGTCAAAAGCTTTTGAGTAGTCAATAAACGCTAAATATAAAGGTAATTTGAATTCTGAGTGTTTTTCTATAAGAAGGTTAAGAGAGTGCAGGTGATCAGTAGTGGAGAGACCGTGCCTAAATCCAGCTTGTTCCCTTATGGGCAAAAACCGTCACTGAATGGGTGCCCGACGGAAGACGTCCGCGCGGCAGACCACCACGGAGATGGCGGGACGATTTGGATATGCATCTACCAGACTGGTCAACTATAGCTAAAGACAGAAAAGACTGGAAAATGAGGAGGAAGGTCTTTGCCCTGCAGTGGGACAATACGGGCTAAAAATAAAATAAAATAAATGCACTATGCCAGTAATTTTAAACAGTGAAGAGAAAACATCTTGAGAAAATCGGAATGACGGAGAACTTCGAAGTTCGAAATGTGTCAAGCATGCTCTAGCACACACTTTAATGTACCTGTTTGGGCAGGAACGTGGGATGTATGCTTCTATGATGAAAAAACTATATTTTCTACGATATTTTTATTTTCTGAAGTTGTAGAATTGACCGTTATTATACGCAAAAAAACCACGTTAGCATTTCTTGAGGCTTGAAGAGTTTGACGCTTATCTGTCAAAAATTGTTTGGTTCCTTGCTTGAAGACTTGATTCCATATTAAATCATTCACTAGTTGAAATGTCATCAATCATGTATGGCACCTGTCATCATGACTTTGACGTTTGACAGCTGAGACGGCTATTACAAACCGTCACACGCAGTTCCTCCATCGATCGACCAAAAGATGGCGCTGTAGGTACTGAACATACCGCCGGCCTTGAAAGCTTCTGCTTTCAATCAAAACATCAGGAAGTCGGATCCTCCGGCTGCGCAGGCAGCGGGCAGATCTTCGCAAATGACCGCCGGATGACGCCAGTTGCAGTCCGTATGTCAGCGACACGGGAAACGCCGTCGTTGCCTGGGAACACGCGTATAATGCGACCTAGTTTCCATTTGAGAGGTGGCATGTTGTCTTCCTTAATCAGGACCATCGTATCCATGGCTATGTCGTCTTTGTTGGATTTCCACTTCGTCCTTGTCTGTAGTTCCGCCACGTACTCTTTGGACCAGCGCCGCCAGAAGTGCTGCCGCAGTTGTTCGACTCGATGGTATCGAGTTAGCGTTGCCGTCGTTCTGGCTGCCAGGTCTTCGCATGCAGGAGCCACCAGCGGACGTCCGATCAGGAAGTGAGCTGGGGTAAGTGGGGACAAGTCGTTTGGATCTGTGGACATAGGTGATAATGGACGGGAATTCAGGACAGCCTCGATCTGTGTTAAAACTGTGCTGAACTCCTCGTACGTCAACCTAGCGTTACCAACTACTCGCCGTAGATGAAACTTACAAGAGCGTACTCCCCGCTCCATCAAACCACCAATATGAGGAGAATAGGGAGGCGTAAATAATAATTTAATTCCGTCATTAGAGAGGGAATCAATAACGTTTGTTTGAGTGGATTTATTTAAAAAGGAGGAAAGTTCCTTTTTAGAACCTACGAAATTAGTTCCATTATCTGATAAGATAATATTAGGTTTACCTCGACGACTTATAAATCGTTTTAAAGAAAGAAGATAATCGTTTGTTGTGAGACTAGTTACCAGTTCTAGATGTATTGCTCGCGTAACTAAACAAATAAATAAAGCAATGTAGCCTTTGGAAAGTTGAGCACCTCGTCCCTTTCGATTTAATATTGAAATTGGCCCAGCGTAATCTACCCCGGTACGAATGAATGGGAAACCAGGTTCTAGACGCTCATTCGGTAAGTTACCCATTATAGGTGATAAAGTTTTACCTTTAAATCGATTGCAGGTCACACACTCGTGAGTAACTTTCTTAGCCAAGTTCCTTGCACCCAATGGCCACCAACATTCACGTATGTTAGACAGAAGAAGTAAAGGTCCGCCGTGTAATAACCTTTTGTGTTCACATCTGAATAATAAAAGCGTAAAATGATGTTTTGCACATAATAAAACTGGATGTTTTTTATCGTAATCAAAACTAGACGCATTTCCAATACGACCACCGACTCTAATCAATTCATGTTTATCCATAAAAACATTAAGACCCAACACACGCTTAAACTGCTTATTATCTTTCAAAGGTAAGTTATTTTGTAAACAAGAATACACGTCTGGAAAGGACTGCATCTGTACGCATCTAACTATAGCGCGTTGAGCATTTTGCAATTCAGCAACTGATAGCAAACCGGTTCTGTAGCTTTGTGAGCGATCGCGCGCCATACGCAAGTTATGAATAAAACGTAGTACATACGCACCTACACGTTTTAATCTTTCGAATGACGAATACCTTTCATAAAGAAAAATTTCTCGGCCCCATGTGGATGAATGGATGACATGACTTACCGTTATTGTTCGCATATCGGGTAAATTAGAATTTATTTCGTTATTATTCGCATCATTTTTATTTTTACATTTTAAATCGTGAGATTTTAAAAAACTGGGACCGTTCCACCATAGATCGGAATTTATTAATAAGTCTAGGTTTTGTCCTCTCGATAGTAAATCAGCAGGATTATCCTTACTGTTTACATGTAACCATACAGAATCCCCGGTTAACTCATTTATTTCTGTAACTCGATTCTGAACAAAAGTTTTCAGTAAATGAGGTGACATACGAACCCAACCCATAACTATAGTGGAGTCCGTCCAGAAGTAAACTTTAGTGAAAGTCAGGCGTAAAGAATCAATTATTTTCTTATACAACCTAGCACCTATAAGTGCACCGCATAGTTCAAGACGTGGGATGCTTATCGTCTTTATAGGAGCGACCTTACTTTTAGCGCATATTAATCTTATGGTTATATCTGTATCGTTACTGTAGGTACGTGCGTACGCGCACGCACCGTAAGCTTGTTGACTCGCATCAGAAAAAATATGTAATTCCACATGATCATCATTCGGACCTTTTATCTGTCTAGGAACCCTCAATTCGTTTAAGCAAAACAATGTTTTAATGAAATTACTCCAGTCCAACGCGATTTCTGTTGACACAGGAGTATCCCAATCGATTTTACAGAGCCATAATTTTTGCAACAATATTTTTGACATAATCACGGCTGGAGCAAGTATACCTAACGGATCGTAAATCTGAGAGATTATTGATAACATTGTGCGTTTAGTTAAAGTGGATGCGTCACACTTTGTGTCGAGTTTTGATGTAAAATGAAACTGATCACTATCATTATACCAACCAAGTCCGAGAGTTTTATTTTGCATAAGCCCTTCAGATATACATAGATCTTTACTATGATGTATGGGATCGAAGTTAAAAGTCCATTTACGCAAAGGAAAACAACCAGATAACATTATGTTTGATATTTTCTCGCAAATACACATTAAACTTTCGTAACTATCATGTCCAGTCAATAGATCATCTACAAAATAATCCTCTTTTATAATACGAGCTACTTCCTTATCTTCACATTCCAATGCTAATTGTCGAATGCAGCGCATACTAAGATAAGGAGCTGATGACGTTCCGTAGGTTACGGTGTTAAGCTGATAGATACATAACTCATCAGTAGGGGTTTCGCGCCAAACAATGTTTTGCAATGACCTAAATTGAGGCTGAATGAGAACTTGCCTAAAGAGTTTTTCTACATCTGCGCATGCTACATATCTATATTGCCTGAAACGTAGTAATATAGAAAATATATCGTTTTGCAGAGCAGGCCCTGCTAATTGAATATCGTTTAATGATTTTTGTGATGTAGTTTTTGCACTGCCGTCGAATACTACACGTAGTTTTGTAGTGCTACTATGCTCCCTATACACTCCGTGGTGAGGTAAGAAGAAACTAGGCTCACTATAGGTATTTACGCGGGTCATATGACCTAACGCTTCGTATTCGCGCATGAAATCACAGTACATACGTTTATACAGTGGCAAACGGTCGAGTTTCCGTTCTAGTGCCATAAATCGCTTTTTCGCTAACGTATAGGAATCACCTAGCGTATCAGCTGGTTCCCTTAGCGGAATGCAAACCGAAAATCTACCATCTTTTTCGCGTTTTGTGGTTTTAATAAATAGGTCCTCACATTTCCGTTCGTCTTGAGTGAAAGCCCTATCTACCTGATGAGGTAAATCTTCGATTTCCCAGAACTTACGTAACCTTTCGTCTAATGTCACAGTGAAATTGCACTGAACCTGACCTTGTGTGATGTGCTTTTTATTTATAGGACCCGAAATCAACCAACCTAACTTAGAATTTTGCAAAAATGGACCGTTAGGTAGTCTTATCCTATCTTCGTATAAAAGCTCCCAGAATTTATCAGCTCCAATCAACAAATCTATTTCTGATGGCGTAGCAAACTGAGGATCAGCAAGTCGAATATTGTCAGGTATAGTTACGTAGTCGAACTCAATGCTTGTTGACGGCAAGCAGGGAGTTATAGATGGCAGCACTAAACAAGTTAATCGCATTTTATAGTCACTTGTTTTAGAGCGCATCATTATATCGCATAAATTATTCGCATGTGTGAGGTTATTCCCTACTCCTGATATACATACTGTGGACTGTAAATAAGGCGCATTTAAACGTTTCGATAATTTCTCAGTGATTATGCTATGTTGACTACCGTTATCAAGAAGAGCTCGTGCAACATGAAATTTGTTGTTCTGATCGGCTACCTCAATCAAAGCTGTAGAAAGCAAAACCTGATTTAATGATAAGCTTGAACTGGCCGTCTCGGTCGCGGCGCAGTCAGCTGATGCATGCAAAGCTGTAGATGTAGTAGCGCATGTAGGAAGCTGCTCCACACACACATTCGCATAGCTACTACTCTCGCCCTGCTCGTCTAGGTGAAGTAAACTGTTATGTTTTCGCTTACATTGCATGCAAGATCCGAAGCGACAATCATTGATCGAGTGTCCTGACCTCAAGCAATTGATACATAACTTATTCTCATTCACGAATATAATCCTATCATTAACTGATAAGTTTAGGAATTTAAAGCACGCATAAAGACTGTGTTTACCGTTACATTTTACACAACTTTGTTTCGCTTTAGACATTTTGTTAAACGGCTTGCCTTTAGAGACGTCATCATTCGAAGTCGACACGTAGCTGTGGACTTGATGAGCATTCTTAGTAGTATCATTGTTCGCTGCACTACTAGGCCTACCTTGCAATTTCGTATGATTCGCATTTATCATCTCTAACATATCCGCCCTGTTTCGTAAAAATGTTAGAAGGTTTTCTAACTTCAGACCTTTAACGTTAGAATCTAGGGACCCTTTATGGTTCTCCCACTCTCGTTCTGTGGAGGAATCCAACTTGGAAACGATTAAATATATAATTAACGTGTCCCAAGACTCAGTAGGTTCGTTTAATGTTTTTAGAGCTCGTAAATTCCTCAGAACTGTGTCTATAAGTTTCCTAATCTGCACTGCTGATTCCTGTTTTAAAGATGCAATATTAAACAGGGACTTTATGTGATTATGTATTAGAAGCCTGTGATTATGGAACCTATTTTCTAACAGCTCCCATGCGTGAATGTAATTAGACGCAGTGAACTCTAATGCACTAATCACCTGCAATGCACTACCGCTGAGTGAAGATCTCAGATAATGGAACTTATGAATCGCGTCTAGATCCATACGATTATGAATCATTGTAATGTAAGAATTTCTATATTCTAACCATTCATCGTACATTCCACTGAAGGTGGCTAATTTAATATACGGCAATTTAACGTGCGATAGTGTTGAACCTTCCGTGGCTACATGGCTACACTTAGTAATTTTCGAATTATCACTAGTCTCACAACTTTCGATTAGGCATTTGGCCGAAGCCATTGTGCTAAAATACAAAGATTCTACTGACTCAATGTATTCGAAATGACTAGGAATATCTTCAGCTACTGAGTACAATTCTATATCGCTTCCTAGATTATTGAATTTACTAAAACACTCACTAGCTGAATCTAATCGTAATTTTAATTCTGCTGCCTGTAATTTTGTCAAACTAGCACCACTAAATGAGTCAACGAACTTTTTAAATTGTGTTAACCGCCCTTTTAAATGACCCCTTTGTTTCTTTAACTCGGATAGGTATTCGTCTTTAGACCTAGTCCTAGTAGGAGAACGAGAAGGAACAGTTAATTTTGAATTTTCCTCAGTCATATTGGTGGGAATGAGAGGACGGAAAGTAGGTACTCACGCAAGCAACACCTTACACCGCACGGCACCGATCAGCTGGCACCCGCTAGGCCACGCACAGCAACTGGAATGCACACAATAAAATATTTTAACACAGTTCAGGGAAAGGATGGGTAAAAGATAGGATATCCTGACCGTTCGCTTTTGATGGCTCTCGAATCCACGCCTTCGTATTCGTCTGGTTTGATCTTTAGTCCGGCTCCGAAGGTCCAATGTTTGGGCAGGAACGTGGGATGTATGCTTCTATGATGAAAAAACTATATTTTCTACGATATTTTTATTTTCTGAAGTTGTAGAATTGACCGTTATTATACGCAAAAAAACCACGTTAGCATTTCTTGAGGCTTGAAGAGTTTGACGCTTATCTGTCAAAAATTGTTTGGTTCCTTGCTTGAAGACTTGATTCCATATTAAATCATTCACTAGTTGAAATGTCATCAATCATGTATGGCACCTGTCATCATGACTTTGACGTTTGACAGCTGAGACGGCTATTACAAACCGTCACACGCAGTTCCTCCATCGATCGACCAAAAGATGGCGCTGTAGGTACTGAACAGTACCCTCATTATAAAATTGTTTATGATCCAGCTGTTTGAAATAAGCTGACATTATCCTGTCGGTCAGTTTTTTACTAATAAAAAATGTATTTGGCAAAGCCTAATGGATTTTGGTTAATGGTTCGCGTTCATTTCTGAAGATAATCTACTGATTAATGTCATATAAATATTTGTGAAGTTATTACAGAAAACATCAGCCAAGGGTTGAATGAAATTAAATGAAAAAAGCTTTATTGCAACACAATGTAGAACAATTAGTACCGTAGATTGCAATTGGCGGTCTTATCGCTAGATCGAGATTACTTCCAGGCAATACTAAACTAAGCTAACTAAAATAAGCTACAACTTTTGAAAATAATCATACTGCTGCTTATTACAAAAACGTTAAACCTTAGTTGAACCCCATGTTGAAACATGTCAAAACAAAACTGTTACCACAAAAAAGTGTTCTATGTACGAGTATTTAAAGATCGTTTTTCTAGGGACAGTTTTTTGTTAGTCTTTAAACTCGGTTCATTTTCCTGTAATAAGACGGATTGGGACCCTTCCTTGTTGGAATAGTTGGCAATACCTAGTGAATACCTTAGAGTAACCAAGGTAATAAAGTAGAGTTTTATGTCGCTATTTGGAATACCGAGCTTAGCGAGGGAGTTACCTAGCATTGTGAGTAGAGTTTTATGTCATAGTCGCTATTTGGAATACCGAGCTTAGCGAGGGAGTTACCTAGCATTGTGAGTAGAGTTTTATGTCATAGTCGCTATTTGGAATACCGAGCTTAGCGAGGGAGTTACCTAGCATTGTGAGTAGAGTTTTATGTCATAGTCGCTATTTGGAATACCGAGCTTAGCGAGGGAGTTACCTAGCATTGTGAGACAGAGAGGGAGTTATCACTATAATCCTGATTCTGCACACCAATAACTAAAACGCCATTTACAAGATACCATTCTGGCCTACCATTCTTGCCTCTTACTTTCTCAAACTACACGGAGCAAGAGCTACTAAGTGACAAGGTGGTATCGTATAAATGGAGTTTAGGACAGCTTTATCCCCGAGGTGAATACTCTGCTTTCACATACGAGTATACCTACAGTTTTACCTTCGTTTTTGGCCTAGACAGGGACATCTATTTTCATCGTACAAAATGTTTATCCTGAATGAGAATCGAATCCACGACCGTTAAATTTAAATGTTTAACGCTTTGATTGTCACCGACCCACTTGATGAGCAGGGGCTTTATTATGTAATTCAATTGCCATGGACATGGGCTTCATTTTGACATTTGAACCCATTCTGGTCTTCAATTGTCATTTTCCTATTGTGATTGGGATGACAACTGGGAATGAATTTCGAGTTAGACAGTAAAGCTGCTAGTCCCCACTTTGTTCAGTACCGCAGAGCGTAAGCATTTTGAATTTTCTATATTAAATTTTTGAAATTATAATTACCTGGGGCGTGTCGTACAAGGGATCAGTTTGCCTGTCAACTGCGTCATATCCGCTCCAATAATAAACTTCCCCTACCTTGAGTTTATTAATTAAATCATTGGGATATGTCGAGTTTCAACTCTGCTGGAATGCAAACACATACTTTTGAAAGGTTGGAATTTTTCGGATCAAATTCTATGGTTGTAATTTTGGGAATTATTGTATGTACCAAAAAATGAAATTTATCTTCTGTATATCCAATACAGAAGAGACGTGTCAATAACGTATCGTCTAAAGCAACTTTACTTCAAGCTTATCAAAGACCCAGTCTATAAGTTGAAGCATTTCGCTTGTAATATTATACCATTCCATTCAACACTGTCATCCCTTGATCCTAATTGCTCTGGCGCCATCGCTGTTTATTTAAAAGCTGATCCTGATTTCTTGGAATCTTCTTAAAAGGCCCAGACATTCGTTGTTGATATCACAAACAATTTATTTAAATGTTTGAAGTAGAAATATTTGGAAAATAGGGACAAAAGAAGCATTTAAGTTATTTAAAGATAAGATTATAAGATAATTAATTATACATTTGAATATACAAAAATCACGATAGTATCTCCAAAGAATGATAGACATTGAAATCGGTAAGT
The DNA here is from genome assembly GCA_951394285.1 of Epirrhoe tristata. NCBI lineage: Eukaryota > Metazoa > Arthropoda > Insecta > Lepidoptera > Geometridae > Epirrhoe > Epirrhoe tristata. The sequence goes on from OX596153.1 coordinate 1,152,898, forward strand.
TATTTTTAGCTCCTAATGTTTACGAGATTGTCAGATCGCCAATCGCCATGTCATTCTTTCTTGAAGCATTCTTGAATACATTCAAGAAAGAATCTTGAATGTATTCAAGAAGCTCACAGGTTATTTCCTATTTAATATTTTAAACCACTCTTTAGTTCTCATTTTGATTTTAATGACTTATAAGTAAAATTTTGCTTTGCTTACTAAACGATTCAAAAATGTTTCAAAAGCCACGGAACTCGACTCGATTTCACCATAAATTGAACTGAGGGGGAACCAAAATAGACGGCAAATAAAAAAGCAACATCAAGTGTACAAATACACGTCAAGGGAATTATAAACAACGTATCATTAGAAGATATATCACAACTTATATCCAAGTTAGTCGTCGACTTTAAAATAGGCAATACAAATCCTAAGAAACAAGCTACAAGCAAAAATGGCGCTTAGGGTGAACATACATACTGTAGTTTAAAGGGAGATACACTTTTCTGGCTCATTATAGGACCGTTTGATGTTAATTCCTTTGAAGTAAGTGACATTTTGTAAACTGTTGAAGATTTGCCTCACTCGGTAGATGTAGCACGCATTGTTAAAATTATTGCTGCACTAATTATAGATGCTGAGATTGATGGTGTGTGAAATGACGAGGATGTCGGAATGCTAGGGGAAGACATCAAAGTTATAAATAAGAAATTAGACAGGGTTATAAATATCTTTGATGGATGTGCAAGTCATGTCATAATGATAGATAACTTTTTAAATGCAATTTTGAAGATAAATAATTTAAAGGTGTTACATCATGCTCTTTACTGAAACGTTTTCTGTCAGATCTTAAAAGATAAATGTTTATGGATGTAAATGTTCTTACAAAAGCATATTATGCTACCTGTGGTTAAGAATCAATCATCATCATCATCATCAAATTTAAGAGCTCAGCTCTTGTCGGTGCAATGATGCAACTTCCTCCACCTCTCCCTTTCCAATGCGGTCTCCTTTACTTCATTATACGACATGACAGCGATCTTCTCTTTTATCCCACTCATGAAATTTATTCTAGGCCTTCCTCTTCCACGTCTTCCTTCCACTTTTCCTTCTATGATGTTCTTGATAAAGCTGTTATGTCGTATAAGATCTCCAATCATTTTTCCTCTTCGATTTTGAATGGTGTTCATCAAAACACGTTTCTCCTCAACTCTTCTCAGCACTTCCGCGTTGGTAACCTTCTCCGTCCAGCTAACCCTCTCCATCCTTCTCCAGCACCACATTTCAAAAGCCTCCAACTTCTCTCTATCCCGCTGTGTCAGAGTCCAAGTTTAATTAACTTTACAAAGTAAATGACTGCATATTCTTGAAACTAATGTCATGGTATGCAAAATATGCATGAATGAAGTTTGATATTAGATTTTACTACCTCTACCATTCAGCTTTTTATCCCATTATAATTTTATTAGTTTATTCAGTAGCACAGTGGCTGGAGTAGTCATCAACAGTTTTATTATAAACGAAATCATTTTAACGAGTAATGTTTTGCATCCATATCCATATCCATACTAATATTATAAATGTGAAAGTAACTCTGTCTGTCTGTCTGTCTGTTTGTTACGCTTTCACGCCCAAACCGCTGGATAGATTAAGCTGAAATGGCATAGTTAAAGGTTGTATCCCAGGGAAGGACATAGGCTACTTTTTATCCCGAAAAAATGAAAAAATCCCGAGGGATCGCGGGTCACACCGCGGGAGCGCAGCTAGTAATAATATAAGTAAATCTAAATACTGTCTGATAAGAATTTTGTTGAGCTAATTTGATCTGATAATATCAGAGTAATAATTACTGTACGAAATAAAATATGCGTGGGAAACTTTAAAACTGATTTTATTAAATTAACAGTCACGAGACAATCCGCCATCAAAGATTTCACAAACAGGAAGAAGGAAAAATGACACAACACAAAAACCAACTACATTTTTGTCAGTGTTGCCATTTTAAATATAAAAAATATTTAACTGTATTGCCAGTTAAAACAAAAAAAAACTACTATTTAATTTTCATTTTTCTGACCTATTTCTCAAGAACCTTGAATAGACTATTCAAAGGAGAATAAAAAGACGAACAAGCTAGTATTGCTAACTCATAACCGGAAAAAATGGACTAAGTGATTTTAAAGTAAAATCCTATTTGCGTACTGAATACACGAAAGGAACTGTCACAGCACGAAACCGAGAAAATATTTAAATAACTATTCACTGTAACTGTTCTTCTGCAATGTTCTAAAACTGTCTAACTGACAATTTGAATAATTCAGATAAGGCACTGATTTTCGAATGTCGAACGTAGAGTGCTTTTCATTATAAGTTATGTATTTTGTGGAACTAACCAAATGCAACGAAGCAAAAATAAGACTTGTATTTTTTTAGCAGGGAAACCTTAATAAATTGGTTCATTAAATAGACCAGAGAATTTGAAGATGTCTATAAGGATAGGTAGTCAGGGGCATGTCGAAATACGAATTGCTCATGCCCACATAGGTTTCATCAATATGTTTTTCTTCGCCGATACACACAGTTCAAACTCTTGCTGTGTCAATCAAGTTGTAGAATAACCATCTGATTTGTTTTTTTTTTATTCTTGGCCTTATAGATAGATAGATAAATGATTTATTTGACACATAACATTTCAACACAGACACAAAAACAAAGACAAGTAACAAGTAGGTAGGTGCATAAGTAAAAACAAACTACAAAAAAAAGTAAAAATGAATGAACAAAATTGTTACAGTGCGTAACTAATACCACCTAATACGAGCAGTCGAGCACCTACATAGGTGGGTGCAACAGTGGTCTGTGTATCTTCCAATACGTATAGCGCATATACGTATTGGAAGATAAAGAAATAATCTTTGCCCAGTAGTGAGACATTATAGGTTATGGAAAAAAAAACATAATTTTTTAATAACTTGAAAACTGGGATTTCGTACTTAGACAGTTTCACCACTGCCGCATATATTTGCATCCCACGGTAGCTAGCAGACTGCTCGCGCTTGACCCATTTAGTTACAATTGGTTAAAGTGGGTAACAGAACTATTTACATTATAAAAGAATTCTTTATTCATGATGGTAGTTTTAAAGTTGAAGATAGCTGTGACCTTTGTTAGCGTGGCTTTTGTAAGGGTATAAATAGTTTGTGCATAATTTATTAAGGCTTGTATACTTTATGTTCGAGATTAGTTTTCAATATTTCTAGAAATGTTTTAAATGAAACTCCTTTTTAACCCCCGACGCAAAAAGAGGGGTGTTATAAGTTTAACGTGTCTGTTTGTGTACCTGTGTATCTGTGTATTTGTCTGTGGTATCGTAGCTCCCAAACGGATGAACTGATATTTGTTTAGTTTTTTTTTGTGTCATAGATAATTTAATCCCGAGTGTTCTTAGTCATGTTTCATGAAAATATGTTCAGCGGTTTGAAGATCATCAGCTCGTTTCTAGTTGATGAGGGGATCAGACTAACTTCCTTATGTCTAATTTTTCTAGAAGTGGCGGGGGTTTTTTTTGTAGCACGGGCTTCTACCTATCCTTCAATCTTCTTTTAAAAATCACAGTCCGGTGTCTCTATCTCTGTCTCTATTTCTTTGCTTACCTATTTAAAGAACTTCATGGATTTTGATATAGTTATCAGTGATATCACTAAATCTTTAAAACTACGCAACGGATTTTGATGCGGTTTTTTCCAATAGATAGAGTGATTCAAGAGGAAGGTTTATATGTATAATACATGCATCATATACTAAGGCAACATTGCTAATTTTAGAGGTTTCTAACGTGATGTCGTAAATTAACCTATTTTTTTTGGGCTTATTAATGCCCGTGCAAAGTCGGAGCGGGCCGCTATGTTTTTATATACAACGTTCATAGTTTTTCTGTAGTGTATTTAATTTAGTATCAGCATTGCACCCGTGCGAAGCCGGGGCGGGTCGCTAGTCACTTATAAGATAAATAATGTAACTTGTTATGTAGGTACATATTTTGTGCGTCTTTTGTGGTTTTCTAGCTGTTTGCTAGTGAGTTTTGCTTTTATTTCAACACACACCTCTTTTCAAAAGTTTTGAATTCCTCTGATGCAAAAAAATATTGGATCTTCGGAGTTATGAACATGAATGTATGTACCTTGAGTAAGAGTAAGTACGAGTAATTTGCTCAACTTTATTAAAAGTTTTAATCTTCTTCTTGTCGTGTCACCAAAGAGACGCACTTATTATACAGGGTGTAAAAAGACTGCTACCGAAAACTGAGGGATTGCAATCAGACCATGATTCTGAACATATTTATCGAAAAAAAACTCAAAAAAATTTTTGACTTAGCTACGTCATTTTATTTTATTTTCTAGTTTTTTGCTACTAGTACAACATAATAAGACCATACCTACCTAATCATTTCATTTTTAAAAGAAAAACCAATTAAAACTCAAAATCCAGCAATCTACGTATAAAAACGCGTCCAGTACATACGCAAACAGTGATCTTCAAACGCTGTTTTCTCCGGATATAATGATTTTTTCGGAAAATCCTTTTGGATTTGGTTGTGTTTTGGGATGCTGTACCTACCCCTTTCGGCTTCGGTAGACGTCTTTTTACACCCTGTATAAATTACTTAGACTTAAATATAATCCTTTCACCACACTGGTTGAAAAGTTTTAATAAAGTAATTATTTTATTGATAAATATTAAACATATGCATTCCTATCTGTGAACACAACCGCATATTATGTTTATATATTCGCAATATCCAAGCCAAGCCGTCTGTTAAGGGCCCGCACGTCTAAGTGTGGTTTAATCAGAGGTTTAATTAGCGCAGTGTAAGATAATCTGCAGATACGAAGCGTCTGTCCCTTTGTACATCTTGCAGTTTATAATCAACTTTATTTTCAAAGCGATAGAATTGAAAATTAATACAAAACTTGAAATACATTGTTTTGTTTAGATAGTCGCTAATTGGTTAGACAGAACTCAGCTTTCTTTGTGTAGTTATAAGATTCAAAATTGATTTAATGATTGTAATAAAGGTTATTCTGTGATGAGTGTGAGAGAGTGTAGTAGTGTGTAAGTGATATTACTATTGTTTCTGATGTTGGATTGCTTGTAATTGACGTAAGCATAGACATGTGTGATTGTGGTTTTAAATTGCAGACATTCTTTAGGTAGTTATGTAGAATGTAGATACCACAGAAATTGTACTCGTACGTTCCTCATTAAAATATTATGTAGATAAGAACTTGTTTTTTTTTCTTGAGTAAAGTCCTCTTACTAATGATGCTTCCAGAAAAAAAAATTAAACACACAATAATATTTACAATTGTAGGTAAGTACAAGTTAGTTAGGGCACGCTTCCGACTGACGTGACCTGGATCAGTTGAGCTATCTATAGATTGTTTCTAACGATCCTTAAATAGCTTGAATAATCCTGTTGTATTTTGTACATATATGTAAATATGTAGTAGCTTAGTTTCTGTAAATAAACGAATATGACCACCTCTGTGGCGCAGTGGGCGAAGGCCCGCTTGCGACGCAGAAGGTTGCGGGTTCGATCCCCGCCGCGGGACCAATGTTTGTATGATCTACAAATATTTGTCTCGGGTCTGGGTGTTTTTATGTATAATGTGTATGTATTTACAAACAAAAAGTATACAAGTAGTATATCAGTCATCTAGTACCCTTAACACAAGCTCTGCTTACTTTGGGGCTAGATGATGCTGTGTGAAAAGTCCAGAATAATTTATTTTATTTATTTATTTATATGATTTAGTACAAGTACCTACGTATTCGTAATTTTAGTTAAACATTTTTTCATCCTATATTCTTAAATGGATTATAGATTTTTTAGCAACAGTTTTATGTAAACTCTCAATTAAAAAATATAATATTCAAAAGATCTTTAATGCCTAAAAGATATATATGTAGGTCTACACGGCGTGAAATTCGTAGCATAAATGTTGGTTCTATTTTTTAAATGACTATATTATTACAGCCATAATGAAACATGCTGGCATATCCATTACAAATCATTTCCAAATTCCAGAGCGATAAAAACACCCTCATCGTATTAATTAAGTTACCGTACAATTAATAACAATAAGTCGCGTCTACACCAACGGAAACAAAATGATAAATGGCCGGTCAATGTTATTGGTGATTCATTAAGACTCCTGCTGTTTGGATTACTTGTGGACCCGGGCGCGACTTCGTCTGCGCATTGTTTCGTCATACAAACTTTAGAGATAGAACTACCTTGTTCCAATCCAACCCATGAAAACACTGAATTCATTTTTGGATTTGCTGTCTCTCAAATTGTTCAAATCATAGTAGAACGAAATGACATCGCCATTTTGAAAACTAAAAAGTTATTGGTTGTCATGGCAACCATAAGGCAGTTATCTTTGTTTCAAACAGAGTACTGCTAAAGTTTTTATGCAATATTCCCGTTGTCCTTTTGCATATTTTTTGGTTTTCAGGAACGTTTTTCGGGATAAAAAGTAGCCTATATGCTATTCTGGAGTTATATCTTTCACCTTACCAAATTTCATTGTAAACTGTTTCGTCGTTTGAGCCTGATCCTTACACAAACATACAAACATCAAAACAAACTTTCAGCTTTATAATGAGTGGGATGGGATGTCCACGTCTATATCAATGTGCTATAAACTGTATTAAAAACATAATCACTACTGAATCTCCAAGACGCGTAACGCATCCTCTTAGATCTTTTATGTTTTTCAGATCATTTGAAGATGTCTAAGGGGGTAGTCAAAGACATGTCCAAATATTATATTTGATACATGCCCACATTTTGAAGTTGTACGTGATAGACGATACTTTTTTAAAAACACCCAAATTGGTATCAATTCACGCATCATCCGGATCGTGCAATTAAATTATCATCATAATAAATTATAATAAAACAATTTAATGTACCATTTCATACAATTTCCCCATGGGACGTTAAACTATTTTGAAACCGGAAGCCGCAGTCAATTATTCTAATTGAATGTAACGGTTTCCGTCCGTGATAAAATTTATTTTGAAACATCTCTCCAATGTCATTTTACAGTGGCCTCTGAAATTCAGACGTTTAGAAGAGGCGTAAATGTATTAGACTCTAATCAAGGTCAAAACATAACAAATACCCAAAATTTGTTTTGTATTTAAACAAATACTGACACAGTTCATTTGAAAGTGCTTAGAGGGGAGAAAGGAAAGCGTTCAACGCTATATCGAATTCGTTGTAACAATATTGTCAATTCAGACATATTTTTCAGAACTATTCTGTGGTTCCAACGGAAGATCAACGTTGTTAACCAATGGCTATTTTATCAATTATGCTGAGTTGGACGCCAGTTCGTAGTTTTGAAGTAATGTAGTGTTAATTTTTAGACTAAGTACCTCACTTTTTTTGAGCTAACCTGGAGCTATACCTACACTATTATTTACTGTATTTTTTGACGTGACAAACGTCTTATAAATTGGTTTGCCGGGTGACACTTCAAGAAACTGCGTTACGCTCCGCTCACGTTATGCGCTCACAATGAGAGCGAGTGAGAGGCACGCGTCCCTTCCACTCGGGCATGGTTAGCCCGCCTAAGAGCGAGAGAGACAGACATAAAAAGTGTTGTCACGTAAAACTTTCGCCCGTATACCGACTTTACAGGCAACCAATTTTTTTTTTTAGAAAAAAACGTATAAAGAAATTTTTATTCTTATTCTTAAAAAAAAATTATTCTATTCTATTCTTATTTGAACTCATCCAGGTCAAAACCCGAATTAGTGCCCCTTTCGATCATTACTTTTTTGAAAAGAAAAGTGGATAATAAACCCAGTTTTCCATTAGTGACAGAAAACAAGCCAACTGAAGATTTTGTTATCACATTGACAAATCTCTTGCTCGGGTCGCCTTACGTCTTACTATTTTACGCTTATTCTACACGCGCGGTAAGAATATCATTTTGGTAGTGCTGTAGTTGGCCTAGTGGCAAACAAACAAACCTTTTGACTTTTAATACGAAGGTTGCGCGTTCGTATCCAGACTAACAATAAGTACTTCATTATATTTTTCATATCGACAAAATTTAAAAATGTATGCTTATTATCACGAGCTCAAAACGGTTCACGGTCACGGAGAAAAATTTTGGAAACTTGTTAGTTTTATAATTCTTAAATTACATTAAATGTACGCAGTGGCAGACGGTATTATTGTTATTAAAGGTTGTCTGGAAGAGATCGCTTTTAGCGATAAGGCCGCCCATTGTACCTACTTACTTATTTTCGTGTATTTCCTGTAATGTGTTTTTGTGTACAATAAAGTGTTTTTCTATTCTATTCTATTATTACTGTGTGTCCCCATTTTTCATACGTGGGGATGGATAGCCATAACTGTTACCGTCTGCCACCGCGTGGGGGCAGTTTTTGGGGGCAGACGGTATTAATTCGTTCCTAATATGTTTTTGGAAATGCTACTAACAGACAATTTTCTTCGTCGTCTCCTTAGACTTGACATCTAAAGTAAGTATTTAACTCTCTATGGTTAAAGGATGGTAATTTTGTTTCTACGTATAATATATCAATCAATTGTTATTTTATTATGAAGTTTGTGTTCCATGAATAAATACGGTTTACTCGTCAGTGATAGTTAAGACATTTTGGCACGCGTGAAGCCTTGGACTTAGACCGACGGATAATGGAAGTACACTTCAGAAAATACACTTAGTATTAATAAGTGTTTAAGTCAGACAGGGTCGAGCGGATTAGGAGCTCGCTCATTTAGTGTCTCGTTTAGTCAATTTTAATCTAGAAAACTTAGCTAGAATAAACTAAGTTACAACTTAATTATGCTAAAATAAAGAATGAGAAAATGCTAGGTTATTAAGGAGAGAAATATGCTCAGATAAAAAAACTTAAAAATCCGAGTATTTTAACAAATATATATTCATAGGTATTCATATTCTTTCAAATTGGATAATTTTTTATTTTATTACCTACCTTTGATCAACAATATTATAATATCTTTACAATTTAAAACGTAACAGGTTCACGACCGTATCCCCAAGGTGCGGTAGACATTCTCTCAGATCTTTTTATGTTACTTATTCCAGATCCTTTAAAGATGTCTAAGGGCGGGTAGTCAGAGGCATGTTCAAACACATAATATTTGATACATGCTTACATCTTGCAGAAGTTAGTATTCCATACGTGACAGGTTGCAAGCCCGATGTTTTCCTTCGCCGTTTAGAGCACGTGTTAAAGCGCATATAAATTTTACGTAACGCAAAATCCATTCATGCACGGCCGGGATTCGAACCCACAACCTTTGGATTGAAAGTTGAGGTACAACCCCATTCGGCCAACACGGCTTTTTTTTTAATTTTACAATTTATTTTTAAATAATTCTTGAATGCTTTGTAGTTTTATTTATTCAAATTCTCTTAGGTTTTTCACACGATTCTTTAACTAGGTATCTTCATTTGACGGTTAATGTGACGGTGAATTGAGGTTCAATATTTGCGTAGTTCAGTTTCGCATACCACGTCTTAGTAAACTAATAATGTCACAAGATATCGGCCATAGTTTGCTTGTTTAGGCTACATTGTTTCTAAATAAAGTGAAATATTTTGGCACAAATAAATTTATGGTTTAATATCGAAAGACATAATCTCTATATCTTCTATATATAAAAACTAGCTGCGCTCCCGCGGTGTGACCCGAGGTCCCTCGGAATTTTTCAATTTTTTCGGGATAAAAAGTAGCCTTTGTCCTACCCTGAGATACAACCTTTAACTATGCCAAATTTCAGGTTAATCTGTTCAGCGGTTTGGGCGTGAAAGCGTAACAGACAGACAGATAGACAGACAGAGATACTTTCACATTTATAATATTAGTATGGATGAATCCCTATATCCCTTTGGTCACGCCATCACGCGTGAACGACTGGACCGATTTTACTATTTTTTTTGCTGTGTTTGTTATTGTAAGGAGAAGGTTCTTATGACAGAAAAATGGTACACAGGGTGGTCCAGTTTATATGGAAAATTTTATTCCTTGATCCGATTCACTCTAAACTCAGTATAAATTGAAAAACTCCCCTTAGGGGTTGCAAGGCAGTTCCAAAGATCGTTGACGAAACAATGCGCAGACGAAGGTGCGCGCGGGTCAGCTAGTATATTTATGAAAATAATATTTCTTTGCTTTGAAGCTCAGAAAAAAATCCTTAAATTGATCACATTTCAGGATTTTATTCATTTAGGTTAATTTGACAGTATGATTTTTTCGGTACGATTTTATGAACAAAAACTAAACCGTTCGAAAATTGAATTTGATTTCGACTGACTGACAGATTGCAAACTCATTCGTTCCTCGCTTTGAAAACTAAATTCAAAATTCATTTTTTTTTATATATATTTTATTGGTCTACTTTAAATGAAATATAATACAAGATTTATTAACAGAAACTAAGCTACTACATATTTACATATATTTACAAAATACAACAGGATTAGTCAAGCTATCTAAGGATCTTTAGAAACGATTTATAGATAGCTCAACTGATCCAGGTCACTGTCAGTCGGAAGCGTGCCCAAAACACTGGCGGCATTACCACGCTGGATGGCAATGCTGATCCTTTGAGCCAAAAATGTGACAGCTCCCGGATCAATTTAAATTTAAATTTGGATCTTCGTAATTTTCAACAACATTCTACATCACAAAACATGTACAAAGGATAATGAATTCGCATACCTACATGTAATAGGACCCCAATAGATCACACGGTCGGGTGGGGGACCACTTACCTGTCTCAATTCGATACTTCCTCCCGTAGCTAGGTATTCGGTCTAGTACTAGGCGGTACTGGGTTGAATTTCAAAGGATACAAGCTAATGGGAAGTCGGGACGTCTGTGAACTAATAGGAATTCTGGAAGCGGGTAATAGGAACTGGAGAATGCGCCACATATATTGCAATTTCAAGTCCCCTTTTGAAATTAATTTAGGTCTTACCTAAGTAGTTTTTGTCACAAAAGACAATCATATTGAAGTATCAAATCTTAATAAGCTAGGTAAGTCATTCATCTCGATACATGAGTTTAGGTCCATTAATAATACGAACTCCAAACTCAAATGGAAATATGTCTCAAGCAATAAGATTTATTACTAACTCAATTTTTATAAACTGAATGAAAATAGTAATTTGTCAACATACCAAAATAAAACCTTTTAATGTTGATGAGTATTGGTACATTCCTAGATCTCATATTGTTAGACGTCCCTATTGATTAGCAATAAAGCTGAGGTCAGATCTCATCTTGTTAGACATCCCTATTGATTAGCATTAAAGCTGAGGTCAGATCTCATCTTGTTAGACATCCCTATTGATTAGCATTAAAACTCAGGTCAGATCTCATATTGCTAGACATCCTTATTGATTAGCATTAAAGCTCAGGTCAGATCTCATCTTGTTAGACATTCCTATTGATAAGCATAAAAGCTGAGGTCTACTAGCATAAAACATCATTCTAGTTCGAAAGGATCAGCATTGCCATCCAGCGTGGTAATGCCGCCAGTGTTTTGGGCACGCTTCCGACTGACAGTGACCTGGATCAGTTGAGCTATCTATAGATCGTTTCTAACGATCCTTAGATAGCTTGACTAATCCTGTTGTATTTTGTAAATATATGTAAATATGTAGTAGCTTAGTTTCTGTAAATAAATGTTAAAATTATGTTCGAAAGAGAAAAGACAAAAAGAAGAAACAACTACTTATATCACATCACTAGCTTATTTTGACACGGGTCTGTCAATAAATCTCTAACGCGCGGTCAATTTGTCAACCTGTCATTATACATGACCGTGTTATGATTGTAGCTAATGTATGACCACGAGAATTTATGAGAATAGTTTATCTATTATCAAATCATATCTTATTGCAGTATCGCATTAGTTTTAATAATTGTAATAGGTACATGGTGAGATTAAATGATTAGGAAAAGGTTTATATTATCAGGATCAAAGCAAGTGGAAATTTTACTCATATCTATGGTAAACACGGCGTGCATGAAGTTCATATTTCAGTGTTGAAATAAATAGTTTGCTTTTTATTGAGCTTATAATTATTGCGTTCATAGATAAGCAATAAGGCAAATAACAATATAAATATTTGTACAAATATAATTTTTCTTTCCTAATAATGAGTTCCTTCAGAATAGATTACCTTTTCAATAAATCAATATCCATCAATCACATCACTACACAATCCGCATTCAAAAATGGAACCGAAACAGTTTGTTCTAATACAATTTGAATTCCTAACACGGTTTTTCTAATCTTTCAAAACTATATCAGCCAGTGTTCTGAAAATCGAACAACACATTTCGAAAATCGAACTGTCATTTTGACATTGCGAGCGCGCGCGCCGTCCTCCGGGCTTCGGAATCGACTAATTTACGCCATACGGCTTAGCGCAGGAGTCGGCTTAGTTATAAATATCACGCTGGCTACTGTCTCCAGCTGACGGATATTGTCATTGTGTAGCAAACCACGAATAAATAAAATATGTAAAAAAATACTTTATAAGTAGGCAATGTTTTCTGTTGCACATGATCGATAATTTTTATTAAGATATTTTTTTTTTTTGTAAATGGATTAGATTTTTTTTTTACTGTCAAATACCTACATTTGATTTCTAAAATACCTACATTTGATTCTCCAGAGTAAGTCTTTATTTTTCAAAAAATATAAAATTGATACCTATGTGCTATATTGGTGCTAGAGAATCCAGTAGATAACGACTATGCAAAGAGCAAGCTTGCCCTAGTCATAAACTGGACTATTAGTAAGTACCTTACTATAGCAAGCTTCATAACACACAATAATGAGCAGTTTCACATTATCCGATCCGATATCCAATATCGGATCAGATAATGTGAAAGACAGGTACATATTTAATACATTTTACTTGCCTCCGATATCGTATCGGAGTCCGATACCGATATCGGATCGGATAATGTGAAAACGCTCTTATAGTTAGACAGACATACCTATAATACGCACAATCGTTCTATAGCTCTCTGAAGTAGCTGCGCAGAACCCATTTTTGATGACGCCTAAAATCGTGCTATCTCGTTTACTCTACCAAACCTGCGCAATCATCAATTGCACCTAAAAAAAAAAAAATATGCTGCACTTTTCACACAGCATTATCTAGCCCCAAAGTAAGCAGAGTTTGTGTTATGGGTACTAGATGACTGATAAACTACTTATATACTTTTTGTTTGTAAATACATACATATTATACATAGAAACACCCAGACCCGAGACAAATATCTGTAGGTCATACAAACGTTTGTCACGCGGCGGGGATCGAACCCGCAACCTTCTGCATCGCAGGCGGACCTTCGCCCACTGCGCCACAGAGGTCGTCAAGAAAGTCCTAACTTCAGAGAAAAGATCCGTTGTGCTTAGTATACCTACATAGTTATGATCTCAAATTTTTATGTCTCGTGGTATCATAAAATAATAATATTGTCCAAATACCTCTAATACACATTCCTAAAACTTAAAAGAAATTAGCATATTTAAAAAGAAACATGTCTGAATAAATGTTGAAATCTATTGTAAAAATGTCGACCATCGCTTAGAAAGGTTTTAGAAATGTCATAGTTGACCTACAATTTACATTTTCATGCAAAAGACCTTGTCATTCATTTTAAAACTAAACCGTACAAAGCATACCACAAATAGTTCTAGATGGTGTCGGATTATAGAAAGTCGTCTCACAGACGGTAAAGTAGAATAAATAATGTATAAACTTAACTTAACTTACTTACATCTATATTAGATGATTTATACAGCGTCAGGAGGCAATCCATGCCTACACTTAACGGGACGCTGTAGTGCCTGGGACATTGTTTAAGATGGAATAGGCTTGCCCAGCACCTAAACCATCCTCTCAGCTTAATCAGCCGCCCACAGGAAAGACGACGTCAATACGTATGGAGACTCAGCTGCGGGTTTCCTCACGATGTTTTCCTTCACCTTTAAGAGCTCGTGTTAAAGCGCATATAAATTTTACGAAATGAAAAATCCATTGATGCGCGGGATTTGAACCCACGATCTTCGGATTGAAAGTCGAGGCATAACCCCATTCGACCAACACGGCTCTTGATTCTCTCTTGATTGGTACACTTACATTTGACGTTGGTAAACATAAATGTACCTATTCATTAAATTAATAAATAAGGAAATCATAATAGACGTTAATGAGCTTGCAATCGGTCACGTACGTGTAGTTTCTGATTTTCACCTTAGATATCATCAAAGGGATCTGCATTACACAAATGTTTGAGAGGTTGTCTACCGCGCTTAGGGGATACAGTCGTGATCGTGTTTTTTACAAAGAATCCCTTGATATTCTCGGTGTTATCTCAGAAAATAGAATACTAGGTATTATTGGAGCAACCGTGTCATAACAACACGACATCTGTTACACAAGGAGAGTTTCTCGCATGCGAGCGCGATTTCTTCTAGGCAATATATGGTCGCCTAGTATAAACGCTCCTGGGGCCGTATTCATGAATATTCGGATGCTTCCCACGATATCTGACTTCAAGGGCTAATGTTTTAAACGTTAAAACCCGGTCCTAACCTGGGACCGAATATTCCAAACCGAAAAATTGGCTCTTGAAGTCAGATATCGTGGTGGGAAGCATCCGAATATTCATCAAACGAACGAATAAATGGAACGCGAATACGTCCCCTGGTGTTACAGCCGCTTGGTTAATATCTGCAATTTTTTTAATTAACCTATTTCGCCCCACTGCTGGGCTAAGATCCCAAGGAAGCTCAAATCCTTCCAATCATCTTTCTCCTTCGAGATCTCCCACCAAATTAACCTATTATAATTATCTGACTGCTACATAAAGTTAACTTCCACTATCATTGTAATGATTAAAAATGTACAATCTTCTTCTTGTCATGTTACCAGTTCTTTCAAACCAGTGTGGTGAAAGGGTTATAAGTAAAAATGTTACATAAAAGTAAGTCATCCAGAAAATTAGTAAGCTCTAAAACTGGACCTCAGATCAGACCCAAAAGTCGGAACATAAAGATAAGGGTCCTCTAAAACATAAAGTTTTTTATAACCTCCTGTGGAATCGAACTATTAGCTCCTAGTTGTATCTTTCTATGAACACGTGATCGTATTATTACTGCCGTAAAATTATATTTAAGTAAGGTTTCAAAACAGTACCTTTATACAAGATAGGTAGGTACTTACTATAAATAAATACTACTACTACGGTGAGTGTGCCCAGGAGCTACACGACCTTATTCCGCCTTCACCGTTCTTTTACAGGGACTTCAGACGCACAGCTGATTACCATCCTCATCTGGTTGATATTCCACTTATTAGAACTAAGCGCTTCGAAAGTTCTTTTATTATGCGCACTGCAAAAATTTGGAATCAGCTTTAGTAAGCTCGCTCCATCGTAGACCTCACTCTTGCCTGTGTAAGTTTTGAGGTCAAGAGCCGACCCATTCATCATAAAAAAAATCCCAAGGAAGGAGTAGGACTGTAGGATCATTTTCGGGATGCATTTTAAAATCTTTTCGAGCTCTATGTGTAAGGTCAACACTAAATGTTTTATTTTTATAATAAGATTCAATGAAATATTTCAATAATCTCAATCAACTTTGATCCTTCTATTCTTTGATTCTGCAATCTTTAAATTTTTTAATCATCCGATACTTCTGACTCCTTTGATTCTTCGTACACTAAAAGCGAATTAATTCTCGCACCAATCATTCAGTTCCCTAAATGCTGGTCACCGCGAATCAGGAACTCTACCAGCTAATAGTAAAGCTGACCATACTCGTAAATAATTCTTTTAACTGTGTCATTCGCACGCTTTCCTTTACACTCAGGTAAATTCCACGCTACGTTTTTTCCGTCATAATATTTTAAAATAATTCATTTTCATTTTCAGATTAACGAAAAAATTGAGATAGGGATTTTCTTTCCTCTGTGGCGCAGTGGGCGAAGGTCCGCCTGCAACGCAGAAGGTTGCGGGTTCGAAACCCGCCGCGGGACAAATGTTTGTATGACCCACGGATATTTGTCCCGGGTCTGGGTGTTTCTATTTATAATATGTATAACAAAACGTATATAAGTAGTTTATCAGTCATTCTAATACCCATAACACAAGGTCTGCTTACTTTGGGGCTAGATGATGCTGTGTCCAGCGTTATTTATTTATTTATTTTGGTATTTATATCACATTTTACATAGAATATAAAAAGTTTAAGAACAAAAAGGTCCAGCTTCGACCTATTAAAAAGAAAACTTTGACACCAGTAGCCTTATTATCTTACTCAACTGGGAATGGACATCGGCTTAATTTTGACATTTGAAACCTATTCAGGACTTCAATTGTAATTTTCGCATTGTGTGATTGGTTGAGCTCTATTGGGATGACAACTGGAAATGGATTTCAAGTTATACGATAAGGCTGCAGGTTTTCCCTCATATTGATTTTACTCAAATTTATAAAAAAAATTGATTAAAATGCTTAAATTTTGAGGTAGTAAAAACATGATTATTTTAGTATTATCTCGAACGTAATTTTTTCGACAATACCATTGAACGGCTAAAACGTTACCAGCATTGCTTGCAAGCCCGAATTTAAATTTTAAAATTTGGATTAAATAATAAATAATGCTGGACTTTTCACACAACATCATCTAGCCCCAAAATAAGCAGAGCTTGTGTTATGGGTACTAGATGACTGATATACTACTAACATACTTTTTGTTTCTAAATACATACATACATATTATACATAGAAACACCCAGACCGGAGACAAAATATTTGTAGATCATACAAACATTGGTCCCGCCGCAGGGACCGAACCCGCAACCTTTTGCGTCGCAGGCGGGCCTTCGCTCACTGCGCTACAGAATTTTAGGTGACTTTTATGCGTCAGTATTAAACTATGAGCAGAAATCATTAAAGTGACATGAGGGTGTATAAGGGACTGCGTAGTTATACTTTATTGGGATGACCATAAATGCTACGTCAGCAGGATGATGCTAGTGAGGAGATAATACTTGTTTTGGGTGAATTTTCAGGACTGTAGTAAATTCAAAACGAAATAGATTTATTCTAGATTTCAAAAAAAAGCACAGCGAAATAAAGTGACTGATAAAAAAAATTAAGGTTAGTAAGTGTAAAAGTATCGTCGTCCATTAAAATCTATAATAACCAGGTGTCTCTAAAGAAACATTTTCACAAATAACAATGTGTAGGTATGTGCTAGTTTTCCACGTTGATCAAGTTTTTTCTTCAAACTATCAATCAAGAAAAAGCGACACGAAAAGCAATATCATTTAATCTCTTCTAATTATAAGGCTCAGGATGTCCTTATTACAACGATTGGCTATTAAAAACAAGCAATTAATTCAATCAACATTCATATCGTTTAAAATGTGTTGGTATTTTTGAAGTCTTTAAATAAAAAAATAATAATAATAACGCTGGACTTTTCACTCAGCATCATCTAGCCCCAAAGTAAGCAGAGCTTGTGTTATGGGTACTAGAATGACTGATAAACTACTTAAGTATATACCTTTTGTTTGTAAATATATACATATTATACATAGAAACACCCAGACCCGAGACAAATATCTGTCGGTCATACAAACATTTGTCCCGCGGCGGGGATCGAACCCGCAACCTTCTGCGTCGCAAGCGGACCTTCGCCCACTGCGCCACAGAGGTCGTCGAAATTGTTGCCTTACTAAACCAGAATATTTAAAAAAAATGTTTAGTTTGTAATTCTCGGGGCACTCAGTCTTGTTAATAAAACAAGGACCGCAAAAAGTAATTTTCGCCGTCACTAGCAGAGGGTCGAATCCGCGCTATTTGGCGAACGGTAAACGATTCATAATAAAACAATAATGTGCCCATCTCACAGATGCAAGGGTCGCCTGTAATGAATTGCTATTGGGTCTTATGTCTTCATTCGCTCGAACCCGCAACCTTCTGCGTCGCAAGCGGACCTTCGCCCACTGCGCCACAGAGGTCGTCGAAATTGTTGCCTTACTAAACCAGAATATTAAAAAAAAATGTTAAGTTTGTAATTCTCGGGGCACTCAGTCTTGTTAATAAAACAAGGACCGCAAAAAGTAATTTTCGCCGTCACTAGCAGAGGGTCGAATCCGCGCTATTTGGCGAACGGTAAACGATTCATAATAAAACAATAATGTGCCCATCTCACAGATGCAAGGGTCGCCTGTAATGAATTGCTATTGGGTCTTATGTCTTCATTCGCACTTACAAATGGTAAAAAAAAACAAAGACGTAGTACGGTCAGCGACAGAAGTTCATGAACATTTGATGTATTTGAATCTTCAATATCTTAAGTTCGTAGGGTTTTAGATAAAACTTCAGCTTACATTGGATGTTTTGCCTTGAACCATTATTTTTCCCACAAATAATGATAAAAATGAAGCTTTGAAATCTCCAATTGTTCATGAACTTCTGTCGCTGACTGTACCTAATTGAGTTTGTATTTGGTTAGTGAAATACTACTAATTAGCCGTCTTCTGCTTGTCTGTAACTAGTTCATTCGCAACTGAGTTGTCAATATTAAGTGCGCTTCGAAGAGGTTCGTTTCGGGCAATTGATAAATGTTGTGTCAACTGTATGTAGGTACATGAAAAGTCTTATCAAAATTTTCGATTATGACGGGATTCGAACCCGCATCGGTCAGACGACACTCCAGATCAACAATCCAAATTGTTGATAAGCTCATATTTTATAGGTTATAACACCGAATGGTAAGGCACTCCGGCTTTAGGAGGGTCGTCTGACCGTTGCGGGTTCGAATCCCGTCGGAATGGAAAATTTTGATAAGACTTCATTTCTCAATGAAATACCTAAGTGTGGTTTAACACTATACATTTTTTAAATTATATGTATGTAGGTAAGTTGGCTTAGTGGAACGTAGATACTTCAACAGTGTTTGAATGCGATAACATAGCACAGAATTCTGAGTATCAATCATCTTTAGAGAGCAAACAACATTTGAATAAAGAGATTTTAATTGAAATAACAAAAGAAAACCGCAAAAATCGAAACAAAGGAAGGGAAACAATGGACCCGGCGACGAATCGCGACGCACAAACAAATGTACCTAACTAAACTGTTTCAGAGACCGAGACGAGGCCGGACAGAAACAACTTAAGCATATTTATGTAGAGAACATTTTAATAATACTTCCTTCTTTGCAAGCTGGGTTCATAAAATACCTACAGTCATGATCATTAAAGCCAGTTCACTGAGAAACATATTTCAGATACAAAGTTTCTAACACAAAACATAGATGTTTACGGAAACAAATGTTACGGAAACAAATTCACACTACAGTTGTTTAACAGCGACCGCGAGTTGTGCAATCCCTGATATGGGCTTATTTTATAATTTAAATATGATGTTGACATTCCAAACTACCGCCATGTTGTTTTTTTTTACTTTGCGCACATTATCATCTAGCCCCAAAGTAAGAGCTTGTGTTATGGTTATTAGATGACTGATATACTACTTATATACTTTTTGTTTGTAAAAACATACTTAGAAACACCCAGACCAGATACAAATATTTGTAGATCATACAAATATTAGTCCCGCGGCGGGGATCGAACCCGCAACCTTATGCGTCGCAGTCGGGCCTTCGCCCACTGCGCCACAGAGGTTGTTTATAAACAACTGAAACCACACGTCCACACTATACAGCTGTCGCGAAACAGATTTGTTTCGGTGCTCTCCACTTCCATTGGGGAGCACAGAAACATTCTAGACACACTTTGTATTTACCGCAACAATTTAAAAAGTGTCTGAAACAATTTAACTGATTTCAGAATCACGTAGCTTTTGTTTGTGAAACATTAGTCTCATTAGTCAAATTCTTATACCTATGTCTGTGTGTGTTGCCAAATAAATGTCTATCTATATAGTCTGTCTGCTAACTGTGATCTCTATAAGATCGCATAAAATGTTTTTTCATTTATGTAAAACTCAAAATGTCATTTATTTATTTGTACCCAATAATTCATCCATTTACTATCCAATTATCCATATCCATACTTCCATACTTCCATCCATACTAATATTATAAATGTGAAAGTAACTCTGTCTGTCGGTCTTTCTGTCTGTCTGTCTGTCTGTCTGTTTGTTACGCTTTCACGCCCAAGCCGCTGAACAGATTAAACTGAAATTTGGCATAGTTAAAGGTTGTATCCCAGGGAAGGACATAAGCTACCTTTTATTCCGAAAAAATGAAAAAATCCCGAGGGACCGCGGGTTACACTGCGGGAGCGCAGCTAGTTCTACCATAAAGATCTTCGTAAGCAGGTGGATCCTACCCAACGGATTTATTTTCATATATCCGAGTGCCATAAAACCACAATACATATTAGACTGCGAGTGTCGGGCGTTGGTTGAGCATTCAGCCGAGCCACCGAGCACTTGGTGATAATTATGTCTACACGGTGCATTCGGTCGAAATCACTGTCTCAATACTTGTATGAATGAATGAATGAATGAATGAATGAATGCCATCCCACTAATATAATAAAGCTGAAAGTTTTTGAGTTTGTTTAGATGTTCGGATGTATCAATCACGCCTAAACTAGTGAACCGATTTGGATGAAACTTGGAATAGGCGTAGATAGTGACCTGGAATAGCATATAGGCTATTCAAAATGCTGGTACAGTTCGCCCAACGGATCTGCAGTGACCGATTTTACATACAAATTGTGTTCTGCGCAGACAAACGGCTAACTTCACGAATGCCTAGATCCGTTGAGCGCACTGTATCATGCGGGCGAAGCCGCTGTAGCTAGTCATTTAATAAATCAGTGACCGAGAACAGATCTATACCACACGTTCAAAATTATTTTCATAATATTTCAACGTATTATTTTTCGCTGAAAACAAGCAACGTATTTCTTCAAACGATTGTTTGCTCAGAGGCGCCGTTAGAATGAGACGTTTTCTTTGAATTAATTAGCTGTAAACGTTATGTGGGTGTGCTGATAGCACGGAAACGTAAAGCTAGCTATGGAATACAGGCCTAGTAGGATATGCTCATAATCTCAACTATACAACAATAGAGAAAACTCTATTCTTCCTATGATTTCCAACCTTTGAACGTTGTATGTGATTATATCACAATAAAGGTAGGATAGTCTTTTGACTATCCTGCCTTTTTTGTGATATAATCACACCTCGTAAGCATTTTCAATTTTATTTAGTTTTTTCTTTTAATAAATAATAAATAAATAAATAATACTGGACATTTTCACACAGCATCATCTAGCCCCAAACTAAGCAAAGCTTGTATTATGGAAACCAGATAACTGATATACTACTTATATACTTTTTGTTTGTAAATACATACATATTATACATAGAAACACCCAGACCCGAGACAAATATCTGTAGGTCATATAAACATTTGTCCCGCGGCGGGGATCGAACCCGCAACCTTCTGCGTCGCAGGCGGGCCTTCGCCCACTGCGCCACAGAGGTCGTCTTTGATCTCATTGTTTTTATTACGCTAATTTTAATGCTTGTTTTTATTTTGATTCTGATAATAATATCTAATGTAAGAAATGCCTACCATTTTAGTTTAGTTGAGCCCATATCATAGTGCATGCTGTGGCATCCTATAACTGGGGAAACACTAGATATAAGTAGCTTATTTAAGAAATTTAAACTATTTTTGTGATTTTTCTGTTGGATATCCTAAATAAATTAAAAAAAATGAAATCTTTTTCCTAGCCATTTAGGCCGAATTGTAGGTACTTCGATTTCAATCCGAAGGTTGTAGGTTCGAATCTCGGCCTTACATAAATAGAGTTTGTTTATAAAAATAAGCTCCAAATGATGAAGGACGCTATTTTCCTTCATCATTTGGAGGAAAGCAGAAAGTATTCATAGAGGCAGCGATGGGCTTGCAACGCTCTTCCACGCCATGGGGATAATATAGTAAGTACCTAATCATGTTTACGTTTGTTTTTTTAAGCAATTTGAATGACAATTGTAATTTGTTCATACCTTTGTTCATAGATGCTTGTACGAGAAGCACTACTACTCCAAGTACCAAACGTAATGTTTAATGTTAATTTGGAATCACGTTTATCGCTGCAAAGCGGGTGTGATACTCCATTTAGCTAGGGGTTGATTATATTATAAAAATACCATCACAATTGTATCCCCCTAAGGCGTAGATATTCTTTCCGTTCGAGTCAGTCAAGAGCCTGACAATAAGAGGGTAGGAAGAAGTATCGAGGATGGAGGCTAGAGCGTTCAATTTCACCGTCACGACATACATAGGTCAAAACGTCACAGTGCAAAATGCACAGACGCGAAACAGTCCATAGATTAATGCATTTTTAGTACGAAAGAGCGTTTCTAGGATTTAGTATATAATAATTTATTTGACAAATGCCAATGTCTAAGTTGAAACTTTGTTCCAACAGAGTGTTCCACGGAGGTTCCACGACACTCACGTACTTATTTTTTACTGGCCTTGCAGCTTAGTTGGTTTGATTCCAATCTAGAACAATATTTGTGTAATAACCATAGACAGTTGTTCTATTTTGGTTGTTAAAAAGTATTTTGAAATGTACGAACAAAACATTCTTTTGAAATAGCACTTAAATTACTACAGACTCAATTGGAAGGTGAATATTTTGATTAGCTTTAATTTGCTTTGAATATTATATGTAAAAAAGAACCTAAGTAGGTACTGTACCTAGTTTGTACCTACTTGCCAAGTTTGCAAGTGGGAATCCGTGGGAACCTACCCTTTTGGGAAAGAGGAGTGATTTTTTGTATCATAAACATTTTAAAAAATGTTTCCCATTTTCCCGCGTACCAAATTCAATTACAGTGTGCAGTTATGCAACATTCCGCGGCTTTCAGATTTTTGTGATTTATGACTGCGGTTCTGGTCTTACGTGTATTAGTACGGAAATGTATGTTCCTTGTGGCCGATAAAATAATTTAAACTGGGCCAAGCAAGCTTTCGTTGTCATAATACAGGAACGAGTTTTGGCGCGAAATAGAAAGAAGGGGGGGAAATTTGTTGAACCTATTTCTGTGGGTGAAGTCAAGCTACAATGATGATGATTCCCTATTTCTCCATAATACTGGTCAAAGGTCTACCCCATTTCCCTCAAACCATCTTTATTCTTCGATATCTCTCAGTCTTTGAGAGAGAGTAGCTCTCTCAAAGACTTGAAGACCGTCCCTCCAAAGATTCCTCGGTCGGTCGCGACCCTGTCTCCCGTATAGTGGTCATTTTACAAGAAGATTTAAAAGTTATATAAAAAATAATCTTATAAAGAAAGTGTATTATTCTATTGGTGATTACATTAATGATAAATTCGCGTGGCCTGATGTCGCTCTGTCCCTCGACAGCTGATGTGTGCACAATGCCTTTCCTATCTTGCTTAGCTTTTTGATTTTTTTTATATAATTTAATTCAGGCAACTAAGTTAGTTAAGAAATTAGCCTACGCTTAGATCTAAGATCACCTAAAAAAAGCTAGCCCCCAAACCGTGTTGGTTGCCCTGGTTCTTCACGGTATTGGTCGCGAAGGAACAGGAGTAGAATCACCAAGTTTTAAGACGTTTCAAAGTGATCTCAGCGGTCCTACTGAATAAATGCTTTTTTACTTTGACTGACTTATGTACGATCCCAGTTAAAATCGCACTAGTTTGAGTGCAAGAAAAATAGTTAACTTATAAGTGATACTATTTATTCCACAGATTGAGGCGAATGGCAGAAATTTCTTTATTTCTTCCGTCCTTTTCCATCCTACTGCTGGTAAGAACCGGCAGTAGGATGGAAAAGGGATGATGATGATCAGAAAAGCTGAAGATTGATCTAGGATGCATTCTGATCTAAAGTGACACTCATAATGCAACTATTTGCAGCATCCAATCTAAGGAATACCAAGCAAAGTGTTGCTAGACATGCTCATATTAAACTGTCGTAACTTTAATTAACCAAACTGGATCAACTACAAGCAAACAGTCCAAAGGTAGGTTTACCCTTTGGATTCACTTGTAACCAACTTGTAACTGACATTCTCAATAAAAAAAATTGGTTGTCTGTAAAGTCGGTTTACTGACGATAGTTGGACGTGACGTCTAAAGTTAATTATTAATTATATCACTGGATATATAATTAATATCGAAAGAATCATTACCTTTATCGCTGTAATTATCGTTGCTATAAACAATTGACACCACATTCACTTTTCACTGCACTTGGACGATCTCGAAAAACTGAACTTAAAATCCAAGTAACACTGCATATTATAGGTAAGTATAGATTTTGTGGTGAAAAACCATTCGGATTAGCAAGAAACAATAAAACAGTTAAAATGACTAAATACTTTTTTATGATTAAGAGTTTTTTGGTCAACAATGAACACCAAAAAGTTTTAGAAGAATAAAACCTCTTTGAATAAAACAGATTGTCAAATACAAATTATTGTCTATCTCTGTCATTCATATAATTAATGACAGAGATAGACAATATCAGACGCATCGCTCACTCAAGTAGGAGAGAGACGGATGTCGAACGCTGCCGAACGCAAAGGCCGATTGTGCTTCTTTGTCGCTCGTTCCGCGCTCTCGCTTGCACTTCAAGCCTCTCAGAGCGAGGTAACGCCGCATGACGGTAACGCCGCATGACGTCATGTTTTTTCGTACGTGCAGCCGGCTCTATCGAATTATAAGACGTTGTCACGTCAAAAAAACTACTTCTAAAAAAGTATAGCTTATGTCACCCTGACTTCTTACAAAATCTGAGCCTCTAGACAATGTAACAATCGACTGTCGAAAGCGAAGGTAGAAAAGCTACGATGTTGGAACATAAATAGTACGTGAGTGTCGTGGAACCTCTGTGGAACACTCGGTTGGATTGGAACGAAGATGGAATTTGTCTAATAAATTATTGTCAAATTAAAAATCCTAGCTTCTGTACTAACAATGTAACAATCTATGGACTTTTTCGCGTCTGCGCACTTCGCACTGTGACGTTGTGACCTAGTATATGTCGTGACGGTAAAATCGAACGCTTTTTTTTCTTCTAATATAATAATCTTTGATACCGTCCGAAAAGGAACTTCGATCTAATAAAGTTCTATATTTTAGCTAAAAAGGTTTTTTCTGAATTTTCCTCCCTTTCAGATTTATTAAGATTCGAATTGCTTAAGAACGAGTTGTAACAGACAAACCTACTCACCAGCGCAAATTAATGGACACGATTTTACAACTTGATATTACGATAATCGTTTTGTATAGCCCTAGTCAATTTACTCGTAACTCGCATAAGCAGTTTGCTTCGCTCGCCAATACATTTCATATTTATTTTGAACTAGCTGGTACCCGCGCCTTCGTCAGCAAAATAACATACTTGAAAACATCGAAATAGAACTGAAATCTGCAAGAATCTTCTGAAACTTTTAAAAATGCAATAATAGCGCCATCTGTTGCCTTTAACTGGAACTTTCAATTCCCCATACAAACTTTCAACCCTTATTTCACGCCCTCCATGATTAATATATAGTTTTTTCTGTCATAAGAACCTTCTCCTGACAATAACAAACACAATAAAAAAAAAAGTGAAATCGGTCCAGCCGTTCACGTGTGACCTGGATATAGGGATTCATTTTTATATATAGAGGTTATATTTTAGTGCGTAAACCACTTATACTATCAATGCTCCTATAAAATTACCATTAAATTGTTAATCTTGTAGTAAATCTATCTAGATAGACATTTATTTGGCAAGAAGTACAAAAGTAGAAAAGATAGATAGATATCTATCTATTTTTTCTACATCTAACAAAAATTACTGTGCCTGAGAATTTTATTTTTTTAAATTTATTTTTCTTTAAAGTTTATATTAAAAGCCTATATTAAATTCATAATACGGGTTACAAGCAACAACGTGGTCTGGAGTTAAAGATTGGTGTAAGTTGTGGTTTTTAAATATGGCTGCAATATTGCGATTCATTTCCCAAGCTGTTTCTATGGGCTGAGTTTTTAATTAAACTTAATATTAGTTTGAATTTTTACTTTACTAATTTACTTACTTACTTTGCTTTACTTTAAGTTGCGACGTTTCTTTTATTAACCGGGCTATTTGAAATTGACATTTAGTTCGAAAACTGCCAGGAACTAAGAGTTAATGTTAACCCAGCTGATCTATCTACATCTAAATAGGTATAAACATCACAGCAAAGACAATTATGGTCAATTGCTGATTAAACAACCCATCTACATACAAACAAGCGCAGTCAGTTGACACTACTAATAAGGCTGGTATAATTCATTGCGTTTGACAGTTGCTGATTAGGT
Source organism: Epirrhoe tristata (assembly GCA_951394285.1). Lineage (NCBI taxonomy): Eukaryota > Metazoa > Arthropoda > Insecta > Lepidoptera > Geometridae > Epirrhoe > Epirrhoe tristata. The sequence goes on from OX596153.1 coordinate 1,179,372, forward strand.
CATTTTGATTGGCAAATAGGTTCGGGGCTGAGAAAGGGCATCTTAGAAGCATAATATTATCATATAGACACTAGTGGCCTTACTAATAAACGCAGTGTAAAGTTATTCCTCGGAATAAAATAGGAATAACCATACATTTGGACAGTTTACACTCAGGAATAACTTTATACCACGTTTATTAGTAGGGCCGTATATCTCCATGTCTTCTGTAGGTAATTAAAATAGTCTATAAGTACAGTTCGCAAAATGGATCTAGGCATTTGTGATATTAGCCGTTAGTCTTCGCTGAACACAATTTTGTATGAAAAGCGTTCACTGCGACAAACTGCTAACTTCACGAATGCCTAGATCCGTTGGGCGAACTGTATGGTATTTACAGTAACTTATAGCCGAAGAATTACTTAAACTTTTCAATGGCTGAAAAAAAAAGTTTCGTTTCGAAGATAAATGTCAACTATCAGACTCTTACTTAAGGCTAGGTGTAGATAAATCTTAAAAAAAAACACTCCATTATCTTTATTTCCAAGCTATCACAAGTTTAACCAATGAAGTTGAACTATACGTTTTCAAAAACGTCAATACCACCCAGAAATAATCAGAACATTACCGTACATCGACATAGAAACATCCAAACAAATGTAATCATATAAAACAGATGCGCACATAAAAAGCAACAACTGGAACTGTAATTAAATACTGTACCTACATACGAGGTAAGAAGAACCGAGTCTGTGCTATCATCATCATTTCCCTGCTCATACCCACTTTGATTTTCATCCCTCCATGACATGCTCACCACATCTTTAGTTTTTATTGATCATCATCACCATCCACAGCTAGACTTCACTCACTGCTGGGTATAGGCCTCCCTAAGCTTGTGCCATCCACAACGTTCCCGTGCTAATCTGATCCATTGCCGGCCCGCGACGTGAACAATATTCACTATTTTTATATAGGTAGTTTTTATTGTATAAATATCATCTCTTTTATGCTATAGAGTATCTCCATTCTGTAGTCTAATATCATTCGAAAGAAATTCTGCCTTGACAAACTACTAAAGAACGGACTTTGAAGAGAGATGTTTTTTGTGAGAGGTGTTTGTTGATTTTTAAGAGATGTCTGTCTCTTACCACTGATAACTTTTTGAGATTCACAGGTCAACAAGGTCATGTGAGATATTTCAGCATCATGTAACCCAAAGTATTAAACCTTCTTCTTCTTATTTAAGGATTTACTCCTTGTCGGCACAACTGATGAATCCCTCTCCATGTATCACTTTCCAGGGCTGCTTCTTCGACCTCTTTATACGACATGATAGCTACCTTCTTCACTTGGCCCATGTAGCTTATCCTCGGTCTTCCTCTTCCTCTTCTTCCTTCCACTTTCCCTTCTATAATGAATGAATGAATGAATGAATGAATGAATGAATGAATGAATGAAAATTCTTTATTGCACACCATTAATAAAATTAACACAGACAAAAACAAAAGAAAAACCAAATAAATCTATAATGGGGTATAATCTATAATCTATAATCTATAATGTTCTTAATGAAACTGTCATGTCGTATAAGATGGCCGATCATCTTTCCCGTTCTCGACAACTTGCAATAGCAGCTTGTATTAAACCTACATAAGTGAAAACAATTAAAAACAGTGAATTTGAGTTAGAATTTTTAGAATGATCCTATCTGTCTATTCTTTTCTCTGTAAAGCACATCAATAAAAGGTAGTGTTTATCTTTCAAACAGACAACTGCCTATATTTAGTTGAAGGTCTTTGGCATTGTTTAGATTTGTACTTGGACCAGTTTTACCTACAAACGGTATTGATGTCAGTTTTCGTGTAAACAGGTTACGTAGTTCTACCTCGCAAAGGCGGTTTGGTCTTAATTGTGTATGTATTTACAGACAATAAAGTAACAACATGGATGTGCATTTGCACACACTCATGTGCATTTGCACATGCATGTTGTTTGTGTGCGTAAGCTCTAGAACGCTCCATGGTCGAATGAGCGCTGATATTCGCTTTTGCACACAGATATAAATCTACACACACAATTAAGGCCAACCCGCCTTCGTGAGTACCTACGTGTAAACAGGTATCACATTTATTTTTGAAAACAAACAGCGAGAAGACTACTTTTGCTTCAAAACTAGTGAAATATCCAATGAAGAACAAATAAACGAAATGTGAAAAGCCTGAATTCAAGGACAAAAATCGATTGCTAATTTCAACAATACCTTATTATTGCGAAGTTTTCATGACCCGATAGCTTTATTTCAGCTTAAAAGTTCATACAATCAAACATCATCTAGGCCCTAAGTAGAGCTTATGTTTCGACAGCATCTGGCTGATTATACTTGTACTACTTGTACTACTTACTTGTACAAGTATAATCAGTTGAGACCCGAAGGGCTCCAGAACCCCACGGACCTAGCCGTGGGGTTCTGGAGCCCTTCGGGTTTTAAAAATTGTTACAGGGCGTCTGGTCGAAGCGACGCGTGATCCGAGAGCTGGCACATTTTTGGCTCAAAGGATCAGCATTGCCATCCAGCGTGGTAATGCCGCCAATGTTTTGGGCACGCTTCCGACAGTGGAAGTGGATCCTGGATCAGTTGAGCTTTTTTTTTTCTTTTGCAAATGCATTATTATTATTATACATAGAAAAACACAGATCCAAGAACAGTATTTGCAGATACAAACATTTTGTTTAGAATAAATTAAAGCATACAACATTGTTCGCCATTATGCTCAAACGCGACATGCGATTCACTCGTTTGTGGCTGTGCGACGCAATTCTATAATAGCATGGATTTAAATGTTATTGCAGCTTTTGTCACTATACTTATCACGCACAAATAATGGGCACTATGAGACGCGCTAGTTGAAAGTTGCCAAAAGATGGCGCTGATATAAATTATTAACGAAACATAAGTACAAAGAAGCCTCTAGTTAGTAGTACCTACTCAAATATTTACTGAAAATATTTCTTTATCACATTTAGATGGCTTTTTTTCTACACAGTATTAGGACTCCATAAATACAGGGTTTAAAAATACTACTACCGAAAACTGAGGGGTTGCAATCAGACCATGATTCTAAACATATATATCGAAAAAAAAATAACGATTAGCTACGTCATTTTATGTTATTTTCGGTTATTTACTACTAGAGCAACATAATAAGACCATACTTACCTGATAATATCATTAATAATATCATAAATATCATCACAGGACGTTAAACTGACACTGTTTAGGTCTTTCTGTCAGACGTTCTACACGTGTCAACTCAACAATATGCTGTTTTCTCCGGATATAATGATTTTTTCGGAAAATCCTTTTGGATTTGGTTGTGTGTTGGGATGCTGTACCCTTTCAGCTTCGGTAGACGTCTTTTTACACCCTGTATATGATCGAAGGCTACTCCTCAGCATTTGCTCCAACAGCTCGAGAGTGTTGGAGCTTGGAGCGCTGGTTTTCAGTGGCATGGCGCCATAATATATGAGATGGCGTAGGCAGCACATAAAGCACCCGGCCTAAGCCGTGGGCGGTTTCCTTCAACAGAGCGTCCTTCCTATTAATGCGCATAAAAATAAACACAAGAAATTTTTTGTATTTTAATTAAAGCAAAACCTCCTTTCCTCAGAGTTGTATTACCTACCTATAGCTATGACGTCGAAGTTTCGTTAACGAATTCACGCGTTGACTGTGAAAATACCGAAAAATAATTATGTTACCATTTCATTATAATTTCCCGCCAAAAACACAATGGACGAAGAAAATTACAATCTTCAAGATGGAATTTTCTTGATGTTTGCCTTAGAGGGGTAACGAACTGAATCCAGAGCGAAAGGTATTTCAGAAAATGTTGATGCCTAGAGGTCATGTAACTAGGAGAGTACTTGGTATGAATGTTGATGGATTTACGAGTAGAGGTAGGCCAAAGAAAAGATGGATGGATTGTGTAAAGGATGACATGAGTAAGAAAGGAGTGAGTGTTGAGATGACGGCTGATAGAGGAGAATGGAAGAAGAACACATGTTGTGCCGACCCCACATAATGTGGGAAAAGGGCAGGAAGATGATGTTGATGCCTAGAGCAAAAAAAAACATGCAAATAATTATATTTTACCTCGTTTAATTCACATCTTCAAAGAATCTTAAATGCCTTAATACATTTAAATCTACAAGTAAGGTAGGTTTTTCAACCGACTTCAAAAAAGGAGGAGGTTCTCAAGTCGTCTGTATGTTTTTTTTTTTTTTTTGTTTCTTGTTACGCGATTGTTCCGCCATTTGTTGACCGATTTGCAAAATTCTTTTTATGTTTGAAAGGGTATACTCCAGAGGTGGTCTTATATAAATTTTAGTCCTGAGGGATTGATAGTTTCCCCGTAAAACTCTTAACACCTTCCCTCCTAGCCATGTCACAAATAGAAATGGAATCGACAGCTTGACGCCCTGAGTCACACCGCGTTTCGAGTCAAACATTGAAGTCGGTTTTCTTTTTAGTATAAAAACGTAATTATCTCTCACGCTGACTGTCAGCACTGATAGAAAACAATCTTTATTACAATCTAGTAAGGATACTGATTGTACAGCAGCGCTGAGAGAAATCAGCAATGCCAATTTTTATCTGAGACATTAGTATCCTTACTTCATTGTAATAAAGAGTATGCTTCTATCAGCGCTGACGGTCAGCGTGACAGGAAAACTAACCTAAGACTATGTCTTTCTATCGCACCTCGTAGGTATACTCGTATTTGTCTTGGATACAGCTAGCGATCTTGTTTTGTTTATGTGACATAGGGGAGAGCGGGGTTGGAAGTGCCGGGGGTAAGTAGTGCCGGCGAACATAACTCGAAGACGAAAAGAGATAGCTCCATTTCTATTTTGCATCTCAGAACGTCTAACGCGCGTGCATCGCCGGCAGCCACTTTAGTAGCGGCTGCGACGCGTATCGAGTGGTGGCATGCAGTGTGATGCTCTGACTACACGTTAGTAAATATTTTGTGTTTTAAACTTTTTGGTCAATCGCCTTGCTTTTTAAAGCTACTTATGCCAGTGTTTCACTAGGTCAGTGGTTATTTATTCATACATCGCTTTTCGGTTTGTTTTGTAGGTTCTGATAAGCAAAACATTTTAAATTTGACAGAAAGTGCGTGTACTAGTAACGGGGCTGAAAGTGCCTCTCATTGGGGGCTAGTTGTGCCGCGGCACAACCGACCCCAAGCGATCCATTGTTATAGTCTACGTTTTTGTCTTATAGTATTCTATGTATAATATGTATGTATTTACAAACAAAAAGTATATAATTAGTTTATCAGTCATTCTAGTACACATAACACAAGTTCTGCTTGCTTTGGGGCTAGATGATCCTGTGTGAAAAGTCCACCGTTATTTTTTATTATTATTATTATAGGATGAGGACAGACAAACGAAAGACCAATAGAGGGATTACTTCGAAGGAGCTTCTACAAAGAGCTGCTGATGCCGTAAATTTAAAACTGTAGCTGGGAAGGAAAAAAAGACATCCAGTGCATTAAGAAAATCAACAAATGTATAATGTATAATATAATAAATATACATAATAAAAAATGTATAATTATTATAACACTTAAAAATGAAAATTGATCTCTCTGATAGTGCAAATTATAAGTTATGTTGAGTTTTTTAATTAAGAAAGAAGAAAAATGTTGATTGTTTTTGTTGTTATTCTATGTCAGTTAGTTTAGTAAGAGTTTAATTAGAAAAAACATTGTGAATGTAAGGAGTATTTTTTTTTATATTAAGAAATAGCTTAAATATAACAATTTTTGTCTTATTTAATATTTAAACACCATTATTTTTTATATAAAATATCCACTTTTAGAACGGCACAACCAACCTCAGCATTGGCACAACCCGCCCCACGACGGGGTCAATTGTGCCTCAAGGTCTCGTTGCACTAATTTCAATGTCACAAAAAAACTATTGCAAAATAGCCAATTATTAATTTAAATTCAAAAACTACAATAAATTTAACATAAGTGTTAAAGAAATTGAGAATGCACGATTTCATTTCAATAGTTTTTTTAAGTGATTTATCAAAATTGGCACTTTCAGCCCCGCTCTCCCCTACATAGCTTGCTCATTTACGCCTCTGTTTGCTAACTTGCTACAGTTTTATGATTGGCTGACTCTAGGAATTCTTTTGCGATTTCATTTTAAATGTTTGATTGAAAACATTGAATTCATTTCAGCCTATTGTATTTCTCATTTTCTCTGTTTCTGAACGAAACTAAATCTTTCTTTGTAGGTATACAGGGTGTAAAAAGACGTGTACCGAAGCCGAAAGGGATACATCCCAACACACAACCAAATCTAAAAGGATTTTCCGAAAAAATCATTATATCCGGAGAAAACCGACCTCGCACAGCTGGTCGAGCGTATGTACTGGGCGCGTTTTTATACGTAGATTGCTGGATTTTGAGTTTTAATTGTTTTTTTCTTTTATAGGAAATGAAATTATTAGGTAGGTACTAGGTATGTTGTACTTATATTGTATTATGTTGTACTAGTAGTAAATAACTAGAAAATAAAATAAAATGACGTAGCTAAGTCAAAAAAAAATTCGCGTTTTTTTTTTCGCTAAATATGTTCAGAATCATGGTCTGATTGAAACCCCTCAGTTTTCGGTAGTATTTTTATACCCTGTATAAAAAATAGGCTTAGGTTGAAATGTACATACAATAGATGGTATTATGTTGTATAGGTAAGCGCTTAATATACCTAAATCAATAAGTAATTAGTATTTCACACGCCAACGTAAGTATTTGAGCTGTAAAATATAATTTATATCAGTCTAATCTTAATTTAAAGTTCGTATGAATTATTATAAGGAATTAATGAATACTTAGAACTACAGTACTCGACTCAACCTATAGCACATCGTAAATTGCTAATTTCTTTCGATGGAACTGTCATGTCGGCTAAGATTAGCTGGCTCGTTTATTTTAAAATGAATCTTTAATTTCCGGCACTTTATCGGGTCATTTATGGCAATGGCGTCTTAGAGTTCATGGAAATACAGTTCATTATTAAACTCCCAGGAGGTAATGGCCATTTAAATAAGGATGAGATAGGCTGCACAGTGATGATTATAATGACATTTAGCCTTTCACTTAAAGATCGCGGAAGGACCCAGAAGATTCAATCCATCTCATCATTTGCCTTTATCCCGCTCATGTAGGGTCGGCACAACATATTCTCTTCTTCCACTCCCCCCTATCTATCGTCATCTCCGTATCCACTCTTTACTTTTCAGTCAATCCATCAAGGTTTCGATTTATCTCTATCAATTTTAGAGTTTGGCTCTTGGTTGATGCAATTAGGAACATCTTCTATTTTTCTCGTTCCAATGTTGTCTCTTTTACGACATGACAACCCTTCTCTTTTATCTTACTCATGAAATTGATTCTTAAGCCTTCAACATCCATCTTTGTATTGTACATTACATTCACAAATACATTGGTTAAAATGATATTAAACGTATTTTTTTTAGGTGCCACATCAATTCCGTTAACTAAGCTTGAATGTAGCAATATTATTTCGAATATTTTAAGCTCTAGTACTAACAATGTAATTGTTTGAAATTAAAATCTTAATTTGAACACAAATAAGATCAGACTATTTGACTTTTGACTCCCCCCTTAGACATCTTCAAAGGATCTGGAATAAGTAACATAAAAAGATCTGAGAGAATGTCTACCGCACCTTGGGGATACAGTCGTGATCCTGTTTACGTTTTTTAAGATCAGCTTTTTGTAAAAGTATCTGTTTTAATACCTATTTTGTAACTTTTTATAATAGTTTAAGAGATAAGTTTATAGAATTTAGAGATAATTTTCGTAATTATAAAAAAAAAACGTAAATAGGTTCACGACTGTATCCCCAAGGTGCGGTAGACATTCTCTCAGATCTTTTTTTATGGTATTTATTCCAGATCCTCTGAAGAGGTCTAAGGGAGGTAGTCAGACAGAGGCATGTCCAAACACATAATATTTGATACATGCCCACACTTGCAGAAGTAATTATTAATATATAATATGTAATTCTATATAATAAGTAATTCGTAATTCTATATTCTATATAATAATATATATAATAAGTAATTCGTAATTATTTTATTCCAAATCTTCTTCTTGTCGTGTCACCAGGTCTTTCAAACCAGTGTGGTGATAGGAGTATTAAGTGCGCCTCTAAGAGGCTCCTTTCGTGCACTTTTTTTAGTACTTAATTTATAAATCTGAAAGTTGTGAGGTTCCGATGTATGCCTTTTTTACACAATAATTTGTGATTATTGTACAAAGATAGATTATTGTCTGGAATATAGCATATGTGATACTTTTTATCTCTGAAAAGTGACACACGATACCATTCTGACATAAAATTGCCACTTGCCGCAGAATTTAGCTCTTGTATGTCAGAACGGTATCATGTAAATGACGTCTTACTAAGAAGGTAAGGTAAGTGCAGTTGGTTCGAAGTAAATAGTCCCTCATTTCGAACATTTGTTTAGTTTATTTTTATATTCGCAACAGTATTTATAGATAACTCTGAAGAATGCTAAAAGATCAAATAAATCAATGTAAGTTGTCTGCATTCTCAATATTCTCGAATTCTTTGATCTTAAATCCATAAATCTATCATGACTGTCCTCTCAGTTTGTTGTAGCTTTGTCTTCTGGTTGGAAAGCGTTCGATTTTACCGTCACGACACATACATAGGTCAAACGTCACAGTGCGAAGTACGCAGTCGCAAAACAGTCCATAGATTGTAGCATTGTTAGTACGGAAAAGCGTTTTAGGATTTTAATATTTGACAAAAATTTATTTAACAAATGTCAAACTCGCTTAGTCAATAGCACAGGTTACTAGCCACTTCTAGCTCTCTCACGAAGGAACAGAAGATTTTTTCTTTTTCTTTTGATGGTGATTTTCATATAGTTTTAAGACGATTAAAAATGATCCCAGCGATCTTACTGAATAAATACTTTTTTACATAGCGCCTTACTAATAAACGTGGTAGGTATAAATTTACTCCGGGTCTACACCCGGAGTAACTTTATACCTTTTAACTTTTTACTTAGGAGTAACCATAAAATTTTTGGAGTTTAAGCCTGGCGTAACTTTACACCACGTTTATTAATAAGGGCCTATAATTTTAATAATAATGCGATCGTCTTTCAAACAGCCTCCAGACGATGATATGTTTTGCAAAACACGTACGGATTGCTGCAGATATTGTTTCAGAGATTAAACTTAATTTCAGATTTAGAGAGCATTATAATAATATAATAAGGGGCAGAATGTGCTCTTGTAATTCAGTTTAAGCTGTTTTAGCTACACACACACAAGTTCACGACTGTATCCCCAACGTACAGTAGATATTCTCTCAGATCTTTTTATGTTACTTATTCCAGATCCTTTGAAGATAAATAAATAAATAATGCTGGACTTTTCACACAGCATCTTCTAGCCCCAAAGTAAGCTTGAGCTTGTGGTATGGGTACTAGATGACTGATAAACTACTTATATACTTTTTTGTTTGTAAATACATACATATTATACATAGAAACACCCAGACCCGAGACAAATATCTGAAGGTCATACAAACATTTGTCCCGCGGCGGGGATCGAACCCGCAACCTTCTGCATCGCAGGCGGACCTTCGCCCACTGCGCCACAGATGTTGTCAGATGTCGTCAAGATGTTTAACAGGTAAGTGTTCTAATAGGCGGCGATGGGCTTGCAACCTGTCACGTATGGAATACTAACTTCTGCAAAATGTGGGCATGTATGAAATAACTGATCTGGGGGGTAGGCAGAGGCATGTCCCCCCCCCCCTTTTAGCTATAGGATCATAATTTTACAGATGATTTAGGTGGCGATATCAATACCTACTTTGCTCAAGATATGTTGCAGAGTCCCATATAAAACTTGCATAAAAATCTATGACTGAAATCACCAAGCAATGCATAAATCTAAATTCAAAGGAATTTTCGCCAAAACTGTTCTTAAATACAAAGGCGAGGACTTCTTTCGCCATATTTGAAGGAGCTAGTAGCTCTGCTATTGTATTTTGTTTTCTCGTGTTTTACTAGGTTTTATTATGTAATTTCGGTGGCATTTTACTAATGAAGCTTTGGATACGTAACAGGAGATTTGCAAATGGAATGGGGGAGTATTCAAGAAGTTTTCTCATTTGACGAAAGATTTCCGTTGGAGTTTTGAAAGGACAAGCCGCCATGTTTTTTCAATTGACTCAAATTGACGTGACATAAGTAATACGTATTTGAAGTGAAGTCAAAGTGAAAAGAAGAAGAAGGAATAAAAAGAAGAAACCAAGAAGTGAAGTGAAACCATGAAGAATATGAAGACCTATATGATGAAGACTAAGCTAAGATGATGTTACTGATTGGGCGATATAGTCGCTCAGCGACAAAGCCCTTTTCTTTTTTTTTGTAAATAAAAAAAATAAAAAAATCAAAGTCAAATCAAATGCTTCTAACCCAGAAAACAAACGTCGATAGATCGAAAATATTTTACGTGTACATTGTGACAGACCATAAATCGCTACCTATTCGAAATATTATATTTTTAACCGACTTCAAAAAAAGGAGGAGGTTTTATTCGGCTGTATGTATGTTTTTTTTACTATAAAATATTATTATTATTGTTCAGCCGTTCTCGTCCCACTGCAGGGCAAAGGCCCTTCCCTTCTTCTCCACTCTTCGCGATTCAACAAATCAAAATTAAAAAAAAAAAAAATTAATGACAAAAATAAATTAAAATTCACCGTAGACTCTTAAATAAACTACAAGACATGCCTACTAATATAAACCCTCTGTGAGGACGCTAACATAAACAAGGAGATTTCAGTCGCACTACATAAATACCTGATAAATAACATTTGAAAACATTTCTTTGTGTCGATGCGGCAACGACTGATTTGTGAACGGCACGTGAGTCTGCACAAAGAATATTTAGAACAGAAGAGTCATGTCTTTTTAGGACATTTTTGTGTTACTCGGGTTTAGGTTAGAACGTAAATTCAGTTCACATGCAGTTGGTTCATTGTTCATTTTAACATACATAAGTACCTGAAAACGAGGAAATTCTGAACCCATATTAAAACATATTGTTATCTCCGCACTAATCTTTGACAAATGCTTACCGTTTATTAATAGTAAGAATGCCTCGCTGGAGTGTCACGCGTCGCGTGTGTAACTGCCCTTGGACTAATGGCTAGTTCCTTAGCCCTAATAGGGAGTACTTTGTAGAACGTACTTGTAACTGGTTTACATGGGCTATATTCTTTGAGCAGTGTGTTTCGTAAGTTTGTATGAGCTAGGCCATGGCCATCAACTCTGGCCATGGCTTTTAGACTTAATAGCCGAAACCGATAATTTAACGTGCCCTCCGAAGCACGGAAGCACTCAGTTGATAATGCCACTAGCGGTCGCCGATCTGTGTCCGCACAGAACGTCGTATCTTCGACGATCAAAACGACTAAGCAAACTTAACGTAATTCAGACTTCAGACTTTCAATCCGAAGGTCGTGGGTTCGAATCTCGGCCTTGCATCAATGGATTTTTCGTTTCGTAAAATTTATATGCGCTTTAACACGAGCTCTTAACGGTGAAAGAAAACATCGTGAGGAAGCCTGCTTAGTCAGCTCCACACGTATTGACGTCGTCTTTCCTGTGGGCCAGGCTGATTAAGCTTAGAGGATGGTTTAGGTGCTGGGCAAGCCTATTCCATCTCAACGTCCCAGACACTACAGCGTCCTGTTAAGTGTAGGCATAAATTGCCTCCTGACACTGTATAAATCATCTAATATAGATTTAAAAGGCCTAAGTAATCAGCCCCGGCTGAAAAGTTACTAAGTCATCACGAAGGCCTTTACGCAACTTGCACCGTGCTATGGATAGCCCCCACCAGGATATTCTGCTCAGCATTGTTGTTGCCTACCATATCTACCATCATGGGTAAGATATTTGCTCCATCACCAGAGGTGGGCTAATGCCCATACGACGTTACTATATGGGAATATTCTTTTCTTAATGAAAATAATGATGAGTTTGGATTCCAGATTGCATCAATGGGTTTGTGGAACTGAATTTTCTCCGCTACAAACCAACAACCTTACCCCTCTTCTTTTTTATTGCACACAAACTGAATGGGTATGACGATGTATGGATGGCGCACGTGTCATGTGAGTGTTTTATAACTGTTTAACGTGGTGCAATAACTATTGGTTCTCATTAGACCGGGAAATGTTGGCATTTTCTTAAATACGATAAGATCTGGATGACTTGGAAGCATGAAGGAGAAACAAAATTTTACCTCATTGAGGACTTTTCTAGCTAGAAGGTTTTATTCATAAAGGTGCGTTTACATGGTGTGATTTCTCGCACGATTTGCTAAGCCCCGCCCATTGAACGTGTCTACGAGCGTCGCGCTAACTATGACATATCGACATATGAGCGTTTACACGTGAAGAATTGCCGTGCGATACGATATCGTATGGGTTGAAATCGCATTGTGCAAATGCACCCTTAGCCACAGTAAAACTATAGTTTCATTAGATTATATATTACTAGTTCGGAACTAATACACTAAATTTCCAGAAACACTTCTCCCAAAGAAACTATCAATAAAACCCTACAGATGTTGTCCCAACTTGTAATAAGATAACTCGACTCCGGTATTTTTGAGTTTTGACCTCGCAGATTTTTAAAACACAGAAACCTGACAACTGTTGTAGGTTAATTTAACCGCCAGCTTGTATATTCTCCAACAACACCTAGGGCTTTGACAACAGTTAATCTGCCAGTGAGCAAAAGGGGTATCCTCTCTCAATAACAAAAATCCAGGCTGATACCAGCTTTTTCAATGCCCGCACGCCGCTCCCAGTAATCCGATGTAACCCCAGATTTAGGGTGACTATCAATCAGAATATGATTGGATAAATAATCGCCTACCAAAGGAGGTGGTTGGAAGAAATTGAGGGAGACCTTTTCCCAGCAGTGGGACAGCAAAGTTTGAAGAAAAAAAATACTAGTATACAATAATTTGAAAAGAAGCACGTCTCTTTTTCACGGAAAAGCTATTAAAACAACGCAACAGGTAAAAATCTTTGGTTGAGACCATACATTTACGATCTTGGCATACACATTTTTACTCACATTACGTTCTTGTCATTCTTGCAATTCCTTATTGTGCACAAGGACGATAAATAAAATATTATGTGAATTTATTACAAAAGAAAGCTTAATCCATTTGTAAAAGCCTTTACCCGGCGGACTGTCATGAGGGATGTTGTAATAAATACTTTATTTAAATCGTTTCTCTTCATCGTGTGTTTTAAAATAGTAAAAAAAAAAACTTTGGCAATAGTAAATCATAGTCACCCTACACACACACCTGTAATCTGATCGTGACTTGTATAAAACAATTTGTTTAGCCCGGTTTTCAATTTGTGTTACAGTTGCAGTGATGGGGTTAAAATAAAACGGGCCAAGAGCGTTTTGGACTCGCACACGAAGGGTTCCATCATCATCCGCATTAAATTGCAGCCCTACTTCACTTCGACGTTCTATCAAGAACGACTAAACAGGCGATTATACGCAATAGGGTATGGTTTGCAATAGAGGTTTTGTAAAAGAGTCCACTGAATAAATACTCTTCTCATCATTTCACAAATTCAATTCCCATGTCCAAGCAGTGGCGTAGCTAGGTAGCCAAGGGCCCTGGTGCAAAATAAACCGGGGCCCTAACTGAACGGTTTAGGTTTTATCAAGTCAAAATATGCAGGGTGTGGCAAAATGTAAACGTATTTATTTTTTTGGAAAAACTTAGATTTGATTTGTCATTTTCTGGGTAACTATTTCAAAAATCTAATAATAAGCATACCTATAGTTTCCTAAGAACAAAACCTTCCGGACTCTCGGGACTCCAAGAGTCCGAGGGCCCCTTGAGCTTGGGGGCCCCGGTGCACTGCACCGCCTGGTAGCTACCGAATGGTTATTCGGTACTATTATTATTAATTATAGTTATTCCACTGTGTCCAAGGTAATATTTATATTATATTTTTTTAACAACAAAATAGTGTAGTTGTGATTATTTAGGCTTTGAAAGACACTCGTGACACTTTGTTTTGTTTATAGAAATAATATTTACGCATTTTGCGAGAGAAAAATAACATTAAACTGTTGTCACCTAAAAGTGACACTGGGAATTAGAGGGTTAAATCATTGACAGAACCCTACAACAGTCTTTTTTTTTGTATCCAACTCGGATTAGAATGGTCTAATGGATAAAAAAGCTTTCCTGTATTGGAATGAACCGGAATCTGGAATGGAATTCATATACCTAATGCAATTGAACTGGGTTTGATTGGATAAGACTCGATTAGGTTGCATATTTTTCTACAAAAAGAACTAAGATACAAATAACAAGTATTCAAGTGGTATCTTTGGTAAATAAATCCAAATAAAAATAACTATGTTCCTACTTATATTCATCAAACATTTTGTAAAAACGTGTTGACAAATTTTTAACCAAACCTACACCTTCAAGTTGAACGTTTCAACTGCCTCTTTTATTTTCAACTTCTTTTTCGCATATTTATTTTACAGCCTGATTTTTTGTAAGACCTGACACTTGAATAGGTAGCATGTAAGACAGGGATTTTATTTAAACTATGCCCCACTCTGCATGCAATAATTAGAGGATAATGAATTGGAAATATTGTACAATAATGAAAATTTATGCATAATTCGGTAATGATAGATAACAAATTGCATTGAAATTGATAGCCCCAATTTTATTGACAGCTTGAAACCCCGCAAACCACATTCATAGCCAGCTTAAAACTAATTAATTAGCTACTTAAAATGTAAGTATAAAATAATGTGCATTCGTTTCCAAAGCACTGGTAAGAATACCAGAACGGAACGGAAATCGGGGCCACATAGAAATGTGGCCCCGATTTCCGTTCGTGCACCAATGAGCGTATCTTTCCAGAAATGTATGTGCACTTTGCCAATAGTCTCAAACGGTGAAGGTAAACATCGTGAGAAACCGACATAAGTTTAAAATCATAATAATTGTCAGAACCAATGATATTTATTATATCATTGGTTCTGATCCTCAAAGAGTGTTTGTAAGCGATAAGGCCGCCCATTGTACATTGTCATTATTTGTTATATTTAATTATTTTGGGTGTACAATAAAGAATTCTCATTCATTCATTCATTAATTTATTAGTAAAACTTTATTACTAACTCTTTTTCCTGCAATGTCTCACAATCATTATATAATTGGTGTTCCGAGAAGGTTACGTCAATGGTGATGGATTGCTTACTATCAAAGAAATGGTTACAATAATGATTGCTCATAGACTCTACAACTAGTAGTTTGTAGCGTTTACTATAAAATTATACAATGCTATCCGATAACTTGAATACTAAGAATAAAAGCGAAACGATTTTTTTTTATATTGATGTACAAACCCTCAATTCGTTCTGATATTTTATTTATTTTTTTATAATACAAGTTCGTCTGGACAATAGCTAAATTGGTGTGAATCTTGACTTGTGTTATTTGATCTGAGAGAATGTCTACTACGCTTTGAGGATACTGTCGTGATTCGTTCTTATTATTTTTATCAATACCATCAGTTGGCATCGTATCGTGATCTGTAAATTACTCTCAGTTTTCCATGGAAACAATTAAAAGTTCACACAGTTTTTGCTGTTCTCTCAGTTTTTTACACAATTACTGGAGCTGTTTCTCACTAGTCATTACGGAACTATGACGTTTGACACAACGTATCATGTAAAAATGATAAAAAACTAAATTTGCAGACTTTTTTGAGTTAAAAACTAAAAGATGCTTATTTGACGACCTCTGTGATGCTGTAGCCCGTCGACGTTGGGTTGTGGGTTTATTTCCCGGCGCCGAACTAAATGTTTGTAATTTTGTAATCATCTGATCTACATTATATTTTTTTGAGTTTGGGTATAATCCATACATCCATACTAATATTAAAAAATAGAAGATAAGCGAATTTATATGTTACACAGCCCAAAACGCAACGATAGCGCGATCTAATTTGTTCTGTGTCGTCGCCATCTATTATGTACAATGTACGAAACCTTACGAGGTTTCTTACGAAAGTGATCACAGTCTCGAATGATAACAAATACGTAAATTATTTTTGTAAGTAGGTATATTTCGTTTTTTCTAGCTTATGCAGCATATGAGGCATAGGTTCTTTGAAAACGTATGTAATAATTTATGTAAATGGATGTTTATTTACAGAAACTAAGCTACTACATATTTACATATATTTACAAAATACAACAGGATTAGTCAAGCTATTTAAGGATAGTTAGAAACGATCATATCATATTAAATGAGATAAAATCGTTTCGCAGATCCCACATCGGAATTAATTTCGGAACTATTTGTTTCACAGTGCGAAACACTCAAAGTTTCGAATCGAAACGCAATTGCACTTTATGACAGCAGGTCACTAGTTCTCTTTTACAATAGCTTTCTATCAAAGCTCATGATTTGGTAACCATATCAGCTTCAGCAATTGATACGGGAAGCCTCACAATTTCACATTTCTAAATTTGAACTTGTGACACGCCTCTATCGCGGAGTTAAATTGAATAATTGAATTTATAGTAGTTCGCGAATTTCATATGGCATGCACTTGGCTTACCTCCAGGTGCCACTCTGGGCCCAACTTTGTAATTGAAAGTTTGTCTGTGTGATATATTAGTGTTCGGATCAATGGGATTTTACCAGTTTGGATTGCTGAAGATTCTAGTATCCTGAAGTTGTATGAATGAATTTTTTGTTTGATATTAGTCGTGACCAAATTATCGAACCTAAAAAAGCCTACAAAAATGTAAATAATTTTAAAGTTCTTTTTCCTTTCTATTGTGATTATAAAATCAAGATTCATGATCATGATACCATTACACTTATTTTTCATACAAAAAATGCAAATTACTTTGTGTGCAAAGCCTAGCTTTTATAAAGCTTTTGCGAGTAGTTTCACTCACATGATGATTTAACTAGAAATCTAGAAGCAACCTAAAGAATATTTAAAAAAGGGACCAGCAGCAAAGCTAAATTTTTGTCTAACTTGAAATTTTTTTTATTTGTCATCCCAATAGAGCTCAACCAATCACATAATAGGAAAATGACAATTGAAGTCCAGAATGGGTTTTAAATGTCAAAATGAAGCCCTGAAGGTAAGAACTTCAGAGAAAACAGAATAGATACATTATTTATATCATGAATCATTTCGTTACTTTTTCATATGCATAAATATGCATATTTATACGTATGAATTTATGCGTATAAACAACTTTTTAGGTACTACAGTAGTACCAAAATGTCGTTTCTTTTTACTCATAAAGCATTTCCGAAAAGATCGCCATGTGTGAGCCGCGTGGCTCAATGCTCAGTAAATCATAAGCTTTCTAGGAAACGCCGGCATAATAAAAATTATACGCATTGACTCATTTAGGGCCGGTTGTGGCCCGTCTACTGGCGATATGCGGATTTATTTTGTTTTGTTTCAACAAAACCATTGATAGATCAGAGTAGAACTCAAAGTGGAAACAAAACCATTGATGGATCAGAGTGGAACTCAAAGTGTAAACAAAACCATTGATGGATCAGAGTGGAACTCAAAGTGGAAACAAAACCATTGATGGATTAGAGTGGAACAAAAAGTGGAAAGTAATCCCTTAATGGATTTAATTAGTGGATCAGAGTGGAATAGGGCAAAATTTTTGCCAATTGTGTAGATTTGGATGAAACTTTGAGTAGGTGTAGAAAATGGTCACGAATATAAGATTTTTTTTTTAAATCTGGCACCATGATCACCGCTTTATATACATTCAAGTTTACATCTTCACTAGATAGTAAAGATGAACAGCGGGTCGAATGCTTGTTTTCCACTATAAAATTACGAATATGCGCATATTTCATGTAAATATACAAGAAATGTATTTACTGAAAGTAGGTCTCAAAAGATTGTAGGATCGAGATCAGAAAGTGGAAATTATTTATAGTTGAAAAAACGCGCTCACTGTAGCCATACCCTAAAATGTAATAAAAGGACGCTCTTTCCCACAGTGTTTTGATTCGGTTTAGACATGGCGGAGCCATTAACATAATTATGACGTCGCTTTTAAGTGCATTTTGATTTTTACAAAAAGGTTCACCTCATTTTTTTATATCCAAACAAAACTAGCATAACATTATTACGTCACGAAATATTAATTATGATAGGTAGGTTCGTGATGAGCTAGTGGCTTCTGGTGATTAAGTTTTAGGCCGCTATCATGAGCCGCGTTGGTCAAATGGGGTTGTGCCTTGACTTTCAATCCGAAGGTCAAGGGTTCGAATCCCGGCCGTGCATCAATGTATTTTTAGTTTCGTAAAATTTATATGCGCTATAATACGAGCTCTTAACGGTGAAGGAAAACATCGTGAGGAAACCCGCAGCTGAGTCAATCTCCACACGTATTGACTTCGTCTTTCCTGTGGGCCAGGCTGATTAAGCTGAGAGGATGGTTTAGGTGCTGGGCAAGCCTATTCCATCTCAAACAATGTCCCAGGCACTACAGCGTCCCGTTAAGTGTAGGCATGGATTAGGCAATCCATGCCTACACTGACCTGACGCTGTATAAATCATCTAATATAGATGTAAAGGCTTCTATCATGACATAACTCTACCTTTACATCAGGGATCTACAAGCTAACATCGAGGGGATTTTGGGAAGCACCCATCCACATGGTAATAAGTAGATGTCAAGGCCTAACTTTTTAAACAGGATCACGACCGTATCTCTAGGCGCAGTAGACATTCTTTCAGACCTTCAGCATTTATAATATTTGTGTGATTTAATATTCCCACACATTTACGATATCCCACGCACTTAGGACATCAAAGAGGCGTGAGATAGCGATATTCCGCGACTCCATGCAAAATTATGATATTATTCAACATTTTACTTTCACGTTTACATAATATATTTCTTAAATTTAAATTTTTACGACACTCTTTGATGTTGACGTGAATTTAGTTTCATTTATTTCGGGCCAATTTATTTCGTCTGTAAAAACAACGTCAGCTGAGTTTAATGTGTATGTAAAGTGGGTTCAGTTTGTGATGTTAATACACATATATAAAGTTGAAGCGCTTTTTATATTATATCCATGCAAATTGATGTTCATAATATGCTTCAAGATTTTGGAACGTTTTGATTCGAAATTCCAGCGGGAATGTAACAACAGATATCTTTTATTCTACGGCTTAATTGGTATTGATCGTAACGGATCTGCGATGTGAAGGGTTTAAAAACTTAGGCCTTTACATCTATACTAGATGATTTATACAGCGTCAGGACTTCGAGAGGCAAACTATGCTTACCTTTATTACCGGAGATATCAGGCCTGGTGCAGCGGCAGATTGGGCTGAGGATCTCAAAAGGCGCCAATATATAAATCTTGATAGGGTTTATATATTTGAACCATTTGGGGTTGAGACCCCAAATGGTTCAATGTTCTAGGTTCTAGGTCCGTGGGGTTCTGGAGCCCTTCGGGTTTTCAAAATTCTTTCGGCGTCTGGTCGAAGCGACGCGTGATCCGAGAGCTGGCACATTTTTGGCTCAAAGGATCAGCATTGTCATCCAGCGTGGTAATGCCGCCAGTTTTTTGGGCACGCTTAAATTTATTTATTTATTTATTTATTTACTTATGGAATACTAACAGCACATAAAAAAATAATAAACAAGAGAGTTGTTAGTAACAGAAGGCTAATAATAAGTTTTCACAGTTAGAACTAGTGTAAGCAAATATTGAGCACAAAGAAAAGTTGGTGCAAGCTACCCAACAACAAAATAATAAAAAAAGAAAAATATTTGTTTTACAGCACACATTCCTTCTGACGAGGGTTAAGAACTAAGATAACAACTTAATTTAAGATTTAAGTATCAAACTAAGTATTATAAAGTACTTACTTAATTAAAAAACTTGGAACTCATCAAGCGCCTCATTTTTGTAATGCTACAGTTGAATATGTCAAACAAGCTAGCATAATCATTGTTGTAGCTATCGCACACACGCCAAAGATAAGAATTGCAACGGTAGTTAGTAGATGCTATTTCAAGACTGAAAGTAGGAATATTCCTGCGGGACCTGTTAGGGACATAGAACCGAAGCCTACCGAGCAACTCAGGACAATCAACCTGACCAGACACTATTTTGTTCAGGTAAGTAATATCGGCAATCTCGCGACGAATAGCTAAGGGTAGGAGATGATATTTCCTAAATAGCTTGACTAATCATGTTGTATTTTGTAAATATATGTAAATATGTAGTAGCTTAAAGCTTAAAAGAAGTAGCTTTCTGTAAATAAATATATATTTTTTCTGCTTACACAACAGACCTTTAAATCCGTGGCCTACACTCAACGGGACGCTGCAGCGCCTGGGACATTGTTTGAGATGGAATAGGCTTGCCCAGCACCTAAACCATCCTCGTTCGAACCCACGATCTTCAGATTAAAAGTCGAAACACAACCCCATTAGGCTAACACGGCTCTCTCTGGTGGTTTTAAAATTTTAATCCAAAAAAATCCCAACGTCTGTATTGTCATTAGAATTTCCAGAAAAATAAAAGGAATGCTTACTACGTTCAACTAATTAACCATTTCACAGCTTGGATCAACGAAAACTTCACACAATATTAGCGATAGAAGATAGTTGCTAAACTCAAAATTACAAAGAACAAACTTTGAGATGCACATAATTGGTTCTGTCGTGGACACAGCAGGCGAAGTAGATAACTTGGCGGGAGTTTAGTGGCTAATGAAAAGCTTTGCCTGAAGTTAGCCAATAAATAGCGCTAACAGACGGTATGAGCTGCAGCTTGTACCAATTTTAGCACTCGTATACGAATAACGTATCTAATAACTCGTATAATAATATTTAGCTCATAGAACTGACGGCTGTTGGGGCAGAAAAGTTGTCGAGTGGAGGCCACGCACTGGAAACCGCAGTGGAGGACGGCCCCCACTAGATGGAAAGACGATTTGGTAAAGGTTGCTGGGAGCCGTTGGGTGCAGGCTGCACAAGATCGATCGTTGTGGAAATCGATGGGGGAGGCCTATGTTCAGCAGTGGACACTAGTTGGCTGACATGATGATGATGATACGAATAACAAGGTTAGTGACAAAAGGAAAGTTTTTGAATTCCTAATAAAATCAGGTTCTAAAATTATGAAAACTGAGATAAACTTTTTTTTAATTAAAACTATCTATTGTGTCCAAATTGCGTCATAATACTGGTCAAAGGTCTCCCCCAAAAAGTTTGTAGTAGGAAGGTAGGTAGCTTATCATAATAAATTTTGAAAAACTACGATTATTACAGTAATGAAACACATCTGAGCTAGTCCTCATATGAAATGCTATGATTCACTAAAGAAAATGCGTTCATCGAGTCATGTTATCCTCTAAAATATCCCGTGTGAGTACAGACCTTACACTTAATATTCGTTCGACAACAATAAAATTAGTTCTTCAGTAAGCAGAGGAAACACAAAATACAAACGACACTCAAATACTTTGTTACTCTGAATTAGCAACAAAATATCGGTAAACAAAAAGTGTTTCAAAAACCAATCTTACTGCTTGGATATAAGGCTCAAAAATTTCGCTGATTATACACAATCACAGCGGAATCCCGGGTCTAATAGGGCATTAAGGCGATGCCGCAGTCCCATACCTTGAAATCTTCAATAAAAACGGACACTACTAAAACCCTATAAGTGGTCATATACTTATACAGAATGTTCTGTTTTTGCAAGTTTTTCTTAAATTGATAAAAAATACGATTAGTAGGTAGATTGTCTCAAAAATGAAACTTGGGATACACAAAGTTCCATAAAGTTTTATCACATTTAACTAGAGGTGATGATAAAATTCCGCTACGCATTAAAAACGCTCACACAAGTTAACATTGATTTGCAATCTTAATTTACCTTATCTCATCAATTTACCTCTAAAAGAAAATTAAAAAAAGGGATAAAGTGAGTTCGATGAGTTTTTTAGGGTATAATTTAAAAAAATACTGAAAGAGCAAAAAGGTTTTGGTTTTCAATTTTACACTTTAACCTATCTCTTTAAAACCTCGTATTGATTCTACATACATTACATCCTATAACAAACGCATGCAAAATTATCTATCAAACGTAACAACACCCTGTATAGTATAAGCCAGAGCACACGTGGTGCCCAAGTTATGGGCGCGCAGTGTGCGCTCGGTCTTAGCTTACTTTATTGAGACCCGTTAAATTTTACAGTCGTGCATAAGAGCGGTGGATCAACGTGGGGATGCTTGTGATTGGTTCTTCCTTTAGCTCTTCAATGGCGTAGATTCTGTTGTTAACTTACTAAACTTAGTAACTTAAATGCAACGTTCTTATTTTGTTTATAATAAAGACCAAAATAGAGTAACTGTGATAGTGATTATAAACTGACTGTCAGCGCCTCATGACAAAAACATGTATTTCTGTATGTATGGGAAAATTATTGAATTTAAGAAATCTAAAAAAAATCTCTATATGAAACTCGATAAGTATTTCAAAAGAAAAAGTTTGTCTGGTCACAAAGGTGAAGATCTCTACTATACGAGTAGAACACAGTAAAATGATTTCTGAGTTTAGGAAAAAGCATCCTATTCTAAACAAAAAAAAACTTAGAACATCTATATTAGATGATTTATACAGCGTCAGGAGGCAATCCATGCCTACACTTAACGGAACGCTGTAGTGCCTGGGACATTGTTTGAGATGGAATAGGCTATTCTACAACCACAATTAGAACTCAAAATGTCATTTCACTCAAAACTAGGTAGAGTAGGTAGGTTTAATGGTATGAAACCATGGTGAGTCCTCAAGCTGACCGTTCATTATTACTTTTGTCTAACATCCAGTTTATACCAATTCATCTAAAAACTCCCCCGACCTCGTATGGAGACAAAACTTTCAATGCATTCACAATTCACGTTGTTTTCTAGCGTGTGTCAACGTTTTGTTTGCCGCTGTTTTTTGTCTTTTTGCTGCAAAGTTGGCAACACTGGCCGTCATGTGTCCCAGTGTTGCTCGCTCGAGTTTAAATGAAATGCGAACGGAATTGTTTAGGTTATGAAAGTAGGTGAATGAACTTATTTCGACGAGCCTCTCTTTGCTCGAAGAGAATACTACGAGTAGTACGAGAAGTAGGTAAAAGATTTTTTTGCAGTTTAAACAATTATTTTAAGAAATTTGGTAAATACATAGTTTTAAAGTTAGTATTTTAATAGATACTGGTTTCCTCATGATGTTTCCTTCAAATATCAAATATTATTTATATTCAAATATCTAGTCCAAAGACTACGTCCTTTATACAATCGCAGTATCTCAGTTCATAGCGAGAAACAGCGCAAGCCAAAGCTGAGTAAAATTTAAATAATATAATAATTTAAAATATAAGTACAATCGAATCTCTAGGTATTTTAAAATAAAGTACGCTGGTTTAAGCTTTTCGATTTATTTCATTTTAGCTTCGTATAATAGGACGTGTCTACCTATGACTAATAAAAAAATCATTCAATGACTCTACAGATACATACATACCTCTTTTCCGAAGGGGAAGGGCACTGCCTAGGCAGATACCACGGATCTCCACTTGCACTACAGATAGGTACTTCTTCTTCTTATCGTGTCACCAGTTCTTTCGAACTAGTGTGGTGAAAGGATTTTAAGTGCACCTCAAAGAGGTTCCTTTCGTGCATTTGACACATGTTTTCGAACTTTATGGGGCTTATTACAAGAAAATGAACCGAGTTTAGACCAAGTCTAACTAAAAAACTGTCCCTAGAAAAACGATCTATAAATACTCGTACATAGAACGCTTTTTTGTGGAAACAGTTTTGGTTTGACATGTGTCAACATAGGGTTCAACCAAGGTTTTACGTTTTTATAATAAGCAGCTATAGGTTCTATGACATGCCGGTTTCCTCACGATGTTTTCCTTCACCGTTTGAGAGTAGGTACTAGCATAGTGCACATAAGTTTTTCGGCAGAAAACTCATTGGTGCACGACCGGGATTGAACCCACGACCTAACGATCGGAAGGGGCCACTACCACTAGACCAGCAGTGCTCTCTCAGGTAGGTACTAGCAAGTAATCAAATCAAGACGACCTCTGTGGCGCAGCGGGCGAAGGTCTGCCTGCGACGCAGAAGGTTGCTGGTTCGATCCCCGCCGCGGGACAAATGTTTGTATGACCTACAGATATTTGTCTCGGGTCTGGGTGTTTCTATGTATAATATGTATGTATTTATAAACAAAAAGTATTATAAGTAGTATATCAGTTATCTGGTTCCCATAGTACAAGCTTTGCTTAGTTTGGGGCTAGATGATACTGTGTGAAAATGTCCAGCATTATTATTATTATTATTAAATAATAATACTGTGTATGTATACTATCAAGGTATCTCCATACCCACATGGGCAAGAGGCGTATGCATATTAGTAAGTACTACCAAGTTACACTTGGTTCTTGATTACGAGGCACATCATCATCAGCTGCAGCCAATAGGCACGATTAGAGCCATTATAAACATCTGGCCAATAGTTAAACACTAATCAGGCCACGATGACATTAACATTAACTCAGGTGATCTAGACTAGTTCGCTGCTCACGTTTACGTTTACAGTTTATATAGATTTAGTAAGCCATGTTATTTATTGAGGAAATATCACACAAATAAATAAATGAATAAAAGATCTTTATTGAAGACGAGGTCCATATGTGTACATGTCATTTACAAAGTTAAATAAAAAAAATACTAAAGTAATAAACCTACCTAATGGGTGATACTCACCCACTTCTTATAAGTCGTTGCTAACATAAGGCGGTCGGCCAGACTTTTTATTATTGTGTTGCTACACATGTAAACTCTGGACATAAAGGAAGCAATCCTTTTTCTCTGGATGCCATCCAGTGGATGGCATTAAATGTGTCTACACGGGCCTCAGTGAACATTTCCGAAACACTACAGTATCGCTTGAGGCCCATGAGTTGTCTGTAGATGTTATTATACGATGCCATCATGAGACGCAACAGTATAGTCTGTCCAGAGTTGACATGTGTAGAAAGACTGACAATACGTTTTGAAAAGAGAAACTTTCACAAAGTTATGGCGCCACTAGGTTTTTCGAAGGGTGATAGAAGACAAATTTTGTATGAATTTTCAGACAGGACAACTTATCTGGTCAGCTAGTAACTAAAAACTGTGTAACTTTTCAAATTGTTTTCCGAAGATGTGCGAGTTAGAAGTAAATTACATTTGATAAGGTGCTTTCTGGTAAGATCGGACTATTTTTGAGAAAACCTAAAGAGTCTTAGAAAATATTTTATTGTATCGCCTCTAGTGACTCTTTTACAACGCCATAGCAACCAAACTGTTGCAAAAATACAGAGGTTTCATTTCTTATTTGTAATGTTTAGATAAACACAACGGTTGATGTTTTATGAATGATCAAACAGAGCAAAATTTTTCAGAATGGCAAGTAAAAGATCGGTCCGTGTTAAGGTAAGACCGGACTTCCTTATAAAATCACCTCTGTAACAGCTAGAATAAGCTCTATCACAGGAAAATATTCGGACTTACCTAATAAAAAACATAGTAAAAATTGTTATTGAATTGGTTTTAAAATTTAAGTTTTAGCGAAGATTTAATACATTTTTTTACTCCAAATGTCCGATCTTACCCTGCATGCTTCAAACATAGATTTTTGTGTATCTCAAACTTTTACATCTAAAGGCTCATTAGACTCATAATTACAGCAGGCAGACAATTAACAAAATAGAAGTAGTTAACCTATACTGTCCCACTGCTGGGCAAAGGTCTCCCCCAATTATTTCAAACCATCTCTCTCCTTTGATAGGTTCCACCACCCACTATCGAAGGAGTCGAGGTCGTCTCTCCAGCGTTTCCTTGGCCGTCCGCGGCGTTGTCTCCAGGGTGTTAAGATGTTTGCCCATTTTTCGCTGTGCATCCGCCTCACGTGCCCTGCCCAGTCCCACTTCAACTTGACTGTTTTGCGCCCTACGTCGACAATACCAGTCGTTGAACGCAGCGTGGTATTCCAAACTCGGTCAATCCACTAAAATTATTATTAAGTAATATAAATATGCAGTATTATAGCACGTCCTGTCAATAAATCTTAATACTTACGTATTTTATACAATCCAGAACAAACAAGAAATCAATAACAATCAACAACTAAACATAACAAATACTTCTTGAAGTAAAAACAAAAAAGTAACTACTTTTACAACATTATTAGTAAAACAAGTTACATTTTAAACATCATAAAGGTAACTTTGATAACTTACTTACTTGTAGGCGAAAACAGCCAAGACATCCGTACAAAAGCTTGCGAAAGTGAGACGTTTGATACAGACAAATCGAATATTGAAAGTAAAATAAAAAGCATGTAAAGTAAAAAGTTTGAGAAACACTTTAAAGTGGAAGACCGGCGGATTATGTCCGATCTTAACCTACGAGGTTAAAGATCGGATCTTTGTCTACAAACGTCGTAGACATGATTGTATAGTACTAATCAATTAGTCTTACATCGCAAATGGTAATAAAACAGCAAAACTTCAAAAATAAACAAAAATTACCTACCAAATTGCTCACAGAATGTTTCAGGTGGAAGATCGGATCATGTCTTTTTCCACTTTTGGTACATCCTTTTTTTGAACGACAATAGCACACGTTCTGCTGGGCATAGCGTATAAAGCAGACTGTAGGGAGGGGCACAACAAAATGGCGCGTACGGTGATGTTGCAATCATTTAAAAATATTGCTGAATTTAGTAGTTACATGACTTATCCGGACTTACTACTTGTCCGGTCTTACCAGAAAGCACCTTACATCCCCAAAATTTTGATGAATACAGCATCCCATACGGCAAGCCGCGGCTTGAAATATTAAAATAACGTATTATTTTATAAAAAAACTTTTTATTTTGTAATATTTTATTGCATGACCCAGTTTGACGGACCGTCGCCGGGGAAATTACAGACACACGAGACGTGATCTTATCTCGCACGGAACCGCGGAGGCTATTACCTCGCTGCTCTCACGTAATAGGTGCTTTCAAACGCTGCGATATAATAGCGCCGAGATATCGCCTACAAGTATAATAGCAAGATGATAAGTTGAAAAAACAGGATATCGGCTGTAAAGTAAAACAAGGAGCTTTATTAGACATTCTCTATCAAATCGCTTGAGATATTTGAAGATTTTCGGAGACGCGGGTCGTCGTCCGTTGCGTCTCGGGCGGCGCAATACTGAATTCAAACATATAAAGGGGTTGAGTGGCGTTCATAGGTGTTTTTTCATAAGTGTTTCTCGCCTTTGTACATGTCCTTTTTTATGTTATTATCCTGTGTGTGTCTATTTGTACAATAAAGAATTAAGAATTATTATAATTGCAATTAAGAATTATTTTTCAATTTTTTACAGCCAATCGGTAAGGTAATATGGTAAATATGTAGATCTTCAACGTGTGGTTTAAAGGCAGCTTCAATTCAATCTCACATCTGCAGATGATACCATTTTAACGACTTGCTGCAATGTCCATCGTTACTTTGTTGATGATATTGACTCAGTTTTATTGTTGTCCATTTTGCAGTTTAACTTTACACAGCATTGTTCTGTAATGTTGGGTGATCTTGAGGTTACCAACGAAGGAATTAAACTTATTCTAAGTTATCCCAGCGATCATACTTATATGTATAAATAAAACTATACAGGGTGTAAAAAGACTGCTACCGAAAACTGAGGGGTTTCAATCAGACCATGATTCTAAACATATTTAGCGAAAAAAAAATGCAAAAAAAATGTTTACTTGTCTTGGCTACGTCATTTTATTTTATTTTCTAGTTATTTGCTACTACTACAACATAATAAGATCATACCTACCTAATAACTTAATTTATAAAAGAAAAAAAAATTGTGGCACTCCGGGAGTGCCGACAGAAGTGAAAACTTGAACAATTACGTACATTACGCACAATGAATTTTATCCCTCCAAAGTTACTGCGCAGAACCCATTTATGATGACTCACAAAGATGAAGACAACGGTTGTCAGACAGACAACAAGAAATGACAGAGGCTTTACACCGCGGCCTAGAAATTAACACCTGAGTTGCGTACAGACTCATATGAACTTACTTTTTTTGGTACTTGAAAAGCTGAGGCTTGTGCCTTCACAGTGTACATTTGCCTGAAATAACAAGTACAAACTTACAAAAATAGATATTTGGTTTGTATCAAAACTAAAAAGTGATTGTACTAACATACATTTAATTTTAACTATGTACTTAGTAGCAACAATAGTATTCTGAAGTTATTGCATATAAATAGTGTGATACTTTCATTGAGTGAGTGTGATTCAAAAATTGTAGAATGTCTGTACGTATACATCTCATTGCAGGCGACTGTACCTAACAGGTAGCGCTACTACAGTATCTATTCTTGTACTACTAAAGTAGGTACAGCAGCTAAATTAATACTACAGCAGCTAGGTAAATAAATACAATGTCCCAGGCACTACAGCATCGTCTTGAGTGTAGGCATAGGTTCGCTCCTGAATCTCCTGATTCTGTATAAATCATCTAGTATAGATGTACCTACAGAGGTTTTAGATAAAATAAAGTGTTATTGTTGAACAATTGTAATAATTTAAAAGTTAAATTTATAGTAAACGCAACATATACAATTTGACAAATCAATGATTTGAAAAGTGTCTGCGCAACCCCTATGAACACCATCACTGATAGTTATTAGTAGCTTCATGCAACTCAAGAGTACAGTTCACCCAACGGTTCTAGGCATTTGTAAAGTTAGCCATTTGTCTGCGCAGAACACAATTTTGTATGAAAAAGTGGTCACTGCGCAGACAATCTGCTAACTTCACGAATGCCTAGATCCGTTGGGCAAACTGAAAGTAAGACAAAAGCTAGATCAAACGGATTTTTGGATTAGGAAGGTTTTGTACCTACATATCTAGTTGGATAGAAATAGCTTTGGGAATGTTCCGGCTCCTCTCTGGTTTTCTTCAAGCACAAGTAAAAATACTTACTTCTGAAAAAATGCTGCTAGGAAAAATTATCATACATATTTGTCATAGGATAAGTTTTAATCAAAAAGTGAGAAATCAGCTGTGTGTGAGTCATGTACCAATGCACTGTACTAAAAAATCCGAAATAATCACACATCACTCGGTAAGTTTGTATGTAATGTAACACAATTAGATAGTAGGTACTTTTCTCTATGCACAGCACTGACAATATTCTAGAATACATAAAAATGCTCGATCTGGGACCTTTTTATAGTTTCTCCAATTAATTTAGCTTATTCTAATGTAATTATTTATTAAATTATTATATCTAATCTAAATCTAAACAAAAGCTCTCTTCCTAAACTTTATGCAGTGTAGAACAGTTACTGAAAGTAGTTCTGAAATTTATAACTAGATGGCGCGACTAAAATTGGTCGTAGTCTTGACCATAAAAAGGTACCATGCTAAATCTATGGTCTTGACAGTAAAGCGTCTTACCGTTTTGACAGTAAAGCGTCTTACCGTTTTGACAGTAAAGCGTCTTACCGTTTTGACAGTAAAGCGTCTTACCGTTTTGACAGTAAAGCGTCTTACCGTTTTGACAGTAAAGCGTCTTACCGTTTTGACAGTAAAGCGTCTTACCGTTTTGACATTAAAGCGTCTTAGCGTTTTGACATTAAAGCATCTTAGGTCACGTGACTTTCCCAGTCGAATCTAAAGTTTTATACTCAATTCAAAACTATTTCCTCTATGTCGCTAACGCGCCTAAAGAAGTTTTCACTTCAAAAACAATTGAAACTCAAAATCCAGCAATCTACGTAAAAAAACGCGCCCAGTACACACGCTCGACCAGCTGTGCGAAGTCGGTTTTCTCCGGATATAATGTTTTTTTCGGAAAATCCTTTTGGATTTGGTTGTGTGTTGGGATGCTGTACCTACCCCTTTCGGCTTCGGTAGACGTCTTTTTACACCCTGTATAAATACCTACTATAAGTTAAAATTTGAAACAAAAAATGGGAAATAAATGTTTATGATGTTGATGAATTGCACAATAAAAAAGATTTTTTTTAAGATAATAAGTAGGTACTTAGTTTTATAACTTAGAAAAATCTGACCGACTTGATTTCAGGGTCATAATTCAATTAATAAGATTAGGCACCCACCAAGTCTTTTATAATCAAGTTTATTTTTCAGTCCGAAGTAACAAGGTATTGTTTAATTTGCCTCGAAAAAGCCTACATTAATCACCAACTGAAATAAAAGTAAGTTACTAAGTCTAGAATTTTAATATAAAAAGTAATGTACTTTAGAGTTTTCGTAAGTTCGTGTATGTACTTAGGTACCTAATCAAAGCTTTTGAATACTTATTTTCTTGATTTTTATGATGTTTTTCTTCACTAAGCCCATTACCTGTGAATGCAAATAATAGAATGCTACATTATTCTTATAAATAACAATTCCTCGGGGATTCCCGCGTAACAGCTAGCAACATAAAATTGGAGGGAAAAACCTACAAAGGGCTGCCTAAAACAAACAAACAGAGTCCATTGTTCCACCTCGAATAGAGAAACAGACTGAAAAATACCATCTCGCGACTATCTTTTGATCTATAAAATTAAAGTTGTGCTTCTTGTGTGGCGCAAGGAGCAAGCAGAGCGATTTCAATAAGATTTTGTTAGTACGAAGACCAAAATAAACGAAGCCTCTTATGGGCATTCTATAGGGCAAGTATCTAATTATTTGAGCACGTCTTTGTCGTTTCACAATAAAAAATTGTCCGGTCTTTGCTGAAAAAACAACGCTAAGCTTGCAATAATTCGCATAAAGCTGAGAATTCGTTCGAACATTAGGAACACTGACTTTATGAATGAAATGTCAAAATTCCCCAATTATCCCACCTCTGCAAAAAGTTATTCACGATCAAAGATCACGTATTTTTTTATGTATGAAATGGCATTTTCGAAGCGATCGACGAGTGGCGTAGCTACCGGAAGGCTAGGCGATGCAGTGCACAGGGGCCCCCGAGCTCAAGGGGCCCTCGGACTCTTTGTTCCTAGGAAACTATAGGTATGATTATTTTGAAAATAAAAACAACTGCATTTTTAAATTTTTGAAAAAATGTACCTAAGTAGTTACCTACCTACAGTCAGCCCAGAAAATGACGAACGAAATCGTAAGTTTTTACAAAAAATTCAAAACACGTTTACATTTTGCCACACCCTGCATATTTTGACTTGATAAAACCTAAACAATTCAGTTAGGGTCCCAGCCCTAACTGAACGGTTCAGTTTTCGAAGTTTCGGGCCCTAACTGAACGGTCATTGAACTGGGGTTCAGGGCCCTTTGCTACCTAGCTACGCTACTGGATCGATCGTGGTAATTTCTATCAGATTGAACGAAACGATGAATCTTACTTGTTTAAGATATGAAGAAAAAAAATGCGAAGAAACAGTTGAAATTAGTTCTTACCTATACCTTTGCATATGAACTTTGAGTTGTCAATTACCCTCTTAGACAATAAAGAGTCTTCTAAAAGATCAGCCTTTAACCGACCGTAACCAATCACATTGCAGGAATTGATCCAAAACTGACGTTTCTTGCACTGTGATTGGTTGCGGTCGGTTGAACAGCTGACCTATTCCGACCCGAATGCATTCCGCTGAAATCTGAATCAAGACCTGGGGCCGTATTCGCATTCTTATTTTCGTTCGTTTGATGAATATTCGGATGTTTCATACTACGATTTCCGACTTCAAGGGCCAATTTTTCGGTTTGGAATATTTGGTCCTAAGTTAGGACTGTGTTTTAACGTTGATTTTATCGACTGAATACAATGTAGCTCGTAGTAAGAAGCATCCGAATATTCATCGAACGAATGAAAAAACGTACGCGAATAACCCTGATCTACTAGTCCTCGGAGAAACAATAGTGATCATGTTTAATGTGTCTCTATGAATAAATCAGTTCATGAACTTACACAAAGTCTCTTGTGAACTACACCACCTCACAAAGACCCTCCACAAAAATAGAATTTTTCCCACACGAGTCAGTTGAAACGCAGTCTTTGTGTCGGTACACTTGTTCATTTTGAGTTGAAAGTACAAACAGAAGCTAAACTCATAAAATCTGTAGTTTCTTGAGAGCGTGACTCGTAGTGACTATTATTCTTGCTTAGAAATTGAGTATTCCGCTGAGCTACGACCCTATTGTTTTTAAGAAGAGAGTTAATAGGCACCTTCTGGGTAAGCTCGCTCCATCGTAGACCTCACTCTTGCCTGTGTAAGTCTGAGGTCAAGAGCCGACCCATTCATCATAAAAAAAAAAAAAGTATTCAATTCTTTGAATATGGCTATACAAAAATTTAGATGCGAAATAGATATTTGGAGATGTTTCTGTATTCGGTTAGTACGTTTATAATATATATGAAACCTTTACCTACTAAGAAAAATATTTAAATAGCCGTTAACGAGTTTGAGTGTAGGCAAGAACTTATTGTGCCTCATCCAAAATGTCATAGTGGGGTGATCAAAGGTGAAGGATGAAGGAAAACATCGTGAGGAAAACGACATCGACATGCCGTAGAACCTAAAGTTCGAAAACATAATTTTGTCAAAAGCTTGGAAGGAGCCTAACGTAACTAAAAGGGTGATGGAAATGAATGTGGATGGATATAAGAGTAGAGGTAGACCAAAGAAAAGATGGATGGATTGTGTGAAAGAAGATATGGGTAAGAAAAGAGTGGATACGGAGATGGCGAGTGATAGGGGAGAGTGGAGGAAGAGAACATGTTGTGCCGACCCCACATAATGTGGGAAAAGGGCAGGAAAATGATGATGCTTGGAAGGAGCCTCTTGAAGGCTCACTAACAATACTTTCACCACACTGATTCGAAGACTCGACAAGAAGAAAGTAATGAAACTGTGTTTAAAGTCCCAAGTTGTATACGAATTTGTACAAAACAGCCACTAAAGTACTTTGTAGTTATATTTGCTAAAATCTATTTCCCAGCTAAGCCCGTAGTAGCGCTAGAAAATTCAGTACCTGTGTAAGTTCGTAACTCTGCAACTCGGCCGGAATAGGCGAGCACTCGAAACAACCAGAAATACCTACTGCATACTCTATTATACCTACTCGTAACTTACACACTAAATTTTCTGCCGTTGCCTACGAAGGTTCGGACATTCTTGTTATATTTGAATGAAAAGAGAACAAACTTAGGTGATATATGAATTACTTATAGACTAGCTGGTTATTTTGCTGACCAGCTATTTAGGTAAATAGAACTGAAAACTGCAAGAAACTTCTGAAACTTTAAAAAATTCAATAATAGCGCCATCTCAACCTCAGCCATAGGTTAGCAACGCCATCTAGTTACCTTTAACTGGAACTTCCAACTCCCCATACAAACTTTCAACCCTTATTTCACGCCCTCCATGATTATTATTGAAAAAAAGTTGCCTATGTCTGTCCCTGAGACATAATCTTTATCCATATCAGATTTCAGCATAATCTGTTCAGTGGTTTAGGCGTAAAAAGGTAACAAGCATACAGACAGACAGAGACATTTTACTACATAATAGATGGCGACACAGGAAAAATTTGATCGCGCTATCGTTGCAGGCTGTGTAGCATATAAACTCGCTAATCTTCTAATTTCTTTATAATATTAGTATGGATATATAATATATGGTATTTATACAGCGTCAGGAGGCAACCTATGCCTACAGTTAACGGGACGCTGCAGTGCCTGGGACATTGTTTGAGATAGAATAGGCTTGCCCTAAACCATACTCTCAGCTAGAGTTCTAGAGGAGAACAATTTAGGCTTATAAGCGGTTGAATTGCCATCAGTAAGGACCTATTACATCGATGCTAATAGCCCATGCCTGTTTGCAAAATGTTACCACGGATTGACAAAACTACCTACGTAGTTTGAAGCGAGACCAAAGTTAGGTAGAGAGTAGGCAATCCCTCTCAAAATGAGTTGCCACATCCATAGAATTTCCACACACAATCCATGTTGAAATTGATAAACAATTTATAAAGTTAGGTTGGAGCACTAAAATTTCGTAGATATTTATTGAATCCATTTTGAAATATAAAACTTACTGTTGCTTTACACAACGTGGGCGTCGGAAGTGGCTTCACAACTGAAGTGATCAAATAAAGCTTAACACAGCTAGCAATCTGAAATACATTTACGGCGTCGAAATGGGTGCATGAGTTAGAGCTTATGGCATGTTTATGTAATCTAATTTGCAGGTAGAGCAGAAATTATGAGTTAGTAAGTATACTTTAAAAAAGTTTAATGCGTAAATTGTTTCACAAAGAGGAATCATGACACCCATTTCATCTAAATTATTGCAAAGTCTATTAGTGTACTTGACCAGGCTGTGTATACAAATACTGGTCGCTCAGTTGCTTAGCTACTTCTGTGTTCAGGTTTATTGAAAAATTTTATATACTTATCGGCATTGGAAACATCCAATCGTCCAAGTCGTGAAATATCACGACATAATAGAATCAAAATAGTTATTCTGTTACGATTTTAACTTTTATCAAATAAGTAGGTTTAGTTTTACGGTGTAAAAAAGACTAGCAGTTGTACTCGTAATCGATTATCGATAATCGAATCGAATATTGATAATCGAATAATGGGACAAAATATGGTTAGTGCTAGGTGCACGAGCTCGGACAATATTATTCAATATTTCATGAAAATCTGAATCTTGAAATACAGACACAATCAGCGAATCCAACGATGTTCCAATTTGAAACCTAGAACTCAGACTCAGGAATACGTAGGTTCGTGCAGCTTAGGAACAATCTAGTGATACGAGTTTTGAGGTCGTCTGAAAAGATTCTAACAAAGCTATGACCGAAATACGTGCTTCCGAAGCAAAGTACGGTAAAGGCTAAATTATAGATATTTTATAACCTACCTAGCGACTGATATTATATTGATGTTCATTTTATTCTTACAAAAGGCACATACATCTGTAACAGTGCCCATAAAATGACTAGCTGCAACAGAGCAGCTAATTATTCACACTCACCTTGCACGAACAAAACATTGAATATTATGAATTTTCACGAACAATGCACAGAAAACAAAACCGTCATACGTTATTAACAATTCATTTTTCATTTTTCGCACACGCGAATACCTACTTTATTTCGATGTGATAAGACCTTATCCATAAATTGCCCTCTGTCTTCCACGAAATTCCTCGAGCATCCGCCATGGAATACTCAACCGTATGTATATATACTTACAGTTCACGAATGCAAATGAAACTGCGTGCTTCATCCGGGCCAAATCTTTCTGCTTCCAGCCAAGCGATACTGTTCCGTATGTCCATGGTTTTAAGGTACTAAAGATTGTATGTGTGATTGGTATGTTGTGAATAAAGATGAATGGTGGTGTCTCGCAGTAGGTGGTCCTGACAGACAGATGTTCCATTTCTCTCGGTACGGGCATCACGTGCCATTTTTAATTTTAGATTTTAGGGCGAGAAAGGGGTTTTGCACTGTTTCATTAGGTTTGTGTCCTTTAAAGGAAAGTATAAAACTTAGGCCTCTACATAGTATACATCTATATTAGATGATTTATACAGCGTCAGGAGGCAATCCATGCCTACACTTAACGGGACGCTGTAATGCCTGGGACATTGTTTGAGATGGAATAGGCTTGCCCAGCACCTAAACCATCCTCTCAGCTTAATCAGCCGCCCACAGGAAAGACGACGTCAATACGTGTGGAGCTGACTAACCTGCGGGTTTCCTCACGATGTTTTCCTTCACCGTTAAGAGCTCGTGTTATAGCGCATATAAATTTTACGTAACGAAAAATCCAATGATGCACGGCCGGGATTTGAACCCATAGTAAGTATTACCTATTTCCACAAAGGTGACGTCACCTACCCCATAAGTAGCAGTGACGTCACATAATTTAAAAACTACTGAATGTAACAGTGTTAGTAACAAATGGAGCCCTTCACGTGTCACTCTCAAACGCTAGTCGAGATAAATTGCTGTTTTTGGACCTGTTCCACCAGTTACTTAACCAATGGCTTAGGCTTTAACTAAATTAAAAAATATTTATCAAGGTCCTGAAGTTTCTGCACAGTGTTCTTCCAGATTTTGTATGGCCTATTCTTATACCAGGGGGGTTATTCGCGTTCGTTTTTTCGTTCGTTTGATGATTCGGATGCTTCTTACTACGAGCTACATTGTATTCAGTCGAAAAGGTCAACGTTAAAACACGGTTTTAATCTAGGACCAAATATTCCAAGCCGAAAAATTGGCTCTTGAAGTCAGAAATCGTAGTAAAACATCCGAATATTCATCAAACGAACGAAAATAAGAACGGGAATGGCCCTGTCTGTGTGATAACTCTGATCAAGTCACCCTGTAGTGAAAGACTGTTGTTATTTGTCCACTGTTGATGATATATTGATTTAGTATCAAGAATCACCAATAATGCGTTGAGTCATAGTGGTGGTAGTTTTAATTGTCTAGACTCTGCACTAATTGCATGTTATTGAGATGTGCCGTGGGCTCCTTCCATCCCATGCAAGAATACATAATTTTCATAAATAAAATCAGCAAAACTTTTAAAACCTGCGAAAAATTTCAAATAATTTGTAGTCAATCAATGTTGTCAAATGTTGTAACTCCTAAATTATTTGACGGTATAAAAGTGTTTTTGCAGCACTGTTGATACAAAACTCACCATCGAATTTTATATCTGGGATAACTTTGCACGGTTCCGACTGACAGTGACCTGGATCAGTTGAGCTATCTATAGATGCTTAGATAGCTTGACTAATCCTGTTGTATTTTGTAAAAACATATGTAAATGTAGTAGCTTCGTTTCTGTAAATAAAAATTATTAGACTTTGTACACATTTATTTGTAAAGTAGGGTTAAGACGTATGACACACGGCTTAACCATCGATGCCACTGGGACCCTACATACAGTTGTCAACTAAGTAGAGCAGTGTGTGGCCCCATCATTAGAGGAAACTTATCTTCATTAGTATGAAATGGTTCCATCTCGGATGTTTGAGGAATTGAATTAAGACGTTTCTGCTAATTTATAGACCTTAAGAGTGACAAGTTTATTATTTCTGGGCACGAATATGATACAAACAAGATGCTAATGACTATCCCTAAGGCACAACAAGTTAGGTACTCTATATTTGAAGATTTCTAAGGGGTAATTAGAGACAAATCCATACATTTGGTAGGTTGCAAGCGCCACCTATCAGGATAGCAACTACTTTGCGATGTTTTTCTTCACAATAGTGAGCTGATATACATTTTTCGACGAAGAAGATAAAATATGTTTTTTTTTCAGAATTTTCACGCTAGCGGTTTCAATTCCTCGCGTGTGCTTGATTAAAAAACACCCAAAACACATTTTCAAGGTGTTCCCAGTGAGTATCGACTTACCCTACTTTCAGGGAGTTGGGAAGACTGAAGTGCGCTGCGCACCCGGATGCGGCAATATCAATTTCCATCTCCAACCAATATGGCTCTTAAATTACCAACACCTTAACGAAACGCTCGAAAACAGCGAAAAATTATGTATAAAACGCCCCCTTCGTTTGTTAGGGAATATTGCGAGTATCTCTAGGGTACAGTTAGGGGGAATTGAACGTATATTTTGTGGCTAATATACGAACACTGTATCATATTCACTGGTACTTATTTTGCATTGGGTAGTAAAAATGAGTTTGAAATATTAGATTTAAATTTTGAAATAGGTACTCTGTCGAACCAAAATTATTTAGAGCTATTTATTGGAACAACGATAATTGGTAGTATTTGCTAAATAACATCGGTAACAAAAATATTCAACATGATCAAATCGTAATTAGAAGTAAACAAAAGCTATGAAAATATTTGCATAGGACTGGAACGGAAACGAAAAAAAATATAACAGCGTAAGTATTTACAAGTAGAGTAGGTATTCTACATATTGTCGCTACTGAAACTACCGGAAGCAGCAATTAGCGTAAGGGACATTTAAAGCGCACGTGTTCGTGCTTGCTTAGTCGTTCTTGATGCATCGTTCGAGATGGTCCTTGACAGCCAGTGGCATTTTCATCTGAGCGCTTCCGTGCTTCGAAGGGCACGTTAAAGTGTCGGTCCCGGCTATTTATTCGTTAAGCCATGACGGAGGCCTTAAGGTGGCATAAAAACTCCGTCACCAGAATCGGCCACTGACTCATACGAACTTACTTTTTACTTTAGAGACATTTTGACGAGAATGAGCTTTATATGCAGTTCGACCTAAAACTTTGCGCTCTATCGACTGATGCACTCAGAATGTTGATCTGCGTTTCTTTCTAAAATACTGAATTAAATAAATAAGTTTAGTGTTATGCGATCTCGTACTTGTTTTATAAACCGGTTTAAATGCCCTCTTTCTCATCTCATACCACCCAACAGTCAGCTCACCAAGAAACACAAGCACACTAAGTCCGTACATTAATCCTATGAACATAAAAGCTCCGAGTAAATGTGCTACTCCCAGAGGAACTATCTCGCTGGCTGACTCCGCACTCGTACTGTGAATCAATAGTTCCTCATTCCACTTGTCTATCAAACCATTCTCAGACATGCTCCGTATAATATTGTTAAACCTATCCAGCATTGGATACCATTTACGAGCGAGCAGAACCACACCGTATTTATACAAATTGTTGCTTTCTGGGAAGCAATAAATCAATGGAGCTCCCTTCCCCAACTTCTGGTCTTGATAGACAGCCTGTCTTTTAGAAGATACGACGGCAAAATTTCTATCCAAAGCAGATCGCTTCACCCCATCTTCGAACGTTGTAAAGTTATATTTCCGATACAAATAAAATGAACTCGCGTTGTTAGTCTCGAAATAGGAACGGTAAATCTCCCGGCCGCCGAACGGCATCCCGGACTGTATGAGATCAGTTTCGCTACTTATCTGCTTTTCAAATCGCGGGTGCATTAAGAAGCTCCGCAGAAAGGATTCGTACGAGATACCCATGTTTATACTGAAGCAAAGCCAGATGAACATTAAAATGCGAAAAGTTGCGCTTTTTGGCTCGAACGACGCGCCCCAACCGAGCAGCATGCTAAACGTCAGCAGTAATGAATTCGTTGGCCATTTAGTTACTTTGCCATTGTGCTCTTTGTAATATAAACAGTGAAATATTATGCCCATTGCGACCACGCTCGCGATAGTTGCAACCCATGTGGACCACTGAAATATTATTACCAAATTATTCCATGTTGAGGCTTGACCTGCTTTTGGTACGCACCATGTCATCTCGTCTTGCGTGTAACTTACAGTTGGGTGGAACCACTTTCGAATTGTTCTAGTCACTTCGATATTTCCAATAACCAAATCTGCTGACTCATTTCTTAGCACGCTGTATGCTCCTGTTGCAGTACCGTTCCAATAAATGTATCCCCAGTTTTCATCAATATCTGGTTTTCTTATACTCAAACTCATGTTTGTGAATTTTGCGATGATTTTCACTAGATTTATTTCTCCTCCCTTTTCAAATTGATATACATCATCATAAATAGTGTTTGTCAGTTTTCCCACTGGGGGCATAACGTACGGTTCCGAAATAACAGCGTATGTGACCAGTGGGCATCCTTTCAAATCTGCAGGAAACATTTCTCGTAGCACAGCGTACTGTGTTATTTCATTATCATTGCAAATATCTAAAATATATACAGAACTGCATTTTCCTCCACAATTGACGTCGCTGTACGGTTTCCAAGTATACGACACAACTTTGCCGTTGGCCTCGTCAGAAATGAATATAATAGTTCTGAAAAGTTTATACTCTCTCAATACATTAATGAATTCAATAGCTGTTCTTTCTCCGTCCTCGTTTCTATTAACTTGGTAGAAAACTATAGCCTTCGCGAGCGGGTTCCAAGTCGGCAACTTATTCAGCTGCAGTATATTTCTATTTAGCTCAGATTTCTCTTCCAAAATCAACATATAATTTTTAGCTTTCTCGGGAAAATGCGACGCGTTTGCATGCGGGTAAAAAGAATCTTTTACCATAACGGAGTACCGGATGCCGCCGTGGATGGTTTGCAATAATAGTCTCTGTGTTGTTGAGACATAAGAGTTGATGTTGATTATCACGATGCTGCCACTTAGCGCTTTCTTCTCCACAAAGTATTTTGCGGATAGCTTTAAAACGCATTCAGCTGTTTTTGCTATTTGACCAGAATTTCCAGTTGTCATTAACAGCGGGTTTTCACTTACACTCGAAGAAATAAAACGAATGAGAAATAGTAGCAAAAGTTGTGTGTGCATCTTTGCAACGACTGAAGCGAAATGTTACCAAGGGGTCTGGGGAAATGATTCACGATCACCGATAACTTTGAACTTTCAAAGTAGTTAGCTGTGATTTAAAGTTCTTTTCTTTGTAATTTGTTTTGTGATATTTATCAATGTTTTATAGACAAGGTCGCTTGTTATTATTCTAAGTTCATGGGCAGTTTTAACAAGCTATTTTGCATTTTCTCGGTCGTCTTTTACTCGAATTGCTATCATTTTTCGATCGAAGCTTTCATTATTAGGTGGGAACTTACTTTACTCTCAAATCCATGCTATCACTTACCCACTTTTCGCAAGTTTTTTTTATTTCTCTATTTCTTAGCTTCTTTCTAAATAGTTACTAAACTAACTACTACCAAGGACCGTTGCTACTATTAACTACGTTGACTTTAAATAAAACAAAGTATGCACTGTAATTTACATTTATATTTATTTTTCAAAACTGTTGCTTTTGTATGAAACAAAACTTGGTCCGACCGAAATCGTATGTTAACAACTTCATTAAAATATTATTATAACTCAAATTATACTTTTCATGCTTATTTTGGATTTTACGGGTTCAATCATACACCAATTTTTGTGTGAATGATTGTACCGCGTGCAGTCCTCACATAACGCTTACTTATTTAACGGTACAAATCATTACATATTTTAACCAGTTAACGTTATTACTAAAATTGACAATAAAACTGTTTTCTAACATTTTTGTGCCTTAAAACGAGTGTGACATACACCGTACTGTACCACTTACTTACATTATTATAATTGATAACTATTTACAATAAATGCAACTTTAAATACCTAGAACCTGTGCTTTATAACAATCTATATAAATACGTTTTTGTCTTAGTTTTAAAGCTAATTCAAGTTAATCGGAAAGAGGAAAATGGGACGGTGGATGTTATACACTCTAGTTTTTAATATATAAAGCAGTTTTTTTATTTGCAACGAGAGAAAATGTATGCATCATGAAGGGAATAGTTAAATAAATATTGTAACAACAAGTAGGAAAAGGAGTGGGCAAAGGAAAGGCCCTTGTGACACACCATTCGTTTTGTAAAGGGCTCATTTAATAAATTGTTACGAAATGGCATAATAGCCTGATCTGTAATTTTCATCCATAAACGACCTTGTAACTTAGATTCTTCATTTTTATGATTACTCTTAAAGAACCTTGCGAGATGATTTTATTTAAATATAATATGAACAAGTTATTCATAA
Organism: Epirrhoe tristata; assembly: GCA_951394285.1. Taxonomy (NCBI): domain Eukaryota; kingdom Metazoa; phylum Arthropoda; class Insecta; order Lepidoptera; family Geometridae; genus Epirrhoe; species Epirrhoe tristata. The sequence continues at coordinate 1,221,208 of OX596153.1, forward strand.
TTTACAGTTTATATGAATTTCTTCGTTCCGTTTTTATATGAACTTCATCTTTATTAGGCCTCTTGAGTTTTGAAAAGTTGAAGTTGATATGGTTTGAGCAACATTATTGTAAAATTCAAAGTGAAACCAAAATGTAAATGTAACTCTATCTACCTTTTCATACCAAATCTACAAGCTCGTACATGTTACGCATACTACGATAATGTACAAACTCCAAGCGAATTTAGATCTTAAACCTTCCTGATTATGATATCTTTCTAATTCCACTACTCACCGCGTCTCTAATAAAAATGTTGTATAATTTCTATTAAATATAGGAGAGATTATTGAATTTGTAAAAGTATTGTAGTCTTCAATAGAACGATATGCTTCATTTACTTGATGGCAGCCCGAAATTTATTCAACAAATTGATCATTATTCAAAGGCAAAGATCAATAATGATAAGACATGAAAATCACACATTGAAACTATTTGAAACACAAGGTCCATCAATGTTTCAAATCAACAAAGAATCTAACTTTGATGTCTTACCAATATATAGATCTATAACCAAGTAACATTAGTATTAGGATAAAAGTAAAACTATCAAAGGCAATGTTATAAGATAGGAAAGTTGCAAATACGAATCATGTAGCAATGTACAAGATCAAGATAGCTTACAAACAAAATTATAGCTTTAAAATTAAAAGTTTCACACAATGCAATTCCAGATTTCATAGTTGTAAGTACTGATCAATCGCACACTTTGATCGCACAAGTGGTTCTATCATCATTACAATTTATTAATATTTACAATAATAAACACTTGCGTATCAGTCAGTATTCTTCTCTTACATTATCTTCTTACGCCCTAAAGCAATTTTCCATTGATCGTAAAAACAATCATTCATAGTTCCATTTCATCGTATTTAATAGTTGCATCTTTATCGACAGTTCTTTTGTCTCTTTCGTAATCTATCATTATGACAAGGATAACATTTATTACACATCGATGTAGCTTAATAGTTTCACAAGGTCTTTGCGAGGGTAGAAGCAACTACGGGATCAGATCATTAACACTCACACCACTTATGTCTTTGATATGCCGAACATCAGCAAAGTGTAGCCGTCTCTTTCTAGGGTGTTCCACTGACACTTTGCACTTTTTCACCGTGGAATTGGACTTTGACGGTTTTTTTACGCTCTACTTTAACATTCCCAACAGTTACTTAGTACATACATTCAATATCAACAAAAATGTTTATGACTTAGTCACTTGACTTGTCATGACTATCTTGTTGATATTAAATCAGTTTTTCTGTGTTTCTTTTATCATCATCAACGTCTTTATCTATTGCATCATTGTTCTTGTCACTACCGCCAAAGTCTAACTCCACAGCTCACCTCATCGTTCTCACTGTTCTTGATTTGTTCTTCACACGTACCACTCTTTGATACCATCACGTTTCACCGGTTGCGGCGGCAACGGCGTCAGCGGCGCCGGCGTGCTGCGGTGGAGTGGTAAGGGTTGAAGATTGCGGACCGCACCGCCTGCTGTACCAGTTTGGTAACTGGAATGCGCCTGAAGAAACACGAATGGTTACAATAGTGCTCTTTGAATGATTGTGCTATTTTTGTTTTAATATTACAAGTCAAAGTTAAAAGAATTTATTCAGTAGGACCGCCGGGATCACTTAGAACTAATTTTACTCATGTTCGTTCTCGACCAATACCGTGAAGAATCGGGGCAACAAACACGGTTTGGGGCCTAGCATTCTTTTAGGTGATATTAAAATTAAATAGCCACGCTCCAGTTCCAGTCAAAAAAATGAAGGCTCGTCAAAGTAAGTTTAAATGCCCTTTTTGAAAAATTTTTATTGGCGTCAGAATAGTTTTAAATTTTTGCTAACAGAATAATTATTGTATTTTAATTTGCTTGAAGCTTTAAAGAACAAAAAGCAATTCATTCAGATAATTCTCATCTAAGTGCCTACAATTATTAGTTTAACTACCTAACTTTACTAGGCCGGATTCGACCTAATACCTACTTAGTCGCAGAATAGGTCTCATTCTAATAAGGCTTAATATTTTGCTTAAATCCGGCCTTTGTTGAACATACCTGGTTACCCAGTAACGCAGCACTGGCTCCTTGCTGATAGTTCTTGTCTTCAGTGACCTTGTACGAGGGGTCAAACTTGAACACTATGTACTTGAGCACTATAATCACTATCAGTATTATTGCTATTAATACTGACGCTACTATGCCTGTAACAAAAGATAAGATACGCAAATTAGATATAGATTTACCAATAGGTAAGCCGAAGTAGTGATGATTTAGATGTAAATGGCCCAAGTTACTGAGCCATACTTAAAACACAAAGAGCTTAAGCAACTTACCAACAATAGTAGCGAAGAACTCAGATTCAGGCGGCACCACCCTATTATCCGTCGTCTTTGGGTGATACCACTTCGTTGTGATCTCATGCTCGTATCCATTATAATCGGGATGGACTCTTCCAGGGATCCTTTCATCGATCTCGTATGTAGGAGATTTTGCTTCGATCTCGTTGCCATTACGGTCTTCGTAGTCCGGTATGTGGTTGTCATCTTCTGTTGTGTGTGGAGTTTCTTCTGTGTGTTTGCCATTTTGTGTGGGCGTGAAGTGGCCAGTGTGCGTGTGACCTGTAAAACGTGGAATTGGTTTTTTTTTTTTTTACAATCATGACTTTTGTGACTTGTACAATCAGCAACAATAGTCGATAAACATTTTGATGTTTCACATTCTGAATATTTCCGAAATCCATAACATCTTTACCAAAATTATACCAAACAGTTTGAAGAATAAGCCTCAGTCCATAGTAATTTTCCATTTACTTAAAAAACTAAAACAAATCGCGTTTTAAAAAATGAAACTATAAATCAACTTTCGTTTCTGACTGTGTGTATCAGCAGCTGTTACTACATATACTCGTATGAGCAACTGAGCTCCGTGGTTCAAGCTTCGTAGAGCACATTAAATTAAATTGCCAGTCACGGCTTCTTCTTCTTCCTGTGTCACTAGTTCTTTTTCGAACCAGTGTGGTAAAAGAATTTTAAGTGCGCCTCAAAGAGGCTCCTTTCATGCACTCATCACGGGTAGAAAGTTACTAAGCGTCATACGAACTTATTAGCAACCGAATGTTCTTCCTATATTATCATAGTTCAGGGGGTTTTTCTTACCATCAGTAGGAGTAGTTCTCCTCTCAGGCGTAGTCCCAAGGTCCATAGTACCAGCATGCATGTTGTCGTGATCAGGGAGGGTTGTTCCATCAGTGACCTCTTTTGTGGTCTCTCCAGAGGTGGTGTGATCAGTGGACCCGGATTCTGGAGCCTTGATCTTGAAGACGTGTTCTGTTGTTGAAGAAGTGGGAGCTGCCATACTATGGGTACTGCTGGACCCAGCTCTGGAAAAGTTTTTGGTTCTGTGATTTGAGATTCTATTTGGTGCATTCTGTTACTTTTAAAATGTACTTAATAGTTTTTAACAATGATGAAATTCAAAGCATTAACTTCTTCTTGTCGTGTCACTAGTTCTTTCAAACCAGTGTGGTGAAAGCATTAACTTACGTAGTAGGATGTTCAGGTTCTGTGATTTCTTCAGGATTAGACCCAGATCCTTCTATGCAGTCTTCATCGTCACAAGGCTTCATCAGTTTTCCACTTACGTCACCCTGCACAAAAAGTAATATATAAGAATTAATATTCATAGTATGTTTTTTCCATGTTATATTGCTATTTGACGATTTGTATGTGCACTTGCAGACTGGCCAACTATAGCCGATGACAGAAAAGCAAGGAAAATGAGGAGGAAGGCTTTTGCCCTGTAGTTCAGTAGGTAATATAGGAAGAAAATATATTAATTAATAATAAAAAGTATTACCAATCTGAGAAACAGTTCTACGCTAAATGTATCTCAGATGCTACACTATAACCGTAACTATATCCCATAATTTCAATCTTTTACCATTTTATCAGTTACCTTATGTCCCCTCAAAGGTGGTCGTCTAGTAGATGGAACATACACTGGAGTGATGAGATCATCACCGGAGCCAGCATCAGGCAGCACGCAGGCGTCTTCATCATCATCCCTGCAGCCGGACCCTGCGCCGGAGTACACCAGCTCGTCCAGTACTCCTGGACCACCGTATCCTGAAGGTGGGGTCTGGAAGAGATGTACATCATCATCACTGGTCTTTTGCAGCTAAAACCGTGTTTATTAACCTGGTTTCACGGTAAGTGTTGACCGCAAACTTTGTTAAGTGTTCAAGCTATTCGTACTGAATAAAATTATATGCCCTCTTGATTTCTTACATGTTTTTAAGCTATTGCATAGCTTCTATCGCGGGCCTTGAGCGTGGAGACCGAATCCAGAAATTTCGTAACGAAAATAACCTAAGACCCCCACTCAATGACTTTTTGAAATATCACGCTTGCCACGCTATGCAATAGCTTTACCGCGGCAGTCTCCGAGTGCCAAAGTACATACAGAATGCGGTTAAAACACTGGTTTTGTGTGATTGTTGAACTGTGTACGTAGTTTGCTCACGCTGTTTCAAACATTGCCCATCCTATTTTCTATACCTGTTGCATCCTATTGATATCTCTGTCTAGCGGTGTGGAAGCTCTTCTCGCGTCACCCCTCACAGACACAGCAGGGTCTCCGGCAGCTGCCAAGTCCAGGACCCTGACTCCATCCACCACCAGACCAGCTATCACTCCACTGAAGGTCCTGGCTCCACCGGCACCACCGCCAACGGTGATGGTAGACATGCCATTGAAGACTGTTGATTGCTGGCCTGCTCCTGAAAAGTTATAGTATCACTTCGGGATGCACAAATCTAACAAAGATAAGCTCAGCTTTATTATTATTTATTATTTATTATTATTTTTTATTATGTTTTTGCAAAATTTTTAGCTCTCATCGTCCCTGATCCAGGTTTTGTCGCGTTACACGGTGATTTCCTTCACGATACAGTTCGTGTTATTTTTTTTTCAAAATGTTTAAAATGATCCATTGATGCACGCCAGGTTTCAAACTCGCAACCAGTTTAAAAGTCAGTGTTGAAATTGAAACCATGAAAGGCCAACTCATCAAAATACCTGTCTAAAACCTCACCTTGTGGATGTCGTATATTCACAGCATAGTTATCAAGATGCAAGCTGGCCCGGCTTCCATTCCTGGTGAACCTGGCGACGTGGTAGGCTCCGTCGTCGACCTTCGCTGCCTCGTCACCAAGTGGTTGGTCTCCACCACCCACGTTGTATATCATGAAGAGGTTGCCATTTATCTGTGGATTGGCAACGTGACGAAGTTAGATATGCTTTTATACTATCCATCAATGGCTTTCCCGTGCAGTAAATGTCAGGTCTGTGTTGTTAGAAATGAGTGAAGGTTTCGAAAACAAGACAATTGACTCGGGGACTATTCATCATCATCAGCTTCGAGTGATGTCATCAGTGCTCAAAAATCCGCTCTTTCAGCCGACATCCCCTCCCTTCTTATCCATAATTTACACGATTTTTTTCGCGAAATCACTTACCAACACGAAAAGATTATGGCTGAAACTGGACATCAAAAAATTTTCGCCAAAGTCAAGATTCGCGGATCAAAAGACGATGGACATTGCCATCTTATTTACACTCACGATTTCCATTTGCATGTAATCTTGTGTATTCGAGGACTCGATCCTGAGGAGTACAGCATCAGCTTTGTTGGTTACGAAGCCGAGAGCTATTTTGTTGGCGTCTGAATCTTCAAGGGAGTTGGGAGCGAACGTGTAGGTGATGATACCTCGGCCTGGTCCGAACTCGTATGCTATAGATTCTGTGAAATAAACAACCAAATCTTTACTAGCCTATTTTAAAAATTAAGAATTGACGCGATGGGTATAATTTTCGGAAGTCTACCTCAACTCAACTGAAAAGATATACTCCATCGTGTGAATAGGGATATGAGTGACAAAGAAGTAAGTGCTAAGATGGTGGTAGAGGAAAATTGGGAAGAGAAACATTAATTATGCTAGGGGCAGGAAATTATGATGAATCTCAACAGATGGCTGGCACTATCAAAAGTTGCACTCGATTCAAAATAGCCATTATTCTGAGTAAGTCATCTAGTAAATTAATATGCAAAAGTTTAGGTACCGTCGTAACAAGTAGGTCCAGTGAATGAAGTGAGGTCACAGTCGCAGACATAGGTGTTCCATTGAGTCACGCAAACTCCTTTGTTAGCGCAAGTATTGTGCGTGCATTTAGTTGGGCCTGAAATTGAAAAATGGATTTGTAAAAAATCACTTGTATCAAAAACTTTAGACTTAACATTATTCAATATTATTTATCAGATGCTGAAGAGACAAAGAGCGTGAAGAGATCTGTGTCGTGGTCGTGCTTGCTTAGTCGTTTTTGATAGATCGTCGAAGTTAAGCGACGTTCGAAAGGGTCTGTAAGTGGATGGGTGACCGCCAGTGGCATTCATCGGAGCCGCTTCCATGCTTCGGAGGGCACGTTAAATTGTCGATCCCGGCTATTTAAGTCGTTAAGCCATGACGGGGGCCTTAAGGCGGGCTAAAATTCCGTCACCAGAGCTGGCCACTGACTCATACGAACTTACTAACTTAGTGAGTCTGTATGCTTAAAAAGTTTGTAGCTGATGTTTACATTGTTTTTGACAGAAATAAGATATTTTCTTTACAACTAAGTTACTAAGCAATTTATAAAATCGTCCAAAAAATTTGTGATTTTCCAAGAATGTGTCAAATATACATTTCCACAATAACTTTGCATAATAAAAAACCAACGATACCTTCACACCCAGATCCTAGCGAAGAGCTCGGTACCACTGCATCTTCCATCAAAGACGGTGACTCCCCAGGAAGGTCTAGACTTGCCATGCACCCTTCGAACCCTTGTCTGGACAGTACTCCCACTGGTAGTGACGTGTACATATCCCGAGGTACTCCGCCGATGTAGAGGATACTGTCTAGTTCTAACATGAGGTTTGAACCTGGAATATAGATGCCATGTTGAAAAATGATAACTAAATGATCTTCCTATATAAAGTTATAAGGATTTTTCTATCAAAAGAGGAAGGCGATTAAAAGGATTTGGGGGAGAACGTTACCTAACAGTGGGACAACATTGGTTAAGTTTGAAAATAAGGTATTTTTGGTAGTTAGAAGAGGAAATGTATTCGTATGAGTCAAATAATCGAATCGTTAGCTCGGTTTTAGGTGGGAATTTGTACAGTCAGCGACAGAAGTTCATGAATAATTGGAGATTTTAAAGCTTATGATATTATGATGAAAACGTCATTATTTGTGGGAAAATTGCTAGTAATGGTGCAAGGCAAAATATCCAATGTAAGGTGAAGTTTTATCTAAAACCCTACGAACTTCCAAGATAGTGAAGATTCAAATACATCAAAATGTTCATGAACTTCTATCGCTGACCGTACTCTGAATACATTATTGTTGTTATATTGCAATTTGAATTTGAATAACTAAACTTACTTGTAGTATGCATCTCCAAATCATCATCAACTTGCAGTGTATGTATTTTAGGTGTTGGTCTTCTTACAGACACTGAATGCCACCTATTGTCGTTCAGGAAATTCTTCAGTTTATCTTTCATCGTCACCACTCCATCTCCAAGATTGAACACACAATGTATGTGGCCATTCACTAGCTCTATTGCAATAAAATCTTGCTTCTTTCCTCCATTGTAGAATAACAGTCCATCCATTTCTGTTGTTCTGAAGTAGAAGTCTAAGTAGGTGTGAGCGTATGCTTTGAGCAGAGGTAAACCAACATACGTATGCTTAGATTTGAAAGTGACAGACTTGTATACGGACAAAGCATCTTGTTTCACAAATTTTCCAGTGAAAATAATATTTGATGTGTCGTAAATATTGTTTGTTTCTTCGGAGCTTCCGACACCAAGAGTCTTCGCAAGATCTATGTACTTTATTCCGTTGAAAACGAACTTTTGTAGGTGTCCGACAAAGTTTGGTAGAGTTGACGTCATCTGAATTTCTTCCTCCGGATGATAAAGTCCTCCTAAATGTAGGGTGGAAATCTCTAACGTAGAAGCCTTTCCTAAAATAGTTTCGGCTGGAAACACAAGAAATTATTTAGTATTTGGAAGGTACAATAATGCAACACCTAGCCACAACATTGACGAAAGAAAAATAAATTAGCAAAGTAACTTGATAGGTTTCACTAGCAGCCATTTTGTTATGTACAGTCAAGTAGAGTATCAGAAAGCTGATAGACGACTAGTGTAGTCAACCATTAGCAACTAGAAGAATTCAACCATTTTGCACTATTGTGATGCTCAAGAATGACTAGACAACTAATGCTTTTATTCATGATCTTACTTAACACCATTTTAGTTTAATTTTGAAACCTGTTCTTATCAAACCATGATTATATAACTAATATTAAGAAAATACAATCAAATTAATAACTATAATCAATATTATAAAAACAGGTAATTAATCCAATAATAGAAACATTGGTAAACTGGCAGCTGTTTCTGTGAACGCAAATTTTTATAAGACTTATTAAGAAATTTATAAAAAGACGTTAAAATTATACAACTGACAGTACCAATTCGTGTCTTCAACTACAAGACATTCACAGAGGAGTCTACAGAAGAAAGAAATCAAGAAGAAATAAAAGCTTAACTGAAAGGTGGGTACGAAGTGCCAGCTAGAAAATAACTGAAACAAAGCGCTATCTACTCACTAATAGGACGACTAACATTTATACACTTTGAGAAGTGCTGGAATTTGAATTCACTCAAGAGCAAATTCAAATTTGCTTAGAATTTATTTTTGGTTTAGCTTCATTGTCGGGTTATAATAATCTAGATTTTTAAATTCATTATTAACATAGAACTTCAGTGTACCTAAAATTAAATGTTGTGTTTGGTACATTAATTAGCCTAGGTACTAGTGTTTACACTTGTATTTTTTTTATTAAGTTTGGCAAATTGTTAGTGATTTTTTTTAATTTATAATTACTTTTAATGATGCTGTAGGTATATGAAATTGTATTGCAGTTATAGATAAAAATATTTTACTTTATTAGACTGACTAAAAGCCGAATTTCTTTCGTACACACTCATATCATTTCCGAAATCATTGCTTAAATTTTCTTGTTCTATTTGATTTCAAATGTGTAATGATATCTAAGGTAAGTTAATATTAGTAGTATTCAGTGTTCTGTAATGTAGTTCATCATTTCATGTACATACAGACCGAACAACACAGCTAAACCAAAACCAACCTTATTTCCACTACTTAGGGTCAAAATAAAATGTGCGGGTGCGTCCCGTGCATACGTACATAACATACCGCGCACTGGTTGGGCCATGTCCACCTGCAGTTTGAGGTTAGAGGCGCGCCGAGAGAAGCGAACAGTGTGCCAGTGGTCGTCAGCAACGTTCGAGCCGGCTAGGAGATTCTGGAAATTTATTTCGTCCAATAGGTTTTTTCCGATATTATGAAAAAATGAAAAAACGTATATTGGGGCTCAAGTGGAGCTGGGCAGGACACTTGGCCAGACGCGGTGATGACCGGTGGAGCAGAGTGATTACCGAGTGGTGCCTTCGAGAGGGCTACAGAAGAGTAGGTCGTGCGGCGGCTAGATGGGTCGACGACATTATAAAAACAGCAGGTCGTACATGGGTCAGACTGGCGCAGGATAGGGAAGGTTGGCACAAGCGAAGAGAGGCCTAAGCCTAGCAGTGGGATGAAAAAGGCTGTGGATGATGATGATGATGATGAAAAAATGAAAAACCAATAATAGAGGTTATCACATAGAACCATAGGTTGCAGTTGGGGGTCTTATCGCTAGATTGCGATTTCTTCCAGACAACCTTTATACTAAACTAAGCTACAACTTAAACCTAAACTAAATTTAAACATACTGGGACCCTTCCACTGACTGCAAAGTTAATTATAAAACTTAAATAAATATTTTTAAAAACTTCTACAATATGTTTCATTTCACAACTTTGTAAAGATATCTTTAGTATATTAAAAGCAATAAAAATCTGGCGGAAGGTCTTATTACAACTTAGTACCATTAGACATTCTCAAAGGCTCTTGTACCTTTTTTAGATCTGAGAGTACCTATTCAAACATCTCAAAATATCATCACAACTGTAGCCAATTCTCTCTGTTCTTATTTGTGTATTCCAGATCTTTTAATGATGTCTAAAAACTCAGACTTTTACATCAATACTAAATGATTTTATACAGCATCAGGAGGCAACCTTTGCCTTATACACTAAAATACTCCGTATTTCCGCTGAGCTACAACCCTGATGTTTTTAAGAAGAGAGTTAATAGGCACCTTCTGGGTAGGCTCGCTCCATCGTAGACCTCACTCTTGCCTGTGTAAGTTTCGAGGTCAAGAGCCGACCCATTCATCATAAAAAAAAGACAACTAACTAAAAGACACATTTATTAGAGTGTGAAAATACCTTTTCTCTATCTCCCAGCCGAACACTAGCCCGGACTCTGCCAGCCGCCACAGCTATCTCGATCCTATCCGCGGAGTGTTCAGACGCCGTCCTCAGGAGCAGGCCGGCTCTGTTCGTCTTGAAACGCAGCATCAGCTCCTCTGTCTGCGTGATGTGTTCCGGGCCGAGGGATGCGGTGAGGTGCTGGCTGCCGTTCAGGAAGATTGTTGGAGATTCTGGAATTTAGGAGATTTCAAAAGATTTAGAGATGAAACAAATAATTGTAAAGTTAGGGTGGGTAAAAGTTGGCAGGTGTGGCAGATGTAGAAGATCAGTAAGCAAGATCTGTCATCGGTCTTATCAGGAATAGTTCCTGTATGAATGGTACCATGAGTGCTGAATTCAATATGATCAGATAATAATGGAGAAAAGGATCTTACCCTTTTGGATGACATCTGACAGAATTTGAAACGCCTCCATTTCTGTGCTTTTAGAAGTAATTCTAAGAAAACAACTCACCTCGTCCACAAGTAGGTCCACTGTAGTCGGTACTGGAGCAGTCACAAAGGGGCCTGTTCCATCCCTCGCTGCACATGGCTCCGTGCTGACATGGCGAGTTCGTGCATTGTTTTAGCAGCATGTGGCATGCTGGCCGAACTGATGCTGAAATATTAAACAAATAATATTAGAGGCCTATATCACCTTTGATTATTATCCCATTGAAATACTTGTTTTACTATCTCTCGACGTAATAATTTATCTTTACCTACTGACAGACTTAAAACAAAATAATCATGGATTTCACCATTGCTGAAAAATCTATTACCGTGCGTGGATGGACAAGCTCTAAGATAAAAATATTTTGAGAAAAGTATTTATTGTGCTCTTTCTTCTATGCAGGTTTTTTATTGTTGTAGTAAAACCGAATACTGCTGCCTAATATATGTCGCTTAGTTACATTACCTTAGTTTTTTGTTTAGCACATTTCAAGATTTACCTAATCAGAATCACCTATGTAAATACATTTCTAACGCTCCTTTTAGATATTGTTCTCCTATTACAAACTTACCGGAATCCTGCTGCCTTGCATACGCAGCGAGGTCTTGAGGCTTTCCGTTCAGCACCAGCTCTCTGACGCAGCCCACGAAGCCCTGCCGAAGCGCTGCCGTCCACACCGCGGGCGGAGTCCTCGACGCGGAATACTCTGAACCCATGCCACCGATGTACAGAGAGCCATCCAGTTCTAGCTGGTTAGATTCTCCTGGAAATCATAAAAGACAAGTGAGAGACGAAATTAGTTTATTTTATCTTTTATTTAGTTTTGAAAATACATTTAACATACTGGAGTTGCTTTTTTTATGTGAAGAAACACACGATATTTTTCTTTATCTTTTCATTATAATATTTGCTTACCAGGCGTTTTGAACTCAGCATTAGCACCATCGACGGTCACCCTTCCATCTCTTCCACTCCTCCTTAGCAGAAACTCGTGCCAGAGCGAATCATCCACCCGCCTCCTGGTAGCCCTGACCCTCACAGCTCCGGAGCCAAGATCCATGTGGACGTACACGTAGCCATTCAGAATCTCCACGGCAAACATATCAGCCTGCAACGTAGTGGTAGGTTTGTAACTTTAGTTCACGTCTGAAACTATGATAAAAAGGATTTCAGATGTTTGGGATCTACAAACTAGTACTAAGCTTCAAGTAGCTCATGAGATATTTCAAAGAGTTCGTTTATTCTTTTCCGTCATAAAAATCATACTATAATACAAGCTTCAAAAACTGAAAACGAAACACTAAAACTTAATGTTAAGAGTATTGCAACAATTCGTGTCAATATTTTCAATGCAGTCGAACACAAAAGGGTAGCTAAAATCAACAAAATCGATAGAAACGTGACAAAGCTCACAAAGTAGAAGTCTACAAAAAACGTTCTGCATGTAATGTATGCAAACTTTCCACAAACTATTTGAATACTAACATTCGGAGACATGCAAATTCTATAAATTCGATCTTAAATTAGACGCTATTGAAATTCAAACGGTCGCGTCAAAGTTAGATTAGTTAGAGCTTACATTACAACTAAAGGAATAGATGCAAGTAATACTAGTAATAATATAGTTATTGATGAAAGTGTAGATAAACAAACTGTGGTTGATACTACTCGCAATGGTGCGAATTTGTGTAGGTATTAGATAAAGCCTTCTCTATAAAGCAATGTGCAACACACTGCCTTGTGTAAACAAATACAAGAACGTTTACTAAGAATTAAAAGCATTACGGTTAGCTTATACGATTTTATTTTTTTGCAACATTATCATAGTGCTGTTGCAATCATAATTCAATTATTATGGTAATATCTAAGTAAACACATAAATATTCAAAATTGTAGGTATACTCGTCATATAAAATATTTTCTTCTATAAAGCAACCACTGATACAAAACTTACATAGTACAACAACTTCACAATAAAATATAGCATTACAGCAATACAGTGCTGGGTCGCTTGTGCCACTAAGTGCTTTTTGAAAACAACATAAATACACTCATTAAAATAGTGGGTGAAACTTTATAAGGTACCGTACACAAATTCCCCTAAACCAGTGTTATTGAGTTTAATTTTTCCTACCATGCAGGAAGCCTGACTGATAACCATGAGGTGTCGGAAATTTTAAAAAGAACATTATCCCTACTACAAAGCCTGCTGGGAACTTTCAGTTAATCATTCTATTAAACCGAGTACAGCATAATTATTAACAGAATCCGTCAAGCGGTCACTAAGATCAAGTTTAGGAGTAGGATGAAATAATATAAATTTTTGCTGACTGGAATTTTTGTCTCTTTAATAATAATTTCGAAATAATTTTCGTCATCATTGTAAGGGCTCTAACAGCGAATTGGCAAAAGATTTGGTTATCTGTCAGGTCCTTACTGGGAAATGCAATTAAGAGTCGAAAATCAGAAGATAAGTTTTATTGGATTTTTTTTTAAGAAAAAGAATTCAAAGTTAGCATTCATGTGTTCATTGTGTTAGAGTTTTAAGTCTTTTCAAAATTTTTTATAGAAAATTTTGGTGTATGAAAAAAAACTAGTAGGTATTAAAATAAAAACAAGAAATTGATATTTTTTTATTATTGATATTGACAATGATCGTAGCAAGTGGAGATCCGTGATCTCTGCCTACTCCTTCGGGAAAGAGGCATGATTTTATGTATGTATGATATTTGCATTTCCCAGTAACAAAGCATTGAACGCCAATGATTCTGATAGTGTCAATGATAATGATTTCAATGATAATTTTTTTTATCAAACTGGTTTACCCCCAAAAGCTCCACCCCTTACCGTGCAACCTACCCTTGGTGGTTTGGCGCCCATGTTGAACATTAGCAAACCATTCGGTTCGTTTGTTCGAAACTTAAAGGATAACGTGCCAGTCTTCACAGCTTCCCATTTTGGTAGAATCTGGAAGAATAAAAATCTAATTGATGATACATGCATAAAAATTTAAGAAGATCAACAACAGCTTAGATATGAGGCTGGTTATAAGATAGACACACATGCTAGGAAGGTTTAGCCATTAGCAGAAGATAGTTACGACATTCATATTGAAACAAACTAAACTTTCATACAATAATAAGAACATACAATTTATCCTTGATTTCACAGCAGCGTCACAATACTCGGTGCTATGGAAGGCAAAATCTAAAATGTCAATTCCTAACTAAAGTCTATAATAAAATTAAAAACGTTCTATGGTATTGTTGTTTTTTACAATCTTATTAATATTAGCACCAAGCCTTTTAACTGGATAAAACTGATTATGCCTAGGATGTTTTAGGAACCTAAATTCATCTTGACAATATCCTAGGCACTACAGCGTCCCGTTTAATGTAGGAACATGCTATAATACTTACGCTGTATTAAAAATACCTAGCAAAAAATGTAAATGTCTATGTTCTTGTCTCTTTCCGTGGTCTTACTCACCTATCATTTTGGTACCTTGTCGAATTATATCAAAACTAGCTGCGCTTCCGCGGTGTTACCCGCGGTCCCTCGGGATTTTATTAATTTTTTCGGGATAAAAAGTAGCCTATGTCCTTCCCTGGGATACAACCTTTTACTATGCCAAATTTCAGCTTAATCTGTTCAGCGGTTTGGGCGTGAAAGCGTAACAAACAGACAGACAGACAGAGTTACTTTCACATTTATAATATTAGTATGGATATACGGTAAATACTATAGTTATATAAACAATGACATAATTACTTGGAATTGATACAACATAATTACAAATAATCAAAAAAAAGTAAATTTATGTTCTGTAAGTACCTACACTATCTAATTGTTCAGTAGAGCCCATGTTTCCTTTTCCACTAATAAAGGTACAATCGATAAAACTATTACTAATACAAAGAAAACACATTACGCACTGAATAATACATCAAGGTTGAAACATTCGTTTTAATTTATATTTGAACTTCCAGAAGTTCAAGGTTGTGAAAACGTTTGCGAAGAATTCAGTCATTCACCACACTAGTAATGATACTCACGGAGAAAGAAAATTTAATTACGTTTCAAACTAAAAAGAAAACCAACTACAATGTATATTAGCCTCAGATATTAACCACCTCGGGTAGGTATACCCTTTCAATGTAATGTTTTTGATAATTCGGATTTCATGGAATTATTGGAGAACATTATTTACTCCTTTTTTGATGTCAGTAAAAAATTATATAGTTCAATCATGAAATTAACAATCATAGTCCTGTCAGTTCAGGTTTTTATTGCATTAGTAACACGTATGGGGTCAATATGATCTTCAACACACATTTGATTTATAGTCGCATTTGTACAACACAAATAACCCTGCTTCGACCTTGAGGTCACTCGCGCGACCTTCAGGGTCAACATACCTAGATCTGATAAGGATTGTTGATATTGGAGTCAGCTATTCAGTAGGATTGATTTGGGTAGAAATGGCTTAATTTCTTAATTTGAATTCGAATGGTTTTTGGTTTTTTACAGAATTGAAACAAGATTTGAAAAACGAATATACAATACTCGTGGATCCGGGCGCGACTTCGTCTGCGCATTGTTTCGTCATACAAACATTAGAGATAAAAATAACTTGTTCCAATCTAACCCATGAAAACACTGAATTTATTTTTGGATTTGCTGTCTTTGGTAAATATAAATAAGTACCCATCTAAGGGGTTGGTAGTTTTGAAAAAATAATAAATATGTGTTTCGCTATTTATAAAAAAAACTTATTTATGCATAACAACAAAAAATATCTTTTAATTTAAGTAATAAAAAATGTTCAAAGCATAGTAGAACGAAATGACATCGCCATTTTGAAAAGTCTAAAGTTATTGGTTGTCATGGCAACCTTAGCAGTGCTCAGAGTACTGCTAAAGTTTTTATGCAATATTCCCGTTGTCTTTTTACATATTTTTAGGTTTTCAGGAACGTTTTTCGGGATAAAAAGTAGCCTATATGCTATTCTGGGGTTATACCTTTCACCTTACCAAATTTCATTGTAAACTGTTTCGTCGTTTTAGCCTGATCCTTACACAAACATACAAACATCTAAACAAACTCACAAACTTTCAGCTTTATTATGAGTGGGATACGCTTGAACAAGTAGAGGCGTTTAATTGATGAAATGATCTATCAATTAGGTTGGCTAAATTTCAACATTCAATCATTTGCTATAGAAAACATAAGACTGGCCAGTGTACACTGTGTACATATCGAAAGCTAAAATTATAGCGGCTTATACCTTATTTATTACCAACACACATAAGCACGATCAAAGACTATCTTTGTTATTGGCAAGATTAATACATGAGCAAAATCCTTGCCGAAATAAAGTTTTTTTTCATATAATACTCTGCGAAAATCCTTTTTCCGTAATAATCTCATTACACCTTAAAAATATTAGTCTATTGTTCCCGAAACTTAGGAATCCAGACCTTTTTCCTTTAAGCTTTGGAGCACCGTTCACCAGGGAGATGTTTAGCGTTGTAACGATGCTAAAGCTGTAATAAATGGCAGTGAGCTACACGTTAGCCTAGATAAGAGGATAGTGTAAATCTTTAGCTAAAACGTGAGTCGGCTTACTCGATGTGACGCTTATTGTTACAGTTTGTAGAATACCTACTGAGACCAGTGGCGTAGCTAGGTAGCCAAGGGCCCTGGTGCAAAATAAACCGGGGCCCTAACTGAACGGTTTATGTTTTATAAAGTCAAAATATGCAGGGTGTGGCAAAATGTAAACGCATTTGATTTTTTTGTAAAAACTTACGATTTGATTCGTTATTTTCTGGGTAACTATTTCAAAAATCTAATAATGCAGTTGTTTTTATTTTCAAAATAATCATACCTATAGTTTCCTAAGAATAAAAGCTTCCGAACTCTCGGGACTCAAGAGTCCGAGGGCCCCATGAGCTTGGGGGCCCCGGTGCACTGCACCGCCTAGCCATTCGGTAGCTAAGCCACTGACTGAGACTGAGTGTAATATAAGATGAATAAAGAGGTTACAGAATAGAATCACGTATCCCCTAGGTAAGGTAAATGTAAAAAAGAACTAGAGAAGTGACTATCCTCGAAGATAATATTACCGTACCTATATATTCAAGATAGGTACAGACAATAAAACCTAAAAAAGAACTAGAGAAGTGACTATCCTCGAAGATAATATTACCGTACCTATATATTCAAGATAGGTACGTCCATTTTCAACATACAGAATTTTTGGAACGAAGTTCCTTTTTGGACGGTATCGAAGAAAAATAAGACTGAGGCTGTTTAAGGCTGGAAAAAAATGTTCCATTTTACCGTCACGACACATGTATATTATGTCAAATCGTCACAGTGCGAAATGCGCAGCCGCGACACAGTCCATAGATTGTAACATTGTTAGTACGGAAGAGCGTTTCTAGGATACCTAATTGACAATTAATTTATTATATTTACAGTTGCCATTGTACAATTTGTTTTTTTTATGTATTCTCTGTTCTTGTGTACAATAAAGCGTTAATCTATCTATATTTCCAGTGTAGAAAAGTACTCTTTGCTTCGTTCCAACCGAGTGTTCCACGACACTCACGTACTTTTTTTGTATTTATTGCTATGCTTTGCTTCGGTTCATCTCATTATGAGTTGAACCTATTTCAAATTTTATGAACGAAGCCCTTGATATTATATTATACAAAATGGTAACAAGAATCACTTGACCCGCTAAATTGGTGAATTACGGTGACAACCATAACTTCACCATGAAACTAAGACATCAAACCTTATCCTTGTTTTATTATGAAATAGCAACTACCTTGTTACAACTACTTGGCATTTATGATGATCTACTAAAATTCTACGGGACTTATGAATATTTTGTTCAGAACTTGAGTAGACACTCGAACAAACTTATTAACTTTAAGTAAAGGAAGATGCTTAGAAGTTAGAATCAGATAAGATTAATAAATTGCGTGGAAGACTTTATAGTTAAGAAAGGAATGAATACGGAGATGATAAGGGAGGGGAGATGTTGTGCTGACCCTACATACTCGTAGATGGGACACTTAGGGGCAGGCGAATAAAACGTCTTATTTTGATACACACGCATTTTCGTGTGTAATGAGCTCCTCGTTCGTAAGAACTCAAGGGACAGGGAGTCTTTAGGTATGGTCCGAGTAGTGTCCATTTTACTCTTTAGTGTTATTCTCTGTTTTGAGGATGGCCAAAAGATATATTTTATGTATTCAATACAGCGGCATGATTCATAAATAATTTCTTGCGACAATTTTGTCTTTGATATACTTGGGATTGGTAGATCAAAGCGTTTCCCTGTCAAAGCTACTTAGATGTTATGATTATATTTATCATCACATTTATTGCGGACTAGGTGTCCGTCGCGGTGCTACCTGCGGTCCCTCGGGAAAGCTTCACTTTCCCGGGATAAAATATAGCCTATGTTCATCAGGGATAATTTAGAATACTAAGGGTGAAAGAATTTTTCGAATCGGTCCTATTCAATAGTTAATTTAGTTTAAGAGCTTATTCAATACAAACAACAAACAAATCTTTCCTCTTTACAATATTAAGTGTAGATAGTAACAAATAAAGTTAGGTTAGTAGTAATATCCTGTTTTTGTGTCAATATGTTAGCAAACTAATCATCGATCATCATTTTCCTGCGCCAATATTGTTCTTATTGACATAATTATTAAATAAAGAAAAAAATACACATTCAAAATAAATTCAACCTTTATTGGCCGTCAAAACTATTATACTACTTTTGAATTTGGTTTACCTACTTGCTTAGAAATTTGAAGCTCTTTCAAGAGGTCAATCCACAATCTTATTCAACATTTCAAAGGTCACATAAAATTGCAACAACGGTCAACGAATTAAAAGGTGAAATTTTAAATGATTACAACAAAGCGCTTAGACTGAACCTAATGAATTAATAATGAGTCTGATACTATGAAACCTACAAACAAATTGGCTGTAATACTTCGAAGTGATTTCATTTTATAATATTCCATAAGTTTCTTTCTTTGTTGAACAATTACTTTAATATTTATTTTTATTTAATATTTTCGAATTTTAATTTAAAAGATGATGAAATTCTTCGAAAATAATTATGTTAAAGTATTCATGTTATCAAAGTTACTTTGTAAACGGTGAAGGAAAACATCGTGAGGAAACCGGCATGTCGTAGAACCTAAAAAGTTCGAAAATGTGTCAAGTGCACGAAAGGAGCCTCTTAGAGGCGCACTTATAATCCTTTTACCACACTGGTTCGAAAGAACTGGTGACACGATAAGAAGAAGATGAAGTCACTTTGTAAGAGGCTCTAGAGGATAAATTAAGTTCGTATAAGAAGCGGCTTAAATACTCAGGTCCCAAAAACTTGGAAGAGCAAAATTACTAGCTAGAAAAGTGAGTTTAAACTAAAGTCACTTCAAAATAAAAAAACACGTAAGTGTCGTGGAACCTTCGTGGAACACTCGGTTGGAACAAATTTCAACTTTGACATTTGCCATTTGTCAACGAAATTATTTATTAGAATCCTATAAACGCTCTCTCGTACTAACCATATGTTAGCGTTTTTGTACCTATTTAGTGAAACTTTTTTGTGATACCTAGGTAAATACTCCTTGGTCCAGTTCAGGTCATAGATAAGTAATGTTTTGACAGTGACAAGTGTGAGTTATGCAATTGTTTTTATAAATGTTGCCGAGCAAAGATCATTGTAAATTGAAAAATGGAAAATAAAACCATTCTAATGTGATAAAACTTGTTTCTCTATTACATATAACAATGTATGGACTGTTTTGCGACTGCGCTCTTCGCACTGTGACGTTTTGACTTATGTATGTGTCGTGACAGTAAAATCGAACGCTTTTTTTCTTCTAGGCCCCATTCTCAATATCGTCAGAAAAGGATCTTCGTTACAAAACTTTAGCAATCTACTTACAAAGTTGCAACAAAGAACAAAATGACACGAAGTAGGTCATCCATCAAACCACATTGAGCACAGAGTAAAATAGAAAACTTCATTGTCTTCAAACTCCACTTCTCGTAGAATTGACCTCAAATTACATCACTCCAACCGTGAGTAGTGCCCTGAACGAATCACCACTAACTCAATCCTATCCCGAGACTCAATCAAGGTCCGAGTGCGCGGACAAATTCAAGAGTCCGGAATTGTAAGAGCACTCGAACGAACTCCTAACATCTTTAACATGTCGGCTTTTAGGACGATTTTTGCGAGTGGTTGTTCCATTGTTTTTAATTGGTGCTTAGTTTTTGTGTGCTACGTTTTGGCGTAATGAATTGTGTGAGTGACCCTTTTCTACAGAATTCTGTATATTTCGTTCTTTTTCTTTTGATACCTCTTACGAGAGAAAGTGAGACAAAGTTGTTTGTGTTTATCGACTCAAAGTTCCATTGTTACATTAAAATTCGACGGCTTTTGTAATTGCATTTATTCGTAATTGATACGTAAATAATGAGAGATTAAAATTGGAATTGTAATTGATATTGATTATATTAATGAGAGTAATCGAAATACTATGCCTACAATAACAATATACTCGTTCGAGCTCAGTAACATTTATCAAATACAATCATGCGGAGAATTTAAGTGATTAAAAATGTCGAGTTTTGCAAATATTCGGCTGTTTTGGCATCAATAATTGGAACTGTGCTATTTTTGGAGAGTAAATGTTTATCGGATGCTTGCTTTGCCGCCATCATTCGACGTTTAGCACTGCGAGCTCGAGCCGCACTTAAAGCAGCCTCCTTTTTAATTTCGAAAGCGATTCTAGCTGCCTCATCTGCTTTCTCTCTTTCTACGCGGAACCATTCTTCCATTTGCTCAGGGCTCAAATAACTAACAGTAAAGTTGGTTGCAACGATTTTCATGACCACACTTGTATCTATCTCGCCTTCTTTTCTAGTTTTTGGTTTTGCGTAATTTGAATCAGTTTTTGCATCATTTACATCTTTTGTGTCATTGATATTCATTGCAAGAGTTGGAACGGGATCTTTAAAAGTCACTGGAATTGATATTTTTATTGCTCGTCGTAGAATGTCCTCATCTAGCTCTTTTTCATCACGATGGTGATGCCTCACTGGAGGATATGTATGTTTTGTGTCAGTATTTCTGAAGTTTCCAGTTGCTTTGTTATTAGGATAAACCCTGCGAGCTGTGTTACTTGATATCCTACGCCTTATATCAAAATAACCATTATGTCTGTCATTTACCCTATTTGTATGAGTTCTATTATTCCCTGAAGTATATTGGATCCGTGTGTGATTTTGTATCTCGTATGGATAAGTACTCGTGGAGTTAAGTGGTCCGAAGGTCACTGGGATATTGATCACAACCAATTTAAGTGGCAGTTTGACTTTTTCATCAATCGGTGGAGTAACAGGATTCATTTGTCTTGAATTATGATGATTTCTGAATCTCGAGTGACGATTCCCATATCTATGGTGATTTCCAAGTCTTGATCCATCTGAAACGATCCTGAAACCTATGTAGGCTCTATACTGTCTTTTAACTGGATTGGCTGTTGTGTAAGCTTTGGGTGAGTGGTGCACCTGTGTGGGAATTAAACCTTAAGCATTATCAGTAAGGTTTTTGTAACATTGTGTCCAAATCAGCAGAGGCTAAGAGAATAATTATACTACATGATCAAATTCAAGCCAAAATCTCGACAACCTCAGCTGTTTCGTCAGCAACTCGTTTTGAAGTCGTTTTGGGCAGGACTCACCAAATGGGCATCCCGAGTGGCGAAGGTCACGGGGTCAGCGTGGTCGACTGCAGTGCAGGCATAGTCGAGTCTTCCAGTGACTGTGATCAGCTTACTGCCGGTGCGGGCCAGGTCTATCAGGTTCAGACGAAGTGTATCAGCTGAAAACTCCACCTGTACAAGAAGTTCATAATAAAGTGCTCGTGCTTACGTATCATTGGTAGAACATTGAAGTAATGCGACTGTTTACAATTTATTACACCTCTTTTAACGACTTATCTTAAATTCCTTTGAATATATTTAACACTTTGAATCCCACCGACCTAAATAATTGGCATTGCTGTCGGTGTTGCCTTTTTTTCATAGCAAAAGATGGCAATAAAAACATCTTGTCAATCTTACCTTTTTCAAACAGCCAATAAAGTTATTGTGCACTCTAGCACCAGGAAGAGCCCTGGCGTTTAGAGATCCACCCACGTGGGCACGAGAGCTGGCCAGCATGGTAAAGGTGCCAGCCACGTGAGAATGCTCCATATACACGTCGTCTACTATCGCTGAGACCTAAGAAAGAAGTTGATAGTTTTTGAAATGCATTACGAATTTGCAACCAGTGGGATTTGAAACTTCCTTGCAAATCCGTAGCAACGCGTTGGCGTCCATTGCCGTTACGAGTGGCGTTCTAATTTTTTGTAGGAGTGTCTTTATTCCTTGAATCAAATATCACACGCATATAAAACCCAACTAACCACTAATAGCCAAAAATAATTCATTCAAAAATAATTTCGCCTTAGCAAACTGTCTAGACGAGTATAGAACTATCTTGTTTTAGTTTAAACAAAAAATAAACTGGCCTCATTTTGCAACACGGCTTGCATTGACTTCATTTCCTTATTTCAAGACAAAAAGTGTAATTAGCCCCTTCGTGTGGCATAAGCCGCTAGAAAATTAGCCGAACACGCTTCAGCAAAATTAATTTGCATCCACAAACTATCAGGGCACCTGCTCTAAAGCAAAGAAACAAAGTTGCTGCAACTTGTATCAACGAACTTTGAAGCTAGATAGGTTTCTAGTCTACAAAGTATGAAACTTTTTTCATATACAATGATTAATTTTGTTTCCTTTCAAGTTATTGCCCGCAAAATGGACGTTGAGTGTTGCAAAGTCGAACAGATGGTGAAAAGTTTTGTTTTCTATTATTATGATGCTTAAGTAATATTTAAACTTTGGGTGGCAAAGCTTTGTTTCGCTTATAATGCGACACGTTTTAATTTCAAGATTGAAAGATTTTCGAATTCATAATTTGTTGGACTTTTATAGCGACATAAGTAATTTAAACCGAATAATCAGACTGGGTTTTATTAAGGACTACATTTCTGTAATTATTATATGATTTGTTTTGTGCTACTCCGTTCGGTTATTTCTTTTTTTTCGGAAAAAAAATCTGTCATGCTTGCTAATGTCATTGCTCATGTCATAAAAAAATTCATCCACATTCATATTCAACCGCTGAACAGATGACATTATCACCAATACTAGGTACTCAATAAACCGACAAAATAGGTTACCAATCTGAATAATTAATAAGCACTAGTCACATTCACGAGTCCATAATAGGGAGGGCGGTTGAATTGACAACTGACAATGGACTCCAGCACAATACCGTGGAAGTGAAAATAGAAATTAATAATCTCGGCATGCCGAGGGCAAACAACAAATAGTAAACAGGAAGGAACATGTAATTTAAAAAGATATTTGCAGGGGTTATAAATATAAAGGTTTTGATGTTCAAACTGGAAAAGTCAGACGCACAGCTGATTATCATCCTCATCTGGTTGATATTCCACTTATTAGAAGTAAGCGCTTCGAAAGTTATTTTATTATGCGCACTGCAAAAATTTGGAATCAGCTTCCAGCGTCTGTATTTCCGCTGAGCTACGACCCTATTGTTTGCCTGTGTAAGTCTGGGGTCAAGAGCCGACCCATTCATCATAAAAAAAAAGTCATTAAATAAAAAAACATTGATGACGAAGTATGTCATAATCGTAGTCAGTGGAAATATGTATGTGGACCTCTACCTAGCCTACGGAAATGAGAGATTGAATGTGTGTATGTATATTGACTTACCCTGCAAAAGCTCATAGCTCCAGATGACACCTGAAAAAAAAGTTTTGTGATTTAATAAAACGTGTCGTTTCGGAATCTGAAGATATGTGAGGGTAGTTGTAAAAACTATTGCTCTTCGACGGTGGCTCCTGACATACTCCAGTTCGCCCGCGACCATGGCTGTTGCAACACAGGCAAAACGTCGGGAAATAAAATAAGGTATGCGATAAATCCCGTTTCAATAATACGTAATTATTAATAAAACAAACTTGAACAATAGAACAATCCATAAATAAAATGTAAGACGCAAAATGCGTCTACCGTAGGTTCTTAGAAGTTTGGCTTTGTGTCTGTCAGTGACCTTGTGCTCCTCGGCTCCTACGCAGATAAACCAATTTCAATTTGCTTAGTTTTTTTGTTAATTTGACTTAGTCGATAGTTTTCTTAGCGAGAAATAAGATCAGTTCAGCCATTTGAAAAAAGTTATCAGCATTTTCCTAGGAAAATTATATGATGGGAGTTTCTTCGTAGAAAGGTGTACTCCTTACGGAAAAATGCTAAAAGAAAAAATTGTTCCATCCACTACCACTGGTTATATTATTATACTTAGTAAAATTTGTCAAATTTATTTTCCGAAAACGCCCACACAGCGAATGCCAGTTTAAATTAATTATACGCGTTAGTTCGCAAAACAACATAAATAGCACCCTTTAGTCAGGAATGCCAGGGACTGAAGGGATTTGCCTAAATAAACTATGTACCCAGCTTTATAACAACCGTATACTAACTATATTGTTTAGAATAAATAGAATTATAATAAAAGTTCTTAAAATAAACCTTCATTACAGTTGTTAGCAAAAGGGACGACGTCGTCTATCAAGTACTTAGGTATAAGTTCACGAACATTTCGCTGCCTCCGGGGAATAAACGGATAACTGCCATTATCTTAGTTTTAGTGTTATGCCATATTTGGGATCTCTGGGTGCTAATACATCTACTCAATTTTTTTCGTAACATTCGTACAATTATTCACGGAGATACAAAATATTACAATACTTTTCGATGTTTCTAGACATGCCTAAACTTACAAGAATAAAGTTGTAATATAATATTATCAAAATGTACCCACACCTTTTAATATGACAAAGAGTCATACAATTATATTCACGTAAGAAATATTCGTCTATACAATGGTAAACGCAGGTTATCATTTTATTCTCGTGAAAACATGTCCATACGTTTCGTATAATACCGCTGTTAGAGTCTGTGCGAAAGGGAACCGTCATAAGATTTGATTGTTAAAGCGGTGTATAATAACCGTATTTGTTAGGTTGACAACATTTAAGTGCGACTAACGCAATTTTGAACATTCTAGGACGTCAACTTGCAAAAAAATCAATGGTATGGATCAATAGTTATAAGATTTTGTTAGGTACCTAGTTCTATTTTAAATTAAACCAATCATGGTAGTCAACAACTAACATACAATTAATGGACTACCGTGGGCTGATTAATATGAGCCCAAACTCGGGTAGTTTACTGCTACTCACTGAGGAGTTCCATTGAACAGCTCCTGATTTAATCATCAGATCAGCTCATCGTCACCATATTTTTAAAACATTAGAGTTGAAACTCGAACGATGTCTTAAGTTCCAACTCAATAGGACTATTTTCTGAGTAGTTCTGTTGAACAACTCCTCACTCCATCAATATGGTGACAGCGAAATTATCAGAAGCTCACTGTCACCATACTTTTAAATTGTAGACTAGATTGTGTAACCCTATGTCCAGTCTACTTCGATTTTAAGTAATTTCCTTGATGTGTTCTCCAGAACGACGATAATATTGACTAAGACGTTAAAGAGGATGAATACGTGATGAATAAAGTTGCCACAGGTCTCAGGGACGATATGCAAACCAAGGAAAAGATGGATATTAGGAAATGCAGAAGATGGATGAAAGGAAAGTGCATGTTACCGCGATGCAAATGAGTTGAATGTATGTATGCTTGTGTATCCCACCCATGGTTAGATAAGAAAAACTTTTACATCTTTAATAAATGATTTATAAAGCGCCATGAGGAAACTTACCTATACCTACGCTCAATAGGACGCTGTAATGCCCGGGACATTGTTTGAGATGGCTTGAGGCTTGCCTAGCACGTATAGACAACTTCTTCTTATATTTACGTAGTTTAGAGCTGATTAAGCTACAGAATTCTTCACCATGTTTTCCGTCATCGTTAAGAGCTCATGTTAACGGGTAAGTAAGATAAGGAATGAGTACCTATATACGGAGAAGTTTGAAAGTGGCACCTATTTCCAAATAAACGTGAAAAATGCTAGGTTGGCATGGTAAGGACAAGTTATGAGGTGGAATATGAGTGTGGCTGGAGGTATGCTAGTATAAAAAGGCTAGAGAAGAAGTGGTTGCAATGTGTGAGAGATGATATGAATGTAAAAGGAGTGGATGCACAGCTATTGACGAATTATAAGAGTGAGTGGAGGAATAACATTGTGTCATGGACCAGAGCGTGAACTACCCCCTGTGTCGACCCCTCTTATCATGAGATAAGGGCAGGGGAATGTTGATGATGAAATATGCTAATTGCTAATATTTTTATGTGATTTTATGTCTGATTTTTATCGTTATTATAAAAAAATCAAAGAAAATCTAGAAGTTTTTAATGCTTGACATAGCTGAAGGCTTGAAAAGACTTATGAAATAGTTATGGTTATTTCTTACTCATCATAATTTTATTTCAAGGCAAGGTAACCTTGTTCTAATACTTTAGAACAGTTTTGAAGAGGTTTGCTAGTAAAAAAGTACTCAAAAACATCTTGAAAATAATAAAACAATAGGTGATTACTTCTACCTAACTTTATTTAAAAGCGCTTAACATAAACGAAGTGACACAATATTTACGAGATTAGAATTATAATCACCTATTATCATATACACTTCGACCCTAAAAAAGCGTTGAATAAAATGGTAGGACCGTGGTATACGTGGTACAATATTAGGTTTACGCTAGAAAATACGGTGAATAAAATGATAACCGACATTAGGCAACATGGACGATGATTAATTTTGACTAACAAGAAGATAACTTCTTGTTTTCAAAATATCTCTTCTTACGCATAAATTACGCGTGTGTCAGCATAACATTCAGATTTCATAAAAAATCAGCTATGCTTAAAGCTATCAACCATCCGTCTACGTCCAGTATTAGTGAAGTTATTAACGAAAACATGTTTTTTGCTTCTCCTGAAAAGTTGTGTTTTTGCAGTTATCCTTTTATTCCCCGGAGGCAGCGATTTAGAACATCACCTAACTTGGCTTTTCAAAAACATGACAATACATTTTAACTATGATAATTTTAGCACCTTTTGAGGCCAGTATTATTTATTATAAAGTACCTAAATCTTTGTTTAGTAAAAGGCTTTGAAATTTCCAACAACAACATAACAATGAAGTAAACTAAAGTATCAATTCGAAGAATTTCCGGAATGATCAGTAACTACGTCGAGTTCTGATAATTCTTCTCTTCTACCCGTAAATACTCCACAAATTATACGACCTAGAGCGGAGAATACCGTACAATACTACGTTTGGAGTGGACACTCTTCGATCTTCTAAGATTCCTTTCCTCTTGAGTTCTCGATTTCGTTCTTATGGATAAGGAAACACATATTTTATCTAGAATACATTCTGTCAGCCAGCCACGAGAAAAATATTTGCAGATCATACAAACACTCTGTCCTGCGGCGGAAATCGATCCCGCAACCTTCCGCATCGAAACCTGTCGCAAAGGTCATTAAAAATGTTCACAATAGATAGATAGATAGATAATTCCTTATTGCATACCACACGTAAAAGACATACAAGAAAAAGATACTTAACTTATAGGTAGACAACTGGCGGCCTTATCGCTGAAAGCGATCTCTTCCAGGCAATACACAAATACAATAGTATCCGTGTAAGGCACAACGGTGTTTGTATAGTCTATACGAGTGTCTAAGTGAGCCCAGAGTGCGAGAAATGGCCCAATTCCACCTCACGATTTATCGCCACCAAATTGGTTCTATTAAGCCCATACGAAAAACATCGATCAGCATGACTAATTACAGGGCCGAGGATGTTTGGTTGCGTAGGTGTTTCTAACTATTCTATTATGGGTGACTTATCTGAACTGTCAATTCAATAGAAGAAATGCTGAGACGTCAGAAGCCAGCCGCATTTTCTGACCTCATCAGCATTTTTTTGTATAGAAATATGACTGCGGTGCGTACGGTCATTTTTCTATACAAAAATATGTGCGATCAGGTTAGTATAGTTATCTATCGTTTGTTTTCAAAGGTGCTTGAAAGTTCAGGGATAACATCTACAGATTGTTTGCCTGGACTTTCATTTTCTTCATCTTCGAGTTCCTTCAAAAGAGTTTGCTGAAGGCAAAACAGGGTAGTGAAAGATTTTAGATCCTTAATAAGGCTCATTTTGTGCAGGTGGTCATGCTTACTTAGTCGTTCTTGATAGATCGGTAAGTGGATGGGTGACCGCCAGTGGCATTTTCATCTGAGCGCTTCCGTGCTTCGGAGGGCACGTAAAATTGTCGGTCCCGGCCTTAAGGCGGCCTAAAAACGTCCATAATATCTTTATTGCTCTTCTATCTGCTTTTGCTAACTGTACACTTTGCGTTTTAGTATTCTTCAAATCGATGGTTAGCTTTATGAAGTTCTAGCGTGCACGCCTTCATCAAATACCCATTAATTACTTAAAAACTAAAACGATCCGTATCTAAGGTCTGGTTACTTTTCCGATGAACTACCGGTTATTCTAAGTGCCTTTTCAATAGCCAACTTTTGATAGTTTGGACTGAATAGTCAGAAAAAAGTCCATATTACTACGTTGAAATTTTATATACCTACTTGTTGACATGGTGACTGTTAAAAGGGGTTACTGTCGTTTGGGACACAAAAGTTTAGGACACTTTGTCCCTATTGACACTTTCGATTTTAAATATTTTTTTCACTGTCATTTGGGACACCAATAGAAAAAGCTGTTTTGTACAGTCAGGCAAAAAACCTCTAACGTTATAGTTTTTGAAACTATCGTGGTTAGGAACATAATTAATGTTATCTACGAGATAATTTTATCATGATTTTTGAGTTAAACCTCTAACGATACCTCAACAGTAGAAATCTTAATATCAAATTTGCATTTTTAAAAAGGTAAAGTATTCGCTCAGGTGCAGTAACGAGCGAGCAAGCCCTAATGCAAAACTAGTTCTAGAAAGCATAGAAATGTTTCTATTTCTTTCTCTTTTGTTCCTAAAGGGTTCACTTGTTCATTTTGCTCGGACGCACTTATGCGACGCCATTAATTAGTCTACCTGAGTCATGGTCAGTGGTTAAGTAAAAAAATAGTAATGTGGCGGTTTGTGTTGTTGTTCATGTTTTTTGGAGGTAAGTTAACTATCATTTACGTAGCATTTTTTTATTGGTATAATACGCTTTTAGGTACTTAATTACTTTAAATTTAGATCTAAACTGATAAAAAATTGTGTGTATTGTAAGAGATATTTAATTTCATTCATAATCGTAGTCATTATATTCGATGCATCAATTTATGGTTTTGTTAGATACACTGTTAGGTACAGATATTCTTGTGAAATGTTCATAAAGTAGCATATTTGTTTTTTCAGAAGATCCACCAGCATCGTCAAGTCAAAATCAAAATGGAATCGAAATAGTAACGTCGAAGCACGGAAAACTGATACTTCTACGTGCTGGCTATAGATACCATAAAAGATAAGAATTCTAAGAATAATGTGCCATATTGTAAAAATACTGTGATTTTTTAGGTTATTTTTTATCTTTAGGTTATCTTTTGATTTGTTTGATATTTTAGCTTTAGTAGAGTATTGTGCCAAATGCTGTGAATATACTGTGATTTTTGTAGGTTATTTTTTTTAAAAGATTTTTATGTATACACAAAAGATTTTAATAATAAGTAGGTAATGTTATGACATTATTATTGTTAATTAATATAAACCGATATTTTTTTACAACGTAGTAAATAAATATACATTTTAAATGAATTTTTGTAGTTTTTTTTAAGTCGAAAAAGACTTACAAATTATTTAATTACAATGATCTGATACCTATACCTACACGTCGCCACCAAGTCTAGTCCCTTTAAGCTACTTTAAAATAATCGTATTATAATTATTTAAAAACTTTTTGATCTGACTGTACAAAACAGCTTCAATATTTTGATAGTGTCCCAAATGACAGTGAAAAAAACATTTAAAATCAAAAGTGTCAATAGGGACAAAGTGTCCCAAACGCTTGTGTCCCAAACGACAGTAACCCGTTAAAAGTGAGCGTAGCAAAAATGTTTTTAAGTCTGTGGTTAAAAGATTGTCAGAGACATTGTGCTGCTTATTATAAAAACGTAAAACGTTGGTTGAGCCCCATGTTGACACATGTCAAAACAAAACTGTTACCTCAAAAAAGCGTTCAATGTACGAGTATTTAAAGATCGTTTTTCTAGGGACAGTTTTTTAGTTGGACTTGGTCTAAACTCGGCTCATTTTCTTGTAATAAGCCCCTGTGACTGGAGATTGGATTTAGGTTTCACATTACACAAGACCATTTTGTGCTTTTGAATTTCCTATTTTGTTTAAATATTCTTTCAACGCACGTCTAAGATAAGCAGTGATATGATCTTCCTTTAAAACTGTGTACTTCCGAAAGTACTTTATAAATATACCACTTTAAGATAAGGGACGGAATAAAACTGATAAAAAAATTTGGAAAATGAGGCAAACCTTGGAAACTGTAGGTTTTTTTTTTTTTTTTATTTAACCTATACTGTCCCACTGCTGGGCAAAGGTCTCCCCCAATTCCTTCCAATCATCTCTCTCCTTTGATAGGTTCCACCACCCACTATCAAAGGAGTCGAGGTCGTCTCTCCAGCGCTTCCTTGGCCGTCCGCGGCGTCGTCTCCCTTCAGGTTGCCAGGTTGTTAAAATGTTGGCCCATTTTCCGCTGTGCATCTGTGCATGTAGGTTTACCAAAAAGAAAAAGACCTCGTTAGTAACTATCAGGCAGTCAATGGCATTAGCTGTCTAATGACTAAGACCTGGAAATTCTAAAGGAGGCTTGTCCCAGAATTGGAACAGTTTAGAAAACCTCAACAACAAGACCTCTTAAAATTTACCTCTTGAATTTTCCGGTGCACAGTGAGCTTGTGCCACTGGTGGTCATCAAAGCGAGTTTTCGGTGGTTTGATGTGGATCTCCTGCTTGCCGTTACCCAGCCCCATGGTGAGGGAGACTCCTCCATCGCGGACTGCTAAGTTCAGGTAGTCTGCTTCGTGACCTATGGGTAATGGAAATGTTAAGATGAGATGGAACACGGGACCCTTGCATAGTTCCGTGCTCCACCCAGGTGGAGAAGCTAGGTGGAGCACAGGTCCGTCCCCGCTCTAGCAATAAATATTTCAACAATATCTAAAAGGTTTTTTCTTCTTCTTCGCGACACAAAATTACTCACAGAGTTATTACGAAAATTAAACTTCTTTTGTTCTAAGATACGACTTTCCGGTTTCCTCACGATGTTTTCCTTCTCTTGTACTGGCATACTGCACTTATATTTTAGATGGAATTTAGGGATAACCGGGCTTGAACCCACTACCTTAAGATTGGAGAGGCCGCATTTAAGACCACCAGAGCTAAAGATAGATAGATAGATAGATAAAATATTTATTTGGCACACATAACATTTCAACACAGACACAAAAACAAAGACAAGTAACAAGTATGTAGGCGCACAGGTAAAAACAAACTAGAAAAGAAAAATAAGAAATACACCTAAAACTAGTAGTAGTACTAAAGATATTCTTACCAGTATAGAACAGCAGTCCATTTGGTTGCCTAGTCTTGAAGTACAGCGAGATGGCATCCTGGGTGCTGACTATAGGCTCCCCACCAGTTTGCGTCAGGTCATAGGAGAGGAACTCTGCTCCACGAAACGTTGCTTCTGACGGAGCTTTGTCTGCAACAAATATAAATATATAAACAATGCGGAATGAGAAAGAGGGACGTGTTTGCCAAATTCTGCGCCGACTAGGCCTCAATAGCGTGGGAGAGAGGTGAATGGAGAGAATTGGGGGGAGAGAGATGATTAGAGAGAGGTAGGGAGGCCTTTGCCCGGCAATGTGACATTGAGGCTAAATAATAATGTTGAACGTTTGTTTCACACAATATCATCTAGCCCTAAAGTAAGCCGCGCTTTTTTTATTTTTTATAAATATCTGCCTCATAAATTATTTTCATTGTAAATTGAGATTTTTACGATAATTCAACTGTTATTCGGGGCAGAGACGATATCAATTGGTCCAGCCGCCTTTGCGTTGTTTAAGGGTTTAACTAACCCGACTTTATTTAAAAACTACACTTGGTACTCTCAAGGCCGGTTTCTCGAACGCTTTTCAAATTGACAAGCTGATTAAACTTGGAATACTTGATCCTCATTGATCGAATTTTGAAGATGATTTGCGTTCGAGAAACCGGCCGTCATTGTTTGTTTATCACAACAATATGTTTGAATAATCTTATTATATGAAGGTTCCTTAACTCAGGTAACTCAAATAATATTATTCAGCAACATGATAAACCTGAATATAATCTGACAGTTAATTTATCTAAACTATCGGGTAACAAACTGTTATTATTACAAGCGTATTACATTTGCCCGACGTTTCGAGATAACATCTAATTTATAGCATATTCCCAAGACGCTAAGGGTCACTTCGCACAAAGCTAGTTACAGCTGTTAAAATACTGCAATTGGTCAGTGGACAAACTTTTGACTCTATGTCAAATATAAGTCAATAAACAGAGATGGCAACACTTTTTGGAACCGTATCACAGCTCTTTCGGACCATCATTATTAGAGAACTTGATACTTAGGCCTTTTACATCTATATTAGATGATTTATACAGCATCAGGAGGCAACCTATGCCTACACTTAACGGGACGATGTAGTTCCTGGGACATTGTTTGAGATAGAATAGGCTTGAACTTGATACACAACTGTGATATTACTCTCAAAATGATATTAGTTTCTCTGTGACAAGTTTAGTTTGTTTGTACACAGCATGTTTGTATTCAAAACAAATTCTAACTAAATACTAATGTAACATGTTCCTTAACTCAGCAATTATTATAACGAGTTCCATCTCGCGGTTTCACTAACTTTAAGCAATTAATAGGGTGGATCGACAATGTATGAAAAAAAATTTTTTTTCGACAATCGTTTGCTAATAGTGGGGGAAAGTTGTATTATGATGAGCATAGAAACTGTGATTTTTTTCAGATTTTTAAAGTAACATCTAATGCCGCCGCATTGAAGTTGAAAATTTTTTTTTACTCAAAATTTGCCTTACTCTCTATCATTGAAATTTTTATTTTGAATATGATATTTTTATAAATTGTGTTATAAAATACAAATATAAACTGTATATTTAAATAATTAACTAAAAAAATAGATATCACATCCATGAAACTACTAAAACTACAGAGCTATGTTTGAGGTAAAATCTCAGTTTTTCTCAAACTTGGCCATAGCTTTGCGAGATTCTTATTTTGTTTGGATCAAGCATTTTCTAGCTTTTGATGTGCAGACAGAACATAAAGCTTTTGTTAAATTAGTAAAAACTCATTCAACAGCTTGTATGTGACAAGGTAGACTTGAAAAAGACCCATATTAAACATTTAGCTGATAGTTTTCGCACGTACGCCGCTCATCCGTTTTCGAAGTTTTTCAGCATGAGCGAAGTAGCTATGCCTGTGGATTACTGGTCTACTATCTTCTTTAGGTTTGGTAGGAGGTATTTAGAGTTTAATAATTGCTGAAACAGATATTTTGGGCCCATTATTACACGAAGAGTGTTTTTTATAGGAACCACGTCTCGTCGCGTAAAGTTTTACTACAAATTTTGAAATTTTGGTGCGATATCTCTATGAAAATGTAAAATTGTAATGCCTATAGGTATAGCACGTGCTACCATGCGAGTGACAGCCTTTCTGGAGATATACTACTTTACTAAATCGTCTGCAACATGGCTAGTCGAAGAAAAAATATTCTGTGTAAACAAATTGATCAGCACTCAACTCAGATCATCTGTACTTTCAGGCAAGGCATCACTTATACTCTGAAAGGAATTATAATAATAAGGATTTATATAATAAGACCAAATTGTAGTTTTAAAGTGCTTTGCCCATCATCTCCACGTAAGAGTGTGGTCCTAAAGTTAAACCATCATGGTAAAGGGACAAAGGAGCAACTCGTTCATAGTAACTGGCAAATTATCCCCTGCATTGGTCTTCCACTTCGTTTTTCGAGCAACTGGATGATGCCACCGCCGCATTAAGTTAGTTTTTCGTTAGTTCCATCACATTCTATGACTACAAGTTGCTTTTTGACGATATTTTTATAGTAAAGATCTAACTGACAACTTTCTCTAATAACTTAGCAGTATCGGCCATTATGCGGTGGTATATGACCCAAGTAGACAGATCCAGGCTCTTCTATTATTGAAATGTGTTACTCCACCATGATCTACTGGTAGTTCCGTTTATTCTTTTTCGGTATTTGCATCGTGCTGTCCTCTTTTCCATCAAAGAACAATAGTGCGAATAAGTTCGAAACATGCGTCTTTGGGAACATTTTCACGAGTTTTCTCTTCTCACTTTGTATCGATGTATTATGGATATGTTTGACTTCTGCGGTGAAAACTTAAGTTCTATTTCATTGTTCTACTCAACAACTAGAGAACAGTGTACTTAAAAACAAATTAAACTTAAAATGCGATGATCATAGACGCTCTACAAAATGATGAAAAATTACCTATATTGCAAAAGTTCAATGACCTTGCGGCGGCACTTACCCTTTCTTGATCCTAATAATATTTAACACACTTTATTTTGAGCCTATAAGACACCCTTTTTTTGCTATTAGCAAACCATTTTCAAAAAAAGTGAATTTCGATCCACCCTAGCAATTAACCGACTTCAAAAATAGAGGAGGTTCTATGTTAGACTGTATTTATAATGTTATAAATACGAGTATATTCACCGATGTCTCCGTTAATTTGTGGCCTGATAAAAAAAAGAGAATATAATAATGGAACCACGCGAGTGAAGTCAAGGGCAAAAGCCATTTTAGAAGTAAATAGCAGGACTATCTATACATAATCCTCTTTACAGCAATGTTATCGCAGATAAGATTTCAACTGGATGTAGGTACACAATTAAATTTTATCCTAAGTGCTGGATAAGCACACCTGTGCTTCGAATGTTGTCTGGAAGACGCTAAAATATAACGGTTACTGTCACATTAATGGTCGTACAGAATCTTTCAGTGTAGCTGTTTGTGTGGCACATAGAGATAGGAAAATAATACAAAAATATAATCAACGTAAAGTTATTCCAATCCATACTATCCATACTAATATTATAAATGTGAAAGTAACTCTGTCTGTCTGTCTGTTTGTTACGCTTTCACGCCTAAACCGCTGAACAGATTAAGCTGAAATTTGGCATAGTTAATTGTTGTGTCCCAGGGAAGACTTAGGCTACTTTTATCCCGAAAAAAATATAAAAATCCCGAGGGACCGCGGGTAACGCTTCGGGAGTGCAGCTAGTTTATCATAAAAAAGTATTGGCCTAGGATGCTACCGGCATCAATTTAATTTGCGTTTCAAAAAATTTTAAGCATTAACACAAGCTCTAAACATTGAAATGAGGAAACCTGTTAGTATTCCAGCATATGGCGATGGGGAACCTGTCACGTATTGCTCTGCAAAATGTGGACATAATTATGCCAATGTATCCCTGTGACTAGTGAGTGGATATGTCTTGATTTTGTACGGCAACACATCTCCTCTGTAACTTTTTATGAGACAGAACGAGTTTCACACTCAAGTGCTGATAAAACTACTGAACTACATTTTCTGAACTCATAGCATAATAGACAAAACGTAACAAGGCAAGTTTCTTACAGCGCAGTTATAATGATCGTCGGCCATCTTTTTACGAAAGAAACGTTTTCAAATTCAAATTCATTTTATTTCAGATAATTAAAATCCATTACAATTTACTACAAATAATCACTATAAATAAATTACAAAAATAAAATCTGGGTAATCAGGGTTTGACTATAAATAAATAAATAAATTACAAAAATAAAATCTGGGTAATCAGGGTTTGACTATAAATAAATAAATAAATTACAAAAATGAAACACTAAACTTAAAACTTAAGAAAAACATAACACATAGACTAGATTGACGCGTTTTGAAGAAAGAAAATAACATCATAAGGACGACCTCTGTGGCGCAGTGGGTTGGCCGCTTGGCAGGCAGGTTTGGCAGGGTTTGATCCCCGCCGCAGGATAAATGTTTGTATGATCTCTCTGCAAATATTTATCTCGGGTCAGGGTGTTTCTATGTATAATATGTTTGTCTTTACAAACCAAAAAGTATAGTATACCGTTATCTGGTTCTTAGAGTACAAGCTTTGCTTAGTTTGGGACTAGATGACGTGGAATGTCCAGCATTTTTTAAATTTTTTTATAAGTATTTCAGCAAATAACCTTGCAAAAGTTTGTGAATATGTAGGTATTTTTGTAATTCCTTACTTTAACAATACAAAAGTTTGTATGTTTGTGTAAATATTGTAATTATCAACGAAAGATTTACCATGATTTTATTTTTTTTCTTGCGAGTTTTTCTGTTAAATTTAAAAATCATGTCAATTATCCCGTTAATACCATTTACATTCGGAATCATGATGACTTCAAAATTACAATATTTACGTTCTCGAGATCATTTTAAAAATGAGAACGAAAAAAATATTAGGCCCTCTTGTTGTTGACCCTACAGTCACGAATGAACAGGAGTAGAACCAATTAGATTATGTGATCAAACTGAACCTTCTGAATTAATAAAACTTTGACATTGAATTGGATTATTTTTGAGAAATTAGTAGCTATTCGACTTTTCGCGTTGGTGTGTAAATAGCTTACACGTCAGAAGTTGTGACGTCACTTACAAGTGGTCCCGCGGGAGTAATAGAAGACTTTAAAATTATGAGACAGACGTTTGCGTTTGAATGAGCGAGAATTTTTATCGTTCTCGTTCTTAACGCGATAGAGTAGGTAAGTAAAAAACTCGTACTGGGTACGGTAATTACCTGAGTTGTGATAAAAAGCCAAGTCATACAAACCTGCCAAACATCAGCCCTGTAGAACCTACGACAATGAGTGTCAGTTGTATAAAAACATTTTATGATCCTCCACAATGTCCCATGCCTTCAGTCCCCATTCCTATAAAAGTTCTCATAAAGCATATAGCTGAACTTGGCCAAATTTTTATGCGATTCAGGTACTTGGGAAGTTTTCCGAGGTTTTATGTGGGAATATCGCATACAGTGTTACTGAAAATTATAATGGAACAGTGTGGAGTGAAAGAAGATGTAGTGTTGAGGATCGAGAAAGGTATGTTAAGATGGTTAGGGCATGTAGAGAGGATGGATGACAGTCGTTTGACAAAGCAAGTGTATGAGACGTGTGTATGGAACAGCTGGAAGGGGAAGGCCTAGGCGAACATTCTTGGATCAAATTGGCGACATTGTGGAGAAGGGCCAGGTCAAAAGTATCCGAAACCGGCGAGCATGTATGAAGAATGTAATGAGAGTGAATGAGGCAAAATTTGTGTGTCAGGATTATAGCAAGTGGAGATTCGTGGTCTCTGCCTACCCCTTCGAGAAAGAGGTGTGATGTTATGTATGTATGTATGTTACTGAAAATCTAGTAAATTGAATTGGAAATCAATATTGTTTCAAAATAGTAATCTCCGAAACTACTCATTCTCTATTTCAAAACTTATCATAAACGTACATAATAAGTGTTTGTTGCCTTGGTTCTTCACGAGAAGTACTTTTTAGACTACTCTAAGTGATCTAAGTGGTCCTACTGAATAAATGATTTTTGACTTTGACCATTTTCAAAACAGAAGTCGACGAAAAAATTGCCGAAAGATGTAAGAGAATGTGAGCAAAGCCGCGGCCGCGTCTCTAGTTTTATATAAAACAACCGTTTTATGAAACCCAGTCACGGTGTTATGGAATGTCGCAAAAACTCCGCCTTAACTTTTCTGCTCCACAAGGCTTGCGAAGTTTGGTCTCTTGTGGTTTCAAATCTAAAAATATTTTAAGTCCTGCGGCCGTTTTGTATGAGATAGTATTAATGTTTGTCCTTTGTTTTTGCCTAAAGCTTTTTTATGTACAGTCAGCGTCGCCAACATGTAACCCACACACTTTAGCACATAAGTTCAAACCGCCTTATTAAAAAAAAAAAAAAAATAATGCTGGACTTTTCACACAGCATCATCTAGCCCCAAAGTAAGCTTGAGCTTGTGGTATGGCTATTAGGGGGCTACGAATTGGTGACGCTTTTTGTACACGGTGTTTTTTTCACGGTGTTTTGGACCAAAAGTCCTTTCAGCTGAATATTCATCTCTACAAAAATCTTCTCACGTAGTCTGGCTTCAGCTAAGTAAGTAGAAGTTCTGCCTTCCACGTAACTGTGGGTTCGATTCCCACCCAGGACACGTTTATGTGTGATGAACTAGATGTTTGTTTTGGGTGTTATTTCTATTATTAAAAGTAGGTGATATGAATTTACAAAAAATAATATTTTTCAGTAGCTACCTACAATATCACGCAGGTTGCAAGTCCATCGCTTTTCCTGCATTGAATTAAAGTGGCTATACATTATACCGAAAGTACCCTTACGTCACGAACTGAAATTGGTTTCCTTGTGTGTAGGTAGAATCTTCATTCAATATTTTTTCTATAGTTGATACTTTATCACTTTTTCTACTGAAGAAACTATTGATACACGTCCAGGATTCTAGTCCACAATCTTCGAATCCCCTTAAGCAAGAAGAACATAAGGTTTCCTCGCTTCTCTTCTTCATTTTTGATCGGCTGGGATTCAAACCCACAACTTACCACAAGTCAAGGTCTCATTTTTCCCACATGGCTATATTAAGGTTATTATTAACTCGTTATTAAGTAATTCTCTCATTCAATTACTGTCTAGAGTTTAACAGCAAATGAGGGTAATGAAATTCAAGTAAACAAGTCTAATTTGCTTATGAGAGTAAACTTTTTAATTTGCGGTTTGGTATCCCCGAATCTAGAACATTCCTTGTTCTTCCAAAACTTTTGAAGCATAAGCCCTTCCAAAAATTATGATGAGAATCGAAAATTGTATTTTCTGACAGTTCAAGTGACAAGGAATATTAAAATTAGTGTGAGTACCAAGCACGAGTTTTTAATTAGGTACTGTGACTTAATATATAATAATATTCCTAGAAGAAAGTCTGGATTCATGAGTTCGTTTCAGGCTACTTTTTGTTTGATTCTTCTCAAATATAATATCTACCAGATGAGAAGAAAATGCGCAAAGTAAGTGTTGATATTAATAAAATGTATTGACCTAAGCTTATAATGTGTCCATTAGTTAAATAGCCTACGTCATACGTCATGATTTCATGAAACATGTCATAGATAGGATCAAGTGGGCTCAATGCCGATCTATTAACATGCATAATCCATTAGATAGTACGAGTACGAGTTGAGTTGATGATGGCAACTTTGTTTGCAAAATACTGACGGTTTATAAGTGACCTTGCTTTGATACTTTTTATACAACCTACTGTGCCATCCCACTGCTGGGCAGAGGTTTCACCCAAACTTTGATTCTAGGGTCTATTTTTTTCTTATTGCGAGGAAAGAATTTAATACACTTTTACAATGTCATGCTTCAATGATCTTTAAGTTTTATTGGTCATGCTTACTTTACTTTGTAATAAACATTAAACACGTTCGTGAAACGGATTATACAAAGAGCTTGGAATAAAACCATCAAAATTCACGCACAAACACATCCAAACTAAATTATGACGCTCAGAAAAACTGTTAAACAGAACAGTTTCAGGAAGCATTATTTTGAAGTATATTGTGCAACCATGTTGTTTAAACGAGGGATTTACACGATATTTTCTGAACTGATAATAAAGTACCACGAGTTTTTTTTAACCTACTTGATCATTTTCATATTTCTATATTTGTTTAGTTTGAATAGTTACGAACGAGTACTTAAAGATGGCGCTGCTATTTCCCATACAAATCGTAGTTTAGCTAAAGTGATCTAGAAAGTAAAATGCCAAAAAATACTCGTACTAGGCGTTGGCTGGCGCTTTGAATGGGTGAGTGAATGAGTTCTTTATTGTACTAAATATCTTAAAAATGGATGGATGGCGCTTTGGTAAGTAGTCTTAGAAAAGTAAAACATCAAGTGGAAGATAACATAATAAACACGTGAAAGATTTTATGTATATAACGACGAATTTCAAAGTAATATCCAGTTTAAACCGGATGAAATCCCGCGCACAGCCGATGATTACGGCCGTAGACCGCCATATTGGTTTTGCCATGGCAACTCAATTTGGGCGCAACGTAGGCGGCACCTCTATGCAAATTTCTACGCGGTTTATTCTAATTTCACTACGGCTAACAATCGAGCTAGCCAATTTTCGACCTTACTGTTCAGAAGATAACGCTGTTTGGGAGCTGTGGTGCGCGTGAGAATTTCCAAAGTGGATCTTCTTTCTGTCGCCGTTTTAATGTGTTTGGGGTAAATAGGGTTGGGTAATTGGCTTTTATTTTAGGAATCAATACATAAATTTTGAATTCAATATCCATTTATTTGGATAATGTTCTCTGTTTGTTGTACTTAGGCAAAATAACAGTAAAGTATGCTCGTATGAGTTAGCAGCCAACGAGGCGCATATAAAGCTCCTCCCAAATTGGTTCGAAAACACTTTAGGTTGTCCAACTCTGATGATAAAATTTTCTCAAAGATGATGTCTAAGAAATCTGTCCAGCTGCGAATCTTTCCAGTTGCTCCTGAGAGGCACGATCTGGCAGCTGTATTATTTTTCTAAAAAATTCGGCTCAACTGTACAATGTACATACATACATACATACAAGCAATGTAAGCATTATTTCCTTCTATCAAAGCTCTTTGGACCGTAAAATAGGATTTCTGCTAAATTTAGATCAAAGGACATAAATTATAGCTCTGTATCATGAAAGGTATAAAATACTTTCATATTTCAATACTCATATTTATGTTTTTTAAACGAATTTGTTTATTTTCGGAAATACATTTGAAGCGTGATAGCTTTTTGATAAATCGTTATAGTTATTCAACGTTTTTTATGACCACAAAATTTGTGGGTGACCGCTAATGACGATAGTAGCTGATAGTTACTAGGCAGTAGTGCAGATGAAGTTTTTGAGTTTTAATGGGGGAGACCTTTGCCCAGCAGTGGGATAATATACGTTAAAAAAAGCCAAACATTGAACCTCCTTATTTGAAGTCGGTTAAAAAATAACATAGTACTATATATAAAAATAACATATACTATATTCTCGATAGACCACGGTTAACACCGCGAGACGGAACTAGTATATCCAAAATACGAGTCAAAGCTGTAGAAAAGGCTCAAATACAGCGTAATGTCAAAGCGGTTTGAGTTGCGTAGCTTATTATTGATGGAGCTTATGGGAATAAAAGCCTTGTTTAAAAAGTCGAGAACAAAGGGAGCATTGCGAACTTTGGCCCGATGTCACGCTGCATGTTAATTTATCTGCATTTACACAGAGAGCTACATTTTAGATATTATACTGGTAGCCATGTCTACATTCAATTCGATGGTCATGGGTTCGAATCACAGTCAACATCTAGTCCAAATACATGTAGGTACATGCCCCGATTTTACAGAAGTTAAAGCAAACTTCTTTAATTCGCCTAGGGTGGCAGAAGAGAAGTCAAAATTAAATCCATTTTGAAGTGAAAACTTCTTTAGTCGCGTTGGGCAGTTTTTGAGATGAGAACAAGATGAGAATAAATTCTTGGATTCGCCTCGAAAAGGTCACGTGCGAGTCACGTGACTGCTGAACTACCAGTAGCGCAATCTAGTTCTATACTTGGTAAACTTTTACGGCAATATTTTAACATTTCTAAAAGCTCATTTTATAACTAATTGGTGAATAAAAATTCATAAAAATGTTTTCTTCAAGTTTTCACTTTTCTCGGCACTCCCGGAAGTGCCACGGTTTTTTTTATTAGCCTATGCTGTCGATCCCACAGCTGGGCAAACGCCGACCCCGACACCTTCTACTTCCTAACGTATAACAGATCCTGCTTTAAATAGTGCCAGTAACCCACTTTTAAACCTTACAAAAACATGTTTCACTATGACTGCGAATATCAAAATAGTTTACATGATCTGAAAGTGAATTTTTAAGTCCGACATGAATATGAAAAAGCGATATTGAAAAGCGCAGTTGTCGACCTGAGCCATGTAGGAATTTATTTTATGTATTTTAATGCTGACATCCTTTCACAAATAATTGTGGATACAAGGGAAGAAATTCTAATACTGGCATACACAAAAGTTCTGAGAGAATTTCTAAGGTGCCTAGGGGACACAGTTGTAATCGTGTTTGGATTTTTTTGAAGACCGGTGGGGAATTTTTTTTCCATTCTCAGATTTTATTTTAGTTTTCTAGTTAGATTTAAATGATTTTGGATTTAATAAACGGAGATGCTTATGAGACGGGCAGACAGACGGGAGAGGATTAAATAAGGTGTGAATGAGGTGCCAATGAGCGAATGGAACCTAAAAAGGCACTATTCCTTATCGTCACCAAATATTGACTTTGACTCGATACTCAAATCATTGTGGGTGACGAATAATAGGCTCTGTCCTGACTTGATGGGGGTGGAGTGCTTTTTAATAACAATGAACGGTGACGGCTGCTGACAGAGGTTGAAATATTACCAGATAATATTCAATACCGAATAATCACACCTCTCAATATAATGAAGCTTTTTATTCATGAAAGAATTTAAAAAATCGGTCCTGTAGTTTTTGTGTGTAATAATTATTATACAATAAAAAAGTACAATAAATCAAATCCTTGTCTTTATTATAGACAAAACATAAGTAAAATCATTCCGTATTCATTTAAGACTAGCTTCCGCACGCAGCTTTGCTTGCAAAGTATCAAGCTATAAGTGCCTACGAATCTCCATTTCGTAGCAACGTAGCACTTCGTAGAACCTAAAACTCGATCACTGTTTTCTTTTATCCAACACAAACTGGATAAAATCTGTTATTTTTCTCAGTATGAAAGAAAAGCTTTCTATTGGATCAGGAACACTCAATTTAAAATTTTATTTATTTTGTAATATTTTATTGAGAGCTCCTTGTTTTTTATTCCCTGTGTCGAGAAATACAAATTTGGGTAGCCGTTAATTGAATTAATATCTGAGCATTTTTGTTCTTTGAAGTTGATTTACGAGTATCATTTTTGAACTTTACACTACGAACTTATTTACTAACTTTTATGTAAAGCTACATTGAAGAAAGTGTACGTTTCCTTAGTCATTCAATCACCCTGGCCGTAGTGGAAGACCAGCGCTGCAGCTTGGCGACATGCTGCAGCATTATGCTGAGCTTACGGCCAATTTTGCCACCATAATTGATATTGCTTTTTCTTTTAAATATTTAGTTTTACTGTTTTGTGTGTAGTCCTAAGTGGGTCATAAATAATCCATACTTCCATACTATCCATACTAATAACTCTGTCTGTCTGTCTGTCTGTCTGTCTGTCTGTTTGTTACGCTTTCACGCCCAAACCGCTAAACAGATTAAGCTGAAATTTGGCATAGTTAAAGATTGTATCCCAGGGAAGGACATAGGCTACTTTTTATCCCGAAAAAATGAAAAAAATCCGAGGGACCGCGGGTCACACCGCGGGAGCGCAGCTAGTAAATAAATAATGCGATAAATGGGTATTAAGTATTGTGTAATTTTTTCGTGAGGAAACCCGCAACTTAGTCAGCTCACACGTATTGACGTTGTTTTTCCTATGGGCCAGGTTGATTAAGCTGAGAGGATGGTTTAAGTGCTGGGCATGCCCATTCCATCTCAAACAATGGCCTAAGCACTACAGCGCAAGCGTCCCATTAAGTGTAGGCATGGATTGCCTATTTGTGTATTTTTGTATGTAGAACATGTTTTCTTCTGGTGGCAAATAAATACATAATTCTTTCTTACTTTCTTTCATTCTCAAATGATCTTTGTCTCAAATAGCCTTTCAAAACATAATAATACGAGTTTTGTAGAAGAAAGTACTACAATACTAAGTATTTAAAAGACTCTAGGTGTCACAAAAACCTTGAAAAGTAAAAAAGTTTTTTTATTTCTTCGGCGATTTCATTACAGTTTTCCTTGATACGAGATTTCTTCATAATGATTTGGAAAAGTCTCTTAAAACTTAAAAAGTTACCTGTTTTGAGGCTTTGTTACAATAATTTATAAATATTGGGACAAATTAACAATTATGACCATAGTATAAAATGGTATTTTCAACTTGGATTTTTATTATTTTGAAATATTAATCCCTTCGGAACCATTTTACGACAAAGGGGCCTTCAACACTCTATATAATACTTAGTATTTCATTTATTAATTATAAGTTAAAGTTTTAATAATAATTACACTAAAGCTCTCCTGTGACCAAAAATAACAAAACATTCTAACAAAACACGTTTTACGGTATTTAACGGTATTAAAGGTTAATCTCGTCGACGTTCGTATGAAATATCTATGTTAAATTATTATTTCAGCTTTTGGTGTCCCACTGCTGGGCAAAGGCCTCCCCCCACT
The DNA here is from genome assembly GCA_951394285.1 of Epirrhoe tristata. Classification (NCBI taxonomy): domain Eukaryota; kingdom Metazoa; phylum Arthropoda; class Insecta; order Lepidoptera; family Geometridae; genus Epirrhoe; species Epirrhoe tristata. Next base: position 1,265,948 of record OX596153.1, read on the forward strand.
CCCTCCAGACATCTCGGTCCCCAGCAACATCCCTCCAGTCCGTTAGAAACTGGTCGAGCTCATCCCGCCACCCCCGATTTGGTCTGCCACGTCGCCTTCTCGCTGGGTCGAGGCGCCACTCGGTGGCTACCTTCGTCCACAGCTCACTTGGCAAGCGGCAGACGTGCCCGGCCCAATTTCATTTTATCTATGTTAAATACTCTTGCTTGAGAGTAAAACGCCATTAACGCGATGCCATGGCATGCTGTTCTTGACTCCCACAGAATATTAGCTCTCGCTCCGTAGAGTTTGAAAAAGTAAAAGGCAAGAATGGTTTTGTGTAAATGGCGTTTTAGGCTCCACATGTCAACTATCAGTTAAGTTCGACAATAAACCCGAGTATCAAATATCGTAAACAATACGATCACTACACAGTTATTCAGCCTCTCTAGTTTCGCTTTAATTATAGCCTTTAGATAGTATTCGCACTGTAACCGATCCGAAACCGATAAAACTGACTTGATTTTTGGTCATAGCAGAGGTTTTGATTAATTACTAAGGTATTTGAAGGTCCGTATCCCTAAGTAAGTTTGTCTGAGTTAGTGGTTAAGAATGGTTAATGTAGCACTATATTAACCATTCTTGTGACTATTTAATGATCAAATAACAACTCATTGTTATGTGATTATTGTATTAATGCTGTTCTACCAATAATAGCCACAAATGTTTCCCAGCAAGCCTTTCTTAGCGATGATAAACAACATACTGCTAGGCTTTATCTGGTAACTGGATTACTTCTTCATCTTCTTGTCGTTTTTTCGAACCTGAGTGTGGTGAATGGATTTAGGGTTCACATCAAAGAGGCTCTTTTATTATCATCGCATAAATAACTACAACAACAAACCCTTGTGGTATTATAACAACCGATTGGCAGAGAACTAATTCTAAATCTCTCTACTTTCGGATTCGGATCAAACAGTGTACAATAGCCCGTTTCTATTCGAGAACAATCGAGTGGGCTCTCATAACTCATGTTACGGCTTCGACAGCATTAACATACAGATTGTAGGATACTTCGATACACGCCTCATTCAATACAAATTGACGGATTTCTCTAGGAATAGAATTTCGCTTTGATTTCATTGTCAATGGGTCTGATATTATTATGACAATCAGATGGAACGTTTGTACAGTATGTACTGTCTGTTTCCTCGCTGACTGTACTAAAGGTGTATTTTGTCAAAGTTTTACGCGTTTTTCTTTATTTTTACCTACCATCTATTTTTAAAGCTGTTTTGGATGAGTGGATTAATAGCCACAAGTGTTACCGTCTGCCACCGCATGGGGGCAGTTGGTGGGGCAGACGGTAATAATCCGTTTAATGCGTCGACTTTCGGATTTTTGGTTGCGTTAAACAATACCGAAGGAAAACATCACAAAAGGAATTCGCTCGTGTACCATCTACTATCTTAGACATCTTCAAAGGATCTTGAGTTTTAATCTTAGAAAATGTCCACTGTGCCTTGGAGATACAACCGTGATTATGTTTCATTACTCATAATACTACTAGCAGCGATATAAAGGGTGCAAAATTATGAAAAGAGTGTACACCAAGCGAACAAATTACTTCCCCAAAGGTATATTCTGGGGCCGTAAGCTGTTTTGTATAGAAAATACTTTGCTTTCACAGAGCCTGTCAAGGTATTAAGATTAGGATGTTATATTATCGGATCCCCGCCGCGGGACAAATGTTTGTATGATCTACAGATATTTGTCTCGGGTCTGGGTGTTTCTATGTATAATATGTATGTATTTACAAACAAAAAGTATGTAAGTAGTTTATCAGTCATCTAGTACCCATACCACAAGCTCAAGCTTACTTTGGGGCTAGATGATGCTGTGTGAAAAGTCCAGCATTATTTATTTATTTATTTATTATTATTGCAAGGTTGTTATGAAGAAATTCTTCCTAACATAAATATTATGTTCAGAATTCCGACAACATTTAAATACCAGAACTTAGAGAAATAAGACAATATTAAACTATTTATTCCGCAACGAGACTATCCGATGAACATAGAACCAAAGTTGTCGACATAGCTCAGAGAATCAGCAAGCTGAAGTGGCAGTGGGCTGGCCATATCTGCCGAAGAACCGATAACCGTTTGGGTAAACGATTTCTTGAGTGGAGACCGCGACTTGGCAAACCTAGTGTAGGACGCCCTCCGGCCAGGTGGAGTGACGATCTGCGAAAGGCTGCCGGCAGAAGCTGGATGCGTCGAGCTGAGGACTGGTCGCAATGGCGCGCACTAGGGGAGGCTTATGTCCAGTAGTAGACTGCCATAGGCTGATGATGATGATGATGATGAAACTATTAGAAAACGCGCATTATATTTTTTTAAACGATTAAGGGGAATAAGGGATTTTATCTTTTTATGACACTTTGTCATAAAAAGATAAAATCCCTTATTGATTTTCGCTAATGTGCTGAAAAGTGTGTCTACCGCGCCTTCGGGATACAGTCGTCATTGTGTGCTAGACTTACCCAAAAATCGTCATGAATATTATGATTGAATCAAAGCCACAGTCTGTTCACAAAATCAATAATAACTACACCATAAACTGTGGCACGACACTGACCAATAGCAATCCAGCTCAAATAATTGGAAATTCAATTTTGGAATGGATTGTGATACCGAGCTATGTCAGACGATGGAAATCCAATTGTTATTGTTTTTATCCGGGGATTTTATGAGAGAAAAACTAAACAGGATCACATTTTGTATCCTAGGGCACGGTAGACTTTTTCTTAGATCATGTAATTCAAGATCTCAGAGCAAGCTCCGCATGCAGAACGTACTTATCTGTTGTGTATACTGTTTAGCAGAAGGTTGCGGGTTCGATTCCCGCCATCAGAAATAAAAGATAAATAATGCTGGAAAGTCACACTGGCCTCAAAGAAAGCAAAGTTAACGTGAGCCACATAACTGATAAACCATTATCCTTTTTTATGATGAAATCATTTATTATCTTTTAAATCTCAACTTACTCATTCAAAGTCAAAGTCAGTCAAAAATCATTTATTCAGTAGGACCGCTGGGATCACTTTGAAACGTCTTAAAACTAGGTGGTTCTACTCCTGTTCCTTCGCGACCAATACCATTACCATACCATTGGTCTCAGTATCTGACTGTACAGAACTAGGGGTTACCCCTATTACTTAAGGAGGTTCGAAATTAAAAGTTCTGAAGCATACCAGTAGCGAAGTGACTGACTATTACTGCACGTGGAGCGCAGAGCCAAGAAGCTCATAGGTGAAGACTATCTTGCCGAAGCAAAACTCGACAGCCTGAGCCATCGTCGTGAGGTAGCGAGTTTGTCGGTCTTCTACAGATTGTACTACGGTGAGTGTCCCAGGAGCTACACAACCTTATTCCGCCTTCACCATTCTTTTACAGGGACTTCAGACACAGCTGATTACCATCCTCACCTGGTTGATATTCCACTAATTAGAACTAAGCGCTTTCAAAGTTCTTTTATTATGTGTCTGTATTTCCTCTGAGCTACGACCCTGTTGTTTTGAAGAAGAGAGTTAATAGGCACCTTCTGGGTAGGCTCGCTCCATCGTAGACCTCATTCTTACCTGTGTAAGTTTCGAGGTCAAGAGCCAACCCATTCATCATAAAAAAAACGTGTTTTCAAATAGAATTCCAGTTTAATGTGTATTTGAATTAACTGACCGTATATTCTATAGAATGCCAGTAGTTGAACCCTTATTTCCCCGTTGGATGCGCGCCTTGTAATCGACGTGCACCCGAATCTGCATACTTGGCGTTTGTTATCTGCAACACCAGCGTTGTGGAAACGGTACCGTATCTCTAGCACCACTTTCTACATACCTAACCGTAGCTCATGGTCAAATTCATAGTTAAAAAGCATTTATCCAAAGGTGGCCTGGAAGAGATCTCTTCTTAGCCCACTGTACATTTTTATCTGGTTTTGTTTGTTTTAATTTTATTAATGGTATGCAATAAAGAATTTTCATTCATTCATTTATTTAGAAGGACCGCTGGGATCATTTTGAATAGTATTCAAAACTAGGTGATTCTACTCCTATTCCTTTGCAACCAATACCGTGAAGAACCAGGGCAAGAAACACGGTTTGGGGCCTAGCGCACTTTTAGGCGATCCATCTTAAAATAAAATAGTTAGCTTAGTCAGCTCAGAGGTGTAGCTTGCTCAGACGTTCTTCATAGATCGTCGAAGTTAAACAACGTTCTGAACGGACAGGTCCGGAGGTCCCAGCTATTAAGTCACTAAGCCATGACGAAGGCTTTAAGGTGACCTAAAAACTCCATCCCTAGAGTTGGCTCTTAACCCAGAACTTACAATTACATCCTGTTTCGCTTAGGTAAAGAGCAACTGAACGAACTATATCAAGACTCAAGAGCGAACACTCAAAAAACGAGTGCTGTTGGTATTGGTATATGAGTGTTGTATGCAAATGCATGTCTTTGTAGTGCAAACTTCGGTAGATTTTTTAAGCTTTTGCATATGTCTGTGAAGCGGTTTTAATAGACTGTCAGTTTTGTTAAGTCTTCCGTGCATTTACATTCCTCTCCATCCAAAGTTTTCCTGGAAGAGATCGCTTCTCAGCGATAAGGCCGCCCATTGTGCATTGTAATAATATATGGTTCTCCTTTCTACTATATCTTGTAGTTTTAAGGTGTGCATTGTGCAATAAAGTATTTTCATTCAATCATTCTTGTACAGACTAGGCGTTCTAATGTACGCGGACACAGGAACGACTAGCTAGTCTGTACATGTAGTAACTGCAATAACTGCAGGTACGAACTAGCGTTTTTGTACGCGTACCCGACTACGCGTACATTGAAACGCCGTAAAGCCTTGTACGGACAAAGTTTTACGCACCAAAAATAATGTTGTAAATAATAAAATAACAACATAATGCGAAAGTTTAAATGCATTTAGATATTTAAATTTTTCCGACACGCTTCGTCTTTAAGAGCACGTATAATAAATAAATAGGCTACTAAAAGAGAATATTAAAGGCTACTCGAACTATTCGGGGTCAACAGGGTCCTACATTCTCATCCTGGATCTTCAACATCTTCACATAATTTCAAACATTTTGATATTCTAATTTAGTTCTAAAACTGAACTTTATATTATTACGCTGCGTCTTACGTGGGCGATCTAGACGCGAACGCGAAGCGGCGCGAAAACTACAAATATACTATTGAAGTGGCCTACGTGACCGGTGCGCAACGACGCGGCGCGAATTGAATCGAACGCGATCAGATATTTTGCGAATTTTGAGACTATGTATGATTTGACGTAAACTATGTAGGATGCACGTATGACACTCGCGCCGCGCCGCATCGAATCGCATCGCTTCGCTTTGCAATCGCGTTCGCGTCAAGTCGCCCAAGTAAGACGTAGGGTTAGGGATCGTATACGCTTGTATAAAGGCTTCCTAAATTCTAAAATAAGCGATAAAAAGCCTTATACGCCATAAAAGCCTGTTTTAGGAAATTTCAGAATACATAATTATAAAGATTTCACAATCTGCCCACAGATATAAAATTAACACAGGACCGTAATAAAATAATAATGAGCTTGCGTACATAATTTACGGATATGAAATTGTTTAATTACAAGTGAAGTTTACGAGGTTAACCCGGATAAAGTAGCTACGCTGATAAGGGATGACCTTCAGGAACATGGCATATTTCAAAGATGAAAAGTATCCAGGGTCCAATAAAACCCGGACACTAGACAAAATTCCATTCAAACGCCGTAATATATTTATACTTCTTCTTGCCGTGTCACAAGTTCTTTCGAACTAGTGAGGTGAACGGACTGTACTCACATAGCACTACACGGTTTCTTTTTTTTTGTATCTTTTTACGCGATTGTTCCGCCATTTGTTGACCGATTTGCAAAATTCTTTTCATGAAAGGATATACTCCAGAGGTGGTCCCATATAAATTTTATTCCTGAGGGATTGATAGTTTCCCCGTAAAACTCTAAACACCTTCCCTCCTAGCCATGTCACAAATATAAATCGAATCGACAGCTTGACGCCCTGAGTTTACACACCGCGTTTCGAGTCAAACATTGAAGTCGGTTTTCTTTTTAGTATAAAAACGTAATTAACACTAGAGAACACCGAAGAACTATCCCAGAATAAGTAGAAACATTTAGAAAAACGAAAAATATTTTCAATATTCGCTCTTTCTGTTCGGGAACAGATCCTAAGCTGGATCCACATCTACATAATCCCGGGAGAGGCATCCTGAATGCTATTGTGTGGCGAGTATGGTATTACATCGATCGATTGCAATGGAAAAAAAAATTTTGCTTTTGTTACACAAGGTATTTATTTAGTCTTATAGCTGAAGATCACTACTTTAAACAGAAAACAAAATTGCGAAGAAAAATAAGAGGCGTTCAGTGATAAACACATACAATAATTTTATGCTAAAATTGCATCATCATCATCATCATCCGCAGCCCGATTTCACCCATTGCTGGGTATAGGCCTCCCTTCGCTTTTGCCATTTTTCCCGGTCCTGTGCCAGCCTGATCCGCTGTCGGCCTAAGACGTTAATGATATCGTCCGCCCACCTCGCTGCCGGACGTCCGATACTTCTCTTGCCGGTTCTGGTCATTCTGTCATCCTTTTACACCACCTGTCGTCACCACGTCTTGCCAGGTGTCCCGCCCAACTCCACTTGAGTTCCTTTACCCGCATACCGACATCCATGAGTTTTGTTCGTCTCCGGATCTCAGTATTGGGAACTCGGTCTCAAAGCTTGATGCCGAGCATGGCACGCTCCATGGCTCTCTGTGGAACCCTCATTTTTTACACAGCCAGCGTGAGCGTCCATGTTTCGGCACCATAAGTCATTGTGGGCAGAACACACGTTTTCAGACATTGTGGAACGTTTTCAGATTTCAGAATGTCGTACAATTTCCCAAACGCAAATTGCATGCAATGGAAATATTAATGCCTTTTCGTTTGCTACTTTTTGTTTTACAAATAGCTAGGTACTAATTTATAAAGAATTTCGACACAAAATACTTACAAAGCGCAAAAAGTGACGCCATTTAGCAGGATCAAACAGTTCAGCTATTATTTTAGATAGATACGAGTAGGTAATTCATTTTCTAAACGCAATATTATTTTTAACCGACGAAAAAAGGAGGAGGTTATCAAGTCGACGCGTATAGGTATATATAGGGTGTAAAAAGACGTCTACCGAAGCCGAAAGGGGTAGGTTCAGCATCCCACCACAGAACGAAATCCAAAAGGATTTTCCGAAAAAGTCATTATATCCGTAGAAAACCGACCTCACACAGTTGGTCGAGCGTATGTACTGGGCGCGTTTTAATACGTAGATTGTTGAATTTTGAGTTTTAACTGTTTTTTTCTTTTATAAATGAAATTATTAGGTAGGTATGGTCTTTTTATGTTGTACTAGTAGTAAATAACTAGAAAATACAATTAAATGACGTAGCTAAGTAAAAAAATAAATTCCTTTTTTTTTCCGCTAAATATGTTCAGAATCATGGTCTGATTGCAACCCCTCAGTTTTCGGTAGCAGTCTTTTTTTTATGTTAGACCACGCATAACTTTTCACAGATAAATTTTATTTATTATAAGTTCGTCTGGTGTTGTTATTTTTTGTCACGTCACTAGTTTCAATGAGGTAAAACCAATGTTTCATCATGTTTGTATTATAGTCGGTGTTAATAAAGAGTTGACGTGTACGTACAGTAAAGTGGCTGTTTTTTCAACATACTGAAATCAAAAGTCACTACTTCCATCCATTGAACACACCGAAGCCAGACATCACTCAGGAAATAACAAGCTCTCACTTCTCAAATAGTCTGCTGCCTACTCGCTGTGACTCTTGGCACATGCTTCCGGGTCCGTCATCGTGCCCATTTCCGGTGACGGCCATTATCCAGCCGTTGGGCGGCGGAAATGCCCGAGCGAGCCCGAACGCGCTCGGAAATTTGAATTGGGAATAGTATCAGAGCGTGCGATTGGCTTGGTTTTGTTCTATTTTTGAATGTTTCGAGTTTTTCGTTCCTTGCGTTTCATTTTACGTGTTTCAATTAAAATTATAGTTGAAGGACTCAAGGTCAAATTCAAACTAAGATGTAACGGATAGATGTACTCGTAGCTGTACTCGTAGGTACTTGAATCGCCATTAATATGTTGCCACTAATTGATATGGGTGTACCTCAGGGCTCAATATTAGGCCCCTTCTTGTTTCTAGTATACATAAACGACCTTCCTTCTTTTGTGAAAGACATGTGTGACATTGTTCTGTTTGCTGATGATACCTCATTGGTTTTTAAAGTTGATAGATATAAAGAAAATTACGATGATGTTAATGCGTCTCTATCCCTAGTTTTAAAATGGTTTACGGCTAATAATCTCTTACTTAATGCCAAGAAAACGAAATGTATTAAATTCACTTTGCCTAACGTGGTTCACAAACCAACTAAAATTGAGATAAATGGAGAAACACTTAATCTTGTAGATTCAGCAATTTTCTTAGGGCTGACTGTTGATTCCAAATTGCAGTGGGGACCTCACATTGAAAGACTTGCAGGTAGACTTAGCTCCGCTGCATATGCAGTTCGTACGATTAGGAGTTTGGCTGATGAAGAGACAGCCAAGCTAGTATATTATAGTTACTTCCATAGTGTGATGTCATACGGTATCTTTCTCTGGGGTAAAGCAGCCGATATTCAAGATATTTTTGTTTTGCAAAAGCGGGCTGTCCGTGCGATTTACAATATGAAACCACGGGACTCGCTAAGACAACGTTTTAAAGAAATTAATATTCTAACAGTATTTTCACAATACATTTATGAAATCCTTTTGCACACTCATAAATATATAAATGACTTTAAGAAAAAAAGTGACGTGCATAGAATTAATACTAGAAATAAGGATAAACTTTGTGTGCCTGAATTTAGATTAGAAAAAGTGAAAGGTTCTTTCATGGGAAATACCGTACTCTTTTATAATAAACTTCCAGATAATGCCACTAAATTGCCTATTCGAAGATTTAAAAGTTACATAAAAAATAATCTTATAAAGAAAGCGTACTATTCTATTGGTGATTATATTAATGATAAATTCGCGTGGCCTGATGTCGCTCTGCCCCTCGACAGCTGATGTGCACAATGCCTTTGCTATCTTGCTTAGCTTCTTGAATTTTACTAACTTTACTTTTAATTTTACAACTAAGTTAGTTAAGAATTTAGCCTAAGTTTAGATCTAAGATGGATCACCTAAAAAAAGCTAGGCCCCAAACCGTGTTTGTTGCCCTGATTCTTCACGGTGTTGGTCGCGAAGGAACAGGAGTAGAATCACCTAGTTTTAAGACGTTTCAAAGTGATCCCAGCGGTCCTACTGAATAAATGCTATTTGACTTTGACTTTGACTTTGACATTACTAAAAACTAACCTAATTGTTCTATAACTAATGTGTACTATAATTAAGAATACTTGTAAAGTAGGTATGTCTTCCAACCCGTGTTTGATTCATATTAATTTGTTTCCATTTTAATTGCTGTCCTTGGATCCAACACCCCTTAATTAGGTATGTTATTTAATAGTTATCTAGGTTTAATAATAGGTAATTTTTGAAGGAGTATTTCAAAGCCGTAAGGAAAATGTTGGAGACCAGCAGTGGGTTAAAAAAAAAGTATTCTGATTGTGACTCTGGTGACGGAGTTTTTAGGCCGCCTTAAGACCTCCGTCATGGCTTAACGACTTAAATAGCCGGGACCGACAATTTAACGTGCCCTCCGAAGCACGGAAGCGCTCAGATGTAAATGCCACTGGCGGTCACCCATCCACTTACAGACCGTTTCGAACGTTGCTTAACTTCGACGATCTATCAAGAACGGCTAAGCAAGCACGACCACGAGCGCTTCGCGTAAAATAATAAACTTTTAAAATAAATTACACTGGTCACATATATTATTTCATAGAAAACAAAAGTAAAATTCTAATAAACTGCTAGAAATGAAAACTTTCCTTGTCTGAGACGCCAATAAAAGAAAGCTTTATCAAACTAATACTGAGAATCGTGTTTTACGAAACGCCTCAACTTTATGAAATCACTGTTTTCCAAGTGTTATTGAGGAGTTTGGCGTGAAAACAGATGCTTATTCAAAAAGTTTCAATCATCGTGCTATTTGTTCTAAGAACTCATATTATTTTGTGTAACTAGAGACATAATATCCTAGACAGTGGCGAAGCTACCGAATGGCTAGGCGGTGCAGTGCACCGGGGCCCCCAAGCTCAAGGGGCCCTCGGACTCTGAGTCCCGAGAGTCCGGAAGGTTTTGTTCTTAGGAAACTATAGGTATGATTATATTGAAAATAAAAACAACTGCATTATTATATTTTTGAAATAGTTACCCAGAAAATGACGAATCAAATCTAAAGTTTTTACACAAAAATAAATACGTTTACATTTTGCCACACCCTGCATATTTTGACTTGATAAAACCTAAACCGTTCAGTTAGGGCCCCGGTTTATTTTGCACCAGGGCCCTTGGCTACCTAGCTACGCTACTGATCCTAGAAATGGACAAACCTGTTCTATCTCAAACAACATCCAGGGGCCGTATTCGCGTTCTTTTTTTCGTTCGTTTGATGAATATTTGGATGCTTCCCTCTACGATTTCTGACTTCAAGAGACAATTTTTCGGTTTGGAATATTTGGTCATAGGTTAGGACCGTGTTATAACGTTTGAAAGCATCCGAATATTCATCGAACGAACGAAAAAAGGAACGCGAATACGGCCCCAGGTCTACTTAGTTGTCGCAACCAACTGGTTTAATCAGCCGTTCAATTAAACGCCTAGGCACCGGCGCCGTTCAACTAAAAAACTAACAAGTTTAGAGGCAAATATATCATGCATGTATGGCTTCTTATTAAATATACTTAAAGAAAACTAACTTCTTAAAAACTTCTTGAAACTGGGTTAAAGTAATTTGAAGATGAAGTCTCAAGGCTAGGTCTAATGGCTTGCGATTATCTAAATAAACCACCCGCTTGGTTAGTTGCAAAACAGAAACGAATTAATCGCAATCACACCGATGAACCCTAAATCAGACGCGGATAATAATGACCTGTTATTTTGATTGAGGTGTAGCTAAGGTTACCAATTCACTAAATAGTATATTATATTTATACCTTAAATCCATTGATGCACGGCCGAGATTCGAACCCATGACCTTCAGATTGAAAGTCGAGGCACAACCCCATTCGACCAACATAGTTTTTCGTTTCGTAAAATGTATATGTGCTATAACACGAGCTCTTAACGGTGAAGAAAAACATCGTGAGGAAACCCGCAGCTTAGTCAGCTCCACACGTATTGACGTTGTCTTTCCTGTGGGCCAGGCTGATTAAGCTGAGAGGATGGTTTAGGTGCTACTGGGCAAGCCTATTGCATCTCAAACAATGTCCCAGGCACTACAGCGTCCCGTTAAGTGTAAGCTTAGGTTGCCTCCTCACGCTGTATAAATCATCTAATATAGATGTAAAGGCCAAATTTTTTTATACATAAAAGCTTATTATTTCAAAAACAATATAAAAGTATTTTTATTACATTGTAAAATTATTTATAACACAATAAAGTAGCAATTAAACAAATCATACGACAATTTTATTCGAAAACGCGTTTTCTTACTTTATAGTCGCACGTGATTATAAAAATGTCACAAGTGGTTTTACTTGAGCTATAAAACAGCTAATATGGACTTTAATGGAAAGGAATAAGTATGATAATGATCTGGCAAGTTTAGAGGTCAAAGGTGAAAGTTCGAGGGCAAGTTAATTCATAATTCGTGTTTGTTGTTGGTTTTCAGACTTCAGTTTTCAGCGTTAGCTTATTTAGAAAGAACTAATAGGATTATTTTAGTAATCCATAGTTTTAATTCACTAAGAACTAGATATCAATAAACCACATAATTTTGAAGTCGGTAACAAATGCTTCATGTTTGAACAAAATTAAGAAACTTTAAGTATATCAGGGAAATTAGGAAAATATTTCCACGTACGGAAGTTTCGTAAGCAGCTTGCAATAACTCTTGAAAAATGTACCGCAATATGTTCGGATATTAGGCAAATTACCCAGACACAAGGTGTATAATGTTTTTGGTTACCAAGCTCTAATAATAATACTCACATATTTTTTAACCGACTTCAAAAAAAGGAGGAGGTTATATGTTCGGCTGTATGTATGTTTTTTTTTTTTATGTATGTTCACCGATATTTCCGTCAGTTGTGGACCGATTTCCAAAATTTTTTTTTTGTTTGAAAGGGTATACTCTTATAGTGGTCCCATATAAATTTTATTCCTGAGGGATTAATAGTTTTCCCGTAAAACTAAAACAATCACTGAACTTTAAGAAAATTGTGGCCCGATTTCCAAAATTTTTTTTTGTTAGAAAGAGGAATACTCTTAAGGTGGCGCCATATATTTTTTTTTCCTGAGGGATTAATAGTTTTCCCGTAAAACTAAAACAATCACTGAACTTTAAGAAAACGATATTTCCGTCAGTTGTGGACCGATTTCCAAAATTTTTTTTTTAGTTTGAAAGGGTATACTCTTATAGTGGTCCCATATACATTTTATTCCTGAGGGATTAATAGTTTTCCCGTAAAACTAAAACAATCACTGAACTTTAAGAAAATTGTGGCCCGATTTCCAAAATTTTTTTTTTGTTTGAAAGGGTATACTCTCATAGTGGTCCCATATAAATTTTATTCCTGAGGGATTAATAGTTTTCCCGTAAAACTAAAACAAACACTGAACTTTAAGAAAATTGTGGACCGATTTCCAAAATTTTTTTTTTGTAAGAAAGAGGTATACTCTCAAGGTGGCGCCATATATTTTTTTTCCTGAGGGATTGACAGTTTTCCCGTAACATTCAAAAAACCTCATTCTCACTACACAACACATCCTGACTCACAATCTGAGTCAAACATTAAATAGTTTGAAAGGGTATTACACCCGAGGTAGTCCAAAATATTTTCTTTTCCTTATGGATTGATAGTTTTCCCCCTTGCTAAACTCCGGTCTGTCCTTTAGTAGGTCTGCCCATGACTTCTCTTATCCTTTCCTACTTAAGCTACGATAAGCAAAGTCTTAATGTACTCGTAGCTTACTATATTATTTACACATACACTTTTATTTACACAGTATTTATTTACTTACACTAAAAAGTGAAAAATAAAAATTTTTGAATAAAAAAAATTGAACCGACTTCACAGAACACAAACAGAAGAACCTTCTACACACTAAAAAGAGAAAAATAAGAATATAATTTGAAGTCGGTGCCAAGTGAATACGATTAGGTACCTATCAAAAAAAGAAATCGAGCGATAGCGTACCAGGATACAATTTTGCACCCAAGTTCTTTTGAATTTCTTAGATGTAAATGAATAGTTGGCACCGACTTCAAATTATGTTCTTATTTTTCTCTTTTTAGTGTGTAGAAGGTTCTTCTGTTTGTGTTCTGTGAAGTCGGTTCAATTTTTTTTATTCAAAAATTTTTATTAAATGACAACCTCTGTGGTGCAGTGGGCGAACGCAAGAGGTGCTAGTTAGATAAGATAAGATATTAAGATTATCGCCAAGACATAAAATTGTACGATTTGTTTCTAGGCTTGGTGACAGGCCCTGCTTACTTCGGGACCAGATAAGGGCTGTGTGAAAAGCTCCATTTAACTGCAGGAAAATATCTTATGAAGTATTTAAAAACATCGTGCGCGAAGCCAAGCGCAGGCTGCTTCACAATATGCAATTAAAACTACACACAACGCAAGTTGCACTAAGCCAACTTTATATAACCGCGATTTGTAGGCACTGTTTCCGCCTTTTTGAATATGGTTGCCGCAAGCTTTTGTTATGTTAGAACGGAATTGAGCTTACAGAGGATGTATGAAAGGACAATAAAATTAATGTGTATTTTATTTTGCAATGTTTATTTTGAATGAACAACTATCTCTGAACCGTGATAAAAACCAGAATTCTAATAAGCGATGAGATTATTTATTTTGTTATTTTTATACACATACGTTTACACACGTATTTGAACATGGCACTTATAATATAGCATTATAATATTCAGAGACTATATCAGAGAGTGCCAAAACCAATCGAAACTTAGATTATCTATCGATAGAAGATAGATTACAACTTTATTGTACACCATAAAAATAACATAAATAAAAAACAAACATGCAAAATACGTAGCACAATGGGCGACCTTATCGCTAAAAGCTTAGTAATACACAGGTTCAGGTTCACGACTGTATCCCTAAGGTGCGGTAGACATTCTCTCAGATCTTTTTATGTTACTTATTCCAGATCCTTTGAAGATGTCTAAGGGGGGTAGTCAGAGGCATGTCCAAACACATAATATTTGATACATGCCCACATCTTGCAGAAGTTAGTATTACATTCGTGACAGGTTGCAAGCTATCGCCGCTAGTAATAAACTTAGTACCTAATATAACAATTATTTCGTTCCCTTTCTTTATAAATCTTCTCGTATCTTTGCTGCCCCTTCTAACCCAGTGAGAACCCTATAAGAACTAGCTACAATCCTAGCCATCATTATTTACAACTCGAGTACCGGTTTAGACTTTATTGTAATAACGCACAATAATGCCTTGTACACACAAACTCTCTATAATCTGATTAACGCTTCTCCGAAAGCGCTCTTTGGAATGTGGATTGTCATACATGATATACATAAAATCTAGGTAGAAGGTTTATAATAAAACTAGTGACATACCCGCGGTTTCACTCAGAAGGTTAAAAAAATATTTTAAATTATTTAAATGTTATACATTGTTTAAAAAGAATAACGAAGTTGAGATGGACTCAATACATTGACTCAATACATTGAGTCCATCCATGTATTACAATAAATACGAGTATGATGTATAATATTTACTTCTAATTTTAAACACAATTACAGAGTTTTGTCTATAGGTATACAGGTATACCTATTTTGACGAAAAGCAATTTTAACCAAAAATATTTGACTGCACGCATCGTGTAAGATTTTCAGAGTAGAAAAAGGGGTCGGTTCTTTGTTTTTTTTTTTTCTCGGTAGAACATACAACTTAATGATTTTTATTTTTACGACACCGCATTCAAAAAAATACTATCTACTCATCAAATATTTATAAAGTAGAAAACCACCACAATTTTTTGTAACCAGCAAAAACAAAATCATTAGAACCACACGAATTTTGACGCAATAAAACACGAGATATATTTGAAGCATTAATTCAGCATAAACATCCTTTTGCAAAAACATCTCGTACTAAACTCGGCGAAGTGTGAACCTTGAATCCTGAACTTCCCGGATGCCGGAATTACAGGAATTCTTCGCGGAAGGATGGATATTTACTGTGACACGGTTCTAAAAAGATTCAAGCGTCAGATGGCGTCCGTATTATTCTGAAATATTGTGAATGGGGCCTATCATTATATCGCAATTGATGAAGAATCTATCTTACACTTGTGCCGTCACATAGTGTGCGAGCAAGAGAATATGATAAGCGCTGACATTTCAGATTTTTCGGGTTATACCTATTTTATCTTTTTTTATATCTCTATGTGCATCAATGGTTCTGTCAATAAATTGAATATGCGCATTAATACTAGCTCTAACCGGTTAAGAGAAACATCCTCATTTCTCTAAATCTGTGGAAACATCTATCTATCTAATCAGCCCTGTTGCACCCACTGCTGGGACTAAGCCACCTCTCTATAACGCCACTCTGTTTAGTCTTCTTTCAAGCTACATTTCACGCAACATTGTCAAAAAAATTACAACGCATCGAAGATTCTCATGAAATTGAGACATTATTTATATATAAGAGCTATGTATCTTCCAGAGAGCCATTAGTTGAGCAGCTTTTAAGCTGCAAGTAATAGCTTGTTGACACGAACAGCTTAGAGTGTACTCCATCGAGCATGGCGGACATCGCTTTGTTGCACGAACTATGTAATTCCTTGAGAGTGGTGTATTGTGATGGTAACACAGTTCAAAACCGGTGCACCCATTGAACGAATGAAAATTAGAAAATTCCATGTTCGATTCCTTGAGAGCTGGTGAATGAATGAAATGAATGAATTTTGCCATAGAGTCCGCGCCACGACTGAAGTCCTTTCGGTGTGGCGCTAGTATCTCTGTGTCAAGATGAATATAAATAGCGTATTCTTTAGTTCTGATAAAATCCGCAAGACTTCAATCGTGGCGAGTACTCTAGTGCACATTCTTTGGATAGAAAATTCATTCATTTAGCAGCGATTTCTAACAGTAAAGGAAAATATGTTCAGATAGTTTAAAAACCGATGCATTATAGATGTCGCCGGTAAGTGCCCAAACCATGGTAATTTGTTAGCACGTAAAAGTTTATAGGTACAGAGCTATAAGCATTTTGAAATATAGAAGAATTATTTTAATTAGCGTTAATAAAACTGTTTTACTACAATAATAATTTCCTGGAAATCGTCTAAATGGGGGGCACTACACAATTTTATGAGCATCCGGAAAATGTTTATAGAGGCACGACTTGCAGTTCATATGACGACCTCCGCCTGCGACGCAGAAGGTTGCGGGTTCGATCCCCGCCGCGGGACAAATGTTTGTATGACCTACAGATATTTGTCTCGGGTCTGGGTGTTTCTATGTATTTACAAACAAAAAGTATATAAGTAGTTTATCAGTCATTGTAGTACCCATAACACAAGCTCTGCTTACTTTGGGGCTAGATGATGCTGTGTGAAAAGTCCAGCATTATTTATTTTATTTATTTTTATATTCGTCCATGGGGCGTTCCCGATCTTACGTACACGGACACAACGTGCATATGCATCTAGATAGACAATTAAGACCAGCACCCCTTCATGAGGTGAAACAACTGTAGGTTTGATGGTGCTTTTGGTTTCAAAACGTCACTGACCTCTCTCACAGAAAGCCCCCTCATAGTCTCCATCCCGGCACTCGCAGACCGGTCCATCATCAGTGCTGATGCAGACTCCGCCATGCTGGCAGGGGTCCCGCCTCTCGCACGCGTCTCCACTCGCATTGGTTATACGGGATGTCTGGAACAATGGACGATAATTTAGAGACATTGTATGACATCGCGGGTTGTAATTACATGGAAATGGACTTTGCGGTACTGGTTACAAACGATCGAGTAGAATCACCTAGTTTGATGACTATTCTAAGTGATTCCAGCGGTCTTCTGAATAAATGATTTTTGACTTTGAAAAGCTTAGGATAGGGGTGAATGGTTGAAGCGAGAGGCCAATGCCTTGCAGTGGGATAAGAAAAGCTGATGATGATGAAGACATCTTCAAAGGAACTTAAACACTATAGATCCAAGATAATCATTTATAACTAACTTTCTACTATTCTCTTTTAATCCCAAAGTATTGGAGACCACTATCGATCGTCAGGAACCGTTAAACGATCCGCTATCGTTAACTGAGTCGTTAATCTCGAGTCGCTAGCGTTTAACGGTAATCTGATAACGGTGACACCCGGTCGCTTAGTGCTTTCAGGATATTTCATAGATAAATGGTACATCGATTTGGTTTATACGATAAGCTTTCACATTCTATTTTTAGTAACACTAAGGACAATTTAAGTGGTGCATAAGTTTATGTTTACATCTTAGTCTATACTGGACAGTATATAGGGTCTTTCATTTTATACTAACTTAATTCAGGAATTGGGTTCAAAAAATAATGATTTTTTTTTTGTTTTGTTATGAAAATCCCGAGAAAATCGATAAAGACGATCCTTTCAATTGATTGTTGCCGCTTGTATAACTTAGCCCATTCGTGATGTAGCTGCGCTGCGATTGGTGGAGCGTCTGTTTTCCTTGAAAATCATTGTGCAACAATTCTAAAAAATCAATAATGATTTTTGAATGAAAACTTAAATGGGCTTAGGAATTAAATTGATACGGTCAAACGTCTATTTACAACCCAAAAATGAGGCCCTGTCAGTTTATGTAGTTTAAAATGAAAGACCGCATCAAGAAGAAACCTTTCCTTCCACTCAAGGGGCGCTGGCGCTGTAGTGCCTTAGAATTTTTTTTTTGATGGAACAGGCCGTGGCGCAATATTATTTTGAATAAAATAATCTGAGTTTCAATATCAAGAAACCAGAAAACTAAAAAACTTACCAAAGCCATTTTTAAAAAACTTCAATGATATCAAGTTCTAAGCAAGCTGCGCCACACAAGCGATATTGAATGTCAGTTAGGTTTAGATGCAGATCAATTTTGATCGAAGGTACAAATATCATCATCATCATCATCATCATGTCAGCCATCTAGTGTCCACTGCTGAACATAGGCCTCCCCCATCGATTTCCACAGCGATCGATCTTGTGCAGCCTGCACCCAACGGTTCCCAGCAACCTTTACCAGATCGTCTTTCCATCTAGTGAGGGGCCATCCTCTACTGCGGTTTCCGGTGCGTGGCCTCCACTCGACAACTTTTCTGCCCCAACGGCCGTCAGTTCTACGAGCTATGTGCCGCGCCCATATACAACAAATATACAAATATACATTCTCTGAATATACCCAATTGAATTGTTGAACTCAAGTTGCGAATTTCTAATACTTTTATGGAAAGTGTCATTTTGACAGCTTTCAAGCTTATAGCGTAGCAATTGAAGTCACCCGCAAACTTTTAACGTTTCTATAAAACTCGTGCATAACTGCTAACATGCATCAGTTTGGTGGAAATTTTTCAGTCTTATACCTTTGTGTCATGACACCTGCATTGTCTAGATAACTTGAAGCATCAAAGTCTCACGATAAGAAAAGACCTTAGTCTAAGTCGTCCAAGCTCACGCTACCTGTTTATTTTGTAGAATAAAAAAACTTTATGGGCGGCCTTGTAAACAAACAAAAAATTTAGTGTTTACAACAATTTTAATCATTTACAATTTTCAGTTCCTTTTCGGACGGTATCGGATGGTATAGACGAAAAAAAAGTGTTCGATTTTTGCGTCACGACACATGTATATGTAAAAACGTCACAGTGCAAAGTGCGCAGTCGTGAAGCAGTCCATAGATTGTTACATGTTTCTATGATTTTAATAAATAATTCATTTGACACAATATGACAAATTATGTCTAAGTTGAAACTTCGTTCCAACCGAGTGTTCCACGATACTCACGTACTTTTTTTCTTAAATATTTTCTCGTAGGTAAAGTTGGAAGGAATTTGGTAGCACATAGGTATTTCATATTAAATTACTCCTCCATTTATAGTAACTAGGTCTCGTGCGAGTATTTCTCGTAATATAATATTTTTCACATTACTAATGGGCTCACCATCTATCGACCTTAGCAAGTGGCTATTAGTCCCTATCTAAAGGTTGTCTGACAGGTGAAGTGTCAATGTCAATCAAGTGATGACACGTATCAACTGTCTGACCTATGTCATCACAAAGACTACCTTTACCTACTACATAGTTCAGACACCTACATAAGGCCAATGACTACGATAATAGAACAGTCACAGAGTAGACTTCCATGAATCTTGATAATTTACAGGTCCTGTTTCATCATGCTATTTGAGAAAACTAAAATCATTCATTCATTCATTCATTCATTCATTCATTCATTCATTCAAAGATAATTTAACTAGTGGACCCGGGCGCGACTTCGTCCACGCATTGTTTCGTCATACAAACTTTAGAGATAGAACTACCTTACGAGAGGACAAACATTCGCACACACATACTTTCGAATCTTACGACTTTGAAACTGCCTTGCACAACCCAGGGGTTGTTTAAAAAAAAAATACGGGTTTCATCATTTACTTTAAAGTATATTTATACCGAGTTTGAAGTGGATCGGAGCAAGGTTTTTTTTTTTCATATAAACTTTAACACCCTGTAAACACCCTTAGGGGTTGATTTTCGAAAATGTTATACGCCTATATGTTATTCCAAAACTTAAACTATCTACATTCCAAATTTCATCACAATCGGTTAAGTCGTCACGGAGATACGCGAGGACAAACATTCGCACACACACACAGACTTTCGCATTTATAATATTAGTTTCAGTCTGAAAATCAGCATTACTGTGTACCTTCGGGCATGGAGTAACAATAAGCTGAGACTGGACCTTTTTGGCTCACTACAGCACACAGACCACTGTTGCACCCACCTATGTAGGAGCCAGACTACTAGTTTTAGGTGTGTATTTCTTTTTTTTTTTCTAGTTTGTTTTTACCTGTGCGCCTACATACTTGTTACTTGTCTTTTTTTTTGTGTCTGTGTTGAAATGTTATGTGTGCCAAATAAATATTTTATCTATCTATCTATCTATCTATCTAGTTATTTAATAATATTTTGGCACTTACTGATGAACTTTAAAAAACTTACGTATTTAACAAAATCCATATAAATTGAAGGTAAATTGAGTCAGAAATTAACGAATCCGGTACATCGAGGAAAAAATCAATAGGACGCTTATCGCCCTGTTCGGTTCTCTACGTTTGTCATAATAACTATCGAAATTGAGTTACAGCGGGAATAAATGCTGAATGATTTTCAGCTTTACTACCTGGTGATTATGTTCAAATTCCAATGTAGTTTCCTTTTAATTTCCACTCTGAAAATTACAGTTGATTTAACGATACGTGCACGTGATATGATTTATTCAGTGTGTTCGAAACGTTTTTTATTGAAATATGGTAAAAGTTAAGGTATATTTGGTAGCGGGTCCGACTGAATGTTATTGAATAATGTTAACATTATTGAGTGCTTTGCTAACAAATTGATCTTAAAAACTTGGCTATTGAGCAGTGTGTTTTTTTTTCTTTTTATATGGCATCCTAGCTGCGCTCCCGCGGTGTGACCTGCGATCCCTCGGGATTTTTTTATTTTTTAGGGATAAAAGGTAGCCTATGTCCTTCCCTGGGATACAACCTTTAACTATGCCAAATTTCAGCTTAATCTGTTCAGCGGTTTGGGTGTGAAAGCGTAACAAACAGACAGACAGACAGAGTTACTTTCACATTTATAATATTAGTATTGAGTATGGATTATTCTCATATAATTTATCTTCACTTTGTAAACTCCTTGATCGTTTCGTCTCAAACGGTTAAAATTATCTAATTTCTTTATTATTGTTATTTTTTAAATTCCATAAGTCTTCTACTTTAACTTAGTCAAAATACATAAAAGTATTTAACATCTCATCAACGACATAATTCCTAATGTTGCACACATCGACCGGTGCCCCAACGTCTCTTGTACGAATAACTTACAAGGCAAGCGATGTACGTGTTGTGAAAACGAAGTCACTCGTAAATCATTTGACCCATTTTTCACCTGAACTCGGAAATTATATACTGAGTCACAGTACTTCTACGTTTGCAAGAAAAGTTCAGACTATTTGGACTACTTAATTGGTCTGGGTGTTTCTATGTATAATATGTATGTATTTAAAACAAAAAAGTATATAAATAGTATATGACAGTAATGCATTTAAACTAGGTTATAATTATAATATATTCTTTCGCAATTTGATAATGTAATTCAGCAACTTCATCACAAAATAATTTTCATGTCACTCACGGAAGAATTTATAAAAGTTTCTACTACATTTACATTATGTTTTTATTTATTGAAAAAATAGCGTCTCTGAATACGGGACACAAGTCAAATATAGCTGTAAATAACGACATTAGACACAGGTCCCTGGCATTAGGGAGACATCTAAAATTATCCCAACATGGCTTAATAACATGTTATGTTATGTCACCTCACGTCGGCTGTCGTATTCCCACGCGCCCTAGGAGGCACCGAAATAAACTTTTGTTTATTAATAAAACAGTGTATTTATGATCATACCTAACTACACACTACGTGAAAAATAAGGTTTTTTTTATTCAGACCCAGTTGTCATCCCAATAGAGCTCAACCAATCACATAATAGGAAAATGACAATTGAAGTCCAGAATGGGTTTCAAAAGTCAAAATGAAGCCCATGTCCATTGCCATTTTAATTACACAATAATAATATTAATAATAATTTAATGTAAGAAACATCCGAATAATCATCAAACGAACGAAAATAAGAACGGGAATACGGCCCCTGCACCTCACGCTTCCAAAGGCTGTCTGAATCTTTTTAGTCTGATATATCACTACTAAATGTTATAACCCGTTACTGACTTTGTTTCTACTTCCCACGTTCCACGCCTACGTCCAACGTCCTCCCACATAGACACAGTCTTGAAACTCGGAGTCGCTCATTTATTGATCGTCTGTATTTTATCGCAAATATTTTCCAACAGTCGCCATTTAAATGCGAACAGGAAATAGTATTAAGTTAAAGAGATACCTAAGTTTAGCTATTTTTTTTAACTAAACTTAACTTAGGCCTTTACATCTATATTAGATGATTTATACAGCGTCAGGTAGTAATCCATGCCTACACGCACCGGGACGCTGTAGTGCCTGGGACATTGTTTGAGATGGAATAGGTTTGCCCAGCACCTAAACCATCCTCTTAGCTTAATCGGCCTGGCCCACAGGAAAGACGACGTCAATACGTGTGGAGCTAACTAAGCTGTGGGTTTCCTCACGATGTTTTCCTTCACTGTTAAGAGCTCGTGTTAAAGCGCATAATAATTTTACGAAATGAAAAATCCATTGATGCACAAAGTTTGAACATTATGCATATAATTATTACTTTATTTTATGTTTTATCTTGAAATTCTAAAATAATACTCACACCTAAAAAAATAATGTCTGTCGGGTACTCAAAGCGAATAAAAACAAAAAGACGCTCTTTACTTCCAACGCATGAAGAAAACCAGAAAAGTTTTAATTAAAAAACTCTTCTCACATAAATTCGCATCCGCTCTCGCTCATTAAACTGCGTTTTGAGGAGATGGGGTCTTGATGGATTCAGATTCTAATCAATATCAAAAGTCTCACATGAAAATTACATGTTTTACGCAAAAGCTTAATAACTACAATCGCTATTATTTAATCGTCCGATAAATGATAGAGATTAGAAATCGTTGTCCGAAATTTAATTTTACCCATTTCTATCATCAATAATCCATCACTCAAAGTGGCCATGGTAAAAGAATATTGGATGGAACACTAAGTAAAACTCCTTAGAAGATCACATTGATATAGCTGTGGATATAGCATTCAGATTTATTTCATCATATTTGAACATTATTTTTCAACAAAAACTTATATCTCTTACGATGTTTCGGAGTGAATGCGAGCGAAGCTGCATTTATTTGAGAGGAAATGGGACGAGATGGCACGTCAGCCAAGTATTATTTTATGGGATAAATGGAACTCGCGCCCACTTCAATACCTGTCATGCGGTGTGACGTCACAACATGGCCGCACTGTCAATGCAATGAAATCGACACGCGGTGATTTAAAATAATGGATGAATGTAAAAAATAAATACTTAGCACTAATAAATAGCTCCATAAAAGTTCTTATTTTCTCTAAATAAATATTTATTGCAAAGATTGGCATTTATAAGTTTGCAAAACGAGAACCAAAAAAAGTGCTGCTTTACACGCTACAGGTATTTACACAACACTGCCTTCACACAAATATTCATTAGGCTTTACGTCATGTGATATGACGTCACTAATGGAATGATGTCACAACATGCCCGCGCAATCTCTGTCAACCCAATGTCTCTGAAAGTTTTAAAATATAAACTGGTTTGTTCAAAAACCTGGTACTTAACAGTTTTAGTATTTGAGAAGTTTGAGGAAATACAAGGGAATTATGGCTTTTTTTGAAGCTTGCAACCTGTCACTAAATGCTAACTTCTTTAAAATGGGGGCACGTGGCAAATATTAATATTTTGTTCATTCTTATTGACTACCCCTTCAGAAGATCTTAAATTATATATAGATCTGAAAGGATTTTTACCCTGTTTTCTTTAATTTACTAGTATTGACGTCTTTAAAAAAACTAAGTTCGTATGAGACAGTGGCCAACTCTGGCGACAGAGTTTTAGGCCGCCTCAGAGGTTTCACATTATCCAATCCGATATCGGTATCGGACGCCGATACGATGGCGGGGCAAGTAAAATGTATGAAACTGATAGCTCCGATATCCGATATCGGATCGGATAATGTGAAAGACAGTACATTTTACTAGCCTCCGATATCGTAATGGAGTCCGATACCGATATCGGATTGGATAGTGTGAAAACGCTCTTACTCGTCATGGCTTAACGCCTAAACAGCTGTTGATAATTTTACGAACTTTCTTTAGGTACGGTTGGCGTCACTAACTGGTAACCTAAAACTGCTTTACTGAGTTACCAATTGGTTACGCTGACTGTACATACTTTCCGAAGCACGGAAGATGTCACTAGTCTCTCTGTCACGGTGATGTCTTCAAAATATATACTCTGTAAATAAGGTAAACGTGTTGGAATATCTAGCATAGTACACGTGTATGGAGATACGTGCAAGAGCAATAAAGCAATTAGCTGCGACACCCTGCACCCTCCATCAACCATCGTTCGTGACTCGAGAGACTTACCATAGTAAAATGCAGTAGAATAACTTCGACAAACTTGGATCTTTGACATACTTATTTTGTGCAAATAATTACGTATTACGCTGAATGTAAAGTTGAAAATAGAAGAATGAAATGTAAATAAAATGTGGTAAGTATTTACTCTATATTTTTTCTAAAAATCTGACTTTTTTTTATTGAAGGTTGTGTGCCATAAAGTCAAAAATTATCTAATACTAAATTTACAGGCAAACACTCAGAAGGCAAACATTATTAATGATGGTGAAAACAGTGATCCAAATAATTTTATAATGCATATTAATAAAACGTGAAAATGGATTATTCTGAAATGACCTACTGTTGGCCGAATGGGGTTGTACCTCAACATTCAATCTGAAGGTTGTGGGTTCGAATCCCGGCCGTGCATCAATGTATTTTGCGTTACGTAAAATTTATATGCTCTTTGACACGTGCTCTAAACGGTGAAGGAAAACATCGTAAGGAAACCAGTTAATGTTCTTATAGGCGGCGATGGGCTTGCAACCTGTCACGTATGGAATACTAACTTCTGCAAGATGTGGGCATGTATCAAATATGTGTTTGGACATCCCTCTGACTACCCCCCTTAGACATCTTCATAGGGTCTGGAATAAGTAACATAAAAAGATCTGAGAGAATGTCTACCGCACCTTGGGGATACAGTCGTGAACCTGTTTACGTTTTTTACCTACTGTTATCGTATACTATAGCGTATGCTCATGCATGCTGCAGGTAATGGAGAAAATTAATTATTGAATTGAGTTCCAATCTATTTTGAGAGCAGTCGGAACACGAAATACACGGAAATATGCCTGAAATAACTTTGTTTTAAGCGCGACTATTTTTGAGATTTTATATTCTAGTTTGTTACAGAGTTCTCTAAATATAATATTAAAATTCCACAAATTAACAACACAATATTCTATAACAGTACATATTACACAGCTATTAAAACATTTAATCATTTACCTACAGATATAAAACAATTAAATGGAAAATTATTTAAGATAAAATTAAGAAAATGGCTTATCCACAAAAGTTTTTTATAATATGAATGGATATTTTGAGGACACATTTTGTTAAATACATAAGTAATTGAATAGTTTTGAATATGTTCATAAATAGTGCAAAAAAAATAAACTTTATTTTGCACAATTTAAAAATATTACACAGATTACATACATCTTGACGACCTCTGTGGCGCAGTGGGCGAAGGTCCGCCTGCGACGCAGAAGGTTGCGGGTTCGATCCCCGCCGTGGGACAAATGTTTGTATGAGAGTATAGAAAGAGTGCTACTCTTTCGCCTACTGGTTACAACTACCATACGTGTCATACAACGTCAAAGAACAGTACAAAGTAGTGGTCTAGTGTAAGTGCGGCCCCGCCTTACGATCGTAAAGTCGTGGGTTCAATCCCGGTCTTGCACTAACGAGTTTTTCTACCGAAAAATGTATGTGCACTATGCCAGTAGGTACCTACTCTCAAACGTTGAAGGAAAATATCGTGAGGAAACCGGCATGTCGTAGAACCTACAAAGTTTGAAAACATGGTGTCAACTGCACGAAAGGACTTTAAGGCTCTTAAAATCCTTTCACCACACTGGTTCGAAAGAACTAGTAACACGATAAAAAGAAGAAGAAGTACAAAGTAGCTTAACTAAATGTCACCGAAGCTGTAGAATGAAGTTAGTAAATTCTTTGTAACTTAAAAGGCTTCGTCGAGAACCTAATACCTTTAGCACTTACTGAGCTAACATAGAAAGGGTTTTAATCAGACTGAAGCCGTGAGAGCTTAATTCACCCTACAATGCGAGAGGCAACGTAAGAAATTGGTACTACGAACAAGAGCTATAAACTTCTGGACTACCGATACTATTGCGGATGACGCAACTAAGGTGTTACAAATAAGGAATAGTAATATGCACATAATAATAATGCTGGACTTTTCACACAGCATCATCTAGCCCCAAAGTAAGCAGAGCTTGTGTTATGGGTACTACATAACTTATATACTTACTACATATCTTTTTGTTTGTAAATACATAAGTATTATACATAGAAACACTCAGACCCGAGACAAATATCTGGAGATGATACATATTCAAAGTGATCCCAGCGGTCCTACTGAATAAATGCTTTTTGACTTTGACTTTGATACAAACATTTGTCCCGAGTTGGGGATCGAACCTTCGCCCACTGCGCTACAGAGGTAGTCAAAATCATTTCTTTCATCGCAAAACATTGTTGTTCCATGATTGGCACAGCATGTCTTTTTTCGGTCCTCTTGAAATGTTAGTACACTATTTTTACAATAATAATAATCTTATTAATAATAAAAATCTGAAAGTTTGTGAGTATGTTTAGATGTTTGTTTAAATGATGCCCTAATCAGAGACCTATTGTATGTAACTTGGAATAGGTGACCTGGAATAGCATAATAAAGGCTATTATAGTTCGCGTAACCGGGAACGGAACCTAGTACTAATCATATTGTATGAATGCTACAAAAATTATTCTCAGTCTCTCTCATTTTTCTTAGAAAACCGTAGTCCAATGGTTACACGCCCTGTGCTCAGCCCTTTCCCTGGGGTACTTACAAAGTGCGCCATAACGTAAAGACTCCGACGCGTACCCTGATATTAATCATTCACAAGAAATATGTTATGAAAGCTAATAGAATACTCGGGATATTTATAACAAAATGAGCGAGCTCAAAACATGAATTTATTCAAAGTTTTCGATGGAATTTATATCCGGACACACCTCTGAAAATTGAGGAGTTGTAAGTAAAGTTTTATGCAAGATAAGTAAAGGTATGGTACCTACTTGATATAGCCTAAGGCCACGACCGCACAGACAGGCGGCTTTCTTAGCGAATCACCTAGCGAGTAGCTAAGTAAAACAAACGTTCTAGAATGTTCACGACCGGCCATACTGCGCGCTTGACGTCGACCTAGTCGCATAGCTAGACGCCAAGCGTGTGTCCAAGTAAACAAACGTGTTGGTTTTTGGTCGCGAAGCGCGAGACAAGCCACTAGGCTCTAGGCGCTAAGCAAGCCGCCT
Organism: Epirrhoe tristata; assembly: GCA_951394285.1. Lineage (NCBI taxonomy): Eukaryota > Metazoa > Arthropoda > Insecta > Lepidoptera > Geometridae > Epirrhoe > Epirrhoe tristata. The sequence goes on from OX596153.1 coordinate 1,293,676, forward strand.
ATGCGTTCGTGGCCTAATACTATTCTTGGCTAAGATCTACGTTACTACGTCTATTCCAAGTTTCATTCAAATCAGTCAACTGTCTAAGGAACTCTCAAACAATCTGCAAAGACTATTTTAAAATTAAAAACTACTCGGTATATCAAGCTTCACCTATTGAGAAAACGGCAAAACGCGCATCATTAGGAATCCATTACGTTGCACTCAACATGACTTTATTCTTCTATAGTGACTGTTACTCCGCCTGATGTGCGCGAACATTAGTACATACCTGAGGTACATGTTACTATTTTCATTTACAGAAACTAAGCTACTACATATTTACAGATTTATATAAAATACAAGAGGATTAGTCAAGCTATCTAAGGATCGTTAGAGATCTATAGATAGCTCAACTGATCCAGGTCACTGTCAGTCGGAAGCGTGCCCAAAACACTGGCGGCATTACCACACTGGATGGCAATGCTGATCCTTTGAGCATATTATTTGTAAGTAAGGAGCAGATTTGCAACTAAAGTTCTATATTTACACATAGGTTAGGTACACAACATTTTTAAGTCGTTATTTAAATTGGTTTTAACAGCTCAGAAATATCAAAACTCTATAAAACCTTAATAACGTCTGCACTATTATAAAAAAATGGCCATTAAAGTCCCCTCTTGGGGTAAAAGTTAGAAAGCATTAGTAAGTTTACCCCTCTTGCAAACCACGTTTACATTTCAGCGACGAAGCGCTGCAGGGGCCGGGATTAAAAAGCTATGTAGCAGCTTACCGATATTTATATAGTAGAAATTGAAGGGAGATCTAAAGATATGAAGAGGCTCTTTTTGCTAGTTTCTTTAAAGGTTAATAAACTTTGATTTGAAACTAAAATAAAACTTATTTATATTAATAATATTTATACGTAAGTATGCCAAATTAAAACTTATAGGCCTTCTATTTCTAACAAATCCATATCTGTATGTGACCACCGTATTTACGAAAGAGCTCAAGATAATAAATTATTTTATTTACCTTTTTCCATATCTAATCATTTTGCTACCCCAATCTAACATTTATGTTTGCCACAGGTAATAAACAGACATATATCGAGACGTTAAAAATAACGCTCGTTTTATACCGCTTCATCGTAAAATGCTGTTATTTACGGGAAACAGATTAAAATTGCAAATTTTGTTTTATGACTAGAAGAGATGACGGTTGGTGGACAAAGACAATCCATACTAATACATATTATAAATGTGAAAGTAACTCTGTCTGTCTGTTTGTTACGCTTTCACGCCCAAACCGCTGAACAGATTAAGCTGAAATTTGGCATAGTTCAAGGTTGTATCCCAGGGAAGGACATAGGCTACTTTTATCCCGAAAACATAAAAAAATCCCGAGGGACCGCGGGTCACACCGCGGTAGCGCAGCTAGTAATTAAATAAAAGCCAAGAGACATTTCAAACGGTCGAAATCATATTATACTAATCCATACTAATATTATAAATGTGAAAGTAACTTTGTCTGTCTGCTTGTTACGCTTTCACGCCCAAACCGCTGAACAGATTAAGCTGAAATTTGGCATAGTTCAAGGTTGTATCCCAGGGAAGGACATAGGCTACTTTTTATCCCGAAAAAATGAAAAAATCCCGAGGGACCGCGGGTCACACCGCGGGAGCAGTTGACCGATATAAATAAAATAAAACAAAGGCGAAGTGCAGATATTTACCTCATCATCATCATCATCCACAGCCCGAATTTACCCACTGCTGGGTATAGGCCTCCCTAAGTTTGTACGTGAGATATACCTAGTTGTCTTCAATATAGGCTAACAAAGTAGGTACTATACGAGCGAAGACGCGGCACGAAGCTTAATTTCGAATAATGTATTTTCTATTAATATTATGAAATTCAAAAATGAACAAAGTAATTTAATTATAGATATATCGAAATAAAATCTAATATCATTTTAATTCGAAAACTCATTACAATAATAGAGGTTGAAAGTATTGAAATAAGTACAGAAATTCCACTACAAACCACCGAGAAAATTCATGCTTGAATTAAAAATTATGATCCGAAAATGATAGGAGAAAATAAAACTATTATTTTACAGAAAAGAACGTTGGTTGAAGTATCATTGGACCGTCCTCAAAAAACAAATTCTATTCAACTCCCAGCCCAATTTCCATTATTCGGACCGTGAAAGCCTTCAACTAACTTATTCTGTAAGGTGACGCTGTGCGCCACGAGACGAGAACCACGCTCGACACATAAATCGTTAGGAATCGAGAAATCGCTTTCAAATGTATCAGTCTATTTAAAAGCAATTTTAAACAACATCTTTTAAACATGATTCTGTTGTGATTCAGTTATAGTGTGTTTGTTTTACACTTAAATGTCTTATCCGCATATCGCTATGCTAATCTAACTATGAAGGTATCTCTGTATTCTGTGACTGTGCCAAATTTTGTCAAAATGTATTCTGTAGGTTTTAGTGTCTTTGGTGTTATTAAAATAAACTCGATTGATAGCACATTCTACAGCCTTTATACACCCCTATTTTATAATTACCAAAAAAAAAAATTAAACATGGTCTCGGTGTCTGTTACTGATCACATTTATGTAGTTAAAACTCAAAAAAGGAGAAAAAAAATTATAACCTAAAAAGGAGACGAGACGAGTCAAACATGGATTTATAAAAGCTGATGATACGAGAGCATAGTTTAAATGAGAATTCTTACGCGATTGTGCCATCATCATTTTTCTGATCATAAAATAGTGGTATATATGAATGTAAAAGGAGTGGATGCACAATTGACGAGTGATAGGAGTGAGTGGAAGAAGAAGACATGTTGTGCCGACCCCACTTAGCGTGGGATAAGGTCATAGATGATGATGAAAATGGCTGTGTATAATAATTATTTTTGTCCTAATAAATAAACATTTTATTACGTTAAACTTGTTAAACTTATGCTCTTAGAAATTGGTTCATTACCATCCGCGGGCTCTTAGCTTTACAAGCGGATCACGTGCCAACGATAAATTGAAGCAGACGACATGCTCCCCGTATACTTCATGCAAAATTCATATTCTCTGAGGTAATGATTTAATTTTATTCGTTCATTTAACAAAATTATGAAAAATATTTTTTGCGAGTAGGCTTCGTTGATCATCGTGTTTCATTCTCGACGAGACAAATTAAAAACAAATATTCGTTCCTGGTGTAGGTGTTATCATGGTGCTTGTAGTTTATGATGCCCACGAGAACTCCATCTAGGCCCGTATTAATAAACCTTACTCAGCTCAAGAGGCCGCACTTACTACAGATATTAATCTTGAGATGCTGATGACCCCCGTTAAGTGTAGGCATGGATTTTCTGTATAAATCTACACTATCTACACTAATATTATAAAGAGGAAACATTTGTTTGTTTGTTTGTTTGTTTGTTTGTTTGTTTGAATTGAATAGGCTCCGAAACTACTGGACCGATTTGAAAAATTCTTTCACCATTAGAATCCTACATTATCTCTGATGAACATAGGCTATAAATTATTTTCAAAAAAATTAGAGATCCTTATGAAAATTGCAATAATGTAACCAAAGGTGTAAAAATTTTGAACATAAAATTCTTCATATCGCGTGCGCTGCGAAAACTATTGATGATAGAACAAAAAAATGTTCTACAATATTAAAGAACGTATCAATATCTACAAAAAAGTCAGCGATAGCATATGTCCAACTATTGTGGTTGTGTCAGAATAACAACATTTATAATTTAAAAAGAGAATAAAAATGCCGACCAAAAGCAGACCACGTTATTCTTATTTTGGTATTTATTCTTATCCAAATAAATTCCTTCGTAGTAAAGGCTGTTTCAGTACCCGTCGATTACTTTTTGAATGATTGAAATCGGACATTTTATTCAAAAGTTATCATGAGTTTAAAAATGTAAGATACATCGCGACCACAGAATAAATATCAGTTAGTACGGTAGGACAAGTGTCTGGGATTTTTAACACAGGTAACGGGATATTAACCATGATTAATACCATAGATACTATTAATCATGGCGTATGCAACTGCGCCGAAATATCGGGAAACTCAAAAAACATTAAATAATGGTAAATATCCCGTTAACTGTGTTAAAAATGTTGAAAACCATGATAGTTTAAAAAGTGTCTGGGAACTATGGAATGAATGGAAGGGAGTGGTAATATATCAATTAAATATATATGGGAGGTAGGGGAGCATTGGGCAGTAGGGAGGTTTGGACACCCCCGTGTCATGTCGGCCAGAAACCATCATGCCTATCGTCAAATCGGAATTTGATCAGTTAGAATTGACCATTTTTGGGGGTGGATTGACATGATGGTGTAGGGCCGGCATAACAGGGGAGTTTGCCGGTGGTGTCCAAACCTGCCTTACTGCCCAATACTTCCCTACCTACCTTAGACCTTACCTTCATATTAACCTCTAAACTTTAAAGGATCATACATCCCGCTCCGGGACCGCCATGTTATTATTAAATATTTGTTAAATCCATACTTCCATACTAATATTATAAATCTGAAAGTAACTCTGTCTGTCTGTCTGTCTGTCTGTTTGTTACGCTTTCACGCCCAAACCGCTAAACAGATTAAGCTGAAATTTGGCATGGATAAAGATATCCCCAGGGACGGACATAGGCTACTTTTTTCTTTAAATATTTATAAGGGGGCGTGAAAATAAGGGTTGCAAGTTTGTATAGGGAAAAAAGTTGAGCGACGCTGGGCGAGGTCATAAAGATGATGGGTGACCGCCACTTTTTGCTCTGTTTTTGCATTGCAGATTTTTTTGTTTTTTTTTCTCATTTTGCATGATAAATGATTTTTAAATTAAATAAAAACATGTAACATGTATATTTCCACTCATCAATACATACGAAATTAAGATTTTTTTGGTATATTAAAATACTTTTTCTTAGGCTTTGGTTCGAACGCCATCTATATCACCGAGGTCAAAACTGCTTTTTACTTTTTTTCTCCTAGGTGGCGTTTCTACTATAGCGGAGGTCGAGATACGATCATTTTGAGTTTTGAAAGCTATTGGAGATTTTTGCTTAGACTTTTCGATAATTTTTATAGGTTTTCAACTTATGTTATTTTACTGACGAAATCGCGGGTACCAGCTAGAAAATAAAATATTTTTCCTTGGCGTTGATTAGCAACGCTAGCAATGCCATCTTTATTTTTCATTTTCACAACTAGGTAGCGTTGCGAGATCAAGAATACAGATCATTTAGCGTTTTGGAAATTAAAATAGGCAGTTTCATAGACGTGACTTAACCGATTGTAATGAAATTTGGAACGTAGATGCTTTAGCTTTTTTACTTGAATATATGCTTATCTAATTAAAAAAAATCAACCCATATGGATGTTTTACAGGGTGTTAAAGTTAGTATGGAAAATTTGATTCCTTTTTATTCACTTCAAACACAGTGTAAATAAACTTTAGGTAACACTCCTGCACTTGAATCCTAATAATGCGCAGACGAAGTTGCGCGGGTCAGCTAGTCATCTAATAAAGATGTAAAGGCCTACGTTTTTTTTTATGTAGGTTCATTAGGTACCTAGATATTATTTTATTCTTTGTAGAAAAAAGTTCGTTCACGCTACAAGTATATCTTAATTCGAGCTTATACGAGTATAACGAGTTGAGGAACGATTCAAATGTCGAGGGTCGGCGCGGCGTGGGGCCGGGACTGACCTTCCACCTATATTTACATCAAGGCTTAAGATTTTAAATGCTGAAGTTATTGTAGTTTAATTAATGTCAGGGTTCAAAAGCGAGTCATAATTATTTTCTTTAGATTTAAAAAAATCTGAAAAAAATCAAACACTAATTAGTATTATCCTACCTTCATACAAAAAAGTATAAAGATTAATTTATGACAGATTTATGTAGTAGTTACTATCTACAAAAAAATACAACTGAATTGAGAACTTCCTTCTTTTTGAAGTCGGTAAATAAAAATCAAAGTTATACTGTAGTTGTTAAAATGTTACCAGAAAGCAATTTATATTCAATTTAACAATGAAAGCAACTGAATAAATTCTATTGTCTATTGCAATTCTATTTTAGTATTCTGTATTTTATTGGATACTGATATTGTTTTGCATTTGCTGCAGATCTTATTTTACCAACCTTCAGAATAATAATTAAAAAAAAAAATGCTGGACATATATACTTTTTGTTTGTAAATACATACATATTATACAAAGAAACACCCAGACCCGAGATAAATATTTGCAGATCATACAAACATTTATCCCGCGGCGGGGATCGAACCCGCAACCTTCAGCGTCACAAGCGGGCTTTTACCCACTGCGCCACAGAAATCGTCAATAATTTTATATTTCATTTAATTTTATTTAGTGAAATAAGATCACGAGCGTATTCCCAATAGGCACGGTACATTTGTGTGGTCGGCATATGGCTTAGACACGATTTAAGTAAAATAGAACTAAAAAACGTAAACAGGTTCACGACTGTATCCCCAAGGTGTGGTAGACATTCTTTCAGATCTTTTATGTTACTTATTCCAGATCCTTTGAAGATTTCTAAGGGGGGTAGTCAGAGGCATGTCCAAACACATAATATTTGATACATGCCCACATTTCGCAGAAGTTAGTATTCCATACGTGACAGGTTGCAAGCCCATCGCCGCCTATAAGAACACTAACTGGTTTCCTCACGATGTTTTCCTTCACCGTTTAGAGCACGTGTTAAAGCGCAAAAAAAAATAGAACTAGTTATTTTTTAACCTAAAAAACATATGATCAAAATGTCTACCGCCTACCGCACAAAAATGTAGCCGTGATCCAGTTTCATTTTTTTTTAAACGGAGATAAAACTAAACCTATTACTTAAAGCACATCAACCATACATTACGCGTTACCTTTAAACCTTGAAACTTCAAGACAAGTAATATATCAAACCACCCCACCTTAAGGTATTTCCACACCGTCGATTTTTTTCTAAATTTATGTGCACACGAGTCTGAGATTCGCTCCTAGCCTCGACCTAATGTCTCGGAAACAATTTACGGAGCTTGTATGGAAAGATCTGCGAACGACGTGATGAACACTTCGTTTTTAAAACGATTCAAAAGATAAAAGTTTCAAAATAAATGAATCCTTATAGAAAAATTTGCAGGTACTCCAGAGAAAACATTATCATATTTCAAGGACATTATTATACTGAGCAGTGGGTGGATATGGGCTGATTACATAGATAATTAGTAAGTAATTATTCTACTCGAAAACTCCATTGATGCACGGCCGGGATTCGAACCCACGACCTTCGGATTGAAAGATCAATCAATGACATGATGAACGAGATCTTAACTGTGAAGTAAAACATCGTGAGGAAACCCGCAGCTTAGCCAGCTCCATACGTATTGACGTTGTCTTTCCTGTGGGCCTGGTTTAGGTGCTGGGCAAGCCTATTCCATCTCAATGTCCCCAGGTACTACAGCGTCCCGTTAAGTGTAGGCATAGGTTGCCTCCTGACGCTGTATAGATGAAAAGATCTAAGTAGTAGAAGTATTATTCTACTCGTTTTTCCGGGGTATATAGGTAACACATCCATAACAAATATTCAAAACCGTTTCAGCGTAAAGTAACAGCAAAAACATCCTTACTTTTACAGTAGATGCATGTTATGACTACAACATTATTTGCATTCAAATTAATAAAATAAAAAACAGAAAATATTTTTATTTACTTAAACACTACTTACACAACATACTAAACCTAAAAATATGCCTAAATTACGGTTTACAATTGTGCGCAGACACAGAGTCCCCAACTCAGCATTGGCATTGTGCTGGCTTGTACACACTGGTGTGCCTGCCTACCCAGCGCTGATTTTGAGCGAGAGGAGCCAAAAAACAACCTTTGCAGGGTAGTTGTATAAAACTAGTCATCTGAACCAGTGAACGTAAAGTGACGCAGTGGGTGGAAGGACGACTGATATAAACATGGCAAGTGCGAGTACCTACACACAAATATTGATAAATTTTAAGAGAGATATTTAGCTATAATGCTTCGCAAGCTTTAATGTTGGAATTTTTAATTGAGAAATGAAAAGTCTTATCAAAATGTTCGATTCCGACGGGATTCGAACCCGCAACGATCCCGAATCCCGTCGGAATCGAAAATTTTGATAAGACTTTTCATTTTTCAATTAAGTACCTAAGTGTGGTTTAACACTATAAAAAAAAAAATATTTTTTTACCATCTAAATACCAGAACTTCATCTCAATCTTTCAACTGAACAATAATAATTTTATCAAAATTCTTCTATGAATGTATTAAGTCCAGCAAGGCACAGAAATTAAAAAATGATGACTTCTTAAAAATGCGAATACTTTCCCCTAATTAATGTCTGCTATCATCACAAAAATAATCCCCATCATCCCCTATCTTGGCTCGAAAGCCCCGTAAACACCCCGCCATGATAAAACCATTTTGCATTACAAAAATTATACAATTTGTTTTTTTTTTAATTCTGTTTTGATCTCTTGGCGTCAACAACAGAGGGAAGCTGCCGTTTTAATATTATTATACTATGTAACTCAGATCACAAACTTTACTGTTTTGAAAATTTTACATAAATACTACCCATCAAATTATTTCTTATCTAAATAGAAGTTAGGGCAATTTAAGATCATTTACATAATGTGGTTTAAAACTTTTAGACTTGAAAATGATCCGATAGATCTCACTAGAATATCCCACACTTGGATTCCCTATGTCGTCCATATATACGAGTATTGTGGTACCACAAGCACCCAGACTCGGAACAAAATATCTGTAGATTATACAAACATTTGTCCTATCACGAAAATTTAACTCGTGCGTTTCAATCAAGCATTCCCTCCTTATGCCAATGCCAACCAAGTTGATATAACAAATTCATATTACATAAAGGTCATTTTAGTCAAACAGGTCCTAGCTTAGTGCGTATGTCAGTCTATTTAAGATGTGGGTGGGGTTTAATATGTCCATCTATCAGGGATCCACTTTGTCTGATTGCTTTGGTTTATATCAATCTATGTCTGAATCATACAATCTGAATTCTTACATTTTTGTGATACGAATACGTTGAGAGATTTGGTTTGTTATACGAGTACTTCTACCTAATTTGCCTTCTTCATAAAGTTTCCAAAGGATTTTAAATTCAAGATAATAATATAAATAAATAAAACTAGTGGACCCAAGCGCGATTTCGTCTGTGCATTGTTCCGTCATACAAACTTTAGAGATAGAATTTCAATGTTCCAACCCTCCAACTCCTATTTTTAATAAATCATTTCATTTCATTTCTACCCAAACTGTGGAACTCATTGCCGGGTACCGTATTTCCCGAAAAGTACAATATAGGGGTCTTTAAATCAAGAGTAAATAGGTTCCTTCTAGGAAAGCATGTTCCATCTTAGACCTCACTACTGCTTAACATCAGGCAGAGGGAGGTCAAATGCTGACCTATTTAATTAAAAAAAAAAAAAAAACCCATGAAGACTAAATTCTGTCTTTAAAATTGTTCAAAGCATAGTAGAACGAAATGACATCGCCATTTTGAAAAATCAACAGTTAATGGTTGTCATGGCAACCTTAGAGCAGTCCTCTTTGTGTCAAACAGAGTATTGCTAATGTTTTTATGCAATATTCCCGTTATCCTTTTACATATTTTTTGGTTTTCAGGAACATTTTTCGGGATGAAAAGCCTGAATGCTAGCCTATATGCTATTCTGGAGTTATACCTTTCACCTTACCAAATTTCATTGTAAACAGTTTCGTCGTTTGAGCCTGATCCTTACACAAACATACAAACATCCAAACATCTAAACAAAATCACAATCTTTCAGCTTTATTATATGAGTGGGATAAATAAATAATGCTGGATTTCTAATGTCTAGCCCTAAACTAAGCAAAGCTTGTTCTATGGGAACCACTATTACCTGTTCGTGTATATGAACGGGTACGTATTGTCTGTTAGTAAAAAAAAATTTCTAAATAAATTTTATCGGGATAAAAATGTCTCCTAAATCTATATCCCAACTGCCAACAGCCAAAACCAATTACATACTTCCCGAATAGCCGCCGAACTCCAGAAATTTCTATTTATATGCAACCTTTCTGACAGGAAGGCGCACGTTCTTCGCGTCATGCTATATTCGGCCTAAAGCTTTTAGTAGTAGAGTCTAAATCAGGTTGCGAAGAATCAAGCTCAAATCTGGACCGCACCAGACAGGTTAATTCGTCTAAATTGACCTTTGGGTAACCCTGACCTCTCTAATGTAATGATGAGGGGTAACTTCAACTGTCAAATTTAAGAAAAATTTGGATCAGAACTTATGTCTAGAAAATTGGAATTGACGAATAATCTTTTTGTACATGAATCACAAGAGTGAAATCATTTTAAGTTTCTAAATCCGAAATATTAATAACTAGCTGACCCGCGCGACTTCGTCTGCGCATTATTAGGATTCAAGTGCAGGAATGTTACCTAAAGTTTATTTACACTGTGTTTGAAGTGAATCAGACCAAGGAATAAAATTTTCCATACAAACTTGGACACCCTGTAAACACCCTAAAGGGTTGATTTTAGAAAATTGTATACGCTTTTATGTTATTCCAGAACTTAATTTATCTTAAGTCCAAACATCACAATCGGTTAAGTCTTCACGGAGATACGCGAGGACAAACATTCGCACACACACAGACTTTCGCATTTATAATATTAGTAGGATAGGATATAAATTTTAATAGTTTGTAAACCAGCCAATCAGGATCGGTCATTAGTGCTAACAAACTTGCGTTTCAACCCTGTAATCTATCATGATTTTATCGCTAAATATCACTCTTTACCCAGAAAACACCGTATGCATTCTGAATTTTCAATATTCGTTCCTTGAAATGACAGTTTTCTACGAATTGTGTGGCTTATAATTTGTGGGTTTATACCGATATTTGAATTTAGGTCAATTTAGAGTTTAGACAGACTAATAGTTCATATTCGACGTCCTCTGTTGCGCAGTGGGCGAGGGCCCGCCTGCGATGCAGAAGGTTGCGGGTTCGATCCCCGCGGCGGGACCAATATTTGTATGATCTACAAATATTTGTATGTATGTATTTACAAACAAAAAGTATACGAGTATAAGTAGTATATCAGTCATGTAGTACCAATAACACAAGCTCTGCTTACTTTGGGGCTGGATAATGCTGTGTGAAAAAGTCTAGTATTATTTATTTATTTATATTGCTCAGACAGAAAAGGATATATAGGCAAAATTTGCATGGTCCAAGTGGGTTTGTGACTTTAGAACCAAAATCATTGCTTCCAATTTTTCCTCTCAGAAAATGTAAATGCGCTTTGACACAAGCTGTAAGTTGTAAAAAAACTTAGGCCTTTACATCTATATTAGAAGATTGTACAGCGCCAGGAGGGAACCTATGCCTACACTTAACGGGACGCTGTAGTGCCTAAGACATTGTTTGAGATGGAATAGACTTGCTCAGCACCTTAACCATCCTCTCAGCTTAATCAGCCACCCACAGGAAAGACGATGCGGCACAACCCCAGTCGACCAACATGGCTCTTAAGTTAAAAACTCTTAAGTTGTAAACGGAGCAAAATACAATACCTACAACAAACGTTTAGTGACCTAGCTTTCATTTCAATCCTTCAGCGAACCAAAGAGGTAGACAAGTAGGTATGTTAGGAGTTATGACATTAAAATAAATTGAAAATGATAGCCAAGGAACGAAGCTCCAAGCGATCTTCAACCAATCTTAATCGCCAATCTGAGCCCATACAATCTACCTACAAAAGAGTCATTTACTTCGTCAATGAGGTAGACATTTGATATAATTTTGAACTCTATGCCAACTGTAATAAGGTTCAGTTTAACCGCAATGAACTCGATATTTTTGGTGAAAAACCGTTGACTCGGCATTATCTCGTATTTATGATTTGTATACCAACAAATATGACATGCCTACTTTAAATAAAAGCGTTTATCGACTTTTCCCAATAAATAAACGTAAAAATACTCGTAGGTACTAATACAGTACAGTACAGTAGTAGTCGTTTATGCTTTTTCTCACTTAAATGGTTGCCTGGAAGAGATCGCTTTCAGCGATAAGGCCGCCAGCTGTCTACCTATAAGTTAAGTGTCTTTTTTTCTTGTATGTATTTTACGTGTGGTATGCAATAAAGAATTATCTATCTATCTAATACAATTTGAGTTAGTTAAAATAACATAATGAAACTTTCAATTCGTTGACTCAAATTCTTATTTCTTAGCTACTGGCGATATTCACAGCCCAAAGGCATAACGAGAAACTGAAAAAATGTCTATTTGCGTATAATAAGTCATCTACCTTTTGAAATATCAACTGACATTTACATACACGGGTCAGACCTGGGGACTTGTTCCGTAACATAAAAATGTCGGAGTGGGCGTTTATTTATTCAATAACTCAAGTTAATTTATCTGGCGCTTTCTTGAGATAATATTACCATAACGGAATGAGTTCAAGTTGAATTTATTCATAAGTTTCACTGCCCACTAGCGCACAATGGAGCTTGTATTCCCGTTTTCGATCAACTTCATTGTTATACGAATAATAAGGTTGTATTATGAAAAACACGAGTTCAATTTGAAAAATATGTTGGGAAAAGTTGGTGCAAGTTTTGCATTAGCACGTAAACACTTGAAAACAAGCAATTTGTTGTTTTCCTATTAGATCGATCCAAACTTTTGGATCTCTTATTTTTTCTATTTATATTCTTAGAAGGTAATAAGTAAAATTTGATGATGTAGACTAGCTACGCTAAACCGTAGACCTTCTACGCTGATCCATAGACATAAGCTACGAAATTGTACTATTGAGGACATTTTAATAAACTTGTAGTAAAGTGCTACGAGGAAAGAGAATGAGTTATTCATTAATAAGCGAGACTTTTTAGACTTAAAATAAATTATTACAGAAAACTGCTCTCCTTAAATCCGTATTGAACCGAATCCAATTCTGCACGACCGGGTTCAAACCCGAAAAACCCAAACCCCTCAAACATTAAGAATTTTTGTATAGCCACATATAGCGAAGTATAATATTATCCTGATAAAATATCAGTTCCTTCAAATACAAAGGCTTGTTCAAAACGTCGGCAGTAATTCCACGTACCTTCAAATCTCTCGAATGCCTGAGCTCCTGCCTCCTCGGAGGTTGTCCTGGCAGGTCGGAGTACACCAGGTTCCGAACAGAGCCTCTGAACTTCGGCTCGAAGATCACGGACGGAAGCGTTAGCGTCGTCAGCTTGGAGTTGTACCTAGAACAATGAGAAGTTCGTCGATAATCATGTTCAGCTTATTTATCGTCTATAATCTAAATGTCTTCTTAAATTGTTTATTAACTAATAAGATAATTATGCGATGAGACGCGTGACGCAGCAAGTGCTGCACCACAACGGGTATGGCGCCATTGAAAACCAGAGCTCCAACACTCTCGAGCTGTTGGAGCAAATGCTGAGGGGTAGCCGTATTTTCACCCACATAAATATGTGTAGATTTAAGTACCTATTGTAACTGTTGTATAATTATGATGTGGAGAAAATAAAACTTTATTCTATTCTATTCTAAAAACAACAACTAATGTAAATAAATATATAAAAGCTATTTACGAACACAAAGTATATAGGTAGGTATCAGTTATCTGGTTCCCATAGTACAAGCTTTGCTTAGTTTGGGGCTAGATGATACTGTGTGAAAAAGTCCAGTCCAGCATTCCAGCATTATCGAATACAATTACAATTTTTCTATGAAAATAATATTGCTTGAGGGAAAATTAAGCCGCCTTGTTTTATTTATTAGATTATCCATCTGTGCCAATCACATTTTTTTTTAAACGTTGGCGTTCCAATAATTTCCTTTAAAGGTTTTCTTTCATAAAAAAAGTTCCAAGAAAACTTTCCCAACACACAGAAACAAATAAAGCACGTTCCTTGAGTAACAAACATCCGTCTCGAGTGACAAGGACACATATACCATTTATCACCCTTCCTTTTCTAATAGTCCCGCGAGCTGAATACGACCACTGTACTCTGTGGTACGACTTATTGACGATACGAACGATTACGATATACTAATATGCAATAGAAGAATGTATTTATTTTACTCCTATGTAAATTGTTTGGCATAATAACAGTAAAGTATTATGCCAAAGGTATATTTGTATGAAGTTGCTTAATACTCTTCAAGTATGTACAAAACTTACACCGTCTTATTACAAGAAATATGAACGGAGTTTAGACTAAGACTAACTGTCTCTAGAAAAACGATCTATAAATACTTAGTTTTGTTTTGACATGTATCAACATGGTGTTCAACTAAGGTTTATCTTTTTTGTAATAAGCGGCACAGAGATTAAGCTCCGCAATCTGTATTTGTAACTACTCATGTTTCTTCCGTTATTAATATTATTGAAAGCAAGTACATACCAGGTATCATAGATTGTCGATGTTTTCTGCATCAGGGAAAATCATGTCACGATGGCATTTTGAAAATAAACTTTAAACAAAATCTGGATCATTAAATCTAATCTGTCTGTCAAATATTTAGTTGAAAAATTTTATGAATCACAATAGAATTTCAACCACTAGGCGGCTAATATTATAAATATTGTAAAACCTAGTGTCACAGCGTTCTACGTCGGGTCATATTTCAGCCCGCTGACGCATACTTCACGGAGCTGCATTTTAAAATTGCTTTTCAAAGACGGCTGCATGACACGGATGTTTAAATAAAATGCACGTTTTCAATTTGTGTGAAGAAACGTCTCGTTCAATGTGATTGACTGTAAATAAAATAGTCGCCTAACTCCTACGACGTACGAAGTTGCTTTTATTAAAATTGATTCAAAGATAAAATTACCCCTCTTTCATGTGAACGAGTCCACGGTTTTCTTATTGCTAAGCTAGGACAAGATTTTTTTTTAATGAAATTTTCAAAGATTCAATAAACGAGAGCTAACGAAGAACCTATGCCCTGCAGTGGGAAATAAGGGGTTACACCAAAATACATATGTATAAAATAAAAAATTGGTTTCAACTAAGTTCTGTCCTAAATCACACGCTATATAATGTCGGCCGAGAGAAAAGTCTGTAGTCTGCGAGGGGTCTAAAATCCAGAAGTTTAAATAGAATTCAAATTGATATTCCACACTAACCTTCTGAGGAAACCAGCAATTAGTCCGCACGTGATAACGACGCTCAATTCTCAATTACAGATACATAACGCGTTTGTGCACTCTCAGAGTTAGACTCAGGGCCAGCCTGCTTATATGACCTTACTCGGGTAAAATAAAGTAAAATCATCCTCATCTGGTTGATATTCCACTTATTAGAACTAAGCGCTTCGAAAGTTCTTTTATTATGCGCACTGCAAAATTTGTCCAGCGTCTGTATTTCCGCTGAGCTACGACCCTATTGTTTTTAAAAAGAGAGTTAATAGGCACCTTCTGTGACAAGAGCCGACCCATTAATCACAAAAAAAAAAAATTAACAAGTTTGCAGTAGAGATAAAAATATTCTATTAAGTAAAGGAGGCGTGCAAGGAGCCTTAATAAATAATAATAAATAAAGCATTCACCCATCAAAAACTATCGTTTCTACAATAATATTTAGCAAACACTGAACAGGTAAAACTAGCTCAAGACATTCATTGAGCGCCAAGTGAAGCACTGTTCTACTTGATATCGTACTGAGCGAGCAATGGAAGGACTAAAAGAGGAGCATTTAGATACCATTGCTCGCTTAGTACCAAAATGTTCTATGAAACGCCGTTTCGAGCGAGCATTGGAACAGCGCAAGGAACAGAATGTCTAGAACGTCTAACCATAGCGCGCTCAGTAGCGCAATGCTCTACGTAATGCCGTACCAAACGAGCAATGGAAGAGAAAACAGGAGCAACGAGCAAAGCTGGAATTTAATTAGCTTAATGTGGTCCCGCCGGAGACGAACTCAAATTATTTCTGAGTAGAGATGAGACAATTAACGAGGAATTGCGTCTGAAAAGACTCGTATCGAATCAAACGTCAGCCTCACAAAGTTTTAATAATTTGCTTTTTACTATTTTCACATCAAAGTGGATCTATACACTACCAAATTGAGTGCCACCGACTGATTTGACGACCTCTGTAGCGCAGTGGGCGAAGGTCCGCTTGCGACGCAGAAGGTTGCGGGTTCGATCCTCGCCGCAGGACAAATGTTTGTATGACCTACAGATATTTGTCCCCGGGTCTGAATGTTTTTATGTATAATATGTATGTATTTACAAACAAAAAGTATATAAGTAGTTTATCAGTCATCTAGTACCCATAACACAAGCTCCGCTTACTTTGGGGCTAGATGATGCTGTGTGAAAAGTCCAGCGTTATTTATTTATTGTAGAAGGTAGTGCAAGAGGAAGGTAGTGTAATGATGAGCACTATTTTAAAATTCGAACTCATCTCTAAACGATAAACTTCCGACTTGGCAAACTCGATTCTTTTTAAGTCAGTTTTAAAACCACTTAGAAATTCTAATTGAGGCACAACTCTAGTCTTAGCTGTGGAACATCAAGTTTTCTAACGACTATTGAGAATTGTCGAGTGTATTATGATTAGATTGCGACTGATAGTCTTTGGGGATAACTTTAAAATAAACTTACTTAATAATACTAAGTACTTACCTACTCGAAGTTTTAGTAATTAAATTCTTTGTAAACTTAAAACGTTCATAGAAGTTCATAAGAAGCGTCTCGAGTGTCCAGAAGCGCTTTCTTTGGCATCTCACATTTTCTTGCCATCGGGGAAAGAAGCTTCTTCCATACGAGGAGAGATTGGCGCACTTTAAAATGCGTAAGCTGGAGGATCGCAGACGTAGCCTACACACTAGGAGCTTACAAGAAAATGAGCCGAGTTTAGACCAAGACTAACTAAAAAACAATCCCTAGAAAAACGATATTTAAATACTCGTACATAGAACGCTTTTTTGTGGTAACAGTTTTGTTTTGACATGTGTCAACATGGGGTCAACCAAGGTTTTTCGTTTTTATAACAAGCAGCTGTGTTTTTTTCCAAGCTGGCGAACGGTGTCATAGATTCTCCAGATCTTGTAAGCTGGCTTTCTTTCTGTGCTTCAAGTAGACTACTATAGACTATAGACTACTACTATAGACCTAGAGAAAATAGAATCAAACTCTTTGAAACGAGTGGCTCACGGTCTAACTTGGGACTTCATGCAACGCTCACCAGAATTTTCAGACAGTAATGAGTTTTTTTTTTCAACTGTTTTAATTTATATTTTATTTAAATTTGCCATCCAGCGTGGTAATGCCGCCAGTGTTTTGGGCACGCTTCCGACTGACAGTGACCTGAATCAGTTGAGCTATCTATAGATCGTTTCTAACGATCCTTAGTTAGTTTAACTAATCCTGTTGTATTTTGTAAATATATATATGTAAATATGTAGTAGCTAAGTTTCTGTAAATAAAATAAGCTAATATTTATAAAGTATTTGATTATACTTCAGTTTCTATTCTGAAATAAAATTGATGTTAACTAAAATGTAGATAATATTTCTAATTTGAATGTAAGCCATACTTTTAATTCAATTTGTGAATGCGTTTAATTGAATTACAGAATTACAGAAAGATTGTATTAACGTGCAATTTTACGAAACGCAAATCCATTTTATGCACGATCTGGATTCAAACTCGCAACTTTTGGATTAGCGCAGCTAGTTAAGGGATAAACTTCTAAGAAAGCTTTTGGAAGATCGATCAGTTCGTATTATACGGATTATCACTAAGACAGTATGATGGAATAGCTAATCTTATTATTATATAGCTACCAAGCAAATATTAGATGATTTATCATACCTACATCTTAAGAAAACCATGTCTACACATAACGAAACGCTGTGGCGCCTGGGATAATGTTTAAGCGTACCTAGTGTTTGTTCACCACTAATAATATTATCATCTCAACTTCCAACAAAACTATCCAATATCCAATTGATAAAAAGCTATAAATTTTGGAGCTATATGGCGCTGATATTCCTCTAATATTCGTAAAATCACGTAGAATATAGAAAACCTAAGAAGAGTCTTATGCTTAGGCCTTTACGTCTATACTAGACGATTTATACAGCGTCATGAGGCAACCTACACTTAACGGGACGCTGTAGTGCCTGGGACATTGTTTGAGATGAAAAGGCTTGCCCGGCACCTAAACCATCCTCTCAGCTTAATCAGCCGCCCACAGGAAAGACGATGTCAATACGTGTGGAGCTGACTAATCTGCGGATTTCCTCACGATGTTTTTCTTCACCGCAAACAATACCGAGAAGAATCAGGCAACAAGCACAGTTTTGGGCTTTGCTTTCCTTGTGAAGAGAAGCTGTTCTATCCTAAATCCAAATAATCAAACTCTAGTAGCGCCAATCAAACACTGAGCCAATTAAATAGTTATCAGTAAAAATCAATAGACGCTTTATAGATAGACCGTAGATTAAAGTCGCGATAGTCCCGAAGAAGGCAGACAGTTGTATTAACTATTCATTGGTCGTACAAAGTTGTTCGATCATTGAGTTTGTGCGCGAATTTTAAAGACCGTGGAAATCTTGGTAATAAATAAATAGTTGTGTTTGAGCTTACATTCCTATTTGGTGAGGAGTAGTCAGGGAACGTCTTTAATGATAAGTTTTGATTATCGATCAAAATATAAACGAATTTATTTATTAATTTTGAAGTGAAAACTTAAATGGGTTTAGGAATTAAATTGATACGGTCAAACATCTATTTACAACCCAAAAATGAGGCCCTGTCAGTTTGTGTAGTTTAAAATGAAAGACCCTATATATTGTATTATCTTTCTATAACACCACTTTCGAAAATTTGTAGAACGTAAATTCGAGCAAAACTAGAGCGAAAGAGGTCATCAAGTGGCACAAGCTCGTAAATATAGCAGGAGCATCTGTGTTGTACTGTCTCCAAAGAGATTTAGCCAAGATATATTGTTTTATTGTACCGCTTGTGTACGCTTGCCCAAGCCTATTGCTCAACCTAGATTTGGTAAGCCAAGAAAATATTAGTTTTCATAAAGAATAAAAAGCTCCTAAAGAAGAATATTTACAGAAATTATTTCTTTTTTAGGAGCCGTGTTGGTCGAATGGGGTTGTGCATCACTGGATTGTTTCGAAAAATTTATATGCACTTTAGCACGAGCTCAAAACGGTGAAGGAAAACATCTTGAGGAAACCAGTTAGTGTTCTTATAGGCGGCGATGGGCTTGCAACCTGTCACGTATGGAATACTAACTTCTGCAAGATGTGGGCATGTATCAAATATGTGTTTGGACATGCCTCTGACTACCCCCCTTAGACATCTTCATAGGATATGGAATAAGTAACATAAAAAGATCTGAGAGAATGTCTACCGCACGTTGGGGATACAGTCGTGAACCTGTTTACGTTTTTTTTTTTTTTTTTTATAAATGTGTGATGGCGCGACGAGCTGGACACCTTCAGCGACTATCAGTGGTCGGTAATGGCGTTAGACCGGAAAGCTTGGAAAACTCGAGGGGAGGCCTTTGCCCAGCAGTGGGATAGTGGGGGCTAAGAACAACAACAACAAATGTGTGCAACTTGTGTTGTTAATGTTTAACTGTGAACCTGTAGCTTAAAGTTATCAATATTACTTTTACCTACAATAACTAATAAGTAGGCACTACTTAACTAATGTATGTACACCTAGTAGTACACTACTTAGGCCTTTACATCTATATTAGATGATTCTAGAAGCGTCAAGAGGCAACTTATGCCTACACTTAACGAGACGCTGTAGTGCCTGGGACATTGTTTGAGATGGAATAGGCTTGCCCAGCACCTAAACCATCCTCTCAGCTTAATCAGCCTGGCCCACAGGAAAGACAACGTCAATAAGTGTGGAGCTGACTAAGCTGCGGGTTTCCTCACGATGTTTTCCTTCACCGTTAAAGCGCAGATAAATTTTGCGAAACGAAAAATCCATTGATGCACGGCCGGGATTCGAGTAGTACACATATTTTCACAATTTCACAAAGTTAGTAACGAGTGAATATCAGATTCAAAATCCATTACTAGACTTTAAAAGTCCGAAAAATTCTAATTAACCTGACAATCAAAATTAATTGCGAAGCAAGAAGACAAGTGAAGCAGTACGTGCCTCCAGCTCGGTCCATAACGAGCCAAAACCAGCTGAAACCGGTTCACGCCGGTCATAACTGGGTCACGCAGGAGTAGTTAACACTTGAAAACTAGTTTTTACTGGAATTTACAGGCGGCCAGTGAATTTTCTCCCTGAAAGTGTCGTTTTGTTAAGTAAATAAGAGCTTTTCTCTGCTGCGAAGAAAAATTGTTGGTTTATGAGTGCTGCGGATGTTTGTGTAGTACAAAGCAAAATAACTATTACTACGTAGGAGTGCTTTGCATTGTAACATTCGTATGAGCTAGTAGTTAGCTCTGGGGGTTATTCGCGTTCCTTTTTTCGTTCGTTTGATAAATATTCGGATGGACACGTTATGAGGGATGAAAACCATGTTACCCAAAGAGCTATGAATATGAGTGTGGCTGGGTATGCAAGAAGAGGAAGGCCGAAGAAGAAGTGGTTGGATTGTGTGAGAGATGATATGAATGTAAAAGGAGTGGATGCACAATTGACGAGTGATAGGAGTGAGTGGAAGAAGAAGACATGTTGTGCTGACAACACTTAGCGTGGGATAAGGTCAGGGAGATGATGATGATGATGAATATTCGGATGCTTCTTACTAAGAGCTACATTGCATTCAGCCGATAAGATCAACGTTAAAACACGGTCCTAACCTAGGGCCAAATATTACAAACCGAAAAATTGACCCTTAAAGTCAGAAATCGTAGTGAAAAACATCCGAATATTCATCAAACGAACATAAATGAGAACCGAAATATGACCTCTGGTTACGGAGATTTTTAGTTCGCTTGAAGGCCTCCATTCAGCGACTTTATAGACTTTTCAAAACTACCTATATTACGTCGTTTTGGAAGTACATTGTATTTTATTTTCGTCTTTATGTTCTTCATACGCTTCATACACAACTTTAATATTTAAACAAGTAAGATAAGGTACAACTTCAAATTAATTGATACCTCGAGTTAACTTGAAATTGAATAATTTTCTAAATTCGTCTTAATTTGTAATTGTTGTGATAAACGAAAACTTCTAAATTTTGAATTTTGAATAAAATTTTGCAGAATACATCATGAGGAAGTAAGTAAGCTTTCTAAGGCTGCAATGACCTGAGCCGTTCAGTCGGTTTATCAGATCGGTTTTCTCTTCCACTCTGCTTTAACAGCCATCATCTAAATATTCAACGTATTTCACACCATTCCATTTCTTTGTTCTGCCCAGTTCTGCCTCTTCATACATCCATCCACATTCAGAAGTGAAGTGCAACCAAGAAGAAGACTAAGGTAAGATGTTACTGATTGGGCGGTATAGTCGCTCAGCGACAAAGCCCTTTTCTTTTTTTGTAAATAAAAAAAAACAACATTTTTCTTGTCGAATTAAATCCTTCCTTCTTATTCTTCTTTTACTAATGGCAACTAACTGTAATAACAGTATAAATTCTGCCAATGTCAAGTTTTAAATATTCTTATTCATGACATGTCAAGTTAAGTCCTGTCAATTTGGTTTTGAACAAACATAGCGGCTTGTCTCTTCAAAACTCCAACGGAAATCTTTCGTCAAATGAGAAATCTTCTTCAATCATTTCATTTTACCAATGTCCTGTTTCATATCAATGGCTTCATTAGTAAAATGCCAAAATTACAAAATAAAACCTAGAAAATACGAGAAAAATTTAATAAAATGCTAGAGCTGTAAGTTCCTCCAAATATGGCGAAAAACAACTCATAGATCCTTCCTCATGATTTGGCATCTTTCACAGATAATTTGAGTGACGCTGACGTCAGTTAAATGTTGACTGTAGGTTCTACCTACCCCAGCATTTCTTTCTTCTGGTTCATTAATTCTATAATTACGTTTTTATACTAAATAGTAAACCGACTTCAATGTTTGACTCGAAACGCGGTGTGACTCAGGGCGTCAAGCTGTCGATTCGATTTCTATTTGTGACATGGCTAGGAGGGAAGGTGTTTAGAGTTTTACGGGGAAACTATCAATCCCTCAGGAATAAAATTTATATGGGACCACCTCTGGAGTATACCCTTTCAAACATGAAAAGAATTTTGCAAATCGGTCAACAAATGGCGAAACAATCGCGTAACAAGATACAAAAAAAAAAAAAAGAAAAAAAAAAACATACAGACGAATTGAGAACCTCCTCCTTTTTTGAAGTCGGTTGAAAATCATCCAAATCGGTACCTTTTCTATAAACAGCGAGTAATAAAATAGTAATGATCAAATAACTCGGGATTTCAGTTTCAACTGAAAGGATTATTTCTTTCGTTTACAGTAATTTTACAGCATAATAAAATTGGACGCGGCTCTTAAAGGACTATTTTTGGGCACAAAACACAAAGGCTTAGGAAGGACGAATTAGAAAGAAACAGAATTTTTGTAATGACATTTGCTGTAACAACTCATTTCAATTGGCTTAAGCCAATGAAAGATAAACAAAACTAATTGCTTTACTCATAATTGATCAATCTATTCATAAAAGCCAATGTAAGATAGGAAGCAGCACTTGTGTTTTAGGGGATTATAAAAGGTGTCTTCAAATCAAGAGTAAATAGGTTCCGTCTAGGAAAGCATGCTCCATCTTAGACCTCACTACTGCTTAACATCCTGATGTGTCAGAGGAAGGTCAATAATGCTGATCTATTTAATTAAAAAAAAGTACTTTTTTGTAAAGTTATTGTTCACAGTTCACAACATAAAGATATGGAATTCACCACGGCTCGATTAAATAATTTGCAGATACAACTCAACGCAAGAACTCAAACAGACAAACCAATCAATTATGTATGAGGTCTTTCTTGAAATTACTTTTTTAAATACTCCGTAAATTAAATAAATTAAATAAATAAATAAATAAATGACGCTGGACTTTTCACACAGCATCATCTAGCCCCAAAGTAAGCAGAGCTTGTGTTATGGGTACTAGATGACTGATAAACTACTTATATACTTTTTGTTTGTAAAATACATACATATTATACATAGAAACACCCAGACCCGAGACAAATATCTGTAGGTCATACAAATATTTGTCCCGCGGCGGGGATCGAACCCGCAACCTTCTGCGTCGCAGGCGGACCTTCGCCCACTGCGCCACAGAGGTCGTCGTAAGGTTTATTGTACCCACTCCTTTCACATTTTTCATCTCTAAAGTTTGACATTCCCTAACTTCCCGAAAGAATGCCGAGGAAGCCGTTCTAAGGAGACTCAATTAAAATTCTCGACTCATTTCGATCCCACTTTTATAGCAGCTATTCTCTAAAAAGACAACTGGGATACAGACCGAGGGTGTTGGCTGGTAGACTTAAATGAAAATGTGTTTTAATTCTTGAATTGTAAATTATGCAGGGTGTAAAAAAACGTCTACCGAAGCCGAAAGGGGTAGGTACAGCATCCCAACACACAACTAAATCCAAAAGGATTTTCCGAAAAAATCATTATATCCGGAGAAAACAGCGTTTGAAAATTACTGTTTGCGTATATACTGGGCGCGTTTTTATACGTAGATTGCTGGATTTTGAGTTTTAATAGTTTTTTTCTTTTATAAATCCAATTATTAGGTAGGTACAGTCTTATTATGTTGTACTAGTAGTAAATAACTAGAAAATAAAATAAAATGAGGTAGCTAAGTCAAAAAAATTTTTGCGTTTTTTTCGATAAATATGTTCAGAATCATGGTCTAATTGAAACCCCTCAGTTTTCGGTAGCAGTCTTTTTACACCTTGTATAATTTTGACATTTATCACATCCTCCTGAGTAAAGCAACCTACGTTCGTAAAGTTCGCCCAAAGGATCTAGACATTCGTGAAGTTAGCCGTTTGTCTGCGCAGAAAACAGTTTTATATGGAAAAGCGGTCACTGCGCAGACAAACGGCTAACTTCACGAATGGCTAGATCCGTTAGGCGAACTGTCCAAAGTAAAATAATACTATCTAAAAAAAATCAAAGACAATATCGCCGCTTGAAGGTTCAATTGCGGTAACTGAAAAAAACACGTAAAATGAGTTGAATATAAAGTTTTTCGTCGTTGTCTTTTCTGCTTTTTGAAATGGCTGTCATTAGATTTAGCTAGCACATTCAGTTTGCTCTTGAGAAAGCACAAAATTGAAGTGAACCAGCTCTTTTACTCGTTATGTTCTGACAACTGTATCTTTGACGGCACATTTTTGTAGGAATGCAGAGTCCCTAACCTAATTACTTGTTTTATTATCCGTGTTAGTAATTAAGCGAATTAACGTCTTTTTAATGGGTAATAAAGTCCATTTTATCAAATTAGCTCATTTGAAAGCTTTCTTTTTAAAAATAGGTTTTATATTTTTGCTCCTAATATAAATTGGGCACCAAATTTCTCAAGATGGAAATAATGTTCATTAGAGCAAATTATGCAGCAAAATTATTTGAAATTGACAATTAAAAACTAAGCTACTACATATATTTACAAAATACAACAGGATTAGTCAAGCTATCTAAGGATCGTTAGAAACGATCTATAGATAGCTCAACTGATCCAGGTCACTGTCAGTCGGAAGCGTACCCAAAACACTGGCGGCATTGGAAATTTAGTCTGAGACTAAAATCGTTTCATAATTACAAGCTTACTTTTCAGTTTTTGTACCTATGTATCTAAAATGCGAGACATTTTCTTTTGAACAATGATGGCAACAGTTCAGCCAGAGTTAAAAGCCTGAATGACAGGTTTAATTTATTTTTCTGTACTAAAATAACAAACCCATTTTAAACACCCATCGGTCTTGACAAGAAAAATTGCACAACTGAATAACTTACAACTTTTTAGAAAACGGTTACAACTGAGCGCCTGCTGTTATTTATAACTTAACCTACTTTGTTTCGGTTCTGCTTTCCAGTTCGGGGTTGAAGTGGGATAGATTTCAATTAAAATAGAACTATATAATACTTTCTACTGTGGATTTTAAAGCGTCAAAAGTTTATTAACAGTATAATACAATTTGAGCTCTTTTTTTTAGTCGATCAACAATTGTATCTTAGGATTTGGGAAAGATATGTTGTGACTTGAATTTAGCCTTTAAATGGCAGTAAAATCCGTCTATAAAATCTGTAGAAAGTGATGTTTCATAAATCGTAAGTCACGGATACTCAGTGCGTCTTCAATTTTGAAATAAATACTACAATAACCCTGGATCAACATCAGCATAGCTACAAGCTCATACAAACTTGTCAGCAATGGGTATAGAATGCCATTCTAGTCACCGCACGTCAATCGATCGCCAATACCGGTACACCCCAAATGTCGTAATTCTCAATTCGCTAAACTCTCACCAATACAGTCACGGAACAGGCAATATTTCCCGCTCGGTTGATTCCGAAACCCTGTATAAATATTAATGGTCGCTTAGACGCTTACATATTTATGAATGTCTGCGGCTCCGTCCTTCTTAATTCAATTATGTGTGCACTCGGTTACGGTCAGCGTTTTCTTTGCGATATTCCCGCGGGGTTTTACGAGTTTGTGAGTTGGCACGTTTTGTTGTACGCTGTGCGAATTTTATTTCAATGAATTGCTTTTCAAGACAATCTTACTTTAATAAAAGCGAGTTTGTACGAATAAATCAGTCTTCTTCTTCTTATCGTGTCACCAGTTTTTCGAACCAGTGTGGTGAAAGGATTTTAAGAGGCTCCTTTCGTGCACTTGTTCCACGTGTTTTTGAACTTTTTAGGTTTTACGACACCTTTTTCGACTGAAAAACTCATTGGAGAACGACTGGGTTTGAATGCACGACCTTACGATCGGAAGGCGGGGCCACATGGCTGTGGTCTAGTGGCCTAGACCACCAGTGCTCTCTGATGCTCGGTGATATCGATGCAATAGATCGTGAGGCTGTGGGTTCGAATTCCGGATGTTACAATAACTATTTGACGTCGACTCACTACCTACTGAATCAATTCGAAATTACCTACAATTAATCACTGAAACAAACACTGAACAATAGACCGTGAAAGTAAATTATTAATGTTGCTATGACGTTAGCACGAGTTTCTGACTCGTCCGACTCAAACCAAAATTATTTACTAAACCGGCCAAATGCGAGTCGGTCTCGCGCACGAAAATCACGTTTGTTGTATTAGAGCCCCCTTAAATATTTATTTTATTCTGTTTTTTAGTGTTTGTTGCTATAGCGGCAACAGAAATACATCATCTGTGAAAAATTCAACTGTCTTACTATCACGGTTCATGAGATACGGTCTGGTGACAGACGGACAGACAGATAGACAGACAGACGGACGGACGGACGGACAGCGGAGTCTTAGTAGGTCCCGTTTTACCATTTAGCTACGGAACCCTAAAAAAATAAATTATTTATTTATGAGCTTGATGTTTAGATATCTTCAAAGTACCTTGAATAACCTAAAGATCTAAGAGAATATCTACCGTGCCCTGGGGGTACAGTTGAAACTCTGCTGTTCTTTTTTGTTTTCCACTGTGGAAACAATAATCATCCCTGCTTAAACTAATGCTAATGTCTGATTATGAATTCCACCACAAACTCCAACCCAACTATTGGTGAAATGCAAACCAATCCCACAGAAATTCAGACGTGAAATAAATATTATTAGATATTAATATGATATAGGTGTTACATTAAAAAAGAATCATAAAAAGTAAAGTTAGATGGTATGACTAGTGACCAGCTCAAATCAAGGAGTTTTAGGCCACCTGAAGGCATTCGTCAGCTTAAAGGTTTTCATCCGGGATCGATAATTTATTGAATGAATGAATTAATTAATTAATGACGACCTCTGTGGCGCAGTGGGTGAAAGAACACCTGTGACGCAGAAGGTTGCGGGTTCGATCCCCGCCGCGGGATAAAATGTATGTATATGATCTGCAAATATTTATCTCGGGTCTGGGTGTTTCTATGTTTAATATGTATATATTTACAAATAAAAAGTATATAGGGTCTTTCATTTTATACTAACTTAATTCAGGAATTGGGTTCAATAAATAAATTAAAAAATATTTATGTAATATTTTTTTTGTTTTGTTATGAAAACCCCGAGAAAATCGATAAAGACTATCCTTTCAATTGATTGTTGCTTCTTGTATAACTTAGCCCATTCGTGATGTAGCTGCGCTGCGATTGGTGGAACGTCTGTTCTCCTTGAAAATAATTATGCAACAATTCTAAAAAAATCAATAAATTATAAATTTTGAAGTGAAAACTTAAATGGGCTTAGGAATTAAATTGATACGGTCAAACGTCTATTTACAACCCAAAAATGAGGCCCTGTCAGTTTGTGTAGTTTAGAATGAAAGACCCTATATAAGTAGTATCAGGCACCTGGTTCCCATAGTACAAACTTTGCTTAGTTTGGGGCTATGTAGATGACGCTGTGTGAAATGTCCAGCATTATTTATTTGTTTAAATACTAAAAGTGTTTTAACCGTCTAAAAATAGTCTAGGTACTTAATTTACATCTATGCTACGAGTAGATTACCTAAACAGCGACAAGAATCAAATTATACTTACACACAGATAACCTCTTTGAGGCGCACTTATAATCCTTTCGCCACACTGGTTCGAAAGAACTAGTGACACGAAAAGAAGAAGACAGACAACTGCCTACACTCAACGGAACGAGTAGACGAGTAGAGTAGTTGTACAGACTGAGGTCTGAACAAAGGTGTAACCAGTGACTTACGCTGAAGTATGTAAAAGCTAAAAGCTATGAAAGAACCTGCGACACCCCTTCCAAAGTTCATCTGTCTGGAGGTCATTGCGCCTGTACCCTGCCCTCGTATTTTCAACCTTCATGCATTTATAATTGGGTTTTGTTTCGCGTGATTTTCGTGCGTAACTGGCGGTAAGTGAATAATTTGAAAAGTTTCAGGAGAGTGCAAATGTATAATAGAGAAACAAGTTTAATCACATTAGAATGGTTTTATTTTCCATTTTCCAATTTACAATGATCTTTGCTTGACAATATTTTTAAAAACAATAGCATACCTCACCACTTGTCACTGTCAAAACATTATTTATCTATGACCTGGCCTGCACTGCACACCAAGGAGTATTTACCTAGGTATCACCAAAAAGTTTCACTAAATAGGTACAAAAACGCTAACATGTAATTGCTGATATTCATAAGCTTCTATCATCTAAGATCAATGTAGGACCTAGGTACTAATATTATGCCAGCTTCTGCAAAATGTGTATTAAATTATGTTTAGATTTAGATTTATTTAGATATTTATTTCAGTTGTTATAAAGAGGGTAGTAACAAAAGCTTATAAAAGTATTACAAAGTACAAGCACAATATTACACAGTAAAGTAGGTACTTATAATTAGTTAATTACTAAATTAAAACTATGTCAAAAGTGCCCTAGCTCCCACCCTAGGAAAACCTGTATTATATAACAATAATAATAAAGCTGGACATTTTCCACACAGCATCATCTAGCCCCAAACTAAGCAAAGCTTGTACTATGGGAACCAGGTAACTGATATACTACTTATGTAGTTTTTAGAGTGTTTTTTGCATGGCACCAACCATATACAATAAAATACCAAAATCTGTTCGTACCCTACCTATTGCTGAATTCAAGACTCGCCTACATCAGATCTTAATAAATAAAGCCTACTATACTGTGAAAGAATATCTTGACGACCGTAATATTACTGATTGTGTAGAGTAGGTACTCATAGTAGATTTAATTTTAATACTAATGATGCTAATACTAATTTATATTATATTTTACACTAATTTAATTTAATTATTTTTCTTTTGACTAATCAGCAGGATCTAGAGATTCTTAGTTTTAATAATACCTACCATCTACTCTGTAACCTAGGTTCACAAGCAATAAATGAATTATGAATTATGAATTATGAATTATGAATTATGAATTATGAATTATGAATTATGAATTATGAATTATGAATTATGAATTATGAATTATGAATTATGAATTATGAATTATGAATTATGAATTATTTGTAAATACATACATATTATACATAGAAACACCCAGACCCGAGACAAATATTTGTAGATCATACAAACATTGGTCCCGCGGGCGGGGATCGAAACCGCAACCTTCTGCGTCGCAGGCAGGCCTTCGCCCACTGCGCCACAGAGGTCGTCAATTGTCATTGCATAGGACCAGTAAACTCTATGAATGCCAAATTATAACAATTAAATATCTTTACATAGTGCACGCCAACGATAGCGCGATCCAATTTGTTGAGTGACGCCACGTGCCACCTATATGGATATTAATTAAATAAAAGAATACTAGTTCAAACAAAATAATACCTTGAAATATACAGGGTCTGTCATTTTAAACTACACAAACTGACAAGGCCACATTTTTGGGTTGTAAATAGACGTTTGACCGTATCAATTTAATTCCTAAGCCCATTTAAGTTTTCACTTCAAAATAATAATAACGCTATAACGCTGGACTTATCACACAGCATCATGTAGCCCCAAAGCAAGCAGAGCTTATGTTATGGGTACTAGAATGACTGATAAACTACTTTATATACTTTTTTTTGTAAATACATACTATACATAGAACATATATATTATACATAGAAACATCCAGACCCGAGACAAATATCTGTTGGTCATACAAACATTAGTCCCGCGGCGGGGATCGAACCCGCAACCTTCTGCGTCGCAGGCGGACCTTCGCCCACTGCGCCACAGAGGTCGTCAAAAATGTAAAAATGTATCATATATTGATTTTTTGAAATGTTGCATAATGATTTTCAAGGAGTACAGACGTTCCACCAATCGCAGCGCAGCTACATCACAAATTGACTAAGTTATGCAAGAGGCAACAATCAATTGAAAGGATAGTATTTATCGATTTTCTCGGGATTTTTATAACAAAACAAAAAAATCATTACATAAATATTTTTTAATTTATTTGTAAAATTCCTGAATTAAGTTAGTTTAAAATGAAAGACCCTATATAATAGTACATTATGGTACTAGTGTGTAATATTGGTGATTACCGCCGAGGCAAATAATTGAGACCCGAGCCATCGGCGAGGGTCTTAATATAGCCGAGGAAGGTAATCATCAATACACACGTGTATCATACGACGTTTTTCAACACACTTGTGAATAAAATAACAATAAAAACTAATTTCAAACAGTGAAAACGAGTTGTGAAAAATGTTTCGCTATTGCGGGAAAAATGAATCAGATTTCCTATGCGCGCGCATTGCGATCGGCCACAGACTATATTTCCGCGCCGCGCACAGGGTTTGCGCCTATTCTGCCACGTACAAAATGGGGAATTTAAAGTTTTCTTTTATTACAGAGAAAACAAAAGTTATATTTGAGTGAAAGTTTTATTTATTAAACACGTACGACTTAAAATTATCTATTTAAATAAGAAGTTGCATAAAATGAGCAAGCAATAGGAACATTAATTTATTTGTTCTGTTGAACACGATCTTTTTTCTGAATAAAAACTTTTTTAAGAACAAAGCAACTCAATCAATAAAATTAAAAAAAAATTCTATTACTCACTAGTGAGTTATAGTAATGAAAAAGTCACAGTTTGATTATGGGTGTCATTATGTGCCTAATTGCGGTGACCATAAAGCCACTTTATGAGCAAGTGTGTTGAAAAAACAGTTATTGCCTCTGTTGTCTGACTGTACTGGAGAGTACGGACGGGATTAAAGGAAAACAGATATTGCCAAGAGAGCAATAGTACAGACTATCACTGTTATTGATCCGTGCTGCGTTTGAACCTCGCAAGTAGCTCGTATTAAAACATAAATACTAATAATAATAATAATAATATAATAAGATTCTATGGTGGTAATGTTTATTAGGCAGCAACTAATCAATCGTACTTGAAGATGGTGAAATAAACCCTCAGCTGCCAAGTTGATTGCTAAGAACCTAGCAATCAGTCTCTGATTACTACCTAGCAAAGAATTCAGCCATAGACTATTTTTTGACTTTGACCGAGCTTTTCTTATTATTAGGTACCTAAGTTTTGAAGATAACGTTTCTCGTTAATTTATCCGATAAATACGACTGAAACACAACAAAGTAGATAACACTTCCTTCAGCAATCATAAAGGCGAGTACATTTATAATCAAAATTTTCGACTGGCGCTAGTAATTAAAACAGTGTAAAGCAACATAACAATGAAGATTCTAGGGCACTAGGACAGTTAGTAGTTCAAGCTCGAGATGAGTCCGATAGGATACTTTTATACTTTATGTTTTTTATTGTGTGTAGTTTTTAAAAAATATTAAATAATTCTGGACATTTTGTAAATGATCATAAAATTCTTGTCATTTCACACAGCAACATCTAAAATAAGAACAATAAAATCTAGACTTTTATCTCGTCTCAAACTTGTTCTGAAACACAATGTAGGCAAATGGTACATGCCCACAATGTTATATTATATATGTTATTGCCGCCAGCTTATACAGCGTAGAAATCTAAAGGAAAAGCTCTACTTTGTCACGTCGTTGGGCCCTAAAACGGAACGCAGCGTGTGCGAAACGAGACAGATGGCTTACGGTCCATTTTTTGTTTGCTTGACATCGATTGTTGTTGCCTATTACTAAGCTTGCTATAAAAAAGGACAATGTTTATTTTGGTTGATGTAGTATTTTTATTTCTTTATATACGTTTGGAGATCCAGTGGGGCTATGATGAGCAACGTGAAATTGTCAGGGCGTGAGATGAGAACATCTGTCATGCCGGCATTTTTATCATTTTGCGCTAATATGAGCGCCATGACAGAGACTATGTCACACTATCTCACAATTTGACATAACGATATGAAATAACGGGCTGCGCATGACGACAAACACAGTTATGACGATTTTTAACGAGAAAACGAGACGAGAGACTTCAGTCACGGTGCTCATCATAGGCCCACAGATGTAGAACGAATATGGATGTAATTTGTTGTGAAGGTAGCTTAACACTCTAGATCGACAATTATCGGCTATTTTTGATTACGGTTTTTTTTCCGAAAGACTGTGAGAGATTTGTGTTGTTTTAGGCAACTTAATGCCTAATCACAACGAGGTTTTTACTAATCTACCTCATTTTAAAGCCATCTGTAACAGATTACATAACATTTACCCACTTCACGTCCGTAGATAGCCCGTGTTTACCCATGAATGTAAACAACATAAATCTAATGGCCTTACATTTTAATTTTTAAAACGTATATTTTTCGTAATCTCTGTTTGGCGAGCCTGCATTTTATGAATTTTAAAATCATAAATAATTACTTTTGATATTATAATCATATAAGTACCTACTTATTTAAAGTTAGATTTGTATGTTACTTTAATCTTTTCACTTGCTTGGCTTAAGGTGCATTTACACGACACGGTATAAGCACGTACGATTTAGCATCGCATGCCAATTTTCCCGTGTAAATGCTCACCGCACGCTAAATGTCTTAAAAAGTGCGACGGTCATCGGGTCTAAGTTACTTAGTTACCTAGTCGCACGGTGAGCGCGCCGGCGGCTAAGTCTGCGGCGAGTAGGGTTACCATACGGAAAATTTAAAATGCGGACAAAGACCAGAGAAAAAAATCAATTTCAATGGAAAAGTCGCGTGTGTTGTTGGTACCACGTAAGTGAAGCCACGTGCGTTCCGCAAGCTCACATACCTAAATGTACGTATAGGTACACGTTGATATTTTTATCTTAATAATAATAATCGTCCTGTTGTGGGTGAATTTGATTATTTTTCTACTTAAAAAAAGCATCTTAAACATATTTTGTATCTTATTATCTTAGAAAAATCCTGATAATTCTAAAATAAAACGACATGTCTGGAGAAATTTTAACGTATGGTCACTGTAAAGTAGGCGGAACCTGGCCACAGATTACAGAGAGTACCAGTCATAGTTACCTAGTCATGCGTTTTAGCGTACGGTATAACGAGACTATACGATATAATGTTGTATGAACCTTTTTAAAATTTCGGCGTGCAAATCAAGTACACTTTGGTGTAGTGGTCTTGTCCGCCGGTTCTCAATATGAGATGTGCCGGTTCGATAACATTAGAAAATTATTTTAATTTTGCTTTTTTTTTTTTTTGCTTTACTATTTTGTATTTTTTTTATGTTGATTGCGAAAAAAGAAAATAAAATTTAAATTCAAGGTCCAAAAAGAGGTACCTACACTACTTGCCTAGAATAATTTTGTTTTATTTTTTCTTCACTAGTTTGTAATTATTTTATGTTAATGACGAAAAAAGAAAATAAAATCAAATTTCAAGGTCCAAAAAGAGGTACTTACACTACTTGCCTAGAATAATTTTCCTTTTTTTTTTCTTCACTAGTTTGTAATTTTTTATGTTAATGACGAAAAAAGCAAATAAAATCAAATTTCAAGGTCTAAAAAGAGGTACTTACACTACTTGCCTAGATGATAATTTTATCAATTTTAACCTGACTATCATAGGACAACGTACCTACATACCTACCATTCCATGATACCTACGTACATACCTACATGGTATGGTTCCTATGACACCTACCTATCTAATGGTAGGTTTACCTAATGATGCTCATACCTAACAGAAAAAAGTGAAGCAAAAACTAAAAGAAACTGGTTCACGACTTCCAAGGCACGGTAGACATTTTTTTCAGATCGTCACTCAAGATCCTTTCAACACTTTAAAGTTGTCAAAGGGGTAGGTAAATCAGATAGGCTTCCAAAATTAATAAAAAGTAGGTAGGTAGGTACTTGGGTAAGTAAGTTCGTATGAGTACTACATAGGTAGGTAGGTACCTACTCGTACCTCCGTGGCTAAGTATGTAACTAAATAAGTAGGTAGCATCTACCTATTTGGTTACATTTTTTTTTTTTTTTTTTTTTTAAGACATTTTCACACAGCATCATCTAGCCCCAAACTAAGCAAAGCTTGCGTACTATGGGAACCAGATAACTGATATACTACCTATATACTTTTTGTTTGTAAATACATACATATTATACATAGAAACACCCAGACCCGAGACAAATATCTGTAGGTCATACAAACATTTGTCCCGCGGCGGGGATCGAACCCGCAACCTTCTGCGTCGCAGGCATACACATAACATATATATTACACATAATATTGTACTTACACACGTATAGGCACAGATCATATTATGCTGTTATAGGGAATATGTTTTGCTGTGGATCTACCTACAGCACCCTACAGTTAAAACTGAGGAGTTGGCCACACTGCCTGTGGCTGTGTATCTAACTATAGAAGTCTAGAGAAACGACAGAGAGTTGCTTCATTAATGTGTTTCTAAATAGGCAGGTACTTATCTACTGGGAAATTTTGCGAAATTGTGAATAAGTAGGTACCTACCTACTAGCTACTAGTATACTTACCTTACCTATAAATGTATAACCTACCTACCTAGAAGCCGTGTTGGTCGAATGGGGTTGTGCCTCGACTTTCAATCCGAAGGTCGTGGGTTCGAATCCCGGCCGTGCATCACTGGATTTTTCGTTTCGAAAAATTTATATGCGTTTATACCTGAGTACCTAGGTACCTACCAACAGGAATACTCTACGTAGGTACCTATTTTGGTACCATACTACCAATGTTGGTAGGTACCTAAATAAATACTTACACGTACCTAAGTAGGTCGATAGACGAGAATATGTACTTAGGTATGCTACCCGGGTAGGTAGGTACCTGCATACTTCTAAGTAGAGTTGAGAACCGTGTTAGCCTAGTGAGATGTACCTACGTACCCTCATCAACCTACCTCCGAAGGCTGCGAGTTCGAATCCCAGACGCGCAGATATGTAAATTTATACCTAGGTAGGTACAAACTTTCCTAACTGTGAAGATTTTATTCTATAAAAATTTGTAGGTAACTTCACGAATGTCAAGATCCGTTGGAAGAACTGTACTTGTCTCAGCTTCCTTAGCATCATAGTAGCGAATTGTCTAGGTACCTACCGGAGAATAGATAAAAATGACAGTAATAATGACACTGTGAATGACACACACCACAGAACTATAGTTCTGTGACACTCACTAATGCGTAGTTCGGACTAGTCTTGTATTTTAGTCGAGTAGCGAGTAACTTATTACCAAAACGTGTCCGAACAAAAAAGTAATTATCTAAGTACTACCTACCTACCTACCACATTGTTGGGATGGTAGGTACCTACCTAGTAGGTAGGTAGTTATGTGATACAGCTTTATGATAGTACCTAGGTAGGACCGACCTACCTGAGTACCTACCAACAGGACTAAACCTATTAAAATTCTCTACGTAGGTACCTATTTTGGTACCATACTACCAATGTAGGTAGGTACCTAAATAAATACTTACACGTACCTAAGTAGGTAGATAGATGAGAATATGTACCTAGGTATGCTACCCGGGTAGGTAGGTACCTATGTACATACTTCTAAGTAGTGTTGAGAACCGTGTTACCCTAGTGAGATGTACCTACGTACCCTCATCAACCTACATCCGAAGGCTGCGAGTTCGAATCCCAGACGCGCAGATATGTAAATTTATACCTAAGTAGGTACAAACTTACCTATCTGTGTG
The DNA here is from genome assembly GCA_951394285.1 of Epirrhoe tristata. Taxonomy (NCBI): domain Eukaryota; kingdom Metazoa; phylum Arthropoda; class Insecta; order Lepidoptera; family Geometridae; genus Epirrhoe; species Epirrhoe tristata. The sequence continues at coordinate 1,329,535 of OX596153.1, forward strand.
AAGATTTTATTCTATAAAAAATTGTAGGTAGATAGATAGGTACATAATATTATGATACGTAGGTAGGTACCTACTGCATTAGGTACCTACTGTTCGCCCAACGAGTCTAAGCATTCGTTAAGTTAGCCGTTTGTCTGCGCAGCAACCGCTTTTTCATACAAAATTGTGTTCTACGCAGACAAACGCTAACTTCACGAATGCCAAGATCCGTTGGGCGAACTGTACTAGAGCACTATGTCAGACAACCTTCTCTACTTGAGACACGCTCATATTTTGAGTTAATTTTGGGTTAAAATGGGTTTTGCGCAGCTGCTTCAGAGAGCTGCAGAACGATTGTGCGTATTTTGCTTACTTGTTTATTTGTATTTTATTATATTATACCTACCATCCCAATTCCATTATAATAAGATCACACATTTTAATATAGAGTCCGTCAGTGACTTAATTAAAGCGTATTAAGTACCTTACCTACCTAATAATTAGGTACCTATTACAGATTTGTTTTATTTTGATACTTCGATCAAGTTTCGATAGGTAAATCATGTAGGTAGGTACTTTATTTGTAAAACAGAAGAATTATATCAGGAGTTGCTAAATACATATAATTATGTAGGTAGCAGGATCTACCTACTACGAACGGCCTAAGCAAACACACGGGGCGCGCGCACAAGGGCGGGCGGCGCGTCCGCCACGCTTGCCTTCTTGGCACTAGTCGGATTGGTCGGAACTCTGAACACACTGAAAGGTAGGTAGGTACAAAATTTTCAACACGTTATTTGTTTTAAGGTTAGGTTATATGAGGTACCTACCTAGGTAGGTAGGTACTCTAGGTAAATACAATACGTTCAACGGATCTAGGCATTCGTAAAGTTAGTCTGCGCAGTGACCGCTTTTTTACAGTGAGATCTATTGAATTATATGCTTTTGCGCATCGAAACGACTACACGGATGTGTATGTGAATGGTACTCTATCCTGACCACAAAAGTCAAAAGTGCCATGTAATGTGCATCGAGCGGCGAGTGGTCGCCGAGTGCACGTCTGCGCGTGTTCAGATCCACCGAGCGAGCGAGCAAGACAGTGCGGAGAAGCGGATAGGTAGGTAGGTACATAAGTACCTACCTACCTATCCAGTGAGATAATGAGGTACTTACCTATAATAGTTTATACTATTATAGTAGGTAGGTACCTACTTATTAACAATTTCACAAAATGTCCCAGTAGGTAAGTACCTACCTATTTAGAAACACATTGATGAAGCAACTCTCTGTCGTTTCTCTAGACTTCTAGAGCTAGATACAAAGCCACAGCCAGTGTAGCCAACTCCTCAGTTTTAACTGTAGGGTGCTGTAAAGTAGGTAGATCCACAGCAAAACCTATTATATCAAACGATCTGAAAAAAATGTCTACCGTGCCCTGGACTGGAAGTCGTGAACCACTTTCTTTTAGTTTTTGCTTCACTTTTTTCTGTTACGTATGAGTATCATTAGGTAAACCTACCATTAGATAGGTAGGTGTCATAGGATCCATACCATGTAGGTATGTACATACGTAGGTATGTAGGTACGTTGTCCTATGATAGTCAGCTTAAAATTGATAAAATTACCATCTAAGCAAGAAAGTAGTGTTAGTAGTTAAATACCTCTTTTTGGACCTTGAAATTTGATTTTATTTTCTTTTTTCGCCATTAACATAAAAAAATTACAAACTAGTAAAGCAAAAAAAAAAAGGAAAATGATTCTAGGCATGTAGTGCAAGTACCTTTTTTTGTACCTTGAATTTAAATTTTATTTTCTTTTTTCGCAATCAACATAAAAAAAATACAAAATAGTAAAGCAAAAAAAAAAAAGCAAAATTAAAATAATTTTCTAATGGTATCGAACCGGCACATCTCATATTGAGAACCGGCGGACAAGACCACTACACCAAAGTGTACTTGATTTGCACGCCGAAATTTTAAAAAGGTTCATACAACATTATATCGTATAGTCTCGTTATACCGTACGCTAAAACGCATGACTAGGTAACTATGACTGGTACTCTCTGTAATCTGTGGCCAGGTTCCGCCTACTTTACAGTGACCATACGTTAAAATTTCTCCAGACATGTCGTTTTATTTTAGAATTATCAGGATTTTTCTAAGATAATAAGATACAAAATATGTTTAATATTCTTATTTTAAGTAGAAAAATAATCAAATTCACCTACAACAGGACGATTATTATTATTAAGATAAAAATATCAACGTGTACCTATACGTACATTTAGGTATGTGAGCTTGCGGAACGCACGTGGCTTCACTTACGTGTTACCAACATAGACCTTGTCATAGGAGAAATTCTGAGCCCACGCGTACGCCCACGCCCACGCCCACGCCCACGCCCACGAAAACGCCCACGCACTCGCGACTTTTCCATTGAAATAGATTTTTTTCTCTGGTCTTTGTCCGCGTTTAAAATTTTCCGTATGGTAACCCTACTCGCCGCAGTGTTAGCCACCCGGCGCGCTCACCGTGCGACTAAGTAACCTAGTCATACGGTATACCGTGTCGTGTAAATGCGCTAACTCTAACTGGAGACCGTACGCTGAATGGACTTAGCTTAGCAAAACGTGCGTCATACCGTATCGTCTAAATGCACCTTTAGAAAGATTAGCCAACCATACTTAAGTACCTAAGTACCTACTCATTTTTTTTTCTTTTTTCTGAGGCATAAGAAAGTTATCAAATTTTAAAAGAATGGTATTAAATTGTATATGCCGTAGAATTTTATACATGTAGTAACTATATAAAATTATACGGGTCTATGCTAATTCGGATTTCAAAATGGCGGGTAAATCAAGCATTTTAGCGCTGCGGTCGCTCTAAATGTGTTCCAGAACTTTTATTTGACATAAATGCCCTGGGATTTGTGGCTATCGACGACCGGTTGCCCCTAGCACTATTTCCTAACACAATCGAAATCTCGTGAGTCCATCATTGTCTGTTCGTTAAGAAAGGCCTTACAGCTCCATCCAAGTATCTTGGTCATTATTTCGATCTATTACTAACATGAGTGAAACAAGAAAACACATTATCCAAAGCTCTTTTGAAACATCTCTCTTTACATGACCATTTACAAATTCTAGGTAGGTACCATACATTACTAATTACATACATAAAATCACGCCTCTTTCCCGAAGGGGTAGGCAGAGACCACGGATCTCCACTCGGGGAGATAAGCCTCGCTAGCATTGGGCTGCAACCTGTCTAGGAGATGGAAAACTCTGAATTCAAACCAACTATCATTGAGTATACCCGGAATAAAACCCCGATCCGACATTACTAGTGTTTTATAATAAAGTTTGAATGTGCTAAAAAGTGCTTACCCAATTCCAAAAGAATCGATTTTATATTCAAATGAACTAAAAGTTTTGCGGACTCTGAGCAATTTATAAATATTAAACCAGTGCTAAGGGAACGGGGACAATTTATTGCGTTTTAATGTGTATTTGGAAAGAGGAAAGTGGATTTTAATTCGACGAGCTTTCCTGAAAACTTTTAGTGTGAAATAAAATTAAATATAAGATAGCTGGACTGAATGGGAAAGAAAATAAGGGCTATGCAAAAATAACTTAAACCGGTGAGTTTGTTAAAAAAACTGAAGTTAATGTGACTTCAAATGCACTCCATATTGGTAGTTGAATTTACTGAACTACAAAATTTTCAATATCATCAAGGGGATAAAGAAGGATGAAGGGGATTAGACATAATTTTTGTCATGACATAAGTCTGTCACCGAACCGGCACAACTCAAACGAACTCAAGAAATCATGTTTTCACAACTTACATAAATCTCCAACATTTTAATCCTTTTTAATTGCACAAAAAATATACTACCCATTCAGAACTTCCTCAAACTCAAAGTAAGGGATTCTAAAATGTAACTTGATTAAGCAAAGTGTGATTCAAATCACCTAATTAGGCGTGACCCGAAAAAAGTCCGCAATGATTTACGTAGCGCAATACCTGATAAAATCAACTCATAGCCATCGGAAACTGAACCATATTCCAAAGCTCATAGTGCATAAAAAACTTATCCTGGTTTATGAGTAAAGTTTAAATGAAAATTGAACCTTATGGGTACAAGTTAAGGTATAAAGATCGCGTGGAGGGTCGATCGATTCTAAGGCGTTGTGATTAATGTGCTAAGTTAATGTGAGTGATAATTACCTTAGTTAACTCTTTAAGTTTCTCTATTTGAGTTTAAGCGTTGTGTAATAGCTCATTACCACGTCCAGTATTTTCTTTTATCGCAAAAACAGCCTAATTTCTTTTTTTTTTATAAACATGGTTATTAAAGCCTTTGCATATAGATACACATGCAATTACTTCTTAAACCTATTCAATAAATGATTCATAGAACATTTCTCTTTTTGTACATTCATCATTGTCATAAATCATAATCCTTTATCTCCTATTAATAATATGTCTGTCTTCGGAATAATCTCTCAAACACACCACAACACAAACCCAAATCCCACACTCACTCGCTTCGTACACCCACACACACACACACACTCACACCTAAACCCACCCACACACATTCACACTTAAACCCCCCCCCCCCCCCACACACACACACACACACTCACACACACACACACACCACGCACACAAACACACACACACACGCACAGACATTCACTTTATACACTTACACTTAGTTTCATACTCTTGAAATTGTTTAAGTTAGATGTAACTTTCCTGTTTAGATTAAGTCTTTGGTATTATATTTACTACATAGCTACGTTGGAACCTCTAATATCCAATCTTTTGGAGAAGAGCGCTGACTCCGCTACTCAGTTTTTTAACTTTTGCGGCAGTCAACGTTTTCCACTGTATCTTTGCTCATATTGTAATGTTGTTCTAAATAAAGCATTATATTATTATTATTATTATTAAATTTATGACCGTAATAGTATGAAGACAAGATCGATCGCTGTGGAAATCGATGGGGGAGGCCTATGCTCAGCAGTGGACGTCACTAGGCTGAAATGGTGATGATGATGATTGGCTAAATGGAAGATTGTAACAATGTTTGAATTCATCCGGATAGGTAATCTTCATCTGCGTAATATTATTTGAAAGTGTATTTGCATGTATGACTTCTGAATTGATTTTATGTACTTCTCTGATATTTTAAAGAAATAACGATGTTTCAAAACTAGAAAATTAAATTAAATTGATATGTACCGAAATTATATTTTGAATAGGTACTTAATTAAGTACCTACACCTTTCTCCGTCCCTCGCGGATTATAAAAAAGAATCTAGAATAATTTAAGCTATCCGAGGATGGTTGAAAACAGTTGTCACAACTGAGGTCACTACCAATGGCAGTTTAGCAGTTTTAAGTTTACTTTTATACTTAATGCAAATGAGCTATTAAGTAGGCAAAGATTAATAAACTTTGTGTGGGAGTGTGTTTTTCTTTACGTGTTATTTTCATTAAAATATAAAATGGCTTGAACCACGCGAACAAATTCCGCGTTCCAAGGATTCCTACTTCAAATGCGCCAGAATGTTTAAAATAGAAATGTTGATAAAACTCAACAATGCGACAATGGATACATTTTATCGATTGGATATAAGGTAAACGAGCACTTACACGATGTGATAAGAAGACTTGCTGATGGTCCACCGAATGGTCAGCCACAATAAATGTAGAGTTATGCCATTAGCTGCTGATTTCTTTACGCTGTATGGAAACACAAAATACTCTGATACACTGCAAATATTTCATTAAAAATAAGAAGTACGTGAGTATCGTGGAACACTCGTTTGGAACGAAGCTTCAACTTTGACATTTAGCATTTGTCAAATAAAATATAAAATCCTAGCAATGCTGTTCCGAACTAACAATGTAACAATCTATGGACTATTTTGCGACTGCGCTCTTCGCACTGTGACGTTTTGATCTATGTATGTGTCGTGGCGCAAAAATCTAACACTTTTCTTCATCTAGCCCCCATCCGATACCGTCCGAAAAGGAACTTCGTTCTAAAAAAACAGAACTTCACTTTTGTATACTTAAATTATTGTAGATGAGAGGTTTGTCCCACTGTTCTCAAATACTCATCCCGTAAACCTAATTAAGCATTGGTTGCCTCCACAGTTGCCTCCGTTGTCCGGGTGTTGTGCATAATGCTCATAGTTTCATTCAGACAATCCTAGTGTCAGGACAATGTTTACAGGACTACCAAATTCAGGTTTTTGACCATACCCAGGTCTTGAGCTATCGTATTCAGGTGTTTGGCCATATTCAGGTCTAGCGCTGTCATATCCAGGCCTTGGGCTATCGTATCCAGGTCTTAGGTTATATGACGTTGCATAAATCATCTAGAATTGCCCAAGTTATGTCTGCCGTAAAAATACTAGGTCATTTTGTATTCAAAACATTGCTATTACAAAATTACCGCTAAGTAAATCGCGGGGTTTGCGTGACTGACTCGCGTGACGTGTACATTTTTATCGACACAAAGGCCTAGGCCGCACTAGGACTGTAGCCATCACTATTTTATAGACTATCAATCAATTTATTGTGAACTGCCACGCAGCTTGTACACACACAGATTTACAGCTGTGTCCAGAACCGATATTTCACGTGATTTTCAGGCAAGATCAGAGTACATGTTTAAAACAAGGTCAAACAAAAGAAGAACGAGCTTGCAGTTTTTAATTATAAGTGTAATGCAGGTGTCTACTGGGCCATTGTCATTGTTTGCAATTTACGATAGGTGCAATCAATACAAAAATGATCTTCAATTCATATCGTATACTGATTTGAGAGAAAATTGTCCGCGCTTTTAGAGATGGATTCTTTGGACTCTTCTTAACGTGGTACCAGTTCTTTCGAACCAGTGTGGTGAAAGGATTATAAGTGCGCCTCAAAGAAGCTTCTTTCGTTTTCGAACTTTTTGGGTTCTTTCGACATCACGATGTTTTCTTTCACCGTTTAAGAGTACTGGCATAGTGCACATAATTTTTTCGGCAGAAAAACTCATTGGTACACGACCGGGATTTAACCCACGACCTTCACCTTCGGAAGGCGGGGCCACTACCACTAGACCACCAGTGCTGGACCACTTTGGAGTCATGATAAGATAGTTGAGACCTATGATGACGACCTCTGTGACCCAGTGGGCGAAGGTCCGCCTGGGATGCAGAAAGTTGCGGGTTCGATCCCCGCCGCGGGACAAATGTTTTTATGACCTACAGATATTTTCTCGGGTCTGGCTGATAATATGTATGTATTTATAAACAAAAAGTATATAAGTAGTTTATCAGTAATCTAGCACCCACAACACAAGCTCAAGCTTACTTGGGGATAGATGATGCTGTGTGAAAAGTCCAGCATTTTTTTATTTTTTTTTATTGATATAATCTTTGCCAGCCGCTGGAGCTTGGAGAGTGTGCTACTGTGTACTGCCTAGCCTAGCTATAAAGTTATACGACAAGTTATGTAAAACACCTGAATGTAACACAGCATTGCTTTTAGCTGAACAACGGCTTCCGATCGGAGGCCATGACCTCATGCTCTCACGAATTTAAGTAGTTCCATACAGAAATTATCTGACTACCCTTAAATATCTTTCAAAGGATCTAGAATAGGTAAGTACAGAACAGTCGTGATCCTGTTTGATAATTTTCCATACAGAAGGGATCAAAGAATATTGAATTATTTGATCAAAATCATTGTTGGTTTTTTTCTCAATCACTGTTCATATAGATTGATTTATTTGTTTTGGGGATATACATGTTACATGTTTATCATTAATTTTAAAATCAATTTTATCATGCAAAATAAAAAAAAACAACAAAAAATGTTTCAGTGCAAAAATTGGCTTTGGCGCTCACCGGACCGCGCCCAGCGGTCAACTTTTTTCCCCATACAAACTTGCAACCTTCATTTACACGCCCCCTTATGATTATAAAAAAAGTAGCCTGTGTCCGTCCCTGAGGTATAATCTTTATCCACGCCAAATTTCAGCTTAATCTGTTCAGCGGTTTGGGCGTGAAAAGGTAAGAAACATACAAACAGATGAAACAGAGTTACTTTCACATTTATAATATTAGTATGGATTAAATAAACTTTTGGGGCTAATCCAAATACATACTGATACCTTGTTACTAGCCGTTCACACTAAGCTACAAAACTCTATAAACTTTCAGTTGAAACTGGTATCTAGTAATAATAATGGTGATGAAGTTTCAAAGTAGGTATACAACTTGTCTGTTCGTGTGAACATTATACCTACTTCATAACACGCAGACAGAAGCGACCCAGAACAAAGATCTTGCTTCAATCAATCTTAGAACAAAAGCCTCATTATACATCTTGCACTGCATTTTGCTGAGTATGCATCTTACATCCGCCGCTTGCCTGTAATTTGATTGAACAATACCTATGCTGCAAAATGAATTAACCGGCGGCAAGCATAGCGCTCTTTCATCATAATGCAGCGGCATTCAACTCGGTTCCACTCGCGTTGAGTACGTGAGTGAAAAGTCACGAGGTGCACAATTCAGTACTGTTGCACTCACGTGCTCCAGTTACGGGTTGCACAATTTTTGAGTAAAAACAAGTGTACTTACAAAAACGGAAGATAAGTAAAGCAATTCGTTGAGGTACGAGTATGTAGCCAGCCTTTTACATTACCTACGGACGGTGATCTGTTTTGTTTTCTTTCAATTTATTTTTTCCGGCGTCTCTCAGAGAGACTCTCTACCCCTTTGATATCTTCCAACGCTCTTGAATACATCTGAACCATGATCTTTATGCTACGAACAAGTTTGTATCTGTCCGCCATTTTGGAAAAACCTTGTATTGGCAGCCAGCGATAAAACAATCCATACTAATATTATAAATGTGAAAGTAACTCTGTCTGTCTGTCTGTCTATCTGTCTGTCTGTCTGTTTTTTACGCTTTCACGCCCAAACCGCTGAACAGATTAAGCTGAAATTTGGCATAGTTAAAGGTTGTATCCCAGGGAAGGACATAGGCTACTTTTTATCCCGAAAAAATGGAAAAATCCCGAGGGACCGCGGGTCACACCGCGGAAGCGCAGCTAGTAGAAAATAATTCAATGAAATAGTCCCATTTCTTTCAGTTTGTGCCTAATATGTTCGAACCCTATTTATATTCAAATAAAATCCCAGCCAACTAATTAAATTGTCAAACCTCACGTTCACAAATTAAACAAACGTACTGTGCCAAATTCATAAGCTTTAATCCTTGGGGAAGGCAGGTTAAGTGGAATTTTATCGGCCTGCCAACCCTCGAAAGGCCAAATAGACTCTTAATTTAATTTGTGTCGGAGTTTCGACTGACAATTGTTCTTGAGTATCGATGTAATTCACTATATGCTTGCTTTCGATAGCTCAATAGTTACGACCGTGGTTATTATTCATTTGCATTTCCTTAAATATTTGCTGCTTAAGATAGCGATGTTGACTGATAGGTAGAGAAAAACGTTGGGCTGTCCACATAATACAATATTTATAACAATTAATACTTAAATACTGATAAGAACATCAAGATCTTCTTTCGCGACCAAAATTTGAGCTTTCTAGGTATTTATTTTAGAGCTTTACAGAGAAAAAAAGTACGTGAGTGTCGTGGAACACTCGGTTGGAACGAAGCAATGAGTACTTTTCTTTACTGGGAATTTCAAATTCAAATTCAAATCAAACGCTCTTCCGTACTAACAATGTAACAATCTATGGACTGTTCGCGGCTGCGCACTTTGCACTGTGATGATTTCGTGATGTGACAGTAATTTTTTTCTCCCAGCCCCAGCCGATACCGTCCAAAAAGGAACTTCGTTCCAAATCTATCATGGCCGAAATGTTCACCGCCGATTAAGCCGCGTTTCCACTCTGCAAGAAAACTTCCACAGGACAATCAGTCCAACAGATGCAGATGCTGTCACAACCGTTTTGTAACAGCACTTGCTACGGAGTTTACACTCGCAAGCTGCTATCGGACATACTTTCGGACATTTCTCGACACTCCTGCAGGTGGAAACGCGGCCTTAAGGAATGAAAGCAAGTTCAACTTGTAAGTGTCGGCCATTAGGAAACAGTTGGAATAACTTGCAGTTCCTCCAAACGAGGCACAAACTAACTTCAATGTACAATATCAGCGATTTAGGGCTAGCGAACCAAACCGCTAAACTATTGTGAAGTACAAACTATTTAGAGTTATTTGTAAAAGTTCACCAACATCCACAGCCTGACTTCATTCACTGCTGGGTAGATAGGCCTTTCTAACGTTGTGTCATGCCACGATCCAGGGGCCGTATTCGCGTTCCTTTTTTCGTTAATTTGATGAATATTCGGATGCTTCCCACCACTATTTCTGACTTCAAAGGCCAATTTTTCAAACGTTACGGTCTTAACCTAGGGCCAAATATTCCAATACGAAAAATTGGACCTTGAAGTCAGAAATCACAGTAAGAAACATCCGAATATTCATCAAACGAACGAAAAAAAGAACGCGAATACCTCTGTGCTAATCTGAGCCATTGTAAAAGTTATCACACCAAAAATATTCCATGTGGTGGTCAAGACTCTCTCTCTTCTCTCTTTCCAATCATTCCGTCATTACTGAGGATCGTGACTCCTATTTATTTTGTCAACCAGTTGTCTCCATCTGTTACGTTCCGTTGCTTGGTGTAGTGCAGCACTGACAGGCATATTTAATTCCTCCTATCTGGTCTGACCATCGTTTGGGACTTCTGCCTCTGAGTCTTTTGCCTTCAATTTTTCCTGTTACCATCAGGCGTTCCAAGTTGTTAAAGACTCAACAAGGTCAAGACTCTACAAGTTTATATTGCTTTCACTGTAAAAAAGTTATGAGATCTCTAATACTCGTAGTAGATAAGTTCTAGCCTGCGCATCAGCCAGTAAGTAAGTAAGTTCGTATGAGTCAGTGGCCAACTCTGGTGACGGAGTTTTAAGGCTGCCTTAAGGCCTCCGTCATGGCTTAACGACTTAAATAGCCGGGACTAACAATTTAACGTGCCCTCCAAAGCACGAAAGCGCTCAGATAAAAATGACACTGGCGGTCACCCAAGGAACGAAAGGATCTGACAGCGTAGCTGTAACTGTCAAGTAGATATGTAGAAGCGTGACCATGTTTAGTTAAATTACGATTTCCTTTGAACAAGCAAAATTTTCCAAATCACTTGACCTTTTACATTGTTTGGCGCACAATAGCAAAAGATGTTGAGAGGTCATAAGAAGTCGCACCTCGGAATTCAAAGTTTCAAGTTTGGGAATGTTGAGTTGCTCAGGCCGCGTAAATATTTTGATCAACTGATTTTCTCTTTTTGCAATGAATTAGTATATTATTTCTATATTCTTTCTTCTTGTTTTTCTTCTTCTTCTTCTTCTTTTTATTAATGGCAACTAGATTAACAGTATAATTCTGCCAATGTCAAGTTTTATATAAGTATTCATGTCATATCAAGTCAAGTCATGTCAATTTGGTTTTTAAAAAACATAGCGGCTTGTCATTTCAAAACTCCAACGGAAATCTTTCGTCAATTGAGAAATTTTCTTGAATACATTCCATTTACCAAATCTCCTGTTACGTAATCCAAGGCTTCATTAGTAAAATGCCACCGAAATTACATAATAAAACCTAGTAAAACACAAGAAAAGTAAATAAAATAGTAGAGCCACTACTAGCTCCTTCGAAAATGGCGAAAGAAGACCAACCTCTATATTCTTTCTAATATATTCTTCTTCTGTATTTTACTGTTGTAAGTTACGTAAAAAAAATTGTAATAATTGGCTGTGGATGATAAAAAAGTATGTTCATATGAGATGGTGGCTCACTCTGTTGACTGAGTTTTTAGGCTTTGCGTCATGCATGTTTCTCAACGAATTTTCCTTTGTCGGTCAAACAAGTAATTGATTTTGATATTTCGAAGCTTCTAGACTTGCAGATTACCGAACTCTCAACGAAGATCTCTTTATGTACGTATTTCTACTTACAAAAAGTTTCTACTTGCAAATATCGGTGCACCGTGAAACTAAAATCCTAGAATCGAATATATTCTTATCAAGAAAAGAGGTCGGGGTGAACGTCCCCGTTATTGAAACTCGCTGGCAGCTATTTGTAAATACGCACGGATTGGGGAATATATCGGCTCTTGGGACACGGACGCAAATGGCTGGGAAATGGTATTGAACGCGGTTTTGGTGTCATTTAGTAGCTACTGTTTACACGAAACCTAGATAACAGTATGACAGAACTCAACAAATATTTTGTGAGTGTAGAAAATTGGAACTATAGCAACTCCCCAACCCAACAACATAATAACCCCTTGAGATCCCGTTTCAACAATAAACATTTGTCCCTCAAATGGTCATGACTGTAGTTAGCTTAAATCTGATTGGTAACTTCGCTAGGGAGGCTGGTATTTGGACTTGCTGTGACTGCTCCCTTTAGACATCTAAGGATCTTGAAATGTCTTAAGATCTTGGCTAGAATGGCTATCGTGTATTTGGGTTACTCTTTGCTGACTGTTCTTCCACAAATCTAAACAATGACATGTAAATTCTGCGAAAAGTTAAATTTTCTAAGTTATCGCACAATTTACGTCCATTTTCCATAACCATTACATAATAGGACTGCATTGCCTAAAGATATAAAAGAAATAACATTAGGCCTGTAATAAAATTGTAAGTATTAAACTTTAGTCACGAATAAGAGGCTAATAACTAAACCTTTGTAGTTCTAGACTGTAATTACAATAGCGTTTCTGCAATAAACCGAAATCAGTTCACAAAATACAAGGAACAGCGTGCTTCTTACGATGTACAGTTAGCCACAGAAATGGATCTTAAGAAATGGATTTTTACTTCATACGTATTTTACTTTGTTTTGATAAAATCATCGATAAGTTTCAATGGTTGTGGTTCATCACACTGCCGGCTGGACCGATTACGAGTAATTGCATTGGATCGAGTAATTTATTTTTTTAGTACTTAACATCAGTTTACTGTTCCTATGCAATAAACTTTCATTTTGCGACGAGGAAATAAGGATTCAAGTTCTTATCTTTCATGGAACAAATTTTATTAATTTGACGCTTTTGTGGTTAACTGTACCTAGTGAATAATGCGGCAATCGTGTCCAGACGCTATACGAGCTGCTAAACTCACTTCAGATTCAATAAACCCTAACTCAATATGACAGAGTCCAAAATCGAACCGCCAAATGTTTCCGGGCAAAATCGCGATCCAAAAATGTTTTCCACACGTTTCACAAGCACTCTTATTACGCCGATATAGAGTTGAGAACTAAACGTCTACCTGATTTATAATATTGAGCTTTACCCTATTGTGATAGAGACGACATTGGAATAGCAATATTATTCTGATCGCGAAAACGACATGTGTTTTCCCGTTGGATGAGATTAATCGGAATATTAATATTGCGAGATAGGTTTTCTTTTTGTTGGAAAGATATTAATCTGTTTAATATTGTAATCATAAGAGCCTTCGGGCATCTAATATTGATATCAATCTACCTGCCGTTGTTCAAAGGTTATGATTATTTGATAGGTTAGCACGAGTTTGCTTAGACAAATCTTAGGGGAGTTCGCATAAACCAAGATTTATAATACCCATATACGCCTCAAGGTACAACTCTACATTCTATGTAATCATTTTTGCTTCCAATTCAGGAATCATTTTAATTTTTTCATAAAACACAAACTAGCATTATTAAAAAAAAACGGAAATAACTAACAAAACACAAAAAAAAAACAACGTGGTATAAATCCGAAAGATTTGCATAGCTTTGACGAAATCAAACAAACACAAAAATCGTCAGAATAAAATAGAGCCAGCATAAAATAAACAGGCGCGCATTTAAATCAAATATTTGTTTTCTGTACCTGTCACAATCCGCTCGTAAACAAAATGGAGCGCAAAATACGCTGAAAGTACAACTCGCCTATTTCTTTTATGTGCCCTATAAAAAGCCGGCGTCCTAGAAAGACAATGACATATTATACTTGTCCACCGAACATTACCGGCGCTTGTACGGTCAAAAGATAATCAGTGATTCCTAAACTTTTGCGATCAAAGCAAGATTATTTATTATCTTTATAAAAAAAAAAGTGGTGTCGTGCTTATTGTGGCAGCAACATTTTTGTCAAACTTTTTTGAATTGGGACAAATACAATGATAACCGTCTTTACCTAAATAAGGCGCGGGTTAAATACAAGAGGCGCGGTGTGGGCGTTTTTTATTTTATTTCTATAAATGAAAGAAGTAGCGCCGCGCCGTTCTTTGATATTATGTAAGTACCTATTCTTATTTTTGTATGTAAGTGGCGCCGCGCCCGCGCCACGCCCGCGCCACGCCCGAGCCACGCTTCAGTCCTGCGCTTATTGTAACATTTTATGACATGCAAGAAGCACGTAAACGTCATAATATCCGTCATATAACTTACACCTAACAGTATTCAATATCGTAGTGCGTTGCGTTATTGACAATTATAACGCTAATCGAATCACATTTCATATTTCAGTATGACAGGTTATTGGCATAATTTAATTTATTACCAAAGCCTTGCTGAATATTCAGAACTAGCTGCGCTCCCGCGGTGTGACCCGCGGTCCATCGGGATTTTTTCATTTTTTCGGGATAAAAAGTAGCCTATGTCCTTCGCTGGGATACAACCTTTAACTATGCCAAATTTCAGCTTAATCTGTTCAGCGGTTTGGGCGTGAAAGCGTAACAAACAGACAGGCAGACAAATAGACAGAGTTACTTTCAGATTTATAATATTAGTATGGATATGGATTTAGCATTATCGACTTACCTAAAACTAATATTTATTATTGATATCAATGCAATAATGACATACAGTGTAGACTGTGAACAGAGTGGCGTAATAGAGAGGAGGCCTATTCTCAGCAGCGGGTGCAACCGGACTGATTAGACAGAAATTTCAACTACATATCTACATAGCCTACATACTACACTAGTATTGAATCAATAAAGATCGTTGAAAACAATCTACAGTGAGCTCAAAATCTATATCTAACAGGATGCAGCCGAGTACATGAACAAAGGCATCCTCTTCACGGTGGCTTTAGTCCATTACGTCATGCAGCAAATTTGATCTCGATCCCGTAGTCTTTGAGCTTACCCGCTTATCTGCTAGCTAACCAACATCCATGATTTTGATGGTACTAGTGAAATATTGATTTCTACAAGTATTAACTCTTAGCTTTCTTCCAATGTTTAATTCAAATGTTTTATCAATTACTTCGTTATTTTCCAACAACAATAAACTCCATCTTCTTCTTCTTCTTTTTATTAATGGCAACTAACTGTCATCTCAAGTCAAGTCATGTCAATTTGATTTTGAAAAAAACATGGCGGCTTGTCATTTCAAAACTCCAACGGAAATCTTTCGTCAAAATGAGAAATCTTCTTGAATACATTCTTAAATATATTATGATTAAAAGATCTGAGAGAATGTCTACCGCACCTTGGGGATACAGTCGTGAACCTGTTCTTTACAAACTCTTACACAACTAAAAGCCAACATTTGCCATACTATTAGTCCACTCAGATGGTCGGACCGAATCCGCTATACGCTGAACGGCAAGCTTCATGATGCGCTCCACTATGCCAAAGATAGAAACAGGTGGCGCGACATAGTTAAGAAAAGTATTACACTATGTTCAGGGGATCACGACCCTCAGCAATGAGGATTACGATGCGAGGTAGAGGAGGAGGGACAATTATATTTTACACATCATTGATCAGTACCTACCCTAAACTGGTAAGTTTTTAGTACCTTAGTAAATAAATATTTTTAGTAGGTATTTTATTTTGCTTCTAGGAATTTAGATTCCCCGCTCACGGCTCAGCTTCCGTTGAGCTTTTTTATCTATAGACTTCCATTTTATATTTCAATTCACTGCTTGGAACGCAGATTTATTATAATACCGATTTGCGTTTTGTGTCTGTGAGCTGCATTCCTAGTACACAATAGTCTACATTACTCTACATACACACAGAAATCAACCGAAACTAATCTTGCCAAGTTCCGAAATACCACATTGTTGCTCTATGATTTGTGACCTCTCTGGCCAAGCGTGATTGTGCCACGCACTCAGCGGGAACCATTGTCTCCGTTTTATGATTTCCTGGTACTTTGTGGAAAATTGAACATAATATAACAAAATGCAGAATATGCCGTCCTTCCTTGAAGGTAAGATTTTATCCGACTAACCGACAAGGTCGTAGACGTAGAGATGGGCAGGACACTTGGCTAGAAGAGATGACGGCCGGTGGACAAAAGCAGTGACAGAATGGTGGCCAAGAGACGCACATCGACCACGGGGCAGACCACCAGCCCGTTGGTCAGACGACATAGTCAGCGTGGTTGGACGACAATGGATGAGGATAGCACGGAGCCGAGAGGAGTGACGGGTTAGAGAGGAGGCCTACGCCCAGCAGTGGGTATTAATAGGTTATTGATGATGATGATGAACCGACAGCAAAAGGGTTATTTACAAAATATAAGATTTATAAAGTGGTACTAAAGTCAAAATGTACAGAATCAGAATCAGTTATTGCATAACTGTTGGTACATTTTACGTTCCGACATTGAGCTTCGCGTCGAAATTGTAATGCACAACTAAAATGAAAACTTACATCACGAAGTAAAAACATTCGGGAACCACGACTACCTACTATCACTAGAATGTAGTTAGTTTCAATGAAATAGTTTGACAAGTCTCAGGCGTTCAACTAGTTAAAATGAGAGTGGACAAACTCGAATTATGTGGACGAGATTATTATTCTGGGGTCGTGGCACAACTACAATTATTTGGATAGTCCACCGCAGAGCTAGCTTTGGTTATGTCACTGGTTTATTCCATTATTTAGATCCGCTGGCGCTAAGGCTTCTTCTACAAGCTTGAAGTAAAATAAATTCAGCTGAAAGAAAGCAGACTTTAAGAGAAAAGTCTCACTTGACTTGTATTTTTATTCAAGACTAAATAAATAATAAATAATAATAATGCTGGACATTTTCACACAGCATCATCTAGCCCCAAACTAAGCAAAGCTTGTACTATGGGAACCAGATAACTGATATACTACTTTTAAACTATGTGTTTGTAAAAACATACATATTATACATATAGAAACACCCAGACCCGAGACAAATCTGTATGTCATACAAACATTTGTCCCGCGGCGGGGATCGAACCCATCAATCGAAATGAGGTTCTCTATCCGGATCAGATTTAATTTGCCTCTAATCCTGAATACTTGTGATCTCGGGATCACAAGCGAAATTAATATTTTTTGGTTCTGTGATCACGGCGTCACTTTTATTCTGTGATCCCGGTATCACA
Organism: Epirrhoe tristata; assembly: GCA_951394285.1. Taxonomy (NCBI): domain Eukaryota; kingdom Metazoa; phylum Arthropoda; class Insecta; order Lepidoptera; family Geometridae; genus Epirrhoe; species Epirrhoe tristata. The sequence continues at coordinate 1,346,974 of OX596153.1, forward strand.
TGACACGAGATTATTGATTCATTATCCTATGATCCCTTGTAGGTACTTATACAGGGTGTAAAAAGACGTGTACCGAAGCCGAAAGGGGTAGGTACAGCATCTCAACACACAACCACACACAAAACCAAAAGGATTTTCCGAAAAAAACATTATATCCGGAGAAAACAGCGTTTGAAGATTACTGTTTGCGTATGTACTGGGCGCGTTGTTTTACGTAGATTGCTGGATTTTGAGTTTTAACTGTTTTTTTCTTTTATAAATGATATTATTAGGTAGGTATGGCCTTTTTATGTTGTACTAGTAGTAAATAACCGGAAATAACATAAAATGACGTAGCTAAGTCAAAAAATTTTTTGCGTTTTTTTTTTTCGCTTAATATGTTTATAATTGATTGCAACCCCTCAGTTTTCGGAAGTAGTCTTTTTACACCCTGTATTATTTCAGAGTCTGTTCCTACTTCGTGTATTCATTCGAGTGTGAAACTACACAGGTCTAACTAAAATTGTATTCTGAAAGTACATATTACACCGATTGCCGAGATTATGCAAATGGACGATGTAATTCTACTTTTGTATTTTAAATGCCGCTATCTGTCGGGAAATAAAATAAACTTCGTGGAGCTTGGAATAGTTTTCGGTTCGGACTTTGTTTGAAAACTAGTGCCAATGTTGTGAAAAGGTAACAAACAGACAGACAGAGACATTTTACTACGTACCAGATGGCGACACAGGAAAAATTAGATCGCGCTATCGTTGCATTTTGGGCTGTGTCACATATAAACTCGCTAATCTTCTAATTTTCAGCTTTATAATATTAGTATGGATATGGATGCCAAGTATGTAATGATCTTAACTACTCCAGACATATTCAAACAATCTTGGATGACTTGGGAATACAGCGATGTTTTGTATGTATGTATTCCTTTATCTCACAGATAATACAATGAGCAATAAGCCATTGTTCAAAGCTCATGAACAATGATTCAAATGAAACATTCTTCCATTTATAACAATTATTACCACAGAACAGAACTTTAGGAAGCAATAATGTCTTCACGGTGCTGCGGACTGTAGGAAATAATACCTGGTGTATAGAAGCGTTACTGCGTTTATTAATTGTTTACGTTCACAATTACAAATAGCAACACAACAGCCGACGTAATGTTACGAATTCTGATCATATATTTTAATTTTTAAGCTTTTTTTAGGCATTTAAGCTTTTATTTGTGTCTTAAAGTTAATTCTGTAAAATCTTAGCATGTGTGGCATGTAGCCAATATACATTTTAAAGTTTTGCTGACTACGCAACTAGACATCACTAAATGATCTTTATTAATATTTTATGTATGATGAACATAATTATACAATGATAAAATGCCATTGGCCTAAATTCTGTGATGTCTGAAATAATTGTTTATTTATTTAAAGCCGAAAAGATTTGAAGAAAAGAGTCCACGTCTGTGGTCCACAACCGTGATCCAGTTTCTTTTCCTACAAGCTTAAAGATATCTTAGTAGCTTTTATAACACCGTTGAGTTTCACATCTACGTGGCCGAATAGACACCTCACAGTGCTACGGTATGTAGTTACGGTTTAGCTAAGTGGCTGCTACACTGCTACGCCGTAGCTAAGTGCTACGGAATGGCTACGTACCTTGAGATATAAAATTATCACTAGGTCGGTAATAATTATCTCTCTCATTTTTATTTTCAGACGTTATTTTTTTAGTGTTTGTCTTAGCGAAAGTAATATCTATTATTTGAAGGTTTTCGTGATTAACTGAATCCTTAACTTAGGAGGTGGAAAGAGGAAAAATGTTGGTACTACGTAACGGAAGCCGCGGGCGTTCCTTTAGTATCTAATAAAAAATAAAAAAATAAAATTAGTTTTTTTTTTTGTGTGCAATTATTTTTGTATTTGGATTGTGTGTTTCTAACTACTTCCATATACACTTCAAAAAATCTTGAGTACCTACTTGATATGACTGGTGGGACGTGGCAGAAGACCGTGACAGATGGAAGAAATTGGGGGAGACCTTTGCCCAGCAGTGGGATGACATAGGTTAATAAAAAAAAAAAAAAAACTTGATATGAAATATAATCTACGATGCTTTGAGGATGCGTTCCTGTACATTTGGTTTTTATTAAAAAGCAATACGACTTTTGACAAATATTTTACGACAAATTGGCGACATTTTGGAGAAGGGCCAGGTCAAAAGTACCCTAAACCGGGGCAGGTATGAAGAATGTAATAAGAGTGAATGAGGCAAAAATTGTGTGTCAGGATCGTAGCAAGTCGAGAACTGTGGTCTCTGCCTACCCCTTCGGGAAAGAGGCGTGATTTTATGTATGTATGTATGCAATACGACTTTTCGTCTTTTGAGAGCTATGAATATAAAGGTGGCTGGGTATGCAAGAAGAGGAAGGCCGAAGAAGAAGTGGTTGGATTGTGTGAGAGATGATATGAATGTAAAAGTGTGGATGCACAGTTGACGAGTGATAGGAGTGAGTGGAAGAAGAAGACATGTGCTGACTGTCGCTGTAATTGACATCTCTTGTAGTTCAGGCGATGTTAGACAGAGGTCGCCACAACGACTTTTCGTCTTTTCCATAGATCTTACGAGTATACAGGGTGTAAAAAGACGTCTACCGAAGCCGAAAGGGGTAGGTACAGCATCCCAACACACAACCAAATCCAAAAGGATTTTCCGAAAAAAACATTATATCCGGAGATAACCGACCTCGCACAGCTGGTCGTGCGTATGTACTGGGCGCATTTTTCATACGTAGATCGCTTGATTTTGAGTTTTAATTGTTTTTTTTTTCTTTTATAAATGAAATTATTAGGTAGGTATGGTCTTATTATGTTGTACTAGTAGTGAATAACTAGAAAATAAAATAAAATGAATATATACATATATGCGTTTTTTTTTTTTTTAGCTAAATATGTTAAGAATCATGGTCTGATTGAAACCCCTCAGTTTTCGGTAGCAGTCTTTTTACACCCTGTATATGTATACCCTTATACCTTAGATGAGAGTAATACGACTTTTCTTCGTTTCTGTATCTAGTGCCTTAGATGAGATCAAACAGTGTTTTTCTCTTCGTAAATATGGAATAGTCAATCGGGGTCAGAGCGTTCGTGTATCGAAGCCTTGGGCGCTGGCCTCAATCTGGGAGCAATGGAACCGATCCAGGACGTCCTGCTTGCCCTTTGTACATATACTACAAAATGTAACGTGTAACCTTGCTTATATTGAAAAAGCTAGGTACCCATTCACAATACGTCCACCAATCCAAATGGAGTGGTCGTCTTCCGAAACCGTTGCGTGAATGGTAAAAACAACGTCGTGAAGCTCTGGATTTCCAAACTAATTAAAATCCATGCGTCCAGTTCAAAAAGACGTCTGCCAAATGGACGTCTCGTGAATGGGTTGTGAAGCTTGTTAATTTACTGATTTATTTACAGAAACTAAGCTACTAGATATTTACATATATTTACAAAATACAACAGGATCAGTCAAGCTATCTAAGTATCGTTAGAAACTATCTATAGATAGCTCAACTGATCCAGGTCACTGTCAGCCGTGTGCGTGTCGTGAAGCTTGTTTGAAGGTAAGTAATACAAGTTTATAACATTGTCATAGACCAAAAGCTTCAAAGTTAAAGTTAAAAAGCTTATGATTCAAGATTCGTATCCACTACGGCCCGAAAGCTTGAAAAAACATTATGTTATTCATCAATTATACTGAGCATTTGATAATAGTACATTATGGTACTAGTGTGTAACATTGGTGATTACCGCCGAGGACGGTAATCATCAATACACACGTGTATCATACGACGTTTTTCAACACACTTGTGAATAAAATAACAATAAAAACTCATTTTCAACAGTGAAAACGAGTTGTGAAAAATGTTTCGCTATTGCGGGAAAAATTAATCAGTTTTCCTATGCGCGCGCATTGCGATCGGCCACAGACTATATTTCCGCGCCGCGCATAGGGTTTGCGGCCTATTCTGCCACGTACAAAATGGGGAATTTAAAGTTTTCTTTTATTATAGAGAAAACAAAAGTTATATTTGAGTGAAAGTTTTATTTATTAAACACGTACGAGTTAAAATTATCTATTTAAATTAGAAGTTGCATGAAATGAGCAAGCAATAGGAACATTAATTTATTTGTTCTATTGAACACGATCTTTTTTCTGAATAAAAACTTTTTAAAGAACAAAGCAACTCAACCAATAAAATTAAAAAAAAAATTCTATTACTCACTAGTGAGTTATAGTAATGAAAAAGTCACAGTTTGATTATGGGTGTCATTATGTGCCTAATTGCGGTGACCATAGAGCCACTTTATGAGCAAGTGTGTTGAAAATATTATTTATTTATTATCATACAAGATATGTAAGAACTTATTCAACAGGAAAATAATATACCCTTGTTAGAGGCTGACAAAACACGTGTCATCTAATAAGGCCGAGCTGTACAAACGAAGCGATATCAATAAAAATGTTTTTCCCAACAATTGTGATAAACCGCCGGGTTTCTTGGTCAAGGATGGAATTATTTCATGATTGGGCTTTCGTGGTTTAAGCCTATAGAGAGCGTTTTTTCCCGCATAAATACTACTTCCCACCAAACAAAAGTTGGTTCGTCAGTGGCCAACTCTGGTAACGGAGTTTTAGGCCTCCATCATGGCCTGACTAAATAGTCGGGACATCCTTAGCATGGAAGCCATCAGTTTATAATGCCACTAGCGGTCAGCCATGAGACTTAGGGCCGGCGCACACTGCCGACACGGCACGGCATGTCATGGCAAAGAATTTTATTACTAATCAAGCTATTTTGAATCTTACTTCAATGAGTTTAGAATTCATGTTACTTTATTTCGATACCACGATGCCGCGTAATGACGCGACGTGTCGCGGGATGCTGCGGCATGACTTGTCTTGCCGTTTATTCAAGATTTATTTATTTCATACGGTTGATACATGTTAAAAAACAAAATTGCAATATTAATTACATAATTACAACAGTTCGTAGGTAAACTTTCTTACTCTAAGGCTGGCAAACTCCTCGAACGAGTAGAACGTCTACTCGACAAGCCAGCGCTTTAGTCGGGACTTGAACACTGGCTAGGTCTGCCGCGCCATGCCGTTCCACGCGCCATTACGCGGTGCCACGTCAATGGGTGCCGGCCCCTACTGACCGTTTAGAACGTTGCTTGCGACAACCTATAAAGAATGATTCTTCCCTACTCTTAAAAATCTGAAAGTTTGTATGTTAGGTATAATATTCCCATATACAGGGTGTAAAAAGACGTCTACCGAAGCCGAAAGGGGTAGGTACAGCATCCCAACACACAACAAAATCCAAAAGGATTTTCCGATAAAAACATTATATCCGGAGAAAACAGCGTTTGAAGATTACTGTTTGCGTATGTACTGGGCGCGTTTTTATACGTAGATTGCTGGATTTTGAGTTTTAATAGTTTTTTTCTTTTATAAATCCAACTATTAGGTAGGTACAGTCTTATTATGTTGTACTACTAGTAAATAACTAGAAAATAAAATAAAATAACGTAGCTAAGTCAAAAAATTTTTTGCGTTTTTTTTTTGCTAAATATGTTTAGAATCATGGTCTGATTGAAACCCCTTAGTTTTCGGTAGCAGTCTTTTTACACCCTGTATATTAGTTAGACAAATCTTTCTTTTTAAATGTCTGACGGGAAAATCAATAGCAAGTGTAGGTTTTCATCTTTAAAGATAATATGGACGAAAAACCGCACATTATTACAGAAATTAAACATCAATTTGTAATCCAATATTTGGTATCGGCTAATAGCCTCCGACGCACCAATTAACAGAATTACTACAGCCTTCGAAAAACCCGCATTGGAATTCAGACTTTATCCTAAATTGGATAAAGTGGAATTTGCATGTAAATATGGTGTAACACGACACAGCACGCTAGCCGCATCGAGAAAAACGATTACGACGCGATGACCTCTGAGTATGGCTTTAGGACCAGTAAAAGCTAGTTTTTCTTAATTTTATTTCTGAATTCGTTTATTTGGTGTACGGACACCTGGGTCTAAGTGTAACTGGAAGAGTACCTATGCTTAAGCGACAAGAAGTGGTGCGATCGAACTACTTACATATTTTCACTATTCTTCGAAAAATTTCATGTGAATTTAGCTAGGTAAGTTAATTTTAAATCCCTTGTCGAGGACTTTAGTGTGATACACACCTATGTATGATATACAAGGTATTGTACTTTAAAGAGTGTTGGTCGAATGGGTTTGGGCCTCGACTTTCAATCTGAAGGTCGTGGGTTCGAATCCCGGCCGTGCATCAATGGATTTTTCGTTTCGTAAAACTTATATGCGCTATAACACGAGCTCGTAACGGTGAAGGAAAACATCGTGAGGAAACCCGCAGCTTAGTCAGCTCCACACGTATTGACGTTGTCTTTCCTGTGGGCCAGGCTGATTAAGCTGAGAGGATGGCTCAGGTGCTGGGCAATCCTATTTTACTCAAACAATGTCCCAGGCATAACAGCGTCCCGTTAAGTGTAGACATGGAATGCCTCCTGACGCTGTATAAATCATCTAATAATAGATGTAAAGGCCTAAGTTTTTTTTTTTGTACTGTAAAAGATCGTATCGAAATGAAAACGAGCTTTTTTTTCCTAAACAGTTTAATCTGCCTTTGGACTGCATTAGCCTACCTAATCTATAAATCCGCCGTTAAAAGCCTGCGGCTAAAAGAATCTCAATTCGGCCTTAATTTAACCGAAAACTTGCTAAAAGCCAACGACCTACTTTAACACGAATAAAACCGAGCATATAAATCCGAAACTAGAGATTTGCATTCGGAATTCTAATTTTATACTATTTTAAAAATCCTGTCATGGAGATCAAAAGAATGCATAAAGGTGAAGGCACATTTATCAACATCTTACGCGCTGCATTTTATGTCATCAGCATTCGGACACCTACCGCATTTTATGAAATACGGCGCGTACGATGTGGGTTTAAAATGTGCGAGCTTTCTTGTAACAAATTCTAAATACGGCGCGTGCGGTGCTGACAAATGTGGTCTCATCTTTAATCGCAGGTTTGGAGAAAAACTACTAGAGTTGTAAATTTAAGTAAATGGACACTTGAATCACTTTATCAACAAGACGGCTTAATTGCTAGGACTTAATCGAATAAGCAATCATTCGATTGCTTATTTCGCTTGATTGCCAATCAAAGCACCATCACAACTTAAGTTGCCTTTTCACTACCTAACGTACCTAAGAAAGTGTCCGCACTCTTTTTTTTTTATCAACAAAATCCACAGCTATTTTTTTTTTTTTTTAATTAAATAGGTTAGCATTTGACCTCCCTCTGCCTGATGTAGCTCTTAATATCTATGCTTAAACTTATACATATTCAGTACAGCCAACACATTTACATTTTATAGGTAACACATGTAAGGCGACCGTTTTTAAACGTATTCACATTTAGGTAAGTAGGTAGGAGTTATTTAATTTGAATCCCAGACGTGCAACAATTTTTAGTTTCGGAGTAGTGTCTCTACCGCCTTGGACGTTTTCAAAGAATCTTGAGAATAAGTAGTACCAACTACCAAGTAGGTTAGTAAAAGTCTGAGAGAATATCGACAGTGCTTTAATACAGAGGTGATTAATTTTAATTATTGTTTCGTATATAAATAAGGTTAACCGCGAGCTTAAGAGTTAGTTTAAACTAAATCGCTTTTGTCACTCTCGCTGTCTCAGTGCGGCCACTGCCTAAGATTGATTAGGGGTTTAAGTTACACACAAGTTTCGGGGACTTAAAATTAGTTAATAAAATACCCGAGTCAGTGTGAATACAACCGATCTATACATACCTACTCGTAATACTTATGTTATGTACAGTTGTATTGGTATACTCAGCGTCAAAAGTTTATGAACAGGTGTTATTCAATCTTCAATTTCTCTAGAGCTCGTAATTGTAATAAAATACTTACCTTGTAAACGAATTAACACCATAAAACACTTTTCTTTCAGCCGTCTCGCAGGATATACTTGGACACAGAAGTATGTCGTGCGATCTCAAGTATGACATCTCAACGCACTTTAGAACAATCTTGAGAGTTCTGAAATCCTTCAGCCACTACCGGGTCAAGGCATTGGGTTATATCACAGACAATATATGTTATACAGGGTCTTTCATTTTAAACTACACAAACTGACAAGGACTCATTTTTGGGTTGTAAATAGACGTCTGACAGTATCAATTTAATTCCTTAGCCGATTTATTTTTTCACTTAAAAATATATAATTTATTCATTTTTTAGAATTGTTGCATAATGATTTTCAAGTTGAACAGACGTTCCACCAATCACAGCTACATCACGAATGGACTAAGTTATACAAGAAGCAACAATCAATTGAAAGAATTGTCTTTATCAATTTTCTCGGGATTTTCATAAAAAAAATATCATTACATAAATATATATTTTTTTAATTTATTTGTTGAACAAAATTCCTGAATTAAGTTAGTTTAAAATAAAAGACCGTATATATAAATGACGACCCAAAGCACACAGTACATAGTAGACGACTCGCGGTCATAGAATAGAGAACTAAACTTCAATTGTAATGTTGTATAACTTTCAAGATTTGCAAACAGGGTTGAAACTAATATAATTGTAAAGGCTTTATAGACGATCAGTCAAAGTAAGTTTTGCATGACTGCTCTAATTATATAAGAATAAGTTATTTACGTGGTCTAGATTAATGTTATCAAGACTAATAAAAGTGAATGTTGAAAATTGTTACTACTAACGTTGGATAAAAAGCTGACCATCATTATGTAATTTGAAATCGATTACCAGTTGTTACACAATACGAAAATGACAATCGAAGTTCTGGCTAGGTTTCAAATGTCAAAAGTCCAGGCTAGGTTTCAAATTTGAATATCAAAATAAAGTCGATGTCGATTCCCAGTTGAGTTACACAATAAGGTCCCATGACATTATTAGTAATGTTCTATTCCTTTATTCAACTTAGGATGGAATAGTATAATTTTTCTGTTTTATCTTTTATAGGTAGGTATATTTTTTTTTAAATACACTCATAGACGCTTTAACCTAGGTAGCTCCTACCAAATATTTTATCTCGTTTGACGTCAGCTTCAAGGTTGATCGTTTGAAAAGCCCTAACAAGACAATAAGCCTCGACAACTAACAAAATACTGTCTCGAGATTACTCGAAGGAACTACGATTTAATTACTCGTGACTTATTAAACCCAGGGGTTCTGTAGACTTCGTAATTAGCTAAGAGTCCGTTTCAGGTCTAATAAAACGTTTGTCATTGCGTAATAATATTGTTTAAAGACTAAAATCATTACTTAAATGGTGGAATAAGTAGGAAGAAAAATACCAAGCGAGGATGATTTTTTTAATTTTACGGGAAAAGTAAAAGTAAATAAATAAATAAATAAATAATGCTGGACATTTTTCACACAGCATCATCTAGCCCCAAACTAAGCAAAGCTTGTACTATGGGAACCAGATAACTGATAGAATACATATAAAATAAAATAAAAATAAAATAAAAAAGCCTTTATTGCTACTACCTTAATACTATTTTACATTTTATTTACAATAATGTTGCTTACTTCATAATAGGTTACTAAATAATGCTATAAAATGTTGGGTACTTAATTATATCTATTCGCTATCGGTAGAAGTCGCCTCATCGGCGTAGGCCTCCCCCAATAACCTCCACTGGTCCCTTTCACGCGCCTTCCTCATCCAATCAGGTCCACACATAGTGGTGAAAACGTACATAGATATATACTTTTATTAAAGTAAAAGTATATAAGTCCTTTATGAGACTTATTTATATAGAAACCTTAATGTAAACCATCGTTAGAACCTAGAGAAAACTAGACCATGTGCTTTGAGGCTTCACGTTCACCACACAGATTGGGACACGACAAGAACAAGGTTCCGTGGCCGAATGGTAAGGCACTCCGGCTTTAAGAGGGTCGTCTGATCGTTGCGGTTTCAAATCCCGTCGGAATCGAAAATTTCGACAAGAATTTTCATATCTCAATGAAATACTTAAGTGTGGTACAACACTGTAAAAAATTGCCTGCAAGAAATCGGTCTCAGCGATGGTGCATTGTACTTTTTAAACTGTTTTTTTTTTTTTCTTGGTGGTATGTACATTAAAGTGCTCATTTTTTCAAGAAGTAAAGCTAGTACTCACGATGGTGGTATTCCGCCGACGAAGACATCGGAGTTGCCGGTGAACTTGCCGAAGACAAACTCCTTGCCTCGAGAAGTCTTGCTTTGTGTGTCGCCATCTACTGTCAACGAGGTATGTTCATCTCGGCGGGCGACCTGGTGATTTCAACTTTATTGTAAGGAGTGTAAGGTTTGATTTGGATAAAATTATTTGTGATGAAGGGGGTAGGTACTTACAAGGTACAACGGTTACAAGAATCTAAGTCCAAGATGTTAATTAAGATTGAGTAAGAAGGATCCTGTAGTTCTCCAAATCAATAGTTCTCTGTTATAAAAGTCACTAGGTCTGTTGTAGCGGTCACCCATCCATTTTATATCTGTAGGTACATAGCCCAACTTAGCTTTGACAAACAAGACCACTAACATGAGAGATTCCAATTTACATTCGAGGAAACTGTCTTGTTTAATTTTGAGATTGGGGTATTTATATTTACCCTAATATTGTAACCATGAACGCAAGATTTCCTATCAGACAGCTCGTCAAATAGATCGAAGTAGTAACTGTTTGTTCTCAAAGTGTATTTAATCAAAGATGAACTTCAGGGATACATGAAGAATGTGAGATCCTGTTACGAAGGGAAACTTCTAAAGAATGTGCGAAGTTTTAGAGTGAAGTATGTTCACTGATTCCTGGTTTGTCCTTAAAACTTTTTGTCAGTTAATTTTGTAAAGAATTGCAAAGACAAAGTTACTCCAACGAGCGTAACGACTTCATCATGATCTAATACATTGTGACACGAAATTAAAATATTAAATTTGTTTTTCTTATTGCTATAGCCAGCATCAATAAGATTTTCCGTTCTTTATCGCATGTACTCAAAGTTCTTGCGTCTCGGATAAAACTGGAAGTTTACGAGAATGTTTTGTTGTCCAATCACACCGACACCGTAACGGCTGAACAGATTTAGAAACTTGAGAATACACATTATGTGACACAATCCGTGTCTAATTGAAATATGCTCAGAGGTAAAGTTCGGATCTCCGAAAAAAGTAAACAGACTTCAAGTTTGTGAATTCGGAAGGATCTCCGAATGAAGAAAAAACAGATTGATAATGCATTACGTTTCAGATTTGTTCGACACACACAGGGATATCAAGCTGTGTATGTCGCTATGCTGAGAAAAAACCAGTAGCAATATACAAACAGAATTGCCACGCAAGATTAGGAAGTTAGGTACTAAGTTTAATGGTTTTTCAAACGTACCTGAATTTTGTGCCAATGTCCATCATTCAAATTACTGCCAACAGTTATAATCTGCGCGCCTCCTCCCAAGTTATACCTCAACCTCAACTGCCCATTCACCAGCTTCAGTTCAAAAAAGTCGTAAGTCCCGCCATCATCCGTATACAATAACAGCCCGTTCTGCTGGTCAGTTTTGAACTCAAGTTCGATCGTGCCGTTCAAGTCTGCGTTCCATTTTCTGAATTGTGAGTATGGGTTTTGTTTGTCGAGGACGAATGCGAGGGCTTGGTTGAGGGAGATGGAGAGGAGGCAGAGGAGAGCGCAGCGCATCGTCGCGGCCTGCATGCTGGAGAACGTCAGGCGACGCCGGAGGAACGTTTGCGTTTCATGACTTGGTATCCTGGAACAAGGAACATTTGTTTACAAATCAAATACATTTTAATTTTTTAGTGTTTTGGGCACGCTTCCGACTGACGACCTGGCCCTTGATTCATAATACAGCTGAATGTATTCGGTTTGGAATCAGGAATTGATCCGAATTTGACGTTTCCTGCACTGTGATTGGTTGCTGTCGGTCGATTCCGAACCGAATGCATTCCCCTGTATTATAATCGATCGTTTCTAACGATCCTTAGATAGCTTGACTAATCCTATTGTATTTTGTAAATATATGTAAATATGTAGTAGCTTAGTTTCTGTAAATAAACTTTTTTTTTAGACACAGTTCCATTTTCGAAACAGGGATATGACAATATCCTCAAAACATGGCAGACACTTATCTCAATTTTGTAGACACGTCAAAAATGTCTACACATTTTATCAAGTGCCCACATTTTGATGCAAAAAATGGGCATCTGCCAATTTTTCTGGACGTGCCTCTGACTAAAAATCATCTTTCTGTCCTTGTCCCACTTTATTTAGGGTCGGTTCAACTAGAAATATTTAAAGGACTTAGTAACTTGATAATTTTATGAGAAAATGTTTACCGAGAATTGGGATACTTTTTATAGTTTTCGTTGGTTTTTCTATTATATATATATATATTATATATACGCAAATACTACATCAATATAAACAAACAATAAAAAAGTACGTGAGTGTCATGGAACCTCAGTAGAACACTCGGTTGGAACGAAGTTTCAACTTTGACATTTGTCATTTGTCAAATAAATTATTGTCAAATATTAAAATCCTAGGTACTAAAAATGCAATAATATATGGACTGTTTCACGTCTACCTGCGCACTTCGCACTGTGACGTTTTGACCTATGTATATGTGTCGTGACGGTGAAATCGAACGCTTTTTTTCTAACCTCCATCCTCGATGCCGTCCGAAAAGGAACTTCGTTCCAATGATTTACTTCCACTCCGTTGCTACGTGTAACTGTTCGTAATTAACAAGGCATGTTACCTTTTATCTCCAAATAGGGTAAATAGGGTGACCCGTCGACACGTGACCACTTATGAAAATGGAACCTGTGATCCCTTCGAACCTTTCTAATGGATACAAATTGATGTAATATATTATTATTTTCTTCCCGTGATTTAAAAATATATAACAATTACTACTTATATAATTATTAAACTGTAGGTTATCTAAACTAAGGCCGTTTCCACACTTTCCACCTATAAGTACAAAAATACTTCCGCGAAATTATGTGTGATAGATAAGTCTGTCCAACAGCAACATACTTTATGTAGTATTTTCGTATATGTATAACCTACCTATAAGTAGGTCAATATCTTAGGTAGGCGGCCTGTCATGAAACAAAATTATAAAAAGTTCTGAGCAACTGAAAAATCCCTAACCTCCAAACTTCGCCTAAACTCACAATATAAAACGAAATCCCAACAAATCAAAACTTTCGTCAAACCATTAAAATAACCGGTAAAATCTTCCGTGAACCAGTAAAAACCGGTTCGGGCCGGTTGCCAAGAAGCTGTTCGGAGTGACTGGGCACTTTTCGGTTGAAATCAACCTCTAAGTAGATAAGCTATGGATGAGGCGTAGAATTTATAGCATTATTGGATTACCCTCTAATGTTCGAGAGATTTAATGGCTGTGATTTCGAGATGTGTGTAAAGGCATAATTTCAAATTACGCCGAAACCAACCAGAGTAATGAAGCTCTAGTACCTAAAACTTAGGCTCTTAGTAGTCTAGGTAATGTATAATGCTGTAGAATATGTACCTACTTCTTGATAGATCGTTGAAGTTAAGACATTCTTCGCAGTCACTACGCTCCTAGCTGTGTTTGTTGCCGTGGTTTGGTAATGGTCGCAAGGGAACACTAGAAATAACCATCTATTTTATTATAAGAATATTTTCGGTGTGCCCAATGCCTTTTGACTTTGACGTTTCCACAAAATTGCAGTAATATCATCATATCGCTTCCATGCTTCGGATGGCATGTTGAAATGAAACGGCCTTAACTTCGTCAGATTTGGCTTCCAGCTCATACAAACTTCTTGTCATGCCTTAAAGTTATCGACTGACATCATCACGCGTTGTTCATGCAATTTAAATTGAAATCCAAAATCCGAATTCTCCATGAAAAGACAGATAAACAGCTTCTTCTTTTTATCGTGTCACTAGTTCTTTCGAACCAGTGTGGTGAAAGGATTTTAAGTGCGCCTCAATGAGGCTCCTTTCGTGCACTTGACACATGTTTTCGAACTTGTTAGGTTCTACGACATGCCGGTTTCCTCACGATATTTTCCTTCACCGTTTGAGAGTATTGGCATAGTGCACATGAGTTTTTCGGCAGAAAAACTCATTGGTGCACGACCGGGATTGAACCCACGACCTAACGATCGGAAGGCGGCTACTACCACTAGACCACCAGTGCTCTGTAGATAAACAGCAATTTCGGCACAAAATAGTCTTCATGCGTAAAATTTCTCGACTATAAAACAAAAGCGACCGAAAGCGGCACATCTCGCGGCCTAGTTTCCCGGCTTTTGTACTTCGAGTGGCTTTTACCTGCAGATGGATGCTCTTCTTCAGATACCAAATACTTGCTTATATCGCTTCTGAATGTGAACGGTATAAAAAACTTTAAATTGAAAAAGTTGCTTCTTTTTTTTAGTCATCTGGTTCCCATAGTACAAGCTTTGCTTTGTTTGGGGCTAGATGATGCCGTGTTAAATTGTCCAGCATTTTTTTTTGGGTAATTGAAAATACTTGAATTTGATAGTTGCATGTTTGAAGCCGTGTTAGCCGAAAGGGATACTTTGTTCTGTACCTACTCTAATCATATAATTGCATAAAATCATGTAGAGGCAACTACAAAATTTCATGTAGACCATGAAATTTTGGTGGGAATACTGTGGGAACATTGCTTTCAACGAGTGACGAAGAACTTCGCTTAGAAGAAAATGGACAATCATGTTGAAGATGATGACTGTATTCAATGTGGACAAAAAAATAAAGTAAGTTCGTATGAGTCAGTGGCCAACTCTGGTGACGGAGTTTTTAGGCCGCCTTACTGATACAACTGATACACTGATACAATTTAACGTGCCCTCCGAAGCACGGAAGCGCTCAGATGTAAATGCCACTGGCGGTCACCCATCCACTTACAGACCGTTTCGAACTGCTTAACTTCGACGATCTATCAAGAACGGCTAAGCAAGCACGACCACGAGCGCTTCGAATGTGGACTTAAAGCATTGAAGATATTCTTGAAGACACCTTGGTCGAGTCATGTGTTATCCTTCGATCAACAATTTTATTATTTTATCATTCAATTCAGACATACTCAATAATACTCATCGTGCATTTTGCACTGCAAAATGTTTTGCATCTTTAAGCGGTTGCTTGAATTGAGACATGATTTATGCTTGAGCTTGTTTTGTATGCTAGATAGCAGAAATTCGCTTTGCGTACGAAGAAAGCTGGAATAACTGCAGTTACATTTAAAAAGTTCAAATATATTTATAATCATCATTACAGACTGTTTGCATTACACCCATGACCCACTGGATAATAATGCCTCTTCTTCAGAACGCCATTATTTTCAGTCCTTTTTTAATCTTTTTTTTTTATTTTAACTGCCATCGTCCTTTCTTGCCAAGGACCATCGCCACTTAAAACAATTTCAAGAATTCGACAAGTCATCGGTTTTAAGTTCAAAGGTCGCTTGATATTTGGATTTGTAAATCTTATAATTGATGAAGGCAATCAAACTATTATCCATATAATCTTCATTCTCACCAGAAAGGGTTTCATTTCTCCTTTTTTCTTTCAGTCGCACAACAAAGAAAGCATGAATCTTATAAAATGCCAATTATAGTCGTAAAATGTATCAGCCGTGGAAACTTGTCAATTACAAGCACCTGGAGGGCCTGAATTATGGCTGAACCCTCTACACAGGGCAGGCAGCTCAGCTTGTAAAGACTTTTTCAACACACTTGCTCATAAAGTGGCTCTATGGTCACCGCAATTAGGCACATAATGACACCCATAATCAAACTGTGACTTTTTCATTACTATACTCACTAGTGAGTAATAGAATTTTTTTTTAATTTTATTGATTGAGTTGCTTTGTTCTTAAAAAAGTTTTTATTCAGAAAAAAGATCGTGTTCAACAGAACAAATAAATTAATGTTCCTATTGCTTGCTCATTTTATGCAACTTCTTATTTAAATAGATAATTTTAAGTCGTACGTGTTTAATAAATAAAACTTTCACTCAAATATAACTTTTGTTTTCTCTGTAATAAAAGAAAACTTTAAATTCCCCATTTTGTACGTGGCAGAATAGGCGCAAACCCTGTGCGCGGCGCGGAAATATAGTCTGTGGCCGATCGCAATGCGCGCGCATAGGAAAACTGATTCATTTTTCCCGCAATAGCGAAACATTTTTCACAACTCGTTTTCACTGTTTGAAATTAGTTTTTATTGTTATTTTATTCACAAGTGTGTTGAAAAACGTCGTATGATACACGTGTGCATTGATGATTACCTTCCTCGGCTATATTAAGACCCTCGCCGATGGCTCGGGTCTCAATTATTTGCCTCGGCGGTAATCACCAATATTACACACTAGTACCATAATGTACTAATATAGCTACCCTTTTTATTTTATTCACACTAGCAACATTACTTACAAAAGGCTTTGTCGCTGAGCGACCACATCGCCCAAGTGAAACTTGAAAGTAATCTGCTGTCTACAAACTCTGTTGCGCAGGGCGAAAGAAGGCGTGCGTGACGCAAAGGGTGTTTGTATGATCTGAGTTCTGGGGGCTGAGTCTGTTCAAATATGTATGAAATGAAATGAAATGAAATGAAATGAATGTTTATTCAGAAAGGTCTTAACTAACTAAAGTAAGTAACAATCTTGTATCGAAGTAATGCAAGGGGAAGAAAAAAAATTGCTGTTTGTAGTTCGTTGCTCCCATATAACATAAGGTGTAGAGACCTAGTTCTAGATTTTGCTTTGAGCATCTCGTTCTAACTAAGTATAAGACTTGTATGTAGAAACGAGTGATCGCTGCTTCGGCTAGTAGATAGGTAAGTAGGTTTGAGCTTAGGAGAAAGTACATATTACTAGTGTATGCATTTACTAAAACACACTACACTAGTAATATCAGTCATGTGGTATCCACAGAACAAGTTTTTGAAAGCCAGACCAGACTAGGTACAGTCAGCAACGAAAGTCGATTACACATTTTATGTTTCACAAATCTGAATATTTCCAAAATTCGTCACATCATGACCAGCATTTTTACTTATATTTGAAGATAAAGTCTTGGTTCATATTTTCCAAGACAAGTTTATTTTTTTCTTGGCTATCTAGCAAAATTTGCTTTTGTTTTCCAAAAAGTCCAACTGTTAATCGATAACTTAAACTTGAGCAAGTATCAAAGTGTACCAGCTTAACTACTCCTTGTTCTACGTATCGGACCAACGACCTGGAATAATGAGAGAAAATAAATAAATATTAGATTTGATTTGATTTTATTTGGCTTTGACTTTCTCAAACCTCGGTAACGCTCAGATATTATCACCACTAGCGGTCACCCGTCCATTCAGCAGCTGGAGTCCGTTTATCTAACCAACATACACTGCAAGTTAAATAAAAGCCTTAAAAACATAAAATGGAATAGTGAGATAAGGTACGTTCGATTGAACACAATAGAATCCCCAACATTACAACAGCAGTAAGAATGGACTCAAAGAGCCATCAGCGAAGGAAGCCTATACAAATGGATTTGAAGCAGACGACCACTTACGCTGAGTTTCAAACGAAAATGAACTTTATTATATTGTCTTTAGAGTGTTTTACGGGAAGAGAATCACTTAGATACCTAACATTTTTTGAAAATAATCGAGAATAAGTGTTTCAAAGTAAGCTAAGCAAATATCATCAAGACTTATCTAAAGGTATTGAAAGTTTTCTGAAGAAAGAACACAAATATTTATTTATTTATTTTTATTTAACAATAAAAAGAAAATGGCTTTGTCGCTAAGCGACTATACCGCCCAATCAGTAACATCTTAGCTTAGTCTTCTTCTTCTTCTCTCTCACTTCACTTCTTGGTTTCTTCTTCTTCTTCTTTTTATTCCTTCTTCTTCTTTTCACTTTGACCTCACCTCAAATCCCTCTTCAAATAATTATTATGTCACGTCAATTTGAGTCAATTGAAAAAACATGGCGGCTTGTCCTTTCAAAACTCCAATGGATGGAAATCTTTCGTCAAATGAGAAAACTTTTTGAATACTCCCCCATTCCATTTGCCAAATCTCCTGTTACGTATCCAAAGCTTCATTAGTAAAATGCCACCGAAATGACATAATAAAACCTAGTAAAACACGAGAAAACTAAATAAAATAGCAGAGCCACTAGTTCCTTCAAAAATGGCGAAAGAAGTCCGATTTCAAATATAAAATATTTGAAATTACATTAGGTACTTTTTAAACGACTTCAAAAATGGAGGAGGTTATTACACTTACCAACATACTGGCCAAGAACAAATTCTATTCAGTCAGTACATTTTCCATATTCAAAGGTAACAAAGACTCAGCAACTTTGTGCCTTACCTGCTTTGTATAAGGATCATTTTAAAATTTATTACATGAAAATGCATGACTGTTAGAGGGTTTCTTCTTACCCTAGAATTACGAATAAGTACCTACTTTGCTACGTTTATTGAACCCTTGTCGATACTCATTAATTTTCTTTATACTGAAACTTGAAATTTGACCTTTCGACTTGTTTAATGAGCTACCTTGCTTAAAATTATTTTCAAGACAGAAAAGATTAAGAAAAAAGATTTTGTGGTTGTTTTTTTTCAAAACTGTACATACATTCAAAAATAATAGACCCAATTGGAACGGCAAAATCACAACTACATCTAAGTACATACACAGGTAATGAATACGTTCTGTCGGGGACAACATAACAAGTGGAATTTACAACAGTTTCCGTAACTCAGGCATGTAACAGGTCATACCGTCGCAATATCTTGTAATATAGAGGAGCGCGCGTGCATACGAATCGCCTGAGATGGCACACGTGATTCAGTAACTGCGCACTAGCACTAGTTACAACTGGGCTTTGTGGTTGAACTTCCTAGCCGATTTCACCAATCCATGTAATGAAAAGGGAAGAAGGTCATGGAACTAGGAGAGTGCTTGGTATGAATGTTGATGGATTTACGAGTAGAGGTAGACCAAAGAAAAGATGGATGGATTGTGTAAAGGATGACATGAGTAAGAAAGGAGTGAGTGTTGAGATGATAGCTGATAGAGGAGAATGGAAGAAGAACACATGTTGTGCCGACACCACATAATGTGGGAAAAGGGCAGGAAGGTGATGATGGAAGTACTTAGGTATGTAAAATAAATTCATCAAATTACGGTGTAGAGAAAGAAGCTTGACAGATCGATAAATTATAATATTTTTGATTCAAGAAGCGTGTTGGTTGAAGGAAGAAATATTTGCGAGCTGGGCATCAAAGAGTGGACGGGGATAGCGAGAGTTGTCAAACTATTTTGACTCGCTTAAGATTGAAAACATTATACTGACGACTGTAACCTCAAGAAGAAATATTTCTTGATTAATCTTCGTTAAGCAACGCTCTGCGCGGTCACAGCAGGCAATTTATGCTATAGTTTTTTGGTATCCGTTAAATGACCCATACGCAGACCAATTATTCTTCATCATACAAATGGTTGAGAATCGAATTCACTACAGCGTAAGGCACAGCTACTATCAGAGTGGTAAAGCTAGCCAAACTAGTGCTTAGGGTGGCGCGGGCGTTCCCCGTGCGTATATGTCCGTTTGGAACAGGTATTTCTTGGAACGGGGTCAAATGGGACTTTAAGCACGTTGACAGATGGTGGCAGTTCAATTTAAACTAAACTCTCATTTATGCTGCAAATGCAAGGAAGGTAAGTAGGTGCCTAAGTAAATGAGTTTAACAAAAGAACTAAAAAAAAATTAGGCCTTTACATCTATATTAGATGATTTATACCTACAGCGTCAAGAGGCAATCCATGCATACACTTAACGGGACGGGGCTTGGGCCATTGTTTGAGATGGAATAGGATTGCCCAGCACCTAAACCATCATCCCAGCTTAATCAGCCGCCCACAGGAAAGACGATGATGATGTATTGACATTTACCTAACCTATTCTTTTATTCAGTCTTCTTTCTACACATGGAGGGAAACTATGGATCTCTACACTAGGTAGGCCGAACGAAGCTTACCACATTTTATCAAAGAATGTGTATTTTCCAAAAATACATCAACAAAACTATTACATAATTAACAAGAATAGTTTAAAAGAATCCCGGAAAACAGTGGACTTATCGTGAATAAGAGTCCACAAAAGATGTCGTCAGGGCTGCTGCAGTTTGATAGCAGATAAAATAAATCCAGCTTGCTCTACCTTAGCTACGGGCTATCTTTGTCAAGTAAAAATTTGCAAACAAAAGTTACTTATTCAAATAACATTATTGATGTATAATTTTTTATTATTTTTATAGTGTTACTAGCTGACCCGCGCGACTTCCTCTGCGCATGATTCATTTTTTCCGCGCAATTTTTTTATTTTTTTCTGTCATAAGAACCTTCTCCTGACTATAACAAACACAACAAAAAATTTATTGAAATCTGTCCAGCCGTTCACGCGTGATGCCGTGACCAAGGGATATGGGGATTCATTTTTATATAGAGAGAGATAGTGCTATGACCGATAAAATATGAGCTTAGTAAAAATTTCTGCGACGAACAAGGATTCCGTAGCCGAATTGGTAAAAGGCGGCTCCGGCTTTAAGAGGATCGTCGTATCATTGCGGGTTCGAATCCCGTCAGAATCGAAAAAGTTGATGTCTTTTCATTTCATTTTCTCGATTATTGATCTACGCAGTAATATCTAATTACCTAAATAATTCGTTCATAAAATTCAGTAATAAAACTCTTGCCTGGCTCCATTACTAGGTTAGGATTTGCATGACATATAGCAGCCGGCGATATAATTTTTACATGAAAGTAACCAAAAATACAAACCAACAACAATGTAATAAGTTGGCAGCCCTAAAAATTCCACAAATGATTCCAACGACTTACGAGATTATAACACAAACCGGGATTCGAATAGATAAAAAATATCCGGGACTTTTAGAATAATACCCTACATCGTTCATCGCTTGATCTACGCGCGTCAATTACGTAGATTGGGCAAACGGTTGCTCGGTAGGTACATTATGGTACAGGCAGCGACACAAGTTCATGAACAATTGGAGATTTTAAAGCTTCATTTTCATCATTATTTGTGGGAAAATTGCCAAGTTTTTCATCAATAGTAATGGTGCAAGGCAAAACATCCAATGTAAGGTGAAGTTTTATCTAAAACCCTACGAAGATATTGAAGATTCAAATACATCAAAAATGTTCATGAACTTCTGACGCTGACCGTACATAGGTTATAGGTACCTAGAGCTTTTTTAAAAAATGGTAAACACTGTTGTCATAAAAGAGTGCTTTTCAAAAATTTAGAGCTTTTTTTAAAAAGTAAAGAACTGCTGCTATTTTAAAATACTATATCTACAATAGGTTTTTTAATCAATTTTTAAAGTTTTTTTTCCTGCCAAAGTAAGTAATAGCTAAGAACTGTCTCTATTTTAGTTAAATGTTGATCCTCAAGACAACAATTTATTAATCGATCAATGAGAAGTAGTTTAAGTAACAAATGAAACATTTTAGATTCTAGAAGATGTTTGAGCGTAACAAAATACTTACCTTTTCTATTAAAACGGTAACATTTTTCCTGAGAAAGTACAATAAACCTTTCTTATAATGGACCTCTTATTTCAGCCCCTTATCTGTCCAGGCGTGCCCTCGGAACCTAAACCACAGATAAATTACTATCATACTATGGAAGATCCACTGAATCACTCTTAGAAGTATACCTATCCACTAGCGGCCCACTCGCGACTTTGCTCACAGCCTTTCAAACTTTAGGGGTTATTTCTGTACCTACAGAGAAAATCTAATATTGATAAAGAGAATAAAGTTATGTAAAAATCATCATTATTTTTTCAACTAGTGTGTTCTGCCCACAATGACTTATTACGGTGCCGAGACGAGGCTGGGTACAAAACGAGGGTTGCACAGAGAGAGAGCCATGGAGCGTGCCATGCTCGGCATGAAGCTTTTAGATCGAGTTCCCAATACTGAGATCCGGAGACGAACAAAAGTCATGGATGTCGGTATGCGGGTAATGGAACTCAAGTGGAGTTGGGCTGCAAGATGTGGTGACGACAGGTGGTGTAAAAGGATGACAGAATGGTTGCCCAGAACTGGCAAGAGAAGTTTCAGACGTCCGGCAGCGAGGTGGGCGGACGATATCATTAACGTCGTAGGCCGACAGTGGATCAGGCTGACACAGAACCGGGAAGAATGGCAAAAGTGAAGGGAGGCCTATCCTACAGCAGTGGGTGAAATCGGGCTGCGGATGATGAAATTCAAAATCTGAATCTGAAACAGCTAGATTAGATAGCCTACCCTTGGTTTCCAAATTTCCTGAAACGGATCAGTAGTAGCAACCTACCTACGAGTTTCATAACCTACATAAACCTTCTTGATAAAATTCGCATAGATCTGAACTGCGGTTTCATGCTAAATTGAATTTAAAGCCAGCTCAGCAAAGCTCCTTTCGCAATAACAGCTGCCTTGAGAGACAAACCAGAAACCCGGGAAATTATGAATAAAATTCGCGCCGAAACTAATTAGTCACGTACAATGTACCCTGTTTGTTTTCTTTGTGAAAGAACACTCTGGACGTTGGGACAATTTTAAGGTGACTTTTTAACGTTCCGGTTCCTATTGTGGGAAAATTAATAGGCAAACTGCTGTTTCACAAGACGTAAGATGATTTTAATTTATGCTTGTATAATTGCAGCGATAAAGTTATGTGTTAGCGTTTTTGTACTTATTTAGTAAAACTTTTTGGTGATACCTAGGTAAATACTCCTTGGTCCAGGTCAGGTGATAGATAAGTAATGTTTTGACAGTGACAAGTGGTGAGTTATGGAATTGTTTTAAAAATGTTGTCGAGCAAAGATCATTGAAAATTGGAAAATGGAAAATAAAACCATTCTAATGTGATTAAACTTGTTTCTCTATTGAGTATTAGACAATTTAACGTGCCCTTCGAAGCACAGAAGCGCTCAGTTGATAGTGCCACTTTCACCCATCCTATTGTGACCACATAACGTTGCTCCAGGTCAACACTCTCTAAGAACGACGCTTCAAGTTCAGAATAGCAACTTAGTTTTTGCGATCAAGGAATTTTCTCTTCCTTTCTTAATAAAGAGTCTGTCTACAGATAGTTCCGTCGTTTGCGAAGTTCGTTAGTTCGTCGCTTATCAGCAACTACCCTCAACTTCTTATACAATGACATCAGAATGTGCCAGTAGAGACATCGTCACTTGGACATAAATGAAAGTTTCATCATTATAATTTAAAAATTTCAAGAAGTAATTTTTCTCAGAAATCATACTATTACAAACCTACCTAAATTTAATTTAATGCATCTGTACATATACCTGGTGCATTGCCGTTGGTACTAATAATGTGAAAGAACTAGGCAACACAAACGTCTTTAGACTCAATTGGCCTTATTACAAAAAAGTTAAACCTTGGTTGAACACCATGTTGACACTGTCAAAACCTAGCACAAAAAAGAGTTCTATGTATGAGTATTTAAAAATCGATTTTCTAGAGACAGTTTTTTAGTCAGTGCTTCGCTAAACTCGGCTCATTTTTTTTGATCCGTAGGGCTGATTGGCAGATTGAAAAGGAGTTAACGAATTTTCAAGGTGTTTATATTCATATCAACTTATTTAATCACACAAATACATTATTTTGTGTAGGTAGGTAACTATAAAGTGTAACATATAATAAGTATAACCCTATTGTAAACTATGTGTAAACTAAATGATAGCGTACGTAAAGCTCAGCGCAATGTCATCGCAGTTATAGCAGCCTTGTGGCGGCCTTGAAGCAAGAACGGTAGGCCGCGTACAATGCAATTTTGAGAATTGACATCGATAAGGATTTGAATTTAAAAACAGATCAGAAACTATGGGTTCTATTAAACTATAACCTTGTCTATGAAGGTAGAAGATAAAAAAGCTGTGACTGTTTTCGTTTGCTTAGGTAAGTAAGTAATTTATATATTTTTTATAGTGTTAAACCACACTTAGGTATTTCATTTAGAAATGAAAAAGTCTTATCAAAATTTTCGATTCTGATGGGATTCGAACCCGCAACGATCAGACGATCCTCCTAAAGCCAGAATGCCTTACCATTCGGCCACAGAATCCATGTCGTCACAATCGGCATTTTACCGGTGCTATAACCGAAGTAAGTATTTATGTTTCTGATTTGCTTTTATGTACCTAAACCTAGACAGAGGATTTTTTTAAGGTTGCCTGGAAGAAATCGCTTTCAGCGATAAGGCCGCCCATTGTACTAATTTTGAACTTGTTTTATTTATGTGTTGTTTTGTTATTAATTGGTGTACAATAAAGTGTTCATTTATTCATTCATTCATTTTTGCTTTGAACTAAATCTCAACATCAAAGGTAGTTTTTTAACCACCGACCCTTTATCTCACCTAGGTACTCACACCGCTAGGTAATTTAATTAGGTAGGTACTATCTACTTACCTATAATCTAAATTGGTGCTTTAACAAAGTAAAGCTTTACGTCTTTACAAAGTTTAGAACTTAATTTACCACAAAAAGCAGTCATCTACATACACCCACGGACTTAAATTCGTAGGTAGGTTAGGTACATAACTTGCCGTTAGGTACTTGAGCGTAACTTGAGTGAAACTTGGGTAGGCGCAATTTGAGAACCTATTACATAATCTGCGAGAAACTTTGCACCAAAGTAGGAACAAAGTGCCTATTGAATTTGTAAACTGCCTTGATTAATTTGCGCTAAATTAATCGAGAACTGCATTTTGAATTTCGAATCAATTTGAAAATGGAACATATTTTAGTTCAGGCTCCAGCTTTCAATCGAAAGCTTGATAGAAATTGTCACTGTGTATAATTCACATGTAGCATTGCTCAAGAAAAATTGCATCGACTCCCGTGAAACTGGCACTCGCACCTCTTGGGTTTATGTGATGGAGAGTTACGAACTACCTATGTATGTAGTTGTATAAGCTAGAAGTTGGTTTATAAATAAAGGTCGATAGAACCTAAGCCCAAGGGACACCAATACAAGGAAAACACGAAATATTTACCTCAGCGAAACGTCGATCATCCAATTCCATCAATGTTGGCAGGTGTAGTAACAATCTTCGAGCAACACATCAGACAACAATAGAACAAATTGAGATGCTCGATACCATGGAACCCCAATGAGGAAAGTGAATACACGCAAGCGAACTTGAATGAATTACAGTGTGAATTGAGACGAGTGAGTGGATAACGAACAAAGTCGATACTGGCTGGTAAGTGTTGACTTCGTTATGTTTTTTTTTTTCTTTTTTTTTCGGGCCTAATACTAATGGCTTATGAAGTCTTTTTAGTGTTACCGGACTATGGCGGGCACTGAAGGTGCCGAGACGCCTAGATCGTTATGATTTTTAACCTACCTATAGTAGGTGTATTGTCTTGAAAACTGAAGTAGTTCCATCAATCACCTAGCTCATAATACCATTGGCCCCAGTTCTACTGAAACCTATGCTTTCGATCGATCTAAATAGGTAATTGTGCTCATCAAGATATCTATGCACTTCTACTAAGTAATGCTGGTAGTAATACCGGCACATACATACATTGTACTGGCATTACATATTGTCTGTGGTATTACCTACCTACTTACGTATACCAAATCATATTACGCGACTCGTAAAATAACAAAATACCTCCTATGAAGGATATTTCACAAAAATTACAACACATCTTGACATAATAACAAGGCAGTTTATCAAGCGGCTTTGCGATCCGATCCTTGAAATGAGTTCCCAACTCGTAGGTAGGTAGGTAGGTAAGTACTAGGTGTAGTCAGCAACGAATGTCGATTAACATTTGGTGCTTCAATAATATGAATAACTCCGCAATCCGCAACATTAGGACCAAAATATTGATAAATATTAAAAGATTTAGGTCTCAGTCCATAATATTTTCCCAGAAAAGGTTATTTCTTCATAGAAAACGAAAACAAATGACGTTTTAATTAATCAAACTTTTGTTGCTGACTGTACCTACCAAAAAAACTTGTACCAAGGTACCTTACCTACGAGTTGAGTTTAAATTGTTGTGATGTAAGAGTAACATAGAAACTTCTTAGAGATGAAACATCAAATTTAATCAGCCGTAATGCGGGTTTATGCTTGCTTTTAATAAATACGGGGCTGAGTAAGGCTGGCCGCTAATATCAGTTAACTGGCCACAACCTTCATCAAACTCGACAATGCGGGTAGGCGTTAACAACCGTATCACCTGCCTGAACATGAATGAAATACTACTTAGAATTTAAATAATATTCTTTCATAGTTGAATATAGTAACTTCATAATAATAATAAGTAGGTATTATATAGTAGTCTTTTACACCCTGTATATAAAAATGAATCCCTAATAATCCCTATATCCCTTGGTCACGCCATCACGCGTGAACGGTTGGACCGATTCCACTATTTTTTTTTGTTGTGTTTGTTATTGTCAGGAGAATGTTCTTATGATAGAAAAAAATCTCTATATTAATCATGGAGGGCGTGAAACAAGGGTTGAAAGTTTGTATGGGGAGTTGGAAGTTCCATTTAAAGGCAACTAGATGGCGTTGCTAACCTATGGCTGAGGTCGCTATTATTGCATTTTTAAAAGTTTCAGAAGATTCTTGCAGATTTCAGTTCTATTTAGATGTTTTCAAGTATGTTATTTTGCTGACGAAGCCGCGGGTACCAGCTAGATACAAATAAAAAAGGTAAAATATGGTGCAAATTAAAATGGCGTTTAGAGATATTTAAACCTATAACCGACAAATTTGTTTAAAGTCACTATAATGCAAATGACTTCAATTGCTTCTCATCTCATCCTATAAAAAGACTAACAATGGTAGACTGCATCGCATCACTAGAGTAGTGATGTGATGCACGCTACTATCAGCCCCCTTAGCATGGCGATTATCTAGGTACCGGAGAATAGATAAAAATGACAGTAATGACATTAGAGTGTGGATAAAACAGGTAGAATGTGGATAAAAGTTAATTTAACACGTTATGAAATGGATCAATCCGGCCGTGCATCAATGGATTTTGCATTTCGTAAAATTTATATGCGCTTTAACACGTGCTCTAAACGGTGAAGGAAAACATCGTGAGGAAACCAGTTAGTGTTCTTATAGGCGGCGATGGGCTTGCAACCTGTCACGTAAGGAACACTAACTTCTGCAAGATGTGGGCATGTATCAATTACGTGTTTGGACATGCCTCTGACTACCCTCCTTAGACATCTTCAAAGGATCTGGAATAAGTAACATAAAAAGATCTGAGATAATGTCTACCGCACCTTGGGGATACAGTCGTGAACCTGTTTACGTTATGAAATGTTATTGCCTACCTACATTTACCTAAATAACCTTTTTCTATGATAAAGGACCATGCTAGGTTCATAATTTAGTGACTTTACCTACACACTAGCGAAGACGTTATTGAAGGTACGTACCTAGACAGGATCTTACAAATCACTTTCTATGCAACATTTCATAATAAGTAGGTAACTTCCATGAAGAGATTTTAGTGACTAGGTACCTACCTACACCTTCGTGACATCAACACGTTCATTGTCATTTCCTATTTATAAGAAATCACGTAAATACAGGTGATTTAAATACTAAATGATATTCATAAAGTTTGGAGTAGGTATTACATGAATGAAACACGCTTACCGCTTGTATGCAAATTTGTTTCATGATATTTGCTTTAGCTGCCTTGTTCACATAACCGAAACGGTCAATTAGGATATCTACGTAGCATTAGGTAGGTACCTAGGTACGTGTGTAATGGTCATTAAATTATACTTGAAATGTAGGTTCTAGTTTACTTAATATAGGTAAGTATGCGTATTAATATCTAGGTACTTATACCTACTAAAACAAAAATCTAATTATTTTTCTTTTCGTAAGTTCTCCAGGACGACCTTTTTTTAAAAAACAAAAGTAACAAAACGACTTTATCGTGGATAAGTGCTGAGTAACTTACAATTAAGTGGTGAAAAAGTGTATTTTAGTCTGACATAAGTTGTTTGAGTGTTATAGCCGAGTGAAACAAAACAAGCCAGCCTGCAGGATCGATAATGAAACCTCCAGTCTACGATCTAACTCAAATATTTGTGCTGACACAACTTTACGAGCGTGATATTCAATGAAACTCCACTTCATTGTGCAACATTACTATTCCACGTATTTCTTTGTAGTAAAACCTGTGTTTTGCAAGGGACATAATAGTAAAAAACGATAATAAAAAGCTGAATACTTAAACTTACCCGAATTGTAGATTTTCCGATTTGCACAGTACAGTTCACTGAAAATGCACCCACTGTGAAATAGTCTTTGTGTTCTTTTTTATTTTTAAATTTAGTCTGGCACAGGTCACTGGTATTGTCCGGTAGAATACTTGTAATTATGTAATGATGGGTCGGTTGCATGGAGCGGGTATGGCGCTCGGGTGCCGACTGCAGATGGAAATGGCCGACGGGTGCGCGCGCCGCCCGCCCTACGGTTAAGCCCCTGTTTACGTGACAACAGCGCGCGACTTTTTTAGGCCATTTTTCATTGCTTTTTCATGCTTTTTCATTCAGTGCTGTGTTGTGAAGCTTTTTTGTAGAGCATTTAAAAAAAAACGTGGCTGGAAAGGGTTTCGAGCAGGATTGTACTTAACTAGATAGAATATGAATTCGTTATTTTCATTATTCATTTATACACACATAGATAATACATTACAGAATTAATTATTCTAATCCATATCCATACTTATAATATTATAAATGTGAAAGTAACTCTGTCTGTCTGTCTGTTTGTTACGCTTTCACGCCCAAACCGCTGAACAGAAGCTGAAATTTGGCATAGTAAAAGGTTGTATCCCAGGAAAGGACATAGGCTACTTTTATCCCGAAAAAATTTAAAAAATCCCGAGGGATCGCGGAAGTACTGCTAGTTCGAAATATCTTAGAAAAATACAATTATGTAACTTTTAAGGGCTTTATCTGGAATATTTCAATTCTCCAAGAACTCGGAATATAGACAAGGTTGTCCACTATATGCTTCCAGCGGATCCTAAGCTACTTTGGACACATTGCTCGCAGAAACCCGGACAACCTGGAAAAGCTGTTGGTATTAGGTCAGGTCGACGGCAAAAGACCCCGCGGTCGCCCACCTACCCGTTGGACAGACACAGTCAAGAAACTCACCGGCCTACCAATACCTAAAGCTCTAAAGGCTGCCGAAGACAGGG
The DNA here is from genome assembly GCA_951394285.1 of Epirrhoe tristata. NCBI lineage: Eukaryota > Metazoa > Arthropoda > Insecta > Lepidoptera > Geometridae > Epirrhoe > Epirrhoe tristata. The sequence continues at coordinate 1,376,452 of OX596153.1, forward strand.
AGAAATGGAAAAGCATGATGCATCGAGTAATCAACCAGTCCAGACTAGACACGACCTTCAGCAATGAAGATAACGACTAAGAAGATCTGGAATAATAAAAATAAATTCCTTCTAAATTGTAATCAGAAATAAGTAAGTTAACCTACTTATAGTACCTAAAAATATTTTCAAAATGTAGGCAGGTAAGTACCCTACTACTTACCACATTGGGAGATACTGAAATCGCATCCCCGAAACCGTTCTTTTATCTAGACAAAAGGCTCACACTTTGTAACGTTCAGCGTTCCCTAACACTAACGATCTCTGCTATCAAAAACTATTTCTTACTCCCACGTTCATTGCTGCATGCAATCCAAAACTGAAACCAGCTACCGAAGAAATCGCGCAATGGTCCTAATACATAATGATCGTAACGCGTAGTATTTCAATTTATGTAAGAGAAGGCAACCGGCTGAAAAAAAATGTTGATTTTCGCGAGTAAAATCTCTTGGCAAGGAGTGCAGTGTGCAGTGAGATATTGAACAGAGAAGTGTAGTTGTAGATGCCTACATCACATTTTTTTTATGATGAATGGGTTGGCTCTTGACCTCAAACTTACACAGGCAAGAGTGAGGTCTACGATGGACATGTTTGTTTGTCTCAATTAAATACATTTTTACTTATTTTTACTTTTACCTGTAAATACAAGTAACTAACAAGGAGGTACACTTCGCCCAACGGATCTAGGCATTCGTAAAGTTAGCCGTTTGTCTGCGCAGAACACAATTTTGTATGTAACAGCGTTCACTGCGCAGAAAAATGGCTAACTTCACGAATGCCTAGATTAGTTAGGCGAACAGTAGTTAAGTACCACCTACTTATCTATCACAAATTTATAAGTTCTAATCATTAAAAATGTGAATAATAGGAACTCGGGGACAAGGAATTAGTAGGTAGGTACCTAAATGCATCAACTAACTTAACAAGCCCGTAGACCCTGCTACGAAAAAACCCCCGCCACTTCTATCTATCCCCTCAACTATTAAAGAGCTGATGATCTTCAAACGGCTGATCAGGTCATGGTTACCTTACCTTACCATATACTTTCAATATCATTGAAGTAACACTGTACCTAATTTCGAATCGATCGGAGATAAGGAAGTTAGTCAGATCCTCTTATCAACTAGAAAAGAGCTGATGATCTTCAAACGGCTAAACAGATTTTCATGAAACATGGCTAAGAATACTCGGGGTAAAATTATCTATGACACAAAAAAACTAAACGAAAATCGGTTCATCCGTTTAAGAGCTAGATACCACAGACAAATAACACAGATAGACTCGTTAAACTTTTATCACCCCCCTCTCTTTTTGCGTCGGGAGTAAAAAAGAAGGAGGCTAATTATATTCACATTCTTAGGCGACCTTAAAAACAAAGTAGATAAGAACCTACCTTTACCTACTTCAAGGCCTGATACTTTTACATAAAAATCAAAAACCTCTTTTCCTAAGTAGGTATTACCTAGCGCAACATTAAAGGCGTATTTTATTTTAAAGGTTTTAAAACGTACCCCTCTAACTAACCTTCAATAAATACGCGGACCAAATTTTTATCAGGGTAAGTTTTAGCAACTAGAGCTCCTATTAAACAGTTTTGTTTTTAAACTGAGAAATTTAAAGGCTATTGCGTTCTAAGATCAATTAATTACATCAAATTATGACAGATACAATTCCACAAGTCAAACATCAGTCAGTGTCAGTCAGGTCAGTCAATCAATTTACAATAATTTTATTAAAAAAAAAAAAAAAAAAAAATTATAACCTCAAAATTTTGGTTTTGTTTGAGTGCTCTAGTATAGTACTCTGTGGCTCTGCCTGCTCGTATTTTCATCAAATAAATCCAAATTAAAATAAATAGTGATATGAAAGTAAAGCGAATATAATGACTTCTCAATATAAGAAATTCACCAAATTAATTGCTAAGTGGCCTGTCGATACTACTAAAGGTGAAAGGTGAGTATTTCAGATACCGATGAAGTTGTGGTCACTATTTACTTGAATATCATGCAATAAATCGATGTTTCTGGTTACAGAGATCTTGGAAGATTCATAAGAAATAAAGTTAAGACTGCTTTTGAGTCAACAGGGCGACAGGATTTGGATTCCGAGCTTTGTACCCGACAATATAACTCGCTCAACAAGTTGGCTGATAATCACTACAAAAACAAATATAAGCGAACTTTCGCCAGCACTGCCACGAGCTTGGGCACCGAAGAGTGTAACTTGGTCCTCTCCAACGAAGTCCTTGATTACTTGAAGGAGGAAAATAAAGGTATCTTCAGTAAAATATTTAACAAAGATTCAAAATGATTATAAGACACTTCCGACGTTTCACCCCGACTTCTCTTTGTCGAAAACTATCAACAGAGTACGTGCGATACAGGGATCACACACCTGTTATGCTGAATGAAGTGGTAAAACATTTGAATCCTCAAAACAATGAGTTGTACATTGATATGACATTCGGAGCAGGTGGTCATTCAAGAAAAATTCTGGAATCTGCTGATTGTAAGCTAATCACATTAGACAGAGATCCTATAGCATATGAAAGAGCTAAGAAGTTTGCTGAAGAGTTTCCAAATAGAGTTACACCACTGCTCGGAAGATTTAGTGAGCTTCCATCACTCTTGAAAGAGAAAGGTATCTTGCAATCTTCTATTGATGGAATCCTTTTTGATTTTGGCTGCTCCTCCATGCAGCTAGACACAGGAGAAAGAGGCTTTTCCATCAGTAAAAATGGCCTCTTAGATATGAGAATGGACGCAGGAAGAGATCCCGATCAGATCACGGCTCGGGAAGTCCTAGCTACTGCAAATGAGAATGAGCTGTACAAGATTTTCAAAATATATGGAGAAGAGAAAAAAGCAGCGAAAATAGCTCAAACAATCATCCAAGCTAGATACATGATCAAAAATATAGACACAACACATGAATTGGTTGATGTCGTCAACTCATGCTGTCCAGATGAGGTTCGACTAGATAAGTTGCAAAGACCACAATCAAATGCCACTAAAGTATTCCAAGCATTACGCATCTTCGTCAACAATGAGCTCAATGAAATGAACTATGGCATGTTGTTGGCTCGATATTACCTCAAAATCAATGGAAAACTAGTCACAATCTGCTTTCATTCTTTAGAAGACACAATAATCAAGCGACATATCGCTGGCAACACTATCAACGAAGTGGCCAATCCTGTCCCGTTAAAGTATCTGAGTCCGATGTTAGTGCAAGATCAGGAGACAATTAACCAATTCCTGGATACATCCTGGAAGGCAATTAATAAGCATGTAGAAGTACCTACGGATGAGGAGGTGGAAAGAAACCCAAGGAGTAGAAGTGCAAGATTAAGAGCAGCAATAAGAATAAAGTAATGTGCATAATTTTGTGAAAAGTGTAGTGATGAAATAGATATGCAATTTTAGAACCGATGTTTATCCTTTTAAAACCTAACCATATGACATCACAATCTTCATAGTTCTTAATTGGCCAGATGACAGGGAATATGATTGGATCCTAAATCATAAAAGAATGATGATGAGAGACGGGTCTCACACTTTAAAATAAAAAGCAAAAATTGTTCATAGGATTCATTTTATTGATACTTATTGAATGGTAACTAATACTAATTTACATAACACATCTCTAAACGTCTCCCATCTACACCTAACATAAAATATCTATCCACAAACATTTATAAATAACAGACATCATATTAGATGCATTTTATAAATCTAAAATTATACTCCCAACTTTCAAACTCTAAATCAATTATTTACTAGAATATTAGGTGCTATCTAGGTACTAAGTAGACCTAAAATGCATTAATAGTAGCCTAACATTATAGACAAATGAGTATCAAAAACAAAACCACGCGTAGAAAACTCAACATAGTTTTTCTAGATATTTTCTGCACATTCATCCTGATATTCATTTACCTAAACGCTGGCCTCTAAACGGTGGAATCGTTGCATCTTAAGCAATTGGAACCGTAAACATCTGTCTCTTTCTATTGCCACAGAAATGAAAGAGATGCAAAGAACCAACAGACTTGAGACACCTTATCAGTGCGAAATCGACTTGTTGAATGTTTTTTTTTTAGTTTTAGACAGCAGTGCTTTTTGATATGATTGTACACATAATTCTAATAAAACACCTCCTGCCTAGGTATTTAAATGGTTCTCCCGAAATATTAAAGTCTGCGCGCTGTGCTCTACCATATTTTTTAAAATTACATATTTGTCAACATCTAGCTAGATTCGAAAACCTAATGTATGGACGTTTGTCTCGGCCGCACTGTGACAATTTTTTAGGACTGATATTTAATATTATTTTGAAATCTGGAGAAACTGGATGTATTTAAGACTAAGTATGAGTAAGTTTTAAATTTAATAAATAAGATTGATTCTCTAAAATTTTCTCACATATTTACACTCTCCCGAAGTAATGGTAACTACAGATGCGTTGACATGTCAAATAGCATACGAAGAATCTGAATCCAAATAGTCACATCAATTCAATACTTTCATAAATATACATAATCATATCAATATACATCCAAATATTAGGCTCATAACGAATTTTCAGTACAGCAGCAAAAGTTATCTTAGCACACATTGAGCCCAAAGTTGGAATGTGGTATAATAGGTTTGCATTGAAACAATATGGCAGTGCAAAACAAAAATCATAGTAGTTATTATATTTTTTTTATGCATTTAACATAACATTTACAACATGATTATAACATTGAGCACTTCAGCTCCAAGCTTGTTGATAAGCGAGAGTCAAAAATCATTATCTGAAAATATTTAATAGTTTTAGGAAGACGAAAGAAATAAGATGAAATCCTTTATATACCTATCAAAGAAATATTTACAGTCTGGCTTAGAATATCAGCGGGATTAAAAGCCAAAACACATCAACGATGAGCATTTTAGCTTTTAAGAGTTAAATAGATGTTAAATGGTCATGCAGTGAAGAACCTTTACATCAAGTTTGCAAGTTTACCTCAACACAATACAACAATAGAAAAAGTGACCTTTTATGTTACGTCCTGTCAACTGAGAGCAGGTTCCGCTTGGAATCTTGTAGTTCCGTGTTAGAAATATGAATAGAGATTTAATAGAAGATGATACGAAGTCATAGAGATTAAAGTACAGTGTTCATACATTGTGGGGTGTTAGATGTTATGTTACGTCTTGCTTAACAGATAACACATTTCATAGCAACTTATAGTTCGGTATATTGTATGTAGGCACAGATTCAATATTGACAGGTGATCCATATAGCTTGAACTCCATACACTCTCAGGTATTTAATCCTCAGGCGTATGTTACGTCTTGTTAACAGAGAACACGTACTGATAGAAGATGCGATCCATGAATCTTGGAAGTCCATACACAATGTTACTACTCCCCAGGCGTATAATAAATAAATAAATAATGCTGGACTTTTCCACACAGCATCATCTAGCCCCAAAGTAAGCAGAGCTTGTGTTATGGGTACTAGAATGACTGATAAACGACTTATATACTTGTTGTTTGTAAATACATACATATACATAGAAACACTCAGACCATGAAGCTTGGAAGTCAATACACAATGTTACTCCTGGCGTATGTTACGTCCTGATAACAGACAGCACGTGCCGCGTCGCGCATTTCTTTGAGCGCGAATAACTTCGCGCTTCTTGGACTACCTTCATGGATCGCATCTTCTATCAGTACGCGTTCTCTGTTAACAAGACGTAACATACGCCTGAGGACTAAACACCAGAGAGTGTATGGAGTTCAAGCTATATGGATCACCTGTCAATATTGAATCTGTGCCTACATACAATATACCGAACTATAAGTAGCTATGAAACGTGTTATCTGTTAAGCAAGACGTAACATAACATCTAACACCCCACAATGTATGAACAGTGTACTTTAATCTCTATGAATAAAGATTCACATTATGCATATTATCTGTTTGGAACATTGATAGAAATTGATCGTAAAAGTCCATAGAGGTCGAAATACAGTTCATACACGGTGGTATTAATCCTCAGGCGTATGTTACGTCCTATTAACCGAAGACAGCACGTTCCGTTTAGCGCGGTCTGTGGCGGCGGCTGCCGCGTCGCGCATCTCTTTGAGTGTGTGCGTGACGGCGGCGGGCGCGGGGGGAGAGGCGCGGGGGAACATCGCACTTAGCACGTGGTTGAAGCCGTTCACCTGGATATATAACAAGTAAATAATAAATAATGCTGGACTTTTTCACACAGCATCATCTAGCCCCAAAGTAAGCTTGAGCTTGTGGTATGGGTACTAGATGACTGATAAACTACTTATATACTTTTTGTTTGTAAATACATACATATTATACATAGAAACACCCAGACCCGAGACAAATATATGTAGGTCATACAAACATTTGTCCCGCGGCGGGGAACCTTCTGCGTCGCAGACGCCCACTGCGCCACAGAGGTCGTCAAAGTACGTGAGTGTCGTGGAACACTCTGTTGGAACGAAGTTTCAACTTTGACATTTGTCAAATATTAAAATCCTAGAAACGCTCTTCCGTACTAACAATGTAACAATCTATGGACTGGTTCGCGACTGCGCACTTTTGACGTTTTGACCTATGTATGTGTGGTGACGGTAAAATCAAACGCTTTTTTTCTTCTAGAACCCATCCTCGATACCGTCCGAAAAGGAACTTCGTTCCAAAAATAAATATTTTTTTGTTTGAAAACCTTTTCTAATAGGTTCTACTGATCTGTTTCAAATATATTTTAAAGATATTCATTAAGAAGCTCCATTGAACAGCTCCTGATTTCATCATCTCGCTGGTATCTGAACGGCTATAGTTACGGAAAAATGTCATCAGGAGTCATGGGCTCGATTTTGATAAAAGAACTTAAGTTTAAAAACATCTGACTTCATCATCAGCTCGTGTCATCATTTTTCTGTTTATAGTCACTGAAGACTCATTGTGGCATAATTCAGCTCAATCGGACACCGGAAGTGGGTCAAACACAACTGCAAGATTTGACCCGAAACATAATTTCGACGACCTCTATAGCGCAGTGGGCGAAGGTCCGCCTGCGACGCAAAAGGTTGCGGGTTCGATCCCCGCGGCGGGACCAATGTTTGTATGATCTACAAATATTTGTCTCGGGTCTGGGTGTTTCTATGTATAATATGTATGTATTTACAAACAAAAAGTATATAAGTAGTATATCAGTCATGTAGTACCCATAACACAAGCTCTGCTTACTTTGGGGCTAGATGATGCTGTGTGGAAAGTCCAGCATTATTTATTTATTATTATTTATTTTATTATTATTTTTATTTTTTTTAATTAACCTATTTCGTCCCACTGCTGGGCAAAGGTCTCCCCCAAATCCCTCCAATCATCTCTCTCCTTCGAGATCTCCCACCATTCTCTTTCGAAGGCGTTGAGATCGTCCCGCCAATTTATTATTATAATTTTATTTCAATAACTAGCCAATCGTATCCCACGGCTGGGCCTCTGTCCAGCATCTGCCCGGGTCTCCCCTTGATCTACTTATCACGGTCATAAAAAAAACTTAAACCATCCTCTCAGCTTCATCAGCCGCCCACAGGAAAGACGACGTCAATACGTGTGGAGCTGACTAAGCTGCGGGTTTCCTCACGAAGTTTTCCTTCACCGTTATGAGCTCGTGTTAAAGCGCATAATTTTTTTTATGAAAAATCCATTGATGCACGGCTGGGATTCGAACCCACGACCTACGGATTGAAAGTCGAGGCACAACCCCATTCGACCAAAACGGTCATAGAAACATAGCAAATTAAAAAGAAAAGCCAGTTAAAATCGTCACCATCTGCGAAGCGTTCTTCTTAAAGCGATCGACCCCGAATGCTCGGATGGCTCGCGAGAAGCCGAACACTTGAGAATCGATCCACGCCGAACGCTTCGCCAACGTCTGGCCGGGCGCGCCGGGCACGTACTCCACCCTTTCCACTACACTCTGGAATTACACAAAATAAATATCTAAAATACAGGGTATCAAAAGACTTCGGAAGCCCAAAGGGGTAGGTACAGCATCTCAACAAACAACTATGTATATCCAAAAGGATTTTCCGAAAAATTAATTATCAAACAACTATGTATATCCAAAAGGATTTTCCGAAAAATTAATTATATCCGGAGAAAACAGCGTTTGAAGATTACTGTTTGCGTATGTACTGGGCGCTTTGTTTTACGTAGATTGCTGGATTTTGAGTTTTAATTTTTTTTTTTCTTTTTAAATGAAATTATTAGGTAGGTATTTTTTTTTATGTTGTACTAGTAGTAAATAACCGGAAATAATATAAAATGACGTAGCTAAGTCAAAAATATTTTTGCGTTTTTTTTCGCTAGATGTTTAGAATCAAGGTCCGATTGCAACCCCTCAGTTTTCGGAAAAGTCTTTTTACACCCTGTATGTAGAGAAGAATGCTAATTTAAAAATACAAAAATATATACTCTAAGAATATTTGACATGCCTCTGACTGCTCCTTTAGATACTCAAATCATCTGGAACACAAAAAGACATCCGCTGACTGAGAAAAACGTGTCTTGGGGCACAATCGTGGTGATATTGTAAGTTCCACGCTCGACGTAAAAAAAGTAAAAGTATCAAAAGTATTTTTTATTTGTATTTTTTATTTAAAACATTACATAATTCTTACAGTTTGTAAGAAGAATGTAAAGAGATGCTGTATGTAGTCTCATAAGACTACCGCTACGGAAAAACGCAGTGATTTTATTAAATGTAAACATCTGTTAGGTACGCATTCTTACCATAACTTTTGTGTATCCCAGATTTCTGGTATATGTGACAAGGGTTTTGTTCTTAGGGTCCAGGACACTCTCTTCAATTATTTTCACTGATTTTGCGCTAAAAAACCTGAAACCAATATAAAATACATTAAAATAGCTGTAGATAAATGTTTCTCAGCTTAGTTGGTAGTGTATGTCCTGTGAAAGTGTGCAGGTTACCCATGGTTTGATTCCCATCCGACAAAATACATTTGAGTAATGTACGGAGTATTCCAATAAATATCACATGTTTATAACCACATCAACAAGTTTTGGTTAGATTAGGGTGTACCAATATTTAAATAAATAAATAATGCGGGACATTTTCACACAGCATCATCTAGCCCCAAACTAAGCAAAGCTACGAGGCTAAAAGGACTATGGGAACCAGATAACTGATATACTACTTATATACTATTTGTTTGTAAATACCTACATACATATTATACATAGAAACACCCAGACACGAGACAAATATCTGTAGGTCATACAAACATTTGACCCGCGGCGGGGATCGAACCCGCAACCTTCTGCGTCGCAGGCGGACCTTCGCCCACTGCGCCAAAGAGGTAGTCATTTAATTAAGATCGAGTTTATTACTATGTATAATCGTTATCAGCAAGATAAAGTATGATACGTTTATACAAATAAAGAAGTCTCCATGACTACCTAAGTATCAAAAAACTATAAAAAATAAGATAAGATTTTTTGATATCGTAATACGTCATTGTATTATTGAAATGTTTATCTCGGTATCAGAATGTTTAGATTAAATAATATATCGGAGGCCTGCTGCGTGTTAAGACACGAGGTGAAGACACTGATATATTATCACGGATACCTACCTACTATAGTACTTATTAATCTTATTATACTTCTTCTTTTAATTTAAGAGTTCGACTCTTTGAACGCATTGAAAGACACACTTTTAAAAAGGATAGCCAAACTTAGCAGAGAAATTCCAACTCACAGACCTAAAAAAAATGTTCACATCTTACATTTATGTTCACACTAGACTAGCAAGATGATTTGATTACCTGCATGTAAGTACCATCAGTTACTTATCTATTACGTAACCCAAGAACAATGTCACCGCGGACAATGATATCAACATTAAGTGGCGTAAGTCAGAGAAAAACATGGCGACCACGACAGTAATTTATCATTGTTAATGCTTCAATCTTTCATTGTGGTGCATCTACATTTCAGTTACTCTTTCTGGAGCAACACTTGTGTAACCATTAGTTAACAATCTGTAACTTTATTGGCTAATGTTACTATTTTTTTAATGTTACTCCTCGCCAATAACATACAATAACAAAATATAATAAAGATAATATAAATATAAGTTTATTTTTCTAACAATGTTATCGACTCCACAAAAATGTATTGCGGTGTGGACGCATCTTTACTCCGTGGCCTAAGTAAAGCTCTCTTGTGGCTTGTTCAATCATTCTTGATTGATGAAAATAAGCGACGTTCCGGTCGAGTGATCAATAAATGCATGGATGTTAGTGGCACAAGACAACTGCTGTGTCACTTTTTAACTTAATCAATCTCAGTATAGCGAAAACACAGATTTGGTGCAGCGAAACCAATGTCTGTATGATCTGCAAATGCCAAGCTATTCTTATTTCCTGACTAGAGAATAATGTGTGAAATGTCCATCATTACTTATTTGTCTTCATCAGTTATGAACAAGTACCAATTTATGCAATACCAACTTAACAGCATGATACCAAACAATGCCACACAAAACACATTATAAAAGTGTAATCTTGTTTACAAATAAAGAGGTTGGTAACCTTGCCGTAAAAAAATATTAACAACTTAACAAGGTAACAAAAAAAAAACTTAGGCCTTTACATCTTTAATAGATGATTTATAAAGCGTCAGGAGGCAACCTATGCCTACACTTAACGGGACACTGTAGTGCCTAGGTTTTTATAGATTTTTTTTTTCATTGTTTGATATAGAATAGGCTTGCCCAGCACCTAAACCATCGTCTCAGCTTAATCAGCCTGGCCCACAGGAAAGACAACGTCAATACGTGTGGAGCTGACTAAGCTGCGGGTTTCCTCACGCTGTTTTCCTTCACCGTTAAGAGCTCGTGTTAAAGCGCATATAAATTTTACGAAAAATCCATTGATGCATGGCTGGGATTCGAACCCACGACCTTCGGATTGAAAGTCGAGGTTCAACCCCATTCGACCAACACGGCTCTCAACAAGGTAACAATTTAGCAAATAAAACAATCTAAAATATGCTCGTTGAAGCCAGTGGCTAAGTAAATTGGCAAACATGGCATCATGGTGAGGGTTATTCGGAATAACTACCTTCCTAACACAACTGCACTTGTGTGGGTTATCATACAGTTCGCCCAACGGATCTAGGCATTCGTGAAGTAAGCCGTTTGTCTGCGCAGTGAACACTTTTTCATACAAAATTGTGTTCCGTGCAGACAAACGGCTAACTTCACGAATGCCTAGATCCGTTGGGCGAACTGTACCTTGCCAAGCAACCTACATCCATTTCAAGTTTGGTCGGAATCTAGTTTAGTTAAGTTTGTAAGTAAATAGTTTTGTTAAGGCTTGATTGAAACCCAAACATACACAACTAAAGTATTTTTCACATAGGAACATATCCCTGACACATAGAACTTTTACGTTTTACTGTACAACAATGAAACAATTTGAATTAAATGAAATCTAGTGATGATACTAAGATAAAAATTCAATAAAAAGAATTTTGTGTATTTCCTTTTTAGTAATTCGAGAAATTAACCTAAAAGAGCCTTGTCGCGGAACCATTCCTATGTGAAAAGATAGGATAAGACTACCTTTAACAAATTTTCAGGTTTATTAAAATTAGTAGGATCTTTGTTAGTTTTTAAAGTACACAGAAAAACATACCTTTCTCCCCATTTTGGTACTCTGTTTGTTTTAGTGAGAACTCTCTTTGTGTATAGACATCCATCCTTCCCCACTTGTCTGCTCCAAGTGTCCTCGGATAAGACATGGGTGCTGGAAGCAAAAACAAAACAGTTTAAAAATGGAACACAACACAGATTAACTATGGGCTTAACAACAAAATATTTAAATGAAACAAAAGAAAATAACATATGCATAGAGTCAGTGCTCAATGAATTTTAATTGACTCATTAATTTAATAGTGATTAGAAAAATGATCTTGGTATTCATTCTGAATTCAATGACAAATATTTAAAAAAAAACAGTATAATTTTGGTATGTGCCTTTATGGTACTTTTAGGATACTTCAAATGATAATTTTAGACCATGTGAACCATCTGTAGTGACCTCTGTAGCGCAGTGGGCGAACCCCGCCGTGGGACAAATGTTTGTATGACCTACAGAGATTTGTCTCGGGTCTGGGTGTTTCTATGTATAATATGTATGTATTTACAAACAAAAAGTATATAAGTAGTATATCAGTTATCTGGTTCCCATAGTACCAGCTTTACTTAGTTTGGGGCTAGATGATGCTGTGTGATAATATTATGTCCAGCATTATCTGACGAGGCTAAAGGCAAAATAAACAAAATAAAAGCTTACCTCAAAGGATTAGGATATCTTTTCCAATAACCGCACGCAACTTGGTCCCAACTGTAGTTGAAGGTTGATGTGTTTTCGAAGTACCTTGCCATTTTTAGTTTTTTTTTTGTTATTCTATTTTTTTTAGTTTCTCCCACTTAAGCTTGGTAAACAATGGACCGGTCAGACCACCATTGTTCTAAAATCACAACACATGTTTATGTAAATACCTACTGTAAGTTGAGTAGGTATAGGTATTAGATTACATAAACATTAATATCTAAGTAGGTCAAGAATGATGGAAAAAAAATGAAATTTTGGAAGTCCTACAAGTTCAGTTTATAAGCTAAAGACCGACAGCTGACCCGCACAAAGCCTTTGTGATTGTCGTCACGTAGCTCGAAAGGTGCGACGGTAAACATCGTTCGGTCTTGTTTAGTCGATAGGGACAAATTCCAATCACATGTAAGGTATATTATTTAACAAATTATAACCTAATACTAGTCAAGTAATGTATTTATAAGAATAGAAAAGTCTTACTACGGTCTATAACCCCAATGAAATGGATTAAAAAATCAAAAATAAGGTATAAAACTTGATTTACCACTTCGCCGCGTCGGAGCCACTTTACGGAATATTTATTTCCAGGCTCAACCCTTGTATGGGTAGGAACCTCGTTGCGTACACGGTCTCTAGAAGTTATTTCACTAAAGAAGTGCACGATACAACCACTAAACTCATGTTATCATTCATATTTTCAGGTGTTTTTGATAAAATTTAGATAAAATTACGTAGAGCTGACGGAATTCTCCAGATTTCACTGACTGACTGACTGACTGAAGTGACTGACCGCCTGGCTCACGTTAGCGTGACATGACACGCGAGGGATTTGACATTGACTGTGACACCCTTATGACATTAATGCCTCTCTCAGTCTCGTGCTCAGTTGTGCTATAGCAATAGGCACAGAATTCTATATAAATTAGTAGTTTATCATTTCTCTGTAATAGTTATTAAATATGGTCTGGGGTAATAGTTTATCATTTCTCTGGCTAAAGGCGCATGCCGTCTTTATGATCTAGGAATGAACTGAACGAAATGAACAGTTTTACCGGAAACCGTTCTGAATACCTACCTAGTTTTATCATAATTATTACATTTTAATTCCGCTTCAGCAAACAAATAAAAGTTAATATTCAAGGCTAAGAACATACTCGTATACGTCTTTGAGTAATTATTAAGATACTTTGGTCTTTGGTTACTAACAAAATGTAAAAACAGCATCAATCAAGGCTATTTGTCTACAACCATAGAGATATTCTTCAAACTGTGTCTGCTAGATTATGAGTGTGAGTGAGTAGGTAATCAATGGCAATTAATTAATGCCCGAGATGAGATGTACAATTAAAATAAAACAAGGTGACCGTTCTAAAAGGTTTATTAAATCAATAATTACGTCCATAGTTTGATCATTTTCCAAAACAATATCGAAATTATATGAATACTCTTTTAGAAGGCTCAGTCTTTTCTTACTTAGATATCCTATTTTAATTACGGCATCACAATCATCGGAGTCACTAACCATGTTCGCATCTCCTATAGAATCGCCCATCAAAATAACATTGCTTCTTTCTTTGATTTTCTCATAGTAATCGTTTTCTCTAGCACTAGCTTCGTTTTTGTTGAAGCTATGAATAGGACTGCCTTTCAAGGCAATGATGATATCTTCAGAGTTAATTTCTAAGAAATTGGATATAACCTGTAAATATTACAAAAACAAGCTTATTTGAAATGAAATGTTTGTAAGTTTGTAAAGGAGCCGGAGAAAGGGAAAGAAAGGTTGTTCTGAAACACAGAAGAAACAGCCAGATTTAACTTATCCGATTTTAAAAAGCTACAAGGTAGGGACATAAATAACATTTCTAGGTATCTTGCATGCGAGCTGGTTAGCTAGGTACAGTTACAAAAGTAGGTAGATAGGTACACAAAACGTTTAAACTCACTTTAATATGTGGTGAAGTCAAGTTAGCTGCTTCAAGTGCATCCACTACACCCTCTCCTAGCCCTGATGATAAAACTGTCATAGGTACTTTGTAAGCATTGATCCACGATATCAGTTCATGAACTCTATCCCTGAAACAGACAAAAATATCAGTTAACTGTAGTGTCTCAATTATTAAATTTGAAGGTGACTCATCAATGTTCTTGATGTGGGCTGATTTCAGAGTATGCTGGCTACAGCTACATCTGATGTATCTATCATGCTTTAGAAATCCAAATAAAGATGCTCCAAGATGATTAATAATTACCTTAAATTCTCCTATTATGGGACTGTCATAGTTTCTTAAACTCAAAAGTCCCTAAACAATGTTTGAAAAAAAGCATATTAAAAAAGTTGGGTGTGATGTAGGTATCTAGAACATCGTACATCAACATATATATGGATGGACATCATACATATAGATGGATGGATGAGATGAGAACTAATAGGAGTAAGGACCGCGGCGAAAACATAAAGAGGCATGTTAGTTACCCAGTACCAGTCAGGCTGAAGTTAGGCTACATTTTGATGCAAATGATATTTTGGTAAGTATATACAAACTACTCACCTGAAACTACTTGTCATATTGCGAGCTATGTCCATAAGCTCTTGTCTGGGAAATTTCAAGCCTCTGAAAACAAGACATGTATGTGCAATTTACGTGCCTAAGTACCTATACTCTCTAATTACCTAGGTACACATTCCGTGTCAGTTATAAAATAAAAAGTAGGTACTTACTTCATTAAGTCGTAGGCTGCTCTGTACCATTCAATCATGTGTTGAGATTTTTCTTCAATGCTCATATGGGGATCTTTTTCAATCGGTCCATATCTAAGATATAATTTATATTCTTCGTCTTTGTACGATTGCGGAATAGATGGGCATTTACGCAACATCTCTGAAACAGCAAAATCGTTATAAAGGTAATTTAAGGTTAGTAGGTAGGTATAGGCACGTATAGGTAAACTTGCTTACCAAAACTGTTAAGAACTGGTTTTCCGTCAACTCCATTATCAGCAGTTAAAGTATTATCAAAGTCGGTTACGATGTGCATGCGACTGTATCCTTCATCCAATATTTTATTTAATTTTCTTAAGAGTTCTTGTTCATTTTTTATATGAGTGCTATTTTTTGTTAGTGTTGGAACCTCTTTTATAGACATGAGTTCTTTCTTTGCAGCTGTAAGTGTAAATATAGTAGTTAGGGACACAAGTATCCCTAACCAGGCAGAATAAATAAATAATTAAAAAACACTAATTAAATTTTGTATTAGGTAATCACTTAACAAATAAACATACGTGGATAGGTAATGTAGAAGTGCAACGGAACCTCTATTACTTCGGTTACGTTGTACATATATACCACCTACCTATTAAAATTGTTTATAATTAATGATTAGTTATTAATTACGCTTTAACCAAAATGGCTACCACCAACCTGTTGTTGTTATAAATACCCATAATAGGATTATCTTCTTCATTTTCACAAACCTACTTAAGGTACTTACGATAAGACAAGTATAACGTGGTATAACTTTATGAATATGAATGCACAAAATCAGATCTACCTACATCAAGGTCAAAGCTAATTAGGTAAGTATACTTAACTACAGAACATGTTAAGAGTAACCCAATTTAGCTTTACGGTATCTATTGAAAACTCAATTGAGAACAATTATCCGGAAGTTGCTTTGTCAATGTCACAATGAGTACGTGTTTTCGATCTACTTCATTCTATTCATTCACTAAACATGGCGCCGTGGCGGTCAAATTGAAAAGTAGGTAGAGTTATCTGAGTCATAGAAACGATATTTTTCAATCATGGATGTATACAAGGATTTTATACAACAGTTGAGAAAAATGACCTTTGATGAAGTTCATATTTCGCTATGCAACATACCACCAAAACTAACGGAATACGTGTATCTAATAACGCAAGTAAAGTTTCAAGATGGTTCGTACCACTCATTTTACGGAGAAGTGAAGAAAATCATCAGTAGCTTTCTAATTTACTTCAGCCAGACCGTCGACAATACGATAAAAGAGGCAGATAAATACAGCAATGAAATTACTAAAGACGAACTGATGGCGTTGATAGAACAAACGATTTCTATCCATGAGTCTAATCAATTAGAGTTCGCAAACGATTTTCTGCCAATAACGTCTACCTCTGAGAAAGTAATCTTCGAAGATATAGAGAAGCAGTATGATGATTACATGAAAAAGCTATGCGAATTAAGGGATAAGCTAGACAATATACTTAAGCAAGATAAGCTGCTAGAATTCGTGAAGGACCACTTTGAAATTGCAGTCAAGAAGACCAGTGAAATGCTCGACTTTGCCAACACATACCTGGCCCTGATGCTAGCTGATAGTGTAAGTTTTTATAAGTCCCGACAGCCACGAATCACAGCACACTCTGAACTTCTTGGTCTTTCAAGGTAGGTTAGGTATTGCAAATTTCAAACCAAATCATTTGGTTCGTTAGTCCCGTGATGGCGTTTGGTGTGGTGAAGCAAATTATCTATCCCGTAGCACTGGCGTAGACCGCCACCTCGTAGCGATCCGTAGCTGCATTGTAGAGGCTAAATGTTCCTGACTTTCATGATAGGTTTAAGTCAGTGGCGTAGCTAGCTACCGGAGGGCTAGGCGGTGCTGTGCACCGGGGCCTCAAGCTCAAGGGGCCCTCGGACTCTGAGTCAGAACCCCAGAGTTCGGAAGGTTTTGTTAGAGAACTATAGGTACCTATGATTATTTTGAAAATAAAACAAATGCATTTCTAGATTTTTGAAAAAAATGTACTTATGTAGCTACAGACAGCCCAGAAAATGATGACGAAAAAAAATACGTTAACATTTGGCCACAACCTGTATATTTGAACTTAATAAAACTTAAACCGTTAGTTAAGGCCCTAGTTTATTTTGCACTAGGGCCCTGGGCTTTCTAGCTACGCCACTGGTTTAAATCCAACCAGCAGGTACTTATTTCAAAGTAGGTACGGAAGTACCTAACATATGAACTAGGTAATTGTTTTTTTGCAAAGCAATCATGGCTTTCGAAAGAACTACTTCACAGTTGAATCAATATTCCAGTTGAATAAAACCCGTACGAGCCTTGAGGAGATTCTGCTCCGAATGAGCAACAATTTGCAGAAAGTGCAAGTCGATTGTGAAGATACGTTGAACAACATGATGCATCAACTATACGACAAGAATAAGGAGAGCCTGACTGTGTGCAGGTCTGAACGAAGACTGTCAAGCGATATTGCAGAGGTAATATCGCACTGAATACTATATTACTTATAAGAACTTACCTTTAATATCCGCTAGGCAATCATCATCATGTCAGCCATCTAGTGTCCACAGCTGAACATAGGCCTTCTCCATCGATTTCCACAGCGATCGATCTTGTGCAGCCTGCACCCAACGGCTCCCAGCAACCTTTTCCATCTAGTGGGGGCCGTCCTCCACTGCGGTTTCCGGTGCGTGGCCTCCACTCGAGAACTTTTCTGCCCCAACGGCCGGTAGAACTGATTCTACGAGCTATGCGCCCCGCCCACTGCCACTTAGGCAATAAGTACACGAAAATTGTTTAGGTACTGAAAATTTTCGATTAGTAGGTACTTACCTACGAATAATAGGTGTCGTATTAGCTTTTACTGCAACCGCGAACTGAGCTGATGGAACTGATCCTGAACTAGTTATTTTACTGTAAAGTAAATCATAGACTAGTATAGGAGGTACCATTGAACAGCTTCTAGCTCTACTTATTTATTATCAAATAAACTCAGTCGCCATAACATTCTATTGTCATATAGGTTCGTTGTAATTTCAAATGATCCCATCTACCCACGCTGTAACATTCCGAATGTGACTAGGTGAACCGCGGCATTCAAATTATCAGGAACAAGATAGAGACCTTCAACCCTGAACTCCCACTGTCCAGGCTGGAGGAAGAAGTGGCATATTGGCAAGAGAGGCTGAGAGAGTTCAATGAGGTTGCCGTCAATATTGTCAAAATAAAGGAGGAACAGGAACATATTGCTAAGCAGGAGCAGATTTACAATACAATGAGGTGCTTGAAAAACTTAGATTAAACTACCAAACAAGCACCTCGCTTGTTTGGTAGTTTAATCTTAGTTTTTCTTCAACTTCTAGCGCACTTGCCTTAGTTGGTGTGGACTGAAGATCGGATAATATATCCTACGCTTGCAAGTATTTAATCGCTCTTTATTTTACTAAGTTTCCCAGTAACGTCATTATGATGTAGCATTTAATTTAACGTTAATATAGTGTTTACAAATGATCCCTGTTCCATATGTCAGGTCAACTGAGCTTCCTGGCTTAAAACGCCAATGCTGGGAAAACATGGGAGACACTTTCAAGAAACGGAATGTTTATCTGAAACAGAAACTAATTGAGGAATCCAAGCTTATGATCACATTCTTTGCTTGTAAAGGTAGATAACGAATTTTACTACACGACATTCCACCTTCACCGTTCTTTTACAGGGACTTCAGACGCACAGCTGATTACCATCCTCACGTGGTTGATATTCCACTAATTAGAACTAAGCGCTTCGAAAGTTTTTTATTATGCGCACTGCAAACATTTGGAATCAGCTTCCAGCGTCTGTATTTCCGCTGAGCTACGACCCTGTTGTTTTTAAGAAGAGAGTTATTAGGCACCTTCTGGTTAGGCTCGCTCCATCATAGACCTCACTCTTGCCTGTGTAATTTTCGAGGTCAAGAGCCGACCCATTCATCATAAAAAAAAAAACTTTGTTATTTTCAGGATAATTTTGCTTTTTCTTATTTAGTTCAGGAACTAGCCTGCGGTGGTTTAGGTCCTTGAAATATGAATTACAGCGCAGTTTTTACAGAGTTTTCATAGGTCTTAAATGCAATTTCAGGCACAGATCGTATTTTTTACACGGATAACTTCGGTTCGTACTACATAGACGAGTTCAACCATCAAGTCTACGTGTTTGATTACGGCCTGGGAATCTACCATATCAACTGCGAAGGAAAATTGAGACAGGTAATAGTCGTTTAAGTTTTAGATGGTGATATAACTAACTAGCAACTACTCAATCAGGACTTAAAGCATATAACCTTTTGTTTTCTAATGTTTAATATTGGCGTTGGTGGGATAATTTTTTTTTTTAACAGATCTCCGAAAACGTTTACTACTACGACAAATACGGTCGCTACATAATTCAAGATGGTAAAAAAGTCTACCAGTGCGCTCCTTGCACCAGTCTTTACAATATTGAAGAAAATAACTTGCTGACCAAACAAGAAGATAAGGCCCATGCCAGAATCGCTGATCTCGTCACCGAGGATCTACAATGTAGGAGACAGATCAAGGATCCTAATGATGTTACAATTTTACCGGACTTTGACTCCATAGATATTACTGGTGAGTTAGTATTTCAAAACCTCGTCGCCAATAGTACAAAGTAATCACTTGGTTCGGCCATTACTTAGAATAAACGCACCATGGTAAACCGACGTGAAATAAATTTACAGGCACACTGGATCACGATACAGTGAAATATATCTGGGACAGCTTTGGAAGTATTTTGCCTGATGCGTTACATGACGTCGGAATGGCTAAGTCGAAGAACCCTATCCATTATCTGGCACACAAACTTCTTTACCATAAGTTAGTAACGAAACTTCCATGGTTTAGTTGGATAATAAAACAGGGTTCTATAACTATTTAACGTTGTGTATTTTAAGGTATAATAGAACTTTGAAAGAGCTGCGTCAGAAGAAAACAGAAGCTGAAGAATACAGAGCGAACATAATGAAAGAACGGAAAGAGGTACGGTTGCAACAAATATTCCCCAAATCAAAGATCTTTAACCCACGAATTATCACAATTTAACATATCATGAAATCGTTAAGCCATGAGTGCCATGAGTGAGTGTCGACAGCTATTACACACATCAAATATTATGATTTTTTAAATACATCATAAAAATGGCATCCTTTAAAAAGCTTTAGACGAACGATTAATATTAATATGCATATTTTTTTATGATTTCCAGAAAGCAATTGCGACAAGCAAGGCATGGAAGGCTAAACAGGTGAAACGCCGCAAGCCGGAAGAATCTGACGATGCGCAGGAGAGAGCGGTGTACGACGCGCAAATAGCACAATATGACTTCATCAACTCATTGAACTTTTATTCATAATGATTATATTCGTTTATTTTTATGTACTTTTTTTTTGACGATAAGTTTACAATATTACTTACATGACTGGGCTCTAATTTTGTATTAGATCGTATCTAAAATTCTGTACAGAGTATCATTATTTGTGTGCGAAAAGTCAATCTAAGGTTAATTTAAGGCTGCATAAAATACTCGGATTAAACTAGCTTGGCGCAAAACAGCTTCTTCCTCGTGCTCCTACTAAATTCTCGTACTGGTAGGAGCACCGGGACACCCATGTCCTGATGCTCCTACTGAACATAAAAACTGTAACTAACAGACCTATAGTTGCGAGGAGTTATTGGTTGCGAGGAGCGAAGCGACGAGTGGTTAGGTGTATAGTCAACAACCACGCACGAGCCGAGCGAAGCGTGCCGCGGTAGCGGCCGGCGAGTGCCAGATCCCCGTGGTTTTTATGTTCAGTAGGAGAATTTAGTAGGAGCACGAGGAAGAAGCGCGCAAAACGTGGTAAAAAACTTTGAAAAATAAACATATTTTTTAAAGGTACAGGTATTTATTGTTCAAGCGTCTACAAGATATTACGAGACAGTACTTAGACATCATTGCGTAAGGCAACATTATAAAAACAATCAGACATAAAACTATTAGATGACCATGTTTTAAAACCCACTGCCGGTAATTTTTGGTCTAATTAATAGGAAAACAAACTATATAGCACTACATAAAACAACCAAGATATAGAAAAATATTTTTCCGACAGTTTAAAGTATCGTAAAAAACCAAAACAAGTACTTGCATTTTAAAATAGCGCAGTGAAAATTTGCTTCAAGATGGAAGTTCTATCGAAATTCTTAACCGTATTGGCTACCATCCTGTATTCGCATATTGCCGCATGAAAACAAATTTAATCGCAATCAATTGGAACTGACATGAAAATAAATTGATGATCTAATTGAAATTGTTTAAGTTTACGTAGGCCGAAATGTGTTTTTAAAACCATACGTTTATATATCTACATTATGAGTTGAACAGGTACATAGTATTATTTCCCGTCCTTTTATTTACATCACATGATTACACTATGACATAAATATGAACGCTATCCCATAAAATTTGGTGACAACTTAATGTATTAAGTATGTAAAAAAATGTATGTATGTATGTATGTTAAAGGACCTCATTATTTTGTATGGTTAAGTGGTTAAGTATAAACTGCGTCAGAAATAATCGTATCATTACTTTATTAGTTATTTTTCTAAGTACGAAGCAATTCAAAAGCATACCAAAATTATGAAACTAATAAAAATTCAATTTAGAAAACAATGATTAAATCTATAATACATTGAATTTAAGATAAAAGGCAAAAATTTTGAATCATAAAAAACAAAATCTAATAAATCCCATATTGTATATCCTCCATTTTATCGTATAACCATAGTTTTAATAAGATAAATACATGAAAATGAAATTACTAATGATAATATATTTGACATTTTGGATAATGACTATGTAGTTTTAATAGATAAAGATATGTACAAAAAGAAATCGAGAAGGTAGTAATATAAATTGAAAACTAATATTTTTACCAATAAGTACGTCATTTTAGGCTAGAATTCACCAACTCTGGCATAAAAATACTTGACAGATGAGTAAGTTAAAATTATCTTAATCATAGCCAGTCTAACCGCCTGATTATGCATTGGTGGAACGCAGACCTAAGACGAAAAAACATTGTTTGAAAGAAACCATACCGTTCACAGTGGCCGCTGTGAACAATCTAATGTCACAAATAAAGATGGGTGCGGTTGATAGACTTTAATAGAATTTTATATTTAGTAGAATCTATATTACACATCTAATATTATGACATTTAAGAATGGCCAATGTTAACACAAAACTTAAAAGAAAACTACTAAACATAAAACATGAAATGACCGAATAATAAAATTTGTGTACTCTATACACGGTTCTTGAACTATGTAAAAAATCTTGGGCTTTCTACAAGTATTTGTGCCACATTTACAATTTCGACATATTTCCTGTAAAACATCGCCATTAAAAGGAAATCAAAGGTACACATATAAACTTCTACGCCACAGGAAGCTTCCATTGACACTGAAACTTCCAAAAAATTCAGTGTTTCCACTTCCTCTGCGATTAAAAACTATTTCCAAGGTCACACTTTAGCAGTATTTTTTTACAAAGCTCCTAAACGTACGACAATCAACATAGATCGAGTGCAGTTAGCCAATCCAATAATATTACAATTACATTACCGTTCCATGTCTGTATGTACAAAAGTAGAACACAAAACGATGTTGCCAGCATTAAGAACGCATAATGTAAATATAATTTCATCAAACTTGGTCTAAACTGTTATTCAGTTAAAGGACACGAACATACACTTTGCTTTCTAATATACGCATGGGTGGATTTTGTATCTTTGGTAATAGGGGTTGTCAAACACTCTCCTGTCATTTAAAAAATCAATATACCATTCAAAGTTTTAAAATTTTATTTTTTATGAACAACCCTACATTATAAAATTCAGAAACCATCTGAAACAAGGCAGTAAAGGACAATGCCCATTTTTGTATGGGGATCTGTATCAGCTTGCGTCAAAGCCAATTAACGTTCAAAAGTTTTGCTTTTATTTATCTTTTCTATACCAATAAGAATTTTGAAAATATTCACCCGCATTTTTTAAATTAGTATAAAATGTATGGGGTTTTTTTTGTCGATTTCTAAAATTTCTAGTACTCAAACCTTAAATGGTCCCATAGACTCTTTTGATCCCTACATGAAACAGAATCGATTGGCATATTTTTTTTTTTTTTTTTGCTTTTTTTTTTCCTCTGACCATCTTTTTTCCTTGACTGCATTCACAGACCAAATCTGTGAATGCAGTTCAAAATGTCTCCTAAGAACATTTTCCTGTAGCTACAACTGTTAAGGCCTAAATTTTTTTTATAGTGCGGTCCAGAAAATGCTTATTAGGATCAGTAAATTGTAGACAAAAACAAAAAAATACTATAGGTTTAATATACCTGTGACGCAGCGTGGTACGGGGTATGGGCATTATCCTTTTAGAGGTCAGGGTAAGTGACTCAAGCTAGCCCTTACGCGGGTAAGTCTAGCTTACGCCTCCTACAATCCCAGGATGAAAGATCACTCACATCTATGTTTGATTCACAAAGTGTATGTCCCTGCCTAGATCTGCTTAGTTCCCGAAAGCATCTGCCATGTCTGCCTGACAGTCGAACGTGTCCGAGCTGTCGGCGTGCTCCGGGTAGAACTCCCTGTAAATTTTGTCCAACAACCCTTGCCTGGAAAGAGAATTTCCATGTTATTATAGCCTATGACGCGGTCATAGGTCTTGTAATTGTTAGCATTATTGGTTATTTTCTGAGTGTGGTTAGGTGTCATTGATGAGCCGTGTTGGTCGAATGGGGTTGTGCCTCGACTTTCAATCCGAAGGTCGTGGGTTCAAATCCCGGCCGTGCATCAATGGATTTTTCGTTTCGGTTAACAGTGAAGGAAAACATCGTGAGGAAACACGCAGCTTAGTCAGCTCCACACGAATTGACGTCGTCTCTCATGTGGGCGGCTGATTAAGCTGAGAGGATGGATGGTTTAGGTGCTGGGCAAGCCTATTCCATCTCAAACAATGTCCCAGGCACTACAGCGTCCCGTTAAGTGTAGGCATGGATTGCCTCCTGACGCTGTATAAATCATCTAATATAGATGTAAAGGCCTAAGTTTTTAGTTTTTTTTAGGTGTCATTGGTAATGATAGCGTAGAAAGATATTTTAAAAGAGTGTAACGTCATATTCAATACATTATTTGATATTAATTTCGTCGACGTCATACACGTAAAGTGACATCTTCTTACATCAATAAAATATCTATTGAACTTCTTATATTTCAATATCCATTCTTATACCTCTGTAGCGCAGTGGGCGAAGGCCCGCCTGCGACGCAGAAGGTTGCGGGATCCCCGCGGCGGGACAAATTTTTGTATGATCTACAGATATTTGTCTCGGGTCTGGATGTTTCTCTCAAACAAAAAGTTTATAAGTAGTATAATCAGTCATGTAGTATCCATAACACAAGCTCTGCTTACTTTGGGGCTAGATGATGCTGTGTGAAAAGTCCAGCATTATTTATTTATACATAGTTTCTTTACCCTTAGATACAGCATGAATGTGTACTGCAGAACATTACCGAGATTCAGTAAACTTGTGACAGCTGTAATTCCGCAAAACTATATTCGCCAAGTGGCCTACATCATCTCTGAAATTACTTTTTGATCAGTGGTCAGTGGTCATCCAGGCAAATTTAGACTTTACTGCCTTAGCATTAGTACTCACTTGGCAGCAATTCCGCCGCCGGGCGGCAGGCCTGCGATGTTCTCTTGATCGAGTAGCTTCACAAAGCGGGATAGAGGTGGCACTCGTCTATACCATCAAACGAACCATTTCATTTATGGGCAATATTTGAGACAATCATAGCCATGGGACAAAACTAAGCGAGCATAGACCTTATGTCGATCACTTACGGTTGCTTTTGAAAGATGTTTCTGGAACTTCACATGCTCCAGCTAAAATGTACCTTAGAGCACCGATAACAGAGTAGATACTTCACAGATCCCTCAGGTGTCAGAAAGCTCCTGAGCTTCACAAACCATGCCAAGCCAAATGTCGTCGTAGCATGCTGAAAATAAGGTAGATACTCACTTGGCTGCGAGCCCGCCGCCCGGCGGTAAGTTGGGTATGTTCTCTTGGACGAGTTGCTTCAGGACGCGAGAGAAGTGGCATTCGGAGTCTTCGCGTTCTTCCGCGCCCGCCCCAGCGCTTTGCTCGATCAGAGCTGAAAAAAGCACATTTGAATATTAGACCAGACTTTCAACATGTTTAATTATCAGACTTTGTAAACTCTTTACATTGAGTATCTAGTCAGACCTGCAACATTGCTGGTTTTAAAGGGTCTTTCATTTTAAACTAACTTAATTCAGGAATTGGGTTCAAAATATAAATTAAAACATATTTATGTAATGTTTTTTTTTTTGTTTTGTTATGAAAATTCTGAGAAAATCGATAGACTATTCTTTCAATTGATTGTTTCTTCTTGTATAACTTAGTCTATTCGTGATGTAGCTGCGCTGCGATTGGTGGAACGTCTGTTCTCCTTGAAAATCATTATGCAACATTTAAAAAAAATAAAATATATTTTTAATTGAAAACTTAAATCAGCTTAGGAAAATTGATACGGTCAAACGTCTATTTACAACCCAAAAAAGGCCTTTTCAGTTTGTGTAGTTTAAAATGAAAGACCCTTATTATAATTTGATTGAACATTCTTACACTTCTATGCTGGTTAGGCAAGATAATTGTAGTTAGTATTGCAATGTGAAAAATATCAATAGCTCAGGCTTTGACATCGTTACATCATAATATATCTACGAAACTTTCTACATTCCCAGACGATAAGGTATCCTCGAATACAAGTCGTATCAACGGTAGCGAGTGGCCACTATTTAGAACTGTTTGTATTTGCATGTAAACAGCAGGTCTTGGTCGATTAATCATTATTTTCAGTACCTAATAATAGTAAATAGTACTGATGAGTCATTTATGCACCAAATCGTCTCATTTTTATTATCTTTTCAGTTTGATCGAAGCATGTGAAGTTCTTTAACACCTATCACTATGCAAAGCTGTCTCGGATTTGTTCCAATTTTAACCCGACGCATAAACCTGTCTCTTTGGGACACGCTATCGCACATAATACTATGCAGAGTATCAGACTACATTTTATTTTCCTTCAAATATTCGTAGGGTTTCTGATAGGTGCCGCTCACGCGACTTACCGCTGTTTTGACATTGACAAGTGCCCTTGACCTGTCAAAGGTCAACAAAGATTTCTACAATTCAACATAAGGCTTTGCGCTTCATATTATATTAGGTACTGTTCGTTTCTTAATGAGCAAGTCTGTGATTGAATCATTTCATTCAATGCCAAGTATGTCATCCTTATAATCATATTATAAGTCATATCCCCTATGAACTCAACAAGATTACAAGCCATCTTTGTATGGCTTCGGTTGGTCACTCGTTCATCGCATTGCGTGTGGACAGCCCGTTGAATGCAGTATGTTCATTGCTTTAACCCTTCAGGAATTTACTTTTAAATAAATATAAAATAAAATATCCAGGGTCAGGACCAAAGCAATGAAACCACTGTATAGTTTACAAATACTTTAATTCGAGCAATCAGGGTAACATTTCCGTGATTTAGATACATATCAAGAGCGAGAAAATTGTAAATAGAATATTTTTTAAATGCGTAAAAAATTAGAAAAAAATAGAAAATGTAAATCTTTATCATTATAATTTTAATTCAATCAAGAATTATGACATTTGATAATATAATTTGATTGCGATATCATAATAAATAGATTTTTAAGTACTTACAATACTTGTATAAAAATACGATATTTTATAATAATCTAATTTAAATCTAAGCTTGAGAATTAAGATATTTAAACCGATATTTTATAATTATTATAACTTTTGCATTGGCGCGACTAGTAGATTACACAATATGATTTACTAAATATCTAAATTATATATTATTTTTATAGCATCAAGCGTCAAATATATAGAAATATAAGTAGTTGCTATAACTACAAATTGTAGATTGATACATAACTATATTACTTACATATTTGTTTAAAATCTATCAAACATAACAAAATATAAATTAACAATAACAAAAATTTGACACTCAATTAGTGCAAGTTAGGAGCTAAGAAAAACTATTTTGTTTGCGTATGTATTTAAAATAATACTAAATAGATCTTTATTTACAGATAAAATTTAATTTTAATAATACTAATATTGTCTTATTAATTATTATCAAAATTAATAAAATTTTGAGTTTTAATATAAGTAGTTAAGTACTATTTTGTACTACACAAAATTACGTTTAGGATAGGTATAATATAAGTATACTTAAGGCAAGTAAAATTGTTTTTAAATTGATAATATTTGGCTAAATTCTATTAAATTCAACACCAGACAACATTTAGGAGTTTCTTATGGGAGTAAAAATCACACATTTTATAAACTAACTCCTACGAAACACCATTTGGCTAATATAAAAAGCTTTATCGAAGAGACTTGGCAAAGGAGTTACCTGTTGGTAGTAAAAAATAAATTTGCTGTGTAGAAATTGGTGAGCGAGCCTTACCCGGCTAAAAATAGAGTCAAAAGTGAATTTTACGACCATAGGTGTGGCTATTAATATTCTTAACGAGATGGGCGGGCTGTCTGTCCATGTCCATGATGGATATTTAGCATTCGTCATGGTGCCTAGGCGCGTGCAAAACTAATGCCCACACAATGATATGGACATTCAAACTGTTTCATGTTATGTTGTAGACAGTACGGCTCCAAAAGCCGGTGTATTTTTTTATCATTAGGAAGAGTTCCTATTATTAGGTAGGTAAGTGCAGCAAAGAAGCCACTGCTTGTTCGAAATAAGTAGTCTGGTTCAACTCTTGGTGACGGGAGTTTTGAAGCCTCCGTCGTGGCTTTAAAGCCGAGACCGATAATTTAAGAGTTCTGTTTGTATTTGATAATATTATTGCGTAACATTTAGTACGTAAACTCGTTTCTACTGTAATGAATATCCACTTTAAATCCGTGGTCTAATACGTAACACATAAGTAATCTTAACATGCAAGTACTGTTACGTATTAATGTTTCAGTTCAAAACTGAAAACTATACAGCAGATGCTTAGTTTTTGGATTTGTCTCAAACATTGTTATTTTATAATGGAGTTCGCGATAGAAAATAAAATCTTATCTAAGCAAGTCGCTTACGACACCGACCCAATAGCGTATTTCGGGAGACTTCTACGTTAAGTACTGGACTGTTTTAGGTATAATCAAAGCGGTTTGAAACTAGATTTTTTTATTAAACCTATACTGTCCCACTGCTGGGCAAAGGTTTCAACCATTTCTTTCTTCCCCCAATTCTTTCCAACCATCTCTCTCCTTTGATAGTTTCCACCACCCACTATCGAAGGAGTCGAGGTCGTCTCTCAGCGTTTCCTTGGCCGTCCGCGGCGTCTCCCTTCAGGTTGCCAGGTTGATATTGACCCATTTTTCGCTGTGCATCCGGCTCACGTGTCCTGCCCAGTCCCACTACAACTTGGCTGTTTTGCGCCCTACGTCGTCGGTAGTACAAGTCGTTGATGGTATTCCGGACTCGGTCAATCCGCCTAAAGCCTAGAATGCTGCGTTCTATTGCTCTTAGCCAAATATTGAGCTTGGACTTCTGTATCTCGGTTAACGACCAGATCTTATAAGACCTTATAGAAATTAGAATATATTCTAAAGTCTAGTAATGAAAATTAATTTCAATTACACACAATATTTCAATTCCATATAAACCCAGGAGACCTAGATGGTCAGCGAATTAACTATCAATTATAGAAGATCTATTGTCTTCTATGTTACTATTTTATTACGATGCTGCGCACGATCGTAAACACAACTTGGAACCATAAAGTACATAATGTTATGGTTACAATTATGTACAACATAATGTTGTATTTATTTTATATTCAAATCGCGTTGTCAGACTCTGATTTAGGCTGGACGTCCAGATTAAAGTCCCGCGTAATATAGGCTCAGTCACTCTGCGTAGTGTGAACAGAAATTGTAAAGTAGTCATATTTTTATGGAAGAGGAATGGAGCAAAAGAGCAGGTGGCACACCTGATGGTAAGTTACCACCGCCCACAGACCACTGCAGCATCAAGAAGCACTGCAGATGCGTTGCCGGCCTTTGAGTTAAGAATAGGCGCTTTTCTTGAAGGCGCCTAAGTCGTATCGGTCTGGAAATACCGCTGGCGACAGCTGATTCCATAGATCTGTTATGCAGGAATAAGCGTGAAAACCCGCACATTTGCAAAATTATCATTTCAATTACTGAAATTCTTTTTCTATTTCCCAAGTATCTTCCCAAGTCTTCATTGGCCATGTTAATCACGAAAACGCGTAATTAGTAGTAAAATCAATTGAGATGATAGATAATTCATAGCTGAAGTATGAGTCATATTTTTGTTTCATAGATTAGGTACCCATCTATGCTCATACATACTGTAGTAGGTACTTGTTTACTTATAATCATTAGGTAACGGATTAACTTTAAAATCACATAAATATAAAAACTTTGAAGTATGACCTCAACTAACTGAATTACTTATCTGTATGCATTCATGAATATGTTTGAGTGTGTGTGTATCAAGAAACATTTTTGCGTTTCAATCGCTTTTAATGTTATTATGAATTAACGTCATTGTAGACGACCTCTGTGGCGCAGTGGGTGAAAGCCCGCTTGGGACGCAGAAGGTTGCGGGTTCGATCCCCGCCGCGGGATAAATGTTTGTATGATCTGCAAGTATTTATCTCGGGTCTGGGTGTTTCTATGTATAATATGTATGTATTTACAAACAAAAAGTATATAAGTAGTATATCAGTTATCTGGTTCCCATAGTACAAGCTTTGCTTAGTTTGGGGCTAGATGACGCTGTGTGAAATGTCCAGCATTATTATATTGTATCATTACTATTTATCGATCAGATAGCTTTAATTTACACAAGTGCTTAAACTGGCCCAAGATTATGTTGAATGAAATATGTAAAGATTTTTTGTATTACATGCGAAAATTCAACAGGTTTTTTCCTGAACTTAGGTTTTTTTTTTATTATTTTATAATACGCCATAGGAGTTGAACACATTTTGATTAAATTTTTAAAAAAGCTACAGTAAGTACCTTATTTTAAAATCCACTTTCAAAATCAGCTAATACAAGAATGCTTTTCAAAATACTTTTTAGTAGAATTTGAAGTTTTGTAAATTATTTTTATAATCATTGATTACTCACTAAGCTCTTAAATGATACAAAATGTCTTCTAGACATAACTATTAACTACCTATATAAATTGACATCCTCCTAGTATTCGAAATACTTGTCTTTTACAATGTGACTAGCACTTGAAAATCATAATTATCACATTCATTTGAAATATCAAATTATTATAATGACCTAGGTATAGACATAGTTCTAACTCTTGTTTGACATTCTAACCTATAAAATGCCTTTGTATCACTGAATGTGTCACTGTTTTCTTGTTTTTGTTAAAATGCACATAAAACTGATTTAATGACCTAATCATTGGTATTTATGACCTAACATGTTGTAATTGTTGTCACAACACTATCCACTTGACCATTACAATCAAAACATGCAATTTTTTTAAGATAGATCATAACGACCTAGGCCATTTTGGGTATGTAGTACTTAGAGTACTTACTACTTAGTGTAGAGAATAGCTCTGAAAATTTTGCCTTGGCACAGAACTCCAAGCATAAAGTATTCATATCAGAATCTATGCCTTAGCGTCACTCGAGCTGCCAGTAGACAAAGTCTGTGTCTGACTGTTGTATGCAATACTGTCTGTCTGTCTGTCCCTGTGTCTGTGTGAGCATGCATGCAGTAGTGAGTGATAACAACCTGTAAGCCTCTGTCGCAGGTTCTCGTCGAGCTCTCGGTCGGCCTTCTGAGCCTCGGGACTGGGTTTTGGTGCGGCTGGGAAGGTCACTAGGACAATAGACATGTTGTCCTTTGAACCCTGCAAAAGATTATGTGCTGTAATATATCTACTACACTTAAGTTGTTTGTTTTTCAAAGATATAGGGGTCTTTAAATCAAGAGTAAATAGGTTCCTTCTAGGAAAGCATGCTCCATCTTAGACCTCACTACTGCTTAAAATCAGGCAGAGGGAGGTCAAATGCTGACCTATTTAATTAAAAAAAAAAAAAAAAGATCAATATGGATTTAAGAAATTTGAAAGCAATAAATTCCAAGAATATTTATGTATCCAAAAAAACTTCACTTGAATTTTCAACAACTTAAAAAATGAAACAGTGATAGATTATCCATAAATGAAAACTCCTATGACCTGTTTTATCCATAAATGAAAACTCTGCAGCACACATTGTGCTGAAAGGAGGTCAGTTCTATTGTAATGCTGACCACTTTTTAAGCATATTTTTTAATTGACTTGCAGATTTGCAGCCATTTTAGTCATGTTAAAGTGAGTACCTGAGCTCAAATTTTGCCCCAAATTATGTAGTTATTACATAATTTTTAGTGGACTATTATTTTTATATTATATATGCTTCATAAAGCCAACAATTTTGTCTAAGATGATGTTGATTAAATACATAATTTTTAGTGAACATATTGGCTTCTTAGAGTGGATAAATTAACAATGTTTACTGGAATGAGAATGTCAAGAAAAGCATTCTTTATCAATACACAATTAACAAAGTGAAAATGAATAATGGGGTTAATGAACATCGCTTTTCACAGTTAATTGAACAAAGGAAACTAATAAAATTTTCTTTCTTTATGTGTTTACCTGTTGATGGAATTTTAAGCAGCTAGAATATAATTTTATTGAGATACCATTTTTCTTACTGGATAATATTATTTGCTTAAATTGTATTAAATAGCTTGCAGTGGCTGTTGCATGAGGATAAAAAATATGATAACTTTTAAAATTATGTTGCAACAGGTTTATGTTTTTCATTTCAGCCCAATGTAACATTTTGGAGAATTTGTGGAACAGAAGTTCAATAGATTAAATATTAGAAGGCTATGGTACCAATTTTTTAATAAACATTTGATTTATAACACAAAATGATGAACAGATTTTTTGCTGTCCTGCAAAGTCAGACTTTTTGATATTAATAAGTAACATAATTAGGAGCTATATTAGGAATATAGAGCACTGGTGGTCTAGTGGTAGTGGCCCCGCCTTCCGATCGTAAGGTCGAGGGTTCAATCCCGGTCGTGCACCAATGATTTTTTCTGCCGAAAATATGTGGGCGGATCAACTTTTTTTTGTCATGAATCAACTTTTCGTGTAAAAAAATAAATGTTGAAATTTTGCTATAATTTCACCTAATATTGTTAAATAAATTTCTGCAGTTTACAAATCTACTACGAGCACCAAAAAATTTTGCCGTTTTCATGGATTTTTATGCCTTTATTCCAAAAGTGGCTCCCAAAAATGTCACCTAACTAACAATGACGTATTATGGTAAAAAGTTCATAAAAAACAATATTTTAAAAAGTAAATCTGTTTCAATGTGAACTATTACTCAATTAAATCAATCTGGCATAATCAAAATTTAAATAAAGTGTCTAATTTTTTTGAAAATATACCTCATTGTGTCTCTGGGGTCACTAAATGAAAGAAATTTTATTTACTTTTCTTGTAATTCTTTTTCTAGAAGCGCCAGAAAGATGCACTTTTAACATGACTATTGTTGTTTATTCTTCAAACTTTGGTCATACAACATTTTGTAAAATAACCTTTACTTTTTTAATAATCCTGCTATCAGTGTCCAAATTTTTGGGGACAACTACGTGAGCCCGGAGACATAATGGTGACTCTAGAGACATATACGGTACTATGCCATAGGCAAGTCACAGTACAAAAAACCATACAAGGTACAAAAAATATTTTAAATGTGACAACCAGTTTACTTTTTATAGTTAACACAGAAAATAAACCCTAACCTAACAAATATCACATTTTTCTCTAAAATTAGAGATAACATTTTATGAAAATGGGGGTTTTAGTTTATTTAAACAGTCATCTGCGTAGTAAACCAGTCCCCTATCGCATTTTTTCACAAAATAACATAAATCTCGCTTAATGAAGAAGACCAAAAAAGCTTTTTGTGGATGAAATATAAATTCTTTTCCCACTAAGTTACCGACTGAAGATATCTTTCGGAACAAATGGCCACAAAAAATAATTTTACTACCTGTAGATTCATCAAAATAATCAGCCTTTCATCCCATGGGATGAGAAAGGCTGGGCCAGCTGTGGTCATTCTGGCCAGCCATGCCTGGGGGTAAGGCCTTTCTTTACTTCTGTCATTCGTCTCTGTCCTGTGGTATGGTAATCTTGCCCTTGTATTATATTCTACAGACTTTACCATTCCATCGATCCATTCGTTCTGTGATGACGAACACTCTATTTACCACCAGGTCACTACTCATTTACAACTTTGATCCTGTCATCACCACACCTGGCCACTTGTCCTGCCCAAACAACTCCATTTGAGCTCCAATAACCACTTGTGTGTGTTTCAGCATCGAGGACTGGGTATATTTAAAAGTGTAATACCGAGCATTGCTTATTCCATGGCTCCCTGTCATGGGACTCTGATCTTGTGCAGTCTCCTTCGTGAGCGCCCATGTCTCGGCACAATAATTTCATAGTTAGTGGACTCAATTACTACTTTGCTACTGCTGTCATCACCGCGCCTGGCTAGTCCTTCCCAACCAATACCATTTGAGCCCCAATAACCGCTTGTTCATCTTGAAATTTTGGCTTGTTCATAATGTTCATTCGGGAATTTCGACAATCTTATAAGTTTGATACCGAGCTTGCTTTATAGCTCTCAGTGCAACTCTGATCTTGAGCACAGTCTCCTTCGTGAGCGTCAATGCACCATGATGGTAGTTAGCATAAACTGCCACATGGGATGGCAGTTGGCAGAACACATTGGCAGATCTTATTTCCAATGGCAATGTTTGGAACCGAGGACCTGGAGATATTCGATATAATTTTAGGTGACCATGGTGGCCAGGCCTACTTTAAGATAAAAAGTAAACTACTTTAAGATGAGTGATCAGGATCACGCATCTCTAAAAACCACCGGAAAAGGATGAGGTTGAGGTCGTCTACAAACCTAAGGTGCTACAGGAAGACACCTACCTGCAGGCAGACTTTTATTCCCGAGCTGTCTAATTCAAGAGTTTTTACGACGTTTCCTAGGACAGCCGTAAAAAGCTTGGGTGATAAGATGTCTCCCTGTCAACATACTAATAGTTTTCCTCTTTAATCGAGGATTTGGAGAATTTTGCTATGTAGCCGCACTTTTATGGTGGTATACATCATCCGCAGTATATCCATATAGTTAAAATGGATCTGACAGCGATGGAGAAAGATTTCTTGCTTCAAAGGTTTTTTTCGTAATCTACGAAGGCCATGCATATTCAAGCCAGTTGACCTCTTGACTCTTCTCGGTCGTTGACATCGAGTGTGGGTAAAAATAGACTAAATAGAATGCGTAAAAGCAGAATCGAATGAAGTATGGTGTATTGTATCGACCTCACAAACGACTTGTATTCTTAGTTCATACTTAAAGCAATTTTAAACATAAATCTGAGTATTTTCTATTAGAAACTAAAAATGTGCAATGAATCTTTATGTATTAAACCCGTCTATCACTCACCAGATTGTTTATTGTATAAATTATGGTAATTTTTATGCAGAATGTCTCTTGGCTCACTAAAAATTGTCTCTTGGGTCACAGTTTTTGTGAGCCAGTGGAACGGTGACTCAGGATACAAACTAAGGTTTTTAACTCTTTTTCTTCAACGAATTTGATGAAAGTAAAAAAACACGTGGATGCAAAGCATTTCAGAATCAAATGTCAAAACATAATAACCAAATTACTTTAAAGAGTAGTTTACTTGTAGGAAATTTCGTCGTGAGTCAGCGGATAAAAAACAATGACACCCAGTCCCGCTGCGAACTACACACGTAATTGCAGAGTCCACATAATGGCCAAGGGTCAGCAATCTTTATTTTACGACATGCAGATGAGTTTTCTATTAGCCTAGCCAATAACTATCTATATTACTTACACTTTGTTGAATTTTTTTGTCGTTACCCAGTTGACAACGCGATTTGGGTAAATGTCGGGGACAACATTTCAAACCGTGTTTTTTCATTGAAAAATGCAATATTTTGTTTCGCAAATCAGTATTTTAGAATGCTAGTACATCAAGGAACAATGTAGATAAAAAATATAAAGACAAGTCAAGGAAAAATTTTACACAGCAGCGTTGCATATGTGCGTGATTTGCGCTGGGGACAAGTGAAATTTGTATGAAAACCAATTTTCGTCCACTGGGTCACGATAATTTTATATATAATTGACTAAATATTTTGAAAATATTGATAAACAAGCGTAATGGTAAAGGATCTGATTTTATTAATTAATGTTAAAACCAACAATTAATCTAACTCAGCACCTTTTACGATTTTTTTTACGTCGGGGACAAGGTTTTACACTAAAAAGTTGATCCACCCATGTGCACTATGCCAGTACACTCAAATGGTGAAGGAAAACATCCGGCATGTAGTAGAACCTAAAAAAAAGTTCGAAAACATGTCTCAAGTGCACGAAAGCACACTTATTATCCTTACACCACACTGGTTCGAAAGAACTGGTGACATGATAAGAAGGAGCTCACCTTATACAAACAAGTGTCAATGACCTGGTTAGTGATAGCAACAAGGTCATCAGTCAGCAGGAGTAGCGAGTGCACATAGGCACACAGGGCTTCATTGCTCATCACATCCCAGACTCCATCGCAAGCCAGCACCAAGAACTCATCATCTCCTTCCGATCTCTCATGGGTAGATACCTCTGGCTCAGGTGAAACCAGCTGCTCACAAGGACCACGGTCCAGCACCTTCTTATACTCATAATCCCCCAGTGCCCTTGAGACCGCTAAGCTCCCGTTCACACGCTGGATCATCACAGAGCCTCCGGCATTGATGATACGCGATTTCTCCGTCGGCAGTTCAGGCTTGTGATCCTTGGTCGCGAAGATCGGTATTCCATTCCGAGCGAGCACGGCGCGCGAGTCACCGCAATTGGCTATGTATATTTGCTTCGGAGAAACAAACGCGCAGACTGCGGTAGAGCCAGATTTCTCCTCCCCATTGCAGAGTTCCGGGAGCTCTCGCATTTTCTTGTCCAGATCGAGGAAGCCGACGCGGATGGCCTCCACTATGTCGTCCCGCCGGAACTCCTCGGTCTGCAAGATGCAGTCGAGGAGATTCTTCGCGCAATGCGCGGATACACGCGCCCCCGCGTGTCCGTCGAACACGGCGAAGTACGACCAGTCGGACAGAGTCCCGTTTAGAGTCAACTGCGCGCGGTGAGCATCCTCCATCTCCACGCGCCAGCCCTGCATCGACGCCACGCCATAGCGAAGACCATTTCCTTCCCCGTTCTCGTTGTACTTCTTCGTCTCGGGCTTGTTCAAAAACGCCCCCATGCTGAGTCCTAAGTTTTGTTGTCGTTATTCGCACATAGTTTCCACACCATCAGGCACTCGAACGCACGTCGGAACCGATAACGTAAAAGGAGAGCATCACAGGAAGATACGATCTCACAAGACAAGTATGATCACGTCAGACGGCGGTTATGGTGAACAGGTGTCGGCAGAGCCTTGGTACAGGGTTTACACTGTTTGGGAAACCCCTTCGGAGGTTAAATAATTACGCGATGGTGTTGCGTAGATCTCGATGACAAATCGTGGTCGTAGGACTATGAATAAAACGAAAAAGCAAGCAACTCAAAAAGAATGAATGGCGGACATAAATAGTATTTGTCTATGATTTGACTTTTATCCATAGATAGAGGCTTATCAGGGAAATAGTTGTCTATGGCCAATTGTAAAAATAAATATTCGGGGACGAACCATAATTTATGGAGCACGGTACGTGCTCTTTAATTATGGTTGTCCTTTCAGGTACAGTTGGTTACAGTTGGTACAGGTACAATTTTAATTTGTTGACATGAAATGGTGGATGCTGGAATTTCAGTCACATTGGGCAAGCGGGGCAAGCAAAAAGAATCAAATACAAGCCAAGAAACGTTTTGTGTCAGTGTCACTGTCAAAGAATTGAAGTCTAAAGAACCTACAATCAATCAACCAACAAACGTCAACGTCATTCACATTTTTGAGGTTATGTTGTTTATCGAATCCGAAGAACAAAAAATAACAAAATGTATTAAATCTGATGATTTCCTTCTGCTAATTCATTCCAAAACACCTACCGTATTGTCAAATTTCTTCAATACATAAGCATTTTAATCTGAGTTTACATAATCAGTTTCAATGTAACATAACCTCTATGATTCTCTTTTAGTATTTATCTCATTAATTAGCCAAATCTGTAGTGCTGCTTTGTGATATAAGCTGGCTATTTAAAAGCAGAATGTACAGGAGTTTGATGTTTAGATGGTAAGTAATGTACAATAAAAATTATAACTGCTTACAATTTCAACTATTTTACATAACTCGATCTATGGAAGATTACAAGCTATAGTTCCAAGTTATACCCACAGCATTCTGTGTATTTTCCCATACCAAACAAAACCTATAACTAAGAGTAACACAGTAGTGTAGCTATCTTGTAGTCAAAGTGTTATAGATGTGGATGAGTGGCTTCACAAGTCAAAGTAAACTTTAGGCCTCAATTAAACCTTCATTTTAAACAATTTCAGGCTCGCCCTTAAATCAGCAAGAACAGAGATTTTGCAAGCTTCTGCCAAAGAAAGTTTGGACATATTTCATAGAGCAAGACATTTGTCCACATCAGCTGTATACTCGAAGAAAAGAAGATCAGAGGAAGAAAAGGTATGATTTATAAGTAATTGTCTCCTTTTACCTTGGCGTGCCATGTTATATTTATGAAAATTATAAATTACATATGACATAATTAACGTTACATTACGTCTTAGTTACGACAACCTCTGTGGAATAGTGGCCGAAAGCCAGCCTGAGACACAGAGGGTTGCGGGTTCGATCCCTACCGCTGTTTGTATGATCTACAGATGTTTGTCTCAGGTCTGGGTGTTTTCTATGTATCATATTTTATGTATGTATTTACAAACAAAAAGTATATAAGTAGGATATCAGTCATGTAGTACCCATAACACTCTGCTTACTTTGGGGCTAGATGATGCTGTGTGAAAAAATCCAGCATTAAGTAATTGTCTCCATCTACCTTGAAGTGCCTTTATATGCATGAAAATTCTAAATTGACTATCTACTTTTATCATCATTTGCAGCCTGATTTTATCCACTATCTGTTTCATGTCATCCCATTCTATCCTGTAACAGTCTTGTCCATATAGGGACCACAATTTTGGTTTCCAATTTTATACTTCCAACTTAAGGCCAAACACAATACATTAAAAAAAACATACATTAAAAAAATCATAATTGTTTTGTTTTAGGTTGCAAATAATAAAGGCAGACCCTCAATCAGGTACTCACCTAAAGCAGGATCGGAGGTGGTCGGGATATGGAGGAACATGACAGTTCGGGATGTGGCCGAGGTCCTGAGGAAAGATGTGGGTATGTTGTTTACAATGCTACATTATCTATAATGAAACGGTATAATAACTGGTTGGAATTTTTTTAATGTTAAGGAAATTAATTAATTAAGAGAGGATGGATGACAGTCGTTTGACAAAGCAAGTGTCTATGGCAAGGGTGTATGGGTCAGCTGGAAGGGGAAGGCCTAGGCGAACCTTCTTGGATCAAATTGGCGACATTTTGGAGAAGGGCCAGGTTAAAAGTACCCTAAACCGGCGAGCATGTATGAAGAATGTAATGAGAGTGAATGAGGCAAAAGTAGTGTGTCAGGATCGTAGCAAGTGGAGCTCCGTGGTCTCTGCCTACCCCTTCGGGAAAGAGGCGTGATTTTAT
This sequence comes from Epirrhoe tristata, assembly GCA_951394285.1. Classification (NCBI taxonomy): domain Eukaryota; kingdom Metazoa; phylum Arthropoda; class Insecta; order Lepidoptera; family Geometridae; genus Epirrhoe; species Epirrhoe tristata. Next base: position 1,415,771 of record OX596153.1, read on the forward strand.
ATATGTATGTATGTATGTATGTATGTATGTTAAGGAAATATCGCAGACTATCGCCTGTTAAGAATTGTATGTACATAAGCGCCGACTCGCGACTGCCAGCGCCGACGCGCGTCAGCTCGCGACCGCCCGAGTCTGCTCGACATTATTTCTTATAACATTGTGCTTAAGGTTTATAATGTCTTGTTGTTAAAACTGATCGTCGCCTCACTGCCAATTCAATGTGCATTGAACCTAAGGCAACATTCTGCTCATTTACTAAGTGGATGGGTGACAGCTGTAGCATTATCAATTGAGCTCCTCTGTACTTCAGAAGGAAAGAGTCCACCAGCATTGCCCACTAGCTCATGCAAACTTTTCTGCTTTCAGACCACGTTTTCAAAGCCCTAGAGTTCGCCGACAAAGATTCAGACATAAATTACAAAGAGAACACTGTGATACATAACCCTCAAATCATCAGAGACGTGGTTAAGATCACCGGCTACAGATTCAAGTTGGTGCCACGACCTGACCAGGAAGTTGAAGAAGAGGAGGTATTAAAAAAAAATTGATAATCCACGTGTGGCTATGTTATTGTGGATAGATGATGAGATACTGCCTTAAAGCCCTTTTATTCTGAATTCGCTACAACTTCAGCTACAATGTGTTATAAATTATTTTAGAGTATGTCTCGCAAATCGGCGTGCCTCATGGCATAGGCCTCCTCCAGCTCTCTCCACGGAGCTCTATCTTCTGCAACTCTGGTCCAATACGGTCCCAAGGTTAGGCGGATATCGTCTTTCCATCTTGTTTTTGGACGCCCCTGTTTTCTTATGTCTTCTCTTGGGTACCATAATGTCACTTGTTGGCTCCATTTATTTGCTTTGCTGCGCAACATATGTCCTGTCCAACCCCACTTTAGATGTTCTGTACGGGTTATTATGTTTTCTACTCTCGTTCTTCTTCTTATTTCCGAATTTCTGATTTTATCACTAAGTCTGATTCCCAACATGCTTCTCTCCATAGCTCTTTGTGTACTAGCTAGTCTATCCCTATGCTTGTCTGTTAACGCCCAAGATTCGCAGCCGTACGTCATGCATGGGAGGATGCATGTGTTGAAAGTCTTTTTCTTGATATGCATCTTTAGATCTTTGTTCTTCATTATTTCTTTGAGTGAGAGAGGATATGAATGTGTAAAGAAATGGATGAACAGTTGACCAGTGATTGGAGTTAATGGAGGAAGAATACATGCAGTGCCGACCCCACTTAGCGTGGGATAAGGGAATGATGATGATAGAAGTTAAGCCATCAGCTAAAACTCATTCGTGACCCCCCCCGCTTACTTACCGCCTATCACTTCTTCGGCAACAGATTAGTTCACAATTGGAATGCACTACCAAATGACATTGTTACGACTACTATGGTAATTTTTTTTAAGAACAAGCTCGGCAACTGGCTACGAACTAATAAATCAGTGCTCAAAAAGATTAACCAACCATGAACAAACGGACTATTTCAACACTGAGATATAGACATATCAGCTGCTCGTCTATCATCGATAAATAAATATGAAGTCGGTTAAAAAAGTGAGTCACCAGATCCACTTAAACTTACTTTTTTCTTTGCTTAGAACAAAGACGCGGTTCCTTCCGGGCCGGCGCCGCCCGAGGCGCTTCGCCCCCGGCCTCCCGTGGCGTGTGTGATGGGTCACGTGGATCACGGGAAGACAACGCTATTGGACTCACTAAGGGACTCAGCGGTCGTTGATACGGAATTTGGAGGCATCACGCAGCATATCGGGGCTTTTATAGGTAGGTGTTTTGTTGATTAGAACAAATAAGATCGCTCTGTCGATAAGTTGCGCTTTGTTACCCTTATTAATAAACATGGTGTAAAGTTACGCCGGGTGTAACTTAGGAGTAACCATACAATTTTTGGAGTTTAAACCTGGCGTAACTTTACACCACGTTTATTAATAAGGGCCTGTGAGTCTGAAATCTTAAGGCTCATACATACGTAACGATTTATCGTAGCGATTTCAGACTGTGCAGATAAATCGAACGTTCCTAGTGCCTCCACACGCCTCCGATATCGACGTCGATCGGGCAGTTCTCCGCAGAAGCTCGCGCAAGATACATGTTCACAATGAAAGATTATGACACACTTGCTATATTAGGCCTGGTTATGTGTCTAAATAAAAAAAAGAAGCGGGGTCTATGGTGTAAAGGCTGGCTCATGAAAAGAAAGCAATTTTCTCATACCAACTTGTTAAGTAAGTTGAAATTCGCTCCTCAAGATTGGCATAACTATTTAAGAATGAATGAAGAGGCATATTTAAATCTGCTGGCTTTAGTTTCTCCACTAATAAAGAAACAAGACTAGCAAGGCTAGCAAGCTCCGTGAAGTACTGCCGAACTGAGCGATCGCCGTCCACACGCAACGATAAAACTGTGCAAATGTAATCGACAACGATTTATCTGATAGAAATTGCAACTGCCACCGACGAACGATTATCGACAACGATTTTTCATACACACGATCGATTAAACTGCGCAAACTGGTCTGCACAGATTTATCGCTACGATAAATCGTTACGTATGTATGAGGTTTTAGATTACACTGTTGTTGCATTTTGGAATAGTCCAAACTTACTTTACGTAGGTGGTTTATTTAGTTTTTTACCAACATTCACAAATTCACTCACACAATTTAAATATTAAAATTCACTCTTCACACCTGTGGAAGTTGGTCGCCCTAAGTACCTACCGTTGAAAATTATTCCTCCTCCTCCTCGAGTTGTATTCCTCAGTGCTGAGGGTCGTGACCTCCTTTAGGTATCACTTTCTCCCTAATTATGTTTCCCCATCTTCCTCTGTCCCTGGCAGTATGAAGAGCATTGTGAATTGTGGTGTCGAGGGTGGTGCGAATTTGGTCAGACCAACGCATCGGACTTCGCCCACGAGGTCTTTTTCCTTCTATCTTTCCGGTCACTATCAGCTTCTCAAGGTTGTCCCCATCTTTCCTTGCAATGTGACCGAAATACTCAAGGACTTTACGCAGACACTCGGATGACAGTCTTTGGTAATCTTGAGCTCTCGCGTATGGATATGTTGGTCCGATGTGCTGTTCATGGAACGCGAAGCATTTTGAAAATATTTACTCCCTGCATTTACTTGCTGAAGAAATTTCCTCCGTCCCCAGTGAAACTCCCATCAGGAGAGCAAGTAACGTTCCTGGACACTCCGGGGCACGCCGCGTTCGGCGCCATGCGCGCGCGCGGCGCCTTCGCCACGGACATCGTGGTGCTGGTGGTGGCCGCCGATGATGGTGTTATGGACCAGACGAAGGAGAGCATACGAATGGCTAAGGAGGCTGGTGGTGAGTGGAGCTGATTATTTAAATAAAAAAAAAAAAAAACACTGGACTTTTCACACAGCATCATCTAGCCCCAAAGTAAGCAGAGCTTGTGTTATGGGTACTAGATGACTGATAAACTTCTTATATACTTTTTTGTTTGTAAATACATACATATCATAGAAACACCCAGACCCGCGACAAATATCTGTAGGTCATACAAACATTTGTCCCGCGGCGGGGATCGAACCCGCTACCTTCTGCGTCGCAGGCGGACCTTCGCCCACTGCGCCACAGAGGTCGATTTAGGTTTATTTTGAAATAAAAAAGCTACAGTCAGTCTAAAAACTGTCATTTGTTAAAAAGGTACCTGGGCCTTGATTCATAATACAGCGGAATGCATTCGGTTCGAAATCGGAAGCAACCAATCACAGTGCAGGAAACGTCGAATTCGGATCAATTCCTGCACTGTTATTGGTTGCTGTCGGTCGATTCCGAGCCGAATGCATTCCGCTGTATTATGAATCAAGGGCCTGTATAATGACAAAAGTTGAAACACTTTTCTTCTTATCTATTCTAATAACAATAACACATTTTGTAAGCGCCAGTTGACTAATTCAAAACATACATTAGTTCAACTGGACTCGAGGGGCCAGTTCGAGCGGGGCCAGTGGACTAAAGGGCCCTCAAAAGTACCCAATTTCTTCATTTTTGTCCGTAGTTCCCATTCTTGTGGCGATCAACAAAATCGACAAGCCAGGTGTGAACATTGTAGGTATGCCTCAATTTCTTATCTATGTTTGTTCGGTTTAAAGTTTCGGTTTTACAAATTACAATTCACTTATAATGAGAATTAAAATATATTATTTACTTATATTAATGTCGTCAATCCGAAGGTTGTGGGTTCGAATCCCGGCCGTGCATTAATGGATTTTGCGTTTCGTAAAATTTATATGCGCTTTGACACGTGCTCTAAACGGTGAAGGAAAACATCGTGAGGAAACCAGTTAGTGTTTTTATAGGCGGCGATGGGCTTGCAACCTGTCACGTATGGAATACTAACTTCTGCAAGATGTGGGCATGTATGTGTGGGGGTACCCCTTAGACATCTTCAATGGATCTGGAATAAGTAACATAAAAAGATCTGAGAGAATGTCTACCGCACCTTGGGGATACAGTCGTGAACCTGTTTACGTATAATCATCCTAGGACCGCACACTTCGCTCGCTCGCGCAACATGGCGTTGTGTGCGAATCACTCGGTGGCGACGTTCAAGCCATTCCTGTATCCGCACTAAAACGTACCAACCTCGACACTCTGGTGGAAGCTCTGACACTGCAAGCACAGCTGATGGACCTCAAAGCAGACCCTGGGGGGTACGTCGTGGGTACGGTTATTGAAGCTCAGATGGACCCTAAAACGGGGTAAGTTTATCTAATAATTATAAAAAAACCTACAAAAAGTTGCCGTGTTAAAATTGCTGATACCTATTGTACGGCTCAACTAATTTTCTCGATTCTTGAATAACATTTTCTAAATTCTTTTTGCAATAAAAAAAAATTAAAGTATAGATTCGTCTATTCAGGAGCTTTAAGAACACAGAAATACACAGTAGTACACAGACGTAACTTACTGCCGGTTCCTTTTTGCGTCAAAGAAAATCAAGACCGCAAGAGGAATCAACATCACTATCTAAAATTGGACAATTTACATTCCATCTCCTGCGACAAAAAATAACAAAACATTCTAACAAAACGTGTTTTCCGTCCGCCTCGGATAACATTTTGCATACATAAAAGTTAGGCCACGCCCATATTTTGTTCGATGTTTGGTTTGATGTTAGGTGTTAAACAAGAGACTAAAACCGGACAAGTGCGAGTCGGACTCGCCCACTGAGGGTTCCGTACAAAGGACTAAGTAGGTACGTAGGTATCTACTCAGTCCTTTGTATGGTTAACTCCCTTCAAAACTTCGCCCCAATTAGGCCCTGTTTTTTCTGTGATTTAACTAAAAACATGCGGTTTTCATATTTTTCAATGTACTTGTAGTCTAAGACGATACTACTGGTCAAATTTCATAGTTCTAGGTCAACAAGAAGTACCCTATCAATTATGATTTCCATGTGTGTCGAAATGTACGTTTTTTGCGGCTCAAACGGGCGTATATTTTTTTGCGATAACATACGTATACGGTTTCAATGTCAACTCGATACCTCCTCGCGTTCCCGAGATAAAGGGTCTTGACAGACAGACAGACAACAAAGTGATCCTATAACCGTTTTTTCCTTTTGAGGTACGGAACCCTAAAAACACAAAAACAGTGTCGCAGGAGACCCGGCTTCACATTCCTTTCCTGCTTATGATGACATATTTTTATGTGTTGACAGGAAGCAGGCAACAGTTTTGGTGCAACGCGGAACGTTACGGAGAGGTTCAGTTATCGTCGCGGGCACTGGCTGGGCGAAGGTCTATTTATATTTATACTAGCTGCGTTCCCGCGGTTTAACACGCGGTCCCTCACGATTTTTTCGGGATAAAAAGTAGCCTATGTCCTTCCCTGGGATACAACCTTTATCCATGCCATTTTTCAGCCTAATCTGTTCAGCGGTTTGGGCCTGAAAAGGAAACAAACAGACAGACAGATAGGGAGTATGGATTATAACCAAAATAATATAGCATAGGTATGTGCTATTGAAGATATTGATAAACGCGTGTAAAGCTGCGGGCGGAAGCAAGTGAGAAAATAAATGATGCTAACCACTATAAAAAATACAAATTAAATTTGAAAAGCGTTCGAGAATCCGGCTGTTAATTTGACTTCGCTTCAAACGTTATCCTAGATGGGGCACTGCAATATAAAATGGTTTGCATTTCCCTCTAGGTGAATATAAATTTTACAATGTTGATCCCAGGTGCGAGTATTGAACTCGGCAGACGGCTCCGTGGTCCAGGAAGCCCCTCCCTCCGCCCCCGTGCTGGTGCTGGGCTGGAGGGAACTGCCGTCGGCTGGAGACCAGGTCTTGGAGGTCAGCTCGGAGGTAAGAACCGTAGAATAATTAATCAGTTAATATGGAAATTGGTTCCACGCGGGCGAAGCCGTGCACAGTAGCTACTATTGAAATAAATTGAATTGAACTTCCGCCAGAAACGCGCCGCAGAGGTAATGAAATGGCGCAACAACCTCCGTATGAAGGAAAAGCAAGCTTCCGACTCCGAGGTCATCGCCCAAAAGGAAGCCCAACACAGGCAAGAATACAAGGCGATGTTGGCTAAGAAACGAGCCATGGGACGGTTTAAGATGAGACCGACTGGACCAAGAGAAAAGATGATACAGGAAGACACGCATCCCACCCTCAACGTGCTCGTTAAAGGTAACCCTCGATACGCTCGGATTTAGAACTAGAATAATAAGCCTCATTATACAGGAGACATACCGCCCTCAACGTGCTCGGACGTATTAACAATATTTTTAACGTGCTCGTGTTAATAAGGTTTTATATATTACGAGTATAATTCTTGTATTATGGGGTTGTGCCGCGACTCTCAATCCAATCGTCGTGGGTTCGAATCTCGGCCGTGCATCAATGGATTTTTCGTTTCGTAAAATTTATATGCGCTTTAACACAAGCTCTTAACGGTGAAGGAAAACATCGTGAGGAAACCCGCAGCTTAGTCAGCTCCACACGTGTTGACGTCGTCTTTCCTGTGGGCGGCTGATTAAGGTGAGAGGATGGTTTAGGTGCTGGACAAGCCTATTCCATCTCAAACAATGTCCCAGGCACTACAGCGTCCCGTTAAGTGTAGGCATAGGTGGCCTCCTGACGCTGTATAAATCATCTAAAATAAAGGCCTATGTTTATTTCCAGGTGATGTCGACGGCTCAGTGGAAGCGATACTGGATATCCTGGAAACATACGATGACCATGATAGAGTTCGGTTAGATTTGGTACACTTTGGAGTTGGCCCCGTCACACCTAACGATTTGGAGGTAAATCTTGTCTATAAATTAAATTTGTAGTTATTAATATAGGGTCACGACTGTGTACCCAAGGCGTAGTAGACATTCTTCGTTGTTAGGAAATTTAAGATCCTTTGAAAATGTCTAAGGGGTTAGTCAGAAGCATGACCGAAACATATTTGATACATTCACGCTCACTTTTTGCATAAGAGATTCTAAAATCATTGTCCTTCTCAGACCCTGACAGAGCAACCCACAACCTTCCCGGCTTGTCGCCTTGGTTTTCGAAATAAAATTTTTTTTTTTTTTTTACTTTTCACACAGCGTCATCTAGCCCCAAAGTAAGAGTGCTTGTGTTATGGGTACTAGATGACTGATAAACTACTTATATACTTTTTGTTGTAAATACATACATATTAGAAACACCCAGACCCCGAGACAAATATCTGTAGGTCATACTTGTCCCGCGGCGGGGATCGAACCCGCAACCTTCTGCGTCGCAACAACCTTCGCCCACTGCGCCACAGAGGTCGTATTAAGTTCAATATCAATAATTTCAGATAGCAGAAGCATTTAAAGCAGTTATCTACGCGTTTAACGTGGAAGTTCCATCGCCACTGGCCGTGGAGGCCAGACGAAAGACCATCACGGTGAAGTCTCACAATGTCATCTACAGACTCGTTGACGATGTTAAGGAGGAAATCAGTTTGAGGATACCTAAGAGGCACGAGGAAGAAGTTTTAGGTAATGCTTTTTTTATACATATTCATTACTGAGCCGTGTTGGTCGAATGGGATTGTGCCTCGACTTTCAATCTGAAGGTCGTGTTTAAATCCCGGCCGTGCATCAATGGATTTTTCGTAAAATTTATATGCGCTTTAACACGAGCTCTTAACGGTGAAGGAAAACATCGTGAGGAAACCCGCAGCTTAGTCAGCTCCACACGTATTGACGTCGTCTTTCCTGTGGACTGATTAAGCTGAGAGGATGGTTTAGGTGCTGGCCAAGCCTATTCCATCTCAAACAATATCCCAGGCACTACAGCGTCCCGTTGAGTGTAGGCATGGATTGCCTCCTGACGCTGTATAAATCATCTAATATAGAAGGCCTAAGAAGGTTTATAGCATCTTGATTGATCAAATTTGTAGTTTTATAGTACTATTTGATCGTGAGTTCTTCTACGAGTTTTTGTACTGTGACTATCACGGAACTGATATTCAACCGACTTCAAAAAAGGAGGAGGTTCTCAATTCGTCTGTATGTTTTTTTTTTTTTTATCTTGTTACGCGATTGGTCCGCCATTTGTTGACCAATTTGCAAAATTATTTTCATGTTTGAAAGGGTATACTCCAGAGGTGGTCCCATATAAATTTGATTCCTGAGGGATTGATAGTTTCCCCGTAAAACTCTAAACACCTTCCCTCCTAGCCATGTCACAAATAGAAATCGAATCGACAGCTTAACGCCCTGAGTCACACCGCGTTTCGAGTCAAACATTGAAGTCGGTTTTCTTTTTAGTATTAAAACGTAATTATTAGTTTTTATTATTATATAATGCTTTATGTCATTGTTTTGGTTACTTTGTTATGTAACCCGATCTGTGTGTTCTTAACTATATTTAAAGATGTTACATGTCATTAGATTTATTTACTTTACTTATTTTTAAGTTTACTGCCTACTTAGTAATTTGGTTTGATTAAACTCCTTATCTTTTTATATTTATCCTTACCCTTAAACTATTGTTATCCGAGTTAATCCTCTTAGTCAACTGTAACTCATTGGTCTGCACGATACAGGCTTGCCTAGTGTGGACACCGTTGAAATAGTTTAAGTTTCCTAAATAACAACAGATTGAAACAATAAGGCACTTTTTTTGTCTTTTATTATCTCTAAGCTTTCTTTGTTTGTTGTGGTAAATAAATATTTTTTTCATTTTTCATAAAATTTTAGCATGAACATATTTTGTTGTAACTCGTCAGGTGAAGCGAACGTCCTCCAACAATTCCTAGTAACGGAAGGCAAGAGGAAGGTGCCGGTGGCGGGCTGTCGGTGTGTGCGCGGGGCCCTGGCGCGCGCGGGGGGTTTCCGCCTGCTGCGGGGGGGGGAGCTGCTGTACGAAGGTATACAATATATCTTTACTAGTGTTCTTATAGGCGGCGATGGGCTTGAAACTTGTCACGTATGGAATACTAACTTTGCAAGATGTGGGCATGTATCAAATATGTGTTTGACTACCCCTCTGACTACCCCTCTTAGACATCTTCATAGGATCTGGAATAAGTAACATAAAAAGATCTGAGAGAATGTCTACCGCACCTTGGGGATACAGTCGTGAACCTGTTAGTTTTTTTTTTACTACGTACCCGCGACTTCGTCAGCAAAAGAATAAACTTGAAAACCTCTAAATAGAACTGAAAACTGCAAGAAAATTCTGAAACTTTTAAAAATGTAATAATAGCGCCATCTCGGCCTCAGCCATAGGTTAGCAACGCCATCTAGTTGCCTTTAACTGGAACTTCACTTCAAGTCCCCATACAAAATTTCAACCATTATTTCACGCCCTCCGTGATTATTTTTGAAAAAAAAAGTAGCCTATCCTAAAATAATATATTATACAGGGTGTAAAAAGACGTCTATCAAAGCCGAAAGGGGTAGGTACAGCATCCCAACACACAACCAAATCCAAAAGGATTTTCCGAAAAAAACATTATATCCGGAGAAAACAGCGTTTGAAGATCACTGTTTGCATATGTACTGGGCGCTTTTACGTAGATTGCTGGATTTTGAGTTTTAACTGCTTTTTTCTTTTATAAATGAAATTATTAGGTAGGTATGGTCTTATATTGTTAGCGGTGTGTGGATTAGGTACTTATATTTTATGACCTAAGAATTATTATAACTAAGAAGGTATTTCACAATAATACCTACTAGTTACTACTACTTCAATAGTAGAATAATAAAAAAACTTAGGCCTTTACATCTATATTAGATGATTTATACAGCGTCAGGAGGCAACCTATGCCTACACTTAACGGGACGCTGTAGTGCCTGGGACATTGTTTGAGATGGAATAGGCTTGCCCAGCACCTAAACCATCCTCTCAGCTTAATCAGCCGCCCACAGGAGAGACGACGTCAATACGTGTGGAGCTGACATAGCTGCGGGTTTCCTCACGATGTTTTCCTTCACCGTTTTGAGCTCGAGTTAAAGCGCATGTACATTTTTCGAAACGAAAAATCCAGTGATGCACGGCCGGGATTCGAACCCACGACCTTCGGATTGAAAGTCGAGGCACAGCCCCATTCGACCAACACGGCTCTTACACAATAGCATAATACACAATAATATTTGCTATTAATCTCATTGTCACATAAATGTGTTTAGGTAAACTGGCTTCGATGAAACATTTGAAGGAAGAAGTAGCGACCATCAAACGCGACATGGAATGTGGCTTGCGATTCGAAGATACCACAATCGAGGTAAGTATCTACCTATATCATTTTTACAATCATACATTACCTATCATCATCATCTCCCTGACCTTATCCTACGCTAAGTGGGGTCGGCACAACATGTCTTCTTCCACTCACTCCTATCACATGTTAACTGTGCTCCTTTTACATTCATATCATCTCTCACACAATCCAACCACTTCTTCTTCAGCCTTCCTCTTCTTGCATACCCAGCCACACTCATATTCATAGCTCTTTGGGTAACATGGTTTTCATCCCTCCTCATAACATGTCCATACCAAGATAGCCTAGCACTCCTCACCTTTTCAGAAATAGGTGCCACTTTCAAACTTCCTCTGATATACTCATTCCTTATCTTATCTAACCGTGTTACCCCACACATCCATCTTAACATTCGCATTTCATTTACTATCATACATTACCTATATAGGGTCTTTCATTTTAAACTACACAAACTGACAGGGCCTCATTTTTGGGTTGTAAATAGACGTTTGACCGTATCAATTTAATTCCTAAGCCGATTTAAGTTTTCACTTCAAAATTAATCATTTATTGATTTTTTTGAAATGTTGCATAATGATTTTCAAGGAGAACAGACGTTCCACCAATCGCAGCGCAGCTACGTCACGAATGGACTAAGTTGTATAACTTAGTCCATTCTTATTATTAGTTGCTTCTTGTATAAGAAGCAACAATCAATTTAAAAAATAGTCTTTAGCGATTTTCTCTGGATTTTCATAACAAAAAAAAATCATTACATATTTTTTTTTTCATTTATTAGTGAACCCAATTCCTGAATTAAGTTACTTTAAAATGAAAGACCCTATTAATGCTAGTCTTAGCTAAGAATAAAAAATCTATGGATCCATATTTTATTGTTTGCCACATACATAATGCAAACTTCTGCAAAATGTATTGCCTCTGACTACCCCCTTTAGACATCTTCAAAGGTTACCTAACTCCCTTAGATCCAAGTGACTGTTTGTTTATAAAAAAACAGTGAAGTTCACTTACGGTTGGTTTCTCGAACGCTTATTATTTTTTATATTTATTTATTTATCTTCAAAATTAACTAATCATTGGTCATATCTGTCATCTGACCAATGAGGACCAAGGAATCCAAGTTTAATCAGTTTGTCAATTTGAAAAGCGTTCGAGAAACCGACTGTTGGAGCGGTTTCACATTATCCGATTCGATATCGTTATCGGACGCCGATACGATATCGGGGCAATTAAAATGTATGAAATTGATACCTCCGATATCAGATATCGGGCCGGACAATATGAAATACAGGTACATATTTCATACATTTTACTTGCCCCCGATATCGGATCGGATAACGTGAAAACGCTCTTAGCCGTAGGATAAGAGAAGGAAATTATAATTCAAACCAAAAGTCAGTAAATTCGTGGTCTGATTTCGCTTTTCCCGAGATTACATTATGCAATGAATTGCAATGTACTTATACTTATTTATTGAAAACTTTTATCTACAGGTGAAACCGGGTGATACGATAGTATGCTACAAAATGGTGGACGTTTCAGATCGCACTGCTTGGGATCCTGGATTTTAGGACATTTGTATAAAACAGGATTTTATCGCGTATTACCTTTATTATTTCCCGACGTTTCGGCTGTATTGCAACAACCGTGGTCGCGGGCGAACTGGAGGTAGGTCAGCGGAGCCGACGAAAAGTGGCGGTAGTTATATAGAACTACCCTCCACTAATCTTCAGAAATAAGATCGGCCGCACGTCCACCACGGCACACTACACTAACAGTATCTTCACACCGAAAAGTCACATTACGACGCGCCTTGCACCTACTAATCACGGGATTCCACGCAGTTGGGAGCTTGAAACCATCCTCACGATTGAAATTTGGGTACTTCTTGATTTCAATTGCCTCACGAATCATTCGCTTGTAATATTGTCTTTCGTTGGCAAGAATCTTCGAAAAATATTATTATTATTTCGTTGGAAATAATAAAGGTAATACGCGATAAAATCCTGTTTTAAAATATATCTCTAAAGATGAATTGTGATCGCGAAAGTTTAAGAAAGACCATTTGTATAAATATACTTATCATGTAGATAATCATACAGTAGTTTTATTTTTAACAAATACCCTATTTTAGGAAGTTTTTTTTTTATGATGAATGGGTCGGCTCTTGACCTCAAACTTACACAGGCAAGAGTGAGGTCTACGATGGAGCGAGCTTACCCAGAAGGTGCCTATTAACTCTCTTCTTAAAAACAATAGGGTCGTAGCTCAGCGGAAATACAGACGCTGGAAGCTGATTACAAATTTTTGCAGTGCGCATAATAAAAGAACTTTCGAAGCGCTTAGTTCTAATAAGTGGAATATCAACCAGCAGCCTTATTGTCTAATTCGCTGGGAATGAGCATGGGCTTCATTTTTGACGTTTGAAACCTAATCTGGACTTCGATAGTCATTTTCGTATTGTCTAACTAGCTGACACATGGAACCCCATTACCAGCGAAATTCAAACCCAGTGAATGAATGATACGACTGATTTTGGTATTGCGTAAGGCCGAAATGAATATCAGTAGCCAATTCAAGCCCATGTGAAACGTCAGATGAAGCAGGGAGCTCATTCGTGCCCTGTTTGAAATCCGGAATATTGTGTTTGTACTTTAGCAAATATAATACAATAAAAATATGTGTTTAAAAAATAAGAAGTAAGTACATAATAATCTCAGAAGTAAGTAATAATTATCTGAACACCCATACTTGAGTGGATACATTTAAAATACAAAACATTCTCTGAATCAAATTTCACCTTCCCAATGGGAAAAGAGTCATGCCTCAAAATATTTTTTCACTTAATTATGTAGGTACAGTTCGCCCAACAGATCTAGGCATTCGTTAAGTTAGCTGTTTGTCTGCACAGTGACCGTTTTTTCACACATAATTAGGTTCTTCGAAGACAAACGGCTAACTTCACGAATGCCTATCTACTGGAAGAACTGTAGGTAGGTACATTATTATACATTATGTGTATATTGGGAGCATAATAAACTAGTTCTGTTAGTAGGTAGGTACACATAATGTTGATTTGAAGGCGTTAGGTACCTACTTCCTTACTCACTACTCAACCGTTTAAATTATGTGATTCAGGGTACGCAAAGGACGTGAATGATGACGCCCATCCTAAATGCTGACCCAAACTCGCCAGAAGATCAAAGAAGGGAAAATAAGAAATGCTTGTGTTGTACACCACAATCTCGTCAACAACGCGCGCATCTCCGTCGATGAGGAGATGCGACCGTGCGCATTGACCCCCAACTATACAGCATCCCTGTAAAGGTGTACCTACAGCGGGAAGTTACATCTACATTGTGCAATAAAAATGTATAAAACCAAACTAATATTTTTTTTACTTTACTATAACGATTGACGACCTCTGTGGCGCAGTGGGCGAAAGTCCGCCTGCGACGCAGAAGGTTGCGGGTTCGATCCCCGCCGCGGGACAAGTGTTTGTATGACCTACAGAAATTTGTCTCGGGTCTGGGTGTTTCTATGTATAATATGTATGTATTTACAAACAAAAAGTATATAAGTAGTTTATCAGTCATTCTAGTACCCATAAATAACACAAGCTCTGCTTACTTTGGGGCTAGATGATGCTGTGTGAAAAGTCCAGAATTATTTATTTATTGATTTATTTTATAAGTACTTATTTAAAATTCTAAAAATTAAACAATCATCAAATTCATTACTTATTCAGGTAAGTACGTACTGTTTTTTTTCATGTGTTTTAAGACCTATACCTACATAATTAGGAATCGTCATTATGACATACATATTTTTATAAATTATGTTAAAGTTATAGTTTGATTATTTATGTATTATAAAATTATTAATTAAGTACCTACAATCATTAGTCTAACTGAAAAATTTTAAGATAGATAATTCTTTATTGTTACACCATATAAATACATAATAAAAAACGAAAAGAAAGAAAGAAGTCTAATTATAGTAGCACAATGGGCGGCCTTATCACTCAGAGTGATCTCTTCCAGGCAGGTTAAGTATAACTAAGAAACATTATGAGACCCTAATATTATTGTTATTGTTGTATAAGTTGTATAACTTGGAGAAACTTGTTATGGGATGTGAATTCATGAAGAAAGTTCTTCTTCAATCCGCGCTACAGAGCGCAGTATTGCAGCTGCAGGTGGCAGCCATTGCCTGTAGCGATCTCCAGCCAGACTCTTTCTTCATTCGCGGTGCCATTCCTTGATCTGCAGCCCACCGAGGCACATTGGCAGCATGTGGTCTATCTGTAACAATTTACATAAATAAAGCTTTGGAGGAGGCGCTGTCCAGTAGTGGACACTATTTATTACTTGATTTGATAATCTTGCTAAAGATAAAATACATGGTGTGAGTTACATGGCCCTCCGACACTTCCTCACAGATCATGACCATCCATATAAGCGTTAAAATTAGATGTTTACTTAGCATTAGTATATGGTCTGGGGCATTAGTGACAAACATTCAAATTTACAATTAAAAAGTACTTACATCTCTCCACTTGGCACACCTTCGAGTGGCGCCAGCCTCAACTGCATTGAGAGTTGTAACCAACTCCTCCCAAAGCTGTACAGCTTTATGTTTCATCAGTGGGCCGCTATTAGCCAGGCGACCCACGGCAAAACTCCTGTTTTGTTTCATAAAGGACACTAAGATCTCTAACTGCGTGTCGTAAACAACTTTTTTGCGGGCATTCTGAAATTGCCCTATGAATTGACTAACATTATTATCACACTGTTGTGTAGCAACACACTTGATAACTTTTGTAACATATACCTACAATCGATACAAATATTTCGGCAAAATAATATCTAAACAATCACGTTTCAGTTTCACCGCGAATTTTTGACAACTCCAAGAAATGACATCAGCGAGTTTGACAGTAACAAAGAAAAGTTTGTTTCGTTACTGTACCAAAAAGGTACCATGCTAAATCTATGATTTTTGTAGTAAACTTATTGTTAAAAAACGTGATTTTATTGCAAATAATGACGAAAATAATGGACACACTGTGTTTTTACAGTTCAATAAATATAAATACTATTTTTGCAACCAGTAAATAACTGAATCGCAAATATTACTCGTGTTTACTAATCGTAGTCCTACTTGCAATAACGAAACATATGACAGATCGAAAACCTAGAAATTGGATTCACATGAATCATTCATTCCGAAACCGATTCCCAGTAGAATAGCTTAGACAATACCGAAAACATTCTGACTGAGATGAGAAATTGTAATGGGTTTGAATTTCACTGGGCATGGGTTTCAATTAGACAATAAGGCTGCAGAAGCTGCAAGAAGGCTGTGAAGGAGAGGAATTTTGTTTGTTATTAGGAGCCATTCAAAAATGTAGTCAGTGCAGGAAAATCAGAGGCGATTACGTTTTAAAAACTAAAAAGAATACCGACTACACTGACGCTGTGTCTCCTTTTTAGGTTTCCGTACACAAAGGGTGAAACGAACCCTATTACTAAGACTTCGCTGTCTGTCTGTCCGTCTATCACCCGGCTGTATCTCATGAACCGTGATAGTTAGACCGTTGATTTTTTTTTAATGATGTATTTCTGTTGCCGCTGTAGGTAACCACAAATACTAAAAGAATAAAATTAATTTTTAAGAGGGCTCCCATACAACAAACGTGTTTTTTTCCTTTTTTATAGATAACTAGCTGCGCTCCCGCGGTGTGACCCGCGGTCCCTCGGGATTTTTTCATTTTTTCGGGATAAAAGCCTATGTCCTTCCCTGGGATACAACCTTTAACTATGCCAAATTTCAGCTTAATCTGTTCAGCGGTTTGGGCGTGAAAGCGTAACAAACAGACAGACAGAGTTACTTTCACATTTATAATAGGTATTAGTATGGATGGTACGGAACCCTCTGGGCCGGTTTTTTTGAAGTCGATTGAAAACTCTCACTGAAAGTAAATTGGGAAATTGAATTAAAACGCAATATTTATCAAGAGAATTCTCTATTCATAAAACTTGATAGGCTTGTATCTCACTAGTTTAACAAACATTAATAACTTAAAATTACATTTGCCTGTTGGGTGTCTTAAAGCCTTGCAGTCACATTAAAATAGTTTCAATATTTTGCATACAGAAAATGGTCAAATGTATCTTTGTAACAGAAATAGCTATACAAATAACGTTGCATAGTATGCTTGACACTTAAAAACATACACTTCAGTTTAAAAAGTGATATTCTATTATGCTTTTATTGGTTTAACGCTGTCCTAAAGAAACTTTCACAAAAAAACTAAAGAATTGCTACGAATATTTTTTCAGGCTTTGGAAACCATACAATTCAACACATATCAATTATTTCTTTAACCATTCTCCGAGTGTTCAAAGACTATTGAGCAAGTTAATGCTTGATCAGGCATCGAAATAGTATGTACTTTGTAATACTTCTTACTGTATTTAAATAAATTATTCGTAACCATATCATGCGAGCCTACACTGTGCTTTAATACATTGTTAATGGTACATTTTACACCTATGGGCACAACCTATTATTAAGTTTGATAACTGAACATCTCATGTTAGGATAGCTGCCAGATTGCGAAGCAAAAAATGATTTCATAAGAAAATAACACTTTAATTGTGAATTCCGGCAATGATTATCAATCGTACACCGAAAAAATCCTACGGAAGTGTGTTTTAAAGATTTGAATAAGCAGTTAGGTAAGTTATGTTACAAAAATATTGTAAAGCTGTTGTTACAGTTTAGTTTCCTGAGTTTAGGACAATGTGTAACACATATCGGAAACCTTGGTGAAACTCACTCGGGAACCGCTCTAATAGATTTTTACAACACGTTTCGAGCGCAATCACAGCTCTCATTCTTTTATTCACAAATATTTTTTTTAGTTGATAAAACTGATACAATTACAGCCACAAGAAATTGAACATTCATAATATTTATAAGGCCACGAAAAAATAAATAATTTACACATTATAAAGTTACATCTTACATAATAAGGACGTGATTGAAACATGCAACATTAATTACAAATGGAGGTCGCAATATTTAACAAAACGACGGCCACGTTCGAAAACGAGCAGATCAGAAGTAGGTTTACAACTCACGTCACTTATGAAACTTTGCATGTTTTTACAGTGTTTGTGAAGGAGTGTTTTAACTATCTGCGTGCAATGAAAACATGATTTATGGAGATGCTCAGTTAATAAAGTCCTCAGATGGAATTGACTTGTAAACCTACTTTTTCTTAGTGGACAATCATAGTGGGCAATGATTAGTTACATGCTCTAATAAAGTCCAAAGATAATATTTTGAAAATTAAAGTACCTATTTATTATGTCAAAAGAAGGTAAATATAATCTATAGGCCGCATTTTCAGTGTCTTTTTTTCTGTCTACACATTACAATACAATAAAGTAACAATTTAAAAAAGAATCAATAAGTAAGTACCTACTAAGACTTATTCAATTTTTGATTACGGCGACTCGTTAAAAACAGTAATACTTTTTAGAACTTAATAAGAGAGATCTTATAAATAAATGTTTAGGTACTAACTAATGTGTAGATCAAAACAAGCGCAGCCTAAAGACTTCAAAATGTCTTTTTCATGCTAAAACCGACTAATGTCTGTCCAAACCGGTACAAACACACAACTTCAACAATTTTTTATTCATATTTCATTTAAATAAACGTTATACGCTATAAACATAAATAATAATGACTATAAAAGATTATTAATAACAAATAATTTAGGCGATTATAGGAAATACCGTGGTTCTTGTTATTTAATTAACTATACATAACTATTATTTTACATGTAATATTATGTATTGCATTGTAAATCTTAAGTCTTTTCGCCACAACGCACCTGTAACCGGTTTCAGTAACAGTTATTGTTACGATATAGCGTTATACATTTACAGCGAGCGTGAAAAAGCTCAATAATCAATTGATTAATTTACGCTATAAAACATAGAACCGATAATATTGATCGATAATTTATTATATAATACATAAAGTATAAATTTACTAGTACCCTAAACTAGAGCTAATAACTTCAAGTTGCACACACTCGGTAGCTCTTGGTAGTTCAAATTAAACTGTGGAGTAGTTCCACTAGTTCTCTGTGAAATATAATTTTAACTTGTTTACTAGTTACTCTAGTTCAAGACCTACATAATTTATAGAGCTAGTCAGCCATTCGTCTAGAGTCTAGACTTTAGACAGAAAGTTCACTTGAAACTACCAAAGATCTCTTAGTCTTAGAGACATTCGTCCCAGAACAAATAAATAATTATAAAAAGCGCAATGATGCGTTTGCATTTACACAAAGCGATTAGATCGCTACCTACATCTATATTTACACGCGGGCCGAAACCAGCCCTTAACTAGAATGTACAATGTCTATTAATTATACATAGAATCTCAAAACTACTGCTATCCCATGCCTTATTCCAACAAACTATACAAATTCAAACACAAAGGAGATTCTCTCCGAGAAAAACATCCAAATAGTTGAAGCTAGAGAGGAATACAGGGTGAAAGATGGCGACAAAAATAAATAGACAAGAGTAAATCGATCATCACTGTGTGTAGGAGTTTTTTGAACATTAATTATAAATAAATAATGCTGGACATGTCACACAGCATCATCTAGCCCCAAACTAAGCAAAGCTTGTACTATGGGAACCAGATAACTGATATACTACTTATATACTTTTCGTTTGTAAATACATACATATTATACATAGAAACACCCAGACCCGAGACAAATACCTGTAGGTCATACAAACATTTGTCCCGCGGCGGGGATCGAACCCGCAACGCAACCTTCTGCATCGCAGGCAGACCTTCGCCCGCTGCGCCACAGAGGTCGTCAAATTGCATAGTTATTTTTGATAAAAATGTATTAGGTATGATGTGTTTGCTCATTTTAAGTTTGAATTCATAGCTTATTGAAAACAGACATGTATATATTTTAACTTCTAACTAGAAATGCTTATCGGAACTTCATCCACTGGAGCTATACTATCAAACAATGAGATTGCCTTTACAGATTTTACGTAGTATTTTAGACCATTCAAAAATGATTAAACAACATGATATAAAAATCTTACTAATGTCAATAAGAGACAAAACAAAAGTTGCTTAACACTATTTTGACACACTTGCAAACAAATCAGTTGCACTATTCATCTCAATATTATAAAGCTCCAGTGAAAAAACGGAATAAAACCTCTTTTTTGTAACTTACATTTACAAATCTCGGTCGTTACGCACCACAAATCTAAGAGTTCATTTTCAGAGTTATTCTAAACTTCAGTTCGACTCTTAGTTCAATTTTTGAGCTTTATAAACCGCTTGTCCAATACAAGCTAATGAATTTGTTCATTGTATTTGATTGATACCTACCTAATGATTAATTATAATGATAGTTGAAGAGAACTCTACGAAAACCAATGAACTCTCAGAAATGTATTGATAAATCAAAAGTTAATTTAGAACTTTCCCTGTTTATCAACTGTACAGTCAGCGACAGAATTTCATGAACAATTGGAGATTTTAAAGCTTCATTTTCATCATTATTTGTGGGAAAATTGCCTATTTTTTTCATAAATAGTGGTGCAAGGCAAAACATCCAATGGAAGGTGAAGTTTTATCTAAAATCCTACAAACTTCGTATTGAAGATTCAAATACATCAAATGTTCATGAACTTCTGTCGCTGTCCGTACTCAATACTAGATTTTTATGAGATTTTACAAATTTCTATGAAGACTAGAGTTATTAACAAACTCTGAGTAAAGATAACCTTCGCCTCACTAAAGTGCATTTTTCTATACAACTTAACTCTTAAGAGATAAAACTCTCAGGCCCTTACTAATAAAAATGGTGTAAAGTTACAACAGGTGTAACTTAGGAATAACCATACAACTTTAACGGCCTTACTAATAAACGTTGTATAAAGTTTTTCCTCGGAATTAACTAAAAATAACACATTTTGACAGTTTACACTCAGGAATAACTTTACACCACGTTTATTAGTAAGGCCGTAAGAGTTTATACATGTCATAACTTTACATCACGTTTATCAGTAGCTTTAAAGTTCCGGCGTACTCTTCTTCAAAAACTATAGTCACCGAACTAGCCGATTCACTCTCCCGAGTCACACCGAACGTCACTGAATTCCAAGTCAGGGCACAATGGATAACACCCGCGAGCGTGCGTCGTACCGCAGGTGTACCGAGCACTAGTCGACACGATGGATCGACTCCGGCGGCGGTCGGCGAGCCACGCGTGCTTCCCCACGCGGCCGCGCCCACGTGTGGACGCAGCCGTCCGCGCACGCCGTGACGAAATAATCCGCTCGGAACTGTAGCGCTGTCAGCCTTTCGTGCGCGATCCGCTTACAAACCAGCGGCTCCAGGACCGGACACTCGTCGAACCTCGGACAGGCGGAAGTGCCCATCAGCCTCAAAGCGTCGCAACTGTCGCCCGCTCCCCCCGCTCCCGGCTTCCGCAGCGCGACCGAATTCGTCGCGGAACCTTTCGTCTCCGCCGGCTTGCTCAGGCTGAAGTTCCGTCGGTGGTCCGATCTCCGCTCGCCGAACGAGAAGCCGGCGAGGCGTTGCGTTATAGAATTGACGCCTAGAGACCCGGTCGTTTCTTCCTTCTTCTCCTTACCGCCGACGCTGATGTTGAGGGTCTTCGCTTTGGTGCCGGACGGTTCGCCGGACGCGGCGCCGCTGAGCTCCGCGTGTTTGTGTCCGATTTTGTTCGTTTTGGCGGCTTTATTCGGCGGTTTGACTCCCGGGACTCCGTTCGGGAATGTCTGCCCGTTCGGCGAAAGGTGCGCGGACGCTCTCGTGCGCACCGGCGGCTTCAGCACATCCTCCGTCAGATCCCACAAGCACAGCTGAGTATCCTGCGACACGCTGCCGAGCCTGTAGCATTGCACGTTCTCCCCCTTCCGTTTCTCATCGCCATCTTCCGAATTAGGGTCTCCGAAGTCGACCACGTACGGGTCGAACGCTACGACCGACACCCAGGACCTGTGGCCCTGGCACCTCGCCGCCACGCGTCTCTCCCCGAACGACCACACCGTCACCAGATCGTCCTCTCCGCCGACAACGACGTACTTCCCATCCGGCGACCAGCAGACGCACAGAAACCCCCCGAAGTACGATCTCGCTTTGCCGATCAGCTCCATCGTGTTGTAATGGAACACTCTGAGGAATCCGTCCTGTGAGACGGTGGCGATGTTGGATCCGCAAGGGGAGAAGGCGAATTCGTTGATGCAGCTCGGTTCGGAGCCGACCAGCCACCGGTAGAGAGGGTTGCGGGTAGACTTGGTGCGGCACGTGTGCACGGAGTAGCCGTCGCCTTGTTTGAAGAGCTGGTAGTGCGGCGCCGCTGAGCCGCTCGTCAGCTCCTCGTTGTACACGTAGAGCTGGCCGGAAGCGTGTGACGTCACGAACAGGTTGCTGGAGCCCGGCACCCATCGGATGCACGTCACCCGCGTTTTGTCGATCAGTCTCTATAAGTAAAGTAATATTATCGATCGTAATACGTCTTTTAGACATTTTAACGACTGGCGGTAACTTGGATCAGTTGATCCATCCACACAACGATGAATAGCTCAACTGATTCTCCAGTATTTTGAAAAATATGAAGTAGTTTAGTTTCAGTTGATAAATGTATGTGTAAATTGCATAAGATTGGCCACTAACATTTGATAAAATAAATACTACGAAGATAATTCTTGTCTCTTGTTAATAACTAATAAGAATTAAAATGCATTTGACACAAACTATTGCAAAACTGATAACAGTTATTGATAAACAAATGGAAGAGGAAACTGCAGTTACTACTGATAACTAATGATAAAGACTTTAGTTAGACAGTGCACAGAGCCTAAAAAACTTAAACCTCAGAGTGATATTTTGCAATCACAAAAAAAGATAGACAATTATTTATTTATTTATTTATCGATGATAGACGAGCAGCTGTTGCTGATATGTCTATATCTCAGTGTTGAAATAGTCAGATAGTTCATTATTGGTTAATCTTTTTGAGCACAGATTTATTAGTTCGTAGCCAGTTGTCGAGCTTGCTCTTAAGCAAATTGACCGAAGTAGCCGTAACAACGTCATTATTATTAAACATAGTGGCCTTGATTACAAGTGTCTATAAATCAAAAACCTTTCAACTCACCTCTTCATTGTATAATTTACTTAATTCCTTCTTAATAGGATCTATAAGTTGTATTTGGCCGGTAGAAAATCCTATAACTAATGAGACGCTATCCGCAGTCATGGTCACTGTATTGAAGTCGTGGCATGTCGGATTGGTTCCTTTGTACATTTTCTTGTCTACTGGCTTCGTTAGATCTGCTGCCTGTGGGACAATATGAAAGATTAATAAAAATATGTACTCCCACATTATTCCAACCATTGCATCAACTGCCCATTGGCTCAGATGGATCTATATCCATTCAGTATTACCATGGATTACACATTTAAAGCTTTCATGACTTGATAATATCCATACTAATATTATAAATGTGAAAGTAACTCTGTCTGTCTGTCTATCTGTCTGTCTGTTTGTTACACTTTCACGCCCAAACCGCTGAACAGATTAAGCTGAAATTTGGCATAGTTAAAGGTTGTATCCCAGGAAAGGACATAGGCTACCTTTTATTCCGAAAAAATTAAAAAGGACCGCGGATCACACCCTGGGAGCACAGCTAGTAAGAGCTAGCAGCTAGAAGATTAATGGTACATAAAATAATTATGAGAGTGAATGAGGCAAAAGTTGTGTGTCAGGATCGTAGCAATTGGAGATCCGTGGTCTCTGCCTACCCCTTCGGGAAAGAGGCGTGATTTTATGTATGTATGTAATAATTATGATTGGCTGTAATGCTATCGAAGCGTCGAGGTAAATAAGTAATACCTACGCGATTAAGACCAGTAACTAAATTAAAATATGTTACAATGGATTGGTTGAGGTTGCAGGTTCAAGACCCGATACAATTTATGGGATACATTTTTCAATATGCACTCTTAAAGTTGGATAGGCTCTCATGTGACTTAAAACTATCCACTACTTACACTAGACAAAAAAAGAATAGCTATAGCCAGCACAGAAAACCTAGGGAAAGATAGTGTGACCATTTGAATGCATTCAAATCCCCATAGCCAACCGAAGTATTTGACTTGCAAATCAAGTAGGAATGACTAAGGCACAGGCAGGCGGCTAGCTAAGCTAACTAATGTTTGTGTACATCCAAGCGACTAGCTAAGCTAGACGCCAAGCACCCAACACGAATATTCTAGTGCCGGGCATCTAGGCTAGCCGCCTGCCTGTTCGCTCGCAGCATAACTGATTTATAAAATGATGGTCTTAGATATGGTATACCACAGCTGGGCCAAGGCTTTGAGGATGCAAATGTTTTTTATTACAATGAGTTCTCTAACATGCTAAGCTTAGTAATTTAGGTTTCAGTGCTTTCTACTACATAACATAGTCATAGAGCAACACAAGATAAGATGTGACCCAGTGCATCAGTATAACCTATGTACCTACACAATCAAAACAGTGTATTATTGATTTGATCCACTTGATTGGTGCTTGAAAATAACTTCCTTGGATCTTGCAATATTGAAAATATGCAGGCAAACATGTGTTCTGTCTATTTTAGTACTGAGAAGTGAACTTCATAAGGGAAAATTACCTTTTTGATGCCTCTGTAAACATAAACAAAGAGCTCCTTGCCGTGGTTGAAGCATATCCGGTCCTCGGGCTGCGCGGCGGGGCTCTCAGCGGGCGGCTCCGCGACCGCGGCCGGCAGCGTCACAAGCGACACTCGCACCTGCGCCGAGCCCGGCCCCCCGGTGTACCCCACTCGATTAGGTCGAGAATACTCCGACAAAGTCATCAATCGATATGTCCCTTCCCGCGTCGCGAACTGAGTCTTCACCTCGTCCTTCCCTCCGGAGTCGGACTGAACGGCCATGCTAGCATATTATCCTGTTAGTATTCATGGAGACCGCCGCCAGAGAAGCCCCGATTAGACGTGACGGTACACACAGACTTCCGCACGAATTTGGATAGAGATCACACTTATTTCACTAGACCCGGCAGCTCAGGTGGGAACTTAATTTACCAGTTTATCGTCCGATCAGCATTAAAATGCAAGTTTTCTATTAAAAATCGTCAAATTAGATAAAAGTTCTGGATGCAACCAAAAAGTCAGGTGTCAGACAAGCAAGACAACATGACATGACGGACGGATGACGGCTCGACTGACACTTGTGCATTGTCTATGGATAGCTTTTTTTTTAAAGATTAAAAATTTAAAAAAATATAATAGGGTTTATTTTTTTACACCTTTACCTTGGTTAGATCCTGTCCCTAATTTAAATTTGGATTGGTGCAAAATAAAATTAACTCGATCGAACACAATAGCTCAGAGTAAATATAGCCAAAATACGAAAAAAGACGAGCAGATGACTTAATTACCACATGAGTCCCCTCAGAATACTAGGATGCTTACGCCCTAGCCTCTTTTTACTTAGGAGTATATAGGTGGTCTCACTCAGTCTAGTCAGAGGCAATAAAATCCCCTACTAATAGGAGCATGCACGGTACAGTTACAAGGGTGGTGAAATAACTGATTATAAATTTTCTTAAATACAATAAAAAACATAGGGTTCACTTTTGATTTAATTAAAACATACAATACAAACAGTATTCTTAACTATAATTAAGTTTGATCACATTCAGCAGATGTTTCTGTGATTTCTGAAGCTGTTGAATCAATGGTGACTTCTTCTGTAGTTACTGAGGTATCTGCATTATTAGCTACTGTGTCAGTGTCCATTGATTCAACAGTAACAGTTTCTGTAGAATCATCTTTGTTTGGGGATTCCCCTGCATCAGTTTTAGTCTCCCCTTTGGATTCCTCCTTCCCTTCCAAAAACTTATCCCATTTGTCTACCCTCTTGTTAAGATCTGCATCAGTTTCAGCGATCCTGTACTTAGTCCTGCCATCCCAGATTTCAGCAGTTATCTGCCTTTTACCAAACCACCTTCCATTGATAAGAGCGACTGCTGCATCAGCTTGTTCAGGCTCCTTCATGGTAATCTGAGCTACTCCTTCAGGGTGTCGATCATAAATCACCACCTTCCTCACCTCTCCGCTCTTCCCACATTCCTCTCTGAGATCCTGTTGGTAGTCCAGAATGAGCTGCACCTCATTATCAAAGTCTGAAGGATGGAACAGGTTTTTGACTATGACAACCCTTTCATGTTTTGACCGTTCTCCAATAAATTTCTCTGGTCGCCAATCGAATAGCTTCTGCTGCATTTTCTTTAGCTTTTCCAACTCTTTTTTCCTCTTTTTCTTGGGTTTAAGGGCAGGGTTATACTCGCCCTTTAACTGGAAATGTGCTCTTTCGACTTTAACTTTATTGCCTTTAAAGTCGCAACCATCTAGTATTTTCAATGCCAAGTCTACGGACTCTATTTTGATATAAGTACATAGAGCATCTCCTTTGAAACAGTTCTGGTCCTTATCCATGTACAGCTTTACTTTCATCTTCTGGTTGCTTGGATCTCGCTCAACAAGGCCACACTTCTGCATGAAATTAACAAATTCCTCCTCATTTATGTCTAAAGGTAAGTTTGATACATAGACTTTGGTGTTTTTTTCTTCAGCGGGCTCAAACCATGTTGGTTCCACTTTTCTTTTGAGGGTAGGATTCTCAGACTTCTTTTGTACTTCTTTAGGTTTTTCTTCCTTCTTTTCTTCCTCTTTGTTTTCCACAAAACCATATGACATTTGGTAAAAGGCCAGAAAATCATCATCTACTTTTGGAAGCCAGGCTTTCTTTTGTTCATCCCAGAAACATTTTGAGCCATCCGATTCAGTGTATACATGGGTGTCGTTTTCGTAGCTGTACACTCTACTGGTATCCTCATTTTTACTTGTCCAAGAGTTAGTTTCCTGGTTCCATGTATACCTTTGCTTTGTTGAAGGGTCGGTGTAAATGGCTTCTTCTCCTTCATACGTGATATAAGGCTCGTAATCACCCCATTCTGGATTACTGGCACCAGAATTGTTTTTTTCAGAGTCTTTGCTGTCGTCTTTCTCTTGTATGGACGTTACATTTTCTGTTTTTACACATTCTCCTATGTCTGTAACCTCGAAACTTTTATTTTGTTTTTCTTCTGGCTTTGGCACTGTCACATTAGTTTCTATATCTTCAGTGTTGCTTTCTTTGAGAACGATGGGAGTCTCAGCCTTAGTCTTTGCAAGCTGTTCCTCTTCAGCTAGTTTTTGTGCAGTTTCGTTGGATAATTTGATCACAAACCCTGACCTTGGTTTCTCCGGTTTAGCCATGGTTTAGCGAGTATATTTACTGAAACATGGCTCACATTTTTAGTAAGCAGTCGAATCAACTAATAAATGCACGAAATAAAAGCAAAACCGATTGTTTTTCGAGAAATCATTGGTCGGACTCGGACTCGGACCGTCGGACGGACGCATCAATCAATCATCACAGTCAGTCAGGTCAGTTCACTCACGCCTCTATGGTTCACTTCACGCGCAGTCAACTTCAACAAGACTTGTCAACCAATCTGTCAAAAAAATAGACCACAGACTACCAACAACCACTGAGTGAGAACCTGAACCAGGACCACCAGGCACCAGTAGGTATCCTAATAGTTTGTGGAACCACCTCTGAGCCATGGCCAGCCAGCCATGCAGCCGATTTAAACCAATGCTGCAGCGAATTTTCAGGTTTTCGAGGGTTTTTCCAAAAAGTATTATTTTAATTTTTCCTTCTCGTCTACTATTTTCATAGAGATAGTATGTCTGATAAGGAGTAATAGTGTTCTTCTCTGTGGTCTGATAGTCTGATCATCAGTCAGTCGGTCGGTTGCACGTCAGTTGTCAAAAAAGCTGGTGGTGGCTGGAGGTGATCGGCGGAGCGGGAGCTGTACCTACTGAAAGTTTTATATTTTCGGACCATACCATTAAAATACGTAAACTACACTATGGAGGATCTAAAGGACGTGTTTATAAGCCCTCTTCCTGACTCTCCTTACGTCAAGCCGTTCCGTTTCAACTACACGCAGAATGGGAGCCAGAAAACCTGGGATCTCCTGGAAGTCCACGACAGCGTTGCGATTGTAGTCTTTAATATTACCAGGAAAAAGATGATTTTTGTGAAACAATTCCGTCCTGGTGAGTATTTTCATCAAGCAATTTCAAATTATAAAAATGTTTTCGTTTCCCTTTTTACCGTAGGTCTAGTCATTCCTTATGTTTTTGGATTAAAATTCGAGAATAGTAAAAACATTAGACCTTCATAATCATGAATGCGACTATAGGTAATCACCTATAGTCGCAATCTATCAAGAAAACTTAGTAATCTCTTTATAATAATCTAATCTAAATCTGCTAAAGTAGTGGATTATTATGTTAGTCCTCCCTGATCTAAAGCCAACTTTAATATTCTAAGTAAGTTTTTAATATTTTCTACTTTGAATAGCAATCTACTACAACTGCATTGACCCAGAAGACCGCCACAAGCCTATTGACACTCAGAAGTACCCAGCATCACTGGGCATTGCCCTGGAGATGTGCGCTGGTATCATTGACAAAGATAAGAATATAGATGTGATCGCTCAAGAGGAAGTGCTGGAAGAGTGTGGATACAATGTGCCTCTCAAGAGCTTACAGAGAATCATTTCTTATCGGTAAGTGTATAAATCTTGATAGGGTTTATATATTTGAACCATTTGGGGTTGAGACCCTAGGTCTGTGGGGTTCTGAAGCCCTTCGGGTTTTCAAAATTCTTTCAGGGTCGAAGCGACGCGTGATCCGAGAGCTGGCACATTTTTGGCTCAAAGGATCAGCATTGCCATCCAGCATGGTAATGCAGTGTTTTGGGCACCCTTCCGACTGACTGTAACCTGGATCAGTTGAGCTATAGATCGTTTGTAACGATCTTTAGATAGCTTGACTAATCCTGTTGTATTTTGTTAGCTTAGTTTCTGTAAATAAATTCTTCCTGGTATGTGGCACAATAATATTCACAACAATTTTTTTTGTCTTAGTTCGTTTAGTAGGGATCTAGATCCCTACTAAACGAACTAAGACAAAAAAAATGCCTAGGCATACATGAAGTAAGCCGTTTGTCTGCACAGTGACAGATTTTTCATACAAAATTATGATCTGCGCAGACAAACAGCTAATTTCACAAATGCCTAGATCCGTTGGGCGAACTGTAAAATGACTGAAAATTGGTTAAAAAAGTTGCCCTAAATTATGATAGCTCTTAAAACAATTTCAAATATTTTTGTATTCAAAAAAATCTATTTGCAGATCGGGAGTTGGTGTGCAAGGTTCCTTACAGACATTTTTCTACTGTGAAGTGACTGATGATATGAAAACTGAAGAAGGTAAATGGCAAACCTATGTTTCTGCTAGTTAAATCTAAATAAAACCTACCAAAAAAAGGCTGCATTGCCAACACTATTTTTGGCTTATGCAATATTATAATGCCACTCTTATCTGTTGTGAGCACGCGCAAATATTAAATTCAACAGACCCCTTAAGTTTAACATTTGCACAAGAAGTTTTTTAGTTTTTAAACCTATGTTTGAAACTTGCAATTAACAAAAAAATATCTTTCAGGGGGTGGAGTGGATGATGAGATCATAGATGTGATCGAGATGTCGATACCCGAGATAGAGAAGATGCTGGAGTCTCCAGGTCCGTTGGCCAGTCCACCGAGCTGCCTGTTTGCACTCATGTGGTTCCTGAAACACAAGGCTGACAAATTCAGGAAGTAGGTTCACTTTTAAAGTGTATAGCGTGTTGCATAATTATTTATGTGATATTAGAATAATTTGCTCAGAAAATATCTTTATAGCCAGTCGAATCCCACTGTTGGGCAAAGTTCTCTCTTTTATTTCCGCATACTATTTCAAAAATCGCATTAGATAGCTGTATTTTATTATGTCATGCTCTTAGTTCGTTTTAGGACCAGGGGGGGTTATTCGCGTTCGTTTGATGTATATTCTGATTCTTCTTACTACGAGCTACATTGTATTCAGTCGATAAGATCAACGTCAAAACACGGTCCTAACCTAGGATCAAATATTTCAAACAATTGGCGCTTGAAGTCAGAAATCGTAGTAAGAAGCATCCGAATATTCATCGAACGAATGAAAAAACGAACGCGAATAACCCCCCAGTGCTATTGTTGTTATGTTTAAAAAAAAACCATGTATCGGGCTATTAACTTAATGCCAACTTATCTAAGAATATTCAACCGATATTTAAGCTGAACGACATTTTGAGCATGATGTTTTGTTTAGTTTCCAGAGCGAAGGCTAGGCTGGTACCTATCCAAAATATTCCTATTATTTTTAGAGTTCTTCTTGAACCCGATTGTACAAATGAACTAGTACATAATACTTAGTTATTCATGTATGTAAAACGCATTGCAATTGAAAATATTTTACATGTATTTTCTAAGCACAATCATGTTGAGGAAAAACAGAACTCATGGCTCAAAATAATTATTTTTAACCTTTCTCACAGGTCTTTTGAAAGAACTTGTGCTGATTGCAAAGAAGCCGAATTGGCATCAAACAGATACTAAAATCGCAAGTACGTACATTTACATGTTAGCTACGTTCTATGTAGAAATTCGATAAGAACATAATAGTTTCATGACTACTGACTAGTATTCGTGAGTATTCAATGATAACCATAAAAGTAGCTACAGTAGTCATTGATAGTGGAAATTAAGTATGCATCACTGCTGATAACATTCCATACAAACATTAACAAGTAAAAACGCAACTGAAACATAAGTTTTAGTCTTTTTTTTAACCATAAAGACAGAAGGGGTAGGCAGAGACCACGGATCTCCACTTGCTGCGATCCTGACACACAACTTTTGCCTCATTCACTCTCATTACATTCTTTATACATGCTCGCCGGTTTAGGGTACTTTTGATCTGGCCCTTCTCCAAAATGTCGCCAATTTGATCCAAGAAGGTTCGCCTAGGCCATACTTACCTTCTGCCTACCCCTTCGGTAAAGAGGCATGATTTTATGTATGTATGTATAAAGACAGAAATATTGGTTCTGAATTTTCGTTATTTTGAATGTTTTGGTACATGGTCAACAGATCTAGGCATTCGTGGAGTCAACCTATTGATTTATCTAACTGCTTATCAAAGCGGCTAATTTCGCGGATAGCTCAGTAGATCCATCGGCCGTTGTTCTATTCTTGCATTAGAAAGTCATTAAGTTCCATTTCTGTTTAGGTTCTGTATCTTAAACATGTATTTTAATGTAATTTTTTACCTTTTCACAATCATGATTGTAATTTCAATACCTACTGAACTACAGATAAAATGATTTTATGTAATTTATCCGTTGATTGATTGAAGTTTACCCCACATAATAGTGGGATAAGGGCAGGGAAATGATGATCCGTTCATTGATTTAAGTTTTTTGACAAAGTATGTAATAACTAAATGGTTAGATGACTTACAGGTCAACTCAGAATTTGTAAAAATATAACATCGGCAAATTCGTCTGGCAAACATTAATTTCGCCAATGGTTGTTACATTTAGGAACCTTTATCTGATTCGACCTGTTAATACTGTTAGGTATTTCCTATCATTTTTGTTTGGTTAAGCCACTCTTATGGTTAAAAATATAAAAAACTGTGATTGTTATGCCTTTCTGTGATTAAATCATAGAATTTATACAACCATGAATTTGTTTTATTTTTAATCTGAACATCTCTAGATGATTTATACAGCGTAAGGATGCAACCTTTGCCTACACTTACGGGACGCTGTAGTGCCTGGGATATTGTTTGAGATGGAATAGGTAAAAGAATGAATCTGAAAATAAGTGCATACAAATATGGAACAAAATATATATTATCTGACTACCCCCCTTAGACATCTTCAAAGGATCTGGAATAAGTAACATAAAAAGATCTGAGAGAATGTCTACCGCACATTGGGGATACAGTCGTGAACCTGTGTGTGTGTGATATATATTCTGTTGCATTATACACTTAAATTATTATTACAGCAATGGCTCATAATAATAATAATACAATAGGGATGACAAGGACATAAAAGTTACCAAATATCATTAGGCTTCGTTATTCTTGCATGTTTAAAAGTACTGCCTAATAAATGAAATAACAAATGAAGACTTACTAAATAGTATTTATTTAATTAACCGATAAAAATAACAATAGATTAAGTACTTATTTAGTGTATCCTTGTGAGATCTTCTACAATTTTGATGATATCGTCGACGGTAGCGTCCCGCGTCATGCCGCCTCCATCATCGATCTGCGGGAATAAACATGCTTTTATAGTCAAAGCCAAAAATCATTAGGACCGCTGGAATCACTCAGAATCGTTTTAAAACTAGGTGATCTACTAACTCTTGTAGCTATGTACACTACAACGGTTTGGGGCCTAAATTTCTTTTAGGTCATCATCATCATCATGTCAGCCATCTAGTGTCCACTGCTGAACATAGGCCTCCCCCCTCGATTTCCACAGCGATCGATCTTGTGCAGCCTGCACCCAACGGCTCATAGGCAAGCTCCAGTGCTGCCAGTCGAACATACGAATAACTGAATCCCAATAGTCTTTCTTAAACTTTCGCGATCACAATTCATCTTTAGAGATATATTTTACTACAGGATTTTATCGCGTATTACCACGGTTGTTGCAATACAGCCGAAACGTCGGGAAATAATAAAGGTAATACGCGATAAAATCCTGTAGTAAAATATATCTCTAAAGATGAACTGAATCCCAAATTTTGCATGAAATTAGCAACTTTTTCCCTGAAGCAATATGGAAACTAGCCATATTAAAAAACTAGCCGGTTACCTTTAAATGGTTACAAGTTTCCTCCTGCATTTCGCGGCTGAGGTCTAAGAAGCTCTCGATCAGGTCGCCGTCGATAAAACCTTCAGCCGGCTCCGTCTTCAGATCCGTGTTGAATGATCGCCAGAAGTTGTGCGAGATCTTCCCAACTGACTTGATCGTGTGGTTCAAACGCTCTTCTAGCTGGTGCAGGAACTCGTACAGTTCTTGCGACAGCTGGACCACGAGACCTGACGAATGGTATCGTTTAAATGTGCTAGCGAAGATATTTTTTGCTGACGCTGTGAGTGTCCCTGGGATTTCGCTTTTAGCAAAATAAATGATAAATTTTGAAGCGAAAACTTAAATGGGCTTAGGGATTAAATTGATACGGTCAAACATCTATTTACAACCCAAAAATGAGGCCTTGTCAGTTTGTGTACTTTAAAATGAAAAACCCTATATAAGCAGTATATCAGTTATCTGGTTCCCATAGCGCAAGCTTCGCTCAGTTTGGGGCTAGATGATGCTGTGTGAAAATGTCCAGCATTATTAAGCTATTGCATAGCTTCTATCGCGGGCCTTGAGCGTGGAGACCGAATCCAGAAATTCCGTAACGAAAATAACACCTAACACCCCCCCTCCGACCGGCACAGCGGTGATACTTTTTAGTTTTGCCATCTATCGATGAATAGCAGAACATTTAATGACTTTTTGAAATATCACGCTTGTCTCTTTAGTTCAGCAACTCGCGTCTAGGTGGCATTGGTTATATCAAAGAGAAAAAAAACAAAGGCAAAAAAAATACTGCATAAATAAAATAAATAAATAAATAATTATAATTGCATAAGTTGATAAAAAAATGCTATGCAATAGCTTTACTGCGGCAGTCTCCGAGTGCCACACGTCTTTTTTTTATTTTTATTTGTAGTTACGTACAGATGGCGCCACTGACGGTGGCCAGCAGCACGGGGCGGGCCGTGGGCGCGTGCGTGTCGGCGTGCTGCGCGCAGAGGGCTCCACGCCGCATCACATTGCAGAGGTCCCCGAGGTGCACCTGCCCCATGTAGCCCATCTGCTGCCGCTCCTCGTCTGTCGTCGCCGCGCTGGGGACGATGGGACTTCTTGTAGACTACCTACTGCGCGGAATAGCCTTTAAGCTATTCCAGGTCACTATCTACGCCTATTCCAAGTTTCCAAGAGTCTAATTAGATTTAGCAGCTTGTTAATGAAGATATTCCTTTAAGTTATGAATATGAGTGTGGTTGGGTATGCAAGAGGAAGGCCGAAGAAGAAGTGGTTGGATTGTGTGAGAGATGATATGAGTGGATGCACAATTGACGAGTGATAGAAGTGAGTGGAAGAAGAAGACATGTTGTGCCGACCCCACTTAGCGTGGGATAAGGTCAGGTGACGATAATGAAGATATTCCTTTGTTAGAGCATGATGGAGCACAAAGCAATAAGGCGTTATTTCTCTTACTAAATTGAAAAACTAGCCCTTAATATGTGGTTATTTTCGTAAATTAAATAAAAAAAATGATGTCAAATAGATGACCGACCTGTCTTTCTGGCAGACATACAAGTTGAAGCTGTTCTCAGCGCCCAGGAAGGTGTCATCGTCAAGTATTTCGACCGCCGTCATCCAGTTGGGGCTGTAGTCTCGCGCTATCTCCTCAAAACTACCTTCCATCTGTGGAAAATATCAGAATTATGATTTTACTAGTGGACCCGGGCGCGACTTCGTCTGCGCATTGTTTCTTCATACAAACTTGTTATTGATATAAATAAGTAACAATCTAAGGGGTTGTCATTTTGAAAAAATAATAAATAAAATACGTGTTTCGTTATTTATTAAAAAAATATTTAGGCATTATCTTTTAATTTACTTTACTTTAGTAATAAAAATTGTTCAAAGCATAGTATAACGAAATGACATCGCCATTTTGAAAAGTCAAAAGTTATTGGTTGTCATGGCAACCTTTGAGTTTTCTTTCTTTGTGTCAAACAGAGTACTGCTAAAGTTTTTATGCAATATTCCCGTTGTCTTTTTACATATTTTTTGGTTTTCAGGAACGTTTTTCGGGATAAAAAATAGCCTATAATGCTATTCTGGAGTTATACCTTTCACCTTACCAAATTTCATTGTAAACTGTTTCGTCGTTTGAGCCTGATCCTTACACAAACATACAAACATACAAACATCCAAATACCCAAACAAACTCACAAACTTTCAGCTTTATTGTATGAGTGGGATCATGCTTCATATTATTATTTTTAACCTGTATTGTTAAAACCCTATTGTTTTTAAGAAGAGAGTTAATAGGCACCTTCTGGGTAAGCTCGCTCCATCGTAGACCTCACTCTTGCCTGTGTAAGTCTGAGGTCAAGAGCCGACCCATTCATCATAAAAAAAAAAAGTATTGTGTGGAATCATGCAATGTTGGAAAAAATATCAATACAATTTATATCACTACGCTCAAACAAGGATATTTCGAGTATTTAAATCGCGTTGCAACAAACTAAGCGAGTGAGCGAGGCAGCTATACAAGTCATCAAAAATGAGTTCTGCGCAGCTACTTCAGAGAGCTAGAGATTGGTTGTGCGTACTGTAATAGGGTTCCCGTTTTACTCTTTGGGTACGGAACCCTAAAAACTAGCATAAATAAACTATGTTTGTGTTTTTTTTTTGAGATTATAGTGATACCTGTTTATACTGCAGTAGTGACATGGACCGCATGAGGTCCCCGACGAGTATAAAATCCCCCTTGACCTTCAGATATAGAGCCACGATGTTGTTGAAGTGACTGCACTCTAAGCGAAGTTCTTTCTCTGAAGTCCATTCGAACAGTCGCACCTGGAACACAAACAATGAGAAATTGAATTACAGTTAAATTGAGCTGTGTACAAAACTGAGGCCGTGTAGTGTCAGCTAAAATCACTAGTATTTATTAGAATAATATTAGAATAATAAATACTAGATAATAAAAATACTTTATGATTATACTTAATTAATAAGTGATTCTGTCGTCTCGTTCGGTCACACCACTTGACACAGACACAGAGTACAACGGGCACTACGGGCAGTCGACTATCAACCACTGTGCGGGATAGACGTGGTGGACGTGTACCGAACCGATATAGTTATAGTGTAGTGTTATGGTGTATGTTTATAATAGAACGTCAAAAGGGGACAACTGTACAGGCCGTATTCCCGTTCTTATTTTTGTTCGTTTGATGAATATTCGGATGTTTCTTACTATGATTTCTGACTTCAAGGGCCAATTTTTCGGTTTGGAATATTTGGTCCTAGGTTAGGACCGTGTTTTAACGTTGATCTTATAGACTAAATACAATGTAGCTTGTAGTAAGAAGCATCCGAATATTCATCAAACGAACAAAAATAAGAACGGGAATACGGCCTCAGTTTTGTTGCATGGTCTTGGATTTTGTCTCACAAACAATGCTGTTTCAAGTATGTAGAGTGACGGAAGTGTAAGAATCTTATACTTTAGGAACCACGGTCTGCAACTATCAATCATTTGTAGTTTGAACATGGCACGAATACAGCGCTTTTGAGTTTTAAAAAAGCTCGGATTGGGGTTGCCACGATCCAAGTAGCGTCCTAGTAGGCATCAGAGTCCACTCTGTCAGAATATACTCTGATCGTGTCAACGCGGCTTTAGCGATAGGCGGTATTTTCAAGCAAAATTATATTGAATCAAATTGAGAATCTTAGAATGAAAAAGAACCCTTAATTCGCGAGCTTGTATAAAGAAAGTAATGAGGGTGAATAAGGCGAAAGTTGTAATCCATTCCCATTTGTCATCCCATAGAGCTCAACCAATCACATAATAGGAAAATGACAACTAAAGTCTAGAATGGGTTTCAAATGTCAAAATGAAGCCCATGTCCATTGCCAGTTGAATTACACAATAAGGGCCAGGGCTAAGGGAGATGATGATACATCTTTTTTTATTTGTAATTTTATAATTTAGTTTAGTTGTATTCCTGCGATACTCACAGTACTGTTGATAGATGCAAGCAGTTTCCCGTTGAACTCGACGAGGGCGTAGCAAGCTCCTTTGATCTCCTTCTCTGCTATCTGAGCCAGCTTGCCTTCCGACCAGTGGAACAACAGTATCCGACCCTGAAGATATTGCAAAGAGACTAAGCCTGATTATACAGGGTGTCACAAAATTTTACCGTTTGATTTAATATATCAAAAAATCTTAACTTCGGATGTATTGATGAGTGGAAATATACATATTACATGTCATGTTTGTGATCAATTTTAAAATCATTTATCATGCAAAATAAGAAAAGTTAATAAATCTGCAGTGCAAAAACATAGAGCAAAAAGTGATCGGACGGTCACCCATCATCTTTATGACCTCGCCCAGCGTCGCTCAACTTTTTTCCCCATGACAAACTTGCAACCCTTATGTTCTCGCCCCCTTATGATTATTTAAAGAAAAAAGTAGCTTATGTCCATTCCTGGGGTATAATCTTTATCCATGCCAAATTTCAGCTTAATCTGTTCAGCGGTTTGGGCGTGAAGAGGTAACAAACAGACAGACAGACAGAGTTACTTTCCCATTTATAGTATTAGTAAGGATATTACCTGTTTAGGCTCAGATTCCTCCGGGTTGAGTATAGCGGTACCGACTGCGTAGTAATGGTTCGGATCATCACCCAACTTGCACGATACGAGGGACATCGCGAACTCATTGGCCATTAACTGATGCGCGTGTAATACTGGAAACAAATAAATATATGTTTTTTTCTAATAAAATTATTTGTTACATCATAAAAAAGTTGGTTAATGACGACCTCTGCGGCGCAGTGGGCGAAGGCCCGCCTGCAACGCAGAAGGTTGCGGGTTCGATCCCCGCCGCGGGACAAATGTTTGTATGACCTACAGATATTTGTCTCGGGTCTGGGTGTTTCTATGTATAATATGTATGTATTTACAAACAAAAAGTATATAAGTAGTATATCAGTCATTCTAATACCCGTAACACAAGCCCTGCTTACTTTGGGGCTAGATGATGCTGCGTGAAAAGTCCAGCATGATTTATTGAATGAGGCGGACAGAATGAGTTAAACCGCTAGTGCTGCGGTACCTTCGAAGGTGTGGTGGTCGAGCAGCAGCAGGTTGTGTATCTCGAGGTCCGCGGCGTAGGGCGCGTGCTTGGCGGCGGCGCTGGGCGCGTGCTTGGCCTGCTGCGGCGCGGCCCCGCTGCTGGCCGCGGCGCCGGTGGAGGCGGAGGCGCGAGGTAAGCCGCCTTCCACGCGTTCTACTCGCATTGTGATAACGCCGAATGACTGCGAATATAACACGTAGTCCAGTCATTTTGTGCGAAAAAGTTGTGTTTTCTGAAAAGTGGAGTTTTCTGAAAAGTATTCCGAATATAACTTTTTCACTATCTTTGCCGCTCGCGCCGCCATTTTGGAAAAAAAAAAGTAGGCCTTTACATCTATGTTAGATGATTTATACAGCGTCAGGAGACAACCTATGCCTACACTTAACGGGACGCTGTAGTGCCTGGGGTCATTGTTTGAGATGGAATAGGCTTGCCCAGCACCTAAGCCATCCTCTCAGCTTAATCAGCCTGGCCCACAGGAAAGACGATGTCAATACGTGTGGAGGTGACTAAGCTGCGGGTTTCCTCACGATGTTTTCCTTCACCGTTATGAGCTCGTGTTAAAGCGCATATAAATTTTTCGAAACGAAAAATCCAGTGATGCACGGCCGGGATTCGAACCCACGACCTTCGGATTGAAAGTCGAGGCACAACCCCATTCGACCTACACGGTCATTTTGGAAAAATGGATACAGGAATATCAGACGAGTAATAGGAGTGAATGGAGGAAAAATACATGTTGTGCCGACCCCACTTAGCGTGGGATACGGGCAAGGGAATGATGATGATGGCGCAAAAAACATACCATATCTCCTTTTCTACTAATTTTACGACAAAAATATGTACTTATGACAAAATGAAAGAGAACATTTTTTTTTGTAAGATCAATAGTTTTGGCGAACGCAATTTGTTGCAAAAGTTTCAGAAGATTCTTGCAGTTTTCAGTTCTATTTAGAGGTTTTCAACGAGGTTTGTTGTTTCGCTGACGAAGTCGCTGGTACCAGCTAGTTATTAGATATTGGGGATCCTGTAAATCAAAATATCAGAAGCGAGTGCAATTATATAGTAAAAGATGATAGTACCTGCGAGGCCTCCTGATAAGCGATTCTGCGCGGGGTTTCCCCAAGTGGCACCGTCCTGATATGCAGTTTCTGTATCTCGTCTATAGTTCCGATCGTTACTGTGCTATCCGTCGCTAGCGCTAAACTGTAAAGCTCTTATTAATTAGATTTCCCTAATTCTAGCTAAATACGAGACAAATCTCGGAGTTGTTACTTCTTTAGTAACGAGGGAGCAAGTTGAATATTTTGATGTTATTCATAAACTGGTAGTAGCCTCGAATGAGTAATACATTTCTTACATCGGGATTAGTAGAAAAAGAGTGAATGAACGAATGATATTATCATTCAAAATATTGTCTATCTCTGTCATTAATTATATGAATGACAGAGATAGACAATAATCTGTTTTATTCAAAGAGGTTTTATTCTTCTAAAACTTTTTGGTGTTCATTGTTGACCAAAAAATGTTTAATCAGAAAAAAAGTATTTAATCATTTTAACTGTTTTATTGTTTCTTGCTAATCCGAATGGTTTTTCACCACAAAATCTATACATATGCAGTGTTACTTGGATTTTAAGTTCAGTTTTTCCAGATCGTCCAATAGATTCTTGTAAATTTTCACTCGCCACGTTTTTGAAACTGGTATCCATCCTCATTCAATTCATCCTCAAATCATCAACATCATCCATCCTATTTGCACAACCTTTTTTTGTGACGTAAAAATGACAAAATTCATGATACGTCTGCCTACTCCATCTCTATACTCCGAGATCAGAGTCGAATTAGCTTAGTTCCTCCTTGGTCTTTATTTATTAATATTGAATTGACCTACTACAGCCTTATGCTTTGGATTAGCGCTAATACCACCTTAGTTCGTGTTTATTAATGACAGCCTACACAATACACTTTTTTCATACGCACTGCCAAACTGTGGAACTCATGCCGGGTACTGTATTTCCCGAAAAGTACAATATAGGGGTCTTTAAATCAAGAGTAAATAGGTTCCTTCTAGGAAAGCATGCTACATCTTAGACCTCACTACTGCTTAACATCAGGCAGAGGGAGGTCAAATGCTATTTAATAAAAATAAAAATAAAAAAAAACACAATAGTAAATACCTATGTTTCTTAAAATAATATATAATTCTTATAATAATACCTATGCTTCCGTGCTTCGGAGGGCACGTTAAAGAGGAGGCCTTAAGGCGGCCTAAAAACTCCGTCACCAGAGTTGGCCACTGACTCATACGAACTTACTTACTTACCTATGTTTCTTTAAAATCTTCGAGAAAATTGATCAAGTAGGTACAATCAGCATCAAAAGTTGATTAGCAGTTTGTTTTTTTAAAGCTTTTCTTTTCAATTGCTAAGAAAATATAAACTTTGCTTGGGAAATTATTATGGACTGAGAGTTAATCATAAACTATTTGTAAAAGTTGTGGTCACGTTGTTACGGATTTCGGAAATATTCCTATTTTTCCCAATTAAGACTTACTTTTGGGGCTATGATGCTGTGTGAAAAGTCCAGCATTATTCATTATTTTTATTATTATATTTAAATAGGTTTATATAATTACTTTAGCTATTTAATCCATTAAAACCCTACTGACCTGTCAGGGTATGCAGCGGCGTTAAGCGAACACATATGCGTGACCTCTTTTAAGTTTACGTTGGAGAACACCAGCTTGTGGTTCGAAGAGAATATCACTGTCGGCCGGTCGGAACATGCGAATATATTCGTCGTCGATAAAGATCTGCAAACAAAAGATAAAAGATCATCAATATTAATATTATAAAGCTGAAAATTAGAAGATCAGCGAGTTTATATGTTACGTTGCCCAAAACGCAACGATAGCGCGATCTAATTTTTCCTGTGGCGCCATCTATTATGTAGTAAAATGTCTTTGTCTGTCTGTTTGTTACCTTTTCACGCTTAAACCACTGAACAGAGTATGCTGAAATATGACATGGATAAAGATTATGCCCCAGGGACGGACATAGGCAACTTTTTTTTTCATAAAATAATCATGGAGGGCGTGAAATAAGGGTTGAAAGTTTGTATGGAGGGTTGGAAGTTAAAGGCAACTAGATGGCGTTGCTAACCTATGGCTGAGGCCGAGATGGCGCTATTATTACATTTTTAAAAGTTTCAGAAGATTCTTGCAGTTTTCAGTTCTATTTAGAGGGTTTCAAGTATGTTATTTTGCTGCGCGGGTACCAGCTAGTTATATATAAATACCTAAAGCTCCTTAGCACGGTGGGCTGAGTTCCAAGCGTGACTTTCTTCTTGTTGGACAGCACGCCTGTAGCCGGGTCTACTGTGAAGTAGAACATGGACCCGTCGCCCAGAGCACACAGCAGGTAACACACGCCTTCTAACACGCAGATCAACAGCGAACGGGGTATCATTTCTGTAACAATGTCAAATCAAAAATCAAATGCATGAAAGTTTGTTGTAGAGTGACATAATTTATTGATGGTTACTTCTTTCCTATATATAACAATACTAGCTGCGCTCCCGCGGTGTGACCCGCGGTCCCTCGGATTTTTTTTCATTTTTTCGGGATTAAAAGTAGCCTATGTCCTTCCCTGGGATACAACCTTTAACTATGCCAAATATCAGCTTAATCTGTTCAGCGGTTTGGGCGTGAAAGCGTAACAAACAGACAGACAGACAGAGTTACTTTCACATTTATAATTTTAAGTATGGATGCTTAGTGGCGGCCTTTTGTCCATTCATAATAATGTCCAATCTGTGGCACAAAATAAACTATTTTAAGCCGCGTTGACACCATCAGAGTATACTATGACAGAGTGGAATCTGATGGATACTAGGATGCTACTCCAATCGTGGCAACCCCGATCAGAGCGGACTCTGATGGCGGCGGCCAATCAGGAGGATTATTCGCGTTCTTTTTTTCGTTCGTTTGATGTATATTCTCTGTAGAGTCTGGTAGAGATCGCTTTTTAGCGATAAGACCGCCGATTGTATATCATAGTTAAGTTTTTTGTATGTTTTTGTCTTACTTTTTTATGTGGTGTGCAATAAAGTATTTTCTATCTATCTATCTATATTCGGATTTTTCTTACTACGAGCTACATTGTATTCAGTCGATGAGATCAAACACGGTATACCTAGGACCAAATATTCCAAACCGAAAAATTGGCCCTTGAAGTCAGAAATCATAGTAAGAAACATCCGAATATTTATCAAACGAACGAAAATAAGAACGGGAATACGGCCCCAGAGCGTCCTAATAAGCATCAGAGTATACTCTGATGGTGTCAACGGGGCTTTATTTTATGTTATCAACAATTACCTCCGGAGAGTTTCTCGGTGTGTAGAGGCAGCATATCCGGCAACCGCAGCACCCGCACAGATATATCAGTCCAGAGTCCCACGCCAAGCAATGCAGACTCTCCCCCCGGACCCAGGTCTAAGCAGGCCACTTCTTCTTCCATGCACACCGAGCTGGAACAAAGGTGGAGTTCAGCATTTAGTATAGTTTTTTTGAACTGAATGTCAATCAAATCATTAATTATTATGTATGTGTATTATTTTTAACCGACTTCAAAAAAAGGAGGAGAGACTTCAAATATAATATAACATAATAATAATTAATTAATTTAATCTGTAAATAATTATTGCATGAGTATATTTTTTTTTTCTTTTTAGTGTAAGTAAGTAGGAGGTTCTTAGTGTCTGTTTGTGTTCTGCGAAGTCAATTTATTTTGTTTTTCAAAAATGTTTACTTATTAAGTACTTTTAGGTGTAAGTTAGTGCAGTACATATAGGTAGGTTAGGTATAGTTTGAAGTCGGTTATTAATTTTTTCAAAAAATAATTAAAGTAAAAAAGTAAAGTAAAAAAAAAAGTAAAAAATATTTATTTCAAGCAAAACATAGACATTGAGGATAACCAATTGATAGACGTTAGGAAAGATGTACCTACATAATGCTGACAACAAAATTCTTATGTGTTAACGACGGACCTCACACTAGGCTGAGCCTGTATCGTGAGGGCCAAGCTGACGATTTACAGAGTAAGAATTACGTCTCGGTGTGACTACATTTAGCTTCAAAAAAGGAAGTGACTTAACAAAGAATAAATTCTTTTTTTAGTACCTACTTAAATAAAAAATATAACAAGATACTTAGACGATATTAAATATACATATAATATACAAATAATAATATACAATTTTATATTACGTATGTTTTTAAAAGTATATAAGTAGTATATCAGTTATCTGGTTCCCATAGTACAAGCTTTGCTTAGTTTGGAGCTAGGTAATGCTGTGTGAAATGCCCAGCATTATTTATTTATTTATTTATTAAATAAACGTCGCAACTTATCATGTTCTCACGCTTGCAATAGAAGAATGATAAGCGCCATCGGATTCGTTTCTCAAGTCAAATTGCAATGCAGTTCAAGAACTGCCTGGAATAATGAGCTCATATTAATCCCACTGGTCCTAGTTATTGAGTCCTCACACGCTACTACAAGTCCTATAGTTATACAGTAGGGTCTTCACACGCTACTGCAAGTCCTGTAGTTATACAGTAAGGTCCTCACACGCTACCACAAGTCTTATAGTTATACAGTAGAGACCTCACACACTACTACAAGTCCTGTAGTTATACAGTAGAGACCTCACACACTACTACAAGTCCTGTAGTTATACAGTAGAGACCTCACACACTACTACAAGTCTTATAGTTATACAGTAGAGACCTCACACACTACTACAAG
The DNA here is from genome assembly GCA_951394285.1 of Epirrhoe tristata. Lineage (NCBI taxonomy): Eukaryota > Metazoa > Arthropoda > Insecta > Lepidoptera > Geometridae > Epirrhoe > Epirrhoe tristata. Next base: position 1,459,467 of record OX596153.1, read on the forward strand.
TCTTATAGTTATACAGTAGAGACCTCACACACTACTACAAGTCTTATAGTTATACAGTAGAGACCTCACACACTACTACAAGTCTTATAGTTATACAGTAGAGACCTCACACACTACTACAAGTCTTATAGTTATACAGTAGAGACCTCACACACTACTACAAGTCTTATAGTTATACAGTAGAGACCTCACACACTACTACAAGTCCTACAGTTATACATTAGGGTCCTCACTTGAGCGGCTCCAGCTTCCCTTCCAATATAGCGACGAGATGCAGTCTTGGCCCGGCGGCGCAAACAGCTCGGGTTTCTCCACAAGCCACTACGGACAAACCTCGAGCGCCGCTCACGCGCCATTCGTCTGCGAGCTCCCAGCCTTTTTCCGAACGGACTATTAGACGGATGCCTTCGTCTGTTATCTGTAGAAACAGAATGGATATTTATCGTTATAAATCAATCGTTTCGTAAAATTTATATGAGCTTTAACACGAGCTCTTAACGGTGAAGGAAAACATCGTGAGGAAACCCGCAGCTTAGTTAGCTCCACACGTATTGACGTCGTCTCTCCTGTGGGCGGCTGATTAAGCTGAGAGGATGGTTTAGGTGCTGGGCAAGCCTATTCCATCTCAAACAATGTCCCAGGCACTACAGCGTCCCGTTAAGTTGTCAAAGTATAACTAAACTAACCTGCACTAGTTGCCCGTGGCACACATTCCCAGTAAAGAACGTCTGCCTATCTGAGACGAATCCTTGGATCTCTGTTTCTTCCACTTCTTCGCCGTTCAGTGTCAATACCCTGTAGGAATCAATATTTAAATAGTGACTCGAGGAACTTTAAGATTTATTTTATTTTCATACCAACAAGGGGACCATTTTCTGCTCTATAGAATGTTTATTATTTTGTTGCTTTTATATTCAAAATTATAGAATAGGTATACTTATGTACACATTTATCGTTCAGTTAGTATAGCCTGAGTATTTATTTATATATATGTAGGTACCTAGATACTGATATGTAGGTATAAATGTATGATAGGGAAGGCCGAATTGTATCCTGCCGTAACACAGAATTTTTCTAGCACGGAGGGTACGGTTTTGCACATAACTATTAATGAATTACATAGAAACTGTCCTACCTTACTTGTAAATAGTGCAAAGAATGTGTACCTTATATGTTTTAAAATAAAATTCTTATTTTTTTATTTAACCTATACTGTCCCACTGCTGGGCAAAGGTCTCCCCCAATTCCTTTCAACCATCTCTCTCCTTTGATAGGTACATATTTTCAACCGACTTCAAAAAAGGAGGAGGTTCTCAAGTCGTCTGTATGTTTTTTTTTTTTTTTTTGTATCTTGTTACGCGATTGTTCCGCCATTTGTTGACCGATTTGCAAAATTCTTTTTATGTTTGAAAGGGTATACTCCAGAGGTGGTCCCATATAAATTTTATTCCTGAGGGATTGATAGTTTCCCCGTAAAACTCTAAACACCTTCCCTCCTAGCCATGTCACAAATAGAAATCGAATCGACATCGACGCCCTGAGTCACACCGCGTTTTGAGTCAAACATTGAAGTCGGTTTTCTTTTTAGTATTAAAACGTAATTATTAAATATGAATTTTAAAAAAATGCGCAAAAGTGAGAGGTCTTTGGCAGGTCGCGGTATGAATAAGAAACTTCACTTCAAGGCTGCGGGTTATCTAGCTAAATTGACTCACCTGGTCTGTCCTACAAAGGCCAGCACTAAAGTGTCATGTTTGATCTCGTTCGGTGCTAGTGTGAGTGGCCACATGCCTTTGATGCCGGGCAGGTCGATGGAGGCCTGTTCCTGGATGCCGATACCGTTGCGGATTATACGCAGTGAGCCCATCTTGAATGCACCTGGTATAAACAGCTTTTAGGTATTGGCTTGGCGTGATATCACTTTTTCTCAGGTCAAGAACAACAACAACGTCAAAAGGTTCACGACTGTATCCCCAAGGTGCTGTAGACATTCTCTCAGATCTTACTTATTCCTTTGAAGATGTCTAAGGGGGGTAGTCAGAGGCATGTCCAAACACATATTTGTTACATGCCCACATCTTGCAGAGGTTAGTATTCCATACGTGACAGGTGGCAAGCCCATCGCCGCCTATAAGAACACTAACTGGTTTCCTCACGATGTTTTTTTCACCGTTTATAAAAAATATTTATATTTTTTTTAATATAGCACATATAAATTTTACGAAACGCAAAATCCATTGATGCACGGCCGGGATTCGAACCCAAACAACCTTCGGACTGAAAGTCGAGGTTCAACCCTATTCGGCCAACACGACTCTCTTTTTCTCAGTTTCTCAGTTTTCCAGTCTGAAAATCGGCGTTGTTCTGTGCCTTCGGGCATGGAGTAACAATAAGCTGAGACTGGATCTTTTTGGCTCACTACAGCACACAGACCACTGCTGTACCCACCTATGTAGGTGCTCGTATTAGGTGGTATTAGTTACTAAAGCTCTGTAATAATTTTTTCATAAATATTTTTTTCTAGTTGTTTTTACTTATGCACCTACCTACTTGTTACTTGTCTTTTGTTTGTGTATATTGGGTCCTTATGTTAACTCCTGTGAATGAATTATAATTCAATATTTCGTCTAGTTTAAAGCCAGATTCAAACTAACCACTGATTTAGACCTCCTTTTGCTCATGAAAAAGTCTTGTTTATTGCGTTCCAGATCCATCTATCCGCGACATTTTCAAACATCAACTCAACTAAAACCACATGAAATCATTTGACGACCTCTGTGGCGCAGTGGGCGAAGGTCCGCCTGCGATACAGAAGGTGCGGGTCCGATCCCCGCCGCGGGACAAATGTTTGTATGACCTACAGATATTTGTCTCGGGTCTGGGTGTTTCTATATACAATATGTATGTATTTACAAACAAAAAGTATATAAGTAGTTTATCAGTCATCTAGTACCCATACCACAAGCTCAAGCTTACTTTGGGGTAGATGATGCTGTGTGAAAAGTCCAGCATTATTTATTTATTTATTGAATATACCTGAGCAGGTGATAAGCTGGTTCTGCCCCTGCCTCTCGAGATCCACGACACACATATCGACAATGGGCGCGAGGCTGGTGAAACTTTCCATCGGCTGCACATACTGGCTGGCTTCTTCACGAGACGCAGACAAACGGACAAGCGCAGAGTCGCCGAGACGTGAACCTATGAATACTACGCCGTTGTCGAGGTATGTCATACATTCTGGGATGGGTATTTCACCTGGAAAAGATGTAAACATAAATCACGCAGAAAATAACGTTTGATACGCACAACGGATCTTTAGCTCTCTGAAGTTAAGTGCAATAGAAGATTGCGCAGGTTTGGTAGAGTAAGCGTGATAGCACGATTTCAGGTGTCATCAAAAATGAGTGAATCTTCAGAGAGCTAAAGAACGATTGTGCGTATTATACTAGATGTGCCCAATCAATAGTCTCCATTCATGAAATCTCTACAAACACAAAATCAAGGATCTTCCGATAGGGGTAAGCCGAGAGCAGATTTCCACTTGCTCAGCTCATCGAGTCAGTGGCCAACTGTGGTGACGAGTTTTTAGGCCGTCTTAAGGCCACGACACCATCCTAACACACGCCACATTCTCATTCGGGTCTGGGTGTTTCTATGTATAATATTTATGTATTTACAAACAAAAAGTATATAAGTAGTATATCATTCATCTAGTACCCATAACACAAGCTCTGCTTACTTTGGGGCTAGATGATGCTGTGTGGAAAGTCCAGCATTTTTTTTTATTTACTCTCATTAGATTCTTCATCTGCATACAAGCTAGCCGGTATATGTCCTAGCCCTTAACTTAAATAATACAGATCTCCGAAACGCGGAATTTATTTTGTTAAAGCCACTCTAGCGGTCACCGATCTTGTGAACACGCAGAATGTAGCCACACTTCGACGATCAATAACTACCAATATATACAAGCTTTACATATCGTAAAGAACTAATAGAAAAGCTTACTGAATAACACACTCACCAAGCAATTCCACCTTCAAGTCTTTAACAGCCTGTGTGCCATCCATCTTCTCTTGTAGTTCAAGTAGCAGCATGAACAGTCTACCCGCGATATCGCCCAGTAGGTAGCGTAGACCTTTACCGTCTACTCTACAGTAGCAACTGATTGGAGTCAGCTGAAACAGTTTGAAAGTTAAATATCCTGATAAAAAAATAAGATTACAACTAACCTAAAGGTGTGAGTCCGATCTCGGCAGCAGGCAGCATGCTGCCGCGACACTACTGGACACTACGGCAGCATTGCATCGGCAGCACTGTCGCGGCAGCATTGCATCGGCAGCACTGTCGCGGCAGCATTGCATCGGCAGCACTGTCGCGGCAGCATTGCATCGGCAGCACTGTCGCGGCAGCATTGCATCGGCAGCACTGTCGCGGCAGCATTGCATCGGCAGCACTGTCGCGGCAGCATTGCATCGGCAGCACTGTCGCGGCAGCATTGCATCGGCAGCACTGTCGCGGCAGCATTGCATCGGCAGCACTGTCGCGGCAGCATTGCATCGGCAGCACTGTCGCGGCAGCATTGCATCGGCAGCACTGTCGCGGCAGCATTGCATCGGCAGCACTGTCGCGGCAGCATTGCATCGGCAGCACTGTCGCGGCAGCATTGCATCGGCAGCACTGTCGCGGCAGCATTGCATCGGCAGCACTGTCGCGGCAGCATTGCATCGGCAGCACTGTCGCGGCAGCATTGCATCGGCAGCACTGTCGCGGCAGCATTGCATCGGCAGCACTGTCGCGGCAGCATTGCATCGGCAGCACTGTCGCGGCAGCATTGCATCGGCAGCACTGTCGCGGCAGCATTGCATCGGCAGCACTGTCGCGGCAGCATTGCATCGGCAGCACTGTCGCGGCAGCATTGCATCGGCAGCACTGTCGCGGCAGCATTGCATCGGCAGCACTGTCGCGGCAGCATTGCATCGGCAGCACTGTCGCGGCAGCATTGCATCGGCAGCACTGTCGCGGCAGCATTGCATCGGCAGCACTGTCGCGGCAGCATTGCATCGGCAGCACTGTCGCGGCAGCATTGCATCGGCAGCACTGTCGCGGCAGCATTGCATCGGCAGCACTGTCGCGGCAGCATTGCATCGGCAGCACTGTCGCGGCAGCATTGCATCGGCAGCACTGTCGCGGCAGCATTGCATCGGCAGCACTGTCGCGGCAGCATTGCATCGGCAGCACTGTCGCGGCAGCATTGCATCGGCAGCACTGTCGCGGCAGCATTGCATCGGCAGCACTGTCGCGGCAGCATTGCATCGGCAGCACTGTCGCGGCAGCATTGCATCGGCAGCACTGTCGCGGCAGCATTGCTGCCTGCTGCCGAGTCCGGAATCATACCTTAAGAGACATTCTCTCAGATCTTTATTGTGTATTCCAGATCCATTGAAGATGTATAAAGGATCAGGAACATGTACAAATAAATTTTTGGCAAATAACCACATTTTACAGAATCAATCACATTCTTTTACCTTGATCTGTGGTGGGGCAACAGCAACATAGCTTTGTCCGTCATGATATACAATTGACTCTTGACCAATCACAATAGCGCCACCTGAAATAAACAGATAATTTAATTTATTTCCTAGGGATTCGCTCAGAATATAAGCGAAAAGATGCAATTTTTAAATTCATAATGTACATTTATATGTCAATCTTGCCAGCACTTACTTAGCTTTGGTCAAGACAGTCTCCTTTGCAATTCAATCTAGCATACTGTCTATCCCAAAATTATAGCACAGGTTTCTTACCAAGGGGGCTAGGAACTGGTATCAGTATGGAAGCCTCAGTCTCCACATTGTCTTGTTTCCATGGTATTTTAATAAACTCTTTATCGCGAAGATGGATTTCATGTGTCTAAAAACAAAATAAATAAAATTATAGGAATGCACCTTCAATTCGTTTCTTCATCTAAGATTTCTAGATGGATAAGGGGCCGTCCATATATTACGTGAGGTATTTAGGGTGGGGGGGGGGATCGAGCCAATTCTCACGTGGGGAGAGGGGGGTCTAAGCATATTTCACGTAATTATTTTTTTAGCAAGAAACATTGCGAAAATTACGAGAACACTGGATTGAAATTAGCAAAACGTGTTTCTCAATTAAAATGATGACTTTCTTACTTACTTTTTAATAATATAATAAATCCAACGCAATGAAGCATGAAAATATGCATTTTGAAAAGGGGGGGGGGGAGGGGGAGCAAAATCTCACAAAATCTCACCAAGGGGAGTGAGGAGGGGTCGAAAAATCGCCAAATTTACCTCACGTAATTTATGGACGGCCCCTTACTTACTTTGATGTGTCTTCCATTGAGATCTTGGTGAATTAAAATTAAAGTAGGATTGGCACAGCCATGTAAAAACTCTACATCATACACATTCAGTTCTTCCAATCTGTAAAAAAAAAATAGTTATTTTTTTGTTAACAAGCATAATTAATTAGCCGCAAAACAGACCTTCTTATGTGTAACTAGGCACAACTGCATGCTATTGAGTTTAGAGTATACTCTGACAGAGTGAACTCTGATGCCTACTAGGACGCTACTCGGATCGAGGCAATCCCAATCCGAGTGCACTCTAATGGTGGCGGCCAATCAGAGCTTCCTAGTAGGCATCAGAGTCCACTATATCAGAGTATACTCTGATCGTGTCAACGCAGCTTAAAAGCTTAGGTTGCTTCCTGGAAGGCTTGACGGTCTCTAAACACGTTTTAGGAGTACAACCAAAACAATAACTACCGTAAGCTTGATGCTTTCAGTTCAGTAGAGTCCTTATCCAGGGGGATAATCTTGAACAGTCCATCATACAGCCTCAGACCAATCACCCTCGCCTGAGGGTCGATCACAGCCAGGATCCCGTTCTCAGACGGCTTGCCGATGCGATCTGACACATTGCCGTGAGCTCTCGTGACCACCTCCAATTCCCCGTTGGGATTGGTTCTCCATTCCAATATCATGGCATTGTAGCGGGCAGTGAGGATAAATACTAGATCCTTCTTTTCATACTGAAAGTGGAGTGTGTATTATAATAATGTTGTATGTTTATTTTATTACTTTATAGAGTTTAAAGTTGTTGAAGATGTTGAAGAAGAGATCTATCATAGCTCTGTAGTAAAATATGCAATACCTCAAATAGACATTCTTCAAGAATCAAATTTGTTTTTTATTGCATCTCTGTAGCATCGTCATGAAGGAAGAGTAAAATCACCTAGTTTTAAGACGTTTCAAAGTGATCCCAGCGGTCCTACTGAATAAATGCTTTTTTACTTTGACTTTGACCTAAAGGGAAAGTACAGTTCGCCCAACGCATCTGGCGTGAAGTTAGCCGTTTGTCTGCGCAGAACACAATTTTGTATGAAAAAGCGGTCACTGCGAGACAAATGGCTAACTTCACGAATGCCTTGATCCGTTGGGCGAACTGTACCAAGTATGTGTCTATTTGGGTATTGTGCATTGATTGAGTAATACCAAAATGTCAATGAAGTTACATTATAGTTTCAAATCTTGCGTCTAATACTTTGGAGCTTAAAAGCGTTGATTTAAAAAATAAAGCATGTTTGAATGAGTATTTAATCTGAAATTACCAACTTAATGAAATAGCTGATTACTCACAGGTGGTCTAAATAGCTTCATCTTAGCCACTTTGCCATACAACCCAACTTCCTTCATGGGCCGCAAACCTTCTGGTGTCACCAGGTACATTTCCAGACGATTCACCTTCGCAACGAGCAGATTTAGATCCGTAGGTGATGTAAAATTTCCTAAAAATATGTAAGTTTGAATTACACAATTGCATGAGTACATTTTAGAAGACAATAAAAGATGCAAAAAGTAAACTCAGGTTCCTAAATATATGTATATTTAATTGTACCTAAACCATAAACCAAAAATGTTCCTTTAGATTAAGTTTAGAAAAGGGCTGTGCCAATATATTACTTACCTACTTAAGTTAGATTTTAAGTTAGAAATACCTAAGCTATGTACCAAATGTTGCAGTGCCCCAGCAGGGTTGCGGGGTCATGTTATGAAACACTATTTTATTTTAAGATCTATCTACTAACATGAAGCAATTTCGACAACGTTTTGAATTGAATTGAACTGTCTTGTAAGAATTTCAAGGCATGATTTTACAAAACTAACATTGTAACTTTCAGCAAAAATAGGTTGTGTAATGTAAATAAATAACAGAGAAGAGTCACCGTAAAGATAGACCGATCATCAAAATAGATTATTTCGTAAGCATGTGTAAATGCCACTTTATTTTAGGATAAATTGATTTGCTTTTTATTCTACGATTTGGCCACATTTTACAAAGGAATAGACCCCTCCAGCAAAACACCTTATTTATCGACCAGTACAATACTAAATCATCATGAAAAAGACCAAAGAAATAGAAATTCTGTTGTTTTGAGGTAACCTCAATGGTATGAAAACAATGAATAAATTGTAATTTTACCGGTCACACATGCTGTTACGGCTGTAGGCTTTTGCGCCGTCACAACATAGTGAAAAGCCATGGTTATTTTTCACAAATCACTTTATTCACTAGATTTTTGTTTATTCAAATCAAACAACACAAATTCGCCGGACGGACTCGCGAATCCTCTCCTCAATCAACTCAATCAAATCAATCAGTCAGCAAAGCAAAGAGAATATAATGTCAGTCAGTTTCGTTTTTTTTTAAAGAGTGAGTGTGAGTGAATGTAGTAGCTTAGTTTCTGTAAATAAAAATTACTAATAGTTCGAAAAAACTCGATTAATTAATTAATTATTATTTATTAATTATTCGAGTTTTTTCGATGATTTGATGATGTATGGACCATGATAATATCTGAAATAGCTTTATTGGAACGAAGTTCCTTTTCGGACGGTATCGAGTAGGTATCATTTTACCGTCACGACATAATTATATCAATTTGTCCGGGGAATAAAAAGATAACTGCAAAAAACAACTTTACAGGAGAAGCACAAAACATGTTTTCGTTGATAACTTCACAAATTGTGCAAAATGAAGCGCATAGTACCTAGTGCGCAAAAAAAAAATGCGTATGTGCAAAAAGTGGTGCACAAGGTGCTAAAATGTAATGTACAAACTTCGTTGCAACCGAGTGTACCACGACACTCACGTACTTTTTTTTATAACAGTTTGTTCCGCTGGTTTCGTGTTTTTGGTGTTATAGTCGTACCTATGCGTACGTACCATCACAGACAATATAATATACTAGTCGGTTCCATGTACCTACTCGTAGTTCCTGATATGCGACACAGAAATCACATGATTTCATTCATTGTTGATATGGTGAGGGACTGCCATCACAATCGTACGAATACTTACGTTAATTTATTAATAGGTACCTACTCAAAAAAATTATCCTCTACAAAAACGTGTCCCTAGGTTCGTGCTAAACGAAAAAGTGCAATGAACGAAGAAAGGTGACTCAGATTTCGTATTCCATGCATACATTTTATTCGAATGTTTATTATTGATACATTCGACTATATCAAGCACATCACTATTGAAAACATACCTATCAGAAGTATTTAATTGCCATTCTAACAAAATAATAAAGAGTTGCCATTTAATATTTGTAAGACCAAAGAGTACGTTTATTTCTAGAATCAACCAAATGAACAGCGCTCGCTGTACATAGTTTTTTTTTTTGTTTTTTTTTTACAAAAAAAAGAAAAGGGCTTTGTCGCTAAGCGACTATACCGCCCAATCAGTAACAACTAATCAGTAAGTACTATAACAAGCCAGTTCTTTAGTTTGTTACCAAAAGCATTTCCATTTAGCGATTTGAGTGGAAGAGGAAGATGATTATATATTCTAATACAAGAATAGAAAGCGCTTTTGTGGAACATACTATTGTTTACCTGAGGTATACTTATATTAAATTTGTATCTTTTACGGAGATTACGTTTAGATTGTGTTTCGAAAAAATATGACTGATTGTTTTTTACAAATATGCATGTTTCAAGTATATAAATACATGTGAGTGTTAAAATTTTTTCACTTTTAAATATACAACGCAAAGAGTCAGTGCTTTGAAGGCTGTATATGGCTCTTAGACATTTTTTTTGAAGCAAAAAAGTAGAATTAACATTAACAGAATTTCCCCAGAATATTACCCCATAAGTTAACTGAGGATAAACATAACCATAATACGCATTTTTTGCAATGCTTCTAGATGAGATATTTGCAAGTACTGAAAGGGCATATGTATATTGTGAAATTTTATTATTAACTTTACTAATGTGTCTTCTTCTTCTTCTTTTTAATAATGGCAACTGTTTCACTTCACTTCAAAATGTATTATGTCACGTCAATGGCGGCTTGCTCAAAAACGAAAATCTTTCGTCAAATGAGAAATCTTCTTGAATACTCCCCCATTCCATTTGCCAAATTATATGCGCTTAGAAACATAGTTTGCGGGATTTAGGATTCAATACTTTTTGCATCATTTGTATGGGAATCCGTTTATGTGGTCCCAGCGCCATCTAGTGGTACAGCTCCGAAGTAGCTACGTCGCTGTAATTGACATCTCTTGTAGTTTAGGCGATGTTACATAGAGGTCGCCACACTAACTTAGTCTACTTGACATGGTCATAATTTATCTAAGAGAATCCATCACTAAAATTAAACACATTAAAGTCAGTAATGGATGGCACATCGTCATTATAAATACTTTATTGATCATTTTTTTTGTCCTTAAATTATTTACAGATATTATAATAAAAGAAATTCAGTCTTCATGGCTTGGCGGGACGCTCTGGAATAGAATCTGGGTCAGGAATGTGACTTTTTCTGAAATAAAAAAAAAACAAACTTAAGTTATCTGGTTCCCATAGTACAATCTTTGCTTAGTTTGGGGCTCGATGACGCTGTGTGAAATGTCCAGCATTATTTATTTATTTTATATTATTTTATTTAAAGCATTGCCATCCAGCGTGGTAATGCGGCCAGTGTTTTGGGCACGCTTCCGACTGACAGTGACCTGGATCAGTTGAGCTATCTATAGATCGTTTCTAACGATCCTTAGATAGCTTGACTAATCCTGTTGTATTTTGTAAATATATGTAAATATGTAGTAGCTTAGTTAATGTAAAGTTTAGTAGGTAGTTAGAAGACAAAAAAAAAATATTTAAAGATCTTGAGTGACTTGATCTGACTGAGAAAATGTCTACCATGTAGGTACAATACGCACAATCGTTCTTTAGCTCTCTGAAGTAGCTGCGCAGAAACCATTTTTGATAACGCTTAAAATCGTGCTATCTCGCTTACTCTACCAAACCTGCGCAATCGTCTATTGCACCTAACTTCAGAGAGCTAAAGATCCGTTGTGCTTACATACAGCCGTGATCTTGTTTCGTATCTAAAATACAGATAAGTACATTCGTAATGTATATGTAGACAACATCCATACTAATATTATAAATGTGAAAGTAACTCTGTCTGTCTGTCTGTCTGTCTGTCTGTTTGTTACGCTTTCACGCCCAAACCGCTGAACAGATTAAGCTGAAATTTGGCATAGTTAAAGGTTGTATCTCAGGGAAGGACATAGGCTACCTTTTATCCCGAAAAAAAAAAAAAATCCCGAGGGACCGCGGGTCACACCGCGGGAGCGCAGCTAGTTCCTAATGAAACTTACCTAACAAAGCAGTAGGGGTCTTCTTATAATACACGAAAACTGTATAAACAGCGACACCCATCACTATAAACCCAATCGCCATTAGATATTTAATCGATGGATCGTGCACGATCGGCAGTATCGATAGAAATATCGCCACTAGTAGTACAAAGCACGGGACGGGGGTAGGCACTCTGTACGGACGTGGTTTATTCGCCTGCGTCTTTCGTAGGACTAACAAAGCTACCATTGCTAGCCCGTAGAAGAACCAGAGGAACCAACTCGCGAATTCTATGAGAGTTCGGATGTTGCCGACTGATATGAACGCGGCGGTTAGGAGACACTGGAAATAAAAGAAAAATGTGTTTTAGTATCACAATTTTGTAAACTGTAGGTACAGCTATGGTATTGCCAAGTGCCAAGTTGTTCTAAAGCCGACGTCCAGGTTCGAAATCCGTCCAGGGGCATTATTGTGTAATTCAACTGGCAATGGATATGGGGAAACCCATTCTGGACTTCAATTTTCATTTTCCTATTATGTGTTCACCGTTAAGAGCTCGTGTTAAAGCGCATATAAATTTTACGAAACGAAAAATCCATTGATGCACGACCTTCGGATTGAAAGTCGAGGCACAACCCCATTCGACCAACACGGCTCATACTTAGTAAAGATGGGCATATTTTTATGAAGAAAAGTATTGATAGAAGCAGTTTGATCCTCACTTGAAAAGCGACCGCCGGCGCAGGGGTGAGTCGCTTCACGTTCACATACGAGAACATCTCCAACATGTGCCCGCCTCTAGCCGCTGTGTAGCACACCCTGTATCAAACATTATTTGGGTTTGTGAGCACCCTGTATCAAACATTATTTGGGTTTGTGAGTTTTATCACTTAATTTTTACTATCAGTCTTAAAAACTACATAAAGAGTTACTTTTTATTTGGATCATTAAAAATAATCAAAATAAACGTATTTTATGCATACTGTCTGTCTGTCTATCTGTCTGTCTGTCTGTCTGTCTGTCTGTTTGTTACGCTTTCACGCTCAAACCGCTGAACAGATTAAGCTGAAATTGGCATAGTTAAAGGTTGTATCCCAGGGAAGGACATGGGCTACTTTTTATCCCGAAAAAAATAAAAAATCCCGAGGAACCGCGGGTTACACCGCGGGAGCGCAACTAGTTTATTTATAACAGTCAAGTAATCAACTTTCGTTGCTGACTGTATTTCTACAATAGTCTTCCTTATGTTTTATAGACAGCTGAAATTACATAATAAGATAGTTTAAAATCTAAAGAATTAACTGAGATAGGTACTTAATTCTTTACTGTTCAAATAAACCACAAAACAAAGCCATAATGTAATACACGTACGTACAGTACGCACAACCAATCTTTGTCTCCCTGAAGTAACTGCGCGGAACCCATTTTTGAAGGCGCCTAAAAAACGAAGACAGAGTTGTATAGCTGCCTCGCTCACTTTGTTGCATCGTGCTATCTCGCTTACTCGACCAAACCAGCGTCCAACCAATCGTTTAGTGCACCTAACTTCCAAGAGACAAAGATCGGCTGTGCGTATTATACCTACGGCCTTTCAATTAATTTTCTATCTTCTCTCTAGCTTCAAAGGTTTGCTAGAAGAGAAGTCTTTAGCTCCTTTGTACACAGTAAAATCCTCACCTGGTAACACCAAACTGCACACTCATAGCACATCCAAACGTGGCGACGGCAACCCCAGTCGGTATAAGAAAGCTGGCAGGTCCCAGCACACGACTGCCAAACGCCACCGCCACGGCTGGCACAGACACCATCTCTCCATAGCTCAGCACTGTCATATACGCTACGTTCATAAAAACGTACAGCGCTGTGATAAGAGGGACAGCGATGGATATGCTGAGGGGTACGTTGCTGTAAGTAATGTCAGTTTAAGAAGACTTTTATAAACGCTGTGTCAGCGGCACAGCGATTGATAGCTGAGGGGTTACGTGGCTGTGAAGGTCTGAGAGGTAAAGTTCGCCCAACGGATCCAGGCATCCGTGAAGTTAGCCGTTTGTCTGCGCAGAACATTTTGTATGAAAAATCGGTCACTGTGCAGACAAACGGCTAACTTCATGAATGCCTAGATCCGTTGGGCGAACTGTACGTTGCTGTTGAAGTAAAGTCAGTTTTATGAAGACATACTATAAGCGCTGTGTCAGCGGCACAGCGATTTATATGCTGAGGGGTTACGTTGCTGTACTTGCTGTGAAGGTAAGGTCAATTTATATAGCCACCAAAAAGTGACACAACACAACCATACAGATAGGCGTAGAGGATATCTGTGGTAGTCCTATGATGGTGATTGTATGAGCTAGTTTGTTCTACATCATAACCGTTATAGTAACAGAGCTTGGTCCTCTACTTAGGTACGGTGTGCGTCACCAACTGGTAACTCCCCTAATAGGCAGTTTGTTCCTGCGAGCTTCGTACGAGGGGGTTACCAGTTGGTGACTCTGACCTGACTATACATAGTGTACATGTTTCTTAATGCTAAAGGTCTGGATTGGAGAAGAAAAACATCGTGAGGAAATCTATAGGTCTGGGTCTGACCTAAACTGGATCTCATATATATAAGGATAAGAGCTCATAGTAGGGATACTATGAGCTCTTATAGCGATCAAGTTTAGGTCCTAAATTGAACTGCTTCGCTATAACGTACCATGGCCTATGATAAGAGAAGTTACTAATAATAAAATTTACTAGACTTGTCGTAAAAACTGAAGCGTTTTGCAATATATTTTAAAAGAAGAACCTCATAGGTACCATGTGAAAAAAGTATCGCTTAAAAAGCTCAAACCATGAAGTTTCTATGTCAATTCGAAGTACCTATTACAATAAAACGGCAATTTCATACTTTAACCCCTAATAATAGGTACTTATATAATACAAGTAAAACAATTTTCTGCTTAAAATGACACGTTGTCACGGTTCGAAAACCTGGATAGCACCCAAACTGAATTGTAGATCATACCTAATATGGCACCAGGGGCCGTATTGATACAATCAATGGTAGAAGTTCAATCAAATCTTGAAAATGTGAGTGGGTAAAGTTTGTGAGCCTCAGACAAGTGGTTCTATCGTGCCAAATGTGATTGTGTTATGTGCTTAGGAATAAGTACAGATGTGGAACTGAGATCATCCAAGTTAAAGTAATCTCAGCCAAATATAAAACTGTGTCAGTACTCACACAGCAGGGTTAATAATCTCCTCAGTGACGACCGTCACGCTGTTCCAACCGTCATAGGCCCAGAGGCCGGAGTATAGCGCCAGGGCGATACTGCCAGGGCTCGTGGTGCTACCTTCGAAACCCTTGTTCAGATGCTCCGTGTTTCCTGGAAACAGGTTGAAGTTCGATCTAGTGGCCAAAGGCAATGGTCGTTTTGTGCGGTAAGTGGATTGAGACCATTATCGAGTCTGTACTAGGCAACTTTATAGTATTTTAACGCCCTAGAACTCAGAAAATGTGAAAGCTACCACCTTCATATTTTGGCAAATTATACTTCAAACTTTTATCTTCTATTTAACTTTTTACTACATATTAGATAGGTACTTATTCTTTCCTTCAAGCAGAGTTGGTTTATTTTATCTGTGACTTGTATGTAACTCTAACTATACGTATTTTATTTTAGGTCTCGTCAACAGAACACTCCACCTACGCAGTAATTGTGAGTACACATTCGGAAGTCGAAATAATAGAACGGACGTCCAATTTGGTCTAATTCGTTAAGTCGTAGCAGTGAAGATGTTTTTAGAGACTTCCGCAAAAAAAACAATGATAGATTAGGCACGTCTGTATTTAAAACAATATAAAAATGGTAGAATCTAGTAAGTGAATGGATAAGTGGTCTGGGTAAGGAGGCAGATGGCTAAAAATACCTACTACTAGAATAGGCGATGTACGTACTGACATAGCTAAAGAGTCTTGTTTTGCAAAGCCGATGACATTTATTTACCGACCAAGCGAGCGTCGCACTACTAATACTTTTAGCAGCCGATGACCGTTTAGGTACCTACACGTTTAAAATGAAATTCTTCCGTGTAAATGCTCTTTTAATACACTATCTAGCAAGTTAACTATAGTATACCTAGATACCTATATGGAGGTAGGGTAGGTTGCAAGCTATCTATAGTGGTTTCAATTGGTGAGTAACTGCCGGTGAAAAATGGCGTGTCTGAACGTAATTAACTAATGACATGGCTATTCCCCCAATAACTTGATTACCGTGGCCTATAAACTAACATCTATTCTAGGTAATAGGTAACACAGTTTTAGAATGGAATACACTTTGTTGACACAGGAAACACAATAGAAATATACAAAATACATACATAAAATCAAGCCTCTTTCCCGAAGGGGTAGGCAGAGACCACGGAGCTCCACTTGCTACGATCCTGACACACAACTTTTGCCTCATTCACTCTCATTACATTCTTCATACATGCGCCGGTTTAGGGTACTTTTGACCTGGCCCTTCTCTAAAATGTCGCCAATTTGATCCAAGGTTCACCTAGGCCTTCCCCTTCCAGCTGTCCCATACACACTCGCCTCATACTTCCTCATACTCATACACTTGCTTTGTCAAACGACTGTCATTCATCTTTTCTACATGCCCAAACCATCTTAATATACCTTTCTTGATCAAAATAACTAAAGGAAGGTTGAACCTTATCATGCGTGTGTATCATCTCTTCCAGACAACCTTTGGGTGGACTATGACTATATTAGTGGTTTATAATGTATTGTTTTAACTACTATATAGCAAACAAATTATTGTTTACCTTTAGCAATTTCGTAGATCCCTCCTCCAATGACAACAAGACAGGCAAAAACTTTGAACACGCCAAATATGTTCTGCACTTTCACAAATAGCTTCACACTTGTTATATTGATGTACGTCATAATAACTGAAACATACATTTATAATGCAATATTCAAATTAAACACAATTAAATAACAACAATCTCTAAAAGAAACAATTTGTTGCAAAAAGTATTAAAGTGTAAAAGAGAGATTGCAGGTTATCTATTAACAAATTTGCCAGATAGTAATTGTCTAAGGTGCAAATTAGATTCTTGCAGAGGAACAGTAAAATGGAATAATATGGCATTGCTATGACAAGGATGACAATAAGAACAACTATTTTAATTTCTAAAAAATGTATTACACTAGAATATAACTATAACTTAATAAATAAACCTATTTAGTAGTACGTCAGTTTCACTTCCATATTATTATAGGGGTTAGGCGTCACTATATTGACATCTTTGAGTAGTTCAATCAGTTTATAATTCTCTGCGCTGATTGGTATGTATCCATTAGGGTTGTCTGTCAGCTTTGCTGTCATAAGATCCTGAAAAAATATGGTCATTTTATGGACAACACAGACACGTCAGATATGCTCAGGGAACTTTGTTAAGAGACCTATGGGTTCAACATGGTTAACACTCAACCACAGTCCCTGAATTAAATTAGGTTTTTAAAGAAAATGCTCAGTGAACCTTTGTAGACACTATTTGAATGGCCAATCAGCCAGGATTCTTACTAAATTAAAATTAATCGTCAAGGATCGCTTAGGGCGATTTTCCCGATTTATTTCCGATTATTATTTATTTTCCTGATCTATTTACCCCATCATACAAAAATGAACCTTGACATCCAAGGAATAAAAACAAAAATGTGCACATAATAGTCGGCGAAATGCATGATTTCGCTTTGAACTTCAAATCTATTTTTCTAAATGTTCAAAGCCCATAACCATAGAGTATCTTATAGTCAAATAATCGTATCTTCATTCAGAATCAAATGAGATATAGATTATAAGCCATAGTGACCTCTATCACTTTAAAATAAGGTTTGAATTGGTCTGAGCAGTTAAGCCCAGAGCAGGCAGCACGAACCCGGTATCTTAGATATGCGGACCCTCTCCAGGCCTCGCAATCCTTTAAAGGTTGACTTACACCCAAAAGCTGGACTATAGCTTCATTCCAATCTGGGAACTGTGATTCAATGAGCCCTCGGAGAGTGTTCTTCATGAGCTGGAACCTTTCCTTTGCTTTTTGTATATGTTCTGGCTGCACTTGCACCTTCGCTGCTCTTGGTTTTGATGTGGCTTCTTTAGCAATATCAATAAGTGATTGTATTCTGTAAAATAACAAAGAGGTTGGAGTTTGTGGTGGCAAATAGTCTATTGCATACCACTTTTAGGGAGAATCTAGGTTGTCCTCATTCAAGTATCTGTTTTTAGTTACTGATAGATACCTGTTTATTTCTTCATTCATATCATGTATATTTCCTTTAGTAAATGCCACCATTTCTTCAAGTTCTTCATTCTTTTTCTTCATTTCGGTCAAAAACTGGCTTGTAAGGAGGTTTTCATCAGTAGAGAAAGGTGTATTAGAATCCTGAACTTCAGTACGTAACCCTTCTATGTAATTGTTTATTCTCGTTGTTATTTCTTCAGAGGCGGCGAAGGGGGCATCTGGCGGCGCATTTTCGATTATTTGACAAGTGTTCACACAAGTAGCTTGCATGGCCTTTATTTCTCGCTTGAGCGCCTCTTGTGTCTCGTTGTCACGATTAGAAGACATCCTCAAAGGTAAATTAAGGTTTTAAAATATGAATATACGCTAAGAAATATGAATAAGTTCAAAATAAACAACGTAGCTGAAGAAAGAAAATACTTACTTACTTCAGCGTTTCAAATCCGATCGTTCGCTATGCAGTTGTACACAAAACTGGTATTTTAACGCTGGGAAAAGTATTGAGCAACAATTTATAGTTAAACAATCAAGAATTTCGAGAAGAAAAAGAAAAGAAATCATTCACATTCACATCACAACAAACTTAGAATAGAAACAAAACAAAACGAACGACACGGTTTATTTTTTGAATTTCCAACTAAACGGCTGTCACTGTCACTCAATCAGTCAACTTGTCTGACAGATGAAGGGATGTGCGGGCGTCGAACATAAGTCGATATTTTAACGATTATTAGTATCGATACATATATTATAAAGATAATTAAAGAAAAGTCATATATTTTGCATTATAATCATACATACGGTACATGATTGATGCTATTATTTAGGTACTTACATAAAGCAGACAGGGATGCTAGTTTTATTGCTGTAGCTTTGTAATCAGGATCTAAGTCTGAGGTGAACGGTTGTATTGCATATTCCGCAAAAGTCATGACTACGATAGCAACTTCTGCAGGTCGTAGTATTACCACGTATATCCAGGCACAAATGAACGAAGGTAGTGGTCCCCAATACCTGTGAGTTTTACCGAAAGCTTCTTCAAAATATGAATATTCTGCTCCTGATTTGCCAACCACTGTTCCCAGTTCAGCAAAAGATAGAGCTCCTGAAAATTAAACAATATCAGTTTTTGTATTGTTTATGTAGGTACCACTTCAGAACAATCAAGGCGACGCATTGGCATCGGCAGTTATTTAGAATTAAGTAGGTACCTATTAAGCACTGAGAATAAGAATAACAAGAATGTGAGTGTAGAAGCATACCACACCAATATAATAGTTTCTTTTTTTCATGAGCATTTGGGTAGGTACTTAGATATAGGTAACAAACATAAAATATCCTTTTGCAAATGACTATTTAATAAATCTTACCTACACCCACCTAGTAAGGAAATTACTCCCGATAAAGTCCATATTACTAAACACAAGCCGACTGACCCTGAGTGCTCTAGCGCCGCAGCGGGCGATACAAATATTCCCGAGCCAATCATAACACCTAGGATTAAATTGACAGCTGAAAATAATCCCAGCTCTCTTTTGAGCTTGACGGTGCTTCCATTAGCACTTGGTATAATGCCATTTTCAGTTTCATACTTTTCGGTGGAATCTGCTACTTTTGCAGGCATTTTTGAAATCTGTAACAACAAAAATTAGGAAGGTACAGCAGCGTATATAACTCCTAGTAGAGAAAAACAATATCATTTACAAGCTTTCTGAATTTGTAGGTATTAGGAGTGTCTCCGTGAACATTAAAATTGTTGTGTTGAGTAAGGTCAATAAACAACTATCGGTCGATGTGGCTTTGCTAAGAGAGCATCAACTATACCTAGTGATAACACTATAGTTGCCGTAACAAAGGTCATAGAATATCTTCTATGGTCTTTGATAATGGAGATTAGGTATATTATTATTTTAAGCCCTCCCCAATAAACGTAAGAAAACCGAGACATAGAAATTCCTCCATATTAAAGACTACCGGTGCGGTGCTGTGGTAGGGTCAATCCAGTTAACGGTGAATGAACTTCAGCATCACGTGAGCTCTTAGAAATGATAATACATGGGAACAATATTGACCTTCCTGTCAAATCGGGAGCGTAATTTTATTGACCTATCAAGATCAACTATTTTCAGTTGGGTCCCGCAGACTACACAATACAAATATAATTGAGTTACAATGGCATTTCATTATAAGCACATAATATACCGCATACCTATATCAAGACGTGAGATTTATTTCGATCGTAACATCTTAATAAAAGCTCAAAAATATTCCACCACAGTAGATTTTTCAACTATAATCAAGGCAGAAACTTTGAATTGAGACGATTTGGACGTTTGGAAGGCTATTTTCTGAGCTGTGGGAAAAAGTATCACGTTTTACAAAAATTGTTGAGCCAGGATAATTATTAAAAAGCTTATAAAACAATACTGTTCAAGTAGCTACCTACTCAATACTCATCCACCTTATCAAGATTAGTTTGATAATGATAATTAACTATTGATCGGTTTTTTATCTAAGTTTGTTTCATCTAATAGTAAACTGATAACTCCAACACGTTAAATATTTAATAAAAAAAGTGAGTAGGTAAGTGTGAGTAGATAAAATTACGTGGTGTAGAAATTATAGTAAATAAAAGTTTTAATAATTATAACCTACTTAAATAGAAAATATTGTTACTAATGTCCTATCTAGCCACTCATATTTATTCAGTTGTGTTGGTTGTAGGTACCTACTTTACACAGGTCAATACCAAGCCCATCGTGTGGTGTAACCTAACTTTACTTTAATGTCAACACACAGTAGATATAATATTATCTATATGGTCTGGGATATTATGTAGGTACATATTATGACTTAAGATAATACAATAAAATAAATTAGGGGAACGCAAAGCTACTATAGTCCTTTTCACACAGGAAAGTTCCGTGACAGGCTCTCTTACGTTAATATCTGAAATTTTAAAAATGGAAATATAAAAACCTTTTTTTAAAGTTGTATCTTTTAGTATTAACACTGGATTTCATTTATTTCAAAATTTTTCATTGTATTTTAGCTCGAAAAGTAAAAGTTCTATGTGTCTGGGATACGTTTCTACGTGAAAAATACTAAAGACTAGACAGACATCATTAGAGAGCATCTTAGATAACCTAAGGCCGAGAGAGCTAATCTAATATTTTATTTCAATGTTGGTAGAAACTTACTTATATTAATGATAAGTACCTCCATAATTAAGTAGGTAGGTATCACGGTACCCAGATGAGTAGATATATTGCTTAGTAGGTGCCTATCTATCTATTCATACCCAAAACTACAAGCAATGTGAATTAGATATGAATCGGTTGTTTTCATATCTGAGTACCTTCTGGTACCTCCTTAAAGCTAATTATTGTAAAAGATGATAAAAACCATGTTTTACAAAATATTTAGGTACTTAGACAGGCTAGGTAGGTACCTACCTACCTAACGCAAAATAAATGAGTTCATTCGAATAGATTCGAATCGAATAAAGTAGTCATAGCTTTGCGTGAGAAGCGTGACTGTTGAATTAGGATTGTTATTTGTTAGTACAACAGCAAGAAGATACCTACTCTCAATACCATTAGGTTATTGACAAGGCTGAGTACGAGTATTACGTGCCTTCTAAGACAATATATAGGGTCTTTCATTTTAAACTAACTTAATTCAGGAATTGGGTTCAACAAATAAATTAAAAAATGTTTATGTAATGTTTTTTTTGTTTTGTTTATGAAAATCCCGAGAAAATCGATAAAGACTATCCTTTCAATTGATTGTTGCTTCCTGTATAACTTCGTCCATTCGTGATGTAGCTGCGCTGCGATTGGTGGAACGTCTGTTCTTGAAAATCATTATGCAACATTTCTAAAAAATCAATAAATTATTAATTTCGAAATGAAAACTCAAATCGGGCTATGAATTAAATTGATACGCTCAAACGTCTATTTACAACCCTAAAATGAGGCCTTGTCAGTTTGTGTAGTTTAAAATGAAAGACCCTGTAGAGGTATGAATGTGACTGCAAGTGATGAACAAAAAACAATCTTTGTAGGTACTACTTATACCTAGTAGTTTTGCAAGCACGAGTAGGTAGTGCATTTCATTACGCTCGGGTGAATTTGTTATTGAATAATTTAAAGTAAGATGACTCAGTTGTAACGTTCAGATTTATTTACT
Organism: Epirrhoe tristata; assembly: GCA_951394285.1. NCBI lineage: Eukaryota > Metazoa > Arthropoda > Insecta > Lepidoptera > Geometridae > Epirrhoe > Epirrhoe tristata. The sequence continues at coordinate 1,481,644 of OX596153.1, forward strand.
TAAGTAAGTATTTACCTGCCTACACCAATCTATTCCATTTTCATACTTACCTAAATTAAAAAGAAAACTGAAATGTAATAAATTATTATACAATTAGGTACCTTGATAAGATCTAACATCTTGTTGTACCTACTAGAGTGTTACTTAATAGGTGAATATAATAATTATAAACGGCAAGCGTCCAAGAACTTCCAGAGATTACAACCTACAAAATATAAGAAAATTTTTAGCTCTCCATAATTAAAAATTAAAGATATCTAGTAGATAAGTAGAAGTACACACACATGGCCCAACGCAGATAATATTTTTAAATTTGACTGATAAGTACCATTAACACTCACTTATTCAATTAAATTACCAGCACTAATTAACCAGACTTACTTTGTTACAGTTTAGGTTGGTATTTTATTGTTTTATTATTTTATCATTATTTTTTACATACATAAATGTTCAGCATGAACATGATACCTATTTCTGGTATAAGGTAGGTATGATAATGAGTGTGTTCGTTTAGTTTAGTGGTATTGCAATTACGTAGAGCTAATAGTCAGCTAACACGCCCTACACAAGTTTTATTTTATTATGACGTACTTACGAGCTTTGTGTGGTCAAGAAAATGAAATGAAAAAACTTAAAATTTTCGATTCCGACGGGATTCGAACCCGCAATGATACGACGATCCTCCTGAAGCCGAAGCCGCCTTTTACCAATTCGGCTATGGAATCCTTGTTCGTCGCAGTCGAAATTTTCGCTAAGCTCATATTTTGATAAGCACCGACAATTTTGATAAGTCTTTTCATTTCATTTTCTCGATGAAATACCTAAGTGTGGTATTTAACACTATAAAAAATAATCAAAAATTTGTGTGGTCAGTTTTATATACCTTCTCGTATACCTAATGCCAAAACATATAGAAACTATAAAGTATAAAAAACACCCTGTGATTTTCACAGTAAATACCAGTCAACATTTTAATTTATTGAAAAAACTTAACCAAAATAATATGCAGGAAATAGTAAATTGTGAAACAATGCAGTTCGTAGTAGGTAATCTGAATCTTTTGGTAGAGTTGGCGATTAAATGCACATTCATAACATACAGGTGACGTAAAGGGTAGGTACCTACCTAACTGTGTCGAATATTTTGCGATAACACAGATTTTGAATGAAATTGAAACAGAAAAAAAATAATACTTAATCTTATTCTTAAGTAATAAGTGAACATACTTTACTTATGTGCCTACACTACCAGCTTACTAAACTTAAAGTATGTAATGTACCTATGTAAAATATAAGTAAAGTATAATTTTAATAAAATACATTACTATTACGTAATTCTCAATTTGCTGCCCGCCGTCCGTAGAGCGAAGAACGTTGGAAGTTATAGGTAGTAGCTGTGAAGGTGCTTGGCAGGTGAAGGGTTATTTGAAAACAGCATAGAGTTCTCGATTGCCCCACCTGTTACAAAAATTTTTCTACCTACTGATGCAAGAAGTTTTCCCTATTGCCTAGACCCAAAGATAAAACTTTAGACCAATCACAGAACGAAGAGAAAGACAAACATGTTTAAATCAACTACCTGTTGAAATAATAATAATAATATTGATTCGTAAAATAGGAGAGTTTTACCCAGATAATTTTGAATTCTCGGTCAAGGATAACGCAAGTTGTTCACCGCAAATGCACGAAAATACAGTTCTTAAAATAAAACGTGAAAGTCACAAATGGGAATAAACTGCATCTCGGGCAATGCACGTGTGGCTTTGTGTAGAAGCTGTACAAACTGGCGGAAACTAAAGAGGCATTACTAAAAAGTGCTATTAGTAGGTAGGTATAATCATCAGTAGTCATTGCACTCAGCGCATCCTGTTTGATGCATACGAAACAAATGTGTGATGTTTTGTTTGTCCTAACCTGTAGGTATCCAACAACAATCATGTTTACGTTTTTGTTGGATAAATGTTGCTTTTTTATTCAAGCTTTACAGCCTTTACAAATATTATTATTCGTAAGCACAATGCATATTTAGGTATGGTTGAATATTTTCGTAAATGACACCTCACAATGTGCATGAAGCCAAAATAAAATAAGTTTTCTGCGAATTCAATTTTGTGTGCTTGCATGTAGCAGTTTCTTATTTGAAATTACTTGGAAACTTGTTTCAAGTGCGGAGCTGAGATTCTCCGAAAATGAATATCAATCATGTTTCCTTTTTGGAAGATTTAATTTCTCTGAAGGTGTACACGCAACCTTAAATTATTTTTCAAAAGACGTAGCAAGAACTTGTTATCACAACAATGCAGACAATTTCATTGTTTGTTTAAGAGACATTAAGATAATTTTTATGACTTCAAAAAATAGAGTGAAGTTAGCAAAAACGTCCTTGTAGATAGATTTAATTAACAGATTAATTAGGTGCTCTCAGATAATGAATATTTCGTCTGTTACTAAGTAATGCGTTGTGATTAGATAATGAACACACATTTTCATCAAAATATGAGTGGTCCGCGTGTGCCTTATTGCTAAAAGCTACCATATTTAGATTTAGGTAGGTATATTAGTTAGCTCTTTTCAATTATAATTATACTTAGGTATCTAACCATTTTTCACATAAGAACGGTTCCGTGACAAGGTTCTTCTAAGTTAATTTCTGAAAATATTAAAAAGGAAATATGTAGATATTTTTTTTTAAGTTGTAGGTATCTTTTAGTATTATCTCTAGATTAAAATGTAATTCAAAATTTTTCAATGTTGTAAACGTAATGCGGGCTTTAGACGTCGGCCGACCTAGGCAGACCGAATCTGATCGGACTCCCTACTGTCTTGCTTGCAAATTATGGTGTGCAAGCAATATAGCAGGAGTTTGGTTTGCCTCGGTCTATCTAAGTTGGCAGATATCTAAACGTAGCATAAAAGTTCTATGTGTAAGGGATACGTTCCTACGTGAAAAATACCTACAATCAACTGAAGTTCTTTTGAATCAATCGCTGATAGTAGCATTATAAAACCAAAAAAATACCTAGGTATCTAATGCATAATATCCATGAAATATTAAATTTTGTGTTCTATCATCATCAATCACAGCACAGCCCAACTTTGTTTCCAGCTATGCATGCTTATGCCTCCCCCCGGTGCTATCAAATATCTACAGATATATTACCTACACATAAATCATTAAATTATGGTGATTTCTGTCCAACTGTTTTGAATATTTAAAATAATATGAAGCACTTAGCTTTAGGTAGGTACTTGTGCTTCACATTTTTTAAAATATTCCTAAAACCTTAAAAAATGCCAAAAGTATTTTTGATTTTTACATAGCTTAATAGGTACTCGTAGGTACTTACTTGAATTGCAAATAAAAAAAAAACGTAAGTGGCAGATCTTTCGACCATTACCTAATATTTAAATGTAACATTACCTTATATTTAACTCACCTTTGCTTGCTTTCGGTACAAGCAAGTGTGAATTATAAACTGTCAAGGATTCATTTGCAAATAAGAGATCAAGTCACGAATTGTCACGAAATTGTCACAATAGGTAGGTAAGTACCTACAATCAAAATAAACGTGCTTCCGTGGCCACCACTAAGCAAATACTACGCTCCCACTGACCAAGCTATCACGCAGGGCTAGTGATAAGATGGGTGCTTGCTTTTATCACTAATATGCTGATAACGGAATCTATTTCAATCAAACGTGACTTCTGTATTGTCTTGAACTTTAACGAGCTACCCGAGATCACGAAAATATATAGATTCGGAAGGGTTAAGTGGTTTTTGGTCTTCTTTTTCTATCTAAACAATTTTGTTTTAATATAAACTTAGGTTTTTTGGTCTGATATAAATTTTGAAACAGCGTTTTTGTACAAATAATAAGTTCAAAGATGAAAAACCTGCTAGACGCATATTTGTTTAAATTTCTTACATGATATTCAATCAAATGAGCTAATTAAAATTACATTAAATACCTACTTACTTAAGTTTTTTCATTTATGGGCCTAGGTAACTTAGGTTATTACCACAGACAATAAAATATTGTATTACTTATCTACTTATGAAACAATCCCAAAATTTTAAGGCACTTCATAGTTATCATTATAAAATTACTTATCAAGATTTGAAATACCTATCTACCTTTATTATGAGTGCCAATTTAACTCTATGTTATTGACCTCCTTTCGATATAAACAAGTGTTTTAACACACAGAATGTGAAGGGAAGAATTCTATCTTACCTACTTTAACATAATTATGTTTATTTGCGTAGTACCTATACAAGTAGGTACAGTATGAGTAATTTCAAGACTAAAATAATTTAATGACATTGTAAGCTATGATAGGTATTAGGTACCTAAATAATATTACATCTAAAGTGTGCAGATGCGTCCTGAGTTCAGATATCGTGCAAAACATCGTGTTTACTTACCTACTTGTATGTCTTCACTTGAAACCTAACATTCAGACGATAGGTAGGTACACCACAATCGATCTCCTTCACACTAATTCCCGCCAACTTGTGCTCAGAATGAACGTGCTTCTATGTTGCTTTTAAACCGTAAACTGAGACTGAATCAGAACTACTGCACCGAGGCATGCATGCTGTGGCTATATTATGTCGAACCCATTTGAATTTTACTTTACGTTTTGTAAATTCTTGAACCCCCGTGTACCTACCTAACCTGGGGCCTTATTTCGGTTCTTATTTTAGTTCGTTTGATGAATAGGTATTTGGATGTTTTTTACTATTATTTGACTTCAAGGGCCTAATTTTTCGGTTAAAAATATTTGGTCCTAGGTTAACCGTGTTTTAACGTTGGTCTTTACGACTGAATACAATGTAGTAACTCGAAGTAAGAAGCATCCGAATATTCATCAAACGAACGAAAAAACGAACGAGAATAACTCCCTGTAAAGTCAAAGTAATACCGTTTTTATTTTGATTAGCATTTACTTACTGGCAGGTTCTATCTATAAGAAATACTACTATAGAGCCATTCGAACTTGCTATTCCTAGTCTAGATCTGGTTCAGGACTAGTTTGATTTGAATATTATTATCTAACTACAATGATTTAATTAATACCTATAATTGTTTAAGTTATACATTCAGCTTAGTAAAATTTTAGTTGTCATGGACATTGAACCTAGTAGGATTCAAGTTGTAAATTTAACGATAACATTTTATTACTATTAATTATATGTGGACAAAGGTAATAAAAAACTTACGCGTTAATACTACTATTACTAGTAACTCGTAATAGTACTCAAGTAATCAAAATCTTTGGTACTAGTTATTTCAATCGAGTAATCTGCAGTAAGAATCGATTGATTGAAAATCGCAGCACCAATGATTAGGTTAACCAGCACTAATCATGAAAAAATTGCCATTGCATAAAAGTAGTGTATATCTATAATATCGACTACTTTCATCGCGATTAATGTGATTAATGCTAACGATTTTATAAATTTCAACGGTATTTTTATATTTTTGCCTCAACTATTTTTGGTAGCAAATATTTTTATAATTTTTTCTTAAAAACGAAGTTTTGCTTGTCAAATTCATATTGATTTTACTGGCAACACTGATTTGTTCTTTCAATCAAATTTTCTGAAAAAGGCTCGTTGTTCTTGGAGGACAATTACGAGCATTTTATCCGAAAAACATAGAAATTGTGATATTTAGTTTTGTAATTCATTAGTTTAGTGCTTATGAATAGTTTGTGAGTAAGGAAACCAGTGTTTTCTACCGAAATTTGTTAGTTGCGTAGAAAACCTGACATATCGATTCGGCGTTCCTGGTTTCAGGTTATACCAAAAAATATTTCTTTTTGTTCGGTAATTTACTATTGAAATGGAAAGCATGGATGTTGCACAAGAAGGAACTTCGGCAGCGTCGACGCCAGTCGTCGAAAATGGTAAGTTGAAGTTGTGCTTTCAATAAAATGCCGGGTGCTTATTTGAAGGAAACGTGTTTGGTGTTTTTTGAAGAAACCGCGGAAATGTGATCGAGTGCCGTTATTTCTTGTATTTCGAAACCTGGAATTGCTGAATTGCATGGTAAACTAGTATAGTCAACTGTTTCTTTTATGATATGTGTGAAATTTTGTTGTAAAAAAAGCACATTGAGGAGGCTTTATTCACATGCAAGTACCTAACGCCATTTGCTTGGCTAGTACAAAAAAAAAGTAAAGTGACTTTCAGTTTTCTTACCAATTTGGTTTTCATATTCTTTTGTTTATAAAAGTACCCTGAATACTTGCTTGCATCATTGAGGATAGTTTTATTTGTGTCCAAGTATAGAATGCTAACATTTATCTGATGTCTATTATTAGTCTTAAAAATTATTGTGTTAGCTGATTTTACCGCCATGGCACACATTAGGCTATATGATCCAACTAATTAAGAACCATGGTACCACAAGGGTAGCCATCTGCAAGTATCACAAGGTTGTCTAAATTCCAAGACCATGGTACCAAAATAGCCAGATCTGACACAAATATCAGCAAACATGTCTCTTTCTGACAACTCAACCCTCATTTTAGCTCTCCACATTAGTCTAAAAGTTCTAATTCATTATAAAAACTTGCAAATTGTTCCCAAACAAAAACAGAAACTTCAACTTCAAGTAATTCGCCAGGGCCGGACAAGAATGTCACTGCGGAGGAGATGACGTCACGGGACTACTACTTCGACTCTTACGCCCACTTCGGTATCCACGAGGAAATGCTGAAGGACGAGGTCCGAACCCTCACCTACAGGAATGCTATGTATCATAACAAGCATTTGTTCAAAGGAAAGGTAAGTCTGAGTAACAAGCTAGATAAAACTATATGATCACACCATTCACATTGAGAGAATATCCATACTAATATTGTAAAGCTCAAAATTAGAAGATTAGCGAGTGTATATGTTACACAGCCCAAAACGCAACAATAGCGCGATCTATTTTTTCCTGTGGCGCCATCTATTATGTAGTGAAATGACTCTGTCTGTTTGTTACCTTTTCACGCCTAAACCACTGAACAGATTATGCTGAAATATGTCATGGATAAAGATTATGTCCCAGGGGGGTGGACATTGGCTTTTTTTTTTTCAAAACTAATCATGGAGGGCGTGAAAAAAAAGGGTTGAAATTTTGTATGGGGACTTGAAGTGAAATTCCAGTTAAAGGCAGCTAGATGGCGTTGCTAACCTATGGCTGAGGTCGAGATGGCGCTATTATTGCATTTTTATTTTAGAAGTTTCAGAAGAGAATCTTCTGAACAGCAATTTTCAGTTCTATTTTTATTAAGTTATTTTGCTGACGAAGTCGCAGGTACCAGCTAGTTCTACAATAACTTGTCTAGGGATGAGAAAATGTAATAACATCTTCATCATTTCATGTAATTACATTCAGGCATGGTCACATGTTCACATTTTGCAAAGTAACTAAAACTTGTGTCCATGTTTGATTACATATCCGTTATGTATTGTTTGGTTTGCAAGATGTAATCGTATTTTTGAGATAAGAAACTCCATGTAACTGGCACCTTATTCACAGGAATAACATGGTGTTTGTAATTTGTTTCTTCATGAGAGCAACATCATGATGAAACTAATCATTTGACTCCTGACATGATTCACACATCTTTCATAATTACAGTTAGATAGATAGATCAGCTTATTATTACTCCATGTCCGTAGGCACAGAGTAACGCTGATTTTTAGACAGTTCGGTCTCACGTCTCAGCGGGTTGCTCTTATTTGTGTGTGTAGAACTGTAGAAGCATGTTGTTTCTGTGCGCTTAAACGTCAGGATGTTCCATGGACGAATGAACACTCATTATCGCTTACGCACACGGAAAAAAATATACACACAGAAGACCAACCCACCTTCATTAGATACAACAACTGTACATAATTTATATTTTTTTATAGTGTTAAACCACTCTTTGAAAAAAAAAGACCTTTGCCCAGCAGTGGGACACGATAGGTTGATAAAAAAAAATCACACTTACGTTAAACACACCGGCTACCGGCCGGTGCTATAACCGATAAAATATGAGCTTATCAAAAATTTCGATTGTGACGACACGGTTTCTGTGGCCGAATGGTAAGGCACTCCGGCTTTAGGAGGCCGATCCTCCGGCGGAGGATCGTCTGATCGTTGCGGGTTCGAATCCCGTCGGAATTGAAAATTTTGATAAGTCTTCATTTCTCAACAACTATACATATCGTTCAGACGGTGCTGGACATTGGCTGCGGCACCGGCATCCTATCCATGTTCGCCGCGAAGGCCGGAGCCGCTAAGGTCATAGCGATCGAGTGCTCCAACATCGTCGACTACGCACGCAAGATCGTCGAGGCCAATCGCCTGAATGACGTCATCGAGATTATCAAGGGCAAGGTTGGTTTAGAATTTTAGATTTTGAATCTCTTGTATGGTTGTAGTGCTCAATTTTAGCGACAGGTTTTTGGTCACCTAAAGAGGTATTTTTTATCACAAACTAAAAAAGTTAGGCCTTTTCATCCATATTAGATGATTTATGCAGCGTCAGGGGGCAATCCATGCGTACACTTAACGGGACGCTGTAGTGCCTGGGACATTGTTTGAGACATAGTTTTCGAATCCCGGCCGTGCATCAATGGATTTTTTGTTTAGTAAAATTTATATGCGCTATAACACGAACTCTTAACGGTGAAGGAAAACATCGTGAGGAAACCCGCAGGTTAGCTCCACACGTATCGACGTCGTCTTTAAGCTGATTAAGCTGAGAGGATGGTTTAGGTGCTGGGCAAGCCTATTCCATCGCAAACTTAACTACCCAACGAATTGCGGTGGTTTCCAGCATCAACTACAATGGTATTTCCTTATGACTTCCTGACGAATTGAAATATACGCCTAAAAGCTTACTGTCTTAGCTTCTTGTCATATTTGAATAGTCAAACTAGCTCTGAAAATAAAAAACTCAGACAATAATATGGAAAGTGTGGATAAGGCTTCCAAAATAAATGAATGGTGATACTACCAGTTTTCTAGCTACCTGTAGATATCATTTATTTTTAGATTTCTGGCTGTAGTATGATGTTATGCTTCATTTAAGAATCCCAGTATAAAATGGTGTTTATCTTCACCAGGTGGAAGAGGTAGAGCTGCCAGTGGAGAAGGTGGATATTATCATATCAGAGTGGATGGGATACTGCCTGTTCTACGAGAGTATGCTGGACACTGTGCTCTATGCCAGGGACAAGTGGCTGGCTGAGGATGGAATGCTGTTCCCGGACAGGTATTATTTGTTCTTAGCTAGTCTAAGAATGCATGCCTCAACTAAGGATGGTGTTTCAGCAGTTTCTAAAGTCTTCTAAAGTCATTTGGAAAACTTCTGTCAAAAAAAAAGCTGTTATTTCGAATGTTAAACTGTTCTGTCCCATGTAATGATTTAATGGAAAAAATTGCTTTAAAAAAATCACCTTTTGGTAGATCTTCAAATTGAATTTAGTCAAATAGGCCCTTATGAATAAACGTGGTGTAAAGTTATTCCTCGGAATAAACTTAGACTAACCATACATTTGGACAGTTTACACTCAGGAATAACTTTATACCACGTTAATTACTAATACGGGCCATAAAGTATGAATTGGTCTGCTGGTAAAACGCAATCTAGAGTTTGATTACATCAATGTTTTCGCTTAAATACATTGAATTTTAGGTTATACTTTGATTTCCATATTGATATAAGTTTACAAAGTTCTTAACACATCAAAGCAAAAAATAATTCCAGAATATAATTATAATTCCAGATGCACTCTGTTCATTTGCGGCATCGAAGACCGACAGTACAAAGATGAGAAAATCAACTGGTGGGACGATGTGTATGGTTTCGACATGTCTTCCATCAGGAAGGTGGCCATCTCCGAGCCACTTGTGGATGTAGTGGATGCTAAGCAGGCCAGTCATTTTTTTTTAAATCTATTTTAATTTAGGGACCTTGATCGATTATCGAACATGCCGGTCCAATAGGTCTCATTTACAAAACTATTCCTCCAATAGCCTGAGGGTCTGTCGGTAGAGCATGATGGCTGCATCAGATAGCGGCTAGCATGCTCTGACACAGACCCATATCTAGCCAGTTAATCTTACATAAGTTAGATAAATGATTTCTCATAGAAATACTCCGAACACATTCCATAAGAAAGTGGTATACATCCTCTCTAACCTGACATATTTCACAATTAGGGCTGTCCACCTTCTTCATTAGATATTTAAACCTGTTAAGTGGCATATGTCCAGAGCTATCACAAATGAGGCCACTGCTCAAACATATCAGGAACTGAAAAGCCATCCTAATCAACTAGCACAGCAACTCACAAAACCTACTTATAGGAGACAGCTTAGAAGGATGTCATGCAGCTAAATGTGTGACAAATTTTTATTTTTTTATTTTTTTTTGGATTCTCATCGTGCGATCAGTCGTGCCGACTATAAGCAGATGTGGTGAGCTTCTTTGCGTTGAGGGCGCTACTCCCAGCGGAGCCAGCCCTTTCTTTTTATCAGCGCATGGTCCTTCTGACTGTCCTAGTCGAAGAGATCTCGCCTCTTTTTCAATCGACGTATGCTTTCAGGGACAGTGAGTTGTCCCGCGAGCTGGTTTGGGTGCTTTTCAAGTCTCAACTTGCATTTGTGGCCATAGTTTACAATCTCTTCCTTGATTGTTGGCATGCCAAGGTATTCATGGAACTCATCTGTGATAAACCATGTGACTAAATTAATGAAGAGTGCCTACTGGAGTGAACTCTGCCTGTCATTACACACGCAAATTTGCTCATGGTTGGAAAACTGCAGATAAAACTTGTAAAAAAAAAACATAATTTTAGGTCAGATTTGGTCGAATTCCAGTTTCGGTTTCGTTGCGTTTGCTGAAGTATGAATCGCTATGCAGGACTTGCTGTATCAATAACCAATATTAAATGTGTTTCTGTATTTCCAGGTGGTGACCAACTCCTGCTTACTGTCGGAGGTTGACTTGTACACAGTCAAGAAAGAGGATCTTAACTTTGAATCTAAATTCCACCTGCAAGTAAGTACTGAACAATATCTAGTTTAATAAATAAAAAGAGCTTTATTTTGCGTCACACACAACAAATACTTACACATTATGAAATTAAAAAAGAGCCAGATAAATATGCAACACAAAAATGGTCACCACAGCATTTTTGCAATAGTTAGCGAAGGCCTTTACATCTATTATATATTAGATAATTTATACAGCGTCCGGAGGCAAACTATGCCTACACTTAACAGGACGCTGTAATGCCTGGGACATTGAGATGGAATAGGCTTGCCCAGCACCTAAACCATCCTCAGCTTAATCAGCCGCCCACAGGATAGACGACGTCAATACGTGTGGAGCTGACAGAGCTGCGGGTTTCCTCACGATGTTTTTCCTTCACCGTTAAGAGCTCGTGTTATAGCGCATATAAATTTTACGTAACGAAAAATCCAATGATGCACGGCCGGGATTTGAACCCACGACCTTCAAGAGAAGTCGAGGCACAACCCCATTCGACCAACGATGGCTCTAGATTAGCGGATTAACATATAACCTTACCATTTTTAATATCTGTTCATTTAATTGTTTAGGTCCGTCGCAACGACTTCATCCAAGCGTTGGTGACGTTCTTTAACGTGGAGTTCACGAAGTCTCACAAGCGGCTCGGCTTCAGCACGGCGCCCGAAGCGCCCTACACGCATTGGAAGCAGACCGTCTTCTACTTCGATGACTACATGACTGTGAGTGTATCCTTACCACTTATTAAAATAACACTGATGTTTATTACATGTGAGTACTTTTACAACATAAGAAAAAAAAAACTCGCGTGACTGTTGACGACCTGTTGACGTCTGTGGCGCAGTGGGCGAAGGTCCGCCTGCGACGCAGAAGGTTGCGGGTTCGATCCCCGCCGTGGGACAAATGTTTGTATGACCTACTGATATTTGTCTCGGGTCTGGGTGTTTCTATGTATAATATGTATGTATTTACAAACAAAAAGTATATAAGTAGTATATCAGTTATCTAGTTCCCATAGTACAAGCTTTGCTTAGTTTGGGGCTAGATGATGCTGTGTGAAAATGTCCAGCATTATTTATTTATTTATTTATCGGAAATCAGAAAATAAACCCATTGAGTTAAAATTCGGCACATCGGTCAAGTTTTGACTACAATTTAAAAAAATGGTAACAGTGAGCTGATCTGATGATGTAGTCAGTCAGGAGCTGTTCATTGGTACTCCTCAGACAATATGCAGATTTGAGTTGAAACTCTGCGGCATTCCTATCTCACCTATCGACATTGGTCGAGTTCTGTCTAAAATTAATATAGCCACAACAATCAGGATCTGATGATGGAGTCAGGAATAGTTCAATGGAACTCATCAGTAAATAACAGTAAAACGTGTTTGTGCTCATTTCGAAGTTTGGTTCTAAATAATGTTTTTTTTTTCATCAGGTGAAGAAATTCGAAGAGATCACGGGCACGTTCTCGATGCGACAGAACGCGCGTAACAACCGCGATCTTGACTTCGAGATCGAAATCGACTTCAAGGGCGAGCTCTGCCAGGTGAAGGAGAAAAACCACTATCGGATGCGTTGATGTCGGTTCTCCTCAATCTGCCAGCCCTATGACTAAATTAACCCCATTTCTACGTAATTACTCTGTATTTACGTCGCTCTGACCATTTTTATGACAGAATTTTTTTTAGTTACTACAGAGCAAAATGTAATTGAAACAGTTTATTGTCTTATGAAAAAACCTGTCACGTGTATCAATCTTACCTGTCGTATGTCATAGTTAAATTTTAAAAGAACTTAGGTTTTTATTATTAATTGTATCTCGAAGTCTTTGCTATCGAATAGTTGCTTTTTGTATGATAGTTTAGTTTCTGCACCTTTGGGTGTTTGAAGAGTTAAGGTTTTGCTTTTCAGAAAATGTACGATACGACAAAATTGCTTTTTAATTTCTATGAAAATGTTTTACAATAGACACTTTCGTAAATAGTAGGAAACGCTAGTATTCGCTATTAGATATGGAGTATACTGTGATAGCCGCGTACGGCAAATCCTCGGTGGCAATGCTCTGCCTCGCCCGAACGTGCCGCAGCACGTTTGTGATTGCCTCGCCGAGGCAAATGCCAGAGGCCGGTCGCTCAGTCAGTACGCGGCTAAGCGTGATATTTTGTGAAACAATGCCGATATAAACGAAAAATAACACAAAATAAATATAAATTGTAATCGCGAAAGATTTAAGAAAGACTATTGATATAAACGAAGTTAGGATTTTTGTGATTAGTAACCAAATTCATTGTAAAACCTTTTGTAAATGCTGCTGGCAGCTTCTTTTATCCGAAACTGACTAACATGTATATTTTCATCTTGTTTTAGTTAATAATTTGTTCCTCTCATTCGTGTTTAAACGTTTTCCTACTCTGGAGTTTTCGTTTATATATAGCTAGTGGTCATGCCATATAAAATATATCTAAATCTGTGTATTCTAGAGCTAAGTAAGATCGAATGGATTTTTTTTGCAAGAAAACACAGGTTCATCATTTTGGTAGGCTGGTTTGTTACGAATTTTATACGTATTGCATTCAAAGGTCGCTATGCTATTTGTATTCTTATGTAGGTGACGTCTGAGCTCATTATAAGGCGAAACTCATTCAATCCTTACTCATATAATTCGTGTCGTTTTATACAAATTGCATGACAGTTTTTTTTATGATAAATGGGTCGGCTTTTGACCTCGAGACTTACACATGCAAGAATAAGGTGTACGATGGAGCGAGGACACCCAGAAGGTGCCTATTATTAACACCAGGGTAGCTTAGCGAAAATACAGACTACTACTACCAGACTAGTTTTAGTATTACAAGTACTACAATTGAACTCGTATTTCTCGTGTCTCAGCCTAGCATTCGCCCATGGCCGCGGCGTCATTGAGTTCATCTCACAGTAGAGCCGTGGAATTCTATCAATTGTATTTGTTTGCACTGTAAAAATAATATTAGTAAGATATATTACGGTGAAGGAAAACATCGTGAGGAAACCAGTTAGTGTTCCTATGTATTTTGACATGCCTCTGACTACCCCTTTAGACGTCTTCAAAAGATCTGGAATAAATAACATAAAAAGATCTGAGAGAATGTCTACCGCACCTTGGGGATACAGTCGTGAACCTGTTTACGTTTTTTAGATATGCATATTTTGGCGAAAAGCCAACACTATTTCCCGCGTGGTACCAACATTTTGAATAGCCTTTATGCTATTCTGGGTCACTATCTACACCTATTCTTAGTTTCATCTAAATCAGTTCAATGGTTTAGGCGTGAATGGAACACAAAAATTCTCACAAACTTTCGGCTTTATTATATTTGTAAGATGAAATGAGCTCAGACATGTATGACAATGTTTACATTACGATATAAGTGTCATTTGTATGTCTGATACTACCGCCTAACAGTCCCTACGGCACGGGATAGTATGTTATTATGAACCTCACGTGTGAATGGCGGTATACAGTCCAGTGGCAATTTTTTACAAATCTGAATTCATTAATGTTACATAAAATGGTATTATTGGTATGTCCATTGTCCATGTGGTGTACAATAAAGTATTTTCTATTTATCTATTATAGCCCCAATGTTCTGTCATTCAAGATCTTTTAGCTTAGCATGAACTCTTATTGCCAGGCAGTTTTTGAACTGCTTGTCAATTCTGACATAAAGAAACAAATCTGAAATTGCGGCGGTTATCATGCTCTCTCGCTTACACATTGTGACTGTACTAGTGTGCAAGCGAGAGAACATGATAAGTTGCGAAGTTTCTTTAGTTAACCGGGTTATTCGAAATTGACATTTAGTTCGAAACTGCCAGGCAATAGGAGTTCATAGTAACCCCCCTGTCTTAATAATTGTTGGGTCGAATGATAGGAAATCGGTAACATTTTACTGCTAATAGCATTAAATTTTATCCTATGAGTATTTTGTATATAAAATTGCCACTGAACCTTAAACTAAGTAATCAAGAGATTTTGACTCTTATAATAATAGGAATAACGTATAGTTTCAATAGTTTTCCAAATTGTCGGCTCAGTTTTGTATGAGTAGCGAGTGTATGATGTAAAGTATTGTGGTGCATAAATGTGTACCTATAAGCCAACTTATTAGTTTTATTTAAATAACATCCCGAAAGACTAGATTAAGAGTTTTCTCGTCACCCATACCACTGTTTGAAAACAAAAGTTTTCAATCAGTGCGTCCTGTCATGACATACGGAGCCGAAACGTGGACACTCAGAGTACGGCTAGTCCACAAGTCGCTCAGCGAGCTATGGAACGAGTTTCTCTGATGGATAGAATCTGCAACGAGACTATCCGACAGAACCAAAGTTGTCGACATAGCTCAGAGAATCAGCAAGCTGAAGTGGCAGTGGGCTGGCCATATCTGCCGAAGAACCGATAACTGTTGGGGTAAACGAGTTCTTGAGTGGAGACCGCGACTTGGCAAACGTAGTGACGCCCTCCGGCCAGGTGGAGTGACGATCTGCGAAAGTCTGCCGGCAGAAGCTGGATGCGTCGAGCTGAGGACAGGGCGCGATGGCGCGCACTAGGGGAGGTCTATGTCAGCTGTGGACTGCCATAGGTTGATGATGATGATGAACTTAGACTATGCAATGAAATCATCAATGCAGCGCCTCTAGCGGTAACTACACTAGACTAAAATGTGTAATTTTCTGAAGATTACTAAAATAGTTGAGTCATGTGCGATTGTAGTTTGAAACTGTAATTTTTGATCGCGGAAGTATAGTTTTTACCTGAGGTTCAGTGTATCGGAAAGGTAATCTTTGTATCTTAGGTAAGTAATAAAACCGAATGTAAAATAGGTTTTTTTTTTGTACAATAATTTTGGAAGATTTTGATCTTATACTTAAAACATCTCCCATTTTATCTAAAATGATTCAATTTAGAGGTTCACAATCTGAGTAGGAGATAGAGTTAAAAGAAATAAGGCTATAATTATAATTTTATCCATTATTACTATCTAAAGCTAGCCTTAAAACTAAAATATAGCACACTTGTGTGATTTTAACTTAACAGTTAGGTCTCTTTGCGTCTCACCAAATCCAGTGTTCTATAGACAAGTATTTTGAGCAAGTGTTCATAAGATTCATATTTTCTCTTAACACTTCAAGTGCAGATTTTAATTATTTACAGTCAAAGTGTTAAGTTGAAATGAGATTATTTTGGTGATAACGCAAGCCATACAGAAAAAACTAGCTTTTCGCTCTTGCGTTGTCTTTCGTATGTTGCCTAATTACCATTTCTTTCTACGGTATGGATTAAAATGTTATTTGAGTGTTGACAAAAGTACTAAACAAAAAAGTCGCGTCCTGCCGTCTGTTTAGTAACACACCGCTGTACACTAAGGCCCTTACTAATAAACTTTGTGTAAAGTTATTCCTCGGAATAAACTAAAAATAACCATACATTTTGACAGTTTACACTCAGGAATAACTTTACACCACATTTATTAGTAGGGCCTTATTTTCGGGTCGCTATAGTATTTTTCACGTAGGAACGTATCCCTGACACATAGAACTTTTATGTTTCACGCTGAACAACAACGATAAAAAAAAACAAAATAAATGACACCTAGTGATAATACTAAAAGATACAACTAAAAAAAAGGGATTTTAGTCTATTTCCTTTTTAATAATTTCAGAAATTAACTTAGAAAAGCCTTGTCATGGAATCGTTCCTATGTGAAAAGGACTAGGTACCTATATAATAGTGTTTTTTTTTTAAATATGTTCTTGTCTACACTACACTCTAATGTCATTTTACTCTATTCTCCGTAGATAATGATTATGATAAGCAAGCTCAAGAAACGGGCTATAGATAGTCCAGCCCCCTTAGCATGACCACGCTATCTCTACGGTAGAATAGAGAAAATGACATTTTCGTTCGAACGATTTAGGACATTTATCGCGGTGGTAGAAAAAATGCTTTTGCCTAAACTCCTAAGTCATTTTACTCTATTCTACCGTGGAGATAGCGTGGTCGTTCTAAGGGGGCAGGGCCTAGGCCCTGCCCCCGTCTAGACCATAGATAGTCTAGTCTAGACTATCAATAGTTAGTCTAGTCTAGACTCTAGGCTATAGGTGCAGCTATGACGGGCGAGGCGGCACTCTTGACGTCCACGCAGCAGCAACTGGAGATCAGGTTGAACTCCTCGCACGTGTTAGCGTAGAGGAAGCTGCAGTCGGCATTGCGGCATCCGTAACCATCTGGAATCATACAAGAAGTTTTTTTTTTTATTTTCAGTAGATGCCGCCAGTCTACTTATTAGGGTTCCGTACCCAAAGGGTAAAACGGGAACCCTATTACTAAGACTTCGCTGTCTGTCTGTCTATGCTTCTATCAGCGCTGACGGTATGCGTGACAGGAAAATCTGCCATAAATCAGACAAAGATCGGTTGTGCGTATTGTACCTACCTATAGATCGTTTACCTTATCGTTATATTTTACCAAAGCATTTCAATGTCCAAGTTAAATTCACACTTTTATTACGAATAGATACTTACAAGATCCACTGCAACAGCATGCATCATGAGATTCCTTATGCGAACAGTAGCTGTAGACCGAGGAGTCACACAGTGGGCAGCCAGCGTGTGCCCCGGGCGGCCCAGGTGGGCCATGGTGACCCCCACCTGGGTAGTATCCCGACCCACCGGGGTAGTGTCCGCCTGGTCCGCTGGGGTAATGTCCTGCTCCGCTGGGGTAGTGGCCTCCAGGGTAGTATCCGTGGCCGCCACCTATGATATAGTTCAGGACATCCCTTATTCCGAAACCTGTTGGTGAAGTTTAGTGATGAGATGGAATGGTGGTTAGGTGTTGGTGTAAAGCATGGGATGTGAGCCTTTGACGTTAGTATGAAAGTTATGGGCGAATATGAAATTATCTTGAGACGCAATCAGATGGCTGTTACCGTGGTTGGTTGACTGAATTTAAACATCTTAAAATTCAATTTTAATTAGGTTCTTGTTACCGTTACTGGAAGCCAGCTTTTTTGACAGCATTTGTGGCTAGCTAGAAGATAAGATGCCCTATTCCACTCTGATCCACTAATCAAATCCATTAAGGGATTAGTTTCCACTTTTTCTTCCACTCTAATCCACAACCATGGTGGATTATTTTCCACTCATGTTTTTTATTTAATTTAATATAGTAGATATGTTTTCTAAACGTGATAAAATAAGCGAACTATATCAGTCTCGTTAATTATAGCCACAAAACTTGTGATGCGTTCGTAAAATGAGAAAAAGATCTAAATCTCAGTCGTTAAGTTAAATATTGTTGTGTCTTAGTTAATTATCTCGGTTAGACTTTATGGTAATTAAAATATAAGGCTGCATTCACACAAGCAAGTTTCTTAAATTAGAAAACACAATAATACTTCTACTAGCTACCCCTAAGACTACGCAATGGCCTGGATTTTGCTCTAGTTTGATTGATGTCTCTATGAGATAACTCAATCAATTATGAAATAAATTATCTTTTCTCAATTATTCCCCGGTTCAAAAATAACACCTCTATTGGGTCCACTGAAGGGTATCGAAAGAACTCCCTTCTTTTCCTCCGTTTATTGTGAACTCAGATTCATGCTCTCTCAGGTTCTATATTGAAAAATGCAACATGTAAGCGAGAACAGACAGACGGACAAAAGCATTTTTAGCCAATCTAGAAACTGAGACGCTTCGCTCACTCGCTCGGTCATTTAGGGCATGCCCATAATGCCCACTATAATGGTTCCGCGCCTGCGTGCATGGGGGTTACCAGTTGGTGGTTACGGTATTGGTCGCAAAGGAACAGGAGTAGAATCACCTAGTTTTAAGACGTTTCAAAGTGATCCCAGCGGTCCTACTGAATAAAATTAAATGCTTTTTGACTTTTACTTTGGTGACGCTGACACTACCTACAATTTTTGTGCTTAGATCTTAGCCCTTAGGTTAATTCGGTGAACATTAACATTGACCTCGGCTCAATGTTTCCGCGGCAGTAATTAAGGTTTTTTATAGGATTTGTAACAATGATGTAGATGCTGAAGTCCAATTTCTTTTAAATGAGAACCTATTTATTTTACGACGTAGGTACGTTCGTAATTAACTGTTTAATGGGCTACGATTTCGAGACGAATGTTTGTATTTTTAACGGAAATGTTAAATAAATGGTACCTACTAAGATCATTCTTTGTTTTAGTCAGAATTAAAGTTTAATGTTAGCGAAATAACTGAGTGTTAATAGTAGGTAAGTACCTAACTAGGTAAATAGGTAAGTAATTCAATTTTCACACCACCTAGGCTGCTAGAAAAAGTATTTTTGTACCTACTTATTTTCGAGACATTTCGTGCATATAACTTTTTAAACTATCATGTTTATCAACACTAAGACTAAGACTAAGAAAGAGGATAGATCGATTCGTCTGCCAATAAACCTACCCACTCGCAATGAGCAGTTCTTCCGTGATCATGGCGTGCAACTGCGCCGAAATATCGGGAAACTCCAAATAAATTGAATCATGGTAAACATCCCGTTAATAGTGTTAATTTTGTGCATAGTAGCAAGTATAAAGACTAATTTCGGCCAACATGAATTTTTAAATAGAAGATGTTGAGTTTTATCGAGGTTGTAGGTACAGTCAGCGTCATCAACTTGTACCTACCTACCTAACCCCAGGTAATAAGGCGGTTTGAACCTGCGAACCTCGTGCAGGGTGGTTACCAGCAAGCAAGCCTCTTATTATGTGTAAGTAAGTAGGATAATTCTGATGATGGTTTTTAGTCTTATCATAGACATAGACATTTATTTATTTGCCACTCAAGCACACACAAAATACAGTAACAAAATGAAAACAAAAAAAAGAGAATACCTACAAGTAAAAAACAAAAAGCCTGTCATGTATGTGTGCTACAGCAGCAAAAGGGCTTCGACTCAGCATAATGCTCCTATCCTATTATTTATTTGTAGGATTGTGATGATGCGGTCATGTTCTTGTGTAACAAAGCAAAATGAAAATATGATTTTCAGCGCTGAGCGTTATATGAGACGAATGAGACGAGGCTGGATGCATCACTCACCACCGAGCTTGTTTCTGCTTATCTCATAGTTTGACACATCGATACCTAGGCATTGAATTAAGCACACGTTAGAGAAGTATTACCTATAGGTTCCTAAAGATCACAATGAATTCTGAAACTTTATCAACTAAATCAGTAGTGATGCGTTATGTCCTCATCTGGATTGTCAATGTTGGCATCGTTGGAGCAACACGGAATCACATTCCTGTTATCTCGTGGTTCTATTATTACTTAAGTATCTGGAAGATTGTATGTTTGTGTTTCAATCACACCTACACTATCAGTAGGTACCGTACCGACGCAAAGGCTGCACTGCACGCAGCCAGTTGGTACAGTCACCATCGAAAGTCGGTTATAACATTTGACGTTTACTAAATCTGAATATTTCCGAAATTCGTAACATAACCAACTTTTTGACAAATAATTGATGATGTTTCAACAAATGTTACGCGAAATAATTGCATTTTGATAAATCTAACTGTTTATCGACTTTTGTTGCTGTCTGTACCTCATAATGCAGGCCTTGCGGCTCTAGGTAGGTGTCTACCGCATAAACAAGTAGCTACACCGGCATCAAGCTTTCTTACACGGGTCGACAAATATAGACATACATACCTACCTACTAGAAAGTAGCAAAAACACCTCAATATGACATGTACCTAAGTATTGATGGAAAACAATCTCACCTCGTCGTACGAGGCGTGCTCTGCTCAGACGCTAGAGGTGCAAGTTCGATTCTCCTTTCAGTACAAATGGTTTTTTGTTTGCTGGTAGTTCTTTGTTTTGGACCTAAATCAAATGCTGGGCAAAAACCTTCGCGAACGGGAAAGCTTTCAACACAAATTTAATTATGGTTTCTTTATCATCTCGTCTGATATAAAACAGGGTGTATCCCAGGTACCCCTCGGGCTATCCAAATCACCTCCATGCTTAAAATTATTCAAAGCATTTATAAATTAGTTAAAACTTACCGCTAGAAGCAGCAATGCAAGTAGCAAGAAAAACCAAAATAATTTTATCCATTTTCCGAAACACTTTGTCTATCAAACTGCAAAGATGTGCTACAGTCGCTGGTCAACAACTAAATGATATGTTTATTAAAAGACTCTTATGGCTTCCAGCTGGATATACCGGTACATTCACGTGCTAAAGTGCATGCTGTTATTTTTTTGCTGATGTTTTTCTAATTTCGAGCTACGGTTTTAGTTCAATTATTCAAATCATTATCTTCGTAGGTCTAGCCTAAAGATGCACTGTATTTAAATAGAGTGACTAATAGTAACTGATAATATACAAGGAAAAAAACGCCAGCGATAAAATTAGATGTCTTGTGTACCTAGGTACGTACAGGGAATTAAAAAAAAAAGCTTATTGGTGGATTTAAGCGATGGTCACATTCGCGTTCTATTAGTTAGGACAATTAGCTGCTTATTATAAAAACGTAAAACCTTGGTTGAACCTCATGTTGACACTGTCAAAACAAAACTGTTACCACAAAAAAGCGTTCTATGTACGAGTATTTAAAGATCGTTTTTCTAGGGTCAGTTTTTTAGTTAGACTCATTTTCTTGTAATATCCCGTTTGTCTAGTTTCTACAGGATTTAAAAGTATGTTTTTCACGAGTGTACTTCAAGTGCATCTAGATGAAGGGCAATGGCAGTTGTCCTTAGCTTTTTAATGAATCTAGGAGCCATTCTAAACCTATTACCTAGGGCCGGATAGGCTTTATTGGCCAAAGGTTTCTTGGAAACCATTAGAATACGATTTTTATGCTTTGACTTTTATCAGAGGAACGAATCTTGGTCATGGGAACCATTCCTGAGAGTGATGATAAAGCATTAGGGCTTAGGGATTTTAGAGTCCATTTTAGCCCTGGAAAAAGTATTAACATTATTAAAAGCGAACACGGCATTGGAAACTCTTGCTTCTTTTAAAAAAATAAGGTAGGTACCTACAGGCACAGAATACTGATATACCTACCCACCTATTATTAGTACTTACAGTACTCTGCATAGTGTTTAGACCTGTTTTAATCCTAAGTGATTCTAAGTTCCGTTCTCTCGCGACCATAATCCTAGGTACATTCACACGACTACCTAAGCATTCTGATCGCTTTAGGCGAAAAGTCTTGTTCACAAAAACTAGACCCACAGAATAGAGAGAGCTAGAGCTGAACAAACTAGGACAAACTGCCTTTTATTTTTAATTAGGCAGTAATGTCAGGGTCTGAAGGTAGACGACCGGAGCCGTTGAACCGCGGTCCCGTTCGCAAACCGGTATGGCTTGGATGGTGGTGTAGGCTTTAGGGGTCATATTAGCAAGTAAAGTTCACGAAGACCTAGGCTGTGGTGCTGTGGGCGAAGGCCCCGCCTGGGACGAGGTGTGAGTTTGATTCTCGCGGATAAATAATAAATAATGCTTGACATTTCACACAACTTTATCTAGCCCCAAACTAAGCAAAGCTTGTACTATGGGAACCAGATATCTGATGTACTACTTATATACTTTTTGCTTGTAAATACATACATATTAGGTATACATAGAAACACCCAGACCCGAGATAAATGTTTGCAGATCATACATACATTTACCCCGCGGCGGAGATCGAACCTGCAACCTTCTGCGTCACAAGCGGGCTTTCACCCACTGCGCCACAAAATGTTTATGATCTCCGTCTAGGGTCTGGGTGTTTTCTTATTATGTACCTACCTAAGTCATAAGTATATAGGTACCTATTTACAAAATAAAGTAACTTAAATTGCCTAGACTGACTTTTACACTAGATCCCCGCGGAATGACAAAGTTTTGGATAATGTATCCAAATCTGTAATTCTGCGGGAAAAAATAAAGCCATTTTTTTTTTTGTCCTCAAATCTAAGTATGAGTTTGTATGATCTGCGAATGTTAGACTGGGTGTTGTGATCCACAGCAGGCTCCAGTTTCTGATTCTTATTTACCGCTACATAAGGTAGAGTCTTGTGGGATTATGTTAGGAGGTATACCTAGGTAGGTAATGTGACGGGTGTTAAATTAAATATCAGCTCAGAAGCAGTCTGGACCACATTGAACTGATCGATTGAGATTAATAATTGTTGTAGACCGTTAGATTTGATTGACGTTAATCAAAGCGGAAATTGATAACTAGGTTAATAGGTAACAAAGTCGGTTTTAACTGTTTAAAATGGCCATGGACAAAAAATCAAACTATGATCTACATTCTAGATCAAAACATTTTTAATGACAATCATTCTTACCATTTAATTATAATACCTATTTATATTAGGAGCTACAAAAAGACTAAGTAAAATCTAATCTTACGATTTAATCTAACCTTGCTCTACTTATATTTACTTATTAATTTGCTTAATTACTTTGTGTATGGTCAGCGTCGCCAACTGGTAACTCCCCTGCAGAACAAACCGCCTTACTATGGGGGTTACCAATCGCTGACGCTGACTGTACTCATGTGAATAGGTAATTGTGATATTAAATGTCTATTTTATTAAATTATAGGGAAGGATAAACAAAAGGTACGCGTGGCTGAGATGCGAATGCTGAGATGGATGTGTGGAGTGACGCGAATGGACAGAGTAAGGAATGAGTACATAAGAGGAAGTGTGAAAGTGGCACCAGTGAATGAAAAGATGAGGAGCAACAGGCTAGCATGGTATGGGCATGTAATGAGAAGGGAAGAATGGCGGCCATTTTTGATCATAAGGTTCAAAGTTAATTTTCAAGATATCTTGTCCATGGCAGCATCATTGTCCATTCCTCTTCGGAGATTCCTGTAGTTACAGTGAAATAAACCTGTTCAAGCATTATATACAATTCAAAGTTGTTCAAAACGTCCAAGGCATCATCGTTCCTGATGGCCACTGACTCATACGAACTTACTTATCTAACATTCCTGTATATGTATCAACAGTGGAAAAAAAACCTAACCCAGCTTGATATACGGTTCTAGTTTCATTGCGCGCATGATGTCTCCTGTGACGGAGCAGCGGCCGGCCTGCATGATGACCCTGGCGTCTTCGCGTCCAAACACCAGCTGCTTGAAGTAATGCTCGTTGAGGGTGAACGTCACGTCTGGGTCCTCAGGAGGTTCGCCTTCATACACCCTCACTGTGTTCAGATCCATCGCTGAAACGAATTGATCCTGATTATCATCAAAGGCAAAGCAAAATAGTAAAATGATGATCATGACTGTGTTACTTAGACGCGCAGACATTTTGCAGAAGTGAGCATTGCATTCCATAGATGACAGGTTGCAAGCCCATCTCCGCATATTATAATACAGTTACTAGTCTAATAGGCGGTTTCCTTACGATGTTTTCCTTCACCGCTCAGAGCTCGCGTTGGTCACAAGCTCTTCGTTCAAAAAGTTTTACTTACTCCAAGAATACACACTGGTTCCTTTGATGATATTGAAGAGGAAGACTCCTCCCAACTTCTTCGCCTCAACAGGATCCGCAGACTCAACCCTCGCCTTGATCCTGCTGACCAGGTCAGCCTTGTTGGTGCTCGAGGTATCACTCTGGTTAGCACCCTGGAAATTATAAACCAAAAAATAAAAAAGTTTCACCATTGTCACAAAGTAGTGAATAAAAATTTTTGAAAAGAAATATTGAACCGACTTCACAGAACACAAACAGACGACCAACTATTCATTTACATCTAAGAAATTCAAAAGAACTTGGGTACAAAATTGTATCCTGGTACGCTATCGCTCGATTTCTTTTTTTTATAGGTACCTAATCGTATTCACTTGGCACCGACTTCAAATTATATTCTTAATTTTCTCTTTTTAGTCTGTTTGTGTTCTGTGAAGTCGGTTCAATATTTTTTTTCAAAAAAAATTATTTTTCACTTTTTATAAGTAAATAAATAATGTGTAAATAAGAGTGTAAGTGTAAATAATATAGTAAGCTACATTAAGACCCTGCTTATCGTAGCTTAAGTAGGAAAGGATAAGAGAAGTCATGGGCAGGCCTACTAAAGGACACACCGGAGTTCAGCAAGGGGGAAAACTATCAATCCCTCAGAAAAAGAAAATATTTTGGACCACCTCGGGTGTAATACCCTTTCAAACTATTTAATGTTTGACTCAGATTGTGAGTCAGGGTGTGTTGTGTAGTGAGAATGAGGTTTTTTAAATGTTACGGGAAAACTGTCAATCCCTCAGGAAAAAAAATTATATAGCGCCACCTTGAGAGTATACCTATTTCTAACAAAAAAAAAATTTGGAAATCGGTCCACAATTTTCTTAAAGTTCAGTGATCTTTTTAGTTTTACGGGAAAACTATCAATTCCTCAGGAATAAAATTTATATGGGATCACCTTGAGAGTATACCCTTTCAAACAAAAAAAAAATAAAATTTGGAAATCTGTCCACAACTGACGGAAATATCGGTGAACATACATAAAAAAAAACATACATACAGCCGAACATATAACCTCCTCCTTTTTTTGAAGACGGTTAAAAACAGCTTGCTGATTAAACACTAATTGATTTTATAACGAAGGTACACATAAATCCCGTCATTAGCTAGCCATACACGTATGGGCATGACCATCGGATCTGCCTGTCGGGAAGATCCGTGATTTCGCACAGATGCACGGGTATGCCCACTTGCCCACCATGCAAGATACGGTTGTTTGTAAAATGTCCCTAAATGTTTTTTGTTTCAGTTAAATGTGGTCCAATATAGTATTGCAGTCAATCATGGCCTATGACAGTATGAGTTATGACACTACGTAATCGTTGCACAATACGAAAACACAAAACGTTTGTATGGTCTGCAGATATTTGTTCCGGGTCTTAGGTCTGTGGCAACTTGGTATTATTAGGTACTTACCTACCTGTTTTTTTTCTTTGATAAAATAAAAATCATCAAAATTCAGTTTCATATTGTGAGACATGCCCACAGTGTGGTGTAGTAAATTATAACAAATTAAATTGTTACCTATATGTATAGGTTGGAAGCGTTTGGGGGAGACTTAGCTCAGCAGTGGAACGAGATAGGTTGAATAAAAAAATAAAGTAAGTAATAAGTACAAGAATCTAAAATGTACATAAGTTTATCGAACAATAACTATGTAGGTAAGTGCCTGTAGTGTAGTTTGCTACTGTTCAATTTCAAAAAGCATTACTAAACTTATAATAAATTGCTTACTTACTAGTAAAATAACTGTATTGCTCATTTAAATATAAAAAAAAGTATCATGTGTCAAAGGTTCCACTTACCATATCGTGTGGCAAGGTCCGTTATCCGACACACTGTGCCTCACAGTACAGAGATCAGGTACCAACATTATTATACTAATTCATCACTATTCTGTGGCGATTGGAGGAGGCATTCTTACTACTTATTACTTATTCTGTGTATCTGGACAATGTTCGTACTAATTGATAGATATTCTGTGGTGCGTTGGACAATACAAACAGCTAAGTATTCTGTGGTTGGAGGCTGTTGCGTCAGGCTTTCACTCTTTGTTAGGTACAAAATGAGTTTGTTTATTATAACTTGATGTGTGAAAGTTACCTATTGATTTGGAAGTGGGTACCTAAGTAATTTATTTGTTCACTTTTTAAACTCACACGATTTAAACTCATTGTTGTTTTTTAACGGGACGAGATCGCGTAACGGTTTTAGATAATAATCGAACTATTACCTTTCCTCGACGTTTCGACCGGCCTCCTTATTGTCTAACTAAACTGGGAATGGACATCGGCTTCATTTTGACATTTGAAACCCATTCTGGACTTCAATTGTCATTTTCCTATTATGTGATTGGTTGAGCTCTATTGGGGTGACAAATAAGACGTTTCAAAGTGATCCCAGAGGTCCTACTGAATAAATGCTTTTTGACTTTGCCTTTGAATGGGAATGGATTTCAAGTTAGACAATAAGGCTGCGGGTTGCACCGATCGTGATCACGACCCACGAGGGGACTGGTCACTGACGAGTCCTGAGAGTATTTTTTTTGTGTCTTTCATCCTCTCCGTCTTTCCTCTCATGAGGACTTATGTTTTAGCAATCAATGTTTGATTCTTTTAAATTACAGCCAAGTTATACCAGCTAAGCTGAAGATTTAATCAAACCACAATTTTTAATCCTAATTAAACACTTATTAAATAATGTTTACAATGTTTTGTTATAAAAACAGAACAAAATACTGTAGCTAAAATAAACCGAATTGTCAAAGAGTAGAGTCAAAGGAACGTTTACACATCTACAACCTCAGAACACTCATAACCTCCGTTATTTGGACAGTAGGTAGGTATCTACATAGGTTAAGCGCTGTCGAGTTCAATTTTGTTATTTTCACTTTTAAAGGCATTAGGTACCTAAGTAAATACTTATTTTATTTCCTTCGCGGCCTCAGCTTAGGCTTGGTGATTTAACTTGTAATGTTTGTAGGTATGTACCTCTATGCACCTACTAGGTCTTATGTTTGTCCGACCCTTTGATTACGAATCTTGCGACAGGCGTAATCTCACCGTCACCGCTGTGGTTCCGTTTAGTACAAGTTTGACAGCGACATTTTGCCTGTCGCGAGATTCGTGATCAGGGGGCCGGTCAAATCTTGCAAGCTGAATTTTCTTCTCGACTTCCCGGTGTCCATTTGAGCTGAATTTTGGCACACTTATGAGTCTTCGGTGGCAACGCATTATGTAGTGAGCTGATCTGATGATGAAGTCAACTCAGGAGCTGTTCAATAGAAATCCTCAGTGAATACGAAAATAGCTCTACCTAGTTGTAAAATAAATTAACTTACGCTTATTAACGCCGTGTATTGGATAACAATAAGCCGTTAGTTTTTATAATATCAGTAAATTCACATATTAACCGACAAGTATCGACTAACAATGAAAACACGCGTTACATTGAGCTATTGTGCTTTCGAATACAAACAGATTACATACATACATATCGAAGAAAGGGTAGGTTACCACGGAACTCCACTAAAAACAGATTAGCCCTAACAATTAGTTATTAATCCACAACATCAGGATCACGACTGTAGCCCCAAGGCGCGGTAGACATTCTCTCAGGTCTTTTATTTAGATCTTTTGAAGATGTCTAAGATGGTAGTCAGAGAAATGTCGAAATACATGCCCACGTTTTTCAGAAATCAGTAGGCATCCCATAGGTCCATCGAGGTCCATCGGCGCCATTGGCGTGATGAATGATGATACCTGTGACTGTTTTTAACGCCATCTGTCGCTACACGCATCTATTGCAGCCGGTTTCTTGGATGTTCGTTGGGTACCTTTTAAGTGTTTCCTTAGTTCCATCTTATTTAAAGAGATGGCGCTACTTCAGAGTATTTTAAAATAAGTATTAGGTTTTGGATTTTTCGTTTGTTTGATGAATATTCCGTTCTTTTTTTCGTTCTCTACCCGAAGAATATAAAAGTCTATATTATTGGAGCCTAGAGTTTTAATGATAGAACAAATTGTGTCTTAGGTAAAGTCTTAAGATGGCTACAATTTCAAATTACCTTGGTATTTCTATTAATTGAACTAATTAAGGCCCGGCGAAGCAATAACCCTTTAAATTCAATCGGCTAAAATATCGTAAATGTGTTAATTCAATTAAGTCTTGTATTAAGTTAATTAATTACTCATAAACAAGCATTACGTGGAATATAATAATATGGTCGAGTGATTGGTTGACTTGCGATCCGAGGGTCATGGGTTTAAATCACAACATGTGAACTATTCATAATAATAATTTATTCAGGAGGATCGCTAGGATCATCTTAATCTTAATCGTATTGGGAGCTAGGTGATCCTACTTGCTCATTTCAGCGCAGTTTCAGTTCAGTAAATGAGTAGGTAGATACAGTCAGCAACGAAAGTCGAATAACATTTTATGTTTCACAAATCTAAATATTTCCGAAATCCGTAACATCATGACCAACATGTTTACAAATATTTGAATAGTCTTTGTTTTGTTTACAATTTATTCTCAATAAAAAAATATTTACATAAACTAAGCTACTACTTACAATATACATAAAAGTCTTGGTGTATAATTATTTCCCATTAGAAAAGTAATAAATACCCATTGATATAACATCCATGAGAAAAGTTTAGTTTTCTTGGTTATTGAAAACCCTAGCCATTTTAAAAAGTCCATCTGTTAATCGACTTTCGTTGCTGACTGTACCTATAATAATTTTCCTACTCGTAGCTTTTTAGACGATTTTAAGAACAAAATTATCCTACTGAATATTCAGAATCAGAATCAAAATATTATTTTGCTGAAGGTTTACACAAAACAGGTTGCAAGATTGTATTTTACCTGCTAATTTATCTAGATTCTAGATATATCTAGTCCTAGATAGATGATCTACACAGTAACTTAGTAGCATTAAAAAACACTTAGGCCTTAACATCTATACTCGTATTAGATGATTTATAAATTGTTTGAGATGGAATAGGCACCATCTCTCAGCTTAATCAGCCTGGCCCACAGGAAAGACGACGTCGATACGTTTGGAGCTGACGAAGCTGCGGGTTTCCTCACGATGTTTTCCTTCACCATAAAGAGCTCGTGTTATAGCGCATATAAATTTTACGAAACGAAAAATCCATGGATGAACGGCCGGTATTCGAACCTTCAGGTAAGTCGGGGCACAACCCCATTCGACCAACACGGCTCAAGCCAAAACATAACTAGTAGGTATACGAGTATAAGCACATTATAATAATCGTCTTATATACGGAAATCTGCATCGATCAGCGATTTAGTGGTAGTTAATCTAGGATAATAGAAACATATGGCTATAATAAATGATATATTACTCCATAACTATACAATGAGATGTAATAACCAGTTATATCATTATTGCTATATTCAATGTAATGAAATCAAATTGTATGTTATGGTGGGGTTGTACGAGTACCTTCACTGTTACCTTCAGGCACTGCAGCGTCCCGTTAAGTGTAGGCATGTTGCCTCCTGACGCTGTATAAATCATCTAGTGTAAGAGGTAAAGGCCTAAGTACGAGTAACTATGTTGTGTCTTGATGCGATAGAACCTAAAACAAAAACCGTCGTGGTGGTAAAGAGGCCGATTAAAAAAAAACCTTTACATCTTTAATATATGATTTATACAGCAATCCATGCCTACACTTAACGGGACGCTTAGTGCCTGGAACATTGTTTGAGATGGAGTAGGTTTGCCCAGCACCTAAACCATTCTCTCAGCTTAATCAGCCTGGTCTACAGGAAAGACGAGGTTAATACGTGTGGAGCTGACTAAGCGGCGGGCTTCCTCACGATGTTTTCCTTCACCGTTAAAAACTCGTGGTATAACGAATATAAATTTTACGAAACGAAAAATCCATTGATGCACGGCCGGGATTCGAACCCACGATCTTCAGATTGAAAGTAGAGGCACGACCCCATTCGACCAACACGGTTCATAAGAAAGAGTTTTAGTGGCCCTTATTTTTGATATCAAGAGTAGTATCATTCGAGAATTTCATCATACAGTTTCACGATTCCGTTGCGATTTAGGTCATCATCATCACCCAAAGACTTGTGCCAATTCGATCATAGGTACTGATCTGATAGGATACTTTTTCAACTTTTTTATACCTTGACTTGACTTTGATCACCTAAAGATTGAGGCCATAATAGGTACTCGAACGGCCATCACCACACAAACTCCTCTATTGACTTTACCTAATTTACTTTTTGATTGATACGTCTATCACTATCCGGGGCCCTAAAATATATTATAGACCTATTTATTTCATGGTTTTTATAAGACAAAATAACGGCCGTCATTTAAACGTAGCTATTTCTGTCAAAAAGAAACCCTCGTCATAAAAACAAGGCTAAAACCACATGGTGATATGAGAAAACATTTTTCAATATTCTGATTACGAAGCTCACTGAATATTTGATGGCGCTGCACGTCTCATTCATGAATTTATGAATCTTATAATGCCGCGGATTTCATTAAAATATGTATTTTTTATTCCATTATAATGTTATTGCGTTGTGGTTTAATTTGTGTGTTTTGCTGGCGAACCGATGGCTAGATAGAGTCGACTTGCAAAGCTATCATTTTACTGGCGGACACAACACGATTTAACTGTGGTCGCCGCGCGGTTTCCGCCATCATTTCTGCCGAATTTTAAATACTTTTTTATTATTATTATTATTATATCAGCCCTCAATGTCCCACTGCTGGGCAAAGGCCTCCCCCCACTCCCTCCATTCATCTCTCTCCTGTGCTAATAATGTCCAGTCGGCACGGAATTTGGCGAGCTCGAATACTTTTTTACTTTCATATATTGTCGACCTTAACGGAAAAACTGATAACCAACTGACAGAGATGTCGGTCAATGAAACGTCTATTTAGGTCCAATACAAGTCCAAATAAGTACCAGACTTGTCTTGAACTTGTATATTTAGTAGGTTATTGCTTTATATTAAAACCGTACGTGTCTTTGTGAGTACAAAGCCAAGAAATAAAAAGTAAAAGACATACTACATAGTTCTATAATAAAAAAAAGACTTGAACAAAAATGTTCGTAAGTACAATTACATAATTTCTTTTTGATCTCAATAGCCGCGTACCCACCTAGCGCACAGGCTCGCGCGGCAGCCTCGCGAGCCAAATGCCTCGGCTGGTGTGGACGTGCCTCAGCCTGCCTCGGGCGCGCGTTTGCTCGACCGAGCACGGCTCGGCCCCGAGCCATCTGTTGTCGGTAAACTTGACGCGCTCAAAGGTGCCTCAGTGAGCGCTGTGCGTTAGGTGGGGACGGTTATGTTTTGGCTCGCGCGCGAAGCTACTTCAAGTTTTGTCTCTTGCCGTGTTTGTATTTTGTAATTTTGATATCATGGGCAGTCAGGAGGAGTCCATTCGCTTCTTTCGTCCATTCGTTTCTTTAAACAATAAGCAGCTAGGAAAATAGCTGCAGCTGAAAATACACGACAGTCCATTACGAATACTCGCGGACTTATGATGGCTCAGCCTGCCTCGCGAGGCGGCCTCGTGTAAATTGAACAAAACTACTGAGGCTGCCGCGGGAGCCATCGCTCGCGATCCGGACACCGAGGCTGCCGCGCGAGCCTGTGCGCTAGGTGGGTACGCGGCTATTGAATTCTCAGACAATAGACCTAAGTACACTCAGCATTAATTATTAAAATATTTTTACGATCCTCTATCTAAGTCCACTTATAAACGTAATAACTTGAATCCATACTATATACTAAGTATATAATATTGTAAATGTGAAAGTAACTGTCTGTTTGTTACGCTTTCACGCCCAAACCGCTGAACATATTAAGCTGAAATTTGACATAGTTAAAGGTTGTATCCCAGGGAAGGACATAGGCTACCTTTTATCCCGAAAAATGAAAAAATCCCGAGGGATCGCGGGTCACATCGCGGGAGCGCAGCTAGTTGAAAATAAATGTATCACCTAAAAGAACGTGATGACCATGACGGAGGTCTTCAGGCGGCCTAATTTTTCACCTGTTGGCCACGAACTTATTCAACCACACGGCATTCCCATGAGTTTTTTTACCATTTACACGAAATTTATTGCACGAAAGGAGCCTCTTTGAGGCGCACTATAATCCTTACACCACATTGATTCGAAAGAACTGGTGACACGACAAGAAGAAGAAGAAGATTACTAAGTGCAGTTTTGTTATCAAAAGATATCTCAGTTCTCTATTTATTATTTGAACTGTACTTGCTAAGTATAATAAATATTTAAAGAATCAGATATTTATTTCAATTAGATGTTTTTGCTTACTTTAAATGTTATATTATTCTTTTCGTCTGGCTGCAGGGGTCACAAGAGGCGGCCCATAAACTTGTTAAATTAATTTTTACAACTGTAAAAGTTTAGATTGGACACAGTTGAAATTATGAAGCTGGTTCACTGAAGCGAATATCGAATCTAGAATCTATAGGAGATATTTGAACTCATAACGACTATCTCTAAGATTTGATGGTTTACGAGATGATTTTACAGTTAGTTTCACATTTTGTATAACTAGAAACACATGTATTAACCATGTCTTTATAAGTCGGCTAAGGGGATACTTAGTTTATTTGTTAGGCAATACTCAACACGTTGAAAGTAGCTTAATTTAAAGTTTTGTACCTATAGTCAGTAAAATATCAGGTGAAACTATGCTGCGAAGCAGGTATAGCCAGCACCTCAAAAAAAAACTTAGGCCTTTACATCTATATTAGATGATTTATACAGCGTCAGGAGACAACCTATGCCTACACTTAACGGGACGCTGTAGTGCCTGGGACATTGTTTGAGATGAAATAGGCCTGCCCAACACCTAAACCATCCTCTCAGCTTAATCAGCCTGGCCCACAGGAAAGACGACGTCAATACGTGTGGAGCTGACTAAGCTGCGGGTTTCCTCACGATGTTTTCCTTCACGGTTTTGAGCTCGTGCTAAAAGCGCATATACATTTTTAGAAACGCAAAAATCCAGTGATGAACGCCGGGATTCGAACCCACGACCTTCGGATTGAAAGTCGAAAAAGCCAGCACCTCAATAAATTCTCTAAATGATTATTATATGGATTTGGTAATGAGTGCACTAGCCGTTGAAAGTTTCAGATCTTGTGTACTTAGTCACCAAAAATGTTGATTACTGTCTACGTAACATTTTCACACAAAACAGGTTTCTGAGACCTAGGTGTTTCTTTACCTACTTGTGAGCTTTGAGAATATGAAGTTTTCTGTCAAATAGATCTATGATATTTTGTTGAATTTGTGAGTATAACCCGAAGACTTCTTTCGCCATTTCTGAAGGAGCTAGTGGCTCTGCTATTTTATTTACTTTTCTCGTGTTTTACTAGGTTTTATTGTGTAATTTCGGTGGCATTTTACTAATGAAGCCTTGGATTACGTAACAGGAGATTTGGTAAATGGAATGGGGGAGTATTCAAGAAGATTTCTCATTTGACGAAAGATTTCCGTTGGAGTTTTGAAATGACAAGCCGCCATGTTTTTTTCAAAACCAAATTGACATGACTTGACTTGACATGACATGAATACTTATTTAAAACTTGACATTGGCAGAATTAAAGTGTTAATTAGTTAGTTGCCATTAATAAAAAGAATAAGAAGAGTGTTCCTAGCAGGTGACACATGCCTCTGGCTCACTCTTATGTATCAGAACAAATGGCTCCCGTTTTCAAGGGCACAGTCTTGTACAATTTTATATAGCCTATATACAATTTCGGAATGAAGTTCCTTTTCGGACGGTATCGAGGATGGAGGTTAGAAAAAAAAACCGTCACGACACATAGGTACACAGGTCAAATCATCACAGTGCGAAGTACGCAGACGCAAAACAGTTGTTACACTGTTAGATCTAGAATTTTAATATTTGACAAATGCCATATTTCAAAGTTGAAACTTCGTTCTAAACGAGTGTTCCACGGAGGTGTCGGAGGTTCCACGACTGATGGTCTTCTTAAAAATCGAAGCCGAAGTTAATAGTTTTCCTTTACCTGCTTTCTGACGAACTCTGCCAGACTGAATTGTTTCTCTAATGAACCAGCTGTTTGAGGTAAATACAAGTTTTCTTTTAATTTGTTTTTATGTACTTAATTGGAGCTGAGCTTCTATTTGTGAGTTCACGTTTCAATTGAACCTGAAAACTTAAGAATTCTTAAACAATGGTTCTTTCTTTGTCAGTTAATGACCTCTTGAGACGCGCTTGTGTGGCTTATGCTTTGATATTTTTCGAAGTTAAGCAAAGTTCTATACGATCATAATACCTAGGTGACCGTGGCATTGACCCCATGACCCCAACAATAACCCCGGTGTGATACATTATCATCATTATCATCTGCGCAGCCTTACTTTACCCACGTACGTGTCGGTGTGGCGGGTGAAAGCTCGCCTGATACGCTAGAGGTGCAAGTTCGATCGGACCCAATGTTTTCATTTGCAGATAAGTACTTAAAGGTACAGCTGCAGTGTACCTTAATATTTTTTTTAAGTTCGTTGAAAAACAACAGACAAAAGTCCAAAAATATCTTCTAGCTTGTATGACATTTCTAGGTGTGTATGATCATACATGAAGCCAGTGATTATGAAGATAAAAATGTTTTATCCGTTGTCACGTTTATAATGTGCTTGTAAATACTACACTGATTATTTCGAATGCATACTCGCGCCGATACACTGAAAATATAGGCTTAGCATTAGTTTTGAAATAAACATATAGTATTACCCTACTTAACCCATTCATTGATATATGAAGCATATAAGACTGATAAATCTTCTGCTGTTTTTTATTCGACATCAAAACTGATTTTCTCAGTCTATTTTCAGGTTCTCAACTCGAACCTATAGTAACTATTTCGATGATTATTTTTATTGTATGAAAGAAGATTTGAATACAAAAACATTAAGGTGCCTACTTGGGATGGTCAGACTAAGTATATTTAGGTTTTTATTGCAATGCACGGATGCTCAAGGTCTTATCTATAAACTCGCTTCATAACCGATGATGTCCGAAACTGTAGCTGAATTCTTTGGTCACGACTAAATAATAAAATCCGCGACCCGTGTTGTTGGTAAATAGAATGCGTTCAGTGTGTTTAGACGGGTGAGTTACTTGTCCATTTCAATAAGTATGAGGCAGACTTACTCGTCTTCTATTACGTGGTAGATATAAATAAATAAATAATGCTGGACTTTTTCACACAGCATCATCTAGCCCCGAAGTAAGCTTGAGCTTGTGTTATGGGTACTAGATGACTGATAAACTACTTATATACTTTTTTTTTGTTTGTAAATACATACATATTATACATAGAAACACCCAGACCCGAGACAAATATCTCTAGGTCATACAAACATTTTGTCCCGCGGCGGGGATCGAACCCGCAACCTTCTGCGTCGCAGGCGGACCTTCGCCCACTGCGCCGCAGAGGTCGTCATATTATCAATATTCTCTGAATTTATGTTGAGTTTAGATGTAGTCCCGCTAATAATGCTGCAAGGCTACTTTGCTTCTACTGTGTGATTGTTTAAAATGGTGCTTATAACAAGACGCATATTCACTGAAACCTCCGCTTTTTTGACGTTTGTTAAAACGTATAAAAAGAAGTAAACTTTTAATACTCTTGAATAAAAAGTTAAACCTTAATCTTGTTAAGTGAGTTCGTATTGAGTAATTGGCCAGCTCTGAGGACGATCCTGTTATTCGTAATGAACTTATAGCCTTTCAATAGATTATTACCATAATCTTCATTGAGTAGAGTCTAACAAATCTTCAAAGACTTGTTCAATGGACAGGTGAATATGAATAATTTGGTCGAATATAAATTTATTTATAAATTAACAGATTTAAGATACATTTCATACTTCTAACCGAGTAGCTAAAACAACAAATTACTGGTATCATCCAAACGCGCCCCAAAAAGGATTTGGTCACAGGGGAAATTACCCGGGTCCACTCGGCCCACCCTGCTATAATATGTCCTTGTCTACGGAGGCTTTTACCTGTCGTCAGGGCGTGACGGCTGCGACAGGCTGCGGTGCTACGGTACTACGTCGGTTGCTACGAAATAAGAAATAGCTTGCAGTCTTGAGTCTTGACATTGTAGTGCATTTTGATAAAACGAGTTTTATGATAGTAAAATTATTTTTTTATAAAACAAGACTTTGAATAGTAAAATCTGTCTTTGTAAAATAAGTACGTGAGTGTCGTGGAACACTCGGTTGGAACGAAGTTACATCTTTGACATTTGTCAAATATTAAAATCCTAGAAACGCTCTTCCGTAGTAACAATGTAACAATCTATGGACTGTTTTGCGCTTGCGTACTTCACACTGTGACGTTTTGACCTATGTATGTGTCGTGACGGTAATATCGAACGCTTTTTTTCTTCCAGCCCCCCTATACTGTCCGAAAAGGAACTTCGTTCCAAAAACTATGAAATCAAAAATAGTACTTTAGTTGTAATCTGTAAACGGTAAAAAAATAAACTCACGTCCAAAATGCACCTATTAATGGATCGTGTAAAGAACTATGAATTATCGCGATAACTTTAAAGTTATTTAGAGATATTATTGAACCGATAAAGTATAATAATCACAATTATAACGAGACACGTCCTAAACATTACTTTCACTGTTTACCCCGGAGCTATTCCCAATTCTATTGTAAACTAGAGCTAGTGTTGTTTCGTATAGCGGAGTGTTGAGCCTTCACTAAAGTTTTAAACCAGTTTTAGAGACTAGTTTTTAAATGTTGATGGAGTGGAATAAGTATCGCCCCTAGTAGTAATAGGTGGAAAAAAAATTGTTATTCCCTACCAGTAGGGATAGATTATTAGTGATATGTGGAACAGGCGGTTCTTAAGGCCGCCTAAAGGCCTCCGTCTAGAAGAAATCGCTCACAGCGATAAATTGCTTCACTTCGACGACCTATTTAGAACTTGTTAGTTGTTACATAAAAACTACATTTATAATTTTACAGACATGTAGAAATAGTATAACCTCGTATCTAGGTTGGATCGCTAAAGGTCGTGGGTTCGATTCCCAGGGGCTTGTAAAATACAGCGTCTGACCCGTGCGTCCCGCTTGGGGCAGAATTTTACGAGATGGACACAATTATTAGTTCGGGCCCAACAAGAGAGGTTTTATTTTAAATATTTTTTGTTGGGACGATAACTGGGATTATAAAATCAGTTTTCATGCAATTATATAAAAAGTAAGTTAGTATGAGCGCAAACTCTGTTGATGGAGTTTCATTCTTGAATAAATTGGGAAGATTAATGAGTTAGATTCTTTAAATTCATCCATAAAATTGTGTTTCTATGCGGGATTTGAATTCACGATCTAGCCGATACTTTGGTTTTTGTTGGTTTATGACAATGATGTACCTAGTTTATGATCTTTGCAAGCTCGAACGTAGTAATGACTGAAAAAAAAAAGAACAAAATAATTTCAATTTTGTTTATCCTGGATGAGAATCAAACTCTAAACTCTCTTCTGCTGAAGCGCTCGTGGTTGTAATTGCTTAGTTGTTCTTAGATCGTCGAAGTTAAGCAACGTTCGAAACGGTCTGTAAGTGGATGGGTGACCACCAGTGGCATTTTCATCGGAGCGCTTCCGTGCTTCGGAGGGCACGTTAAATTATCGGTTCCGGCTATTTAAGTCCTTAAGCCATGATGGAAGCCAAAAACTCCGTCACCAGAGTTGGCCACTGACTCACTAATCAGCCCACATCCACCCACTGCTGAATATAGGCCTCCTTATTTTCACACCACTGCTTCCGGTCCTGTGCCAGTCGAACCCAATGTTTACCCACCACCTTTATAATGTCATCAGACCATCTGGCTGGTGGTCTGCTGGTGGCCACGCGAAGGTCACAGAACACCAGGCAGTCTTACTTACTTATAATCAAACTCTAAACTCATGCAGTGTAGAGAAACTACCAGAACCAAACAACTGTGGTACTCAAAGCTCCGATAAAACAATAACAATTCAAATTCATATTTTTCTTTATATTTTCTTTTTCAATGAGAAATCTGAATTAATCAAGTAACGCTGACTCGACGTCTGATCTAATAAAGCTCCAATCAAATTCACATCTAAATGGATAAGCTTATTGAAAAACAAAATTGCTTTTCATAACAATTGATAAACTTCCACACTCGAAGCGATCTGATAAAGCTTTTATCTTCTCAATTATCTGTAGTACAGTTGACTCGACAAATACTTTGACGTTGTGTAGCTGAGAGAAGATGACATGGAATACCTTCCTTCACTCACGTGGTCCAATATTTTAAATACTTTGTATAACTTAGGCCTTTAAATCTATATTAGATGATTTATACAGCGTCAGGAGGCAATCCATGCCTACACTTAACGGGACGCTGTAGTTCCTGGGTCACTGGGCCTGGCCCACAGGAAAGACTACGTCGATACGTGTGGAGCTGACTAAGCTGCGGGTTTCTTCACGATGTTTTCCTTCACCGTTAAGAGCTCGTGTTATAGCGCATATAAATTTTACGAAACGAAAAATCCATTGATGCACGGCCGGGATTCGGACCCACGACCGAAAGTCGAGACACAACCCCATTCGACCGACACGGCTCACCTACCTACTATTCCAGGTTTTATAGCAGGTATTAGTAGGTAATTTGTAATATTACTGTGTGCCAGGATCGTAGGAAGTTGAAATCCGTGATTTTATGTACTTATTTAAAACTTTATTTAAGTATAGTATTTCTAAAAACACAAACAA
This sequence comes from Epirrhoe tristata, assembly GCA_951394285.1. Taxonomy (NCBI): domain Eukaryota; kingdom Metazoa; phylum Arthropoda; class Insecta; order Lepidoptera; family Geometridae; genus Epirrhoe; species Epirrhoe tristata. The sequence goes on from OX596153.1 coordinate 1,521,085, forward strand.
CTTTGGCGCAAAATATTTCGCCGGCCGCACTGATAAAATTCCTAGATTAGGTGTCACTACGCAAGGGTCAAAAGTTTGCTTCGCCCGGGGGCATGTAGACGTCATAAACATGGCACATGAGTGGGCTGTAGCCTTATCGTGGACATGCCCAAGCTCTATTATTTTATTGTGATTTAGATAAAAGAAATCTTACGCTAATACGAAATGGACTTCAAGACTTTGCTAATGCTTCAGTCAGAGAATAAAAAGTAACCAGAAGAAAATTTATTTTAGGAACTTAATAATACTTAGCATGTAGCGACATGGCACAAAATGCCAAACCGAAATAAAAAAAATAGAATTACCTACTTCATGTATCTCCACCTTAGATAAGTAAGAAATATCTAAGATCTCCACCCATATCTTTAGTGTTTTCTAGATCTCTTACCATCCTCCTCAACTTCAAGAAAATGTCATAACTCAATAATAAGTGGAGGATTTTTTTACGACCAAGCATACCGAAATGCACTTGGGACGTTAAGTGGAAGTTGAGTTTAGGTCGAGATTATGACTAAAGATATGGGTGTAAATTAGATGTAAAGCATTGAAACAAACTTGACTTTTTCCAGCAAATCTAGCGGCCAAGGTGAGACGAGGTTAAATGTTATTTATTTATCAAAGCACTTAAATCTAATACGATTTGAAAGTATTTGCAATTGGCACAAATTATTTTTGTACATAATTCATGAGATATCTAATGTTCAAATCGTTTAGTGCTGTGAGCGTCTAAACTTGTACCAGAAGACACTGTTTTCTTTAGAAATATGTTTTGGAACAAAGTTCCTTTTCAGACGATATCGAATAAAAAAAAGACTGAGGCTGGAAATAAAATGTTGTTCCATTTTACCGTCACGATACATGTATATGTCAAATCGTCACAGTGCGAAATGCGGCGACACAGTCCATAGATTGTTTAGTACGGAAGAGCGTTTCTAGGATAGGTACCTAATTGACAATTATTTTTTAATTTCACAGTATATAGAAAAGTACCTACTCTTTGCTTCGTTCCAACCGAGTGTTTCACGACACTCACGTACTTTTTTTGTCATACTGACTTACTACTAGACACCGTAAGCAAACATTTTCCTATCTGAAGATCAGAAAATAGGCTTATCTATCGCCGCATATAATAACACTGACTAGTTTCCTCATTATATTTTCCTTCACCGTGTTGACCGTGTAGAACCCTTGTTAGTGCGAATATTTTGATGCACGGCTGGGATTCGAACGTGGACTTGTTTATATTGAAAAAAAAAAGTAGCAGCATCACGATTGTATTCCCAAGGTACGAGTACGGTAGTATTCTTCTTCTAGATCTGGATCATTTATAAATAAATAAATAATGCATGACATTTCGCACAGCATTAGCTAGCCCCAAACTAAGCAAAGCTTGTACTATGGGAACCAGATAACTGATATACTTACTACTTATATTTTTTTTTGTAAATACATACATATTATACATAGAAACACCCAGACACGAGAATATATTTGTAGATCATACAAGCCCGCGGCGGGGATCGAGCCCGCAACCTTCTGCGTTGCAAGCGGGCTTTCACCCACTGCGCCACAAAGGACGTCTATGCCTCTCAATATTTTTTTATTACGGTTTAATACTATCTTCTGGTAGAAGAAAAGTCTAGGTTATAAATTAGATGGATTAAGCGCGCTTGTACAACCTTACGGGTAATAAAAACCTATTAGAGTGGATTTTTAGGAGCCACTTAAGTTTTGCTTGAGAACGTACATCGTAAAGATGGTTCACTATCAACTATCATGGTAAGTGACGCTCACAACTACGAATAACCTTTGCACGGACTAATGTCCAAAATACAAAATGTCCAACTAGGACCAGCACGAATTTGGTCCAACACGAATTTAGTCCAATATGATATACGCCCAACTGGGGTCCAACATGAGTTTAGACATTTCCAGTTTTATTGCTGCTGTAGAAAAGATGCTTTTCCATAAACTTTTACCGTATAAGGTGGTATGGTCATTGGTCATGGTAAGCAGGCAGCGGCTTCAGATCCAAGTGTTTTTATCAAAGGTTGCATAGTAACGAGACTCTATAGGCACTCAAAAGTCTCATGATGTTCGACTTTAACAAAATATTACCTAATAAGGGTCACAGTAATGAATCAAACATTAGGATAATCAGACCATTATTCAGACAGATTCATTTTATACAGGCGAAATATTTGACGAAAGGATCAATTTACGTGTTGTGTTGTGGAGCACGCAGCATCCTGAGGGTGTTTTATCAATCTTTTAAATCTCCATTTAGAAATTCCGAGCACGGATCGAATTTTTTCTCAATGTCACTTCGTAGGTCGTTGCTGCAAAATTCATACAGGTAGACTAATCCAATCATCGAAGTTAGCTAGGTTTGCTCAGCAAGCGTGCACCAAAATACGCTTGCATTTTCTGTAAAGCTAGCTTGACTCAACTATTTCATAGCAGTGTTGTTTTTTCTGATACTTAATTAAGTGCTTAGGTAGGTGATGGACCTAAATGAGCGACTATGAACTATCAACTAGTCGGTAGTGCAACCCAGTCATCAGAGAACTACATTGAGCACTAAAACTTGTGCTGTGTTCGACTAGTTCAAGAAGCAACAGCTTGTTATGTGCCTACTGTGTTTGTGAAGATGGATACATTCAAAAAATATGAAAGCTGTTGCTGTTATAAAAAAGAAAATACACATGTTAAGACAATTACGTCTTAATTTATTTGTAATTTTTTTTGTTATCAGCTAAATTTTTAAGCGTTTTACTTTGTTATGTTTGCAAATTATATTAATTTTGATTGTTTCAAGTAAGAACCACTTGTATATTTGCGGTAGAAATTGGCATCACGTATTTAAGCCTTGACAACAACCACACTTTGTGAACCGTCAATAGCAGAAGAGTTCTTGCTGCGCAGGGACTTCTTCGATGGTGTCTTTGCTGCTGTAAAAAATAAAAGACTTAAAAAAACATCAGCATATGACTAGGAGCGGTATTTACTTGATGCGTAGCTGTAGTGGCTGGAACAAGGAATGAATGAAAATTAATTTGAGTTCAAGTCAAGCATTCCTTTCGTCACTGAATTGTTTTTTTTCGATTTAGTCCTCTTAAAAGATTCTACTTCTTTTCTTCCGCGACTTATTGCATTTTATAAAATATCTATTAATATAAACTTAGGCCTTTATATCTATATTAGATGATTTATACAGCGTCAGGAGGCAATCCAATCAATATTTTATTAAGAAATGAAAAGTCTTGTTACCGGTGCTATAACCGATAAAATATGAGCTTATCAAAAGTTTCGATTCGACGTGGATTCTGTGTCCGAATGGTATGGCATTCCGGCTTTAGGAGGATCTTCTGATCGTTGCGGGTTCGAATCCCGTCGGAATCGAAAATTTTGATAAGACTTTTCATTTCTAATGAACTAACTCTGGTGACGGAGTCTTAGGGCTGCCTAAGGCATCCATCATGGCTTATCAACGTAGCTAAACAAATCATCATACCGGTATGTTCAGAAACCCCGCAAACGTTAGAAGCGGGTACTTCAGTCAGGGTGGTCAGTATTTCTGCAGGTGGTACCGGTACTGGTTCTGCGCAGGTGTTCAACACAGGCGTAGGGCATGTCGGTGGGCAGGTCGCTTGTCGTTCATGCTCGGACATTAACAACTGCTCTTGTGCTACCATCTCCGCAAGCTGGACTCGGCGATACTCCACTGTAAAACGTAATCAGGTTCACGACTGTATCCCCAAGGTGCGGTAGACATTCTCATAGATCTTTTTATGTTACTTCAGATCCTTTGAAGATGTCTAAGGGCGGTAGTCAGAGCCATGTCCAAACACATAATATTTGATACGTGACAGGTTGCAAGCCCATCGCCGCCTATAAGAACACTAACTGGTTTCCTCACAATGTACATAAAAAACTCCACTGTAAATAAAAAAAAAACAAATATAGAAATAGATAAAAATATTGCTGGAGATATTCACTAAGTATCTGGCCCCAAAGTAAGTAAGCTAGAGCTATGGGTACTTATCACAAGACTGACATAATTCCTGCAGATTTTTTAAATACATAATTAGAATAGAAAAAACCCAGACCCGAGACAAACATTTGTAGATCATACAAGCATTTATCCTGGCGGGAATCGAACTCGCAATCTTCTCTCTGCAGGCCGACCTTCGCCCACTGCGCTTCAGATAAGTTTCAGTAAAGTCAAGGTAACATACGTACTGAATTGCTGCCAAGCCGTTTCGATCTTATCCTCGAAGATAGTGCCCACCAGGAGGAACATTATGATGGCCAGGACCACAGGGCCCAAGTACCACCATTCCATAGGAATTGATGGGGTTTACGGTTTTATTGCATTGTTGTTTTGTAACCCATGGCGGGATTTCATGAATGGGACGTTTGGTGACAGCAAACTTTTCTCAATGACGATTGTCGGTAGTAAAAAGTTTTGAATCACCGCAAAAAGGCCAAGTTTATAAAGGTTGTAGAATTGTCCTTGAAAAAAATTTGATAAAGAACCAAAAAGTTTCTCATATTTTATGGAGTGGTTTTTATTTCAATTTTTACAATTATTTATTTATTTATTATTTATTTATTAATAGCCCGTGATGTCCCACTGCAGGGCAAAGGCCTCCCTACAATTATTAGAACATAAAATTATTAGTGTCATTTCGATAACAGCTATAACTTGTTTGATACACTGCACACAACATTACATACATGTAAACCGTCTTCTTCTTATTTAAGGATTTACTCCTTGTCGGCACAACTTATGAATCCCTCTCCATGTATCTCTTTCCAGTAAACCTACATGTCCTAAAATCTTTGAGCAATGGTTGAATGCTCTGAGCTTAAAATAGAACTAGCAGTCTTATTGTCTAAATTGAAATCCATTCCCAGTTGTCATCCCAATAGAGCTCAACCATATCACATAATACGAAAATGACAGTTGACGTCCAGGATAGGTTTCAAATGTCAAAATGAAGTCCATGTCCATTGCCAGTTGAGTTACACAATAATGCCCCTGGTTATGATTGTACCTGATCTACTACCCATGAAACCAAAACCAATAGAATTCCTTTCGTCAAATACTAAGTAGCTCCTGAAAGATATTCAATTTCTACCTAAAAGGATTCTCAATTCTGAGATTATTTTTATTCATCGATTTGGAGTCCGTATTGACCCGGATCTCGAAGCTTAGCAGCGAGTGAAATATCCGCTCCTGGGGTTGTGCTCTATGTAAATGGAAAAAAGTGATTATAAGGTTTTATATATTGAGAAAGTCGTTAACTTGAATGATATAATCTTTTTATCAAAAAATCGGTAAAACATGTTGTTTCCAAAACTTTCCTAATGTAATCATCCTTTTACACACACAATCTTTATCTAGTAAAGTTGCTTAGGGTTTTTTAGGATGTCAAAAGGTATTTTTAATTGGAAAATGAAAATACGGGTAGATAACTAAATCATGCTGGACATTTCACACAGCATTATCTAGCCCAAAACTAAGCAAAGCTTGTACTACGAGTATACTCTTTGTTTCTTATTGAAATCTTATTACTTTCGTGTCACTAGTTCATGTATGGTAAAGCCTCTGCCTGTTGTTTAAAAATGATACGTATTTGAGACAAGTTTAAAAACGATACCTATTTGAAAAAGGGCGCAATTAACACATTGATGATCGAAGGCAAGATCATAAAAAAAATTTTGAAAACACGGTAGCTGATGCGGCAAGTGGAATCAGAAAATAGCCCGGTTTGAAGTTATTTGTTTGGCTTTTGGAAAAAATACTCGCTAAACTAGATTTGTAGCACCTGGAAATGCAAATGAAGATGATTTCAAACAAGGCGCGTACATTCAGCGACATAAGTTCATGAACAACTGGAGATTTTAAAGCTTTATTTTCATCATTATTTGTGGGAAAATTACCAATTTTTTCATAAATAGTAATGGTACAAGGCAAAACATCCAATATAAGCTGAAGTTTTATCTAAAACCCTACGAACTTCAAAGATATTGAAGATTCAAATACATCAAATGTTCATGAACTTCTGTCGCTGATCGTACAAGAGGAGTTCCTACAGCTTACCTACTCTAGAACCAGGTTAATTTGAAAGCTCTCCAGTTTAGGCAGCTAAACACTTTTAATAAAACTAGCTCTTAATTATTCGCCCTACAAAAATCGCAAATTCAACTTTAATGTAATGCCGTAAAGCTTTTATTCTTGCGTGAGTTGAATTTAGTTTCAAATTTTTATAAAAAACTTTTGAAAGCTTTTGGAAACTTTAAAGAAAAGTCTTGGCAGAGTATGTACCACCTAAGTACTGTAAGTTCACTTAACTATTACATCTTTAATTCTATTTTCTCGTATTAAACCAAAAAACACATTGCCCGCAGAAACCCGGACAACCTGGAAAAGCTGTTGGTATTAGGTCAGGTCGACGGCAAAAGACCCCGCGGCCGCTCACCTACCCGTTGGACAGACACAGTCAAGAAACTCACCGGCCTACCAATACCTAAAGCTCTAAAGGCTGCCGAAGACAGGGAGAAATGGAAAAGCATGATGCATCGAGTAATCAACCAGTCCAGACTAGACACGACCTTCAGCAATGAAGATAACGTCTAAGAAGAAGAAGAAACCAAAATAAAAATGACAATAAAAAATATTTAATCATTTTTAATTAAAAAAAGTACGTGAGTGTCGTCGAACCTCCGTGGAACATTCGGTTGGAACGAAATTTCAACTTTGACATTTGGCATTTGTCAAATAATGAATGAATGAGAACTCTTTATTGTACACCTTAAACTATGAAACAAAATAATAAGTATAACAAATAATGACAATGTACAATGGGCGGCCTTATCGCTACTAAGCGATCTCTTCCAGGCAACCTTTGGATGGAGAGAAACTCAGTGAAAGAAGGATTGGTCAAATAAATTATTGTCAAATATTAAAATTCTAAAAACGCTCTTCCGTACTGACAATGCTATCCGTACTGATAATCTATGGACTGTTTCGCGTCTGCGCACTTTGCACTGAGACGTTTTGACCAATGTATGTGTCGTGAAATAGAACTCTTTTTTTTCTAGCCTCCATCCTCGATACTGTCCGAAAAGGAACTTCGTTTCCAAAATATCTCATCTAGAATTCAAAATATCACCTTTTTAAAATTCTTGCAACAGTAGGTATGTTTGATATATTCCCTGAAGTGCCCATGTAGGTAGTAAAGTAATTTGTTTTGTTTTACATTTTTGCAGTAACAATCAAATTATATGTGAAACCAAAGACGACTCGTCGATGGAAATTTCAGATACCTTACACAGAGTGACTAGTTAATATAATATTTGTAAGTTACTGTGAAAATGGAATGATAAATATTATCACCAAAGATAGGAAATACTTGTTCATACTTGCAATTCACGATAAAAGCGAAATAGGCAATAATCTGTCCGTCTCTGTCTGGAAGTAATAAAACTGTGCTTCGCTTCGAACTAGGTGAACTATCAACTATCGTCAGTATCACCGCGCCATAAAAACCGAGAACTGCCGCAAAAAAACCGACAATATTGTATAACACCCGGCTTTCAATGACTGACACAATCGTTTGGGCCCTCCGTAATTTTCCTGCCATGTTTTATCTACGGTGAGAACAATGGCAACTCATTTCGGGGGCACAATGAATTTCATTTCGGACGCAATCCGCCAAAATACGCCCCGCCATTAAAATCCTTTAGGGTAAACGCCGATCGGCGTGCGACGAGCGTTAGGCTTAAGGGTTTATCGTAGAGCTTGAAAATTTTTCTCCTCCGATTTTCTGATTCAATTTGAGTTGTCTGTTCAACACAATCAATCATGACCTTTTTTTTTTTTTTTCTCGCTGGGAAAAATGCGTTACGCATCCCCTCCGCCGGTGGGCGAGAGGGGTATGTGGGACTCCCCGGGGACTCCCAGTATACCCACTAAACGACCCAGCGTCATTCCGGCGTCGCCTGGAATGGAGGGGGTCTGGGAAACCGGCACAGCCTTTACGTCCAGTCCCCCTCTGGCGATCCCCGCCCTTACGGCGGCCCCGCGTTGTGGTGAGTAGTGCAAGGCGGACGAAGGTGCCCCCACACCTAGCGTCCGCTACTCGCCACCAGAGCTGTTGATACCTAATTAGATTAATACCATCTTTGTAACACAGTTTGGACAATAAATTTTTCTTATTTCTTATTTCTTATAGCTCTCCGCTCCCTTCGTCCACTGCGCACTCTAATTAAAGAGGTGCGCGTGGAGAAGCCTCCAAAAACGGCCGCAGAGGACAGGGCGAGCGGCAACGTAACACCGACACTCCTCTTCTACTGCGGCCTCACCGCCGACGCATCTTACGGTGCGCCACCGTTGGGTCGCGGGAGATAGGGCGAGCGGCAACGAAACACCGACACGCCTCTTCACCCGCGACCCTACCCCCCAGACACCACCAGGGCGTCCCCGCCTGGGATTCCTTTTGGCTTCACCGTGGGCCTCCAAACCACAAGATTGGAATCCATCGGGGGGGAATCAATCATGACCTAGGTTAACATCCTTTCCCCCCCGATGGATTCCAATCTTGACGCGATGGGGGGGCTTAGTAACCGTGGTTTGGAGGCCCACGGTGAAGCGAAAAGGAATCCCAGGCGGGGACGCCCTGGTGGCGTCTGGCGGATAGGGTCGCGGGTGAAGAGGCGTGTCGGTGTTTCGTTGCCGCTCGCCCTATCTCCCGCGACCCAACGGTGGCGCACAGTAAGATGCGTCGGCGGCGGGGCCGCAGTGGAAGAGGAGTGTCGGTGTTACGTTGCCGCTCTCCCTGTCCTCTGCGGCCGTTTTTGGAGGCTTCTCCACGCGCACCTCTTTAATTAGAGTGCGCAGTGGACGAAGGGAGCGGAGAGCTCTGGTGGTGAGTAGCGGACGCTAGGTGTGGGGGCACCTTCGTCCGCCTTGCACTATTCACCACTATGCGGGGCCGCCTTAAGGGCGGGGATCGCCAGAGGGGGACTGGACGTAAAGGCTGTGCCGGTTTCCCAGACCCCCTCCATTCCAGGCGACGCCGGAATGACGCTGGGTCGTTTAGTGGGTATACCGGGAGTCCCCGGGGAGTCCCACATACCTCTCTCGCCCCCCGGCGGAGGGGATGCGTAATGCATTTTTCCCAGCGAGAAAAAAAAAAAAAAAAAAAAAAAGGTTAACATCCTTTGCTTCGATCACAAATAAGTAAATCGGAGATCGTTGCTAACATGCAAAGAGTACCTACGTTATATACTACTCCTACGTTATATACGTTGTATACTACTAACAATTCATATACATTGACCAGTAATTTGTGAAGCCATAATGGAAATTTTAGATGATCTAAAACTTCGTCATCAAGCGTGCTGTATACCGTCGTCCTGGCACTAAAATTCAAACTGTGTTCGTGCATTAAAATGTCGTTTCATTTTTAACGATGTGAATCTTTTATTTTTCACGCTGGGTAATGACAGATGCTGGATTTTATAGCCTCAAGCAGAATATTAAATACTACAAATAAAATGTACACTATTTCCCCGCACTGATTTCAACACCCTGACCCTCGAGTTTTTGAGACATGGGTCGCGTTGCACACAGATGATATAATATAGTGTCAATCAAAGTTCAAAGTTCAAAGTTTGAATGGTGTTGTGATCGCGTGTCCGGAGTATACCGCAAGCATCGTGCCACTGTAGTGGGCGTTGACATTAACTCCAAATGGCGGGCTTTGTTGCGAAATTCGCGATAAAACTAGCCGTTATCATAACGCAGATATTGTTCTTTATAAATACATGCATTAGTGTGGAATCTAGACAATTAGCTGGTCGTTGGCACGTTTAGGTGGATTGGACCCTGTCCTAATAGGGAATGCGACAATTGTTTCATATAGGTTTCTTGTTTGCGCTTAAAACGTATTAGCAAAGATGTAAATTCTTTGTTAGCTCTTTAAAAGGTTACGATTTTCCTCAATAATGATTTCTGTCACATCTAATGGTTTCCAACCAGTCGATAACGCAAAGGTAAGGTTGTTGTTGTTGGAGATTTTAAAGCTTCGTTTTCATCATTATTTGTGGGAAAATTGCCTATTTTTTTTCATAAATAGTAATGGTGCAAGGCAAAACATCCAATGTAAGGTGAAGTTTTATCTAAAACCCTACGAACTTCGAAGATATTGAAGATTCAAATACATCAAATGTTCATGAACTTCTGTCGCTGACCGTACGTAAGGATATTGGTTTCAAAGTCAAATAAGTAGATCAATTTGATCTCTTGGTCTTGAAAGCTCAGATTTTGATTCTAATCCCATTTTTTCTCTTCATTTCTGACATAAACTACGTGTATCTTGTAACATACTACCTATATCTACAGAACAGTCCGCAGAATATTCGTACATTTCTTCTGTTGCAAAGACCGTGCGGAAAAATAAAGTTCAACTACATGACGGTCACAGAGCATGGGTTAACTCAAGCCTAAGATAATCCAGTGTCTATCACTCGCCAAAATCCCACACGGTATTTGGGGCGACAAAGCTCTGTAACCCTTAGCACCAGCATATCACACTATGTCACTTAGGACCACTAGCTCCTCAGCATTGATTCGATGATAGTGGAATTGTATTAGGATTACAATTATAATATTTAAAGGGCCTGTGTTTCTTATTTTTATTTGCCTAAAACACTTCACCGATTTTGATGTTTTCAACCGACTTCAAAAAAGGAGGAGGTTCTCAATTCGTCTGTTTTTTTTTTTTTTTTTTTTTTTTTTTTTTTGTATCTTGTTACGCGACTGTTCCGCCATTTGATGACCGATTTGCAAAATTATTTTTATGTTTGAAAGGGTATACTCCAGAGGTGGTCCCATATAAATTTTATTCCTGAGGGATTGCTAGTTTCCCCGTAAAACTCTAAACACCTTCCCTCCTTGACGCCCTGAGTCACACCGCGTTTCGAGTCAAACATTGAAGTCGGTTTTCTTTTTAGTATTAAAACGTAATTATTCTTATTCAGTACATGGCTGTAGTTGGAATCGCCTAAGTAAGAATAACACAAATAGATTTTTCTAACTTTTAGGAAAGACAACTGGGTCCTCGACAACGTCCTTCGGAATTCAGCAGAACTTATTAAAATGCTATTGCAATTTATCATCTCACATGAATCACTAGCGCCACTCCAAAAGGATTTATGTATCGAACTCTTTAAGTAATTAGTTCACGCTTGCGATTCAATAACAAGAAGACTGGTGCTCTGATGATAAACTAACCCGTGGACCGGAAGTGAACTTGTCCCGCCAAGAATCAATCCGGAAACGGGCGATTAGCTGGCGTAGTGCCAAATTGCTGGTGTAGCATGGCTTATAATGCCCGCTACGGAACCAATTAAAGTTTGCTAAGTATTATAGAGATGCGTTGCGCAATATTGATATGATCGCCAGATGGCGCATTTGGCGCCTTGTAACATAGTTTGAGTCATCACCAAACACGTATTTCCCTAAACATAGATCAATAATTCTACTTAATAATTACAAATTCGATTTTTAAATATTTACAAGTTTGCATGGACGAATGTTTGTGACTCAATCACGCTGAAACGGCTGAACTGATCTGGTTGAAACATATCGTAGCCCCGAAAAGATTAAAGGTGTTACCACGCAAGTGAAATTAGTATACCTAACTATAGATTTTGTATGTGTGAGTCAAGTTAGATGTTTTTGATACGAATTAGAAGGAAGCGTCGCAGCCAGGGTAGCTAAATGCGTATCACAAAGATAACTCGATTGTATTAAGTTAGCAATAGGAGAAACCATTCTCACAGTTAGCAGTTAACTTACATCGCCTATTAATTGAGTCCTCATTCTAACCACGTAGCAATTAATAGCTGTTAGTATAATCTGGACACTGCCGTAACCGGTTCTCGGAACATTTTGCCGGATTTGTTTGGTGTCGATTGTTTTCGTTTGGTGGGACGTGGCCAGAATCTTAAGTGCAGTGGTCGATACTGCGGGTAACAGGAAATATTCCTGAGGTATTGTGGGAGAAATGAAACGGGACTCCTCTGTGTAGTCCTTTTTTTTCGAGAGAGGCTTCAAACAAAAAAAAATTACCATCAGAATTGGTACACAACAGACGGCACACAAAAAATATACAAGATGGATAAACATATTATAGGTACCTAATATATTAATTACTAATTACTAATATTATAAATGTAAAAGTAACTCTGTCTGTCTGTTTGTTACACTTTCACGCCCAAACCGCTGAACAGATTAAGCTGAAATTTAGCATAGTTAAAGGTTGTATCTCCGGGAAGGACATAGGCTACTTTTTATCCCGAAAAAAATAAAAAATCCCGAGGGACCGCGGGTCACACCGCGGGAGCGCAGCTAGTTCATTATAAATACAAAAGAACTAGTGAATCCATCTTAGGATCATTAAAAACGATCACTCAACTGATCCAGGTCACTGCCAAAGAAGCGTTCTCAAGTTTAATAAACAATGCTAAGTCTAAACAGCCATTCAGTGCATATACGAATTAATTCGTCTGATATTCAGTGTTGCCAGAAGGTTACATTTCTTAAATTTTTCGTAACTTTTGACCCCCTCGCGTAACATGTAACAAATTTTGATATTTATGGCAATTTTCGTAACTTTTGAGAAAAACGGGATTTGCAAATTTTGCAATTTTACGAACGCATCCAAATTGAACGTACCTTAAACTGGCGCGTCAAAAAGTATTTCACACTCAATAGATGGCTCTGAATGAAACGCGCCATGACAAAATAAAGCCTATGAAGTAGAAATAGAAAAACTTTTATTTTGTGGTACAAAAAGCTTAAGTATATTAAATTTAAGAACTAAGTATACCTACTTAAGGTAGAGCGGGGCTATGTCAACTGAGCTGGCGCCCTGGCTCCGTTCGCGCGCGGTTTGATTGTGATTTCTTTTGTGTCGTTGATGTTTGTTATCGTTTTCCTCTGACTCTTGACTCTTGACCCCAATCTAAGCCAAAAACACGTAAATTAAAAAAAATGTAACTTTTGCAGCAAAAATGTAACTTTTCAGGGAACGAAATGTAACTTTCGGCTCAATGGCCCTGGCAACACTGCTGATATTAGCATCCAAAGTTCAGTCTAGCAACTTGCTCCAATTCCAGCAACTTCGCCGTTGAAGCTACTTCAGCTAGTAGGTACCTGAATATGACCCAAGATTGAGGAGTACGGGGTCACTTTGTGAGGCGGAACATATCTACTAGTTTGTAGTTTATAAGTGTTTAAATCACTATCGTTCTATACATATTAGTTTAGCTGTATTAAAAATGTATAGTGGGGTTAAATGGTCGAAGGTTTGATTTGAATTTTGAGTTTTATGTCGTTGTAAAAAACCTTTTTTGCCTGCAAGCTATTATTTTACAACTTTATGGTTGTTTTACTCTTTTTTTCTAGGTAATATGTTTCATCCTCAACATTAAATTCTGTTTTTCCAGGTCTTTTATCATCTTCAACGCTAACGAGGTAAATACCTGTTGAGAGCCTAAGGTGATCCAGCAGCATCTCTTTTAAAGGAACATTTTGTAGTCGTTCCAAGAATGCAAATTTTTATTCAATGCACTGAAGTTTTGTTAAACATAAATTCTCTTAGAATGCAGAGACTACAAATTTCTACTTCCTATAATATATTTGCTACATGCCATATAGAAAAAATAGACTTATATTATCTGGAAAGTTTAAAAATATAATGTTACCAGTCGGCCATTTCATACTAACTTGTTCAAGTGGAAGTTGGTAAAAATCTGAATATTGCAATGCAACTATTGGAAGTTGCAACAGCAATAAACGTTCTAGCTTTCTACGAGCCTCGCAATAATAACTTAGAAACTTCGCCGTAGATAGGCAGATTCTAAGATATTACATCAAAGTGCAGTAAACAGAGTTTTATTAAGAAAGTTAGGGCGCACTTGCGATAGTTTTAAACTGTCGATATTCTGCGAGTTGGAACTTTGTCTGGTACTTGTTGAATGGCAACATTCGGAGTTTGCTATCTATTGTTTTTGTTTGTAGTGGAACCAGTTTTTTGAAAAGAAAGTTTTATTTTTTTAGGGCCACATCTGGAGTGTTGGACATAGAAAAAATATGTTTGTGGAAAAATAAACATGTCTTCTGTGTTTGCCAAAGCCTGATAATGCTAATATAGACTTCGAAGATAAGATAATTTATTTCCTAAATCAAGATTTGATACCTAAAACACCTGAAAAAACTTTCTACAGATCATCATTGCCACGTAGAGGACATGGTCAGGGTCACGCTTCCGACGGGTGACCCTACTGTATCTATTCCTATTGTGTTCTGTTTTATGTAAATCGTAGTAGCTTAGTTTCTGTACATGTGTTTATTAAAACATCCTGCCAACCAATTGTTACAGTTGTTACCTTCGTCTTTCTTACACCATAGTTGAACGACCCTTTGTCTAAGCTTTACCCCAAGGAAGTGCGTCATCACTACACATTAGCAGTGCACATAGATCATTTATCCTAATCTCCTCAATGCACGCTACGAGGTGCGTCTTTTGAGTTAATATACAATACTACTACCTACAGGGCCTGATGATTTAAGTACCAGAAAAATGTTTTATAAGTGAATGGAGAATCTGGATGCATTCAATAGTGCATTAGAAAAGATACTTTTGCTTTTATGCCAGCTATGCCTACCAATCAAAGTTGGTAATCATTTTCCCAAGGCACTTGCCATGACAAACAAAAGATAAAAGTATAAGGGCACATTCAGTTTTGTTTTTCATGTCGTGACTAAAATTGATTAAGGTATCCATGGCATCTATGAACTATTATAGGTAATGCTTTATGTTTGTTTGTCCGACGATAACTTTATTTTTATATCTATGTTAAGCATACTCTGTCAACGCTACATCATTCAGATTCGAACTCATTTTTCTATCTTGACACAATTGGAAAAACATATTTCTTCCGACTCCAATATTTGCAATGGAGTAATTGATGGATGTGGAGTGGTCAAGTGACAAATTGCTGACTGTACGGACCCATGTCACGACCGTGACTCGAATCCCAACCCTGACGGCACTTTCTTTGGAAATCTTCGCATAAGTTTAGATTCGATGACTATTAGAAAAAACTGCTGGACATTTTACACACCCTGTGGATACAGTGTCCTTTTTTATCTCGTTCGTTTATTTATACACATTATGGGCATTAAAACCACGGTGGTGTGGCGGGCGATTGCTCGGGTGAGACGCAAGAAGTGCAAGCTTGATTCACGCGGTGGGGCAAATATTTGCTTGTTCTACAGATATTTTGTTACAACATGGAGAGTTCTTGTGTTGCGTTAGGACTTAAGACTACGTCCCCCCCGATGGATTCCAATCTTGACGCGATGGGGGGGCTTAGTAACCGTGGTTTGGAGGCCCACGGTGAAGCCAAAAGGAATCCCAGGCGAGGACGCCCTGGTGGCGTCTAGCGGGTAGGGTCGCGGGTGAAGAGGCGTGTCGGTGTTTCGTTGCCGCTCGCCCTATCTCCCGTGACCCAACGGTGGCGCACCGTAAGATGCGTCGTCGGCGGGGCCGCAGTGGAAGAGGAGTGTCGGTGTTACGTTGCCGCTCTCCCTGTCCTCTGCGGCCGTTTTTGGAGGCTTCTCCACGCGCAACTCTTTAATTAGAGTGCGCAGTGGACGAAGGGAGCGGAGAGCTCTGGTGGTGAGTAGCGGACGCTAGGTGTGGGGGCACCTTCGTCCGCCTTGCACTACTCACCACTATGCGGGGCCGCCTTAAGGGCGGGGAAGCCAGAGGGGGACTGGACGTAAAGGCTGTGCCGGTTTCCCAGACCCCCTCCATTCCAGGCGACGCCGGAATGACGCTGGGTCGTTTAGTGGGTAAACCGGGAGTCCCCGGGGAGTCCCACATACCCCTCTCGCCCCCCGGCGGAGGGGATGCGTAACGCATTTTTCCCAGCGAGAAAAAAAAAAAAAAAAAAAAAAGAACGACTTAGGACTACGTGTCTCGTACATTGTATGCGTTGGGCGTCTTAAAAAGCTTATTCAGCTATCCGTTTGGTATTAAATTGTATCTGTAAAGTTCAAGAAAAATAAAATAATAAATAAATAAATAACGCTGGACTTTTCACACAGCCCCTAAGTAAGCAGAGCTTGTGTTATGGGTAATAGATGACTGATAAACTACTTATATACTTTTTGTTTGTAAATACATACATATTATACATAGAAACACCCAGACCCGGGACAAATATCTGTAGTTCATACAAACATTTGTCCCGCGGCGGGGATCGAACCCGCAACCTTCTACGTCGCAGGCGGACCTTCACCCACTGCGCCACAGAAGTCGTCAAAAAATGATCGTATGATCCTGTACCAATTGTATCCAATGTGTTATTGACAGTGCTATGCCATTGAATCCTCTCTGCTGGACATCGGCATATATATACTCAGAGTATTATTCAACAAGTGACCTACTTATATTCAATATGCGGTTTTTAGGGCACGTTTCTATGGCAGAGCTGAGCGAGCGTGGTCGGACGAAACAAATTATTTCAATGACCTTTATCTAGGCACCAGCGTCCAGTTCAGTATAGCTAGGATGCCTCATTATAGTGTAGAGATCGTCTAGTAAAGATTTCTTGGACTGGTTGCCTCAGTTTTTACGGATCTGTGAATTTAGTTAGGTAGTAAATACTACGGTATTTTAGGGATTTTAGGCTTTTTGTAACAAAGCGCTCAGTTACTTACATAAAATCAGCAGTTTTACCAAGATGTGTTTGAAAATTGGACTCAGTACTTTCTGTAGGTACTGTCTATACCTAATATCTTTTGGCATAAAAATTATGAGATAAATTCTCCTCTGAATGGAAACGCACCCTTACTTGCCTACTCGAGCATCTCACAGAAATTAATATAATTTCAGCAAAACAAATTCATGAATTATAATCGATTTGCGAGTTCAGCGTTCTATTTATCCAATGAGGCGCAGTTATCGAATTTTGTGCGATATTTTGAAAGAATCCGCGGATAATACGATTGAATGTTTGTTTTACAATCTGTTTTGTCGCAAAAATATTCCTTTGTGTACGAGTATAAGAGGTCTACACTCATAGGGGTACACTCAATGACAAATTAAGTGATCCCTGCGGTCATCCCACTCATATATTATAGTGAGTTTGTTTAGATTATTATTATTATTATTTATTTATATGAACAATAATTACGTTTTTATACTAAAAAGAAAACCGAATTCAATGTTTGACTCGAAACGCGGTGTGACTCAGGGCGTCAAGCTGTCGATTCGATTTCTATTTGTGACATGGCTAGGAGGGAAGGTGTTTAAGAGTTTTACGGGGAAACTATCAATCCCTCAGGAATAAAATTTATATGGGACCACCTCTGGAGTATACCCTTTCAAACATGAAAATAATTTTGCAAATCGGTCAACAAATGGCGGAGCAATCGCGTAACAAGATACAAAAAAAAAAAAAAAAACATACAGACGAATTGAGAACCTCCTCCTTTTTTGAAGTCGGTTGAAAAAGAAAAGGGCTTTGTCGCTGAGCGACTATACCGCCCAATCAGTAACATCTTGGCTCAGTCTTCTTCTTCTTCTCTCTCACTTTACTTCTTGGTTTCTTGTGGTTTCACTTCATTCCACGGCTTCTTCTTCTCTTTATTCCTTCTGTTTGGATGTTTGTATGTTTGTGTAAGCATCAGGCTCAAACGACGAAAAAGTTTACAATTAAATTTGGTAAGGTGAAAGATATAGCTCCAGAATAGCATATAGGCTACTTTTTATACCGAAAAACGTTCCTGAAAACCAAAAAGTATGTAAAAGAACAACTGGAATATTGCATAAAAACTTTAGCAGTACTCTGTTTGACACAAAGAACACTGCTCTAAGGTTACCATGACAACCAATAACTTTTGACTTTTTCAAAATGGCGATGTCATTTCGTTCTACTATGCTTTGATTCAACTATTTTAAAGACAGCAAATCCAAAAATGAATTCAGTGTTTTTATGGGTTGGATTGAAACTAGGTAGTTCTATCTCTAAAGTTTGCATGACGAAACAATGCGCAGACAAAGTCGCGCCCGAGTCCACCACTAGAGTCTGGCAAATGAAAGTAGACCCTGAAAAAGAGGCGGCAAATTCAAAAATATAAGCGTGACAACCCATTAATTAATAACTCTAAATAATATACTTAATATAATTATTATATTTGGTACTAGAAAATAATAACCAAGTATCAAGTTGTGTTCTTCCAAATGTCCTTATGGGGTTACACGCTTATATTTTTGAATATGCCGCCTCTTTTTCAGGGTCTACTTTCATTTGTCAGACTCTAGTACTGAATAAATGCTTTTTGACTTTGACGCTGTAGTGCCTATTATAACGTTTTTGATAGTATGCTTGCCTATCTTTACTAGCATCTCGGATAAAGACAAAGTGAATATGTGAAGACTACGAGTAACAGCGAGTTTCCTTACGATGTTTCATTACTTGTATGGTAACAATATTTCAGTTTATCATGATGAATATTAGAAAAAAAAAATGCTATGTTTATTCTACGAGAAAACATCTACACGAAATATTTGGTATAAAATGTGGATAATATTTTTCACGCACGACCAACCCGTGTCCGTTTAGGCTTTTAGAAATTTATAGCATCTCTGTAATATACTACGTGTAAAGCTTACGGTTGCTAAGAAGCGGACGCCGCCAAATGCAATCTCCCACAAACGTACAGTCAGCAATGTCCATTTTATTATTTTGATGTTTTAAAACTCTCGTAGCAAGTGTATATCCATGGTCAGTACAGACAGATGACTGGCACAGTTTGGCTCAAGATCGGGATGTGTGTGCGTGAGAGGCGCCAAGCGGAACGACGCGACGGCAAAAAAAAAAAAACTAAAAATGATTGTACTTTTAGAGGTACCCGTAAAACTCTCCATTTCATTATTTTTATGAATATTTTTAAATCTGCAAACTGAAACCGAATGAATGAATAAATGAATGAATGAACACTTTATTGTACACCAATTAATAACAAAATATAACATAAATAAAACACGTTCAAAATGAGTACAATGGGCGGCCTTATCGCTGAAAGAGATTTCTTCCAGGCAACAGGCTACTGCTGTCAGTTTTCGGCAAAAAAAACTAAAAATGATTGTACTTTTAGAGGTACCCGTAAAACTCTCCATTTCATTATTTTTATGAATATTTTTAAATCTGCAAAGTGAAACCGAATGAATGAATAAATTAATGAATGAACACTTTATTGTACACCAATTAAGAACAAAATATAACATAAATAAAACACGTTCAAAATGAGTACAATGGGCGGCCTTATCGCTGAAAGCGATTTCTTCCAGGCAACAGGCAACTGCTGTCAGTTTACTTGCTGGTGGAATCGCGTCCTTATTTATACTCGTAGGACGTGCCTGAGACTATTCCATGAACTTTTCCAAAAGAACATTCTCCCTTAGATCTGGGCCTTGATTCATAATACAGCAGAATGCATTCGGTTCGGAATCGACCGACAGCAACCAATCACAGTGCAAGAAACGTCAAATTCGGATCAATTCCTGCACTGTGATTGGTTGCTGTCGGTCGATTCCGAACCGAATGCATTCCGCTGTATTATGAATTAAGGGCCTGTATCGATTTGCACAGTAGGGAACAGTAGTGAGTTGTTATAAAGCGGTCGCCGGTTTTTGAAAGACAATAATAGCTGAAGTGAAATTTAAGAGCTAAGTTTTGTCGGCTTGTTCTAGATGGAGCTTATGTGTAGTCTCCGTCGTTTATGATTAACTAGTGGACCTGGCCGCGACTTCGTCTGCGCATTGTTTCATCATACTAACTTTAGAGATAGAACTTGTTCCAATCCAACCCATGAAAACACTGAATTCATTTTTGGATTTGCTGTGTTTGATAAATATAAATAAGTATCCATCTAAGGGGTTCGGTAGTTTTGAAAAATAATGAATACGTGTTTCGCTATTTATTAAAAAAACTTAAACATACAAACATCTAAAGAAACTGACAAACTTTCAGTTTTATTATATGAGTGGGAAGTGAGATGGGATGCTCAGTGTATGTTGAATAGAGGCTTGTATTCAAACTATAATACCTACATACAAAGAATTAATTAGAAAATCAGTTTTTGAACTACACCGTGAGTACGAATTCCGATGCGATTTTCGGGATGCATTCTTCAACAATTAGAGCATCCTATGGTCATGGGTTTGAATCTAGTCGTGCACCGATGAGTGATTTAGGTACCTACCATAAAAAATAGCCATTTGGTCTATCTTATAAAAATGAATCTAGATTTGTCAACTACTTAGTATAAGGTTTTATGAAATAGACCAAAGTTCGGCTTATTCCGCGTATGTTTGACATTTGCACAATGATCACTTAAAATATAATATACCTTTTTAAGAGATAGACCATTGTATCTAGTTCGGTAGACCTAAATATCTCTTAACACGTAATCCCAGTAAGTTATCGTGGGCACTCGCAGCGCCTAAGCCAGAGGGCACTGTTGATCCCAGGCTAAGCCGCCTCTGCGGCCACAATGTACTATTTACTCCGTTCCCTTGTAACAATGTTATAAATTGAATCATTGTTTGTTTGGCGTGTTTGGTTCACTGTAGGTACTGACAATAGTAGGTATCTTACTTTAGTTTAACATCGGGGATGGTAAGTTTAGGTTTGTTGCCAACTCTGGTGACGGAGTTTTAGTAGAAGCGAAATATGCAATATTAACATTAACATACTATTAATGTTAATATTGTACGTCCGAAAAGGGCAAACTGTTTGTACATTTTATTTGTTAACAAACCTACCATCTTTGTTAAATCCAACAGTTTACAATAAAAACTTATCTTATCTTATCTTATCTAATAGTCAAGTTCATACTTCAGCGAAAAAAAAACCCTTAAAAAATATTTAAATGAAAACTAATTTTTTAGTTTACCAACATTTCGTCTGTTTCAACAAGCAAGGTTAACAAGGTCTACAGCGTGGAAACAGAACTTGGAAAAGTATGAATAAGCATTCAATACTCTAAGCTTAATTTGTCTGCAGATTTGACACCATTGAGATACAGTGTGACCATATTACGTTTTTTAACTATTTTTGTGAAGCGCTCGTGGTCGTGCTTGCTTAGCCGTTCTTGATAGATCGTCGAAGTTAAGCAACGTTCGAAACGGTCTGTAAGTTGATGGGTGACCGCCAAATGGCATTTACATCTGAGCGCTTCCGTGCTTCGGAGGGCGCGTTAAATTGTCGATCCCGGCTATTTAAGTAAGGCCTAAAAACTCCATCACCAGAGTTGGCCACTGACTCATACGAACTTACTTACTATTTTTGTGGTTCAAAACTTTATCAGCATCTCAGCTCAAACTATCAGCGCAGAGGAACTTTACCATGTAAATCAACGAGTCCACCTCCACCTGGCTGATGACAAACATTTTCCAACTAAACAAGTGCCATTAATCCGAAAACACTTTCCAGTACAACGCGGCGCGCAAAATGCCGTCGCGAAGTCAAGTGAAATGAAATGATTTATTAAAAATAGAAAGTTTATTGAAGAATCCAAAGCGCTTAACTATCCTAAACTAACATAAGCTTATAGAAGAATCCAATCTATCTTAAACTAACATAATCTATCTATTCTCTATATATAACTATTACTCTATCTACTAAACTTAGGCTTTTATATCTATATTAGACTAGCTGCGCTCCCGGGGTGTAACCTACGATCCCTCGGGATTTTTTCGAGATAAAAAGTAGCCTATGTCCTTCTCTGGGATACAACCTTTATCCGTGCCAATTTTTAGCCTTATCTGTTCAGTGGTTTGGGCGTGAAAAGGTAACAAACAGACAGACAGACAGACAGATAGACAGACAGACAGACAGAGTTACTTTCACATTTATAATATTATATAGTGTGGATGATTTATACAGCGTCAGGAGGCAATCCATGCCTACACTTAACGGGACGCTGTAGTGCCTGGGACATTGTTTGAGATCGAATAGGCTTGCCCAGCACCTAAACCATCCTCTCAGCTTATTCAGCCTGGCTCACAGGAAAGACGACGTCAATACGCGTGGAGCTGACTAAGCTGCGGGTTTCCTCACGATGTTTTCCTTCACCGTTAAGAGCTCGTGTATATAAATTTTACGAAATGAAAAATCCATTGATGCACGACCGGGATTTGAACCCACGACCTTCGGATTGAAAGTCGAGGCACAACCCCATTCGACCAACACGGCTCATCTATCTACTATATACTCAATATTGACTAATAGGTTCGAATACGTCATGATGTCCAACGATTTGGCGTCTACCGTTACACATAAATAGGTAGAGGTTTAGTTGATTCTCATTTACAGACACTTTAAAGTGTCTAATGGTGGTCACAGACTTATCCGCGCCGAACTGTCAATTCAATAGAAGAAATATGCTGAGACGACAGAAGCCAGCCGCATTTTCTGACTTCATCAGCATTTTTTGTATAGAAAAATGACTGCGGCGCGTACGGCGCGGCCAAATGTGCGATCAGGTTAAAGCTATGGCGCCGTAAAGTGCCTCAAAATAGGATTTTTAACTTTTTTTTTACTAATAGGTATATAGGATTTCCTATTTACCTCCTGGACAATGATATTAAAAAAAATACTCTAAACCATTCATTACTCACGTAAATTGTCTCCAGCCCATCGCACCCCGTGTAACATTTTAAAGGCCCTCCACTCCCCATGAGGCTAAAACCCTGCTTTCAGAACGGGTAAAAGACACTTGCGTGGATTGAATTCTTCAAAAGAGTCTTTTTGGAACAAGTGCACTGGACGTTTCATTAATGGTACCGCTCTGAAAGAAGCGATTTATATTTTGAACGTTCGACCTTTCAACTTTCTGGTAGGAAAGCCTTTTTTACAACTTCTTTGTATTTGAGAGTGGTGATGTTGAAAACCTGTACTTAGCGGTATTTCTGGCGAATTTATTTTGCTTTTTGGGTCTTTATAAATTGTGGGATGATATTAATAAGTTTTCTGAATGGAGTCAATGTTGAGACGGCTAGAGCAGAGTGGAAGAGAAAAACCTATTTGACCATACACAAAAGGTATATAGTAAGTTTTTTAAGGACACTGCCAGTTAGAACATTGAATTCAGCACGCCATCGACCTGCAGTGACCACTGTGACCAATCTAATAGTGACCTAGATTAGTTGAGCTATCTATAGATCATTATCAAACCAAATATCTCAAATCTAGAGTATTTTACAGCAGTTACATTAAATCGATTGAAACTTAAGGTTTGCCTATTTCACTGAACCAATAAGATCCCTCGAATCCAAGTGCTAATAAGCAAAATGACCTCTCATCTTGAACGATCGCATTTCCATACAATTTCCATACGTTCCAGGCGTGTTACCGTGAGAGCGAAACCTGAATATAATACGTAAAAAGGTTAAGTGAAACGGGAATCATCCCGTAGACGCCGCAATTTATGGCCACTTAATATCCGGACTCCCTTTACACAGAAACGAATATAACAAAATAAATAAACTCATGTGTTCCAAGGTGCATCAATGAATTTTGCGTTTTATATGCACAGGACCGAACAGCGTGGGCTTATAGAGCTATATAGAGTTCATACATAATTATGTGAATTACCACGAGCTTTTGACGGTGAAGGAAAACAGCCTAGTCGGCTCGGAGTATCCCGACGTCCCCACTGAGTTGGGCCCAACGCTATTTTAATAAAATTTCAAAATTTTATTCTCGATTTCCCCACCAGCATAGTCAGTGGGGACATCGGGAATAAAATAATATTACTTATTTATTTTAAGTCACTATCACTTTTGATTCTAAATGATCTCTCTTTTCGATGGAAAATAAAAAACTAACTACTCGAGTAACAAGTAACAAACTTCAGTTTTAGAAATAGAATGTCCTGCATGTAACGCATGCTCCACATGTATTGACCGTATATAGCTTTGTGTACAGCTGCAAATAAATATAATATGCAGGTACAGTGGATAAGATCAATTAAGCTGAGAGGAGTTTAGGTGCTGGGCAAGCCTATTACATCTCAAATAACATCCCAGGTACTACAGCACCAATACTAGCATCTATACGCTGTATAAATCATCTAGTAATATAAATTTTAATGTAAAGGCCTACTTATATTTCGTTACAAAGTTCGAATTTGTATAACTTTCCGAAGATCCAGGTGAAATGTACAGCATTTCAACAAATGTTAAAATATGCCCAATATTATTTTTATACAGTTTGGAAGGGAATGTCTTAACGAATATTTAATATCGTCGTTGCACGATTTACGACCGGCCAAATGTATTGTGTCTTTTGCTTTATGAGACTTCCGACGGTAAGTATTTTTACCGTTTTTGTCGAAGGGCCTTTATTTATAGATAGGCTTGGAAACGAAAGCGGAAATGATATAGATAAGTTTGAAAATAAAACCGGAAAATATGTCTTACCAGACTCTGAGGATTATGGAATGTTAGGAAATTGGGTTTTTGTACGTTTCAAAGTCCATTCATAGTTTAGTCAGATTCACGCCTTTGTACATGTTTATAAGCCGTGTTGGTCGAATGGGGTTGTGCCTCGACTTTCAATCCGGAGGTCGTGGGTTCGAATTCTGGCCGTGCATCAATGGATTTTTCGTTTCGTATTTATATGCATTTTAACACAAGCTCTTAACGGTGAAGGTTTATGTGAACCATTGTGTGAGACAAATAAACGTTATTTGAATTGAATTGAAAAACATCGTGAGGAAACCCGTAGCATAATCAGCTCCACACGTATTGACGTCGTCTTTTCTGTGGGTCAGGTTGATTAAGCTGAGAGGATGGTTTAGGTGCTGGGCAAGCCTATTCCATCTCAAACAATGTCCCAGGCACTACGTATAAATCATCTAGTTAGATGTACATTTATATTTTGAATTTTATTGTTATAAAAAAACATGTTTGTATTAATGTAATTATCTTATATTATGAAGTTTATGTTATTAAGTTGTTTTGGTGGGAAACTATGTAATTCTTGTTACTAGATGTTGTTCATATCATGTGAAATTATAACGACAATGGAACCATTATTTACTAAGGCCATGGCCGTACTAAGTAAGCGATGGCGGTATTTTATAATCGAAAATAGTATAAAAATAAGATTAAAATAAAGAAAGAAATAAAAAGAATCAAAGTACCTTTCTAGAAATTGTGTTTATTGTTATTATTTTAAAGCCTTTTCATTCAATTTAACGGCTTTTTACAGTACTAAAATATTTATAAATCAACAAAGTACGTCTATGAATACGGTTGTTTAGCTTAACGACTTTGATACTTTGGATTTAAAACTGGATTGGAGGGGACCGTTCCATACTTTGTGAATGCTTACAATGACCTACCATAACTCTGATTTTACGGATATACTCGTACTAGTTACATGCCTGGATTTGTTCATGGCTCTTGACAGAAATAGTATAAAAATATACTTTGATTGCAAGCCCAGCCAAATTTTCAAAATCGAAATACATTGGAAGACTTCTTCTTCTTCTTATCGTGTCACTAGTTCTTTCAAACCAGTGTGGTGAAAGGATTTTAAATGCGCCTCAAAGAGGCTCCTTTCGTGCACTTGACACATGTTTTTGAACTCTTAAAGGTTCTACGACATGCCGGTTTCCTCACGATGTTTTCTTTCACCTTTTGAGAGTACTGGTATAGTGCACATAAGTTTTTCGGCAGAAAAACTCATTGGTGCACGACCGGGATTGAACCCACGACCTAACTAGACAACCAGTGCTATTGGACATTGGGAGTCAGGGTTTAAGACCCTGACTATTGTTTTCAGTGTGGTTCGAGATATAGTGCTCGTTACTCAAAACGAAAGAGATTTATTTGGTGGGTTTCCAACGAGTCACACCAAATCGTGTAACACTGTTAACCTGATCGCACATTTGGCCGCGCCGTACGCGCCGCAGTAATTTTTCTATACAATAAATGCTGATGACGTCAGAAAATGCGGCTGGCTTCTGACGTCTCAGCATTTCTTCTATTGAATTGACAGTTCGGCGCGGATAGGTCTGTAACCACCTTATTCAGGGCATAGATTTAGCATGGTACCTTTTTATTCTGGGTACTTGGGATACACAGAATAAGAAACAGTGTTTATACAGAGTGGATTTTTGAGATGGGCCACGGAGAGCAGGTACGTTAAAATCTAAAACATATGTAAAGTTTAGAGGTTTAGACCATAGGCACGTACCTAGGCTTAGCATAAATTTGTATACATTCCTAGCTATCAAGTTACACCCAACAGTTACAATCTAGTTTGACTTTGGTCATTTGAAACTTTAAGGTCTCGCACTTGGCGCCTTAATTTGGGAGTTTATTAGTTTGTTACATCTAGTCAGATAATTGTTTTGCAAGTCTACGTTTTTTTTTGGTCACGCTTACTGCTTATTCAGGATGGAGGACCATTCTATTCTTTTTTAAATACGAGTACACGATTATCATATCGCCATCATAATTAGTACATGCATGTATCCCCAAACCGTACTTCTTGCTCCAAACTAAGCAAAGTTATTTTTATATGGTAACCAAAGAATTTATATCATTTACATTACAAGTCTCTAGTGAAACCTTATTTGTACGTGTAGTAATGCTGAGTTAAGAGCAAAGAAAGATTATTATCTGAAACGTAAAGAAACAGAATAAAAATTCTTATAAAACATTTGAGAAAAACTTTTCTAACAATCAAGCAACATTATCTCCTTCATCAGTTATTACTCACAATCCACCTTTATACAAGTTTATTTGTTTGTAATTGGTTATCTCTGGAACTGCAAATCCAATTTTGATTTTTTTTTATTACTAAGAAGCTACGTTATCCCTGCGTAGAGGTAAAACTCGCTGTTCCATTCCAACTCTTCGAAAGAACTCGACGAAACGACGTGGCAGGAATCGTCTCAAAAAGAGTCGGAATGATAAGAACCATTCGTAATCCAGGTAGAGTGAAGCCACGTCCAGCAGTATATAGATAGAGTCTTTAATTTTATACTAACTTAATTCAGGAATTGGATTAAAAAAAATATTAAAAATATTAATGTTTTTTTGTTTTGTTATGAAAATCCCGAGAAAATCGATAAAGACTATGCCTTTCAATAGATTGTTGCTTCTTGTATAACTTAGCCGATTCGTGATGTAGCCTGCGCTGCGATTGGTGGAACGTCTGTTCCTCTTGAAAATCATTATGCAACAATTCTAAAAATCAATAAATGATACATTTTGAAATGAAAACTTAAATGGGTTTAGGAATTCAACTGATACGGTCTATTCACAACCCAAAAATGAGGCCCTGTCAGTTTGTGTAGTGATTTGAGTTAAAATGAAGGACCCTATATAACAGTAGGTATAACTAGTGCTGTGGTATAACATAGGTGAAAAGCAAGTGAGTTAAGAGGCGAGACACGTTGATGCATAGTTGTAGAATACCAGTCGGCCTTTGCCGTGAGTTAGTTAGGCTTGCGGGCACATGTTTTGATAGAGTATGCGGAGAATTAAGCTTTGCCTTCCAAAGAAACGGTCAACGATATTAGATAGTCTCAGAATTATGTAAGCAAGAAAATGTAGCGCTTGTGGTGTATAGCTAGTTTAGTCGCAAAGTGGGTGACCGCTAGTTGCATTATCAACAAAGCGTTTCTGTGCTTCAGGTGGCTTAGCATGAACTCTTATTTTCAGGCACTTTTTGAACTGCATGGCAATTTTGACTTAAAGACGCAAATTTGAAATGGCGGCGCTTATCATGCTCTCTCGCTTGCACATTAGTGACTGCACTAGTGTACGAGTGAGAGAACATGATAAGTTGCGACGTTTCTATAATGAACCGCGTTATACGAAATTGACATTTAGTTTGTAAACTGCCGGGAAATAAGAGTTCCTGTTAACCCCCCAGATGGCCTTAATTTGTCAGTTCCAGTTATACTATGCTTCGGAGGGTACCTTGAATTGTCGGTCCTGGTTTTAAGCTATGATGGAGGCTGTTATGAAGTTGGTTAAAGCAATGGTTTAACATCAAATTAAGGTCGTGATAGCCGTATCTCAGAGAACCAAGGACGTCGTGGTTGGTGTAAATTGCTTGAACATAGTCCCGGCTCGCCTTGATAAATAGCTAGTCACAACTGGCTATTGTCTCCGTACTTTACAAAATCTGACTATATATACGTGACCGTATACGTGCGTAAAAACTGATTAAATACCTATGGGTCGGTAAGATGTTTTATAAATGAGAATATGTTAATTTGGCACAAATTCACAATAAAATAACTTGAGAAATCTGTGAATCAGAATTAAAAGGCAAAATCAACAGAATTAAAAGTATCAACAATCAGAAAATCAAGAATCAAAGTATTTAGGTTAATTCTTAAAAACATTCATTAGAACGTTGGGATCGTAGAAATGACAGTGAACTTACCGCATTTTACAGCCAACATCATACAATTAGGACGTCATTATCAAGCCTAAATGGACCTCTAGTCACGCAACAGTACCTAATAGCTAGTAGAGTTCAACCCAGATTAGCAACAGCATCGGCAAAACTTATAAAATCAAGTTCCGAGTGAAAGATTTAGGCAAAACCAGAGAAATGATTACTGAGCTACGACCCTGATGTTTTTAAAGTTGATAGGCACCTTCTGGGTTGGCTCGCTCCATCTGCCTGTGTAAGTCTCGAGGTCAAGAGCCAACCTACCATCATAAAAAAAAAGATAAACTACTACTATTTAGTTTATCATTTCTCTGGACAAAACAGAAAATTGACACACGACTTTAGTCGCGTGTAAACGGCTACTTTATTTGGAAACAAAAAATATGTTAATTAATGAATTTTTATAATAATTGTATGTTGCAATATTATTATTATTATTTAGCCTGTGTTGTCCCACTGCAGGGCAAAGGCCTTCCTTCCTCCCTTCTTCCACTCTTCGCGATTTAACGCAGCAACAGGCCAAGTTCTCAGGTGAGAGTCCAGCTCGTCCCGCCATCTCATTCTAGGTCTTTCACGTCTGCGCGTCATATTTTGTGGGGTCCACTGCGTGTTGCACTGTTGCAATAACAAGACCAAAATAATAATGAACTTGAATATCCATTAAATCAAGAACGACAATACTACGAGTACATCACGATTGTTTGAGGATGGTTTAACGATGGGACTAGCATTGTCCCATGTAGTAGTGAGTGATTTAGTGTTCACTAACTAGACTTCTCGATATTAAGAGTCTTAGATGTCCCACTGCAGGATAAACAAATAAATAAATAAATAATGCTAGACTTTTCACACAGCATCATCTAGCCCCAAAGTAAGCAGAGCTTGTGTTATGGGTACTAGATGACTGATAAATTACTTATATACTTTTTGTTTGTAAATACATACATAGAAACACCCAGACCCGAGACAGTTATTTGTAGATCATACAAACATTGCTCCCGCGGCGGGGATCGAACCCGCAACCTTTGGCGTCGCAGGCGGGCCTTCGGCAAACTGCGTCACAGACGTCGTCAAAGATAATGCGTTATCGGATATCGCGCAATTTTTTGCCGTTGATTGTTCCCAGTTCATCGATGCAACTTCTCATCTACGTCGATCTACCCCAAGCTAATAGCTAGTACTAGTTAGTTTCTAATTTACGTAATCATGGTTGAGTTTCGTCGGTTGCGTGTGGTTTTCGCAAGGGGCTTGAAATGTTGTGAATGAGTTTGAAATGTTTACACTGCGATAGAGCAGCTGCATAGCTGACTATAATGCATTGTTTGCTTGCTTTATATAGAAACGATACTAATGGTACGCGGACATGGATTTCATACAGTCAGTGTAAACTTTGTGTGCCTGAATTAAGATTAGAAAAAGTGAAGGGTTCTTTCATGGGAAATACCGTACTCTTTTATAATAAACTTCGAGATGATGCCACTAAACTGCCTATTCGAAGTAAAAAATAATCTTATAAAGAAAGCGTACTATTCTATTGGTGATTATATTAATGATAAATTCGCGTGGCCTGATGTCGCTCTGCACCTCGACAGCTGATATGTGCACAATGCCTATGCTATCTTGCTTAGCTTTTTGAATTTTACTAACTTTACTTTAAATACAACTAAGTTCGTTAAGAAATTAGCCTAAGTTTAGATCTAAGATGGATCACCTAAAAAAAAGCTAGGCCCCAAACCGTGTTTGTTGCCCTGGTTCTTCACGGTATTGGTCGCGAAGGAACAGGAGTAGAATCACCTAGTTTTAAGACGTTTCAAAGTGATCCCAGCGGTCCTACTGAATAAATGCTTCAAAAAAAAAGTGGTAGGTTGTAGGTAAAGACCTAGAATTCTGTCCCAAGACACATTATGAATTATTCTTCATCTGTGTACAATACAAGAAAGTTTATTTCAAACATGTTTTTCATGAGCCATGAGCTGATTCAAACGAGCCTAAATACTGATATTTCACCATTATTCGCTTCTATGAGTTCCATGGAACAGCTCCTGAATCTGTAGTTCGGTTGATTATTACTTTGTAATAGGCACTGGACCGCTATGCTGAATTTCAATCAGCTTATTTGCCGAGTTCTATTGAACAGCTTCTGACTCCATCATCAGGCTTTTAAGAAAATATTATTGCGCACATTTTTAACTAAACATATAATTTTCCAACTTCAAAGCAGTATATTATTTGAGTTTGCATTCAAACGATTGACGCCAAAGAGGCAATCATGTTACTCCTGCAAATAGGCAATTTATAAAGCTATTATAAAGCTGTAGCTTCTATAAATAACTTTATAGCCATAACCCCGCATTTCGCTATCGCAAACGTCTGAAACAGACCTTAGTTTAAGCTTCTGCTTACTTGTAATTTCGTTTAACCCGTGAATTTCACGTTGAATCACCGATTACTTAGGCTCAGGTATTTTAGCCTCTTTATCTAAATTGCTTGCGTGTGGAGCCGAGATTAGCAGGTAGCGAATCGGGAATTGGCAGGCGAGGAACAAAATATTTCGTGGGCTTTCATGCAACAATGGCAGGTTTGGGTATAAATTGGTTTGATGGATTAAGGGGATATTCTCAGTTTATTTCTGCTTTATGTGCCGTATACGTTTTTGGACGTGCATCAACATCTTCAAAGGAATGATCCTTAAAACGATCCGAGAATGTCACAATGTGTTGTGGAATACCTACAAATGAGATCCTTGTACGCACTAATGGGGTATCTCGCAGGCGCCCACGGAATCGTCTGTACAAAACACGCTTCGGCCAAAATGCTGCATCCATGTAGATTGATTCATGAAAGTGGAGCTTAATAATGGATGAACCCATTATTTTGTTTGTTTGACTTTAAACTTACAACACTACTTTGTTTAAAAAAAAGTATGTGAGTTTCGTGGAACTCTCGGTTGGATCGAAGTTTCAACTTTGACATTTAGAGTTTGTCAAATAAATTATTCTCATACTAACTACGATGTTATATCGTTGCATACTCCTATGGAACATAATCCTAGAAACGCTCTTCCGTACTAAAAATGTAACAATCTATAATAATGTATATCTATCGCACTTCGCACTGTGACGATTTGACATATACATGTGTAGTGACGCAAAAATTGAACACATTTCGTCTAGCCCCCATCCGATACCGTCCGAAAAGGAAGTTCGTTCCAATAATAAAAAAACCGAACAACCTCATAAAAAAGTCTTTCCAAAAATTTCACAATAAAAACACTTCGTTTTCACTTTTGTAGACTTTAAAACTTTCTAAGGACCAGTGGATACTTCTGATTTATTATTGCTAGAAAGTTCTACTCGTAGTAGCCAGTATAAAGTACGGTATTCATAATTGACTTTTTAATTAAGAGTTACTTTGATTATGTAAGTTATTCCTGAACTCTGGTTGATTAAATATGAATACACTTTAAGCTTTGGAAATATTCTGAGACTGCGAGATATGATCTGAAATAAAAATATATGGCTTAATTAGATTCCTTTTAGAATTTTGAATTACTACGTTTCTAAAGTAGAGTGCATAAGTACGGTTTTAAAGTGAAAGACGCCTTATTTACTGGGTGTGGGGTATAAACTACACTTAATGGGACGCTGTAGTACCTAGGATATTGTTTGAGATGGAATAGACTTGCCCGGCACCTAAACCATCCTCTCAACTAAATCGGCCTTGTTCACAGGAAAGACAACGTTAATACGTGTCAACATTAACCATGGCTATGGCTTTGCTTTTACAGGGTGTAAAAAGACTGCTACCGAAAACTGAGGGGTTTCAATCAGACCATGATTCTGAACATATTTAAAAAAAATTTACTTAGGTATGTCATTTTGTTTTATTTCCGGTTATTTACTACTAGTACAACTAATAATAAATAACCTACGTAATAATTTCATTTATAAAAGAAATAAAAAATTAAAATTCAAATCCAGCAATCTAAGTATAAAAACGCGTATAAAAACCAGTACATACGCTCGACCAGCTGTGCGAGGTCAGTTTTCTCCGGATAAAATGATTTTTTCGGAAAATCCTTTTGGATTTGGTTGTGTGTTGGGATGCTGTACCTATCTCTTTCGGCTTTGGTAGACGTCTTTTTACACCCTGTATATTTAAAACCACTTCTGAAGGGGTTAAGATCGTTCTTGCAAAATTTCTTTGGCCAGCTATGATCTTGTGTAACACCAAGCTAGAACGTTCGACATTAGCCTATTTACCATCCTCATTTCAGGCCGGTATTACCCTACTGCCCCCTTACCATGGCGATTCTCTAGGTACCGGAGAATAGATAAAAATGACAGTAATGACATTAGAGTGTAGATAAAACGGGTAGAATGTGGATAAAAGTTACTTTTGTCTACACTGTAATGTCATTACTGTCATTTTTATCTATTCTCCGGTGCCTAGACAATCGCCATGGTAAGAGGGCTGGTCAATGGTGATACCCCTCCTTTCCTGTCAAACTTTTCAGTTCTGTGCGTCCCTGAACCAAGTTTTACCCGCGACTGTTACGAATTAATCAACATCATCATTCCCTTGCCCTTATCCCACGCTAAGTGGGGTCGGCACAACATGTATTTTTCCTCCATTCACTCCTATCACTCGTCAAATCTGTATCCACTCCTTTCGCATTCATATCATCTCTCACACAGTCCAACCACTTCTTTTTCGGCCTTCCTCTACTTGCATAATCTCCAGCCACACTCATAATCACGAATTAATCGACAATGTTCGTTATCATACGAGGCTGAAAGTCTCTCTGCAACCATTATTCTCAACGTGATGCTTGAAGTTATAAAAAATAACAGCCAGCGCGTGAAATATCAGTAGCGACTTAACCTCATTTTGAACCGTTTTCCCATCAACTAAATTTTTACGACCCGTCACCGTTAGCACAAAAATTAACTTTACGGATATTTATCATTGTAATTTTGAGCCACGTTTTTATAGTTACCAAATATTTTCTCTCTCGAATTAGTCTTTAAGCTTTATTACAATGGACGTACATAAAATTACCATTTTTAGAGTTCCCTAGCGCTTTAAACGAGAGAAGGAAACGCTGCTTAGTTACCTCAGAATTGCTTTAACCTATTTAGATAGTGGACTAGTATGTTAATGTTAATACTACAACTAGCCTGTGAGGTTTTTAAGAGAATAAACGTAAAATGATTCACCATCCAACTTGGGTGAAGTTTTGGGCCGCCTGATATTATCTTTGACATACATACATACATTAAAGTCAAAGTCAAAAAGCATTTATTCAGTAGGACCACTGGGATCACTTTGAAACGTCTTAAAACTAGGTAATTCTACTACTAGAGAGCAAATACCTCTATCCTCATATTTTCTTGAAGAATTTACCTTAGACCTTAGACACAAATTATGTTCAAGCAGGTTCATAAACAAATAACCATATATGTAGGTATGTACAAGACAAAATAACCTACATATCCATATGTAGGTTAATTTGTCATTATTAATTTGTCTACAATTTTGGCTCAAAGGATCAGCATTGCCATCCAGCGTGGTAATGCCGCCAGTGTTTTGGACACGCTTCCAACTGACAGTGTCCTGGATCAGTTGAGCTATCTATAGATCGTTTCTAACGATCCTTGTATAGCTTGACTAATCCTGTTGTATTTTGTAAATATATGTAAATATGTAGTAGCTTTGTATGTAGTAGCTTAGTTTCTGTAAATAAATTATGATTAAGTATATTTATTAAATTTGTCTACATATCAAACAAATATGAAAATATTTCTTATTTTGTATGTATGAAGTACGTGAATTTGAAAGAGCTCTGATTCGAGTGATTGGCCGGAAAGTGCTCTACAGGGAGGCACTATTCATTCCATTCAATACTGCATTGGTCAGTGAATGCAAAATTATGTGTGTATTAGTTATCTAAGCCGTGTTGGCCGAATGGGGTTGTACCTCGACTTTCAATCCGAAGGTTGAGGGTTCGAATCCCGGCCGTGCATCAATGGATTTTGCGTTTCGTAAAATTTATATGTGCTTTAACACGTGCTCTAAACGGTGAAGGAAAACATCGTGAGGAAACCAGTTAGTGTTCTTATAGGCGGCGATGGGCTTGCAACCTGTCACGTATGGAATACTAACTTCTGCAAGATGTGGGCATGTATCAA
This sequence comes from Epirrhoe tristata, assembly GCA_951394285.1. Lineage (NCBI taxonomy): Eukaryota > Metazoa > Arthropoda > Insecta > Lepidoptera > Geometridae > Epirrhoe > Epirrhoe tristata. The sequence goes on from OX596153.1 coordinate 1,555,896, forward strand.
ATATGTGTTTGGACATGCTTCTGACTACCCCCATAGACATCCTTAAAGGATCTGATATAAATAACATAAAATGATCTGAGAGAGTGTCTACCGCACCTTGGGGATACAGTCATGAACCTGTTTACGTTTTTTTTTAGTTCTATCTCTAAATGGACCTCACAACTTAGAAAGATTTACGCATTAAATTAATAAGTACTATTACATCAAGCATATCGCAAATTAGTGGCATCAAACTCCAGTGACAAGTTTGCTAACTTATTCAAACTTCTTAACTCTTATGTCCATGAAAACAGAGGAATAATAATTTTACTAGTTTCAAAGCTAATTAATTTAAACTTATAAGCTAATCAAACAAGTGGTACGACAAGACGCAAATTCTGTTGTGTTATAATAATAAATAGCCGTATTGAGATATCCAGCCTCATTCCACATTTAGATGCCGAGATTATAAAACTCATCAACGTGCCAATCTCCACGGATATAAAATATTCGCATTATTTTTTATCGTTCGGAACCCAAAATAATTATCAAACGACACGCTTCGACAGTTTTGTACAGGCAGCGATTTAAAAGCAACTGATTTAGGCGCTGATTTATGTATAATAAGAAGCACTTTTAATTTCGTTAAGGCGGGTGGGTAAGCTATTTGTTTGCGAAAAGTTATAAAGCTGTCCGGTCGAATTTATTGTTTTGAACGTGACTGTACGGCAGGTATATTTTGCCATGAATTAGATAAAATGGGAGGGTATGAGAGGTTGAATAGCCACTTTGCCTTTGACGGGGAACTCGAGGGCATTTAAAAGGCAATAATCGGAGCTTTCTGGATAAAGTCAAGAGCTAAAGCATTTATTTTATACTGCTGGGAGCATTTAAAAAAGTCTAAAAGCTTTGACTCTTATCCTGTTCACTACAACGAACATGAGAAGAAACTCTCCATTAAGAAGTGTCTTGGTAGAAGAGTTAACGCACTCACTGAGGCATGTCGAATTGTCGGTCAAAGCTATAGAGCATCAAGCCATGATGAGAGAAATGATAAACTACTAGTTATTTATATAGAACTGCGCTCCTGCGGTGTTACCCGCGGTCCCTCGGGATTTTTTTCGGGATAAAAAGTAGCCAATGTCCTTCCCTGGAATACAACCTTTAACTATGCCAAATTTCAGCTTAATGTGTTCAGCGGTTTGGGCGTGAAAGCGTAACAAACAGACAGACAGACAGTATGGATATGGATAGTATGGATATGGATTCTGGGGCCATGACGCAGGCATTTCATCTTAAACACTCCGTCACCAAATGACACTAACTCATACAAACTTAGGGGCTCCTTATCAGTAGTACTACTAAGAAGTACAACTGGTGCTACCGTACTAGTAGTACTAGAGATACAATGGTGTCTCGTTGTATCTCTAGTACTACTAAAAACCTGTAACTAACAGACCTAAGCATAGGTTGCGAGGAGCGAAGCGACGAGTGGTTAGGTGTATAGTGAACAACCACGCACGAGCCGAGCGAAGCGAAGCAATTACTTGAACATAAAAACCACGGGGATCTGGCACTCGCCGGCCGCTACCACGGCACGCTTCGCTCGGCTCGTGCGCGTGGTTGTTCACTATATACCTAACCAAATTCGCTCCTCGCAACCTATGCTATAGGTCTGTTAGTTGTATTGTGTTAAGTAGTACTAGAGATACAACGTTGTGTCATTTGTGCTACCAGTTGTACTTCTTAGTAGTACTACTGATACGGAGGCAACTTAGATACTCTTTTATCGAGTTCGAAAATTAAAACACCAATCTTCGTGCATCAGTAGTCAAACGCCGCTAAAAGCAGAACAATTCCAAGTTCCACCTGTAACGCAATATAATTTCCGTTGTATATTTAATTTCGTCTGAAAAATAATATGATTTGGAAACCTCAGCGCGGTTCGCGGAAAACAACTCTTATATGAAATTCCTTCCAAATTATTCTGTAAGTGGGATTTACCTCCTATAATACGATGAAAGCATATCTGGAACAGATGGATCAATGTCTTTGAGGCTCACCCAAAGTCCATTCGCCACACTGGTTCAAAAGAACAGTTCGATCAACAGAAATGACAAGAAAATACTTTTCTAAAAAATAAGCAACAAAAATAGATTTTTTTATCAGATTTTGCTTTGAATATAGTTAGCTGTAATTATTTATCTAAGGCGTAGTAGGTGTTTTCTATGTATTCAGAAAACGGGTTAGATCGCGCATGGAATTGATCCCACTCTGCTTATTGTAGGGCTAGATGATGCTGTGTGAAAAGTCCAGTATTATTTATTTATTTACTTCTCAAACATTTTAACCAAGCGAGACGCTACGGGTTGAAGCCTTCTGCTCCAGTTTTTACACATGCAGCCTGTGGGTGAATCATACGCAGAAGCGGTACAGCGCCTTACGGATTCAATATAATAACGCGTTCAGAGTGCTGATGGGGCTGCCTCGGTTCTGCAGCGCGTCAGGGATGTTCGCTGACGCGCGAGTTGACTGCTTTTACACCACCATGCGCAAGCGTGGAGCATCTCTGGTGCGCAGGGTCCGAGCCAGCTCCAACAGCATTCTCACCGTGTTCGCAAATAGGTTTGACTGCATTTATCTATACCACAACTCTAGGATGCATGCGTTAACTAATAATAATATTAAGTTTGTTTATGCTAAGAAGCTGATATTTATTTCTGCAGTGCGCTAGCTGACCCTTACGCTTTGATATGCCAGTATATTGAGCTCATACGTTCTTTGTTGAGAAGCCGTTTCACCTCCGAAGGGAATGGCGAGATGAATGGCACAATTTGTACTGTATGTGTCAAATTCGGGCAAAATGGCCAATTAGAACATTTACACAGCTCTTATACCTGAAATTGGACTGAACTCAGAGTCAAACTACAGGAGGTTCCTTTTGTTCGCGTGTTTTGGATAATCAGTTTCATTCGTTCATTAAAAAAAGTAAGTAAGTTCGTATGAGTCAGTGGTCAACTCTGGTGACGGAGTTTTTAGACCGCCTTAAGGCCTTCGTCATAGCTTAACGATTTAATTAGTCGGGATCGACAATTTAACGTGCCCTCCGAAGCACGGAAGCGCTCAGATGAAAATGCCACTGGCGGTCACCCATCCACTTACAGACCGTTTCGAACGTTGCTTAACTTCGACGATCTATCAAGAACGACTAAGCAAGCACGACCACGAGCGCTTCGATGGAGCAAACCTACCCAGAGGAACATCTACAAACAACATGTTTGTTAACCGTACCATTGTACCTATTGTGGAGCAAATTAAATTGTATTCAATTATATTTATTTATTATTTAAATCCTAGTACATACTGGAATACAAGTCCGTAGATCCTGCTACGAATCTCTCCCTCCCTCATCAACTGGAAAAAAACTGATGATCATCAAACGGCTGAATAGATTTTCATGAAACATGGCTAAGAACACTCGGCATAAAATTATCTATGCCACAAATAACTATTCATCTGTTTGGGAGCTACGATACCACAGACATACACAGTTACACAGACAGACACGTTAAACTTATAACACCCCTCTCTTTTTGCGTCGGGGGTTAATAAAAAACAAGTAGGTACCTACTAAAGTATTTCACAGAACAAAGAACGCGTCCATTAACCTCTGCAGCCTTCAATAATCTAGACTTACAGCGTTCGCAAACAATTTATTGACCAGCGTGCATTTTGTATGAGCTAAGTGCTGGGGCACCTTGGTACAGTCGCACTTAGTCATATCTAAAAAATCACTAAGATATAAAAACAGTAAGTAAGTTCGTATGAGTCAGTGGCCAACTCTGGTGACGGAGTTTTTAGGCCGCCTTAAGGCCTCCGTCATGGCTTAACGACTTAAATAGCCGTGACCGACAATTCAACGTGCCCTCCGAAGCACGGAAGCGCTCAGATGAAAATGCAACTGGCGGTCACCCATCCACTTACAGATCGTTTCGAACGTTGCTTAACTTCGACGATCTATCATTATTTATCATTTCGTGACGTGACGGCCGTGACGGTAAATTTTTTTCTCCCAGCCTCCCAGTTTTCTTCGATACTGTCCGAAAAGGAACTTCGTTCTAATATTAAGCGTATTCCAATCCTTGTTGTGATATCATTACTTATACGAGTATAGGGTCTTTCATTTTATACTAACTTAATTCAGGAATTGGGTTAAAAAAATAAATTAAAAAATATTTATTTAATGTTTTTTTTTGTTTTGCTATGAAAATCTCGAGAAAATCGATAAAGACTATTCTTTCAATTGATTGTTGCTTCTTGTATAACTTAGCCCATTCGTGACGTAGCTGCGCTGCGATTGGTGGAACGTCTATTCTCCTTGAAAATCATTATGCAAAAATTCTAAAAAATCAATAAATGATACATTTTGAAGTGTAAACTTAAATGGGCTTAGGAATTAAATTGATACGGTCAAACGTCTATCTACAACCCAAAAAGGCGCCCAAAAAGGCCCAAAAAGACAAGGCCTCACCTTGTCAGTGTGTAGTTTAAAATGAAAGACACGAGAGGAGCGCACGCGGCTCACGTTGAACTAACATGTTTTCCCCTTTTTACCCCCCCCCCCATCAGTTTATTTTTAATTCTACCTAGGGTAGAATTAAAAAAAACTCTTCTCAGTTCTTCTGTAAATAGATTATCTAAGTAGATAGGCAGATGTGTTTTTAGTTTCTAAGTAAGTCTAACATACTACGAGTATTAATGTTAAAATTGTACATCTGAAGAGGGCAAACTGTTTGTACATTTTATTTGTTAACAAACCTACCATCTTTGTGAAATTCAACAGTTTACAATAAAAACGTATCTTATCTTATCTTATCTTTTATAAGAGGAATGCCCCCTTCAAGTTCCTTGTTTCTAGTTATATTTGCCTCAAGCTACCCTCGTCAAAATATATCTAAAAATATGAGATAATATCTAACGTGCTCTGAAATACAATTTTGATTCCGTTAAGTTTTTTGTTCATCCACTTTGGTAGCTGAGTGTACAAGTCACTTCTAACTCTATGGATATTACTTGGTAAATGGTAAAACTGGGATACTGCACAATGTGAAAAGAGTTTATTTTAGAAATGGTAAAAGAAACAAAGCTTCTACTTACAGGAATCCGAATCGGAAAGATCCGTGAACGATTCACGAATAATCAGGGACTTGCAGTTTTTGGAATAACATAAGCTGTTCTATAAATAGGTGTCATTAACAATGATTTTATGCAAGGCAAGCTTAAAAACAATGTATGTATGTACCACATAACTATTTGCTATTTTTAACCAACTTCAAAAAAAGGAGGAGGTTCTATGTTCGGCTATATGTATGTTTTTTTTAATCAGATGTGAGTATCTTAAGAAATTGATCGATTTTGTAAAATACCTAGTCAATTTTCGAAAGAAGAGCAGTTTATCTTATTAATTGCGATGATGAATGAACCCTATTTTCGGCAGCGTAGCATTTTCGTAGCAATTCGCAGCACTTTCGTAGCACCTGCGTAGCATCTGTAGCAGTTCACTTCAATAAGACAGCGGACATACCCCAGACACCTGCATTGTACATTAATCTTCTTTGAAAAAACGTGGCTTTAAACTCAGGGAAATTTCCTTGAAGAGAAATATTAACGACGTGACTGGAAGAATAATCAGGAAGTTTCACTGCAATTCAGATGAGACAAATTTGTACTGCGTTGTACAGATGGATTATAGCTAAATTGTAGGAGTGAGACATTCCCAGAGTTCGTACAAATCATTTTGAGTCTACATTTTTCATACGCACTGCCAAATTGTGGAGCTCATTGCTGGGCTCTGTATTTCCCGAAAAGTACAATCTTAGGCCTTTACATCTAGAGCCTTTATCTCTAGATGATTTATACAGCGTCAGGAGGCAATCCATGCCCACACTTAACGGGACGCTGTAGTGCCTGGGACATTGTTTGAGATGGAATAGGCTTGCCCAGCACCTAAACCATCCTCTCAGCTTAATCAGTCCACAGGAAAGACGACGTTAATACGTGTGGAGCTGACTAAGCTGCGGGTTTCCTCACGATGTTTTCCTTTGCCGTTAAGAGCTCGTGTTAAAGTGCATATAATTTTTACATGCTATATTTAACTTTTTATATGCACATAATAAGGATGTTTGTTGTGTTGTGTGTTTATAATTCCTCATATTGGTGCAAAAAAGATCTTACCTTGATATTCTCCTTTTCTTTTTTTAGAAATCGCTTGGCACTACTAGTATAGTGAAGGGAAATTTTACTTTCCCGTGCCACTCCTTTTTATTGACTGATTAGACACATATTGTGAAATCTTCCGTGGATTACCTCATTACCAATGGCACTACTATTACTAATAGAGGATTCGATCCCGGGATCCCAGGATCGAGATCCCGTTCGTATTTTTGTCCTGAAATTTTCGGGATTAAAAATATCCCGGGACTCTGGGGATTGCAATTTTCTTCAAATAAGTCAATAAAAACTTACGTGAAACGTTAGATAATTGCTCTTTATTTTCCGCTGTTTTTTCATGGTCCCATCTTCTTCTTATCGTGTTACCAGTTCTTTTGAATCAGTGTGGTGAAAGGATTTAAAGATCGCTATAAAGAGACTCCTTTCGTGCACTTGACACATGTTTTCGAACTTTGTAGGTTCTACGACATGACGTTTTCCCCACGATATTATCCTTCACCGTTTACTCTTAAACGGTGAAGGATAATATCGTGGGGCTGCATACTGGCATAGTGCATACATATAGAATTTTTCGGCAGAAAAACTCATTGTCGCATGACCGGGTTGAACCCATGACTTTACGAACGGAAGGCGGGGCCACCAACTACCACTAGACCACCAGTGCTCCTATTATTCTCGATCATAATTTGAATAGATTTGAATATCGCAGTTGGTATTAAAAAAACTACTCTCACTAATACGGGTTCCAAATACCGGACAAGATTATCATCACTGGCTCAACACTATCCTAACTAGGTTAGAATAGTGCCTTCACAACATTGCCCCAGGCCCGACTGTTCCCGTTAAATGTAGCCACAGAGCTCTGTATAAATAATTTAGATCAAGCCATGTATAAATTAGATTTGAGTTTTAATGTCATGTAATAAAGTATTGTTTCCTTTGATACTAGATTCGGAGAGACAGAACCTGACTTGGATTCAGAGGGATTATGTAAGCGGATTTGTCATCTTTACTCGTGGATTTGCGAGGGCAATGTTTTGTAGTGGTTTAAGAATGTCCTTGTTTTGATTTGGTAGTATTTATGAGTTTCGTCTGACCTTGAAATAAAGTTACCGATACGACTTAGGCACCTTCAAGAAATGAGCCTATTCCTACCTCAAAGGCCGGCAACGCATCTGCAGTGCTTCTTGATGCTGCAGTTGTCTGTGGGCGGTGGTATCACTTACCATCAGGTGTGCCACTGGCTCGTTTGCCCCCTCTTCCATAAAAAAAAAAGTTATCCGTTGAGAAGGGTTTAAAACTAATTATCTCGTGTTTCATATACTTATGTTATATTTGTGAAAGCAATGGGAATGTAACTAAAACACAAAGTCAGAACTTTAAGCAGAAAATTTATAAAATTGTTATTATTGTGAATGCAATGTATATGTTTCTCTATGATGCAATGTGACTGTAACTATACAAAGTCAAAAGTTAGTTAGTTGCCATTAATAAAAGTCAACAGTAAAAGTAGGACTACTCATAGTTGTAGGATGCACAAAGAGGAACATACATGCTTAATCTATGGGACTACCAAGAAGCCTAAGAATATAAAATTCTATGAATTACAATGAAAAATACAAAAAATACGAGTATAAAAAATACAATGAGTCAAAGTTACTGATTTTTCAAAATTTTCGGCTTATTCCTGAGTATAAACTCTCACTATCGTAATCCCAGTGCAGTAAAGTAAGTACAAAACTTTGAGTTCATTAATGTCAATCAAAAAACTTATGATTTTTCTTCTTCTACCTGTAATACCATTAACCATGCTCATTTGATTACTATTTCATTTACGGCATATGCAAATATGCACCTATTTGCGTGGTCATGCTATGCTGGAAAGTCTAGTTTTCCAAATAGAAAGGCTCTTGGAGCACAGCCTGGAAACACATAAAATAATCTGACGAAATGAGAACCTTATCTTTGAAGTCGGGTAAGATAAAACAACAGTTACAATAACAAATGTATTATGAACAACGACAGCAATCCACAGGTAAGGTGCATAGGAGGTGCGTCGTTGCAGAACTTGCCCTCACAGACACATACGTGGTAGCGCACGTACAGTGAGATCGAGCGGCTGAAGGGAGTCAGCGACGCGTGCGAGCTCATCACGCAGGCATTCTTCTGTCCCTTTAGTTGATACTCTAGTTTTTTGAAACGGTGGTTTGCGTACCCACCACCTCGCCGTGGCGGCATGCTACGGCAACCACGTGACGTGTATGCCTGTAAGCATTCGTTTGTTACATCAAATCAAACCACAAAGCATTCGCCGAGCCAGTTTCATTATTTTACCCAAGTTACGAACCAACGATGATAAAAAAGATAGTCTTTGAAGGCGCACATAATATATATAAATAACTACACCTTCAAATATTATTTGACAAGAAAAAAGATTGTATATATTACTAGCTGACCCGGCAAACGTTGTTTTGCCATATAAATAATTTCCCGTAGAAGGGTGAAAATTGAGGATTGTATGTATTTTTGTATGTTGTATCATAAAAAAATAGAAATTAAAAATTTTGTCTAAAAAATAAATAAAAAAATTTAGGGGTGGACTACCCCTAACATTTAGGGGGATGAAAAATAGATGTTGGCCGATTCTCATAGATACCGGATAAGCAAAAAATTTCATCAAAATCGGTCAAGCCGTTTCGGAGGAGTATGGCAACGAAAACTGTGACACGAGAATTTTATATATTAGATGTATGTTACTTATTTTTTTTAAATAATCATGAATCATAAAAGTGAGGGTTGAAAGTTTGTATGAGTAATTTCTAAGTTTTAGTCCTGTTTTAGTTATATCGCCATCTCCTATGGCCGAGGTCATAGAAAACATCGTGAGGAAGCCCGCAGCTGCACGTATTGACTTCGTCTTTCCTGTGGGCCATGTTGATTAAGCTGAGAGGATGGTTTAGTTGCTGGGCAAGCCTATTCCATCTCAAACAATGTCCCAAGCACTGCAGCGTGCCGTTCATGGATTGCCTCCTGACGCTGTATAAATCATCTAATATAGATGTAAAGGTCTATGTTTTTTTATGTTATTTTACTAATTAAGTCGCGAGTATCAGCTAGTTTATTTATACTTTGCAGCAATTGTTCTCATAGGTATGAGACATTGCAATTTTTGTCTTTTTGAGAACTTTTTTTTATAAACTATTAAAATCTTTCCATTATTGGGCATTTCGGGAAGTAGGAAAGAAGATTCAATGTGCATCAACGGACCATGTCAAAATAAAATTAGGTAAGAGAGATGTTAACAAAACAGTACCGGTCCAAGGTCCACGAATCTCATGAAACAGCCGCCGATGTAAGGTCCGTAGTAAGATCGGTAAAGGCCACCGTCATCTTTGTGGTTGCGACCGTTTACCGTCTTTGGCTTAATTTTATAGTCCCACTGGCAGGGATTATTATGGCAGTAGGCGCGGAAGTAGCGAGCCAAGGTTGTCGCGCGCCCGTCGCGGGAGTTAAACGCATCGTGACACGCGGTGCCATCTGGAATACCTTTACCACTGTGTCCGTTGCACGCGTAGCAAGTGCCCACTTTTGGTCCTACCCATAATGGATAGAACAAACAATAACTATTGAAGCGACGCGCACTGCTTGAATTAGTGGCGTTGGCGTTGGGTGGTAGTGTTCCCATGGCGCGAGCGAAGTCGCTCGCGTTCCAAACAGTACGCGCATTGGAGATCTTGGCATCGAAGGTGGAGTTGTCATAATCTGCGCTGTTCATCATGAAGTCGTACGCGTCGCTCTGATGGAAATCTTTCTTTAGGTATGGGAGTAGAGGTCTTCCTTCAGGCTTCCCACCTTCAGGGCCTAACTGACCGCTTAGTTCCTCCAATAGATTCTCATACATATCTGGATCCATCTCGTCCGGGTCCGGCTCCACTTGTGCAGTGAACTCGTATGGATTCCGGAATCTGGATAGTAGAGAGTTGTCGCTTTTGTGTAAAACTAGCAGTAAAAATAAGGCAGCGAAACGCACAGGCATCGCTCAGTTGAAGTACTTGGGCAAAAAGTTTATCAAATGTCGAAGAAATTAATAAAGAAAATATTTGTATGTAACTTGATCCATGAAAATTATCATAATTAATTGGTATATTCTCTTTGGTAATTATTTGAAAGTTTTACCATTGAGTTTTTTACTTAGCTTTGACAGTTTCTGCTTTCTTTGTCTGCGTTTTTTCTGAAAAAGGATCTGAGGAAAAAGGACAAGTTTGGCTTTGGATCGAAGGGCTTTGGATACTACGCCTACTCGTAGCTTCACATGAAAAAATAAACGTAATAAACAATTTTTCGTTTTTATTTTTGTACCTGAAGTTAATTTTGTCATTACAAGATTCAGTTGTGGAAGCAGATATGATAACAAATATTAATTTACTATCCCTAACTGTCACCATTTCGCCCCCATAGTAAAGTAAAGTAAAGAAGTAAAAATTTCATTTATTGACATAATAAGAATGTACAGAAAAAACTTTGAATCCATAGGCTCCCGAACTAGTTAAAAAACTGTATTTCAGGAGCCAGCCCCATATAGCGGCCTTTACACACATAATCTATCGCGCGTTTTCAGGAACGTACAGACTGCACACGCAATCGTGCTCAATTATGTCTTTGAAGCTATTGAAGCTACGAATTCAATTTCAATTTCAAGAACGCGTGAACGGCTGGACCGATTTCTCTGCTTTTTTTTGTTGCGTTTGTTATTGTCAGGAGAAGGTTCTTATGACAGAAAAAAAATTCAAAAATTGCGCGGAAAAAATGAATCATGCGCAGGCGAAGTCGCGCGGGTCAGCTAGTCTCTATATATAAAAATGCCCTATATCCCTTGGTCACGCAATCACGCGTGAACGGCTGGACCGATTTCACTATTTTTTATTTTGTTGTGTTTGTTATTGTCAGGAGAAGGTTCTTTTGGCAGAAAAAATTAAAAGATTGCGCGGAAGAAATGAATCATGCAAGCGAAGTCGCGCGGATCAGCTAGTCATTTATAAATCTACTCATCAATACATCCGAAGTTTCAATTTTGAATATTCAAATTATTTATGTTTACCTGTTTAAGAAGTTTCAGTTGTAACGCAACTAGATGGCGCTGCTAATTTTGACCTTTTTCTAGATCGCGCTATCGTTGCGTTTTAAAAAGTTTCATTAGCTCTTATTTAATTATTATTATTAACTCATTTATTTCAGATTAAAATCCATATAAAAAACACATTAAAAATTCACAGTCAAATTAAAAATATAAATAAAATACAATCATTATAATAATATCTAATACATATCAAATTAAAAAATTAAAAACAATAAAATTATTCCTAACTTAACCTACCTACGAGGAGCCCAACAGAATCTGCATCCATTTATGCTGGATGGGACAGTCCATACGCGTAGCAATCATCTGTAGGATGGTGTTGCCGCTGCCTCGCACACGCTGGAGTAAGGACGCGACTTTCTTGCGAATGATCGCCTGAAAGCCGTCCGTGCGCGCCTCCGCGAACATTCCGGATGCGCTGCAGAAGCGAGGCAGCTGCATCATCATCCTAAAGATGTTGTTGTATTGGACTCGCAGGGAGCTAGCTGCACGCCGGGTGTAATTTAACCAGAGGCTGCCCGAGTAGAAGGACTGGCAGTAGGCCCTAAATAGCGTGTTTTTAACTTCTCCCGAGCAGCGAGCAAACCTACGTATTATCATATTTCCACAAACAGCCAGCACCCTGCGCTCCCTTTCCATGTCCTCGTCATCATGCAGCTTCTCGTTGATGATATGCCCCAGATATTTAAAACTCCGTACCACCTGTAGAGCATCACCGTTAATCATAATTGGTGGAACACTCTTGCCAATATTTACTCTCCCACTTTTAAAGACAAGCACTTCGCTTTTCTTGGGGTTATATTTCAGCCCGTGATCCACCGCATACGCCTCACAGATCGACACCAGTTTGCGAATCGAACCCACTGTCGGTCCCAGCAGCACCATATCATCCGCATAACTAATATTATTAACGGACACCCCATCAATGAAACAGCCTACATGTGTGCTGCTAAGCTCAACAATAAGTTCGTTAATATACAGGTTGAACAACAGAGGAGAGGTTATTCCACCTTGCCTAACCCCACACTCCAAGCCATATGCATCAGACAACGCCCCCGCCCACCTCACTTGGTTACTCTGACACTTATACCAATACCTTAGAATGGAAACAACTTCTCCCGGTACACCCTCCGCCTCCAGCTTGTTCCAGAGTCTATTATACAATACTGTATCAAAGGCCCTGGACAAATCTAGGAAGCAGGCGTAAACTGGCGTTTTACTTAATTTAACTAATCGTTTAACTTAATCCTATCCAACTAAAATTATTAATTAATCGATCGAAGAATATTAAAGTTTATAATTAAATAAAGAGTCCGTATTTATTATCAAAGAGAATATAATAATGTTATGTATTTTTTTCAAAACAAACCCTGTCGGTGGTTTCAAAGTTTCAAAGTCGTAAGATTCGAGAATTCTGTGTCAGTGAATGTTTGTTTTGTTACCACGTATCTCTGTGACGACCTAACCGATTGTGGTGAAATTTGGAACGTAGATACTTTAAATACTTGAATAAAGGCTTATATATTAATTTTGAAAAATCAACCCATATGGATGTTTTACAGGGTGTTAAAGTTTGTATGGAAAATTTTATTCCTTGGTCTGATTCACTTCAAACACAGTGTAAATAAACTTCAGGTAACACTCCTGCACTTGAATCCTAATAATGCGCAGACGAAGTCGCGCGAGTCAGCTAATGTCTACGATAAAGATTCAACGAATCGAGAACCTTATCTTTGAAGTCTGTTCAGACGGCTACTACTAGCGACATCTATTGAGCTTCGAGAGAAACATCCCATTGGTGTGAACGTCGCGCGCAAAAACGTAAAACCCTCAAGCCGCGCTGGCGCCTGCGACGAACTTCATAACATGAGATTCGCTTTTTCATCCTACCGTTGTACACGTAAAAATTTGTAATACGTTTAAATAAATTCGTTTATATTTGATCGATAATCAAAACTTATCATTGAAGACGTTCCCTGACTACTCCTCACCGAATAGGAATAGTAGGCTCAAACATTGGTCCTCCGGAGCCGAATATCGAAGACTGCGGCCAAGTCTGGAGCGGGTTCCCGAGTCCAGGAGTCGTCGGAAGAAGATCCAGCAGATACGGTCTGGTCATATCATCCTTCCTATCCTCACCCGTTCCAACAATTTGCGTTAATCGTGCCGTTTTCGTCTTTCAGTGCGTTACTTTGTGCTTCGCCCGTCCGAGCTGATACCGAAGAGGAATCTGTGAGTACTCTTGCCTTTCTAATCTCTCAAAATGAGTGACAGTGAGGAATTTAGGACAGCTTTGACGTCAGAGCCCGTTAAAATTAAAGTGGATAGGCCTAAATCTCCCCGGTTACAAGCTAGTGTCGTAGTAAATGACCGCCTCGCAGAGCTTAAAAAGCAGCGAGCTACTGTGAAATGTAGATTAACGTTATTTGAAAAGCATATAGATAAATTACAAAGTGCAAAATCAGTTTTAAATCCTAACGACATAGTAGAAATCGAGTTACGAATTCAGTCACAGGCCGTTAATTTTGAAAAGTTCAATGACATTCAAAGTCAAATTGAACAAGTGACGGAAGAATCCGATCTTATTTCTCAGTTAGAATACAGAGAATTATTTGAAGCTCAGTACTTTTCTTTGATTGCTGCCGCGAAGTGTATATTAAATGATAGTGAAACAAAGCAGACAAGTTGCAATGAATCAGTAGGTAAACCTGTGTCGATTAAGCTGCCTGTAATTAAATTACCTGCCTTTGACGGTTCGTATGATCAGTGGCTCGAATATAGAAACTCATATCTTACCATGATTCATAACCGTCAAGATCTTAACGCTATATAGAAGTTTCATTATTTAAAATCGTCACTTAGTGGTACCGCTTCTCATGTTATCGGTGCACTAGAGTTTACTGCTCCTAACTACGTTCACGCTTGGAATTTACTAGAAAATAGGTTTCATAACAATCGCTTACTTATTCAAAACCATGTGAAAGCGTTATTCACCACTCAATCTCTTCAAACTGAATCTCCTACTCAGATTAGGAAACTCATAGATTCTACGTTGCGCAATCTACGTGCCCTCCAAGCATTAAATGAACCAACAGAATCATGGGACACCTTGATAGTTTATTTGATTGTTTCAAAACTTGATGCGTCAACTGAGCGTGAGTGGGAAACTCACAAAGGTTTACTCGTTTCAAAGAAAGATGATTCCGATATAAAAAATAGTATAAAGCTAGATGATTTACTTACTTTTCTCAGAAACCGGGCAGATATGTTGGAGATGATTAAATCGAATAGTTCTAAAACAAGCCCTCCAGCTAAACATAATGATACAAATAGGCATTCACATCAAACTAACAAGAGGCACATTGCGAATTCGAACCCGCTACCACAGACACACTCGTACGTATCGCAGAAATCTAATAATTCTGCTAAACCCCGACAACGGTCGGCTTGTGCGTTATGTGGTAACGATCATCATTTGTATGCGTGTGCAAAGTTTTTAAATATGACCGTGCAAGACAGGCTCAATATTGTTACAGAGAAAAACCTTTGTCGAAATTGTATACGTTCCGATAGCCATTCGCAAGATAATTGCTCATTTAGCCCTTGCAAATTATGTCAAGCACGGCATAATACGTTACTCCATGAAGATAATATTCGTTCTAGTGATCAAGGTCAAGGTCTAGGTACATCTACTCAATTAGCTGTAGGAATGCGGGTAGGTTCCGAGCGAAACGCGCTCACTTGCCATGCCGCGGTACAACCGGTGTTGTTATCGACTGCGCTTATCGAGGTACCTGACTCGTCGAATACCTATCACACAGTTAGAGCTCTTCTAGACAACGGAAGTCAGAATTGTTTCATAACAGACTCGTTAGTAAATCGTTTACGTTTACCTAAAATACAGTCCACTATTCGTATCTCAGGTGTGGGACAAATCGTTTCACAAAGCTCTCACACCTGCAAATTAAATATTCGTTCAAAAATCAGTGATTTCGAAACTGAAATTCAATGCACCAAGCATTGAACTTCCAAGTATCACATCGAAAGTGCCATCGATAGACGTTAACTGTGAGTGTATACGTATACCTAGCCATATCTCGCTCGCAGATCCTTCATTCAGTGTTCCGTCCGATATAGATATACTCCTAGGCGCGGATATTTTCTGGGAACTACTAAATGAAGGTCAAATAAAGCTCAGTTCTGGTCCATATCTCCACGATTCGAAAATCGGGTGGATCATATCTGGCCCTATTCGTAATAAATATTCGTTTAATATAGACCGAGTTCAATGCAATTTAGTTCAACTTGATTCCCAATTGCGTAGATTTTGGGAGTTGGAGGAATTAACCGACGTACCTCCTGCGATGACTAAGGAGGATCGTTACTGTGAAACGTTATTTACGGAAACTACAAAGCGTGTCGAGCACGGTAGATTTTCGGTTCGTATTCCTTTAAAGGAATCGATTGATTCGTTAGATGATTCATTCACCTCCGCTAAAAATCGTTTTTTAGCGTTAGAAAGAAGGTTAGACCGTACGCCTAAATATAAAAAATTATATTGTGAATTTATGAGGGAATATGAAGAGTTAGGCCATATGTCCCCAGTATCAGAAAACGTTATAGGTTTTGGTAAACCATATTATGTTTTGCCGCATCACGGCGTTTATCGTGAAAACAGCCTTACAACTAAATTGCGTGTTGTCTTTGATGCAAGCGCAAAAACAACTAGTAATAAATCGTTAAATGATATCCAATACACAGGTCCGCCACTGCAAAACAATATATTTTCAATTTTGCTACGTTTCAGACAGTATAAATATGTTGCTTGCGCAGACATTAAAAGTTTTTATAGGCAAATCCTAATTCAGCCCGATCAGCGCAATTTACAGCTTATCTTATGGCGAAAAAATCGTGAGTTACCGTTACAACTGTATAGATTAAATACTGTCACGTATGGCACTGCTTCAGCACCCTTTCTCAGCATACGTTGCTTAAAACAGTTAGCGCATGAATGTGATGACGAGGTAGTAGCGCGATCGATTAATTTCGATTTTTATGTAGACGATTTGATCGTGGGCCATGATAACAGCGAGTCGTTAATCGAGCTTAGCAAAAACATAACCGAAGTGCTGCGTAAGGGTTGTTTTCCATTGCACAAATGGACTTTCAACCACGAATTTAATCCTGAGAGTACTAAAGATCTTAACATCGGAGAGCACCATTTGTCAAAGACTTTAGGGTTAGGCTGGTCTTCGGAAAGTGATGAACTAAACTTCGTTACGAAGTTCACACAAACGGATCCGGTACTTACAAAGCGAATAATGTTATCAGTGATTTCACAAATTTATGACCCGATAGGTTTAGTAGCTCCCGCGGTTATCACGGCAAAATTATTATTGCAAGGTTTGTGGCTCCACAAGTTAGATTGGGACGAAGAGGTTCCGTCCGAGATTGCTAACGCATGGCATAAAATTATCTCTAATTTACGATGTTTAGACGAAATTAGAATACCTCGTTATGTAATGACAACTGAAGCTAAATATGCAGAACTTCATATTTTCACGGACGCATCTCAAAGCGCTTACGGTTCATGCGCATATATCCGATCTTGTTGTGATTGTGATGAGCAGGCGGTACCTATATCTGTTCATTTATTGTGTGCTAAAAGTAAACTAGCGCCCATAAAAACTGTAAGCATTCCAAGGCTCGAATTATGCGGCGCGTTATTAGGTGCAAAATTATATTGTAAAATAAAAGAGTCCTTGCGTTTCTCGTTTGATAAAGTTTACTTTTGGACAGACTCGACGATAGTGCTGGGGTGGCTTCGTACCTCTCCGCATTCATTGAAAACATTCGTACAGAACAGGGTCGTACAAACAAACGAACTAACAAACGATACGATTTGGCGTCATGTTAAGGGTACGTTAAACCCAGCCGACATAATTACAAGAGGCGTTAGTCTAGATTCATTAAAGTACGACAACAATAATCAATGGTGGTGTGGCCCGACGTTTTTACGAGAACCTAGTATGTCTTGGTCTACTAATGATGAACCTAAGTGTACAGTCTTACCCGAATTAAAATCTCAGACGATAGGTTTAGTTTCGGCGCAATCAATTCAATTATTCGAATATGATAGCTTCTCATCATTTATTCGTTTGCAGCGATCTTGTGCATATTTATTGCGATTTATAGATAACGCGCGAGCGCTCGCTGCCGGCCGCAGTAACAGCTGTAAAACCGGTTTGTTATCTGCGAGTGAACTCGATCACTCGCTATGCGTATTAACGCGCTTAGTGCAACAGGAATCGTTTCCTAATGAATATCATAATCTAAAAAACAATTTGCCAATTAATAAGAGAGGTCGTAATAATACAGCTGGTTTAAATATATTTTTAGATGAAACTAGCACTATTCGTGTTGGTGGTAGATTGTCTAATGCGACTGAATTTAGTTTTGAGAAAAAACATCCTATCTTGCTATGTAGTAAGCATCCCTTTACCAAGTTGTTGTGTGAATATGAACATAAAAGATTACTTCATGCGGGACCACAGCTTCTAGTAGGTATATTCCTTGCGTGAAAAGTGGTGGGTGCTAGGTGCTCGAAACTTAGCTAGGCAAGTAGTACATAACTGCGTCACATGCAAACGTATGAAAGGAAAAACATTGACGCCTTGCATGGGAAACTTGCCTTCTGAACGTTTAGAAGCGTTTATGCGATGTGGTGTAGACTATGCCGGGCCCCTGTTCATACTAAATCGAAAAGGCAGAGGTTCTAAATTGATAAAAGCATATATTTGTTTATTTATTTGTTTCGCAACTCGAGCGGTACACTTGGAGTTGGTAGGTAGCTTAACTACACAGGATTATTTCTTAGCTTTAAAACGTTTCATATCACGTCGCGGCAAGCCACTTCATATATTTTCAGACAACGGAAAAAATTTCGTTGGTGCTGAGAAAGAATTATCCGTAATTTTTAATAATTTTAATGATGTCTCTGACTTTCTCAGTAACAATTCAATTAAATTATCGTTTATTCCCCCTTATAGTCCTCATTTTGGTGGGTTATGGGAGGCGGGAGTCAAGTCCTGCAAGTATCATCTTCGGCGTGTGCTTGGCAACGCAAAGCTAACGTACGAGGAGTTCGGAACGGTACTAACACAAATTGAAGCCGTCCTGAACTCCCGTCCACTGTCCCCTCTGTCCTCAGATGTGAACGATTTCCTTCCACTGACTCCAGCACACTTCCTGATTGGCCGACCGTTAACTGCACCAGCCTGCGGCGACCTAACGTCAACCCCACCGACGCGACTGGCACGTTACGATCGTGTCGAGCAGCTCAGACAGCACTTCTGGCAGCGATGGTCCAAGGAGTATGTGTCTGAGCTCCAACAACGTACAAAGTGGAAAGACGACAGCGCAGACATCGCCCAAGGAAGCCTGGTACTCATCAAGGAGGATAATCTTCCACCCCTCAAGTGGAGAATGGGTAGAATCATACGTCTATTCCCTGGACAAGACAACATCGCACGAGTAGCTGAAATACGGACAGCTAATGGCACGATCCGACGAGCGTTCTCCAAGATCTGCCCACTCATCGCGGAACCGTTAAGCCAGTAAGCAGGAATAGAAACAATCATGTTGGAAGTCTGGACCCGATGTACTTCCAAGGCGGCCGGCATGTTCAGACGGCTACTACTAGCGACATCTATTGAGCTTCGAGAGAAACATCCCATTGGTGTGAACGTCGCGCGCAAAAACGTAAAACCCTCAAGCCGCGCTGGCGCCTGCGACGAACTTCATAACATGAGATTCGCTTTTTCATCCTACCGTTGTACACGTAAAAATTTGTAATACGTTTAAATAAATTCGTTTATATTTGATCGATAATCAAAACTTATCATTGAAGACGTTCCCTGACTACTCCTCACCGAATAGGAATAGTAGGCTCAAACAAAGTCGGGTAAAATAAAACAACAGATTATAAAAACAAATGTATTATGAACAACGACAGCAATCCACAGGTAAGGTGCATAGGAGGTGCGTCATTGCAGAACTTGCCCTCACAGACACATACGTGGTAGCGCACGTACAGTGAGATCGAGCGGCTGAAGGGAGTCAGCGACGCGTGCGAGCTCATCACGCAGGCATTCTTCTGTCCCTTTAGTAGATGCTCCAGCTTGCGGTAGCGGTGGTCTGCGTACCCACCACCTCGCCGTGGCGGCATGCTACGGCAACCACGTGACGTGTATACCTGTAAGCATTCGTTTGTTACATCAAATCAAACCACAAAGCACTCACCGAGCCAGTTACAATATTTTACTTAGGATACGAACAAATTAAGGAAAAACAATAGTATTTGAAAGCGGATATATCTATACAACAAACCACCTTCAGATATTATTTCACACGAATGAAGATTGTATCCCAGTAAAGGACATAAGCTACTTTTATTTAAAAAAAATCCTGGAGGGGTTCAAGTAAGGGTTGCAAGTTTGTATGGGGTATTTATTAAGTTTAGTTGACTTCTTTCGCCATTTTTGAAGGAGCTAGTTGGCTCTGCTATTTTATTTAGTTTTCTCGTGTTTTCCTAGGTTTTATTATGTAATTTTAGTGGCATTTTACAAATGAAGCCTTGGATACGTAACAGGAGATTTGGCAAATTATGGAATGGGGGAGTATTCAAGAAGATTTCTCATTTGACTAAAGATTTCCGTTCGAGTTTTGACATGACAAGCCGCCATGTTTTTTCAAAATCAAATTGACATATTTAAAACATGACATTGGCAGAATTATGCTGTTAATACAGTTAGTTGCCATTATTAAAACAAACGCCAGATTAAAAAGAAGAAGAAGAAACTAAGAAGTGAAGTGAAACCAAGAAGAAGAAGAAGATCCCTTTACTAAGCTAAGCTTGGTCAATCTTCCTTTATTTTTATCATAAATCACCTTTCCATTACTGGGCATTTCGGGAACGAATTAACCGAGTATGTAACGAAGGAGAGAAGATTCAATGCATCAACGGACCATTTCAAAATAAAATGAGCTACATTGTATTCGCGCGATAAGATCAACGTTAAAACACGGTCGTAATCTATAAACAAATATTCCAAACCGAAAATTTGGCCCTTGAAGTCAGAACTCGTAGTAAGAAACATCCGAATATTCATCAAACGAACGAAAATAAGAACGCGAATACGGCCCTAGTCCGGATGCTTCTTACTACGAGCTACATTGTATTAAGTCGATAAGATCAACGTTAAAACACGGTTCTAGCCTAGGAGCAAATATTCCAAGCCGAAAAATTTTCCCCTAAAGTGTGAAAACTTAGTAAGAAACATCCGAAAATTCATCAAACGAACGAAAATAAGAACGCGAATACGGCCCCAGTTCGGAAGCTTCTTACTACGAGCTACATTGTATTAAGTCGATTAGATCAACGTTAAAACACTGTTCTAGCCTAGGACCAAATATTCCAAGCCGAAAATTTTTCCCCTAAAGTGTGAAAACTTAGTAAGAAACATCCGAATATTCATCAAACGAACGAAAATAAGAACACGAATACCTCCAGTACCTCTCCAAGGTCCAGGAATCTCTTGAAACATCCGCCGATGTAAGCTCCGTAGTAACCTCGGTATAGGCCACGGTCATTTTTGTGGTCAACTTCGAATGACCTCTTTTCCTCAATTCTAGAGTCCCAGTGCCATTTTTCATAACAGTGGGCGCGGAAGTAGCGAGCCAAGGTTGTAGCGCGCCCGTCGCGGGAGTTGAATGCATCGTGACACACGGGGTTGTTTGGAATATCATTATTAGTGTGTATGTTGCACACGTAGCAAGTTGCTTTCAGTTTTCCTTTCCAGTAATTGGGGTGATTCTTGTCTCTCCAGGACCAAAACCAGCGACGCGCGTCGCTTGAATTTGTGGCGTTGGGTGGTAGCGTTTCCATAACGCGAGCGAAATCGCTCGCGTTCCAAACAGTACGCGCATTGGAGATCTTGGCATCGAAGGTGGAGTTGTCATAATCGGCGCTGTTCATCATGAAGTCGTACGCGTCGCTCTGATGGAAATCTTTCTTTAAGTATGGGAGAAAAGGGCCTCTTTCAGGTTTTCCTCCTTCAGAGCTTAACTTTCCGCGCAGTTCTGGCAGTTCCACTAATAGATTCTCATACATATCTGGGTCCATCTCGTCCGAGTCCGGCTCCACTTGTGCAGTGAACTCGTATGGATTTCGGAATCTGGATAGTAGAGAGTTGTCGCTTTTGTGTAAAACTAGCAGCAAAAATACGGCAGCGAAACGCACAGGCATCGTCAGTACCTACTTGAGAAAAAGGTGTAACAAATGTTGAAGAAAATAATTATCAAAATATGTATGTACTCGGTCCATGAAAATTATCGTATATTTTGAAGTTTGACAGAGCTTTGACAGCTTTCTGCTTTTCTGAAAAAGGACAAGTTTTGATACTTAAATTTAAGCTTTTTGGGCAATTATATGTATTTTACTAGTGTACCCGGGCGCGACTTCGTCTACGCATTGTTTCGTCATACAAACTTTAGAGATTATTATTATTATTATTATTATTATTTATTTACAAAAAAAAGAAAAGGGCTTTGTCGCTGAGCGACTATATCGCCCAATCGGTAACAAACATCTTAGTCTTCATCATATAGGTCTTCATATTCTTGAACTACCTTACGCGAGGACAAACATTCGCACACACATACTTTTGAATCTTACGACTTTGAAACTGCCTTGCACCACCCCTAGGGGTTGTTTTGAAAAAAATAAAAATATGGGTTTCATCATTTACTTTAAAGTATATTTATACCGAGTTTGGAGTGGATTGGAGCAAATATTTTTTTTTTTCATATAAACTTTAACACCCTGTAAACACCCTTAGGGGTTGATTTTTGAAAATTTTATACGCCTATATATTATTCCAGAACTTAAACTATCTACGTTCCATATTTCATCATAATCGGTTATGTCTTCAAGGAGATACGCGAGGACAAACATTCGCACACACACAAATTTAATTTAATTTAATTTAATAATATAAATGCGAAAGTCTGTGTGTGTGTGGGGGATAGTAAATCATTGTTCTTGGCTATACCCAAAGAGCACTTGGTATAGCTACCATCATAGAAAAACATACTATTCATTGCTAGCTACCATTGACCTACCACTTCACTATCAAGTTCGTCCATTTGCGCTGATTCGCGTGAAGCGCGAATGTTACATTGGAGAGGCTGAACGCATGAACTTTCCATAAAAATGTACCTACATAAAGCTCATTGGCAAGGTCACTGGCGTCGTGTTATCGTGGATCCTTCCTGTTTACACAACCCTTACCCTTTGGCTTGCACAGAGGTACTCAAACTTTCTAAATTTGCTACATTTTTCCAATTATTTTATCGGGTTTGGTGTTTTTATGTGTAAAAAAAAAGTATTACGACTTTAAGGCACACTAGACGTTCTCTCAGCTTTGTGTATGTTAATAAAATTATAAAACTAAGTAGTATAATATCAACCTTGTGGTACCGTATATATACCGTACATATACAGGTTGTAAAAAGACGTCTACCGAAGCCGAAAGGGGTAGGTACAGCATCCCAACACACAACCAAATCCAAAAGGATTTTCCGAAAAAAGCATTATATCCGGAGAAAAAAGCGTTTGAAGATTACTGTTTGCGTATGTACTGGGCGCGTTGTTTTACGTAGACTGCTGGAATTTGAGTTTTAACTGTTTTTTTTTCTTTTATAAATGAAATTATTAGATAGGTATGGTCTTATTATGTTGTACTAGTAGTAAATAACCGGAAATAACATAAAATGACGTAGCTAAGTAAAAAAAAAATTGCGTTTTTTTTCCCTTAATATGTTTAGAATCATGTCTGATAGCAACCCCTCAGTTTTCGGTAGTAATCTTTTTACACCCTGTATAGTGTACTTAAAAAAAATAAAAATTTTTTTTATCAACCTATTCCGTCCCACTGCTGGGCAAAGGTCTGCCCCAAACTCCTACAATGATCTCTATCTTCTGCCACGTTCCGCAAAGGTATCGATATCATCATGAACGTTTCCGA
This sequence comes from Epirrhoe tristata, assembly GCA_951394285.1. Taxonomy (NCBI): domain Eukaryota; kingdom Metazoa; phylum Arthropoda; class Insecta; order Lepidoptera; family Geometridae; genus Epirrhoe; species Epirrhoe tristata. The sequence continues at coordinate 1,579,329 of OX596153.1, forward strand.
CTTCTACGCCACCGACCTTCTGGCATCCATGGCGTTACGATGTTGGCCCATTTTTTCCGATCCATCCGGCTCACGCTTTTAAGACGTTTCAAAGTGATCCCAGCGGTCCTACTGAATAAATGCTTTTTGACTTTGACTTCACGTGACCCGCCCAGTCCCACTTGAGGTTGGCGGTTTTCGCATCCACATCTGCAATGCCTGTCAGTGAACGTACCATGGTGTTTCGCACTCGGTCTACGCGCTTGAATTCGGGAATGCTACGTTCCATTGCTCTTTGACAAATCTTGAGTCAGAAGTCCAACTTCTGTGCTTCCGTCAGTGACCAAAAGTCAAAGTCAAAGTCAAAGTCAAAAAGCATTTATTCAGTAGGGCCGCTGGGATCACTTTGAAAGAAAAAAATAGAAGAAATAGAAGAATGAAAAAAAATAAAATAAAGAAACTACTCCATAGACTTAGATTACTTTGAATATTTTCACTTTCTTTTAGGTATAATATGTATGTATTTACAAACAAAAAGTATATAAGTAGTATATCAGTCATGTAGTACCCATAACACAAAGCTCTGCTTACTTTGGGGCTAGATGATGCTGTGTGAAAAAGTCCAGCATTATTTATTTATTTATTATCTATGTATAATCAATTATCAGCCAGCTTAATAAACTAACATCATTTCAGACAATATCTGTAATTAGGATCCTTGGAGATCTAATCGTATCGGCTCTACAACATAGGAGTGGAGAGCAAATGCTCGGAGGTGCTAGTTTGATTCTCGCGGGGGGATACGTTTTTGAGGGATCTGCAGATATTTGTTCCGAATATCTTATATTGTTTTTTTGGGAATATTTTCCATGTTGTTTTTTTTTGTTCTTTTATTTCATTATTCTATGAATATACCTACAAAATTTAATTTTTAGAATTTTAATCTAGAAACTGGCAAACCGTGGCCTTGGAGCGCAAGAAGTGGAAGCTAAAGGGGGAGACCTTTGCCCAGCAGTGAGACACAATAGGTTGAAAAAAAAAAAAAAAAAAAACTAGAAAGTGCCATCTAGTGAGCCAAATAAACTTTTAATTAATTATTTGAAAATGTAAGGCTATTATTGTGCATTGTTTTATAGCTGTATAAACTTTGAGAACCAGCCACGTATCGCCGTCACGGGGCTACCGACAGCCATTCCATTGTTCAAAGCAACGCGCCCGTAGTTGATACACCCTGTATACGCCGTAGATAAGGCTATTGTGCACACCCTGTATCGTCTGAGACAGCCAATTTACATACTGCCCTTAATTGAATTGGTTAGCGAGGTAGGTTTGAGTTGTTTATGGGTTTATTTAAAGGAAGGGTTGAGAAATATCTAGACATGAAGGAACTATGAAGTTCTAGTTTAAGCTAGTTATTTGAATTCCTAAAAAAAGGTGAGTTGAAAACCAATACTTTGGGTTGTGGCTAAAGGGGCGTGTTTCATTTTGCACGGGGCATAAACACAACTCCAAAAGTCACAAAATTACTATGATGTGATAGTATTATTTTATCTGGGCTATGAGTAATTATGTGATTCGTTATTTTTGTAACTACTTAATTTTCTAAAACAGTTACTTAGGTACGGTCAGTATCACTAGCTATATTAACCCCTACCGTTTAAAGCGCCCTATTAGAGAGGTTACCAATTAGTGACGCTACATAATTTTCTTTTTTGATAAAAGAGAAATACTTGAAGCCCCTTGAAGCCTTCGATCAACAATTGTGGATAGAAGCTTGATGCGAGCTTGAAGCAGTAATATGCATAACCATACTAAATCTATGGTAATATGCATCAGACCTCCATCAGACTTGACGAATAGAATGACGTTTCACCATAGGATTTTATATAGGGTCTTTCATTTTAAACTAACTTAATTTTTTTTTTAATAAATAATGCTGGACATTTTCCACACAGCATCATCTAGCCCCAAACTAAGCAAAGCTTGTACTATGGGAACCAGATAACTGATATACTACTTTATATACTTTTTGTTTGTAAATACATACTTATTATACATAGAAACACCCAAACCCGAGACAAATATCTGTAGGTCATACAAACATTTGTCCCGCGGCGGGGATCGAACCCGCAACCTTCTGCATCGCAGGCGGACCTTCGCCCACTGCGCCACAGAGGTCATCGATTTCAGGACTTGGGTTCAACAAATAAATTAAAAAATATTTATGTAATGTTTTTTTTTTGTTTTCTTATGAAAATCCTGAGAAAATCGATAAAGACTATCCATTCAATTGACTGTTGCTTCTTGTATAACTTAGTCCATTCGTGATGTAGCTGCGCTGCGATTGGTGGAACCTCTGTTCTCTTTGAAAATCATTATGCAAAATTAAAAAAAAATCAATAATGATAAATTTTAAAGTGAAAACTTAAATCGGTTTAGGAATTAAATTGATATCGTCAAACGTCTATTTACACCCCGAAAATGAGGCCTTATCAGTTTGTGTAGTTTAAAATGAAAGACCCTATATAGGTAGTCCCTACGTTTCACTTTAAAATTCTGTGCGTTTCACTTTTGAAAGCGTCATGGGGTTCATATCCTAAAAAGTGCAATGTTTTCAAACGGCAATGACGCAATTAAAACTTCATACAGCGGGCGTGTGTACTTGTTTGATGGCAGTCATGTTGATGTCAGTGCATTACACACTAGGGCGTTTAATTATAAAAAAAAATTGCAATGATAAACCTATTATTAATTATGTTTAATCAAATTCATTGTTTATTAGTCCACACGTATAACATGCAGGTAGCACGAGCTCCACAGAACTGACGTTGTCTTCTGAGAGGATGGTTTGGGTGCTGAGCCTATTTCATCTCAAATTATGTCCCAGGCACTACAGCGTCTACAGAGCCGTTGGGTGCAGGCTGCACAAGATCGATCGCTGTGGAAATCGATGGGGGAGGCCTATGTTCAGCAGTGGACACTAGATGGCTGACATGATGATGATGATGATGACTACAGCGTCCCGTTGAGTGTAGTCGTTCGCATAAATCATCTAGTATACTCGTAGATGTAAAGGCCTAAGTTTAAGTCCACACGCGAAAACATTTGCATGATACTAAGACGAACCAAATCGGGCAGTCTTGCACATTTTGTATTTTAGTCTAAGTAACATTCATTCTATTGGACATCTTATACGACATGACAGCTTTATCAAGAACATCATAGAAGGAAAAGTCGAAGGAAGATGAGGAAGAGGAAGGCCTAGAATAAATTTCATGAGTCAGATAAAGGAGAAGATCGCTGTCATGTCGTATAAAGAAGTAAAGGAGACCGCATTGGAAGGGGAGAGGTGGAGGAAGTTGCATCATTGCACCGACAAGAGCTGAGCTCTTAAATTTGATGATGATGATGAACATTCTAGCATTATTATGCCCAGCAAAAGGAGCTACCTACCTAAGTTTATACAATGTGTTGTGCACGAAGTATTGGAGCGTCGAACTCAGCATCATTGCCTTGCAGTCGGCGCAGACAGTGTTCATCCAAAACAACGGAGCATTACCGCACGGAGCACATGCTCCTCACCCGCACCATGAAAAATTCATAACTGAAGCCAAAGATATACTCACAGATAAGACAATGAAAGTAAGTTAGGTCAACTCTCAAAAGGGAGTAGAGTCGTTCGAGTAGAGTAGTCGTTCTTGCTCTTTCTCTGGCCATAGTGTGTGTTTTAATAAATTATTCTTTCCTTATTTATTTTAGTAGATATGTCAGAAGCATGTACAAATAAATATTAGGCGCATTTTCGAACCGGACAAACTTAGGCCTTTACATCTATATTAGATGATTTATACAGCGTCAGGAGGCAACCTTGTAGTGTCTGGGACATTGTTTAAGATGGAATAGGCTTGCCCAGCACCTAAACCATCCTCCCAGCTTAATCAGCCTGGCCCACAGGAAAGACGACGTCAATACGTGTGGAGCTGACTAAGCTGCGGGTATCCTCACGATGTTTTCCTTCACCGTTATGAATAATATTACGTTTATAAATATATTTTTATCTTTTATTTAACTCCATCTTACAGTAGATATTCTTTTGAGATCCAAAATATATTTATAAGGCTATCATATCATACTTCCTATTACTTATTGTAATGCGAATGCTTGGATGTATAGATGTTTGAAGCTCAATAACACTGAAACGGATGAACGGATTTGGATCGTAGCCTGCACTGCGATTTATACTTCAGCGGAACGCATACGTGACGAAACACTTCCGTAGAGTTCTTGCAAGAGTGACATTTTCTGCACTGCGTTTGGTTGCGGTCTGTTGAACAGCGGAACGGGTTTTGTCACGGATGCGTCCCGCTGAAGTATGAACCACTATGCTGGTATAGTATAGGCTACCAGCTACCAGCCTACCAGTGCTACCAGGTAAGTAGAGCTGCGGGAGCTAAATATTTTCGTATTTTTGAAGGTCTGTCTGATCTGTGCCATCTCATTGACGTATTCTCAGTAATAATAATGTGGGTGCAGCCACGTCGTATATAAAACAGTGTTCGGGGTAAATGTGGATTTACCGCGGCACTCGGAATCCGTTGTGACAACAAATCTAGACGTACCTACTCGTGATATTGAAACCATAGCTCGTTGTCTTCAAGATGTGCTCTGAAGGAATATTGGAACTAACGGTGTTGTTAATCCACGGAGTATTTAGTATCGAAGGCTGAGTAATAAACTGAATAACCTAAACTTTTATACACTAAAAAGAAAACCAACAATTTTTAGGGTTCCGTACCTCAAAAGAAAAAAACTAGGATCACTTTTTTGTCCGTCTGTCTGTTTGTCAAGACCCTTTATCTCGGGAACGCGTGGAGGTATCGAGTTGAAATTGAAACCGTATACTCAAGTTTACGGTCCCTTTAAGCTGTTGTTGTTGTTGTTTTTAGCCCCCACTATCCCACTGCTGGGCAAAGGCCTCCCCTCGAGTTTTCCAAGCTTTCCGGTCCAACGCTATTGTCTGCCACTGATAGTCGCTGAAGGTGTCCAGCTCGTCGCGCCATCGCTTGCGTGGTCTGCCGCGCCGTCTCACTGTCTCAGGGCTCCAATCAGTGGTTATTTTGGCCCACAGTTCGTCCGGCATGCGGCAGACGTGCCCCGCCCAGTACCACTTGAGTTTCCCGGCTTTTTGAGCTACATAAATCACAGATTACAATAATTATACAATAATTATAGATACAATAGTTAGATACAATAATTATATACAATAAAATCACAGATAAATAATACATCACAGAAAAAACAGGGCTTAATGCAAGTAATTGGGGCGAAATTTTGAACAGATTTTTAATAATTTTTTGATGCTTAGTATTCGATTTATGATGAAAAATTAAAAAAATAAAATCCCTTCTCATGTGAAACTTTGGTGTATGTAGGTAGGTAGTACGTAACATTTTTTAATGCTATAGGTACCTACGTACCTAAATAGTCCTTTGTACGGAACCCTCGGTGGGCGAGTCCGACTCGCACCTGTCCGGGATTTTCTTTCATTTCATAATGATTTAAGAATGGATTTTTATGAAAGGCACAGAAATAAATTTAGAATCTATTCCAGATGATAGTATATGCTACTTTTTTTTACCTACCCTGTCGTGTCCAACTGCTGGGCAAATGCCTCCCCTTGATCTCTCCACTTATCCACGTGGCTTTGTGCCATTTGGACCCACGCTTTTAGCCAGGAACATTGAAATATTCCCAGAAAAAGGCAGCAGCTATTAAGTGTCTCGAACACTCATTTGATCAGCAATAAGCGCTTTAGCTCTTAAAAATAGTGTTATATTCAAATGCAAGGTGATAGTTCCAAGTGGAGCGAGCTAATGAGCTGTACGCTGGGAGACGTGCTGACGTACCCTGGTGAGCTACAGTAGCTCGCGTGGAATTGTACTTAATATTTTGTAATAATACCGGCTAAGCCGTTTGAAAGTGGCGCCTATTTCTGAAAAGGTAAGGAGTACTAGGTTGGTTTGGTATGGACACGTTATGAGGAGGAATGAAAACCATGTTACCCAGAGAGTGATGAAAATGAGTGTGGCTGGAGAGTATGCAAGGGGAAGGCCGAAAAAGAAGTGGTTGGATTGTGTGAGAGATGATATGAATGCGAAAGGAGTGGATACACAGTTCAGTGATAGGAGTGAATGGAAGGAAAATACATGTTGTACCGACCCCACTTAGCGTGGGATAAGGGCAAGGGAATGATAATGACTGGCTAAGCCGCGACTTCGCTCACGCTGCGCTGGTACGCTGTAGTGTGGGTATGCTTGCACCAGTAGGCATTTTCACGTCAAAACTTGTAGAAAAGGTTGATATGTAATAAAATAAAACTAGCTTATTAACGTTAGTACGAGCTCAAACCGGTGAAGGAAAACATCGTGAGGAAACCAGTTAGAGTTCTTATAGGCGGCGATGGGCTTGCAACCTGTCACGTATGGAATACTAACTTCTGCAAGATCTGGGCATGTATCAAATATGTGTTTGGACATGCCTCTGACTACCCCCCTTAGACATCTTCATAGGATCTGGAATAAGTAACATAAAAAAGATCTGAGAGAATGTCTACCGCACGTTGGGGATACAGTCGTGAACCTGTTTACGTTTACGTTTTTTATTAACGTTATTCTCTCAGATCTTTTTAACACTAGCGGAACGGGGAGATATTTAAGAAAAACTATTTAAAAGAGTATCTGTACGTTTGTTTACGCTAATCTCAGCGGCTTATCCAATCAAGATGCGCGGTGTTTTATTTTGGTAAACCTGGATTATCATTTACATCATTTACATTTAGGTATATTTTTGATTCAGTATTCGTTCACAAAAAATGGCTCATTTAAAGTCAGAGTATCACTGGGTGTCCCGGGGCTCAGCTAGTAAACTAAAACTCAGTCCTAGCAATAGGAGACAAACTACGATGGAGTGCGGAACACTGTGGGCCGAAGCTTCGATAGCGATAATTCCGCTGAGTCTCTGCGGTTTGTCTTCGAAGCGCATGTACTGCAGCTAAAGCGCTATTGTAGAAAATTATTAGATTGCTATAAGAGCAAAAGTCTTTGACATCAGATCTATTGAAGACGCGACAGATCACCGAAGTTATTCATCGCGGTTATGGGTAACCGCTATTCAGCTATAATGAGTGCGCACATTTACAAAAAAGTTGACTCGCCACTGTTTGGTCTATACTTCTGTACTGGCTCACGTACTTGTTAATTTCCACTCTTGTTGGGTATCGCAGGAAGGTGGAATAGAAACGTCTTGAGTTTTACAATGATGTTTATAATGATGGTTTACAGGATTACTCAACTTAGTGCTATCTAGCTAAAAAAGGAGTGGTTTGTCAAACAATGAATTATTGTCAAAGTCAAAGTCAAAAAGCATTTATTCAGTAGGACCGCTGGGATTACTTTGAAACGTCTTAAAACTAGGTGGTTCTACTCATGTGGCTCCTATTGCTAGTGGTGCGCAGGCTGGAAGCGAATGGAATGGCCGATCGTCCTTTGTTCGATCGGTGACATGGAGATATTGTATTCGAGGGTAGGCAGGCGTCGCGGCTAGCGGCCACTAGCGGCGGTCGACTTCTCGTAGAACCTGGACCCTAGATCTTTTTGCGTCAACAACTCTCCTTGACCACTGTAATCCGCTCTTTTTGATGAGCCATGAAGGAGATCTTCAAGCGGCCTGAGTTGGCTACTAACATCGTTATTAAAAAATGTAACGCTATAATTTTACGAAAGTTTCAACTTCCGAAATTTGAAAGGTGAACAAAATGATCGTAACTGATAGACTCGGAGACACGTAAATCAATAAGAAGTTTCAAACTTTATATTATTTAGAGGTTTACCGGGACAAGCAATCTCAAACTTTCCGCTTAAAAACCTCGGTAATATCTGAGATAACAGCGGAGGTTTTTTATGAATTCCCTTTTTAATTTACGAGTAATTTATGTCGTCGGGAGTTTCATTTGCGAGCTAAGATTAATATATTTAAGGTAGATGCGGTATGTTAATGCGTTGGCAAGAGCACTACTTGAACCTTTCGGTATTATTTAAGACTAGCTTCCGTGATTTTTTTTCGCGTGGTGCCAACATTGCATTATGCCCACTGAGCATAATGCCTGTCACTCAGGGAAACTGTATTTGAAATATTTTTGGAAATAAATTGATTCTGGTAGAAAGCTGCAATAATGGAGGAGCATACGCAATTGTAACACGTGAGTAAAGTCGCAGGCAGACCACTAGTTATATTAATTTGAACACAATGCCCGTTTTATCCTAATCTATATTTTTATTTTAAATCTCAGCGGGTCCAAATTACTTTAACGATTTAGGTTAACTCGACCAGCCACGAAATTAACTGAGGTACTAGGAAATTTACGCGGTCGTTTGTAAAAGAAATTTACTTTTTTGTTAATTGTTGAGACGTGACGAGATATTTTGCAAAACGGGGACAATGGGTTAAATTGTAATTTGACAAAGGTTTCACAGATTTTGTTTCAAAGTCTCTGGAAAGTTTAGGTCACGTAGTGTTAACGAATTTGAATGTAGCATTCGAGATAGAGCTATTTTAAATCACATTGCTGGCCTAGTGAGGCTCCCCTCGACGGTTTTGAGTTCAAATCCCTTTTGTGTGTCGATTTTTTTTCTATTGCAATCTAGGTAAGATCAAAAGGCACCACTCTGACTAGGTATGATAGAATAAGGGATCTTCTATCATTGTATAGAATACTAATGTGCCTATATTCTTCACGGTATTATAACAAATGAATTCGCGCAGGAAATTGCACCTAGCTACACTTCTTTTTGGTGTGATTAAGTTTGGCATGCCTTCTTACCTCTATGATAAATTGGTTTGGTTCAAAAATAAGGATACGAGGCGTAAATGTTTCCCTACCCTTGCGACGCCTCAGAGTTCCTCTGCAGCGTTCAGGGGTAGCTTTCGTTATTCAGCAACAAAGTGCTGGAATAATATACCTCCACCAATTAAGGATTCATTAACTTTAAATACGTTTAAAATAAAATTAAAACAGTTTCTCCTTAACGCGCAGAAAATGAATCAAAGTCGCATTAATGATATTTCCGTTATTTAGGTGGGTAGGCATGACAGACAGACAGACAGACAGACAGACAGACAGACGACAGACAAACAGATAAATAAATACTTAAGTACATATAAAATAGATTCGGGTACCATTGCGCATAATATCTTTGCAGACACAATAGTATTTGAATTTAATTTTATTACAGTAGGTAGAGAACTCAAAATATTAATATATTTAGTATAAGTACCTTACGTGATATGTATGTAATATATAATAATATATATATATATAATATGATACATGACTCGGTTGTACATAATAGTGCTGGTCGTGACGTGGCTCCTCTGGCTACCAACTGAAAATCAGCGCTGGGTAGGCGCACCAGTGTGTACCTATCCAGCACAATGCTGAGTTGGGGCCTGTTTGCTTTGACTCTGCTGCGCACAACTTTAATTTTAATCGTAATTTTAGGCATATCTTTAAGTTTAGTGTGTTTGTGTTAGTAGTGTTTAAGCAAATAAAAATATTTTCTTTCTTTCTTTTCTTTCTTTCTTTCTAACAGGAGTAGAATCACCTAGTTTTAAGACGTTTAAAGTGATCCCAGCGGTCCTACTGAATAAATGCTTTTTGACTTTGACTTTGACTTATACTTGCAGTGGGTGCAACCGGGCTGAATAGATGGATAGATAGATGTAGTTTCTTGTAGTTTTTGCTATATTTTCTAGTGTAACTAGGAACATAATTCCACAACAATTTACTAATCAAATTAATCCGTCATCTCACATGTCTTGTCCGTGAAATACACCGGCCGATAACAAGCCAACATAATTATTCCCCGAGGTTGCAAGCTCGTGTTACCTTGGGCTATTAGAAGTCGATATTCTACTAATATTAAAAATGAGAAGGTTTGTGAGGATGTATGGATTTGTTACTCTTTCATAACACTTCTGAATGGATTTGGTATCAATAGAGATAAATTCCTTAACTACTTTGGACACATTGCTCGCAGAAACCCGGATAACCTGGAAAAGCTGATGGTACTAGGTCAGGTCGACGGCAAAAGACCCCGCGGTCGCTCACCTACCCGTTGGACAAACACAGTCAAGAAACTCACCGGCCTACCAATACCTAAAGCTCTAAAGGCTGCTGAAGACAGGGAGAAATGGAAAGGCATGATGCATCGAGTAATCAACCAGTCCAGACTAGACACGACCTTCAGCAATGAAGATAACGACTAAGAAGAAGAGATATATTATAGTCTGGAATAGAACATAGGCTACTTTTTATCCTGGAAAAGTGAAGTTTTTCTGTGAGACCGCGGGAAACCAGAGCACGGAGCGAACCATATACAAAAAGACTGACTGACAGGCAGATTCTTTGTCCAATATTATTTAGACGACCTCTGTGGCGCAGTGGGCGAAAGCCCGCCTGCGACACAGAAGCTTGCGGGTTCGATCCCCGCCGCGGGACAAATGTTTATATGACCTACAGATATTTGTCTCGGGTCTGGGTGTTTCTATGTATAATATGTATGTATTTACAAATAAAAGTATATAAGTAGTATATCAGTTATCTGGTTTCCATAATACAAGCTTTGCTTAGTTTGGGGCTAGATGATGCTGTGTGAAAATGTCCAGCATTATTTATTTATTTTAATATGCACATTATCATAAAATGTTTTTCTTAAAACTTAATAGTCAAGCTCCAGTGGGGAGCCACTATGTTTCAACATTGACTATTGTTCCTTTTCACATAGGAACGGTTCTGTGACAAGGCTCTTTTATGTTAATTTCTGAAATTAAAAAAAAAGGCAATAGACAAAATTCTTTTTTTTTATGTTTTATCTTTTATTAGTATCACAGGATTACATTTATTTCATAATTGTTCATTACAGCGTAAAACGTAAAAGTTCTATTCGTCAGGGATACGCTCCTATGTGAAAAATATTATAACTAACGGATTGAATTTTGTACAAGTTACTAATAAACAGAGTCGCATGCATTATACTATATCCAATCGAAGCTTCACCTGTTTATATTATTGCAAGATGTCTGTCCATGATCGTCTGTAACACGTATGAATTATATATGATTGAATTCAGGGGTATTATCGTTCATCGGAAATGTCTTGGGATGGATTCGATATCGTAAACAAATTGAAAGCCGATTAACATTATTTAACTAGAAAGAAAAAAAAAAACATTAAAACTCTTGATGATATGCACTTTATTAAATTGACTGACTTCTTCAAAATAAGGCCTTTATTTTCTGAGGTAAAAGTCTGTTTTCGAAGAACTTTATCGGATGTATTCGAATGCAATGTGAATTGTCATGCAAGCCAACGTGAAATATTTGAGGCATCGGATCTTCATGCATTAGTATGATGTTGGCATCCAAGCAGTTGTGGTCACTTGAGTTGCTGAAAGCTTTGATTCAAATTTTTGACGTCATCGTCGGATGCATATCGGTTAACCTATATCTTATCGGTAATTAAACGAAGGTAGTAAAATAAGTAGGTATACTCTTGTAACAATGTTTTGCCCAATAAAGTTTTTATTTATTTATTTATTTATAATTATTATTCTTCTGTTCGTGTCACTAGTTCTTTCGAACCAGTGTGGTGAAAGGATTTTAAGTGCGCCTCAAAGAGGCTCCTTTCATGCACTGATTTTAGCAGATTATGCGTGCTTGTATTTACGTGTGATCCACGGTGGAAAAATAAAACATGATGGGATGCCACTACCAATTCAAAGTGTACGCGTATTCAGCAACTATTGGCATGAACAAAAAAGCCTCTTGCCACAGATTATTAGCTCATGATCCGTTGATTTTGAAAAAGCAAAAGGCATAAATGGTATGCCAGAATGGTATCGTGTAAATGGCGATTAATAGCTAGTCCGAAAAGCCAACTAATTAGTGTTTATTCGGACGAACTGGCTCACATTAATTAAACAATGGCGGCTATGCGCGCTTGATTTCAATTACTAAGTGATCCAGGTGCGACCGCATTATAAACACACTATGCAAAGACCTGGATATTTCTAAGATAAGTATAAAATCCTACTTAAATATACCTACAACATTATGCTAGGTATTGTTCAAGAGCGCCACCTAGCGGTCTACGGCGGAACCAAGATGGCGGCTTAGGGTTCAAATTATCAATTGTAAAGGTTCTAAGATTTCATAGATCAATTTTGTTTTATATAAATTCACTCATTCATTCTTGCATTCATGTCATTCTTTTTCATTCATTCCTTTAATATTCATACAATCTTTTCAATCATCCCATTCGTTTCAAATTCACATGTAATGGCGGATCAAGAATAAAACTCATTTTTTAAAATCGTTAATAATACAAATTTATTCATTGAAAGTACCCTTGCCTACCTCATCCAGATAGGAAAAGCATAGGACAGTACATAAATTTGGTCCTTCGAGCCGGATACTCGTATCGAAGAGCCTGCGTTACCTACCGAGTCCACCGGCCACGCGGTCACGTTTCCCGGTATCAAAACCTGGAAGCAAGTGGACTCCTGGAGAAGATCTGGAGCAGCGGCGAGCACCTACAACGGTCGGTTCAGCTTACCCATCCTCCTTCTCCCGTTCCAGCTCAGTTTGCGTTAATATTTGTCTCGTGTTTCAGCTTCACGTGCGTTCGTGTTCGTTACCTGGTGCCTTGCATCGCCTGTACCGCTGAGAAACTGTAAGTTATTTCATTTCATAATGAGTGACGAGGAAAATGGTCCTCCATCTAAACCTTCCCAATTAGAAGTTAGGGTTAGCAGATCAAAATCCAAATCACCACACAGAGAACTCCCTAAAGAGCTAAATTCTCGTCTAGTTGCCCTCAAAAAGCAGAGGTCTACTCTCAAATGTAGATTAACATTGTTTAGCAAACATTTAAATGAAATCCAAGGAGATTCTGATCAAAAGAGTCTGAACGGGGTAGAATTAGATTTGAGAGTTCAATCAATTGTTACATTATTTCAAAATTTTAATGAAATTCAGAGTGAAATCGAGCAATTAGTCGAAGAATCCGATCTTGATTCTCAGCTCGAATATAGGGAAGAGTTCGAAGTAAAGTATTTCTCTCTAATGGCTACTGCGAAGGGCATCTTATGCGAATTTACTCAATCTGATTCATTGCCTCAAAGTAACAAAGGAGTAGGTCGTCCTGTGTCGGTGAAACTACCGCAAATAACGTTGCCTGCCTTTGACGGTTCTTATGACAAATGGTTAGAATTTAGGAATTCGTATATCACTATGATCCATAACAGAAACGATTTAAATTCGATACAGAAGTTTCATTATTTGAAAACGTCGCTCACTGACACTGCTGCTCAAGTTATAAGTGCATTAGAATTCACCGCGCCCAACTATGCCCACGCGTGGGATTTACTGGAAAATAGATTTCATAATAATCGCTTGCTTGTTCAAAATCACGTAAAATCATTGTTTACCATTCAAACGCTTCAAACAGAGTCGCATACGCACATTAGGAAGCTTGTAGATTCAACGTTACGTAATCTGCGTGCCTTGCAATCGCTGAACGAACCTACCGATTCTTGGGATACCTTGATTGTGTACTTACTTGTGTCAAAGCTCGATGCGGTCACGGAACGGGAATGGGAATCTCATAAGGGTACACTCGTTTCAAAACGATGTGAGGTAGGTATCGATAATAAAATCAAGTTAGACGATTTACTTGTTTTCCTTAGAAACCGGGCCGACATGTTAGAAATGGTTGTTAGTAATTCTAGTAGCATCAAATCAATAAAACAAAAGCAGAGCGAAACTAATAAAGTAACTTCTAATAATCAAAACAAAAAACAAATAAAATCGAACCCGCACTCGCAAACGCACGCATTCATTGCTGCAAATAAAACGAATGAAACAATAAATAAACAACCGCGTTCGTGTTGTTATTGTAGCGAGGATCACTTTTTATATTCTTGCGCTAAGTTTTTAAACATGTCCGTGCTAGATAGGCAAAATTTAGTTACGGATAAGAAACTTTGTTCCAACTGTCTGCGTTCAGACAAACATTCCGCCAATGATTGTTCTTATGGTTCTTGCAAGTTATGTAGTGCAAAGCATAATACGCTCCTTCACGCTAATAAGGAAGCCGTAAGTACAGTCGCTCATAGTTCAGTGTCCCTGCTTCAGCAAGACTCACAAAAGTCAGCTGACATGCCGAAAGACCACGCTGATTTCGACGCAATGTCTTGCGAGTCGGTCATACCGCAAATATTGCTGTCCACAGCACTAGTAGACGTACCTGATTCGAATAATAGGTATCACACTATTAGGGTTCTTTTAGATAACGGGTCTCAGAACTGTTTCGTTACACAATCTTTAGTAACTCGTTTACAGATTCCAATCATACAGTCCACTGTTCGTATTTCAGGCGTAGGGGAAATCATATCACAAAGTACTCACGCTTGCAAACTGAACATACGTTCAAAAACATGTGATTTCAACAAAGAAATCCAATGTTTAGTTTTACCTAGCATAACTTCGAACCAACCCTCGGTAAAGCTCAACTGCGATACTTTAGGTATACCTAGCTACATCTCACTGGCTGACCCTACGTTTAGTGTTCCGTCCGAGATAGATATGCTTTTAGGCGCAGATATATTCTGGGATCTTCTCTTAGAAAACAGAATGAAACTCAAGGCCGGTCCATACCTGTTTGACTCAAAGCTAGGATGGATTATATCCGGACCGATTCATAACATTCAATCGTATCTTACTAATCATGTTCATTGCCATCATGTTCAAGTTGATTCTCAACTACGTCAATTTTGGGAATTAGAAGAACTGACAAACTTACCGTCTACATTGACAAAAGATGATAGATTCTGCGAAAAGTTATTTTCTGAAACAACCGAGCGCGATAAAGACGGTAGGTTTTCTGTTCGCATTCCTCTAAAGGAATCAGCTGACGCGTTAGGCGATTCATTTACGATGGCGAAAAAACGTTTTTTATCGCTAGAAAAAAGATTAGAAGTTTCATCGCAATACAAACAATTATATTGTGACTTTATGCGTGAGTACGAGCAGCTGGGTCACATGTCCCCAGTGTCAGGAAACGTCATTGATCCTGACAAACCGTACTACATCCTGCCGCATCACGGGGTGTACCGCGAAAGTAGTCTTACAACAAAACTCAGAGTTGTTTTTGACGCGAGTGCCAAAACAACAACAAACAAATCGTTCAACGACATTCAACACATAGGCCCACCTCTTCAGAATAGCATCTTTTCTATTCTACTTCGTTTCAGACAGCACAAGTACGTTGCATGTGCTGACGTTGAGAAAATGTACAGACAGATTTTAGTACAGACTGACTTACGTAGCTTACAAATGATTTTGTGGCGGGAACATCAAAGCTTGCCTCTACAGTTGTATACCTTAAATACCGTTACGTATGGAAATTCATCCTCGCCATACTTAAGTATCCGATGCCTAAAACAATTAGCTCAGGAATGCGATGATGAACTTGTAGCTCAAATCATAAATTTCGACTTTTATGTTGACGATGTCATTATTTCACATAATAACGCTGACACGTTGTTAGATTTGTGTAATCGAACGAGTAAGGTATTAAAAAAGGGTTGCTTTCCGTTGCATAAATGGACATTTAATCACGAAGTTTGTCCTCAGAGTAGTAAAGACCTGAACATAGGTGAAAATCATTTATCTAAAACGTTAGGTCTAGGTTGGTCACCGGAGAGTGATGAGTTGCATTTTACAACTAAGTTATCTCAACTTAACTCACCTCTCACTAAGCGAATCATGCTCTCAGTTATATCACAGATATATGACCCGTTAGGTTTGCTCTCTCCGGCGGTTATAGTAGCTAAATGTCTGTTACAAAGTCTGTGGTTACAAAAGTTAGACTGGGATGAAGAGGTACCCGACAGCATACAAAGTACCTGGCGCGGATTCATTTCTAGTTTGCAATGTTTACAGGAAATTCGAATTCCTCGGTATATTACAACTGTAGACGGCAAGTATATGGAGTTGCATATATTTACAGACGCGTCTCAAACGGCATATGGTGCATGTGCTTACGTTCGTACCTGTAGGGACGATTCTGTTCATACCCCTCCTATCTCTGTCAAGTTATTGTGCGCTAAAAGCAAATTAGCTCCAATAAAAGCAGTTAGCATTCCCAGACTAGAACTGTGCGGTGCGTTGTTAGGGTCGAAATTATTCATTAGCATAAAAGAGTCTCTTCGTATAACTTTCGATAAAGTATATTTTTGGACGGATTCCACAATTGTGCAGGGATGGCTTAGAATGTCTCCCCATCTTCTCAAAACGTTCGTGCAAAACAGAGTCGTGCAAATTAATGAGTCAACCGGTGACACGATATGGCGGCATGTAAAGGGCACGGAAAATCCCGCTGACCTCATTACGCGAGGTACTAAGTTAGACTCATTAAAATATGACGCAAATAATCCATGGTGGTGTGGCCCTAGCTTTTTAAGTGAAAGTAGTATCACTTGGTCAAACACCAATGACGTTCAAATAAGCGATGACCTACCGGAATGTAAGTCTCATAAAACTATAAACTTAGTATGTACGCAACAGAGTTCATTGTTCAAATATGACAATTTCTCATCATTCATTCGCATGCAGCGCGCTTGTGCATACCTACTTCGTTTTATAGATAACGCAAGAGCGTCGTTGCCGCACGCGCAGTGCACTAAACAAACCGGTTCATTATCAGCTGTTGAGCTAGACCGCTCACTCATTACATTGACGCGCGCAGTACAGCAGGAATCATTCCCGCTTGAATATCATAGTCTCGTAAACAATTTACCATTTACCGAAAAGAATAAGCAAGGAAATAGGATTGCGGGTTTAAACATATTTCTCGACGAAAATGATTTGATTCGTGTAGGCGGCAGGTTATGTAATTCAACCGAGTTTAGTTACGATAAAAAACATCCTGTGCTTTTGAGTGGTAACCATCGATTTTCTAGGTTATTATGCGAATATGAACATAGAAAATTATTACATGCTGGGCCGCAGCTTCTCGTATGTTCCATGCGTGAGCAGTGGTGGGTGCTAGGCGCGCGGAACCTAGCTCGACAAATTGTGCATAAATGCGTTACCTGCACGCGCATGAAAGGTAAAACTTTTACCCCAAAAATGGGTAATTTACCCCACCAGCGTTTAGAAGGTGGAACTTTCAGTTTTATGCGTTGCGGCTGTGATTTTGCTGGTCCTGTATTTATTTTAAATCGTAAAGGTCGGGGCGCGGTTTTAATAAAAGCCTACATTTGCTTATTCATTTGTTTCACAACGCGCGCTATACATTTAGAGTTGGTAGGCAGCTTGTCGACACAGGACTATCTACTAGCTTTGAAACGCTTTATAGCCCGTCGTGGAAAGCCTTTAGAAATATTTTCAGATAATGGGAAAAATCTAGTTGGGGCACTTAAAGAAATAAATCAAATATTTCAAAATTCGAATGACATTTCTGATTATTTGAGTAATAATCAAATTCGATTAACTTTTATCCCTCCCTATAGTCCTCATTTCGGTGGTCTCTGGGAGGCTGGTATAAAATCATGTAAGTATCATCTCAAGCGAGTACTAGGCAATGCAAGGTTAACGCACGAGGAATTTAGTACGGTATTGACGCAAATCGAAGCCGTCCTGAATTCCCGGCCTTTGTCCCCTCTGTCCTCAGATGTCCGCGACCTCCTACCTCTTACCCCGGCCCATTTCCTAATTGGCCGGCCGTTGACTGCGCCAGCCTGCGAAGACCTGACCAGCGTTGCGCCATCTCGCCTGACACGCTATCACATGGTGGAGCAACTACGCCAGCACTTCTGGCAGCGCTGGTCGAAGGAGTACGTGTCAGAACTCCAGCAACGAACCAAATGGAAGAAGGACAGTCAAGACATCGAGAGGGACATGCTAGTACTTGTCAAGGAAGACAATGTACCTCCCCTCAAATGGAAAATGGGGCGGGTAACCCGTTTATTTCCAGGCGCAGATGGCGTTTCTCGCGTGGCGGAGATCCGAACATCATCAGGCATAATCCGGCGGGCCTTCTCCAAAGTCTGCCCGCTGCTTCCTGAACAATCTGGCGCGTGATGAGGCTACAAACGAGTCTCTGTTGGAAGCCTGCAACCGGGTGCTTCCAAGGCGGCCGGCATGTTCAAGAGTTACGTTCAGCGCCACCTAGCGGTCTACGGCGGAACCAAGATGGCGGCTTAGGGTTCAAATTATCAATTGTAAAGGTTCTAAGATTTCATAGATCAATTTTGTTTTATATAAATTCACTCATTCATTCTTGCATTCATGTCATTCTTTTTCATTCATTCCTTTAATATTCATACAATCTTTTCAATCATCCCATTCGTTTCAAATTCACATGTAATGGCGGATCAAGAATAAAACTCATTTTTTAAAATCGTTAATAATACAAATTTATTCATTGAAAGTACCCTTGCCTACCTCATCCAGATAGGAAAAGCATAGGACAGTACAGTATTTATATTTATACTTGAGGCAGGCCCGCGACTTCGCTCACGTGGTTCCAACGTTTTTCCCGTAGGGGTAGAGTTTCCAAAAATATACAGGGTGTAAAAAGACGTCTACCGAAGCCGAAAGGGTACAGCATCCAAACACAACAACTAAATTTAAAATGATTTTCCGAAAAAAACATTATATCCGGAGAAAACAGCGTTTACAGATTACTGTTTGCGTATGTACTGGGCGCTTTGTTTTACGTAGATTGCTGGATTTTGAGTTTTAATTGTTTTTTTTCTTTTATTACTGAAATTATCAAATAGTTATGGTCTTATTATGTTGTTCTAGTAGTAAATACCAGAAAATAATATAAAATGACGTAGCGAAGTCAATTTTTTTTTTTACGTTTTTTTCGCTAAATATGTTTAGAATCATGGTCTGATTGCAACCCCTCAGTTTTCGGTAGTAGGCTTTTTACACCCTGTATACAATTTTAGATTTACCACGTATATTTTAGATTTTCCACAAAACTGTTTCTCAGCGAACCAATTAAATCAGCACCTTTTTCTGGGCCCTGAGATAGGTTACAGCGGAAGGCCGCAATAATTAAACCCTCGCTTAAAAGGCAAATATTTAAATAACAAATTTGTGCAATTTCTATTGTTGGATTCAGCCATTCCGTTCCCAGGGCTTGTTGTATTATGATTATGAATATTCGGCTGCATCCGGCTGCTTTGTGATGGTTGCTTTGACTGCCGGCGTGGCTGCACTGTCCGCGGTGGGAACAACGGGCGGATTATGTTAAGAGAAGAGGTTAAAGAGGATATCGAGAACTTACAAATATCGGCTCATAGATTTCAAAGCATTATTGAGTTATTGAGATAATTTCGTCATATTCGATGAGGTAGGCCATCACCGAATAAGACGAAATTATCTAAACTTCGAGTCTTATCAATCAACTGGTCGAAGCGACGCGTGATCCGAGAGCTGGCACATTTTTGGCTCAAAGGATCAGCATTGCCATCCAGCGTGGCAATGCCGCTAGTGTTTTGGGCACGCTTCCGACTGACAGTGACCTGCATCAGTTGAGCTCTTAATCGTTCTAACGATCCTTAGATAGCTAGACTAATCCTGTTGTATTTTGTAAATATATTTAAATATGTAGTAGCTTAGTTTCTGTAAATAAAGTAGGTAGTCAATCAACTTCCCGGATACTTATCTGAAAAAGAGAAATTTTATTTATTTTGTTTTTCATTTTATATCTTTTTATTTGGTCCAGATCCTTTGAAGATTTCTTAGTGGGAGTCAGAGGCATGTTATATTTGGAACGAAGTTCCTTTTCGGACGGTATCGGATGGGGGCTAGACGAAAACAAGTGTTAGATTTTTGCGTCACGACACATGTATATGTCAATCGCCGTTTGTCTGCGCAGTGATCGCTTTTTTATATAAAATTGTGTTCTGCGCAGACAAACGGCTAACTTCACGAATGCCTAGATAAGTTGGAAGAACTGCACACTTGTTAAACGGACCCGCTTGCACTTCAGCCACTTACAATAATTTTGTTACGGCTGTTTAGCACAACTCGTGATGAAATATTTTAACACTACGATTATTCCGACCGTTCCAGTCTAATTGTTTTATTGTTAGATATCGTTCTACCCTCCTGAACACCACAAATGTTCAGGCGTGGACAGTTTGAAATAAAAGTTAGATGAACTTAAACGTCATTCACACGATACCAATCTGGCATACTTCAATTGAGCCAAATATAGATAGATAGATAGATAGATAGATAGATATCTTTATTTCACAGAAAAATGTAACATTCGTCATTTAGTAGTGTTTCTAAGCCTATATTAGGTTTGTCTAAACACTACGTTCTCGTTGACAACAACATGTTTAGTAGGTACAAAGTTTGAGACATCGAAATATAATTAAGGTAGGTAAAGATAAGTAAAAAACGTAATCATAAGCAGACGCATAGAATGATAATGGTTGCACGAACACATCCAAAAGTGTTTGCATATTTTACTACGCTTGTGTGCGTACGCTTACTAAAAAGACTATGTACTTGTTTTAGCCGTGTTGCCCTAGTGACATCTTCAAAGGATCTGAAACATAAAAAATCTGAGAGAATGTCTACCGTACCTGAAGTGATCAGCAAACCTTCTGAACAAACTAACTTCTCTAAATCTTCATCTAATATCGTTCGTTATTTTATTTTCCCAAGAACTTTAGCATTAGTGAAAAAATCCTACCATCTATGGTCTCATCATCTATGTATTAATAGATTCTATAATTGTGTATTTATTTTAATATAAAGTTAGTGAGAGAAAATAAATAAATATTTAATTTGATTTGCTCTATTAAGATCTCCATTCTTGCCTTTTACTTTCTCAGACTCAACGGAGAGATTCTTTGGCAAGAGGCAAGAATGGTATGCCAGAATGGTTTCGTGTCATATAGAGAAATGAAAAGTCTTATTGTGTCTTGTAGTTTGTGTTGCTGCTATCCCACACAAACGGACTATAACATCATTCGATTTAAAATAAACATACCTTGCCTACATGTCATATTCTGACTCGATAGTGATCTTTACAAACTTGTGCTAAAGCCGAATCGACTCAAACAAACATACAAAATCAAGTATATTTTCGTACATATGACATGTTTATGTGAAATCTCGTAATTACGTCCATTGTACAAAATACAAATAGCCTATTGCGCTATTATCTGATCGGGTGTCTGTTACACAGGGCTGTCGCATCGGGATTAAGGCTGCTTTCCCACCAGAGATGTGTCAATGTTCGTATGAGTTAGTGGTCACCAGTGACAGAGTTTTTAGGCTCCATGACCTCCGTCGTCATGATCGACTAAGAACGACTAAGCAAGTTTTATCAAGAGCACTGCTGTTGGCTGTGCATGTTCCTGCTATCTTCATAGCACATAATGATTAATGTACCATCTTGCTCTCGAAAGCATAACCCTCTTTACGTTGTTGGCTACAACCACAGACAGACATACAACCCTGTTCCAAACGTATGGTAACAAATTAAAAATATCGCGATGCCTCACAGAGGTCAGTCGTTTGTTATTTATCTCCAAAAGTTACTTTATAGAATACATTTGGTACTAGACTTCTATTTCATTACTAGTGGACCCGGGCGCGACTTCGTCTGCGCATTGTTTCATCATACAAACTTTAGAGATAGAACCACCTTGTTCCAATCCAACCCATGAAAACACTGAATTCATTGTTGGATTTGCTGTCTTTGATAAATATAAATAACTACCCATCTAAGGGGTTGGGTAATTTAAAAAAAAATAATAAATACGTGTTTCGCTATTTATTAAAAAAAACTTATTTAGGCATCACAACCCCAAATACTCTTTTAATTTATGTAATAAAAATTGTTCAAAGCATAGTAGAACGAAATGACATTGCCATTTTGAAAAGTCAAAAGTTGTTGGTTGTCATGACAACCTTAGAGCAGTGCTCTTTGTGGCAAACAGAGTACTGCTAAAGTTTTTATGCAATATTCCCGTTGTCCTTTTACATATTTTTAGATTTTCAACGTTTTTCGGGATTAAAAGTAGCCTATATGCTATTCTGGAGTTATACCTGTCATCTTACCAAATTTCATTGTAAACTGTTTAGTCGTTTGGGCCTGATCCTTACACAAACATACAAACATCCAAATATCCAAACATTTCAGCTTCATTATATGAGTGTACTTTTTGTGTGACACAAAATAAACATTCTTTTATTTATTTATTTATGTTTATTTAAGTTTAAAACAAGTCGTTGAACATCTACGAGTTACGCTACAAACTTCGTAGACAACATTCAGTTTCGTCAATACTAGATAGGTAGAAAGTAGAACAGACATCGATACTCAGTTATTAATAGTGATTCACGCTAATCTGATTTAGATGACGCAGTCGGTCTGTCTGTGCTGGATTAATATTTATGATCGACATTACAAGTACCTAGACTACAGCTTTTAGTAATGTTTTTATGTCCTAAGGTACCTGGACTGAAGGATAGGCCTACAGCCTTTTTTTAAATTAATCCTGAAGTCGTAGTAAGCCAGTGGAATTTTTATTTATATTTGTTTCAACCGATGTATGCCTTAAAATCGCATTTCAATTAATGATTTTTATTTTTGCGCGTAAACGCTAGCCGCCATGACCGCCATGATGTTTCGGCTCGTGACGTCACTATGTTGATGAACAAGTAAGTTTTCTAACTGTTTCATACTTACTCTTTGTTTTTATCGGAGTGAGGTCGCATCAGAACCCAATATGGCGAACGGCGTTTTAGTCAATTGACGAATAGATGAAAAATTACGATTTTTAAAATTGAATTATAAAATTGATATTGCATTATTATGACTAAATATCGACGTTTATCGTTTACTTTTAACAAAACCTCGTATACATGCATTTTTATATATTTTCTTACATGGTGTAAAATACTCTATTAGCGTTTTTAAGAGCTTGGCTATATAAGTAGCCATAAATAACCTACCCAAAACATCCTTTTAATTTTACACTAAAAAAAAATCAAAATATTTTTGTGTTGTTTTAGTTTTAGACAGCGATTTCCTTATTTAAGTTTCTCAGACATATCATTACATAATTATAATTACTGAATCTATTTATTACCGAACGAATCTGCAAAATAATTCCATGGGAATTATCACAGGCTGTGTTGAAAGGGGCCCCCTAAGGGGTCCAGTAACGGGATGAAATTATAAATCATCTGGACGAGCCTAAATACATTCGTGACAAAAAGGGTGAATAAGGGAAATTTATGGGCTTTAGGGTAAGCTGTGTAAACGAGGTTTGTAAGGCTTAACATGCTTTCAGAAGAGCGTGTGCGAGACAATCTAAGGAGGTTGACCTCAAAGTAAGTACCTCAGTTCGTATGAGTCGAAGTTTTAGGCCGCCTAAAGGACTCCGTCATGGCTTAACGACTTAATAGCCGGGACCGACCATTTAACATGCCCTCCGAAGCACGTTACGGAAGCGCTTAGTTGATATGCCACTAGCGGTCACCCATCCACTTACTGACCATTACTTCGACGATCTATTATGAAAGTCAGCTACACTATATGAGCGGCGCTTCAAACGAACAAAAGTTCAGAATTATTTTACATAGATGTAGTTTATTTGTAGAGGACGGCCCCCCACTCTATGGAAAGACGATCTGGTAAAGGCTGCTGGGAGCCGTTGGGTGCAGGCTGCACAAGATCGATCGCTGTGGAAATCGATGGGGGAGGCCTATGTTCAGCAGTGGACACTAGATGGATGACATGATGATGATGATGATGATATAGTTTATTCCGTTTCGGCGGTACAAGGCCACAAATTAAAATGACCACTTATAATTATGTCCTACTAATTAAAATGTCCCGTTCTAAACATAATCACTTTACACACACATCAAAAATCTGGAAACAATTTCTGGAAATGACCACTTTTCTAAATGATCAAATTTTAAATTGATCACTTACCGAAATTACCGTTTCATTAACTGATTACCTACTTTTGAAAAAAACAAGTTCTTGAATGAACTGCTTCTGGAAAAAACATTTCTTAATAATAATAATCATCATAACTTTAATTAACCAATCACAACGATTCAAAAGAAAATGTGTAAAGTCGTTGGTATGCATTTTGCGGCAGTTAGTTGAGTCATTTCGGTGGAACTGTTTGAGCATGCGTCAGTCAGTGAGTAGTTAAATTAATGACCTCCATATTGATGAAAATAAAAACGGTAAATAAATAACCGGTTCGTTTTATTTGTATCGGTTTTTGTGCAAGTGAATGTTTGGAAATAACAAAACCATTTGAATACATTGCATGCGATGTGTTCTAAATTTCCATTGCACAGATTGGTTTATAGAAAAATTGAATAAGTAGCCCTTGTTGGTAGAAATCCGATCGTAGGTACTAACCAAATAATCAACTAAAAGATTAGGAGTATGATGGGATGTTTGTAGGGTATATCACAGATTTACACTTACGCTTCGAACACGTAACATTCTCGATACAAAGCTCACAAGGTTTCGCGTAAATTTGAACAGCCTTTCTCCGAAATTTCATAAATTTGGTTTATTTTCCTAGGTTAGCATCTTCTAGCCCCATCACAAGGAAGTTTGAAACCTACACGTCATTGCATATTATCACATGTTACTCATGTATTACAATGCTGTCTTCGTCTTTTAGGCGTCATCAAAAATGGGTTCTGCACAGCTACTTCAGAGAACTAAAGATTAGTTGTGCGTACTGTACTGTAGTATTATTTAGTCTACTACTTTACCTATGGTATTAAATATTTTATGATTTTGACTTTTAGACCACAGAAGTGAAGACTTCGGCAGTTGCTAATAGAAAAATATAACTAAAAGTTTGTTTTCCAAATTGTTTCCCCCACCTAAAACTCTTTCAATAAAACCGAATTCGCCCAATAAATATGAAAAAAGC
This sequence comes from Epirrhoe tristata, assembly GCA_951394285.1. NCBI lineage: Eukaryota > Metazoa > Arthropoda > Insecta > Lepidoptera > Geometridae > Epirrhoe > Epirrhoe tristata. Next base: position 1,604,381 of record OX596153.1, read on the forward strand.
AAAATTTTAACTTGTACCTGTAGATTTATGGGCTGAATTTTTGTAGCTTTTGTTTGGTTAATTTGTGTGATAAATAAATGCGAAAGTAATGGATGGTTTTTCCAATTTAATGTTGTTGTTTGTTTAGTGGTTATGTATTTTATGAGTACGAGAAATAAAGGTCTATCACTACTATATTCCAAAAGTGTGATACAGATCTCAGAACTATGGGCATTCAGAATACGAAGAAGAAAGGATTGATCCAGTCTCCTTGTCATCACGATCGATGCAACAAAATCGATAAGATAGAAGAAGGAATTTTATAATATTAGACTTAGTTAAGTGCTTTTATATATTTTATTTTATACTATTTATTTCATTTTGTATAACTTTCAGACACAATTGTGAAATTGTTATTGAATAAATTGAATTGAATTGAATTGATACCTTTTGGTATGATAATTGTGTGATTGCTATTCAAAACTTTTACGCGATCTCATGTTACTAAAAATGAATATAATCTTGTGTTAGCGTTTTTGTACCTATTTAGTAAAACTTTTTGGTGATACCTAGGTAAATACTCCTTGGTCCAGGTCAGGTCATAGATAAGTAATATTTTGACAGTGACAAGTGGTGAGTTATGTATGCAATTGTTTTTTAAAAATGTTGTCGAGCAAAGATCATTGTAAATTGAAAAATGGAAAATAAAACCATTCTAATGTGATAAAACTTGTTTCTCTATTATTTCAGAAGAGGGATTTACGAAAAACAACGCCCCAAACATCGAAATAAGGCGAGAGTTACTGAGCTTCGGTGTTCGTTGGCGGACCGGACACCATAGCATTGGCGTTTTGGCGGCGCGGCCGGCAACGCAGCGTGGCGATGTAGCAGGAGGCCTAAAGGAGGCCTACAGTATGCCAGTAGGAGTTGAATTCACGCACTAGGTGAGATTGGTTAGAGAAAGAGAAAAAAAAAGTATAATGATGAATGTGAATGGATACTGCTTTGTTTTTTTTTTCTTGTTTTAGGTCGGCCTGTCGGAGTGAGAATGCTGCCGATAGACGACGCCCAGAGACCCCAGAGCTGCCGTGGCGTGTAAGGCATAGAGTACTATTTGGTAGTGGATGTTGAAGTGAGAGTGCGGTCAATGGCACACCTAGCATGACCTCGGGGTTAGAGGACGGCCGAGGCGTGTGATAGAATGAGTACTCTGCCTTAGTAGATGTTGAAGCGAGCGCTGTCAACGGTACTCGCGCGACCACGGAGTGAACAAAGAGAGATATGAGAACTAAAGTGAACAAAGAGAGATATGAGAACTAAAGTGAACAAAGAGATATGAGAACTAAAGTAAACTAAGAGAGATATGAGAACTAAAGTGAACAAAGAGAGATATGAGAACTAAAGCGAACAAAGAGAGATATGAGAACTAAAGCGAATAAAGAGGGATGAGAAGTACAGTAGCTGTTGGGGCGAGGCTACCAACACTTCTAATGAGAAGAGACATGAGAACTACAGAACCCTGTACAAACGTGAGTAGATGCTGCTTTGTTTGGTTATTTCTTGTTTAAGGTCAGACTGTCGTAGTGAATGAGCTACTGAAAGATGTTGAGAAGAATAAGCTACGGACTGCAGTGAACGTTGAGGCGAGTGAGCTGTCAACACTTCTGATGGGAACTTCTCGCAGCCAGTGGCTGCTGATGGCAAGTGAGATGAGTCCACAAGATAGAGCCAGGAGAAGTTGGATTTATGAACTCGGTGAGATTGGTAAAATTAAAAATGATAATAATAATGTAAACGTAAGTGGATAGATAGATACTTAGATAGATAGATATCTTTATTTCTCAGAAAAATTTAACATTCATTATTTAGTAGTGTTTTTAAGCCTATATTAGGTTTGTCTAAACACTACGTTCTCGTTGATAATAACATGTTTAGTAGGTATAAAGTTTGAGACATCGAATAATAATTAGGGTAGGTAAAAATTAGTAAAAATCGTAATTATGAGCAGACGCATAGAATGATAATGGTTGCACGAACACATCCAAAAGAGCTTGCATATTTTACTACGCTTGTGTGTGTATGCTTACTAGAAAGACTATGTATTGGATGCTCCATTTTATTCCAGTTCTATGAGTTGTTAAAAGTTAATCTTGATTTCGGAAATTTTGTTTAAGTATTATATTAATGTTTTTTGGTGTGATTTTATTTTTTTAATTCTAATTAATTATTAATAAAATGAGGAATTAGGTATTGTGATGTTCTTTGCCATATTCATTTTGAAACTTGGGTAACTGTAATTTTCCATGTGTAGGTAATGCTTCTAGTAACTACTCGTTGCTGTTTTCGAATTTGTATTTCAGTACGAAAATATTGCTCTGCAAGCAGATTAAATTTAACTTTTTTTATGAATAGGTCTAATCCCACAGTACTTGAATAATCCCATGCGATCATCCGAGAATTTATTTTGTATCTTAGTAGGAACTATTAAATTAAGAAGTCTGTGCTGAATATTGAAGATCTGGTCTAGATAAGTTTTGTACAAGCGCCCATAACTGCTTAAACCATATGACAATATACTTTCTACCAGAGATTTATGTCAAACGGTACTGCTTATGTTATGCAGTATGCTGCTTTGTTTTTATGTTTTTGTTTAGGAGCGGACTGTCGAAGCGAGCCTGCTGCCAATAGACGACGCTACAAAGTTCCAGAGCGAGCGAGCTTCTGAAGGCTTACGAGATGAGTCCATGAGTCTGCAGCAAGGGAATGAGAGCGGAGCTGACAAGAACTTCGAAGAAAGCGTGCTGCCAATGACTTCTAGTTATTAGAATAGAATTACATTTCAGTTCTACTTTAGTACTTATGCTTAGTTGAGGACAAATATTGCATTGTTAGCATACAACTTGGTTTGTCTGAGGTCAGCCAAAGTTAGTCAGAATGGCCGAATGTTAGCGTTTTTGTACCTATTTAGTAAAACTTTTTGGTGATACCTAGGTAAATACTCCTTGGTCCAGGTCAGGTCATAGATAAGTAATATTTTGACAGTGACAAGTGGTGAGTTATGTATGCAATTGTTTTTTAAAAATGTTGTCGAGCAAAGATCATTGTAAATTGAAAAATGGAAAATAAAACCATTCTAATGTGATAAAACTTGTTTCTCTATTACTTGTGTTTAAAAAATACAAAGAAATAATAAAGTAGTGATCCTGTTTGCAATATTTGCATGTGGTGGATTATTCCAGTAAGTCAAAGTCAGTCAAAGTCAAAGTCAACGTCAAAGTCAAAGTCAAAGTCAAAGTCAAAGTCAAAGTCAAAGTCAAAGTCAAAGTCAAAGTCAAAGTCAAAGTCAGATATCATTTATTCAGTAGGACCGCTGGGATCACTTTGAAAGTAATAGAGTAAATATTTTTAGTCTAAGAAAGGTCTAGATTACTAAGAATTCATTATTTCTAACCCACATTTTAACTACCTACAATTCTCTCTATTTTCACCCTTAATTTTTGCTAAAACTGTGTAGGAGTAACTTTACCTAAACAGCAAAATTCTATCGCAACTTAATGCTCCACTTGAGAGTAATTATAGCTGAGAGGCTTAGCAAAATACGCAAATCAGGAATTTCTCAGTAACAAACGTCTCTTTGTGCTCGTAGTTTGTCATATTTCAAAGCAAAAAACGCACCAAATTGTTAGACAAACCCAAAGAACCCTTCATTCAAAGGAGATCGGATATTATTGTATCTATGTCTGTGAAGTGATACTAAACAAGCGTTACTTTTGAGTTGCGAGTCGCGTTAAATGAGTAGTGTAATATGAAATACCTACCCTACCACTTAACCTACACTTACCTACGCTTTTATGTACTTACCAAATAGCTATCAGTTTGTTTTACCGATAGCTATTAGGTCAATTTTTAAGTCAATGAAAACTATTGACTGATTTAACCATAGATTAATGTCTTATTTCAATAAAACCGAACTAGTTTTGCGTCGTCGTGTGTCACAAACAGAACTTTGAATAAAACCAAATGCAGCGGAAATTACGCGTCTCATTTACGCGACTCGCAACCTAAAGTAATTCTCGTTTTGTCTCACCCTAAAGAGGAAACAGCATCAAAGCGAGCTACAAATCTTTGCAGAGATAATGGTGGCACGTGACAAACTACATGCTATTTTATTTATATTGTTTTCTCCGGACCCTATGGCCTAGTTTATGTGTTGATAACTCAGCTATTGATTTTACATATATACATTTTGCTCCGGGTGTTAAATACCGCAATAGTGTCTACAAACTGCACGTGTCAGCTATGTACATATGGAACTACCTTTGATTAGACTAGATTGGCTTACCTATCATTGTGTAATACCTACCCAATGATATTTTACGCAATATCGTAATTAGTAATTATAACTGTCAATGAGTTCATGTTCTGGTGGTCTGCCCCCTTAGCATGACCAGGCTATAGGTATCTACGGTAGAATAGAAAATCACATTTTTGTTCAGACGATTTTGAGTTTTATTGCTGTCGTAGAAAATATGTTTTTGCCTAAACTCATATGTCATTTTACTCTATTCTACCGTGGAGATAGCGTATATAGATGCTGGATGAAAATGAATTCTTGGATGCGTTTTTTCATTGGTTTCTTAAATGTTTGTGCTAAATGATTCTAATTATTATTGCTCGCTAAGCTTGCGTTCAGACTTCGATAGGCACTTCACATCTATGTCAGAAAATTATACTCGATGCTAAATATTTCCAAACCCCAAGGAAAAGACCGCACTACCTCCAGGTAAAATAAAAGCACACATATAACCCATACCCTAGGAAGTCCCTTTACGACGGATCCATAGAGTTTTAGTTCATCGACAACTCCCTTTATATTTCTAAACCCTTACTATCTTTATTCATGTGACTATTCACTCAGCGGTAGGCCCACCTTCCTGAGCAGTCCGGTAAACAGTAAAACAGTGTCACACAGTAACTTTACTAACAGTATTTTCACAATAATGTGTGCGACGGATATAATAGTCTAAAGGAAACCAAGCAGGCAAACCGGGCCTTCTGTGGTCCGGTTCGCCTGCTTGGTTTCTCACACTCCTTAAACCGGACGCATACATTTATTCTGAAAGCACGGTAGGTACAGGTTGAAACTATTTTTTTTAAACATAAGGTCGATAGGTATGACTAAGTAATCTACTACCGAAAAGTTGACACAAATGTGTTGAAGCTCAGAGTTTATTCGTGATCTGCTATAGTTTTCCTTCAACTATCTCGATGATCTGATTGGTTAACCCATGTGCTAACATGAATATAAACTGTGTTTACTGTTTATATCAGCTACCGTGGCATACCGTGGCGTCAAGGGCCAATAAACCAGTTTACGGCCACAAAGGGCAGGCGCAGATAAAGTTTATTGTGTATGGACGTCGCGGATTATTGATGGCTAATGGCTATCTGTGCCCCGTTTATAACCCGCTGAAAGCTTTTTAAATTATCATGGGCACTTCATCAATGGATTCAAAGGTTTTGACTTGAGGATTTTATGTTGACTTAAATTGAAATTGTTGTTCGAAACGGATGAAGTGTACGGCCAAATTCATGAACAATTTGAGAATAAGTGAGTTGAGTTTTACATGTATTTATTTTATCTAAACAAAATAGTGACATAGCCATAAAATAATGTCTCCCGTAAAAGTCTAGTAGAGTCATACTCGTAAAAACTCTAACAAAAGTTCTGAAGCTTCACAATCTTTTAGCGGAAGATAATAAAGAATCCAAACCGAACGAGCAAATATTTTAAAAATCAATTGAACGCGTGCCCGTTGTCGTAGATCTTGGAATAAACCAGGTTCCCCAGATACGGATACCGTACTTTATCAATGACACGACAAAAGCGATGTCGACTTTGTGAACTGGCTTTAAAAGTTGTGGGTTTATTCCTTTTTGATACATTTCTTATAAACTGTAAAACCTCATCCTTGCTTATTTTCTACGTAGTAAGTAGTTTCACAATAATTTATATAATAGATAGATAGATAGATAAAATATTTATTTGGCACACATAACATTTCAACACAGACACAAAAACAAAGACAAGTAACAAGTATGTAGGCGCACAGGTAAAAACAAACTAGAAAAAAAAAGAAATACACACCTAAAACTAGTAGTCTGGCACCTACATAGGTGGGTGCAACAGTGGTCTGTGTGCTGTAGTGAGCCAAAAAGGTCCAGTCTCAGCTTATTGTTACTCCATGCCCGAAGGTACACAGTAACGCTGATTTTCAACGCTGATAATTATTTTTTTTGGAAAAACTCAAACACAGACGTAAATTATTACAAAGGAAGATTAATACTAAAATATTACCTATGACTAATACAAACAAAGACAGTTAGTAGACAGAAACGAAAGTTAGTATTTTCAGTCGTGAATAGTGTGACAAACCCGTCGCAGAAAGCAGAAGCCATAAAGAAGAAGTAAGTAAGTTCGTATGAGTCAGTGGCCAACTCTGGTGACGGAGTTTTTAGGCCGCCTTAAGGCCTCCGTCATGGCTTAACGACTTAAATAGCCGGGACCGACAATTTAGCGTGCCCTCCGAAGCACGAAAGCGATTAGATGTAAATGCTACTGGCGGTCACCCATCCACTTACAGACCGTTTCGAACGTTGCTTAACTTCGACGTTCTATCAAGAACGGCTAAGCAAGCACGACCACGAACGCGAAAGAAGAAGTGAAGTGAAGTGAATAGTATATCGCCCGAAAGTGATATGACGTACACCAATTCTTAAGAAAGTAAAGCAAGCATTGCGGTGAGTCAACCGACTGCAAGTTATCGTTCTACGGAATAGCGGATAGATCTGATATTTCACACATTGAACAAGCTTACGGTTATTTTAAACAAGGTACTGGGGTTGTTCTCTTAGAACTTTGATCCTTTGTTTTGTCAAGTTTTTCGATTCTGGGTTAAAACCGTGTTTGCACCTGAAAATTAACTTCATCGAGTAGAGTTTGATGACCTCTGTGGCGCAGTGGGCGAAGGTCCGCCTGCGACGCAGAAGGTTGCGGGTTCGATCCCCGCCGCGGGAACAATGTTTGTATGACCTACAGATATTTGTCTCGGGTCTGGGTGTTTCTATGTTTAATATGTATGTTTTTACAAACAAAAAGTATATAAGTAGTATATCAGTTATCTGGTTCCCATAAATAAGCTATGCTTAGTTTGGGGCTAGATGATGCTGTGTGAAAATGTCCAGAATTATTTATTATTTATTTAGATATAAATGTTACTAATATTAAATATGCAAACGTTTGGATAGATGGATGTTTAAACGAACACTTTCAGGTTCATCATAGCCTAGAGTAGCATACTTAAATAGTATAATTGTGCAATGATTTAATTGTTTATTTAAAGTGTACCTAATAATAATTTAAAAGTATTGTAAGTGACCTGATTCCTTGATGTCTTCTTAAATCGTTTATTAACTAATAAGATAATTATGCGATGAGACGCGTTTCGCAAGTGCGCCACAACGGGTATGGCGCTACTGAAAACCAGCGCTCCAACACTCTCGAGCTGTTGATGGAGCAAATACTGAGGGGTAGCCGTATTTTCACCCACATAAAATTATCTAGATTTAAGTACCTATTGTAACTGTTGTATATGATGTGGAGAAAATAAAACTTTATTATTATTCTTATTCTAAATAATTACGTTTTTATACTAAAAAGAAAACCGACTTCAATGTTTGACTCGAAACGCGGTGTGACTCAGGGCGTCAAGCTGTCGATTCGATTTCTATTTGTGACATGTCTAGGAGGGAAGGTGTTTAAGAGTTTTACGGGGAAACTATCAATCCCTCAGGAATAAAATTTATATGGGACCACCTCTGGAGTATACCCTTTCAAACATGAAAAGAATTTTGCAAATCGGTCAACAAATGGCGGAGCAATCGCGTAACAAGATACAAAAAAAAAAAAACATACAGACGAATTGAGAACCTCCTCCTTTTTTGAAGTCGGTTGATTAAAAAGGTGGCACTAAGCAAGCGAAGCTGCGGCGATAGCTGTTCAGTATAATTTCTACACGTTATTAATTCTGAAGTAGAAGGTTGTAAAGATCTGTTATTTTTACAGATCTTAATAATCATTTACCTATAAATGATCAAGCCAAATGACTCCATGCTTGTCTTCGGTCTGTGTGCGCGACGGACGGAAATTAAAAAAGTTCAAACTTCGAAGTTTCAGTCATTTCCGTGATTTAGCCATTCGAGGACTTTTAGGGGCCAGATTCATAGAGTCGTAGCAGCTTGTTAAAAACTTGTTTTTATTTTAATTCTCTATCTAATTTATTATATGTATTCTATCTGTACTTATTTATTTTTAATAGCTTTAGGTTTATGTAAGTAGTCGGTCTTATTGCTTTAAATATTCAATAATCTGTCATCATATGCACCCGACCAATCTTCTTTTCACTGATGTTCCTCTCCATCCAAAGGTTGCCTGGAAGAGATCGCTTCTTAGCGATAAGCCACCCATTGTACATTTTTAACTGGTTTTTCTTTTGTTTTTGTTTGTTTTAATTTTATTAATGGTGTGCAATAAAGAATTTTCATTCATTCATTCATTAACTACATTGACTTTTCTCAGTTGGTAAGCTTTGTCTACCGCGCTGCGGATCGTCTAGTCGACAATTATACAATCATTGCTTAGGACTAGACGATAAAAAAAAAAAAAAAAAAAAAAAAATGCTGGACTTTTCACACAGCATCATCTAGCCCCAAAGTAAGCAGAGCTTGTGTTATGGGTACTAGAATGACTGATAAACTACTAATATACTTTTTGTTTGTAAATACATACATATTATACATACAATAGAAACACCCAGACCCGAGACAAATATGTGTAGGTCATACAAACATTTGTCCCGCGGCGGGGATCGAACCCGCAACCTTCTGCGTCGCAGGCGGACCTTCGCCCACTGCGCCACAGAGGTCGTCGTGCTGATTAATAATGTCTTCTAATATTTATTATTTACTTAGCCTTACCTGTGCCAGGCTGATTAAGCTGAGAAGATGGTTTAGGTGCTGGGCAAGCCTATTCCATCTCAAACAATGTCCCAGACACATCAGCGTCCCGTTAAGTGTTAGCATGGATTGCCTCCTGACGCTGTATAAATCATCTAGATAAAAACGCCTATACTTTTTTTTATCACGCGTTACTATCAAAACTATCCTCACTTGTTCTTTCAATGATTCCTAAATAAAACTGTAATAATTTGAAACAAAGGATCCGTTGTCTGGATGCCAACTCATTTTTGGATCAAACGTTAAACAAAATCCTACTAAGGTATGAATTCTATGAAGATATTTTATGTCTAACCCTCTCAAAATTCCACATTTAAAATATTAGTAGATCTTACTCCCTTTGTCGTGCTTGTGGAGCAATAAATAAAACATCTCGTATACCCACATCGTATGTTACATGTTTGTAAAACTGTCTGTTCTTGGAACGGTTTCCTATGTGAACGTTAAATGACGGCCGTCCTCGGATGGACATCAAGTAGAATACCTAAGGGCTTTGTTTTTACTAGAGACAACGTCAAGCTTGTTGTAGAGCCATCTTAATTTATTAAGGTTCTTCTTTGTTAAATTCAAAGGTTTTAAAGCCATGACGAAGGCCTACAGCCGGGCACAGGTTAGAAATCCGTCACCAGCCGAAGCTAGCCAATCGTGCAAACAGATATAGTTCTGTGTTGCAAACTATAAACTTTCTACTTATATGTATAGGTGGTCGCACGACCCATCCGCACCGAACGCGCCGTACTGTCAATTCAGTAGAGGAAATGCTGAGACGTCAGAAGCTAGCTACATTTTCTGACGGCATCAGTATTTTTTTCTATAGAAAAATGACTGCGGCGAGTACGTCGCGGATAGTTTATGAAACTATCATGGTTACTAACTTAAACACTGTTATTAACGGGATTATTTACAATTATTTTTGAGATTTGTTGTTTCCCCTGGTGGTGTTTATGGACCCTTTGGAAAGGATAATTATTTATTTTAAAATGCCATGGACCCGTTGGGATTAGACGTATGAAAGAGTCATGGAACTCTGGGAATAATCCCATTATTTATTGTTCATCTGAATACCGTTAGCTGACGGGCGTCTTGGAAGCCAAAAAAGCTACAACTCCGAAATATTCCAATCTGAAAGTTTTGGAGCAATAGTATCTGCTTCGAGTTTCAAATGCTACTTCAAATGTAAAGTTTATTTATATTGGAAAACTAACGTTGTGGCTATCCCGATTGTAGGGATTATTCCTAGAAATAAACTATTTGAAAACATGAATTTGTTGATATTATGTTTAGCAATGTTCAGAATATTGACATAATTACGGCTATTGTTTTTAAGAAGAGAGTTAATAGGCACCTTTTGGGTAAGCTCGCTCCATCGTAGACCTCACTCTTGCCTGTATAAGTTTGAGGCCAAGAGCCGACCCATTCATCATAAAAAAATAATAAAAAAATACGATTCATAAATTGAAAATAAGGTATTCTAGTAAGTAAATTGTACAAAATATTAATATAATAAAGGTAAAAAACTGTGCTTAGGTTGGCCAGTTTTATTTTTGTAGGTTTTTCATGTTTTAAGCTAAGTATTCTTGTTATTATAGTTATTATTTATTGGGTTCGAATCCCGGCCGTGCATCACTGGATTTTTCGTTTCGAAAAAATTATATGCGCTTTAACACGAGCTCATAACGGTGAAGGAAAACATCGTGAGGAAACCCGCAGCTTAGTCAGCTCCACACGTATTGATGTCTCTCCTGTGGGCGGCTGATTAAGCTGTGAGGATGGTTTAGGTGCTGGGCAAGCCTATTCCATCTCAAACAATGTCCCAGGTACTACAGCTTCCCGTTAAGTGTAGGCATAGATTGCCTCCTGACGCTGTATAAATAATCTATTATAGATGTATGTATAGGCCGAAATGTTTTTTATGTTTATTTCTTCAGAGCTTATATTTTAGATTAGTTTCTGTAAATAAATGAATACCTTAAAGTTTGAGTCAAGTTCGTAACTAAAATCATAAAATCAGACTTCTGTAATGAACTAGGAGTTTTTACGAAATCCAACAGATTAAAGCTAGAGCAGCTCTGCTAGAGATAAGTACTCTAAGGCCGTATTCCCGTTCTTATTTTCGTTCGTTTCATGAATATTTGGATGTTTCTTACTACGGTTTCTGACTTCAAGGGCCAATTTTTCGGTTTGGAATATTTGGTCCTAGGTTAGGACCGTGTTTTAACGTTGATCTTATCGACTGAATACAATGTAGCTCGCAGTAAGAAGCATCCGAATATTCATCAAACGAACGAAAAAACGAATGCGAATAACCCCCAGGTAGTTAAATAGAAAATTCTTTCACGTTCACGTCTAGATAATCAAGGTACCTACTAAATCTAAAGAAATTTTAATTAAACAACAGCTGAGTTAAAACTCTTAAAACAAAAACATGAATAGGTTGAACAAAGATTAGACAGAATTTTGTACAAAAATTTTAAGATTTAAAATAATTAAAATACCTACTACAATTATGTTTTAGAGGAGCTGTGTGATCGAGTAGGAATTAATGAGTTTTAAATTTTTTGGTTTGAATACCAGCTGAGGATCTATGGAATTGTTGATCTATGGAAATGGTTGGCTCTAAATATATTGATTTTTTTTCCAAAATTTTTATATAACATATGGTCTGAATTTGATCTCACGACCTATACACATCGAAGTTCAAGGTACAAATTCATATCGGCCAACACGGCTTCTTATATGACAGTATTAATTTTTAACTAATTAGGATTCAATTAGGTAACATTGAATTGTTTGATAAACTTGAGCAACTAAAATGTTCACGTAAAAAAATCACGTAAAAAACACTAAAATCTCGTCTGAATTTAGCTGGTAGTTTCTTTTTCAATTTAAATAAATAAATAAATAACGCTGGACTTTTCACACAGCATCATCTAGCCCCAAAGTAAGCAGAGCTTGTGTTGGTTATGGGTACTAGAATGACTGATAAACTACTTATATACTTTTTGTTTGTAAATACATACATATTATACATAGAAACACCCTGACCCGGGACAAATATCTGTAGGTCATACAAACATTTGTCCCGCGGCGGGGATCGAACCCGCAACCTTCTACGTCGCAGGCGGACCTTCGCCCACTACGCCACAGAGGTTGGTTTGAAGTTGAGGAGCTTTTAAAAATGCAGATACTTGCAGTGAAAAGAGTGAACAGTGAAGAAAAACATCACGATGAAAGCGGCGTGTCGTATGACCTAACCTAAAACATGTGGAACCAAAGAAAATAAATTTTCCTTTGACCACTGTAACACACCACCCTTTTGCTACAGCTAGACACACACATACATCTAGGTAAATGCTCTATGATAATAGGAAGATATAGATATAATTAGAATACGTAAATATATTTATAAGGTTCTGGCTACCCTGATTAAGTTTTGATTGAGTTTTGGGTAGGAAAGAGAGCCCCGCCAGGTTCCGCCCTCTTCGGTGGTCTTCGACCCGTACTGGACAGACCTCCCCCAGACGTGCATTACGATAAAATAAACTTACATAAACTATGATGCAGAGGGAAATTCTCAGACCGACGCGTGACTCTACGCTAATTCAGCCCGTGATTCTAAGAAAACATATAACAATATATAATGAATATATGATCTCACTGAATTCCAAAGCATCCCGTGATGCTGACTTATGTTCTGAGAGCGGCGATAGGTGGTGTCGAGAGAGTGCTAGCTACCCCTGACCATTCCACCCCCATCAACTCAGAATCCTTCGGAGTCAGTGCTTTAGCAGCTAGCAGTGCCAAGCACCTAGGCCGATTACGCACAGATTTACTATCCCAAAAGTCGTCGTAAACTAGGCCAGACCCTGTTTAGCAAACAGGCCCTACTTAAATCTAATGACGATAGTTTGTTTCGAGTGTGTATTTGCCTGCTCTTGGTAAACAATCGAATCTTTAGGAATAAACTGTGATGTTAAATATTGCAAAGTTTACCTCAATTAGTAATTCAGTGATCTCGACCCTTTCTTCATAGATAAACGTACACAGTCACTTTATAATGATTATAATGAATATAGTAATACATATTATCAGCGTGACAGTTCTCCAAAGTTATAAAATGAAATAATAAACATATGTCATAGAACATATACACTAGTTATAAACTGATGGTCACTCACCGGATCAATCTGCTTACCCAGCATTCACACCTCACCTACCTGCGTCTGCAGTTTACCTCAGCTTACTCGCCTCACACACCCACTCACTTCAAACACAACCTTTAACACTTTTACACTGATTTTAACTTTAATCTCACATACACCGATAGTGACCCACAACAATGACTTCCACGCTTTCTCAATCAAGACTCGCGTCCCGTCTCCTCATCCCGATTCTATTAGTCTGTCCTGAGTCCTGCTTCGACAACCACTTTTAAAACCTTCCCCGTTACGTCCCCCGCTTCTCCTTGCACAAAGCCCAAGACTTTGCATTTGGGTAAATCCTCAAAGTTCCATAGAATGAAATGCACATGTGCGTGATCCCAACCTTCGGTTGTATTGTCCACTTAAACAAAAGCAGTAAAATAGTTAAATTTATGACGTGATTGCTTAGCAGTTTCTTTAGGCTATACATTTCATGCCAGATGTGTATTTTGAGATGTTCAACATTTTGGATCCTTGCCTCAACGTGGTATGAGTGTCCAGTAGGTAGGTAAATCGTAGATATAAGTATGTAGCCGTCTATCGGCAATAGGTTTTGTTTGGACTAAATAGTCATGTACTCTACTTGAACACTGAGTGACCTTGATGGGCGGATACAACAATATAACAATAAGCCAGTGCGGCTTCACCTCAAACTCCATATCATTTTGAGAAGCTTTAATAGCTACACACGTCTCCATGTATCATTTGGTTTCATCATAGTTGTAGTTAGATAATGGTAATTCCATAACACTCAGTGTCAATATTTGGAAAAGGTTGAGAACGCCTGGCCTCTTCACATCTGGTAAGGTTAACCCATAAAACATAAGGTAATAAATATTGCATTGTGTCAGTTTGGTTGTGTTATCTTAATTTTGTGCAGACTGAAACAATTGACAACCCTGCTGGCAATATCCATAAAATAAAAAATAAGAATTCAAAGCGCTTTCTAAATATGGGTGTCGTATAACAGTGCAAGAAATATTGAAACAAAGGTTCCGGAGTATTAGAAAATAGGCGGAAGGTTACACCACACAGGTTCTAAAATAAGTTGCTTAGGTATTATTTTCACGACAAAAAAGAAAATAATACTTCATATTGCAAACATTAATCAATTATATTTTATATTTTTTAACATCATTGCTCACAGTGTAGGTATTTTTTTCATCCCTAGTTTGTTGATTTTTTTAAGTTTGTACTACTAGTCCTTTGCGCAATGCATGAGATCGGAAAAAAAAGAGGTGCGCTACGGTTTTTGATAGAAACATGGAGTATTTTCAAATACCCCATAGATGCAAGGTTTTTTTTGCTGTGAACGTCCCGTTTCGACCATCCTCTTTTTATCTAAAAACGAGGCATCTGTCATCCCTCAATCCATGCTACATTTTGTCAGTAATACAACGTGGCCTGGTTCAAACTATGTAGTTCTATTCAATACGGCCTTATTCTGAAAAAAATATTCGATGCTGAAACGATTCAGAAAAATGCTGCGTGAATTTTATAATTTTATTCAATTAACTGTTCAATAGCTCTCGTGGGAAGGGGCATCTGCAAGTGAGTTCTATTGCTGGTTATAACGAGTTTTCATTTATAAATGTAGCGAGTGCAGGTGACGATTCTAGTTTCTATCACTATTCTATAAGAATATTTTTTCTTCATATTGCCGTGTCATTCATTCTTTCGAACCAGGGTGGTGAAGCGTAGCTCGTAGGAGATGGTGACGGAGTTTTGGGTCACCTGAAAGCATCCATCATGGTTTAACAACTTTGTAGCCGGGACTTACAAGTTCATGAGCCTTCCGAAGCACAAAAGGGCTCAATTGTTTTCATGTAAATCAACACCAAAAAGCGCTATTCGCCACATTAGCATTAAAAAAAACAGGATCAGATTCATCAAAACTCTCGTATTCTTTTTACAAAATCCTAATTTTGATTTCACTACAAATAGCTTGAGTCGAAACAATCGAGATTCATAAGAAATTGTTTGCAAACCACATGAAACAGAATCAAGCCTGCATTGTGTTGGCACGGCCCCGTTTCGACCGGCCATCGGTCAGCTGCTGACGGCATCCATCACGATTAGTCTGATTGAAGGCTTTCAAGAGCATGTCGCTAGCTTATTTTTAATAAAGTGATACGTTAATATAGGCTTACTTAGTTTATTTCAAAAACACCGTTTTTTTACGACCTCTGTGGCGCAGTGGGCGAAGGTCCGCCTGCGACGCAGAAGGTTGCGGGTTCGATACCCGCCGCGGGACAAATGTTTGTATGACCTACAGATATTTGTCTCGGGTCTGGGTGTTTCTATGTATAATTTGTATGGATTTACAAAAAAAAAGTATATAAGTAGTATATCAGTTATCTGGTTCCCATAGCACAAGCTTTGCTTAGTTTGGGGCTAGATGATGCCGTGTGAAAATGTCCAGCATTGTTTATTTATTATTTATTTATTTATGTTGAAGGCCTTTCTTTTTTCAACCGACTTCAAAAAAGGAGGTTCTCAATTCGTCTGTATGTTTTTTTTTGTATCTTGTTACGCGATTGTTCCCCTATTTGTTGACCGATTTGCAAAATTCTTTTTATGTTTGAAAGGGTATACTCCAGAGGTGGTCCCATATAAATTTTATTCCTGAGGGATTTATAGTTTCCCCGTAAAACTCTAAACACCGTCCCTCCTAGCCATGTCACAAATAGAAATCGAATCGACTGCTTGACGCCCTGAGTCACACCGCGTTTCGAGTCAAACATTGAAGTCGGTTTTCTTTTTAGTATTAAAACGTAATTATTAATTTTGAAATAATTAAATATGCGCTCTAAAAGGCGAATAAAAGCGTTGTGAGGAAACCATTTTGTATTCCTAGAATCGACCATTCATGTGCATTATGCCGTAAGTAAAACATTGTGTGGAAACTGTTTTAACTTATAAGTAACAAAAATCTTAAATATTTTGGCCCTTACTAATAAACTTGACATAAAGTTATGTCATGCATAAACTAAAAATTTGTAAGGTTATTCATAGGTTATGCATGACATAACTTTATGTCAAGTTTATTAGTAAGGGCCTTTGTGTCGAGTGCAAAAAAGAGCCTCTTTAAAAGAATTAGAGCCAATAAAATTATGTTAGATATATATATTACGTTTTATAATTATATATTGTATATATTATATTATTATGTATCATTATGTATGCCACCGTCCGAATTTGTTAATATTTATCCTGTCCATCCAAAGGTTACCTGGAAGAGATCGCTTTTAGCGATAAGGTCGCCCATTGTACTATATTTTTGCATGTTTGTTTTTTTTATTTGTGTTATTTTTATGGTGTACAATAAAGCTGTATTCTATTCTTCTCTTCTATTCTAAAAAGAAGAAGAAAAGCTGTATTTGAGACCATAACTGGAAAAATCCAGTTTGAACCGGTATCACACAACAAAGCAAGACACGACTCGTGTATACAGACTATACTAATTAACGGAGACAGACAACGGGCTCTAGGGATCTGTCGTGTGGTAACTATTCACTTGCTAACTAGGTACTTATCTATTCCACTAAAGGTGCATTTACACGATGCTATTTCTCGTACGATTTGCTAAGCCCCGCCCATTGAACGTGCCGACGAGGGTCGCGCTATTTTTGACAAATCGCATACCATGAGCGTTTACACGTGGAAAAATTGCCGTGCGATACGATATCGTATGGGTTGGAATCGCATCGTGTAAATGCACCTTAAGTCTTACAGGTGTTATAGAGATTGGTACAAACAGTCATATGCAACGAAAAAACATTATTAGCCGAAGTTGCTCCAACTTTAAATAAACTTATCTTATTCATAATTAAATGTTTTGGTGCACCACACTAAAATAGTGTAAAATGCATCTATCAAGCCGTGCACAAACGCACAGAAAAAATATAAAGATTCGGGTTCTATTGCACTAATATTACACCCCTTTAAATAGGTTTTTTTGAATATTTTTTTTTAACCATTTGGGGTTGAGATCCCGGGTCCGTAGGGTTCCCGTAAAGTTCTTTCAGGGCGAATGTCTGGTCAAAGCGACGCGTGATTTGAGATCTTGCTGTTTTTTGTCTCAAAGAATCAGTGTTGCCAGAGTTAGCCACTGACTCATACGAACTTACTTACTTACTAGTATTGCCATTCAGCGTGGTAAAGCCGCAAGTGTATTGGGCACGATTCCGACTGGCAATGACCTGGATCAGTTGACCTATCTATAGATCGTTTTATACGACGATGAGATAGCTTGACTGATTCAATTGTATTTTGTAAATTTATTAGCTTAGTTTCTGTTTTTTTCAAAATATTTGATTACCGACCTTGTTAAGTTAGATATTTTAGTATCTCTAGATAGATTCTCTTTTCGACGCGTTATGCAAGTAGCTCTAAGAGGGTATATCACGTGGTTAATTGGTCTGGCGATGGACAGAGCACTCTGGGGGCGCAATCAATCCTTGTAAAGCCTCCCGTCTCAATAAAACGGCACCCGTTTAAACCCGTTCAACACAAAACATGTTTCCTACATATTTTTCCGTCCGTAAAACTCAAAAATACATTTATTTACAGAAACTAAGCTACTACATGTACATTTATTTATAAAATACAACAGGATTATTCAAGCTATCTAAGGATCGTTAGAAACGATCTATAGATAGCTCAACTGATCCAGGTCACTGTCAGTCGGAAGCGTGCCCAAAATACTTGCGGCATTACCACGCTGGATGGCGATGCTGAACCTTTGAGCCAAAAATGTGCCAGCTCTCGGATCATGAATAAATCTAATATAAATCTAATCCTACATGTATACTCCTACATATATAACTTCTTCGTTCTTTATTTACACAATGATTTGAATATAACTTTTTAATTTAAACTATATAAATATATATATACTACGGGATATTTACCAATCCATGATTACTGTTTTATGAGCGATATTTCGGCTCAGTTGCATACACCATGATCACGGAAGAACTCATAATACAGTAAATCAATGGTAAATATCATGTTATTTTCTTCTAGTCGTGCCAATAGTTTCAAACTATACGTTCTATTACGTTCGTGAAATGCAGGTCACCGTTTTGCGATGAACCAAAGCGGATACGGAACGGCGAAGTGCTGACCTCATCAACTATCGATACGTATCATTGTTGGTAATCACACTGGTCACATCTAGGATAGGGTTTATCAGTTAAGACAATTTTCGGAATATGACGAAGATTGTATTTCTTAATTCAAATTCAAATTCAAATCGTTTATTGCTTCATGTTAGTAAATAGATCTTAAAATAAAATTGTGCTATCACACAAATTGAGAAGTGGAAGGTTGGCGTGGTATGGGCATGCCATGAGGAGGGATGAGAGTCATAAAACACGACGAGTGATGAGTATGAATGTGGATGGATATACCGGTAGGCCTGAGAAAAGATGGATGGACTGTGTGTGGATATGTTTGTGAAAGGAGTGAGTTCTGATATGACGGGTGATAGAGGGAAATGGAAGAGAGAAACATGTTGTGCCGACCCCACTTAAGTGGGATAAGGGCAGGAAGAAGAAGAGACTTTTGCTATCACTGTTCATAATAATACTAAAATGTCGGTTTTATTCAAACATGGTTTCAAAGTAAGTTCGTATAAATTAGTGACCAACTGAGTGAGTTTTTAGGCTTTGATTGTGCCATTAGTCAAAATAAGGAACATAATTTATTCCACCGGACCCCTTAATCTGTACTATGTCTAAACTAAAAATGACGGTAGGTATACATTCTTGCAAATAAGGGAATTAAGAATCCTTTGAAGAGGTGGAAGAGGTAAGGGGCATGATTAAATATACAGGGTGTAAAAAGACTGCTACCGAAAAGGGGTTGCAATTAGACCATGATTCTGAACATATTTATCGAAAAAAAAAGCAATTTTTTTTTTGACTTAGCTACGTCATTTAATTGTATTTTCTAGTTATTTACTACTAGTACAACATAAAAAGACCATACCTACCTAATAATTTCATTTATAAAAGAAAAAAACAGTTAAAACTTCAAATCCAACAATCTACGTATAAAAACGCGCCCAGTACATACGCTCGACCAGCTGTGTGAGGTCGGTTTTCTCCGCATATAATGATTTTTTCGGAAAATCCTTTTGGATTTGGTTCTGTGGTGGGATGCTGTACCTACCCCTTTCGGCTTCGGTAGACGTCTTTTTACACCCTGTCTATTTGGATACCTACATGACAGGCTTTTAACACTTTTAAAAATACCTACTAACGATATGCAGGTGCAAAATAAATGCAAACATAAACCTTACTTTTCAGCAGAAAGAGCCATTAGCAATCATAATTAACTTTTATTAGACAAAAATCCACTTAACACCGCCCCACATCTAAAAGCGGCGAAATTTTAATGGCGTTGGAAAAACAATTTAATTGCTCGCCAACAATTTAATCATCTGTACAGCATTAGTGGGTGCATTAGTAATGAATCATAGATATGCAACTCCAAGATTATACGAGTACCTACTCAAAATACCGTTGTGTTTACACAAATAATGATAAAGTATTAAAGATTCGACTTTCTACAAACTTATTGTAGTTTATACTTTGTTAAAAGACACCATTTCTTAAATTGTTTTCATTCAATATTGCTCCATTCGCGTAAATTAATGCGATATTTGACATATAAAATGTCAAATTATATTTGACATATAAAATGTCAAATTATATTTGACATATAAAATGTCAAATATCACACTAATATTCGCGCTAAGACGCAGGTGGAGCAGTAGCTTAGCAAGGAACAAAATACATATTTAATTATGTTTGGGTAACAGATGTTTACATATTACTTCACGACCAAAACCATGAAATAAATTATTCTATTCTACTAATTCACTAGTTTAAATTCACTTCTGTAGCACACTAGTTTTTGCAATGGTACAAGCAAAAAGCAAAAAATAATAACAAACTCACGCCCTCTGGCGGCAGGAAATGAAAATCACGCTGTGTAAAAAATTCGACGCTAGCGAACTTACCTTAGGACTGCGGGTGTACACTAAAGTGCATCCCGAAGCCTGAATTATCAAAGCAAAAAAGATAACGCATCCCAACAGTTTCCCTAAAGCTCACTACACACTTTTCCTTCGCTATTTCAAAGCGAAAAATTCGTTAGCACGAATCTAGAACAGGGTGCTAAGTATGAATTTTATTCATCATTCGGTATCGACGCCGAAAACGTGGATTTGTACTGATTTTCATTAGTTATGAGTGAGTACCAAAAGATGGCGTTGCTATTTTCCTTTATTCTTTATTGCACAAAGAAATTACATATATATAAACTTAAAGAGAAGTAATGGCAGAGGCGAGCTTAACCCTAAAAAGAGTTCTCTTACAGCAAACCTTTATAGGAGAGAGAGAGATGGGGTTGTAACAGTGGGTGCATGTGCAATTAGGTATAGTGAAAAAAAAAATATTCAAGTCCTTAACCTACTTAATGTAAAGATATTTAAAAAGTAACTAAATATTAAGTAAATTATGATACTTACACTAAAATAAATACTAAATACATATACTAACAAAAGATTAATATTAGATAATATACATAAAAATACATATACCTAAATAACATAACTATAAAGAAAGGTAATGCTCTTTGACTTTACGCTTGAAGATGAATAGAGAGGGACTAGCACGAATATCGTGCGGTAGTTTCCCATACAATTCTGCGTTTATGACGTCGATACCGAACGCGTAAAAAACGTATACTAGGCACCCTGAACAGCTTCGTGTTAACGTATTTATTAAAAACTTGAAATAATTATGGTTGGGGTTCAAAACCATGCACGCATCAAAATGAACGAAACTCTTCCCATTCGGTTTTTGTGGCTCTTAAAGATTAAGGTAGCGAAACCAATTGTGATTCGAGGTCAAGGGTGAAACGGTGAGGCAGACAGAAACTAAGACTTTTATTTACTACGATCATGACACCTTTTTTTCCTCATTCACTCATAACATTCTTCGAACGCTTGTTTTTAGGTGTATTTTACACCTAAACACAAGCGTTCGATGAAGACCTCATATTTGAGAATTTTGGCACAAAAAAGGTTAAAAACCGAAATGGTTTATGACACCCGCAATTCTGATAAGCCTCAAAGAAGTACTTACTTTGGCTTAATCCAGCCGTGCTGATTCAGAGACATTCAAAATTAATAGGTACATTTAAGATTCTGAAAATGACTCCAATATAAGTGAGAAAGTTTGTCGGTATGTTTGTTATTCCTTTATGCCAAAAAAGACGAAGGAAGGAAGCTAATACTTTTAATACAGGAATACTTCGCGTTTTGGGATTAAACTTTATTCTAAATATTCTTTATTTATTTTTAGAATAGAATAGAAATTCTATTATTTAATATATTAATATATTATTTTCTCCACATTATATACAACAGTTACAATAGGTACTTAAATCTACACAATTTTATGTGGGTGGTGGTTACTGTTTGCGTATGTTGGATTTTGAGTTTTAACTGTTTTTTTCTTTTATAAATGAAATTATTAGGTAGGTATGGTCTTATTATGTTGTACTAGTAGTAAATAACCGGAAATAACATAAAATGACGTAGCTAAGTCAAAAAAAATTGCGGTACTACTCGCTCCTACCCACTATCTCACTTGGCCAGGGGGGTTTACTTGAACTCTTATTTCCTGGCAGTTTAAGATTTTCGAATAATGCGGTTCATTATAGAAACGTCGCGACTTAACATTTTCTCTCGCTTGCACACCAATACAGCCACTAATGTGCAAGCGAGAGAGCGTGATAAGCGCCGCCATTTCAAATTCATTACTAGACAAAATTGCCATGCAGTTCAAAAACTGTCTGGAAATCTGAAAAAAAAAAGAGTTCATGCTAAGGTACTATGCTGTGGCCAGGTCTCTTAATCTCCTTTTCTTCGCAATAATTTTGAGATTTATTTCTCAAGAGTTCCTGGTTCTTTGGTTTATTAGCTCAAGGAGACTTCGCCATCGCAATTTATATAATTTTGCGGTTAAGCTTGCATTTTTCAAAGATTTGCAACCTTGATTTATCTTATCTTGTCTTTTAATTCACGAAGAAACATATATTTTGTCCAATCTTATCGAAGCCTTTATTGCTAACTGTACTAAATAAATAAAATGGACCCTTTGGGAAGGGAAATATTATTTATTTTAAAATGTCATGGACCCGTTGGGAATCAAAGTAATCAAAGTGCGCTAAAAAACGATAAACATGACCACATATATCACATTACGTTCTTAATTTAAATTCAAAAATCCGAATAAAGATGGTATAAAGCGCCCCCATCGGTCTCAACGTAAACTTAAACACAGACTGAGCTTACCTCAAAACATTACTAACCAACGCTGTATATTTCAAAACTGAAACTTGAAAATCTTCAAAGAGGAGAGTCGGGTAAAGTGTCCACATCAGTCTTTAAGTAAGCCGTAGGATGAGTGCTCGCCGTTGACTATTCAGCAAATAAAAGTATTCTTCTTGCCTCCGACAGGGTAATGGAAAACAGTGGGGATACTACGGTTACTTTGGACTACGTTCATGAAGATTTGATGAATGTATGAATTAATTCAAATATTTTATCGCTCATTTTAAAAACATAAAACATAAGCCCCTTTATGCACTAGCGGTTGAACAGGGCAGCTAACCGCGGTGCGGGCCGCTTTTCCAGTTTTAATATGCAACCGCTGGTCATTGTACGTACTTAGATAGCGAATGCATAGCCAGGCGGCTAGCTAAGCGCCTAGTATCTAGCTAGTCGCCTAGCGTGTAGCTTAGTAAAATGAACGTTCTAAAATGTTCGCGTTTTTAGTTTTTTTTGACCAAAACACCTAGCGACCCACCACGCAGTGGGGCTACCATGTATCCTAGTAAGCAAGTAGCCAAGAAGTAGGCACGATAGGCGACTAGCTAGACACTAGGCGGTTAGCTAGCCGCCTGGCTGTGCGAAGGGAGAGGTAAATGTTACTTTTGATTACGTTCATAAAGTCAAAGTCACAGTTAAAAATGTTTTGTTTCCAGCAGGACCATCACTTGAAATCATCTTAAAAACCTATTTATTCTACACGTTTTTTTCTGTTCCTTCGCGGCCAATACTGTGAAGTGGTTAACAAACACTGTTTGGGAATGTATGAAAAGGAAATGAATGAAGTGCTTTCACATCATAAAGAAAATAAAAAAAGCACTTTCCCGTCACGCCAACTAAGATCGCAAAAGGATGAAGTTCAAAGTTTAAGTGTGCGCACGTCCTGTTCGAGTGTTCGGTCGAGATAAATGTGGTTAGACGTATAATTTGTACTATTTATCCAGCAGTTAACAATTACTCGGTCAGACGAGTCCAATTTATTCATGCTCAACTATAACCTGAATATTTATTGAGTCCGTGCTGGTTTTTAAAACGTTTGAATTTTATTTATTTTTTAATTAATTGTGAAAATTTAAAAGCTATGAAATTTTAGTTTCGGAAATGCATATTGATAGCTTATTCATTTAGGGCTATAAACGCAGCAGGAAATTCCCAGTGTCAATTCCCAAAATCACGATTCTCTGACTACCCCCTTTAGACATCTTCATAGGATCTGGAATAAGTAACATAAAAAGATCTGAGAGAATGTCTACCGCACCTTGGGGATACAGTCGTGAACCTGTTTTTTTTTAAATCACGATTTTATCGAGTGTTTCTCATTTCATCCTAGAATTTTTCATTCTAATAGGTATTATCTAAACTTCAACTTATTATTAACACCCGACCCAAAAAGAGAGTTAAGTTGTTATAAGTTTAACGTGTCTGTCTGTGTAACTGTGTATGTCTGTGGTATCGTAGCTCCTAAACGGATGAACCAATTATCGTTTAGTTTTGTTTGTGTCATAGTAGACCCTGCTATGAAAAAACCCCCGCGATTTCTAGAAAAATTTGACATAAGGAAGTTAGTCAGATCCCCTGATCAACTATTAAAGAGCTGATGATCTTCATAGAGCCGTGTTGGTCGAATGGGGTTGTGCCTCGACTTTCAATCCGAAGGTCGTGGATTCGAATCCTAGCCGTGCATCACTGGATTTTTCGTTTCGAAAAATTTATATGCGCATTAACACGAGCTCATAACGGTGAAGGAAAACATCGTGAGGAAACCCGCAGCTTAGTCAGCTCCACACCTATCGACGTCGTCTTTCCTGTGGGCGGCTGATTAAGCTGAGAGGACGGTTTAGGTGCTGAGCAAGCCTATTCCATCTCAAACAATGTTCCAGACATTACAGCGTCCCGTTAAGTGTAGGCATAGGTTGCCTCCTGACGCTGTATAAATCATCTAATATAGATGTAAAGGCCTAAGATCTTCAAACGGCTGCAGGATGGTTTCCTTACCATATACTTTCAATATCATTGAAGTAATACGGTACCTAATTTCGAATCGATCGGACATAAGAAAGTTAGTCAGATCCTCTCATCAACTAGAAAAGAGCTGATGATCTTCAAACGGCTGAACAGATTTTCAAAATACTAGCTTAGTCCGTATTAGGCTTTAAAGTCAGACTAGTATCTTGGGTGTTTTTATATTGAGGTCTAAGAACTTCGTCACCAGAGGCTATTTACTCATACGAACTCTATCTTATGGTCGAAATTAGCGCAGCAAAAGTGGCTTATGATGATTTAAGCTATGCCGTCAAGAATCCAAGCAACTTACACAGGAGGTATGGTGAGTGCCAGTCCTCAGCCTAAAGAGGGCTTGAGGACCTCTCGCGGTTCTCCAGTAGTACTCTAGTATACAGTATAACCTGCCCTCCGTGGCCCATCTCAAAAATCCAGCCTGTATATCTGCGGTAATTTTATATTGAATATTAACTGGAAACTGAGTAATTTATTGTATTTTGTAATAATGTAGTAGTTTAGTAACTTTGAAAAGTTTGGTACTACAATCAGCTAAGTCCAACAAACATTTGAAGTTCCTTTTTCAACCGACTTCAAAAAAGGAGGAGGTTCTCAATTCGTCTGTATGTTTTTTTTTTGTATCTTGTTACGCGATTGTTCCGCCATTTGTTGACCGATTTGCAAAATTCTTTTTATGTTTGAAAGGGTATACTCCAGAGATGGTCCCATATAAATTTTATTCCTGAGGGATTGATAGTTTCCCCGTAAAACTCTAAACACCTTCCCTCCTAGCCATGTCACAAATAGAAATCGAATCGACAGCTTGACGCCCCGAGTCACACCGCGTTTCGAGTCAAACATTGAAGTCGGTTTTCTTTTTAGTATTAAAACGTAATTATTCATAGTCAGAATATCTACTCACGAATAGCACATTTTAATACGAAGTACTAATGAAACATGTATTCTAGTACTATTGAAATATGTTTCAATACTCATAAAACTTGAAACTAGCTCTTGAAATTATTGTCAACCTAAATATTCGTGCAAATAAATAAAAATTTTAAAGTATGGGTAGCAAAGACTTGACTCACGAACTGTTACTTAAATTATTTTTAAACTGTTTTATAATATAATATTATTTGTAAAGGTAAGAATCGCAAAATTTAAATATTCCTAGCTGTTTAAGCTGATAAAAAAGGGTTATTTAGGTGACTTTAAACCGTCTAATTAATGCTGGCTTAATTGAACCTCATTATTTATAATCGCGTGTAGATATAAAATTAATTAAATCAGGTGATTTTAATTATGAAAAATGTAAAAGTATCCTTTTTGAGTCCAATTTTTGTATCGACCGATGATAAGATAAATAAATAATGCTGGACTTTCCACACAGCATCATCTAGCCCCAATGTAAGCAGAGCTTGTGTTATGGGTACTACATGACTGATATACTACTTATATACTTTTTGTTTGTAAATACATACATTATACATAGAAACACCCCGACCCGAGGCAAATATTTGTAGATCATACAAACATTGGTCCCGCCGCGGGGAGCGAACCCGCAACCTTTTGCGTCGCAGGCGGGCCTTCGCCCACTGCGCTACAGAGGTCGTCAATAGTAGCTTAGCTTTCTCGTCGTGACGTCGTCTATCATCGGCGAATATGTAGAGGGGCCCTAATGCTATTTTCCATAATTTAGAGTCTGTCCTCGGGCCTAGATTATATTTTAGGAATTCTAATTGAAAACTTAAGCGAAATATGTAGAAATATTCCTAAAATCTTATTTTAAACCATCTATAGTGATCCTCTTAGTAAAGGAGATTAATTTGAAATGTTTTCAAATTAGTTTTGAGTGTGACCTTTTTTGATGAAAATTCAAAATTAATTAAAATTAACCTTAGGTTGGTCAAGTGTTTTTAGCTACATTATTATAGCCTCTCTTAAAAATACTGGAGACTTAGGGTGTGCCTAAACGAGCGTAATTTTCTGAATTGTGGCGTAATTTTTTGTGTTGCGTAAAATTTAAACATTACCCATTACTACAACATTACTACATTCGGATTGATACAAAAGTTCTGTTGTGCATCACGGCGAGTGTTCGGCTGTTTATGTTACTTAAATTACGCGATTGACTTTAAAAAAATATTTGTGGCTTTTACATCTATATTAGATGCTATCTAGATTAGATCTATATAGATACAGCGTCAGGAGGCAATCCATGCTTACACTTAACGGGACGCTGTAGTGCCTGTGACATTGTTTGAGATGGAATAGGCTTGCCCAGCACCTAAACCATCCTTTCAGCTTAATCAGCCGCCCATAGAAAAGAACTGTTTTCATCACCTTTAAGAGCTCCTGATAAAGTGCATATACATTTTACGTAACGAAAAATCCATTGATGCACGGCTGGGATTCGAACCTGCGACCTTCGGATTGTAAATCGAGGCACAACCCCATTTGGCCAACACAGTTCTTGCCGATTGACTTTATGCGACTCGCTAGTCACAAAAACACCTTTCGTTTGGCCTCATCTTTATATCTCTGACTTATAGCTGCTTATTACGTTAAACCTTAGTTGAACCCCATTTTGGCACATGTCAAAACAAAAATGTTACCACAAAAAAGCGTTCTATGAACGAGTATTTAAAGATCGTTTTTCTAGGGACAGTTTTTTAGTTAGTTTTAGTCTAAACTCAGTTCATTTTCTTGTAATAAGACGGATAATAAAGTTTAATTCGTATTGTACAACTTTAGCGTTCTATACTAATGGGTAATCCTACTATTACCATAATGAGACTATGGCGTTTTATCAACAAACAGCACTGAAGCCTAGACTAAGCTTATAGCGTTTCAAATATAATAATACTATGTACCACCATTACACCAGACCCCTCAGAGTCGAAATCAGAGAATAATACGTTTAAATTCCGTATAGAAATGAAATACAGCCTAAAATTTTACATTGGACAAGCCCCAAGATATTATAATCCCCGCGCGTGCGTCATCGGATCGTCGATGACTCGGTTACTTATATTTTATATTATAAATATGTGCCAATGGCATTTTATCATTGTATAAATTATGTTCTGTATTTCCTAAATAAATGGTTATTTATTTATAATGGTTTTATTACATCAAACTTTAAGTTTTGCTATTTCCATTTATTCCATTTATGTATGTTTTTAACCCTAATACAAAATCTCCTCAGTCTATCTATCTACATCCGTCCTATCCGTATATTATAAGGGACACTAAAAATTAAGATTATTACCTTTTTCGGCATTTTATTTTGCTGGTGTGAACTCACACTCAAGATCATTGTGTAGAAGTGTGCTGGTGTGACTCCAACTCGCTCATACGAGCTTAGTTTTGCTTCTATGTAAATGTTTTGGTATGTATTACAATGGTTTTACGTTGGAACGAGATAAGTACTTGGTTGTTGGCCACCAGAGTAACATTTAATTTCACTTCTATGTAAATGTTTTACGGAACACCTAGTCAGCACAACTCTTGATTAGCCGTGCCAAAAATGCTACGTTTTTATTTTGCTTAATTAGACAACCCGCTTGCTCGAGCTTTTTAAGGGAAGCTTTTTAAAAATAGCATTATTTTACTTTATATATCAGCCATTTGTGTCCCACTGCTGGGCAAAGGCCTCCCCCCACTCCCTCCAGACATCTCGGTCCCCAGCAACATCCCTCCAGTCCGTCAGAAACTGGTCGAGCTCATCCCGCCATCTGCGTTTTGGTCTGCCGCGTCGCCTTCTCGCTGGGTCGGGGCGCCACTCGGTGGCTACCTTCGCCCACACCTCACCTGGCATGCGGCAGACGTGCCCGGCCCAATTCCATTTCAGCGTAGCGGCCTTCGAAGCTACATCAACAATTTTAGTTTTGGAGCGTAATTCGGTGTTTCGGACTCTGTCCGTCAGTTTGACACCTAGGATGCTACGCTCCATTGCTCGTTGGCAAACTTTGAGCTTGGACTTAAGAATGTTAGTCAATGACCAAGTCTGCGCACCATACGTTAGAACGGGGAGGATGCATACGTCCATTAACTTTCGTTTAAGCGATAGGGGTAATTCTCCTTTCATCATATCTCCCATGGACCAATAGCTCCTCCATGCATTTTCGGTTCGCCGAGCGATTTCCTTAATCTGCCTGTCTTGGAAGGAGACTATTTGGCCCAGGTAGATATATTCTTGGACGTATGCTAGGTCTTCTCCATCCACCGTTATTGTGGTCTCAGCGCTGTTGGTCATGACTTTGGTTTTTGACCTATTCATTCCAAGTCCAATATCAAAGCTTGCAGTGCTTAGTTGTTGAAGCATCGTTTGTAGCTCCGAGGCCGACGCGGAAAAGAGGACAATATCGTCAGCGAAGCGGAGGTTTGTTAACCTTGCTCCGCCGACGTCCAATCCTTTCTCTTCCCATGCGTCTGCTAGCTTTCGGAAAATTTCCTCAAGAGCGCTAGTGAACAATTTTGGAGAAAGCGGGTCTCCCTGTTTTACTCCTTTAGTGACTTTGAAAGATGGTCCAGACGAGGTTAATTTTATTGAGGCTGTGCTTTGTGCGTAAATATTTTGCAAAAGTTTTATATAGGTCGGATCGATATGTTGATTTTGAAGGGCGTTGAATATTGCGATATGTGTGATGCTATCAAAAGCTTTGGTATAATCCACAAAGGCAAGATATAAGGGCATGTTGAATTCGTTGAATTTCTCAATGATTTCATTAATGGCTTGCAGATGGTCTGTTGTGGATAGTCCGCGGCGAAAGCCAGCTTGCTCTGCCGGTTGTTCTCTGTCTAGTTGTTCCGTGATACGATTTTCTATAACTTTTACAAAAGCCTTATAAACATGAGACACCAGGCTGATGGGGCGGTAATTATTAATATCGGATTTGTCTCCTTTTTTGTGTAAAAGTATAATATCTGAGTGGCAAAAATGATCTGGAAATTTTCCTGTTTTTAATATGGTATTGAAGAGATTTGTGAGGTGTGGCAGTAAAACTTGTTCGCCGACCTTTAGCGATTCTGTAGTAATTCCATCACTTCCCGGTGATTTGTTGTATTTCATTTTTGTAAGAGCGTTATGAACTTCCAAGCCTGTAATTGTTGGAATGGAGTCAGAACATACATATTGATGGGAAGTGTTGGTGTGTGTCGGATCTGTATAAAGTGTTTTGTAAAAATTTGTACATATGTTTAAGATTTTATCCCTGCTTTGATGTTTTTCTCCTCTTTCATCTCTTAAGTTCGTAATCCAAGATTTACCGATTTTGGTGCCTTGTTTTGCTATTTTTAATGAACTGTTCCTTTCTAATGTGATTTTAAATAATTGAGTGTTATAGTTTCTTACATCTTTTCTTATGTTACGTTTAACCTTCTTATCTAATGTTCTAAATTCTCTACTATTTATAGCTGTTTTTAATCTTTTTTTTATTAAATCTAAAGTAACTTCTGAAAGTTTTTTGTTGCTACTCTTTGTTTGTTTAATTTTACTACATGCTTTTTTGATACAAGTTTCAATTACATTAAATTCTTTCTCGACGTCTTCTTCATTTGTTTTCAACAAGTCAAAACTATTTTTCAATTCTAAATTAAAATCATCTTTACATACTATTAAGTTTTCTTTAGAAATTCTTTTAATATTGTTTTTTACCATTTTTAATCTATGCATTTTTAAATCAAATTTTACCGTGGCGCGTATAGGCCTATGATCTGAACTGAATTTAATTTTGTTGATTGGTTGGACATTGGTTATCTTAGTCTGGTTTGAAGACAAAACAAAATCAATTTCATTTTTATATAGTCCTCCCGGAGATGACCATGTCCAACGTCGTTCAGGTTTTTTGAAGAAAAATGTATTATCTATCCGTAGGTTTTGTCCAAACGCGAATTGGATGAGACGTTCTCCTCGTTCGTTTCGAACACCAAGTCCGTGCGGGCCTAAGATTGAATCATCATCAAGATCTTGTCTTATTCCTATTTTTGCATTAAAATCTCCTAAAATCACATTCCAGTTTCCCCGGTGTTCGCTGCAGGCCCTATTCAGTTGGTCATAAAACTCTTCTACCTCCTCATCCGGGCGTGTGGATGTAGGGGCATATCCCTGTATGACTGTCAACAGTTTTTTATCTGTGACTTTGAATTTCAGTACAGCAACCCTGTCCGAGTACGCTAGGAATTCTGAAATGTGATTTTTCCATTTTTTTGCAACCAGGAATCCCACTCCGTAGGTACTTCCTGTTCCATAGTGATAAAAAATACAATTATCACGTTCAAATGTGTTCTCGCCTTCTCTCCTTACTTCGGATAGTCCAAGTATATCCCAATTTATATCAGCAAGGGCATTTTCCAGTTCTATTATACGATGATCTGATTTTAGAGTTCTTACATTATAACTTAAAATATTCAAAGAGCTTCCGTTGTCCATTGTCAAATTTGCTTGGGTCGTTTGACGGGGGATCGATCTCGCCCGGGGATTCTTAGCACCCCTGGCCCCGGGGTGGTTCCGTCTTCCGTCATCAACTGACCCACTCCCGGGACCGCCGGGAACTTGGGGCCTGTTGTTTGTAGTGTCTGTCATGAGTGAGGAGGTTTGGACCATAACCCACCACGCTGGTCCAGTGCGGGTTGGTGGATTATTTTACTTACGGGGGAAAAATAGCTTGTCTTTTATACAGGGATTAAGTTTTGAACCGAGTTTAAAGCAGTAACATGGCTTTATTTAACAAATCCAAGCAAAAAAAACTTAGGCCTTTACATGTCTAAAAGATGATTTATACAGTCAGGAGGCAATCCATGCCTACAATTATAAAACGTATTACAAAAAGTATATAAGTAGTATATCAGTTATCTGGTTCCCATAGTACAAGCTTTGCTTAGTTTGGGGCTAGATGATGATGTGTGAAAATGTCCAACATTATTATTATATATTATTATTATAATTAACGGGACGCTGTAGTGCCTGGGACATTGTTTGAGATGGAATAGCCTTGCCCAGCACCTAAACCATCCTCTCAGCTTAATCAGCCAACACAATAAATAAATATACATACAACAGACACCACATCTTTCTGATCCCACACTAGGATAAGGATTAGGATGCACATGAACGTTGTTTCTGTTTGCGCCTTGACACTTGTTAACAGTGAGCGCTAAGTATCGCTTACGCACACAGAAACAAATCTACACACACAAATAAGAGCAACCTCTTTCATGAGATATAATAACTAAAATTTACTCGTCACAAATAATGGAATCTTGAAAACAATATGTGCAACAGAAGCGGCACCTTTCCTTCAAACATACTTAATGAATCACCGAATTCGATATAATTCGTCCATCGACTCCACTAGATGTGTAAAGCGGCCAGTACACAATGGTATGTGATGGGCCATGCTTTGCAATGCACAACTGTAGGCCACGATCACTTGGTGCACACAATGGCGCATGGCTCATTGCTGCCTAGCGATGGACGTTCCATTTTACTCAGTACTGTTATCTGACGGTGTTTTGAAGAAAATGTTTTAGTATATAAATTGTAGGGCCAGGTTTTGTAAAAGTATGAAATTACTAAAGAGTAAAATAGACAAAAACATTTTTGTATGATTTATGGTTTAATTTATTTAATAGATTTTTTATTTCAAAATTGTTCATAGTCAAACGGTTCCGACGGTTCGGCGGTCGGTGATGGGCGATTGTGTGTACATCAAAGGCCACGCCACACCACGATTCCTTTGTAGTGTGGCCAAAAAACCGACCACATCCCGATTGCACGCCACGGTTGACAATTTGTCCGCCACTTTAGACCATTACCCCCCTGTACACAATGGCGATTGCCTAAAGTTGGCCAGCGTACGCCATTGTGTACTGGTCGCTTTATACATTATAGTAAGAGCTACATGCCCAGCTACTTCTAGTAGCCATAAAAATCTATAGCCTTTTGTTTGTTTCGAAAAGCTACACATATTATTCGTTGCTGAAATGAGGGTTCATTTTTTTGTATTGGGATTTACTCGACTGTTTGTTCGAACGAGTTAGTGGCTAAATCTGGTGACGAAGTTTTTTGTTCACTTGCAAGCCGTTATAAGGTAAACAATGTGGATGGGTTACCGCTTGTGGCCTTATCGACAGAAAGCTAGTCTAGCACGCCGGCTGTAAAGTCACTAGCCATAGGCGCACTAAAAACTCCATCAATAGAGTTGGCTACTGACTCATACGAACTTACTAATAATAGGTTTAGCTGGTATTTATTCACTACGATCATAGCCCAGTGATAGTTTTTCATATATCTTTTACGAACCCAAAGGGGACTTCATATTCCTGATTTAATTTCGCCAAACAAAATCCTTCTTTTATTAATCAACCTTGCCATGCCAGTAACTGCCCCAATCTAAACACGATTAGATTAACCAACCGTGGTCCTCAACCGCTAAGTAAAAATACACATTAGAGGTTATTATCGCAAATAGTATTGAATGTAATGTCGAATAGAGTGGTATTATAGCGAATATTGGAACCGAAAAGAAAGCCCAAAGCTGTGTTTGTTCCGTGACTCATTCGGTATGTCTTCTGTAGATCGAAATCAAGATAGAAACAGGTAGACACTATACATCGTATTCTGACTATGACCCGTTTCCACCTGTTAGATCCAAACCAGACCTGGCTAATTTTAAGGAAGTAGAAAAACCGCGATGCAGATTGTGTTCGACACACGACAGTTTCGGTGACTGAAAATATATTTATATATATTTTTATTCCTTATTATATACTAGCTGCGCTTACGCGGTCCCTCGGGATTTTTTCTTTTTTCCGGTGCAAAAGTAGCCTATGTCTTTCCCTCGGATACAACCATTAACTATGCCAAATTTCAGCTCAATCTGTTCAGCGGTTTGGGCGTGAAAGCGTAAAACTATCTGTGATGCGAAGAAATGAAATCAAGACGATACAATAAGAAACAATCGATCGCAATGATAACTAGATATTTTTCTACTTAACTTCTTCCCGGTGAAAACTATATTATTAACATCAACAATGGAAAACTAATTAAAGTTAAACAGACTCGTGCACTGAGAAATCTGGACAGCTTCGGAAATACTATTTACTGGACAGAACAACACATACTTCGTAAACAACTTGATAAATAAATATAATCGTAGCTAAATACCGGGAGCAATAAAGCTACTTCCAAAAATTGAAACGGAAGCTTGTGAATCTTTGGTTTTAATTTTCTTAGTAGTATAAACAAAGTTGTATCAGCAACAAAAAAATCGGAGAGTCTATCGTAGCTATGAGATTTACCGTTTTGTATCAAGTCTAAAAGTACTGTATGAAACTACAACTGCAATACTGCGTAATGAAGGTTTTGGCTCTAGCAACTAGAATAATGGCTTCCGTGCTTCAGATGGCACATTAATTGAAAAAATTTAAGCAACTATAAGAGACCTATTTTTACAGATCATGCTCATATCAATCAAATCAAGTGTATGAGGGAGGAAGGGGAAGGCCTAGATAACCTTCTTGGATCAAATTGGCGACATTTTGGAGAAGGGCCAGGTCAAAAACCCTAAACCGGCGAGCATGTATGAAGAATGTAATGAGAGTGAATGAGGTAAAAGTTGTGTGTCAGGATCGTAGCAAGTGGAGATCCGTGGTCTCTGCCTACCCCTTGGGGAAAGAGGCGTGATTTTATGTATGTATGTATGCTCATATGAGCTAGAGATAAGTTCATTATTTACCGTCTAGTTAAATTTCTAGGAGTAGTTTTATTACAAGCAGTACACAGATATCTGTTGGTTAGGATGACGGGTCCATTCAAGCCGAACAAAAGATGCTGTGCCGTGCTAATAGAAATATAGGCGGCAAGAGCAAGTGTTTATTCTGATGCGGAGTTCTATACACTTAAAACTTTTTAGTTTTGAGAGAAAAAGGTTACTGGCAGACCACCTGTGGTTATAATTTTTCTAAATAATGAGTGTCAAAGGTTTTTTATGTAGGTATTCTGTTTTCGAGATGAGACTGACATTGTGGGGCATCCTTATTTTTCATTTTTTTTTCAATAGGTACCAAACGTCGGTTTAAAGGGTCTTTCATTTTAAACTAACTTAATTCAGGAATTGGGTTAAAAAGTATTCATGTAATGATTTTTTTTGTTTTGTTATGAAAATCTTGTGAAAATCGATAAAGACTATCCTTTCAATTGATTGTTGCTTGTTGTATAACTTAGTCCATTCGTGATGTAGCTGCGCTACGATTGGTGGAACGTCTGTTCGCCTTAAAAATCATTATGCAACATGTTCTAAAAAATCAATAAAAGATAAATTTTGAAGTGAAAACTTAAATCGGCTTAGGAGTTAAATTGATACGGTCAAACGTCTATTTACAACCCAAAAACGAGGCCATGTCAGTTAGTGTAGTTTAAAATGAAAGACCCTGTATAAAGCACCCCACTTTTAACAAAACTAGCAGTAACTACTTATATCAAAAATATAAACATGTTAAAGGTATACAAAAACAAACTATTGCCTCCTAAATCAGCCTGTCAAAGAAAACAATCAAGAAATTAGGAAGGGTCACGTTGTATAACACACTTTAATCTAAGGGTTCGATAGTTTACCAAGGGACCCCTAACAAGCCCTTGTTATTATTGGAAAGTGAGCCCAAACTTTTGTTGGCGTAATTAAGTGTAGGAAAAAATTGGGAAACGCAAGTCAGACGTTTTTGCCGCTAGGAGGCGCATGCGTGCTACTGAGATGATGGTGTATGGTACAAGGTATAAACTCAAAGAGTACATAGGTGCTCTTCATAGATTGAGCATGGTACCTTTTTGGTACATCCTATATATGTATAAAAGAGCCGTGTTGGTCAAATGGGGTTGTGCCTCGACTTTCAATACGAAGGTCGTGGGTTTGAATCCCGGCCGTGCATCACTGGATTTTTCGTTTCGAAAAATTTATATGCGCTTTAACACGTGCTCATAACGGTGAAGGAAAACATCGTGAGGAAACCCGCAGCTTAGTCAGCTCCACACGTATTGACGTCGTCTTTCCTGTGGGCCAGGCTGATTAAGCTGAGAGGATGGTTTAGGTGCTGGGCAAGCCTATTCCAACTCAAACAATGTCCCAGGCACTACAGCGTCCCGTTAAGTGTAGGCATAGGTTGCCTCTTGACGCTGTATAAATCATCTTGTATAGATGTAAAGGCCTAAGTTTTTTTTTATATATGTATATGGTGCTCTTTGTATAAACTGGAGCTTACTGGGGGCTGTCACATAGAACTTTTGACTTGTCAAAGTCAAAGTCAAAAAGCATTTATTCAGTAGGATCGATGGGATCATTTTGACCTGTGGTAAAGTAGTATCGGTAAGTAGTAGTAGAATTACGGGCTGTCAAAGTTTAGTTTTTTGTCTTCACAGGTAATATTTCATTTTTAGTTTAAAATATTTTAGGTTAATAAATATAAATAAAAAAATATCAACGCGCACAGACATAATGAAAAAAGTCATTTTCATCCTATTAATCAGTTTTCAATTCAGAAGAGGGGTTATAAAAATTGTGGCATTCCGGGAGTGCCAACAGAAGTGAAAACTTGAACGAGGTATCGGTAACGATTCTAAAATTAAAAAAGTACATAAAAAATAAAGTTCAAATAGTTACTATACCACTGGGATTCGAACTCGAGGCAGTCTCTCCCGAGACGGCCACTCTTACTCTTACTCTTATAGACTGTTGTGAAGATGCATGTGACGAAATTAAGGTACGTATTACGATTAGTAAGAGGATGGTGTCGTAACCGGTAACAGGCACGTGACTGAGTTTGATATTTTTTCTCCACCTGAAAAATGCCTAACGCGGCTAAAGAAGTTTTCACTTCAAAAAAATCGATTTTTAGTATTACAACCAGCACCGACAAGTACCCTCCGAAGCACGAAACCGATCAGTTTTACGACAATCTAGCAAAGATTATGCAAGCTAAACCAAAACCGCTTCATGTTAATGTTTGCATGAGTGAAACCAGTTCAGTTTGTAACGTGCACCACACCCCAAAAGTGATTGGAGTATGCGAGCTTGAAGCGAGAGAGGGACAAAGATAATTATAGTTATTTTAATATTATTATTATTATTTGTGTATTTTTTTTTCTCGAAATTGAAAATTATTATTGTTGTTATTAGATCTTAGTCTACTCGGTGTTTAAACCGGGGCTTACTGAATGCACGGGCCTAGGCCAAGTGTGACTCAGTGGAAAGTTGAGCTTCTAAAAGGTGTTCCGTTTGTAAAAACTTCCTCACTATTCTACATGGGGCTTATTACAAAAAAATGAGCCGAGTTTAGACCAAGTCTAACAAAAAAAATTTCCCTAAAAAAACGTCCTTTAAATACTCATACATAGAACGCTTTTTTGTGGTAACAGTTTTGTTTTGACAGTGTCAACATGGGTTTCAACCAAGGTTTTACGTTTTTATAATAAGCAGCCATGTGTTTAAAATAGCTGCTTTTTGTAAAAGAATGAATGTGTGTTTTGGTAAATCTAAGAACTCTAGAGATCGGAAAAGTTGTGTAGGGATAATACCAGTTGATGATGGAACTATCGGGACTATAGTGACTTTCTGCAGTTTCCACATGCGGGTGATTTCATTATTATTATTATTATAAGCCCAATGTTGACGACCTCTGTGGCGCAGTGGGCGAAGGTCCGCCTGCGACGTAGAAGGTTGCGGGTTCGATCCCCGCTGCGGGACAAATGTTTGTATGACGTACAGATATTTGTCCCGGGTCTGGGTGTTTCTATGTATAATATGTATGTATGTATTTACAAACAAAAAGTATATAAGTAGTTTATCAGTCATGTAGTACCCATAACACAAGCTCTGCTTACTTTGGGGCTAGATGATGCTGTGTGAAATAGTCCAGCATTATTTATTTATTTATTTCCCACTGCAGGGCAATGGCCTCCCTTCCCTCCCTCCACGTCTTCCGGTCCTGGGCCATAACAGGCCAATCTTTTTGGTAAGAGTCCAGCTCATCCCGCCATCGTCGCTTGGACCTTCCACGTGGTCGTATTTTAATATAAGTACCAAATAGTAGGTCAAAAGTCATCTACATTCAGATTATTGAAATCATCTTCATTATCACCTTAGGGTATCACCCATTGCTCAGGCTAGACCTGACCTTCTTTGATGTCAGTCAACTTTGATGTTTTTCTTCTGATATTCATTAAATCAAAAACTTATTTGACATAGATAATGATGCTAGTACATCAAAGAGAAACTCAAGCAAATATAAAGATATTGAAGTAAAGTCTACCAAATTGAGATCAGAATTTTAAGATATTCAAGTTAAGAAATCAATTGAAGCGAAATCTTTCAAAAGACTTTACAATTTAACATAAATTCATAGCAAAATCTACTCATCATTTAAAATGAAATTCAATGAAACAAATAAAATACTAGAGACGCGCGGGGGAGGGGAGGGGTGCTACGTTAGTCGTAGCCCGAGCGTAGCCCGTAGCGCACGCTACGTCGTAGCACAACCGGGATTTTTTTTGCCATCGAATGTTTTTTGTGATTTGTGACAGATTTTTTGTGTGACTGTGATGTGAGTGTAGTGATGAAGTGAGGATTTACAAGGTAAATAAGTGGTTTATATTTCTAAGGATTTTACTACACATTAATTTATGGTGTTTAGTTGTAAAGGAGCCGAATATCTGTATCTAAAATTCGGTAAATTTGCGTTTTATGTATCGAAATAGGGCTTGGAGCGGAGTTATTATTTTAATTGTGCTTGATTATGTTACACTGTTCGTAATCAGTGTTTCTGTAGGGAATGGGGTCAAGCGCGAAATTATGATAATCTTAGTAAACTAATATTAACGTCCTCTAGTCTACATGGTTATTTAAATGGCGTGTTGACTCTTGGGATACACATAATTAATCTTGCTTACAGAATTATTTAAACAAACAAAAACAAACATGATTATGATTATGACTGTGTACAAAAGGTACGGTAGACATTGAATTTACAAGCAATCAGAACCAAAAGGCGTAGGCTTACCTAAAGGGTAGTCAGAGGTCACGACAATCACACTATAGAGTTTAAGTATTTACTTTTTTTTATTTAAAAATGCGAATGTATGTGAGGATGTATAGATGTTTGTTACTCTAACTCGTAAAAACCACTGAATGGTTTTGAATGAAATTTGGCATAATCTGGAATAGTATTATTGGCTACTTTTATCCCGAAAAAGAGAAGTATTCCCGAGGCAACGCCGGTAGCACGCGGAGCGCAGCTAGTTAGCCAACACGATACAAAATAATGTACGCGAATATTACGAGTACGGTCAGCGACAGAAGTTCATGAACATTTGATGTATTTGAATCTTCAATATCTTCGTTGGGTTTTAGATAAAATTTCAGCTTACATTGGATGTTTTGCCTTGCACCATTACTATTTATGAAAATATAGGCAATTTTCCTACTATATGTAGGAAAATTGCCTATTGATGCCTATGATGAAAATGAAGCTTTAAAATCTCCAATTGTTCATGAACGTCTGTCGCTGACTGTGCAAGCATCACGATATTCATTCTTTAAGTTATTGTCGCAAAGGAACAGAAGTATCACCAAGCTAGTTGGCCACTGACTCATACGAACTTAATTTTTTTTACCTAGCAACTATTTTAATGTCCTAAAGATCCTTCTGAATATGCTCTTTCACTTTGACTTCGGGTGTTAAGAATGAATGAATGAATGAATGAATGAACACTGTATTATACATCAATTAATAACAAAACACCACACAAATAAAACATGTTCGAAATTAGTACAATGGGTGGCCTTATCGCTGTAAGCGATTTCTTCCAGGCAACCTTTGGATGGAAAATAAACCAAAGAAGCATACAAAAAGGACGGCAGTGCACAGAAGTTTCAGTTAGAGTGAAACAAAGCTGGAAAAATTATTTAAATAATCCTAATACGCGCCATTAATAATATAAAAACAATATACTAATACAGGGTGTAAAAAGACTGCTACCGAAAACTGAGGGATTGCAATCAGACCATGATTCTGAACATCTTTAGCGAAAAAAAAATGCAAAAATAAGTTTGACCTCGCTACGTCATTTCATGTTATTTCCGGTTATTTACTACTAGTACAACATAATAAGGCCATACCTACCTAATAATTTCATTTATAAAAGAAAAAAAACTATTAAAACTCAAAATCCAGCAATCTACGTATAAAAACGCGCCCAGTACATACGCAAATAGTAATCTTCAAACGCTGTTTTCTTTGGATATAATGATTTTTTCGGAAAATCCTTTTGGATTTGGATGTGTGTTAGGATGCTGTACCTACCCCTTTCGGCTTCGGTTGACGTCTTTTTACACCCTGTATATAAAAACCTACTAAAATGAATACTTATGAAATGCTAAAAAAAATAAACTAAAAATTAAGACAACTGCTGAAGAGAAAGAGGGAGAGCCCCATTCGACCAACACGGCTATCTATTATTATTCTATAGAAATCTAATAAAAAATGTTTTAAGTTAAAAACAGTTAACAAGTTTATGATATCTTAAGAGTAAAACACCCGATTACGTCGCAGCTTAACACGTTGATGTTGTCTTTCCTGTCGATAAGGCTGATTAAGCTGAGAGGATGGTTTAGGTGCTGGGCAAGCCTATTCCATCTCAAACAATGTCCCAGGCACTACAGCGTCCCGTTAAGTGTAGGCATGGATTGCCTCCTGACGCTGTATAAATCATCTAATATAGATGTAAAGGCCTACCTTTTTTTAGTATAGATGATCTTGAGTGACGTGATCTGATAGAATGTCTACCGTACCTTGGGGCTTTTGACATTGACATGACAGGTAAAGGATAATGCTCAATTCATTTGAATTACGAATACTAATACTTAGTAATACTATAAGATGGATCACCTAAAAAAAAGCTAGGCCCCAAACCGTGTTTGTTGCTCTGGTTCTTCACGGTATTGGTCGCGAAGGACCAGGAGTAGAATCACCTAGTTTTAAGACGTTTCAAAGTGATCCCAGCGGTTCTACTGAATAAATACTTTTTGACTTTGACTTTGACTATAAGTAGTTTGATATAAATCAAAGTATTGTGTAGATAATGTATTAAGTTGTAACATAGTTTTTGCAAATAAATCTTAAACTTGACATTAGCAAGATATACATTCAAACATTTCAAATCGACAAAGCAAACAGTTAATCTGTAACTAAAACAGCATTTTGATTACATTGTATTTGAGTGGTTTCTAGGCGTTTGATTGCCCCTTTTCATTCTAGACCATTAATCCAGGCTCGCTGAGGCTGTGGCTTTCTTTGTGAGTTCGTGTTCGACCTACTTTCCGAACGCTATGATTTCTGTGAACATCTGAGTTACCTTTAAAAAAACTTTAGCAGTGCTGCACACTTATTTTTACGTGGATTTTGTGGAATAACATTATCGAGAAGGCTTTTTATGTTCCTCCAATTCATCCATGTTCCATGTTCAATCAGTCCATGAGTGTATTTGGCATATGCTTACATTTTGCAGAAGTTAACATTCTGTATCTACATATTAGTTTACATAAATTAACAAAATACACTATAAAAAATTAGTTGTGCTATCTATGAGTTGTTAAAAATGATCTATAGATGATAGCACAACTGATCCAGGTGCAGACAGCGTGCAAACACTGGTGGTATAATCACGCTGAATGGCAATGATGGTTTGTGTTTCAATCTGTCAATGACACCTTAACCAGAGAATCAATTTGGATAAAATTTCGAGTAGATATAGATCGTAGACTAGAGAGAGAGACCAAAGCTACGGACAAAAGCTTTAGGAAATATAAAACGCTAAGAAAACTAGAAAGCTAGACTATTCCCTTGGCACTAATTTTGTCGAGATTTCGAGACAAATAAGAACACTTTATCCTAAGATTATCTACTTACTTCACTTAGGTTTAGTTTCAGAGTTAATTGTTGGATGTTTATTTTAGACAGGATCAGGAAAATCTATTTAAGAATTTAAATAGATTTATTACTTACTTTTACCGATGTAGGTATACATCTATCGTTACTCGTCGAGTAGCATGACTCTCATCACTCCTCATGACATGCACATTGCACATACCTACCTTTCTTATCAATTTGTCCAGATGACATGCACAATGCACATTGCACATTGCACACACCTACCTTGTCTTATCAATTTGTCCAGCATTTATTAATGTAGTAGTCGATTTATTCATAATCTTAGTACCTATTTGTTACAAAAATTACTCATTATAAATTGTCATATCATAATAAGCAATGATATTTTTTCCTTTTTATAATATTATTGGTCATAACATAAGTTATAAGGGAATCATTATTAGAATTGAAATTGTATATGATTCAAAGGATTCAAAATTACCATTTCTATAGGTATCAAGAAAAAAACTTCTATACTCTATGTGAGCTTATAAGGGCGAGTCACTTAGTTCTACTGAATTATAGATGCCGGCCCCTGATACTATTCCGCTCCGTCCCGGGAGCATTCCTTAGCATAATCTGAACACGCTTTTGGTATTTACTGAGAGAAGGAAATTGCATGTTTTGTTGGATTAAAAAAATTATCATGACAGTAACCAAGTGTGATAGATGTTCACATAGAAAGATTAGAAAATCTTTTTATGTGTCTCTGACTGCCCTTCTTCAGACCATAGACACGTTTAAATAAAATTAAACAAATCAAATCAAAGAGAGTTAATAGGCACCTTCTGGGTAGGCTCGCTCCATCGTAGACCTCACTCTTGCCTGTGTAAGTTTCGAAGTCAAGAGAGACATTCATCATTAAAAAAAAACAAATAAAATTATTTTGTTGCGTATTATGGGTAGATTTGAAATTCCTATAATTATCTTTACTTTGAGTTTTTTCTGTAAATGTACTCTGAAAAAAAAAAAACTAAAAAGTAAAATAGTGAAAACACAAAATAACATTGTTATATAATGTTTATTTTACAGCAACACTCTGAAACATTACTCTTCATTGTATTCTTCACGAGCTTTTTACTACATTCGAAATTGATTTCTCCAATCTGCATTCAAGATTCGATGCAAAATCGGCAATTGCACGTAAAACAGATAGAATGTGCATAAAATAGAAAGAAAAACCATAAAATAGAAAGAACGTATAAAATAGAATGCATAAACAGCATTTCAAGTCGTAAAGGGAAAGAGCCCTCAACCTGCACAAAGGTTTTTGACCTCGTAACTGTGAAGTACGTTTCGTACTGAAGAATTTATTTGATGGTTAAAATGTAGTATACTAAGCACAACGGATCTTTAGCTCTCTGAAGTTAGGCGCAATAGACGATTGCGCAGGTTTGGTAGAGTCAGCGAGATACCACAATTTTTGGCGTCATTAAAAATGGGTTCTGCGCTAGCTGCGCAGAATGATGAGTTACATAGGTACATTCTTCTTCTTGTCGTCTCACTAGTTCTATGTACCAGTGTGGTGAAAGGATTATAGTGCGCCTCAAATTACTTTTTTCATGCACTTGTCACATATTTTCGAGCTTCTACGACATGCCGGTTTTTTATAGAGGATTTCCTTCGTTTAAGTTACATATTAAAATCATTTGCTTCCTTCATGTAGAGGTAGGCAGGAGGCAGTAGACAGGATATCTCTCTACTACCGTTACACACATTTTTTGTCTCATTCACTCTCAATAATAACAAAGTAAAAGTAGGTTTTACGTTTAAAAAAAACTCCTTGAAAAGTTGTACAACAAGTTTTGAACATGTAAACTAACCGAAGCAAAGGAGACTGTTCAAAAGCGGTCTATGAACCAATAGCGATACTATAATGGTATTTGTGTAGGGATGCCTCATTTACATATTTGTGCAAAGGGGCATCAAAATCTGACCCTTTAGTTTTGAGATATACAGGGTGGATTTTTAATCATTATAGTTACAGGAAAACGTTTTTAGGAGACCATGCATAACTTTTTGATGTATTTTTTGAACCAATAGCAATACTGTAATAGTATTTCTGTATAGATACTTCAACTTCATCCATATGCAAAGGGGCATCTAAATCTGACCCGGCAGTTTTGAGATATACAGGGTGGAATTTCGAGACTAGCTCATAGGTCAGGTGCCTTAACCGTTCTAGTTACAGGAAAACATTTGTAGGAGGCTATTTATAACCTTTTGAGATATTCAAAACTGCATTTACACATTTTGGAAAAACAGTACAGTCAGCGAAACAAATGCTAAAATCCCAAAAAAATGTTTCAAAGATTTAGGACGTGGTTTTTTAACCAATTTTGATGCCCCTTTGCATATGGATAAAGTTGAGGTATTTCTACATAAATACCATTACAGTATAGTTAATGGTTCAAAGACCGCTTTTGGTCAGCACTTTTTTCGCTGACTGTACACTTTTTCCTAAATGAGTTAGTGCAGTTTAGAATACCTCAAAAAGTTATGCATGGTCTTCTAAAAACGGTTTCCTGTAACTAAAATGATTAAAAATCCAGCCTGTATAATATCTCAACTCTGCAGGGTCAGATTTTGATGCCCCTTTGCACAAATATGTAGATGAGGCATCCCTACACAAATA
The DNA here is from genome assembly GCA_951394285.1 of Epirrhoe tristata. NCBI lineage: Eukaryota > Metazoa > Arthropoda > Insecta > Lepidoptera > Geometridae > Epirrhoe > Epirrhoe tristata. The sequence goes on from OX596153.1 coordinate 1,648,662, forward strand.
CCATTACAGTATCGCTATTGGTTCAAAGACCGCTTTAGGTGAGCACTTTTTTCGCTGACTGTACACTTTTTCCAAAATAAGTTAGTGCAGTTTAGAATACCTCAAAAAGTTATGCATGGTCTTCTAAAAACGTTTTCCTGTAACTATAACTATTAAAAATCCAGCCTGTATATCTCAACTCTGCAGGGTCAGATTTTGATGCCCCTTTGCACAAATATGTAGATGAGGCATCCCTACACAAATACCATTACAGGATCGCTATTGGTTCAAAGACCGCTTTTGGTGAGCACTTTTTTCGCTGACTGTACACTTTTTCCAAAATAAGTTAGTGCAGTTTAGAATACTTTAAAAAGTTATGCATGGTTTCCTAAAAACGTTTTCCTGTAACTATAATGATTCAAAATCCACCCTGTATATCTCAAAACTGCATGATCAGATTTTGATGCCCCTTTGCAAAAATATGTAGATAAGGCATCCCTACACAAATACCATTACAGTATTGCTATTGGTTCAAAAACCACGTCCTAAATCTTTTAAACATTTTTTTGGGATTTTAGCATTTGTTTCGCTGACTGTACTTTTTTCCAAAATGTGTAAATGCAGTTTTGAATATCTCAAAAAGTTATAAATAGCCTTCTACAAATGTTTTCCTGTAACTAGAATGGTTAAGGCACCTGACCTATGAGCTAGTCTCGAAATTCCACCCTGTATATCTCAAAACTGCCGGGTCAGATTTTGGTGCCCCTTTGCATATGGATGAAGTTGAAGTATCTATACAGAAATACTATTATAGTATTGCTATTGGTTCAAATTCCGCTTATGTGTCAGCACTTTTTTCGCTGACTGTAATTTTTTTCCAAAATGTGTGAATGCAGTTTAAAATATCACAAAAAGTTATGGATGGTTTCCTAGGAACGTTTTCCTGTAACTAGAACGGTTAAGGTACCTGACCTATGAGCTAGTCTCGAAATTCCAACCTGTATATCTCAAAACGGTAGGGTCAGATTTTAATGCCCCTTTGCATATGGATGTTGTTGAGGTATTTGTACAAAAATACTATTACAGTATCGCTATTGGTTCAAAGACCGCTTATGGTCAGCACTTTTTTCGCTGACTGTACACTTTTTCCAAAATGAGTTAGTGCAGTTTAGAATACATCAAAAAGTTATGCATGGTCTCCTAAAAACGTTTTCCTGTAACTATAATGATTAAAAATCCACCCTGTATATCTCAACTCTGCAGGGTCAGATTTTGATGCCCCTTTGCACAAATATGTAGATGAGGCATCCCTACACAAATACCATTACAGTATCGCTATTGGTTCATAGACCACGTCCCATACAACTTTGAACAGTCTTGTTCCTTAGATAAAGATCTTTATATTTCCATAACAATAACAGAACAAAATTTCAAGCATTTTCGCATTGCGTTTCTAAAACTCAAGTTTTTACTCTAGCGGGGACCGTCATTTAAATGCCTAAAAAGCATCTTTTATGTTTTATAGAGCAACATGTTTAATCACATTAGAATGGTTTTATTTTCCAATTTACAATGATCTTTGCTTGACAATATTTTTAAAACAATTGCCTAACTCACCACTTGTCACTGTCAAAACTTTATTTATCTATTGACATGACCTGCACTGCACACCAAGGAGTATTTACCTAGGTATCACCAAAAAGTTTTACTAAATAGGTACAAAAACGCTAACATGTTCATCATTTGACATAAAAACAAACATATTTTGTGTCAGCATACGTTCCACTTACGTTAAAGTGTTTATCAGATAAGATTTAAAAAATCTCAGGTGGATAAAGTATAATATTGTCATCCTGTTTTGAGAATATGAAACGTATTCCACAGGTATTTCCACAGGTAGTTACTATAATTAAGTGCCTCCTAGCACTGTGTCAAACATCCATATAAAGAATATAAAAAAAAATATTCCGTACCCTAAGGCGTGATACAGAAACCAATCTTTGCATTAACAAAATTAGTAGAACTAGATAAGCATTGTCATATTTTGATTTACTGGTTGCCCGTCTTTACGTAATGACGTCGTGTCTCCTGTGGGCCAGGCTGATTAAGGTGAGAGGATGGTTTAGGTGCTGGGCAAGCCTATTCCATCTCAAAAACAATGTCCCAGGCACTACAGCGTCCCGTTAAGTGTTGGCATAGGTTGCCTCCTGACGCTGTATAAATCATCTAATATAGATGTAAAGGCCTAAGTTTTTTATGTCCGTCTTATAGCGGGCATCGTAACATGTAAACCAAGGCCCAGCTTAATATTCCGTGCCCCGAATGTGCGCAAACATTTTCATCGGCATTCTCTGGAGACTATTCTAATTCGAGACGTAAATATTATTTTTTAATTTAGGAAATTGGTCGAAGCTCAGATTTTCCTCAAGTTAATAAGCATTCGTTCAATGTATTATAGCAAAATGTAGGTACATATTATTGATTGAGCCGTGTTGGTCGAATGGGGTTATGCCTCGACTTTCAATCCGAAGGTCGTGGGTTCAAATCCCGGTCGTGCATCAAAGGATGGAGGAGCTCTTAACGGTGAAGGAAAACATCGTGAGGAAACCCGCAGCTTAGTCAGCTCCACACGTATTGACGTCGTCTTTCCTGTTGGCGGCTGATTAGCTGAGAGGATGGTTTAGGTGCTGGGCCAGCCTATTCCATCTCAAACAATGTCCCAGGCACTACAGCGTCCCGTTAAGTGTAGGCATGGATTGCCTCCTGACGCTGTATAAATCATCTACTATAGATGTAAAGGCCTAATTTTTTTTTATTATTGATTATCTTGTACGACTCGCATTACAGACTATCTAGAATAGTTTAAACTCTAATCAACAATCTCTGGTTTTTGAATTTCACAAGCATTGATATTATTTTATATGGTTTTTTAAATTACAAAAAAAGTACGTGAGTGTAGTGGAACATTCGGTTGGAACGAAGTTTCTACTTTAAAATTTGGCATTTGTCAAATATTAAAATCCTAGTACTAACAATCGCGTCTGCGCACTTCGCACTGTGACGTTTTGACCTATGTGTGTGTCGTGACGGTAAAATGGAACGCTATTTTTTCTAGCCTCCATCCTCGATACCGTACGAAAAGGAACTTCGTTCCAAAAGAATTGTGCTGTTATTATAATGAAAATATTTGAATTGGAGATGAAGAAAACTGACGAAATTTTACTAATTACTTCTTTAGAGCCATTGTTTAGTCGTAGAATGAATGCAAAAACAAAAGCAACTGGCTTTTCCTAGCCTTTGAGCTAAAACTGAAATCCTTATGCCTTATCTACCTGTCAGATAAAGCTAAGTTCCTACCTAATTTGTCTGCGCTTATCCTGGAATCACGGACTACCTAGGGCTTGAATTCTACAACAATAGCAAAGCTAGACTACTTTGAAAAACGGAGACATTCATTTTACTGCCGTATTAAGTTTAAAAGATTTTGTTAAAAGGGTTTTCTACAAAGTTTTTGACGTGACTACGTCTTATAATTCGATAGAGCCGGCTGCACGCACGAAAAAACATGACGTCATGCGGCGTTACCTCGCTCTGAGGCGTTCCATGTAAGGCTTGAAGTGCAAGCGAGAGCGCGGAACGAGCGACAAAGAAGCACAATCGGCCTTTGCGTTTGTTAGATTAACTAATGTAGAACCTAAGATTTCCTAAGATGGGTGACCTATTACTTGAATTTAATGAAATAAAAGATAATTTACTCAATCGTATTTTATTATTTGAACCACAACGTTAGGATTTTTACAAGGAGATAGGAATAACAGTAAATTAATAATTACAGATCATTATTTTTTTTAATAATATCTTACAAGTATTTATATTACAAGCGAATATCTAGATCTATATACAATAATATAATAAGTATAATATTATACCTTTTGCTTGGATATCTTTCCAACTTGCTGGTCTGGAGCGGAATGATGAGCTGTCCAACAGGCCTTGCCTCGAACCATCGGTCCGCCCCACCATTCCATAATATCACATTTTTAAACATGGGCGTGGTTTAATGATAGGAAGTTACTATTTTTTAATTACATTTTAGCATTAATCATTTAACTAATCTACACATAACCCTATGATAAATCTTAATATGAATTTAGGCACATAGTATGTACAATAAGGATCACCTACGTATTTATTTCAATCTTACAGTGAAGGAAGTGTAATTTGTATAAGTACATCCAAATATTTCCAAACATTTTAAAAGATTAGCACAAACCTTATCATAAATCAATACATGAATTTAGATACAATCATAAGCATAGTAATTAAGACGTAGGTATTTATTGAAATCTTTTAATAAAGGGGAAGTTTTACAAAGTTTTCACGGACATTTTTATAATCATTAAAATAAAAGCAAAAGCCTTAACAAAACCAAACTAATGTTACATCAAACAATTTTAATTATTTAGCTATCGAAAACAAAACATATAAAAGCACCTCTATTTCATAATCTAATACGGCCATACTGACAAATACTTCGCTCCCGAAGTATAATCTTATCTTATCTTTAAAATCTTATCTTATCTATAATATCAAAGCATTACTTAATAACCTGTTAGTAACTTTTATTAAAGGCATACCTTAATCATAATATCTAACTACTTATAAAATATACATCTTATTGTTTTATTTAGTTATGTACCTATTCCTTTACTGATTACATAGCCATGCAACCCCATTCACCCGCTGCAAGTAAGATAGGTTACAGCAAGTAAACAGTCGGCCAGCGGAAGGATTCTACCTATTTTTACATTATCATTCAGTTGTGTATTCCTTTACTGATTACATAGCCATGTAACCCCATTCACCCGCTGCAAGTAAGCTAGGTTACAGCAAGTAAACAGTCGACCAGCGGAAGGATTTAACATTTTTTTACAAACGATTATTTATTTTTTTCTAGAAACTAATCATAAAGATGGTAATATGGCATCCTCAACAATAGAATTTTCTTCAACTAGCTCACCAGGCCAGAACCGTAATTTTTCTTTAGCTATTGTTATGTTTCTTAAATTACCCAAACCTCTCAAAGCATAGCGATCATTTGGTAGAATATTTGTTATTTCATAAGGGCCCTTAAACTTAGGCTTAAGCTTATCATTTCGTCGATGATCCTGGTTAACATAGACTACATCACCTACTGCCAAAGTAATATTATTACGTCGAGTGGCATCAAAACGATTTTTGAATTTTACAGCTACCTGAAGCAAACGTTGCTTTGCTAATTCACGGTCCGCTTGAACATCTATTCGCGGCTCTGGGATATCATCACCTAGTACATCATCTAACCGAGCCTGAACAGATGGTATATTAGCCTCAACTCCAATTAGCAGACGCAGTGGAGAAAAACCAGTCGACTTTTGGATAGTTGTGTTGATAGATTGCTGAACTTTCCACAACTCGCTCGGCCAATCTGACATACTACTACACATAGTACAGAGCATATCTACCACCGTAAACACATATCTCTCTACTTGACCATTGCTCCTAGGAGTCCCCGTAGCGATTAGGTGATGTTCGATTTGTAGTTCTCTAAAAAGGGACTGAATTTGAAGAGAGCTAAAATTGGTTCCCCGATCCGTGATGACTAGCGAAGGTGTACCAAATACAGTTATAGTTTCGCGTATTATAGGCACTAACTCTGAAGAATTCAACGACTTTAGAGGTTTTAGTAAACAAAACTTCGTGAAACCATCAACCATCAACAAAATGTGTTTGTACCCTCCACTAGATACAGAAAACGGGCCAGTGCAATCCAAATGGATTGTATGAAATGGAATTGCTGTTTTGTCTATGGGATGTAAAAATCCTTGTTTAGGACCATGATGAACCTTTTTTTTAATACATACCAAACAGTGCGAAATATATTTTTTTATAAATGTTGCCATACCGGGAAACCAAAAATGTTCACGAATTTTACCTATCGTTTTGTCGAAACCTACATGGCAATTCTCATCGTGAAACAGTCGTAAAATGCTTAAGCGGGTACCTTTGGGAACGTATAGCAAAGGTTCTCTATTTGGAAAGGGTACATAATGCAACAAACTGTTTCTTATTTTGTATTGATTTTCATCAAGTTCTCCTGACCTAACTTTATCAATTAATGATTGTGTTTCGAGATCATTTTGCTGAGCTATTTCTAGCCAAGATTGGGGGTCAGTGATAACATTAATATCTGAATGAACACGAGAGGTATCCACTGGGTTACGGCTGAGATAGTCTACGTGACCTATGTACTTTCCTTTTTTGTAAATAATTTCAAAGTTGAAATCTTGAAGGTATGTCCACCAACGGGCTACCCGTGGTGACAGATCTTTTTTATTCATTGTAGACTTGATCGAATTACAGTCAGTTATAATTTTAAAGTTAATACCCAAAAGGTAAACTCTAAAATGCTTGATAGCATTAAATATAGCAAGAGTTTCTAAATCATAAGAGCAATACTTAGATTCTGCTGGAGATGTTCTTTTACTATAATAGGCAACAACATTGGATTCATTTCCTACTTTTTGCATCAAAATAGCGCCGTAGCCCAGTGAACTAGCATCTGTGTAAAGTTCTGTCACTAATTTGGGATCAAAAATAGAAAGTGGAGGAGAGGCACAAAGTTGATCTAGAACATATTTTCTTGCCTCATCTTGTTCTGTTCCCCAAACCCACTTTTGGTTATTTTTCGTCAACATAGAGATATGAGCGGTACGAGTGGCAAAATTAGGGATAAATTTACGGAAATAACTGGCGAGGCCCATGAACTGACGCACCTGTTTAACTGTTCGTGGGGTTGGTGAATTAACTAATGCAATTACCTTATCGTTACTAGGCCTAACCTCTCCGTGTGATATTCGCCTACCCAGATATTCTATATCTTGTACAAAAAATTTGCATTTTTTGAGATTGATAGTAAAACCAGCACAATTTAAAGCAGAAACAGTTTGTTCTAAATATTGAAGTCCTTCTTCTATGGTTAAGAATGGTATAAGTATGTCATCAATGTACACCAACAAAAAGTCTAGATGTTTTACAGCTTTAGAAATGGCCCTTTGAAATACCGATGGACCATTGCAAATGCCGAAGGGCATTTTTTTAAATTCCCAATGGCCATCTGGGGTCACAAACGCGGTATACTTAGTAGATTCAGGTGCTACCGGTATTTGGTAAAAGCCGTTTTTCATGTCGATCGAAATAAAATATTTAGCTTTACCTAATCTATCGATTTGGTCTTCGATGAGAGGGAGAGGGTATCTATCTTTTTCAAGAATTTTATTTAAGGATCTATAATCAATGCATAGCCTATCGGTCCCGTCTTTTTTTTTTACTAAAAGGACAGGGCTGGCGAATGAAGAGTCACTTTCTTGAATTATGTCATTTTCTAAGAGGTTCTGAATAATTTCGTTTACCCTCTCTCTTTCATGTAAAGATAATCTATAAGGACGATAATAGACGACACTACTATTCTTGACCCTTAACTTTAGCTCTCCTGTTGTAACTGTGCCTGAGGCATTAAAGACACCCTCATTTTTCTTAAATATTTCAATAACACGCTCTTGTACATGCTGATCTAAATGTTTAATTTTGGGCAAAAGTTCAATTATTGAGTCATCATTACTCTTATTTTGGATACAAAAAACATCTAGTTGTTTAATCGAGTCGGGTTTTCGTATTATCTTACAGCCACTATTATCAGTAACAATTTGTATGTCAGTATGTTCAATAGCATTTCTTCCTATTAAAAAATTAAAGTTAAGGTGGTCGTCTTTTGCTACAAATATATCAAGTTCGAGACAGACGTCATTAAATCTTACGGGAAGGGTAACTATACCGATTGTCTGTAGAATACCACTACCAATTCCATGATGGCAAACATAATGAGGTAATACATTGTAGTTTAGGCGCTTTACTAAGGATTGTTTAATTAAGCTACAATTCGCTCCGGTATCTATAAGGCATTCAATTTCTAAATCATCTACTGACACCTTTGTCAGCTTTAATTCCGACCTAAAAAATTAACCTCATTGCTAACGTTAGATTTATTTTCAAGTCGTGCTTTGTGAAAGCAGACTGATTCTGTGTGACCTGCCCTTTTGCAGAATGTACAATATTTAGTTACAATTGCCGACTTATTTTCTGGTATGATAGTGTTCTTCTTAATTTCAGCTGGCTTACTCTCTTTATTCAAAAAGCATTGGGCCTTATAATGACCCGGTTTGCCACAGGAGAAACATTTATTTTCGCTAGGGTCACTGTTACTACGATCATTTAACTTGGAGCGTTTGAACCTATTAAGTGTACCAGACTGAATATCGGATGCGCTATGCTCAATGGACCTTTTTTTGGGTTTCACATATGAAGTGAAAAGCGAGATAAGTTCAGACGTAGTTTTAACGCTACTGTTGAGGGCTGCCATCTTAACATTCACATCGCTTATACTACCGCACACTAATTCTATCAATTGGATTTCTGTAAAAGCTATCTTAGTATTACGTAATAGCCTAATTTTTTCTCTGGCATACTCGCAGTAAGAATCTGCCGTTTCTGACGCGTATGACACAGCTTTTGTCAATTTTTCAGATAGATTCTTTTTTTCAGGGTACAAATCGGTCAAATCATTACGAAAATTAACCCACGAGCGCCCGGTTTCAGGACTCCAAGATTCGAACCATAATAATGCAGAGCCCTTCAGAGCCTTACCGGCTTTAGCAACAGCTGCAATACTGCTCCATCCAAATTCCTTGGTGAGCACCTCGATGTTATCGCACCAGCCTGCGGCTCCATTATCGCTCGTTGATGGGTCGAAAATTGGAAGCGCGACGTCATCATCATGGCGGCGTTTAGTGGACACAGCGTCGCGAATCGCTTTCAGGAACCCTTCCAGAAATTCGGGATCCATTCTGAAACTTGTACAAATGCATTAGAATTCGTTTTATTCGATCCCACTCTTCTGATGTTAGATTAACTAATGTAGAACCTAAGATTTCCTAAGATGGGTGACCTATTACTTGAATTTAATGAAATAAAAGATAATTTACTCAATCGTATTTTATTATTTGAACCACAACGTTAGGATTTTTACAAGGAGATAGGAATAACAGTAAATTAATAATTACAGATCATTATTTTTTTTAATAATATCTTACAAGTATTTATATTACAAGCGAATATCTAGATCTATATACAATAATATAATAAGTATAATATTATACCTTTTGCTTGGATATCTTTCCAACTTGCTGGTCTGGAGCGGAATGATGAGCTGTCCAACAGGCCTTGCCTCGAACCATCGGTCCGCCCCACCATTCCATAATATCACATTTTTAAACATGGGCGTGGTTTAATGATAGGAAGTTACTATTTTTTAATTACATTTTAGCATTAATCATTTAACTAATCTACACATAACCCTATGATAAATCTTAATATGAATTTAGGCACATAGTATGTACAATAAGGATCACCTACGTATTTATTTCAATCTTACAGTGAAGGAAGTGTAATTTGTATAAGTACATCCAAATATTTCCAAACATTTTAAAAGATTAGCACAAACCTTATCATAAATCAATACATGAATTTAGATACAATCATAAGCATAGTAATTAAGACGTAGGTATTTATTGAAATCTTTTAATAAAGGGGAAGTTTTACAAAGTTTTCACGGACATTTTTATAATCATTAAAATAAAAGCAAAAGCCTTAACAAAACCAAACTAATGTTACATCAAACAATTTTAATTATTTAGCTATCGAAAACAAAACATATAAAAGCACCTCTATTTCATAATCTAATACGTTCGGCAGCGTTCGACATCCGTCTCTCTCCTACTTGAGTGAGCGATGCGTAGAAGTTGTCACGTTCAACTATCGTCAGTAAACCGACTTTACAGACAACCAATTATTTTTACAACGGCACGTGTGAGAGTGTGGGAACTCTAATTAATTGATGTAAATAAATAAAATAGGTTTCAGAAATCACCACTAAAATATAGGTTTATCTCAATCACTATAATTATGTCAGTCAATAAAATTCCTATTATAATGTAATTGTTCCATCAGATTTATGTTATCATGATTATATCACATTATGATGTTTTATGCTAAAACCAGAGTTTTTTGAAATAAGTAATTTAGCGTTCACAATTTCATAGAATCTGGGGCTAAGCAATGCTCAGTGTTTTCGCTATTTTGACTACATTTCGCGGCTAATGCCCTCGTGCAGCTGACATGAGATATCGGTGTGCTGTCTCGCTGTGGCATCGTTATCACAGGCTTATTGTAAAACGGTTGCAATCTGGCATAAATTACTTACATTATAAACCATAATTGTATGAGTTCTATGACTTCTTTAGATGTGTAAGTTTTTATTATAGAATTTAACGCCTATAATTCTTTCATTTCGGTATAGTGAAGTATTCCCGAGGGACCGAGAAACGCAGCTACGTTGTTTTTCCAAAATCTAGGTAAAAATGCCCTTTTTCGTTCTACGCATGTATGTATTCAAAGTGGATGTGATATTAATATTAATAATTTGAAAAATAGAATCATTGATTTGGAATTCATTATTTATTTTATTATTATTATATCAGCTCTCAATGTCCCACGCTGGGCAAAGGCGTCCCCCCACTCCCTCCATTCATCTCTCTCCTGTGCTAATAAGGTCCAGTCGGCACGGAATTTGGCGAGCTAGTTCCTCCACCTTGTTAGCGGTCTGCCGCGTTGTCGTCGCAAATCAGGGCACCACTCCGTGGTCAATTTGGCCCACTGGTCTCCCGACATACGGCAAACATGGCTGCCCAGTCATTTAAGCTTGGCGGCTTTTGTGACTTCTGTTTCTTGTTTTATGGGAATCATAATTAAAACTTATTAATTAGGACTGATACAGTTCCGTTGCCGTGATCAAAGGTTTGACAGTGCATTATGAGGCAGTCACATCCATTAACAGATTGCGCCAGCCGTCATCGAGGCTTTTTCAATCCATTCACAGCACGTACAGGAAGAATAGCTAGGTAACTCCACAAGAGCAGTAAAATTATATATATTTTTTTGCATTGTGCAGTTTGTTTTTATAAAAAAGTATTTGTTGCATTTGCTAAAATGATGGAACTTCAAAATTTTATCTTCTTTGCGCCAAAAAGCTTGTTTCTTCGTTTAGCCGTGACGAAAGCCTTGCAGCGCGGCTTAAAACTCCGTCAGCAGAGTTGGACTCCAACTCGATGAACTTACTTAGGTAGGTAGGTACCGACTTCAAAAGAACTTTTTTTTTTATTCTATTTTAATTTAGGGACCTTGATCGGCATGAACTTAAAAAAATATTGAACTCCCGTCCACTGACTTAGCTAGAACCAGCTAGCAATGTCTTCAGATAGAGTTTACATCAAAGGGAAACGGCGCGCTATGTATAAATATTTAGTAGGAATTCGGACCGTTTTGCACAAGATTTAGATGCCGTGTTTGAGTTACAACTTGCTTACTTCAAAGTAAAGTGTATTCTGAAATATCCTCTTCAATTTCATAGCAGTTTCGCTTTTTGTTTCATGTTCAATGTCAAATCTATCCATCCATCAAGTCATCCTATCAGTCGTCAATCACAGTTTGACAAAGATCCATTTTTCGTAACATGTTGATTATGAATATGCATACTTAATTATTTATTATTGATATTTTAAATGCTGATCCCATCTACAAGCCAATGATTTTATAAGAAGTTAGGCGCACACGGTATAATATACAACATAGTTATACTGTAAAGTATTTCCACAAAATTCAACCTTTACGTCGATTACCTTAGCTTTGTTGGTTGAGGTTCATACAAGAAGGGGATTTAATGAAATAAAAATTTTGTGAATACAAACAACTTAGCGTACCCTTACCTTATTTTACCTACTAAATAGAATATTTGATTGATTGAATACAATAAAATGCCGTATATCTAGTGTTACAAAATGCTTACATTTTTTGATGTTTCGGAAATTAAAGCTATTATTTATTTATTTGAATATATCATTGTACGCTTCTTAGATAAGATAAGATAATTTTTTATTGTAAATTGTTGAATTTAACAAAGATGGTAGGTTTGTTAACAAATAAAATGTAAGTACAAACAGTTTGCCCTTTTCGGACGTACAATATTAACATGAATAGTATGTTAGTAAGTACTAAGAAACTAAAAAAAAAAAAACACATCTTCCTATTTACTTAGACAATCTATTTACAACCTTCTTATTATCGTGTCACCAGTTCTGTCGAACCAGTGTGGTGAAAGGATTTAAGTGCGCCTCAATGAGGCTCCTTTCGTACACTTGACACATGTCATGTGCATCATCATCGGAGTCATGTTTTCGAACTTTATAGGTTCTATGACATGCCGGTTTCCTCACGATGTTTTCCCTCACCGTTTGAGAGCACTGGCATAGTGCACATAATTTTTTTTTGCCAGAAAATCTCATTGGTGCAACATGTATTCTTCTTCCACTCACTCCTATCACTCGTCAACTGTGCATCCACTCCTTTTACATTCTCATCATTGTGTGAGAAATCACACAATATAACCAAAGAAAGAAGAGCAAGCCGAAGAAGAAGCCTTCGGCCTTCCTCTTCTTGCATACCCAGCCACACTCATATTCATAGCTCTATGGGTAACATGGTTTTCATCCCTCCTCATAACCTAACATAATCTACAATAATCCAGTTCTTATTGATATTATTGGTTTTGATAGCAATAGAGCAAATACACAATACAATTACACAAGAAAGGCCTCTAGAGCCTACTCTAAACCTGACAATGACAGCCTCATATACCGTATCGTCCCGTACAGAGTTGAGATATATTTTTCTCTTAAACGTTTCATCAAAACTTGTTTTTGCGATAAATAAGCTTACTTGTTATTGATATTACAAATAAAGCAATGGAAAATTTTCTCATAATAATGATGGAAATGTACAAGACTAATTCACAATAAGAAAAGAAAAATAACGTTATTTCTTTATTGGTTTACAACAAAGAGCTTTATGAGCCGTGTTGGTCGAATGGGGTTGTGTCTCGACTTTCAATCTGGTGGGTTCGAATCCCGGCCGTGCATCAATGGATTTTCCGTTGCGTAAAATTTATATGCGCTATAACACGAGTTCTTAACGGTGAAGGAAAACATCGTTAGGAAACCCGCAGCTTCGTCAGCTCCACACGTATCGACGTCGTCTTTCCTGTGGGCCAGGCTGATTAAGCTGAGAGGATGGTTTAGGTGCTGGGCAAGCCTATTCCATCTCAAACAATGTCCCAGGCACTACAGCGTCCCGTTAAGTGTAGGCATGGATTGCCTCTTGACGCTGTATAATTCATCTAAGATAGATGTAAAGGCCTAAGTTTTCTTTTTACAACAATCATTATTATCTCGGGTCTGGGTGTTTCTATGTATAATATGTATGTATTTACAAACAAAAAGTATATAAGTAGTTTATCAGTCATCTAGTACCCATAACACAAGCTCAAGCTTACTTTGGGGCTAGGTGATGCTGTGTGAAAAGTCCAGCATTATTTATTTTATTTTTATTTATTGTTGTTGCCAATCTCATGTGTGCGATAAAAAAGGAAGCAATATGATTAAGTTATTATTATTTAAGTGACGACACTTCCCGGCAGAACCATCTTACCGTAGTGGCTATATTTCTTGCCATGTTTTAAAAGACTTCCTTTATCAGGAGATATAAAGGGGTATAAGTTGTATGTGCTAGTCTAGGATATAATATTTAACCTCACCCATCATAATATATTTCGTTTTTTGAGAACGATACAAATACAAACAGTCGGATTTTAATATTAGTAGGATAAACATGAGTGAGAACAGGTTCAATTTGTAAAGCACACAAATATTCTACTTGATGTACACTAATAACTAAGTAATTCTAGCGTGTCTCATCCAAATATTTACCTATTACCACAGAAAGTTTATAAATGCTTAAATAGAGCTGTGTTTATTTTTGGTTGGAAAATTCATTGCTTTATTTATCATCGTCAACATGCTGTTGATATATTTAATGGAACAGAAATATAAATTGGATTGTAAAAGTTTCTTAAAAATGTGATCTTTGTTTATTTATTATATTTATGTATAATAATATGTATGTATTTATAAACAAAAAGTATATAAGCACGAGTAATATATCGGTCATGTAGTACCCATAACACAAGCTCTGCTTACTTTGGGGCTAGATGATGCTGTGTGAAAATGTCCAGCATTATTTAATAATTTGATATTGAATAAATCAGACATAACCGACTTTAAAAGAGGAAAATGTTCTGTTTGGCTAAATGTATGCTATTATTAATGTATAATAATGTTTATCGATATTTCCGTCATATTGAAAGTGTGGTTCCATGTTAGTTGTATTCCTGACGGATTGATACTTTTCCCTTCTACTTTCAAAGTGTTCCCAGCAGCGGTCCTACTATACATATATGTAAATGCTTTTTGATTTTGTTTTTATTTTATCGTTAAACTCAACCAAAAAAACTGCTTTCCGCTTTCCACTTGTTAGTGTCACGGGAAAGTAAAATTTATTTTGACTCTACTAGTAGAGCCAAGCGGTAGTGCCAATGAAAAGTAGTGCGCATGGTTCGATCAATCGGACTACGCCCCATCCTCGTTTGTAATTTTAGAGTCAGAATCCGGAGCCCAACATTGAATTCGGTTATCTTTTTAGTTTTTAAAAGGTTTTAATTTTATTGGTAAGCAGTGAGACACATAAAATTAGATGAGGTAATTCAAGTATGTACTTCATTACAGCTAATGATATTAAAGCAAAAAATTTAAAATGTTAGGTACATTCACATTTTTGTATAATTGCTTGCGTGCAGCCGACAAGTGGCTCATATCCATGACATTTTTGGCGTGTTTGATATTCGTGACTAAACGCCGTTTTTAAAAAAATCACGCAAAAGTATTTTTAAAATGTATCGTACATTAAGTAAAACTACAGTGATAAACTATCAATGTAGCTCATTAGTTTTTCTAACAAATTACGAAAATATTTTATTGTTGTTCTTAACGGGACGAGATCGCGTACCGGTTTTAGATAATAATAACGATATTACCTTTCCTCGACGTTTCGACCGGGTTCCACCGATCGTATTTCATATAAAAAAAACATTTGATATCTTTCATAATTCTTATACGTGTTGTTAGACTGCAACAACAACACTAAATTATTTTTAATTTTATCGTTTGTAGAACTATATTTTTGTCTATGGTACAAATAAAAACAAACTGTCAAGAGTAGAATTATTGAATCTATGTAGAAACCCTTGCAACTGTACGTAACAGAAAGTTAACTAAACTCAGTGAACTCGCCCTACCTACGTGTTTATATTCACCATCAAACCAGCACCCCAAAATACAGTCCACCAACAAACAATACGAGTATACAATTGGAAGAGTTGTATTATATCAAATAACTACATTTTAAAGTAAATAACTGTTAATAAAGCCCATTTTCGTATCATTATAGCATTGAATGGCCTACATAAAGCTGTCGGGGAGTAATTGACGGCCATTGATGTTTAATTAATGAGGAACAAGATTCCAAGACAGCTAATTATCTTGAGTTACAATGTTACAAGGTAAGGTACAAAAACATTGCGTATGTTATTTATTGACATTGACGATAAATTCTTATTATTAAAACGACCGTTTAATCAAAATAAAATGACAAGACCCCGACCCTTGGTCTTGATCGTTGACTCTATCGATTACTAGATAACATAAAATAGGGTAGGGTCTTTCATTTTAAACTACACAAACTGACAGGGACTCTTTTTTGGGTTCTAAATAGACGTTTGACCGTATAAATTTAATTCCTAAGCCCATTTAAGTTTTCGCTTTATCATTTACTAGCTGCGCAACCGCGGTGTGACCCGCGGTCCCTCGGGATTTATTTCATTTTTTCGGGATAAAAGGTAGCCTATGTCCTTCCCTGGGATACAACCTTTAACTATGCCAAATTTCAGCTTAATCTGTTCAGCGGTTTGGGCGTGAAAGCGTAACAAACAGACAGACAGACAGACAGACAGAGTTACTTTCAGATTTATAATATTAGTATGGATTGATTTTTTAGAATTGTTGCATAATTATTTTCAAGGAGAACAGAGGTTTCACCTATCACAGCGCAGCTAAATTTTTTGGTAATTAAAAACTAGGGGTTTATAGTCAAGCTCCAGTGGGGCGCCTATCGAACAAAAGTGAGGCTCGTCAAAGTAAGATAGGCTCTAGTGAAGTACAAAGAATTAACGACAAAGGCAATGAAACTTATAGCTTGAGTCTACACAATGCTATTGACAATACGTAACCCACAACTTTACAAACAATTTAAATCGCTCCTCTTGTCTCATAAACCGTTGTAATCTAAAACTACTCGAACGCGTTAATCCTACATTTCGCCTCAAAGAGAATTTCTACCGTTTAATTTGCGAAGACGAACGTGGAACAGTGTTTATGTGCTATAACGTTTCATAGTACGTATTGCGCTCATGTTACCACTGTTTTGTGTGGTGTATACCATTGTCTCATCCCCCGTTCACACCAAGTTACAAAACACGTATTCTACCTATACACTTTTTTAGTTTGTGTTAAAGCACCTTCATCATCATCATCATCAATAACCTATCAATACCCACAGCTGGGCGTAGGCCTCCTCTCTAATCCGCCACTCTCGCACCTAAGTTATAATAATTATTATCATATAGTTTGTTAATGTTTGTGTCTTTGACAAGCATGCATGGGGCCGAAGCCAACACACAGAGGACTTTTGTCAATTTTATAATTTTTAGCCTGCGTCCCGATCTTGATCACTTTGGCTCAAGATCGTTCTAGTCATCCAGACATTGACATGACATTGACATCATCATTATTTTCCTTCCATTGTCCCAGTTAATCAAGTCAAATCAATTTGAGTTTCATCTCAGAATTGTGACAGCAAGTCGCAGAAGCCATAAACCAAGAAACTGAACTGAGTTTCATCTCATATGGATTTACAGTCAAGTAAGTAATGAATTTATTGAATGTTTATTAAATAAATTCATTTAGTGTCGGTTTTGATATAGTAGGCTTATGTCCATGTTAGTGTTACTCAAATACATTTAGGTAGGTAATTAATTGAGTAGGTCTTTCATTCACGCTCCAGTCCATCAGTGTCAGTGATACTGCTAGACTCCGAATGAAAGATTTCATAATGGGCAGATCATATCTATTGGTAATGACATGCAGAATGCTGTTGGTGCTGCCCCGCCAATATGCTGAGTAGTGAGGCTGTTGATGTGGGGTCAATATCTTCAAAGGATTTGACATAGAAAAAATAAATCAGAGAAAATGTCTACCAAGCTTTGGGAATACAGTCGCCAACCTGTTTCTTTTTTTAGTTTTCTCAACGCTATCTCCCACATATTGTGGCACGTGCAACATTAGTCCCCGTTACAGCGCTCCCCGTCACGATCACAGCTTGTTACAGTCACGTGTCTTGTGTCGGATCCGTGTCGTGCCCCGTCCTTATTTTATTACAGTAATTATGTTTATGTGCTGTAGGTTTGTAAATAAAATATCCAGCGAAACTTGCAAGGATCTTGCTTCTGAAGCGCATATCTTTATAATATTTTTTTTGTAAAATTATTTAAACAGGGTCAGGATAAATATATGCACGTAAACCGTAAAGAAAAATGTCGTGAGGAAACCAGTCAGTAGCGTAGTACCCATCACTGCCAATGCACTGATGGGTATGAAACATATCACGTATGGAATGCTAACTTCCTTAAAATGCTACACTCAAGGGGACTCAACAGGACGAACATAATAATATTGCATCGACTACTGAGTATGCCCTAAGGTTGTCTGGAAGAAATTACTCACAGCGATAAGACCGCCCATTGTACTTTGCTTTAAATATTCTCCTGTATCTTTGTTTGTTTTTTCTGTAATGTCAATGCGGTGTACAATAAAGTATTTTCTATCTGTCAATGCCTCAAACTTAGAAATTTTATAGTGTTTTTATGCTGACCTCATCGATCGGTAGCGTCGCTCTGCCGACTGCGTTATGTTTGATGTTGGCTACTTTACTGAGAACTTGTTTTATTTTAAATGTGACATCTACTCGAAAATTATATTTATTTTGTTTCCAAAGATAGAATACTTGAAAATTCTCTACCAAATTGTTTCCGAAGATAGAACAAAATACGATTCATTCTCTTGCCCGAAACCGATTTATTTGTTGAACATTCCTACACAGTTTACGCGTTTACAGAAGTTTGTATCTAAACTAAGCTCAAGTTGTTTTTTTTTAATATTGCTGGCCACTCAGCAGCATCTGGCCCTAAAGTAATCAGAGCTCGTGTGATGGGAATCGCATGACTAATTATACATGCATATACTCGTAATACGTAGAAAACTCCCAGATTTAACGCAAATTTGTTCCTTTGCGAGAAACGAACTGGCACCTATTGCGTCACAGGTGGACCGCTCGCAGGCACTACAAATTGGAGAGGCAAGGCATGTCAACTAGATACAAGAAAAACAACTTATGTGGTGCAGTGAGCAATTGCTCGACTGTGATGTAAGACTTGCGAGTTCTATTCACGCGGCTATCCGTGGTGACGCTTTTCCAACTAAGCCAATGGGCAGTCGACTCGATTGTAAAAAATTGTGGGATAAATAGAACTTATACTTTCCGCTAAAAATTGTTCATTTATCAGAGTTGGAAAACAACATAAAAACCGGATATTCAAAATGAGAGCGAACAGTTTCGCCTTAAAACCGCTTTTAAACTCCTTTATCCTGCAACACAGATATTTCAACTTTATGAAAACATGCTTAAAATTATTAGGGTATGCGCTGCGGTCCATTTTTGGCTGAAACTTTCAGGAGCTTCGGCAGGGGCGATATATGGGCGGGTCGTGTGCGTAAATTCTCGCAGTCCCTGGTGTGAACTACCCACCACAATACGGCTAAAAGTAGCGTGAATTGTAGCAAAGCAGCGGTTTCTGGCGACATCTAGCGAGTCTGAAATGTCTAGATATGAACTAAAGATAAATAAATAATGCTGGTCATTTTCACACCAGCATCATCCAGCCCCAAACTAAGCAAAGCTTGTAGGTACTATGGGAACCAGATAACTGATATACTACTTATATACTTTTTGTTTGTAAATACATATTTAGTATACATATTATACAACCAGACCAGAGATAAATATTTGCAGATCATACAAACATTTATCCCGCGGCGGGGATCGAACCCGAAATCATTTGCGTCCCAAGCGATCTTTCACCCAATGCGCCACAGAGGTCGTCAAGATCATTCAAAACAATCGAAAAGATAACTAAATAAAATAACGCCTTCTTTCAAGTACGAGTCGAAGAGATATCCTTTTGCTACGATCCTGATTCCTACGAGTAATAATATTATTAATGCGAAAGTTGTGGATTTTTTGATGTTTTGTACTCTGGCACGCAAAACTAAAGACCGAAATAGTCACTACCTACTTGTATGTGCGTGAGCAACTATTTATCCTAGAAAAGTGAAGTATTGCCGTCTTGCCGAGGGACTGTGGAGGCTTATACCTAGCAGCGAGTGAAGTCAGGCTGTAGATGATGATGAAGACTCGTGGGTAAAATGCGATTTACACGATAGCATTCTAGCATACCATTCTTGCCTTTTGCCACAGTATATTAGCTCTTGCGCCGTTGTGTTTGAGAAAGCAAGACGCAAGAATGGTGTGCCAGAATTGTATCGTGTAAATAGCGCTAAAGGCTCAATGCACATTGAATTGGCAGCAAGGCGGTTCAGTTTTAATAACAAGACATTATAAACTATAAGATATAATCTCGAGCAGACTAGCACGGTCGCGAACTGACGCGCGTTGACGCTGGCAGTCGCGAGCTACGATATCTTATAGCATTGTTCTGAAGGTTTATAATGTCTTGTTATTAAAACTGATCATCGCTTTGATGTCAATTCAATGTGGATTGAGCCAGGTACTATTGGTAACAGCCAACTGCAGTAAAAAGAAATGATAAATGGATTACTTACAGTAATTTTTATTTTGCCAGTTTTGTACGTTTGTTGATTCAAGTTTGGAGATCGCGAGAGATGCTTTTTTTTTTAAGTGAGGTCTACTGCGATGTCCCTCGACTTCCTTTTGATATATAAACTTCGATTGTACGAGTGTGTATGTTTCAATCACGCATAACTTTATAGGTCTTTATTTTGGGATTACTCATAGATAGTTCCGTGTGAATTTTACAATGTACAATATTATATATTTATGTATCTCTTTGTATCCAAACGCTATAAAACATTAAACTTGATTTAAATCTTAAGTTTTCAGCTTAAAAATCATGTTAAGTAACAAACAAATAAGTTTGCAACCCTAGAAAGACAAACTTTAAAACATTGTAAAGGTTAAACTTGTCTCTGTAATTACAAAAATTTAGTTGCAACCTTTGTTTAAACTTGTAGTTGGCAAGTTTATGTATTAATATTGAGGGTAAACCCTCCGAGGGCTTGTGGTGTCCTTGTTATAGTAACAACTTTAAGTTGTCCATTCATTACTGAAGGTTTAGTTTTGTTACATTCAAGTTTGCATGACTTTGATGGAATTATACAAAATATATACAAACATAATATATAAGCTGTATCCGCTTATGTTTTCTATTAAGAATAGAATATAATAAATTCGTAGGTACACCTAAACTTAGGCCTTTACATCTTTATTAGATTATTTATACAGCGTCAGGAGGCAATCTATGCCTAAACTTAACGGGACGCTGTAGTGCCTGGGACATTGTTTGAGATGCAATAGGCCCAGCACCTAAACCATCCTCTCAGCTTAATCAGCCTGGCCCACAGTAAAGACGTCAATACGTGTGGAGCTGACTAAGCTGCGGGTTTCCTCACGATGTTTTCCTTCACCGTTAAGAGCTCGTGTTAAAGCGCATATAAATTTTACGAAACGAAAACTACACATTACCTAAATAATGACTTCACATTTATCTTCTTTTGTCTTTAAATTATAAAACATTATTCATGGTAAATATCCCGATTTTAGTGTAAAAATAGTCATTAAAATGTTTACTATAAGAAAGAGGAGGTACCTCTTATATATGTAGTGAAGACACGAAACTGTGTGTCAAGGCTTTTCTCAAGATATTGGTTTACGGAACCCCAAAAAACAAAAGTAAGCCGTCAAAGGCTCGAGGCGATCCGTAACGATATCTTTTTCGATATTTTCTTTTGATTATTCTATCGGGTTCCAGAAAAATGTTATATTATTTTTACAAGCATGTTCGAAACTATGTATAAAACATATCGGTGCTAAAGAAATGAAAGTATTTTTTCGGTTTTTTATTCTGACTCAGTTGTATCAATTAGTGAGAATAAATAACAAAGGGTAGGAATTTTTACGGTCAGCAGTCCGTATGTAGACGCGATAACATGCTGAAAATAGTTGAAATTCTATCTTATTTTTACTTCTCACATGTTATCACAACACACTGAAAATATGAATAAATGCTATCTTTTTTTAGATTTCACCTCGTAGTCCTACAGCCCTAGGACCGCATTCGTGTTCCTTTTTTAGTTCGTTTGATGAATAT
Source organism: Epirrhoe tristata (assembly GCA_951394285.1). NCBI lineage: Eukaryota > Metazoa > Arthropoda > Insecta > Lepidoptera > Geometridae > Epirrhoe > Epirrhoe tristata. The sequence continues at coordinate 1,670,320 of OX596153.1, forward strand.
TCGGATGCTTCCCACTATGATTTCTGACTTCAAGGGCCAATTTTTCGGTGTGGAATATTTGGTCCTAAGTTAGGACCGTGTTTTAATGTTTGAAAAATTGATAGATAGATAGATAAAATCTTTATTTGGCAACACACAGACATACATTTAGCAAACAAACAAGAAAAAAAATAACAAACAAAAGTAGGTAAAATATAAGTGACACAAAACCTGAGTACACAAAGTAAAATCAAATAAAAAATAAAACATTTTTGAAAAAAAAAATTGAACCGAACAGAAGAACCTTCTACACACTAAAAAGAGAAAAATAAGAATATAATTTGAAGTCGGTGCCAACTATTCATTTACATCTAAGAAGTTCAAAAGAACTTGGGTGCAAAATTGTATCCTGGTACGCTATCGCTCGATTTCTTTTTTTTATAGGTACCTAATCGTATTCACTTGGCACCGACTTCAATTTTTCATTCACCGACTGCATATTACAAGTATTTTTGTTCCACTTACAATATTATACGTACCTATAAGTAGACATTAAAATTATACAATCAAAATACAATTTAGAATCAAATTATTGATAGAACAATCGAAGTGGATTAAATAAATTTTGCTGGATCTAACACGCCGTCTTTATTTTTTATTTTATTTTATTTATTAAGGATACCCAAAACGGTTGTACATCTTACATACAAGAGATAAAACAAAATGTCTTAGGTCTAGTGTTCCCATAATTACAGGGTATCATCGTAAAAGAGGGCACAACAACTTTCTTCGACTGTCTTCTGGGGGGTTACTATGAACTCCTATTGCCTGGCAGTTTTCGAACTAAATGTCAATTTCGAATAACCCGGTTCACTAAAGAAACTTCGCAACTTATCATGTTCTCTCGCTTGCACACTAGTACAGTCACAATGTGTAAGCGAGAGAGCATGATAAACGCCGCAATTTCAGATTTGTTTCTTTATGTCAGAATTGACAAGCAGTTCAAAAACTGCCTGGCAATAAGAGTTCATGCTAAGCCACCAGGTCTAGTACCCACTGTACGTATTTTATAGAACTTAAAAAATTCCCTAAAGAATAAGAAGCGGTAACAAACATTTATTATTCTCTATTTCAAAGCTCCAGTTCCAATAGTTTCTATGTAAAGGATCGTTCCTAATAGGAATAATTCGGTGGATAGTCGTAACTCTATAAGGCGTGGTTATACAGACAGCGAGACGGAGAAAATTAAGAACAGTAATTTACAATATTAGAAAAAACACTACGGTTTTAGTTAAAAAAAAAGTACGGACGCCTTTTTAGAGCATAGGAACTCTTAATTCTCCAACAGTTTCAGAATAAAAACAGGTTTATCAAAATGTACCAAACAGTCACATATTGAATGCTAACTACTGCAAAGTGTGACTATATTTAAAATATGTATTTGGACGCATGGCCAAACTTTACGGACCCACATTTCCAAAGAATGTAAATTCCCTAAAAGATCTGAGAGATTGTCTTCTTTTCCAGGCATTCGCGTTAGTTATGCCTGGAAAGAGAGTCGATACGCGGTACGCTGTAGATTTTTGTTCGTAGCAAAAAATATTTATGTCCGCTACGCACTTCGCTCCCGCTTGCACTCAGACAAGGCCCTTTGGGAGCTTGGACATTCACGCTCCGATTGGTCGGATAAGGCACAAACTTGTTAGGTTAATGCGCTTTTTCAAAGGACAACTTTGCTAGTTTTAATACTTTGTGTTTGGAATTTGCTTCACTGGTTTTTTTTAAGATCAGTCGGGAATCTATTCTAATCTTATTTACAAACATTACTGGTCATTATTATTCACAGAAGAAATTTATCTGAGCTCGTGACTTAGCTGCCTTTGCAAATCGACCGTCAAAGTTAAACAATGCTCTGTTCTGTCTCAAAATGGATGGGTGGCTGCTCTTGCAAAAATAACGGAGTGCTTGCCAAAATCAAAATAGTTTATTTTTGGAAAAGACGGTGCTTGTGCTAGAAAAGATAATTCGAGATTTGAAGAAGACGTTCACCACATATTTCAAAATAACTGTTTTTATGCAGGGTGTAAAAAGACTACTACCGAAAACTAAGGGGTTGCAATCAGACCATGATTCTGAACATATTTAGCGAAAAAAAAAACGCAAAAAAATTTTTCGCTCGTTCAACATAATAAGACCATACCTACCTAATAATTTCATTTACAAAAGAAAAAAACTATTAAAACTCAAAATCCAGCAATCTACGTATAAAAACGCGCCCAGTACATACGCAAATAGTAATCTTCAAACGCCGTTTTCTCCGGATATAATGATTTTTTCGGAAAATCCTTTTGGATTTGGTTGTGTGTTGGGATGCTGTACCTACCCTTTCGGCTTCGGTAGACGTCTTTTTACACCCTGTATAACCCAAAAAGCAAATACACAATAAAATTATCTAAGGGCTGACAACACAAATCAGAGCTCAGCTAAGGGCATGGCTCTACTTTTACAGATGAAGCATTATTAACTTCGTAGAGTCTTAGCAACCAAAGTCAAAGTCAAAAAGCATTTATTCAGTAGGACCGCTGCGATCACTTAGAATAGTCTTTGAACAAATTTTACTCCTGTTCATTCGCGACCAATACCGTGAAGAATCAGGGCAACAAACACGGTTTGGGGTCTAGCATTCTTTTAGGTGATCCATCTTAAAACTTAATAGTCAAGCTCCAGTGGTGTCCAACCGATTTTACATGAAACGTTTTTCGTGGGACCATTCCATGAATAGGTACTCTGAAAAGCTATTTGATCTCATATTGCTAATTAGCCCATCGCAAAGATATAGTAAGAGTCATAAACAAGGCCATAATTACGCAGCAAAGTTATAATGTGTACAGTACAACTAAATAAGTTGTATCCTTTTCCGAGTTATTTTAGATGGTCCGATGTTGAGTTGAATGCCTTGGGGAAACAGTGTTGGTCCTTTCGTTTTTGGATGTATGAACTGTGTTGGCCTGATTTGAGTCTAGACTTTCGATCTACAGGTTTCAAAAGGACTCAAGGCCGGGATTCAAACTCGCAGTAGGTTATGGGAAGTGAATATAGATTCGCCAGTTTCGCTCGCGTGGTACCAATATTTTAAATAAGTTATTTGCTAAATAAGTTATATCTACATCTTTTCTAAGTTTCATCAGTCCACTGTCGGGATTGAAACACACACTTTGAATTTTGTGAAGTATTTTTCTAGTAAGTTTTCAAAATACAACTGCTCGCTCTGAATCTAGACTGCCAGAATATTAAGATATTAGTGTGTGATCTTACAAGGCAGCTTTTGACTTGTATATAATATTGCATCTTGTTAGGCATCTAACCTAAAGTAAAATCATGAAGATTGCTGAAACATGATTACAAAAAGTAGGCCACGAAGACACCATCGTGTCGTATGTATAAAACATGTGTACGTCAAATGTTTGCTCTTATGTCTCCCCAGTTTGCCGAGCACTTTTCTTATATGAAATTATGTTTCAGTATTTGTTTTTCTTTATTAGTTCGTTCACTTCGTTTGGGGAGTTCCTTGTTTGTTGGAGATAGATTGGTATTTGCATCAAATAATGTGGATCACCTTAGGAACCCCAACAGTATTTGTCCTGATTCTTCACGAGTAGAATCACCGAGTAGATCAGCAAGTAAGACTATTCTTAGTATGAATGAATGAATGAACACTTTATTGTAAACAAATTAACAACAAAATATACAGCCGCTGAAAGCGATTTCTCTTAGGCTTCTTTTATTAGTGATCATGTCATCGATTATGAGAGATCGGTGATCGTTGTCATAATCACAGAATTCCATATAGTTATGACTTTTGTGGTCATAAGTAAATGCTTTTTGACTTTGACATTACTGTCGTAGGGTGATCCAAACCAGCATAATAATATTTCTGAAAAAGAAGTCCCGTAAAAGAGTCCCCCCGCAAGTCTTCTTCATATCTGTTAGTTGACCATCACTACCTGCATTCGGTTCGGTTGGTTTACTACCTGCATTCGGTAGTAAGGTTATACGGAGTTCAGCTGTTTCCTCTGTGGCGCAGTGGGCGAAGGTCCGCCATGTGACGCAGAAGGTTGCGGGTTCGATCCCCGCTGCGGGACAAATGTTTGTATGATCTGCAGATATTTGTCTCGGGTCAGGGTGTTTCTGTGTATAAAATGTATGTATTTATAAACAAAAAGTATACAAGTAGTTTATCAGTCATACTAGTACCCATAACACAAGCTCTGCTTACTTTGGGACTAGATGATGCTGTGTGAAAAGTCCAGCATTATTTATTTATATGTTTAGGAATGCAAATAATGTTTATACACAATACCTTATCAAGAACACTAAACTACCAACAACATATTATCACGAATTTCGTCGCTGTGACTTCCTAATTCAGCGTTCGTGTCTGCATTCACTCGGAATTTTGGTTCATAAAAGTCAACACGTTCGAAAGCACTTTTTGGCTACCAATTTTCATCGCATTTTTACACTGAAAATTACTTTAACGTTAATGAATTTAAGCAATATAGGGGTCGACCCACAACGTCAGCGTTCGTCGGCTTTTAGTCTGAAATCGCCCTCGGGGTTCTCTGTGTAAAAGGAAAATTTACTAAAACGATTTGTAATGATCATTTTTCAAAATACTTATTGTGATAATACGATGTCGTTTTTAACTGAGCATTTTATGCAGCCATTTACCATGACCATTATATTACCGTAGAAAAAAAATAGTAAAATTACATTTGAGTTTAGAAAAATGCGATTTTACTCTATAAGCCCATCTCGTAGAGTAAAATTTTGAGATATAGTAGGGTGCTTCATGTGTACACAGTGGCGTAGCTACCTGAGGGCTAGGCGGTAGTTCAAGGGGCCCTCGGACTCTAAGTCAGAACCCGAGAGTCCGGAAGGTTTAAAAAATAATGCATTTTTAGATTTTTGAAAAAATGTCAGCCCAGATAATGACATTTCAAAAAAAAACTAGTTGGTCTCAATCGACGCTATTTCCCATGAGGAACACTTTTTCCAAAGTAGTATGCCAAAATTTGGCATGCTACTTTGGAAAAACCAGTAGTAGTCGGTTTTCGCAAAAACCTAATAGGTACCATTTTATTTAATAAATGGTACCTATTAGGTTTTGGGGGAGACCTTTGCCCAGCAGTGGGATAGTGTAAATTAAAAAAAAAATTAGGTTTTTACAAAAAAAAAACAAAATACGTTTACATTTTGCCACACCTGCACAATTTTGACTTGATAAAACCTAAACCGTTCAATTAGGGCTCCAGTTTTTTTTTTTTTGCATCAGAGCCCCTGGCTACCTAGCTACGCCACTGTGTACACTGTGTACATGGCATCAAATACAAGTTTCAGGGCTGTTTGATATATAATTATTCTCGAATTATTACACTAAAAGTACGTACACTAAATTATGTTAATCAGACATCTCTATTACCTTATTATCAAAATTACTTAGTAGTTAATTAACATTTCAGAATTGCTGGATTAGATTACAATATTTAATTGATAAGATTATGATATCTGAACTACATAGGCTAACATGAAAGAAGGCTACTGGGTATAGAGTGGTTGAAAATGATGATTATGATGAATATCAAAGCGTCATGTCATAAAACAAGGTAAACATTGGTCCGATAAATTCGTTCCTATTCACATTATAGTGTTCTGCTCCAAATAATTTCTTGCTTCGCCGAATATTTCCGTTTTAGGGCAAATGTACATTTTCAGAAATTATATTATTAAAATCGATGACCACCCGCGCCGTGATACGGTGATGCAATTATGCATCGATATTGCCTGAGGTTCAAATCCATTAGCAGTCATTTCCGACCCTGAGTGGTAGCGTTGCCAAAAAAGGTTTTTAAACGCAATACTTTGGACCCGTGTACGATTTTGAGGACCAATATTTTGGTAAACTTAGACCTGTTACGTCAGGAAAGCTTCTTTCTCGTGCTCCTACTAAATTCTCCTACTGGTAGGGGCACCGGGACACCCATATCCTGATGCTCCAACTGAACATAAAAACTGTAACTAACAGACCTATAGCATAGGTTGCGAGGAGCGAAGCGACGAGTGGTTAGGTGTATAGTGAACAACCACGCACGAGCCGAGCGAAGCGTGCCGCGGTAGCGGCCGGCGAGTGCCAGATCCCCGTGGTTTTTATGTTCAGTAGGAGCATCAGGACATGGGTGTCCCGGTGCTCCTACCAGTAGGAGAATTTAGTAGGAGCACGAGGAAGAAGCTGTCAGGAAATCACTATGCCTTCACTTAACGTAGTAAATTTAGAGAGTAAATCAAAATACCAATACTTAACGAGAGAATAAACTGATTTCGAGATCATTTTCCGAAACGAATTACCAACAGCTGGGTATGCCGGAATACGAAACCAACGAACTTCGGATTAAAAGTTGAGGCTTATCCCCAATCGGCTGACATTATGCATGCGTTACGACCTAGCTACTCATAAAAGGGGCCCCTACACGGTCATGCGTCATGACATGCGTTACTACGTGAATTATCATGCTGCATAATCAACTAAAAAATTTTATGATATTTGAAGACTTTAAAAATAAATTATATACCTATCATCCAATGCCATTATTGAACTCCGATAAAGAGTGGAAACCGTGTCTTTTTACTAAAGGACTAAAGTTTCACAATTAAGTTTAAGAACTCATTGAGGCAAGTTTTTCAATGAATAAAACGACTTTTGTTTAACCGACAGCGGCGGTAAAAGTACGCAAATTATGAGAATTATCAGATTTTCCATCTAATCACTTGCTATTAACTTAACTGCTGTTACAACCAAGTACCGTTTGCAAAAATGCATTTATTTTGAGAATATCAAAGAACCGAGTTACCACAAAAGTAAGCATCGATCAATAATTCGCTTTTGAAAAAACACATACATACAGCAAATAGCGCTTCTTTCTCGTAGGGGTAGACAGTCACTTTCCACTTGCTATGATCCTCACAAACGTTTTCATACATCAAGCTCACTGGCTTATGGTACTTTAAACCTGACATTCATTTGGTCTAATATGTTCGTCCATACACACTACATTACCCCTCCCCCCTCCCGCCACACGCCTGGTATTTGTAATTTTCAAAGTTGGGACCGCTGGCATGTTACCTACCATCAAAAAATATCAAAACAGAAATCGCCTAAAACAGGATTATGCGTAGAGTGTTTCTGCGAACTGTATCCAGATATTTGTGCATCGAAGGTGAATTATTCCGACGGCTTTATTGCTCCTAATTGCAGCGGTTTTGACATTACTGCAAGTGTTGCTAGCGTTTTGAAAGGAAAAACACGCTTTGACTACTTCGCGTAAAGCTGAAAGCAGAAATGCGTTTTATTTTATTGTCAGTGGCAAGTTTTTTAAATAAAGATATATGCAATAATATGTGGCCAGAGTGGTGACTGGTTGGATCCCGGTGGATGGCAGGCGACTCCGAGGCAGGCCTAAAAAGCGCTGGCGCGATGACCTAAAGGCCTTCCTAAAGGCGTCCCCTTTAGGAAGGATTGGAGGAAAATCGCGGAAGACCGCGAGGTGTGGAAGGTGACGGGGGAGGCCTTTGCCCAGCAGTGGAACAGTATAGGCTAACTAAAAATGTGTTAAGGGTTAGCTACTGGTACAGAAAGCGTCACCAATAGTAAACCTGTGATAAGGTGGTTAGAAACTGTCAGGATACATCATTCACTAGAGTTCTCAATAGCTTCTTGATAAATAGCATATCATGTATGATAAACAGCAATTTGTCTGAAAAATATCAAGCTACAATTAATTATGCTAATACCATGCATACAGTATTAGTCTGGTTGATTGGGCTCTGTGGAGCGTACCGCCATCGCCAGTGACAACCAGCCCTATTCAACCTAGATTATGCTATCATAACCAGTAATCGATGTTGGGAAACATTCAGCGATGCACAAAAGTAGGGATAAAATACCTTTTATACAGCCAAAGGGAGCAGTGTACCTGAAAATGACGAATTGAGCTCAATCTTACAGAAAAAACACGCTCTATACAGCCAGCTTACGTTGATAAAACATTTAAAAATGTGTATTAAAGAAACTAAGCTACTACATATTTACATATATTTACAAAATATAACAGGATTAGTTAAGCTATCTAAGGATCGTTAGAAACGATCTATAGATAACTCAACTGATCCCGCTCACTGTCAGAAGCGTGCCCAAAACACTGGCGGCATTACCACGCTGGATGGCAATGCTGATCCCTTGAGCCAAAAATGTGCTAGCTCTCGTAGTATATCAGTCATTTAGTACCCATAACACAAGCTCTGCTTACTTTGGGGCTAGATGATGCTGTGTGAAAAGTCCGTCATTATTTATTTATTTTTAAATTTATTCCTTTCTGTATTCTGCGGTAAAGATACACGAAATATAATTTAAAAGTGAATAAAGAGCATAATATATTATTAACGTTTCTTTGGTAAACAAACGTGCATTTATTATAAGTATGAATTTTAGAATTTGCACGACCGCAATGTCAATAACACTAAAAATAAATAAATATGAAATAGCACAATGTGTATGGAATTCGAACTAACAAATACTAGTTTAGCGTTTTTCAATCAACTGCGCACCTTTCAATACAATAATCCCAGTAGGCACCTGCGTTGGCACGTAATTCTATACCCTGCACGCTCCAAATACAGAACAAATTAGAATGATAAGTAACAGATTTGTATACCTGTAAAATATTTTTGTATTTCCCGTTGTCAGTTGTTTGAATTATTTTGTATGAATGTTTCGATTTATTAGAATTGTTTGTGATTGTTTGATAGGCAGGATGAAATGGGATAATAGGGTTTTCAGAACGTGATAATTTTAGAATGTTTGAAACAATTTTGCTCATATACATTAGTAGTATGTTGGTCTAGTCGCACTAGACATTCGATTTTCAAACCAAAAGTTGCAAGATTCGTCTGATCGTTGCGGGTTCAAATCCCGTCAGAATCGAAAATCTTGATAAGACTTTTCATTTCTCAACAAAAGTTGCAAGTTCGAATGAATCCCGATTCATTTTTATTTTGGGAAATTGCAGGCGCAATAGAACGATATTTTCCGGTGAGTACTTGCTTCTAACTATCTCAGGATTTTAAGTTAGTAAACTTACTTCAAAAAATGTCTGAGTCCTCAACCTCACGTAGCTTGAAACCTGTTTAGTAACTTGTAAAGTCAGGTATTTGCTAAAGTGATGCGAAACCCGCAATAACAATAAGTGGGAGTTCCTTGAAAGCCTTTGATCCTGTAACTCGACATTTTACGCAGAATGTCACATTTTACACAAAATGCACGAGTTTTATGACGGGAACGTGCTGTACCGGTAATGGTAACAATGTTATAATGTCGGTAGCGAAACACATAATCGTCATTTTCAGACAGTTTTCACCCACTGTAGCAACACCTGGTCTCTTCCTGTAGTTGTTTTTTGCTGAGACAGCATATTGAGGCTTTTTTTACTATCCAGCTCTTCCAAACCAATGTAGTGAAAATATTTTGTGCGCTCTAAGACGCACTAGATAAAATGTTTTTAAACTCCTCTGTGGCGCAGTGGGATGAAAGCCCGCTTGTGACGCAGAAAGTTGCGGGTTCGATCCCCGTCGCGGTATAAATGTTTGTATGACTCGGGTCTTGGTGTTTCTATGTATTATATGTATGTATTTACAAACAAAAAAGTATATAAGTAGTATATCAGTTATCTGGTTCCCATAGTACAAGTTTTACTTAGTTTGGGGCAAGATGATGCTGTGTGAAATGTCCAGCATTATTTATTATTTATTTAAACTTTATAAGTGGTATAAATGCTGGTTTCCGTACTATTTTCCCTTCACTACGTGAGTCTTATAGCATAGTCGATAGGTATATATACATTAAGTAGTCTACTTGTTCAGCATTTCTACAGATTTGGTTAAACATGGAGCTATTTTCCTCAATTAATATAACAACACAGCAAAAATTTTATCAGATCAAAGAGCAAAAGATTGACTAAAATTAAAAATGTGACAGAAAAAATATTTTTATACGTAATCAAAAAAAAGTCTTAAACCAATCGGAATAGAACACAATTTAATTGTATTGCAATCAGATAGCGCCTGTTATACATTTTCTCTTTGTGATACTATTGTGTCCGTATCAGAGGACATAAAAAAACATGACATAATTTCAAAAGGGTTTAAAAAGTCGAAAATCAGAGTACGGGTCCTGTTAATTCGATTTTGTTTTGTGACCCGTCTAAATCATGCTTCTATTTAATTAAGCGAGCGAATCGAAGTCTCTTTTACTAATTTGTGGTGTCCGCCAGTTGTTTGCTTCGAAATCGGCAACCCTTAGTTATGTATCTTTACCAGAAACAAAACTAATAACTTTAAATTGAAATCCATACTAATATTATAAATGTGAAAGTAACTCTGTCTGTCTGTCTGTTTGTCTGTCTGTCTGTTTGTTACGCTTTCACGCTCAAACCGCTGAACAGATTAAGCTGAAATTTGGCATAGTTAAAGGTTGTATCCCAGGGCATAGGCTACCTTTTATCCCGAAAAAATGAAAAAATCCCGAGGGACCGCACACCGCGGGAGCGCAGCTAGTATTATATATTATAATAATTGAAAATAACAACTTTGATTTAATACTTGTATCAGCATTGTTTTTCGTACAACACTATTGTCTCAATCCAACCTCCGAAGAGTGAGACCAAAGAGTCTAAAATATTGTACCGAAATAAGACGTATCTATACGTCAGAGATGCCTATAGGCACTTGGATCCCTTGGACATCTTCAAATAGTACGAGATACGTAAAAGATTTGAAAATTTGAAGAACGTCCGTTTCAATTGGTGAAATAATGTTTCTAGAGTACACTTATTATAATTATTTTATCACACTGGTTCGAATCTTAGGCCTTTACATCTATGTATATTAGATGATTTATACAGCGTCAGGAGGCAATCCATGCCTACGCTTAACGGGACGCTGCAGTGCCTGGGACATTGTTTGAGATGAAATAAGCTTGCCCAGCACCAAAAACATCCTCTCAGCTTAATCAACCTGGCCCACAGGGAAGATGACGTCGATACGTGTGGATCTGACTAAGCTGCGGGTTTCCTCATGATGTTTTCCTTTACCGTTAAGAGCTCGTGATATAGCGCATATAAATTTTACGAAACGAAAAATCCATTGATGCACGGCCGGGATTCGAACCTACGACCTTCGGATTGAAAGTCGAGGCACAACCCCATTCGACAGCACGGCACATGTAAATATATCAATGTTTCTAGAGTACACTTATTGTAATTATTTTACCACACTGGTTCGAAAGAACACGACAATAATAAAAGAAGAGATTACTCTTAATATTATAACATTTAAAAGTTTTTCTGTACAGATGTAGAATATTTTTTACGAAATAAATACCGAAAATATTTTACCTAAATTTCAATTTCCATAGGTCAAAACTAACCTCTAAAGGTTAGTACAAAAATGCCTTTTCTCTCAGCTAAGAGACCTAACCTTCAGACAAGTAACACTCGACCTGTTTTCCCGAATTCGTCCTTCGTAGAGGTCGTTAAAATGTAGCCTAGTCTAATTTTACTGCGGTGAAAACAAAACTAGTAGTATTTTAAGTATAAGTGGTAACAAGCAACTTTAAATTTCAGGGTCTCTTTAATGTTTTGTTGGTCGAATGGGGTTGAACCTCGACTTTCAATCCGAAAGTCGTGGGATCGAATCCCAGCCGTGCATCAATGAATTTTTCGTTTCGTCTTTATATGCGCTTTTACACGAGCTCTTAACGGTGAAAGAAAACATCGTGAGGAAACCCGCAGCTTAGTCAGCTCCACACGTATTGACGTTGTCTTTCCTGTGGGCCAGGCTGATTAAGCTGAGGGGATGGTTTAGGTGCTGGGCAAGCCTATTCCATCTCAAACAATGTCCCAGGCACTGCAGCGTCCCGTTAAGTGTAGGCATAGGTTGCCTCCTGACGCTGTATAAATCATCTATTAAAGATGTAAAGGCCTAAGTAAGTGTTTAAGGTTTTGTTGTAAACAAGGATTCTTTATAAATTCAATATGTCGTACTGAAAAACTGTATTTTGGCAAATTAATAATGAAAAATTCTTAGTTCTGAATATCATTTTGCTTTGACTTTAGTTTCACAGTTCGGATAAAAATATAAATAGATTAATGAATCGTGTAAACGGTGAAGGAAAACATCGTGAGGAAACCAGTTAGTGTTTTTATAGGCGGCGATGGGCTTGCAACCTGTCACGTATGGAATACTAACTTCTGCAAGATGTGGGAATGTATTAAATATGTGTTTGGTCATGCCTCTTACTACCCCCCTTAGACATCTGCAAAGGATCTGGAATAAGTAACATAAAAAGATCTGAGAGAATGTCTACCGCACCTTGGGGATACAGTCATCAACCTGTTTACGTTTACAATGTATCGTGTGCACTATGCACCCGACCTCAAAATGGCGAACGCAGAGTGTAAATTCTACTATTTGTTTTATGTTAACTTAATGCCAAATGTTGTGTCTCTGACTACACCTAGATATTTCCAAAGAATCAAAGAATCTATTAGCTATTGTTAGATATTCAAGATATCTGCATATTGCACTTATTTTTAATATGTAGTATCATGTTTACCGTCCGATTGCGATAAAATAGTTGAACTTGCGGACAAAATAAAGTCTTCAAAAAATTACGGATGACCCTGAACCTTTTTGTTATCTTCTAAACCTAGGGTTTAGCGGAGGGTTAAGGGATGATTATTCATTTGCCCGCGCTTTTAATGAGTGTATTTTACAAAGAAGTATTTTTTTATAAAGGGAGTTAAATTTTCCATAACGTATAATCGCGTGTTTACATTGAAATGAATCAAAAAATTACATATGATGTTAATTTTGTTTCATAAAAAAATACAATCATGAGATTTATTTACGTATTAAATTATTTTTAATTATTACTTTATTTTCTTCGTTTATTTAAAAAAAATATCTGGAATTTTAGAAATGTTTCCACCACGAACGACTGGTTTTGAACAGATGGTCAGGAACAACTGATTTTGATATGGGTAAAGATTTCAAGTTAAAATAAGAAAACATTTTTTTTTTTTTTTTTTTTTTTTATGTTGAATGGGTCGGCTCTTGACCTCAGACTTACACAGGCAAGAGTGAGGTCTACGATGGAGCGAGCCTACCCAGAAGGTGCCTATTAACTCTCTTCTTAAAAACAATAGGGTCGTAGCTCAGCGGAAATACAGACGCATACACTTAATTATTTATTTACTTAGGGCATCCTCCAAAGAAATGCATATACCTAAGGTAACAAGTATCTTAAATCTACGCGTTTCTTTGGTAAACAAGTTGAAACAAAGCCTAAAGCCGCGTTGACACGATTAAAGTACACTTTGACAAAGTGTTTGGTGCTAATTTGGCATTAAAGGTTTACCAGACTAAAAGGATAAAGTATGCGATGAAAAAATGGTTCCGGGAACGACTGAAGCAATATTTGAGATGAGGTAGGTAGTTTTTATATAATGGTAATAGATAATTAATAAATTTTAGCAAAATAAAACTTTACTTTACTTCTTAATTCTGTTGGTTACTTTTTAAAATATCGTAAAATGTACTGTTCGCCCAACGGATCTAGGCATTCGTGAAGTTAGCCGTTTGTCAGAACACAATTTTGTATGAAAAAGCGTTCACTGCGCAGACAAACGGCTAACTTCACGAATGTCTAGATCCGTTGGGCGAACTGTACGTTCTATATCCCAATTGATGGTTATAATTTATCTAGAAATGCCCAGTATAGCTAAAGTGGTTCAAGTCACGCATACGTTGGTGAAAGTTTTGGGATGCATTTTAAAATCTTCAGCTAAAGAAAGCTTTGAAGCAAGTTCTATCAGTTTTATCGGTTTCCTTCGTCACAGTTTTAAGCTTTTGATCATAAAAACCAAAAGATAAAAATGTTATAACAAGGATTTTAGAACAAGTCTAACTAAAAAACGGTCCCTAGAAAAACGATCTTTAAATACTCGTACATAGAACGCTTTTTTGTGGTAACAGCTTTGTTTTGACAGTGTCAACATGGGGTTCAACCAAGATTTTACGTTTTTATAATAAGCAGCATGACTTGAAAGGTCAGGTTTAACACTTCGAAAACAGTACAGGCTCGTTCATCAGTAAACGCCATTAACACGATACCATTCTAGCATACCCTTCTTGCCTCTTACCACAGAATATTAGCTCTTGCTCAGAGTTAGAGAAAGCAAGTGGCAAGATTGGTATGCCAAAATGGTATCTTGTAAATGGCTTTTACACACAGGAGCTATAAATTCTAATCAAATTCAGAATTAATTCTGTCACGCAAGAAGGGTAGCAACGTCGTGAGGTAATTTTTCCACCACCCTAGGGAATATTCTTTACACGTCGACGCGAGTTTTGTTGATCAACTAATTCGGAAACAGGCGCAGGTGATTTATTGGGTGAATATTTTAAGGTTGATGTGACGTCTTCAAGGTGAAATTAAATTAAGATACATAAAGTATTTTCGTTTTATCTTAAAGCGATATTTCGAGAATACAAAACATGTGAGTTGGTGGAATCAATATTACGTTGATAATTCTTGTAGGAGTTTAAAATGTATTGTTAGGTACACTATTTTTTAACCTTTACTGTCCCACACCTCAACAACCACTTTATATGGATTAATGTTTATTGTTATTACAGCTGAATGGATTTGGATAAAACTTGTTAAAAAGGTAGCCTATAACCTTACAAGGTTTATGTACTTTCTCCAAAGTCGACAATAAGCTCAAACCTACTTACCTATCTACTAGCCGAAGCAGCGATCACTCGTTTCTACATACAAGTCTTATACTTAGTTAGAACGAGATGCTCAAAGCAAAATCTAGAACTAGGTCTCTACACCTTATGTTATATGGGAACAACGAACTACAAACAGCAATTTTTTGCTGCGAGTTAGTTCTTCCCCTTGCATTACTTCGATACAAGATTGTTACTTATTTTAGTTAGTTAAGACCTTTCTGAATAAACATTCATTTCATTTCATTTCATATCAAATGTTTATGAAATACTCTTGAGGAATCGCGGGTAATACAGCGGGGTTTAGATTATCTAGATAATCTAAGAGCGGGGTGCAGTTAGTGTCAAAATTAAGTGTGAAGACAATATTAAAAACTGGGTGTTTATCTTTTTAAAAATATTTACATATGGAATGAGGCTTCATATCTGTACAAGCTCTACAATAAGTTATCCACAAACGAATTTAACTTGTGAGATTGCTGTCACAAATCTTTCAGAACATGTTATTAGATTAGAACATGTCTTTGAAACTTCGCAGACAATCCATCAAGACGAACAACATCTGTATAGTATAATTGTTATTAAATAAATTATGTATGTTTGTTTACAGAAAATTGTTTTGTGGATCTGTGTTAATTTATATATCTACTGTCATGAGGGGGGAACAACAATGAGTTTAAATCGTGTGAGTTTAAAAAGTAAAAATACTAAATTACAAAAATGTGTAACAAACATTAAAGTTTGTATCAGGTCTCAGGTGCAAAGAACGAATACGCACCTAGCCTGGTTTTTCTTGGTTGAACCTCATCACAACGCCATTCATACATCCACAATGACACTGATCCTCCTACTGATAATCCCGGTAATCCCGTCATGGCACGCCACCTGCTCATCGCTTAATTAATTTCCGGGACAAGTCACCTGACGTATAGACTATATATTATACATATGTATACAGTCATAGGAAAATCGCCTAGTAGATAGATAGATAGATAGATAATTATTTATTGCACACCACACGTAAAAGACATACAAGAAAAAAAAGACACTTAACTTATAGGTAGACAACTGGCGGCCTTATCGCTGAAAGCGATCTCTTCCAGGCAACCAAGTAATGTATACGAGTTCTTCAGAAAATATAAGAGGTTCTTTAACTTTTGCGATCACTATTATTAATCTGCATTACACTCTTGTGAGGTACTGGCCAACTCTGGTGATGAAGCACGTTTTCCCACAAAATTTTAGTCATAGGGCCTAATAGTCCATTGGTTCAGTTGGTTAGAATATGCATAAGGAACGGCAAGGTCGTGGGTTCAAGTCTTGCATAAAGTGTCCACTACAAGTGCATTTTTGGGATGGAGGGATCTAGCCCTTGACATGCAATATGTTAGAAAACCATAATATGCCGCGCGGCGACAAAATGACGCTTGCTCTCTGCGTTTTGGTTGGTTTTAGCAATTATTGCCTTAAAGTTGTGTAAGTGTATGCAAGTTCCATGTTTAAACATTGTGAGCAGACTACATTATCAAAGTTACTTAGAGAATTTAACAACATTTTCTCACCTTATAAGCATGTTTGTTGTCAAACAAATTTGGGCTTTATGCAAATATGTTGAGGTCTAATTTCCTGGAACATTGTTCTTGGCTATTTAGTTTTGTAACCGCGACAAACAGTGTAATAAGGTGGCTCAAGGTTCAATGACCTAAGGTATGTATATGTACAGTGACCAAAATTCATTGAAAAAGTAGGTACGATTGAAAACTGTCCAATCGTGAACTTTTGAAGTCATTTTATAACCGAATTCAATCTTCAATCCATTGAACCACAGCCGTGAACCCACGTCCTTCGGATTAAATGTGGATTACTCCACTTGTCCAACACTTTCTAAATTTTAAGGTAAAGCAAAACTAGTGTTTTTCTCGTAAAATGAATCGTATTATTTACGCGACACAACAAGAAAGAGCTTTAATACACAAGTAAATAATTAAGAAGCATAAAAATAATGAAATTTCTAAAACAAAAAGCTCGTGCCAAACCGTAATAAACTCGCGACTCGAACTCAACTCTGAAATTAACCGAGAAACCGTAATTAAACCATAAAAGTTTACAAGTGAAGTTAAAAATTCAACATCCCACATCCTAAACTTGGGCAGTAAATTTACGGAACGGCCTTAGTAGAAACACCTGTACAGGAGTGGGTTAAACTTATACGGATTTATTTGAAAGGCAAGATTTAGCGGATAGTGGAGGTATTTGTCTGCTTAATGGAGAGATAAGTTGCACTTTCGTTTTGTCTTTCGCTAAATACTTATTTTTTACTGGATTTTGTATACAGGGTGTAAAAAGACTGCTACCGAAAAGGGGTTTCAATCAGATGATTTTTTTTACTTTTTTTTTACTCAAAATCCAGCAATCTACGTATAAAAACGCGCCCAGTACATACGCTCGACCAACTGTGCGAGGTCGGTTTTCTCCGGATATAATGATTTTTTTGGAAAATCCTTTTGGATTTGGCGTGTTTTGGGATGCTGTACATACCCCTTTCGGCTTCGGTAGACGTCTTATTGCACCCTGTATATTTTCAGAAGATATACTGATATTACTGACGATAATGGTGGCAAAGGTTTATATAAACGATGGTTGCGTATCATTGAAACGTAATAAAATATACTCGCATTGGTATTTTATACATTGAGTTAGAAACCAGCTGATAATATTTCTAAAAATATAACGCCATTTACACGATACCATTCTGGTATACCATTCTTGCCTCTTGCCACAGAATATAAGCTCTTACTCCGTTGTGTTTGAGAAAGCAAGAGGCAAGAGTGGTATCTAGTGAAAAGCGTTGCAAACATTACTGCTTTATTTTTTCTCAATAATATTTGAATTTTTTTAACAGTATTCTTATGCATATGATTCTAATAATTTTGTTTTATATTCCAGGTAAGCTCCTAACATCAATTGTTTAC
The DNA here is from genome assembly GCA_951394285.1 of Epirrhoe tristata. Taxonomy (NCBI): domain Eukaryota; kingdom Metazoa; phylum Arthropoda; class Insecta; order Lepidoptera; family Geometridae; genus Epirrhoe; species Epirrhoe tristata. The sequence goes on from OX596153.1 coordinate 1,688,175, forward strand.
TTACGTAAGTTACGAAAATAAAAGGTTCAAATTATACATTATTTACAGAAATTAATCTCTCCACCAACAAAACATACAAAACATTACAAAAAAAATAAGACTCAGTTGAGCCGATATCGTTTATAAGGATCTATGGAAGCTTAAGTTACATAAAAAATAAAAGCTTGGTAAAGCTTATCTACATTTTGACGCAGTTGACATATTACACCATATAACTAGTTACAGAGAGAAAGAGAGAGAGAGTTATTGGCAGATGAAACAATCTACCCTCTTTTTCAGTCGTTTACAACCAGTTGTTGTACTACCATGATAGTTTTAAACACCATTTGAAAATCATCAATCAAGAGCCGTGTTGGTCGACTTTCGATCCGAAGGTCGTGGGTTCAAATCCTGGCCGTGCACAAATGGATTTTTCGTTTCGTAAAATTCATATGCGCTCATTAAAGCGCATATGAGCGTATGAGCTCGTATTAACGAGCTCTTAACGGTGAAGGAAAACATCGTGAGGAAACCCGCAGCTTAGTCAGCGCCACACGTATTGACGTCGTCTTTCCTGTGGGCTAGGCTGATTAAGCTGAGAGGATGGTTTAGGTGCTGGGCAAGCCTATTCCATCTCAAACAATGTCCCAGGCACTACAGCGTCCCGTTATGTGTCGGCATGGATTGCCTCCTGACGCTGTATAAATAAAATATATAATAAAATAAATAAATAAATAATGCTGGACTTTTCACACAGCATCATCTAGCCCCAAAGTAAGCAGAGCTTGTGTTATGGGTACTAGATGACTGATATACTACTAATATACTTTTTGTTCGTAAATACATAAAAAATCATCTCATATAGATGTAAAGGCCTAAGTTTTGAACATCATTATCATAAAGCCCACGGACATAGGCCTCCCTTTGTTTGTACTGCCATTCATCTACGAACACCAATATCAAAGTATAATCCCAAGACATTTTCCCCAATTCATAAATCAATTGATCAACCAGACCTACCAAATATTTTCATATAGATGAGAAGAAAAACCCTTAGCGCAAACGCTTATCGATTTACGCCCTAATAAATAACAACCAACTTTGATCCGTTCCATAAATTGGGACGCTGTCAAAATCCTTTTACGTTTATCCCCTTATACTACCCTTTATAATTGCGGAATTTTGGGAATATTTCCGTAGTTATGATGCTATATAGTTATCAGAAACCAAGCCCAAATTAGATTAGGTACACAGGTTACGTACAGACCTGATACGCCAATTTCTGCCTCACACAACAGACTAATGGAATCAGCTATCGCCGGCGGTATTTCCAAACCGATACGACTTAGGCGCCTTCAAGAAAAGAGCCTATTTTTAACTCAAAGGCAGGCAACGCATCTGCAGTGCTTCTTGATGCTGCAGTTGTCTGTGGCCCTGCTCGTTTGCCCCCTCTTCCATAAAAAAAAACTAAGAGAATTACCGTGCCTTGGAATTATAGTAGTTATTGTGTATTTATATTAGTGTAGGTACATAATAAGATACATATTCCCTCGTATCATGTATAGTGACGTCACGACTCACTAATCTCTCTTAGCCTGTCCAAAACAAGTAAGATACAGTTCTGAAACATCGTCGGTGGCCTTATAACTCCATCAACAGAGCTAGCCACTAACTCATTCGAGCTAAAGGTTCGTTTACACGATGCGCTTTTTCGTACGACTTGCTAAGCCCATTGAACGTGCCGACGAGCGTCGCGCTAACACGCCTCGTCGCGCATAGTGTTGCACCTTTAATGTAATTCTGACCGAGTGTATGTGGAAAGGCATCAATGTTACCAACTGAAAAATGTTTTGAATTCCCCCTCTCTGATTAATGATTTTGTTTAGCGAGTTTTGTTTTGATCATAAAATTAATGTTATGACTAACAAAATTTGTTATTTGAGTTTAATTTACTGGATTAGCTACAACACGGCTTCTGTAGGCAGTGTATTGAAGCAGAATAATATTTGAACTGCCTTCTAAATTATAAATAACCTTTACGCTTTTTATCATACGATCTACATCGACTCCAAGTATCGTTTACACTCACAGAAACGAATCTACACATACACACAAATCAAGACCAATCCGGCGTGAGATGGAACAACGATATATAAAAACATAGATAGCAACAGCTTTTCGCAAAGAAATATTAAAACAACTCCACAATAAGCCTCACTGAAAACTAATAAATGAAAATAGCGTTCCTCAGCGTTCAATCGACTAAAAACTGTTTACTATTTGCCTTTGAGCGGCTCAAATAAAATTGAAATGCACACGACAAAATCGCTTATAAATTCGCAAAATTCCTGCTACTCTCAAACCGCTTCTATGCCGATGGGTTAAGGTCGAGTTTATGGTGTTTAGTTAAATTATGCATAAGGAATTCTAGACCTTCTTTGGGACGTGATCGGAGCCTGCATTCGACTCAAGATTTGCACGTATAGCCTAAACGTTATGACATTACGTGAGCTGAAATTTGGAATGCAGGTGGGGACGAAATTGTAAAGTGATGTGAGATTTATACATCGGTTTTGCAGCAGTACATTGTAAGCGGATTTCATGCCAACTTTTCTTCAAATTGTCCAGCAATCTTTTAAACCGACTTCAAAAAAGGAGGAGGTTTTTGTTTTTGGTAGACTAATTAAAAAATTATCTCACATTAATTATGCCTGAGGGATTGATACTTTTCTTGTAAAACGGTTTTCTCTATTATGTTTATAATGCTGACGAAACCCTCACAATGAGCAAACAGGCTTAGCCTCAAAACTAAGGTCAATGCTACACTCATGTTTATTTTCTCAAGAAGATAGAAGCAAATAAAATATTGCCGATGCTTCGTGCAATATCGTAGCCATCGTAGCATATCGTAGCTGCTACGGCGTAGCAATTGGAGCGAATCGTAGCACAACGACAGACTATCATGGTTTTGTACACTGAAGAACAAAATAAAAGTTACACCGACAAAACTTGGTACTGAGAATGTTCAAAATCGCCTTCGGCTGGATAAACTGACATCCTGTCTCAATGAGATGAAACGAGTGTTTCTGACAAGTTGAAGCAAAGTTTCCTCATCTTAAGTTTTGCTTAGTAAATCGTTAGGACCAAATAACTGATATTCAATTCCTTTGTATGATCCATTATGTATACATTTACGAGAACTCACTCATACTTGTATGAAATAAAAGAATAGTACATACAGCTTCATACTCATGAAGATTTAAAATATCTTTTTTTTTTAAAGCGTTTTAACGTATTAACGCTAAAATTTAATGCTTATTTTGTCTTTAAAGTTAGAATTATTCAATTGTCTATTTATTAAATCATTAGTGAAGAAATCATATACGAAGAGTTAAAAACTTTATTTATAGATAATACGTTACAATTAAAGAATTAAAGTTTTTTCAGTTCCGATAAATAAAAATAATTATCCTGTAATTATTGGAAATAATTTCAATTTGCTCCTTAATTGTTGTTGTAATTATGGTCTTTATTGTGTGTTTTTCGAGTCTAAAATGGTTTTAGATAAACTATCAAGTGGTATTTCGTTAAATTTACTTACTTCTTCTTCTTCTTATTTAAGGATTTACTCCTTGTCGGTACAACTGATGAATCCCTCTCCATGTATCTCTTTCCAGGGCTGCTTCCTTGACCTCTTTATACGACATGACAGCTACCTTCTCCTTCACTTGGCTCATGTAGCTTATCCTCGGTCTTCCCCTTCCTCTTATTCCTTCCACTTTCCCTTCTATAATGTTCTTAATGAAACTGTCATATCGTATAAGATGGCCGAGCATCTTTCCCCTTCACAATGAAAAATTACATTTGTATATGAGAAATATTTAACAGTGTGTACCATTTTGTGATGCGGTGAAAAAAAATCAGCAAATAAATTATTCTTTATAATCATAATCATCCGCAGCCAAAAATATCCCACTGCTAGGTATAGGCCTCCCTCTATTTACGCCAAATAAATTATTATAGACTAAAATTTGCATAACATACTTTTACATTTCAATGAAAAAAATATATAAGTACCTAAAACAAAAAAACAGACAAAGGCGAGTTGGACTCTCCCGCAGAGGGTTCCGTACAAAGGACTATGTAGGAACGTACGTACTGTGTGAAAACTGTTTTGTACCTGGTAGTACAAAACTGTTTTCACTGTTATACCTACATAAACCAAAGTTAAATATGAGAAGGGATTTTATTTTTTTATTGTTCGTCATAAATCGAAAACTAACTATATAATTATCATAAAAATTATAAAAAATCTGTTTAAGCTTGTGCTAATGAAGCCCTTTCATACAATACCCCTCATGACACGGTTAGGTTACCTCACTTCCAAATTTCGAATCCAATTCCTTGCATTAGGCTCTGTTTTTTGTGATTTAACTTAAAATATACAGTTTTCAGATTTTTTCCTGTACTTGTAGTCTAAGACGATTCTACTTGCTAAATTTCATAGTTCTAGATCAACGGAAAGTACCCTATGAATTTCTTAATCTTGAAGTTTGATTTTTTCTCAGCTTATAGGGGCTGTAGACCCGAGTATACGGTTTTAATTTCAACTCGATACCTCCACGTGTTCCCGAGATAAAGGGTCATGATAGACAGACAGACAGACAGACAGACGGACAACAAAGTGATCCTATCCTAATAAGGGTTCCGTTTTTTCCTTTTGAGGTACGGAACCCTAAAAATACGTGAGTGTCGTGGAACACTCGGTCGGAACGAAACAAAGAGTACTTTTCTATACTGGGAATTTCAAATTCAAATCAAACGCTCTTCCGTACTAACAATGTAACAATCTATAGACTGTTCGCGGCTACACACTTCGCACTGTGACGATTTTGTGACGTGACGGTAAAATGGAACGGAATTTTTCTTCCAGTCCCAGCCTGTTTTTCTTCGATACCGTCCGAAACGGAATTTCGTTCCAAAACAGTTGTGTACGTTCTACCAGGCTAAGATACTACCCGTACCGACACATTTGTTATTCTAGCTAGTTTAAATGACTACGGACGTACCTCCGCACCAAGTCGTAGGCAATAGCTAGTAGGAAACGTTGTACAAACCGCAAATGAATAGCGAATGTTTCGGCAGGTTTGTCCTAATTTATCGGCCGTGACGTAATTGGCATAGCTTGGGAACTTGGCTTTAATTATTTTGATTTATGAATCGAACGTCCACTGGTTCCCTGTTCAGACGATAGATGGCGTTTAAGGCAAACATTGGTGATCACGAGCGCTAGAACACGTCCGAAACGTCGTGTCCGGACCAAATAAAATAAGTAATAAATAAATAGGGACTTCTTTCGCCATTTTTGAAGGAGCTAGTGGCTCTGCTATTTTATTTAGTTTTCTCGTGTTTTACTAGGTTTTATTATGTAATTTCGGTGGCATTTTACTAATGAAGCTTTGGATACGTAACAGGAGATTCGGCAAATGGAATGGGGAGTATTCAAGAAGTTTTCTCATTTGACGAAAGATTTCCGTTGGAGGTTTGAAAGGACAAGCCGCCATGTTTTTTCAATTGACTCAAATTGACGTGACATAAGTAATACATATTTGAAGAAAGATTTGAAGTGAAGTCAAAGTGAAAAGAAGAAGAAGGAATAAAAAGAAGAAGAAGAAAAAGAAACCGAGAAGTGAAGTGAAACCATGAAGAATACGAAGACCTATATGATGAAGACTTTTCTTTTTGTAAATAAAAAAAAAATGGCGGTGAAAGCCTCCTCCCGAGAGCACCATTCCTCTCTATCTCTTGCCATTCTTGGCCATGTTTTCCCAACAATCTGTATGATATCTTCGTGCCATCTTTTTAGTGGTCTTCCTCTTTTTCTTCTCAAGTTTAGAGGAACCCAGTTTGTAGCGATGTGGGGCCATCTATTTGGCTTTTGTCTTTGTAGGTGTCCCGCCCATTTCCATTTTAAACCCATTACCCTTTTCACCACATCTTTGGTTTTTGTTTTTCCTCGGATTACAGAGTTTTTTATTCGGTCTTTCAGGAAACTTCTTTCTATGCCTCTCTGGCATATTCGGAGCTTCTCTAATATATTTTTCGTTAATGTCCAAGTTTGGCAGGCATATGTTAGACAGGGTACTAGGCAGCTTTCCATAGCCTTGCGTTTTAGTTTTATAGGCAGGTTACTCAAGATTTATTTCATGGCCCAGTACTTGTTCCATGTTGATTTTATTCTGTCAAGTGCACGAAAGGAGCCTCTTTGAGGCGCACTTAAAATCCTTTTACCACACTGGTTCGAAAGAACTGGTGACAAGATAAGCAGCAATAGCATTACAAGTAGTGCTTGCTGTCCTGGGTATTTTTCTGTAGTTTATCGGTCAAGTCGTTTCCATAACCGAAAGGGCCAGTTGTGTGAAACGTCCATAATTATCTGTATTTTTTTATTAGTTTTACCTTTCAATCGAAACATTCTATTTCAGTATCGGATTACGAATCACGATTATTTAAATAATTATCAAAAGGTTAAAAGTTAATTTTATTATTTCGATTCAATAAACTGATCAGTTCATTATATTGGGCACAGTATCGTTCACAAACAGTATTATTTGATTTTAATTAACACTCATCATCATCATTATAATTTCAGCCTAAAGTGCTGAACATAGATAGGCCTCCCCCATCGATTTCCACAGCGATCGATCTATTAAATTATTTTTAAACCAACGAACTTCAACTTTATCGTATGAAACTAGGAAAAGATATAGATTGTAGACCAAAATAACTTATCGTATAAAAAAACTCAGGCCTTTACATCTTAGATGATTTATACAGCGTCAGGAGGCAACCTATGGCTACACTCCACGGGACGCTGTAGTGCCTGGGACATTGTTTGAGATGGAATAGGCTTGGCCAGCACCTAAACCATCCTCTCAGCTTAAGTAGCCTGACCCACAGGAAAGACGTCTGTACGTGTGGAGCTGACTAAGCTGTGAGTTTCCTCACGATGTTTTCCTTCACCGTTAAGAGCTCGTGTTAAAGCGCATATAAATTTTACGAAACGAAAAATCCATTGATGCACGGCCGGGATTCAAACCCACGACCTTCGGATTGAAAGTCGAGGCACAACCCCATTCGCCAAACACGGCTTATCATTATAAGATTGTCAAATACTCGACCCATGCGAGTAAAATCGCGGAAGCTGTAAGGTTGGTGGCCTCCACCAACCTTGGCCGTGGCAGAACCGGTCGGAATAGAATCGCCTAGTTCGAAGACTACAGTGGTCCTACTGAATAAATTATTCTTTCAAATACTGAAGTATAAAGTGTTCCTACTGTATATTTGTGCACAGTGTGAATAATTTCGATAATTTAATTTCCCATGAAAGTTTCATTATCTATATTTACGCTCTCGCCGGTTGTAATTTCAATTAAGAGAATCAAATGATTGCAATATTAATGTTCCCTTTATATCTCTTTGTTTCCTGTTCGTGGCAGTTCTGATAGGGATAAATATTTTTAATACAACAAGAAAAACGGTCAAGTTCTAGTTGAACTCGCATGGAATGTTCCGTAGACTAAAAGGTTTTTTTTTTAATCTATAAGACGTGACGAACTATCAACTTAAAGCTTTTGAAGATATAATGGCAAATGATTTTTCCTTAATGGCACCTATTAAGTAAAAAAAAAAAAGTTTTTTAAGATATATATTTGCAAATAAATGAATTCTATTTTATTTTTTTTACACCGTTAAAAAAGTATAGTGAAAATTCTTTTTTTCGAGACAGATCATTGAGCCGCGTACAGACATCGCCAGGCATAAGTTGCGAATGGTTCGCCTGCCGTGTGTGCTCACAGTGAGCATTCGCGTCATACTAATCGTTGCGAGCCGTGCGCTCTGTGTGGACGCACGGGTGCTATTTGCGTGTGGCGCTCATACTATCATTTTTCTACTGACGAACACCGTGCGTGGTTGTTTGCGTGCTCAGCTTGAGCATGTGTCGTTCGGGACGCACGCATAAATGTATGCCTCAGGTTGAGGCATGCAACGGTACATTTATGCGTGGAGGCATGCGAGGCGAACTATTCGCAACGCACGCCTCGCGATGTCTGTACGCGGCTTTAGGACTTTCGCTAGGTAAAAACTTTTGACCATTAGCCATTAGTTTGATCAAAAACAGCATCGCGCAAGTAAAAATAATCATCGAGTTATTTTTACATGTAACAAAAGTATCAGCGTTTCCAAACAAAAATGTCTTTAGCTTTATTAAAATCGATCTGGGTAAAGTAATGCCTGTGCATGTAGTAATTTCCGTATAACAGAGAACGTTTCCGAGTAATTGATTGGATTGCCAATTGCACCGGCCTCCGAATAATATGCCGCGCCCAATCTGCGGACTCGATATTCGATGAGCAGGTGAGAATACTTTTTATATGCATGTTATTATAAAAACAGTGGCATTCCAGGAGTGCCGACAGAAGTGAAAACTTCGAGGTTTCGGTAACGGTTCTAAACTTGACATCACACTTTATGGTAACAGTCACGTGAGTTTGATATTTTTTTCACATCTAAAAAATGCTTAACGCGCCTAAAGAAGTTTTTACTTCAAAAAGAGGTTTGTAAAACATCGTGAGGAAACCCGCAGCTTAGTCAGCTCCAGGCGTATTGACGTTGTCTTTCCTGTGGTTAAGGCCGATTAAGCTGAGAAGATGGTTTAGGTGCTGGGCATGCGAACTTTTGTAGAAAGAAACATAAGAATATTCATCAAAAGAACGAAAATAAGAACGAAAATAAGAACGGGAATACGGCCCCTGGCACTAATAATTGAGTGTTGAAATGATAACAATCAAGAACAAAGCAAGCTCAACCACAAGCGCTTCAATAAAACATCAAAATAGAAAACTATCAAAAATCTAAAACTAACAATAACTTTTGCCCTCAAATCGGGTTCCAATAATTCGTTCCAATTTATAAAAGACCTCGTCATATTCGGGACCATTCCTTTGGAAGTTGATAAATAATTTCATTTCTTTTTCTGAATGCTTTTTAAGGGCGCACTCGCGGCGATATCGGCCTGGGATTGATGGGAATATTTCTAGCGATCAATCGAGCCACATCAGAAACCTTTTGTCTTTTTATCTTTGTTATATTTTGTTACTTACACAGATACTATTTTTTCATGTGTGGGCAAAAACTAATACTTAAGTGTCTGACGGAAGACTGCGCGTCAGAAAACTACGGAGAAAGTGGAAATTTTAAAATAGTGGTCTCTGGAACTCATTGAAATTGAGAGAGCAATGGTATGGGCATGTAATGAGAAGGGAAGGTCATGTAACAAGGAGAGTGCTTGGTATGAATGTTGATGGATTTACGAGTAGGTAGGCAAAAAAAAAGATGGATGGATTGTGTAGAGGATGACATGAGTAAGAAAGGAGTGAGTGTTGAGATGACGGCTGATAGAGGAGAATGGAAGAAGACCCCACATAATGTGGGAAAAGGGCAGGAATATGTTGGTCATTGAGATCACGAAAGTTCAGAATATTGAAATATCACTTTTGAAAATGTTTTTTTTTTCAAGTTTGTACCCTAAGGCGAGGTTAAGATCTCTATGTAGGTAAACTAATTCGCGTGCTTTGCACCACTATCTTAGCTATTGACATTGTTTTGCATATCGGGAGCTTGAGATGAAATGGCGATTAAGATTTTGAATAATATTCGCACTAATAACCTCGACATTTCGATCGGATAGTTGTGCAAATATTACCCAAATACCTTTACGAGATCTCGTCCCATCTTTAAAAACAATGAATTTAAATTGTGCGAGTTTACAGAGTAAATAGCTATTGACATTTCGACAAGCACATGCAACCTTACACCTCTGAGCCGGGCACAATGCAACCTATTCACACGAGCAAATTGCAGCTAAATTTTAATGGCCGAATAGCAAATGGCCGAACAGCAAATTCACAACATAATTTACCCTTAGTTGTAACTATTGCATAGCATGCTAACCGAATATGCGTTACATGGTTTAAACACGTAATCACGTGACAAAAAAGTTTTTTTCCAAAATATTTAATAGCACTTGAGCTAGTTCAACATTCAAATTAGCTAAACATGATTGGGTAAAATAAACTTTTAATATGTAATTAATAAGTGGATTTAAATGAACAGTTCAATAATGTTTTATCACTAGAATAAGTTGAAAGATGGCCAATTCTATGAGTAAGTAGATCTGGTGATTTCATGGAATTTTTGTCATTCTTTAATATCAAAAATTCACCAGATATTAAAACTTGAAGAGTAGATATTTTCGTCGCACAGTGCGTTGTTTATAGCATTATTACCTGCTCTTAATAATTACAACATAATGAAATATAATATACTTAATATAGTTTAATCTTAGTATTTCCAATCTTTGTACGATAAAAATAATAAGTACTTATTTTTATTGAAAATTGTTACATATGTATATTATTTGATACCTTGTATTACGCGTTATCATATTCCAAGGATCATACCAAGCACGGAGAACCAGGTATACTACCTGCCCCTAATACAATCAAATGGAATATCCAATAGTCCGATTAGTGACGATACCAGCCGTCCGAATCGACAATCGATTCCGCTCACTCGATTATTGTACGCTTAGCAAGATCCGGATGGCAATGTAATTGACATTACATGGTACTGTCAGCATTAGAATAGCTAACTTCAGAAAATAAGTGAAAACTTTTTAAAATAATTTACATACTTACATTAAAATCTGTTAAAAACAATAAATACATTTTTACTTTTACTTTTTTTATGTAAGGCTTGAAGTGCAAGCGAGAGCGCGGAACGAGCGACAAAGAAGCACAATCGGCCTTTGCGTTCGGCAGCGTTCGACATCCGTCTCTCTCCTACTTGAGTGAGCGATGCCTAGACGTTGTCACGTTCAACTATCGTCAGTAAACCGACGTTACAGACAACCAATCTTTTTATTTTTTAAGTATTATGATTTTTGGTTCTATTGCAACCAAAAAATAGGCATATTAACTTTTTTGCTTTGTTTTGCTTATTAGGTCATTTACCGCTAATCAAAAATGATCAGAAATACTTTCTCTCATTCTTTATTTTTAGCTGAATAGATATTCTTATAAACAATTTGAATTTTAAAAGTGTACCATTTCTTGATATTGACTGTACTGAAATACAGTCCACTGAAGCGCAGAAAGGATATGCTTAAACGTTGTCAAAGCCAGGCTCTTTGCACTTACTCAATATTGCACAGTTTGAGCTTGAGCGAGTAATTTAAGCTCAGTTTTAACTAAGGCACAAATTCTCAAGCCAGACAAAATTCGATCGAATATTCAGTTATTTGTGACTCAATTTTGCATGGCATGAACTTGAACATGTCCAGAGGAAGTGCGCTTGAATTTAGATATTGTATGTGTGATGTAAAATACAATACGTGAGTGTCGTGGAACACTCGGTTGGGACGAAGTTTCAACTTTGATGTTTGGCGTTTGTCAAATAGCAATTTATACTAATCTACTAATCATACGAGTATAAACGCTCTTCCGTACTAACAATGTAACAATCTATGGACTGTTTTGACTTACTTTGAAAACCCTTCAATAAAGTGGTGAATAGAGGCTAAATTCATTTGCAATTTTTTTTCTTTCACATAGGGGTTTTTTTATGATGAATGGGTTGACTCTTGATCTCGAAACTTACACACGTAAGAATGAGGTCTACGATGGACTCTCTTCTTAAAAAACGAATGCTTACATTTTGCATAGAGAATTTTCCAAAGAGTAGTAGTTTTCCATTTAAGACATTTTACGTGACAGATTGTGTACCTTTGGTATCGGTACCCTTAAAGTGCCTAAATAAACTTAGGTATCAGATCAAACAAACAGATAAGCATAACAATCATAATTTTATTGCATAATTTAGTTATTGATACAATTATGTTCAAACGTTACGATGCTATGCCCATTTTGGCAATTAGCAACTAAACAACAACACTAAAACGGGCCAATAAATTGGTCCTATCGCACGAAAATCGTAGCAAATCAGGAAACTTGCGCGCCACAGATTACTCAACAGTTACTAAGAAATAACGGTAATCACCCTTCGAAATCTTAAACGGAAACTTTGGACCTTACTCCTTGATTCGAACCGAAAAAGTAAAAAATAAAAAATATTATCCTAAAATAAATTGTACATTTTTACAACATTAAGTACCCACTGCTGATCATGCCTTTGTTGTAATTATGTTATTAACCTACTATACAGGGTGTAAAAAGACGTCTACCGAAGCCGAAAGGGGTATGTACACCATCCCAAAACACAACCAAATCCAAAAGGGTTTTCCGAAAAAATCATTATATCCGGAGAAAACAGCGTTTGAAGATCACTGTTTGCGTATGTACTGGGCGCGTTTTTATACGTAGATTGCTGGATTTTGAGTTTTAATTGTTTTTTTCTTTTATAAATGAAATGATTAGGTAGGTATGGTCTTAATATGTTGTACTAGTAGCAAAAAACTAGAAAATAAAATAAAATGACGTAGCTAAGTCAAATTTTTTTTTGAGTTTTTTTTTCGATAAATATGTTCAGTTTTTTGTTCATTAAATATGGTCTGATTGCAATCCCTCAGTTTTCGGTAGCAGTATTTTTACACCCTGTATATCTACCTACTTTTCTGTGTGTATTTTTCATTTAACTAAGAGGATGAATTGACTATTATGTATTAAGGCTCTGTCTACCCCTTTCGCAATACTCGTATTCAAATGATCTGAGCGAATGTCTATCATACCATAGGGATATAGGATTATTATACTTATTTGTATTAGTCAACCTCTGTGGCGCAATGGGCGAAGGCCCGCCTGCGACGCAAAAGGTTGCGGGTTTGATCCCCGAGGTGGGACTAATGTTTGTATAACCAACAAATATTTGTCTCAGGTCTCGGTGTTTCTATGTATAATATTTATGTATACACACAAAAAGTATATAAGTAGTATATCAGTCATCTAGTACCCATAACACAAGCTTTGCTTACTTTGGGGCTAGAAGATGCTGTGTGAAAAGTCCAGCATTATTATTATTATTATTAATTATTAATAGCCCGTGATGTCCCACTGCAGGGCAAAGGCCTCCCTTCGTTTCTTCCACTCCTCTCTATTGTGAGCTAATGTGGTCCAATCAGGAGAGTGAGAGTCAAGTTCGTCTCTTAGCATTATTATACACCGCTATTTTTGACTACCAAAAAAAATTTAAGGACGGTTGCAACAGATGCAGATAATGTTAGTGGCATGGTCAGATTTTTTTTATATTGAACTGTCACAAAGTTATCGAGGATTGTAGTCAACCAAAACTGAATAAAATTGTATGAAAACTGTACAAATAAGTACTACAGACAACAATCGCGTACGGATTCTCATTTAAACTATGCTCTCGTATCATCCCCAGTCAGTAAAACCCCAGTAGCTATCATAAATCCATGTTTGACTCGTCTCGTCTCCTTTTTAGGTTATAATTTTGTTTTCTCTTTTTTTGAGTTTTAACTACAAAAATGTGATCAGTAACAGATACCAAGACCATGTTGAAATTTTTTTGGTAATTTAAAAGTGGGGGTGTATTTATTATTTGTATTTATTGTTTTTTTTAATTTGGGTGCAATTGAACGTATTCTACTATTTTGAAAGCTCAAAGCATACACGTAGTTTTGAGGTTTCGCAAATCGTTTTACGTACGAGAATGACAGCGTTTTAAATGCAATTTAACTTTATCGAGTTATATTTATTTTAAAGTTTTAATTTGTTCTGTGCTCCGGGGTGGTACAGATGCCTTTAGGGACTGCAGTTAACACGACTTTTAAATGAATAAAAATCAAATGTACGATCAAACAAATGAAACTAGCTTGTTAAATCGCGGGGTAAGAACTAACTGAACGTATCTACAAAAATCTCGGAAATAGTTTTTTTTTCATAAATGGGTCTTAAATGTTCTACACGTTGTGCCAAAACAACGTACCTGTAATGTCAATACTAGTTCCATAATAATGTAACAACAAAATTAAGTTTTTTATAGAACCAGAAGAACTTTAATTACTGTAAAAAAGTTTCAAATAAGTTGTAAAAAACCATTAAATGATAGTGCCAAAGTGAAGTATTTACAAAAAAAAATATTATTTGAATCGTAAACTTTCGCTTGGTTTACAAATTTTAAGCGAGCCATAAAAACGTATAAGCTTATACGTTATTTTGGCATATTTTTTTTATTTAGAAAACAAAAAATAGGAAACGATAATGTCCGCATTAGTTTAGAAAAACTGTGTCGCGGAAAAACGATGTTTTACTTCACCGTTAAGAGCTCGTGTTAAAGCGTATATAAATTTTGCGAAACGAAAACTCCATTGATGCTATAGCGGCCAAATAATATACCTACTAGTACGCTGAGTCAAGTATCTACTTTTCAAAATATAACGTTGATCCAAGACTACCTATAACTTTATTAATCTTGGTTTTATATGGTGATATATATGTTTACCTAGACACGTTTCGTAATAAAAAGAGTTGTAACATCTCTGTATGAATCTTATCAAATAAACCACGCGTTGTAAAGAAAATGTTCGCTGCAGTCGCGCTCTTCGTTATATCAACTCTATTCATGCATAACGATTCCAATACTCCACGACTTTATAAGAAGTTACTTCCGACATAGTTTTCACGAAACATATCTTAATTATAAAAACTTTTTGTTGTTATTGAGTTTGTTATTAATTTTGTTCGAAGTTTTAAATATTAAAGAGTTAATCAATGATCTTATAAAAAAAGATCATTGGTTATTATTATTATTATTTCTAGCCTGCATCAAAGGCCTCCCTATCCCCCTTCCACCTTTCTCGGTCCTGTGCTATGGAGGACCAACTTTCCCTAAACGAGTCTAGCTCGTCTCTCCACCTTAATCTAGATCTGTTATTATACATTCATTTATATAATGGCAGACAAGATTGTATTAGATGGCAAAAACAAAAAGAGGCCTGGTCTATTGCCAAAGTAATAAGCGAAACTATGGATGATGATGATACTTGAGCATTATTTTTAATAGAATAGAATAGAATAAAGTTTTATTTTTTCCACATCATATACAACAGTTAAAATAGGTACTTAAATCTACACAATTTTATGTGGGTGAAAATACGGCTACCCCTCACCATTTGCTCCAACAGCTCGAGAGTGTTGGGGCGCTGGTTTTCAGTGGCGCCATACCCGTTGTGGCGCAGCACTAAGATTTAAGCATCTAGATAGATGCAAATGCTGTTTTCTTTCTACCAAGTCTCATCGTTTAATACTCGTGTTTTCAAGTAGCCTATAAACAATAACAATCTGAAAATTGCTGGCAAACATGTCATCAAAACTTATCGCAAGCACAATAATTTCGTCAACATGACATCTAAAAATTCAGTAGACATTTTCTAAACAACCGGAGTTTTAACGCACCTGTCAACAGTAACGTTATACAATGTCTTTAGTATCAAGAACATGATACTGTTGAAATAGCATTATTTTATTGAACTAGCTGCACGCTGACTTCGCTCGCTGCAGTGGCGTAGCTACCGAAGGGCTAGGCGGTGCAGCGCACCAGGGCCCCCAAGATCAAGTGACCCTCGGAGACCCGAGAGTCCGGAAGGTTTTGTTCTTAGGAAACTATAGGTATGATTATTTCGAAAATAAAAACAACTGCATTATTAGATTTTTGAAATAGTTACCCAGAAAATGACGCATCAAATCTTAAGTTTTTCCAAATAAATATGTTTACATTTTGCCACACCCTGCATATTTTGCCTTGATAAAACCTAAACCGTTCAGTTAGGGCCCCGGTTTATTTTGCACCAGGGCCCTTGGCTACCTAGCTACGCCACTGGCTCGCTGTATTTTACGATGCTACTGTATATTGCGAGAAATGTATCTTGATTTACTGTTCTTGATATAACGAGTTTTGTAGAAATAAATTGCAGGCTGAAGATGTATCCATACTATCCATACTTATATTATATATGTGAAAGTAACTCCGTCTGTCTGTCTTTCTGTCTGTCTGTCTGTCTGTCTGTCTGTTTGTTATGCTTTCACGCCCAAACTGCTGAACAGATTAATCTGAAATTTGGCATAGTTAAAGGTTGTATCCCAGGGAAGGACATAGGCTACCTTTTATCCCGAAAAAATCTCGAGGGACCGCGGGTCACACCGCGGGAGCGCAGCTAGTGTAATATATTTCCGAAAAAAACAACAAAAAAACCGTGGCACTCCCGGGAGTGTCGTAGGAAGTGAAAACATGAACGAAAACCTTTTTATACATTTTAATTCACCCGTTTAGTTATAAAATGAGCTTTTAGAAATGTGAAAATAATGTTGTAAAAGTTGAGAGTACAGAACTAGATGGCGCTACTGGTAGGTGTTGGTGAGCAGTCACGTGACTCACACGTGACCTTTTCGAGGCGAATCCAAGAATTTATTCTCATCTCATCAAAAATGCCCAATGCGCATAAAGAATTTTTAACTTCAACAATATGATTAGATTTTATGCATTCGCTAAATATGATATTTGGACGAGCCTCTGACTACCGCATCAGAGATTTTCTTGATATCATGATTTTCCTTTAAAGGAACTACAATTATTTGCTTATGAAAATATATGATTTACAATGTGGAGCTAGCTAAGCATCTAAGATGTATTTCGGATTTTCACGGTTGAGTGATGTAGACCAAAATCTCCAAAACATTTGATACTCAAAAGTTTTTAATCGAAGCTCAAAAGACTTTTATTCTCCTTAGTGTGGCATTTAAATTAGTCAAAACACGAACTAATAAAAATAGCTCGATAAAAATTGCCGAGTAATTAGTAAAATTTCATACACAGTACGTTTTTCCGTATTTAGTTATGATATTTACATAAATATTTTCTAATTAGCAATAAATACTACCATTTTTCAATTATAATGCTTTTATTATTCAGCATCGAAATCATCGCACTCTTCTCACATGCACTAAAGCATATCTTGCGTCTCCCTTTGAATTCCAGCCCAAGTCTTACAACTACAAATACAGGTTTAAGATATTTATTCTCAAAAGAATTACATTAAATTCACTTATATGAGAACTTTAAATTACAAATTGCTTTCAACATCCTCGTAGTCACAATCACCTCGATGCAAACGTACGATACGATCTTTTACCATAACATATAAACTGAATCGAATTATTCAAATACGCTTCGTACGATATACCGCAGATATCGACGAAGGGAGAAATACCATGCTACTTTTAACCAACTTCAAAAAAGTTGAGGTTCTGTGTTCAGCTGTAGGTATGTATGTTTTACTGTTAAGCGTGTATGCAAATACTTTCTTAACTTACATGAGTTGTTTCTATAATAACACACTGAAATCACGGTGGTATTGAGTATGCAAAAGTTATTTTTTTACAACGAACAGTTATTTTCTTAAACGCAATTTACACGATACCATTTTGGCATACCATTCTTGCCTCTTGCCACAGAATATTAGTTCATGCT
The DNA here is from genome assembly GCA_951394285.1 of Epirrhoe tristata. Taxonomy (NCBI): domain Eukaryota; kingdom Metazoa; phylum Arthropoda; class Insecta; order Lepidoptera; family Geometridae; genus Epirrhoe; species Epirrhoe tristata. The sequence goes on from OX596153.1 coordinate 1,705,719, forward strand.
CAGGCAGGAAAGCATCAGGCAAGAATGGTACCTAGGCCAGAATGGTATCGTGTAAATGGCGTTTAAGACTTTTACAATCGAAACTCTCAATACCTATGTATTGAAACGTAAACGTAAACAGGTTCACGACTGTATCCCCAAGGTGCGGTAGACATTCTCTCAGATCTTTTTATGTTACTTATTCCATATCCTTTGAAGATGTCTAATGGGGGTAGTCAGAGGCATGTCCAAACACATATTTGATACATGCCCACATCTTGCAGAAGTTAGTATTCCATACGTGACAGGTTGCAAGCCCATCGCCGCTTATAAGAACACTAACTGGTTTCCTCACGATGTTTTCCTTCACCGTTTTGAGCTCGTGCTAAAGCGCATATAAATTTTTCGAAACGAAAAAACCAGTGATGCACGGCCGGGATTCGAACCCACGACCTTCGGATTGAAAGTCGAGGCACAACGCCATTCGACCAACACGGCTCCTTCGACCAACACGGCTCCTATGTATTGAACAAGACGTATAAATAACGTTATTTAGTTTAAAATTATTTAAACGTTATTTAGTTCAATAGGTTGCCTGAATGAAATCGCTTTCAGCGATATGGTACTAATTTCGAACGTGTTTTATTTATGTTGTGTTTTGGTAGCTCCCCTCAAGCTGTAGGGAGATTTCAAAAAAATAAGATGGCGACAAGAAAAAATGGCCGTTTTTTCTTGCACTTTTTTCAATTTTGAGTGAAAAGTCTTCTAGGACCATAGAGTATCGTATATCATTCGAAAGGTGTACGTTCACACTACGTTGACAAATACAGATAATAGTGCATCGAACCGGCAGATTGCTCCGGTAATTTTTTTTTTTTTTTTGTTTAATTCCCATACCAATATTGGGTTACGACAGCTCAACGAAACGTCCGCGATACCAAAGTTGGTATAGCCCAGATCGAGGGGTTGGTGTACAATAAAGTGTTCATTCATTCATTTATTTTAAGCTCGGTGGCCTGGTATGGTAGGCAAGAGCTCGATTCTAGAAATGTTAATTTGAATCTCACAGTGGCGGTTTGCATCATAAGCTGATATTTGATATTTATCTAAATGTTGCTACTATTTAGTACTCGTAAATAGTTTCTGATGCAAAACAGGAAATCCTGCATGATCATGACTATTTTACGTGATTGTTTGCAACTCATTGGGAAATTCTAGCGCTGAATTTCAACTATTGTTCACACTATCCAATGGCAATCCTTCATTATTAACGCGCAGCCTATTTATACTAACCATCGGATAAGCAATCTATACGATCTACCATCTACCATGATCTATTCCGTGGATGAATACCAACACCATATGGTGTCATCCGATTTGTTGGCGGGACGTGCCCAAAAATCGATTCGATATCGATAACTAGATATAGTCAGTCGATGTTCGTGGAGTGAATAGCAACGTGTGGCTTTATAGGTTTAAGGCTTAACACGTTTTCAATGATTTTGTATGAAATGTAGTTTAAATTATCTCTAAGTTATTTTCTATTTTTAACTGAAAACTTCTTTAGGCACGTGGGCATTTTTGATGGGATGAGAATAAATTCTTGGATTCGCCTCGAAAAGGTCACGTGCGAGTCACGTGACTGCTCACCGACACCTACCAGTACCGCCATCTAGTTCTGTACTCGGTAAACATTTACAGCAATATTTTTACATTTCTAAAAGCTCATTATATAACTAAACGAGTGAATAAAAATGATTTTTTATTGTTCAATTTTTCACTTCTTACGTCACTCCCGGGAATGCCACGGTTTTTTTATCAACCTATTGTGTACAGCTGGGCAAAGGTCTCTCCCAAAATTTTCCACTAATCCCTATTATGGCGATCTCCCAACACTCTCACAAACCCGTCGGAATCTCTGTTATACACATTTTCTTGAAAGCTCAACTTTAAGCATCACACACACAACATAAACCAGGCACTATGGTGTTCCGTTGAGTGTAGGCACGGGTCTTTGCCCTGATCATGATACCAAATTTTGTTCACCCCTGATAATATTTAGTTTTGTCCTTTGATAGCGTGATCAGACGCGAATAAATTAATTATTAAACATTCGCCTGCTATCACACCTGCGAATTTTAATTATTAATTTCAATTATCTGAGATTACTTCTATTGTTACGCTCATTGTCGCTGTAATCTAGAGATGTACAATTGTTCAGTCACAACGGTTCTTTTGCTTTTTAATGACCTTTATTAGATGAAGACAGCGTTGTGTGGCTGCTCCGCTCACTCGTTTATGTTTGTTGCATCGTTCTATCTCACTTACTCTACACACGCAATGCACACATGCATAATGTGCACCTAACTTCAGAGAGCTAACGATCCGTTGTGACTAATGCAAATTCCTAAGTTTTGACTATGCCTAAGTTTTGACTAAACTGTTTAAATCATAACCTTATCCAACATTGAAGACAATGCTAATCAAAGTTGTCGACTTGCACAAATAAAAGATGAGCAGTCCCTGGCTAACTAAATCAAGTTGACCTTAATCAAAGTTTAAAGGGAACAGTGTTCTGGGAAATCAAGTTGGAACTTATCTGATGCAGGTATGGGTCACACTACACTTTTGTGGCGACCTCTATCTACCATCGCCTTAACAACAAGAGATGTCAATTACAGCGACCTAGCTACTTCGGAGCTTGTACCACTAGATGGCGCTGGAATTACAGATAAACGGATTCCCACATAAATGATGCAAAATGTAGTGAATCCTGAATCGCGCAAACGATTTTTCTAAGCGCGTATAGCCTATATAGAACTATCCGACTACAACTGTCGGCCGAACAGGCCCTAAAGTAAGTGTGCCAGTCAGTGGCGTAGCTACCGAATGGCTAGGCGGTGCAGTGCACTGGGGCCCCCAAGCTCAAAGGGCCCTCGGACTCTGAGTCCCGAGAGTCCGGAAGGTTTTGTTCTTAGGAAACTATAGGTATGTTTATTTTGAAAATAAAAACATTATTATTAGATTTTTGAAATAGTTACCCGGAAAATGTCGAATCAAATCTTCCGATACGACTTAGGCACCTTCAAGAAAAGAGCCTATTCCTACCTCAAAGGCCGGCAACGCATCTGCAGTGCTTCTTGATGCTGCAGTTGTCTGTGGGCGGTGGTATCACTTACCATCAGGTGTTCCACTGGCTCGTTTGCCCCCTCTTCCATAAAAAAAAAAAGTTTTTACAAAAAAATAAATACATACACATTTTGCCACACCCTGCATATTTTGACTTGATAAAACCTAAACCGTTCAGCTAGGGCCCCGGTTTATTTTGCACCAGGGCCCTTGGCTACCTAGCTACGCCACTGCTGCCAGTTGGGCAAACATTAGCGAGGCGAGTTCTCCCTCCTTACCATAATTTGAGGGGATTACCACCTACCCCCAAATTGGTGACCCCGAAGTTGGTAAGCGAAACAAGATCATGGTACTCCGCCAAAAACGTTTTCTCAGATCTTCTGTATTCAAATGCGCTCTGACGTAGTCCTTTAAATATAATAATTTCACCGGGATTAAAAGTAGCCTAGGTATGCGTGATTCCAGACTATAATCTACCTCTTTGTTAAAATTCATCTAAATCAGTTCAGTAGTTTTTCCGTAAAGAGTAACAAACATCCAAACATCTATCCTCACAAACTTTTGCATTTCTAATATTAGTGGGATTACATCTACTTACTCGTATTAATGTCATTTTACTCTATTCTAGCATACAGTGGTGATGGTATAGCTGGTAAAATTGAAACTCTGCAGACGTAATTTTATACATAGTATTATTATTATTTGCTGAGTGCCACACCTATTGCTCGTAGAACTGACGGCCGTTGGGGCAGAAACGTTCTCGAGTGAAGGCCACGCACCGGAAACCGCAGTAGAGGACGGCCCCCCACTAGATGGAAAGACGATCTGGTAAAGGTTGCTGGGAACCCGTTGGGTGCAGGCTGCACAAGATCGATCGCTGTGGAAATCGACATGGTAGATCTATGATCAGCAGTGGACACTAGATGGCTGACATGGTGATGATGATGACACCTATTGCTGAAGCATTTCATAAGTTCGAGTTCAATCCAAACTTGTCCCATCTAGGCGGTACCTGTTCTTAGAAAATCTTGCGGGTTCTCACTATTTGTTAGAAAGTTCAAAACTGCGCTCAACTATGTCGAGCTAGAATATTATTAGTTGATATCTAAGTTTTCTTATAAAATATATGAAAATTGCTACAGAAAAATGCGAGGATTGTGTTTGACTTTAAATTAAAAAGGTGTTCAGATCCTAGCAAAAAGTATTGATTTTTCGGTTCCATAAATGTATAAAGAAAGACAGGCCTTTTCCCAGCAGTGGGCAAAGGGTTGTGGATGATGACACTGACAGTACTTACTAAAAGAGGCAACGATAGACTCTCCTAATAGCTTCTGCAAATAATATGGGCCTAGCAAATAGGTGTGGTGGATGGCACAAGCTTATGGAGGCCTGTACTATTTATACTATATTATATTATTATTGCTATTTATTTTTATTTTTATACTCTAGGCCAATTTTGTGGCCATTTATATTATTACTTCATTCTATGTATTTTATTGTTTTTTTTTGTGGCACAAAATAGACTATTTTATCTTATCTTATCTTATCTTACCTTATACCCAGCAGTGGGTAAAGTCAGGCTGTGGATGATGATGATGAAATAAGTATGTGGACTTTATGTGGAGTATTTTACTATAGATATAGATTAATAAATAAATAAAAATGTTTGAATAGACTGTCACAAAAACATCAGCAAAATATATAAAACAATAAATCCGTTATGCAAATCTATAAAAGCAAAGAAATACAACAAAAAAGTTATAATTTCACAAAGATAAAGCTCAGAGCCACAAACAGCTTTCCATTCGGTCGAGAACAATCGATTTTGTTAAATGGACCGAGAAATACCAACTGACCACTGGGTTTCTTGTACTGCGACCACTCGAAAGATATCGCTTGGTTTTCATCAATGTCTTCGGAAACTGTGAAAAAAATCTTAAAGAATTTGTTTATTTTGATTATATTTTGCTTGTTGGAAAATATAACTGTATTTGGAAATATAACATGAAAATCATAATCGGCAATACTTATTTAAAAATACCTGTAAGAAAACAACAAAAGCATTTTGCAAAACATAATCTTCTTGCCTTTTTTCTGCACATTAGGTACGATATTACCTATTATTCGATTTTATAAAACTAGTTAAAACTCAAGCGGTTTAAGTGAAGTCGTACCGTTATACAGAATTAATTCCTTTCGGTAAGACAATGAGTTCCTTCAATGGTTACAGGAAGAGATATTTTCAACCCTAACAAAAATAGTCCATTTGAACAGTTTTACTGTAAGCTAGCTACGTATACTGACTCAGAACGAATCTAAAGTTTTAGGGGTGGTTTACCATCAATAAGAAATACCTCTGGCGACAGCAGGGGGGTTATTCGTTTTTTTGTTCGTTTGATGAATATTCGCATGCTTTTTACTAAGAGCTACATTGTATTCAGTCGATAAGATCAACGTTAAACACGGTCCTAACCTAGGACCAAATATTCCAAACAGAAAAACTGACCCTTGAAGTCATAAATCGTAGAAAGAAACATCCAAATATTTATCAAACGAACGAAAATAAGAATGGGAATACGGCCCCTGATTCCATAAGTCTGTTGTTGGCAGAAATTGGCGTGGAAACCGCACAGTTGTGGACTACCAACGATCCACATGATATGGATGGTATGAGTATTGCTGTCGTCGGCTGGAATCATAATAATAATTCATAAATCATAATTTACTCATTCGCTTCAATGTGGTAATCTTAAATAATGATATATTAAAAAGAACACAAATTCCCACTACAATTGGGATGTGAACATGGTTAATAAGTAGAAAAAATATCAATATGTACTTACTAATTAAATTAAATTGTTTCATATAATGTCTTAATAAAAAAATGTAAACTAATTAAAATCAGTTTACAAAATGCCTTAAGGGGCTTATTACGAGAAAATGAGCCGAGTTTAGACCAAGTCTAACTAAAAAACTGTCCCTAGAAAAACTATCTTTAAATACTCTTACATAGAACTCTTTTTTGTGGTAACAGTTTTGTTTTGACATGTGTCAACATGGGGTTCAACCAAGGTTTTACGTTTTTATAATAAGCAGCTAATAGTTTATGTCCAGTTTATTTATTATTTATAGAAACACCCAGACCCGAGACAAATATCTGTAGGTCATACAAACATTTGTCCCGCGGCGGGGATCGAACCCGCAACCTTCTGTATCGCAGGCGGACCTTCGCCCACTGCGCCACAGAGGTCGTCTATATGTATAATATGTATGTATTTACAAACAAAAAGTATATAAGTAGTATATCAGTCATCTAGTACCCATAACACAAGCTCTGCTTACTTTGGGGCTAGATGATGCTGTGTGAAAAGTCCAGAATTATTTATTTATTTATCAGATATACAAGAACGTTCATTCCCCTTCATAATTAAGTATATTTCCTCACATTTCCCGATAAAGAGATTACACACTAAACTGACAGACTATCATAGTAGCTATTACCTTTAACTATCGTACAAAATACCTCTTAACGACTTGTCTGACCTTACCCACATAACTTGTCACATAACACAATAACTGCGCTATAAAGGCTCAATGAGCCTACAACAAAGGAGCTGGTGGTAGTGACAGTGGGAATAAGGTGTGGTCGTAATGTCTGCGGAAATGTAACTAATATTTTGTCATAAAACTTGGAGAATGTTGATAATTTGAGGAGCTATTTAGAGCTTGTCGTGAATGCGAAAAAATAAGGTGTTGTCGAAGTGTTAGCGGTACGGGGTGATTAGTAAACCGTATAATAAGTTTTTGGCAAGAAAAATTGTTTTAATCTCGGTTCTTCTAAGTGCGGAAACGATAAGGCGTGGTCGTTTTGCAAACGATAAGAGGAGTATCATATGGTCTTATGACAAAAAATAATGATCTTTGTTTTGTAGGCATGTTACTAGTTGGGGCGACATGCAACTTTTGTTGAAAATCTGAGTTGTCCAAATCGCTTTTTCAATAACCAGACCTTTTAATAACCGCCTGCACTACCCCCAAAATAACCGCGTGTAACGTGCAATAGTTTGTCCATTTTCGGCACGTGCGCTAACTGCTTTCCGATTGGGGGAATCACCGACAAAAACGGGCCTAACGAGTGGGTTTCATATCTCATGAGTGGAAATAAGGGAAAAAGTACCTACATAATCATAGTTTGGAAGGGAAAATAAGTGAAGTTCTTGTCACTTCAAAGCAAATAAATACTATGCATAATAGTGTAGGGCGACTTCCTAAATAAATAAATAATGCTGGACATTATCACACAGCATCATCTAGCCCCAAACTAAGCAAAGCTTGTACTATGGGAACCAGATAACTGATATACTCTTTGTTTGTAAATACATACATATTATACATAGAAACAGACCCGAGACAAATATCTATAGGTCATACAAACATTTCGCTGCCTCCGGGGAATAAACGGATAACTGCCATTATCTTAGTTTTAGTGTTATGCCATATTTGGGATCTCTGGGTGCTAATACATCTGCTCAATTTTTTTCGTAACATTCGTACAATTATTCACGGAGATACAAAATATTACAATACTTTTCGATGTTTCTAGACATGCATAAACTTACAAGAATAAAGTTGTAATATAATATTATCAAAATGTACCCACACCTTTTAATATGACAAAGAGTCATACAATTATATTCACGTAAGAAATATTCGTCTATACAATGGTAAACGCAGGTTATCATTTTATTCTCGTGAAAACATGTCCATACGTTTCGTATAATACCGCTGTTAGAGTCTGTGCGAAAGGGAACCGTCATAAGATTTGATTGTTAAAGCGGTGTATAATAACCGTATATGTTAGGTTGACAACATTTAAGTGCGACTAACGCAATTTTGAACATTCTAGGACGTCAACTTGCAAAAAAATCAATGGTATGGATCAATGGTTATAAGATTTTGTTAGGTACCTAGTTCTATTTTAAATTAAACCAATCATGGTAGTCAACAACTAACATACAATTAATGGACTACCGTGGGCTGATTAATATGAGCCCAAACTCGGGTAGTTTACTGCTACTCACTGAGGAGTTCCATTGAACAGCTCCTGATTTAATCATCAGATCAGCTCATCGTCACCATATTTTTAAAACATTAGAGTTGAAACTCGAACGATGTCTTAAGTTTCAACTCAATAGGACTATTTTCTGAGTAGTTCTGTTGAACAACTCCTCACTCCATCAATATGGTGACAGCGAAATTATCAGAAGCTCACTGTCACCATACTTTTAAATTGTAGACTAGATTGTGAAACCCTATGTCCAGTCTACTTGGATTTTAAGTAATTTCCTTGATGTGTTCTCCAGAACGACGATAATATTGACTAAGACGTTAAAGAGGATGAATACGTGATGAATAAAGTTGCCACAGGTCTCAGGGACGATATGCAAACCAAGGAAAAGATGGATATTAGGAAATGCAGAAGATGGATGAAAGGAAAGTGCATGTTACCGCGATGCAAATGAGTTGGATGTATGTATGCTTGTGTATCCCACCCATGGTTAGATAAGAAAAACTTTTACATCTTTAATAAATGATTTATAAAGCGCCATGAGGAAACTTACCTATGCCTACGCTCAATAGGACGCTGTAATGCCCGGGACATTGTTTGAGATGGCTTGAGGCTTGCCTAGCACGTATAGACAACTTCTTCTTATATTTACGTAGTTTAGAGCTGATTAAGCTACAGAATTCTTCACCATGTTTTTCGTCATCGTTAAGAGCTCATGTTAACGGGTAAGTAAGATAATGAATGAGTACCTATATACGGGGAGGGAAGTTTGAAAGTGGCACCTATTTCCAAATAAATTGGCATGGTAAGGACAAGTTATGAGGTGGAATATGAGTGTGGCTGGAGGTATGCTAGTATAAAAAGGCTAGAGAAGAAGTGGTTGCAATGTGTGAGAGATGATATGAATGTAAAAGGAGTGGATGCACAGCTGTTGACGAATTATAAGAGTGAGTGGAGGAATAACATTATGGCATGGACCAGAGCGTGAACTACCCCCTGTGTCGACCCATCTTATCATGAGATAAGGGCAGGGGAATGTTGATGATGAAATATGCTAATTGCTAATATTTTTATGTGATTTTATGTCTGATTTTTATCGTTATTATAAAAAAATCAAAGAAAATCTAGTAGTTTTTAATGCTTGACATAGCTTAAGGCTTGAAAAGACTTATAAAATAGTTATGGTTGTTTCTTACTCATCATTATTTTATTTCAAGGCAAGGTAACCTTGTTCTAATACTTTAGAACAGTTTTGAAGAGGTTTGCTAGTTAAAAAGTACTCAAAAACATCTTGAAAATAATAAAACAATAGGTGATTACTTCTACCTAACTTTATTTAAAAGCGCTTAACATAAACGAAGTGACACAATATTTACGAGATTAGAATTATTATCATATACACTTCGACCTTAAAAAAGCGTTGAATAAAATGGTAGGACCGTGGTACACGTGGTACAATATTAGGTTTACGCTAGAAAATACGGTGAATAAAATGATAACCGACATTAGGCAACATGGACGATGATTAATTTTGACTAACAAGAAGATAACTTCTTGTTTTCAAAATATCTCTTCTTACGCATAAATTACGCGTGTGTCAGCATAACATTCAGATTTCATAAAAAATCAGCTATGCTTAAAGCTATCAACCATCCGTCTACGTCCAGTATTAGTGAAGTTATTAACGAAAACATGTTTTTTGCTTCTCCTGAAAAGTTGTGTTTTTGCAGTTATCCTTTTATTCCCCGGAGGCAGCGATTTGTCCCGCGGCGGGGATAGAACCCGCAACCTTCTGCGTCGCAGGCGGACCTTCGCCCACTGCGCCACCTAACGTTAGAATAAGCAACTGAATCAGAATCTTGAGGTGCACTTATAATCCATTCACCACCCTGGTTCGAAAGAACTAGTGACACGACAACTCACAACAGCAAGTTTTTTTTTTTTTTTTGGTAAGTATGGTGAATTTTAAGTGCGCCTCAAAGCGACTCTTGTCTCTGCGCTTAGTTCTTTTGAACCGGAGTGTGGTGAATGGTTAAAAGGCTCCTTAGGAGTTAAGGTATGCTCGCGGTCACAAATGGGAGAAATCCTTTATCGTGGCTTAACGGCTCTGGGCCGACAATTAAACGCGCCCTCTGAAGCGCGGAAGTGCTTTTGTTAATACCACTGGTCATCTATTTTCTAAACAGAACATCACTTAGAGGATGACTAAGCTAGCTACATCTTGTTCCACAGACATTACTAAGGTTTTGCGTCATCGAGTACTAGTGGAAGCGGCCTCACTTTTCGATTTTTTTTATGCTGGACATTTCACACAGCATCATCTAGCTCCAAACTAATCAAAGCTTGTACTATGAGAACCGGATAACTGATAATCTACTTAAATACTTTTTTGTTTGTAAATACATACATATCATACATAGAAACACCCGGACCCGAGATAAATATTTGCAGATCATACAAACATTTATCCCGCGGCGGGAATCGAACCCGCAACCTTCTGGGTCCCAAGCGGGCTTTCACCCACTGCGCCACAAGGGTCGTCAACGTTAGGATTATAAGATTGTGGGGTCAAATCTGGTACCAAAGAGTTTTTCTGTCTAAAAAGTGTCACTAAATACTATCAAACCATCTTTAGGAAACCAGGCCCTTGATCATACAGCGGAATGCATTCGGTTCGGAATCGACTGACAGCAACCAATCACAGTGCAGGAATTGATCCGAATTTGACGTTTCTTGCACTGTGATTGGTTGCTGTCGGTCGATTCCGAACCGAATGCATTCCGCTGCATTATGAATCAAGGCCCAGCATGTCGTAGAACCTAACAACTAACAACTTCGAAAACATTGAGATCAAATACACGAAAGGAGCCTCATTGAGGCGCATTTAATCCTTTCCTCACATTGGTTCTCAACAACTAGTGACAACAAGAATAAAGTCTCGCCTTAAAATAAGCAAATAACAGTGGCAAAGGAAAAGCATTGCTTGAACCCGAAACCGTTGGGAAATCAGGGTTTCCAATAATCGGAAATCATCTTGGTGTCTTATGATCTGTTCGATTTCTATACACAGTGTTGTTTAAATTTAATCCATACTAATCCATACTAATTCCATATTCCATATTATTCCATATTCCATATAGCCATCCATACTAATATTATAAATCTGAAAGTAACTCTGTCTGTCTGTCTGTCTGTCTGTCTGTTTGTTACGCTTTCACGCCCAAACCGCTGAACAGATTGAGCTGATTTGGCATGGGTAAAGATTATACCCCAGGGACGGACATAGGCTACTTTTTTCTTTAAATATTTATAAGGGGGCGTGAAAATAAGGGTTGCAAGTTTGTATGGGGAAAAAAGTTCAGCAACCCTGGGCGAGGTCATAAAGATGATGGGTGACCGCCACTTTTTGCTATGTTCTTGCATTGCAGATTTTTTAGTTTTTATCTCATTTTGCATGGTAAATGATTTTTAAATTAATGATAAACATGAAACATGTATATTTCCACTCATCAATACATTCGAAATTAAAATAAACTTTAGGTAACACTCCTGCACTTGAATCCTAATAATGCGCAGACGAAGTTGCGCGGGTCAGCTAGTTATATATATTACTATTATTATAAATGTGAAAGTAACTCTGTCTGTCTGTATGTTTGTTACCTTTTCAAGCCCAAACCGCTGAACAGATTAAGCTGAAATGTGGCATAGATAAAGATTATACCCCAGGGACGGACATAGGCTACTTTTTTCTTTAAATAATTATAACATTATGGGTGATATGGTTGCTAAGCGACAAAACGCTTAAATAGAAAAAATAAAAAATACTTAAGAGTAGACGCTCAACATCAAACCTCATTTGGTCTGGGTTTGGGTGCTGTGCTACCATGGTGTGTCTATATGCATTAGATTATAGTTTCTCATACCTACAATCCTAAGTGTTGGATCAGGAGTACGTATTTGACTGTAGGTTATTAAAATTATAAATTGTAACTTTGAACGTTCAAAAAACTATAAAATTATTCGAGTTTTACACCCCGGAAACAGATAAAACGAGCTAAAATCAATACTCTGTCATCATTCTGTCATTTTATACTCAAAAACTAAAAACATTTTACTTTCTGCTAGAAACGTTCAAACTCCCTCACACACCTACATATGACTTCATAATAGGAAGGGTATCTAGTCTACCCACTTATCACAATTGTTCATACAGATGAACAAAACAAACTTCCACCTTCCACTGTTGCGAAGAACAACAGAGGGATATTTTTCACTCCTAGTTTTCAGTCTGAAAGCACCGGGATGCTTCTTGCATACCGGCGCAAGTGATACGCTCAGAGCGTTTTTATTTTTGTAGATATGAATTTTCTTTATTGTCATTACTTTTGTTATCACACTTGCATAAGTAAAAAGGTTACGAGAGGATTGTAAAAGTTGTAAAACTTATTAAACTTTGTAGTAGAAGTAAAATAACACTCGTGACCGTGACCGCTAGTACCATTATCAACTGTGCGGTTACGTCCTTCGAAGAAAAAGAAAACTTCTAAATCTATCTTTATAATAGATGATTTATACAGCGTCCGGAGGCAACCTATGCCTACACTTAATGGGACGCTGCAGTGCCTGGGACATTGTTTGAAATGGAACAGACTTGCCCAGTAGCTAAACCATCCTCTCAGCTTAATCAACCTGGCCCACAGGAAAGACAACGTCAATACGTTTGGAGCTGACTAAGCTGCGGGTTACCTCACGATGTTTTCCTTCGCCGTTAATCCTTCGAAGATTACGTTTAATATTCTGTCCTGGCTATACAGTCTTCATCGCTTTAAAGTGGCCTAAAAACTCGTCATCGTCATCAGAGTTCGTCATACGAACTTAATATTATTTGGTTAGAATCATTGAAAACGCTCTCTCGTGACTTGAACCACAACTAGCCGGTAACAAATAACACGTCTGCGTGTCGTTGCGACGTTTCCAATTTAGACGCTTTGTGTATGTGTCGCGTCAAGGCGGCTATTTGGTGTAGTGAGCCATCTGTTGGCGACGGAGTGAACTATCTGCATATGAAACTTATCATGCTACAGACTTTGCTATCGAACACCTTATTATCGACTAGCTGGTACCCGCGACTTCGTCAGCAAAATAACATACTTGAAAACCTCTAAATAGAACTGAAAACTGCTAGAATCTTCTGAAGTAATAGGTTAGCAACGCCATCTAGTTGCCCTTAACTGGAACTCCTAACTCCCCATACAAACTTTTAACCCTTATTTCATGCCCCCCATGATTTATTTAAAAAAAAAAAAAATTGCCTATGTCCGTCCCTGAGACATAATCTTTGTCCATGTCATATTTCAGCATAATCTGTTCAGTGATTTAGGCGTGAAAAGGTAACAAACAGACAGACAGACAGAGACATTTTACTACATAATAGATGGCGACACAGGAAAAATTAGATCGCTCTATCGTTGCGTTTTGGACTGTGTAACATATAAACTCGCTAATCTTCTAATTTTCAGCTTGCTAATATAAGTAGGTATGGATTCTGCAAATATTTTTCTCATCTACGTTTTAAACGAGTAAAGAACAATATATTTTTCGACATTTTACTCCTAAGATAAGTAAAACGTAAACAGGTTCACGACTGTATCCCCAAGGTGCGGATTCTCTCAGATCTTTTTTTTTCGCAATATATTACACTCAGTAATTCAGTATGCTTACAAGTGTTGGTGTTTCCAATAAAATAAAATAGAAAATAAAGAGGCACTAAAGATAAAGAATCAAACTCAGCAAGTACAACACTTCCCAAAGTCTCCACTATACACGGCTCACTAGATACAGGAGTTCAAGGTACAGTCCGGAGAGAAAGCTCGTATTTATTGCACTGAACGGTTTATGTTTCCGCGGGTTCCGTGTATATCCGCTTACGGCGATTGGACAAAGCGATTGATTTATTATTAAGACGGCTTTTGAAACGTGAAAGAATCAGCACTGTTAGCGTATTCCTTTTATTATGCGCTATCTATTTCTGTTTTTTCTATTTATTATATAAATAAATAAATAATGCTGGACTTTTCACACAGCATCATCTAGCCCCAAAGTAAGCAGAGCTTGTGTTATGGGTACTAGATGACTGATATACTACTTTTATACTTTTTGTTTGTAAGTTAAATAATTAAGTGAGTTAAAAGTTCTAAGTGTATATTATTATAATACTTAATAATAAGTCCCAGAGGCTAGTTAAGATTTACTTTAAGTTTTTTTAAGTATCTCATTGTAAATGAACCATTGTGTTTTTATGAGAATAAAGCTCTTTAAACCTAAATACATACATATTATACATAGAAACACCCATATTCTGAAAGTAAACACATACACAGAAATACGTCGTTTTTGGTTTTCCAGCACACTACAGCAGGTATAAACAAGCAATTGGTAAGGACAAAACATACGATAAAACAGAGTCTGAAGATATACATTATAGAAGATGAATCTGTTTGGTACAGCAGCAAATGGTCATAGACTCAAGATAATGCCAGTCTAGTCGCTACTTAGAGGAGAAGAATCAATTGTTGAATAATAGAATATTTGACATGAGAATATTTATGGGGACTAAGTATATCAATATTTGTTTATTGGGAGCAAAAAGTATAAACGAAACATTGTCACATTAACGTTTATGAACTCTAAAACTGGCAAGCAACGCTCTGTTGATAAAAAAACTTATTTTATGATATCTGCATTCAATGGCAAAACAACGATGCTCGTGACTGTACAAGCAGAAAGCTATAAAATACACTCATTCGTATTCGCACGCCCGTCAACGACACACATTCAATTCGAACGTACTAGTCTATAGTCCATTTGTGCGCGACTGTACGAGTCCGATATTGTACGCAAATTGAAATGTCAAACGATTATTGGTTTATTGAAAAGTGGGCTGGCGCTTCATCATCATTGTTACTCAACGCGACTGTACTTTCATCGAATCATTTTAGAGCCTATTGGCGAAAATGGGCGATCGAACAAAGCATACTGGGCTTACCAAAATAAAACGCCGCTATTCGCTCTAAAACGCTAAATTGGCACGACTCAAAAAGCGGTTTACAGGTTATATTTGTCTCGAAAAATTACATTTTTGGGATCTGTGACGACCTCTGTAGCGCGGTGGGCGAAGGCCCGCCTGCGACGCAAAAGGTTGCGGGTTCGATCCCCGCGGCCGGACCAATGTTTGTATGATCTACAAATATTTGTCTCGGGTCTGGGTGTTTCTATGTATAATATGTATATATTTACAAACAAAAAGTATATAAGTAGTATATCAGTCATCTAGTACGCATAACACAAGCTCTGCTTACTTTGGGGCTAGATGATGCTGTGTGAAAAGTCCAGCATTATTTATTATTATTTATTATTATTATGTGATGTTTCATATTCTTTATGCATCTCATTTGCATATTTCGGTGATCGCGATCAAACAATGTATCTATCAATTCAGCCCGTAACACCCACAACTGGGCAAAGGCTTGTTTTCTATCATGCTACTCTAGGCATGGGACTTATGTGATTGTATCATTTAAGTTCCTTTAAGATCTCCCCTTTTTTTTGCCGTTAGAAAATCCATTATACCCTAACGCCGTGGGGACAGCGGAAGGGTTATGTCGGACTCTCACCGACTAAAAACTGACGCGTGGCCGGCCTCTATGCATGTCAAGGGGCTCCGGGATCTCCTACGGAACGCAACGGTACCCCTCTCGCATTTTGCCAAAGCACTGTCCCGGGAATGGCACCCACAGCCACGCCCGGCACCCTCGCAGTGCTTATGATGGCGCTCTCCACGGAGCGCCCTCCTGGGGTCCGCATCATGGACAGCCGAAGTCCCCACTTCGACAACCCGCGGACCTGGAAAGTCCTGTTTGGCAGGGGATACCACTCCGCCCCTTGATTATTGCATTAGATGCTAAAATGTCTGTAATGGTAATTTGTGAGTTTTGTGCTGTATCTGCTCTTCATGTCGCTTTAAAGCTAAAAGCAAATAGAATAAAATGTATTTAATCAGAGTTCCATCACTGCACGAAGTTATGGAATTAAATTTCGGAAGTAAACCCTCCCGCGGGTGTTAGTGCAGCGAGCTACAACACCATGGGCCCACAAACTCGCATTTTTTTGTGCGCTCTGGTAAATTTGTGAACCACACTCGTTATTCAAACTTTTATGTTATGAAATTTATGTACGAATAGAAAATATTTGTTCCTGAAAATGTCATAGTGAAATGAGTTTCGGTAAAGTGATAAAAAAAAACACGGATGTATCCCCAAGGCGCGGTAGATATTCTCTCAGATCTTTTTTTATGTTAAGTACTTATTCCAGGTCTTTTGAAGATGTCTAAGGGGGTAGTCAGAGGCATGTCCAAATACATATTTGATGCATGCCCTCATCTTGCAGAAGTTAGTATTCCATACGTGACAGGTTGTAGGCCCATCGCCACCAACACTAACTGGTTTCCTCACTGTAAAATTAAGTATAAAATTATCGATCATTTTAAATATTTTATCCGCAGAATTAATTAAATCTGTCTCTTTCGATGAAACGATACAAAATCGTGGCCTCGTGTGACCTCTGTGACGCAGTGGGCGAAGGTCCGCCTGCGACGCAGCAGGTTGCGGGTTCGATCCCCGCCGCGGGACATTATGTTTGTATGACCTACAGATATTTGTCTCGGGTCTGGGTGTTTCTATGTATAATATGTATGTATTTTACAAACAAAAAGTATATAAGTAGTATATCAGTTATCTGGTTCCCATAGTACAAGCTTTACTTAGTTTGGGGCTAGATGATGCTGTGTGAAAAAGTCCAGAATTATTTATGATTATTTACTTATTAAAAACAAAATTAATATGCAAAGAATCTTAATAATTCCTACTTTTAAAATAAACGGAATCCGAGAAAATCATCACTGAAGTATGTAGGTTGATTTTTGAGTATACTCAATTTGTGCAATATGAAATAGCCAAGCCACTACCAATTAAATCGATTGTTGGTTAACCTCAAATCGAATATACCTACAAAAGCTTCATTAAATTTGACAATATTTTATGTTTTTCAATGTATTTATAAGTATCAACAAAACATCACCAAAACTGTACGTCAGCGGTCAGAGACAGAAGTTCATGAACATTTGATGTAAGTATTTGAATCTTCACTTTGAAGTTCGTAGGGTTTTAGATAAAATTTCACCTTACTCAATGTTTTGCCTTGCACCATTACTATTTATGAAAAAAAAAAAGTAATTTTCCCAAAAATAATGATGAAAATGAAGCTTTAAAATCTCAAATTGTACATGAACTTCTGTCGCTGACTGAACCTACCTAATAAATTTGACCTTATATTTATACCATAGTCACTCCATTTTACTTTAAATACTTCACACATTTTTAAAATGTCTAGCCGCCTTACTAAGCTACCTCAGTAGGTAAGCTTATGAATTCAATCAAAGTCTGCCAATACCGTATCGAATTAGGGACGTCCCAATTTAATTAAATGAGACAATAGCCTAATTCAGGGTACTGGGGTCGTATTCCCGTTCTTATTTTCGTTCGTTTGATGAATTTTCGGATATTTTTTACTACGATTTCTGACTTCAACGGCCAATTTTTCGGTATGGAATATTTGGTTCTAGGTTAGGACCGTGTTTTAACGTTGATCTTATCGACTGAATACAATGTAGCTCGTAGTAAGAAGCATCCGAATATTCATCAAACTAACGCAAAAACGAACGCGAATAACCCCCCTGTTCGTTACTGGGGGTAAGATCAACGTTAAAACACGGTCCTAACCCAGGACCAAATATTCCGAACCGAAAAATTGGCCCTTGAAGTCAGAAATCGTAGTAAGAAACATCCGAGTATTCATCAAACGAACGAAAATACGAACCAGAATACGGCCCCAGTTTGCTATAACCACCAGTGTTTAGAAATTAACTAATCAGAATAAATGGGTGCGGTCAGAAGGGTTCAATTTGCATCTGGATATTTGGATATTTTCAGGTGTTCCGCGTGAGGTTAACCGATGCAGGAATAAATTGAAGTTGTGTGGAATTGTATTATGAATGGCACGAAATGTATGCGATCTGACCTAGGCTTTACACGAACCGCGGACACATCAATAACATACTAACAGACACTACCCTACAGTGTTATTTCTACACTCGCCTCTGTGTGTGTAACACGCCTCATGCAATGGAGAACTAGAGGGAGTCTTGATTGGTGCAGAACGAGAAGTGTCTTTTCTACACTAGTATGTTCTGACTAGTTCTACATAGTATTTTTTTTTTATGAAATAGAAAAGTCAAATTCAAAGATGCTGGAACGATTCCACATTTTATTTAAGTACCTAACATGGCTTGTATTATTGAATGTTTTAAATTCTGCGTAGGATGTTTCAATATTCAAAATAAATACACGTAAATAAGCGTTTGTATAAAACCTGCTTTGAACATTCCAAGCGCTGGGTAAGCTAAAATGCATTTACAATTTAATGGTTCGTTTGATACATGAAAGGAAACTTTTTTACAATCGTGTTTAGGAAATGGGTATTGAATTTTTACTTATAGTTTTCAACAGAACTTGGTACGTACATTTTTGTCGTTTGGACAAAAGAAATGACGTATTGACTTGGATTCGATATAAGGTCATCGCACTTCCGCTCTATTTCTTTAAAAAAAAGGCCGGTTTGAATCTCATCGTTTTGAATAGTCATCGTAAAATCGAAAATAATTTAAAGTTTTAGTATTCCAGTTTTGCTGCTCCAATTTTGTAGCATTTTTGACGGACATATTTACAATTTGGCGCACAATTTTCATTATGAATAGGCATCCGATCCATTTCACAATATAATTCCAAGAGCGCACAAAAAAGTAAATTTGATTTTTACCAAAATTAATGCCTCTCCCTTAGCAATAAGGGTGAAATTGGCGTGTAATCAGTACAGAATCGTCACCATCTGGAAAACGGTTGGAAACGTTCAGAAATTGTATGTTCACGGTTCGTTAGTTAAGAATATTGGTTCATTGTTGGTCGAGCGAGATTCATTACTGTTCCAAATCACTCTACTATTTCGAAAATACGTTCCGTTACGCCGAGTCGGCAACTTTTGATTGGGATTCGAAGCTTCGGTTTTAGTTCGACTGATTCTTATTGCGCATAGATGAAACCACTCGGGTTATCCCAAATAGTTATCTTGCTACAACAACTGTTGCGGAATTTTCCTTTGATTTCTATATTGTTCAGGGGCTGATATCATTTTTATACTAATAAAAAATACCACTTCAGAAGCTCTTTTCCTAACCTTTATGCCCGGTTCCTATAAAAACAAAACGGTTCGTTTTACCTACTGACCGTAAAATATGATACCAGGCGTAAGTATAGTTTCTTTAAACTTCCAAAAGTTTGTTACTAACGGATTGGAGGGTTACCTCCAATCATCATCATCATCATCATCATGTCAGCCATCTAGTGTCCACTGCTGAACATAGGCCTCCGCCATCGATTTCCACAGCAATCTATCTTGTGCAGCCTGCACCCAACGGCTCACAGCAACCTTTACCTTCAATGCTCCGTAATTTTTTGTATGGAAATGACACTGTGATGTTTCCATATCCATTTTACCACGTTAGTTTAGCTGTCAAACTTACCATCCGTTAATAGCTAGGTGAAAACTAGTCATTGCTTTTACCTATGACTGTCCGTTGAAATAGAAACCGGGTATAAAACATCATAAAGATTAACATTTTCTTTAAGAGTGTGACTGTAAAACAACGCTTTCCACCATATAAAATTGAATGATTTGAAAATTAACCTCATTGACTTACAAAGTCTCTACTACCAGAGCAATGCCCCGCCCCCTCTATTTATTTAGCATTCTTCACGAGCCATAAAGAGCTAATGGTGTGTCATAACTAGTGAACGGTGTTAATGAATCACTAAGGTCGGTCGTTATGGCCCACTAAATAATGGCCAGCGAAATAACTCAGGCCTGTTGGCGATGGGGGTTAATTGCGGCTCCCGTTCTTGCAAGTTTTTTGACTTCAGCCTTGACATGGCATGTCTATTCGGCTAATAGTAATATGCAATTTCTGTAGACATCTTTTCTAAATCCGCTACGTAGAAAAGTCTTTGTCTATGCAGTGCTGCCTCCAACCACTTAACCACCAGTGCTAAAATAAACCCACCATGAAATATCAATATTAATAATCAGTGCTTTGATCATAAATGTTTATTTTTATAGGTAACCAGCCGTAAAACTTAATAACCACGATGCGAGTCGAATTATGTAAATTATTTTTAATAAATGGTAATATACCTCACTACTTATTTACTTAAAAATTGGTGAATTACTAATTAGCATTATTATGTCCTGGAGGGTGATTAATAGTCCTGCAAAGTATTTATGGTATTTATTGTAATTTTACTATCGCACTATAAAAACTTGGGCTAAAGATAATACAAATGAATATTATCATTATTAAATTGTATAAATGAATCGTGAATTTGGGCTTTTATAGCGTATTAAAAGGAGACAAAAATATAAATTTCCAAAATTTATTGTATTCGCTAAAACAAAATACCTAATTAGAATCCAAAAATCTTTAAGCACATCACTGAGCCTACTTCCCTCAATTTACTCGCAGCTTAATAACAGTTCGCGAATGCCATTTTCCGTGTAATTTTCCCATTTCACCCGACAGTAATAATAAAATTCATTTATTTCTTTTGTTTCAGAGTCGACTCAATCGCAATTGAAACCCGATATTTTGAATAAAAGTCATGATTCGTTTTACTTGTTATTCGCGGACGGTAAGTGTCGTTATTAAGCTAAAGTAATTGTATTGAAAAGGGCTTTCTAAAAAAGGGGTGTTAAAAAGAGGAATGTAAACCGTGAAAACTGACCAGTGTGTGTGGAAAGAGGGGTGTTGCAAATATTTGAAAAAGGGGTATTGAAAAAGTTGCGAAAAGGGGTGCGTGTGAAAGTGGGTTATGTGAAAGTGATGTGAAGTGATGGTGGAGTGACGGTGCCATCATGCTGGCGGCGACTTGTCGGCTGCTGGCCACGGCCGCAGTGCTGGGCGCCACTCTTCTCGCCAGAGCTGCTAAAAATGGTAAGTTTGACAGACAGGAACGTCTAAGAAAGCTATGAGCATTTCTATGTAAAAATACCATAATGAAATGTAATGTTGGAAATTGAATGTTAATACGTATAAAGGTCGGATGTCACAACACTACCTCGAATTTCCGAATGCAAATGTAACTATAGCGCTTCCATCGCTAGATAAAAAGGGGATGAGAGGCAACGCTCCCTAGGGCGCTGGACGCTGAAATCAGCGGTAATAGTTGTATGCAAAGCAGCGATTCAAGCGCTCATCGGTGACACGACACCCAAGGGAACAGAGATTTTTTCTCCCGCTTTTTTAAATTAAATTTTTCGAAGGAAGAATACGGAAATGTTCTGTTCCTTTATGCAAACAAGAAGTTACTTTATGAGTCTCGTTTTTATCAAGTGCCTACATACAGATTGCCATTTTCTAAAAAAATCTTTATAAATTCAGCTCTGTTACAAATTGGTCTTTTTTTTAACTGGTGTACATACACCTAAAATAAACTAAAGCCTTTACATTTATATAAGATGACTTATGCAGCGACAGGAGGCAACTTATGCCCACACTTAACGGGACGCTGTAGTGCCTGGGACATTGTTTGAGATGGTATTTCATCTCAAACAGAGAGAAAGGAAATAGGCTTGCCCAGCACTTAACCATCCTCTCAGTTTAATCGGCCTAGTTCACAGGAAAGGCAACGTCAATACGTGTGGAGCTGATTAAGTACACCTAAGTAGAAAACACGATGATTCAGTCTAAAAATGCACGCCCCTCCACTGAACGTGATTATTTAAATGTGTGTAAAGAAATATTTATTGCAATGGTTGACTTGTGTGCATGAAGAAAACTAAAGAACCAATGATATTGACGAGGTTGCGTGTATTGCGTATGTACACCGATTGTGCATGTAGAGGTAAATACATTGGAGGGGCGTGCATTTTTAAACTGATTTATCTCTACTATGTTATTACAGTATGCATCTAACAGCGCGTCCAATTACATCACCTACCACCGAGGCCGTCAAATGCAATGAGCTCAGTGTACAGCTCCATCAAAAATCTGCGAGTTCAACCAGTCGGACTTAAATAGCGCACTAACCCAACTCGCTGTAATTTATTTTCCCACCCAGTAATGTATTTCATTCTAAATATTACACTTGGAATCCCAGCCACACCCAGTACCTACTTTTTTTTTTTTATTAAATAGGTCAGCATTTTACCTCCCTCTGCCTGATGTTAAGCAGTAGTGAGGTCTAAGATGGAACATGCTTTCCTAGAAGGAACCTATTTACTCTTGATTTAAAGACCCCTATATTTTACTTTTCGGGAAATACGGTACCCGGCAATGAGTTCCACAGTTTGGCAGTGCGTATGAAAAAAGTGGACTCTGGGAAAAAAACTCTGGGAATATCAACCATGTACAAGTGGCGTCTTTCGGGGAACCTGTTGGTCCGATAAAAGAATGGGGATGGCGGAACTAAATTATGGAGCTCTTGTGCACACTCTCCGAAATGCAGTCGATAAAAGACCGATAGACACGCGACTCTACGGCGATGCTCAAGGCTTTGAAGCCGAGACGCGACCAGGGTGTCATCACCTATTAACCTCTTGGCTCGTCTCTCAATCGACTCTAATGCCTGTAGATGGTGCTTTGCAGAGCCATCCCAGAGGTGAGCACAGTGCTCCATACAGGCTCTAACCTGCGCTTTATACAAGGTGAGCAACTGTGCAGGAGTAAAGTAACGCCTCACCTTTGAGATACCTAGCTTTTTTGAGGCTATCTGTGATTTTGACTCACTACATTCTGGATGGTAAAAAACCTTGACTATTAAATGAAGCCTGGAAGAAATCGCTTTCAGCGATAAGGCCGCCCATTGTACTAATTTTGAACGTGTTTTATTTATGTGGTGTTTTGTTATTAATTGGTGTACAATAAAGTGTTCATTCATTCATTCATTCAGTCATTGATACTTATAACTTTTTCAACTCCTCATTAGACTATCTATAAACTGAAATCGAAAGAATCCAAATCTGTTAAGCCCTTTCAGTGTCACGGAGCAAACAACCACCCATTATTTTTAGTGTGCTATTTACTACGTGGTGTAAAACACACATTTCATAAAGAGTTCTGAATTGAAAACGTTCGCGAAACATTACTGGAACACCACTGAAATCCCCAAAAGTAATTAAAAACTCCAAAGTTTCAAAACGACAGGAATTCGCGCAGTTTACACTATTTCTGTTTCTATGTCCAAATCCAACTTCACCAAAACTGCACCGCACTGTACACTCACTTGCAAATAAAAATACCCTGGACTCTGTCACTAAATTCCACTTTCAATGTAAAATAGACCGGGTGGAATGCGAGCGATTCAATTTTCAAAATGGCGTAGTGCCGACCAGATTGTCTAATTTTTTCAAATGAAATTGAGGCCGTGTGGGGCACAGATTCAAAAGAGTATTTTTTTGGTGAAGGTCACATTTGCACTCATAGCTGGACCTTTTTATCTCATGAACGAAACACGGAATGGTAATGTCTAGTTCAGCCAACATACAAAAAAGTTTTTTTTTAAAGTAAGAAATAGAAAATAACTTATTCATCATCCAGGCAATAACAATAACACTCTTCGCAACAAAAAATATACTTAGTGGTGAATATGCAAAGTAGATCCTAGAAAGACACCAGAATGAAAAAACAGTTTCAGTTTCTAATCCAGTTTTAGTTTTTCCATACATAATAGTCAACATTTTTATAGATTAAGTACTGTAATGAAATCGCCGGTATATGTTACTCGTTTAACAACTTTCGTATTTTTTATTTCTGTTGTTATTATAATCTGATCTTTGTGTACGTTAATCTGTGCCTTCAGTGTACACTGAAATGCAAACAAAAGTGTAGGTAGTAATCTGAGCGTCAACGTCACGAATTTGTCCCAAACGTATCGGTTGAAACTATCGATAGATAGAATACCATAGGGCGACGTTAAACCAATAGCCTTGCGCTATCTCTATGAAGTTTTTAGACGGAGCGTTGTAAAATAATACAATATAATGAACAGGGAACCTTGTTGCATCATTACTTTTGGAAGATATTTTGCAACCGTTGCTTTGTAGGTACACTGCAGTTGAGAGGGCGGAGCCGCGGTGGTGCCTTTCGTGTATATTCAGAGGCACTTCCAGTAAACGATTTTTCAACCTTCTACCCATACTAGTCATCTACTCTAAGACACATCCCCTCTTCTCTAACTATGACACATCCGATGTTCGAGCAAAATAATGAACGAAAAAACGATAAACGTTGCGATTGTCTTATAAAAAAAAATTGTGGCACTCCGGGAGTGCCAACAGAAGTGAAAACTTGAACGAGGTTTTGGTAACACTTCTAAAATGAAAAAAAAAGGTGCAAAAAGTTACTATCCCACTGGGATTTGAACTCGGGGCAGTCTCACCCGACGAGGTGGCCACTCTCACAAATAAACCATTGTGAATGGACGAAATTAAGGTACGTAATTAGTAAGAGGATGGTGTCGTAAAACGGTAACAGTCACGTGACTGAGTTTGATATTTTTCCCCCATCTGAAAAATACCTAACGCGGCTAAATAATGTTTTACTTCCAATAATATAAAGATCTTAAGCTGTATCCAAGGATGTAAAAAGAATAAAGATATACTCTTGTCGGTCTACGTTTTCAAAGTTTTAACTCTTTGGCACTTTGATTATGACGTGTCAAAATAATGCAATGACATAAACTTAAAGAACAATGTGTAGGTAGGTACGCAACGTTTATCGGGAAACTATAAAGCATAAACCGTTCCGTTGCAATGGCCGTTCGTTGTCAGTTCTTAAGTTTGCAAGATCCGTGTTGAGAGCGCTTTTATGCTCTTTTGAGACTTGAGCTTGTCTTTGTAAATATTTTCAGCATTTTCGTTATTAAAGCGAGTATTTTGAGATCGAAAAGCTTTGAACTCCCCGTGAAATGAGTCAAGATTTTAATTGACTAAGGTATGCTTGGTCCTGAATAACTTAAAAGGTTTGTTGTAATGTCTACGTGTTTTTCGAATTGAATGAAAAAATAAATTAGAACCGTACAGAATCGTAAAAAAAAGAAGATTCTTGCCTTTAATTTAAGCTACAATTTGTTTGCGCCGGTTCTGGGTTTTTTTTCATACATTATTTGCATTGTCCTTTAAGAATTGACAAGTTTGCGGGACAAATACTATTTGCAATTTTGTATAATCTGGATATTGGTGCTACCATTCTGATATACAGTACATTACAGGGAATCCTAATAAAAGTTCGTTCGTATGAGCCAACTCTGGTGACGAAGTTTTACGCCTTAGTGTGGGGTCAGGACTATGTGATTATGCGCATCACCTTATAAAATAAAATTAAGATACCCGCTCAAAAATGTAAACATAAAACTGAAACAGACCCCAGGATATTAACTACTTTATAAACTTTAATAAAACAACTTTATTAGAAAATAACTTAATACAACTTTATTCCTTGTCTCACAATGTTGCCTTAGTAAGTAGGTGCCTACTCATGAGGTTTTTGGGCATAAGTTACCCCTACCTTAGTCACTGCAAGACAAGACAAGCTTCGAGTGCGATGCCGGCCTTTATATGGATACTAGCTGACCCGCGCAACTTCGTCTGCGCATTATTAGGATTCAAGTGCCATTTACCATTCAAAATGAGAAAAAAAAACAAAAAAATCTGCAAAGCAAGAACATAGCAAAAAGTGGCGGTCACCCATCATCTTTATGACCTCGCCCAGGGTCGCTGAACTTTTTTTCCCCATACAAACTTGCAACCCTTATTTTCACGCCCCCTTATAAATATTTAAAGAAAAAAGTAGCCTATGTCCGTCCCTGGGGTATAATCTTTATCCATGCCAAATTTCAGCTCAATCTGTTCAGCGGTTTGGGCGTGAAAGCGTAACAAACAGACAGACAGACAGACAGAGTTACTTTCAGATTTATAATATTAGTATGGAAGTATGAATTCCCCCACCACAATACTTGCGTGAAATCTGCAACGCAAGTATTGTGTAGGAATTACTGGTTCTTTGCCTACCCTCAATTGTAAAATGTTACAAAACGTAAAAAATAAATGTACTTATAATAAACAAAAATGCAGCCAAAACAGGTCTTTCTAAAATATGTAAATCTGTAAAAAACACGCGACCGCAATGCGACAGTACACTCGGCGTCATTAATAAATGAACAGTTACACCTCGAGTGTCCTACAATGTGCACGCCACTTTAGCAGGCGGGAATTTGTATAATAACTTTATTATTTATATAAAATTGGATTTTGTTGCGTTTTATTTCACAGTGTTGCAAGCTCCAATTAGGTTTTTTTCAACAGGTTACGTGTGGAGTTACAAAGTCTTTTTTATCTTCATTTTATCGTGTCACCAGTTATTTCTAACCAGTGTGGTGAAAGGATTTTAAGAGAAGCCAAAGAGGCTCCTACTGCTTATATTGTTTTATAGATAAGGTCGATTAAGGTGGGGTGATGTTATAGCTACAAAAAGTGTTTGTTTCTCTGGTTATTGATAGCGAAGGAACACGATTGGTGATTCCAGAATCATACTTAAGATCCTTTTGACGTGACTACGTCTTGAACTGAAAACTTTAGGACAGCGCCATCTATCAAACACCTACGCAAATCACATTCAAAAACTCGCGGGATTTTTTTGTCTATGTAAAAGTTAAAGCAGTCATCTTTCAAGTTTCCGGCTTGGAAGAAAAATACGATTGGGCTTCAGTGTTATCAGTTGAGACGTATTCTTTCCAGTTGGGCCTTGATTTATATAAGTTGAAAAGGATAGAGATTTTTACAGCGGCAGTATATTTTTTGTACCTCTAAGTAATAATCGCACACTCTAAATTGACGACCTCTGTTGAGCAGTGGGTGAAAGCCCGCTTGGGACGCAGAAGGTTGCGGGTTCGATCCCCGCAGCGGGATAAATGTTTGTATGATCTGCAAATATATATCTCGGGTCTGGGTGTTTCTATGTATAATATGTATGTATATTTACTAAGCAAAAGTATATAAGTAGTAATATCAGTGATCTGGTTCTGTAACTGGCTGTTATACTCCCCATTTTTGAAATGAAAACTTCTTTAGCCGCGTTAGGCATTTTTCAGATGGGAGGAAATATCAAACTCTAATACTTACGTATCTTAATTTCGGCTCAAGATGTACTTTCACAATGGTCTATTTGTGAGAGTGGCCGCCTCGGGTGAGACTGCCCCGAGTTCGTGCCTCAGCAGGTTATTAACTTTTGTCACTTTATTTTTTTGTACTTTTTTTAATTTTAAAACCATTACCCCGTTCAAGTTTTCACTTCTGTTGCCACTATTTTTTTTTACGAAACGAAATGCTGATCTGATCCTGTTATTTTCTGTTCTTAATTAGCTACTAATAATCATTGTTACAAATCATGTTTTAGGGTCAACAATCCTCATTGGGTGCGTTCATCCGACAATAGATTGTCAAGTAAAGAGCGACGGCAAACACTTGCCTTTGCCGTCTCTGAACTTCGATTACAATTAAGTATCTATTATTCAATTTTGTGGGTATCAAGGATTGTTGACCTTAGCTTTGGGTCAGAATTAATTTTGATGAGAATCTGAAGCACTTGTGTATTGCCTAGTGGTTTGTGTAAATTGATCCAATGTGGATGAAATGTTTACTAAGTTTGAAGTTTTTATTATTATTATTTCAGA
This sequence comes from Epirrhoe tristata, assembly GCA_951394285.1. Classification (NCBI taxonomy): domain Eukaryota; kingdom Metazoa; phylum Arthropoda; class Insecta; order Lepidoptera; family Geometridae; genus Epirrhoe; species Epirrhoe tristata. The sequence continues at coordinate 1,733,787 of OX596153.1, forward strand.
AAAATGATGAGAGCTGCAGTTCGTGAGTATGTTTGTTTGTCTTTTAATCACGCCAACTCAGTGCAATCAGGAGCCTCTTTGAGGCGCACTTATAATTCTTTTCCACACTGGTTTGAAAGAAATGGTGACACGATAAGTATGCTGTGAGACCGATATAGTAGATTTCCTACTCGAATATCATTCAGCTATTCAAAATATCGGTAAAACGCGAGAGAAGCCGCGTACGGAAGATAGTTATTAATTAATTATCAAACTACTTACTCGAGTTGAAAATAAGGGACGGTGGTAAGATCGAGTGCGACTCTGCGGTAATACGGTAATTCCCCGGCTTTTTATGTTGTGCACTATGGTTTATAAGGGTCGAGTTGACCGGCAATTTATCGTGGCGATGAAAAACAGGGTATGAGTGAGCGGTGAGAATTAAGATTACTTTTGCCCGGAAATAGTGCCAAGTTTTGCTTGAAAGAAATGTTAACCAGAAATGCCTTGTTATTATGGGGATTTTCAGTATTTATTTTGAGGACGACAGAGGATTTTTGAAGATCTGTTGGGCTTGGTACCATGAGGCAAATGGTCTTAATAGGCGAGACTGACAACTAATCTCTTATCTCACAAAACGAACTTATATTTTGATCATGCAAAATATTGTCCGCGAGAATCGAACACGCACCTTTTGTTTTTTCCTCACGAGTTGAATATTCAGTAAGATAAAAATCGCTTTAAATAGCCATGAACAATTTTGCGGTGTAATGCTATTTTCCCTAGCCTGTTAGGGGTAGTCTTACAAAAATAAATAATATTTCACAAAAACAAACCTAACTTTATTTCTAAAGTACACCAGCACATTATGTTATACAAGAATCTCCACGCTAACAAACAATAAAGAGATTATAATAAATACCTATTGATGTGATGTCGACAAAATATAACTTCTTTTAGACCTACTCTTACATAGATAAAGGTAATTTATAGGGTTGGTGATCTGCCTTGACCTTTGTCGAGGTAGAAATAGATAGGTACAGATGAAAACTTGTCCGAACAATTTTCACACTCCGGGACGGGATATGGTTAAAACGTCACGGTGCAGACTTCCGTGGATAGAGTGATCCTTGGATAGAGTCAATTTTGGTTAGTAGGAAAATCTTCGCACGCACCCTAGGTTAAATGCTTTTCCCATACATATAACTCACAGTACTCTCAATTTCACAAGGATAGAAGCTTGTGCTTTGAAGGCTATGGCGACGGAATCGCTCCCAAGGCTTGACGGAAGATGCGGCAAGCGGAAGTAGGGCTGGCTGCAGACTCAGTAGGCAAGCACCAAGACGACAAAGCAGCAGGGCGGGGCTGATGGCCCGCGCGGAGTCTCTGAACACGTGCCACGTGTTCAGCTGGTATGCAGGAAAAGAGAAAAAAAACCTCTTTCTCTGGAAAAAACCAATGCCTCGGTAAGCGAATGCGTCCGCAGGCGAGTCCATGCGAACAAAGGTAGAAAGACAACATGCCTGAGGTTCGTTCGCACGGCGAGAGAAAAGTTTGAACAATAGGAGTAGATGACAATGACCTTACCAGAGGCTGTATGAAATTCACTTATGAAACCCGGTTGTAGGCCACGCCACAGTAGGTACAACTCGGCGACAAACTCAAAGCTCCAATTAATATATTTAATAATTTAGTTAGCAGACGAATCGATTTGCCGACTCATACGCAAAGCAATCAAACCTTAGCAAAATGGCGTCAGTCAAGCTTCAACTTCAATCCAATCCTTCATAGACATCAAGTTGCCTGTCAGACTGACATTGACAATTGCACAGATAGCAAGAATGACATGACTGAACCATTTCCCTAATAATACAGTGTTGCTAGACTTAAAAATTTATTATATTATAACCTATCTCGCTGCCGCCAAGGTTTGAATCTGGCAGAGGACAGGACAAATCAAAAATGGACCGATTCACAATACCATTGTTAAAATCGGACGTTACAGCGGTCAATTCTTAAATAGTACAAAGTGGTTCTGAACCACTTAAGGCTATTATGGGATCCTTGCCTGTGCAATTAGCCGCTTAATGCGGGATCCCCCATCTTTACAGCTTTGCGAATAAACTTCGCTCGTGTGTACTGTACTTGCATACATACATGCAAATCGTGTACGGAGCCTTTATCTAGTAGAGGAATCTGCTGGGCCAAAATGGCCGCTGTTCCTATTATTAAAACTCATCGCAACTTTAGCTTATACACACTTTTTGCTAGGAAAGCTACTATTTTGTGCTTAGTTGTTAGTAATCATAATTTCCTTAAGGTTTTTATTTTATTTGACTTATAGACATCTTCAAAGGATCTTGAATACTTATATAAAAGATCTGAGAGAATGTCTACCGCGCCTTGGGCATACAGCCGTGACCCTGTTTACGTCTAAATGTATTGAATATTACCTATTGGTATTTCTTTGAATTTCTCGTTATTTTTATTAAAAACAACAATCATATTCAAAATAGCCCGATTTCCGTTTTCAATAGCAATAAGCAAACTTCTTTTCGTAGGATTACAATAAGCCTTTCTTTACAGCTCAATTCTCAACCGTATTTTATAGAGTTTTTCTTATAAGAATAAAAGTCTTATTCCCTATACAGCTTAACTTTTACCATTACTGTGATAGAAGTACTTACATACACAAGCGTCTTCAGTAGCTTGACCGATCAAAACTATGTTCTCTCTTGCATTCGCCTTACTATTTCATCTTTCTCACAATTTGTAGATGAGTGCTCTAGCATGATGTTAAGAAATACCTGACCCTTTCGGTAATAATGCTTTTTCATAAATCATAATTAAATAATAATAATCTCTTTCATAATTTATTTGTATTTTCTCTTATTTTTATTATTGCAAGGTTCTTGAATACAAATTTACAGTTGTTTGTTTTTTTAGCAAGAGTACAAAAATCACTTTAGATACTTATAAAAGTATAAGGAAATGAATACGTACCTAGATATTTAAACTAGTATTTTTTTATTCATAAGACCTTTGATTTAACTTTAACAAACATTTTGTTTCGCTAAAGCCCATAAGCATAAGCATATAGGGGTCTTCAAATCAAGAGTAAATAGGTTCCTTCTAGGAAAGCATGCTCCATCTTAGACCTCACTACAGCTTAACATCAGGAGGGAGGTCAAATGCTGACCTATTTAATAAAAAAAAAACCATAGCCTATTACAGTTGTTCCATCTCAAGATTCATTTCTGAAGGGTTGTTTTTAAATTGTATGTGTTGAATTTGTCCTGTGTGCGTAAGCGATACTGAACGCTCATTCGTCAATGGAACGTTCCCGAGCTTACTCACACAGAAACAACGTTCGTGTAGGTACACACACACACAATGAAAACCATCCTGCCTTCGTGAGCTTGAACAACTGTACAACAAACAAAAGCTACCATACAAGCTCAACATAATCAGAGTAATCTACATCAAGCTATGTAATTAGCCTTTACAAATGAATGTTCATACTCATTACCAAACCGTAAGCTCATTACCTTGCTTCCTGTTCCCTTATCTTGGTAGATTACGAAGACAAAGAGCAAATGCTTGGTGCAAAACGCAGCTCTATTGAAAGCAAATTATTTAATGGCCATACTTAAAATGAGAATTGCTGGCCAAACTCTTAACTATTAAAAAGTAAATGGACTACTAACATTGAAAAAAATATTCTTCTTTCGTGTCGCAAGTCCTTCGATGTGTGATGAAAGGATTTAACTGAAAAGACTTGACACCATGTTTTCGAACTTTTTAGCTTCGACATGCCAGTTTCATCACTTTTTTTTTATTAAATAGGTCAGCATTTGACCTCCCTCTGCCTGATGTTAAGCAGTAGTGAGGTCTAAGATGGAGCATGCTTTCCTAGAAGGAACCTATTTACTCTGGATTTGAAGACCCCTATATTGTACTTTTCGGGAAATACGGTACCCGACAATTAGATGATGACGATGTTTTTACTCTGTATAAATCAATAATAATATAACTCGGTTAGAAAGTTCGTATGTTAGTAGCCAACTCTAGTAACAGATCTTTTAGGCCTTAAGGCCTTATCATGGTTTCTTGGTCACCCATCCACTCACTGACCAGTCAGAACGTTGTTTATCTTCAATCTATCAAGAACGGGCAACAAGCGTCTTCTTAGCGTGGGCAATAATGATAGAATATACGTACACGGCTGGCTTAGCTAGATAATTAGGCAATGAATCTTGTATATCCGAATAAAACATATCATTGTATCATCGGGGACAAAAACACGGTCATTATTCACATAGATTTCCTGCTACGTCTCAAAGGTACTTATTACTGTAAAGCATAGTTCACACTTACTTACTTTTTCCAGCTTTGTTTCCCTCTAAATGAAACTTCTGTGCAATACCATCCTTTTTGTATGCTTCTTTGGTTTATTTTCCTTCCAAAGGTTGCCTGAAAGAAATCGCTTTCAGCGATAAGGCCGCCCATTGAACTAATTTTGAATGTGTTTTATTTATGTGGTGTTTTGTTATTAATTGGTGTACAATAAAGTGTTCATTCATTCATTCACTTAGGAAACAGACTAAACGTAAGCCTCACTTTGAGTTTCCCGCGATCCCTCGGAAATGCTTAAATTTTTTGGGATATTCCAGATCCTAATAATATTTTTTCTCTGTGCCAAAAATCTAAATTTACTAAGGACTAAATGAATGAAAACCAGTTTTTGTTTTTTTATGAATCTCAAAGGTTCACGTATCTAGTGGAGTGAGAATTTATATTATAATATGAGAATATACAGGGTTATTTGTAAAACACCGGTAACCTCACAGGTCTGTATACTATCATCATAAACAACAACTTTTGTTCTATGATTTTTTACAAAGCATAATACATTTACATAAAAAAACATTCAAGATTTCGTTGTCATATCTAACACATTTCAACTCAGTATTAAATAGGTCAATTTCAAGCGCCCCCGCCACCCTTACCCCGATCCCCTCGCCATTGTACTATCGCTTCGCATAGACTTCGTAACATTTCGAGCGTTCAATTTAAAGTATGATAATCTGATGAACTAAAATAAAAAGTATGATGAATTTTTACCCTGTTTATATTATATATTATCACAAACCTGTTTTCATTCATTTGGTTGGGATCTGGAATTATCCCGAAAAAGTACAGCATTTCCGAGGGACCGCGGGAGAAACCTAGCGACTATATAAGGCGCCACTGAAAACCAGCGCTCAAACACTCTCGAGCTGTTGGAGCAAATGCTGAGGGGTAGCCGTATTTTCACCCGCATACAATTGTGTAGATTTAAGTATCTATTGTAATTGTTGTATATGATGTGGAGAAAATAAAACTTTATTCTATTCTATTCTATACTATATCGACAAAATATGTAGTCTGAAAGCACCTTTACTAGTAGAAGATTACACTGTTAGATATGACTTATATCAGGCTTGCCCTAATTTCCTGCGTAAGGCGTACAGATTGGCTTTTTACTAAAGTCGAGTAAACCCGAGGAAAAATAGCGTGCATTTAACGCGCGCCCATTATTTTTGTTGACTAGTAAAGTACCTACTACGATAAAACTTAGGGCTGATGAAGTCACGTAGAACTAATGGTTATAATATATTGGTCTATTTAAGACCTTTTACCATATTTCGCAATAAATGATTTGAATTTGAATTTGAATAAACATTTGTGAAACCACTATGCATGGAATTGAAACTTGGCTTGTTAGATAAAAATATTTGATTATAAACATTATACCGAGAGAAGGAAATCGAAAGTTTTACGATTTGCGTTAATAATCAAGGTCTACTTCTAATAACTATTGATTTGTTATTACTATCGTCATAATGTAAATATACATTATACAGGGTGTAAAAAGACGTCTACCGAAGCCGAAAGGGGTAGGTACAGCATCCCAACACACAACCAAATCCAAAAGGATTTTCCGAAAAAATCATTAAGTATATCCGGAGAAAACGGCGTTTGAAGATTACTGTTTGCGTATGTACTGGGCGCGTTTTTATACGTAGATTGCTGGATTTTGAGTTTTAATAGTTTTTTTCTTTTGTAAATGAAATTATTAGGTAGGTATGGTCTTATTATGTTGTACTAGTAGTAAATAACTAGAAATAAAATGACGTAGCTAAGTCAAATTTTTTTTTTGCGTTTATTTCGCTAAATATGTCAGAATCATGGTCTGATTGCAACCCCTCAGTTTTCGGTAGTAGTCTTTTTATACCCTGTATAGATAAAGTATATTCATTTTATGGATACCGTGAATAATCATACCCGTGACAAGTGGAAATCTTTGATTTCTGCCTACCCTTAGGGGAAAAAGGTACTCCGTGACAATGTAACAAAATATTTTATGTATTGGCGGTTCGACAGTCGAATAATCAGTATGATTAATGTAATTACAAATAACGTTCGTGTTTATTGCCACTTCACTATCTATAATCAGAAATATTCCGTTACGTGCGAGAACTACACGAGTACGTGGTTTGAATAACTACTGTCATTTAAATTGGTTTTCATAGCAAAACTGTAAAATTATTTTATAGTATACAGCTAATGGCAGGAATACACGTTCCAAGTGGATGAAAGAGAGTAATCTCGACCGAGTGCTCGGCTCATGTAGACACCACCATAGTAATAGAATAAGCTAAAGAAAAAAAAAAGCCATGGAGACGATTTTTAAGTAAACTTAATAATTACGTTTTAATACTAAAAAGAAAACCGACTTCAATGTTTGACTCGAAACGCGGTGTGACTCAGGGCGTCAAGCTGTCGATTCGATTTCTATTTGTGACATGGCTAGGAGGGAAGGTGTTTAGAGTTTTACGGGGAAACTATCAATCCCTCAGGAATAAAATTTATATGGGACCACCTCTGGAGTATACCCTTTCAAACATAAAAATAATTTTGCAAATCGGTCAACAAATGGTGGAACAATCGCGTAACAAGTTATTCCTTTTTTGAAGTCGGTTGAAAACCGTCTCCATGATAAAAATAAAATTACCCAAACGAATATTTTTTGGCACTTTTAACATGCAAGTTGATATAAAAGTAATTCCAACAATGCATTCTGACTTACATTTCCAAACAAAAGCAAGGAATTCTTAATTTATCTAAAGTTTTTTTATCAGGCAATGTTCAAAATACGTCTTGGCAGAGTACCAACGTACACTGAATGCTGGGAATCGGCATTTCTCAAAGCAATCCTTTGTAAGAAGCTTAAATTTCAGGCTTTTGGGAACTTAAAAAATGTTCAAAGGTTTTTAAGGTTGCTGGGTTTCCATTTTGTAAAAGGTTATAATATATACGAGTAGTAATGGTTTGGGTGCCATCATCATCTTTACTAAAATCTGATGTTAGGTATACCTTGACAGATTCTTCTTTATCTTCGATCCCTAAGTTGGGGATTTTACACACCATTTTAAGACGTTTCAAAGTGATCCCAGCGGTCCTACTGAATAAATGCTTTTTGACTTTGACTTTGAGAGTACTGGCAAAGTGCTGATACATTTTTGGGCAGAAAAACTCATTGGTGTTCGACCAAATTCGAACCTATTTTTTAAAAAGTCAGGAGACAACCTAGCCTACACTAGGGACGCTGTTGTTACACGCTTCCTCGTACCCTACAAAGCATACAATGGTTATACGTTTGTCGCCGGCTTGTGTCATTAGTTGCTTTATTCCGGTCACGATTCCATTGACCAGGCAGCCTTTCAGCTCAAAGGACAGCGAGTTAGTCTCTGTATGGCGCCTTCGAAATTAAGGGTGACCGAAGTAGTGCTACCAGTATAAATGTTCTTGAAAATATTTGGCAGTGGGCTAGAGAAATCCAATATTAGTCAACGGTGACGGAGTTTTACTATACGTCGCATATTTTTAAATCTATTGGATCTTCGATTGTTTTTTTCGTGCCTTTCAAAGTATACAAAATTAAATAAAAATTTTTGAAAAAAAAATTGAACCGACTTCACAGAACACAAACAGATGAACCTTCTACACACTAAAAAGAGAAAAATAAGATTAAGTATAATTTGAAGTCGGTGCCAACTATTCATTAACATCTAAGAAATTCAAAAGAACTTGGGTGCAAAATTGTATCCTACGTACTCATACCTAATCGTATTTACTTGGTGTGTATTGACTTGTGAAGTCGGTTCAATTTTTTTTTCAAAAATTTTTATTTTTCACTTTTTAGTGTAATTAAATAAATACTGTGTAAATAAAAGTGTGAGTGTAAATAATATAGTAAGTTACATTAAGACCCTGCTTATCGTAGCTTAAGTAGGAAAGGATAAGAGAAGTCATGGGCAGGCCTACTAAAGGACACACCGGAGTTCAGCAAGGGGGAAAACTATCAATCCCTCAGGAAAAAAAATATTTAGGACCACCTCGGGTGTAATATACCCTTTCAAACTATTTAATGTTTGACTCAGATTGTGAGTCAGGGTGTGTTGTGTAGTGAGAATGAGGTTTTCTGAATGTTACGGGAAAACTGTCAATCCCTCAGGAAAAAAATATATGGCGCCACCTCTTTCTAACAAAAAAAAAATTTTGGAAATCGGTCCACAATTTTCTTAAAGATCAGTGATTGTTTTAGTTTTACGGGAAAACTATCAATCCCTCAGGAATAAAATTTATATGGGACCACCTCGAAGGTATACGCTTTCAAACAAAAAAAAAATTTTGGAAATCGGTCCACACTTGACGGAAATATCGCTGTACATACATTAAAAAAAAGAAAAAAAAAAAAAAACATACATACAGCCGAACATAGAACCTCCTTCTTTTTTTGAAGTCGGTTAAAAAACGGTTGTTTTTTTGCTGCTCGCGGTCACTCATCACTCAAGTTGCTTGACTTCAATGCTAAAGAACATCCGCACAAACTAATCCTGTGGAACCTTGGTGGGTAACACCGCGCAGCTATAAACTATTAGTTTAATTTAGCATAGCAATGATCTCATCACTCAAAAGTCTAAACTATTTTTAGTTGTACATGATTTCTTGTTAGATTTTGTTCACCTTAAAACAGTTTATATCCGTGAACAAAGCTAGCAAAGCCTACTAACCAATAAAACGTATCTCCCACAAAACCACAGACATTTGAATAAAGATTCCTGAAACGACACGCATCGCTCTTCGTTACCGACACTCCGCTTTATTGCTTTCAAGAGAGCCCTATCACTATTAAAAGAATAGGCCAAGTGTGATTCAGCTGTGGTTTTTCGAGTTCCGTGATATTTTTTACCAGATAAGTATATGATCAACTGCTGATTTATTGATGTAAAGCAACAACAATTGGGTTTTGGACATTAATCAAATTTAAAGATGAACGTTCCAAATTTCGTTTTGATAGTGCTGAATGGTTGTTATTGTTTTAAAACACCTCAATTCCTAAGTTTTACCAAAAAGCTTGTGTTTTAAAATATACTAAATTCAAAAAATAAAGTTTTTTTTTAAAGTTAAAACAAAACAATGTATTCCTTATTTCTATTGTTGAAACTTTCGTCATCCACTGTAGTCGTCACAAAGAGTCTACGGTCCCCCAAAAGTACGTAACAGTCTGATCTATTTTGTTCAGCAGCCAAAGTTCTCCTGACAGATAGTGGGGTGAGTTCACTAAGTTTACTCGTAAATTCGACGCAACTCCAAAACTGTCACATAGTAGCTTTGAAAAGAATACTTAAGTTTTATCCGTTAGTTGCCATATTTACTCTGTAAGTGCTGGGTTATATCTGGCTCTATAGTCGCGTACGAAATCAGCAGCCTTTAACTTGAAATCCATTCCCAGTTGTCATCCCTATAGAGCTCAACCAATCACATAATAGGAAAATGACAATTGAAGACCAGAATGGGTTTCAAAAGTCAAAATTAAGCCCATGTCCATTCCCAGTGGAGTTGGACAATTAGGCTACAGGTGCCTTATTGTGTAATCCAATTGGCAACTTGATTAACTTCAACGTTGATAATACTGGTTTGAAAGAACTAGGATACGAAAAGGAGAAGATTAAACGGGTACCTACTTATAATACGCACAATCGTTCTTTAGCTCTCTGAAGTAACTGCGCAGAACCCATTTTTGTTGACGCCTAAAATCGTGCCATCTCGCTTACTCTACCAAACCTGCACAATCGTCTGTTGCACCTAACTTCTGAGAGCTAAAGATCCGTTGTGCTTACTATACTCATATTGTGTGCAAGTTCTTAGTTAGTATAATATATTCTTGCTAATAAACGTGGTATAAAGTTATTCCTGAGTGTAAACTATCAAAATGTATGGTTATTCTTAATTTATTCCGAGGAATAACTTTATACCACGTTTCTTAGTAAATAAATGTCTACCACACCTTGTCACAGAAAACCAGCGCAATAGTTAGCCCTTGCTAACTATTGCAAAAATGCTGAGTGGCGACTATTTTTGTGTTGCATATTTATCCGGCTCTTTTTTAATTTCAGAATGTGTAAGTATTTGTTGTGTGTGACGCAATATAAAGCTCTTTTTATTTTATTATTATTATATCAGCCCTCAATGTCTCTCTGCTGGGCAAAGGCCTCCCCCCACTCCCTCCATTCATCTCTCTCCTGTGCTAATAAGGTCCAGTCGGCACGGAATTTGGCGAGCCCACCCGATGTCCGCGCCCGCAATAGGCGGAAGTTCGTGTGCACCCCCAGACGGCCAAGAAACGTTCTTGGCGATCCAGATGACGCTATCACTCTCGCCAATGGTGAAGTGATACCATCATCTAGTGATGATAGATAGGTAGGTAAATTCTCTCCGGCAACAGCCCAAGCCGAGGTTCGTACCTATTAGAGGTGCCCTTGCGCATGTTGTCGTAACTTCTCTCTAGGCGTCTCGGCACCTTCAATGCCCGCCATAGTCCGGTAACACTAAAACGGCCTCATAGGCCATTAGTATTAGGCCCTCCGAAAAAAAAAAAAAAAAAATTTGGCGAGCTCGTCCCTCCATCTTGTTCGCGGTCTGCCGCGTCGTCGTCGCAACGTATCAGTCAATTTGGCCCACTGGTCTCTTTTTTTCACTCTTTTTATTTATTTATTTTTAGCCGTGATATATTTTTTTATTGCAATAAGTCACGGCAAAATCATGCCCTTTTGACTCGTTTGAACAATCAATTTAGGAGCTTTTTAGTACAAGATGCAAAGGAATCGCTTCCGAAAACTACAAGTATATCCTGCTTAGTAATGCATTTTTAAAGTATCTTTTTTTTAAGTGACAGGAACTTTATTTACAGAAACTAAGCTACTACATATTTACAAAATACAACAGGATTAGTCAAGCTATCTAAGGATCGATAGAAACGGTCTATAGATAGCTCAACTGATCCATCCATTGTCAGTCGGAAGCGTGCCCAAAACACTGGCGGCATTACCACGCTGGATGGCAATGCTGATCCTTTGAGCCAAAAATGTGCCAGCTCTCGGATCACGCGTCGTATCTTTTTAAGTTTTTTGCAGGCATCGTTAATTTTATTTTTCTCCCTTCAAAAAACTAGCCGGTAATATTGTTTTTGCAAGCGTTAAATTAGATGAACTCGGGCCAGCGGGAAATTTGCTCTTAGTAATACAAAGAGTATCGTTAAATAATTTTACTGGAAACTTAGCCTGATATTCACTTGATAGGAAATTAATGAACCGTTTAAGTTTGTAATGTTGTAAGTGTGATTTAAAATTTTAATGGAATTCCCGACTTCAGTGGCGTGATGGTTGCCGTAGTGGGCAAATGTAGGTACAGATGTAGCATCGACTACTTAGTTTGATTCCCGCGTAGATAATTATTTGTATGACAATATAAAAATGTTTTGTGTCGGGTCTGGGTGTTGTACTACGAACTCGTATTTTCTGATTGAGTTTTCGTTTACTAGCGAGTTCAAAAATTTGATATTTGTGAGCAACGAAAGCCGATTAACATTTGATGTTTCACAAATTTGAATACATATTTCCAAAATCCGTAAAATCATGACCAAAATTTTGACTAATCAAAAATCAAAATCAAAAATCTTTTATTCAATAAAACCAAGTGGTACAATTAAATGGGTTGGGATCTCTTCTTTTAAAAGTAAGATAACCTGTGTTAGAAGAGTCCCCTCTTTTTTGTGGTCTTGGGGAGCACTTGTACACTAATATTTGAAGGTAAAGTCTTGGCTTGTAATAATTTCCCAAGAGAAGTTTATTTGTTCTTAGTTATCGAGAACAAAAGCTATTTTAAAAAGTCCAACTGTTAATCAACTTTCGTTGCTAACTGTACACCTTGCAGCCTCAAACAGAGGATGAAAAGTTCCATGAGGTATCCGTCGCTATCTCAAACCAAAATTAAAAAAAAAATACTCATTAACCTTAGAAAAGTCAATTTATTCCTAGGATCACTTCGAAAAATCTATTGCAATATCTTTTTAATCAAAACCTAAGTCATCTCTTTTGAGCTATAAAGCAGAGGCGAGTATCAAAAATTCATTTCACCCTCGAATCGGAGAGTAAAATCACGATTTCACTGGCGTTAAGGGTAGATTACATTTTATACTTTACGACTATTGTTTTAAAGTACCATTTCGTTTGATTGCTGCTTACTGAGATATTAGATTTTCTTAGGTTGGCCATAGAGTAATTAAATTCATCTGTGGATTATGAAAATTTACTTTGCTTCATTTTACTAAAAATAATTGAATGGAATGGAGTTTTTTAAATCCCACACAGTATTAGGATTTTACAAGCTCTGCAAATCGTATATTTATTAATTAGATTGTATATAATTATTTTTAATTTAATCGTTTATTTTCCAATTTAATATTGTTTATTGGGATAAGTGATGGCATACCAAACGACTTACACTTTAATAAAATACTAGAAAAACATTTTCTTTCAAAAGCAAAAACTCTTGTAACGAGTTCAATCTACGATATATTCTGCAAATAAATCGTGGTTGGTCAATACCGCCGACTCAACGTACTAAGTCATAGTAATGGCCGCGACTTCGCTCGCAGCGCTCAGAATTGCCACATAACTCAGCAGCAATAGTTACTGTGGAAAGTCAAAAGTCGGAGAAAGTTGCCGGAACTTGTAGCTTGCGTTTACAGAATGTGTTATTGTAAAACACTTATGTAACTGACTGACGTCAGTGCTGGCGCCGAAGACTGACTCACGCAGTCTGACGCAGTCAGTATTTCGTCAGTAGCAAGTCAGTAGTCAATTAACGTCAGTAAATCAATTTACACGATGGCAGTACCAGGTCAGCACTGACTCGGTAAATCTGCCTTAAGACTCAATCAATAAAAATTGGCTCTTGTTGGTGCAATGATGCTAACTTCTCTATTTATATCTTTCTCATTCGGTATTTTTTGCTCCTTAATACGATAGTGACAATCGTATAAAAAAAATCTTAAATTTAAGACAACCCCTAGCCCTAGGACACTAAAATTTTGGGTCGGTCTTGGATAGTCTAGAACACAATTTGACTACATTTGGTATTTGCCTACAGCTTAATATGACTACTGCATTATTGGTCGAGCACTCAAATCTCCTAAGACACAAATTGACTAGTGCATTATCTTTCCTACGTAGACATAGTGACAAGAACCCTATCTGTCCGGACATTCAGGTTTAAAATTTATTGGATATACAGATTTGAGATATTACCGCGTTTCAGCGTACTTTGTTCGAAATATTCAAACTTCCCAAAAGTAGAAATCCAGAATGAGATTTCGAGTAATTTCCGGCCAAAGCCAGTGACCACACTACCCAGAACGCCGGTCAATGTAGATATCGGCCTTAAAGTGTACCAAGTTAAGTGGATTGCACGTTTTTCAAATTTATGTTGACACATAAATATTGCATGGAGCGAAGTTGTAAAAATTTTCAATTTACAGTCACGATGTACTGTAAATTTTCTTTATTTACTGGGACATTAGAATTAAGGAGTATCGCAGTTCGGCCGTTAAATTTTGGCTTGCATTTGCTATTACTGCAGTTTTTTATTAAATTTTGTTAAAAAGTAAATTTGTATGAGCTTAGCATACCGCTCCTCAATACTTGAGTAATTTGTTTGAAGAACACACTTGAGTCGATGGTTTTTCGTTCTTCTTGTCGTGTCACTAGTTCTTTCAAACTAGTGCGGTGAAAGAATTTTCAGTGCGTTTTAAAGAGGCATTAGTTTTGTTGACATCCTATAGAAAATTGATCCCGAAGTGATAATGTCTGTCATAAAATAAACCGGGTTCTTTCTTGCGCCATGCTGTCCACTGCACACAAACTATAAATTTGTTTAAAATGTCATTGATCGATGGATTTCGGGTACTAATTCCCAATTCCATGGAATAAAGGTAAATGCACATTTCGTAGCATCGTACGCGAACACAGTTGTTCAATCTCACGAAGGCGGGTTGTGTGTTGCTCGTGCATGTTGTTTCTGTGTTCAGCTCAGGAACGCTACATGAGCGAATGAGCGCTCAGTATTGCTTACATACACAGCACACAGAAACAAATCTACACACACAAATTAGACCAAACCGCATGAAATGGTAAAAACACCTGGTGCCTATAGTATTTTATGAAATAATGTATGTCAAAATGAAGTAGGCTGTGCATTTGTGCAAATATTCGCAGCGCAAAAGACTTTCAAACAAAGTGAATTGTGGCAGGTGCACTTTGGCGGGAACTTTGCTCGCAAATGTATGGTTGTGTGACATCGCATGAATATTAATACTCTCTGCTAAGTGAAAATGGTCAATAATGAAGCAATAAATAAATAATAACGTTTTAAAAACTAAAAAGACAACCTAGTTTGTGAAGAATTATCAAGCAAGGATGAAGTTTTAATGAAAGAAGTATACTTAAATTTACTAGGAACTACTTCTGAATCACCTCACGAGTATACAGTATACATCCTTAAATGTGTTTTTATCAATTTTGAAGACAGTATATAAGTGAACATAAAGAAAAAATACAATCATTTCTCCAAACATTAGACGCTTCATACATACTCGAGATGTGGAATTCTTTGACAAACAGAATGAATGAAATCTTAATAAGTTTTCAGTTTCAAAATTTTGTTCATTTCAATTGTTGAAGTTAATTTTAATGTCTAGATAGATCTATCATTGTTGCACAAAGATTTATTCGTACAAAATGATCTTAATCTCTATGAAACTTTGCTAAATTTATTCAAAAACTTTAACTCTGAAATAAACTTCAGTCTAATAATTGAGATCTCAAAATTACACTGTTCTCTTTAGTTTGATATTACCCAAACTTTAGAGATCTATATTTTAATCTTAAGCCTTAAAATCTTTACAAATTGATTCATATAGCATCATGAGTACTCAAACAGTGCACACTCAACGAGAGCTATTAGTTCAGTTGGTTAGTCGTCGTGGGTTCTTATCCCGCAAGGTGTAATTTTCAGAATGAATTTTAAAAATCTTTTCTTAAAAATGTTTATTGAAATGAATATGAATGATAAATATGAGTGTGGCTAGAAACTATGCAAGTAGAGGAAGCCGAAAAAGCAGTGGTTGGATTGTGTGAGAGATGATATGAATGCGAAAGGAGTGGATACAAAGTTGACGAGTGATAGGAGTGAATGGAGGAAAAATACATGTTGTGTCGACCCCACTTAGCGTGGGATAAATTTAAGACTAATGTTGCTATAGGTAGTGTGTTGAGGTAAATAATAAAATTTAAAGCTTCATTTTCATCATTATATTTTGACATTCATTTTCATATTTTGACGACCTCTGTTGCGCAGCGGGCGAAGGTCCGCCTGCGACGCAGAAGGTTGCGGGTTCGATCCCCGCCGCGGGACAAATGTTTGTATGACCTACAGATATTTGTCTCGGGTCTGGGTGTTTCTGTGTATAATATGTATGTATTTACAAACAAAAAGTATATAAGTAGTATATCAGTTATCTGGTTCCCATAATACAAGCTTTGCTTAGTTTGGGGCTAGATGATGCTGTGTGAAAATGTCCAGCATTATTATTATTATTATTTGTGGGAAAATTGCCTATTTTTTTTTTCATTATAGTAATGGTGCAAAGCAAAACTTCTAATGTAAGGTAAATTTTTATCTAAAACCTTACGAACTTCGAAGATATTGAAGATTCAAATACATCAAATGTTCAAGAACTTCTGTCGCTGACCGTACAATATGGGCTTTTTTACAAGGTTTTCTATGTTTTTTCTTTATTTATATCGTGGAGAATAATATATTTATTATTACATTATTCAGTTCAATTCTTCGTGATATTTCTATAAAAAAATGTGGACGCTTGCTTTTGTTTTTTTACCCAAAAATGATCTCTCTGGGTCATGATGAATTGTTTATTCCAAGAGTTCTATTTCCCCCATTTCCATCCCGGAACATCGCAACTTCCAAAACTTTGCAACTTTGAATTACTTTCTGCTGAAAGACGTATAATGAATCAGGTCTGCAAAGACATTCGTTACTGCAAAATTCCTAGTAACAGCGAAAGTTCGGCCGACGAATGAAAAGTTCATTGTTTATTTTTTGCTAGTTTGTTATTGGGAGTTATGTCACTTTCCGCCGACAAAATTGACAAAAGTTTGATGACAGAAAGCGGCCTCGAGTCGCGTACACGAGCTAACCACAGTAAAAATATTAAACCAAGCACAAGGCCCTATTTAGTGTTATCCTGACTGCTTCCGCAACACTACACACTACAAACATGTTTACCACGCATTGATAATCAGTTCTGACCGTCACGAAACTAAATAGGATTTATGTTATCCCAGGTCAGAGTAATAAGTTTTAATTTAGTATGGAACTCAAAACTAAACCTCACTTCTTCATCTCTAGAATTCTCAACCCGTTTGAGTTTTCCAATCCTTAGTAACTAAGCCATAAGTCTAAACATTGCAATTGGCGATAGTCCAAATTTTAAACTTACCTAATGTACCTTTAATAATAGCTTTCCTTAACCGATATTTACACAATACCTTTCTGTTATACCATTCCTGCCGCATGCGACAGGATATAAGCTTTTCGCGTGTTGAGCTTGAGAAAACAAGAGGCAAGAATGCCTCAATGGTATCGTATAAATGACATTTTAATCCTTAAACCTCGAGAAATTTGAAACAAAATGAAGCCTATTCGTAAGTCCATGGTATAAAACGTATTGTAGAACAGTTCAGTTTCAATACTTATCAAAACTCCTTCTGTATACTTTGTTTTACGGACTAAGTTGTGAAACCAATTCAAGTACTTACATACATAAGGTTCGCTGAACAAGACCTTCTTGAACTGTGTTTCTTCACTAGCTTTTTATAAAGTCAATCATCATCATCATTAATAACCTATTAATACCCACTGCTAGGCGTAGGCCTCCTCTCGGTTCCGTGCTATCTTCATCCATTCGTATAACCACGCCGACTATGTCGTCTGACCAACGGGCTGGTGGTTTGCCCCGTGGTCGATGTGCGTCTCTTGGCCAGCATTCTGTCACTGCCTTTGTCCACTGGCCGTCATCTCTTCTAGCCAAGTGTCCTGCCCATCTCCACTTAAGGCTCGCGATCCGCATACCTACGTCTACGACCTTCGTACGACGGCATAATATATACAAAAAAAATATATATATGATCAATATTGAATTGAAGTCAATATTGATAAATAAACAGTAAATTAAGTCATAATCCTTTTACCAACTACATTTTACTATAATGAATGCAAAAGTTTGACTGGATGTTTGTGACTCCTTCACGCTGAAACGGCTAAATGGATTGAGATAAAATGTTGCTTTACTAATAGCTTATACCGAAAATTAACGCATGTTAATTTATATCCGCGAAAAGAAAAATATTTCCGAGGGACAGCGGATATTACATGGTTAACTAGTTACTCATAATTGCACCCATTTGCACACTCGAGCAATAAACTCGAAAATTGCAAAATTGCATTAGTAACACAGTAGCTATAAACTTGAAATACTCGCTACTAACATTCAAGTACAGTGTACTGAAGTAACCATGTTTGGGTAATAAAGTAACCATGTTTGCTTTGTTGTCCCACTGTGTATCGATCACTGTGGAGCACTGATGGAGCTTAGCTACTGTAAACCGCTAATCCGTGAAACCGTAGCTTAAGAAACTTGGTTCTAACTTGAACAAAGATTACTGTTCAGTTCGTTACAAAGGATGATGTACCTTATAATTTAGTGTAATCGGTTGTTAGCTACTCGTACCTAGTGCTTGCCGCGGCTTTGTTTGATTTTTATTATAAGTACTTGTATTCAAATTACTAGATGATTGAAAGTTAGTGGTCTAGTGAAAGCGGCTCCGTCCTCCGATTCTTTAACACCATTTACACGATACCATTCTGGCATATCATTATATCATTTTGCCTCTTGCTTCCTCAAACTCAAAGGAGTAAGAGCTTGGCGTTGGCAAGAATGGTAGGTATCGTATTAACGGCGTTTTAGGTTGTAGGTTCCACAGTTTTGCACCAATGAGTTTTTCTGACCAAAGTATTTGTAGATATTGGTAATTCAGTGTTATGTTAGACCATATATCAAACTATACTGTTTTCATCATCATCATCATCATCCACAGCCTGACTTCACCCACTGCTGGGTATAGGCCTCCCTAAGCTTGTGCCATCCACCGCGATCCTGCGCTAATCTGACCCATTGACGGCCCGCGACGTGTACAATATCGTCTGCCCATCTGGCCGCCGGACGTCCTACGTTCCTGTACCCAGATCTGGGCCACCATTCAGTCAATACTCTACTCCACCTGTCATCACCACGCCTCGCTATGTATCCCTATGCTATACTGTTTTCCCCACCATAAAAACCTCGGCGCGCAAACTATATAAATTTCCGACAAACTAAATCCAAAACTCAATTAAAAACCCGTATCCAGCGCGTCCGGTCCAATATTTTTCACTATAAAACCTGCACGGACACAGTGAATGGGAAATAGCTACTTCACTTTGAACAGTTCAATTTGTGACGTGGTTCAATCAATGTCAATACTTGTTTGCCTATTGAAATGAGAATTTTCAATTTCGCGAATTGAGTATTGGAGTACGATGCTGTTACAAAAAAAAACTTAGGCCTTTACATCTATATTAGATGATTTATTTGATGATTTACTACGAGACGTCTTTTCGTCCAAAATACCTCAGTGCCTTAAGTCAAAAGTTTTCGATCAGTGTGTGCTACCAGTGATGACATATGGAACTGAAACGTGGTCCCTCACTATGGGCCTCATAAGAAGGCTCAAGGTCGCCCAACGAGCTATGGAAAGGGCTATGCTTGGTGTCTCTCTACGAGATCGAATCAGAAATGAAGAGATCCGTAGACGCACTAAAGTCACCGACATAGCCCACAGGATTGGCAAGTTGAAGTGGCAGTGGGCGGGGCACATAGCTCGTAGAACTGACGGCCGTTGGGGCAGAAAGGTTCTCGAGTGGAGGCCACGCACCGGAAACCGCAGTAGACGGCCCCCCACTAGATGGAAAGACGATCTGGTAAAGGTTGCTGGGAGCCGTTGGGTGCAGGCTGCACAAGATCGATCGCTGTGGAAATCGATGGGGGAGGCCTATGTTCAGCAGTGGACACTAGATGGCTGACATGATGATGATGATGATGATGATGAGATGATTTATACAGCGTCAGGAGGCAACCTATGCCTACACTTAACGGGACGCTGTAGTGCCTGGGACATTGTTTGAGATGGAATAGGCTTGCCCAGCACCTAAACCATACTCTCAACTTAATCAACCTGGCCCACAGGAAAGACGACGTCATTACGTGTGGAGCTGACGAAGCTGCGGGTTTGCTCACTATGTTTTCTTTTGCCGTTAAGAGATCGTGTTATTGCGCATATAAATTTTACTAGACGAAAACTCCATTGAAGCACGGCTGGGATTCGAACCCACGACTTTCAGATTGAAAGTCGAGGCACAACCCCGTTCGACCAACACCAACACAAAGCACATCGATTTTAGTAACTGGTTACAATCAGTTTTTATTGTTGTGAATAAAATTCATATTCTAGAAATTATTTTAAAATAAAATTGGTCATGAAAACAATTGGTTATCTAAAATAAAATGATATTGAGTATTTTGAACCCGCTTTTTATGGGAATGCAAAATTTACTGGGTGAGGACAAAGTAAGTACCTACCTACTAACTTCTATCTCAATTCTCTTAGATAATCATCCTTCAGAATGAACGACATGACGACTCCTGATATTCTGTGCTATCAACAAGAAGATGAATCGTTTGACTGAATTATTCTAGATCGAAAGTCTCTAAGCTATTCAAGCCCCCACTGTGTGATTACGCTATCACTGGCTGTTCCGACGTGACCTAGTCAAAAATTCAGGCATCTAGCGAGCACGCGACGTAAAACAGAATCACCCGCGGCACTTTTTACGATCTAGGTACGGCAGCGACAGAAGTTCATGAAAATTTGATGTATTTGAATCTTCAATATCTTTGAAGTTCGTAGGGTTTTAGATAAAACTTCACTTTACATTGGATGTTTTGCCTTGCACCATTACTATTTATGAAAAAAATAGGTAATTTTAACATAAATAATGATGAAAATTAAGCTTTAAAATCTCCAATTGTTCACGAACTTCTGTCGCTGACTGTACGGTCATCAACATACGTAGGTAATAAATAAATAATAAATATAACATCAAAGGTTAAGGTTAAACAAGATTACGCTCCGTTGGAATGGACATCTCAAGTCTTGACTTGGGTTTTAAGGGTTCAAGACATCGAAATGTCATGATGTAGGTGTACTCGTACTGAAAATGCCACTGGCGGTCACCCATCCACATTCAGACCGTTACGAAATTTGCTTGACTTCGACGTTCTATCAAGAACGACTAAGCAAGCACGACCACGAGCGCTTCGCATGGGTTAAACGCAAGCAATTAAAATAAGATTTTTATCAAGTGTCCGAGGTGTGTTTAATTTAAAGAACATAATACCTATTTCTTTTAATAAAATGTCTTATCTTAGATGCCACGAAACTTGGCAATGGTCAAACGCCACATTGTTAGGCTACTAGACTAGAATTTTTTATCATGAGAAATCTTTTTTCAGCGGGATTTCTCATATTAAAAATGATTATCTCCTTTATCCAACGATTATTATATTATATTATTATTATTTATTATTTATTTATTAATGTTTTTTTAATGGTTTTTTTTTAATTCAACTATGTCCTACTTATCTGCAATACTTTTAAAATTGTGTAGTGTGTATAATGTAACAGGCATTAAATACTTTTAAAAATGTAACAAAATGTTACATCTTCTTCTTCTTCTTCTTCTTCTTATCGTGTCACCAGTTCTTTCGAACCAGTGTAGTGAAAGGATTTTAAGTGCGCCTCTAGAGGCTCCTTTTGTGCACTTGACACATGTTTTCGAACTTTTTAGGTTCTACGACATGCCGGTTTTCACACGATGTTTTCCTTCACCGCTTTCAGAGTACGGCATAGTGCACATACATTTTTCGGCAGAAAAACCCATTGGTGCACGACCGTGATTGAACCAACCTTACGATCGGAAGGCCACTACCACTAGACCACCAGTGCTCCAAAAGGTTACTAAATTCTAGCTATAACATATCTTATAAACTTCAGAAACTTAAATTCAGATCGAAAAATTTCGCGGAATCTCTTCTGATTTTTAACGGCTTAATCGTACCATCGCGTGCTTTTAACATCAACTGTGTACTTTGAGAAGACAAACAGCCCTCCAGAGGTACTGTCTTGTTATCTTGCTGAAATTTTACAACCATGAACAGTTTAAATTTCCTTGAAAAGCGCTTGTTGGTTTTTGTGGGAAGTTTTGTGATTTAGAAAAAAAAACTAGACATTTATGATCACACGTGAGTTTCCTTGAAGTGAAGTTAGTTTCTAGAGGGTTAGCCTGAGGCTAGTTCAACCAAACACATATGACTCTACAGAAGACTATACCTATGACTATACAGGGTGTAAAAAGACTACTACCGAAAACTGAGGGGTTGCAATCAGACCATATTTAGCGAAAAAAAAACTCAAAAAAAAATTAGACTTAGCTACGTAATTTTATGTTATTTTCAATTATTTACTACTAGGACAACATAATAAGACCATAGATAACTGATAACTTCATTAATAAAAGAAAAAAACAATTAAAACCCAAAATCCAGCAATCAACGTAAAACAACGCGCCCATTACATACGCAAACAGTAATCTTTAAACATTGCTTTTCCGGATATAATGATTTTTTTCGGAAAATCCTTTTGAATTTGGTGGTGTGTTGGGATGCTGTACCTACCCCTTTCGGCTTCGGTAGACGTCTTTATACAGGAGTATACCAAAATTTTACCCGGCATACGTTACCAAAGAATAACACCTACGTGGGATTTATATTAAAAACTTTGCTGATACGACTTCAATACAGTCTAGATGTATGTATGCCCCATTAAATGGGCTGTCAAGGTGTGAAGTGTGTTTATCAAGTGCAGACGGACGACAAATATTGGCTTAGCACTTTGCTCTATCGCTTGAAGGGCGCAGGTAGCGACGACCTCTGAAACGCACGATAAAATTACTAGATAAATATTTTAATAAACACTAATCGAGCAAATACGAATTCTTTTACTTACTAATTTATATGCAAAACATGAAAAAAATCATCTTTATTTTCTCTTTAGTCACGTGCATATTTTATACTTAACTAATAAACACAGCTATTTTGTTTTGAACCTGTGTGGTAAAAAGGTTTAGTGCACCTGAAAGAGGCTCAATTTGTGCAGTTTATTTTATCTTTGGTATTCTGGTTTAGAAACACGCGTCGCATTTTACAGCGTGAAAATGCCGCCACTGTTTTGGGCACGCTTCCGACTGGCAGTGGCATGTATGATTCGACTAGTTCTGTTTCTGTAAAATTATTTTTATTAAATCGTTTCATTTTATGTACGCATATGACGTATGCATTCTCCTTATTCTTACCTATGGCGCACAAACGTGGTCTTTGACAGTTCAACAGAGGTCTGCACTCAGGGTTTGTCATAGGGCTTTGGAGCGCATCCACGGAGTGAAGCTTACCGATAGGCTAAGGAATACTATTCTGCGCTCCAAAACCAAGATCGTCGACGCCAGAAGGCTGCAAGACTAAAATGAACTGGGCCGGACATGTCTGCCGCATGTCAGATGACCTTTGGGCCAAATTAACAACCGAATGGGCCCCCAATAGCGGAAGACGAGGTCGCGGCAGACCTAGATTGAGGTGGAGAGACGAGCTGGACTCGTTTAGGGAAAGTTGGTCCTACATAGCACAAGACCGAGAAGGTGGAAGGGGGATAGGGAGGCCTTTGCCTTGCAAGGAGCGATGCAGGCTAGAAATAATAATAATTATTATTTTTTAAGATAGGTAACTTAAAATAAAACCTAAATCTTTTTAAAAGCAATCAACAAATTACTCGTTCGTTCTTAAAGGCAAACAACTAAAACTAAACAAAATAAACATCAGATAAATCTCCAACTTTCGAGAGTACAGTTTTAATCAAGTTTCAATTACTAAAGCAAAACCATTTAAGCGATTTAAATCGAAGGAAAGAAATGTTCATTAAGGCCTTTAACAAATTAAGAATCCGAAATCGTTATTTTTTTTTTCGGATATGTTTCATTGTTCAGAAGCTTCGATCATTTAATAAATAAATAATGCTGGACTTTTCACGCAGCATCATCTAGCCCCAAAGTAAGCAGAGCTTGTGTTATGGGTACTAGAGGACTGATATACTACTTATATACTTTTTGTTTGCAAATATTATACATAGAAACACCCAGAGCCAGATATATCTCTTCAGAAATTGAATAAGTACGAATATGTTAGTGATCGGGTCACTTACTAATTCGGTCACTGTCCTGTCACCACTCTGGTGACGAAATGTGCCTCTTTCGGTGACTTTGGAACTGCCATGGCCAACTAAAAATTGTCTATGAAATTCGGATGGTCGAAAGGTTTACAACAGAGCTTTATAAGTCTTGTCTAAATATCAAATCAATCTAAAAGTTGCCAACTCAATCCAAACGGAAATAAATCATTAGAGTGACACACTCTAAATCTTAACTTGCAACTAAATGTGTCCGAAGTTGTCCGAAGAAAAGTGCTCACGTGTAGCCCAACTTTCCCGTTGAATCGGGCGAACCGAACGAATTGGGCCGGGCCACTTATTCACTAATGCTGCATTCCTGATGATATTATTATACAATTGAATCAGTGACCTGGATCAGTTGAGCTATCTATAGATCTAATGATCCTTAGATAGCTTGACTAATCCTGTTGTATTTTGTAAATATATGTAAATATGCAGTAGCTTAGTTTCTGTAAATAAATGCTTTTTTCATTGAATCCTGACATTATTATGCAATTGAAATGTCAAAAACATTTCAACTAGGCCGCTGAGATCACATGAGTAGTTTCAAAATTTAGGTAACACTACGGCCTTCATAAACAGAAAGAAAATCATTATAATATTCTAGGTTTAATGGTTTGCAATTTTTTTTAAATTTATTTAACAAAATAATATGATTTGATTTTTGTAAAATAAGTAGAAATAACGTTGATGACTCACTTGAAAATATATTAAGTATTTTTAAATCAAAAAATGAAGTTGCTTGTTTTTCAAAATAAACTTACAGTTCCCTAACAACAAAACCTTTTAAATACCAAAGTAAAAATGGCTTCCTCTGTGAGGTTAATATTTTGCCCCAACCTGTCCATACATAATGGGATGTTTGCTTCGCTCCTTTCTGAATACGGGGACGAGTGGGTTCCCAATTCGCCCGATCTCTGGTGATTTTCAATAGAGAAGTAATTCAAACTTCACCCGCTACATACGAATTTATTACGTCTTGAGTTCAGGTCAAACTACATATGAATATAAGCCTACATAAAGCACAGCTAAGCTTAAAAAATGAGACTTTTACATCTTTACTAGATGATTTATACAGCAGCGGTGACAAACTGACACAATAACGAGACTATTTGACGACCTCTTTGACGTAGTGGGCGAAGGTCCACCTGCGACGAAGAAGGTTGCGGGTTCGATCCTCGCCGCGGGACAAATGTTTGTATGACCTACAGATATTTGTCTCGGGTCTGGGTGTTTCTATGTACTCGTATAATATGTATGTATTTACAAACAAAAAGTATATTAGTAGTATATCAGTTACCTGATTCCCATAATACAAGCTTTGCTTAGTTTGGGGCTAGATGAAAATGTCCAGCATTATTTATTTATTTATATCACCTAAACTAATGTGGCTGACTAGCCGTGAGCTTTTTCACACATGCATGATGTTTTCTTCACAAAATATGCCGAAACGAAATAACTATTGTAGGTACACCACCGGGATTCAAACTCGGAACTTTAGGATTAAAATCCATGTCACTATAATTATTCCACTTAGCTGACATGACTTTTTCTATGCGACTTTTAGTTTGGATTTCACCATATTCTGTGAGTCCGATAACGCCTTGTCACAAATAAACGGTGCTGAGATAATAATATGTTACAGCAGACTTATAAAAGCCCGAAGCTGTTATCGAACTAAAAGAGTATGGCGGGTTCGAATCCCGTCGGAATCGAAAATATTGATAAGACTTTTCATTTCGCAATGAAATACCTAAGTGTGGTTTAACACTTCAAAAAATGATGGTGGAACTGACTCATAATGTGTCGTGTTGTGATGTAGTTTGACCGTATTTTGGCTGGGACTGTAGAGGATTGTGAGAGGACAAATATGCGCCGAGTTTAGCAAGTTTGCGAAGAATTTCAGACTAATCGGGAGTAAAACTTGGGCTCGAGTGATTGGTTTTGTTGTGCAATGAACAAAACTTAATTTAAAAAAGTACGTGATCGTCGTGGAACACTCGGTTTGAACGAAGTTTCAACTTTATCATTTATTTTGTCAAATAAATGATTGTCAAATATTAAAATCATAGAAACGCACGTCTGTACTAACAATGTCACAATCTATGGACTGTTTTGCGGCTGCGCACTTCGCACTGTGACTTCTTGACCTATACCTAGGTCGGGGGAACTTTTAAAGTTCGAAAACATTGTGTCAAGTGCACATCAAAGTCAAAGTCAAAGTTAAAAAGCATTTATTCAGTAGGACCGCTGTAATTTAGTAAACATTTTTGACATCTTCTTTTTTTAGTTTTTGATTGTAATTGATTTAATTTTTAATTCCTGCATGCAATTTAATTTACTTTTTTATTTTTTTAACTTCAATTTTAATACGTAATGATTGTTTGATATATTTTTTTTCCTGTATCAAATAAAAAATTGCACGCCATACTGGCAGAATATATTGTTTCCGGATTGAATTTTAAAAAACAAAATATTTCACGCAATAAATCTTTACTTTACTTTACTATACTAAAAACAACTAGAATTGTTTTAAAAACAAATAATAGTGAGACAGTGACAAATCCTTCGCGCTTCGCCATATCAGCCCTAAACCTACCTCTACCGAACAGTTATGAATCCTAAAATGTTATATTCCCTAAATACCGATTAATATTCCGGTCAGTTCAGCTGGATCGTTGCCAGTTCATCCAAGTGCTTAGTATCTGTGTTATGTATCATTTGTTCATGCCTTTAGCATTTATTATGTTATTATTTTGGCGAAAAGCCGTGTTGGCCGAATGCGGTTGTTCCTCAACTTTCAATCCGAAGGTTGTGGGTTCAAATCCCGGCCGTGCATCAGTGGATTTTGCATTACGTAAAATTTATATGCGCTTTAACACGTGCTCTAAACGGTGAAGGAATATCGTGAGGAAACCAGTTAGTGTTCTTATAGGCGGCGATGGGCTTGCAATCTGTCACGTATGGATAACTTCTGCAAAATGTGGGCATGTATCAAATATTATGTGTTTGGACATGCCTCTGACTACCCCCTTAGACATCTTCAAAGGATCTGGAATAAGTAACATAAAAAGATCTGAGAGAATGTCTACCGCACCTTGGGGATACAGTTGTGAACCTGTGTTTTTTTATTTTGGCGAACTTTGACGACCTCTGCGACGCAGAAGGTTGCGGGTTCGATCCCCGCCGCGGGACAAATGTTTGTATGACCTACAGATATTTGTCTCGGGTGTTTCTATGTATAATATGTATTTACAAACAAAAAGTATATATGTAGTATATCAGTTATCTGGTTCCCATAGTACAAGCTAGTTTGGGGCTAGATGATGCTGTGTGAAAATGTCCAGCATTATTTATTTTACTTGTAATATTTTGGTCGTACAGGGTCATTTTTCACTGTGAAGGTACTTAAAGTCACAGAAAGTATAGAATAGATAGTCATGACCAATTTTAGTAACAAAAAATTGGTTGTCTGTAAAGTCGGTTTACTGACGATAGTTGAACGATACGCATCGCTCACTCAAGTAGGAGAGAGACGGATGTCGAACGCTGCCGAACGCAAAAGCCGATTGTGCTTCTTTTTCGCTCGTTCCGCGCTCTCGCTTGCACTTCAAGCCTCTCAGAGCGAGGTAACGCCGCATGAAGGTAACGCCGCATGACGTCATGTTTTTTCGTGCGTGCAGCCGGCGCTATCGAATTATAAGACGTGGTCACGTCAAAAAAAACTGGTGAATGACATAATCCGCCGGACATTTCATATTCCTGCTTCTTTTGCAGTTTGTGTTAAAGCGTACCTACCACATGACTGATAAACTAAGTACAAATATTTACATAATACACGACACAGAAATATATTTGCAGATCATACAAATATTTTTCCTGCGGCTGGAATCGAACCAGCAACCTTTTGCGTCAGAGATCGTGTTATTGAGGTGGAGTGTCAATTGGTATGAGTGTTCTATACGTACAGATATTTTCCGCTTCAGGATCAATACGCCATGATATTAAGCCGTACACACAACATGTGGTTTAATTTTACAGCGTATCTTACACAACCACTGTATTTGCCTCGAACCCCTCATTTTGATAAACTATACTAACGTGCACCAAGCCTTATGTTACCGTTTCAAAGATAATTAAAGTTTGTTAGTAGCAACACTTACGAGGAAAATTCTTATAGTTAAATGAGAATAACTATACTTATAATTATATATAATATATATTTGACCGTAAGTATATCGAAAGTTCTCGAGTGGAGGCCACGCACCGAAAACCGCAGTAGAGGACGGCCCCCCACTAGATGGAAAGACGATCTGGTAAAGGTTGCTGGGAGCCGTTGGGTGCAGGACCCACAAGATGCACAAGATCGATCGCTGTGGAAATCGATGGGGGAGGCCTATGTTCAGCAGTGGACACTAGATGGCTGACATGATGATGATGATGATGATATCCGATAGAATCAAGTTTTATTTGACTATCGCATAAATACTTAAAAATGCCATGCTGAAAGCGAGATTTCAACTCAATACTTGATCACACTTTGATAGATATCGTTTAGATTCCGAACATGGAAGTAAATATCTAGAACATTCTTTGAAAGCCACACATTTTTGAGTTGAAGAGTTACTGCAATTTTGTATCCTAAACCCAAGTGCTATAGCTCAGTTTAGATTGGAAGTTCCTAGGAGTAATGTCGGTAGTAGGCTGCACCGTCCTACAAAACTGCACTATGTCGGACTAAAAGGCAACTCATGCTTCGAACCGAGTATTTGGCGCAAGTTGGAAGTACTTGCAGTTTGCGTTGAACACTTGTCTAAGATTACTACATAGGATTTTTTATAACTGGGACTTTTTTATGTTACTCGTTATGAGCGTTTGGACCACATCTCAATTTGACTAGTTAGCTTATATGACCAGTTTGATATAGGACCAAATCTCGATATGACTACATTGCATTTTGTCTATATCACGTTTGGTTCAGTTCGCAATAAGACCAGAGCATTACGACTATGTAAAATTTTACTTTAAAATAACTGGCATTACGATACGGTTCGATTCTCAAATAGAAAAACATTTGAGTGGTAAAAAGATTAAACTTAATTTATTTGGTTAAAAATAGTTGTATATTAATGAATGAAAATGACACTTGCACACCTTAAAACTTCAAGACACAATACAATATTAATTACTTTCATAAACAACCATTCCAATCAAAGTTATTTATTTATCAAAAATCCCCATACAAAAAAGAAATAATGCTGCCTTATGTACTAGCATACAATACTATTTAGGGTTGTTGACAATATTTTTGTAGCTATCGCTCACGTATGTAACTTGGACCAAAACTTCGTATGTAGGTCACAGGGTGTTCTCTAAATGAGCGCTGTCTAATGAACGTGTATCTTCAAGTTCTCGTGGTATTATTGAATAAAAGCATTAGTTTTACAAAAAAATCCTTAACTAGCGACTCTTTTCGACTGTTCCCGTGTTAATATGTACCTTTCAAATGGTTTTTTTTAAACACACAATAGTCTAAAAGCAACTTCAGGTAAGATGGAAGACGTGGTATCGGAAAATCTTCGCCTCAGTAATGAGTAATGGAAAATTTCGCAACCTTCATTAATGAGGACATACGGAGGAGTCACAAGCCCTGATTTCACACTAGGATTCTTGAATAATTTTATGAAAAATCATACAAACTTGTCTCTTAACTAGAATCAAACTCGCTTTGCGTCTCATGTGATCTCAGCTGAACATTTTGGTCGCCATACCAACGCTATTGACGTCAGTATAATATTCAGATTTATAACAACATACAAAACTGGCTTTGAGTTATAGACAAAACGGAACCACTCCAAAAAATTGGTTATTAACACAAAAACTCACAATTCCATATCTATATTAAATAAATAAATAAAATAATAAATAATGCTGGACTTTCCACACAGCATCATCTAGCCCCAAAGTAAGCAGAGCTTGTGTTATGGGTACTAGATGACTGATAAACTACTTATATACTTTTTGTTTGTTAATACATACATATTATACATAGAAACACCCAGACCCGGGACAAATATCTGTAGGTCATACAAACATTTGGCCCGCAGCGGGGATCGAACCCGCAACCTTCTGCGTCGCAGGCGGACCTTCGCCCACTGCGCCATCATATTATCATCATCATCATCATCATCATCATCCACAGCCAAGAATATCCCACTGCTGGGGCTGTGCATCACGCATCCCAAATCTATGGTGCCTCTTGATGTCATCCACCCATCGCGCAATTGGATTTATATTATCATCATAAAATATTATTTTTATAAATTTTCACCTCAAATGTGATTGACACCAAAACCTATCTCCGAATGCCCTAAATAACGCCCGCCATGTAGGTCACAGGTTGCCTAATGAACACGAATCTTAGCGTGCTGCGAGTGTGCGGTGTGCCTAATTTGATTGCATTGTAACACTCACGTGGTTTCGTCGCAATTAAAAGTAAGGCCTTAATTTTACACGCGAACTTTAAATGAGTTTCGTTTGAAATGAGAACTCGTCTATTTCTTTAGAACTAGTCTATATAATATTTGGGTTCAAAACCAGAAAGTGTGACCTTAAATATTAGAACGGCGCACCCCGCGGTTTTACTCACAATTTCTCAGGAATACTGCACATTTTCGGAACAAAAAGTAACTATGTATAACGATCTTTAAATACTCGTTCATAGAACGCTTTTTTGTGGTAACAGTTTTGTTCTGACATGTGTCAACATGGGGTTCAACTAAGGTTTAACGTTTATGTAATAAGCAGCTAAATGTTTATAATTTATTTATAAATAAACGACAAATCACAAAACTTTAATAAGTTTAATAGTTCGAGGACTCATGTTGCTAACACATGTTTGCTATATTGACGACCTCTGTGGCGCAGTGGGCGAAGGTCCGCCTGCGACGCAGAAGGTTGCGGGTTCGATCCCCGCCGCGGGACAAATGTTTGTATGAATTACAGATATTTGTCTCGGGTCTGGGTGTTTCTATGTATAATATGTATTTATATACAAACAAAAAGTATATAAGTAGTATATCAGTTATCTGGTTCCCATAGTACAAGCTTTGCTTAGTTTGGGGACAGATGATGCTGTGTGAAATGTCCAGCATTATTTATTATTATTTATTTTATTTATAAGCCTAGTACAATTTTGTTTTCTCTTTGTGTAATTTTTTTTATTTTCTCATTTTTAACTTTTGTGCATCTTAGTTTAGCATTTAATTCTTTAAACTAGTAATTTTCATGTCCGCTAATTAGAATCGGTCCTAACGGAAGATCAGCGCGGTTTGTTTTTAGTTTACTCAACAATCCGCTTATTGCGGAGTTAGACTCCATTTTGCAGCATTATAACTTAAGTTATTCTCGTGTCTATTGTGTTTTGTACCTAATCATTGTTGCAAATAAAACATTTTCTATTCTATTCTATTCTATTTTAACTATACCTTCGTAATAATCTATTATGTAGTGTTACTTTCATATGTTGCTTAGAAATAATAAAGTAAGTATATCAATAAAATACAGTGTAACCGGCAATTTAGCGGCTCAATAAAATAACAACAAAGTGATATTACTCCACCCATAGTCGTATAGGGTGTAATAATACTACTGCCTGTAACGCAAACTGCTTTAGACATGCTCACGTTTATTACCATCGAAAAAAGTAAAATAAATTGATAATTTTCGGAATATTTTAGGAAGATACATCAAATAAATACTGAAGGATTTTTGTAGGTATCAGAAAACTTGAGTTCCATTAGTGCCACAACACTCAGACGTAAATCTTTACGTTCCATTTACTGTTAGTTTAATTTTATTTTATTTTTATTTTATCTTTATGTTGTGAGTAATTGTTTCCTGTCCTAGTATTATTGAATTATGTGGTTCACTTACTTTATTCTAAAACTGTCTTTTTAAGTCTTGTTATTAATGTTGTGTCTCGTCAAATACGTGACGTCCTCGCCGTGGTTCCAACGGAAGATCAGCGTTGTACGAGTAGTAGTCAATGGTTATTACGAGTATAACAATTATGCTGAGTTGGACGCCATTTCGTAGTTTTAAGGTGTCAATAGTTTTATGTACCAACGTTACTGTATTATTTAAAAAACTACGAATAAAGTTATTCTTATTCTTATTCAGACACAAATATTTGTAGAATATGCTAACATTTGGATCCACCTCGAGAATCAAACTAGCAACTTTTGCAGTCAACTGTTCTCGCTACGTCATCGAAGTTATCAAAAAAGATAAATTGTATTTTATATATTTTTCATTTTTACTAACTTTAACTTCAAACAAATAACTTTTGCCCACGATATTTCATGCAGTTTTATGGTGGTCACAGACCTATCCGCGCCGAACTGTCAATTCAATAGAAGAAATGCTGAGACGTCAGAAGCCAGCCGCATTTTCTGACGTCATTAGCATTTTTTGTATAGGAAAATGACTACGGCGTGGCCAAATGTGCGATCAGGTTTAAGAGCCACTGTAAAATAGTTACAGTTATGTCTCGGAACTGGTTTACAGCATCTGGATGCATTTTTTTAGTTTTTGTAAGCTGTTTTATTACACCTTGTATATAGGCTATTTAAGGCTATTTAATCACGTTAATACATTTATATCTAAAATGTTTTCTATCAAAAGAATCTTTGAAATTGGAGATTCCCATTATATACCAAAATAATAATATACATTTTCTTTCAATTCATCGAAAACGATTGATCTCTTTTTACATTAATCTTTATCTTTTTTTTTTATTAAACCTTAATATTACGAAATTATTTATCCAATTTCACGCAAAAAAGATAGGCTACTGGTTATGTAAAATATTCTATCTACTTCTTACAAAATACATATTTTGCCTTACCTAAGCCTTTCATAAAAATATCCATCTTCAACTCTTTGCGCTGAAAACTAAAAGAATCATCATCATCATCATCCAGTGGGTGCCAGCGAAGGGAGGCCTATACCCAGGTATAGGCCTCCCTTCACTTTTCCTATTCTTCCCGGTCCTGTGCCAGCCTGATCCACTATCGGCCTACGACGTTAATGATATCGTCCGCCCACCTCGCTGCCGGACGTCCGACACTTCTCTTGCCAGTTCTGGGCCACCATTCTGTCATCCTTTTACACCACCTGTCATCACCACGTCTTGCCAGGTGTCCCTCCCAACTCCACTTGAGTTCCATTACCCGCATACCGGCATCCATGACTTTTGTTCGTCTCCGGATCTCAGTATTGGCTAAAAGAATCGTATCGATAATCGAATATCTTCTAAAAGAATAGCTACATAATAATCATATTTTCCACCGAGTTGGTACCTAATATTACACCCGCATAATGGGTAGAGCTAGCTAATTTAGGTGCTCAGCAATACATTAGGCAACACAGGTGTCCCTTCAACCTACAAAGCCTTTAGACTTGTACATGAACAAAGTAACTAAAACTCCGTTCACACGCTGCGTCTATTATTTCCTACTGACTTCTTCAATTTTTCTTCTTATCGTATCACTAGTTCTTTCGAACCAGTGTGGTAAATGGATTTTAAGTGCGCCTTAAAGGGGCTCCTTTCGTGCACTTGACACATATTTTCGAACTTTATAGGTTCTACGACATGTCGGTTTCCTCACGATGTTTTCCTTCACTGTTTGAGAGTACTGGCACATAAGTTTTTCGGCAGAAAAACTCATTGGTGCCCGATCGGGATTGAATCCACGACCTTACTATCTGAAGGCGGGGCCGCTACCACTAGACCACCAGTGCTCTCTACTTCTTACGTTCTTCGTACGTTCCTCTACGTAGGTTACTTACTTACTCATAATACGAGTACGTATTATACAAACAACATACAAACATAAAAAAAATGTCAGCAGATAAAACAAAAATGTTATCCTGCGGCGAGAATCGAACCCGCAATCTTCGCGTCACAGGGTCTCTGCCACTTCACCACAGACAAGATACGTAAAAAACGGAGTGTGTCTATGTGTGAACAAAACGTAGGTACTGTGTAAAGTTTTGAGTTGTTTGTAAGATAACTCCTCAGCTGGAGGACCTCGAAATAATTGAGATGCTTTCGTAAAGCTGGTTACTTGTTTTGGAAAGTTTGACCCACACAGAAAGTTACTCAGGTTTGAGTCGTGTTTCAAGATCCAATTTGTTAGAAAAACGCCACTTACTCATACGAACTTACTTCATAGAAATAGGATAGATAGAGTAATTCAAATTCTATTAAGTATTGGTTGTTGAGGTTACCCACTTGACCGCTCTTCAAAAATCTAAAACAGCTGGCCTTTAGTTGTGTAAAAGTGTACCTAGCCGTAACATCACGTGGTTGCTTACAACCATTAAACCTTGGATTTTTATAAGAGTTCAAGCTAAACCAATTCTCGATGAGACACATCTGTGTAACGTTTACCTCGTACTTTATAGCCAATTTTGGGTTTCCCATCTTCAAATTTAGAACACCCTTAGGCTGCTTTTCCACTAGAGATATGATATGTTCTTCTATTCGTTCATCTAAATCCATTCACATCTTTAAATCTAAAGTCTATGAACACTTTTTGTCCATGTCAGCTACAATGCTAAAATGACCATGTGCTTATTTTATGTTTATGTTGAGGTTTATTTATGTAGGTATATGTATTTAATAGTATGTGTACGTACTATATTCTTATTATTTTATTTAACGTACTTATTGTGCACCGCCGTTTTTTCTGTGTAACTTTTCCAGTCCATCCAAAGGTTGTCTGGAAGAGATCGCTCTTAGCGATAAGGCCGCCCATTGTACCTACTTACTTATTTTCGTGTATTTCCTGTAATGTGTTTTTGTGTACAATAAAGTGTTTTTCTATTCTATTCTATTCTATTCTATGTTGCTAAGATGTGAAATCTAAGCTACAAACGTATCCAGCTAAGCAACGGTCAGTAAATAGATGGGTGACCGTGTCATTATCAACTAAGCGTTAACAGCTTCAGGGTTGATGATAAATTATCAGTCCCGGCTTTTAAGTAGTTAAGCCATGACGGAAGCCTTGAGGCGGTCTAAAAACTCCGTTACCAGAGTAAACCACTAACTCTCTGTGTGGACTAACTAATATGCTTGGTGGATCTCCAACGCATCCATAGCAATAACATAGCATATCTCTGGTATAAAAGCAGCCTAAGCCTGGAGCATCTGATTTGATGTAATAAAACCTTGTGCTATTAAAGCCAGTTTACTGCGGGCTGCAGATTGACCAGACGATCTGCACCGATAATCACAATAACTTTTCAAACAGTAGAGTAACTTATTGTGTCATTAGAGTTCTTTCGAAGTTTTGAAGCTGATTGTGACCGGAAACAAAAAAGGGAAAAGACTTCGGGGGCGAAGTCAGATGCGCTCTTCTGAACAAATTCGCACCACACTACCACGGTTCACAATGCTCTTAATACTGCTGGGGACTGAGGAAGATGGAGAAACATCATTAGGGACCCTCAGCATAGTGGAATGCGACTCGTGAAAGAGGAGGAGTTCTTTCGAATTATTATGGGGAAAGGATAACTAAAAGGTGAAGTAGAAGAACTGACGCTGACGCTTTCGAGGCTTGTGTATGTGTGTGGAGGGGCATAGAACAACTGCACCTATTTGAGAAATACACCTTTACGACGTGCAATATTTTTATATTTTTTGTACACACACATCTGTGTATGCGTAAAACACAATCGAAAAGTTATGTAAAAGTTACACCATATTATTATGCCTCCATCAATTATGCCTCACAGTATAGTGTAAAGTACAATACATTTTTAACTGCTAAGTTAAAGTAAGTTTAGTAGTATGCTAATACTGCATCCAAATTTACTGTGCTAGAATGAAGAGACATCAAAATTATGAGACTTTCGAAGGAAAAGTACCTTCCGTATTTCTGTCACGTTTTATTAGTGAGAAATTCCAAAATTCTGTTTTGTGTAGGTATTTACTTAGAATAATATTTAAAAATGTAAAGGAAATGTAGTCAATATTATTTTCGGAGCTTTGTTGAAGTGTAAATAAAATAAACAATTTATTTGCATGGTTAAAATTTTGAAGTAGATCCGCCGCTGCCGCCACTTTTTCTCCGCCAATAATTAATTTTTACACAATAATAAGTATGACCGATACTTTTGTGAAAGTACGAGTAATAATAATTAATTTTTACACAATAATAAGTATGACCGATGGTTTTGTGAAAATAATCTACTATTGTAGGTGTCTTTTGTTGGTGAACTGCGGTCTTAGTAGGAATATGCCGAACCCGTCGTAAAAAGCAAATGGATTCAGGAGCCATGAGTGTTCTTAAATTACTTTTGCCATAAAACAGATGCTTCCTAATGTGTGTCAACCCTAATAATACCTCTGCTGTAAAATGAGTCTTAGAGTGCCGACATAAAACACAAACTAGATTATAAATTCAGACATGAAAAGTCATATTCAAAATTGAACTTTATCACAATTCGTCACGGCTTATTAATTTTCGTTTGCGAAATTACAGAACTAATTCAATTTTAAGCTTTATTGCTCTACATTAGAGTTGATATACTGAAAACTAAGATACGTGTTATTCAATTGTGACCTTTATTTGCTCTGTGAGAGGGTTGGTAAATGTGTAGAGGATAATCTAGCTTTGGTGTTATTCGATTTTGAGCTCTTTTCGGTTGTGTTACAGTGGCAGAGATAAATAGTCCGGTCACGTACGATTTAGGGCTGTCACGTAATGAGCCGCTTCAGGGTATACCCTGCGGGGCGTGGGATAATAGGGCTTTGATTGGCGTTCATTCACTGCCAAATGTGCTACTACCGCTCTATGTCGTTTTGTTTTAAACTATCGTCAGTAAGTTCGTTTGCATCAGAATACCTATTCGGAATATTTTATTATAAAACTATAAAGTTGTTTACGCGGGTGATTGGCAAGTGTTTCCACTATAACAAATCTCTATATATAAAAATTAATCGCTATATCCCTTGGTCTCGGCATCACGCGTGAACGGCTGGACCGATTTCATTAAATTTTTTTGTTGTGTTTGTTATTGTCAGGAGAAGGTTGACAGAAAAAAATCTATATATTAATCATGGAGGGCGTGAAATAAGGGTTGAAAGTTTGTATAGGGAGTTGGTAGTTCCAGTTAAATGCAGTAAATGGCGTTGCTAATAAGTATGTTATTTCGCTGACGAAGTCGCGGGTACCGCGGGTTTTATTTATAAAATGACGCGTTTTTGTTAGGCACACGACTGATTGTTTTAGTTATCACGTGGGAAACGTGATAATATTGCCAATTTTTTCATTTTGGAAATGTAATAACGCGGGTATTTATAAATAAATAAATAATAATAAATAATGCTGGACATTTTCACACAGCATCATCTAGCCCCAAACTAAGCAAAGCTTGTACTATGGGAACCAGATAACTGATATACTACTTATATACTTTTTGTTTGTAAATACATACATATTATACATAGAAACACCCAGACCCGAGACAAATATCTGTAGGTCATACAAACATTTGTCCCGCGGCGGGGATCGAACCCGCAACCTTCTGCGTCGCAGGCGGACCTTCGCCCACTGCGCCACAGAGGTCGTCGTATTTAGTCCATAGTTCTCTTAAGGACTCATTACCCGTGAAATTGTAATCTGTTGACTGGAATATTATATACAACAGATGCGCATTTTGGTCTGAAATCAGAAATATAATTTATTGTAACAACTGTAAGAATCGAAGTCACACCTCTTGCGTCACATCCGAGCACTCGCCATGCTACTGACGTCGTCAATAATGCACAAACATGATAGACGTTCAATTCAATGAATCTGGCATCTAAATGTAAATTAATTATTAAATCTGACTAAACTGATTGTGGTTAACTAAATAACTAATGGCCCTTTGTCATGATAAAGGTTGACAACCCTATGAATAGGGTCCCATAGGCTGATGTAAAAACCACTAATTGAAGTAGTGATCAAAATGCGAGTGATAGGCATCCGGCCTCTTGGGTTCCGATGCTTATTTTAATTACATGTCATACGGAGTTTTTGCTGCTGGTTAATTGATTAACAGGGATATTTGCACTTTAAAATTTTTTAGTGAAATTTTAATTGCTCCTTATTTTATTATATTTCCATATATTTGTAGCTCGCTTGTTGTTCTTGATAGATCGCCATGATGGAGGCAAGGATTTATCTAGGTTTTTGGAACGAAGTAAACTGACCAAACTGTATTCCTTCTCTCCTTGATCTCATCCTAGTTTCTGATAAGGATCGGGTAACTTGCCATGGGCAGTTAACCGCACCTTATTCCTATCATGATCTTCTTTTTGTTTCCTATAAAATCCGCTCTCCCAAACGTAAACCAAGGTTTCTTGTTTTGCGTAGTTATAAGGATATTAATCTTGATAACTTAAAAAAGGATGCTAGTAATATTGACTGGTCTCCTGTAATAGATGCTGGTGATATTGATGGTAAAGTTGACAGTTTTATCAAAATCGTTACTGATCTCTATGATGCTCATGCTCCATTGAAACGTGTCAAAATTAAACACCCCCCCGCTCCTTGGTTGACCCAACCTATCAAGAGGATGATGGCGAAACGTGATCGTGCTAAACGCATTTTAAAAAAATTCCCTAGTGAAAAGAATCAAGCAGCATATAAAAAGTTACGTAACCGTTGCAGTCGTATGTGTAGAGATGCCAAAAAGCGACACATTCATAGCACCATCCAAAACTCTAGTCCCTCGCAAATGTGGAAGTTTCTGAAATCACTTGGGTTGGGTAATGGATCTAGTGTCTCTCCGGTTTCTCTTGACCTTAATGTTATTAATGCTCATTTCTCTAAATCTCCTCTACTTCTTGATAATAAGGTTAAAATGAAGACTATAGATGAACTTTCACGTCAATCTTTGCCTGATTGCCCTTCGTTTAGTTTTAATGAGGTTGCTGAGGAGGATATATTGAGATTTCTAAATACTATTTCCACGAAAGCCGTTGGTTCGGATGGCATTAGCATTCAAATGTTACAATTACTATCCCTTGAGCTCGTACCTGCAATTTCTCATATTGTCAATTACTCTCTTGCGACGAGCTCTTTTCCTGCATCCTTTAAATCGGCCTATGTCATTCCTCTTCCTAAGACTCCTAATCCCATGAATGTTTCCCATTTCCGTCCAATCTCTATTTTACCAGTCCTTTCAAAAGTCATTGAAAATACGGTCCAGAAGCAATTATCTCTTTTCTTAACTCAGCATAAACTTCTTAGCCCATTTCAATCAGGTTTTCGTCCAGGACACAGTACTGTTAGCGCTTTGACGAAAGTCTCTGACGACATACGCTGGGCTAGGGACAATAAACTGGCTACAATTTTAGTTTTATTAGATTTCAGTAGTGCGTTTAACTCTGTAGACTATGACATTCTCCTTTCTATCCTTTCTTCTCTCAATATTTCCCCCTCAGCAATCTCTTGGTTCAATTCTTACCTCACTGGTCGTTCGCAGTGTGTGCGCTCCGATGAGTGTACCTCAGACTGGTGCAACATCTCTGCGGGTGTTCCTCAAGGGGGTGTCTTGTCTCCCCTACTTTTTTCCATATTTATTAATGCTATTACTCAGATTATTTCTTGTCACTACCATCTCTACGCTGACGACCTGCAAATTTACTGTCACATCCCAGCTCATGAAATTGCCGAGGGTGTTAGATTGATTAACTCGGAACTGTCTAAAATCAATGATTGGGCTAAAGCTTTTGGTCTTCTTGTTAACCCTGCTAAGTCACAGGTTCTTATTTTAGGAAGTCCATACATGTTAAACATCGTGTCCCAAGCTTCTCCTCCTTCTATCCTTTATGAAGATGTTCCTGTTCCTTATTCAAATAAGGCTAAGAACCTGGGTGTCATCTTCGACAGTGAATTATCATGGGTAAGTCATATCAATGAGATTAGCAAGAGGGTTAACTTTACGTTCCATTCGCTTAAACGTCTCCAGTGGTTTCTTCCCTTTGAAACTAAAGTCATTCTTGCACAAGCACTTTTGTTACCTCTCATTGACTATGCCGATGTTTGTTTCCTCGATGCCACGGAGATACTTGTTGACAAATTGGAGCGTTTACAAAACTTGTGTATCCGTTTTATCTTCGGGTTACGTAAATATGACCATGTGTCTGAGTTCAGAGCCCGTTTACAGTGGCTCCCTATCCGACGGCGTCGTGATCTGCATGTTTTATCTTTTCTCTACACTACCCTACATAATCCCTCATCCCCTTCTTACCTTCGTGAACGTTTCAGCTATCTTATTCCTCGTGGTGAGCCTTGCAGGTCAACCATGTCTCTTCTCCTTAAAACCCCGCCCCACAATTCCAGCGGTTATGGTGATTCCTTCACTATAAACGCTGTGAAGTTGTGGAATTCTCTTCCTCATGCTATCCGCAGTAGTCAAACGCTCAACTCTTTTAAGGCCAAGGTAAAAGAGCACTATTTGACATAAGAATCCCTTTTTCTATATATTATATTATTATTTTATGTGTGTATTTTAATATATATATATATATATATATAGTATAGATCATATTATAATAATATGAAGGTATATTTTATTTATTTATATTTTGTATATTTTTTGTATAGGTATATAGTTAGTGGGTGATTTATTTACACCGTAGTTTATAGCTTTATTTTATACAGCGTACGTACACAGTGCATCCACATTAGTTAATGTCTTCTCCCTAGACTCAAAGGTTTGCTGGTAGAAAACTCTTTTAGGGTTAAGCTCGCCTTTGTACATGTACTTTCTAATTATTGTTGTGTAACCATTTTCTTGTGTACAATAAAGAATTACAGAATTACAGAAGTTTGTTTTCGTTGATAACTTCACAAATTG
This sequence comes from Epirrhoe tristata, assembly GCA_951394285.1. Taxonomy (NCBI): domain Eukaryota; kingdom Metazoa; phylum Arthropoda; class Insecta; order Lepidoptera; family Geometridae; genus Epirrhoe; species Epirrhoe tristata. The sequence continues at coordinate 1,774,646 of OX596153.1, forward strand.
TGCAAAATAGTGCGCAAAAAAAAGATGCGCAGTGTGCGCAAAATGTCAAAAATGACAAATGTACAAACTTCGTTCCGACGGAGTGTTTCACGACACTCACGTACTTTTTTTATATTTTTCTTGTTGATGTCATGATAATATTTTGCCTTTATTATTTGATGATGCATTTTAAACAAGAATAGAATGGAATGTCATTTATTGTATAAACATAACATATAAAGATGAATGATGAATGTACATATTTCGTGAATACACGTCTAAATCCACATAACCAGAAAAACCTAATTAAAAAAAAATAGCAGCTTTACAGCGAGCACTTCAATACTTCAATATTCGAGTGGACAAGGGAAATAGACTAGAGCCCCCAAAATACCTTCCACTCGCCGATAGCCAACAACGATGCTCAATAAACGTGTATCCACTGGATACACATTTAATTTATGCCCCTATAAAATCTTTAGTCATACAGAACCATCGTAAAAAATTCTAAAGCCTTATAGCCACAGCAATTTCGAAAATGGGTTAAAAGGGTTCATAATAGGTTCACTGCAAAACGGACGCCAGCACTTAGGATTTTATAGGTCAAAATCAGGTGTGTTTTAAACGATTGAAGGTGGTTTTTTGGTCTGTATTTTTCTATGTACCAACCATTTTTTGTAGTATCTATCGATCGATTCTTTTACTAAAGTAAGTGGAGTTTTTAGGCAAACTAAAAGCTCCATGGCTCAAAGCTTCATTCTTGTTTCTCTTCACAAGCATAACCGCAGACGGAAGCAAGTCACGAATTTCATTGAAATAGTGCTACAAAAAACCTGTCTCTGAAAATGTTACAATATTCATGCTCATTTTTCATACCCGAAGCCTGCAAAAACATGCCGTAAGCAATCACTCAGAATTTTCATATCCAAAATGCGTAAATCTCCAATCCGATAGCGTGAAGAATGAAGATGTTCTTACGCGGGCAACAAAATTGCTGAAACAATTTTATTAATGTGCGTCTGTGCTGTGCGTTCATTATGAATCACATTCGAACTGATTATTTTTTCGCAAAGCACGGTTCAATAGAGAATGCATCAACTATCGTGTTATTTCGCTTGCACACAAGTGCAGTCACTGGAAGTGTGCAAGTGAGGGAACAACGCCGCCATTGTTAAAATTGACTTGCATTTCCAAAACTGCCAGGAAATAGGAATTCATGCCCCACTATTTTGCGAAAAGAGTTGCTCAAAGTTGACCGTGTAGCAATATAGAATCGATATTATCAATTGTGTTACTACCTAGCGATGGTGCTGAGCAAAACGCGTGGGTTGCGAGTTTAAATTCTTCGCTTGATCTCTATGTATCGCAAAACGAATTTTAATAGACTTATTAAATTGGTTTATGATTTCATTATGTACCTTATTTGTATTACATTGTTTACATATATTTACAAAATACAACAGGATTAGTCAAGCCATCTAAGGATCTATAGATAACTCAATAGATCCAGGTCACTGTCAGTCGGAAGCGTGCCCAAAACACTGGCGGCATTACCACGCTGGATGGCAATGCTGATCCTTTGAGCAAAAAATGTGCCAATTTTTTTTTATAAAATATGTAGTAGCTTAGTTTCTGTAAATAAACATTGTTTATAAATATCCTGTTTTGTAAGTCAGAGGCTTAAATAGCGCCTACAATATAATAATAATAATAATAATAAATAGATAAATAATGCTGGTCATTTTTCACACAGCATCATCTAGCCCCAAACTAAGCAAAGCTTGTACTATGGGAACCAGATAACTGATATACTACTTATATACTTTTGTTTGTAAATACATACATATTATATACATAGAAACACCCAGACCTGAGACAAATATCTGTAGGTCATACAAACTATGGGGTATGACGTGTTGTAGTCCTTAGTAAGTAACTTGTTGGGTACCTACGTAGTTGGCTGCGGCAAGTCCAGGTGGTAAATAAGACGATCCAATGAGCACAACGAAAAGTTTATTGCGTAGACACATACAGAGTCACAAGCACAAGCAGTTAGGTACACACAGGAAAGAACACTCAACCATAGTCATTAGAAGGAGTAGAAAAAGAGTAAGAAGTGTTTATAGTTCAAAGCGTAAGTATAACGTTAGCGAAGAAACTTAACAAAATAAGCTCGCGCAACACGGGGTTCCGATCAGAGGTCTGTAGCGGACTGCCGCGTGGAGGCATGCGCCCGCGCATCTCGCTCGCACCTGTAAGGTGCGTCGGAGCATCCTACTTGCACTCGCTATTGCAACGGGAAAATGCTAGGTTAGCGAATTCGTAGATCGCACGATTCCAATGCACCGCGCGTTGTACGATACAATATCGGACGATAAACAAAGTATGTTTTATTGCGTTATTATTTAGATACCTATTTACGTAATTAGATTAGGTGTATATTTTAGGTTGTGTTATTTAGAATAAATAGTTACATAATAAATTATTTATATAATATTAAGATGTACTTGTAAATAGATAGTTGGTATGTACCTGCAATGTAAATAGATGTAAATAAATATACATATTATTACGTTGGTAGATAATTGTACACAAAGTAAATAAATGTAAATATATTATATTAAGTAGGTAATACGATAAGGATCCTACATCACTCCCCTCCAGAGGCCGTGACTACGGACGATAATAATCCGGAAATCGAACCATGCGGCCTGAGCGAGTTCTCTTGGCTTCTCCCTGAGCTCTCGGGGTATCTAGCCGGGCTGGAGGAAGGTCGGGTAGAGGAGTAGGGATGTGATTAGGTGTAGGAGTAGGAGAGGTATTGGTAAGGGTAGGAGATGGGTCTACGAGTAGATAGGCCGGCTTAAGGCGGTCTATGGATACGGTGACTGTCTTGCCCTTGACCAATATTTTGAAAACCTTATCGCTACGTTCGAGGACTTCGTATGGGCCGGTGTATGGAGGTTGCAATGAGCCTCGCAATGCATCGTCCCTCAAAAATACATGACTCGAATTTTTTAAATCTTTGAAGATAAAGATTTTGTCTTTATTATGACGTGCTGCGGGTGCTGGTCGGAGCTTTTCTGCGAAATTGCGTAGGCGAGTGGTAAAATCCGAAATATCAGTGGAGTCATGAGCGGTTGCCTGGAAAAATTCTCCAGGAAGACGTAATGGCTCGCCGTACACCAACTCCGCAGACGAAGCATGTAGGTCGTCTTTGTATGAAGACCTGATACCTAGGAGCACTAGAGGTAATTTGTCGACCCAATTACAGTCGGCGTGACACATAATGGCGGCTTTCAGCTGACGGTGAAAGCGTTCCACCAAGCCATTACAAGCCGGATGATACGCGGTCGTTCGTCGGTGTTTAAATCCAATCATTTTTCCAAGGTATTGGAAAAGTGTGGATTCAAACTGCCGACCGCGATCAGTGACGATATCCGTTGGACATCCAAATCTGGATATCCAGGATATCAACGCCTTTCCGACTGTTTCGGCTGTCATGTCGGCCATTGGTGTCACTTCGGGCCATCTTGTGAACCTGTCTACTGTCGTAAGACAGTAGCGGTAGCCTTGAGATGGTGGTAATGGGCCAACTATGTCCACGTGAATAAACGCGAACCGGGCGCGGGGTAAATCGAATGTGCCTAATGGAGATGACACATGGCGATTTACCTTGGCACGTTGGCAGGCCAGGCATTTACGTGACCACTCTCGACAGTCTTTGCGCATCCCGGGCCATACAAACCTCTCGGCTACCAATTTAGTGGTTGCTTTGGCGCCTGGATGGCTGAGGCTATGAAGACTATCGAAGAGCTGTTTACGTAAGGGCTCTGTCACGAAAGGCCTAGGTGATGAAGTACTGACATCACAATAGATTTCAAGCTTGCTATTCGGGATCTTGAGCTTCGTGAGGCTGAGAGAGTAGTCACCTCCAAGATATTTTTGAAGCTCTTGATCGGCAGCTTGAGAAATAGCGAGCTCGTCATAATCGATTGACATCCGCAGTTCGTCGACACGTGACAGTGTATCGGCTACGACATTGTCTTTGCCTGATATGTGTCTGATGTCAGTTGTGAACTGCGAGATGTAATCAAGATGACGAAACTGACGTGGCGAGCAGTTAGCCTTTCGTTCAGTGAAGGCGAAAGTGATCGGCTTGTGGTCAGTGTATACCACGAAATGCCTGGCCTCCAACATGTGTCGGAAGTATTTTATACTTTCGTATATGGCCAGCAGTTCGCGGTCGTAAGGGGAATATTTTTGTTGGCAAGGGCTCAGTTTGCGTGAAAAAAACGCGAGTGGCTGCCAAACGTTGTCCTTTAGCTGCTGCACCACTGCACCCATTGCAAGGTCAGACGCATCTGTTACCAGAGCGAGTTTGGCGTTGCAATCCGGGTGTGAGAGTAATGCAGCGTTAGAAAGGCTTTCTTTACATTGGTCAAAAGCAAGAAGAGCGTCACCAGTAATATCGACAGGGTGTGATCCCTTTAGGGAACCGCCAGCAAGAAGGGCGTTCAAAGGGGCTTGTAGCAAAGCAGCTTGAGGCAGGAATCGCCTATAAAAATTGATCATCCCTAAGAAACGCCTGAGTTGCTTGACGGTTTTCGGGACTGGGAATTCCTTAATGGCCTCGACTTTGGACTCGAGAGGTTTGGTGCCGGACTCGGAGATGCGGTAACCTAAAAAGGTTACTTCAGTTGCTCCAAAAACGCATTTAGCAGTGTTGACGAGTATACCGTACTTTTTCATGCGGGTAAAGAGTTCGTTGAGGTGGATTTCGTGCTCAGTTTCATCGCGTGAATAAACTAAAAAATCGTCTAAGTAGCAGTACACGAAATCTAGTCCTCTCGTCATCTCGTCAACAAAGCGCTGAAACGTCTGTCCAGCGTTTCGCAAGCCAAAGGACATAAATGGAAATTCATACAGACCGAAGGGAGTTGTGATGGCCGTCTTGCTGATGTCGTCCTCGTAGACCGGGATCTGGTTATAGGCTTTTACCAAATCTATAGTGGAAAAAACTTTGGAATTAGCTAGAGTTTGGGCGAAGTCGTGAATATGCCTAATGGGATAACGGTCTGGGATGGTGCGTGCATTGAGTAGCCTATAATCGCCGCAAGGCCGCCAGCCGTTATCCTTCTTAGGTGCGAGGTGCAACGGTGAAGCCCAAGAACTTTCGGAAGGACGCGCTGTGCCGTTAGAGAGCATGAGTTCGAATTCCTTCTTAGCTATCTGGAGTTTATCAGGAGCGAGTCTACGGGGCGTGCAAGATATGGGTGGACCAGGAGTGGTCTGAATATGATGAACGGTGCTGTGCTTTGGAATCCACGGTGTGCCTGAAGGGCGTGTAATTTCCGGGAATTTACTTAAAATATTATGGTACCTCGTGTCGCCTGAGGAAACTTTGACAGAGCATACATCAGTTTTGGCAAAGGAAGCTACGGCAGACAATGTGGTAGTATTATCAATAAGGCGTTGATTACGAACATCTACCATTAAATTATAAAAACTAAGGAAATCGACGCCAATGATGGGTTTGGTTACATGAGCAACGGTAAAACGCCATGGAAAGCTACGTCTTAAGCCTAAGTTTAAATCTAGCTGAATATAGCCATACGTCTCAATGGGGGTCCCATTAGCCGCACATAATGTGAAATCCGTCTGCTTGGCTCGTCGCTCGCGAAGCGCAGTGTGGGGGAAGACGCACAGGTCACTGCCGGTATCAACCAGGAACTGGGTGCCCGAGCTGCGGTCGGTCACGAAGAGGCGACTTGAGGATGCGAGGCAATCGTCCGCCGCCATGAGAGATTGCCCGTGGAGTTTCCCGCCTTGTGGTAGTCACATGGCTTGATGCAGTAGTGCGCCTTCGATCCATGCCGTGAGTGATACCAACAGATGGGGTATCTCTCGTAGTTCGAAGTTGATCTGGATCGGTGGCGTGAAGATGACCGGCGGTACCGGGGCCTGGATCGATCGGAGCGGTCGTTGAATCGGCCAAGAGAGCGGTCTTGAGAGCGGTCGTTGGAGCGATCGCGGGAACGGTAAGCACGGGTGTGCTCGTCGAGTTTCAGCGCGAGATGCTCCACCATTTTGCGCAGCTCTGCGATTTCGCCGGATGAGCCTCCCGGTTCTATTCTGGATGAAGTTGCCGCGACGCTGTAGGGTGTGGTAATCTCCTGGATGCGGTCTGCCAGGTCGGAGAGTTCCACCAGCGAAAGCGTAGTCTGGGATGCCAGCACTGTTTGGATGTTGTTAGGCAGGCGGTTGCTCCAGATGGTCCGTATAAAGTCATCGGGAACGGAAGGTCCAGCTAGGTCTTGTAAGTGGCGCAGGAACTGTGACGGTTTCCGGTCGCCGAGTTCTTCATGGGTCAACAGCTGCTTCACCTTCTTCTCATGGGAGGCTGACAGACGACGTATCAGCTCTGCCTTGATCTTCTCATAACGATTGCGTGTCGGAGGATTGATGATGATGTCCTTTACGGCCTTGGCGTGCTGCAAATCTAAGTTGGTGATGACACTGCTGAATTTTTCTGCGTCATCAGTTATGTAACGGCTCTCGAACTGACCTTCTAAAAGCGCGAACCATATCTCCGGGTCATCAGGACTGAATGGAGGAACTTTTATTTTATGTTTATAAAAGTCGGATGATGCAGTGGAAACGCACACTTTTTTCGCTTTGCGCGTGGTAACGTTCTTGTCAGCGCCATTTTGCGACTGGCCAGAATCACTGCTGCTATCCTTACTCATTTTCAATGTGATGTTCGTTAGCGGGGTCACCAGTTATGGGGTATGACGTGTTGTAGTCCTTAGTAAGTAACTTGTTGGGTACCTACGTAGTTGGCTGCGGCAAGTCCAGGTGGTAAATAAGACGATCCAATGAGCACAACGAAAAGTTTATTGCGTAGACACATACAGAGTCACAAGCACAAGCAGTTAGGTACACACAGGAAAGAACACTCAACCATAGTCATTAGAAGGAGTAGAAAAAGAGTAAGAAGTGTTTATAGTTCAAAGCGTAAGTATAACGTTAGCGAAGAAACTTAACAAAATAAGCTCGCGCAACACGGGGTTCCGATCAGAGGTCTGTAGCGGACTGCCGCGTGGAGGCATGCGCCCGCGCATCTCGCTCGCACCTGTAAGGTGCGTCGGAGCATCCTACTTGCACTCGCTATTGCAACGGGAAAATGCTAGGTTAGCGAATTCGTTGATCGCACGATTCCAATGCACCGCGCGTTGTACGATACAATATCGGACGATAAACAAAGTATGTTTTATTGCGTTATTATTTAGATACCTATTTACGTAATTAGATTAGGTGTATATTTTAGGTTGTGTTATTTAGAATAAATAGTTACATAATAAATTATTTATATAATATTAAGATGTACTTGTAAATAGATAGTTGGTATGTACCTGCAATGTAAATAGATGTAAATAAATATACATATTATTACGTTGGTAGATAATTGTACACAAAGTAAATAAATGTAAATATATTATATTAAGTAGGTAATACGATAAGGATCCTACATACTATAATATATATATATAAATACCAACCTGGGCACTAAGTTGATCCAGCCCGACTGCCGTGCATTCCTGACTCCACCTTTTCCCCCATATTACTCGACTCCGGTTGCATAGATCTTGCCCGGAGTGGCAACGGCGCAATTTTTGGGCGACGTTGCCAAACGTATTCATGGAGAAATTGATGTACTCAACATTTTTATTGCTAAGATCTCGAACTTAATCGACTCCGTAACGGCCGAAATTCAGAAACCCATAAACACTTGTGGGCTCCGTTTTATATACCAAATCCAAAGTCGTATGTTGATCAGATCCATTTATATTATCAAAATTACAGCTTTATTTGATCCGACAAAACGAAACTGTATATTAAGTAACGTAGATTAATTTTTCGTAAACACTACAGTATTCGAAGTAGTGAAGGGCGCGGGGGCCGGGGCACGAACGCCCCGCTCCTGCAATTAAGACAATTATCAGAAGTAGAAAATTATCACAAAGAAAATAAGTAATTTTTAAAAAGGTTTTTGAGAAATTTACCGGTCAATTACCTACTGGTCTTAAAAAAGATACATAAATCCTTCTTCACTAACCTTAGCTCGTTCTCCATACATAACGGAAATGTCTGATACACGTTAGTGCACACGTCCACAAGCTCCTAGCTCAACTGACGGTCCAATGACGATGTATTAGTTATTTATGCGATAAAATGTGCTTCATTTATTGGTTCGACTACTCTTTACTATTATAAGCAGTAGTATGCAACCTCTTGGTGGCAGTGGGCTGGCCATATCTCACGAAGAACCGAAACCGCTGGGGTAAAAGTGTTCTTGAGTGGAGACCGCGACTCGGCAAACGTAGTGTAGGACGCCCTCCAACCAGATGGGATGACGATCTGCGAAAGACTGCAGGCAGATGCTGGATTCGGCAAACTGAATACAGGGCGCTATAGCGCTCATTAGGGGAGGGCTATGTCCAGCAATGGACTAATGTAGCCTGATGATGATGATGATGCAACCTCTTGAATCAGGGCAAAGAGTTGCCCTGATTCAAGAGGTAGGTTGTTATTTGTAGGTTGCATACCACTTGAGAATTATCACCGTCACTGTATGACGAAAGGTTCGTCCAAATATCTATATTTTTAGGGTTCCGTATTTTTAGTTTCACAACGTTTTCAATTGAATTACGGTCGACTTTTTCAACTTCCATAAAACTCAGGAGATTTTTTGCTAGCCCTAATTTCATATCCCCATGTCAATGTCATGCAAGTGCCTAGTTCCGATTTCCGCTATGAGCCAAAACATCCTTGTCGAATGAATAATCAATTATAACACACATAAGAAACTTTATTGACACACACAGTACAAACAATATTAATTAAACACACAGTACAAAAAATATTAATTAAACACACATTACAAAAAATATTAATTAAACACACAGTACCTACAAAAAATATTAATTAAACACGCATTACAAAAAATATTAATTAAACACACAATGGAAGGAGAATTTTCACAAAAAAGGAGATTTTTGATAAATTTTAAACTACGTGTAGTTATTGGTTTTTACTGTTGATGTTTTTATGGCTTTTTTTTATAAATGTTGTTAATGTAAGTATTTATTTGCATCCATGTTCTATTATGAAGTATTGGTTCCTTTCGCAGTACTTGTTCACAATTAGCTGTACAAGGATTCTTTTTCATTACTATGAATTTCGATGTTCATCCGATTCTGTATCTGTTGGTATAAACAAGGTCTATAAAAATGTAACAACAGATGAGGAATCAGAGGGAAACCTTGATAACATTTTGAAACAGCATCGAAGAAAGAAGGTCTATAAAAATGTAACAACAGATGAGGAATCGGAGGGAAACCTTGATAAAATTTTAAACAGCATCGAAGAAAGAAGGTCCATAAAAATATAACAACAGATGAGGAATCGGAGGAACAAGTTGAAAACATTGGGAAACAAAATCGAAGAAAGAAGGTCCATAAAAATGTTACAACAGATACAGAATCGGATGAACAAGTTGATAAAGGTAAAAGACGTAAAACGATTCACAAGAAGTGGAGCAAAGATGAAGTAGACGCAGTAATGCGTCATCTGAAAAAATTCATAGTAATGAAAAAGAATCCTTGTACAGCTAATTGTGAACAAGTACTGCGAAAGGAACCAATACTTCATAATAGAACATGGATGCAAATAAATACTTACATTAACAACATTTATAAAAAAAAGCCATAAAAACATCAACAGTAAAAACCAATAACTACACGTAGTTTAAAATTTATCAAAAATCTCCTTTTTTGTGAAAATTCTCCTTCCATTGTGTGTTTAATTAATATTTTTTGTAATGTGTGTTTAATTAATATTTTTTGTACTGTGTGTTTAATTAATATTGTTTGTACTGTGTGTGTCAATAAAGTTTCTTATGTGTGTTATAATTGATTATTCATTCGACAAGGATGTTTTGGCTCATAGCGGAAATCGGAACTAGGCACTTGCATGACATTGACATGGGGATATGAAATTAGGGCTAGCAAAAAATCTCCTGAGTTTTATGGAAGTTGAAGAAGTCGACCGTAATTCAATTGAAAACGTTGTGAAACTAAAAATACGGAACCCTAAAAATATAGATATTTGGACGAACCTTTCGTCATACAGTGACGGTGATAATTCTCAAGTAGTATGCAACCTACAAATAACAACCTACCTCTTGAATCAGGGCAACTCTTTGCCCTGATTCAAGAGGTTGCATCATCATCATCATCAGGCTACATTAGTCCATTGCTGGACATAGCCCTCCCCTAATGAGCGCTATAGCGCCCTGTATTCAGTTTGCCGAATCCAGCATCTGCCTGCAGTCTTTCGCAGATCGTCATCCCATCTGGTTGGAGGGCGTCCTACACTACGTTTGCCGAGTCGCGGTCTCCACTCAAGAACACTTTTACCCCAGCGGTTTCGGTTCTTCGTGAGATATGGCCAGCCCACTGCCACCAAGAGGTTGCATACTACAGCTTATAATAGTAAAGAGTAGTCGAACCAATAAATGAAGCACATTTTATCGCATAAATAACTAATACATCGTCATTGGACCGTCAGTTGAGCTAGGAGCTTGTGGAGCGTGTGCACTAACGTGTATCAGACATTTCCGTTATGTATGGAGAACGAGCTAAGGTTAGTGAAGTAGGATTTATGTATCTTTTTTAAGACCAGTAATTGACCGGTAAATTTCTCAAAAACCTTTTTAAAAATTACTTATTTTTTTTGTGATAATTTTCTACTTCTGATAATTGTCTTAATTGCAGGAGAACACATAATTGGGGCCTAATAATATCAACAAAGCGGCAATCCATTCTTAAGCATATGAAACTAGTTCACTAACCCTACTCCTCGTTCTTTAATTTTGAAAAATCATAGCGTGGATCCGCGCTTTAGTTGTTCTGTTATTCTGCTTGATGAAATTTATCAAACAAACCTATAATGCTAAAACAAATCTGCTATTATAAAAATCACCAGAGAATCAATCTGATAAAATAATTAAAATGTTAGATTTAGGTCAAACAAATGGCTAAGGCCGCAAGCGACCAATGGCTGAGCTCGGTGGGCTCTGATTGGCTCATTTGAATCGGATCAACAATTGCTAAAACGCAAAAAAGGTGGATTTGTATAAAAAGCACGTAATTATTATTATTACTGATGGTGACACTTGTGGCTCCGTTCGGATCCACATACGGACGGTGATGTGGCAATGGATCAACAAATACCAACCGGATCAACAAGTGAAAACGGATCAAATAATTACTAACTATATGGCACGTTTGATCAACATAGTGCCCATGGAGATATCTATATATATATAGTACTATGGGAACCAGATAACTGATATACTACTTATATACTTTTGTTTGTAAATACATACATATTATATACATAGAAACACCCAGACCTGAGACAAATATCTGTAGGTCATACAAACATTTGTCCCGCGACGGGGATCGAACCCGCAACCTTCTGCGTCGCAGGCGGACCTTCGCCCACTGCGCCACAGAGATCGTCATAATACAAATAGTAAGCAGGTTCACGACTGTATCCCCAAGGCGCGGTAGACATTCTCTCAGATCTTTTTTATGTTACTTATTCCAGATCCTTTGTGATGTCTACAATATTATAGTAGTGAGTAAAACTTGAAAAATTAATTAAACGTTTCATATGAAATAATGCAGATGTACATTGAGATTCGAACTCACACAATTTAAGATTCCACACGGTCAACACAACACAGTCCGTTTAATAAATCGTTCTTGGCAAAGTATCAGATTTATAACTCTAAAATGTACCTATTACCAGTGATAAATCTTTCGAATACAACACCTTACCTTCTAAATCTTTCTCAAAGTACCCCCTTTTCTCTAAATTCACTCCCATCGCGTGCCTATTAAAATCAGTCGTTATTCCTAAAAATCTCTTTGTTCGTGATGGATGGGGGAACTTCTATTTTTTATCTGTCTTTTCTTTCCCCTGGGATGCCGGACGGGTAGGGCTGTCAAGTCTGTACGAATGTTTGTCGTTGTCCGGAGTTATGAAAATTTTATTGGCAGCCCGGCTTTTACAGCAGACTCTTTGATTTTTTCAGACAGCCAAAAAGCGAGACAAACCAACGTATTTTTTTAAACTGCGGTTAACGATATCTGAATGACAGTGTAGAGTCGTTTTTTTTTTAAATCAAATCAAGTTTATTCGAGAACAGTAACAGTGGCTTATGTATACAGTGGAAACGATGATACCTGCAGAAGTTTTTTGTAAAACTGTGTCGCAGGCACCAATGCCCCCATCCGGACTCACACAGAATCACAGAGAGTGATTTTTAGTTTTGACTACACTTTAGATCCAGTCAAACTATTCTCAATGTAGTGATGCTCTTACAAAAAAGTTTAATAAGCAATTCATTTGATTTGCTGCGATCCGACTAATTTTGTATCAAACAAAAATGTATATACAGGGTGTAAAAAGACGTCTACCGAAGCCGAAAGGGGTAGGTACAGCATCCCAAGACACAATCAAATCCAAAAGGATTTTCCGAAAAAATCATTACATCCGGAGAAAACAGCGTTTGAAGATCACTGTTTGCGTATGTACTGGGCGCGTTTTTATACGTAGATTGCTGGATTTTGACTTTAAATTGTTTATTTCTTTTAAAAATGAAATAATTAGGTAGGTATGGTCTTATTATGTTATACTAGTAGTCAATAACTGAAAATAACATAAAATGACTAAGCTAAGTCAAAAAAATTTTTGCATTATTTATTCGCTAAATGAGTTTAGAATCATGGTCTGATTGCAACGCCTCAGTTTTCGGTAGTTGTCTTTTTACACCCTGTATATATTTTCCGGCTTTTCCTCAGACCTCCCTATCAAAAGGTTCCGCTGCGTCCATTTTATGTTACTGTATCAACGTAAATCTTTATACTACAATCCTATCTTTATTTTTCTCTTATATTGAGGGCTACCAAGATTTTGCATAATGTATTTATGGAGCAGATTTATATATTTTTCTGATGTTATTTATTATAGTTTGGATAGCTAGTGGAAATTGATTCTACTGATTTGAACAACAAGACTGCGAGACGTCTTTTCGTCCAAAATACCCCAGTGCCTTAAGTCGAAAGTTTTGATGACATATGGAACTGAAACGTGGTCCCTCACTATGGGCCGCATAAGAAGACTCAAGGTCGTCCAACGAGCTATGGAAATGGCTATGCTTGATGTCTCTCTACGAGATCAAATCAGAAATGAAGAGATTCGTAGACGCACTAAAGTCACCGACATAGCCTACAGGTTTAGCAAGTTGAAATGGCAGTGGGCGGGGCACATAGCTCGTAGAACTGACCGTTGCCTGAACTGAACGGCCGTTGGGGCAGAAAAGTTCTCGAGCGGAGGCCACGCACCGGAAACCGCAGTAGAGGACGGCCCCCACTAGATGGAAAGACGATCTGGTAAAAGGAGCCGTTGGGTGCAGGCTGCACAAGATCGATCGCTGTGGAAATCGATAGGGGAGACCTATGTTCAGCATTGGACACTGGATGGCTGACATGATGATTTGAACAACGAGCAATCACATCAACTAAGATAAAAATCCTATTTGTTATATTTGTGCTGTGTTGTTTGTATGAAAGAATCTTCTCCAACATTTATCCAATAAGCACGACAAAACCATCTCATTCACAAACGCATTGCACAAAGACATTGTTTTCACAAACGCAAATACGATATTTTCTATACTAGGACGCAATTAACCTCCATTTTCTCCTCATTAAAAAAACATCGTGAGGAAACCAGTTAGTGTTCTTATAGGCGGCGATGGGCTTGCAACCTGTCACGTATGGAATGCTAACTTCTGCAAGATGTGGGCATGTATCAAATGTGTTTAGACATGCCTCTGACTACCAAGACATCTTCAAAGGATCTGGAATAAGTAACATAAAAAGATCTGAGAGAATGTCTACCGCGCCTTGGGGATACAGTCGTGAACCTGTTTACTGTGTGTGTGTGTTTACGTTAAAGAAAAAAAAAAACAAAATGATAATCCGTTTACAAAGCAATACTAGGTATTGGGGATTACACTCGAAGCCTGTGCATGGCAACAAGCATAAAGGATTTTAAAAAGAGTTTTTGTAACCATGCTCAGGTTAGATAATGGACCTCCATAAGCCACGGATTTTCAACAGAAACAACATAAAACTGGAGTTTAGTGCTACTGGTATACAGTAGAGAACAGCAACTATCATAGATAAGTAGGCTTTAACACATAACAAGTACAGTACGCACAAACGATCTTTAGCTCTCTGAAGTGAGGTGCACTAAACGATTTCGCAGGTTTGCGCGAGTAGGCGAGATGGGACGATGCAACAAACTAAGTGAGCGAGGCAGCTATACAACGCTGTCTTCGTCTTTTAGGCGTCATCAAAAATAGGTTCTGCGAAGCTACTTTAGAGAGCTAAAGATCGGCTGTGCGTACTGTATTATGTTATACACTAACTTTTGAAAGAAAAAAAAACTTCGATTAAGTTGTATACAACAGGAAAAATATTGAAGTTTATGAAAGAAAACTCTACACTAGTACTCTACACACCTACACACCTGAGACGCACTTAGTTAGTTTCTTATAAAACATTTCGAAAACGGGTTTAACATAGTTAAAGTGAAAGTACTAGACTTACTTAGACAAGTAACTAAATAAACATTTTGTTTTGTTTCAGGTTTGTACAGGATTCATTCTTCTTTTTCACTTCTTTCTAATCATTAGCATGGTAAGTTTATTAATCGACAAAACCCTTAAATAAAAAAAAGTTTATTAATGTTCTTTTGCTCTCGCAGCTTAGTCAGCTCCACACGTATTGACGTTTTCTTTCCCGTGGGCCAGGCTGATTAAGCTGAGAGGATGGTTTAGGTGCTGGGCAAGCTTATTCCATCTCAAACCATTGTTGGACGCTGTAGTGCCCGGGACATTTCCTGGGCACTACAGCGTCCAGTTAAGTGTAGGCATGGATTGCCTCCTGACGCTTTATAAATCATCCAATATGTAAGTTACTCTTCCGAGTCTTCTTCCGAGTCTTCTTACGCCATAATTAAATATTTTTTCTGTCTCTAAAAGCTTAAACGACCTAACAATTACCAAAGAGAAATAAAGATTTGGGATCTTTAATCAAGTACGACGGTTATCGCTGAGACAAATGGAAATCTGATAATTAGGCTATTAAGGTGACAAATGCTTGTAGGTGTGGCCTTTAGTAGGTACACAAAGGTCTCCCTATAAATTTATGATCATACTTAGCACATGACCTAGGAACATTTATGTGGGATACGATGAAATATGTTTTCACCCGTACTTGCGAACACTTTAAAAATAGCTTTCGTGATAAATTATTTCAATAAGCTGCTTACAGTTGTTTCTGAAGGTCAAATTAATAAAACTATGAAAATTTGAATCTCTTGAAGAGTTGTCTAAAAGGGCGTTTGCTACTCTGTACTCTGTTTAATGGAATGGAGCAGTTTTCACCGAAAATAAAGAAATAAGTACTTTATTGGGGCACAGTGTGTGGCGTATGGCTCGTTGGTCTGGAGTGATGGGATCTCTTGCAAATGGAAACAGCAGGTTTCTTCAATAATTTAGCGTATAATTTTGAATAATTTTAAATTGCGTACAATGATGATGCGTAATTGATAAGTAGTAGAATAGACAAGAGTGAGTTGTACAATTTTGACACTGATTAGACATTGACATTAGGTTTTGACACTTCACTGACACTGACGTTGGCGTGGATACGTAACACAGTGTTACATGAAATAATTATATGCTAAGTTTCGATAGTGATATCCTACAATTTATCGCTCTTAACTTATAGTTCTAATAAAAGGCTATCAATATCAACTTATAGCTCTAGGCGATTTCTTCCAGACAACCTTATACTTATACTAAGTAATAAAGCTAGGTAAATGTAAGACTACGAAGTTCCGTACTTTGGGTATTCACCAGCCCCTGAACTAGTTAAAAAACTGTATCTTAAAAAAATAACTAGTAATATGGCAAGAAGTTATTGTAAATTCATAACTAAAGTTGAAAACTATCTTACTATGCTTTCAAAAAGTTACAACCATTTGTTTTAAACCAGCATAAATTAAACTAGTAAATAAACAGTGAAGAAGATCAAGGCGATTGAAAAGCTTTTATCCATAAACCTGCTTACCACTCAGTGTCAACTTAGCTATACGTATGACAGCGCCCTTGCACCGTCCTCAGAGAAAAGAAAACGTGAGGTTGCGACAAATGAAACGGATGGAGTGAGAGGTTTATTGCTTTCCCGCTCTATTGTTGTGGCACAATAAAGAACTCAGTAGAGTAGACTAGATTTCTTGAAGTATCAGAACTTTTTAAACTTTATGTGAAATACATGAAACTACGGTGTACATTTTTTGTATGCTGTTTTTATTTCCATTCAGCAAGTAATGTTGCCAGTTTTTTGGAACGCTTTCGAATGGCAGTGTTGGATTGATTGAGTTATCTTTCTGTAAATAAATTCTTGTGTTTCAATTACACCACTGAACCAATTTGGGTGAAATAATAAAAGGTAATAGAAAAAAAATCGTACCATGCGCGCGAAGACGCAAACTAAACCTAGTATTCTCATTCATTCTAGACATATCACTGCTTATTATAAAAACGTAAAACCTTAGTTGATCACCATGTTGACACATGTCAAAACAAAAAAGCGTTCTATGTTTGAGTGTTTAAAGATCGTTTTTCTAGGGACAGTTTTTTAGTTAGACTTGGTCTAAACTCTGCTCGTTTTCTTGTAATAAGCCCCATCTAGTTCAATATAATTAACTCATTTAGTAAATGATGCAATTTCATTTCCATTACCGGAACACGAGTAGCTCTTCTGTTTCGCCCCTTCTGTGTTACGTAACTGGTGTGATATAGGTGGTTAATATCTTCCAGTCATGTGACGTGACGTGGGTGGAAGCAATGAGCTTGCTCTCTCTGTTTATATCTGTCCTGCATTCATTCAATTATTGCTCCTTAGGGTTGTAACATAAAAGATTATTAAGTATGGCAATAAAAAAATAATCGTCACTTACAACATAAAACAGGTCGTAAAGGAATTAGCTAAATACCACAACTTTGCTTTGGTGCCAACATAGTCGAATGTTACTTCAGGGTAATTTGAATAATGAAATAGTTACTTTTTGTACCTGAAGCTATTTGTAAATTGTGATTAATTTACTATGATAGGCCAACGAATATAAGCATTCAAATAAATATGATGTGCCAACTGCTCATACGCGAGGATAGGCCAAAATCTAATGGTATTCCCAGAAATAATTTTGGTTAGCTTCAATAATCGTAACACTCAATGGTCTGGTCATTATGAATTTATGTTCTGCCTTTTGGGCTACAAAACTCTCCACCTTCTAACAAGGGTACACAATGCTCAAAAACTTTTCCATTACATCAGCCACAGTATTTTACGTTTACCAACTCAGATGTGACCAGGATGAAGTCAACGTTTCTGTTTGTGTCTGTCCTGCGCTCATTCAATTACAACTTCAAAGAATTAAGGCCTTTGTAGGATAATTAAATTAAGAATAGGAACTAGGGCAACACAGGGCACAATAAGAGCTTGGCTCTGTTGGCTGTCTAAAGCCGACGTGGAATATTCGTCGGATTTTCTAATCAAGAAACGTAGGATCACCCTGTGTCACCAACATATGTAGGTATCCTCTCAGATAAAGGCTTCAAGAGTGTAAAGGATGTTTGGTAAAGATCGCTATGTAGCGATAAGGTCGCTGATTTATTCTTTGTTGGCTACTTATATTTCGTACATACTGTGTTTGTACTATGTTTGGAGTGTAATATTAAATATTAAATTTTGTATTAACTTAAAGGGTGAGGCACATACCTCCAGATACTTTTTTTGCAGACGTCCACATTTTGCATTCTGTACGGTTGCAAGCCCATCGCAATGCAAACTTCCCTCATTTTTCTTCCTTCATCGATTAGAGCCCGTGAATTTTTTTATCAATCCATTATTATTGAATAGAATAGAATAAACATTTTATTTGCCCTATATTATACCATCCATTGATACCAATCGAACCTAAAACCCCGGATTGAAAGTCAGGGTATATTCCCGCTCAGCATTGCACATGGTACAACACACTTTGCATTCAAATCAGACGAGAATCCCGCACGAGTGACCTTACTATTCGCGAACATTCTCAAATATTTGAATAGATAGAAGAACTGGAGATTATGGCCAATAAGCTTTATGTAGTTTTCTGAACTCAAATGAATGAATGAAAGATGAATCAAAAAAGGTGAGGTAGGGCTGTTGATTTTTTTGTTACTGTATCTTTTATGTAAAATGTGTTTAATAAGTTGAACTAACTTCCGCTCGCAGCTTCCCTCGTGTGGTACCAACATTTAAAATAGCCATAACATTACGCCATTTACAAATATTCCAAGTTTCATCAAAATCAATCCACTGGCTAAGGCGTGATTGAAACACAAACATGCTCACAAACTTTTAGATTTAGTAATATTAGTAGGGTAGTAGCAAGTAGGAAGGGGAAGATAAAAGTTTAAAAATAAATTGTCATGTAACAGGTAAACAAGGGGCTAGTATTAATAGTATTTTTTCGTATCCAAATAAATACTTACTTTTTTGCATCATTTGAGCTCAATCAATACCACTATTAATACAAACAATGCTATTCAGGCTAGACTATAGCTTCCAGCGCATTCAAACCCACATGATCATCAAGGAGCAATGACGCTTCAATACAGCATCAATAACATTCCACATACTATCCGTTTATGTATATGTATATACAAAGGAAGTGGCGTTTTCAAGATATATCAAGTAATTAGAACTCCATTGTCCGGGTCAGTACAATTAAGTTCTTAAGTGGACGAGAATTCCATGTGTGTTGTCGTTTATTGCTAGGCTATGCTGAGTGGGATAGTGCCCCGATTTTCGATCTGCCGTGGCTTCGAATCTTGAGCATGCAATTTAAATTATGTTCCGTTTTTTGGTTCTGTAATTTCATCCAAATGAATTCATTGCACAGCGAGTATTCGAACCTAAGACCTTCAGATTGAAAGTTAATCGCTTTTTAGCTTTATTTCAGGCAAAAAAAAGTTCATCATTAT
The DNA here is from genome assembly GCA_951394285.1 of Epirrhoe tristata. Lineage (NCBI taxonomy): Eukaryota > Metazoa > Arthropoda > Insecta > Lepidoptera > Geometridae > Epirrhoe > Epirrhoe tristata. Next base: position 1,793,868 of record OX596153.1, read on the forward strand.
CATCAGCCTTTCTCATCCCACTGCTGGGCATAGCCCTTTCGTCTCCTTTGCCCTTGCCATCAACGCTCCAATGACCTACACGCGGTCCTAATACTAGTAAAACCTATTTATTATTCAAAGCTGACCATTTAATCTAGTCTTTTGTTAGTGACCGTACCGAAAGCATTCAACTCCTATCTGGCAATAAATACGTTTGCTCTGAATAACGATTTAGGTTTACTTGTTAAAATATAATATTCAAAGGCATTGTGTATTCTCATAGACTATTGTTTTATGAATAATGTAGTTAATAAACGTATGTATCACTAGCTCGCCTGTGACTTAGCTCACGTTGTATGTACCAGCATTGCCTATAAGTATTACCTACAACTTTCGTAATTAAAGTCAAAACCATAAAAATTACAACACATTTTTTAAAAAGCCTGTCAAGCGACACTGCGTCATCGACGTTCATGATCCATTGGTTATATTAATCTCTGTATAGTTTCTTTGCTAGCTGGAGAAAACTTAAAGTATTAGAATTCAAAATCATAATTTGGACCTAAAATGGAGCTGGGCGGGACACAAAGCGAGGCGTGGTGATGACAGGTGGAGTAGAGTATTGACTGAATGGTGGCCCAGATCTGGGTACAGGAACGTAGGACGTCCGGCGGCCAGATGGGCAGACGATATTGTACACGTCGCGGGCCGTCAATGGGTCAGATTAGCGCAGGATCGTGGTGGATGGCACGAGCTTAGGGAGGCCTATACCCAGCAGTGGGTGAAGTCGGGCTGTGGATGATGATGATGATGATTCAAAATCATAATATTTCGTTAGTTACCTTACTACTCGACCTTTCAACCGTCAAGTCAGACTATAGATTTCTTTTTTCAAGAAATGAAAATAGAATCTGAATTCGCTGGGAATTTTTCAAGTGGTATGATTTGATCAAACAATTTTGTATATTTTCGATTGAAAATTGCTACGGAACGAATACTTGAAACGCTGAAGAGGCACAGAAGACGATGGTACTATAATACATTTCATTCGTTTCCCTTCGGTTTTAAAGGCAGTTCAATAGGTACCTACTGTATTTCCCAGTACCTTTTCCTTTATTTTTTTTTAATAGAATTTAGAGCCCAACTGTCTTGGCCGAGTGCTACTCGTACAGAGTCTGTTCTACTCGCTATGTTTAATCAAGCCTTAAAAGAGTCATATCAAACTAGTTCTTAATATAGACTTTATCAATAATAGCGGGCGATGGATTGATATGCTATATTGATTCTTATCTCAGCCCAGTAAAGTTTACATTGTATTTTCGGTGTGGCACACCTGGTAGAGGTTTTCAATCAATTTCAATGTTACGTTCTGAGTATAAATCTCGGTGACATGAATGTGGAGGTTCGATGAAATCACCTATTTTCAGATTCGTCTATATCGTTTTGTTGAAAGAATTTCAATTGATGTTCAAATCGGCACGTGGTCCGTTGCATATTTGGCTCAACAGATCAGCTTTGCTGTTCAACGTGGTATACTAGATGATTTATACAGCATCAGGAGGCAACCTAAGCCTACACTCAACGGGACGCTGTAGTGCCGTAGACATAGTTTGAGATGTAATAGGCTTGCCCAGCATCTAATCCTTCTGCTTTATCCACAGAAAAGACAACGTCAATACGTATGGAGCTGAGTAACTGCGGGTTTCCGCACGATTTTTCCTTTATCGTTATGAGCTTTGTGTCAAAGCGCGTATCATTTTACGCAACGAAAAATGCATTGATGATTGGATTAGAACTCGCTATCTTCAAGAAGTCAAGTTTAACCCACTAGGCCAACACGGCTCTATACTACGTTCTATTAGATATTGCCTTCTTCACTGAAAGCTTTGCCAGGCAGTTTGCGGTGGCCGGGAACGCAATTATTATTGTGGTTCGTATTTTACAGGCGCGGTGTAAACTTCAGCAATTTTCTCTGCTAATATGGTTGAATGGGTTGTGGATGTAATTGGAAGTTTCATTATTGACTACCATGGTTCGAAATGGATTTTATAAATGGCCCCTTAATATAATTTTTCATTTAAGAAGCAATATTAGAATTTCTTAAACGTTTTGTGTTTATATTCATTTTATAAAAAGAAAGGAAAAGCTTCTGCTTAGAAGAGCTTTTAAGAGAGTTCTAGATCTTCAGATTACATAGAAATTCAAAACTGACTACTGTCAGATGCATGTTCCTTATTTGTGATGTGTTATGTCTGGCAGAGAGTAGTAGCGATACGACCGCCAATTGTATTACTATTGTTTTTTTGTATTACTTTTTATGTGGTGTGCAATAAAGTATTTTCTATCGACGTTATGATCGTTTGCATTTCCCATACGCCACCGGCTACGAAGTTCGAAAACATGTGTCATGTCAAGTGCACGAAAGGAGCCTCTTTGAGCTGCACTTATAATCCTTACTTATAAACGACAAGAAGAAGACCCGCTACAGGCCCAACGTACATATATTTTTCGAATAAGAAATAATAACAATACAATACAATAATGCTGGACATTTTTACACAGCATCATCTAGCCCCAAACTAAGCAAAGCTTGTACTATGGGAACCGGATAACTGATATACTACTTATATACTTTTCGTTTGTAAATACATACATTATACATAGAAACACCCAGACCCGAGACAAATACCTGTAGGTCATACAAACATTTGTCCCGCGGCGCGGATCGAACCCGCAACCTTCTGCGTTGCAGGCAGACCTTCGCCCGCTGCGCCACAGAGGTCGTCGAATAGTCTCTTTATTTTCTCTTTTAGAACATGAATAAAACATCATTATTTTGATTTGACTCATCACTAACGAATTCTTTCTTCCTAAAAGGCGATACTTGGCTATAGGTACCGGTCCATATTTCCCAATCGTTTGGACACATAGCAAATTGAACAAACGTAGCCGAAGCACTGCTATAAATTGCGCTTCGGTGCAACTCTTTCGAAAAGCGTTTGTTTGGGAGCCTAGGTTTGTGACGTCAGACTGTTGAGATGAATAAGAAATTTTAAAAAACAACTGGGTACCTACTGTGATAAGAAAAAAAAACTTTTGAATTTGACTTGATTCTAACCATTTCTCAAAGGTTGCCTGGAAGAGATCGCTTCTTAGCGATAAAGGAGCCCATTGTACATTTTTATCTGGTTTTTGTTTGTTTTAATTTTATTAATGGTGTGCCAATAAAGCAAAAAAAAATTAAAATAAAAAACTATGCAACCCGGAACAAAATATCTGCGAAAACATTTGTCTAGCCACAAGAATCAAACTCGCACCTCTCGGCATTGAGCGGGACTAACCAGTTAACCGTATCATGTCGGGCTAGTGCTCGATGGACATGGCTGAGCTAATTTGGATGTTCGTTACGTAGGTAGCCTATATCCTAAACTATTTTCAGGGTCTTTTTATCCCGAAAAAGTGAAATATTCCCAAAACACTGCGGGTACTAGCTAGTAAAATATTTCTAAGTACAAAGCACTTTACCACCAATAATCTTCAGTTCTCCGTCTATCGTACAGCCCGGCTTGGGTTTCGTTCCGCTCTAAGCCATATTGACAGACTGATGTATGGCGCAAGAACTTGAAAGACGGCTCTTAGCTCTGTGTATTGTTTTAATAGAGATATATTGCTTGCATTTGGTCTAAGTGATTGAAATGTGGGCTGTAGTTTACTAGCGAACAGACCAAACATTATACAAACATGTTTGACTAGTTATTTTATCTATACAGTTGTTTATAGAACATGCAAACATTAAACATTGCACGTTTTTTGTATTAGGTAAAATACCTAGCTAATTTGCATGCTCTTTAAAGTACACTGGTGCATGTCCTGCAGCGAGAATCAAACTAGTACATTTTCCATTACAGTTGTAGCATTCATCCGCCACGATACGTGTTTGTTATGGAACAGCGTACAATCATACGTTGGTGTTTTTTATTGTTGTTCAATGTAAATTCATATTTAACAAAGAACCTAAAAATGTATGGATATTTAGTTTCATAAAAACACAACTAGATGTCACTAGTAAAATTGGCGCTTTTCTAGATCGTGCTATCGTTGCATTTTGCGTTGTACATGAGTTCAGTGCGAATTTTAAAAAACAAATGCTTCCTTCTCTGACGCGGTTGTTTCAACTTGATCGATCCGATCCCACAGTATAGTTCGATTATGTACAAATGTATTGTATTGTGGTAAAATATGATACATGTGTGTGTGTAAAATTAAATTATCCCAAACACCTATTAAGTTTAGTTAGACGAGAAGTTTGATGATTAAGTTCATGAGAAAAAAACACACGTTCTCTAAAGGTCTTTCTTATTCATTGTCCCGTAAGTCCGTCTGTTTGTTTCATTTATCGCGAGACGTTTATTTAGGTCAAGGGTGTTGCTTTGTTAAGGTAAATCAATTCTGCAAATAAAGGCACATTGAAAGATCAGTTGGGTGTGTTTAGTTGTAAAGCTGGTAGCCCTGCTTACTGGACGAATGTTCTATGTCTATCAAGTGCTCGTGGTGTAGATTCGAACCACTGAAAACTAGCGCTCCAACACTCTCGAGCTGTTGGAGCAAATGCTGAGGGGTAGCCGTATTTTCACCCACATAAAATTATGTAGATTTAAGTAACTATTGTAACTGTTGTATATGATGTGGAGAAAATAAAACTTAATTATTCTATTCTATTCTTCGAAATTAAGTGATGTTGCACAGTCACAAAATGGATAAGGAAATCGCTAGATATAATAAGCGCTTCCGTTCTTCGGATGGCATATGGTACAGGCTACACAGTCGTTAAGCCATGTTGAAGATCTTAACTAGGCTATATAGAGTAGAATAGAATAGAATAAAGTATTATTTTCTCCACACCATGTTATACAACAGTTACAATAGGTACTTAAATCTACATTATTTTATGTACTTACATATATGTTGCCTTCTGACGTGTTTATGCTATTTAAAAAAAATATGAAGCAGTAACAAAAACACAAATAAATTAAATATTTACACAAACCCAAAATAATAAATAGATATCAAAAATAGGTTACTGCGAATGTATCCATAATACAAGCTGAAACCGGTTTTCATCACAACAACCCCCCGAAGGGTCTAAGTGATACGGAAGTGACAATGGGATGTATGGGCCTAATCAAATAGAGTTTGTTGTTCGCCGCTGCTATTTTCTCTGATGGAATGTAGCCTTCGAAGTTTAGGGTACAGAAACTATTTCACTTTTGAAAAACCTTCGGAAAAGATGGCCTAGGGATGTATCGAGTTTAGGACATTACGAGAACTATAACATTATCTTATGTATTTCGCATGAATTGCTCGTACTGGTGGCTTGGTTAGCCATAAAAAGTGGACAACGTATGTCGCAATGCTTGGATGTAGAATTTTCCAATAATTGAGGTCTATATTTTCCGAAAAGTAAATACTCTCATCAGACATAACCATCGATTTAGCATGGTACCTCGTGCACACAATGGACATAACATATTTGTGGCATTTTTGAACAAAGACATTTAGTAAATCAGTCATTTTGGGAAAAAGTCATTATTGGACTAAATCTAAACGAGAGTCATACATACGGGTAAAAATGAGGTCTACGATGGAGCGAGCCTATCCAGAAGGTGCCTATTAACTCTCTTCTTAAAAACAACAGTGTCTCAGCTCAGCGGAAATACAGACGCTGGAAGCTGATTCCATTTGCAGTGCGCAGAAAACACGTGTCGAAAACGAATCCCCGAAGGCACGGTAAACGTACATAGGGTACACTCGCATCAAGTCACTCTACCCCTGATCAACTCAAGTGATGCGCATACTTAGGTTTATTGCTTAGATTAGTAGATAGATAGATAGATAATTCTTTATTGCATACCACACTTAAAAGACATACAAGAAAAGAAAAAAAAAGACACTTAACTTATAGGTAGACAACTGGCGGCCTTATCGCTGAAATCGATCTCTTCCAGGCAACCACTTTAGTGAGAAAAGCATAAACGACTTAATGGAAGGCAGTTTGCATAATATAAATTAGGTGGGTACTACTAATAGCGATTTTGCAACATCGCGTAAACATAATTACTTAGATAATAATAATAATACACAAATAATTTATTAATCCTAATACATACAATAATAATTTCATAAACTAATACATAAACAAACTAAAAACATGAAGGTACATATAATTAAAAACAATGCTAGTTATATAAACGAGATAGATAATATTGACAAACTTTACTTTTAAAGGTGTTGAGAGTATTTGATTTTATTAGTTTAGGAACAATATCAATTAATCAATTATAAAATAAATAAAAAATAAAAAAATAAAAAATAAAAAAGCCTTTATTATTCCTTAATTAAAAATGTACCTAATCTAAAATCTAAGATATTTAATATATTAAAAACTAATCAAGGACCCCTCGATGGGTATAGGCCTCCTACAAAGCTTTCCAGTCATCTCTATCTTGAGCTTTTTCGAACCACGGTTTGCCTGCTACCGCGACTATTTCGTCTTGCCATCTTTCTTGTGGTCTCCCTCTTCTTCTTTTTCCAGTAGGACCTTTCCAAATAGTTGTTTCTCGAGTGAATTAATCAATTACTAAATGAAAAAAAAGTCATTCGTATTGAATTCTGTTAAAAAAGATGTCTTTTTTACCCAAAAAGGTATCGCCAACAGGTGGATGAATCGACGAAATGTCCTTTAGCCCGGAATAGGGTACCATTGATCGGTAATCAATCTTCCATCCAGCGTCTAATTAATTACTCTGTTGATTTGGGGCCTTTCCGATTTTTTGTTTAGCTGTAGCCGTAAATATAGGGTCTTTCATTTTATACTAACTTAATTCAGGAATTGGGTTCAAAAAATATATTAATAAATATTTTTGTTTTGTTATGAAAATCCCGAGAAAATCGATAAAGACTATCGTTTCAATTGATTGTTGCTTCTTGTATAACTTAACCCATTCGTGATGTAGCTGCGCTGTGATTGGTGGAACGTCTGTTCTCTTTGAAAATCATTATGCAACAATTAAAAAAAATCAACAAATGACAAATTTTGAAGTGAAAACTTAAATGGGCTTGGGAATTAAATTGATACGGTCAAACGTCAATTTACAACCTAAAACTGAGGCCCTGTCAGTTTGTGTAGTTTAAAATGAAAGACCCTGTATACAATAGAACTAGCTGCGCTTGTCGGTTTTACCCGGAATTTCTTCTTATCTTGGCTTCACTGGCTTATGTGATAATTATCTAATTAGTACATCACTTTAACTACCTTAGTTATAAGCTTCAGCGTAAAGGTAACATAATGAAACATAATGAAACCGACAAAATTTCGCAATCAGCAATAACATAGCCAGCTGCGCCCCGCGGTTTTACTCGCGGTCGCTTAGGTAATATTTTTTTTTCAGGGACAAAAAGTAGCCTATGTGCTGATGAACGTGAAAAAAAATCTCGAAAAAGCACTCTATTTATTAGAGTCAAATTATATTAGAGCCAGTGCGATGTGTGTGATTTCAAAATGTCGTTCGGAATGTGTTCGTGTCGTTCTCGGTAGTGTGTTATACTGCAAATAATATCAAACTTGAATTTTTCATGTAATATTGGTTTTAAACCGGTCTTGATGTAAAATTGTAGCGTAGGGCCGTAAAATCGCACTACCGGACCTATACATTGCATTGGTTACTAGAGCTATCAAATACTTAGTTAATATTAAAAAAATATTTTTTATATTTACAAAATACAACAGGATTAGTCAAGCTATCTAAGGATCGTTAGAAACGATCTATAGATAGCTAAACTCATCCAGGTGACTGTCAGTCGGAAGCGTGCCCAAAACACTGGCGGCATTACCACGCTGGATGGCAATGCTGATCCTTTGAGCCAAAAATGTGCCAGCTCTCGGATCACGCGTCGTTTCGACCAGACGCTCGGAAAGAATTTTGAAAACCCAAAGGGCTCCAGAACCCCTCGGACCTAGGGTCTCAACCCCAAATAAATATGTAGTAGCTTAGTTTCTGTAAATAAAATTACTTTTTATATATATTTGTCACAAGACTATCAAAATGTGATCGCCTACAATATACAATGTCCTTGAACTGAGACACAAAAGAAATGAATCGTCTGGTTTCACCATTAGAGATACCTACATTGACATATTCGGTTTGCATACAAGTATAATATTTCCGTAGAAGAACCTATGCAAAATATTTGTTATATGTTCTATATTAATATTTCTGTGTTTATGAACATACCGGGTGTTTCGTCTCGTTCTAATTCACGAAGTAATTTGTGCTACCATAAAAATTGCAATAAACACAAGGCAATAAAACCTTAGAGGACATCAAAAAACTTCCAGCGTTTTACGATAGGTAATGATATACGCTTTCTGAGTACCACCATTCATTGCTTCTTATTACCATTGAAGTTATAATGTGTGTAGATATGACATTCGTAAAAATGTTTAATAACCATACGCTTCATAAAATCTGATCAGCATGTACATTTGAATTTATTTACGTTCCTCTCTCTATTTTGATTTTAAAAGCTCGTATTTCTGTTTAGCCAGCTACTACTATAAAATGGCGTATTGACAGGCTGAACCATGCATGTGAATAATTTTTAATGATTTGCACAGTTTTGTTCAATGAACTACTTTGCAGCTGACTAAATGTATTTTTTACAAAATTATAATTGCATAATAAATTTTCCAAAACGAAATTTCTCCATTAATTCGTGGTTCAAATTGAAAATTTAGTGGCTTCATTGTATCTGCCTCGTTGATCTGTTTATCTTACTCATGTACGCCAATAGTGTTACCAATAAGTGCGAGACAGACGGTTTTTTTATAGTGCGTGTGTAAATGCAAATCCTGCTGTCAAACTCCGCGTTCTCTCGCTTCCACACAAGGTTTTCCGAAGTGTGTAAACGTTAGCATGAGATCTTACAACTCTTATGGTAATCTGACATCTAGTTTCACCTCTATGCATTTTATCGCTTGGTAACATTACAAGTCAATATTTTATAAGCGCTGGCACACTTTATCAAATGAGCCTGGATTCATTATTTGAGTGCATCTTTGGATAACATTTTATGGCCATTTCCTTGATTTTTGAAGCTTTTATAATAATGTAAAATAAGCTTGGGTCAAATATAGCGAAGGTCATTAATTACGTTTTTACAACTAAAAAGAAAACCGACTTCAATGTTGGACTCGGGTCAAAAATTAAGCAAGGATGAGGTTTTTGGAGTTTTGCTAAAGAAGAATCAATCTCTCAGGAATACAATTTATAAGGTACCTTGGGAGTCTTTCAAACAAAAAAATATTTTTGAAAATCAGTCTTCAATTAGCGGAATTATCGCGTAACAAGATACAAAAACATACAGTCGAATTGAGAACCTCCTCTTTTTTTTGAAGTTGATTAAAAAGTCAAACGGTGTATGAGGCATTATAAATACTCGTATTTGCATATCAACATTGATGCAAACATATTGAGAAGAGAGTTAATAGGCACCTTCTGGGTAAGCTCGCTCTATCGTAGACCTCACTCTTGCCTGTGTAAGTTTTGAGGTCAAGAGCCGACCCATTCATATTAAAAAAAAAAACATTTTGTGCCACTACCATACCAAACTTGCTCTTCTTGTGTCTGAGCCGAGGTTATTTACGTATAAGCTCCAGGATTATCGTACGCTAAGAAAATGGACGTTCATTTGATTATTTCTTACCGAAAATACTCCAAAGCTTAAACCCAAATAAAACCAGCAATTAATGTGAAAAACTCCCAAGTCCCCATACACCGAAGCACCAAACTTTTAAAGAATGTACTTTCAGACATGTTCTATAAAACAGATTTAGCAATAACTACGTAAATTGGATAAGTTTACTAATTCAATAGAACGCTTGAACTTACGCGACAGCGTTCAGATTTATCTTGAGACATGAATAAATGAATGGATATACTTATTTAAAACATAACTAGTAACAAGCTTTTAAGAATATTTATTTTCATTTCTCATACTCGGAAAGTAGTGTTGTTTTGATTTGATTATTGGGTGGAAAATGCTGCTTTCCTTTCATAGGGAGGGAAAAACTCATACAAATTCATTCCGACCCTCGGGCCGGAATGAACTTTAAAAATAGAACTGCTGTCAGCTGTGAAGAGTTTTGTGTAAAAAAAAAATGTCATGCATGACTATCTAAACAGCCAGTGTGAATTCCATATTTAAAATTTAAAAAGTCAACACAAATTGGCGGGATACTAATTTCTGTTATGTTTGTATCTGTGACGGACTTTTGTGCTAAGATTTGAATTGAATATTAAAAATGAGTTCAAGCGAAATATTGACACAAGATTCCATTACAGACGAGGCAATTGTATCATAGAAAATCTTTTTCCTCATATTTTAAATGAAAAGTAGAGTGTTTGCCACGGGTAAAAGAATCAATTCCTACTCGGACTATAGTCTAACTGCCTCGGGGATTGATTCTTTTCCACCCTAGGCTAACAATCTACTATTTGTACTGTCAGCCACAATCAATGAACAATTATCGTGAGGAAACCGGCATGTCGTAGAACCTATAAAGTTCCAAAACATGTGTCAAGTGCACGAAAGGACTTAAAATCCTTTCACCACACTGGTTCGAAAGAACTGAGACGATAAGAAGAAGAATGAACAATTATAGAATAGATCAGAATAGAAACACGTTTATTTTGTGGTACTAAAAGCTTACATTAAAAAGAACTAAGTATACTAGTTAGACACAAAATTGGCCACCACTCAGTGTGTACTGCAGCAACTTGAAGGTTCTGTAGCGCTGGTTGGAATAAGGGTTTTGGAGCCAAAACAAAATGCTCACGCATGGATAACCAAAATTTGTTTTTTTTTCCTTTGGGTCTTGCTGTACCTACATTCTCTAAGCAATATGATTCAAGTGGTCTTGGCAAGCCCATCTCAATATGCCAGGCACTAAAACGTCCCGTTGAGTTTACGCTATAGGTTGCTTCCTGATGCTGTGGCCCGTAAGTTTAAGTTGTGCCTGAGTAATTGTTCCAGAATTTAACTTCTCGACGCCATTACGGTCCTTAGCATAAACAACGCGAAACTATTCGCTTTTTGTCTTCCAAACTTACTGAACATTCTGCTCTCATTTAAAACGAACGCCTTCCATTACCACGCCAAAACTTATTTGAGAACCGTAACTCGGAAATACTATAAAGCACTTTAAACTAAACGCGTTAAGGTCTAATTTATAAATAACGGCTCTCACACGATGCGTGCGAAATGGCTCGGGACGAGAAAGAATATGCGTGCCTCAGTCCCCACTATCTCAAACTCAGCCTTATTTTTTTAGGGTTACGGTCGGATTTGTCATGATAGGCTAAGCGGGGTGGAGGGTGATTCTCTAATCTCCGAGTCAGCATCTCAGAGGCCCACAAACTCCTTAAAGTGCTATCTTTGGGGCTTATAGCTAAATGGAACACAACTTTTTCATCCAGGAAGGCGCGAAAATTGCGAAGAGAGCTTCGTATCCACACTGATTCTCGACGTCGGTTTTCACTGAGTTATAGCCTGTCTATTTTGGTGTGATGAATTGGGATGTTCTCTTGGCATTGAAGGCTCAGGTTTTATGTAGATGAATGGGGAAATCCTTGTATCGCAGCCTTTGTCTGTGGAATGACGTGGTATAATACTTTTGTGTTGGTTGAATGCGAGATTTGACGCGCGGAAGTAGAAAGGCGCTGTGAAGTCTCCCCGCTTTGTAAACCAAGCATGAGTAGTACAAAATGCAAACATTGACCTCTGAATTGTTGACCTAAATTACAACCTTGCACGTACGCTAGCATTAAGACGGGTATAGACTGGCCACCAAGAAAAAGAGTTTAAAATGTACTCTATTATTTTGAAAACGGAACACAGTTCGTGTAAATCAGCTGTTACCGGAGTCGTCTCCGCTCGGGCATTTCCGTCGTGGAACCGACGACGTCCGTTTGGATTTCGAACGTTCGGAATCCACAATTTTGTAAAGCAAGTCTTAGGGTTAGCACTAACAATAAAAGCTTAACGCAATGTAGGAGCACTACGTAGCAATAAATGTTCTAGAAATGGGAATGTATGAGCGCAGACGGTTTGCAAGCCTCTGGAGAGTGGACTCAGTAAAGTAGGCATTAACTAAATAAACCTGTTTATTGGTTGTGGTTAATGAAATAAAATCTACGAAAAACAACAATTACATACGCTTCTGATTGTTTGATACACAAATAAAGGCATATAGATGTTTTGTTATTCATTATGATAATATTTGGACAGACATCCATACTAATATTATAAATCTGAAAGTAACTCTGTCTGTCTGTCTGTCTGTCTGTCTGTTTGTTACGCTTTCACGCCCAAACCGCTGAACAGATTGAGCTGAAATTTAGCATTGATAAAGTTTATACCCCAGGGACGGACATAGGCTACTTTTTTCTTTAAATATTTATAAGGGGGCGTGAAAATAAGGGTTGCAAGTTTGTATGGGGAAAAAAATTCAGCGACCCTGGGCGAGGTCATAAAGATGATGGGTGACCGCCACTTTTTGCTATGTTCTTGCATTGCAGATTTTTTTGTTTTTTTCTCATTTTGCATGGTAAATGGCACTTGAATCCTAATAATGCGCAGACGAAGTTGCGCGGGTCAGCTAGTATCATTATAAATAGCAAAACAACCTCGTTATATTTAAAGAACTAAGAAACTATAAACTATAAAACTATAAACTAGAAATAAGACTGAGAAAGTTTATTTACCATTAAACTTCATTACAGTGATTTATTAACAAAGCTCACTATAATTTAAAAAAAAGTACGTAAGTGTCGTGCAACACTCGGTTGGAACGAAGCAAAGAGTACTTTTCTATACTGGGAATATAATAAATTAATTGTCAATTAGGTATCTTACGCTCTTCCGTACAAACAATCTATGGACTGTGTCGCGGCTGCGCATTTCGCACTATGACGATTTGAAATTGTGTCGTGACGGTAAAATGGAACAAAATTATTCAGCCTCAGTCTTTTTTTCTTCGATACCGTCCGAAAAAGAACTTCGTTTTAAAAACATTCATTGCTATTGTTTTACTTCAAATTTAGTTAGAAAAGCGCTCAAAATAAAATTAGCACTATGAAGGCTTTACTTTTATTAAAGCTACTACGAGTATTACTAAAAATAATCGATTTTTTTATTGATTTGTGAGCAACCCTAGTATCTTAGCATTCGTTTGAAGGCATATGGTGATCGGAAACGTGAAGCTACGTGTTTATGTACTGTACGTTCCAAATTTGAAATGTTCGAATGCTGTTCTAAACTCAAATGCGAAACAGGTGTGTGAGACGGCATGGAATTGGTTTTGTTTTGAGAAATTCAGAGTTTTTGTTTGAATTTTCAGATTAAATATTAAACCTATTTTCTATCCATTGAAAGCTAATCTTTCCAAAGTTCGGAAAGAATCTAAGCCTCTTGAAATTTGTATAAGATGCGGGTAAATAGCAAAAATATAAACATAACACACTTTTTAACCTTATATTAACCCTTTCTACTTTATAAGCGAAGATAAAGATAAATTTCATCGATGTCCGTAGATAGTGTCCCTACGGCGTAGAGAATGCCTACGGCGTAGAGTCTGCATCGTAAAGTACGTAGACAGACGCGTAGCAGGTTACATTATTGTAACTAAAAAAAATTTTCAATTGTTGTAAAAAAATTGCATTGTAATTACAAAATTACAATAACATTCTAATTTATTTAAACTGTGTAAAAAAAATTATCACACTTTTAAAGAATAACTTTTTATAAAAAGTTTACAATGTCATAATAACAATACAAAATGTGTGAAGTGCACAAAAGGAGCCTCTTTGAGGCGCACTTAAAATCCTTTCACCACACTGGTTCGAAAGAACTAGAAGGAGAAGAATACAAAATTAAGACTTTTCTTGACTCTAACTTGTTATGAAATAGCGTTAGACTTATAATAACAAATAAAATTACACATCAAATCAATTTTTTTTGTAAAAACCTGCCTAATAATTATCCAAAAACAATCTCGCAAACTCCAATCGAGGTGCTGTTCAAAATCTCAATCGAAAATCTCATTGTAAAAGATTGGCGATGCGAAACTCGCGCCATCTCACGGGTGTGAACGTACACTTCTTAATGAAAAACCTGCCTGTACGAGTGTCCTTTAATATAGCTTAATGGAAGAGGAAAATACAGGGTGATGGAAAACAAATGCCTCCGGCCGGCGGGGCTTGCGCGTGTGGGGGCACGAGGATAGCGACTTTAAAATCAGCATAGACTTGACTTGTGACATTAAGATTTTTTTTTGCTCAATTCAGGGGCCGTATTCGCGTTCCTTTTTTCGTTCGTTTGATGAATATTTGGATGCTTTCTACCACTATTTCTAACTTCAAAGGGCAATTTTTCAAACGTTAAAAGATGGTCCTAACCTAGGATCAAATTTTCCAAGCCGAAAAATTGGCCCTTGAAGTCAGAAATCGTGGTGGGAAGCATCCGAATATTCATCAAACGAACGAAAAAAGGAACGCGAATAATAAATAAAGAACGTGTGAAAAGAGAGTGTTGGTGTTGGTTTTAGGAAGAGAGTTAATAGGCATCTTCTGGATAGGCTCACTCCATCTTAGACCTCATTCTTGCCTGTGTAAGTCTCGAGGTCAAGAGCCGACCCAATTCCTTTTGAAAGAACTCTCTAAGAGCTGGTACTGTCCTTGGACAGAAGATACGTATAACAATTCAACGAGCAAATATCGCCAGCCTTTTAGGCTCTTTAGGGACATGTGGTCGGTGATTTGAACTCTGTTTTTTATCCTTTAGTATGTGATAAGGAAGTAGATACGTTTAGGATTCTTACACGTATCATATGTATCTGATAATTGAATCAGTTATACGTGACGATAAGTATAATTAAGTAGATTAATAATAGCACGTAAGTTCTAATATATAAGATGTGTATTGGTTTAGAATAGTGGTCAATAATGAAATATAGAATAACTACATTCAAGATGTTGCTCTTTAGTTTGATTCCTGCACCACCTTCCAGCTATATTACAAGTATAATAAAATTTTTGTTTTGTGGTTTGTGTGATATACGTACTTATTACATACGTACTTCTGAGCATTGAAGATGTTTAAAGGCTTGGATGTTTTAAGGCACACCACCAACTTAAAATATTAGAATTTTTAGGTTATAAGCTGTACGCTCACTTCGTAGCCCATTCTCAAGTACAATATTATACCCTCGACGCTTCTTGTAACGATCTGTGCTGGAAATATCTCTTTGTGGTGAAAAGCTCGTAGCTTTTGTCTCTGTCATCACACTCTAGTTAGAAAGAGACGGATGGTAGCTGTTTGTAAGCAACGTCGAGTAGTTTACGGTTCGGGCTATTAATAATTTTCTTTGTTCTTTTTTAATGTTTCTCACTTATGGGATAGCGGCATCTTAAGGACATAGTTTAGTTAGAGTTGATGTTGTTAAAAACGTACACAGAAAATGGCACACGGACGGGAGCGTCTGCTACACGAACTGAATATGCTTCGAACAAGAATACTATAGATATAGTGTGACGTGCCAAAACCAAAGCTAAATTCTGTCCGCGTGACAAAAAAGTTTTAAGTCAAACCGATTTACACCCAATTGCACCTAGTAATAAAGTTACAAATCCTCAAAACATTATCTTTTACTTACGATCATTCATCACGAAAAACGTCAAATCTAAACAAAATAACGGCCCTGAGCTGTTATTTACCGAGACGGTTTTGCTGCGCTGAAACTAATTAAATAATATTCTTGATTGAAACGAATATGCATGAAAATTATTACCGCGTTGTGGTCGCGCAGGTGTGCAAGGTGCCATAGATAAAGTATGGGCCGCGTCCGCCGCTCCCGCTTCGCGTCCCGCGTCGCTGACGCGCAGGTTTATCCGAAGCTTTACAATGACGACTGTATCCCCAAGGTGCGGTAGACTTAGTGCTGCTTATTACATAAACGTTAAACCTTAGTTGAACCCCATGTTGACACATGTCAAAACAAAACTGTTACCACAAAAAAGCGTTCTATGTACAAGTTTTTAAAGATCGTTTTTCTAGGGACAGTTTTTTAGTTAGACTTGGTCTAAACTCGGCTCATTCTCTTGTAATAAGCCCCAGTGGGATCTTCTCTTGACATTAAATACGAAGGTAGCGTGTGTAAATCCCAGTAGCGTATTAATAGATTTTGCGGTTCGTTAAATTTATTTTCGCACTAGCTGCGCTCCCGTTTTCCCTCGGACATACTTCATTTTGTGAAGAAACCAGCTTAGTTAGTCACACGTATGTATTTCCTGTGGTTACAATTTCTTCTTAAACTAAGAAACATGACTAAGATAGTTTCCTTATAACTCACTCTGTTGTAAGCAAACTTTTGCGGTTAATCGCCGGCGCGTGCGTACATGTACAGTCGTCTACAATAAGATATATGCACTCTATACTTTTCAAAATAATGTTACCCAAAAATTTTAAATAATGTTGGACTTTTTACACAGCATCATCTAGCCCCAAAGTATGACATATAATTAACATAAGTACTTTTTTTTTCAATATAATTGAGTTTAAACATTGTTAAATGAGTACATCTTAATGTAATACATCTTATTGCAATTTACTGTATACATATACGGAACACTAACCTCGTAGGTTCAATTTCTGCTTGTTCAAAGCAATAGACATTAATTTGTTAAAATTACTCAGCACATTTCAGAGAGGGCTTTTTCATTCGCTTGACATTTCTAATTAAGTATATTGAAATTTAACTTTGTTTATAAATGATAATGACTTATTAATGTTATCAGTAAGTACACTAAAATATTATTTTAAAAAAGTTTAGTAAAAATATTATTCAGCCAGATCGAATCAATGAAGAAAAAACTGTTAGGTAGGTACAGTCAGCAACGAAAGTCGAATAATATTTGATGTTTCACAAATCTGAATATTTCCGAAATCCAAATCATAATGACCAAAATTTTGACAAATATTTGAAGATTAAGAAGTGTCAGCCCATGATAAATTACCTGGAAGAAAAGTTTATTTTATATAAATGGCGTTTGTAAAAATGAAACTGTTAAGTGACTTTCGTTGCTAACTGTACTGTGGTTATACAAACTGGTTTTCTTGCCATTTTAGATATACTTACACCGCTATTTCGTAACTAACAAATAAAGTTAAGGACAGCTGCAGTACCTAGATGCAGAAAATGATAATGATATGGTCAGATTTTTTTTTATATAGGGTATTTCTATTTATACTAACTTAATTCAGGAATTGGGTTCAAAAAATAAATTAAAAAATATTTATGTAATTATTTTTCTTGTTTTGGTTTGAAAATCCCGAGAAAATCGATAAAGACTATCATTTCAATTGATTGTTACTTCTTGTATAACTTAGCTCATTCATGATGTAGCTGCGCTGCGATTGGTGTAACGTCTGTACTCCTTGAAAATCATTATGCAACAATTCTAAAAAATCAATAAATGACAAATTGATACGGTCTAACGTCTATTTACCACCCAAAAATAGTCAGTTTGTGTAGTTTAAAATGAAAGACCCTATATAACTATCACAAGGTTATCGAAGATTTTAACCAAAACCGCACAAAATAAAAAAAAAACGTACAAATAAGTACCTACTTCAGACAACAATCGCGTACGGACTGATTTGAAAGGATGTCTACCGTCTGTTGTTCGTGGTCTTTAATGTAAAAAACCAGAAGCGAGTCTAATAATGGTTAGAAAATACCTAGGGCTATGTAAAAAGGGTTTGTAATAGTACATTATGGTACTAGTGTGTAACATTGGTGATTACCGCCGAGGTGTTTTTATGAGCCGAGCCGTTAGGCGAGGCTCATAACAGAACCGAGGACGGTAATCATCAATAAACACGTGTATCATACGACGTTTTTCAACACACTTGTGAATAAAATAACAATAAAAACTCATTTTCAACAGTGAAAACGAGTTGTGAAAAATGTTTCGCTATTGCGGGAAAAATTAATCAGTTTTCCTATGCGCGCGCATTGCGATCGGCCACAGACTATATTTCCGCGCCGCGCATAGGGTTTGCGGCCTATTCTGTCACGTACAAAATGGGGAATTTAAAGTTTTCTTTTATTATAGAGAAAACAAAAGTTATATTTGAGTGAAAGTTTTATTTATGAAACACGAACGAGTTAAAATTATCTATTTAAATTAGAAGTTGCATGAAATGAGCAAGCAATAGGAACATTAATTTATTTGTTCTATTGAACACGATCTTTTTTCTGAATAAAAACTTTTTAAAGAACAAAGCAACTCAACCAATAAAATTAAAAAAAAATTCTATTACTCACTAGTGAGTTATAGTACTTAATGAAAAAGTCACAGTTTGATTATGGGTGTCATTATGTGCCTAATTGCGGTGACCATAGAGCCACTTTATGAGCAAGTGTGTTGAAAAATTATTTAACAGTTTAAATTTGAATGTAATAATGTTCAACGGAAACGTAGAAGAATGTTTCTGAATGAAATGGGTTTTTATTAGAAAATTTAATTTGTACGGAACACGTTAGCTCGTGTTCTCGTGCTAAGTGCTCATCTGTTTATTTAAATATGCTTCCAGTTCAAACATTTAAATATTTCAAGTAATATTTAGACTAGCTTTGTTGTTTTTAAAAATATACTGGTCTTTTTAAAAAAAAGTGACTCCGTGTTGTAGCTGACAAATTGCGTGGTCTAACGCGCGTTTTAAAGAAGAAGAAGAAGAAGGAATAAAAAAAGAAGAAGAAGAAGAAACCAAAAAGTGAAGTGAAACCAGAAGAAACCAAGAAGTGAAGTGAGAGAGAAGAACAAGAAAACTAAGCTAAGATGTTACTGATTGGGCGGTATATTCGCTCAGCGACAAAGCCTATTCTTTTTTTGGTAGAAAATGAAAAAAAAAATATTTAGGTCCTGTCAATGCACATTTTTTTTGAATAAGATCCATTAGTATAAACTAAACAGGATAATGTCATTACATTCTATTTTCATTTCCAAAATTATTACATTTCTAATCCAGACCACCGTTACACCCATTCTAAGTTTATTAATACGTGATTGAAACTATCCATATAATCATACATATTTTTACATCTTTATAGGACAGTCTATATTTTAATATAATGCTGGACTTTTTTTTTCACACAGCATCATCTAGCCCCAAAGTAAGCAGAGCTTGTTTTATGGGTACTAGATGACTGATATACTACTTATGTACTTTTTGCCCGTAAATACGTACATATTATACATAGAATACACCCAGACCCGAGACAAATATCTGTAGATCATGCAAACATTTGCCCCGCGGGGGGTCGAACCCGCAACCTTCTGCATCGCAGGTGGGCATTCGCATACTGCGCTACAGAGGTCGTCGATATACATTTAAAAAAATTTGGAAATCGGTCCACAATTGACGGAAATATCGGTGTACATACATTAAAAAAAACATACATACAGCCGAACATAGAACCTCCTTCTTTTTTGAAGTCGGTTATAGAGGTTATAGAGTTTATGCTATTTTCGTCGCCATTTTGTGAACAACAAAATCCTATACTGACCTGATATTCGGCTAACGCTTGCCATAGCAGTTAGCTATTAGAGCAGTATTAATTGAGGCAAGCTTACCGCCTAGGATTAGGTAGATCGACAAGTATTAGCAGGGGATAAATGAACTAACGGTCTGGTCTAAGCGTTTATCACTGGGATATTCTCTGAAGCTTTATACCACGTGAAGAATTATTATATATAGCCCGTTGTGTCCCACTGCTAGGCAAAGGCATCCCCTTGATCTCTCCACTCTTTTTTTTTTTTTTTTTTTTTTTTTTATGTTGAATGGGTCGGCTCTTGACCTCAGACTTACACAGGCAAGAGTGAGGTCTACGATGGAGCGAGCCTACCCAGAAGGTGCCTATTAACTCTCTTCTTAAAAACAATAGGGTCGTAGCTCAGCGGAAATACAGACGCTGGAAGCTGATTCCAAATTTTTGCAGTGCGCATAATAAAAGAACTTTCGAAGCGCTTAGTTCTAATAAGTGGAATATCAACCAGATGAGGATGATAATCAGCTGTGCGTCTGAAGTCCCTGTAAAAGAACGGTGAAGGCGGAATAAGGTCGTGTAGCTCCTGGGCACACTCACCGTAGTATAATCTGTAGAACACCGACAAACACGATACCTCACGACGATGGCTCAGACTATCGAGTTTTGCTTCGGCAAGATAGTCTTCACCTACGAGCTTCTTGGCTCTGCGCTCCACCGAGTCAAGTGCAGCAAGTTGGTACTTAGCAGAACCATCCCAAAGGTGGCTGCAATACTCCATACAAGATCGCACTCGTCGTGGTTTTGTGCCACTTAGACCCATGCTTTTATCTAATGAAAGAGGAAAATATAAAAATAAATAATTAATATGCAGTTTATGAATAAATATATTATACTAAGTGACCCGCGCGCGCCTTCGTCTGCGTATTGTTTCGTCAACGATCTTTGGAACTGCCTTGCACAACCCCCTTTTTTTTTTTTTTCGGACGGCCTAGATGCTGATGGCCTTATGGGGCCTCTGTCAGCTTTACCGGACTTTGGTGTGCGCAGAAGGCGGCGGCACCGAGAGAGAGAGAGAGTGAAAGGCAACATGCTCAAGGGCACCCCCGGGTACGAACCTCGGCTTGGGCTGTTGCCGGAGAAAAAGTCGAATGGTTTACTCGCCCGGGGGCGAGAAGGGGAGTTTTTCAATTTATACCCAGTTTAGACTGATCGGAATCGGATCAAGGAATAAAATTTTCTATATAAACTGGACCACCTTGTATACCATTTTTCTGTCATAAGAACCTCTTCTTCTTATAATAACAAACACAACAAAAAAAATAGTGAAATCGGTCCAGCCGTTCACGCGTGATGGCGTGACCAAGGGAAATAGGGATTCATTTTTATATATATAAAGATAAACAATATTATAATTTCCGCAAACATCCAATCTGCCGTCTAAACGGCATTCAACTAGCATTTTTTTCACATCCATAAATACCAACAATTTACTTTGATGACTAGAAACAAATTATTCATAAAAAAAATTAATTTTTCAGGTAAGCCTGCAACTGAAACGGTGTGCTTTCAGGTATGAGGCAAAACAACTGATTGAAAACAAATCTCGAATGTATTGTAACATAGAATCTAAAGAGCGGTTTACATTGGTCGAGGACACTGGCAAGTAAAATGTGCACGATGCCAGTACTCACAAACGGTAAAGGGACACTGTGGTTGAACCTAAACAAATTTCAAAAAACATGTGTCAAGTGCATAAAGGAGGCTTTTTGAGGCATTTATAATCCTTAACATGTGTTTTTTTTATTAGGCACACATAAAATGTAATTTAAGTTTGAAAGTGACTCACATCCATACTCCATACTAATATTATAAATGTGAAAGTAACTCTGTCTGTCTGTCTGTCTGTCTGTTCGTTGCGCTTTCACGCCCAAACCGCTGAACAGATTAAGCTGAAATTTGGCATAGTTAAAGGTTGTATCCCAGGTGTAAAAATCTATGGACTGTTTTGCGTCTGCGTACTTCGCACTGTGACGTATTGACCTATGTATGTGTCGTGACAGCTTTTTTTTTCTATCCTCCATCCTCGATATCGTCCGAAAAGGAACTCCGTTCCAAAAACAAGTTACCAAGTTAACAAGAAAAGATTATATTTTTATAGTGTTAACAGCACACTTGGGTGCACAAAGTCATATAAGTAGTATATCAGTTATCTGGTTCCCATAGTACAAGCTTTGCTTAGTTTGGGGCTAGGTGATGCTGTGTGAAAATGTCTAGCATTATTTATTTATTTATCCTTAGTTTATATAAACAATAAATAAATCAATACAAATAGTACCCAACTCCAAGACTGTCATTAAGTTCAATTACTTAACATCCAATCTAAATTGCGTTTCGACTTGATTACGGCTTAATGAAACAGAATTGAGTTTTCCTCTTCCTTTATTAAAATTTGGTTGTATGACATCCTTCATTAGTGATTAATACGCATTGGTAATTGTCTTTTGATTGGTTAGCACCGGTTTTGATGTTATGAACTTTTAGCGAGAATGCGAGTAGAAAGTGACTTCAGGAAACGTTTTTTGAAAAAAACAGTCACTCGAATTAGTTATTAATAAAAACCTAGACTTTTTCAAATATAGAGTTTCAACCAAAATTATATTGCAAAATTGTGTAGACCAGTCCAATTTCAAATTTCAACAAGATTTCAATTTTATCCATACTGCAGCTAACCAAAATTGCCGATTTAAAAAAAACACTTTGTAACATCACCTTCATTATTTTTTTTTCAACCAATATAGTAAATTCATTTTTACTTTTCTCTAAATGACACTTGTAGGGTTAAAACCAAAAGGTTGAGTATGTTGTGGAAACTTTAGAATTCAATTTTAGAATGCAACCAAATTTAAAACGAGCATTACATAGCCATCTGGTTTCCAGTGACAAAACCACAGCTAAATAATATGGAACACATGAATTATTCAAACACACGTAGTGGGTGAGGTAAACCACGGGCAGGCGACGCGGCATGCCGTGGTGAAACTTTGTGGAAAACAGCCTCCACTGCGCCTAAACAATTCATACCTACATGTAAAAAATTAAGATGCCTGCACGAATGCAAGACTCGGTTGAGTTTCTCTCAAACCTTGAAAGAGAATTTCAACATAAGCGATTTAGTATCGCACTGCAATTTTTAACGTGTAACCGGTTATCGGCTGCTAAAAGGCAACGGCATAACAAGTCAAACTTTGCATCGTGTAAATGATCTTTCAGGCAGAAAAAGAACCAGCCAAGTGCGAGTCGCCCTCGCGCACGAAGGGTTCCGTATTATTATCTATAAAAACGGCAAAAAAGTCACTTTTGTTGTATGGGAGCCCCCTTTTATATTTATTTTATTCTGTTTTTAAGCATTCGTTGTTATAGCGACAACAGAAAATATATCATCTGTGAACTATCACAGTTCATGAGATAGCCTGGTGACAGACGGACAGACAGTTAGAAAGTGAAGTCTTAGTAATAGGGTTCCCGTTTTACCCTTTGGGTGCGGAACCCTAAAGAAATAAACTGGATCATGACAAAAAGGCACGGTAGACACTCACAGATCCAGATCACAGAGCCTAATCACTAGAATAACGATTCTAGTGGACGCTACTGTGATTGTATTAAGTATTCAATTATATTCTACCTACTAGTCACATATTTAAAAAAAAAAAACTTATACCTAAAACCAAATGCACGGCGGCCATTTTAACACCACTTATGTAATGTTCTAGTTCATTTTTCACCTAAGAAAGTAATAATTTTAAAGTTTCAACACTCTAACCAGAAGAATGAGTTAGCAAATTGTAATCCTGAGTCTCAAACAGAAGCCATTTCAAAATAATCCTTAGCGCTTGCAAGAAGACTTTGAGTGATGGTTCTAGAAGAACATTGGACTGCATTATGCAGAATGCTACAAGTATTTAACTATCTAATATTCATAATAGAGAGAGACACTTTGCATACGCGTTGTCTTAAAGACAGAAAAGGGCACTTCGCTAATTTTGAGACAAAAGATGCTGTTTCCGAACAACCCACATTGATTTTGTAAATCTTTATTCGCACTAAGCCGCGGAAATGCTTGTTATCCTTACTAATATTATAAATGTGAAAGTAACTCTGTCTGTCTGTCTGTCTGTCTGTTTGTTACGCTTTCACGCCCAAACCGCTGAACAGATTAAGCTGAAATTTGGCATAGTTAAAGGTTGTATCCCTGGGCAGGACATAGGCTACTTTTTATCCCGAAAAAAATAAAAAAATCCCGAGGGACCGCGGGTAACACCGCGGGAGCGCAGCTAGTTAAGTATAATCGCAAAGACGACATTTTTTTTTAGGTTTAAAAACACGAGCTAAACTTCAACAGAAAATCTAGGTAATATCCAGTATTTTCAGTTGCTTACTCTTTGCATAAAGCGGACCAATAGTGCAGGAAAAATGATGTGGTGGCTCATATTCTTATGCTAATGCATCTTCAGCCGTAATTTGCTGACGCGGGACGTAAACAATACGTTCGTTGACTAAAAGTTGGGTTATAAGGTGTTCTGTTTGGATGCTTTTATTTAGCTGAACTATTTTAATACGAGTGAAGTCGAGTGAAACTTTATTAGCGAAAATGAAATGAAAAGACTTATCAAAATTTTTGAATCCGACGGGATTCGAACCCGCAATGATACGACGATGCTCCTAAAGCCGGAGCCGAAGTTACATCCAGAATCAATAATTGACCAAGAGATGTCTTAAGCTTGATGCTTTAGCTAAATCTATATTTTTTTTATTTTTTTTATAGTGTTAAACCACACTTTGGTATTTTTTTTTGGCGCTAGCGGTGCATTAACGGATACAATATGAGCTTAGCAAAAATTTCGACTTTATTAGCACAAAAAACAAGGATATTATTTAAAATGATTAAGTGTTTTTTACCGGATTGATAGACGAGTATTAATGCGCGATGGGTAGACGACATCAAGAGGAAGTATACATTTTGGATGCGTGAGGCACGTGACCGGAATGACCGGAATTTTTGCCGTAATGGAGATTTTCGCGTATAGATAATGGTACGGAACCCTACGTGCGTCCGACTCGCACTTGGTCGGTTTTTTTGAGAATTAGGTTACATAAACGTAAACAGGTTCACGACTGTATCTCCAAGGTCCGGTAGACATTCTCTCAGATCTTTTTATGTTACTTATTCCAGATCCTTTGCAGATGTCTAAGGGTAGTCAGAGGCATGTCCAAACACATATTTGATACATGCCCACATCTTGCAGAAGTTAGTATTCCATACGTGACAGGTTGCAAGCCCATCGCCACATTAGGTTACAAGCTTAATATAAAAAAAGTTACTCTCCAACTCCAGGATTTGAACACTGTGCTCTTGCACACAAGTCGAAGTCTGTTTCACCTCGACTATTATGACTATACCATTTGTGGCGAAATTAAGCTTCATTTATAAAAAAAATGACTAAGTTTAGAAAACTCAACCTTATTTCAATGAGGTTAGAAGATTATTTTGATAGAATCCTTTGACTCGGCCGCCGACACGTGCTGGCCTATTTCAAAGCGTTCAATCTTAATAGTTTTCTAATGCCATTGAAATACGGTTGAGTTTCGGTCGGAGTGGGGGGTGTTAGGTGTTATTTTCGTTACGGAATTTCTGGATTCGGTCTCCACCCTCGAGGCCCGCGATAGAAGCTATGCAATAGCTTAAAAGTTACTGTAAACATTGATACTAAATTAAGTTGCACAACTCTGACTAATACTCGTAATACGAAGCAAAAGCTTTTAACGAAATACAGAATAGTATGCTTTATTGCCGGGCAATCTTAATTACTGTTTAATGAGTCGAGCAGGGAAATTGCCCTGAAACAATAGTTTCTTATTAATTGATGAAAGATTAGTAAGGTTTAATTAATTTTTGAATTAACGGGTTTTTATCACGTACTTGTTTTATTTGGTCCCGGCGTTTCGAACGCGTTGCAGCGCTCGAGGTCACGGGAGAACTGGTGCACGGCGAGTCAGTTTTTTCTATTGAGGGTAGGATCCGGGTCTACCTTCAATTCATCCTCAGAATCAGATAAGTCCAAGTTCATACTGCGACATACGACACTGACCGTATCAACTTGGGGTAAACGTCGGGTCCAAATAAAATAAGTACGTGATAAAAACCCGTTTATTCAAAAATTAATTATGTCGTCAAATCACGAAAGCTTAATAAGTTTAATTTGTAAGGTTATAAATCTGTTAATAAAAGGTTTTGCGCGATTGCTATGGTATACCACATTTTCATACTCATAGCATGATTTCTAAGTAAGTTTTTCAAAAAAATATTGTGACTGAAATTAACTTTCACGAAGAAAGTTTTTAGGTAAGTACTTATTATTTATCATTAAAATCTTCATAAATGTTTTGAAAATGTTTTTCTTTTTACAACGTAATTTATAATTTGATATATAATTGATAAATGATATATAATTTAATATTATAATTTGAAGTAATATTGAAGTAATATAATTTGAAAGTCAACTATTGAAATTAACCACATGTAAGCAAGTATTAGCTTGGCGGCTGGAAGCACCATTAATCTCAGCCAAAGCGGGTAAGTGCGTTCGAAATCTGTCAGACCCTATTAAACTTGGTACGCGACCACTGAAGAAGAGGACTTGCTGAAATTCAATATCATGCAGAAATAAAAATAGTCTTAGTCTTGTCTTATCACATCATCATCAAAACCGAATATATATACAGGTATTCTCTCTATCTACTCCATACTATATATATAAATAAATATATATAAATATATAGGTGAGCCGTGTTTGTCGAATGGGGTTGTGCCTCGACTTTTAATCCGAAGGTCGTGGGTTCGAATCCCGGCCGTGCATCACTGGATTTTTCGTTTCGAAAAATTTATATGCGCTTTAACACGAGCTCGTAACGGTGAAGGAAAACATCCTGAGGAAACCCGCAGCTTAGTCAGCTTCACACGTATTGCAGTCGTCTTTCCTGTGGGCCAGGTTGATTAAGCTGAGAGGATGGTTTAGGTGCTGGGCAAGCCTATTCCATCTCAAACAATGTCCCAGGCACTACAGCGTCCCGTTAAGTGTAGGCAAAGGTTGCCTCCTGACGCTGTATAAATCATCTAATATAGATGTAAAGGCCTAAGATCCTATAGCAAAAACTTTATTGTACAGCACATTAAAAAAATAACAAAAAATATGTACCTATGTAACGATGATTTATTAACGAAATGTAATGGGTGGTCTCTATGTAAGTGATTTATTCCAGACATGCATAGGGTGAACTAGATTACTGGAAATGCAAAAAAGTGGTATGTATAGACTAGTTTCAAGTCACTGTTAGACTATTTTTAAGCCACTGTTAGAATAGTTTCAAGCCACTGTTAGGCTAGTTTCAAGCCACTGTTAGACTTGTTTCAAGCCACTGTTAGACTAGTTTCAAGCCACTTAAACTTTCAGATGTTCAGGCCGAAACAAATGAAAATTTTCTTGTTAGCAGATTTTGCACTAAGTCAAGTCATGTTCACAGTCACCGCGGTTCAAGTTCCATCTCAGATAGGTCTTCGATTAGTTCTAAACCGTCGTCTCATTGTGTTCCTCATAACCGGGTGAAATGGCGCGGAATTCATTAATAACATCGAGATTGCTTCTAAAAGCGTACAAACCAACATCAGTTTGAACCAATTGTGTCTTCTGAATACTGGTTCAAGCAACCAGTGACATGAACAACAAAACAGAATATTATTATTATTAAAAGCCCTCGATGTCCCACTGCTGGGCAAAGGCCTCACCCCACTCTTTACATTCATCTCTCTCCTGTGCTATTGCGTATTATATTATTATTAAAACATAATATAATATGCAAAAAAACTCAAAACTTTAAATAGCTCTTTCAATTAAAAAAACTTCAAAGAAAAACAATAAAATTAGGGTTTTTGCTTGCTTTGGTAAATGTCTGAGGTCGTAGAGGCATGTCCATATACGAATTTATATATAAAAAAGTTATAAAGCTTGCCTAAGGTCATTGACCCAAGAATTTGATAAAGAAAGTAACAGTGAATCTATCTTATTTTATCTTATCTTGATGAAATTGCACGGCTTAAGCATTCGGTTGAGTGTTGAATTGGATCCAAAACGTGATGTCTTTACAAGATAAGTATAGTTGAGGAGAAAATCCGAGAGAAGAGCTTTTATAATAAGTTTTAGATAGAATCTTATAAAAAAACTTATTAGGGCTTATTACAAGAAAATGAGCCAGTTTAGACCAAGTCTATCTAAATAACTGTCCCTAGAAAAACGATCTATAAATACATAGTACATAAGTACATAGAACGCTTTTTTGTGGTAACAGTTTTGTTTTGACATGTGACATGACATGAGGTTCAACCAAGGTTTTACGTTTTTATAATAAGCAGCATTATGTTGGTTTGTATAAAACTTTTAGTTTAGGGAGGATCGATTATTATGATTATATAGTCTTTTCTGAATTTATTGTAAATGTTTTGCCGTACAGAATCAGAATTATTTTTTGTCTGTAATTTTAATTTAGAGTTTTTTTCTCTTAAAAATAAACTACGTGTCGGTTGAAATTAAAAAAAAATATAGTATTGAAAACTACATCTTTTCGAAGTCAATTCAATTCTTTGTTTTGTTAGGAATATAGATTCCACAACTTGAACTCCGCAAATAAAGAACACTCACTTTACTTCCCAATAGTACCTTAATATTCTAGTAGCGAACTTGGAAGTCTAGGCAAAACAGCTACAAAGTTCGGTTTGAACACTTGTCTTTGTGTTTATACCCTTACTTATTTTATACTTATCACATTGAGCTTTCTCGAATTCATACTTCCATACTTATAATATATATAATATTATAAATGTGAAAGTAACTCTGTCTGTCTGTCTGTTTGTTACGCTTTCACGCCCAAACCGCTGAACAGATTGAGCTGAAATTTGGCATAGTTAATGGTTGTATCCCAGGGAAAGACATAGGCTTTTTATCCCGAAAAAATGAATAAATCCCGAGGGATCGCGGGTCACACTGCGGGAGCGCAGCTAGTATTTTATAAAACTTTCCTTACCTCAGTTTTGGGTTTATGATAGCTTTAACATGTTGAATGCCAGTGACGTACATCAGCGGGCATGCTGAAATGAAAAATCCATCGATGTACAGCCGGGATTCGAACCCTAGAACTTCAAATGGAAATATATATAGAGGCATGCTTCACTCGGCTGCCACAAATTTTTCATCACAAAAATTATTGCATGGGCGGGAATCGAACCATTGTAAGTATCCTACCAACCTACATCGATCTACAATGACAATTATTTATTATACTTATGATACAATTATATTATTTTGTAATCAATGAAAGGTTTATCTATTTATTATTTCGACAAGTCTTTTAAATCCAGCGCTAGCAAAAAAATTTAAGAAACTTAGAAAATCTTCAAATCGAATGCAATCGAATAAAGTTTGAACCGTCCGGTATCCGATATTGAATCCTTTCAAACAATTAAAATCCTCAGCTTTTCTGATATCAAATCGTTATTGTACCGGGTCTTTAATTTTAAACTACACAAACTGACAAGGCCTTATTTTTGGGTTGTAAATAGACGTTTGACCGTATCAATTTAATTCCTAAGCCGAAGTTTTCACTTCCAAACATCTATTGATTTAAAAAAAATGTTGCATAATGATTTTCAAGGAGAACAGACGTTCCACCAATCGCTGGGCAGCTACATCACATATGGACTGAGTTATGAAGCAACAATCAATTGAAAAAATAGTTTTTATCGATTTTCTCGGGATTTTCATAACAGAACAAAAAAATCATTACATAAATATGTTTTAATTTATTTGTTGAACCCAATTCCTGAATCAAGATAGTGTATAAAATGAAAAACCCTATAGATATTATCATAAAATATTCCAGACAGACGCTATTGCTGTTCAAAAACATCAACACCGGATAACGATCTGCACAATCCGCGCAGTGTCACAACCGGTTACAATTCCTCCCGCACTCGTCTGTATCTCAACATGGCACCCGCATCCCACACTCCCTGTTTGTGTCTGACTCAGGCTATAACATCACAGAGGTTCAATAAATATTGACATCAGAACCTTGTGGCCAATCACGTAGAGACCTGGACCTAGAACTGAACTCTAGGGAAAACAAAAAAGTATGTGAGTGTCGTGGAACACTCGGTTGGAACGAAGTTTGTACATTTGACTTTTTGATATTTGGCGCACCTTGTGCACCACTTTTCGTACTCTGCGCATCTTTTTTTGCGCACAACTATGCGCACCATTATGCACAATTTGTGAACTCATCAACGAAACATGTTTTTTTGCTTCTCCTATAAAGTTGTTTTTTTGCAGTTATCCTTTTATTCCCAGGAGACAGCGATATGTTGTGACAATAAAATCGATCGCTTTTTTTTCTAGACTTCATCCTCGATACCGTCTGAAAAGGCTATTGCTCCAAAAATTGAAGTGTTTTAGTAAGTCTATGATTCAAAAAGTTCTTCGTGAAGTCTTGTGTTTGTTTAGCTAGTCTTATTACTCCGAGTGATAGTCGTAAACTAGTACATAAAAGCTCGCTATGAGCGTATCACTTATCCCACAACATAGTGTGCTTTACTATCAGTGCCACGCAGCCTCCCGGTCAATTTGCTGTATCGTCGTATATTATACGTACTAACCAACGATATAGAAATAGAAATGTTTGCTTTAAACCGCCGAGCAATACCCAACTGTATACCTACGGATTACGGTTCATTTTAGCGTTAAGTTGAGGATGGCTGAAATCTCTTCATCTGTTTTCGGGAAGACCCTTTCATGTGATTAAACAATAATATAGGCAGATAGCGGTTGACTCGCAGTTTCTAGCAAAAATGGACTAGTTTAAACCGGTTGCTAAACATCTCCTAAATAGCAATATGGAAGTAAAGGATAGAAGCTATTGGGGCTTAAATGAAACACTCTATAGTCAGCATGCCTGAAAAACAGTGATAAAATTGTATTTAAAATAAAAATAAATAAATAGTTTGGTATTTTACAGTGCCAACTAAGCAATGTGTACTTATTCCGACTTATTACAAAAATATGAACCGAGTTTAGCGAAGCATTGACTAAAAACTGTCTCTAGAAAAACGATCTTTAAATACTCGTACATGGAACGTTTTTTTGTGGTAACAGTTTTGTTTTGACATATGTCAACATAGTGTTCAACAAAGGTTTAACTTTTTTGTAATAAAGCCAATAAGTAGGTAACGAAGTAATAAGAGTCTACTTATTTAGATGTTTTAATATTCTTTCGCTGTTATTTTCCGAGCCCTTAGTAATTTCCATCGTGATTAAAATATTATTTCAAAGATCATCAAAGCGCGTTGTTTTTCTTTAATTATTCATTTTTATTATCATCGTACCTTAATTTAAGGAAATACAGAAACAAATTGAAACGGGGATTTCTCTCAAATTAACTATTTTCAATAAAAGCGACGAACATCAAACGAGGTAAATTCTCCTCGACAATGCTAAAGTAATTTTGAAACGTAATCCTTAAAAGAAACATGATATTTTATTTGAGTTGAGCCTGAAAGAATGGAAACAAAATTAAGTTATTTTTATTTGGGAACAAGTGGAGTGAGTATTTTTTGTGAACTTCACATTGATACCTTTTGTAACATTAGATAAAAGTATAAAAGTGTTTTATATAACTGCTCGAAAGAGTTCATACACTCTCTCACTGAGCCGAATAGAATATAAAACTTACTTCTTACACAAAAGAGTACACAATTCAGCAATAGCTCACGATGATCATGATGAAATACCGTATGTTTTTTTTTTATGGAAGAGGAGGCAAACGATCAGGTGGCAAGTGATTACCACCGCCCACAGACAATTGCAGCATCAAGGAGCACTGCAGATGCGTTGCCGGCCTTTGAGGTAGGAATAGTAAAAAATAAACTTAGGCCTTTACATCTATATTAGATGATTTATACAGCGACAGGAGGCAACCTATGCCTACACTTAACGGAACGCTGTAATACCTGGGACATTGTTTGAGATGGAATAGGCTTGCCCAGCACCTAAACCATCCGCTCAGCTTAATCAGCCTGGCCCACATGAAAGACGACGTCAATACGTGTGGAGCTGACTAAGCTGCGGGTTTCCTCACGATGTTTTCCTTCACCGTTAAGAGCTCGTGTTATAGCGCATATAAATTAATCCATTGATGCACGGCCGGGATTTGAACCCACGACCTTCAGATTTAAAGGCACAACCCCATTCGATGTTAGGAATAGTATGTTACTACGTATTACTATACGCTATACTCCAAGCTACTGCTTGGTTAAGTGACCACACTTTTAATTTAAATTGGATCATTTTTCCTGACAAAGGGGACAGTACAAAAGACACACGTACACACGAACAGAAGTAAAGACTGTCAATAGTATCAACCAACACATAATGGAAGCAAAACGGAACCGTGAAAGAAGCCAGAAATGAAAGAGAAATCATATAAATGTATTCATATCCATAGTTATGAATTCCCAGCGAACCCTGTCACAAATTGAAAGGCTGAAGCTCCATCATTCATTTTTTCCTCAACATCGCTCAACGTCCCTAGTTAATTGACTTCATCATATATCATTCTGTAGCATTAGTTTGTATCCATTGTGGGGGTAAGAAAGCCAAGTGATGGATGTATTGACGAACTGGTGAGTGTATTCCGAGTCAAATTACTCATTTGCTTACATTTTTTTTATTAAGGTTCCGAAACCAAAGGGTAAAACGGGACCCAATTACTAAGACTTCGCTGTCTGTCTGTCACCAGACTGAGATACAGCTCATGATAGTTAGATAGTTGAATTTCTCACAGATGTATATCTGTTGCCGCTATAACAACAAATACTAAAAAACAAAAAATAAAAAAAATATGGGGGTTCCCATACAACAAACGTGATTTTGGAGGCTGAGGGGTAGCCGTATTTTCACCCACATAAAATTTTAAAATTTTAATTTTTTTTTTAATTTATAATTTTTAATAAAATTATGTATATTAAGTACCTATTGTAACTGTTGTATATGATGTGGAGAACATAAAACTTTATTCTATTCTATTTAATTCTATTCTATTCTATTTTTTTGCCGTTTTTATAGATAATGGTACGGAACCCTTGGTGCGCGAGTCCGACTCGAACTTGGCTGGTATTTTTATAGATAACTAGCTGCGCTCCCGCGGTGTGACCCGCGGTCCCTCGGGATTTTTTCATTTTTTCGGGATAAAAAGTCTATAATAAAAAGCCTATGTCCTTCCCTGAGATACAACCTTTAACTATGCCAAATTTCAGCTTAATCCGTTCAGCGGTTTGGGCGTGAAAGCGTAACAAACAGACAGACAGATTTACTTTCACATTTATAATATTAGTATGGATGATACGGAACCCTTCGTGTTGTTTACTTGTGTGCTTAACTTCCGAGAATACTAATCCAAGAGGTACTACATACGGAATGAACCCTTCGGTCTACGTATGTTAATAGTTGCCTACTACTTTTAAGAAAATAAACGGCTCGAGCCGGCCTTGGCATGAGCTTATTGTTTATATTGTTAATTGTTTTTATGGCTTATTTTTAAGAAGAGAGTTAATAGGCACCTTCTGGGGTAAGCTCGCTCCATCGTAGACCTCACTCTTGCCTGTGTAAGTTTCGAGGTCAAGAGCCGGACCCATTCATCATTAAAAAAAAAGCTACAGATTCATTACGACCTCTGTGGCGTAGTGGGCGAAGGTCCGCCTGCGACGCAGAAGGTTGCGGGTTCGATCCCCGCCGCGGGACAAATGTTTTTATGACCTACAGATATTTGTCTCGGGTCTGGGTGTTTCTATGTATAATATGCATGTATTTACAAACGAAAAGTATATAAGTAGTATATCAGTTATCTGGTTCCCATAGTACAAGCTTTGCTTAGTTTGGGGCTAGATGATGCTGTGTGAAATGTCCAGCATTATTATTATTATTATATTATTATTTTCAGAGCAGTTACAAGTGAATCATTCAAGTGACGGCATACAAAACAACACAAATTAGCAACACTCATTATTACTTAAACTCTGCAATTATTACGTCATACTAACACAGATGTGCGTGTGAAGAAATGGCTTCTCTTCTCTAGGTATTATCTCTATACCTACTTGTCATTATTGTACTGACTTTAACCCACTCTTGTTGGCACAACTTTTTTTCACAACAAAATATTGAATGAGTGAATGAATGAAAATGAATGAATGAATAAATGAAAATTCTTTATTGCACACCATTAATAAAATTTAAACAAACAAATGAAAAACCAGACAAAAATGCAATCCATACTATCTATACTATAATATTATAAATGTGAAAGTAACTCTGTCTATCTATCTGTCTGTTTGTTACGCTTTCACGCCCAAACCGCTGAACAGATTAAGCTGAAATTTGGCATAGTTAAAAGTTGTATTCCAGGGAAGGACATAGGCTACTTTTTATCCCGAAAAAATTAAAAAATCTCGAGGGACCGCGGATCACACCGCGGGAGCGTAGCTAGTATGCGATATACAGGTAAACTTTTGAGATGAGCCACGAAGGGCAAGTACTTTAACCATTGTAGCTACAGGAAAACGCTCTTAGGAGACATTCCCTAATTTTTTGAGATATTTTGAACTGCATTCACAGATTTTGAAAAAAAATTACAGTCAGCGACAAAAATGCCAGCAGTAAAAAACTACCCTCCGTGGCCCATCTCAAAAATCCACCTGTTTATAGCAATTCCATCATTTTTCTCTATAAATTTTTTAGTTTAGAAAAATATTTTTATTTCAAAATGCGCTATGCTTACTTACCATTTTATATCTTGTAAAACAGTGCATTTTACTTCAGTAAAATAGCGTCTATTTCTAGATAGCCACATACCCTGTAGCCCCAGTTTTCTGGTAAACTGCAGTCATCATATCACGTCCATAATATTCACCAACCCACTTTTCATTTCAACTCAGATAGCTTTGGATTTTTTCTTCGTTAGCGAAAGGTCAGGTCAGAGCTTGCTTGAAAAATGAGGGTTGAATGAGGCAAAAGATGTATGTCTGGATCTTGGAAAGTAGAAATCTTTGTTATATATATACCTTACTTTAATATAAGGGGTGTGTATGTCTTCGGTCCTGGGGGGTTATTCGCGTTCGTTTTTTCATTCGTTCGATGAATATTAGAATGCTTCTTACTACAAGCTACATTGTATTCAGTCGATAACGTTACAACAAGGTCCTAACCTAGGACCAAATATTCCAAACCGAAAAATTGGCCCTTGAAGTCGGAAATCGTAGTAAGAAACATCCGAATATTCATCAAACGAACGAAAATAAGAACGCGATAACGGCCCCTGAGCCACACCAAATTTTTACGTGAGTCTTATATCGTTTGCCGTTTCTCAGAGTAACAAAGAGCCACTCTACATCCAGACCTCGTCTGCCACAATCCTTGCGTAAGCCCGGCCCAGATTCGCTCATTTTACTTTCATAAGGCACAAAATGTCGCGCTTCGAATAAAAGAGTAAACAAAAGTATCGTACAATGTGGGTATGAACTTAATTGAACTTGAAAACGGATGGAGTTTTTTTGGAACACGCTTTTCAATCCATCTTATATCAAAATCGTCAAAGCTAATACTATTTGTATTCACAGCTGCAAGAAAGTGTCGGTAGCGTCTCACGCGATATCCCGAGTGATCGGCCACGCGGGCACTAACATAAACGCTATCCGAGCCGCGCTTTGTTCATAGTCAAAGAAAAAAAAAAGTCAAAAGCATTATTTTATTCAGATTGCTAGAATTGCTTAGAATAGCCTAAAATATTATATTTCTGTTCCTTCGTGACTAAAACTGTGAACGAGGGCAACAAACGTGGTTTCTGTTAGGAGATCCATGTTTTTGTATTTCAAGCTCCAGAGGTTAGCCAATCGAGCAAAGTGAGGCTCACACTCAAAGTGAGGCTCAATGAGGTGATCATTTATTAGTTTTTGAGGTTTTTGCTATATTTATTTTTATCACTCTCACCTTCAAACTTTTAACGCCACCGCATAAATCGTTTGTGTCCGCTTCACAAATGTAATTAAATACACACATTTGCATTCTATTGTTAATGTAATTATGAACTTATACGACGAATTAATTATGCAAAAATGTGCTTTTATGCGCTAGAAACAAAGGCGTCTGTAAACCAGAAATGGTACTTTTGGTCGGACCTAATTTTACGCTAGGTTCTCTCCAACGAAGTTTGTGACGTCAGCGAATCCTAATTTAGATACAAAACCATGCTCAGCACTAGTTGCTGAATAACCTGACGACCTCTGTGGCGCAGTGGGCGAGGGCCTGCCTGCGACGCAAAAAGTTGCGGGTTCGATCCCCGCCGCGGGATAAATGTTTGTATGATCTGCAGATATTTATCTCGGGTCTGGGTGTTTCTATGTAATATATATATGTATTTACAAACATAAAGTATATGAGTAGTATATCAGTTATCTGGTTCCCATAGTACAAGCTTTGCTTAGATTGGGGCTAGATGATGCTTTGTGAAATGTCCAGCATTATAAAAAAATATAGTAGCATACAAGAGGCGAGGTGGAAGAATAAATCTTGGTACCCGAACATCCCCGCGGTCTCTCACCTACCAGTTGGACAGACGCAGTCAAAAAACTCACCGGCCTACCAATACTTGAAGCTTTAAAGGCCACCAAAGACAGGGAGAAATGGAAAGGCATGATGCATCGAGTGTTCATCAATCCACACTAAAGACGACCTTCAGCAATGAAAATGACGACTAAAAAGAAGATCAGAACATCAGAGAGTGGACAGGGATAGCGACCGGTTTATTTCGACTTGCTTCTTCTGTAGTTTGAGAGAAGAGCCTCCGACTGGGCTTATATTGAAATATTGAATTTCAAATTAAGCCCAGTCGGAGGCGCTTTCAACTGCGTTGTCGGTTACATAGAGCTGGTACTCTTTGGGTGCAGCTGGCGAGCACAGAGGACACGATAATATATTGATGCCCCATAGTCACGCTGTATGTGCAGGGTCCAGGGATACCCATAGACTTCTTGACTCGAACGTTGACTGACAAAATTCACCAGAGTGCACGAAGAGATAAGAGACACCCTGCAGTCGTTAGTGCCATTATGAACTTACCGACCAAATCTTTTTTATTATACTTTTATGTGATTAGAAAGAGTGCGTAGCGTTATTTAACCATTATTGGAATTTTCTTGTAGGTACGTGTCAAATAATTATATTCTATTTGTTGTGAGAACAAGTTTAGTATAAGATAAATGTAGACACATTTAAATTAGCACAATATACATTAAAAAAATTGCGTAGCCTTGTGCTATGAGTTCCGTGTATAAAGTTTTAAAGCTGTATCTAAATTAGGCTTCGCTGACTGAGTTAGTTTCAAATGGAGATTTATAGTTAGGGGCTAAGTAATATTTTACTATGTACCTAATTATATGAAAAACGAACATACGTGAGTGGATTCACGCTTTTAGTTATACAGTTCTTAGTTCCTCCGATGTGTTAATTTGTTAGAACTAGCTTTCATCAATTTTAATAGCCTGTATTATTATCTACTATTTGAATAAAAAAAGATTATATTTTTATAGTAACCGCACACTTATATATATCTAAAGAATTTAAAATGCAAATGTTTGGGATGCATTTTAATTCATTCATCCTCAGTTAGACGTGTTTGCGGATGGCTGGAAGGAGATCGAACGGTTGTGCCTGGAGTTCTGTGAAAGTTTGCAACGTTAATTTTTTAAATTTTTGTTTTTGAAATTGTTTTTTTTTTTTTTTTTTTTTTTTTTTACAATTTTATGTTTTTTATTTTTTTGTGTGATTTTCGGATGTTTTTATTATGTGTACTTATATTTATTAACTGTGATGATCTGGAATATCTGTAATGCCATAGTTAAGTTTCTAATAAATAAATAAATAAATTTAAAAACTTTACTGTTTTAATAGTTAGTGCGCCTGAAAGGACATTGATTTTCGTTTTCAAGTTAGAGGTTCTGACAATATTTTCATTTACCACTTAAAATCTTTTCACCACACTGCTCCAAAAGAACTGGTGAAAGTATAAGAAGAAGAAGAAGTTATCAGAAAAACTTCACTGGAGCACAACCGCACTCGAACCCACGACCTTATATTGGATGATCGTTAGGGTGGATCGACAATGTATGAAAAAAAAATTTTTTTCGACAATCGTTTGCTAATAGTGGGGGAAAGTTGTATAATAGTAAGCATAGAAACTGTGATTTTTTTCAGATTTTTAAAGTAACATCTAATGCTGCCGCATTGAAGTTGAAAAAATTTTTTTTACTGAAAATTTGCCTTACTCTCTTAACATTGAAATTGTTATTTTGAATATGATTTTTTTATAAATTTTGTTATAAAATACAAATATAAACTGTATATTTAAATAATTAATTAAAAAAATAGATAAAACATCCATGAAACTACTAAAACTACAGAGCTAAGTTTGACCTAAAATCTCTCTTTTTCTGAAACTTGGCCATGGCTTTGCGAGATTCTTATTTTGTTTGAATCAAGCTTTTTCTAGCTTTTGATGTGCAGAAAGAACATAGAGCTTTTATTACAATTAGTAAAAACTCATTCAACAGCTTGTATGTGGCAAGGTAGACTTGAAAAAGACCCTTAATAAACATTTAGCTGATAATTTTCGGACGTACGCCGCTCATAAGTTTTTCAGGATGAGCAAAGTCGCTATTCCATTGGATTACTGGTCTACTATCTTCTTTTGGTTTGGTGGGAGGTATTTAGAGTTTAATAATTACTGAAACAGAGATGTGGGGCCCATTTTTACACGAAGAGTGTTTTTTATAGGAACCACGTCTCGGTGCGTAAAGTTTTACTACAAATGTTGAAATTTTGGTGCGATATCTCCGAGAAAATGTAAAATCGTAATACTTATAGGAATAACACGTGCTGCCATGCGTGTGGCAGACGATCAGAAGCTATATTACTTTGCTAAATCGTCTGCAACATAGCTAATCGCAGAAAAAATATTCTGTGTAAAAAAAAATTATCAGCACTCAACACAGATCATCTGTATTTTCAAGCAAGGCATCACTTATACTCTGAAAGGATTTATAATAATAAAGATTTATATAATAATAACAGCTTCTAGTTTTAAAGTGCTTTGCCCATCATTTCCACGTAAGATTGTGGTCCTAAAGTTAAACCATCATGGTAAAGGGACAAAGGGGCAACTCGTTCATAGTAACAGGCAAATTATCCCCTGCATTGGTCTTCCAGTTCGTTTTTCAAGCAACCGAATGATGCCACCGCCGCATTAAGTTAGTTCTTCGTTAGTTCCATCACATTATATGACTATAGGCTGCTTTTTGACGATATTTTTATAATAAAGATCTGACTGACAACTTTCTGTAATAACTTAGCAGTATCTGCCATTATGCGGTGGTTTATGACCCAAATAGACAGATCCAGGCTCTTCTATTATTGAAATGTGATCCTCCACCATAATCTACTGGTAGTTCCGTTTATTATTTTTCGGTATTTGCATCGTCCTGACTTCTTTTCCGTCAATGAACAATAGTGCGAATAAGTTCGAAATATGCGTCTTTGGGAACATTTTCACGAGTTTTCTCTTCCCACTTTGTATCGATGAATTACGGATATGTTTGACTTCTACGGTGAAAACTTAAGTTCTAATTCATTGTTCTACTCAAGAACTAGAGAACAGTGTACTTAAAAACAAATTTAACTTAAAATGCGATGATCATAGATGCTCTACAAAATGATGAAAAATTACCTATATTGCAAAAGTTCAATGACCTTGCGGCGGCACTTACCCTTTCTTGATCCTAATAATATTTTGCACGCTTTATTTTGAGCCCATAAGACACCCTTTTTTTGCTATTAGCAAACCATTTTCAAAAAAAGTGAATTTCGATCCACCCTAATGATCGTTTCTTTTGAAAGTGAAATCAAATAAATACAACCTTAATATTGCTAAAAGCCCAAATATTTTTAGCGTAAACACGAGAGTAGATTAAACGCACTTAATCCTATCAAAATATAAACTTTGACCTATTTGATCTCTAATGAACAACCATCAATTCGTAACCAAAATCTGTTCCAAATATTGACAAATTAAAATCACAACTCGTAAGCAAATCAGCTAATAGAGTTAAACAAACATACCCTTGTGTTGTGTGTCTTAGAAAATGTATGCATGTATTAGTATTAAATATTCTGTTTGTCTGGGTTTCGCCTTTGACGACCTTTGTGGCGCAGTGGGCGAAAGACCTGTGACGCATATGGTTGCGGTATCAATTTCTACTACCGCGGGACAAACTCGAGATTTGTGTTTTTTACTGTAATATATGGAAACTTTTTTTTTACTATCATCTTTAAAACTTTGTTGTAATACCCGACCCAATAAAAAATTCATCCCTTATTTTTCATCTCTGTTGCATTTCGACTTCATTATTTCTTACTCGCTGTTCCCACTACTAGATTAGATAAAGTGATGAAATCATTTAAAGGGCAATGTGTACGCTTCTATAACAAAGTCCCAAGTGAATTGCAAAACTTATCAATCACTAAATTTATAAATACAATTAAACGTCATCTCTGCAAAAAGCCTACTATAAAATATCAGATTATTTGGATGACAAAAAAGCTTGGGACTGAATTGAATATGCTCCAACTCGTTTTAACATAATTAAGATAAAAATGTATTAAAATTATTAATATATATATTTATTTACAGAAACTAAGCTACTACATATTTACATATATTTACAAAATACAACAGGATTAGTCAAGCTATCTAAGGATCGTTAGAAACGATCTATAGATAGCTCTAACAATATATATTAATAATAATATATATATATTAAAATTATATATAAATTGAAAAGTGACGATTCTAAACAATCCAAAGTGATTTCAATGAATAAACTAATTTTGAGTTTGAGTTTGAGCTTGATAGACATGGATTATTAATTATTATGTATATCGATAGGTAGTTAAAGATAATTAAATCTGGCCGATAGTAGGTACTTTAATAAAGTAATACTTAGCAATAAATAGAGCCGTGTTCGTCGAATGGGGTTGTGCCTCGACTTTCAATCCGAAGGTCGTGGGTTCGAATCCCGGTCGAGCATCACTGGATTTTTCGTTTCGAAAAATTTATATGCGCACGAGCTCGTAACGGAGAAGGAAAACATCCTGAGGAAACCCGCAGCTTAGTCAGCTTCACACGTATTGCAGTCGTCTTTCCTGTGGGCCAGGTTGATTAAGCTGAGAGGATGGTTTAGGTGCTGGGCAAGCCTATTCCATCTCAAACAATGTCCCAGACACTTAGGCATAGGCTGCCTCCTGACGCTGTATAAATCATCTTATACAGATGTAAAGGCCTAAGTTTTTTATTAGCAATAAAACTTATGTAAAAGTTTAGAAGAATTTCGACAAATTGGATTATTGAACAACAAAAATCAATTACCGACATAAAATAATTTGAAAAAGAAATTTCTCGAAAGCTGTAACAGATTTCCCCAATAACCTATTGATTCAGATCAAAGGATCTTGTTATGAAATGTTTTTTTGGGAACTGTAGATCGTAGCACTCGATGTGGCACATTTTAGCATAAATTGCTCGTGGTTTTGCTTGCTAAGTCGTTCTTGATATCAACTTTAGTTGACCTGTGTTGAAGTGAAGTAACGTTATATGCGGTTACACAGTGAATGAGAGACTGTTAGTTGCATTATCGATTGTGTTTCAGAGGGTT
This sequence comes from Epirrhoe tristata, assembly GCA_951394285.1. Classification (NCBI taxonomy): domain Eukaryota; kingdom Metazoa; phylum Arthropoda; class Insecta; order Lepidoptera; family Geometridae; genus Epirrhoe; species Epirrhoe tristata. Next base: position 1,835,429 of record OX596153.1, read on the forward strand.
CGTGATAAATTGTTGGTCCCGGCTAAGGTCTAAAGTTACACTATGATGGAGGCCATAAGGCTGCCTGAAAACTTGAACGAGATTAATCGGCCAATTACTCTTACGAACTTACTAACTATGACATCTTATGTCGTTTATGACGATTCGCTACTCCTTGGCTATTAAATCATCGGTTCTAAACGATTCGCAATATTCTCCTAGTGCCACACACGCCCGATAACTGTACACCCGAGACCCTCATCGCGTCATTAGGAACAGATGTGTTACATAATTCATTGCTCCCTTGATCTAGGCAATGGAATCCTCCGCTGAATTGATATGTAGGACACGTTTTATTTGAGTTTCTTCGTTGCTAAACAGTGAGAAATAAGGTAAACAATTGAAAACTACTGTAAATAATTGACGACCTCTTTGACAACTTCTGTAGCGCAGTGGGCGAAGGTCCGCCTGCGACGCAGAAGGTTGCGGGTTCGATCCCCGCCGCGGGACAAATGTTTGTATGGCATACAGATTTGTCTCGGGTCTGGGTATTTCTATGTATAATATGTATGTATTTACAAACAAAAAGTATATAAGTAGTATAACAGTTATCTGGTTCCCATAATACAAGCTTTGCTTAATTTGAGGCTAGATGATGCTGTGTGAAAATGTCCAGCATTATTTATTTATTTCATTAATAATGGCACAAATTGTTTTTGAAATACAACGAAAATTGTAACGTGAGCTTCAATTTTGTAAAAGTTTTCATATCTTTAAGTAAAAAAAGGAAATTTGAGTCACGATGGGTTCAACCAGCCGTAAAACATTTGTCTGGGTGTTTTGTATCTAATACACAGTTGAAGTGAAAAATAAAGATCAAAGGTTTTGTTTCAAAGTCTGCCCATTTTCTTAAAAAGTATTTTTCTTTATAAGACGTTTGCGTAAATATTCGCTTTATTTGAATTGTTAGCATAAAAACGTTATTCAACTTACGCTATTTGTTTGTAATGAAAAATGTTTTGACCTCTAAGAACTTCAATGTTCGAAGTTTTGTACTTGTAATTGTAAGCAAATATTCTGAATCGCAAAACTTAGAAACTAACAATTACCTACAAATTCTTCATCTACTCGTAAGAGCAAATAGAACGATTTTTCAAGATGCTATGAATTTTCAATTTTTTTACGACAATTCAATAATCTCTATGATCCATAAAATGAGTCAGAGAACACAGATGTTGAAGAAATAAAAACGGAAGAGAATAACCAAAGATTTATAAGCCCAATCACAGTTACGATGATAATAAAGCTCTACAAGGAAACGAAGTACAGCTCAAAACGTCTGAATTACCATTAAACAAGAATTACCACTAAATCAAAACTTCCATAAAAATACCAGTAAACAAAAATTACCATTGCATTAAAATTACAACTTAATTCGCCGCTAAACAAAGCTTGGAACGACCTTTAGCTTATTCATGGTGACACTAAAAAGTAGGGTAACAATGAATACAGAATAGAGTGAATAGGGTGACAATGCCAACAGATTAAAAACAAATAGCATAGATAATTCAAAGGCCAATAAAGCTGTCGTAAAAATAATCTTGTATAACAATAAGCCGCTCGTGTTCATAAAGAATGAAAGGCGTAACTCCAGCTGAGGGCAATTATCGCAGGCTTTTATCGAAAGAGCTCGCCCACAGTCTATGTAAAATAACTGGTTCGCTGAACTTCCAATTATAGGCCAAAATCCTTCGTGCAGTACTGATAAATAAGATTATTGTGCATGAAAGCAGAGTGCAGCATGATGTCGAAACTACATAAATTTTCATAAAAAACTTCATTATTTACAAATAAGGGCTCGGTCAACCTGTTTCTAATACATTTAGAAGTATAAATTTAAATTTGTTTGATCAACATCTTGGAACTGTGGACCTTTGATACATGCATGGGGCCAAGGTTCTGTGACCCTTTTGACAATCTCTAACACATACCAGCGACTACCTTATATTAAAACCAGATAAACAGGCCTAATGTCACATTTCCAACTGCAGCACATGTCGCACTGTCTGACAGATAGAGTTCCTAACCTTTATAAGCAACTTACTTGTAAAAAACAATAAATATTTTACTTTATTGTTAGGACAGTTTCGTACAGACACTTGCGTTTACACTTGCAAACTGCTGTGAAATGTCAACTGCTGGACAGTTATCGCGGTAATTTTCTTGTTAGAAGCTTGTTACACAGCGGTACATTCAGCACTGTGTCGCATTTTTTCCATAATAATTGTAATAAGCCAGAAGTTATACCACTCGTGTTAAATCAGATTGCTAGCACGCAACGCTTTATGCCTCTAAATGGAATAAGGTTAAAGTTGAATTTGTTGTAATTGAGGTTGGAGGCATTAGGTGGCGGAAATATTCTAATTTATGGTGATAGCAAAGAGGGCTGCTTAGTTTTCGAACGCACAGCCAGGTGGCTAGCTAAGAGCCTAGTGTCAAGCTAGTCGCCTAGCGTGTAGCTTAGTAAAACGAACGTTCTAAAATGTTCGCGACGGGCCACACTGCGCGATTGGTGTCTAGCTAGTCGCTTGGCGTCTAGGTAGTCGCTTAGCTAGAAGCCAAGCGTGTATCCAAGTAAATAAACGTGTTGGTTTTTTGTTTTTTTGACCAAAACACCTAGCGACCCACCATGTATCCTAGCTAGAAGCTAGGTCGTCGTCAGCTACACGCTAGACAACTAGCTTGACACTAGGCGCTAAGCTAGCCGCCTAGCTGTGCGTTCGCGGCCTTAAGGAAACCTCCCACACTAAAGAACACAAATTAATGGAAGCAACTCTCGGACTCTAGGTTGCAATTTGTCACGTAAAGAATGCTTACTTATGAAATGTAGGCATGTGATCAAATGTGACGAATATCTTTGAACATAATCACATAATACTCATTAAAAGTGAGAAAAGACAACCCACTATACCTCCTACGTGATAATTTATAGACCCTAGTATGTCGTTAAGTATATTGTGTTTGTGAGCACTTATAGCATATCATACTTTTCCTTAGCTAGTTTGGCAAATTAATAAAGGATAGGTCCCACCGGTGGACCCTGAGAGAATCCGTACGATTAACGTTACAAAGGAGGTAGTATGTAGGATAATGTACAAAGGACTTTCATATTCTTAGTCTCAGTCAATCCTACATCCTTTGGGGATACCTGGGATAGCGTATTTTTCTATGATGTTGTATAAATCTTTTTTATTTTAAATTCCAAAAGGTCAGTTATGTGAATTACTCAATTCAACCAGTCAATAAAGAACATATTTTGATGGATGTAAAGATGTCAAACTCCATTGAAAGAAATTATGAGAATTTTCCCTACATCTAAACACCCAGTCGTTAGTTCAATGGAAAATATACCAAATTATTTTCCCTTTCCTACACATTAATCATTTCACAATTTTTGTAAAAAAAAAAAAGTACATTCCCTGAAATAAATTACAAACGAAAGACCAAAGTATACCTCATAATAAATCAAGAAGCCCATTTTACCCAGCCCTACGCACATGCAAGTAAAATTATATTTTTTCTATTCAATATCATGCAAATTCAAAACATTAGACGATATAATATTCTCTTAAGCAGAGAAAGATCTGTTTTAAGTATAATTTAACACAAATTAAGCACACGTATTCATAATTCATGAGTGAATAAGGCTCTACGTGAACACGAAATTCTCAATTCAATATGTAGATTAAAAAGAAACGGGGCCCTAATACGCTGCCTTAAGATACTCCCACCATTTTCCTAATGCTGTTTACTTTCTTTGGAAATTTTCGGCGAATGCTTTATTGGATTTATTTTTCTGTGAAACGGCTATGCGGATGTTACCACAGCGAAGGAAATTTAATGTAAATGTTTCGAAAATATCGAGAACGGTTGAAGATGTTTTTAAATTTTAGCTTAGATAACAGCTGAAAAGACACTGAAACACATCTTTTAGTTTCAGTGTCTGGACAAGACTAAAATTATTATTAAGGTATCTATCGAATACCTTTATGGATCTGACGATTCATGTGTTTTTGAGAAAGTGGCTGACTCTGATGACGGAGTTTAGATGTTTTTATAAAACGCAGCAAATATAAACAAACATAAACAAAATTTATGAAATAATTATGACACTACAATGTAGAACACATTAGTATTCAAAAACTTTTTATTCAGTACTATTTAGTAAAATTAATATTACCCATATTTAAAGCATGCCTGCTCACGCCTTCGTTGTTCTGAAAACATAAATGTTAAACAACTGATTTGAAATGCAAAAATGCTTGATTATTGCCCTGAAAAGTTTAATGTGGACCGTCATGAATTATATTTATCCGGTCGGGGTCACTGTGTTCAAAAGTTTGTTGTGTCTACGTTGCCAGATAGGTACTAAAGTAGCTATTAAAGTATCCGTTAACGTAGCAGGCTCATGTATTCTCAGGTATAGTAGACATTTTGAAAAAAGTTTTCATTACAGTTTGCTCACAAATCATTTTCCGAATTCATAGGTATCCTATAACTACCAATAATCAGCCGTCCAAATCGTACCACTCTTCGATATTCGAAGGTGACAACAAAATAATATGTGTGGTTTGTATACTGGAAGGTTTACGAACTAATAAGATGAGTAGATATAAGTAGTTGGAAGCTAAATGTTCAAAATGCTTATAAGATGTTCAAAATCATCCTTACACTTTTAACCATTATTTGTTGTGAAAAAATATCAAACACTTAAAAAGAAAACAAAGCATGACCAAAATAAAGTTTTAAAGTCGCCACTTGTTCATGGTTAACATCAGAACGATGTGGCCAAGCACGGAGGGACCTGGATGCTATCTTACGGCCTTATTAATTAGATTACCATAATTCTAGCTTTTAATACGAGACTACTCTCAGACTTGTTACTTCTTTAGTAACGAAGGAGGAACTTGAATATTTTGATGTTATTAATAAACTGGTAGTAGCCTCGAATGAGTAATACATTCCTTACATCGGGATTAGTAGAAAAAGAGTGAATGAACGAATGATATTATCATTCAAAATATTGTCTATCTCTGTCATTAATTATATGAATGACAGAGATAGACAATAATTTGTATTTGACAATCTGTTTTATTCAAAGAGGTTTTATTCTTCTAAAACTTTTTGGTGCTACGTCTGCCTACTCCATCTCTATACTAGGTGGCGCCTAGGAGTAACTCTTACTCCGAGAGTAGAGTCGAATTAGCTTAGTTCTTCCTTGGTCTTTGTTTATTAATACTGAATTGACCTACCTTATGCTTTGGATTAGCGCTAATACCACCCTAGTTCGTGTTTATTAATGACAGCCCTAATGTTTAGTGACTCATAGGTGACGCAGCCTGGTGTGTTTCTTTTTATTTGTGAGTTGCAGTTGCAGAGATATTCACTAAAATATATGGTCACGGGCAAAAAAGTATTTGCAAATTACTCGGTAACGAGTAGGTACACCAAAACGGCTGAATCTTTTTTATTTGGGAATAGCATGTCTGTAAACGTAAACAGGTTAACGACTGTATCCCCAAGGTGCGGTAGACATTCTCTCAGTTCTTTTTGTTATATACTTATACCAGATCCTTTGAAGATGTCTAAGGGGGGTAGTCAGAGGCATGTCCAAACACATATTTGATACATGCACACATCTTGCAGAAGTTAGTATTCCATACGTGACAGGTTGCAAGCCCATCGCCGCCTATAAGAACACTAATCGGTTTCCATGTCATGTCATGTCATGGTTAGCATGTCTGTCGCTAAAGGAAAACTGAATAATTAGCGCACCAGACTCCTTTATTGTAAAGTTAACAAAATATGCTTAAGATTTGTTTGAACGTTTTGCTGACTGTAAAACATGAAGTAAGAGACTAGACATTATTCTTTTTTTTTTTTTTTTTTACATTCAATTTAATATCTTACGTATTTTTTCTATTCATACTTTCTGTTCGTGATATCACTTTTTCTCAGGTCCAGTCTGAAAATCATCTTTACTCTGTGCCTTCGGGCATGGAGTAACAATAAGCTGAGACTGGACCTTTTTGGCTCACTACAGCACACAGACCACTGCTGCACCCACCTATGTAGGTGCCCGACTACTTGTATATTTTCTAGTTTTATTTTTTACCTATGCACCTACCTACTTGTTACTTGTCTTTGTTTTTGTGTCTGTGTTGAAATGTTATGTGTGCCAAATAAATCTTTTATCTATCTATCTGACGAGTTTTTTTGCAAGTTCAATCACAATTATCAGTTCAATGTCAGGGGTGTCCCGTATCCGTGTTCCGACGCCAGCATTCCGTCTGTCACGCCTTTTCCTTGTTTCTCGAGCTAATGGACTGGTGCGTGAGGGAATTAGGGCTAACTTTCGAGTGGTTCCCAACAAAGCTTGTTTCTGTCATTCTATTCTGTCAATCTGAACTTTATTCCATACTAACTATGCTTTTACTTACAAATTGAACTCCATAATAAATGGCAGCGATAAGCTTGCTATCTGTCACGTTTATCTTTAGTATATTTACATATTCATACATTTTTGCTTAGTAAAATACAATATTCTTCAAGCAATCTATCTTATTCCATGATACCGGAGAATTAAAAGATAACAGATTAAGTGTTTTTATAAACCGAACTCCTGTTTTCGGAAAATTGCAGAGCCATGATTCTAACACACGCTTTCCTTAGTATAAGATAAGATAAGATAATATTTATTTAGGCACAGGAAAAATACAAGCTTATAAGTCTTTACTTATGTAACTTTTTACAGAGCCTTAAATTTAATATGCAGAGAATATCAAATCTCTACGGGATTCTCACAATTTCTGGGTGTGATGTTGTGTTAGCTTAGTATGAACTATGTATTGCCATTGTAGGTTGGCATAGTATGGACATGTAAATTATAAATAAACTAGCTGCGCTCCCGCGGTCTGACCCACGGTCCCTCGGGATTTTTTCATTTTTTCGGGATAAAAAGTAGCCTATATCCTTCCCTGGGATACAACCTTTAACTATGCCAAATTTCAGCTTAATCTGTTCAGCGCTTTGGGCGTGAAAGCGTAAAAAACAGACAGACAGGCAGACAGACAGACTTTTTAGAATTAAACTTCCACGAATTTTATTAGAGGCTTGAACAAAGATGCGAAATCTTATGAAATAAAAATTATATCAGTCATAATTGCTGAAAAATAGTCGTCAAATTCCAGAGATTGCATTTTCTTAGACTTATCCTGAATCAACGTATAGGAATATCAACCTTTGTTAAAGTCAGTGAAGGTTCAAAATTGCCTGTCAGATCTTCGGAACGAGCCTCAAGTCCGTAGTCCTTTTTGTATGGCGCCTTCATTCGGCGCATCGGAACCATTGTGCTGCGCTTTGTTCAGCCAGTATTGTTCCTTATCGCAATTCTGGACACAATGGCCAGAAAAATTGGTTCCAGCCTTTATTAATTCATACCAAAATAGATTTTATTTCGTGTACTTACACCTCTTGTTCGGAATAAATTTTCTCGCAATTTCTTTGAGCGTACGCTGAAATACTGTTGTGTGATCATCAGTCATCACATTTAGATTGGCGCTAGCGTGAGAACATTGCTATATCAATCATTCGATTCTGATACTATCAAACAATCGTAGTGTGATATTGAAGCCGAACATCTTATTTAGGAATTCGTATATGGAATTCACCTAAAAGAAACTAAGATTGTTGCCTTCACTTAATGATCATAACGGAACAGGAATAGGATTCAATAAAGTGATTATGATCCTAATTCATCACGGTATTGGTAATGAAGAAGAAACTGATGTTTTTAAGTGATCCCATTCTACTGATTAATAAATGTTTTTTTAATAGCATTAGTTTTAAAAGTCTGAAAAGCAACGTGTACAAGAAAAAAAACAAAGAAAGAATTATTTTTTTTTTTTACAAAAAAAGAAAAGGGCTTTGTCGCTGAGCGACTATATCGCCCAATCAGTAACATCTTAGCTTAGTCTTCATCATATAGGTTTTCATATTCTTCATGGTTTCACTTAACTTCTTGGTTTCTTCTTCTACTTCTTTTTATTCCTTCTTCTTCTTTTCAATTCAAATATGTCACGTCAATTTGAGTCAATTGAAAAAACATGGTGGCTTGTAATTTCAAAACTCCAACGGAAATCTTTCGTGAAATGAGAAAACTTCTTGAATACTCCCCCATTCCATTTGCCAAATCTCCTGTTAAGTATCCAAAGCTTCATTAGTAAAATGCCACCGAAATTACATAATAAAACCTAGTAAAACACGAGAAAACTAAATAAAATAGCAGAGCCACTATAGCTCCTTCAAAAATGGCGAAAGAAGTCCCAGAAAAAACTTGGTTTGGGCATGTAGAGAGGATGGATGACAGTCGTTTGACAAAGCAAGTGTATGAGGCGAATGTGTATGGGACAGCTGGAAGGGGAAGGCCTAGGCGAACCATCTTGGATCAAATTGGCGACATTTTGGAGAAGGGCCAGGTCAAAAGTACCCTAAACCGGCGAGTAAGTATGTATGAAGAATGTAATGAGAGTGAATGAGCCAAAAGTTGTGTGTTAGGATCGTAGCAAGTGGAGATCCGTGGTCTCTGCCTACCCCTTCGGGAAAGAGGCGTGATTTTATGTATGTATGTATGTATGTACAAGAAAAATAATTTCATCGCTATTAACAGTTTTTTGAAGTTTCGGATGGAAAAATCAACAAAAACATGCATAAATTCTCCCTTTATTTATGGAGGGCATACGTAATTGCAAGCACTTCCTCCTGTCATTACCTCCGCGTAGATTGATGTATAATGTCTATCATTTCGGGTAAAATTATATCGTAGGATTTTCATGCGAGTTTACTCGTCTTTCATAGAACATAACTTCACGTAAAATGCTCTTTGTTCATGACGTACTAGACTCGTCTAGACGTTCTAGACATGACGACTAATTTTGGACCAACTAAGAATTTTTTGGACTCGTATGACATGACGACTAAAATTTTAACTAAGAATTTTTTGCAACCAACTTCAAAAAAGATCTCATTTTTTTTTTTTTTTTTTGAGTTTGTTGTTGACCACTGGCCCAAACTGATGGTCTGTTCGCCGCTTGCCCCCTTTTGGATTATGTCAATTATTTCTAGCCATCCATAGAAATTGTGGATCTATAAAGTAAAGGATTACTCCGAAATGGTTTCAAATAATTAAATTTTTTGAAGCATTTTTACTTTTTCCGCTTTTCGTGCTACGCTTTCTTTTCAAATATAAAACGTGGCGTGTGAAGAAAGTAAAGATTTAAGTATAAAAAGTTCGTGAGTGTCGTGGAACACTCGATTGGAACGAAGTAACTTAGTGTATGTAAAGTACTTTTCTATACTGGGAATATAATAAATTAATTGTCAATTAGGTATCCTACAAACGCTCTTCCGTACTAACAATGGAACAATCTATGGACTGTGTCGCAGCTGCGCATTTCGCGCTGTGACGATTTGACATTATAAATGTGTCGTGACGGTAAAATGGAACAAAACATTTTTTCCAGCCTCAGTCTTTTTTTTCTTCGATACCGTCCGAAAAAGTTCCAATATTATTCCAATATTCCAATATTATCAGGGCGTCTGGTCGAAGCGACGCGTGATCCGAGAGCTGGCACATTTTGGGCTCAAAGGATCAGCATTGCCATCCAGCGTGGTAATGCCGCCAGTGTGTATTGCCTGTGTATTGTTTGTTATTGTATTTTGTGTAGACAACTTAAACTTAACTTAAACTTCTAAAATATATAGGTACTTATAAAATATTGTTAAGTCAGCAGATTATACTTAGTTTTTAAAAGTGTAAATTTATTAAGTTTATTTTCATGTTCTCCAATTATTAAAATGTAACCTATTGTTAACTTGGCTCGTCGGACGCCCGCAATACAGGCTAGCCCTAGTGCGGGGTCCACTGAATATCATCTTGTAACCTGTATCCTTCTTATGGAAAATAAACTATTTGATTTGATTTGATTTGAGTGTTTTGGGCACGCTTCCGACTGACATTGACCTGGATCAGTTGAGCTATCTATAGATCTTTTCTAACGATCCTTAGATAGCTTGACTAATCCTGTTGTATTTTGTAAATATAAATATGTAGTAGCTTAGTTCCTGTAAATAAAAATTTTTTAGTTCTCATTTAAAGAAGTGATTGAAACCGGTTTTCATCCTTTCGTAGAAGATTTTATTTCAAACATACTTTTGGAAATAACGATACTGGGTGTAAAACATACAAATAAGCTATTTAGAAACAAAGGTCAAATAAAAGAATAAAATAAAAATGAGTTCACAATAACCAAAAACAAGGAAGAAAATGAAAACAAACATACAAAACCATAGACATTACGTTCACACAGAACAAACGCATTATTTGTATTGTAATACTGAGTCTTGGAAAAACGAATCTTATTTGTATCCAGACAAGATTGAAAATGACAAATGTTGAAGTGTAATGTGCCCGGATGGGTTGGTATGGAATATGTTTTTGATGAATATGATGTGGGTTGTGTAATTAGGTCATCTGTATACATAACACTGCCGTGTTTGCCACTGGGTTTGAATTCGGTCTTGCGTTATTTCGTTTAAGAAAAGGAGATTGGGTAGAGTATAATTATCAGCATAAGTAACGACTACCTATGTTAACTAGGTAAGAACCAAAATAATAAGGTAAGTACCAAAATATAATAAATGTAATCTTCTATAATATAAAAATGAATCGCAAAATGTGTTGGTAAGCGCATAACTCAACAACGCCTGGACCGATTTCATTAAATTTTTGTTTGTTGTGTTTGTTATTGTCAGGAGAAGGTTCTTATGACAGAAAAAATCTATATTTTAATCATGGAGGGCGTGAAATAAGGGTTGAAAGTTTGTATGGGGAGTTGGTAGTTCCATTTAAATGCAATAGATGGCATTGCTAAAAAGTATGTTATTTCGCTGACGAAGTCGCGGGTACCAGCTAGTTTATTATAAAAACATAGGTGAAAGTATATTTACAAGACAAGTGATACTATGTTACCAATATTATATCAATATTTGTATATAATATATACAAATACAACAAAAAAAATCTTACGGCCTTACGAGAAGTTTAGGTGGATGATGGGCGAAAATGCATCTTGATTGGAGTAAATTGCTGGGTTTTATCATAGATTTTTTTTGCGAAGTCGACTCCGAATTACTCATCGTTTATTTATTTTATACTGTTCATGATTCATCGAAAACAATAGAGTGGTTTCTAACAATCAAAATAATGGACTTTTGACACCTAATTTATCCCATGTCAACATAATGATCAAGACAAATTCAAAGACACATAATTTGTCGTCGATTAATGTTGACCTAATTTTCTGGCCACTTCAGAGTGTCATATATTTATAGAAGCCTTAAAAATAATAAATAGGTTTTATATTTTTAAATGGCGTTCTTTAAAACTTACCAGTTCCAAATTAGTTACGGACATCCGTTAGGCCTGGCGCGGCGGCAGATTTGGCTGAGGATCTCAAAAGGCGCAAATATATAAATCTTGATAGGGTTTATATATTTGAACCATTTGGGGTTGAGAGAGACCCTCCGTCCGTGGGGTTCTGGAGCCCTTCGGTTTTTAAAATTCTTTCAGGGCGTCTGGGCGAAGCGACGCGTGATCCGAGAGCTGGCACATTTTTGGCTCAAAGGATCAGCATTGCCATCCAGCGTGGTAATGCCGCCAGTATTTTGGGCACGCTTCCGACTGACAGTGACCTGGATCAGTTGAGCTATCTATAGATCGTTTCTCGATCTTTAGATAGCTTGACTAATCCTGTTGTATTTTGTAAATATATGTAAATATATGCTAGCTACTACTTAGAATATGCTATTAAATATATGTTCCAAATTATCTGTTTATGAAACTACGAAAAAAAAGGCAGTTAATACTGAACTTATTAGTAGAGCAAACTGAAGAACCGGTGACATGACCAGAAGAAGAAGAAGTAGAGCAAACGTAATTTCGTAAGCTATTGATTAGCACCGCTCTTTTCTACCGTCCATTTATAGTTCTAAGATCCCAATTCTACAAACCAAAGCTCGATCGCAATTGAAACGTTGCTCAACGGAGTGTTGACCACTCTTGACCAAAAGAAGCAAATCAAAAGTCACCACCAACTGATAAATCTAATCATTGTTCAAAAACATTTGTAGCTACTTTTGTACTAGTTCAGTGGTTGACTAGCCTACTTTTTAATAGCTCTAGCTTCTGCGCTGCAGGTTATTTAAATAAAGAAATAATGCTGGACTTTTCACACAATCATCTAACCCCAAAGTAAGCAGAGCTTGTGGTTTGGGGTAATGGGTAATGGCTGATAAACTACTTATATACTTTTTGTTTGTAAATGCATACATATTATACATAGAAACACCCAGACCCGACACAAAAAACTTGTCCCGCGGCGGGGATCGAACTCGCAACCTACTGCGTCGCAAGCGGACCTTCACCCACTGCGCCATAGAGGTCGTCATTTCAACCCTGGACAAAAGTAGTGCGTAAAATGCCGCTCAATCAAAGCGTATCAAGCTACCAACACTGATAGTGGTTCGCTTGCGATCCAACTCAGTTTTTCAACTCGTAGTAGAATCGGTCTCAAGTTCCTTACCGACTTCGATGTGGCTAACGATTCCATTTTCTAATTAAATGGACTCTTTCTGTTTCTTTTGCTTCGTAGTTTTAATTAGCGTCATCTATTTTCACATTTACTTGCTCAAGTTTATCTAAGTTTCTTTTTAATCGTGTTTGTGAGGCTTGTTCGTTGTTTATTGTTTTAACTAGCTTTTGTTTGACTTTTTTGTGTTAGTTATTAGTTAGGATACTCTTAGGTCAGACTCGACTAGCTGTAGCTAAGCGTGAGTAACTTGTTTTGTTCTTGATAGCTATTTGAAGATCACACTATTTTGTGATCTTCAAAGAGCTATTCCCCGATATTTCGGGAAACTCAAAAATATGATACATTTCTCATTATCAGTATTAACTTATTAAGTGTTCAAAAACATGATAATTTAGCTTTTCCTTAATTGAAAAATTTAAATCTATCATGTTGAATTTAACAGTCTACTTTCTATGGAATATACCTATTCGTGTTCCTGATTTAAGGTTTATTTAAATGTATCCAAACATATACCAACATGTATCGTCCATTGAAGTTATAATTCAATTAAAATGCAATCATCACTCTTGTAGTGTTCACTCAGGTCACAGTTGCACCTGGTGTCTGTAATTACGAATTTTTAATTACGAAACACGTTTGAGTATCTATTATGAATTAAAATTTTCTTTTCATTAAACTGAGTTTATTATTGACTTTAAAATTGAATTTTAGTGTAATTTACAATGTTTTCACAAAATAATATTATAGATTAAAAATGTTATTTAAAGAAATTTGATATAAATTAAAAATATGAGCGTCGACAGCTACGTTCAGAGAACTAAAGCTATCTGCATCTCCTTAGATACTTTCATCACATTGGTTAAAAAACCTAGTAACATGACAAGAATATAACATTTATTAGGCTTTATATTAAAAAACTGAATACGATCGTTGCTTTTGATCTTAAAAGCTATAAAACAAGTTCAACGTTAATGAACAACCAGACAGGGGGTGAAATAAACTCGCGGTGAGCCCCATTTTTTTCATTCCACCCTTCTCCTTTACACCCCTCTATTGTAAGCCCGTTTACAAATACCCGTTGTGTTTGATTGTATTCCTCAGTTCTGTTATTAGTTTGTTCCACTTTGTTACTGGTTCGTATTTGAAGCAGTTGAGATTCTTGGTTTATGTTCAAATACGAGTTGAACTTGCAGTTTTGTTATATACAGGGTTATTTGTAAAGCACCGGTGACCTCTCAGGACTGTATTACTATCATCATAAACAACTTTTGCTCTATGACTTTTTACAAAATAATACATTTTCCAAAAACAAACCTTCAAGATTCAAGATTTTGTTGTCCTATCTAACACATTTTAACTCTGTATGAAATAGGTCAATTTCAAGAGCCCCCGCCGCCCTAACCCCGCTATTGTACTATCGTTTTATTTTGCTTTGCATAGACTTCGTAACATTTGAAGCGTTCAATTTAAATATTTTTATTTTTGTATGAAAATCTGATGAACTAAAGTATGATGATTTTTTAAAAGTCATAGAACAAAAGTTGTTGTTTCTGATGGTAATAATACCCTGAGAGGTTACTAACTCATACGAAAGTAAAATGCACATCAAAGTGCAGTAGCGAAGCTATGTCAAAAAAATCTGATCGAAAGTAAAAGATAATAATCTTTTAAACCACTCAATTGCTCCTTCAACTGCAAGAATTGAGACAAAGAAATGCCATTTTCGGCCAAACTTGTCAAGTTCAATTTGACAATGGACCCCTTAAAACTTCTTATCTAAAAACTTGATAAGATTCAAAGCTCCAAAAGTTACAAGGACCAGAAATGATAGGTTTTATTTAACTAAGGGTGAGTAAAGTATCAAGTATAACTGAGCGCAAATCGTTTCGAAATACCGGGGCTTATAGAGCTAACATTAGTAACAAAGAAATCAGCCTCCTTTGCCTTGTTAAAAATAGAAATTGACACGTCTAATGGCATTCATTGTCAAAACTGCATGCTGCTTATTATAAAAACGTAAAACCTTGGTTGAACCCCATGTTGACACATGTTAAAACAAAACTGTTACCACAAAAAAGCGTTCTATGTACGATTATTTAAAGATCGTTTTTATAGGGACAGTTTTTTAGTTAGACTTGGTCTAAACTCGGCTCATTTTCTTGTAATAAGCCCCCATATATTGTATGTCAAGTACGGTATGTGAGTCCCTGGCTCTATTACCAATACAAACATGAACAGTTCTTCTACCATGAAGTGCAATTATGACCACCAGTGGGCGGATACATGCTGATGATGAAAAAAGCTGTAGCGTTGATCTATAGATCAACGCTACAGCTTTTTTTCGTAATGGGAAAACGTATTGGTCGTGAAGGAACAGCAGTAAAGTCACCTAGCTTTAAGACGATTCAAAGTGATCCCAGCCTACTGAATAAAAATGCTTTTTGACTTTGACTTTGATTTTGACAGAAATTAGTCTTAATTTTTACGAATGAACAATTATAAGCAAACTCATGTGATTATTATTCATAACAATGACTGTGCAGTACTAAAACCTTCTCCCTCTTTAGCTCAACCCTTAAACTAACATTGGAATAGAGCAATTTCTGGTAGAATACTTAATGCGGAGGAATGCGGTCTTGTAGTGATGTGACGATGTCAATCCTGTTATAGTTGTTCTAGGTTTTACGCAAAGCTACATGACTGCCTCGGGGGAGTATGTCGGTCGGGTATACATACGTCATACACCCGACATATTTTCAGCGTCACTAAATCAGAAAAATATAAGATGATGCAACCACGTATTGGCAACTTTGAAGTCGTTTTTAGTTTTTAAGTTAGTATAAGGCGTGGGTTACAATCACATGACATAAGTCCTGACCCCACGTTAAGATTCCCCATGTCGTGGGTATCAGAAACTTAGAGTAATGATACCAGAACACCCAGACCCGGAACAAATATCTGCAGATGTAGATCATGAAAACTTTTGTCCCACTCGCACCTTTTGCGTCTCAGCCATACATTCACCAAGCCATAAAGGTCGTCATTTTGTCGATTTGAACGTGGAATTTCCAAATTCTGACGATCACGTGTAAAAGTTAATAGCTACTTCTCCATAATTTTCCCGAGTATAACTTCAAAAGCAATAAGTAGTACCTACAATGGAATGAGAGGAAGTAGACTCAGAATAAACACTTCATGCTCCGATGGAGATACGATAACAAGCTTTGTAATTTCTGATCAGATTGCTGAACAAAGTTTTTATGATCTTAGAAGGCATAGAATGAAAGTTCTCCGATGGCTTCTACATACTCATCTGTAGAAAAAATAAACCTATATAAAGTATACGATTTTATCACAACTAAAAACTAAACAAATAAAATATTTTCAACCCCTTAATTTAATTCCCTGTGTAGTGGGTATTATTACAACCAATCAACAACAAAAGAGGAGGTTCAAAAAAATGTATATGAATTCGGTGTATAAGCGAAAAACTTTTGTACTTTTTCAACTATGGCAAAAATCGGAGTACCTAGTCCCATCACTATCCCAGTGTAACTATGAAGTTCTAAATTCTCGCGTTATATACGCGGGAACAAGACGTATTACAGCAATTCAAACGAACTGAGACGAATTTTGGGAGATGTTTATCCTTATCGCTACTCATATCGTATGAATAGTGTGCGCCATTTTGCATGTGATACTCTTACTAGACTTTTTGATAAATTATCCTTTTAAGATTTTGCTGTTTTGATATAATTTCGGTAGTTTGTATGGAGTAAAAAAAACTTGTATTTTTAAACGGATAAATAATGCTGGACTTTTTTCACACTGCATCATCTACCCCAAAGTAAGTAGAGCTTGTTATAGGTACTACATGACTGTTAAATACTACTTTGTATTAGTAAATACATACATATTATACAATATACATAGAAACACCCAGAGACAAATATCTGTAGATCATACAAACATATTTTGTCCGGGGATCGAACCCGCAATCTTTTGCGTCGCAGGCGGACTTACGCCCACTGCACCATAGAGATCGTCGAAAGATTGATCTATAGTAGTTAGGAGGAGTGGAAAAAGGGAAGGGAGGCCTTTGTCCTGCAATGGAAAACTAACAAGGTCTTTAATATAATATGTAGTAGTTTAGTTACTGTAAATATTTTATTCATCCATGTTGGTTTGAATAAAAGGCACAGAATATATTTTCTGAACAGCAATTAATATTTAAAAAAAAAAAACATTATTATAGAGACAAATTGCTATGCTCTTCACAAAGTTCAAATAGATGTCATTAGTAAACAGGGTGTGGCAAAATTTTAAGGTATTGAGGGCAGCTACTTTTTTGTAGGTTTTGTTCTCAGAAAAATTTACATCGAAGCAAAAAAAAACAACTGCATTTTTGGATACTTTTTTGGTTTTCATTTTTGATTTTTTTTTTAAAATTATGAGTAGATTTTGTAAGTTATTCAGAACAAAAAAAATACAGTTTACGTATTCCAAGTAGTCATAAACAGATGTAGGACTAGGCGGGATTTTTTTTTTGGTAGTCATACATGTACTAAGAAAGAAGAAGAAACTAGAACTAAGTGTATGACTAGCTGGAACAAGGTTTTTTTTTACTTTACTTTACCATAAGAACAAAACTGCCCTCAGTGCGGTAAAAAAATCCACACTCTGTAGTCTTTGGTAAAAGTAGATCATTGACCCACGTAAATTTAGACTCGGTATTTGTGTCAATCCCTTGCTTTAATATTTATGAAGACTGTTTCTCACTTAAATTTGTTTTTCGATAATGATACTGTTTATCGTGTAAATGTTAATATAAAAATTCTTTTCGATGTTTGATTTACTTGATTTATCGTGAAGCAGGTATGTGATTCTAAATAAATATTTTTTTTTACTATTTTATGCTGAATGGATCATGAATTACTTATTTATTAAATAGTATACTAGTATAACGGCCACTCTACACATTCGCCGAACTATTGTTTGGAAAGACGATGACAGGCGAATACAGGCGATGAGGCCTCTAAGCTCGTGAACGTCGGCATTCGTCTATCATCGGCGAATATAGAGGCCCATAACATTACGATTAAATAAATAAATAAATAAATAAATAAATAAATAATGCTGGACATTTTCACACAGCATCATCTGGCCCCAAACTAAGCAAAGCTTGTACTATGGGAACCAGATAACTGATATACTACATATATACTTTTTGTTTGTAAATACATACATATTATACATACAAACACCCAGACCCGGGACAAATATCTGTAGGTCATACAAACATTTGTCCCGTGGCGGGGATCGAACCCGCAACCTTCTGCATCGCAGGCGGACCTTCGCCCACTGCGCCACAGAGGTCGTCAATTAAATTAAATAAATAAATAAATAAATAAGAACTTTATTGAGGACACAGTGTTACATGAAGTAGTTACATGCTAAGTTTCGACAGTATTGTCCTACAATCGGCGGTCTTATCGCTCAAGGCGATTTCTTCCAGACAACCTTATACTTATACTAAGTAATACTAAAGCTAGGTAAATGTATATAATGGGAGGAAACTAAAATATTAAAAGAAAAGGTTCTATTTAGTTCTTATACAAGCGTCAGTTTACTTTAAAGTCTATCCAGTTGTATATTGGTACTCCGCCACTTGACAGTAACTTGACAGTAACTCGACAAGAGAAGCTCAAGCTAATTTCCCAGAATACGGTCTTCATAATAAAGGTAACCATTATTACCATTCTGGCATACCATTCTTACCTTGCTTTTTCAAACTTAACGGAGCAAGAGCTAATATTTTATGGCAAGAAGCAAGAATTGTATGCCAGAATGGTATCGTGTAAATAGCGTTCTACTTACAAGGTATAAATGTAAATGTTTGGTTCGTTGCTTTGTAAAGATAATTCTTAATTCTTTATTGTACAAATAGACACACATGATAATAACATAAAAAAAGGACATGAACAAAGGCGAGCTTAACCCTACAAAGAGTTTTCTTCCAGCAAACCTTTGAGGCTAGAGAGATGTGCAAAATAGATAGATAATGCTGTTGCCTTTCACAAAAATGGGTTTAGGTGAAATATCTTAGGGCGGATTGGTCTTCATTGTGTGTGTACTCGTAGATTTGTTTCTGTGTGCCACGATACTAAGCGCTGATTTGTCAATGGAGCGTTCCCGAGCTTACGCACACAGGAACAACGTGTATGTACGTCTACGCACACAATTAAGACCAACCCGCATTCGTGAGATAATAAATGGACACTTGTTTCACTGTCATAAAATATAAATCTCGTTTCTTTTGTCCGTGATTTTATCAAACAATCGCCAATCGCTCAAAGTCGATGTTTCTTCAATTATACCATTTTCTCTTTAGCACAAAAAGATCATCTGAAATGTGTCAAATTGAATTGATTGTTATTGATATCAGTTAAGTAGCTTTTTAGGTTATATTCGTACTTGTTAACCCCTTAATCTGTGTCAATTGTCTTTCAGGGCTTGCCACTGACTATCTTTCAGTCATCATATTAATTCATTGCACTCTTGTGGAAATTTTCTCTGATCATTTTCAGACATTCAAAATCCTTTGAAGATAATTTAAAAGATAATTTAAGAGTCAAATGAGATCTAACAAAGGGATAATTTGTGCTAGAATCAGCCAGTGAATTTCTGTGGTACCTATCGTACATATTATTAACCCCTTTTTTGTTCATTAAATACATACATAAAATCACGCCTCTTTCCCTAAGGCGTAGGCAGAGACCACGGATCCCCACTTGCTACGATCTTGACATACAACTTTTGCCTCATTCACTCTCATTATATTCTTCATACATGTTCGCCGGTTTAGGGTAATACTAGGGTACCTGGCCCTTCTCCAAAATGTCGCCAATTTGATACAATTTATTAATTATATTATTATTTATTTTTATTAATTAAATATGTATGTATTTACGATTGTAATAATACGTTTCCCGCTGTTTAAGAATCATAAACTTACCCGGAACCCCTGACGGATTAATGAAACAAGGTAGGGGGCCATAAAGACCATTTCTACTTTACTACTTTACGTTCGAGTCAAAAGTTAACCAAGAGCGTGCAGGTATTTCGGATGTTTTATTATACTTTTAATTAAATTTGTGTAGCAATGTGAGTGAAATGTTAAAAGTTTTTTAATGTTTTGAATTCTAGATGAAATTTTGGTTATGTGAAGACATTTTTATAATGATGCTAGCAGTCCATCTTGACTTTATCGGTAATAATATAAGCCTATGAATGTCTGAAATTAATACCATCCATATCCATACTATCCATACTAATATTAAAAATGTGAAAATAACTCTGTCTGTCTGTCTGTCTGTCTGTTTGTTACGCTTTCTCGCCCAAACTGCTGAACAGATTAATCTGAAATTTGGCATAGTTAAAGGTTGTATCCCAGGGAAGGACGTAGGCTACCTTTTATCCCGAAAAAAATAAAAAATCCCGAGGGACCGCGGGTCACACCTCGGGAGCGCAGCTAGTTTCAAATAAATCGAAGTTCCAGATATTACCCTCCACTTTATAAACAGACATGCCTCTACCTAAATAAGTGTAGGTATACACTTCCGTAAATAGCTATAGCCTATAAAAATGTATTATGAAAGTAAGCAGTTATATTAGATTCAAGTAAAGTCAAGTTTTAATTTTCCAATAAGCTTATCCTATCTAAAAATTTATTTCAAATGAACAAAACTAAATAAAATTTAATAAATTGAGTTTGTCGCAGATAAAAAGTATAGCTACTTTTAATACAATTGGACAATTTTATTTTTTCTTATACAGTAAACAATATTATTACTTATTTATTTTATTTTATTTTATTTATTTTTTCACAAGGTACAAAGTAATACATAGGTTGGTACTTATAATCTTCACATCCAACATTTACATATTAATTATCTAGCCCAAACAGTAATACATCCGTAAAATTAAAATATCCTTCCTTAAATTATACATAATAATATCTTGCGTAACCTTAGGCTAATACAAACATTATAAGGGTAACACTTAATTTTAATTAACAGTGCACTATTACGGGGGTTCAAGCGACCCCTAGCTAGCCGTTAGGTTAATGCCTTGGTGAGAGAATTTGAATAAACAGTTTCATATAAAACAGAGTATTGCGGCAATTGAAGATACTCCACCTAGATTCAATAGGAAATTCTGCTCCAATATCCAATTTTAGAGAGAATAGTATTGTTACTGTTTGATTCTTGAGCACGGTTGGGTTGCTATCGATTTTATCCTATCATCCGATAGAGCAAATGTGTTCAGAGTTGTTTTCAAAAATTTACCATGATTTTAAATCTTTTCGTAATCCTTAGAACTAAAACTCCACTGCCTGTCCGTCTGTCTATTGGTTCGTTTATCCTATGGCTGTACATTTTGAACCGCAATAGGTATGAGCAAGTAGGTACAACTAACATATTAATAAAATAAATACAGTTAAAATTGCCGCCAGTGTTCTGGGCACGTTTCCGACTGACAGTGACCAGGATCAGTTGAGCTATCTATAGATCGTTTCTAACGATCCGTAGATAGCTTGACTAATCCTGTTGTATTTTGTAAATATATTTAAATATGTAGTAGCTTAGTTTCTATAAATAAAGTGTCAAAATATATTTTGATGGTCGTTTTTGAATTTGAATATGTTAAGAAGCTGAAAGTGTATTTAAAATGTTGCTATCTTGAACGAAGCCGAGGTTGAAAACTAGTCTAATACTAGTATACAGCAAGAATTACCTTTTTATCTGCAATAACAGTAAGGGCCGAAAACACCCTGTACCTTAACCTATTTCTTTATTAAAAGTGTTAACGAGCGCTTAATTTTTACGCAGTGGCTTTTCTTATGTCTGACGTAAATAGGTAGTCTTAATCTTAAACATAAATATACAAACAACGACCTCTGTGGCGCAGTGGGCGAAGGTCCGCCTGCGACGCAGAAGGTTGCGGGTTCGATCCCCGCCGAGGGACAAATGTTTGTATGACCTACAGATATTTGTCCCGGGTCTGGGTGTTTCTATGTATAATATGTATGTATTAACAAACAAAAAGTATATAAGTAGTTTATCAGTCATCACACAACACAAGCTCTTGGGTTACTCTACTTTGGGGCTAGATGATGCTGTGTGAAAAGTCCAGCATTATTTATTTATTTAACTTAATCAGGACCTTTTCCCAGCAGTGGGGCAAAAAATGTAAAGAAAATCTTTTTATATAATGGCCAATTTTTATTTGCCAGTCTTTTCCGAAGCATTGTACTTATGTAGATGAGTAATCCCAAGTAAGTAATAATATTCGAATTTTTCTCGGCGTAAGTAAAAATAATTTATTAACTAGCAGCCATAGAGTTTTATTCGTGTGCAGGAGCGACTTAAGCAATTTTGTAGTTATTTATCTCAAAATCTGTTTAAGCTACAACCTTCATAATTAGGAATATTATACTTCGAACTTTTATCTTGGATTACTTGGTGAAAGTTTTCTTATTAATATATTTTTTTGAAATACAGGGTGTAAAAAGACTGCTACCGAAAACTGAGGGATTTCAATCAGACCATGATTCTGAACATGTTTATCGAAAAAAAAACGCAAAAAAAATTTTTACTTAGCTACGTCATTTTATTTTATTTTCTAGTTATTTACTACTAGTACAATATAATAAGACTGTACCTACCTAATAATTGGATTTATAAAAGAAAAAAACTATTGAAACTTAAAATCCAGCAATCTACGTATAAAAACGCGCCCAGTACATACGCAAACAGTAATTTTCAAACGCTGTTTTCTCCGGATATAATGATTTTTCGGAAAATCCTTTTGGATTTAGTTGTGTGTTGGGATGCTGTACCTACCCCTTTCGGCGTCGGTAGACGTCTTTTTACACCCTGTATACATGTTTTGCACATATTTTGCTATTATCTCAGGAACAGCACACTTTTTTTTGTGGGTTTTTTTTTTGTCATGAAACCTACAAGTATTTCTTTAGTTGTGTCTTTTTATTTTTCGATTGGTTGTTTAATTAACTTGTAATTAGGTAAAAAGTGTTTTGGCGCTGTAAATGACGTTGCGTATCCATAGCTCTGTACTTCTCACACGCCGAACAAATCACACTCGCTGTCCCGCTTACAAAATGGCGGCTCCTGCACACTCTTAAATCTACATGTAAGGAAAAAATCTAGTTCATCAGGACTATCGGGCTCTCTTTAAGTTTGAAAGATCAAGTTTTTACTTAAACTTGAATAGTATTTACAACATTAGGTACTTACTCAGCTTATCAATATGATACATTTTGCGAACTTTTAATGTGACCTCTAGTAACTATTAAGCCTACTAAGCTTCCAAATATTTTACGGAGGTAACGTTCTACGTTGGTTCTTAATCTGAAGTGAACTTATTTAAAAGTATTTTTATTTAACCATTTGCATAAAATCTTGAATTTTTTGGAAAAGGATTAAGTCACTATGTAGTAGTCACTTTAGCTCTAGGCAAATATTTTGATATATTTTTCCAGCTTTATTAATAAAGCTGGACTTTTCACACAGCTTCATCTAGCCCCAAAGTAAGCAGAGCTTGTGTTATGGGTACTAAATGACTGATATAATACTAAGATACTTTTTATTTTGTAAATACATACATATTATACATAGAAAACACCCAGACCCGAGACAAATATCTCTAGGCCATACAAACATTTGTCCCGCGGCGGGGATCGAACCCGCAATCTGCTGCGCCGCAGGCAGACCTTCGCCCACTGCGCCACAGAGGCCGTCATATGATCTAAACTAATTCTAATTTCATCTTGGTTGTAAAAGTTATGGCAAATAAATTCTGGATAGTTTAGCTAAGTACACCTGCGGTCCTGAGTATCACAAAAAATCGACTAATTAAGGTGAAAGGTAGATCCTCCAAGGGAAAGATAATCCCTTCATCCTTCGTTTTAATAAACGTCCACGTGTTTAATTTAATTAAAAATTCCCACGTCTGTGCCCGCCCGGTTTATGGCCGGTGAGATGGCGATGATAAATTTTATGCTGGTAATGAATTCGGGATTGATTTTTGGGTGGAAGTTTTCTCGGAAAATTTTACTTCGGAATTTTTCTTTTGCCTTCATCATCAGCCTATGGCAGTCCACTGCTGGACATAGGCCTCCCCTAGTGCGCGCCATTGCGCCCTGTCCTCAGCTCGACACATCTAGCTTCTGCCGGCAGCCTTTTGCAGATCGTCACTCTACCTGGCTGGAGGGCGTCCTACACTACGTTTGCCGAGTCGCGGTCTCCACTCAAGAACTCGTTTACCCCAACGGTTATCAGTTTTTCGGCAGATGTGGCCTTGAACTCTGGTAAATTTTATTTTCTTTTACCTGTGAAGGTTGTTACATAAGCATTCATTTGAAAGGAAAAGTTGATTTTCAAAAATCTTTGCTTGAGCTTTTCCGAGTTATCTAGTCTCTCTTTGGTCAAATTGGTCTCACTTAACTTGTCCTGAAAACTACACAGCTGTTCATAAATAAGAAAACTGTCTTATCTTCAAAACCTATCTACATTTCAGATTGCCAACCAGATTTATGAACTTGTAGAACCAATTTCACATAATGATCTTCTTATCGTGTCACCAGTTCTATCGAACCAGTGTGGTGAAAGGATTTTAGGTGCGCCTCTCAGAGGCTCTTTTCTTGCACTTGACACATGTTTTCGAACTTTGTAGGTTTTACGACATGACGGTTTTCTCACGATGTTTTCCTTCGCCGTTTGAGATTACTGGCGTAGTGCACATACATTTCTCGACAGTAAAACTCATTGGTGCACGACCGAGATTGAATCCACGACCTTACGATTGGAAGACAGGGCCACTACCACTAGACCACCAGTGCTCAACATTCACATAAAATAAGCACAAGACTTGATAAGGTTCAGGACAAACAAGTATTTGACGACTGTCTGCCAGTATCAGTGTTAATACATCTCTAGAGAGAAAAATTCAAGATGAACCGAACCACGTTTAAAGTTTCCGTAACTTATAACAGATCAATAGACATATATAAAAAGTAAGTAAGATCGTATGAGTCAGTGGCCAACTCAGATGACGGAGTTTTTAGGCCGCCTTTCTTTTGCCAATAAAAGCGAAGAAAGATGCCTGCTGTATACAATTCAATTTCACATATCAGCACTCCATGGGTCTGTAATTCGCTTTGCCAGCACGAACTAAACTCTGAATACTAGATTGTAAGTTCTGTAAGCTACTTCTAGTTGAATAGAGTTAGCGGTTGTAAGCAGTTTCCTAAATTACGTTCAAATGTTTGGAAATAGTTGAACTCTCTGAAATACTAGCTCTAGAACAGATTATGGTATCAAGAATAGTATGAAATAGAATGATAGAAAACCGGTAACGTGTTCTTCAAACTCACATCAATTTAAGTATTTTTTTAATGATTCTGTGAAAAAACGCGTCAACTAATTTGTTTTGTTGTAAATAAATCAATTGTTGTTATCATCATCATCATCATGTCAGCCATCTAGTGTCCACTGCTGAACTTAGGCCTCCCCCATCGATTTCCACAGCGATCGATCTTGTGCAGCCTGCACCCAACGGCTCCTAGCAACTTTTACCAGAACGTCTTTCCATCTAGCGGGGGGCCGTTCTTTACTGCGGTTTCCGGTGCGTGGCCTGTTGTTATAAGGGACACAATCTGTAAAAAAAAAACAATCGTTTAATCCATTCTATTGCCCACAATTTTAGCTAGGGTTTCAAAGTTACCATAATAAAAGCTTGTATAAAAATATTTTAAACAAAGTTTATCTTTTTCAAAGTCGCGCAAACAATGTGAAATTTGATGTTCCAAATGAATACTCAACGGGTCATACCCTACAGTTATTTTTAATTTAAAATGTTTTGAACCCGATCCATCATCAAGCTTTGTTTCATTTCAAAATATTTATTGTTTTCGCAAACAATTAGTTACACAGCCATTCATTTTAACCGGTGTTTTAGTAGCATGTTATCCGAGTATAATGTTGGTGAGATAGCGAAGCTTAGAATGAGATTGACATACCTGACAAAAGTGTTTTGGTTTTTACATGGTTATAAGTAGAAGTACACAGATAAATATTGCGTAGCAGTCTTATGTTCAGCTACATAGTATTATGAATAAACTAGCTGCGCCCTCGGTTTATCTTGAGAATCATCATCATCATCATCATCAGCAGCCTATGGCAGTCCACTGCTGGACATAGGCCTCCCCTAGTGCGCGCCATTGCGCCCTGTCCTCAGCTCGACGCATCCAGCTTCTGCCGGCAGCCTTTCGCAGATCGTCACGCCACCTGGTCGGGGGGCGTCCTACACTACGTTTGCCGAGTCGCGGTCTCCACTCAAGAACTCGTTTACCCCAACGGTTATCGGTTCTTCGGCAGATATGGCCAGCCCACTGCCACTTCAGCTTGCTGATTCTCTGAGCTATGTCGACAACTTTGGTTCTATGTCGGATAGTCTCGTTGCGGATTCTATACTTCAGAGAAACTCCGAGCATAGCTCGTTCCATAGCTCGCTGAGCGACTTTAAACTGGTGGACTAGCCGTACTGTGAGTGTCCACGTTTCGGCTCCGTATGTCATGACAGGTAGGACGTACTGATCTTGAGAATACATTTCTTTTTCGGAAGGAGTAGTAATGTTATTCCGGTGTCTTCTACTTTGATTATAACACACATCCTATTCCACTCAGTCGTCCTGCTGTTCCAAAATCACTTAAAAACCAAAATAGAAAAAAACCGGCCAAGTTAGAGTCGAACTATCGCACGAAGGCTTCCGTACCATATCTATAAAAACGGCAAACAAAAAACGTTTGTTGTATGGGAGCCCCTTTAAATATTTAGTTAATTCAGATTTTTAGTGTTTGTTGTTATAGCGGCAACAGAAATACAACAATGAAAATTTAACTGTCTTACTATCACGGTTCATTACATCCTGGTGACAGACGGACAGACAGACAGTGAAGTCTTATAGAGTTCCCGTTTTACCCTTTGGGTACGGAACCCTAAAAACACTTTTCTCCCACAAGTTTCTAAGGCACACGATATACTATACCCTCCCGCTATATTTCAAGCGCCTACCGCTGTTTTTCAAAGTCTTGCGACGCAAGTAAACATGACTTGTCATAAGTTACCGCTCAAGGTTTGCTCAGGCCCTGAATGATGGGTCCATTCACGTGTGCTTATTTTCGTATTCAAAGTGGAGAGTTTTACTTAAAAAACTTAGGCCTTTTTAAACTAAATGATTTAGGTATACAGTGCGAGGAGGCAATCTATACATTTAACGGGACGCTGTAGAGCATGGGAAGTTGTTTGAGGTGGCTAATCCAACACCACACCATCCTCTTAGGTTACCCTTGTCTTCAATTAAAACTTAAGTGAATGTCTACCGTGGTAAGAACTTACATTCATGATTCTGTTATTTTTAGACTTAAAAAAGCGAAAGACCTTTAACAAACGTATCCGTAATGAACTATTACAATGAATTCCAAGCGACATGACCTTGTAACGACGTCCAGAAATCTCCAGATTACGCATCTTGCGACTCTAGTAAGAGGCTCATGAGTGATGCTTGTGTCAGAGTATAGGATTAGGACGTCATGACGTCATGATATTGCGAGAATCTCTTTGTTCTTTTGTATTTGATTTGGGCCGGAATAAAACGTGTTTTGTGAACTGAGTTTCGGAACAGCATTTTATAATCATCTCAAAACGAATCTGCTTATATTTTGTTCGAGTATTTTTACGTATAAAATAATAGGAGCGGTGCTAGATAAGTGTGTAGTGCTTTCGTTGATAGTGAGTTCGAATTTTTCACGGTATCAGTCACGAAAGAGGAGTAGTATCACTTAGTATTACATAAAGCTTGTTGCGAGCCGTGTTGTTCGGTGTGGTTGTGCCTCGACTGTCAATCCGGTCGTGAGTTCGAATCCCAGACGTGCATCAATGGATTTTTCGTTTCGTAAAATTTATAATATATGCGCTATAACACGAGCTCTTAACGGTGAAGGAAAACATCGTGAGGGAACCCGCAGCTTAGTCAGCTCCACACGTATTGACGTTCTCTTTCCAGTGGGCCAGGCTGATTAGCTGAGAGGATGGTTTAGGTGCTGGGCAAGCCTATTCCATCTCAAACAATGTCCCAGGCACTACAGCGTCCCGTTAAGTGTAGGCATGGACGCTGTATAAATCATCTAATAGATGTAAAGGCCTAAGTTACACAAGGATTCGAGAATTGATGATTATAAAGTAATTTAACGTCTTTTAGTCACCATCCAAATTTTTGATGAAGCTCATATTTTATCGGTTATAGCACCGGTAGCGCCATCTACATGTTTCACTCAGTAAACTCATGCTCATTGTCCGAAGTTACCTAAGTTGTCCTAAGTGTGGTTTAACACTATAAAAAAAAATATTGCTGTATTTTTTGTATGAATTTTTTGAATATCACTTTTTGAAGCTGATAATTTACGATAGTTTAGGGCATCATCGATATTAAGCATTTTGTTGAGCTAAATGATGTTTGCACCACACTCGACACCACGGTTCACAATGCTCTTTATACTGCCAGGAACAGAGGAAGGTGGAGAAAGAACATCAGAGAGAAAGTGATACCTAAATGAGGTCACGACCCTCACCATTGAGGAGAAAAGAACGAATCAAGAAGGAGAGCTAAATGAATCTAATTAGTTTTCCTCTGCTAAAATGATTTTTCACAAAATTTTTAAGTATCCTCACTAATATTATAAATGTGAAAGTAACTCTGTCTGTCTGTCTGTCTGTTACCTTTTCACGCCCAAACCGCTGAACAGATTAAGCTGAAAGTTGTTATGGATAAAGATTATATCCCAGGGACGGACATAGGCTAAATGATTTTAAAATGAATGATAAACATATTAAACATGTAACATGTATATTTCCACTCATCAATATACCCAAAGTTAAGATTTTTTTGATATTAAATAAAATACTTTTACCTTGGCTTTGGTTAGAACGCAATCTATATCGCCGAGGTCAAAACTGCTTTTTACTTTTTTCTCCTAGGTGGCGTTTCTACTATAGCAGAGGTTGAGATACGATCATTTTGAGTTTTGAAAAGGTAATGGAGATTTTTGCTTAGATTGTTCGATTCTTTTTATAGGTTTTCAAGTAAGGTGCTTTCTGGTAAGACCGGACAAGTAGTAAGTCCGGATAAGTCATGTAACTACTAAATTCAGCAATATTTTTAAATGATGGCAACATCACCGTACGCGCCATTTTGTTGTGCCCCTCCCTACAGTCTGCTTTTTACGCTATGCCCAGCAGAACGTGTGCTATTGTCGTTCAAAAAAAGGATGTACCAAAAGTGGAAAAAGACATGATCCGATCTTCCACCTGAAACGTTCTGTGAGCAATTTGGTAGGTAATTTTTGTTTATTTTTGAAGTTTTGCTGTTTTATTACCATTTGCGATGTAAGACTAATTGATTAGTGCTATACAATCATGTCTATGACGTTTGTAGACAAAGATCCGATCTTTAACCTCGTAGGTTAAGATCGGACAAAATCCGCCGGTCTTTCACTTTAAAGTGTTTCTCAAACTTTTTACTTTACATGCTTTTTATTTTACTTTCAATATTCGATTTGTCTGTATCAAACGTCTCATTTTCGCAAGCTTTTGTACGGATGCCTTGGCTGTTTTCGCCTACAAGTAAGTAAGTTATCAAAGTTACCTAAATTTATGATGTTTACAATGTAACTTGTTTTACTAATAATGTTGTAAAAGTACTTACTTTTTTGTTTTTACTTAAAGAAGTATTTGTTATGTTTAGTTGTTGATTGTTATTGATTTCTTGTTTGTTCTGGATAGTATAAAATACGTAAGTATTAAGATTTGTTGACAGAACGTGCTATAATACTGCATATTTATATTAATTAATAATAATTTAAGTGGATTGACCAAGTTTGGAATACCACGCTGCGTTCAACGAGTGGTATTGTCGACGTCGGGCGCAAAACAGTCAAGTTGAAGTGGGACTGGGCAGGGCACGTGAGCCGGATGCACAGCGAAAAATGGGCCAACATCTTAACACCCTGGAGACAACGCCGCGGACGGCCAAGGAAACGCTGGAGAGACGACCTCGACTCTTTTGATAGTGGGTGGTGGAACCTATCAAAGGAGAGAGATGGTTGGAAATAATTGTGGGAGACCTTTGCCCAGCAGTGGGACAGTATAGGTTAAATAAAAAAAAAATTAAGAGTAAAGTGCCCTTACAGACTGAAATGTTCGTCCTATTAAACAGTAGGTATTTAGTTATGTAAATTTACATAAAGTTTTTTGATTTTTTGCTTATTTGTTTGTAGATTAAAATTTAAGCTTAAAATGAATAAAGTTGATTGATAATAATTTTTTTGTTATTATTAGAGCTTGAAAATGCAAGTTTCAACTCAGAAAACTGACTTCTATTTTGTTAATTGTTTGCCTGCTGTACAACCGAATTATGAGTCTAATGAGCCTTTAGATGTAAAAGTTTGAGATACACAAAAATCTATGTTTGAAGCATGCGGGGTAAGATCGGACATTTGGAGTAAAAAAATGTATTAAATCTTCGCTAAAACTTAAATTTGAAAACCAATTCAATAGCAATTTGTACTATGTTTTTTATTAGGTAAGTCCGAATATTTTCCTGTGATAGAGCTTATTCTAGCTGTTACAGAGGTGATTTTATAAGGTAGTCCGGTCTTACCTTAACACGGTCCGATCTTTTACTTGCCATTCTGAAAAATTTTGCTCTGTTTGATCATTCATAAAACATCAACCGTTGTGTTTATCTAAACATTACAAATAAGAAATGAAACCTCTGTATTTTTGCAACAGTTTGGTTGCTATGGCGTTGTAAAAGAGTCACTAGAGGCGATACAATAAAATATTTTCTAAGACTCTTTAGGTTTTCTCAAAAATAGTCCGATCTTACCAGAAAGCACCTTACCTACTTATGTTATTTTGCTGACGAAGTCGCGGGTACCAGCTAGTGTAGTTATAAACAGTAGTTAATGCCCAAGGAAATATTTGGACAAGCCTCCGATCAAAATATTTCAAAGGATCTTAAATAGAAGATTTCAAGACCACCATGCCTTGAGGATACAACCGTAATCTTGTTTTGTTTATAGGTACAGTCAGCCGCAAAAGTAATATAATAAGTCATAAGTCAGCTTGCGATTTTAAGTTTACATCATGCCATTATTATCTATATATAGTTTACAAGTTGGTTTATAAGCAAAACGTAGTCTCGTAGTACAAAATAGTTGCGAGACAAAATATCTTCTCGAAATATAAGCAAAAATTAAAGGAAAAAAAATATACGAACGGCAAAAAAGCTAGTTTGACGTGCCTCTGTTTCATAAACAATATCATCAAAGGACCTTGACCTTCCAAGCCTTAAGGCTACCAGTCATAATACTGCTTTTTTTTAAACATTAAAATGTCAAGTGTCACGTTCTTTGTTCCTAATTCTTTGTTCGTTGTTTCAACTTTTGTCGCGACCGTACAAGAGCAAAAGGCAAGGCAATTCATCAAAGACGTAACAAAACAAACACAATTTGAGTATCTTTACACAAAGATTCAGAAGATGTTGAATAATACAGAAGGCATGGTCCATCCATAATGGAATTACAGGGACAAAAGTGTTTGTCAGATAGAATAAATAGCCCAAAAGTATTTGTCTGTTTGCAGAGGCACGGGGCACATGTGACTTGTTTGTAAATAAGATTATGTATAATGTCTTAATAGCATGGAAATGTCGGTACGCGATATGTTAGTTTGTACAGACATTTATTCAGTCTGATATTTCGTTTACAAACGTGAAAATGTTGCAAAATACGCTTTTATGTGGCAGCTTAGACATCTAAGTACCTTGAATATAAATGAGTTCTTATTAGTACCTAGTGTCTATTTATATCACAACATATTATGCGAATTTGGTACTAAGTTTGTTTTTATGTATGTGGTAGTTAATCTCCCTAAAACAGTGGAAAAATTACGTTTTTACTGCTTCTATAGTACCTACCTAAAAAATTTGGAAAAATGAAATTAAAAAGGTATCGTTCACGTACTTTGAAATAACAAAGTAAAAGAAAATGTGAACAGTAAATAATGTTACTGTCTTATCAGAGTTATCAGTAAAGGCCCAACCCACCCGACCACATATCTAAAAGACAAATCGATTGTTATTGAACTAATTTGCCTTTGTAATTACCCGAGTGATTAATTAATGGTTGGTATTAATCACCCAAACTGCGTGGCAAACTGGTCAATTAATAGGTGTGGCTGAACGCACTTCTAATCATAGTCTAGGTCTTAGGTAAGTCTTAAAAAAAACGCACTTTCTAGACCCCAAAGCGTGTTCGTTAAGCCATTAAACCGTCACCGATTGTTAGCGATTGTGCATTGTAATATTCGCTCGTGAGTAAGAAGCGCTCGTGGTCGTGCTTGCTTAGACGTTCTTGATAAATCGTCAAAGTTAAGCAACGTTCGAAACGGTCTGTAAGTGGATGGGTGATCGCCAGTGGTATTTTCATCCGAGCGCTTCCGTGCGGAGGGCACGTTAAATTGTCGGTCCCGGCTATTTAAGTCGTTAAGCCAAGACGGAGGCCTTAAGGCGGCCCAAAAACTCCGTCACCAGAGTTGGGCACTGACTCATACGAACTTACTTTTACTTACTATAATATGGTTCTCTTTTCTACTGTATCTTGTAGTTTTTAAGGTGTGCATTGTGCAATAAAGTATTTTTATTCATTTTCATTCATTCATTTATTAAACGAGAAAAATAATTAAGTCTTATTATATTCCTATTTATTTTATTTTTTATTAGGGCTAGCCTTAGAGATTTAATAGGCTAGCCCGGAAAATTATTTCATCAGCAACTTAATCATCCCAGCCTTATCCATAGAAACTTCTAGAACTGAATAATTTGGAGTTTCCTTGATGCGCATATTTTTCCGAAATGTAAATCTATCAATACACGGCCGAGTTTAAAAAACCGAAGAAATACATGACAACAACAAAAAGATAAAACGTATTGAAACGATGCGGAAATAAAATTACACAGAAACAATACAAAATGCTACAAATATGAAAACAAACACAGCACAGCTGAGATTTTCAACTTGCCAACTCCAGACCAAAGTTAAATCGACTTCAGAATTGTTGCTCATCCGATTGAAGATAGGAACCTATCGAATTTTAAGTTTACATACGAAAGTAGAAGTTCCATTGTCTTGTTCTTTAATCAGTTTAAGGGTTGAGCTAATAAAAAAAAATCGAATCGATCGGACATAAGGAAATTAGTCAGATCTCCTCATCAATTAGAAAAGAGCTGATGATCTTCAAACGGTTGAACAGATTTTCATGAAACATGGCTAAGAACACTCTGAATATAATTATCTATGACAAAAAAAACTAAACGAAAATCGATTTATCCGTTTGGGAGCTACGATACCACAGACAGATACGCAGATACACAGATACACAGACACGTTAAACTCTCTTTTGTCAGGGGTTAATAAAATAGCTCTGTACTCAAGTGGGGCAAGTGAGGCAATACGTCACTAAACCCACCTATCTGGTACTCAAACCAAGTGTACTTACATAAAAACTTACTACGAAATGTTAGTAGTAAAACAAAGCGACCTCAATCTGCAGCTCAAAATAACAGCCTAAAGTAAGTCCTACTCAATCATAAAGCCGCTCTCGACGATATAAACAAATCACCTAGATCGCATACCCCTAAGTCACGTTAACGACAAATAAAAAGAAAATCTCGGCCGCAAACAGTAAAACCAAAGGCATTTATCGCACAAGCAAAATAGAAAACGAATAGCTTTATCCACCATTAAGTTTATAGTACATAGACTTGGCAAACGGTTGGCTCGTCAAAGTCTATGGAGCGGCATGGGCGGGATTCCAAGAGTTAGGGTAGGCCCAGGCGGTTCACTGGGCTCTGAATGTGACATCTTGGATGCCACACCTCGGACACTTGACAAAACTAATACAAACGTGAACACACTGACTGCATAGTGTCATTGTTGTACGCACCTCTGTGTAATGCACTCCTTGTTTGTAACCAGGAAACCAGGAGAACCAGAGGAATAAGGAATATCTGGTGAAGATTTTCAGATATCTAGTAAGCACAGTAATGCTAATTTACTATCGTTCTTAAGTCAAAAACTGATAGCCAAGTACAGTGACCATTAAAGTAATAGGTACATACTGCGAGCCTTGTTGGTCGAATGGGGTTGTGCCTCGACTTTCAATCCGAAGGTCGTGGGTTCAAATCCCGGTCGTGCATCAATTTATTTTTCGTTTCGTAAAATTTATAATAATATGCGCTTTAACACGAGCTCCTAACGGTGAAGGAAAACATCGTGAGGAAACACGCAGCTTAGTCAGCTCCACACGTATTGACGTCGTCTTTCCTGTGGACGAGGCTGTTTAAGCTGAGAGGATGGTTTAGATGCTGGGCAAGCTTATTCCATCTCAAACAATGTCCCAGGCACTACAGCGTCCCGTTAATTGTAGGCATGGATTGCCTGTTTATAAGTTACGGAAACTTTAAACGTGGTTCATCTTTAATTTTTCTCTCTAGAGATGTATTAACACTGATCATCATGATTTGTCGCGTAAAGCCAATCCTTTATTACATAATTTTGCACGTTTAAACGATAGGTAGCTGCTAGTGCCAAATAATCAAATCAAATAACAACTAAGCGCTCCCTTGCTTCAAAGAGTATAGTCAGGCGGTCTAAAAACCCAGTCTTGACGAATAACTGATAGACTTGTAAGTATATTACTTACTTATTTTGTAAGTATATAGTCAGAAAAAGTGCAAGCATTTTCATGAAATTATTTGATTTTATAGGATACGTAAGATTGCCTCCCAAATACCATTATTAAAACGCTTCTTCAGCACATCTCAAAACTAAAAGTCGGTACGTTCTATTCTCGAAACATTTTTACATTTCAAACCCTTTGTAACTTTACGATCCTTGATGATAAACCTTACTAAGCTTGTCATAGAGGTCAAAATAGCAAACACGATACAGCCTACGCAATGGTATGCATACGTACAAAACACGCACAGACATAACGCGAATTTACATAAACGCCATCGATCAGCGCTGACCGCTACATGGGATTGGGGCGGTAATAAATCGGTGGACGTATCGTGAGGATTCGTGCGTCACAACACAAAGAACCTGTGAATAGGAGAGCGACAAGCGGAACGATGAACCAGAGTGGAAAGGTGAAAATCCAAGATAGATAATTTTTTATTATTTTAAAGTTTTATACCACATTAGATATTCATCGAGAAAATGAAATGAAAAGACTTATCAAAATTTTCGATTCCGACGGGATTCGAACCCGCAATGATACGACGATCCTCTTAAAGCCGGAGCCGCCTTTTACCAATTCGGCTACGGAATCCTTGTTCTTGTTCTATCGGTTATAGCACCGGTAGCGCCATCTACACGTTTCACTTAGTGAAGTCGTGTTCATAGTTTGACGTATGCAAAGAAAGCCGTGTTAGTAAAGTATGGTAGTGACTCGACTTTTATTACTATGCACTATATACAGCTTACCGTTGGGTATAGGCATAGGTAGGTTGCCTCCTGACCCATGACGCAACGATTGTCACTACGCCTGACGCCATGCTCGAAGCCACGTTCGACGCCACTACGCCCCTTGACGCTACAGTTGACGCTACGCTCCTACGCTCAGCGCTACGCTCTACACTACGTTCACCACTCTGAGTCGAGTTAGATCGATGCTTTGTGCGTATAGATTTTTCATTCGGCCGTCGCGCGGAGAGGGTTATGATGTGAAAAGGGCCTGATCCGATAGTTTGTAGGCATTGTGCTAACGTAATAAAGAATTCGGGTATCGTGATTTTTTCCCAACTTCCTTAGTATGTACGCTCTGGAGCTAAATATAATTTTGAAGTGGTTTTGTTCAGCAAAGCAATTCAAACCCACGGTTTTGCCCGACTCGTGTGTCGACGATAATAAACATTATCGTCGACACACAAGGTTATAAACATACAAGGTTACAAGCCGATGGTCTTCTTGTAATACTGTTTTTAAAGTAGAGTAAAAATGTAATAATGACTTAAATCTGTAAAATATAGTGGAAGCTATGAAGCATTCCATACGCAATGTATCCTTAATATTGAGGATATAAATCTCTAGACTTGTTTATTACAGTGGAATCCCTTGTCTCCTTACACATTCAACTACTTCCTTATTTTTATTATCACTGCAGTGCACTTTAAAACATGGACGTTTCAGAAAAAATAATCTGTTTTGAAAATTGTCTCAAATTGAAAAAAAAAACTGGCTGTAGAGGAGAGTAGTGTGACTTATAATCCGAAGGTTGTGTGTTTGAATCCCTACTACGTGCATCAGTGAATTAGAAAAAAATATTTGCTGATAAACACGAGCTCTTAACAGCGAAGAAAACATCAAATTGGTTAAAATACGAAATAAGATTGGACTGGGACTGTAATTTTCTTTTTAGTTTTAAAAAACGTAATTATAGATTTACACGAGTCTGAGGTGAACTACGTCACGGGGTTTTAGGCTGCCTTAAAGTCCTTCGTCATGGCATAACGACTTATAGCCGGGATCGAAAATTAAACCATATCCACTGACTGCCGTTACACGTGATTTACAATGAATTTCCTTTTCAACAAAATATTTAAACTTTTCTTTAAAGAAGCAACCGGAACTAGGGCACCAATTTTGAACGCAACGTTCCATTTCGACATTCCATGCCCCCAGATTAAAATCCTAAAAATTCGCGTCGAACAAGCTATGAATTTCATCTTTTTGGGGTTCAGTTTGAATGCAAATAACGTAATTAAAAAAAAACGTACACGTTCCCGACTGTATCCCGAAGGTGAGGTAGACATTCTCTCAGATTTTTTTATGTTACTTATTCCAGATCCTTTGAAGATGTCTAAGGGTAGTCAGAGGCAACTTCTGCAAGATGTGGGCATGTCTCAAATATTATTGTTTGGACATGCGAAATTTCTAACTTTATACTAATATTTTTTTTAATATTTACCTTATTCACCTCTGTTAGTAGCTAATAGTAATTTATAGTTAGTAGTCGGTTGACAGTACTTAATACGTTTCCATAATAACGATGTTGAGCACAGTGCAACCAATCGTAATGTTATGTCAGCGTAAGCCTCTAAAAGTATTCACTTAGATCTTTTGACAAATTAATACCCTGCTAAACAGTTTTAAAAGAGTAGCTTATTGCTTTTATTTGCTTTTAACTGACATGATCTATTAATAAATAAATAAAATAAATAAATAATGATGGACTTTTTCACACAGCACCATCTAGCTCCAAAGTAAGCAGAGCTTGTGTTATGGGTACGAGTACTAGATAACTGATATACTAATTATATACTTTTTGTTTGTAAATACATAGAAACACCCAGACCCGAGACAAATATTTGTAGATCATACAAACATTGGTCCCGCCGCGGGGATCGAACCCGCAACCTTTTGCGTCGCAGGCGAGCCTTCGCCCACTGCGCCACAGAGGTCGTCAAATTGTTTGTTATTATATATAGATAGCCAATCCGATGCCTGCCATTGTATTTATTTCATTTCTTCGTAATTAAGTTAAAAAATAATAAAAATAAAGGTACGGAAACCTCAAGATACGCGCAAAACTCGTACTTATCCATAATAATTTTTAATTTTTTGTCCCTATCATGTCGTTCATCGTTACGGCCCATCCAACATCCAGCACCCTGTATTAATTTGCCTGAAACACACCCTGTATAATGTGAGGCCTGCGTTTAACGATTCCATACATATTTATGTGGATGCGTAAATATTTATAAACCGTTGTCGCCGAGTGATCGATTTGATGTAGTATGCGTATAATTGGCTCGGTTAGGTGAATGTTTATTTTAAAGGCAATTCATCGCAAATGAAATTGTCGGCATAGTTCGAAATTACTTGTATAAGTATCAAGGGACAGACATTGGCGTAAAAATTGGACCGCTCACTTTCATATCACAAAATGAGTGGTTGTGTGTGGCTGTAGCTACTGAGTGCTTACGTGTTTCAGACACGAAAAATTGTCTGTACTGGCTGAGTTTGTCAACCCTCCCCGCTGATATAATATCCTGACATGATTTAAAAATAAAATTGATATGAAAGTTTCCTTAATTACAACGGAGCAAGGGTTCTTCAGTAGCAACGAGAGTAATCATCGATTCTTTTAGCAGCGCCAAATGAGCTTTACTCGAGTAGAGGTAGGCCAAAGAAAAGATGGATGGATTGTGTAAAGGATGACGTGAGTAAGAAAGGAGTGAGTGTTGAGATGACGGCTGATAGAGGAGAATGGAAGAAGAACACATGTTGTGCCGACCCCACATAATGTGGGAAAAGGGCAGGAAGATGATGATGAAATGAGCTTTACTCGAACACACACGGATCATCAAGAAAGTATGAAGGTAACTACCTCTCCAACTCGATGTTCATACCAGAATTTATAAAAGTTTTTTTCTTAAGTTTACTAAGCAGGAAGACCGGATACCCCAAAAAAATAAACAAGGAAGCTAAAACAATATTTTTTCTGGTTAATTTTCCTCTCTTAAATATTATATTACTTCGTAAAAGAAAGTATTTTTTGCTCTTTAATTTTAGTCAGCTATTTTATTGATCATGTTTTTTGTTAATGAAGCCCATTAAGTTAAGAGAAAGGTTTCGATGTTGGGAAAGACTATATTCCATCTAAAAATAACACAATCGTTCTTTAGCTCTCTGAAGTAGATGCGCAAAACCCATTTTTGATGACGCCTAAAATCGTGCTATCTTGCTTACTCTATGAAACCTGCGGAATCGTCTATTGCACCTAACTTCAGAGAGCTAACGATCCGTTGTGCGTTATTATTATCCTGATGTATCAAGCTTATCAATCGTTTTGCTGAATAAGCAGATAACAGCCAGACAAAGAATACTATTTGTAAATCATCATTTGATCGAGGAACCCACAACTTTCTACGTCACAGGCCTTCACCTAATGCGCTACAAAAGTCATATATTTGTGATCAATATGTATTTGTATACACGCTATATATCCAGCTTGCCGTTTGAAGGTACCTGTTTTATATTCCAACGCGGTCTACGAATAGAAGAGAAAGGTACCAGGAATGTTTTCATTCCATTTGGGAACCCTCTTAGTATAAATACGTATAACATTCCTAGCATATAGTAAAAGTGAAGGGGCTGATAGATTACAAAAACTTTGTTTTGAGTAAGCCACACGGTTCCAGAATTATTTAGGGGTAAATACGTAGTTCGATCCGGTTGTTCCGAATTGGTTTCTCCATGAGAATCGAAGCACACTTTGCGTCTCATCCAGAAACTCACCTGCCACGCTACATACATTCAAGTACGTTTACGCCATTCAATCCGGTCCTGTGCTTAACGCATCCAAAATCTATGGTGCAAAAAAGAAAAGGTACTTTATACAGGGTGTAAAAAGATGTCTACCGAAGCCGAAAGGGGTAGGTACAGCATCCCAACACACAACCAAATCCAAAAGGATTTTCCGAAAAAAACATTATATCCGGAGAAAACAGCGTTTGAAGATTACTGTTTGCGTATGTACTGGGCGCGTTGTTTTACGTAGATTGCTGGATTTTGAGTTTTAACTGTTTTTTTCTTTTATAAATTAAATTACTAGGTAGGTATGGTCTTTTTATGTTGTACTAGTAGTAAATAACCGGAAATAACATAAAATGACGTAGCTAAGTCAAAAAAATTTGAGCGGTTTTTTTTTTCGCTAAATATGTTTAGAATCATGGTCTGATTGCAACCCCTCAGTTTTCGGTAACAGTATTTTTACACCCTGTATAATAATATAATTTTATTCTAGGTTTCAGTATCTACAACGTAAGCCCTTACACTCTTTTCAGCGTCAGGAAGCAACCAAGCCTTTACTCAACGGGACGTTGTAACGCCTGAAACAAATTTTCTTTTGTATTTTGTTCTACAAGGATTTAGTACCTTACTATATTTGTTCGGGGGATGCAATCTTTGTCCATGCTTTTATCTAAATCTGTTTGGCGACTTTTACCTTTTAACCAATATTTTCATACTATTATTAAATTATTATTTAAATGTGAAAGTAATTCTGTCTGTATATCTGTGTATCTGTTTGTAACCTTTTCAACCCCATACCGCTTTACAGATTAGGCTGAATTGGAATGGATAAAGGTTGTATCCCAGGAAAGGACATAGGCTACTTTTACACCGCGGGAGCGCCAGCTAGTAATATCCTTTAGTGCTTCTACGTAACTATGTTTCGTAACCAGCTACGTAGAAGGATTTTTTTCCTACTTTGTGTTTCAGTTCTTTGTTCGTAACCGGGTTATGAACCAATAATTATTTTTTTTGTATCAATTCGTTGTTCGTAAGTAGGTTATTTAGCATGAATACATTATTATACTTATGAGATGGATAATTGCCATAAAATTCCAGTATTTTAAACTTTACGCTAAGCGATAATTTTTCATAATTTATTTTTAACGTGTAAACGTAATAAAGAATTTTCATTCATTCATTTATTCATTTAAGCTGAAATACTACTGGAGTTGAATTCAACCACTTATAAACTGAAGTAACTCTAATATTTGCTTTGTCAAATTGTGAGCGTTCTCACCGTCTTGTTAATATGAACAAATATTGATATGAAACGTGTGGGGAATCCTTTATGGTTTTGTCTCGGAAATAGTGGAGTATTTCGCTGAAGTATAATGTAAAGCTGTATTACAGAATACAGAGAGGAAGTATTGGCTGTACAATACTTTAAGCTTATGTACGAAGACAGAATTCAATTCCCAGTCTGAATATTTTTACAAATTGAAAAAATATTTTTTCATATTGTCAAAATATTTTTTCATATTGTGAAAGTACTTACATAAACTAGCTACTTTCGTCTTCCTCGCAACTCCGTCTACAGTGAATACTGCTAATGTCGGTTCCCCATACAGGTATGGGGAACCGACATCAGCAGTGGTTCATACAAACCATGGCTTATTTCACGCCCTATCGTTTTTAAATAAAAACTAGCCTATGTCCTTTTCATATATCTACGCCAAATTATTGAAAACCTGTTCAGCGGTTCCTAAACCGCTGAAAAGGAAAAGGAAAAGGAAAAGGAAAAAAAAAACTGTGAAAAGGACACATAGACATAACTTTATGACACACCACATAGACATAATGTTTGGATGTTTGTAATGACGCCTAAACCAGTGAACCGATTTAGATGAAACTTGGAATAGGCGTAGATAGTGATACGCACGCATACAGGCTATTCAAAATGTTTGTACCGCGCGACCGAAGCCACGCGCAGTAGCTAATTTGTAATATTTTTATAGTACAGTTTAGTTTAGTTTTGTATTTAATTTCACTCATAAATATCAATAAAATAACGGATAGCTTTCTCAACATTTTTAATATTGTCTCGTATTTTTCCTAAACGAAATGGAGATTTTTAATAAAATTCTGGATGCCGTACTTAAGTGTCACTCAGGATATGAGTTTTTCTTTATTACAAGACGTAAAACTAAGACTAGAACATTAATTTTAGTAGTATATTATTTTAGGGAACATTACTCGATGTATTTATTACATTATATTATGTTATCTATTTCCTTTTATTATATTGAAGGTATGTACACTCCATATTGCCACAAAAAAGGCTAAAAATATCGAACAATCAGGCGTAGAGTCCTTTTGAAAATTGTTTAATTTAATGCCCTATTTTGATAGATTCGTCCGGCAAACAACAATTTAATTGAATTCTTACAATCGATGCAAAACGCTTTAATACTTCTGACGTCAAAAAAGCAACAAAATACAGTTTGTTTTTGGTTTTCCCTTTCGTATTTCGCGGTAGAACAATCCAATCGGCGTAAAACTTGTGGTCCCTGGAGCCGTGTTGCTATGGCAACTCAAAGCACAGAGTTGTGTGTTGGCCTGATCGTTTTTATTGGTTTTTGAATGAAATTGCATACAGACAAGAGTAGGTCTAAAATTGGTCTAAAAATCTAAAAGATGACGTAGAAGTTCCAACGAAAACATTTTTGATGGTGACATCATTAACCTTGCTGGCATGAAGAGAATACTTGGCTGAGTAGCGAGTTTGAGTCTCACGGCGAGGCATTGTTGGCATTTGACAAGTTTAGATACAAACGGAATGGAAAACGTTATTTTTTCTAAGTTTCATTAAAATAGATAAAAGAAATAATGAGCAAGCTTTCTTATTTAAATATAATTTCCTAGCTTACAGTAAAACATAAAATACTTAACCCTCGATATACGGGTAAACCCGTCTTCTAGCTAGCGTAACAAACCCTAATCGAATTAATCCTTGAAAATCCGGAAATTTTTGCCGAAACACCTGGCAACACTAGGAAAGGGGTCACAAAATCCAAACTTATCTCATAAATTTTCAAGGCCCGGGTCGATCTCATTTAGAAGTAAAAGGCTCACTTTGTGTATAATCATGGCGCATTTAATTACTGTGAAAAATTAAAATTGAGGAATGTTTATTTTCGGAAAGTTTTGAGTAAATATGAGAGTTTGGATGAAAGACTAACAAGGGTGTGTTGAGTTAACTTGGTTTTTATCCGAACTCATAAAGCGATTGTTTCGTCGCTTCTTCTTCATATCGTGAACAAGTGTGATGATAGGTTTATAAGTGCGCCTTTAAGAGGTGTCGCTTAGTCGTTCTAGATGGATCAACTAAGCGACTTGCTGTGTGGCCTAAAAATGGTTGTGACCAGTGGTAAAACAACTAAGCGCTTCCGTGCTTCCGCTTGCATAATCATGCTTGTAAAGTTACTACTACTGAATACTAATGTAGGCATAGGTAGCTGAAACAGCATTAATAATATGCTGATGCTGAGTGCGGACCTATGCATTACAATATGTAGCAATGTATTGATCTCCTGCAAAACTGCGACCGTCAAAAAGCTACAGTATCGATCCACTAAATTATAAATGTGAAGGTTTGAAATGAAATGAAATTTATTGATTGAACCTGAAGAACACATATTAACAAAAGCATTATTCATCATAAGGGATAGTAGCCGGTATGTGTCTCCATCACACAAGATCAAAGTTGTCAAAAAGGCCTATGTGTGTTGGCTTCGGCCCCATGCATGCCTATCAAAGGTCCGGGACTCTATAGTTCCGTGATGTTAAACTTTGACAAACAAAATAATAATAATATTTTTAACTAAGACATCAGTTTCTCGTCCTTTTTTATGATGAATAGGAAAAAATCACAGTTCTAATAAACAAATGTGCGCTGTAGAGGCGTCACAGGTGAGTTTGTGAGAAGATATGGATATTTGTTACTCCTACCTGTAAAAACTAGGGTATTTTTCGCACGGAACGAACTTTAAATGAGAAGATAGATTCGCAGTAAGTTATTATTATCAAAATTAGTTAGGTTTCGGGACTATGCAAATACAATCTTTCATAGTAAGAAATTATGGGCTTGGACACGTCCGTCGCTTGTGGACTGGCGGGGGCGTCCGGAAGCATGTGTTTCGATAGTGCTTTGACGTCATCTTCTTGTAGATCGCGTTTCGTTGCAGGCGATTGTGTGAAACGGCGCGAACAGGTATAGGTTACTTTAAGTACCTATATATAATTATAGTTTATAGAAAAGTGAAGTAAGTATTCCCGCGGGAGCGCGGGTAGTACGCAGACAATTTCGAAGATCTGCTAAATCGACATGCAGACTAAGTAGAGATGATTCAGTCTATAATTACGTTTTAATACTAAAAAGAAAACCGACTTCAATGTTTGACTCGAAACGCGGTGTGACTCAGGGCGTCAAGCTGTCGATTCGATTTCTATTTGTGACATGGCTAGGAGGGAAGGTGTTTAGAGTTTTACGGGGAAACTATCAATCCCTCAGGAATAGAATTTATATGGAACCACCTCTGGAGTATACCCTTTCAAACATATAAAGAATTTTGGAAATCGGTCAACAAATGGCGGAACAATCGCGTAACAAGATACAAAAAAAAAACATACAGACGACTTGATAACCTCCTTTTTTGAAGTCGGTTGAAAAATGCACGCCCCTCCACTGAACGTGATTATTTAAATGTGTGAAAAGAAATATTTATTGCAATGGTTGACTTGTGTGCGTGAAGAAAACTAAAGAACCAATGATATTGACGAGGTTGCGTGTATTGCGTATGTACACCGATTGTGCATGTAGAGGTAAATACACGTGCATTTTTAAACTGATTTATCTCTAACAATCTATGAATGATTGGCCTCTGGTATTAATTTTCTGTGAACTGCAGTTTAAAGCATCTAGCATCCATGTAACTTTTTTGGTACAGTGATTTGGTTTATTTTATTAATTGGCCGACAAAACGGTTCGATTTAAATATCAGATGGTCGTTTTTAACGTATCCCATTTCGGGCTGTTTTGGCAATTCGCAATTAGTTTTTATCGGTTGGTGCAGTGCTGTATTTTGGAAATGGTTACATTTTATTTGTACACACTT
Source organism: Epirrhoe tristata (assembly GCA_951394285.1). Classification (NCBI taxonomy): domain Eukaryota; kingdom Metazoa; phylum Arthropoda; class Insecta; order Lepidoptera; family Geometridae; genus Epirrhoe; species Epirrhoe tristata. The sequence goes on from OX596153.1 coordinate 1,879,796, forward strand.
GAGCTATTGCACAAATTAGTATTTTATGTAGGTACTTACACCCCTATTTTTAATTACCAAAAAAAAATTAAATTGGGACTCGGTGATAGTTAAATAAAAAAAATCTGACCATGCCATTATCATTTTCTGCATCTACTGCAACCGTCCTTGAAATGATAATGGCATGGTCAGTTATTTTACGAAGATATATGAAAGATTACTACTTCCTCACTCATCTAAGATAGCTCAAATAGCGATGGGATGGGAGTTGTCTCTATTCCGCTTTAGAAATAGGGTGGTCATGGTTAGCTGATTCTATAGATTCCGAAGATTAGAATCTGGAGTTATTCGCGTTCGTTTTTTCGATCTTTTGATGAATATTCGGATGCTTCTTACTACGAACTACATGGTATTCAGTCGATAAGACCAACGTTAAAACACGGTTGTTACCAAATATTCCAAACCAAAAAATTGGCCATTGAAGTCAGAAATCGTAGTAACAAACATCCGAATATTCGTCAAACGAATGAAAATAAGAACGGGAATACAGCCTCTGAACTTTTGTCCGAACACACATTCAAAAGTTTTTTCCAGTTATCGTGTATCCATATTTAAATTTATTTTATTCAATAAGTACAGCTTGAAGAAACAAATCAATATAAACAATCTTACTTACTTAACAATCCACAGGCAAGTAACCGCGAGATTCTTCAAACATCCGTAATAACGCACCTGGCACACGAGGCACCTAATTATTAACGTGTTTATTCCGCGTCGTTTGTCACGCGCCTAATCCGCGTCAGCAGCACCTGTGCTTATAACTCACGGATAATTCTCGCTGGGTTTTTCGAGATTTAAACATATGTGTTATGAGATTTCGCTTGAGATTATGAAGTGACTTTATCTGACTCTGTATTACCAAAGACATACACGTCATAGCGGTAAACAAATGTGTCGTAGTCAAAGAGAGATTACGCCGAGTTAAGACCTTTTCGACGATCGAACTAATGAATCGAACTACACCGGTCTCGGTTATATGCAGTTAGTTATGTAGGTAACTACATAACATAAATAATTATGTTGAATTATGATGTCTTTTTATGATACTAGCTAACCCGCGCGACAGCCGTTCACGCGTGATGGCGTGACCAAGGGATATATGGATTCATTTTTATATATAGAGACTAGCTGACCCGCGCGCGCCTTCGTCTGCGTATTGTTTTGTCAACGATCTTTGGAACTGCCTTGCTTAAGGGGAGTTTTTCAATTTATACCGAGTTTAGAGTGAATCGGGTGAGGGATCAAACAATAAAATTTTCCATATAAACTGGACTACCCTGTACACCATTTTTCTGTCATAAGAACCTTCTCCTGACAATAACAAACACAACAAAAAAAAAATAGCGAAATCGGTCCAGCCGTTCACGCGTGATCCCGTGACCAAGGGAAAAAGGGATTAATTTTTATATATAAGATAAGGAGCTTTTTTTTTTTTTTTTATGATGAATGGGTCGGCTCTTGACCTCAAACTTACACAGGTAAGAGTGAGGTCTACGATGAAGCGAGCTTACCCAGAAGGTGCCTATTAACTCTCTTCTTAAAAACAATAGGGTCGTAGCTCAGCGGAAATACGGACGCTGGAAGCTGATTCCAAATTTTTGCAGTGCGCATAATAAAGGTTCGAGATAAAAAGATCGAACGGTTGTGCCTGGAGTTCTGTGAAAGTTTGCAACGTTAATTTTTTTAAATTTTTGTTTTGAAATTGTTTTTTTTGTCTAATTTTTTTTACAATTTTATGTTTTTTATTTTTATGTGTGATTTTCGGATGTTTTTATTATGTGTACTTATATTTATTAACTGTGATGATCTGGAATATCTGTAATGCCATAGTTAAGTTTCTAATAAATAAATAAATAAATAAATAAATAAATAAATAAAAGAACTTTCGAAGCGCTTAGTTCTAATAAGTGGAATATCAACCAGGTGAGGATGATAATTAGCCGTGCGTCTGAAGTCCCTGTAAAAGAACGGTGAAGGCGGAATAAGGTCGTGTAGCTCCTGGGCACACTCACCATAGTACAATCTGTAGAAGACCGACAAACATGATACCTCGCGACGATGGCTCAGACTATCGAGTTTTGCTTCGGCAAGATAGTCTTCACCTAAGAGCTTCTTGGCTCTGCGCTCCACCGAGTCAAGTGCAGCAAGTTGGTACTTAGCAGAACCGTCCCAGAGGTGGCTGCAATACTCCATACAAGATCGAACTTGAGCCTTATATAAAGTCAAAAGTTGACCAGGTGTGAAATATCGCTTGACCTTATTTAGGATACCCAGCTTTTTGACCGCAGTTTGTGCTTTAGACTCGATGGAGGTGCCAAAGTTGAGGCTAGCCGTCAACTCTATGCCAAGAAGAGTGAGGTGGTCGGTTACTTCAACCGATAAACCCTGGAAGGTGGGAGCCAGGTTAAATCGACGCTTTTTCGCTGAAAAAAGACATGCTTGAGTTTTATCAGCGTCTCATCTCTACGTACTTCTTGAGCTATTATATTGTAATCATTTTGTAGTAAACTTTGAAATTAAGTAATCCTAGCGTAGTAGGAAAAATACTTATTGACTGGGTGTTTAATTCTTTATCGGCAAAGGCAATCTTTGTTTCAGATTTAAGGTTTCCTTGCTGTTTTAGGAAATAAATTCCGTATGCTGAATATTAAACTGTAACCATGTTACCCAAAGAGTTATGAATATGAGTGTGGCTGGGTATGCAAGAAGAGGAAGGCCGAAGAAGAAGTGGTTGGATTGTGTGAGAGATGATATGAATGTAAAAGGAGTGGATGCACAATTGACGAGTGATAGGAGTGAGTGGAAGAAGAAGACATGTTGTGCCGACCCCACTTAGCGTGGGATAAGGTCAGGGAGATGATGATGCTGATTAAACTGTAAGCTGTTTACTACGTACGGAATCCAAAAAACATGGTTGATTAATAAGCACCTGTATACTAAAATCGAGCTCAAACGGAATATGAACTCAGATTTGTCGATTTACTTTTTGATCGGATTTAAAATGTTTTACAAAGTTTGTCAATAATATAAAAAAATAATAGACTCAAAACATAACGGAAGGAAAAAACAACCTAATAACTTCAGTCTTATGATTCAATTTCCTACGAATTATCGCACGTGCGTCAGATATATTTCAGAAGTCCCTAAAATAACATCCTACAAAAATATTAATTCACAGAAGAGAGGATATCTGCTAAAACTCATAATTTAACTCATAACTTGCTGTAGGTACGTATTTTGACGAAATTACACGAACTTGGAGTAGCTTTAGTAAAATAGCTAGAACATTTTGGAACTCTGAATAAAAAAAATAGGCCTTTACTTTATATTAGCAGATTTTTACAGCATCAGGAGGCAATCCATGCCTACACTTAACGGGACGCTGTAGTGCCTGGGACATTGTTTGAGATGGAATAGGCTTGCCCAGCACGTAAACTATCCTCTCAGCCTGGCCCACAGGAGACTCTGTGATAACCTATTTTAAAGAAAAGCAACGATACTAAAGAAGAGATGGCAAAGCAAGAGATGATCGCGAATCCTTCGATAGTGGGTGATGGAACCTATCAAAAGAGAAAGAAGGTTTGAAGGAGTTTGAGACCATTGCTCAGCAATGAAACAACAAAGGTAAATTTTTTGGAACAAAGTTCCTTTTTGGACGGACAGGTAAATTTTTTGGACAGTTGGTATAAAAATACATTTTAAAGTAAAATTCGTTAGCTCCTCTTTTGGCCACCGGTCCAGATAAGTTTGTGGCACTGTACATTGTTAGTACGGAAAGCGTTTCCAGTATTGGTATGACAATAATTTATTTGACAAATGCCAAATTTCAAAGTTGAAACTTCGTTCCAACCGAGTGTTCCACGACACTCACGTATTTATTTTTATAAAAGTAATTCTGAACTTCAGTCATCAGAATAGGACTGAACCGGCTGTTTACGAAGCATGCCTCGAGGCGAGTCTGTCTCCGCATTGCATTGTTCTCATTATTTTTTCGTCTGTAAAAATTAATGTGTACAAAATTTGCGGAACAAAGCCTCCTTTTACGTTCTATTATCTTCGCAGTAAAAGAGAATTTGAAACAAAAGGATATACAGTTTAACATTACGTCAAAGTAGGGATTCATTACAAGTCGAAAAGATGAAGGATGAAGTATTTTGTAATAGGCCACAATATCATGTACTGTCAGCTCCACACGTATTGACGTCGTCTTCCCTGTGGGCCAGGCTGATCAAGCTGAGAGGATGGTTTAGGTGCTGGGCAAGCCTATTCCATCTCAAACAATGTCCCAGGCACTACAACGTCCCGTTAAGTGTAGGCATAGGTCTCCTGACGCTGTATAAATCTTCTAAAATAGATGTAAAGGCCTAAGTAAGTTTATTACAAAATTTGTATATATATTTATTTAAAACATTACAACCATTATTACATGTATAACCTAATGCAATAGTATAGTCACCATAATATTATGCTATTCTATTCTATATTACATAAATAAACCATTCTAAACTAAATCTCAAACAAAATAATTCAATATAAATATCAAATTAACAACTAAAATAATTCCTAACAAGGAGAAAATACTAATAAATAAGAAAATCTTAATAGTCACAAGTTAATATTACAATACTAAATACTTATCCCCTCTTAAGACAAAGTCAAAAAGCTATTTTTTTATATGACCACTGAGATCACTTAGAATATTCTTAAAACTAGGTGACTACTCCTGTTCCTTCGCGGCCAATACCATTAGGGGGGCTATAATTAATTATTTCATCATCATCATCATCCATCTAGTGTCCACTGCTGAACATAGGCCTCCCCCATCGATTTCCACAGCGATCGATCTTGTGCAGCCTGCACCCAACGGCTCCCAGCAACCTTTACCAGATCGTCTTTCCATCTAGTGGGGGGCCGTCCTCTACTGCGGTTTCCGGTGCGTGGCCTCCACTCGAGAACTCTTCTGCGCCAACGGCCGGTAGAAAAATCAATGACTTATTGACTTTTTCAAGGAACAGCATCTCTGAAACATTCAAGATTCTCTGTGTATGTATTTAGGGTTAGTCAGAGATATATACCCATTATTTTTATGAGTCACCTGTGCTTCAATGCCTTTGTCCTGCTTATTTTTTCCCAAATATCCTATCTATCATTAATAGTACATTATGGTACTAGTGTGTAACATTGGTGATTACCGCCGAGGCGTTATTTGAGAGGCTATTTGAGGCTCTTAACAGAGCCGAGGCAGGTAATCATCAATACACACGTGTATCATACGACATTTTTCAACACACTTGTGAATAAAATAACAATAATAAAATAAAAACTCATTTTCACTGTTGAAAATGAGTTGTGAAAAATGTTTCGCTATTGCGGGAAAAATTAATCAGTTTTCCTATGCGCGCGCATTGTGATCGGCCACAGACTATATTTCCGCGCCGCGCATAGGATTTGCGGCCTATTCTGCCACGTACAAAATGGGGAATTTAAAGTTTTCGTTTATTACAGAGAAAACAAAAGTTATATTTGAGTGAAAGTTTTATTTATTAAACACGTACGAGTTAAAATTATCTATTTAAATAAGAAGTTGCATGAAATGAGCAAGCAATAGGAACATTAATTTATTGTTCTATTGAACACGATCTTTTTTCTGAATAAAAACTTTTTTAAGAACAAAGCAACTCAAGCAATAAAATTAAAAAAAAAATCTATTACTCACTAGTGAGTTATAGTAATGAAAAAGTCACAGTTTGATTATGGGTCTCATTATGTGCCTAATTGCGGTGACCATAGAGCCACTTTATGAGCAAGTGTGTTGAAAAAACCTTTTATGATGAACCTTGAAACATTTTTCATTGTGTTACTTTGTCATTTGAAACACATGTTAAAAGCATGTGATTATGTTAATGTAGTAATATTCCTTTTCCGACCACACGCTTTCCGATCACGCAATGTGAACATTACTAAATATGTGCTATGAACAATAAGGGGTATGCAAGCAGACGAATGCCGAAGAAGTGGTTGGATTGTGTGAGAGATGATATGAATGTGAAAGGAGTCTAAAGTAAGTGTTTTTTATTTGTTTTTGGCGTGTTGTAAAGTAAAATGTATACATATGACAAATATCAACCACAAAACGCGGATTGGGATTTAGTTTTCGTCTTACAAGTAATCTCACAACATAACCCGAAACTTTTCTGATCCCAACTGCCCTTGGGAGGCAAAGGGTTCACTGCCCTACACTGATACCCTTATCATTGTTGATGTACCTTAGGGGTGATAGTACCGTATATGTATGAACTATCAAGGGGTTATGATATGAAAATTTCTCGATAGACTTCTAGTTTCGAAATTTCAAAGTTTTGAAGGTAACAGTAAGTTTTTACCCTTCGTTAATAGTTTACTGAAGAACATAGTTATGATTTATCATAGTATTCATTTATTTTAAAATTATTTTCAATATTCAGTCACCACACTGTTGAAAAAACAAGTAGCAAGACCAGAAGTCAAAGAAGAAAATTTTTATTTTTTGAAAATTCATAAGTTTAGTATTTTATATCCTGGTTCTGTAAGGTGTTGGCCGAAGAAGTAGAATCACCTAGCCTTCAAGGCCATTTTAAGTGATCTAATTTGTTCCTACTTAATATTCCTTTTGATACTTACAATTTCTGCATCACAGTACTTTGGGGGTAGAATAGAATAGAATAGAATAAAGTTTTATTTTCTCCACATATACACAGTTACAAAATAGGTGGAATTCCCCCAAATTATGGTACAGAGGGAGTACTCGCCTCGCTAAGGTTTGCCCAACTGGCACACTTACCTTAGGGCCTGTTCGGCCGACAGTTATAGTCGGAAAGTTCTTGCGCGATGCAGGCTTACTTTTTGCGTGTTTCCTGCGCCATCTAGTGGTACAGCTTCGAAGTACGTCGCTGTAATTGACATCTCTTGAAGTTCAGCTTTTAGTTCAGGCGATGGTAGATAGAGGTCGCCACAGTACAATGACAAGAACTTTAACTGGAGTTGTTTGCATCTTCTAAACATTTTTATGAATTTCTCGTTATATTCTGACGTTATTTAATGTTTACTCAGAAATAAAAGAAAATTGTACGAATTTGTTAGCAAAAAAAGCTCCGTTTATACGATGTTTCCTGATTTACAACTCCCTATGGACCAGATCCTAAAGCCCTTGCTGCTATGAGACGAAATGACAAATGAATGACGTTGGCAAAGACGTCAGTTTCTCGGACGTTTTTCAAATTGACACACCGATTAAACTTGGATTACTTGGTCCTCATTGGTCGTATGCCAGATTTGACCAATGATAAGTTAATTTTGAAGATGAAATGAAAATAAAAAGGAAATGTATTGAACCTGAAGAACACAAATTAACAAAAGCATTATTAAGAATAATATTGTAAACTGAGACATCAGTTTCTAGTCTTATTTCATAGATGATTTCTTTCGATAAACCGGCCGTCAGAGTCATAAAATATTGCACCTATGCGGGATTAAAATCTGCGATCTTGCCAATCCGTGGCATTGTTCTAACCAACTAAGCTAATGGGTAATCCTCGTTATGGTTGCAATTTTGTGGGACTATATATTTCACAACTATATTTTGCCATGTGTCATTTTTTTAATCTTCATCATCATCATCATCATCATCATCATCAGCCTTTGTCATCCCTGGGTATAGGCCTCTCTTCGCTTTTGCCATTCGCCTCTATCCTGAGCCAGTCTTGCCCATGTACGACCTTTTTTAATCTTAAGGTAATCTAAATGTAGAGTGACCAAAGAAATTGTTATAGAAAGCTTTTCACTTTCTTCGGCTCGTTCTAAGAAGCCTGTTATACTGATAAAAATAATGATTAACATAAAATGGTTCCAAAAAGCTATAAAAGCACTTTAATTCAATTACCATGAACAACATTCTGAAATGACTCGCATAAATAACACTCATCTCATCTCAATACCAATAAAGGTGCTGTACGAAAGCACGTCTACCTTGCTGCATAAAATGCTAATAACATTATACGATGGGTTTGGACGGAGGCCTAATACGGAAATATAAGACAATTAATTTTTTGTTTGTGGGATATTTGTTTTAGTCTCCTTCTTCTCGTGTCACTAAGGGCCGTAAGATCAATCGTGGTTTAAACTATGGATTATATTATCTACGATTAATCATCGATGGTTTAATCTACTAAGAGTTTAATGTTTAATAAGATCAAATCGAAAATATGGACAGATTACGATTGCTAAAAACAATAACACCAAAGGATCGAAGATTGATACATCAAATGGCGCAAACATACAAACCCTATCGAGATTTACATATTTGCTCCTTTCGATATCCTCAGCTGACTGTAACTATACAAGACATTAAACTTACAAGCCCAGGTGCGGATCCAGCCCTAAAAAAAGGTTGTGGGCACACCCGAAAATCGGCCAAGTGCGAGTGGGAACATGAACTCGCTCATGATCTGTATGTACCTACATTCCTACAAATGAGATGTAAATTACAAATAAATGACGCCCTGAGCAAGATTTTGTACAGTTTATACCTTACTCGTAGTTTCACGTGGGCAAAACCGTAGGGTGAACTAGTAGGTAAACCAGTGGTTTTTTTAATGCCAATTTTGGTTGAATCGGTTGAAAGTGCAACATAGTAGGCGAGAACAGACTGACGGACAAAAGCATTTTCCCCAATCTCAGTTTTGAGACGCTTCGCTCGCTCGCTCGGTCAATTAAGGTTGTGGGCATGCCCATAGTGCCCACTATAGTGGATCCGCGCCTGTACAAGCCTACTAGATTACTACCATGTGCATTTTACTATGAAAAGGTCAGCTAAAAGCCGCAATAGTACAAAAACATGCTATAAAACAGACGCCATCTGAACATGGGTTTGCCTTAGCATAAAATGATAATAAAATTATACTCTCCGCAGGGACCATGACACAGTGTAGAGTCAGCTGGTTTAGTTCAACACAATGATATTAAAAAAATATATAAATCATTGGAAAAACATGAAAGAAATAAAGTAAGTTATCCCACAAAATATCAACCGTTGCGTTGATTGCCAATGTTCAATTGGTTAGCATTGCCTCAGATCAACAATGTCAGTGTGCGGAGTGAAAGAAGATGTGATGATATGAATGAAAGAAGGTAAACCTAAATGCTTGAAATGCTTGGACCCAAAACCTGAGTGCTTAATGTATGCAGAATGTAATTAAAGTAATTACTTTCATGACATATAATATCAGGATTGTATTAGCAGAAATATATTTTTTTTTAATGGGTAAAACCCGAAACTAACTCAAACAGACGTCAAAACGTCGCGTCAGGACCAAATTAGACAAGTACGTGATAAAAACCCGTTTATTCAAAAAGACACTCCAACAGGACTTTAGTGTTTTACAAGTCATAGCGATGGTTTTCATTATAAGTGATTCAGCCTTTCTCCTTGTTCTAAGTCGCGTTCTAGTCTTTGATACCGCAAACCGAAGTTAAATGAAATTGTTGGAATAATTCTGCATCGGGTGTTCTGCGTCGTGGAAATCTTTGTACCGCTTTGTAATTAAAATACCTCAAGTTCGCAGGATTGAGATAAATAATTGATACCTTTTCCTTAAAATTCAAGGTATATATTTTTTCCTGTTATAAAATTATGGAATATTAAATTTTACTTCAAAGAAATATTAGAGGCAACAAAACAAGAGTATTGGCAAAACAGTAAGTTAGCGTTAGGACCCTCCTTTGTAGATTGCAAGCCTAATCGTTGTTTGTCTTACGTGGGCGGTGTGACGCGAACGCGTGCGAAGCGAAGCAATGCGATTCGATGCGGCGCGGCACAGCGCGGCAGGTCTGTCCTACGGGCGCGCGAATCTTCCTACAGACTTCAGATTGAGTATACCGGTTCGCGCGTAAATGTCAAACAAACTGATCGCGTTCGCTTCAAATCGCACCTCGCCGCTGCGCACCGGTGACATAGGACACTTCAATAGTAAATTGACTGTTTGTAATTTTCGCAACGCACCGCGCCGGTTCCAGATCGCCCACGTAAGACGGGGGGTTAGTACCATTCTTCCTTCAAAAGCTTATGTTGATACGCACATCAAACTCAGTCCCGATTTTCCAATCGATTCCAATTCTTTGCAATCGGAAAGGCAAGTGAACATCCTCTAATATGAGATTTGAACTTGCCAAATACTAGGGCAACTTCCCTCTGTAAACCTCTTGAGCACGTATCATAAATCAATATCGACACAACAATAAAATCGAACTAAGAACATTTCACAGCCGTAAAAGTTTATCCTTCCGGGCCATTAAAGGGTTTGCCCATAAACTCTTGCTATGCGTTAAATAATGCGGACGTTCATATATTTTGGTATAAAGCTTATCACTTATATTCGAAAAGCGGCTCGCTTCGCTTAAATATTATGTGCTATTTTATTTAACTGATCTGAAATAATTTAGCTTGAATATTTATTTTTAATATACAGGCTGGTTTTTTTGATGGGCGGTGATGGCCGAGTCCGAAACCAAGAGAGTTAGAAAAAAGTCGTGAAGGGAGACCCTCGATTTATAAAAAAGCAGTAACTGCATATTTTGTTTATTTATAAATCTTTTAGTTTCAACGGAAATCGACCCAAATGATTTTTCAAAAAAACAGACACCCTGTATTATTGAACCAATGGATTTAGTAGCTGATAACGATCAATCTTTGCAAATAAATGTATTACTAAAAATTAAAGGAAAATGTTTTCGTTTTTAGTCATACATTAAAACTAAAAGATTTATAAAAAAGCTAAATATGCAGTAAATGTTTTTTTATAAATCGAGGGCATGTGTCCATTCACGACTTTTCTCTAACTCTCTTGGTTTCGGACTTGGCCATCACCACCAATCTCAAAAAATCAACCTGTTGAGTAATCTTGAATAAATTCGTATCATCAGAATGATTCAATCACAGAACTAAACATTCAGTACCCCATTGTATATTTAGATCTGCATTAAACCAATTTAGAAAAACGTGCATTAAAAAAAATCCAACCTGTATATTGACTAGGTAAGCTGCACAAGAGCTTCGCTAGTATTTAATAGAACAACGATAAATAAAGGCTCACGACCTAGGCCGTCTAATAAATAACCTGATAGGCGTCAGTGGTTATTGCGACGCCATCTTGGAAAATCAGATTCAGGTTATACTGCCCAGAGGCTAAGGTACAGTGAAAATGCATTTCACGAGTTTGGGAAGCGAAGCTTTTTGGAACGAATTTGCTTTTCGGACGGTATCGAGAATGGAGGCTAGAAAAAAAGCGATCAATTTTACCGTCACGACATATTTCTGTCTCCGGGTAATAAAAGGCTAACTGTAAACACACAACTTTACAGGATATGCACAAAACATGTTTTCGTTAATAACTTCACAAATTGTGTAAAATGGTGCGCATAATAAATAGTACGCAAAAAACATGCGCAGAGTGCGAAACGTGGTGCACAAGGTGCGCAAAATGTCAAAAATGTCAAATGTACAGACTTGGTTCCAACCGAGTGTTCCACAACACTCACGAACTTTATTTACTTTTTAGACTAGTTTAAAAATAACGAAGCATAACGATGCTATTGTTTCTAGACGCTGTCCCACAGCTGGGAAAAGGCCTTCTCTTGAGTTATCGGGGTTTTCAGTCTAACGCCATTGCCTGCTACTTATAGTTGCTGAAGGTATCAAGTTCATCCCATAATTCCTTGTGTTTGCCGTCTCTCTTTCTCAAGGCTCTACTCAGTGGTCATTTGGTAGTTTTATTCTTATTATATTCTTCGTGAAACGCGTTTGAAATGTGGTGCTGGAGGCGCATGTTACGTATCCCTTGGACCGCGCGCCGCACCAATATTTCAATTCTCCAAGAACTCGGAATAAAGCCAAGGTTGTCCACTATATGCTTCCAGCGGATCCTAAGCTACTTTGGACACATTGCTCGCAGAAACCCGGATAACCTGGAAAAGCTGATGGTATTAGGTCAGGTCGACGGCAAAAGACCCCGCGGTCGCCCACCTACCCGTTGGACAGACACAGTCAAGAAACTCACCGGCCTACCAATACCTAAAGCTCTAAAGGCTGCCGAAGACATGGAGAAATGGAAAGGCATGATGCATCGAGTAATCAACCAGTCCAGACTAGACACGACCTTCAGCAATGAAGATAACGACTAAGAAGAAGATATTCTTTGTATAAATTCCCTGGTACTTCATGTTTTGTATTGTATAATCAGTGTGAGCCGACCATAAAAGTATGTATGGTCAGCGTCACCGATTGGTAACCCCCCTGCGCCGTACAAACTGCCTTGTTAGGGGGGTTACAGATTAGTGACGCTGACTGTACCTGCCTACGATCGATGACAAATTAGCAATCGGAGCACTGTCACAGAATAAAAAATAGCACAGTTCTCAGATTGGTGCCAGCTCGTCACAAAAGTTCTGTCACTTGAGTTGCCAAATATAATTATGTCCCCAACGAAACTTTTTTAATCACATAAAATGGGGCTGGCCATAAAAGCCCCTTAATTCGGTTACCGTCATCTCGTGTGCAAAGTTTGTGTTTTTAATTAAAAAATTCTAAGCCCAGATAATTAAAATAAGTATAGGGTGGCACAGATGGAATAGAAGATTTTTATGCTTGAATTATTATGAACTTTTTCTCTATGTTTTTGGAATGAAGTTCCTTTTCGGACGGTATCGAAGAAAATAGATCAGTTTTATACTTTTTGTTTGTAAATTCATACATAATATAAGTACATAGAAACACCGTGACAAATATCTGTAGATCATACAAACATTTGTCCCACGTCGGGATCGAACCCGCAATCTCCGCTAAAGAGGTCGTCTATGAAGTTCTGTCTCTCATACATACATTTATAAGTCACATCTAATTTGTTTTGTTAATTCGTCTAATTTATTCCTCCTTACATTTTTTATAGCATGCTTGCTGGTTTAGGGTCCTTTGGACCTTACCCTTTGCTAAACTATCACAAATTCTTTAAAATAGTTTTGATCAGCATTCCTAACACCCGTTTTATAAACAGCTTGGGTAAAACCACTTTCATACATCGTCTCTTGCATATTATGTTTGATTCTTTTATCAATTCTGAGTAAGTTATTCAATTATTTATGTTTTATGTTCGAAATAAATATTGAAAATAAATTCACATTTAATCAGCAATTGAGCCACCCTATGTCTATCCTGTCAGCATTTGGGCATCTTAATTTAAGAGGAGATTGCTAGTTTATTAATAGCCAGTTAAGGTCACGTTGATCAATATTCGGTATTTTTCATTTAAGACCAAAGATTTTCTTGAATTTCATTAATAAATTCAAAGTCCCTATTGATAGAGTATTTTATTTTACTCGTAGAATTTTCGGTAAATTTACAGCTAGGTACATTTGTAAACATTTAAATAACACAAGTAGGTAACTACATGCATGCAGAAGGCCAATTAGTGTACTTATAATAGAGTTTCAACAAAGTATTAAGACGATACTTATCTAATATATAGACAATAGTAAGTAAGCACAACACAAGATTGTATTCAAATTAGTAGCCAACTTTGGTGACGGAGTTTTCCGAAGTTCGGAAGCGCTCAGTTGATAAATACAACGAGCGGTATCCTTACTGACCAATCAAAACGTTGGTTCGTTTCTGATCTCGAACGACTAAACAAGTACAAACGCTTTGTTACAATATTTAAATATAATAATAATGCTGGACTTTTCTCACAGCATCTTCTAGCCCCAAAGTAAACAGAGCTTGTGTTATGGGTATAAATATACTAGATGACTGATAAACTACTTAAACACCCCTATTTTTAATAACCAAAAACATTTTAAACGTGGTCTCGGTGTCTGTTACTGATCACATTTATGTAGTAAAAACTCAAAAAAAGAGAAAAAAATATATAAAAAGGAGACGAGACGAGTCATACATGGATTTATGATAGCTACTGGGGTTTTACTGACTGGGGATGATACGAGAGCATAGTTTGAATGAGAGTCCGTACGCGATTGTTGTCTGTTGTACTTATTTGTACAGTTTTCATAATTTTTTTATCGGTTTTGGTTGACTAAAATCCTCGATAACTTTGTGATAGTTAAATAAAAAAAATGTGACCATGCCATTAACATTTTTTGCATATACTGCAACCGTCCTTACATTTTTTTTTTGGTAGTCATAAAATAGCGTATACTTTTTGTATGTAAATACATACATATTATACATATAAACAGCCAGACCCGAGACAATTATCTGTAGATCATACAAACATTTGTCCGGCGGCGTGGATCGAACCCGCAGCCTTCTGAATCTCACTCAGCACTTATTCTGAAATACAGAACCAGGCTATCATGATGATCAGCGTATACCACTCGAGAACCTTTGTGGATCCAGTAAATCTTGTTGGGAAGCTTTACAGACGGTCCGTATAAATCCTATTTTGAATGGGTCGTGGTTGGAACACATTGAGAAATGCTGAGGGAATATTGATATTTTATTATTTTATTTGGTTCGTCTAATAATAATCCTACGAAATGAGTAGGTTCTCGACGCTCACAATACAAGCCTTCTCATATTGATCATTTTATAAGTAAAATAATGAATTTAGCTTTCAATTTGCGGCAGTTTTTAAATTTATAAATACTACTTCTTCTTCTTCTTATCGTGTCACCAGTTTTTTCGAACCAGTGTGGTGAGAGGCTCCTTTCGTGCACTCGACACAATTTTTTCGAACTTTTTAGGTTCTACGACATGCCGGTTTCCTCGCGATGTTTTCCTTCTCCGTTTGAGAGTACTTGCATAGTACACATACATTTTCGGCAGAAAAACTCATTGATGCACGGCCGGTATTGAACCCAGGACCTTACGTAGGCGGGGCCACTACCACTGGACTACCAGTTCTCTCATAAAAATACTATTAATGCTCAATCTTAGACATTACACAGAATCAGTCTCATCATCATCATCCACAACCTGACTTTGCCCACTGCTGGGTATAGGCCTCTCTTTCTTTATGCCACTTCTTACAGTCTCGTGCTAACCTCATCCAGGTGCGGCCCGCGACGTATACCAAATTGTCTGGCCATCTCGCTGCCAGACGACCAACGACGAACCGGTTACAGAAACAGAATCAGTCCACTAGAAAGTAATTCTGTTAACCGTTAGAATAAAGATCATTTTCCCAGTTATATTTTAAACGTTGCCGAAACAGAAATCTTACTTCGTAGTGCAAGTGAAAACCATGTTATACCCCGGTTATACGTCTGTAATTCCGCTTTGATGTCTAAACGCGCGTTGATGTTATTTCAAATTAGTGGGTGCACTCGGTGCTTTTGCAACCGCAGAATTCTGGAGCAGCGTGAAATTTGCAATTGAATAAAGGCTGTGACGCAACGAGGAAACTTGTTTCTAATCTCTCAATACAAGTTCTGAAAAGCCAGAAAATGAGTTCTCTTCGACATTACTCCCTCCCTACACTAAGAGTGAAAAAGGAAATCATTCTGCGTTCATACATTTCTGCACCAAAAATTTAAAAATATAATTATAAGTAATTCTCCACATTAATTCAACAATTATGTACTAATTATTGTCATAATAACAATAACAGACAATTTCTTATAGTTTCAGTTATTTTTTGTAATCTAAATTAGTAACAACCTTTTGATTTTAAGGGTTAGGTGTCGTAGTAAAAAATGTTACTAGTAAAGTGCTTTAACAGGATATAATATGTTTTTTTTTCTAACCGGCACTTTAAACTTTTTGGTGCAACTTGATTTTTTTCCTTTAACGGATTGTAAAAGAAACGACAAAAGTATTTCCTTGACTGACGCCACGCCATTATGGAAATTGGACTATCACATACATTCAATCTTTTTGTCGCTGCGAAATTGCTCAAAAACGTTAATACTCACAAACTGCAAGCTCTAAACTGTAAAAAGCTTATTATACTACCAATATACCAGAAAGAAACGACATCGCTATTCACAAAATACGTGAAATTGAACCTTATATTTGCAAGTTAGCGTGTAATATCCAAGTCTTCGTTTGGAGTTTTGAGCTCAATTTACTTGGGGACATCATTTGAATAATTAAAAGCCTTATCTATTTATTTAGGTCTCGGGTTGAATTGCAATTGTGTCCGATTTTGCAGCCAAATTTTTGAGGACTCTTCACGTGCAATGGAATTTCCTGTTGTAAAAAGGTTCTTGAAAGCAATTGAGTGAGAGTTTGATGACTGTTTCAGTTGTAATGATTTAACTTGTTAATTTCTGTTGTTTAAAGTTATTCGGTTAAGGTATAAATAAGTAAATAATGCTGGACTTTCCACAGCATCATCTAGCCCCAAAGTAAGCAGAGCTTGTGTTATGGGTACTACATTACTGATATACTACTTATATACTTTTTGTTTGTAAATACATACATATTATACATAAAAACACCCAGACCCGAGACAAATATTTGTTAATACAAACATTGGTCCCGCCGCGGGGATCGAACCCGCAACCTTTTGCGTCGCAGGCGGGCCTTCGCTCACTGCGCTACAGAGGTCGTCAATTTAAATTATGAGTATGAGGTATGTCATATTTTGTGGGAACATATGTACGAGCATCTTTATAAAATAAAGCTGTACTTATAGTTTGCTTTTATATCAGTTAGGATTATAAAAAATATAATTTAATGACTTTGGAGCTGTTTAAATCACTTCGTTCGATTCATTACACAGTTCCTACTAAAAATTAAAAAAAAATCACCCAAAATCTTGATTCTACTCTATCTTATTCAGATAGAACAGTTGTTCTATCTGACAAAGGCAGGTTTTATTAGGCAGGTATAAAGTATCTATCTATCTATCTATCTAAGTTGGTCTTATTTGTGTGTGTAGATGTATAATGCACAATGCACATGCACGTTGTTTCTTTGCACTGCTCGGGAACGCTTTTTGGACAAATGAGCGCTCAGCATCGCTAACGTACACAAAAACAAATCTACTCACACAATTAAGAACAACCCGCCTTCGTGAGATACGAGTAGAACAACTATACAAGTCAGTGACCTTTGTCCCTGATCTTTTCCATTTGCGTCGAAAATGGAACGGCCGCAGTCGGAAATTCTATTTCCTCGCGTCACGTCTACGCTCCATACGAACCATAGGAAATGTGAGTTCACTTTTGGTCGTTAACAAGAGGAACTTTTTTTTTTTGCGAGCTTTGATGAGTTTTTACAATTTTAAAAATGATACTTTTAAGTAAATACTTTTTTACACTAACACGATTTAAATTCATTGTTTAAAAAAACGGGACTAAATCGCGTAAAGGTTTTTGGATATTAATATCTCGTATCTATGTCTATCTGCATTTATGTCATTGTATAGATTAAGTAAAAAAATAAAAGATTTGATTTGATTTGATCATCTGCTGGTCTTCTTCTCACATAGGTCATAATTTCTTCTCGTTCTTTTATGGGTAGGCAAACAGATTTTCACTACAACTACCTGACACTGAAAACAAAATAAAATCTTCAAAATGGTTTAAACTTAAACCTGCACACCCGGACATACGTCCGGCTCGGACGTCCGGATGTGTCTTGTCCGGTCCGGTTACTCTTCGTCCGGTTCGGATACTAGGAGACAATAGGAAGCTTCATTGATCTAAGGAACTACCTGGTATTTTGTTGACATTTGTACCTGATTTAAGCTTCGGCCAAACCTGCGCGTCAGTAACGCGGGAAGTGACTGTGAGGGAACGTCGGCAACGCGAAACGAATATGTATGAAAATATTCCCGCGTTGTGGTTGCTTAGGTGTACAAAGCAACAAAGATAAAGTATGGGTAGCGTCCGCCGCGCGGCAGACGCTCCCGCATCGCAGTCGCTTTAGTCGCGCAGGTTTGGCCGAAGTCAGTTAAAATGAATTGCTTATCTATATTTCATAATAACTGCTTGGGCGTGGATGGATCTGTCGAATCTAGCCCATGGAACTGCCCGATATGTAATGGAAAACTTTCTAAGACTAAGAAGAATGACAGCACGCCAGTCCGATTTAACACCAACACTGCCCGGGTAAATAAAAGGCAAGCGCTACAGTCACCACCGGAGTCCTCTGATGCGCCAGTGACTGAGGCAGGTATCCAGAAAATTGTACAAAGCGTCATTGAACAACAATTCGACTGCCTGCTGTCTAAATTCGAGACTGCCATGAAAACCTTACTGAACAGAGAACTTAAAACTGTCCGCAATGAAATAAAGGAGGTGAGGGAGTCTGTCGACTTCATGAGCAACCAGTATGAAGATATTCAGAAGGAAAACGCAGCGATGAAGGAGACTGTTAAAGAGTTGGAAGAGAAAAATGGCAGATTGACATCCACTATTAAAGAGATGTCCACACGCATAAACGCTCTGGAGCAGCATGCGCGGTCTAACAATGTTGAAATACAATGTGTTCCTGAAAAGAAAAATGAGAACCTCATTACAGTAATATCTCAACTGGGCAAAGTCATTGGCTGTGACATCAAAGACGAGAATATCTCTCACTGCACCAGAACGGCGAAGTTCAACAGTACCAGCAATCGTCCTAAATCGATTATTGTTCAATTTAACAGCCAGAAGTTGCGGGATTGCTTCCTTGCAGCCTCCATCAACTTCAACAAACCCAAGGCGAAAGCTGATAAGCTCAACACATTTCATCTTGGACTTGGCGGCACTAAAAGCCCGATCTACATCACGGAACATCTGAGTCCAGCCAATAAGGCATTACATGCTGCCACCCGCATTGTGGCTAGAGAGAAGGGGTACAAATACGTGTGGATCAGAGGAGGTCGCATCTTCGTAAGAAAGGATGATGAATCTGAATACAAACTTATTAAGGACATGGACTCTTTAAATAATCTTAAGTAAAAAAAAAAGCCATACTAGCTTGATATTATGGCCAATCCATCTTCAAAATTCAATCTTAACATTTATTACCAGAATACGCGTGGTTTACGGACCAAAACTCACGAATTTTATAAAAAATTAGTATGTTCAGACTTTGATATTGTAGTATTAACTGAGACATGGTTAAATGATAATATACACAACAGCGAACTTTTTGATAGCAGGTACAATGTTTTCAGACGTGATAGAGAATCCTCCAGTTTTTGTAATAAACTAGATGGATGTGGTGTATTGGTAGCAATATCTAAAAGGTTCGCCGCTAACAGAGTGGCTGCTTGGGAAAGCGAATGCAACGATCTCTGGGTGACTGTTGAAGTGGACTCTAGTTATAAGATTGCGTTATGTGCTATTTATATTCCTCCACCAGTACTACCATCCCACTTGAATCACTTTATAGATGGATTTAACTCGACGATGGAGGTGATCGACTATAGTACACTATTGATCGGCGATTTTAATATGAGCATCATTGACTGGACTAATGTATATAGGCCCAATGGAGTTTCATCGTATCCAAAAAAATGTCAGTCCTTGATTGACTTCACCTTTGTCAATAACTTAAAGCAATTTAACTTTATTCCCAACAAGAACAACAAGGTGCTGGACTTGGTTCTCACGGATATGTATTATTGTGAGGTTTCAGCCGCTACGGATAACCTAAGTAAAGTTGATAAACTCCATCCTCCTCTAGAAATTATCATTAAGTCCGATTCCTATCCCACACTTAAGCAATGTCTAGATCATAAACGATTTAACTTTCACAAAGCTGACTATAACGCGATTAACACTGAGCTGAGTGCGATAGACTGGCATGTTCTTTTTTCAGGACTTAGTGAAGATGTAAATGAAACACTAGACATTTTTTATGCAGTCCTCAATGAAATAATCATAAAACATGTTCCTGAGACTGTTCCTAAAACCAGTTCACTTCCTCCGTGGTTTAATAAAAGTCTAAAAAGAATAATAAATGAAAAAAATAATTTAAAAAGACGATTTAGCATTTATAAAAACCCATTAGACAAGATATCGCTTAGACTTTGTACGAAGAGATGTGAAAAGCTAACAACGAAACTATATAACCAATATATTGAACACGCGGAGGAGAAAATATCATCCAACCCTAAGTTCTTCTGGTCCTTCATAAAGGCCAAACGTAGTTTTACTAGTAGATATCCCGCTTCTATGTCCAATGGTGTCGGTACTGCAAGTAACGGTCCTGAGATTTGTAACATGTTTGGATCCTATTTCTCTTCAGTCTATGGTTCGGTTGGTCAGAATGATGAAGACATAAGTTCTTCCTACTTGCATGAATTGTCGGCCAGCTACGATAGCTTGTGTGTTCAACATATCGATATTGAAGCCATACACAAATATCTAAAAAAATTGGACGTCACTAAGGGACCAGGCTCCGACGACATACCTCCTCTATTCATAGCTAGATGTGCCGATAACTTGGTTACACCGCTGAACTACATCTTCAATAAATCACTCAGCACGGGAGTGTTTCCCAAACGATGGAAGCTTGCTAGAGTAGTCCCAATCCATAAGAGTGATTCAGATAGTGATGTTAATAATTATCGTCCAATATCGATTCTTCCCACACTAGCTAAAGTCTTTGAAGGTTTAATCTGCCCTTTCGTTCAAAACTACATAAAAAAATATATATCTTTTCACCAACATGGCTTCACTAAGGCTAGATCTACGTGTAGCAATCTAGTACCCTTGATAGAAAATATAATTGACACAGTTGACTCCAAAAAACAAATAGACGTGGTGTATGCAGACTTTAGTAAGGCCTTTGATAAGGTACCTCATAAGATTCTTATACAAAAACTGTCTGCTTACGGATTTCTTGGCTCTTTTCTTAAATGGTTTAACTCCTATCTCACTGACCGTTCTTTCAACGTAGTTGTAGACGGTTACAAGTCCAATACCTTTTCAATAACATCGGGTGTTCCCCAGGGTTCCCACCTTGGGCCCATTCTATTTAATATATTTATAAATGATCTTCCTTTAAGATTTATACACTCCACTCCTTTTATGTTTGCCGACGATTTAAAAATTTCTCGCACAATCAACTCTCTCAACGACTCACAACTGCTCCAAGAGGACATAAATAGGTTAGTTGAATGGTGTTTAGATAACCACATGGAGCTTAATACTAAGAAATGTCTACAAATATCTTTTACACGTAAATTGAATCCAATAACCTTTCAATACAGTATCATGGGCACAGACTTGACCAAGACGGATGTTCTTCGTGACCTGGGGGTCATACTTGATAATAAATTAACGTTCCTTCCTCACCTAGAAAACATAATTAAGAAATCGAGCAAAACACTTGGCTTTGTTATTAGGAATACGAAAAGCTTTAAAAATCCTAAAACAAAAATTCTACTGTACAACACTTTAGTGCGAAGTATCTTAGAATATTGCAGTGTAGTATGGCGCCCCCACTACGCTACTCATACATTGCGACTTGAACGGGTTCAAAAACGTTTTCTTAGCCATCTTGCATACTCCGCGGGTATTTCTTACCGTACAAAGAGTTATAAGAAACGACTCGAACATTTCAAGATGTTATCTCTTGAAAAACGTCACGATGTTTCTGATTTAGTTTTTCTCTTTAAAATACTGCGTAGTATCATAGACTCACCGACTTTGTTAACGTTGTTCAACATTAGAATCCCTAAAAGGTACCCTAGAAAACCCGTCGCACTTCTCTACCCCCCGTTTCGTAAAACTGTTCTTGGCTCTAATTCTCCCGTCTCAAGGTTATGCACACTTTATAACGCAAACAGTAAAAGTCTCGACATTTTTGGCACTACCCTCAATGCATTTAAGAATCAAGTAATACAACTCAATTCACCATGAATTGAGTTGTATTGTCTCACATAATATTTTTTGTGTAACTTAATTTTTAACTAAAAATATAAAATAAGCACTTAGTTATAAGCATGATGTGTTTACTGTAGAAAACTGTGCGCTTAGTTTTATTCTATACTTAAGCACTTTTATAATATTATTAGTGTAACAGTTGTTGTAAACCAATAAATAAATAAATAAATAAATAAATATTGCAACTTGCTTTTTTTTTTACTTTTAAAAAATACTTATTCAAATAACAAGTAAGTAAATAGGTAAATATAATATTTGCACAATATACAAAAAACCTACCAAATAAAAATTTAACGAGGCAATGCTGCTCGTCTATGGGGCACTTTACCTGCGATCGGTGATTTGAGCTCTGTTTATTATTATATACTTTTTCTTTTACAATAGATAACAAAAAAACACGAAACCGGTTGAAAATCATAAATTTTGTCTTTTATCGATGATAATTTAGGTAATCAGAGAATAGAAAACATAAAAATCATTATGTTTTACTCAACAACGACACGGTTTTATTGATTCAGTTTGGACAAATACATTGAGATGGAAATAGGTTTGCCAAGCACCTACATCATCTCTTAATCAGCCGTATATACAGGAAAAACAATGTTCAATACGTGAGGAGCTGACTAAGCTGCGGGTCCCCTTACGATAATTTGCTACATATATAAGAGCTCGTGAATGCACACGTAAATTTTACGAAATACAAAATCTATTGATGCACGACTGGTATTTGATTAGCAAGTCTTAATTACGGTAAAAAATCAATACATATCGGTACTTTACTCGACTCTATTAAAACATACCTTATGCCTGAGAGCAGACAATATAACGTCATCAAGAACAAACACGAAAACTACATAAAGTATGGGCTTTGGAAACATAAAAGCTTTTCCAAAGTTTCATACGACGCCGCCCGTAGAAGCAAAACACTTCGCGCGTCGAAAAAACGATAAGTGACCTCCCTTTAAAAATAACACCATCTCGTTCTAAAAATACACCTGCAAAATTCTGCTTCAAATTTCGGGTAGAAATTTACAGAAAATACACAAGTGAACTTGCTTTATGTAGTGGGGGTTGAGTATGCATAAAATTTTCTTCGAGTCAGTTGGATAGTTAAACTTTGAGAGGTTTAACTATCCAGCCTATTTAGCCCCATCCTGAGGGATGGAACTCAAAGAAATTAATTATGGCTTTATTTGGCTGAAATAAAACAAGATACTAAGATTAAATTTAAATCATAATTTTAGCAAAGTTTTATAGTTGATAAAATTTATTATCAAAAAAGTGAAGAAAAAATAATCGTGTTTTTTCAATCAAATCAAATTTCAAAATTCAGTAATGCACTCGTTCGAGCTAAATATAATAAAGTAATAAAGAAAACTTTTAAAATCGTTGTCATTTTTATCGCTGACTTTGAATGCCAGAGGGTTTTTAATAGTGTCGATCCTTGAAAAACGACAATAGTATTTTTACGGCCATACAAAAATACATAGGCCGAACCCGCTCGGGATGGAAGGCGGGAACGGGTTTTTAGCAACATCAGGCCCGCATCGCCTGCCCCGCGAGGGGGCGAATGGTATCCACTGCCCAACAGGGGACTTTTCGGGTCTGCGGGTGGTCAGAATGAGGGCTCTGGCTGCTCATCATGCAGATCCTAGGAGGGTGGCAACACTGTTAGGCAAGTGTCGACGTGCGCTCCGCGCACGTGCCATTACCAGAATTGTGCTCAAGGCAAAATGCGAGAGGGGCACCAGTGCGTTCCGTAGGAGATCCCGGAGCTCCTCGTTATGCATATTAGAGTCTGGCCATCGGGTAGTTTTTAGTGGGCCGTCGAGTGTTTGACAACCCCACACACCCCAATTACGTTCCTTGGACGTAATTGGATGTCTGTGAGCAGATTTCCTATCCGCAAAAAAAAGATGCTCTGTAAACTTCAAGAGCGGTAGACATTCTCTAAGAATTTAATACATACAAAGATGAAGAGCCTAGTAAGAAAAGACAGATTATGATTTTGTCAGATCCTTGTTTTAACAGCGAGCCGAAGATAAAGTCGAACTTCTGAGCGACTTTCAACTTTTATTCTTTGATAAAGAAGTACTGAAAAGTGAATGTTCCTTTGTCTTTGAGCCATTCCTAGTATTATTTGCCATCTTTTATTTATCCTACCCTTTATGCACGCTCGTACGTAATAAAATACATTTTATTTGACAAACAGACGACACGTAAAAAGATGAAATAGCAGAAAAATAAGAATCTTAAGGCTCTTGCAAAGATGATTCTTACCTCAGTAAACTTGAATTAAACAAATAAATTAGACGACATTATACGGAAGAATTTTTCTTAGATCTTTTTTGTTGAGATGCTTTTTGGAGATATCTAGGTAGTCAGAGGCCAAAATGCATTATTGGAACACGTCCGTTTTGAAAATGTATTCATCCAGGTGATAGCTTGCGAACCCATCGCATAACTGGCCTATACAATACATACATGTAAAAAATCACGCCTCTTTCCCACAGTAAGCAGAGACCACGGATTTTCACCTTCTACGATCCTGACATATTATTATATCTAACGAACTGACAACTAGCCTTCAAGCGGCCTTAAAATCAGAGTTAAAACTACAATTTCAACTTTTTTGTAATAAGGCCTTATTACAAAAAAGTTAAACCTTAGTTTAACACCATGTTGACATGTCAAAAAAAAACTGTAACCACAAAAAAACGTTCTATGGACGAGTATTTAAAGATCGTTTTTCTAGAGACTGTTTTTTTAGTCAGTGCTTCGCTAAACTCGGTTCATATTTTTTGTAATAAGACGGCGAGAGTTGGCCATTCGAAATTATTCTTATTTCTTTTATGAGGGAGATGGGTAAAAATTCAGTGGGAAATGGTATCCATACCACCCGTACATTCAATTACTCATTCGCTCCCTGATAGATGCGAGTTAGCACGGTAGGGGGTAGCGCGATCAATGAACTGTCATCTCGATTTATCGGCCCGATTCCGGGTGGAAAGTGGTGGCTCTCGCTGAAAATGTATTCGATTCGAAGCGAGTAGTCTCTACTCTATAATACAGCTTGTATTTGTTTACAGAAACTAATCCACTATTTTTTGCATATTAAAACATTTTTAAAAATAACATTTCGAAAACAAGGAAGAACCGAATTTGATTTTGTGTTTCGAGTTGTGGGTTGAAACAGAAATACACCACACAATAAGAGATTTTAATTTATGTCATGTCATAAGTTATTTTTAACCAGAGTGGTGAAAGGATGTTAGGTGCGTCTCAAAAAAAATGCCTTGTCAGCAAAGCTTCGAAACCCGTAGATCATGGTATCAAAACCCACTCGTGTAAAACACATCACGAACAGATAGTGTTGTGGTCTTGTTTCTGCAAGTCATGGTTAGAATACTGGTCCGGACACTAGTGTCGAGTGTCAGTGTCGTTTTGTCACCTATGCCTTGCTTCTACTGATAACTAACTGTCTAACAAAATGTATGTTTGTTTCAGTGCCGATGACACAAGTAGTGGCGGTGGCAGGCGAGCCTGTGTACCTGCCGTGTGACATCGAGACGTCGGGGGAGGAGGACGCTGTGTTACTCGTGCTGTGGTATAAAGAAGACTTGGGCACGCCTATATACAGGTACCACCTCAAACAATACCTCATCATAACTATCAGATCAGCGGTTTCAATACTCAAAACTGTGCGCTGGATAGACCTTCAGCCCTCCAAACTACTAGGAATAAATCACCTCCGTTCTGCTGGGTCTTATAGACTCAAAGTTGGATGGCAGTGCCGCAAAGCTTCAATTATACATCAGCTTTCACATTTAACATTAATATGTATGTACGCCTTCCATACTCATTAAACTATTTTTATAGTCACATCAGTTCACTCGCATAAAGCATGTCGCAACAGTTTAGCATTTCCGTAAAAAAATAACAAAGATACAAGAGTAATTCTTATTTTATTCCTTTGAAAAACAACTCTGCTTTTTTATCATTATTCTACCTTTGCTCTTTTCTCGTGTATAAAAAGTGAAAACTTTTCTTTTATATTTATAGTAGAACGTCTTATCTTTTAAACGTTCTTGAGATCACATTTTATATGCAAGGTATGCAAGCTTCAAGTTTGAATTGAATTGTCTCCGTCTGCTATGAAGATGGTCTGAAAAATCTATGTGAGTTATTGTAAAAAGCTTATGAGAGGGCAGCTGTGTCACTGTGTATTAAACGTTTTACTGTGAAGGAAAATAAAAAAAGGAAACCAGTTAGTTTAGAGCGTGAGCTTGAAAAACACGCATGGAATGCCAACATCTTTTGCTTCTATTTTATTTAATTTCTGATTTGTGTTCGTGTATTTGAGGTTGAGATTTGTATTGAGCGAAGTCAGAATGTCTGTCTATATGGGTATTTTTATTCAACTCCAAAGCATGCAGTGTTCTGTCTGTTTTCAATCAACACAGCATACGACTCGAGTCGTGCATACGACAAAGTTTCAAGTGCTACTTTTGCACCGACGTAAAAGATGTATCGATGCCTTTGAAGCGCGACTTGGTAAAAGCTACTGAACTTTGCTATGGAATAGTAGGGTTTTATTAGTCTTTGACTGTCAACTTTTGTGTGTCAATTTTTTTACTTTGATGAATAGGAAGAAAAACTAGGACTATCTCCAGAAGACAATTTTGCGCTTATATCTTAACTTTTTTAATCAACCTATACTCTACACTACTGGGCAAAGGTCCCAGATCCCTCCAACTATTTTTTTCCTTCGAGATATCCCACTACTCTTTCTCGAAAGCCTCAAGTCCTTCCAACACTCCTTAGCCTTATTTTTAAATGGCTGTTTTTTTTTTAAATAAATTGTTTTAATTTCCTTTAGCGTGGACGCAAGAGAAAGAGATTTCGGTGTCGCCGAGCGGTGGTCGGACGAGAGCGTCTTCGCTTCCCGAGCCTACTTCCTCCCAGAGAGGAAACCTGCTGAGCTCGGGGTAGATCGCGTGAGGGCATCCGACCAAGGCATCTACAGGTGCCGAGTGGACTTCAAACAAGCCCAGACCAGGAACTCACGAGTCAATCTCACTGTTATTGGTAAGAACAAACCTAGAGCTTTACACGGCTGATTTGCACTTAACGGCTGTTAGTAAAAGAACATATTTAAGCATTATCTAGTAAGACCAGTTTGTATTTTTTTTTAATCACTTAAAATCGTTTTGAAAACTTAATGACTTTTTCCTGTTCATTCGCGTATCAGTACCGTGTAATAAAAACGACTTCCTCTCCGGTTCATTCGCGACCAAGAACCGCGTAAGTAGGTATTTTGTAGTTGAAGAAATTGAACAGAAACTGTGATTGTGGTTCAAAATCTAGTAGGTAAACAATGTTCATGTTCACGGTATTGGTCGCGAAGGAACAGGAGTAAAATCACTTAGTTTTAAGACGATTCAAAGTAATCCCAGCGGTCTTTATTTTTAAAGTATTTGTTTTTACAACAATGTCCCAAACAATCAATACTATATTCGTAGATCTAGATATCTGTAGGATTTCCACCAAAAAACGAACAATATTATTTCACGAACGACGAGATTTTTTTAACTCCAATTTTTACAATTTTGATCGGATAACTTTATGTCAATGTACTAAGGTTGAAATTTGAATGTAGTTTCGTCTCTAATAAAATGTTTGGATTAACTTTGTGAAACACAAAAATAAATTAACTCCGGGGAAATCCCGGTTCAAATCGGCTTACAGAGCTATCGAAGTGTCTGTGCTATTAATTTTGCATCGAACCTAATATTTTAACGAACGAACAATGGACAGTGTTGGGATTAAAGCTTTATGTTACTTTTGCATTTGTTTATCCGCCATCTTGTTTTGGAAGGTTATTGAACTTTATGAAAGTAGATGACTAACTTATTAGACTTTTTCTCCGGGTGCATAACGCAATAGATAGGAATTATTTAAAAACAAACACAGTTTTGTACAAATACACTTTCAGGAACGGTGGACATCGACCATTTAAAATATTTGGGGTTGTCCTAATACATCCAATTAGACATTTTTCAGTCAGCGTTAGGATTAAATTCTTGGTCACTTAAAATTCTAATTTCATAATCAAAGTCGCGTATCAGATAAGTTTTTTTTTTATCAGAGTCTGAAAACGTTAGTAATATCGACATTCCTTAGTAATAGCGACCTCTTCCTTAATCCAACCCATGTACAGTTCGCCCAACGGATCTAGGCATTCGTGAAGTTAGCCGTTTGTCTGTGCAGTGATTGCTTTTTCATACAAAAATGTGTTCTGCGCAGACAAACGGCTAACTTCTCGAATGCCTAGATCTGTTGGGCAAACTGTAGCTTATTCTCGTCTTCCCCGTATTAAAAGATTAACCGCTCAAAAATCATAATTTATCCCAGTTCACTTTAAATCTTTCAACGAGGAGTGAAAATTCTATTTCAACACTCCATCCGCTAATCCCTGTAACAAAGTGCACTCATAAGTTACTTTGAGAATGAAAGGCTCAGTTTATAAGACTTCACACTGTGCATTGGTTCGAAAGAGCTTTATAGTGACACGACAAGTTAAGAGGTAAAAATTATACAGGTGTGGCATTTTTACCGCATTTTCTTTTGTAGGCCAAAGATCAAACCTTACCTACTGAACTATAGGTTGGGTAAAGTCCCGCTTGTGGAGCAAAAGGTTGTGAGTTCAAATCTGCGAGACAAAATGTTTGTATAAAAGTCGATTTATTTGACTGTTTTCTATAGTACGTATATAGAACTAAATATACAAATATCACTCACAGGATTCCCACAACGGATCAATTGAAATTATCAATGAATAAGGTAGTTAAAATCCAGGATAACAAAATACCTACAACATTCAAATACTGATAAAATCAACCCTTTGGCGAACGCTTTTACTAAAGTAGGTATTCGACACCACTTTGCATAGTACAATAAAATATTTCCAGCAAATGCACATTCTGTTCAGTGGAGGCTTTTACGTATAAATCAGATTAGCGTTCGATCCGGATGCGATACGATTCGGAATAGCGATAAAGTCGCAACAAAATATGTTACGGCTTCTATCCCATAAATAGGAGTGCCAAGTTGACTTTTGCTGAGTACGAAAGAAAGAAAAAGAAAGAAAATATTTTATTTTGCAACATATGAGTAAATAGGTACACAGAAGATATAATAAAAGAAAGAAACGAAATGTTGCAAAACGGGCCATAACTCAGCATATGCTGGGTTGTGAACAACCAGCGCTGGTCTTCCGTTAGGGCCGTTTTGGAACCGAAAATATTACATGATTAGGTAGCGGACTCATAACAAACAACAAAATTAACAACTTAACAACGTAATATAAGAGCAAAGCAATAACTGGTAGGTAAATCAGTTATTCATTATAAAAGCTAAATGGAAAATAACTCTATAAGTAGGTATAAGGTATAATATAACATATACGTATATATAGGTAGGTATTATATTATGTACATACACATAGACAAATAAATAAATAAAATAAATATGGTACAAACTGAATAAATAGATACTTAATATTAATAAACAGAAATAGCAAGTATGTATGTAAGTAGTAAATACTAGCCTTTGATAATTATATAGCACTTGTATCGTGTTTAAGAAGTTCCTGCTTCTTTTGCCAATCGAATAGGTATCTCTTTAAATGCAATTTAAAACCATAAATACTTTGTAGGTTCCTTATCGGCGGTGGTATATTATTCCAGCATTTCGATGCAGCATAACGAAAGCTTCCTCTAAAGGCTGCTGTCCTGTGCTTCTGAGTTAAAAGCTGCATCGAACACTGGCGGGGCTCTCTAGACCTCAAGATTGAGGCCTTGTTTAGCTTCTTAATAAGATAAGCAGGTGCTTCATGCTTGAAAATGCCAAAAAGGAGGCATGCTAGGTGAAGCTTACGTCTATGTCTCATTTTCAAAATGGAATGCTCATTTAAAAATGGGGTTACGTGGCCACGGAACGGTATGTCGAAGCAGAAGCGGCTACAAGCGTTTTGGACTCTTTGGATCAGTCTTTGTGTTTTTGCTAGGAGTCGTGGACCAAATACCACATCTGTATAGTTCAACTTAGACAAAACGAGCGACTCTGCCAGCTGAATGCGTAGTTCTTCTGATAAATATGGCCTCATTCGGTACAACAACTTTAACCTATAAAAACAATTCCTAACACATTCGGAAATATGCTCCTCGAACCGCAGATCACAATCTATCTGTAGGCCCAAGTTGCGAGCCTTGTAGACACGATCAATGGGTTCTCCCATGATTGCAACACTCACTGTTGGGCTTAAGGCTGCTAGCTGATGCCGATTGCCAAAGATCATGTATTTGGTTTTTGTAGGATTAAGCAATAGACTATTATGTTTAGACCACAAAGCAATGTTTGCCAGATCAGCGTTAAGTTTATAAATAGCATCATCGACTTCGGAAGGCTTACAAGAAATATATATTTGTATGTCGTCAGCATAAATATGAAATTGGCAGAATTTTATATGAAAACTTAAATCAGAAGTGTATAGAATAAATAATATTGGTCCCAAGATAGACCCCTGAGGGACTCCCCTATTTACAGCCAGTGCACTGGAAAACTGTGAGCTACCATTATTTTGTGTGATCTTAACACACTGAAAACGATTGCTTAGGTAGCTGTGAAACCACTGTACTGCTTCCTGGTCAAAACCATAATATCTCAGCTTAGAAATTAGAAGACTTATATTTATAGAATCAAATGCCCTTGAAAAATCAAGCAGCACCAGTAGCGTACACATGCCTTTGTCTTGTGCATTGAGTATGTTGTCAGTGACATCAAGTAGGGCGGTTACCGTGCTTCGACCTTTCCTAAAGCCTGACTGTACTTCCGGTAGTATTCCATTATGTTCTAGAAATTCGGTCAGTTGAGCACAAACAGCTTTTTCTAGTATCTTTGAAACGCATGGCAAGATACTTACTGGCCTAAGATCTTTGAACTCTACCGGGTTCGTTACTTTAGGTAAAGGGCGCACTATTGCCAACTTCCAGGCATCAGGGAATGAAGACGTACTTATCGAAGTGTTAACCAAGGCAGTCAAAGTTTCCAATGTATTAGGTAACGTTAAAGTGAGCATATCCAAACTAATTAAATCACATCCCTCGGCATTTGATTTTAGACTTCCAATTATTTTGGCCACTTTGTCTAGACTGACTGGCTCTATATGAAAAACGGCTTCACTAAATGTGTGAAATTCAAAATAGGTAAGCTGTGAGATATTTATATCTGATGTGCCGGGAATATTCAAAAAATGGTTATTTATTATGGTAGGATCTTGCAAATGTAGGGGAAGATCGATATCATTTTTGGGCAAAAGGGTACTCTTAATATTTTTCCAGAGCTGCTTAGGGTCATGGATCTTATTGTTAATATTCATTTTGAAGTAAGCCGCTTTTTCGTGATAGAGTGCTTGGTTGACGGTCGACTTCAGGCTCTTGTAGTAATCCTTTTTACAATCTAACTTGGTTCTATGATAGTTCGCCGCAGCCGCGTCACGCAACCTCATCATTACTTTAACAGTGTCAGTAATCCATGGGTAAGAGCGTGTTTTAATAACAACAGAGGTCATGGGCGCATGGAGATTAAAAAGGGTGACTATGCTGTGGTTAAAAAAGTCAACCATCTCATTAATGTCCCCAAATGTCGATACTAAATCCCATCGAATAGCTTTTAAGTCACTATCAAAATCACTCATAGAGATGTTTTTGAGTGGCCTGTAAGTGACTGTTGTTGGTATAGGTTTTTCACGTCTAATGTTAAACTCACAGACTACAAGACAGTGCCCGTGCAGCCTACCCACATGATCCAAAGTAACATTTCTTGCATGCAAATCCGTACAGACAACATCAATAAGTGATTCAGAAGTCTTGGTAAAGTGAGTTGGCGAAGTAACAAGTTGTGACAGGCCAAGACACGCAAGGAATGTGTCTAACTTTGATTTGGATTCAATTTCATTGAAATCTCCTAGTAAAATTAAATTATCATATTTAGGAATTGAGTTAATTGAATCAGTAAGGGCATCAAGAAATAAATCAACGTCTATCCAATCAGGTCGGTATGCCGTGCCGATCGCCAGCTTTTTCCCATTAACTGTTATAGTGAGCCACATTTGCTCCACCATCACGTGCAGCGGATCGACCGGGTGAGGCCAGGTGCGCGCGTTTATACCACGCTTAATATAAAAACCGACTCCACCTCCGCGTTTCCTCTTGCCTTTCGGCCGAGGAGTGTGGCGCAGTCGATATTCCGCCAGAGTAGGGGCACGACCCTCCTGGCCCTCATGGAGCCATGTCTCATTTATTGCTAACACATCAATATTGTGTCGGCCAACAGAGGCCACAAAGTTATCGTGGTTTGTGCCTAAGGAACCTGGGTTATACAAACCAACTTTCAGCAGTTTATTAATCATTGTTATATACGAAAAAGCTCAAACAGAAGCAGCGGGAATAATTAACATATTTAAAAAGATACAGTGCAATAACAAAAAAGCGAGCAAGTACCACTCTTATAATTTGTGAATTAAAATTTCGGCTGCGAATTTTCAAAAATAAATTAAATAAGATGGACAACCATGGACAGTCTGAAGTCCACCATTTCCTGCCTAAACTCCTGCATCACTGCCACGCACTCCGCGAGCTCTCGACGCAGTCCCTGGACACCGGCGGCATCGACATCTTCGATGGCATCGAGCTGCGGCACGTCGATAGGTTCCGTGTCCTGCGCGCAGTTGCTTTTGACAGGAGTGTCGCTGTTTTTGACGTCACGCGTCTTCTTCTTACATTCCGGGCAAACCCATTCTTTGCTTATCTTAGCCGTTTCTGTGACTCCAACACAGCCCTTGTGGTACAACAGCGGACAGACGCTACATCCTGCGGCTCCTGTCGCTGCCAAAAACTTTCCACATGCTGCACACTTAGCCATGGCAAATAAAATTATAGCAAAGTTACGAGTAATGCAGAAGCCCAGCGCAAAAAATAATATAAAAATCGATAGCACAAAAAGCAATGTTCATAGGCCAGAATCGAACTTGCGCACTGTGGATTCTCAGTCGACTCCTAGTACTGCTCGACTAGCGAGCCAGTTACGTAGAGGTTGAAATAGCGCTTCACTATAGTCCGGTGTCTAGTAGGTACTAGTCAGCCCGTAGCAACAGCGCAAGCTAGTCGTGCGCGCAGCGAGTATGACTCACGGTTATCGCCTCACTGTTTGAAGGTCACAAAATACAACCGCACTTTTTAAAGCTTATTAGCTTATAACTTTTTAATTGGTAGTCCAAGTCTTTTGCTCCTTACAGCAGCAGATTACAGGTTAATAGTAACACAGTTTATTATAAATTTTATGCAATATTATCCACTTTTTACGCACTTTTGGAATATTTATTTGAAAGAAACAAATAACACGTCCGCTCCGAATCGTGGCTCGAGCCGGTCCCTAGTACGTCCCTAGTACGGGGTTCCGTTCATAGGTTTGAAGAATATTGAATTCTTGGTATACTCGTTGAAGCATTGTGCATCAATGCAAACTCTTAAAGGATAACATCGCGAGGAAAAAAGGGTCGTGGAACAAATCGAAAATAAATTATTGTCAATTAGGTATCCTAGAAACGCTCTTACGTACTAACAGTGTACATACATGGACTGTTTCGCGGCTGCGCACTTCGCACCGTGACGATTTGACAAATTATACATGTGACAGATACCGTCCGAAAAGGAACTTCGTTTCAAAAATCATGACTAGGTATCCTTACGGCGCGGTAAAGATTTTCTCAGACCTGTTGTATTCCAGATCTTAGTAAAATGTTTAAAGAGAGAAAGAAAGAAAGAAATATTTATTTATTTTAAGAGTCTAAATGTTGTCAAATAATCATCACTTGACCTGAGATGATGAACTATCGTGTTGTTTGTGCATTGCGTTCCAAACGTAATTTTATGACGATGTATTGATGTTTGTTACCCTCTCACGCAAAAACTACATATTAAGTTATAGTTCGGAATAGCACATTGCTACTTATCCCAGAGAAATGAGGTATACGTAAATGTATGACGTGGTATATTTTGTCCACAGTTCCACCAAACCAAATGGTGATTATAGACGACAAGGGAGATGTGAAGCAAGCGATTGTGGGCCCCTACGTGGAGGGGGA
This sequence comes from Epirrhoe tristata, assembly GCA_951394285.1. NCBI lineage: Eukaryota > Metazoa > Arthropoda > Insecta > Lepidoptera > Geometridae > Epirrhoe > Epirrhoe tristata. Next base: position 1,913,913 of record OX596153.1, read on the forward strand.
TTTTTTCACGCTCAAATGCGACGTCTCCGGAGGTAAGACTTGATCTAATACAATATGAATATTTTTTATCTGTGCCTTTTGGAAAACTGTGTGTTGTTAATACTTATAGATGATCTATCATCTCACGAAGGAGAGACGGGCTTCATTGTGTGTGTAGATACTCATGCACATTGTTTCTGGTGTGCGTAAGCTCAGTGACGCTCCATGGACGAATGAGCGCTCAGTATCGCATACGTACACAGAAACAAATATGGGTAGGCTCGCTCCATCGTAGACCTCACTCTTGCCTGTGATAAGTCTGAGGTCAAGAGCCGACCCATTCATCATAAAAAAAAAAAAAAAAAAATATACACACACAATCGCCTTTTTGAAATAGAAAAACTGTGGGAAACTCTATAATCTTAATTTTGGGACAATAATTTTCTTTCTACTTATAACATTTTGAATAAGAGCCGTGTTGGTCGAATGGGGTTGAACCTCGACTTTCAATCCGAAGGTCGTGGGTTCGAATCCCAGCCGTGCATCAATGAATTTTCGTTTCATAAAATTTATATGCGCTTTAACACGAGCTCTTAACGGTGAAGGAAAACATCGTGAGGAAACCCGCAGCTTAGTCAGCTCCACACGTATTGACGTTGTCTTTCCTGTGGGCTGATTAAGCTGAGAGGATGGTTTAGGTGCTAGGCAAGCCTATTCCATCTCAAACAATGTCCCAGGCACTACAGCGTTCCGTTAAGTGTAGGCATGGGTTGCCTCCTGACGCTGTATAAATCATCTGATAAAGATGTAAAGGCCTAAGTCTACTTATAAGATTTTGAATTTATTCTACACAAACACTCCAGTGATAAATGGAGGAGCTTGAATGAAATTTTAGTTGACAGATGGCAAGAGCATTCATTGTATAAAAACTCAATTCTGAAGCATTCAACGTTTCTGAATTCCTAGTACGCTTTGATAAAGATGAGTCCCGTCTCCAATAAACCCTATACTAAAGCACTTTACGGAGATTACAGAAGTTTTGCAATTTCAGTGATAAGGTATTACTAGTCTTACTAGTAGATTGGAATAGAATTTACAAAGAGATTTCAAATACTTTAGCGGTTAAGTTTGGTTAAGTTTGGCTTAAGCGGTTTTTTTCGGGATAAAAAGTAGCCTATGTCCTTCCCTGGCATACAACCTTTAACTATGCCAAATTTCAGCTTAATCTGTTCAGCGGTTTGGGCGTGAAAGCGTAACAAACAGACAGACAGACAGACAGACAGAAAAACAGACAGACAGAGTTACTTTCAGATTTATAATATTAGTATAGATATAGATAGTATAGATATGGATAGTATGGATATGGATTAGTATGGATACTCTAAGGCCGTTATTAATAAACGGGGTTAAAAAGTTACGCCGGGTGTAACTTAAGAGTAACCATAAAATTTTTGGCGTTTAAACCCGCGGTACTTTACACCACGTTTATTAATAAGGGTCTAAGTTCATACCTAGCTGTTAGTTTCCTAAAATAAATAAATAAAACAAAACAAAATAATTTTACTAAACAATATGTGTGGCTCTTTGATGCGGCTTATTTACCTAAGTAAAGCTTCTTTTTTTTTCTTTTTCTTTAGCTTCTAAAAGCTAAACCGATTTATATGGGACTTTTATTAGTTATACCTACATGTGATTTCTCTTCTCAGGCCGTCCCAGACCATGGGTGAAGTGGTTCAGGGACGAAGTCGAACAAGATACTCCAGCGACGCCACTATCCAGTGACGGAGTCCAGGGGGTGATCAGAGTGGGTCCGCTGACGAGAGCGGACGTACGAGCGGCATTGACTTGTCGCGCGTCCAACCATGCGCGGGCGCATCCTATAGAGACTACTCTTACTTTAGATATGAATTGTGAGTAATCTTGAACTAAGGCGAACTTGAGGCATAATGAACTAACTAAATGAAGGTCTAGAGTTGTAAATAGATAGGACTAGCATAGGATCGTGTTGGATGGCACCAACAAAGGCAGGCATATGCCTAGCAGTTTACTAAATCTGGCTGTGGATGACGGGTAGAACACACAACCAAATCCAAAAGGATTTTCCGAAAAAAGCAATATATCCGGAGAAAACAGCGTTTGAAGATTACTGTTTGAGGTTTTTTTATTCGTTATAATAAATAAGTTTAGAATCATGGTCTGATTGCAATCCCTCAGTTTTCGGTAGTAGTCTTTTTACACCCTGTATATATATTTTTTTGTTTCAGTTCCACCTCTAACAGTCCACATACTGGGCTCAAACCAGCCTCTCTCAGCGAGCAGACGATACGACCTCCTCTGCCAAAGTTCCGGGTCACGGCCACCGGCATCCATCACCTGGTGGAAGAACGGACATAGGATTAACAACGCTAAGGAAACGGTGAGAAGACTCATATTCGTATGATATTGATTTTGGTATAATCTGATAAATATTGATTTGACATATTTGTGCAATTTTGCGAAGGGTATCTAATCTACATATACAGTTCTAAGAAAAATTAATCATCCTGAGCTTACCCAATGACTTTTATTTAAATCAAATCAAATAGTTTATTTATTAGTACTAAACAATTTTGTTAAATAAATAAACTTATTTACTAAGGAAAATCATCCATAATCGTAGGTAAGTACCTAATGATATTATTATAGGTAGGGATGAATAATAATTATATGCCTAAGCCTAAATAAATAGTAATTAGTAAGTAAATAAGTTTCTTTCTAGTGTTCTAGCCCCCACACTTTTTTCTACTATTTTTAATTAACTTTCTTAAAAACCGTAACGAAATAGTGAAAGAGTTTCACCACGATAAGGATCAAAAACATACCACTCTCTGGGTAAACAGGCAAATTCAAACTTTATCTCAATATCGAAAGAGTTGATACTGCCGTATCAAATGAAATTTAAAATTTGGGACGCATCCAAAGAAAAAACTTGAGTGATATTGACAGAGCAATTTCTAAGAGTTTGTTTTTAGAAGGAAAACATTTAAGTCGACGTCAATAAATTGTGTAAATACGGTCATGAGGCAACTTAAAAAATATAACTGAAACTTAAACCAGCACTCAAAAACCGGCTTATAAGAACTTTTATTAAATATTTGTCTCGGGTCTGGGTGTTTCTATGTATGAAAAATGAATTTTTTTTTTTTTTTTTTTTTTTATTAAACAAACATTTTATGACTGGTGACCAAAAACAGCTCAAGGATGACAATTAAGTACTTACCTTATTCTTAATTTTTAACTTTAGAATTGTTTTTGTTTTTTTCAACTGATTTCATTTTTTGTTTTGACTTTAATTAAGTTTAATTTTAATTTTAAATTAGCTTCTAGCTAGTCATCAGTTCCTATATTTTTACTACAAATGTTGTGCATGCCTATAATTGGCATACATTCTATAAAAAAGACTCATAAAATGTTAATAATAATGTGAATTATGTATGCTGTTGGTGTTGCCTAAATAAATAAAATAAAAATAAAATAAAATATGTATGTATTTACTAACAGTATATAAGTAGTATATCAATCATCTAGTACCCATAACACAAGCTCTGCTTACTTTGGGGCTAGATAATGCTGTGTGGAAAGTCCAGCATTATTTATTTATTTTATTTCCGGGATTTATTCTATTCTCGTAGACCATCATCAACCGAAACCATATAAAAGTATACTTTACTAGTATTATTTTTTACAGCTATTTCAAAGTACTTTTTGTCTTGCTACAGACCATCAATAGGTCAAAATTAGTAATTTCGGGAGCAGTTCTTTTACACCAGTTTAACATTAATTTTTTTGATTCTGTGTTTAAAGAAACCGTTTCAGAAGTAAAAGCAAACATTGAGAAACGTTATAATTATGTAGCCTTATTAACGTTCATTATTCACTCTTCGCTACAATATTATATCTATAGATAGGGTCTTTCATTTTAAACTAACTTAATTCAGGAATTGAGTTTAAAAAATAAATTTAAAAATATTTATAAAGATAAAGATAAAGATAAAGATGGTTTATTTGCTTGAACACAATGTAGGTTACGTGTTGAAATATTTTGGTTTCAATCATGTTCTACTAGGATTAGCATGCAAATGTTACAGTTGTATGTAATTTTTTTTTTGTTTTGTTATGAAAATCCTGTGAAAATCGACAAAGATATTCTTTCAATTGATTGTTTCTTCCTGTATAACTTAGTCCATTCGTGATTTTTTTATTTTATTTACAATTACCTTTTTTACCAATTACTAACAAATCAAAAGACCCAATTACGCTCAATATTTTACACGAAAGCAAAACTGTCAAACGCTAAGACTGAACACACAACGGTATTGTAAGTGAACTTTCACAAATCTCTTAGCTCAGTGAAAGCTGCCCCTTGTCATTGTCAAAAGATTTCCCTAAACTCCTCAAAAGATCAACGATTGGCGCAGGATAAGGGCCCAGTCACACCTCATCAATTTGCGAAACTGTTAAAGAAGCTAATTTCACATTGGATTTTATCGTCCGCCATTTTTACTTTATACACAACAGCGTCGAAGTTTATAATAGGGATACTTTGGTGGGCGGATCGAGAATTTTGTTTACAAGGGATTACAAGGATTTTGTACTTTGTTTTTAACAAAGTAGCCTATTAAAATGAATTAATAGCAAGAAACACAGAATATTGAAGCTTTGTTTCAGTGGAATCACAGGCTTTAAGGTGCATTTACACGATGCAATTTTTCGTACGATTTGCTAAGCCCCGCCCATTGAACGTGCCGACGAGCGACGCGCTATCTATGACAAATCGCATACGATGAGCGTTTACACGTGGAAAATTGCCGTGCGATACGATATCGTATGGGTTGAAATCGCATCGTGTAAATGCACCTTTACAACTCAGTATTTAAGGTGCATTTACACGACACGGTATAAGCACGTACGATTTAGCATCGCATGCCAATTTTCCCGTGTAAATGCTCACCGCACGCTAAATGTCTTAAAAAGTGCGACGGTCATCGGGTCTAAGTTACTTAGTTACCTAGTCGCACGGTGAGCGCGCCGGCGGCTAAGTCTGCGGCGAGTAGGGTTACCATACGGAAAATTTAAAATGCGGACAAAGACCAGAGAAAAAAATCAATTTCAATGGAAAAGTCGCGTGTGTTTTGGTACCACGTAAGTGAAGCCACGTGCGTTCCGCAAGCTCACATACCTAAATGTACGTATAGGTACACGTTGATATTTTTATCTTAATAATAATAATCGTCCTGTTGTAGGTGAATTTGATTATTTTTCTACTTAAAAAAAGAATCTTAAACATATTTTGTATCTTATTATCTTAGAAAAATCCTGATAATTCTAAAATAAAACGACATGTCTGGAGAAATTTTAACGTATGGTCACTGTAAAGTAGGCGGAACCTGGCCACAGATTACAGAGAGTACCAGTCATAGTTACCTAGTCATGCGTTTTAGCGTACGGTATAACGAGACTATACGATATAATGTTGTATGAACCTTTTTAAAATTTCGGCGTGCAAATCAAGTACACTTTGGTGTAGTGGTCTTGTCCGCCGGTTCTCAATATGAGATGTGCCGGTTCGATACCATTAGAAAATTATTTTAATTTTGCTTTTTTTTTTTTGCTTTACTATTTTGTATTTTTTTTATGTTGATTGCGAAAAAAGAAAATAAAATTTAAATTCAAGGTCCAAAAAGAGGTACCTACACTACTTGCCTAGAATAATTTTGTTTTATTTTTTCTTCACTAGTTTGTAATTATTTTATGTTAATGACGAAAAAAGAAAATAAAATCAAATTTCAAGGTCCAAAAAGAGGTACTTACACTACTTGCCTAGAATAATTTTCCTTTTTTTTTTTCTTCACTAGTTTGTAATTTTTTATGTTAATGACGAAAAAAGCAAATAAAATCAAATTTCAAGGTCTAAAAAGAGGTACTTACACTACTTGCCTAGATGGTAATTTTATCAATTTTAACCTGACTATCATAGGACAACGTACCTACATACCTACCATTCCATGATACCTACGTACATACCTACATGGTATGGTTCCTATGACACCTACCTATCTAATGGTAGGTTTACCTAATGATGCTCATTCCTAACAGAAAAAAGTGAAGCAAAAACTAAAAGAAACTGGTTCACGACTTCCAAGGCACGGTAGACATTTTTTTCAGATCGTCACTCAAGATCCTTTCAACACTTTAAAGTTGTCAAAGGGGTAGGTAAATCAGATAGGCTTCCAAAATTAATAAAAAGTAGGCAGGTACTTGGGTAAGTAAGTTCGTATGAGTACTACATAGGTAGGTAGGTACCTACTCGTACCTCCGTGGCTAAGTATTTGGTTACATTTTTTTTTTTTTTTAAGACATTTTCACACAGCATCATCTAGCCCCAAACTAAGCAAAGCTTGCGTACTATGGGAACCAGATAACTGATATACTACTTATATACTTTTTGTTTGTAAATACATACATATTATACATAGAAACACCCAGACCCGAGACAAATATCTGTAGGTCATACAAACATTTGTCCCGCGGCGGGGATCGAACCCGCAACCTTCTGCGTCGCAGGCATACACATAACATATATATTACACATAATATTGTACTTACACACGTATAGGCACAGATCATATTATGCTGTTATAGGGAATAGGTTTTGCTGTGGATCTACCTACAGCACCCTACAGTTAAAACTGAGGAGTTGGCCACACTGCCTGTGGCTGTGTATCTAACTATAGATGTCTAGAGAAACGACAGAGAGTTGCTTCATTAATGTGTTTCTAAACAGGCAGGTACTTATCTACTGGGAAATTTTGCGAAATTGTGAATAAGTAGGTACCTACCTACTAGCTACTAGTATACGACGACCTCTGTGGCGCAGTGGGCGAAGGCCCGCCTGCGACGCAAAAGGGTGCGGGTTCGATCCCCGCGGCGGGACCAATGTTTGTATGATCTGCAAATATTTGTCTCGGGTCTGGGTGTTTCTATGTATAATATGTATGTATTTATTTACCAAACAAAAAAAAAAGTAGGTATATAAGTAGTATATCAGTCATGTAGTACCCATAACACAAGCTCTGCTTACTTTGGGGCTAGATGATGTTGTGTGGAAAGTCCAGCATTATTATTATTATTATTATTATTATTATTATTATTATTATTATTATTATTATTATTATTATTATTATTATTATTATTATTATTATTATTATTATTATACTTACCTTACCTATAAATGTATAACCTACCTACCTAGAAGCCGTGTTGGTCGAATGGGGTTGTGCCTCGACTTTCAATCCGAAGGTCGTGGGTTCGAATCCCGGCCGTGCATCACTGGATTTTTCGTTTCGAAAAATTTATATGCGTTTATACCTGAGTACCTAGGTACCTACCAACAGGAATACTCTACGTAGGTACCTATTTTGGTACCATACTACCAATGTTGGTAGGTACCTAAATAAATACTTACACGTACCTAAGTAGGTAGATAGACGAGAATATGTACTTAGGTATGCTACCCGGGTAGGTAGGTACCTGCATACTTCTAAGTAGAGTTGAGAACCGTGTTAGCCTAGTGAGATGTACCTACGTACCCTCATCAACCTACCTCCGAAGGCTGCGAGTTCGAATCCCAGACGCGCAGATATGTAAATTTATACCTAGGTAGGTACAAACTTTCCTAACTGTGAAGATTTTATTCTATATAAATTTGTAGGTAACTTCACGAATGTCAAGATCCGTTGGAAGAACTGTACCTGTCTCAGCTTCCTTAGCATCATAGTAGCGAATTGTCTAGGTACCTACCGGAGAATAGATAAAAATGACAGTAATAATGACACTGTGAATGACACACACCACAGAACTATAGTTCTGTTACACACACTAATGCGTAGTTCGGACTAGTCTTGTATTTTAGTCGAGTAGCGAGTAACTTATTACCAAAACGTGTCCGAACAAAAAAGTAATTATCTAAGTACTACCTACCTACCTACCACATTGTTGGGATGGTAGGTACCTACCTAGTAGGTAGGTAGTTATGTGATACAGCTTTATGATAGTACCTAGGTAGGACCGACCTACCTGAGTACCTACCAACAGGACTAAACCTATTAAAATACTCTACGTAGGTACCTATTTTGGTACCATACTACCAATGTAGGTAGGTACCTAAATAAATACTTACACGTACCTAAGTAGGTAGATAGATGAGAATATGTACCTAGGTATGCTACCCGGGTAGGTAGGTACCTATGTACATACTTCTAAGTAGTGTTGAGAACCGTGTTACCCTAGTGAGATGTACCTACGTACCCTCATCAACCTACATCCGAAGGCTGCGAGTTCGAATCCCAGACGCGCAGATATGTAAATTTATACCTAAGTAGGTACAAACTTACCTATCTGTGTGAAGATTTTATTCTATAAAAAATTGTAGGTAGATAGATAGGTTCATAATATTATGATACGTAGGTAGGTACCTACTACATTAGGTACCTACTGTTCGCCCAACGAGTCTAAGCATTCGTGAAGTTAGCCGTTTGTCTGCGCAGCAACCGCTTTTTCATACAAAATTGTGTTCTACGCAGACAAACGGCTAACTTCACGAATGCCTAGATCCGTTGGGCGAACTGTACTAGAGCACTATGTCAGACAACCTTCTCGTGTGCCCAAAGCTGCTAGTCCCTTAGGTACGGAAAAAAGACTTTCGCTCGGCACTGACGTTGCTACTACAGACAATGTCAGAAAATAAATATGGGGAAATATTCCGACAATCGAACCAATAAGTAGTCCCCGTCAATATTATAGGGCAGCAGCAAACAGCTTTAACAAGGTAGGTTAATGATGCTGTTTGCCGCTGTCCTATTGGTGCTGCCTACTGCTCTGCCTCACTGTGCTGACCTCGTGTGCAAGCAGTAGGTACAGGTAACGTATTAGATAGGTACCTACCTATACATACAACCACGCAACTACCTATACAAATAAGTTGCCTGCGACATACATACGTAGGTAGTAGGTAATGTAGGTACGTACAGCCATTATCTTACTGGATAGGTAGGTAGGTACATAAGTACCTACCTACCTATCCAGTGTAATGTGCATCGAGCGGCGAGTGGTCGCCGAGTGCACGTCTGCGCGTGTTCAGATCCAGCGAGCGAGCGAGCAAGACAGTGCGGAGAAGCGGATAGGTAGGTAGGTACATAAGTACCTACCTACCTATCCAGTGAGATAATGAGGTACTTACCTATAATAGTTTATACTATTATAGTAGGTAGGTACCTACTTATTAACAATTTCACAAAATGTCCCAGTAGGTAAGTACCTACCTATTTAGAAACACATTGATGAAGCAACTCTCTGTCGTTTCTCTAGACTTCTAGAGCTAGATACAAAGCCACAGCCAGTGTAGCCAACTCCTCAGTTTTAACTGTAGGGTGCTGTAAAGTAGGTAGATCCACAGCAAAACCTATTATATCAAACGATCTGAAAAAAATGTGTACCGTGCCCTGGACTGGAAGTCGTGAACCACTTTCTTTTAGTTTTTGCTTCACTTTTTTCTGTTACGTATGAGTATCATTAGGTAAACCTACCATTAGATAGGTAGGTGTCATAGAATCCATACCATGTAGGTATGTACATACGTAGGTATGTAGGTACGTTGTCCTATGATAGTCAGCTTAAAATTGATAAAATTACCATCTAAGCAAGAAAGTAGTGTAAGTAGTTAAATACCTCTTTTTGGACCTTGAAATTTGATTTTATTTTCTTTTTTCGCCATTAACATAAAAAAATTACAAACTAGTAAAGCAAAAAAAAAAAGGAAAATGATTCTAGGCATGTAGTGTAAGTACCTTTTTTTGTACCTTGAATTTAAATTTTATTTTCTTTTTTCGCAATCAACATAAAAAAAATACAAAATAGTAAAGCAAAAAAAAAAAAGCAAAATTAAAATAATTATCTAATGGTATCGAACCGGCACATCTCATATTGAGAACCGGCGGACAAGACCACTACACCAAAGTGTACTTGATTTGCACGCCGAAATTTTAAAAAGGTTCATACAACATTATATCGTATAGTCTCGTTATACCGTACGCTAAAACGCATGACTAGGTAACTATGACTGGTACTCTCTGTAATCTGTGGCCAGGTTCCGCCTACTTTACAGTGACCATACGTTAAAATTTCTCCAGACATGTCGTTTTATTTTAGAATTATCAGGATTTTTCTAAGATAATAAGATACAAAATATGTTTAAGATTCTTTTTTTAAGTAGAAAAATAATCAAATTCACCTACAACAGGACGATTATTATTATTAAGATAAAAATATCAACGTGTACCTATACGTACATTTAGGTATGTGAGCTTGCGGAACGCACGTGGCTTCACTTACGTGTTACCAACATAGACCTTGTCATAGGAGAAATTCTGAGCCCACGCGTACGCCCACGCCCACGCCCACGAAAACGCCCACGCACTCGCGACTTTTCCATTGAAATAGATTTTTTTCTCTGGTCTTTGTCCGCGTTTAAAATTTTCCGTATGGTAACCCTACTCGCCGCAGTGTTAGCCACCCGGCGCGCTCACCGTGCGACTAAGTAACCTAGTCATACGGTATACCGTGTCGTGTAAATGCGCTAACTCTAACTGGAGACCGTACGCTGAATGGACTTAGCTTAGCAAAACGTGCGTCATACCGTATCGTCTAAATGCACCTTTAGTTCTGGTGGTCGTCGGTTCAATTTCCACTCAGGATATTTTTGTATGATGAACATGGAGAATGATCGAACTATGTAAGATAGTAGGAACTCACAATAGCGTAATTGTTATATTCTTTGAATTTTTCATATTCCAAAAAACAATCATAAAAATGTATACTTACTTGTTTTTTTTTTAATGTATACTGTGGTATAAAAATGTATAAAACACGACACACAAAAAATCACATAGAAGCGACATTATAGCTCGCAACATAACAGCTTTTTATTAGAGCCGTAAGCGTTCCGCCATTGATATTTACTCAGAGCGTTTGCAGTTATGCAAAAATTCAAAAAAGTTTTCGTAAAAATTTTAAGCCAATTTAAAAATGCTGATTCTTATATGGGCTCATTTTCATCCTGAGTTCGTCCGCGGGCACGTAGAAGTAATAAATGTAGATTGAATGGGGCTAGAAACGGGCGCGACTCAAATCGCTCGTAAGGGACTGCCAGTTTCAGTTCTATGTTTGAAAGATGCTAGTAAGATGAGATGTGTTTTGGGATGTCTAACCTTACCTAATTTAGGACTTTTTGACTTTTTGGAAATTCTCTATGGGAAATGGCAAAATTTTGGTTTGCAATATTCAGCATCAATTTTAATTACTTAATGGCTTTTTTATAATGATTATTTGGTCGTTAACACTCATCCAAATTGATTGCATAGTAGGTCAGGTAATTATCGATCTGTTAAAGATTATCGATTACAGACTAATTAGTCTGTAATCGATGAAAATGATCGAGTCGATATATATATGTAGTCTGTAATCCATCGAGATTAGAAGAGCACTGGTGGTCTAGTGGCCCTGCCTTCCGATAGTAAGGTCGTGGGTTTAATCCCGGTCGTGCACCAATGAGTTTTTCTTCCGAAAAACTTATATGTGCCAGTACTCTCAAACGGTGGGAAGTACTCACAAAGGAAAACATCGTGAGAAAACCGACATGTCGTAGAACCTTTAAAGTTCAAACACATGTGTCAAGTGCACGAAAGGAGCCCCTTTAAGGTGCACTTAAAATCCTTTCACCACACTGGTTTGGAAGAACTAGTGATATGATAAGAAGAAGGATCAAGTCTGCAGTTACAATACTTGAGTCTCAGAGTCCGTCACTAGTTAATTTGAACCAAAGTGTGGTTAAATGCTTAGGTATTGAGGGTTGAGTTATTGTATAATCTAATAGATACTATCTACTGACTAATACAAGTATATTAGCAATATTCCCTTCACCAACTAAAATCTATACATTCTGCGTACAGATTGACTTTAATTAAGTAATGTTATTAATACCGGTTCGTACGTTAGATTTAATTAAATACCCTTCGGGAAAGTTCGGATGTTCTCGGGTGGAGGAAAGCGATAGCTATACGTAGAGTTCGTGCATCGTGTTTTTAGATTTTTTTTTACCGTACTCTGACCGTACTGTTCTGAACAGTACAGGGTGGTCGCACAGTCCAGCCGAGTCGAACGCACCGAACTGTCAATTCAATAGAGAAAATGCTGCTGACTTCATCAGCATTTTTGGATAGAAAAATGACTGCGGCGCGTACGGCGCGGATGAGTATGCGATCAGGTTAAAAAAAATCAAATGAAAAAATGTAGATACATACTGCCTACATTTTGCAGAAGTTGCAAGAGAATAATAACTGGTTTCTTTACGAGGTTTTTCTCCACCGGAATAACCGAACATTTTCCACAAGGAAAAGTTCATTGATGCCATTATTCAAACCCAAGACCTTTGGATTGAAAGTCGAGGCTTCACACAGCAAACACGGCTTTGGCTCAAAGTGAAGCCATAATAAATAAATGACGCCTCATCAACCTTATTCCCCGCAATTACTCAAAATATATTTAATTTCCTCGCTTCCAATGCGCACGCCTAATTGGGCAGGCAGCAACGTTTGAATGACGTCGCATATTGCGCAAAATCGAGACTGACGCGCGTGTTATTTATTACTGGGTACAACCTTGTTATGAGGTAAAGTTTTGGTGTTATGTTTGAACTTCTAAATCAATAAGCGCAGGTGCTGAAATTTTAGCCTCGAAAATCATTTCCGAGCAGGCAGGATCACGACTGTTCGAAGAGCGCGGTAGAAATTCTCTCAGATATTTTTAGGTAGTTAGATCCTTTGAAAGTGAAGTTACGAACGGAATACGACGACAGCAAAAAATCCGCCCAGCTCAAGTGGGATTGGGCCGGCCATGTCTGTCGCATGTCGGACGACTTGTGAACAAAGACCACAACTGAATGGGTGCCCAACGCAAGACATCCACGCGGCAGACCACCACGGAGATAGCAGGACGAGTTAGATGTTCATCTTCCAGATTGGCCCACTGCAGCCATGGATAGGAAAAACTGGGAAAAAGGGCGGGAGGCCTTTGCTCCTGCAGTGGGACAATACAGACTAAAATAATAATAATAATAATAGATCCTTTGGTCGCGAAGGAACAGGAGTAGAATCACCTAGTTTTAAGACGTTTCAAAGTGATCCCAGCGGTCCTACTGAATAAATGCTTTTTGACTTGACTTTGACTTTGACTTTGAAGATATCGAAGGGTACGTACACCCTTCGATATCTCAAAGGCTGTAGCCAGAGGCACATTCAAATTAGTATTTAGCACCAATCAAAACCTTTTACGATCCGTAACTTTAACTTTATCGTCAACAAATCTTGCGAGCGAACGATCGACGGTTCTTTACCTCTTTTGGGGGCCAAATGAAAAGAAAACTTGCTTTCTCTGTAAATAATGGTGCTGAAAGTCGATTAGTAGCCACGAGCTTGTCAACCTCATAAACTAACGAATACCAACTCAATACAGCTAATACCCCTGTAGGGGTAGTTAAAAACCTTTTCGGAGACTTTTCTACCATTTAAAAGACATCACTCACTATAATGTGTTTTCTCAATTCGTGTAATGTGTTTGGGTACTGGAATGGCCCACTTTGTAATAGAATGGCAACTAATAAACATAGTACGGGCATTGGTAATTTGTCTCTAGGGTCATGGAAAGAATAATGGAACAGCTGCTTACGATTGGAGATATATAAAAATGTATGAGTGACTGACTGACAATATAAGGCGAACAACGTACGATTTACAATTTCTATTTGTGTTTTTGTTACGTCAAAAGTCAAAGTCAAAAGTCAAAAAGCATTTATTCAGTAGGACCGCTGGGATCACTTTGAAATACGGATCCATTAGATGTCTTTGGAAGTATTCAAACGAAAGTCTTTAATTATATACGTTTAGCACATTTTAACACAAACGCCCTCTGTCCAGTCTGGTTCATTCCCATGCTTTTCCAGCAACGAATCTATTATTCCTACTGAATAATATATCTAAATGCAAATGTTTGTAAATGTAAACATTATAAAACTACCATTTATCTAAACGTAAACAGATTCAAGACTGTATCCCCAAAGTGCGGTAGACTTTCTCTTAGATCTTTTTTATGTGACTTATTCCAGTTCCTATGAAGATGTCTAAGGGGGATAGTCAGAGGCATGTGCAAACACATATTTGATACATGCCCACAAGTTAGTATTCCATACGTGACAGGTTGCAAGCCCATCGCCGCCTATAAGAACACTAACTGGTTTCCTCACAATGTTTTCCTTCACCGTTTTGAGCACGTGCTAAAGCGCATATAAATTTTTCGAAACGAAAAATCCAGTGATGCACGGCCGGTATTCGAACCCACGACCTTCGGATTGAAAGTGGAGGCACAACCCCATTCGACCAACACGGCACTTATCTACATAGTTCAAAACGCAACAATAACGCGAAATTGCGACATACGACAAAATACATTTGTCGTATGTCGTAATTTATAATGCAGATAAGTAGTCTGAGAAAATACCCGGATGAAGTCACGTGCTTTTCACTATACTATGGCAATATTTTATAGAGTTCCAAAAGGTATGGTACGCAGTAGTTATCATGATAAGTTACGTTTATATTGAGGAAAAATGTAGGTGGGCTTTATTGAAAGAGGTGCGTACTTATGGGCCCACTTTATTACGTGCCACGTTTCAATCTGAATTCGCAGTTCTTATTAAATAGCATTTCTTGGGAAACTGCCTAATTTATAAGGCATTTTCTGTCTGATCTGAAAATCCATGAATTTTGTGGCAAGAAATAAAGAAAAAACACTTTATTGGTTCAAAGTCAAAGTCAAAAAGCATTTATTCAGTAGGAGCGCTGGGATCATTTAGAATCATCTTAAAACTATGTGATCCTGTTCTATCGCGACCAATACCGTGAAGAACCAGGGTAACAAACACGGTTTGGGGCCCTTAACTTTTCAAAATCTAAATTTATTCTTATTTCTAGTGTTAATTTTCCTGTGCACGTCACGTTCATACAAGTTCAAGTTAAGGGTTCAATAATACAGGGTGTAAAAAGACGTCTACCGAAGCCGAAAGGGGTAGGTACAGCATCCCAGCACACAACCAAATCCAAAAGGACTTTCCGAAATCATTAAATTCGGAGAAAACAGCGTTTGAAGATTACTGTTTGCGTATGTACTGGGCGCGTTGTTTTACGTAGATTGCTGGATTTTGAGTTTTAATTGTTTTTTTCTTTTATTAAGCTGTGTGAAAAGTCCAGCATTATTATTATTATATGATTACTTTGATTTGTTTATTTTATAATAAGTACCTACCTACCGAAATGTTTATGTTACAAGTGTATCTCCTCGTACAAGACCACAGAATAGAGGGGACTCTTCTCTCTAACACAGGTTGTAAAACTTAAAAGAAGAGTCCCAACCCAACAACTTATGTATTTGTAACTAAATAAATTGATTTTGATTTTTTGATTTTGAATTCTAAATGTACATCTAATGATCCATTCAAAGCAAAGCCTAAAAACCAAGTTATACGAGTAGATCCAATAAAACGTCTTCAAAACCAAGTGGTTCTTCTGTTATTTCGCGACCAATTACTTGTATTCTATGCCGATACCGAGAACCAGGACAATACTCATGAAATGGGACTCAGCCATTTCAAAGAACTGTGTTTGAAAAGCCCAGGTATTCCCGTTCTCATTTTCGTTCGTTTAATGAATGTTCGGATGTTTCTTACGATTTCTGACTTCAAGTGCCAATTTTTCGGTTTGGAATATTTGGTCCTAGGTTAGAACCGTGTTTTAACGTTGATTTTATCGAATACAATGGAGCTCGTAATAAAAAGCATCCGAAAATTCATGAAATGAACGAAAAAACTAACGCAATTAACCCAAAGAGAATAGAGCGTTCGGGAAAATATATTTATTATCAGCATAGGAAACTACATACATAAAAAAATTGAAGAGTTAAACGTTTATAAATAAATAAGTACCGAATGAGTGCTCTATGGAAGACGTCCACGCGGAAGAATACCACATAGATTCTGTAAATCTTGTTCTATGTGTTTTATTATGTACAAAAAATAATTAAAAGACGGGACGAGTTGGAATTGTTGAAAAATGCTCAAAGCATTTACCAGCCTAGCTAATTTACAGCTTAGGGACAATACTATCTGGGTAGAGGAAAAATCCTCAAGTTATGGTCATGACTCATGAGATACGAGTTCTGACCTGGGCCAATATGAGCTAAAACTAAAAACCTTTCCACAGTTATCAACAGACGGCAACACTACGACGTCGACAGTTTCACTGCAGCTAACGAAAGCTGATGCTGGAGCGAAGCTGGCCTGCAGAGCTTCCAACCCTCAGATGCCAGCTGTGGTAGCATTAGAAGACGACTGGACGCTAGATATTCAGTGTAAGAAGCTAAGTTTCTATTCATTTATAACTTAAGAAGCCTCACGAAAAGGGAGGAATTTATTTCTCTAGGTATTTTTCTGTTTGTAGCTTTTTAGCTCTCAATTTTACTAGAAGTCTAACGATTATGAGGCAAACATTTGGCATCGCATGTTGTAGAACCTAGAAAGTTCGGAATTGTGGACGAAAGGAGCCTCTTTGAGGCAGTTTTATAACACTTTGGAAAAACTACTCGAAGGAACTAGAGATAAAACAAGAAAAAGAGATTTTATCATATTCTTTCGTTTCATTAGATGTCCCAGAAACAGTAGTCCGGTTGGGCACCAACCTTGATCCGAAGAACATCAGGGAAGGATCTGATGTCTACTTTGACTGCATCATCAAGGCTCATCCATACGTCTACAAAGTAGAGTGGAGGCATAATGTAAGTATTTTTATACAAAACTAATTCCGGGTTTTGTGGAGGATTAAAAGTGGCTGCCATGGTACGTTTTGATACACACGACACAAAGAGTTCTTGCTGGGTCATTAAGTATTTTTACATCATAAAACCACTCTTTTCCGTACAATAAAGTTTTTAAAACAAAGATTAGAACCCAAAATACAAGCCACCGACACAACATAGCTTACTCCCGAAGTGCTTCATAGAAGAAAATCTTGCAAAATAATTAAGTGGAACTTAAAAAGCCGGAGCGAAAGCGAGTTTTAATAGCAACATAATATTAAAACGACACTGAGCTAAACTAGGTCGCGTGATTATAAAATTTTTGATTATGTAATTACTATGTAAGGGAGCAATCAAAATTAATAATTGATATTAATATTCAGCTTATCAGTACTTATTATGCTTATGCAAAATTTAGGTATTTGATAACATATATTATGTACGTGCCTTAAAAAAACTACCATGGCGACCGACGAGTGCTGTTTAGCTCTGTTGCTTAGCATTGCCACGAATCTGCAAGGTCGTAGGTTCAGAGTCCGCATCCATATCCATACTAATATTATAAATGTGAAAGTAACTCTGTCTGTCTGTCTGTCTGTCTATTTGTTACGCTTTCACGCCCAAACTACTGAACAGATTAAGCTGAAATTTGGCATGGATAAAGATTATACTCCAGGGACGGACATAGGCTACTTTTTTCTTTAAATATTTATAAGGGGGCGTGAAAATAAGGGTTGCAAGTTTGTATGGGGAAAAAAGTTGAGCGACCCTGGGCGAAGTCATAAAGATGATGGGTGACCGCCACTTTTTGCTCTGTTTTTGCATTGCAGATTTTTTTGTTTTTTTCTCATTTTGCATAATTAGTGTGCAAACACAGTGTAAAAAAAATTTAGGTAACACTCCTGCACTTGAATCCTAATAATGCGCAGACGAAGTTGCGCGGGACAGCTAGTAGAATATACATAAAAAAAAATGCTATCAGTTTTACTTATTACTCACCAACTGTACCGTGTGTCTGTCTGTGGGATCGTAACGCCCAAACCTACGAATAGCCGCGTACCCACCTAGCGCACAGGCTCGCGCGGCAGCCTCGCGAGCCAAATGCCTCGGCTGGTGTGGACGTGCCTCGGCCTGCCTCGGGCGCGCGTTTGCTCGACCGAGCACGGCTCGGCCCCGAGCCATCTGTTGTCGGTAAACTTGACGCGCTCAAAGGTGCCTCGGTGAGCGCTGTGCGTTAGGTGGGGACGGTTATGTTTTGGCTCGCGCGCGAAGCTACTTCAAGTTTTGTCTCTTGCCGTGTTTGTATTTTGTAATTTTGATATCATGGGCAGTCAGGAGGAGTCTATTCGCTTCTTTCGTCCATTCGTTTCTTTAAACAATAAGCAGCTAGGAAAATAGCTGCAGCTGAAAATACACGACTGTCCATTACGAATACTCGCGGACTTATGATGGCTCAGCCTGCCTCGCGAGGCGGCCTCGTGTAAATTGAACAAAACTACTGAGGCTGCCGCGGGAGCCATCGCTCGCGATCCGGACACCGAGGCTGCCGCGCGAGCCTGTGCGCTAGGTGGGTACGCGGCTATATTGATTAATATATTTTGCTTTTGTTAGGTATTCTTTAAAAGTGATTGAAAGTGTTCTTTGATCTTGAATCATAAAAAAATGTCTCCGACAGAATGAATTTTATTTTTGTTGTGTCCATGTTTAAAAACTTAATATCCTCAGGGTAAGACCCTAGTCCACAACGTGGGTCACGGCGTCATCATCAGCAACCAGTCGCTGGTGCTCCAGGGGGTGGGCAGACGGACAGCTGGGAACTACACCTGCGTGGGGTTCAATGCAGAGGGAGATGGCGAGAGCAAACCTTTCACCTTGGATGTTCTATGTAAGTAAACTATGTCCTGCTGCAGTGAGAAAGAAGCGGTATTACCCACTGCTCAACTGAAGTGGAGCAATTACCAGTTGAACAATCTAGTTGAAGCGGTTTCAGTGCTTGGTATGAAGTTAAGGGTTAGCCATGAAGGATTTTGAAACAAGCTAACTTGTAAATACAAATCTGTTCGAAAGAAGCCACTTTCACCAGTGTGGCAAACCAGTGTGTTGGAACTTTGAACTATCATGGTTAAAATTCAAATACTTATAACGGGATATTTACCATGATCAAAAATATTGCTTGTTGTTGGTTTGTCAGAGAGCTATGGAGCGCAGTATCCTCGGAGTGAAGTTTACCGATAGGATAAGGAACACTATTCTGCGCTCCAAAACCAAGATCGTCGACGTCAGCCAGAAGGCCACTAGACTAAAATGGGACTGGGCCGGACATGTCTGCCGCATATCAGATGACCTTTGGGCCAAATTAACAACCGAATGGGCCCCCAATGGTGGAAGCCGATGTCGCGGCAGACCTAGATTGAGGTGGAGAGACGAGCTGGACTCGTTTAGGGAAAGTTGGTCCTCCATAGCACAGGACCGAGAAAGGTGGAAGGGGGATAGATAGGCCTTTGCACTGCAGTGGGACGATGCAGGCTAGAAATAATAATAATAATACAATATTTCTTGAGTTTCCAATATTTCGGCGCTGTCGACGAAGTTACTTACCAACAAGCTCAATCGTGTGTCCAAAGTAGCACGTGTGAGTTTCAATAAACTTTACTAGAAAGTTCCATTAGCCACATGTTCTCAGATGCACCGACATGTCGGAGCTCGCAGCAACGTGTTCATGGCGTGGCGAAGCAGGAGCGCGCTCATATCACGTGCCATGTCGACGCGAACCCGCCCGAGGTCACTGTAAGTGAAAAATTGTTGATATTGATATTGACCATAATAAACTTTCGCAGGTCATACTTTTTGATTATATTTATTTACGTGATTTTCCTTCCCGAAACGGGCGTAATGATTTCCAGTAGGTATTATCAGTAGTTTTTTTTTGTTTTTAGTATCTTATAGTAACAAATAATTACGTTTTTATACTTAAAAGAAAACCGACTTCAATGTTGGACTCGAAACGCGGTGTGACTCAGGGCGTCAAGCTGTCGATTCGATTTCTATTTGTGACTGACTAGGAGGGAAGGTGTTTAGAGTTTTACGGGGAAACTATCAATCCCTCAGGAATAAAATTTATATGGGACCACCTCTGGAGTATACCCTTTCAAACATAAAAAGAATTTTGCAAATCGGTCAACAAATGGCGGAGCAATCGCGTAACAAGATACAAAAAAAAAAAAAAAAACATACAGACGAATTGAGAACCTCCTCCTTTTTTGAAGTCTGTTGAAAAAGAATTACGGCTGTTTCCCCGAGGCGCAGTAGACATTCTCTCAGATCTTTTATTTTTTATGTAACAATAAGCTTGTAGGACACTTTCAAAATGTCATACACCAGTGGACAATGAATGATGATGATTTAGTGTTCACTGAAACGTTGAAATATTTCAAAGTAGTCGATGTTTTTCCGAAAGGTCATTGCGTTTTGCTTTTGAGAAATAGAGAGGAAAATATTGGATTTACTGTGTTGCTGTATAGCTTTTATTTGAAAGTACTCGAGTGTTACTTATTGGGAAATATAGTTAAAGTGAAATTCCATGTTTCGTAAATAAATAATATTAGAATTTTCAAGATATTCTTGACCCAAGGTTCCAATATGGAGTTTCATTGACACAAGACACAATAAGAGATTTTGTAGCTTTTCGGGACTAAAAACTTATTCAAGGGTTTTTATATCTATGTTTTATACGTATTTATAAAAAGAGGGTTCCGTACAAAGGACTAAGTATAAGTACGTAACTATGTAAAAATATGTAAAACTGTTAGGTACTAACTACCTACATACACCAAAGTTGCGTTAGTAAGGGATTTTATTTTTTGTCATAAATCAAATACTAAGCATCATAAAAATAATTAAAAATCTTGTGAGGGTTTAAGCTTGTGCCAATGAAGCCCTTTCATACGACACACCACATGACACGGTTAACGCCCTTCAAAATTTCCAATTACTTGTATTAGGCCCTGTTTTTTCTGTGATTTAACTAAAAATATACGGTTTTCAAATTTTTCCCTGTACTTGTAGTCTTACGATATTACTTGCCTTTCATAGTTCTAGGTCAACGGGAAATACCCTATCAATTATGATTTCCATGAGTGTCAAAATGTTAGTTTTTTTGCGGCTTTTTGCGGAAGTTTTTTTTTCACAGCTTAAAGGGACCGTAGACCTGAGTATACAGTTTCAATTTCTACTCGATACCTTAACGCGTTCCCGAGATCGAAAGGGTCTTGACAGACAGACAGACAGACAGACAGACAGACGGACAACAAAGTGATCCTATAAGGTCCTATAGGGTTCCGTTTTTTTCCATTTGAGGTACGGAACCCTAAAAACATAAGTAGCAATATCAGTCACGTTCCCATTACACAAGTTCTGCTTACTTTGGCACACCAACCTGTATACTTACCTCGATCGATAGAAGATAAAATAGTAAGAAGATTTTCTCTTTCTCCCAGTTCCGCTGGACCTTCAACAACACAGCGAATAGTAATGAAGTGAGCAACACTTACGTCTCTCGAGCTGGAACCAGTTCTACAGTCACATACACCCCCAACACGGAGATGGACTATGGAACTTTGCTGTGCTGGGCGCATAACAGGATAGGAAAGCAACGGGTGCCATGCGTCTACCATATTATTGCTGCTGGTACGTATCCATAACACATATTTACATATTTTTAAAAGGGTTAATGGAATTCAACGGAAAGGCCTATTATCGGAAACTTCCGAGTAAAAATGCTTTGAAAACTTTGGACATTTCAATTCGGATCCATCATAGACTCTCTCGTTCCTCAGATCCGTATTTGGAAAGTTTTCAAGACACGTGATCCCAATGCCACGTGATGATAGTCCTGATGATCCTGATCCCACACTAGGATTTAATGTGTCTTGGGTATCAGAAACCTATTTGCAAGAAAATTGCTCGCATCTCAGTCACGCTCGCTACGCCAACGACGTTGTCAAAATAAATGTTTCTTGACTTTGAATGCTAACAAAATTGTTATTAGGTCGGCCTGACCAAGTCCACAACTGCACGGTGGTGAACGCGTCGCTGACGTCATTTGGAGTTCGATGCTCCGAGGGGTTCAATGGTGGGATGCCACAGTCGTTTCTGCTGGAAGTTCGGGAAATCAACACCCATGTAAGTTTTCTAGGTTAGGTAGTAAGAATTTCTATGTATAATATGTATATATTTACAAACAAAAAGTATTTAAGTAGTATATCAGTCATCTAGTACCCATAATACAAGCTCTGCTTACTTTGGGGCTAGATGATGCTGTGTGGAAAAGTCCAGCATTATTTGTCAAAGTTTAACATCACGGAACTATAGAGTCCCGGACCTTTGATAGGCATGTAGAAGAAGCCAACACACAGAGGCCTTTTTGACACTTTTGATCTTGTGTGATGGAGACACATACCGGATACTATCCCTTCAACACTATAAAAATGCATTCAGGAACAGTCTCCGGTTTGTGCAGAACTATTGAGCATATGGAAAACTAATTACCGGGCTATGGGGGGGATGGACTACCATCCCATAGTTTCCCCAGTACCCAGTCCTAGTGGACTGGGTACTGGGGAAACTATGGGAACTATGACACCCGCCTATATTATTATTATTATTATTATTATTTCAGCACAATACTAGTGTTGAGGTGTACTGAGAGTTTTACTTAGTCGATCACGTTGAAGTAAACTAATTCCGTTTTATTAGAAAAAGACTGTGCTGTTTATCATTAGGCGTTCATAACTTATTAAAAATCTGCAATAACGTGAATTGTGTTCAAGTGTAATGCATGCAAGGCAAAATATCTTTTGTATCTTCGAAAGTACAAAATAAACAAATCAAATATTATCAATTTTCAACGCTGACCTATTACCTAACAAAAACAAAAAAAAATTAGGCCTATATTAGATTATTTACATTTAAATACAGCGTCAGGAGGCAATCCATGCCTACACTTAACAGGACGCTGTAGTGCCTGAGCTATTGTTTGAGATGGAATAGGCTTGCCCAGCACCTAAACAATCCTCTCAGCTTAATCAGCCGCCCACAGGAAAGACGACGTCGATACGTGTGGAGCTGACTAAGCTGCAGGTTTCCTCACGATGTTTTCCTTCACCGTTAAGAGCTCGTGTTATAGCGCATATAAATACGAAACGAAAAATATATTGATGCACGGCCGGGATTCGAACCCACAACCTTCAGATTGAAAGTCCAGGCACAACCCCATTTGATCAACACGGCTCAACTACCTAACAAACGTCCCAAGAAAGAACCACCTGAATAATACACCATTTAGTCTAAAATGATTTTCTCATGTCGTTTTCGCGAGCTACATACATCACATCGCTTTACCGATTGAACAACTCAACCCGTTCAAAGCGAAATATCTTATTGAAGCATGTTATACTCCTTCGAATGAAAGCCATTGAAGCTTATAGAATGTTGTCTAGAAGCCCGATCGACCAACCCAAGGAGAAATTGGCAAAGCGAAGACTGTCAAGTATTTCTTTGGCTCAACTCATTTACACACTTACTCGTATAATATTCGATTCTTACATACGAAATCTCACAAAAATTACACCAAAATTATAAATATTAAAGTTTGTCAGTATTTTCGCACACATCTCAGCGTGTAGGAGTAACAAACATGTTATTTTATCTCGTTGAAACGGCTGAACGGATTTTGTTATGAAGTTAGGATACTTACAGTTATACAATACCTAAACTTTTACACCAAAAAAGTGAAGTATTTATTCCCAAGGACCGCGGGTAACGCCGCGGAGCGCAACTAGTTCGCCGATATTAACAGTTCAGTGAAAGATGGAAAAATTCAATTTCTTCACATTCCGATTTGATTGAATCGAGAATCAAGGTCATATTTTCCAGACATCCTAACGGCTTAAACGAAATCTTTATCTAGGCTTTGCGTATGCCATAAAAGGTTCTTTGAAGTGCTGTCATCTCCACAAGCCTAGTATTAATAGCACAAACTTATGGCTGGATTACACGTAGGGCAAGAGAGTTGAGTGCCGAAGGTAGTTTATTTGGATGTAAAGTCGTTAAACCATGATAGAAGCCTTATGGTGACCTTAAAACTTAGACTCAAAAGTTGACCACTAGCTAATTTTGAACTCACTAATTCATTGAAAACTTAGGACACATCTGGCTCTTAAATACAACCCAATTACGAAGTTGATAAGAATTTTCGCCTATTTTTGTTACATGACCCTTAAAATGTCACCAAGTTAATCTCTCTGAAATGCTACTACACACTCCTAAACCAACCAATATACAGGGTGTAAAAAGACGTCTACCGAAGCCGAAAGGGGTAGGTACAGCATCCCAACACACAACTAAATCCAAAAGGATTTTCCGAAAAAATCATTATATCCGGAGAAAACAGCGTTTGAAGATCACTGTTTGCGTATGTACTGGGCGCGTTTTTATACGTAGATTGCTGGATTTTGAGTTTTAATTGTTTTTTTCTTTTATAAATGAAATGATGAGGTAGGTATGGTCTTATTATGTTGTACTAGTAGCAAAAAACTAGAAAATAAAATAAAATGACGTAGCTAAGTCAAAAATTTTGCTGAGTTTTTTTCGATAAATATGTTCAGAATCATGGTCTGATTGCAATCCCTCAGTTTTCGGTAGCAGTCTTTTTACACCCTGTATAGGTACTAATGGTAACTCAATATTCAACAGGAAATAGTATCAAACGTGTC
This sequence comes from Epirrhoe tristata, assembly GCA_951394285.1. Lineage (NCBI taxonomy): Eukaryota > Metazoa > Arthropoda > Insecta > Lepidoptera > Geometridae > Epirrhoe > Epirrhoe tristata. The sequence goes on from OX596153.1 coordinate 1,938,659, forward strand.
AAGTGCAGTACCGAGGTTCACTGCGGTGGGTCTTATCCCAGGCAAGACGTATGCAGCCGCAGTGCTGGCTTTCAACGCTAAAGGACGAGGGGAGCCTTTTCCTATCAGAGCAAGCACACTACGGCCCCCAGAAAAACACCATGTCCATGATAAGAGCTTGGGTAAGTTAGATGGTTTCCACTGAACTTCAGCAAATCAAAGCTTTATTGAGATCACATATCAAGCGAGTTACTTTTCCAGATAACTTCCAAAACTATGATGATGACTAAGCAAATTTTATTTTCTATTGTTTCTTTGTTCTGAATTGACCCTATGATTCCCGAAATTGTAAAACCATTCTTTTTTTTTCAAAATATTCATCTTATAAAAATACACAGACACAGGACTGTGGACCGACATTATGGGTTTGGGCTGATTAGATGAATAAATAAAAACATTCATATTACAACAAACGGATTGTAAATTCAATCCTAAGAAGACACAAGTATGCGTGTTCACCGCAAAAAAAACTCCTTTTGTCGTAGCTCCTAGTTTTGAGAATACTCCCCTCTGCACCTCAGCAAAAATCGGAATCCTTGGGGTTGACATCACGAGCGATGTTCAATTTCGTGGTCATCTGGAAGGAAAAGCTAAATTAGCCTCCCAAAAGCTTGGAGTACTTAACCGGGCTAAAAAGTATTTCATGTCGGCTCATCGATTGCAACTATATAAGGCGCAAGTACGGCCGCACATGGAATACTGTTCTCATCTTTGGGCTGGGGCACCCCAGTACCAGCTTCTTCCTTTTGATCGTATACAACGAAGAGCCGCTCGTGTTGTCAACGACCAAGTCCTTTCCGATAGGCTTGATCCATTGGCTTTACGTAGAGATGTTGCATCTCTATGCATCATGTACCGCATATACAATGGGGAGTGCTCAGAAGAATTGTTTGGACTGATACCAGCTGCTGAATTCCGCCATCGTATGCAACGACAGCAATACTCATACCATCCACATCATGTGGATGGTTGGCAGTCCACAACTGTGCGGTTTTCACGCCAATTCCTGCCTCGCACAACAGACTTATGGAATCAGCTGTCGCCAGCGGTATTTCCAGACCGATACGACTTAGGCACCTTCAAGAAAAGAGCCTATTCCTACCTCAAAGGCCGGCAACGCATCTGCAGTGCTTCTTGATGCTGCAGTTGTCTGTGGGCGGTGGTAATCACTTACCATCAGGTGTGCCACTGGCTCGTTTGCCCCCTCTTCCATAAAAAAAAAAAAAAAAAAAAAAAACGTACTAGTAAAACTAAAGTACTTAGTCACCTTTTTCGAGTAAAATATACTAGACATGCAGGTTTACATCAACTTTCCCATATTTCCACAGATCTTCCCAGAACAGCCTTCCAGATGTCAGGAGCCATGTCAGCCGCGGTCGGCGGTGGTGGAGTCATCATGGTCATCCTAGTTCTCTTCATGATCGCGGTCCGCCAGCGCTGTGCGAAGAGAAAACCTCGGTCAGCACCGCCGCCGTCGTCCCAGCCAGCAAGTCCAGATAAACTGCGGGAGAAAGATGATAGCGAAAGTGATGAGAGGAACCCGGATATCATACCTTCGGATACGGATCAGATGCAGGTAATTATGGTTATGGGAAATACGAGACATTTTTCAACCTATCTCACATTTTGTATTCCTGTTATGTGTTTCTTTTGTGTACAATAAAGTGTTTATCTATCTATCTCACCTTTGGAATTGAAATAGGAAAATAATATAATAATAGGTTTTGGGACAGTCGGTACGTATGATTCAAGACTGCGCCAAAAAATTGTTTTTTCTGGCGCAGTCTGACGTTTATTTCAAGTTTCAGTTATGTCACAGTGACTGAAATAATATCTACTAACACAATTGAAAATCCTCAAAAAATATCTTTAAAAATCTCCTGAGATACTTACATAGGCGTGTGTTATTTACATTCTCTCTGTTATAGATGGACTACTACCGTCAACAGCAAGTTTCCACCATCTCGCCCCCACTGGGCAGCCGAGGGCATCGCGGAAGTGTAGCGGGGGTGAGGGGAGGGCTGCCGGCCTACTGCCCCCTCCGCACCGCGCCGCCCCCGCACCATCATGAACCTTCTGTAAGTTTCCAATGAATGTAATTCAGCTTTTTAGAAGCATCCGGATTGAAGCTGTGCCCGCTTAAAAATACAACGAAACGCTTCCAGAAAAGGGTTTGCTTGCTTCTTTTGACTTGTCTTGATTGGAGCACTGTCATACTCTCAGATGTATCGACTTTAGTGTATACTCGTATTAGAAGATAGTTGTGATCATAATTTCTTTTAACATACTTAAAATTACATCCATTTCACATTGGGATTGTTTTCGCCAACGATACTTTTTCTGGTATTTAAGTGGTCGTTCTATTGGCGGGAAAAAGCCTAAGGCCCTTACTAATAAACGTGGTGTAAAGTTATTCCTCGTAATAAAATAGGAATAACCATACATTTTGATAGTTTACATTCAGGAATAACTTTATACCACGTTTATTAGTAATGCCGTAAGTATATATAACTGCCTTTAAAAAATTCACGATGCTTTTAGTGTCGTGATTGAAGCAATTAGGCACGTATCCAACTATCGGAAGCCGGCTAGAATAACTAAATACAAGCCCAAAACTAAGTCATTTCAAAATTTTGCTGTAATTTTGTTAACTCGTATAAAAAAATACAATATAATACTGTCTTAAAATTGCGTAGATGATAATGAATTTTGAATTGATAAGTTTGAAATGAATGCCTCCTGATTAGATTTTTGAGTACAGTCGTGATGCTTTTTGTTTTTTTATGTTTTTGTTGGCCTGTAGGTACCATTATTTAAAAAAAAAGTTGTTCAACGTTGAGTCCTTGTACACGCAACGTAGTATTTTCTCAAAGGGTGCTTCAGATGAAGAGCCCATCGAACCTTCGTGTGCTCTTATCTTATCCACGACGAGGTTTCCAATCTAAAATTAATTTCCAAGGTTTTTTTTAATGATTGATACGATTCGTTGCTTTGATTTATAAGACAAAAATACTTAACAAAGAACATATTTTATTGTAACTTTAATTTCAAGAAATTTCAGAAAAGCCTGGAAAAAACCTTTTTTTACCAAAAAGCAGCCAGAATTCACCCAAAAAAACGTACTCAGCAATAAAAATTGGCCTTTCACTAAAAAGCCACCTGAACCAAAAAAAATCTAGTTAACTTTAAAAACTTCACAGTATGTTTTGTCCACAGAATGCCACGTCAGGCATCCCGCCGCCCGCGCGATTTGCAAGCGGCTCTTGCACATTACCGCGTGGCTCGACTATCAACGGAGCGGACGCCCGCTGCGGTATCCCGCTTCAGCACCTAAGAACACTCCCCCGCCCGCTACCCGCCCCCTCGCCCGCGCCAACACCAACACCACGCGTACCCCCCCGCGATACCCCCCTCTGACAGACTACACAACTATAGAACATGTAAATAAAGACTATGCTCAAAAATGAGTGCCGGTTTTGAGTGCTTTGTAGTGTACGGTGATTGTTTTATTTGGTGTGTTTTGACCAATCGATTGAAATGTATCAGTATTAAAAGCAATACCTACTCATTACAAAATGTTTTGTACATTTTTATATCGCGACATCAAAATGAGACTGCAAGTTTTAAAAGTAAATTGTACCTAATTGGTTATTTTAAATTGTGTCAAAGTAGTAAATTATCACTGCCTCGATTTTATCCAACGATAAGTACTTAAGATCGGCCAGATTAGTTTAATTTCGTTGACGTAAGTAGTTAGGGTAAAATAAAAAAATAATAAATTCCGTTAAGTTTTCATTGTAAAGTTGTAAATAAATGCTAAACCTTATCTAGTTTAAAATTCATCAAAATATCTTAATAAATTGTTAAACCATTTATTGAATTTTTCGATATTTTAGTTAAATTTTTACGTTATGAATGGTTGTGAGAAAATTTAATAAATCAATGGTATGTAAAAAGATAGCATAATGTAATAATGTATTGAATGCGATTTATATAACGATTTTCAACTTTTTAAACGTAATAAGTACGGAAAACGGAATTATTAATCCTAAACGACCCTGAACAAGCGGTAATTTTATATCAAGAACTAGAAAAGTGTGTGACTGACTTAATCTCCCGCACTCCGACCACACCTTTATTGCGTTTGTAATAAAATCCTACTATCTGGAAAATACGGCCAAGACGGGACTAGAAATCGATTTGTCACCATCAATATAGTTACTTATTTGATTTCTGAACTCGATATTGGTGGTTACGATCTGTGAGCCTTCGATCATTGCTTTAGAAAATGTATCCCAAGGATGGTTGCAATAAATACCAAAACTGCTTGTCACCAAAAACTTAAATGTAATATACCTAGTCATTACATTTAGTCTACGTAAACATAATCACTGAAATGTGATAATAATGTTAATAGCACAGAAAGGATGTATCAGTCATATTATTCCATCGAAAACATAAATTTTAATAAAATTAATTAATGATTATAATAAATATGAAACATAATTACGGTCCTCCATAAAAGTAAATAATTATGTATTGTAAATATTGTCAAATATTAAAATGAATTTAAAGTAGGAATAAAATTACTGATTCATCCAATAGTAATAATGTCCATTAAGAGAAAATTTTGTAGATAAAATACCATTTACTATGTAAATATGTTTTGTATATGATTATAATCCTAATTGTGTCTTAAAGATGTGAATACTGAGAGTTTTTCGTCAATAATTTGATTCGGTTCATCGCGTAAATAGCTTTCTATTATTTCTCTCGCGTTAATAGCTTTCTATTATTTCTCAAAATTTTGCTCATATTACAAAATCGCAACCTTTTTACAATGTTTTGTGGCTTTTATGAAAAATAATCTTATGCGTTATTTTGTTTGGTTATTACTAAAAGGTAAGTTTACCTACATATGGGTCCTTCATTTTAAACTAACTTAATTCAGGAATTGGGATCAAGAAATACATTTAAAAATATTTGAAGTATTAGTTGAGTAATTATTTTTTTTGTTTTGTTATGAAAATCCCGAGAAAATCGATAAAGACTATCCTTTCAATTGATTGTTGCTTCTTGTATAACTTAGTCCATTCATGATGTAGCTGCGCTGCGATTGGTGGAATGTCTGTTCTCCTTGAAAATCATTATGCAACATTTCTAAAAAAATTATAAATGATACATTTTAAAGTGAAAACATAAAACGGCTTAGGAATTAAATTGATACGGTCAAACGTCTATTTACAACCCAAAAATGAGGCCTTGTCAGTTTGTGTAGTTTAAAATGAAAGACCCTTAGATGTCCAACCAAACACAACTACGTTCTACTTTCTATTATAATTTGATACTGGTGAAATGCTTAAAATATTCCATGAAATAATCTTCATTTGAGCCTTATTTCCATTGTGGCTTAGACCTGAAATGAACAATATCAATTTCAAAGAGAAATTAATTTTAATATAAGCTAGGTTGTTTGTGGGAGATAGATAGCAATCAAAACGAAGACTATGACGCACAAAATAATTAGAATTGAATTTGAAAGCGGTTTCATTTTAAACAAATATTTGAGTAATTTACCTTTAGTTTAAAGTTAAAGTTTTCAAAGAATTATTTAAACAAAAAGTAGTTCAGCGTAGTTTTAGTCTCATTATTTCTATTTACAAAAGTCATCATCATCATCTCCCTGACCTTATCCCACGCTAAGTGGGGTCGGCACAACATGTCTTCTTCTTCCAATCACTCCTATCACTAAAAAAAAAGAGTAAATTATTTATTTAAAGTCATAATGTATATAAAATTTTAAGTACTTACCTGCAGTTTTTATAATTTTAATGGTTTTTCTCATTTTTCTTTTCAATATAACGACCTCTGTGGCGCAGTGGGCGAAGGTCCGCCTGCGACGCAGAAGGTTGCGGCTTCGATCGCCGCGGGACAAATGTTTGTACGACCTACAGGATATTTGTCTCGGGTCTGGGTGTTTCTATCTATAATATGAATGGTCATGAAAATCAATATTAGGAATATGAAAAAATAATATCATGAGTGACTTTTAGTTTGTTTTAAATTCGTAATTTATTTGTTTTGAATCGTTTTTAGGGTGCCGTTTCCGAAATTGAATTGTAAAAACTGGCACGTAAAATAAAATTGGCTTAAGATTTTATACGAAAAACTCACGGTATTCACTTATTACGGAATATCATCGAAATCCTCGATAAATGGTACGTAATCAATAAAAATTAGTTGAATATTTTGCATTGTAAACAATTTATTTTATCGGATATAAGATATCCTGTTACGTTGCTAGAATAGTTAATTTTATTAAAATTTATCGTTTATGGAGCGTTTTATTATTATTGTAAAAAGTTTAAAAATCTTTCTGTCGGAATGTTTTCAATAAACTATTGGGAAATGGAAATAAATGGAAATATTCGCAAACGTTTATATTTGAAGTTTTATTTATTTTCCAGTAGGATATACGCCGTAATCTATATTCTTCGAAAAACCGCCTACATGGATGAAGTCTTGATGTGGATGATGATGTTGCTTAGCTTTGATGGGTTAGGTTTATGCACGTCGCCATTTACAGGATACCATTCTCGCATACCTACCATTCTTGATTATTTTCAACGGAGCAAGAGGCAAGAATGGAATTGTGTAAAGGTACCTTTCTCTTTCATTTACCAAAGTTTACCACAAGTTCTTTCTTCTTCTTACGTTCCATTAACTAAATTAAAACCAGACCGCGGCCACTAGCACCACACCCCAACTGTCCTTAATTCTCAGTGTGTCGGAAACGTCACGGGTCGGACTCGCCTGATCCGGGATTACGTATTTTGGGTTCCGTAGCCCAACAAGGTGTCCTTCACTGTATCCATTGACAAGTTGGTCTATCGGATGCCCAAAACACTCATCACCATGCTGAATGGCAATGCTGATGTATGACGGTGAATATTTTGCTCAACAGAGCCGAATATGCACCAGCTTTCGGATCACGCGTCGCTTTGGCCAGAAATCCTGAAGGAATCTTGAGGCCCCAGTCTTCTTCTTGTCTCTTGTTATTATGAACTAGTGTTGGGAAAGTATTTTACTTGCGCCTCAAAGAGATTCCTTTCGTATACTTTACACAAACACAATGTTTTCGAACTATTTTTGTTTCAACAATATTTCGGTTTCCACACTACGTTTTCCCTCACCATTTGAGAGTACTGGCATCGTGCACATAACTTTTTGGACATAAAAAGTCATTGGTGCAAGACCGGATTCGAGCCCACGACCTTAGGATCGGAGCCGCTACCACTAGACCAAGAGTGTTCTCAAGGCCTCGGTAAGAATATTAACAATAATTTGAGGAAATGAATGTAAACCTCCTGTGCTCTGGACGCCTCTACCCTTAATATTTCCGAACCCAGTTATGACTAGGAACTCGCACTTGGCCCGTTGCAATACCTGCATGTTCGTGGCTTCAGGTCTCTACGAGTTTTAATAAGTCAAGGGATTACAAGCTTCATTAGTCTCCAAAAGTATAATATGCTAGTGAAAGAAATGGTTGAAGGCAAAATAAAAAATAAATATCATAAGAAACAATCGTATACCCAAGCTATGGTGGATATGTCCTATCAGATTTGAAAGTATTCAAGATTCTTTGAAAAAAAAACATTTTAATAACAATATCACATCATCGAGGGCATGACAGGTTGAGATGCAAAGGTTGGATTCTCGCGACGGGACATGGTTTACGGTTCTTTAGAGTACCTTTTTCATCAAAAGGTAGGTCTAATAAGGTAAGGTAATATCTTGAAGGTAGTATCTTGAAATTCAACTGTACTTTAACCACTCAAACCCTAAATGTTCAAGACTTCACTCAAATGAACTCAGCGCCTATTGCGGCCTTAGGAAAATAGGTGAACTAAATAAAACACAACAAAATACTTCGCTACAGTTGAAAGGAGCTGACCTGAATTATTTCAAAAGAAATGCAAGGAAATGTTAAAGAGATGTAAAATGAACCGGCAAGTTCTTTTATTTTGCATATCTTTGCATATTAGAAAAAGTATATCTGGGAGAAGTGGCCTTTTTAGGGATCCTCACGAAGAATTGTAGGTACACAATGAAATATATTTTTAAATGTTCAAAGGAAAATGTAAAACATAGAATCTTTTCTATAGAGACTTTCATTTTTGTACAAAATTCAATTCAAATTCGTTGATTTAGGGGAACATAAAAGGGTAACAAAATAATCTAGGTACGATGATGTCTGCAGTAGTTTAGGAACTGTGTCAAAGACACCAACGCCCAAAATAAAAATATTAACTATAAACATTTCTTATTTACGAAAATGTATATTTTTATATTGCCTTTTTTATTACCAAACGATCTACTTACATTACCTAAGTATTAGGTACGTACTAACGCTGCACAAAACGGCTTAAATAAATAAGTATTTCTCAGCTTAAAATATTCTTGCACTTAAAAATTTAACGAATTCCTCGTTGCTTTGTTTCCAGTAATTCCGGATAGCATGAATTATATATTTTTATAACCAGTTAATGATTTCAAGTTGAATAAATGCATCCATTTTGCATTTTAATGCAAGTACCGCGATGATTGCTCAAGAACCGGATGTAGACGTGTTCAACATAATATTCATGTTTTTTTTTTAATTTTTTTATTTATTTTTTTATATATTTTTTTTATTTGTCTCTCTTTGTATATGTTTTTTAAGTTGATTTGTTATGTTTTGGCTTAGGCTGTAAGATTGTAAGTAATTAATAAATAAAATAAAATAAATAAATAAGTACCTACCACTACTAACTTTAACAAACTAACTATCATAAATCCACAAAAATGTAGCAGAAGTGTGTAGATATTTACACAAATTTGCCTTTAAGCGTTACTTCACAGAAAATAGCTAGTTTCTACTCAAATTCAGGCGTTCAATACACACCATTGGACACAATTTACTGTCTGCAGTCTTGAAAAAACATTTATTTTTTTTATTTTTATTTTTTATATATTTTTTTTATTTATCTCTCTTTGTATGTTTTTTAAGTTGATTTGTTATGTTTTGGCTTAGGCTGTAAGATTGTAAGTAATTAATAAATAAAATAAAATAAATAAATAAGTACCTACCACTACTAACTTTAACAAAGTAAGTATCATAAATCCACAAAAATGTAGCAGAAGTGTGTAGATATTTACACAAATTTGCCTTTAAGCGTTACTTCACAGAAAATAGCTAGTTTCTACTCAAATTCAGGCGTTCAATACACACCATTGGACACAATTTACTGTCTGCAGTCTTGAAAAAACAGCTAGATCACTTTATTATGAGTGGAGCTGGCTGGATTCGTTACGTTATGAAATGTTAAAACACTATGAAAAAAACCAAGATAGTGTTTTTCTCAATCACGCTTTCATCAATGGGAATATTAGATTGTGAACTGGAATAGCAACATGTTTTTAAAAATACTGCGAGCTTAGGAGCAGATGGAAGCCGTCTTATAAGTGCTATCACATTTCTCTTTTACATTAACATACCTACTGTGAGTGGTGCATACTAATTTTTACACATTTTCTTGCAATACCATTGGAGTTACCTAGCCGAGTAACCACAGCTGTGCCAAGGCTTTCGTAGTTCCGGTAATGTAGTCGCATTAGGTACATTGGCCAATTCTGTTGAGAGATTTTTTGCTGAAACAACTAAGGCAGGATTACAAGAGTTTTTAGTAATTGCTTTCTGAAAAAAGCGGATGAGCTGACCGTTTTTGGCTTGGCTATACTAAAACAATTTATTTCGTGAATCGTTATAAACAGCTCGTGAATCCACGGGGATACCTGATCAAGAATACGGATTCTGAATCAGGAATGCCTTTGATACTTATGTATCTAAGTGGATGATATACCTACATCAGGACTAACCTTTGTCAAAACCTAACATAAAATTGTAGATGTCTTTTTGAAAAAAAAAAACATTTTCACAGCTAGCGCTCGTGATGTAGTTTGCTTATAGATCGTCGAAAGGAATATTTTGCTAGGTCACAAGTGGTTGGGTGACCGAGTCAACTGAGCTCTTCTGTACCTAGAAGGGATAAACTGTCGTTCACGGCTGTACTGTCTCGTGGCCTAAAACTCTGTCACCAGCCACCAACCCATACGAAATTACTTTTTATTTTTATAGAAATATGTCAGACTCTGAGCAATGGAAATTTCAAAATACACAATCTCATAGAGAATCGTAAATACTTTGTTTATATTTTTCACGAAACATGATAAGAATTCTAAAAGGTACCGCGTGATTCCTTTGATATTTTAAGCTCTTGCATACGACGTTAGCTGTGAGGTGCTATTCTGTCGCTAGGTAATTTTTGAGAAGAAAATTATACAAATTATTTAAAATTTTACAGTAATCTAAGTACAGGCCGGAGGGGTGATTATACAGGGTCTTTCATTTTAAACTACACAAACTGGACAAGGCCTCATTTTTGGGTTGTAAATAGACGTTTGACCGTATCAATTTAATTCCTAAGCCGATTTAAGGTTTCCCTTCAAAAATTAATTCATTGATTTTTTGAAATTTTGCATAATGATTTTCAAGGAGAAAAGACATTCCTCCAATCGCAGCGCAGCTACATCACGAATGGACTAAGTTATACAAGAAGCAACATCAATTGAGAGATTTTATCGATTTTCTCAGGATTTTCATAACAAAACAAAAAAAAACATTAAGTACATAAATATATTTTAATTTATTTGTTGAACCCAATTCCTGAATTAAATTAGTTTAAAATGAAAGACCCTGTATGGTTTTCTTACTACTATTTTTTTCTACATTATGAGATTAAGTGAGTGCTGAAATGACGGCTGATTGAAGGAAATGGAAGAAGAATACAATATGTTGTGCCGACCATATACATAAAGTGAGACAGACAAGAACAGGATGATGATGATGATTATGAGCTTGATTATGTGTTCATAAGCGACTAAGTAATATTGTTAAGTAAAATGAAATGATGTACAACATGGACTTGCACTTGTTACAAAAGAACTATTGACACTTTTTTTTTATGATAAATGGGTCGGCTCTTGACCTCGAAACTTACACAGGCAAGAGTGAGGTCTACGATGGAGCGAGCTTACCCAGAAGGTGCCTATTAACTCTCTTCTTAAAAACAACAAGGTCGTAGCTCAGCGGAAATACAGACGCTGGAAGCTGATTCCAAATTTTTGCAGTGCAAAAACTACAAAAAGAAGACAACGTCGAATTACTACAAGAAAAAGTCCTCAAAAAGTGTCTTTATTATGTACTAGTGGACCCGGGCGCGACTTCGCCTGCGCATTGTTTCGTCATACAAAATTTAGAGATATAACTACCTTGTTCCAATCCAACCCATTAAAACACTAAATTCATTTTGGATGGAAAATGAATCCCTATATCTCTTGGTCACGCCATCAAGCGTGAACGGCTGGACCGATTTCACTAAATTTTTTTTGTTGTGTTTGTTATTGTCAGGAGAAGGTTCTGATGACAGAAAAAAATTAAAAAATTGCGCGGGAAAAAATGAATAATGCGCAGACGAAGTCGCGCGGGTCAGCTAGTCTTTGATAAATATAAATCAGTACCCATCTAAAGAGATGGGTAGTTTTGTAAAAATTATAAATACGTGTTTCGCTTTTTATATAGGCATCACAACCCCACAAATAATACACTTTTAATTTAATTAATAAGCATAGTAGAACGCAATGACATCGCCATTTTGAAAAGTCAAAAGTTATTGGTTGTCATGGCAACTTTAGGGCAGTGCTCTTTGTGTCAAACAGAGTACTGCAAAAGTTTTTTTGCAATATTCCCGTTGTCCTTTTACATCTTTTTTGGTTTTCAGGAACATTTTTCGGGATAAAAAGTAGACTATATGCTATTCTGGAGTTATACCTTTCACCTTACCAAATTTCATTGTAAACTGTTTCGTCGTTTGAGCCTGATCCTTACACAAACATACAAACATCTAAACAAACTCACAAACTTTCAGTTTTATTATATGAGTGGGACTATGCAATTTGCGGCATGTCGCGTATCACGTGTAATAGTCTAAAATAACAGAGTACAAAGAAGACGCTACAATAGATACAAATATTTTTCATTAACTCTCTCCACAACGTGAATAATGAAAGATTTTCCTGCTTTGAAACGAGTTACATTTTTTCGTTCAGCGCCAATCAGCGAGCAGGAAATAATTAATGCTTATTTCTAAAGGAATTTGCCAATGAGTTTACAAAATTTGATAAACCATGTTTTTTGAACCAGTGAATCGTATTTTGTTTTCTAATTTGTTTATTATTTATGTTTGTTTTTTTATTTATACCAGGGTCAGCAAACATTATCTATTTTTGGACACACACAATCTCAATGTTACAGATAAGATGCCATCCTTCAACGATTAATTTTATTAAGCCCCAGTGGCGTAGCTACCGAAGGGCTAGGTGGTGCAGTGCACCGGGGCCCCCAAGCTCAAGGGGCCCTCGGACTCTGAGTCCCGAGAGTCCGGAAGGTTTTGTTGTTAGGAAACTATAGGTATAATTATTTAAAAAATAAAAACAACTGCATTATTAGATTTTTGAATAGTTACCCAGAAAATGACGCATCAAATCGTAAGTTTTTACAAAAAAATCAAATACGTTTAGATTTTACCACACTCTGCATTTTTGCCTTGATAAAACCTAAAACGTTCAGTTAGGGCCCCGGTTTATTTTGCACCAGGGCCCCTTGGCTACCTAGCTACGCCACTGATAAGCCCTACCAAATGTTCGTATGAGTTAGTCAACCCTGGTGACAGACATTTAAGGCTGCCTTAGGCCTCTGTCATGGCCATTCGAAGCCTGGAAATGCTCAGCTGATAGTGACACTAGCGATCGCCCATTCACTTGGGTGACGTTTCTTATCTTCGACGATCTATCAAGGCAAGGCGATGCCTAGCATTACATTTCTTTAATCAGTAAGTTTAGTTATATTTAAAATTAAGTAGGTTTACATATATTTCTATTCTAAGTATCTATATTGTTTACAGTATTGAGATAGGTAAAATGCATCCTAGTATTAGTGTTCACATTTTTATAGCTATTCTGTCACTATTAGCGAAGACCTATAATTGGCTCACTGTTTCTAAAGTAATTATTAAGGACACCATGTTATAGCTGTTGGTTTTCCAATAATTAAATAATTAAATAAATAAATAAATAAATAAATAAGACTTAGCTGATTACACCATGAGCGTTTCAGTTTGTCCTAATAAAATATCGATGTACAAATCACATCAACAAACATTTTGCGTATGTACATTGGTAATATTAGTTTGTACAAGAATTACAGCATAACCAACTATTACGGTTCCGCGATGGATTTTAAGCGTACGTGCCAACGTTAGCGACGCTCATAACACGTTCACATGGTCAATTCGGAGGTCGGCGATATGATCGCATTGGCTTATGTTAATGACGCTGTGTTTGATACTCATCCATATTGTTTTATGAGGAACAATATTATGTAACAATATTCTTTTATGCCTTAGGCAGGTCGCTAACAGCAAGGTCGGGGCGGCGTAGAGGCGGCGTCGGGGCGCGGGCGAAATTGACGTGTGCAAAGCGTCCAGGCGGCGGCGTGTAGGTCTTGTTTTATTCATTCAACATGTCTTCAAAAGATGAGTAGAGACATTAGGAGTCGCGGAAGGGGCGCGCGCCTCGCTCGCCCAATGCCCGCGTCTCGCCCGCGCCTCGACTCTTGACTTTTGTTTATTTTTAAATTTTTTCAACGAATTCGCGCCAGCGCCGGGGCGCGGCGCGGGCGCTACGACTTTCGTTTCTGGCGATACGCCTTAGGCCTTGACATCTTGCTATGAGGCAACCTATTTATACTACGTCATCTAGACCCTGTTTTTTTCGCAATTCCTTTGCAATTGTTGTAAAACTGCTTAAAATAACCAGAGTTGACCAGAACTTTAACCTTTTAGTTCAAGTGACTTAAGTGCTCAATACGGAGTCATCAATAGGAAGTCCAATATAGCCACTGATTAAAACGCATCGAGTGGGGCGCGTGATTCTGACTAATGATTATTAGCAACCTTTGTTTGTTCGTGCCGCCACGCTTAGGGTACTTGCCCACTACACTTATACGATACACGGCACGAATTGCACCCACTGTCACTCAGTGGGCAAAGGTTCGCCTGCGATAGTTCAGGGGTTCGAATTCCGCCGCGGAGCAGATGTATTTGTGATCTGCGAATATTTAAATCTACCATTCAATGGGGAATACAGTCAATTACAGTCGATATTTTGTCTCTTTTTATTTAAATTGGTAAAACCTCTATTTAATGGTCTATAATAATCATAATAATAATAATAATCATTTATCCGCAGGAATGTAGGTTCAATAGGTGTTGCTAAATAGTTGAGTACTTAACTAGATCCTATACATTCTGCCTCGTCGTTAAGGCGTGCAAATTTTAAAAATAAATTAAGTAGGTATAAAGTATTAGTAGCATAATCAGGCATTATTAAAATAAATTGAATTAGTATACAAAATGTCAATTCTTATAATCTAAGTATTCATTAATGTCGTAAAAACATTTGTCTAGTAACCATTTTTTTAATTTCCATTTAAAAACATTAAGAGGCAGATCCTTAATATCTTTAGGCAATTTGTTGAAAATGATAATGGCATGATAACAGACATTGCGTTTAACAAGTTCTAACCGGCACGGAGGAGCATATAATTTGTCCTTGTGCCGAGTGCTTCTGGTGAGAACTTCGGATTTTTTCCTAAAGTACCCGGGATATTGCTTAACAAATATACATATATCTTTTATGTACATGCAGGTCAATGGAAGAATTTGCAGTCTTTTAAATAATGGCTTGCAACTGTCCATACACCATGCACCACAAATGGCTCTCACACATTTTTTTTGTACTTTGAAGACCTTGTCTACTTCAACTGAATTTCCCCATAAAATAATCCCATATGCTAAAACGGATGCTACATAGCCATGATAGGCATTCAATGCTGCTTCTGTATTTACAGTGAGCCTTAGTCTCCGTCTAAGAATGGCTTTGAGGTATTTGAGGCACACTCATATTTCTTCGAAATCGAACGAACGTGACAGGACAAGAAGAATAAGCATCTATACAACGTTACTATAAACTGTAGGTACTGCCACAGTATGCACTATGTGAACGTATTGGTGTAGTGGGATAACATCCTAAGCTTAACCCTATTGGAACCGATCAATGTTTATGACGGTTTTATTAGTGGGGTCTAGTTATTACTTAAATGCTTTAGCCGTTTTGAATATCCTGAGTAGACACACTTATAGTTTTTGGATATTGTTTTGCTTATAAAGAGAATTTTCTCTAGAATAGAAAAAGACAGTCACGTGCTAACTTCTGCAAAATGTATATTTATTTTTTCTCATATTTGCCAAGTATTTACTTATAATATGATATCAGTAGGATTAAAATATAGAAACTTATATAATACAATTCATATCTACTCCGCAAACAATCTCATCATGTCGGTATATAAAGGCCTACATGGTAAGGTGGACATGGTGGTATGCCAAACCGGAATAAAACATACAAATAATTTATTTATACCAAAAAACAACTTAAAGTAAACAATTTCAGGATTTATCGCAAACCTACCAAATGCCAATGACCTTCATTATCTATAAACCCAATCGTTCCAAATTTCTAGCGTCTTCGAAATATTGAGAATTTACACGAATTTACCCATTTTTCTACCCAGGCATCAGGTAATTTAAATAAATTACCCGTCCTTTGATCTCAACAATACGCCGCACGAAAACGTACGAATAAATTCTCCATGCTAGGAAAGGACGCACCTAACAGGTTGTACAGACTGACTCAGATTAGGAGTCACATTGATTTGTACCTAACTATAAAGTTAAAAACAAACAAACAAACATTGGTTTAATGATGCCTCCGACTTTCCTCTTGAATCAAGGGATCTTGCATGCCAGAGATCTGTAAGAATGTTTTCTCTCTGCTTCTATTAATCTTAGTTCACATAAAGTGCCTAGGTACATTTTTGGGCGATTCGTTTTTAGGAAACACACACACACTTTTTAGGAAAACATCGTGAGGAAACCAGTTAGTGTTCTTATAGGCGGCGATGGGCTTGCAACCTGTCACGTATGGAATACTAACTTCTGCAAAATGTGAGCATGTATCAAATATTATGTGTTTGGACATGCCTCTGACTAGCCCCCTTAGACATCATCAAAGGATCTGGAATAAGTAACTTAAAAAGATCTGAGAGAATGTCTACCACACCTTGGGGATACAGTCGTGAACCTGTTTACGTTCGTTTTTTAAGTCCTTAGTCATACAAGCCAACAGTTAAGGTAATTTGAAGTTCTACTATTAAATACGGTGTTTTAAAATCCCATATTGTACTCTGGGATTTCAAAACACCCTAATTTGTTTGTTGGTGTGAACAAACAAGTTGTATACCTATATATTGTTAGGGTGTTCATTTGTTCCGATGCTACTCCTTCGTTGGTTCGTATTATGCCGCGAATCGAACGCTTGGGCCAATCTGCATTCATTACGCATCGTGCTTTTGTCTGGGCCGGCCCTATTTACGGAAATCGATCAAGGAACGTATTCTGAAGAACATGAGGGTAGAACACTTTTTTTGTACAATTTAGAATGCAACGCTTTTTGAATCTACGTGAATTTTTTTGATAGCGTCTGAATTTAGAGAGATTTAGTGAATCGAAAATATGCATGGCTGATAGCTTAGACTTCGAGGATCTAATTAGAGGCTTCCATACGTACAAAATGTATGGGAAATGTTTTTGACGATTTCTGTTCTGACGATAGAGTCTTTTGATCCCTACATGAAATTGAATCGATTGGCATCAAATTTTTTTTTTACTTTTGGAATTTTTGTCGCTGATAGTCTATTTTTTCAAAATCTGTGAATACAGTTCAAAATATATCTAAAAGTTAAGGAAGGTCTCCTAAGAGCGTTTTCCTGTAGTTACAACGGTTAAGGTACCTGCCCTCCGTGGCCCATCTCAAAAATCCAGTATATGCTACTGAATCTGTTACTATCTCTTAAATAGTTGAAAAAATATCTTAGTCCTTTAAATCAAGGTAAGTATGTATATTAGTCTCATTCAATTTCCTTTGTGTAATACATAAATGCCAGCGGCCTAAAAACTTTGTCACCAGAGTAGCCAAATAACTCATACAAACAACATTACCTACAATACAATGATTTGTCTGATAGTCTCGACCACAGTCTCGATCTTGTATCAAACATACAAAATCGTCTAATCGCGCCGGAATACCGCTGGCCATGTATTTTCTGCGGGACACAGTCAGAATTGGATATCTGTCACGCCGACACGGCGTAAAACGGAATGTACCGACTTCAACTAGCGCTAGGAATTGAAATCCATTTTGAGGAAATGGCGTATTGCATTTTGGTTATTTATTAAAAAAAATGAAATAATCTTTACAGTTGTTGTTACAAGAATGTTAAACAATACCCAAATGTCATTTTTTTTAATGATGAATGGATCGGCTCTTGACCTCGAAACTTACACAGGCAAGAGTGAGGTCTACGATGGAGCGAGCCTACCCAGATGGTGCCTATTAACTCTCTTCTTAAAAACAACAGGGTCGTAGCTCAGCGGAAATACAGACGCTGGAAGCTGATATTGCATCAAAAGAAAGAAAAAAGGAAGGTTTCTCAGACCAATCATTTGTGTATCACCGATAGTTATTTAAATAAACATAGCATTCTAGTTATTATGAAATGTAGATAAAAAAGTAGTTGAAACTACATCAAACCTTATTGAAAACTGTAGTTTTTTACTATTTCCATTAAACATTTTTCAGCCATTATTAAACTTTGACATATCGACTTCTCGAAACCAAATTACGGATATTGGAAAACCGAAAAGCTGTACCTGAAAAATGTACTGATAACCTTAAAGTTCCGGGCTCGGTTCAACTGAAACATTTCATTCGGGTTTACAAATGGCGGGGACAAAGGGCAGACGGCGGTCGACATTTCTCTACGTTGCTTTTATTAAATGTCTGATGTAGTTTGTCACTAGCACAATAAAGGTCCACGGTACAGGTAACGCTGTACGGTATGTATCTGACTTGATCTACTTTGACTCACCCATATCACAAACAGTGTATGTGATGATATGTCACGACTCCTTTCCATGGACACAGACCACAGATTTCATTGATCACACACACATCTTTCGTTATATTCTTTCACAGGCTCAACAGCTAAGTAGGCACCTACCTACTTTTGACCAGTTTTTTATGAAAACATTAACAAGTCCATGTTCATTCATACACCAGAACACAGTATTTATTTAGGCGCCAAAGTAGTATAGCCCTTTGATTAGAAAAGTAAAACGACATTTAAAAAAAAACTCTGTCTAGTTGCTAATCTGTCCATCCAGCTGCTAATCTGTCCAGCGGCGAATCTGCCCAGTTGCTTCTGATTGATATTTTTTTGGTATTTGCCGTCTACTTACCTCAAGGATGCTAAGTCAAGAGAAGATATAACGGTTTTCAACGTTGCATCGGTGTTCGTCTGACGAGGATAAACAACAATGTTTATCCTTATCTTTGTGTACATATTCGCGACTTTTAATCATTTCCTCATTTTCACCTAAAGAAAATGTGGATTTTTACAAGTTCAAATATACTCGTAAATAGACACTACAAAATAACACATCCGCAAACTATCTCAGTATTTTTAGCTAGGATTAACAAAAGTACCTATTTTAAAAACGAAGTTCCTTTTCGGACGGCATCGAAGAAAAAAAAGACTCGAGGTTGGAAAAAAAAATGTTGTTCCATTTTACCGTCACAACACAATGTATATGACAAACCGTCAGAGTGCGAAATGCGCAGCTGCGACACAGTCCAAAGATTGTTACATTGTTAGTACGGAAGAGCGTTTCTAGGATACCTAATTAACAATTAATTTATTATATTCCTAGTATAGAAAAGTACTCTTTGCTTCGTTCCAACCGAGTGTTCCACGACACTCACGTACTTTTTTATATATATTTGTGCATTTTCTTCTGTTTTCGTCATCATCGAAATAACGAAAACTGAAGAAAACGCAGAAAATTTATATATGAAAGTAGACTCATTTTTGTTGTTTGAAAAATAATATTTACACTTTTTAGTAACACTAGGCTCTAATTTATCCGCCGATGACCACAGCATCCGCCATTAAAAACTCGCTACGATAGGTTTAGTGACGTGACTAGGGTCGATGCTATGTGCCTAGATGTATGCTTACATTATACTGTTGGCATTTCATAACAAAACTTAAAATTAAGTGCCTAAACTTTGCTAGAACTAAAACCATCATGGTTCACTTTGTAAGTATATGGTTTTGTATATTCTTTCCACATCGATGAAGGCTGTTCCGGTTTATAGAAGACCAAGAGTACACTGCAAAGTGGTTGCAGCAATATCCTGTTCCAAGCTTGTTTGTATACACCATCATCTCACTGCACTTAAGGCTGCTCTCTCACTATCTCACTGCACTTTGGGACAAAATATTAGATACTGAAATTAATAATAATTATCTCATATCATAATTATTATTTTATGATAATAATATAGCTTCTTAAAGGACTGAGACGGTTGTAAGGTTTTGTGGGAGACCTTGGCTTTGCCCAGTTGTGTGACAAAATACTGCAATGTGATTACGAGTGTACATTATAATTGTCTACAGAATTGTTAATATTGATTAAAATCTTTTATGTGGAGATTTTAAAACAAGTAAAGTCTAAGTTTTATTTTTTCTGTTTTTCTTTATTTAATTTTGTATCAGAAATGAATGAATGAACACTTTATTGTACACCAATTAATAACAAAACACCACATAAATAAAACACCTTCGAAGTTAGTACAATGGGCGGCCAACTATACATAATTAAAAAACTATTTAATGAAATAAGACAGACAGAATGCTGCTGGCAGGCGACATGAACGCGTCCAGTTTATTTCTTTTTAGGTATATTTCAATAAAGATCTATTCTAGAAGATCCTATTCTATTCTAATTATTCAAATAACTAAGATAACGTTTCTCTGAAAAAAAAACATGACTATACAAAATGCACAGGTTATCTTGTCTATTACCTTACATAAATCTGTCAAATGTTTATCATGCTTAACATTATGACAAGACGAGACGGTTTCATATCAAGATGCCGTATAAATGTTAACCGTGTACTTCCTACGGCCTCAAGTGTACCTATTCTGCGTAATTCAAGCAAGCATCAAATATGCTGGAGTTATTATGAGCCCCTTCCCTTGTAGGCCATGGAGTAAAATAATAGTGATATTGTACTGAAATTTCACTGAAAGTAGACTTGAAGCATATTTTGTAGATCATGCTAGAATTTGTCACGCCTCGAGAATCGCAATCGTACCTCTTGCGTCTGACGTTCGAATCAACAAAACTATACTCTTTGTGCTACTATAAACTGCTCCGGTAAGGTTGGTTTTCCTGTCGTGCTGACCGTCAGCTGATAGAAGCATACTCTTTATTACAATGAAGTGAGGATACTTATGTCTCAGTTGAATTGGCTTCGCTGATTTTTCTCAGCGCTGCTGTACAAACAGTATCCTTACTAGATTGTAATAAAGATTGTGCTTTCTTGATAGAAAGCGCTGATGCGCTGACGGTCAGCGTGGCAGGAAACTAACGTAGAACAAGGAGTATAGCTTTGTTGATTCGAACGTCAGACGCAAGAGGTGCGATTACGATTCTCGCGGCGTGAAAAAATCAAGATCTACAAATATGCTGGACTTGCTCCTGACTTACCCTAAGACATTATCAACCTCCTGCCCTTGTCCCATTCTATTTGGGACAAGTGCAGTACTAACCCTAAGACATTATGTGGATTATTTTTCTAAAAATCTGTGCCTGTTCGTGACACGTTTCTCTTAATGTGTATATTATTTCTTTAAAACAAAACTCATTTTCAATTGAGAGATATACCAAAGTGATATGGCCTGGAGAACTTAATTAAAATCTTGCTTCTTATTGCTAAGAAAATTATTTCTTAATGCCTTCAAAAGCTCGGCTTTACGCTAACTTATAATGTATGAGAATACAGCTTTATTTATTTTATATGAACATCCTTAATATTATTTTGACTTACTCAAGCGAAAACTTTGTGTACCTAATCAGTGAACAAAAATTAAACTTTATTGAGACTAATATAGGTTATTGTGAACATCTAGATATTTTTACATTATGTCAACGAAGAGAGATCGCTATTGCAAGTTGTCGAGAACAGAAGGGGAAAGATGCTCGGCCATCTTATACGACATGACAGTTTCATTAAGAACATTATAGAAGGGAAAGTGGAAGGAAGAAGAGGAAGGGGAAGACCGAGGATAAGCTACATGAGCCAAGTGAAGGAGAAGGTAGCTGTCATGTCGTATAAAGAGGTCAAGGAAGCAGCCCTGGAAAGAGATACATGGAGAGGGATTCATCAGTTGTACCGACAAGGAGTAAATCCTTAAATAAGAAGAAGAAGAAGTAAGATCTGAGAGAATGTCTACTGCACCTTGGGGATACAGTCGTGAACCTGTTTACGTTTTTTTTACGTAAGTTCGTATGAGTCAGTGGCCAACTTTAGTGACGGAGTTTTTAGGCCGCCTTAAGGCCTCCGTCATGGCTTAACGACTTAAAAGCGCTTAGATGAAAATGCCACTGGCGGTCATCCACTTACTTTCGAACGATCTAAGCAAGCAGGACCACGAGCGCTTCATTTTATTTCGCTTCATTAGTACATTGACCTCGTTTATCAACTGAGACTACTTCCCACTCATATAATAAAGCTGAAAGTTTGTGAGTTTGTTTAGATGTTTGTATGTTTGTGTTTCAATCACATCTAACCAGTGAACCGATTTGGATGAAACTTGGAACGGGCGTAGATAATGACCTGATAGCATATAGGATATTCAAAATGTTGGTACTACGCGGGCGAAGCCGCGCGCAGTAGCTAGTATACCAATAAAAGTCTATGATAATTCAATGTACCTACCTAATAACGATGATTATACTTTATAAACACAGTAGATTAGGAGGACCCGTGTTTCAAAACATGATCAATTTAGAAAATACTTCGCACATTATTGGTCTCACTATGGACACTTTAGACAGTTCTGTGTAAAAAGCCTCTGTATGGGGCATTTACACGACCCGGTCTCAGCACGTACGTTTTAGCATCGCATGCCAATTTTTCTCTCTCTCACCGTACGCTAAATGTCTTAGTAAGTGCGACGGTCACAGGGTCTAAGTTATACCGTATGACTAAAGGTGCATTTACACGATGCAATTTTTATTATTATGCTAACTACTAGAAATCGCATACGATGAGCGTTTACACGTGAAAAATTGCCGTGCGATACGATATCGTTTAAGTTGATATCGCATCGTGTAAATGCACCTGTACTAGCCTGTACAGTATATTGTCTTTGCTTGTACCTAGACAAGTTATGTATAACGAATTATTGCTACCTATTGCGCTCGGCACCGCGAAACATAATTACGTTTTCAAACTCAATTATTACAGCATAGTTCAAACGGCAAGTTACGTCTTTTAGGAACCAGCCAACGGTATATTTCCACCATAAAGTCTTCGATCAAATGTTGTTGTTGTTGTTTTTAGCCCCCACTATCCCACTGCTGGGCAAAGGCCTCCCCCCGAGGTTTCCAAGCTTTCCGGTCCAACGCTATTGCCTGCCACCGATAGTCGCTGAAGGTGTCCAGCTCGTCGCGCCATCGCTTGCGTGGTCTGCCGCGCCGTTTCACTGTCTCAGGGCTCCAATCAGTGGTTATTTTGGCCCACAGTTTGTCCGGCATGCGGCAAATATCTACATAAAATGCATTTATTAAAGTGTTCATGTGCGCTCGTCGTTAAAACTTGCTTAGTCGTTTTAATTACATCATTGAAGTGAAGCAATGTTCTGGGACCGTATTCCCGTTCTTTTTTTCGTTCGTTTGATGAATATTCGGATGTTTCTTACTGCAATTTCTAAGTTCAAGGGCCAACTTTTCGTTTTGGAATATTTGGTCCTAGGTTAGGGTCGTCTTTTAACGTTGATCTTATCGACCGAATACAATGGAGCTCGTAGTAAGCAGCATCCGAATATTCATCAAACGAACGAAAAAAAGAATGCGAATAACCCCCCTGTGCGGTTACAGTGGACGAGTGACAGCTAAGTGATATCTACGTGCTTCGGGGAGCACGGTCCGGCTATGAAGCTCTCTGGAGTGAAAGAGTAGAATAAGCTGCGAGTTTCCATACAATGTTTTTCTTCTTTTCAACGTCTCTAGACTCTCTAGTATTATTAGACTTTTATGTCAATAGTCTTAACATATTTAGGTACATAGAACGTCAGCAATATAGCGGTAACAGTTTCTTAAGAAACCAGAATGTTTTAACTCGTGCATTTCAACGTACAACAAGGTTCTGTTCCCAAAAGACTCGTTTACATTTAATAAAGCAGGTATATTACTTAGCTATTCCATATGATGCAAAGGATTTTGCTTATGGTATTAACTTGGATTTTGACTAACCTCTAAGCTAACTTGGATAAGAAGCAAAAGGTAGTGTAAGAAAGGAGCCTATTTGAGTTGCACTTAAGAGGGTGCAGGAGCCTCCATTTTGTAAGCGGGAAAACCAATCGAAAATAAAAAGACACAACTAAAGAGATAGTTGTAGGTTTCTTGACAAAACAAAAACCCACTAAAAAAAGTGTGCTGTTCCTGAGATAAATAGCAAAATGTGTGCAAAACATGTATTAAAAAAAAATATATTATCTAGAAAACTTTCACCAATCGTTTTTTTTAAACATGTAATCCAAGATAAAGGTTCGAAGTATCATTTCCCTAAAATATAAATAAATAAAAATCATTTATTTCAGACCCATTTGATCCATAGAATAAGTTTTACATTACATTAACACACATTTAAAATTAATAATAAATAAATAACAATACACAATAAAAATAAATAAAATTAAGTTACATAAAATAAATACATACAATGAATACATACATGGCCGGCCTCAAACAGATCATTGAGCCACTAGCGATGATACTGGTTTCAGCATCATCATCCAGTGGCCCATGATGCTATATATGCTAATATGAAGGTGGTAGCTTTCACAGATTCTGAGATAAACAACTACAAAATTGCTTTAATCGCTCCTGCACACTCTTAAAACCCTTTCACCACACTGGTTGGATAGAACTAGTGAAAAAACAAGAGATGATAAGGAGTATAAAGTAATCACGTTATTTTGTCCTTCAATTTAGATTTTTTTCTGTGTGGAATGCTAATTCTCACTTGCAAAAATTTGCATTCCACACAGAATATTATATATTGTTTGTCTAGGTAACTAATACCACTAGCGCTTATACTACTTGCTAGGCAAGTTGCTAGTACTAAATCACTCGCTATCTACGTAACTGCATTGCGAGCTAAATTGTTCACATCTTTAGTTTAGGAGCTAATATTTTTCTTTCGACGCAAAACTGTTTTAAGCTCGCATATGGTTGAGCTTAGTTTGTGAGGCTTTAAAAGCAAAAACTGTGATGAATTTTGGCTCGAAATGGATTTTTGTGCAAAAAGTTCTTAAATGAGGGTAGGTTATCAAAATAGGTCCACGACTGTATCCCTAAGGCGCGGTAGACATTCTCACAGATTTTATGTTACTTATTCCAGATCCTTTGAAGATATCTAAGAGGGGTAGTCAGAGGCATGTCCATACACGTAATATTTGATACATGCCCACATTTTGCAGAAGTTAATATTCCATACGTAATAGATTGCAAGCCGATCGCCGCCTATAAGAACACTAACTGGTTTCCTCACGATGTTTTCCTTCACCGTTTAGAGCACGTGTTAAAGCGCATATAAATTTTACGTAACGCAAAATCCATTGATGCACGGCCAGGATTCGAATCCACAACCTTCGGATTGAAAGTTGAGTTACAACCCCATTCGGCCAACACAGCTTTTAGGTTATCAAGTTGTCATTATAAGCAAACTAAAATTCAAAAAGCATTTAACTGTTAAAAGTGAAATTGCATTTGCCTGCATTATATAAATAAATGGTCTGAACCCAGCTGAAATATCGGAATTTGGTTTGGATTGAACTGATCGCGTTTAGTTTCAATTGTGAAATCGGCATTGACTCTAAATAAATTGGATACAAGCGTCGAAAACCTGTTGAAGAATATTGAATTACACAAAACCAAAAAACCAACCTTTTCTGTAGATTAAGTTAACACAATAAGCGAAATTCATGATGTTAAATTCATTTTAGATACTCGTATAATAAATATCATTTAAAACACTTATGAAAAAAGACAAACAAAAAAACCGTATATTGAAAGACAAGGCCCTACGGATTTGGATTGATATTTTTTTTTCATATAAGTGTTTTTGTGCTTCGTAGGCAAGCCTTAAAATGTCACCAGGGGTGTCCCTCATAAGAACTAACATTCAAAGAAGTGACACGGCAAGAAGAAAAACAACTCATCTTGAACACCTTTCTTTTATAATAAATGGGTCGGCTCTTGACCTCGAAACACACAGGCAAGAGTGAGGTCTACGATGGAGCGAGCCTACCCAGAAGGTGCCTATTAACTCTTCTTAAAAAACTCTCTCCCTTTTATCCAGCCTGACCAAGCGTGCCCACGATCCTCGTACATTTTGTCGCAGCACAGAAAATCTGGAAGCAGCTTAACGCCCAGTCCACTGTCCATACCGATTCAGGATTAATAGTACCGAACACCGAAACTGCACAGCGGTGCTCAAACTTTGCCCGTTTTAGTTAATTGATAAATTATTGTCAAGCTGTAGTTAACAAATTGGGCTTTGAAAGGCTAGTTAGTAAGAAAGTTAGTAAGTAACTTTTCAAAAGAGCTCTATATTACATAACTAGCTGCGCTCCCGCGGTGTGACCCGCGGTCCCTCGGGATTTTTTATTTTTTTTAGGATAAATAGTAGCCTATGTCCTTTCCTGGGATGCAACCTTTAACTATGCCAAATTTCAGCTTAATCTGTTCAGCGGTTTGGGCGTGAAAGCGTAACAAACAAACAGACAGACAGACAGAGTTTATTATAGTATATATAGTATATAGTATGGATATTTTATTCAATATTCAGTTGTAATTTACTTCTTTAAGTGTGTTCACGTCTTTTATGAAAAACATAGGTAGATACTTAGAGAAATAAAGATGGCTACCACTGTTCACAAAATGCTGTCAGTCTGGCTTTCAGCCCTCAATGAACGTAAGCTATTACTTAGTGTGAAGCTGTAACTTCTGTTTCTTCGCTCTAGCCATTAATTTCCTGTTTAGCATTTATCACTCGTAAACAAATGAGATCACGCGCACCGTGCAAAAACAATGAGGCAATCGTTTTTAAGTAGCAAAGTTTGAGCACCACAGCCCTTAGGGTATCGAACTAATCCCGTGCACCTGCGACAAGAAAAATGTTTCCTTCACACGCGACCGGTTCCCAACCTTTTAACTCCCAACTGTCGTGAAAACAGATTAAAATTGCACTGTTGTCTGTTTGTTGCTATTTAGGGCCCTAAGTGGCACGACTTGAGAAATAGACGCTATTTCGCAGTGCTATTTGCGGGGTTATAAAGTAACTTCATGTTTTCTCATGAAATTGTTCGCGTAAGTTTACATGAAGTTCATCCATGACCGACATGTATGTCGTGCACTTACACCGTGTGAATGTTTGTCTGTATGTGTTTTTTGTACTCCTTCGTGCTTAAATAATACATAAGAACTTATTACGAGTATATGGATGAAAATAATGGTGCTCATACTCTGGATTAACATAGTCCTTATTTACAACCTCTGTGGCGCAGTGGGCGAATGCCCGCCTGCAACGCAAAAGGTTGCGGGTTCGATCCCCGTAGCGGGACCAATGTTTGTATGATCTACAGATATTTGTCTCGGGTCTGGGTGTTTCTATGTATAATATGTATGTATGTATTTACAAACAAAAAGTATATAAGTAGTATATCAGTCATGTACCCATTACACAAGCTCTGCTTACTTTGGGGCTAGATGATGCTGTGTGAAAAAGTCCAGCATTATTTATTTATTTTATTTTATTCATTCCAAAAATATAAAGCATTCCCTTGCAATTTTAGTTGCGAAAAGCACCACGGGGAAAGATGAATGAAATGGGGAAGAACCATCAAATCTGAATTAAATTGCATGAAATTGCATTTAAATCAAATAACCCGAGCTAAGTCAAAGCGCTTTACTAGCTATCTCTGTATAGCGCTAGCGTCTCCAATTTTCCAAGAAAAAACACTCCAGTCCAAGATTCAAGGTAGATTTACCTCGTAACAATAACAAGGTAACTCTGATAAAGGATATCTAAGATACGGCGACCGTCATTTGACATTGATTTTTCAAGCGTTTTTTCGTGAAATTGCTGAGTCGTTATTATCAAACTCTGTGCTGTAGTAAAATGGATAAGTAACGCTATTGGCATAAACGATTGAGCGCTCGCGTGTTTCGGAAATTGTCTTAAAAGGGCGTCGTCACTGTGTCACACGCAGTCAGCACGTACCGAGTTTATTATTGTTATCAAATATTTCCAAATACGAAGATGATACCGCCAGTTCATTATAGAGACGGCACATGTGGGAGAGGACTGAAGTGTGAGACACTGTTGTAGTAAGCCCTAAAAGTAAAGATAGGAGGGTTAATGAACAAGCCAGCAAAATTTACTAAGCCAGAGAGTTGAACATTCGTGGAGCGCTCGGTACAGCATTCAGTGTGGTGCCTACATGGTATCATACACTCGGCCGAGATCACTGTCTCGTATCTCCACGATACGTGTAATTCCGCCCTAATTTAACCCAAAAATGACGTCCACCGTTTTGTAGAAAAGGCAACGTCTTCCAACTAAGTTTCCAAAAACAAGCAATCAACTTAATTAAAAGGTCCAGGCATCAATTCGGTAAACAAGTTTTACAAATTAATGGTTAATATCGAAATTGGTTTCTAGTACATTTTCTATTAAGTTGAGTGAGCTAAACTTTGTAAAGTTTAGACAGGGGTTAAAATTAAAATCTTATCTTCGAAGACTTGAATTGGAACCCAAGCTGTATACGCAGTTTGCATTTTTTTTTTAATGGGTCGGCTTTTACCTCGAAACTTACACAGGCAAGAGTGAGGTCTACGATGGAGCGAGCTCACCCAGAAGGTGCCTATTAACGCTCTTCTTAAAAACAACAGGGTCGTAGCTCAGCGGAAATACAGACGCTGGAAGCTGATTCCAAATGTTTGCAGTGCGCATAATAAAAAAACTTTCGAAGCGCTTAGTTCTAATAAGTGGAATATCAACCAGGTGAGGATAATAATCAGCTGTGCTTTTATTCAGGACTACTATCCCTGAATAAATTGTATAATTTTCGAGACTACATCACAACATTCTGGTTGCGACCGTAGTGATGTCACTATGATGCGATTTAATAATGTTATTACTCGTACATCGCATCGAAGGTCACATTCACAGACCATCATAACAGAAATAAAAGCCATCCGTCCGTTCTAAACGGAGTTCCAGCCATAAATCGGCAGCGCGTCGTTAACCGCGTCCGCGAACCAATTTATGCTCGGACTCGTCTCGGAGATGTATCGCATCCGATCGCGGTACGGACGTGTTCATTTGCCCGGGTGATTTACTACGAGTGTTGTACCAAAGGTTATAAGCGATTTCTTGCATAGAATACGTAATTTCTCCATAGATGCGAGAAATCGCATAGCGGGAGTTTAGAAAGAACTTACGTTGTGCGTCTTCGGGATACTACGGGATTTAGGAAAATTCTTGCTCGCTTCCTAGTATTTGGATTTAAATGCGAATCTTTCATTTCTCGTATGCTAAAAATCACACTAAAATTCGTCTCGGAGATGTATCGCATCCGATCGCGGTACGAACGAGCTCATTCACCCGGGTGATCTAGTACGAGCGTTGTAACAAAGATTAGAAGCGATTTATCTCGTTAGACTACGTTAGAAATCGCGAATCGGATCTCTCAAAAGAAACTTTTATCATTTGGTGTATTTGCTCAGCCAATTTAACATTTTTAAAAACGTTTCCATGACAACCTCAGGAGTCCTATGAGGGAGCAAAAATAAAACAAATCACGGTTGAATTTGAAAGTGAAATGAACTGGTAGGCATTCTTAATTGGTGAACCGCCGCGAAAACTTTCCAGTGAATTATGCCGCCTGATTTACATACTGACTTCCGGAATATTTTGAACAGTCGCTTTGTCATTCTAAGGAAATCTGTTAAGATGGAAAATACTTTTTGTATTGTAACTACTCAAGGGACAACAGAAACTCATAGCTAAGTCTCAAAGTAATCTGTCCGAAGGGTGCCAGCAGGACTTCAATCCTAAGTCTAGCTATCTGTTCCACCTGCCACCGGGCTCTTTGTGACTCGTGATAGATACACTTTATATTTACAGACTTAATCATACAGAGCCGAAAAGATACAGAGAATCATAGAGAGCCGTGTTGGTCAAATGGGGTTGTGCCTCGACTTTCAATCCGAAGGTCTTGGGTTCGAATCCCGGCCGTGCATCACTGGATTTTTCGTTTCGAAAAATTTATATGCGCTTTAATTTAACACGAGCTCATAACGGTGAAGGAAAACATCGTGAGGAAACCCGCAGCTTAGTCAGCTCCACACGTATTGACGTCGTCTTTCCTGTGGGCCAGGCTGATTAAGCTGAGAGGATGGTTTAGGTGCTGGGCAAGCCTATTCCATCTCAAACAATGTCCCAGGCACTACAGCGTCCCGTTAAGTGTAGGCATAGGTTGCCTCTTGACGCTGTATAAATCATCTAGTATAGATGTAAAGGCCTAATCATACATCTTTCCCAAAAACCATAGATTCCTACTGGCTATATATACACATCTTTTGCCACATTCACTCTTTTCAAATTTTGTATTATTATACTGTTTTTATTATTATTCAGTAAATCGTATGTGTTCCCACGTTACACACTATGTCTAGTGTGGATACCGCAGGCAAACGTACTGTGAAACCATCACTTAACTATGCATTTGTAAAACATTATATTAGAACGAATTTCCTTTTCAGAATCAAGGAGCTAGAAGAAAAAAAGCGTTTATTTTTACCGTCACGACACAAACATAGGTCATAACGTCACAGTGCGTAGTGCGGTAACGTGAAACAGACCATAGATTGTTACATTGTTAGTAGGTTAATAGGAAAAGCGTTTCTAGGATTTTAATATTTAACAATAATTTATTTGACAAATGTCAAAGTTGAAACTTCGTTCCAACCGAGTGTTCCACCGAGGTTCCACGACACTCACGTACTTTTTTTACTTTTATTAAGTTCTGTACTACACTGTATCTGTGTTGTTTTTGTTGCTAAGACATTTTAATTTTCATAGTCGCTATGACAACAAATTGTACTCTTAATCTTAACCTAGGGTTTCTTAACAATTTTGTAGTTAAAGACTTTGCAAAGCCTTTTACGAGTGACCATAAAACTACACCTTATCTCTCATTAATGAAATGCCCACACACGAAAGAGGTCTGTACAAAATCATTACTCTCCACAAAGCTTGAGCCTTTCAAAGGAACCTTGCAACGGCACATTATGCCGCCATTTTTGAACCAAATTCTGTGCAGTTTCGAAAATTAGGAGGTGTTTTTGGGGCGTTGCTTATTCTTCGAGGCTTGATTTCGTGAAATGAGAAGTTTATGACTATAAAGGTATTTCTGCTGGGTGGATTTTCTAGCTGTCTAGCGAAATGCCGTATTTTTTAAGATCTTTCTATTATATTAAGGCCTCCCTATCCCCCTTCTACTATTCGCGGTCTAGTGCGGTTGTATGCCAATCTTTTGCGAAAGAATCCAGCTCATCCCGCCATCTCAGCCCTTGGTCTGCCACGATGTCGTATACCGTCGTTTGGTGCCCATTCTGTTGTGGTTTTCGTCCAGAGATCGTTAGACATGCGGCAGACGTGCCCCACCCAATTCCATTTCAGTCCTGCAGTTTTTTGAGAGACGTCAGCAATTTTAGTTTATAGAGCCATTGGCTCACAAAAAAGATGAAGGCTAATTAAGTTGAGTATGGTTTAGGTGCTGAGCAAGCATGTCCTTCCTTGATACCGATTGTGCCTAGTGAGAAAGCTGACAGGTAATTTACTTATTAGTCCTTCTTCTTACTAAAATAAGTCCCTTTTTTATATTTTCTGTGATCTTTTTACCTTGTTAAAAAAAAAAATTTTTTTTTCATGTTTCCATCCAGGTACGGTCAGCGACAGAAGATCATGAACATTTGACAAATAATGATGAATGTGAAGCTCTCATGAACAGCTAAAATCTCCAATTGTTCATGAACTTCTGTCACTGACTGTACTTTACTTATATAGTAAAATAAATAAATAAATAACCATATATTTCAGGCAACACAGAACAAATTAAGGTCATAAAATGCCATTCGCCCATATTTATAGATACCTTACAGAGTAACATACATACAAAATATTAAATAATCGAGTCATCGACGTTTGACTCAAGAACCCAAGGTAGCCAAAACAGCATAGGTGCAGTATCATAACCGTAGCAAAATGAATGGTTGAATAAATCAAAGATGGAGTAATAGCACTTGTACACCTAGGTCGAGTAGTTCGCCAATAAATTGCTGGTGTGAATTGTACAAGACAATCGGCTATTCAAGGAAGATAAATGTATTTGGGTAGATATTTCAACATAATTATTACCGCTGGGGTTGAGCCTCGACTTTCAATCCGAAGGTCGTGAGTTCGATTCCCAGTCATTGAATTGGATTTTTCATTTCGTATTTATATGCGCTAAAATACGAGCTCTTAGCGGTGAAGGAAAATATCGTGAGGAAACCCGCAGCTTAGTCAGCTCCACGCGTATTGACGTTGTCTTTCCTGTGGGCCAAGTTGATTAAGGTGAGAGGATGGTTCAGGTGCTGGGCAAGTCTATTCCATCTTAAACAATGTCCCAGGCACTGCAGCGTCCCGTTAAGTTTAGGCATGGAATGCCTCCTGATGCTGTATAAATAATCTAACATAGATGTAAATGCCTAAGTTTTTTTTATCACCTCTGGCAAAGTAAGAAAACCAAAACTGGATCACAATTCCAAGGCACGGTAGACGTAGATATTCTCTTTTGGATCAAGTCACTGTATATTCAAGAAGACGTCAATCCACCCACGCCGGACGCTCCGAATTGAAATTCTATAGAATGAGTGCGACGTAATGATGTTCGTTTAAAATATAATTGGTGCGACGTCATAAAATGCGTCGCGGTTGGCGCGGCGCGGGCAATATCCGCGATGATAGTATTCCATAGTGAAGTTATAGATTCGCCATTTTTTCATCATCAACATCATCCACAGCCGAACTTTACCCACTGCTTGGTATGCCATTTTTAAAACAATTATTATTTGGCTACAAATTGTGTGCAAGTTCCCTAACCCCTACCATAGTTCTCGGCCATTTTCGATCGTAGACTGAAATATCAAGTCACAAAATTAGGAGTGACGTGACGGTTTGTCAGTCTCATTAAAATTGTAAGAGCTGATTTCATGCCGATGCACATTAGTCGTTTCTATTCGAAATTACTATGAAATTTTAATATCCATTATGAAAATAATGGGTATTAAGAAGGATGGAGAGGATCAGCTGGACGGAGAAGGTTACCAATGAGGAAGTGCTGAGAAGAGTTGAGGAGAAACGGGTTTTGATGAACACTATTCAAATTCGAAGAGGAAAAATGATTGGACATCTTATACGACATGACAGCTTTATCAAGAACATCATAGAAGGAAAAGTGGAAGGAAGACAAGGAAGAGGAAGGCCTAGAATAATTTTCATGAGTCACATAAAAGAGAAGATCGCTGCCATGTCGTATAAAGAAGTAAAGGAGACCGCATTGGAAAGGGAGAGATGGAGGAAGTTGCATCATTGCACCGACAAGAGCTGAGCTCTTAAATTTGATGATGATGATGATGAAAATAAACTACTACGAGTATAATGTAGAATAAAATAATATTTTCATCGCAATACAATATCATATGAATTAGCAAATTAAGTGACAGAAAATAATGCTTTTTTTTTATTATATAATTTTCAATTCAATTTATTTCCATCAAAACAACACTCGTACGCGGAAAAGACCTTATAAATACAATTTTACTTTTTATAACACTCAATGAGACGCTGTAATGCACGAGACATTGTTTTAGGTTGGAATAGGCTTGTCCTAGCACCTAAACCATCCTCTTAGCTTCTTCTCAGCCACTTCAGCCCTTTGGGGGTAGGCCTCCTTCATAATTTGCTACTTCTTGCGGTCTTGTGCAATCTCAATCCATTTGCCTCCTCCTAAGCTGTTCTTTTGACGTCATCGTACCAATGCATTTGCGGTCTCCCTGTGGTTGTTTTTCCCCATGGTCTCCATTCAGCAAGTCTTTTGCACCACGAGCCTTTTTACGCGTAACGTGGCCAGCCTATTGCCATTTGAACTTCGCAATACACTTTAGTTATAAAGCCGATATTCACAGGAAAGAAAACGAAAACCGATGGTACTTCGAATATTAGTCACCAATTTCAGTACCGGACAGCCATTGAACCGGACCTATTCAAATCTTTGTCTCAATTCAGATCTGGACAATTATTTGTCTTGTAAACATGATTAACGGCTTGCCATGAAAGGTAATATTCGTGATTGTTTAATTTACCTCTATTGTGGATGATTTGTAGGTGCTTAAGATTGGGGAATTTAATACCGGGTTTGGAGGATTAAATTCGATTGGTGTTACGTTTGTTTTGTTAGGCTGTTGTTGGCCTGGACTAGGTTAGCAAAAATCATAGGCAAGTGAGGAAATATTTATTTTTTAATCTCTAATTTCTTTTAGATTTTTCATATTTTTTTATGAAAATTTAATTAATTAATTTTAAAAAAAATGTCATTAAAAAATTTACATTTTAAATGTATCTTTTTTTAGCAAAATGGTAAAAAAGCAGGGACCGTAAATTTAAAGTACGACTGTGTTCGATAAAACGATATCGGATCACACTACCAGACAGTACTAGCAAAATCATAATAATTCGGTACTTACATCAAAATGGAACTCGAAAGTTAGGTTATAAAACTAGAATTTCATTTACAGTTTTAGTATAAAACCCAGCACCAGGTTGTAGAGTAGTTTGCGAACCCCTTGTAATTAACATTTAACAGAAATGTAAACACCATACGTTATCTCTACAACTAATTAACACCTATGCCTACCCTTTCAAATTAAAATTTCATTTTATCCTCATTCAAAAATCAACCTTATCGTACCCAGTTAAGAGTCAAAGCACCTGCAGGTAGAATGATTGAAATGTTTTTTCGGTGCTAAATTGAATCGTATTCTCACAGGTTACAGGTTATATGCTTTGCGTATGTAAATCTTAGACCTTCGTCAAGCAATGTAAATTAATTTAGGGCCGGATTATACTTTTGTCGTTCACGTGTTTTTATTAAGCTCTTTTCTCATTAGGGAGTTAGGTGTTAAGAGTTTTCATAAAATGAAAACTCTACAGAGTAAGTAAGTTCGTATGAATCAGTGGCCAACTCTAGTGTCGGAGTTTGCTGGAGATAGAACTACCTTGTTCCAATCAAACCCATGAAAACACTGAATTCATTTTTGGATTTGCTGTCTTTAAAATTGTTCAAAGCATAGTAGAGAGCCACAAACATATCTGAACCGGTGGCCAAAAGAGGGACTAACGAATTTTACTTAAGAATTTATGTTTCTGCGACAACAGCGCCTCCCTCACCGGTTCAGTTAAGTTTGTGTCACTCTAGAACGAAATGACATCGCCATTTTGAAAAGTCTAAAGTTATTGGTTGTCATGGCAACCTTAGAGCAGTGCTCTTTGTATCAAACAGAGTACTGCTAAAGTTTTTATGCAATATTCCCGTTGTCCTTTTATATATTTTTTGGTTTTCAGGAACGTTTTTCGGGATAAAAAGTAGCCTATATGCTATTCTGGAGTTATACCTTTCTCCTTACCAAATTTCATTGTAAACTGTTTCGTCAGTTGAGCCTGATCCTTACACATACAAACATCCAAACATCTAAACAAACTCACAAACTTCCGAGTGGGATGGTATACTTACTTTCTCTTCATAACAAAAGTCAAAGTCAAAATTAGTTTATTTGTTGAAATCACTTTGGTTTGTTCAGAATCGTAATTTTTTAATTTTTATATATTTTTAATACATTTTTATGTTAATTATGTTAAAACGAGTTGAAACATCTTATTATTTATTAAATATTATTTACTAGCTGCGCTCCCGCGGTGTTACACGCGGTCCCTCGGGATTTTTTTTATTTTTTCGGGATAAGAAGTAGCCTATGTCCTTCCCTGGAATACAACCTTTAACTATGCCAAATTTCAGCTTAATCTGTTCAGCGGTTTGGGCGTGAAAGCGTAACAAACAGACAGACAGACAGATAGACAGACAGACAGAGTTACTTTCACATTTATAATATTAGTATGGAGTATGGATAGTATGGATACAGTCCCAAGCTTTTTTGTCATCTAAAATCCAAATAATCTGATATTTATAATATAGGCTTTTTACAGAGATGACGTTTCATTGTATTTTTAACCGACAAAAAAAGGAGGAGGTTATCAAGTCGACGAGAGATATATATATACATCTTTTTTTTATTTATTTAGTGATTGATAAACTTTGCAATTCTTGGGACTTTGTTAAAGAAGCATAATAAGAAAATATCACCCACTTGCCTAGTTATCCGCTGACTAGCTTATTAGCTTCGTAACATGAAGCATACTCAGTTGCATCAGAGTGCAGTCATAACCAGCTCCTGAGACATTTTGCTGAAACAATTAAAACTTTTATACACAACTATGCACTGTCAGGAAGCCAAAACTTTGTTAATATACCTGGATATCATTTTATGCTCAGATTGGGCACCGAATTTATTGTACACTAGATGGCGACATACAAAACCTCGCGCTTTTCATAGTTTTACTTTGCCTATGCTCTCAAATGACGAATGGTTTCACTACGACGTATTTTAAATAAATAAATGATATTAATTGAGGAACTCACTTTAGATCTTTTCATCACACTGGTTCGAATAAAAAGTGACATGCTAAGAAAAATAGTAATATGCACGAACTTTTCCTGTTATTATGAAACTCACTTGACCCACATCACATCACACTGGTTCGAAAAAAAATTGATAAGCTAAGAAAAATATGCGCAAACTTTTCCTATTAAGGGAATGGCATATTGTCAAGAATCGACGCCAAAACCCATATTTAGTGAATTTGTAGCAAACTTTATAATCAAATTACTTAATTTCACAAACTAAACAACTCAAAAGAGAATATAAATTATTTTAAAAATATATAAAAAGCTCATACAAACCAAAAACATTATCCCGAGCAAAATCAACGAAAACTTTTCAAACTTCACTTTGTAATTTAAGTTCAACTAATTAAGACGCCATTCTTTTATTGCAAACTTTAATACCTCCTTGCAAAGTGCATGAAACTTGAACTATGCTCTACATCTATAAATAATTCAAGAAATTCGTGTGCTATGCTTTTAGTGCATTTCTCTGTAGTTTTAGGTGAGCTAGGAATTACTGATAATATTATTTGGATGTGGTTTTCTAAGTTATAAATGAGTTTCGTTGATATGTACAGTAGTCACAATAAATCTTTTGCTCTCTGACTAGCTGCGCAGAACCCATTTTTGATGACGTTCCTATCTCGCCTAATCTACATACGCAATGTGGTACATGTGCAAACCTGCGCAAACGTGTAGTGCACCTAACTTCAGAGAGCTAAAGATTGGTTGCGTCTTCCACACACGCCACAGAGGTCGTCATACCAATGGTTGAAATGTACCAAAGGACATAGGGGACATTATTTTATTGTTCTCTTTTGAACCATTGACAAACCACTTGAAATCAAGAATGTCCACGCACATTTTAGCTTACCTCCGAGCTTTCTAACTTATGTCCCAAGTGGACTCGTGAAGTGAGCTTGAATTAATGGCCTACAACATTAACCTAATTTTAGGCTGCTCGGTGGCTGTTATTTATGGTTTGGGCTCACGGCAAATGTGCGTATTGGATTTTACGGTCAGCTGATAAAAAAAAGATTTTGTATCCTTGTAAAAACATGAGGAACAATAAGGTAATGTTTAGAGATTCAATGTGATTGAAGTATGATGCATTGGGCTAAGAGCGGTTTCACATTATCCGATCTGATATTGGTATCGGACGCCGATACGATGGCGGGACAAGTAAAATGTATCAAATATGTACATGTCTTTTACATTATCCGATCTGATATCGGTGGCGGACTCCGATACGATATCGGAGGCAAGTAAAATGTATGAAATATGTACCTGTCTTTTACATTATCCGATCAGATATCGGTGTTGGACTCCGATACGATATCGGAGGCAAGTAAAACGTATTAAATATGTACCTGTCTTTTACAGTATATATCCAATATCGGATATCGAAGCTATCAATTTCATATATTTTACTTGCCCCGCCATCGTATCGGCTTCCGATACCGATATCGGATAATGTGAAACCGCTCTAAGGAGTAGTTTTTTATTTCTATACATTCAAAAACAATAATAGCACACTTACTTATGTATAAAAAATTCTCTGTATTCTGTTTATTTTTTCTTCATGTTGAAATTGATCATTCGTTTATAATATATTTAGGTTTTTTTTCCATAAATTAATTTGAAAGTTTGAGAAGACTTTGAAATATTTTTTAACGAGTAAATTAAATACTTTCATTCTCATTAGCATGGCTTAAAATTGCAAGAATAGGACAATTGTTATGTTTCTCGTTCATTTTAATTGGCATAAGTACTTTAAAATTTTACTTTATAATTTAATTGAAAATCTGTGAGGTTATTTTTAATATAAAAGCATCTTCAGCAAAGGCTATTTATTCCACAAAATTAACAGAATCACGACATTAATCTGTAGACACGGGGACACATTCTCAAATTTTTTTTGGCATTTAAACCCCTTTTCAATCTAAAGGGCTAGTCTGAGGCAAGTTCAAATACTTTTGGCACACGATTATTTATGGGATTATTACAGAAAACTAGCCAAAAAACATTTTGTTTGTATAAAACAGGTGATTTTTGGTTTTTTAACTCAAGGTCAACACAGGCCGCAACACAGTATTAACTAGCTTATTTAAATCTCTATATAAGTACCTACTTCTAAGAACTATGTAGACATATTTTGTGCAAATAAACGTTATCTTATCTTATCTTATCTAGGTATAAAATGTTTTTTGGTGTGAGCGTGTGAGGTAACGATGAATCGCAACAATGTGTTAATATTAACACGCCGATTCTTCTTGGCTGAAACAAAGACCCGCTCAGCAAATACGGCGATAGTCCCAAATCCAGCCGTGAAATATTTCTACGAAGCTATTAACTCATAGTGTAGGAGAATAATGTCAGTTACTTACAGTATAATGTATGTATTTCCAATCGAAAAGTATTTGTGTAGTATATCAGTCATTTATACTAACACAAGCTCCCAGTATTTTGTAAATATATGTAAATATGTAGTAGCTTAGTTTCTGTAAATAAACTACCTACCTTACATTTCTAAATGTTGTAGTATGTTATCGTAAATAAACTTTTTTGTATTTATATAAATAAAGGTTTGAAAAATACAAATAAAATTTTCAACAAAAAAATATAAATAAAATCGTCATCAGCTCCTGAACTATGAAGCTCGCAGTAATGCTACCCATTTAACACTCGATGTGGTGCGATTCTTTCAATATTAGCAGCTGTTCTGAGTTAAGGGGTGAAATTGGGGTAGGATTCTCAATTTGCCAGATGACGGTGAATTTTTAGAGGGTAATGATACTGGTACGTGTACCCTGTTTTCGAATAACATACGAAAGAAGTAACATTTTTAAAAACTGAATCTTTTTACCCTTTTGGTGACAGTGAGACTTTCGATCCAAAATGGATCCCAGATTTTCCGAGTCGAAAATAATCCTGTTTAAGTAAACAGGATTTTTTTTCGCCCACAGAGGTCGTCAATAAGTATTGACGACCTCTGTAGTGCAGTGGGCGAAGGTCCGCCTGCGATGCAGAAGGTTGCGGGTTCGATAAATGTTTGTATGACCTACAAATATTTGTCTCGGTTCTGGGTGTTTCTAGGTTTAATATGTATGTATGTATTTACAAACAAAAAGTATATAAGTAGTTTATCAGTCATCTAGTACCCATAACACAAGCTTTGCTTACTTTGGGGCTAGATGATGCTGTGTGACAAGTCCAGCATTATTTATTTATTTATTTTGTCTAGATTTTTTTCTCATTAGAACTGATATAAGAAGACTTAATTCTCAGTTTTATATATATAAAAAATAAGGTAATGGGTTAGTCTAAATTATAATGAAGACGAATTAATTGCGATCGCTTGTTGCTACGAACCTCTACGTAGCTACTACGAACCTCTACATAGATGCTACGATCTTCGTAGCAGACAGCTATTTTTATGAGCGCCTACGCTTGTTCCAAGAAAATAGTACAATACATCCTTTTGATATTTAATTCCGAAACCTATTTCCACCTCTATTATACAGGGTGTAAAAAGACTGCTACCGAAAACTGAGGGATTGCAATCAGACCATGATTCTGAACATATTTATCGAAAAAAAAACTCAATTTTTTTTTGACTTAGCTACGTCATTTTATTTTATTTTCTAGTTTTTTGTTACTAGTACAACATTATAAGACCATATCTACCTAATCATTTCATTTATAAAAGAAAAAAAAAATTTCAACTCAAAATCCAGCAATCTACGTATAAAAACGCGCCCAGTACATACGCAAACAGTGATCTTCAAACGCTGTTTTCTCCGGATATAATGATTTTTTCGGAAAATCCTTTTGGATTTGGTTGTGTTTTGGGATGCTGTGCCTACCCCTTTCGGCTTCGGTAGACGTCTTTTTACACCCTGTATATGTAATTAGGGTCGAAATTCAGATATTTTTATAGTCTCATACAGTCGATTTTACTAAGTAATGAAGAATCAGTAATATATTATATTCTATGTTAAACAAACGTTCATTAAATCATGTCTCATTCCTCAATTATATTTCATCATCATCATTATCATCCGCAGCCTTTTTCATCCCACTGCTGAGCATAGGCCTCTCTTCTCTTGTGCCAACCTTCTTGTTCCAAATAACCCTGCGCCAGTCTGACCCATGTACCAATTATACAGGGTGTAAAAAGACTACTCCCGAAAACTTCAAGGGGTTAAAATACCCATCAATATAAACAACTTTTTCTAACAAAACAACAATGTGAGCGCGAAAAAAAAACAGCTGTTTCATACATTTTAGCCAAGTAGGTATTGAATTTTTGTAAAAAATCATTTATACAAATAACCATTATTCAAAGCATTAACAATAACGCAATATTTCACTATCAAACTATTATAAGAAAATAACTATTTTCTTAAGCCCATTACTTTCTCTGCAATATTTATTGCCGTTGATAGGTATCTAACTTGGTATATAACTTGCATTTATAAGTTTAACGCCCCTGAAATCGTTTGTACCTTAAGCGTTCATATTAATATCAACGTCCCAGCTTTTACATTTCATGATTCATTACCATATATTGAAATTTTAATTAAAATCAGAAAACGAAATGATAACGAACAAAAGCAGCTTCACATGGTGATCAAATATAAGTTCATTTAGAAATCTGCATCAATTGCATATTCACAAGAACTTCAGAGATTCCATATCCCTCAAAAACCTATTTTATGTTTACGTTAACAATAATCACTGCCTTTGTCTAGAAAAAAATGAATTAAAATAGTACTTAGGTGAAAATGTATACAAATGTAATTATTTTGTTTTGACTTTCGCGCGATCACTTTTGAAGTTGGGTAGAATAAATAGATAAATATTTGTCTCGGGTCTGGGTGTTTCAATGTATAATATGTATGTATTTACAAACAAAAAGTATATAAGTAGTTTATCAGTCATGTAGTACCCATAACACAAGCTCTGCTTACTTTGGGGCTAGATGATGCTGTGTGGAAAGTCGAGCATTTTTTATTATTATTTATTTTATAAAAACTAGCGACCCGCCCCGGCTTCGCACGGGTGCAATGCTGATACTAAATTAAATACACTACAGAAAAACTATGAACGTTGTATATAAAAACATAGCGGCCCGCTCCGACTTTGCACGGGCATAAATAAGCCCAAAAAAATAGGTTAATTTACGACATCACGTTAGAAACCTCTAAAATTAGCAATGTTGCCTTAGTATATGATGCATGTATTATACATATAAACCTTCCTCTTGAATCACTCTATCTATTGAAAAAAACCGCATCAAAATCCGTTGCGTAGTTTTAAAGATTTAAGCGCACATAGGGATATAGGGACAGAAAAGGCGACTTTGTTTTATACTATGTAGTGAAGTGATAGTGATAGTGATAGTGATGATAATACAAAACGAAAAAACGTTAGCGTGACGACCTGGATGCCTTTGAAGAGGACTGGTGGTACGTGGCAAAAGACCATGATAGATGGAAGACATTGGGGGAAGGCTTTGCCCAGCAGTGGGATGATATAGGTTAATAAAATAAAATAAATTATAATACCAATTATTTAGGCCATGCGTTATGCGCATTAAAGTAGTAGGCTACTTAAGTGGGGTCTTATCTTTGCATTAGTTTGTCGTATGCAGTTTGCGTAGTTTTTTTTGTCACTTCATGAGGTTGTGAAGCACATTCTGATGTTAAGTGTGCAGTTAATTGCCATAAATTTTAAACCCAATGTATTACAAATTTTGTTGAAAAAATTGTGGTAGAAGTATTTGTTTTTTAAATGTTGATGTTATTTGTACATGCCTCTGGTTACCTCCATACCATAAAAAGTAACGATACCTCCACATTATATGAGATTAGGTAAAAAAAATTTATACTTTGCAATGTCTGCTAGTGATAGCTATGAAAAGAGATATTAAAATAAAACGAACTAAATTTATTAAATCCCATATATCCGATCGGCGATATTGCGTACTTGTGTACCTTTGCGAGGTATCGCGGTTGGAGTCTTATACATTACGACACGATTTTGGCTCAAAACTAGGCATATCTGTATACCCCTGTTCAATGTTCACACCCCGCTACAAAACACGTGTTCTACATTATAAATACCCTACTTTCATTCCATAATTCATATTCCATTTATTGTGGAACATAGGTTAATAACAGATATTAGGTACTAATTTTCTAGCTCTCATTACAGGTGTAAAATATTAAGAGATATACTAAAATACTTACAATCAAAAATCAAATAAAATAAAAATGTAATTTTTTCAATACTTATATTATTAGATATATACACTTTGTCCACTGTAAGACTCTTGTGCCATAAGGCCTCCTTCATAGCTTAGCGACTTAATAGCGGGGACCGACAATTTAGCGTGCCCTCCGAAGGACGGAAGCGCTCAGATGATAATGCAACTGACGTCACCCATCCACTTACTGACCGTTTAGAACTTAGCATAACTACAACGTTTTTTTTTTCATAATGTTAAACCACATTTAGGTATTTCATAGAAAGTCTTATCAAAATTTTCGATTCCGACGGGATTTGAACCCCCTAAAGCCGGAGTGCCTTACCATTCGGCCACGGAACCCTTAGTCGTCACAATCCAAATTTTTGATAAGCTCATATTCTATCGGTTATATCACCGGAAACACTCACTGAGTGAAACCAAAAAAACCGAAATAACCGATAGAATACGAGCATATCAAAAATTTGGGTTACGACGATTTAATCAAGATCGACAAGCAAGCTACTCCGCGAGCGCTTCTCCAAGGGCTAGACAGTTAAAAGGGCTAGTCAAGAGTCACGTCCTAACAGGCACATACCCACCCATTTGATTTTAAGTTGTCGATATCTTATCGTAGGGTACGCAAACACCCAATAGCGTTCGCTCAATAATATTTGCCCGTATCTCAAGTTTATTGCTCCAATATCGAGCGCACAAACAAGCTACTGTATTAGATATTAGGTAAGTACTTACATAATTTAATATTAGCTACGATTGTGTCAGTTTAGGGAGTTAATCTATTAGTTGGAAATTTGAAATTATAGTGGTAAAATTTGGGATTTAATCAAAATTAATAGGTAATGAATAAGGATTAGTTTAGTTTTCTAATTAACGGTATCACGACTGTATCACCTAGGTATGGTAGACAGACATTCTCTCAGATCTATATGAAGGTCAAAAATCTTGAGGCTAGACCGAAACACGTAAAATACATAGTGGTAAAGTATTATTTATTCAAAGTAAAGTTTATGATTGTTTAAGTGTAAGCCGGGTTGTCCCAGTAGGGTATTGCCTCCTAAGTTGAGCTATCTTTAGATTGTTTCAAACAATCCTTAGGTGGCTCAACTGATTTTGTTGAATTGTCGTAAAAACTGAATCGAATTGCAATATAATACTTAAATAATACAAGTAAAACAGAACGTTGTCACGGTTCGAAAACTTTGCGATTCAGATTAGGAACCCAAACTGGATAGCACTCAAACTGAATTGTAGGTCATAATACAGCACCTGAAGTTGATTTTCCAATAATTAATTTATTTACAAAATGTCCAGGGTTTTTGTTGTGTCCCAGCCACTTACCAGTTGATACCCAATCTCCATTCTCTGCGAAAATGACGTGAAACCTCACAAAAGCTTCAATTCACATCCAACTTATACAGTGCCCCCAGCAATGGTGTCTAAAGCTATCGATTTATCGTGCGCTAGTCAATCACTTAAGACAGGATTACACGTACCGAGTTGACAGCAAAATGATACTACAAACTGCAAACGATAGACCGAGAGGACGTTAAGCGCTCTCCCGACCGCTCGGTGATATTTGCGACTAGTACTTGGTCGAAATCACTGTCTCATCCATCTAATCGGTATGTGTAAACTCGCCATTAAGCTATAACATACATAGCCATTAAAGCTTTCTGTAAAATGGCAGATCATCTTCACATGCTTCAAACTGGGTGTTACCTTGATGAGTAGGTACAATCTACTATACGATATACTATCTACAGATTGTTTTCACTGATCCTATATATCCCTATCATTTATAAGAGTTATAAGAGTTAGAAGTAACATTACAGTTGGTACCAATGCGTTACATGTATATAAACAATGTAAGTAATAAAGTTTAAAAATAGAATTAATATTGCACACAAAAATAATGAAAAAAAAAATCATAACATCATATAACAACATAAAAATCATAATTCAATAG
This sequence comes from Epirrhoe tristata, assembly GCA_951394285.1. Taxonomy (NCBI): domain Eukaryota; kingdom Metazoa; phylum Arthropoda; class Insecta; order Lepidoptera; family Geometridae; genus Epirrhoe; species Epirrhoe tristata. The sequence goes on from OX596153.1 coordinate 1,983,233, forward strand.
AGCTTTGAATAATTTTTTTTTTAGTTTAAGTTGAGCTGTGGGCGCGGGTAGCCAGCGAGTGGCGCCCCGACCCAGCGAGAAGGCGACGCGGCAGACCGAGAAGAAGAGGGCGAGACGACCTTGACAAATTTATGGTCGATTGGGAGAGCCTTGCACAGGATCGCGACGTCTGGAGGGAATGTGGGGAGGCCTTTGCCCAGCAGTGGGACAGCAATGGCTCATAATAATAATATAGTTTAAGTTGAACTCGATAGTTAGTGTTTTTATCGCGGTAACAGCTAGTTTTCTAAATAAAGGCTGAAACAAAGTGTGAGTCCGCTAAAAATTTGTGTTGAGGGTACTAGAGCCAATCCGTTAGAGAACTATACCCTGAATTTGCATATGACTTGACAAGAACCGCGTCAAAGATTTCGAGCCACTATGTGCGCGCTGTGGGTTGCTTGCCTTATTATTCACGAGACGAAGGAGACTATGTAGGTACCTCATATTATTATGTTTACCTACCTACTTAGCTTATATGTATATTTGCCCCATTAAATATAGTAAACGAAGGGCAGTATTCTCAGGTAAACGACACAAGGATCATGGCTATATCTCCGAGCATGGTAGAGATAAACATTTATTTGTCCCTAAGATAAAAATCTTTTTTTTAATAACTGGTTAAAGATAAATGTCATTGACTGTACTCATCGAAGTAGGTACAGGGATTATTTACTTCAGAATTTAAAAAGAAAAATATCCCAGTGGCATGGATTTTTAAATATTTAGGGCCCCTTAAAAATTATTATTTACAACCTAAAAACAATAATAAAGAAATTTTTTTTTACAGTTTTGATACTCACAACATTGATATAGGTGAATACCTATTGATTGAATAATCAAACAACGGAACTCCTAAGGTGAATTCGAATAAATCTATGACTATGTAGTCATAGATTTATTTAATCAGCCCACAACAACCCACTGCTGAGTGCTAGTAGTGACCTCACATGGAAATAAATAAACAAATTATTGACTTATCCGCGCCGAACTGTCAATTCAATAGAAGCTTATTATCATCTGAGCTAACTTCCAGCTAAACATGTCGTTAAGCCATGACGGAGGCTTAAGGCGGCCTAAAAACTCCATCACCACTGACTCATACGAACATACTCATACATGACCTAAATGAACTTATTAAAAATGTTTATTACTTAGTATAACATCTCAGAGTAACAAGATTATCGGTAGAATGGCGTGTATTCAGCCACGTCCCAATATTATTGTAGGCATGCAAACTCCGATACATTCACAGGCAAATGAGGTAGCACAATGGACGCTACCGAATCTACCTATTGATTATGCATGGCGTGCTAGGAGCAAGATAACATGCGCGTTGATATCCTGGCTTCCCTTGTTATCCTACTAGCTTCAGACCGCGGCTCCTTTCACTTACAAAAAAAAAACCTGCCAAGTGCGAGTCGGACTTGCGCACTAAGGGTTAAGTACCATAATATGCTATTCCAGATTACGATTTCCTCGTAAATACATCTATTTCAGTTTCATTCCATTCCATTTGCTCACTAGTTAAACATACCTAGTTGTGATCTGTTGAGCTATCTATAGATCGTTTTATCGATTCTTAGGTGGCTCAACTGATTCTCTAAAGTGTATTTAGCATACAAATTTCAACATTAACATAACATAAAAATCTCATGTAAGTGAACTATGAACCTGTTCTTATGAGAAATAAATTCTTTAAACGTATAAACCTATGTTGTAAAAAAATATTTTTTATTTATTTTTATAATAAGTGTCTAACTATTACTATTAAACCCTAACGGCCTTACTAATAAACGTGGTGTAAAGTTGTTCCTGAGTGTAAACTGTCAAAATATATGGTTATTCCTATTTTATTCCGGGGAATAACTTTATACCACGTTTATTAGTAAGGCCCTAATAATATTACAATCTGGCCAATGAGCAATTTGTCTCTGACATACTTTTATAAAGAAAAATATAACTAAGAATGTGTCCAATGGCACTTTTCTCATTTTTAATCAGAATGTTTCTTACTGTGTCTAGTTAAGGGGAAGACACTTTGTTCATTTGTTCTTTAAATACTACTTTATTATTTTACTCTACACTAACTCAAACGGTTTGATTCGTTTGAGTCTTCTCACAAAGTCCGTGTTGTAAATTGATGTGTAGTAATATAGTTTCCGTAAAATACTCTCGCTATAATGCATTAATATTTTTGATCTCTGACAGCTTTCATTTTAGTTTTCATCTCTCAATAACTTTGATACCAACCCAAAATATAAGCTGCACGCACAATAATAGTAGGTTTATCCGCTTATCCCGCCCAGCGTATGCTTTACTGAAAACAGAGAATTCCTGCTAAACCTGAGGGTAAAGATTTGTATGGAAATCTTAGATACTAGACATACCCGTGACTTTGTTTTCGTATTTCCTGATGCTATGAGTAATGTTGGCAGGGTATTGCTTCAAGTCTAAATTCGTAAGTAATTTGGTTCGAATCCCGGCCACCTGATAGAAAATGGATAGAAAATACTTTTTTAAACACCATATACTTACATAAAAAGAAGAATGGTTCATTAAACTTAATAGTTTAACTGCGTTTTTTTTTTTATATACACTATTACACACATAGATAATACATTACAGAATTAATTATTCTAGTTTGTCTAAGAATAATACAACAATACGATATACAATCGACGGTCTTATCACTAAACAGCGATCTCTACCATACACCACTATACCATACAACTTGACTAGACAAACTTAAAAAAGGTATTTGATATACTTTTGTTTGTAAATACATACATCTGCATAGAAACCCAGACCCGAGATAAATATTTGCAGATCATACAAACATTTATCCACCCTAGGTATCTTCAAAGGCTTGAATCCTAGTAAAAGTACGCGAGTGTCGTGGAACACTCGGTTGAAACGAAGTTTCAACTTTGACATTTTGTCAATTAAATTATTGTCAATTAATAAAATCCCAGAAACACTCTTCTGTACTAACAATGTAACAATCTATGGACTGTTTCGCGTCTGCGTGTCTTTTTTTCGTCTAGCCCCCATCCGATACCGTCCGAAAAGGAACTTCGTTCCAATATACCAAATTAAGATCTGAGAAGGTCTTGTGCTCGGGAATTAACTGGAACCATCCAGGACCCAACAAGTACAAAAAACATAAAAATCAGTCAACCGAAGCACGAACCGATTTTATATAGGTAATATTTTTACCGCATCTCAAGTGAAATGACCCAAATGACTTGGCGATGATTGATGAGCTCATTCGATATTTGATTGTAATTTTTGACATTTATTTATTTTACTGAATAATAAAACATTTTTGAAAAAAAAAATTGAACCGACTTCACAGAACACAAACAGAAGAACCTTCTACACACTAAAAAGAGAAAAATAAGAATATAATTTGAAGTCGGTGCCAACTATTCATTAACATCTAAGAAATTCAAAAGAACTTGGGTGCAAAATTGTATCCTGGTACGCTATCGCTCGATTTCTTTTTTTGATAGGTACTTAATCGTATTCACTTGGCACCGACTTCAAATTATATTCTTATTTTTCTCTTTTTAGTGTGTAGAAGGTTCTTCTGTTTGTGTTCTGTGAAGTCGGTTCAATTTTTTTTTTCAAAAATGTTTTATTTTTCACTTTTTAGTGTAAGTAAATAAATACTGTGTAAATAAAAGTGTATGTGTAAATAATATAGTAAGCTACGAGTACATTAAGACTTTGCGTATCGTAGCTTATAGTAGGAAAGGATAAGAGAAGTCATGGGCAGACCTACTAAAGGACACACCGGAGTTCAGCAAGGGGGAAAACTATCAATCCATAAGGAAAAGAAAATATTTTGGACTACCTCGGGTGTAATACCCTTTCAAACTATTTAATGTTTGACTCAGATTGTGAGTCAGGGTGTGTGTGTAGTGAGAATGAGGTTTTTTGAATGTTACGGGAAAACTGTCAATCCCTCAGGAAAAAAAATATATAACGCCACCTTGAGAGTGTGTCCTTTACACTTTCTAACAAAAAAAATTTTGGAAATCGGTCCACAATTTTCTTAAAGTTCAGTGATTGTTTTGTTTTACGGGAAAACTATTAATCCCTCAGGAAAAAAAAATATATGGCGCCACCTTGAGAGTATACCTCTTTCTAACAAAAAAAAATTTTGGAAATTGGGCCACAATTTTCTTAAAGTTCAGTGATTGTTTTAGTTTTACGGGAAAACTATTAATCCCTCAGGAATAAAATTTATATGGGACCACTATAAGAGTATACCCTTTCAAACAAAAAAAAAATATTGGAAATCGGTCCACAACTGACGGAAATATCGGTGAACATACATAAAAAAAAAAAAAAAAAAAAAAAAAAAAAAAACATACATACAGCCGAACATATAACCTCCTCCTTTTTTTGAAGTCGGTTAAAAATTGTCGATCATGTTCTCGTTAAAATATTTTAATTACTTGTTTTGTTGATTCAGTTTTTTTAAGTGTTTATTAAATCTATAATTTATATATTTTTTTTTCAAACCACACTTAGGTATTTCATTGAGAAATGAAAGGTATTATCAAAATTACCGGTGCTATAACCGATAAAATATAAGCTTATCAAATAATTTCGATTGTGACGACATGGATTCTGTGGCCGCATGGTAAGGCACTCCGGCTTTAAGAGGATCGTCTGATCGTTGCGGGTTCGAATCCCGTTGGAATCGAAAATTTTGATAAGACTTTTAATTTTTCAATGACATGTTTATTAAATGATTACATAACATGGACAAGGGCAAGTGATTATGGCAGTTTTTAATAATGTTAGTGTGTACCCGATGAGAGCAGTTTCCATTATACCTAGAAATAAAGCTACCATAATATCTATAACATAGCATAATATCTATAACGGCTTTTCCATTTTAAAATAATTATTTTATCGGTTAATATAATACAAGTTTATTTACAAAAACTAAGCTACTACATATTTACTTATATTTACAAAATAAAACAGGATTAGTCAAGCTATCTAAGGATCGTTAGGAACGATCTATAGATAGCTCAACTAACTCAAAACATTTATGAGTTATTTTATCAATGATTTGATTTGATTTGGTTTGATTTTTACAAGTAAAACAGGTTAGTCTATTCTATAGATTTCACCAAAAAACGATTCTTTTCACTCCCAACCATCCTCATTCATATTAAACTTTTACAGCTAAGACGAAACAATGACAAAAAACTTTAGCACGCCAATGACCAAAAACATGTGTCGTGAAATAAAGAAGACAGTCACAAAATTAGCCTGAATAAAAGATGTTGATGTAATAAAATAGTAGTGTGAGAATAGCTCTATTCACGGTAGAGCGACATAAACAATCCCTCTATGTCATGAATCGAATGACCAACAAATAGGGCTGTCAGAACTTGATATCTTTGATGCGTTTGTTAGCTTTTGGACATGAGATTGGACCTAGGATGAATTTCTGTCTCTGGGATGGATAACTTTCAGTACTTATTATAAGTAATATACGGGCACATAACTCGTAGAACTGACGGCCGTTGGGGCAGAAGAGTTCTCGAGTGCAGGCCACGCACCGGAAACCGCAGTAGAGGGCGGCCCCCCACTAGATGGAAAGACGATCTGGTAATGGCTGCTGGGAGCCGTTGGGTGCAGGCTGCACAAGATCGATCTGTGGAAATCGATGGGGGAGGCCTATGTTCAGCAGTGGACACTAGATTGACATGATGATGATGATGATAAGTAATAATAATACCTCTGTTTTCAGGTGCCGGGACGATCTCGACAGTCATGCAGATGACTGGCACTGTTAGGCTCAGGATCGAGAGGTGTGGAGAAATGGTAGGCCTTTGCCCTGCACTGGGACGATGCAGGCTAAAAATAAATAAATAACTTAGATAAACCTAGGCAAATACTTTTAGTAGGTACCTAGTTTTACTTTGACATAACCTTCTATGATGGTAGGTATCTAATACCTACCTTCATACTAATATTGTACGCCTACGATGGGCAAACTGTTTATCCATACTACTTACTGTCTGTCTGTCTGTTTGTTACGCTTTCATGCCCAAACCGCTGAACAGATTAAGCTGGAATTTGGCATAGTTAAAGGTTGTATCCCAGGGAAGGACTACTTTTTATCCCGAAAAAATGAAAAAATCCCGAGGAACCGCGGGTCACAACGCGGGAGCGCAGCTAGTACTCTATATAATTTATCATCTTAGTGCAACGCAGTTTAACAATTTTTTTTTTCTTATTTCTTATTATTTAATATTGATGGAGTTTCTTTAATTATTTAGACAGTTTGTTTAAATTTAATTATGCATAAAAAACAAAACACGCTAATTCAGACAACGCTGTAAGCATCTCAGAATCGCTGACGTGTCAACCCTACCCTATCACAGTCCCCCTTACATTCCCTCATTCAAAGCCTGTAAAATTCGCTCGTAAAACCAAAAAGGTCCATTCAGACCGTGGACAAAGCCTTCAGAGGTAATTTTTCACGCGTGCACGATGTTGCTTTTTCACTCCATATTCTATTATCTAACGTCAGGAAGTAATAATGTTCTTTTGTATTGTCAAATTGATTTTTACGATGACTGGTCGTTTTGACCCCATGTGTGCTGGAGGGTTAGGTTGTTGTAACTGATATAGTAACCACTCATAAACTTTCTAAGGCGTTACATCTTTACCTCCTGACACTGTAGTGATTGATTTAGGAGCTTACGACACAACCCATGCCTACACTCAACGGGTTGCGGGTAGTACCTTGACCAGAATATTGATTATAATTACGTTTTTATCACTTAATACGACTCAATGTTAGACTGGGAAGAAAAAGATTATTGTCAAAAAAATATTTTAAAAAATCGGTCCAGATTAAATTCTTCAATTCAATCAAAAACAGATCTTAGTAATTTTGGAAGGTCTATTTTATTTTATCACAAGCATAGTATCGTCCGTTGCATCAGGATACATCCGGCTGCAAGATGGCGGGCGGACGTCCGCCGCCCGTGTCCTCTATCTAGATACATTTCAGGAAATAGCTCTTACTTAAAAATCTGAAAATAGCTACTGAAATACTGGCTTTCACTAATAAAAATCTCCAATGCATGGTAGCGATTTTCTCTGATATGGGATTTCAAAATCATTTGAAATCCTGATACAACGGACGATACGAGCTTGTAACTTGCTGTCGGCTATTTGGACTAAATATGTTTTATCTAATCTAACAGAATGAATTAATGAATGACTGAATGAACACTTTATTGTACACCAATTAATAACAAAGCACCACATAAATAAAACACGTTCGAAATTAGTACAATGGGCGGCCTTATCGCTGAAAGCGATTTCTTCCAGGCAACAGATCAACCATCGAAATTGGTTTTGTAAATCTTATAAACATACTTTATTGTTTTAAACTAGAAATAAAGCAGCTTTATTACAGCTTAAGTCTAGCAGCAAAATGTTGATAAACATCGTGCCACTAACCCCATTGTACCGCAGCCATAATTCAAATCATCATCCAGCTATGCAGTTCCTTCTACAGTTCATGGCGGGGTGAGTCTGTTATACTTTGTTGCCCTGTGTCCTAGGGGCGTAGGGTAAGAAGAACAGAAGGTTAAGTTGTATTAATGAACATGATCAAGAGAATGCGCACTGTTATCTGACGAAATAAATTAATATTTTCGAATGCTGTTTTCTCCGGGTACAGCATACAGGGTGTAAAAAGACGTCTACCGAAGCCGAAAGGGGTAGGTACAGCATCCCAACACACAACTAAATCCAAAAGGATTTTCCGAAAAAAACATTATATCCGGAGAAAACAGCGTTTGAAAATTACTGTTTGTGTATGTAGGTACTGGGCGCGTTTTTATACGTACGGGTTTTGAGTTTTAATAGTTTTTTTCTTTTATAAATAAAATTATTCGACGACTTCTGTGGCGCAGTGGGCGAAGGCCCGCCTGCGACTCAGAGGTTGCGGGTTCGATCCCCGCCGCGGGACCAATATGTGTATGATCTACAAATATTTGTCTCGGGTTTTCTAGTAATTTACTACTAGTACAACATAATAAGACCTACCTAATAAATAAATAAATAATGCTGGACATTTTCACACAGCATCATCTAGCCCCAAACTAAGCAAGGCTTGTATGGGAACCAGATAACTGATAAACTACTTATTTAATTTTTGTTTGTAAATACATACATATTATACATAGAAACACCCACACCCTTCTGCGTCTCAAGCGGGATTTCACCCACTGTGCCACAGAGGTCGACGGAGGCCACGGAGATTCTTGTTTGTATTCTCTTTGTGCTACGAGCTACCAATAAATATAATGTTTATACCTTTCCCCACACTGTGGCCAGTTAGCCGGCTTTGTTAACCGGGTAATACGGATGCACGGATGTAAACAATACCAGCTGCAGGATTATTCTTTGGATATACGGGTATCGTACCGGTTTTTAGTACCGGTGCCTATTTGTAGAACAAACAGTAGGTACTTTGATTTCATCTTTTGGTTTTGAGTGGAGTCTTGTAATATTCTGCCGTCAATCTGTGAAAAGCTAAAGGTGAGTATAGACATTTTCTTCTTGCTATCCTGTCTGGCTAAAAAAAATATCTGAAGTAAAAAAAGTGTCACAGAAATAAAACAAATTAAATTAAGGTTATGTTAAAGTAAATAAGGATAGCTGGTAGAGTTTCGCAACCTATCGGCTGAATCGTGGGTTCAAATCCATTGGGTACTGCTTTTGAAATACTTCTTCAAAATCTTTAGGATCCTGTGAAGTTTATTTCAAAAAACATAGACCTACTGCTGCTTATTATAAAAACGTAAAACCTTGGTTGAACTCCATGTTGACACATCCATTGGGTACTACTTTTGAAATACTTTTTCAAAATCTTTAGGATCCTGTGAAGTTTATTTCAAAAAACATAGACCTACTGCTGCTTATTATAAAAACGTAAAACCTTGGTTGAACCTCATGTTGACACAACAAAATTGTTACCACAAAAAAGCGTTCTATTTACGAGTATTTAAAGATCGTTTTTCTAGGGATAGTTTTTTAGTTATACTTGGTCTAAACTCGGCTCATTTTCTTGAAGTAAGCCCCACTTAGTCTTAAACACTTAAACTTATAACAGAAAGCTTCAATAAGATTGACTTTTATGATGCCAAGGAAAAGACGGTAAGAACACATTCGTTGTCAAGCCTACATGCTGCAGTTTACCGACCATCGGCCATGTTTGTATTGCACAATTTGCGCACTCGTCTGGTATGATGAAGTTTCGCATTTCACACAATATACTGCCATAGTAAGAGCTCATGCATTTACAACATAATATTTTACCATTCTATCATCTCAAATACTGCTATTTATAAGTTTTCTTTAGATTTGAGGACGCCCTATTTAGCTACTCGAAATATTATTCTAGAATTAGTTCCAACTTACACTGCTTTAGATTCATCCTATCACTATCTACAATCACAAACCACCTCTCAAACCAAACACATACATCTGTTTTCGTTCCTCAGTGGGAAAAAATGTCTCTATACACTACAGTGATTGACTTCTGCTTCTGACATACCTAAAATTAGAGTAGCTTACCCTTGAGGCATTATAAAATAGTCGTCATTGCCAGAAAATAATAGGAGAAACAAAGCAAAATTGTTCGAAACAAAAACCTGTAGTTTATTGTATCGGAAACTATCACAACCGTAATATTTCAAAACTTTATCCAACTTAGGAAAGGTCTAACATAATCAGTCTACAAGAACATACGACATCAATATAAGCTGGCTCTTTCACACGAACGCTAAAGTGCCGTAGCACAGTCGCTATTCTTTGCACACTCTTATTACGGTAAATATTTTAAATTAAGACCCTTATTAATAAACGTGGTATAAAGTTATACCTGAGTGTAAACTGTCAAAATGTATGGTTATTCCTATTTTATTCAGATGAATAACTTTTAATAGTAAGGCGCTAAGATTTTATGTGGTCTCTCGGAAACATTCCACTTTTTCTTGATATAAAGCAGTAGCATATACATAGTTTATCTGATATTCCAGACTAGTCTATTTCAGCAGATCAGACCATAATTATCTCAGTGCCTTTCATCCAAAATCATTGAGTAGTTTTGCGTGAAAGTATTATTAAACATCCATACATCCAACCGTCCATCCTCACAAACATTATTATTAAGTAATGTTAATGTTAATATTGTACGTCCGAAAACGGCAAGCTGTGTGAACATTTTATTTGTTAACAAACCTACAATTTGTGTTAAATTCAACAGTTATAAAAACTTATCTTTTCATATCTTATTAGCATTTAGTAGGATCATCAAATTATCTCACAATTGAGGGCGTTGGCAGTACCTAACTGATTTTAACGAAATTATTGTCACGTAGCAAGTGTGGTGTGCAAAGTCCTGAGGGCAGAGCCAATAAATAAATTAGGCACAGTCCCCGCGCGCCATAAATACGGGCCCTTTGGTACAGATTCGCAAAAAATCGAATTTTATTTATGGTTGTTTATTGTTTTTGACTTTTCATTTGTTTGCTCGAATTGCTTAACCGACTTTGGAATATAGGTTGCTAACCAATGGTATTGTTTTTTTTTTGTTTTGGTTTTTATTTATCTCTGGTCTGGGTGTTCATATGTATAATAATGTATATGTGAGGCTAATAGGTGATGACACCCTGGATGAGTCTCGGCTTCAGAACCTTGAGTATCGCCGGATAGTCGCATGTTTGTTGGTCTTTTATTGACTGCATTTCGCAGTGTGCACAAGAACTCCATAATTTAGTTCCGCCATCCCCGTTTTTAACGGCCCAACAGGTTCCCCGATGCCACTTGTACCTGGTCGACATTTTCAGAGATTGTACAAAGCGTTTTGAGTTTGAGTCTCTGTGTTTACCGAAAAGTACAATATAGGGGTCTTCAAATCAAGAGTAAATAGGTTCCTTCTAGGAAAGCATGCTCCATCTTAAACTCACTACTGCTTAACATCAGGCAGAGGGAGGTCAAATGCTGACCTATTTAATTAAAAAAAATGTATGTATTTACAAACTAAATAGTATAAAAAAGTAGTATATCAGTTACTACGGGAATTGTACAAGCTTTGCATAGTTTGGGTTATTTGATTTGATTTGATTTGATTTGGGGCTAGATGTGAAATATCCAGCATTGTTTATTTATTTAGATCATACTACTAAAATAAAAATTTAGACATTATCCCTACAAAAACATGTGTATTGTGAAATACCAAAAAGATCAATCCCCATTTCTCTTGAAGTTGAGCACAATACTTGATTATTTTAATTGTTGGTAACACGCAACCATTTTGAGCTAAAGATTTTTATCAATACAAAACACGCGAGAACGATTTTCCTACAAAACGATGGAAAATTTGTATTTTCTTTTTATAAGTTGGCTATATAAGTTTTTCAACCTCGGACCAAGTATTTTATTTCATCGAGGTAAAAGCGCGTAAAGTTGTCATCTCCTAAAAACTACTAACGTCATAGTGAGGCCATAAGATGCAATGAATGAATGAATGAGAATTCTTTATTGTACACCTCAAACTATGAAACAAAATAATTAAATATAACAAATAATGACAATGTACAATGGGCGGCCTTATCGCTAATGAGCGATCTCTTCCAGGCAACCTTTGGATGGAGAGGAACTCAGTGAAAGAAGGATTGGTCAGGTGAATAATAAAAAGAAAATGAATTTAAAGCTGATATAGGCTAAATACATATAAAATAGGTATATATAAAAATGAATCCCCATATCCCTTGGTCACGGCATCACGCGTGAACGGCTGGACCGATTTCACAATTTTTTTTTGTTGTGTTTGTTATTGTCAGGAGAAGGTTCTTATGACAGAAAAAATAAAAAAAATTGCGCGGAAAAATGAATCATGCGCAGACGAAGTCACGCGGGTCAAATAAGCTGTTATTGTAATTTCAAGATGACTGCTTCAAATTTCGAATTTATTATCAGTGCAGTGAGAGTTAAATCTACTTTAAAGTGGGATGCATATCAACTGAAGTTCTTCAAAGTAGATAAATGAGAATCACAAGATTAACCGCCTTGAAAAAAGTTCGACAGGCATCACATGCTACACACACAAAATATGTGTATGTGAAAGAATTTTAAGTGCGCCTCAAAGAGGCTCCTTTCGTACATTTGACACATGTTTTCGAGCTTGTTAGGTTCCACGGCATGCAGGTTTCCTCACGATGTTTTCCTTCACCGTTTGAGAGTACTGGCATAGTGCACATTCGTTTTTCGGCAGGAAAACTCATTGGTGCACGACTGGGATGGAACCCTCGACCTTACGATCGGATGGTGGGGCCACTACCACTAGACCACCAGTAAATAAAATGAAACATACTTTATTTTTTTTCATACGCACTGCCAAACTGTGGAACTCATTGCCGGGTACCGTATTTTCCGAAAAGTACAATATAGGGGTCTTTAAATCAAGAGTAAATAGGTTCCTTCTAGGAAAGCATGCTCCATCTTAGACCTCACTACTGCTTAACATCAGGCAGAGGGAGGTCAAATGCTGACCTATTTAATTTAAAAAAAAAAAAAAATCCTAGACAGACAAAGTACTTGAAAAAATGACATAATGGAAAAAACCATCTTAAAAAAGGACCCGTATCTTCAAAATAAAGTGTAGCGGTCCCCGCTTTCAAAAAATAGTTAAGTTTAAGTAATGTTTAAGGTAATTAAGGTGAGCGGTTATTACTTAAATGCAAGCTCTTAATTACGAATTTATGAAAGTGCTCTGAAATAAATTCGTGTTGCTGCTTTTTCCACTTCTATACTTTGATTGATATTGTTTTTATCAAGATGACCTCTTAAGTTAAGAGCCGATCATATCAAGGCTGACTTAGTAGGATAGTGCGAGTAGGAATAACGGGTTTGAATCCCTGAGAAATTTAAAATCAAATCTAATTCATTATGCACATAGACGACCCCTGTGGCGCAGTTGGCCGAAGGCCCACCTGCGACGCAAAAGGTTGCGGGTTCGATCCCCCCCCCCGGGACCAATGTTTGTATGATCTGCAAATATATATTTCGGGTCTGGGTGTTTCTGTGTATAATAGGAATGTATTTACAAACAAAAAGTATATAAGTAGTATATCAGTTATCTGGTTCCCATAGTATAAGCTTTGCTTAGTTTGGGGCTAGATAATGATGTGTGAAAAATGTCCAGCATTATAAAAAAAAAACTGAATCATTGAAATAATCAGAAGCCATTAGTCTGCACTTGATATGATATGAAAATACTTTATTGTATAAGAACTACCAAAAACAAAAGACCAACCAGATCAAAATGTACAATGGGCGGTCTTATCGCTAAGAAGCGATCTCTTGAAGGCCACCTTTGGATGGAAAGGAACATCAGTGAAAAGAAGATAGGTCAGTTGCATAAAATAACACATTATAACATTTTATAAGTAGCAATAAAACAATATCAAAGTACATAAAAACTTATATAAACCAACAACTAATAAATATATATATACCTTAGTACCTAAATACATAAATACATTGTATACATACAAATGGGGTATCAAAAGATGTTTTCTTCACTGCAGTAAGTTACATAATTCTGTTAATTTGTGCCTATGTTATCAAGGAACAAATGGGCAGCGTGAGACACTAGCTTTAGAGGATCTGGCATAAAGCCAATGGTACATAAACATACAGATATACTAGAAGGGCTGCATTCAGAACACAAACATATAATTTTACAGATGAAAACATAGTTATTGCATCAACACTATACGAGCCTTTTAGTATCATTTCACTACACTGCACTAGATCGAAAGAATTGAAACACTACAAGATTGATGCATGGTCAATTTCGAATTCTAAACCATCGATCGGATCGAAAGTCGAAGGTACCAGCGATCACCCATCCGTTCAGAGCGTTGCTTAACTTCGACGATCTATCAAGAACGACTAAGCTACACTACGAGCGCTACGATAATTTTGAAGTAAGCCACTTCCAGTAATGCATCTGTGAGTAATGGCTGGTGTTTTCCACACTCCACGGCATACAATGCATATCTCAGTAAATAGTTCAAGTTTTTGCGTGGACACAGTATTTTCGGCACAATTTACACAGTGTGCGCTAATTACTAAACCTTATTCCAGTAAGCATAATAAGCACTCTATACTTGAAAAGAATGTGATGAGAGTCAATGAGGAAAGTCACCGACGTAGCCCACAAGATTAGCAAGTTGAAGTGGCAGTGGGCGGGGCACATAGCTTGTAGAACTGACGGCCGTTGGGGCAGAAAAGTTGTCGAGTGAAGGCCACGCACCGGAAACCGTAGTAGAGGATGGCCCCCACTAGATGGAAAGACGATCTGGTAAAGGTTGCTGGGAGCCGTTGGGTGCAGGCTGCACAAGATCGATCGCTGTGGAAATCAATGGGGGAGGCCTATGTTCAGCAACACTAGATGGCTGACAAGATGATGATCGTAGCTATTGGAAATGTTTACCAACCCCTGGAAATGGGCGTGAAGAAGAAGAAGCGGCGTGTCACGTATAGGGTGGTTACCAATTTGATGACTAAATTTGTACAATCACGCCACTATAGTATTTTTCACGTAGGATCGTATCCCTGACACATAGAATTTTTACGTTTCACGCTGTACAACAATAAAAAAATAATAATAAATGAAATCTTGTACTAAAAGATACACCTCTGTAGCGCAGTGGGCGAAGGCCCGCCTGCGACGCAAAAGGTTGCGGGTTCGATGCCCGCGGCGGGATCAATGTTTGTATGATCTACAAATATTTGTCTCGGGTCTGGGTGTTTCTATGTATAATAAAAACTTTAGCAGTACTCTGTTTGACACAAAGAGCACTGCTCTAAGGTTGCCATGACAACCAATACCTTTTGACTTTTCAAAATGGCGATGTCATTTCGTTCTACTATGCTATGAACAATTTTTATTACTTAAATTAAAAGACTATTTGTGGGGGTTGTGATGCCTAAATACATAGATAGAAGATAGATAGAAAATACTTTATTGCACACCACATAAAAAAGTAAAACAAAAACATACAAAAAACTTAACTATGATATACAATCGGCGGTCTTATCGCTAAAAAGCATAAGTAATATAATACATAAGTTTTTTTAATTAAATTTATACACGTATTTATTATTTTTTCAAAATAATTGAAACTTGAAAACAGATGCTTGCTCAGTCGTTCTTGATAGATCGTCGAAGTTAAGCAACGTTCGAAACGGTCTATAAGTTGATGTGTGACTGCCAGTGGCATTTTCATCTGAGCACTTCTGTGCTTCAGATGGCATGTTAAATTGTCGGTCCCGGCTAAGCCATGACGAAGGCCTTAAGGCGGCCTAAAAACTCCGTCACCAGAGTTGGCCACTGGCTCATACGAACTTACTTTAGTACTTAATGAAATTGTGTACTTACAAAGAGCTGTAGGTACGCTCTCAAAGCTTATAATACTCAAGACTCCTAGAATGGTATATATTTATAATATGTTGACATATTTAGGACTTTAGTTTAGTGTCCTCTGGGGTAGCTATTTCAACACGGTACAACAAAGCTTACAGTCAACATCAAAGAGAAGTAGATTGAGTACTGAATATTTAATAAAATCAAACAAAATATTACAATTTGAGAACTTATTAAAAATAATAATTTATACATGGACGGTCATCAACAAAAATGCTTCATCATTTAGTATTTTTTCATTCAATATTTTCGGAGCTCGATAATTGTGAAAATTTACTTTCTCACACTGAAACAGTCGAGCAGAATTTGAATGGATAATTTTTACCTGGATTATTTAAGCACTTTACCGGAAAAAGCGAGTAGCTTACCCTGAAACCCTTATTATATCAAGATGTATCTAGTGTATATAACCTAGATCATAATAGGTACCACATACACATTGAAAACATAACCGGGTATCATTCTATCACATTCAATTACCCTCATATTTACCAAACTGAAACTGTTGAACAAGTCAGCGATGCATCAGCAATAATGCGACACTCAATCGACCGTACAACCATAACTACCCGTACGCGTGTACAAATAATAGCTAGAGTTTACTATCGGACGCGACTTATTACATGTACCGCGTCACCAACTGGTAACCGACTCGTACGACCGTCGCGGGATCAAACTGCCTATTAGAGGGGTTACCAGATGGTGACGCTGACTGTACCCGCGTCGTTCGTGATCCGTGATTCTACTCCGTTCTTCCGCAACTATAATAGTCCAGAATTACGTTTTAAAAAAAAATAAGAATTAAACCGACTTGAATTTAGGACTACGTAGACAATTAGTACGTACAGTCAGCGTCACCAACTGGTAACTGACTTGTACGACCCTCGCAGGAACAAACTGCCTTTTAGAGGGGTTACCAGTTGGTGTCGTTCGTGATTCTACTCCATTCTTTTGCAACCATAAGAAAATAAGAAAAATGTATTGTTCAAACTGTGTTACAAAGATGGTATTTATCTAATTAGGTATCAACAGTTTACCCATCATGGGCGTACATAATAGTCTAAATACGTTTTAAAAATAAGAATTAAACCGACTTCAATTTTTGACATGAAAATGATAAGCAACGATGAGATTTTTTTCTGTTTTACAGAAAACGAACCCTATAAGAATAACAGCCAAGATTAATGGATGCTGTGTATATTCTTTAGTTTGCGGCTAGATGACGCTGTGTGAAATGTCCAGTATTATTTATTATTATATTCTTAAGCTTTATTCTAGTCAACCCCACTTTGGACAAAGGCAAAAAGAAGTGAACTCTCATTATACTACTTTGAGTACCTACATGACCAGAATCCACGTAATCTTCGCTCCTCAGAGAATCTCCTTCTCAAAACCCCTTCACATAGGACAAGTTTCTTTGCTAGTTCCTTTTCCGTCCAAGCTGTGCATCTTTGGAACTCACTTCCTATAACTGTCAAAAAGTCTTCTTCTCCTGCTATTTTTAAAAACAGAGTTAAATTGTATTTCCTCTCAGTTTGAATTGAATCGTCTAATTAAAGTACTTTGTGTACCTATAGTTTGTGTTTATATTTATTTATATTAAAATATAAGTATGTAGTCTATAATATTTATTAAATGTATGTTTATGTGTTTAGGTCTACCTATGTATGTTTTATTTATATTTTATAAATATTATGTACCTATTATTATGTAGTTTATAAGTTAATTGTATATATTAAGGTGCATTGGGGTAATTACGAAAATGGGTATATTCCGAAAATCCAAAATATCTAACAACTAATGCGATATTTTCCTGCTGGCAGCATTGGTCTAAACGCCATCTTGATTTATCTCGCCGTGACAGTCGTCGTGAGTCTCTAGTGTCAACACAACGTGCGCAATGGAAATTTTTTTGAAACTAGTCATTTTCGCGCAATTTTTGATAATTCGCAATAGCCCCAACTTATTTATCTCGGAATTCTGGTAAGTTATTTAAACAATTGTTGGTTTTTATGATAGATTATAGTTTTTTGCGAATTTTTGAGAGAAACACAACGTCCTAGCTTTGTTTTTAATTTTTATTCGTAATCACCCCATTGGGGTTATTCCCATTTATCATTAACCCCACTTATCTTTTCTATAAGAGAGTTGTTTGGGGTAATTCCGAACTACAAATATAAAAAAAAATAGATCAGCGAGACTAATGGTTTTATTGGTCATGTTTTGTGTCAGGGGCAACTACGATTGAAAAAGAAATGTAAGCCTTCGGTCAGAGTGCCATAGAATCGACTTTTGAATGGTTTCGGAATTGCCCCAAGATAGTTCGTAATTTCCCCTGTACCCTAAAAATATTATTTAATACTTCAAATGCTTTATTGAACGAATCCAACTACAATTCAAGAGTTTAATAAATTAAAAAGCATAAATCTATTCACTACGTAATGAAAGATGTAACGATAATTGCTGTAAATACAAACTACTTTGAATAATTAACCAAAACATTGACCTCGTGTCATCTCATAGAAATTTCTATCGGAATTACCCCAAAGCACCTTATATGTATTTAGCCTATACTTAACAGCTTTAAATTCATTTTCTTTTCATTATACACCTGACCAATCCTTCTTTCACTGAATTTCTCTCCATCCAAAGGTTGCCTGGAAGAGATCGCTTATTAGCGATAAGGCCGCCCATTGTACATTGTCATTATTTGTTATACTTATTATTTTGTTTCATAGTTTAAGGTGTACAATAAAGAGTTCTCATTCATTCATTCATTCATTATAGGCGACCAAAAGCGCGTCCAATGATAGCTCTACCAGCTTTATTCGATAGTGTGCAATTATAATATGCAGCCCGCAGAGGACGCCATAAACCAGGCACACAAATAAACAAATCACGTGCTCGTAAATAAATGTTATCCGTTTAATTATACAATAGAATCGATAGTGCAACTCTATTATCATAGCATGCTATTTTGAAACATATCCCCATGTGTTAAAGTTCAATTTTGTTGAAACATTCTGAATCTTTTTAGTAATCACTGAATATTTTGTTTTGTGGTTGCGACACGGGAAAAATCAATTAGGCTGCCATTAATAAACACGAACTAGGGTGGTATTAGCGCTAATCCAAAGCATAAGGCTGTAGTAGGTCAATTCAGTATTAATAAACAAAGACCAAGGAAGAACTAAGCTAATTCGACTCTACTCTCGGAGTAAGAGTTACTCCTAGGCGCCACCTAGTATAGAGATGGAGTAGGCAGACGTAACACCAAAAAGTTTTAGAAGAATAAAACCTCTTTGAATAAAACAGATTGTCAAATACAAATTATTGTCCATCTCTGTCATTCATATAATTAATGACAGAGATAGACAATATTTTGAATGATAATATCATTCGTTCATTCACTCTTTTTCTACTAATCCCGATGTAAGGAATGTATTACTCATTCGAGGCTACTACCAATTTATTAATAACATCAAAATATTCAAGTTGCTCCTTCGCTACTAAAGAAGTAACAAGTCTGAGAGTAGTCTCGTATTAAGCTAGAATTAGGGTAATCTAATTAATAAGGCCGTTAAAGTCTATCATTTTCAATAAACTTGTCTATTGTACTAAGTAAGCTCTAACCTCAACAAGTATAGAAAACTACATTACCTACATACGTAAACAGGTTTACGACTGTATCCCAAGGTGCGGTAGACATTCTCTCAGATCTTGTTATGTTACCTACATAGATTAGGTAAAACAAACCCTATAATTTCACGACTTGCGAAGTGCGTAAACCATTGTTGTACCAGTATTTTTGACAGTAGAAACCTAACCAAACAATGTTGTTATAGTATTATTATCTGTCTCATTTTTAAAGGGACAATGTACAACATTATCCTTGATAAAGAGTGTCTAACCATTAACGTGTGCGTAGATTTATTCCGCGCTGCGGTCGCTGATAACCTTACATATTTACAACCTCTAAACGCGAAAATCCATTCCCCATCTTATACCTCTCTTGGGTGAAATTAAAAAAGAGTACCGTGTAATTTTAGGTGCTTTCATGTCGCAGGTTCTGAGGTAAAATGAGCTCGCTGAAAGGAGGTGGGTTCTTTTGAGTGCACTATAAAGAGGCTAGACGTACGGTAGCCATTTTGCCCGATACTTTGTTGGTATTTCTGTGGGTCATTGCGTTGAAAACTAATCTACACGGGAGGCTGTGAGCGCCATTTTCGTTGCGACTTTTTATGTTTTTCCAGATATTTTTATGTCACTGGTTTATGGGCAGGCTTTTAAATGTAATCTTTTCACAAATGGTGGCCCACAGCTGGGCAAAGATCTGCATTTAATGCTCTTTGTGCTCCAAGGTTTGCAAGTCTGGCTTGAAATATCTCTATGCCATATTTTCCTGGGTCTACTGCGTCGTCTTCAACTGTCTTCAGACACCTTGAGTGACGAGCTTACTTATTAGAACTTTTATAAATAAATAAATAAAGCCTTTATTTATTCCCAAAATCATAAATTAATTTCTAACATAATATAATCATTAATAACTTCTTATTTTAATTATTCATTCATACCTAAGTATTATTACTTATGTATTATAAGTATTTATACATTATTTTATCAATAGGGCACCCAAAAAAGAGAGTAGGCCTCTTTCATGCAATTCCATTGACGGCATTCTTGTGCTAGTCTAGTCCATGTCTTTCCAGCCACCTCCACTATATTGTCACACCATCTTCTCTTTGGCCTTCCTCGTGTGCGTATCTCGTTTCGTGGGTACCAGTGTAGGATACGTTCGCTCCACTGTCCGTCTTGCGTTCTCGAGGCGTGTGTGTGTGTAGAATTCATATACAAACTTACATTAAAAAAAAGTACGTGAGTGTCGTGGAACACTCGGTTGGAACAAAGCAAATAGTACTTTTCTATACTTACTGGGGATATAATAAATTAATTGTCAATCAGGTATCCTAGAAACGCTCTTCCGTACTAACAATGTAACAATCTGGATGGAATCTGGATAACAATGGACTGTGTCGCGGCTGCGCATTTCGCACTGTGACGATTTGACATAGGTATATGTCTGATGTATGTATGTATATTGTATGCATGTGTCGTGATGGTTTTTTCCAGCTTCAGTCTTTTTTTCTTCGATACCGTCCGAAAAGGAACTTCGATCGTTGGTGATTCTCTTTTAGTTTTTCGCGTATTGTGATTTCGGTTTTTATTGTATCAAACCAATGATGTAGTTTATTTAATAATGTATCAAACAAAACTGTTTTCCCGGTTAGCAGAATTCCTGACAGTAAAAATCATCCTAAAATGCGAAATTCATTTTCATTTACCACAGTTTTAATTAGTGAGACTGACTCCAAACGGAAAATTAAAAGTTTTGAAGAGCTGTTTTTTATCGAAGCAACGAAACAGCGCCTCCGTCGGCTACAATGAAGTTTTGTAATTCGTTTAGCTCCTTTAATTTTTACCGACTTCTTCAACCAGACTCCACGTTTGACTGTTCGTATATTTTTTTTGTAAGTTCATAGATATCTCAGTCAATTGAAGAAAAAATGTTTAAAAAGGTTTAGGTTCAAAGTACAAAAGGTTGGCTCCTAAAAATTATATATTAATTATATTATATTGGCCTATTTTCTATAGTCTATAACTTGTAGAAAACTTCTCGAAGATTGGTAAATATTAGTTTTCTATAATAATGTATCTATGTTTTTACAAACAAAAAGTATTTAAGTAGTATATCAGTCATCTAGCAGGTCACCTACTAGATGACTGATATACATACATACACCCATAACACAAGTTCTGCTTACTTTGGGGCTAGATGATGATGTGTGAAAAGTCTAGCATTATTTATTTACTTATGTAGTAAAGATTTAGAATGAAAATTAAATTTAACCCTTGGACAGTTTTTTTATTAAATTGGCTTTTTGCGTTAATTTATTATTCACATCAGTTTCAGTTCCAATAAATCACAGAATTCTTTCATTTCTTTTCCGCAACAAAGCACCTCCAGTATTCCGATAAATATCCTCTTCTCTGGTCCAAGTGGGAAGAACCAGATTTCTTTATTTAAATCGATTTAAAAAAAAATGGACAATTCGTACTTTAATATTGCTTTGATCTTGATATTTCGATCGAGCTCCACCTATCGTGGTCACGCGGGGTTTGTCTTATCTCGTCCCGTTATTAAAAAAAACCGTGTTGGTCGAATGGGGTTGTGCCTCGACTTTCAATCCGAAGGTCGTGGGTTCAAATCCCGGCCGTGCATCAATGGATTTTTCGTTTCGTAAAATTTAAAAAAAAAGCTTTAACACGAGCTTCTTAACGGTGAAGGAAAACATCGTGAGGAAACCCGCAGCTTAGTCAGCTCCATACGTATTGACGTCGTCTTTCCTGTGGGCCAGCCTGGTTAAGCTGATAGGATGGTTTAGGTGCTAGGCAAGCCTATTCCATCTCAAACAATGCCCCAGGCACTACAGCGTCCCGTGGATTGCCTCCTGACGCTAATCATCTAATATAAGGCCCAAATTTATTAAAAGCAACTACTTAGTTTAAATCATGAGAGTCTAGATGTCAATTCCTTTGTAGAAGCACCCTTACTCCTTACCAAAATACGACAAACTATTTTATGCGAACAGATTTTGAATCAATGCAGAAAATTTCAACTAGCTAGACCAACAGTGAATCGCTAGCCAATATGAATAGAAATTACAATGAAAAGAGAAGACAAGGAGTACGCTCGAAATTATAACTACCTAACAAACAAGAACACTATCAAACCAATTATCGCTTGTATCTCACCACTCGCCACAACTCACAACTTGTACGTTTGCTGGAAACCACAGTGTAAGAAACATAGCTAGTCTTTAGTAAAACTAAAAATAGCAATAAAAAGTCCACGGTGTCACCCAAAGCGACATGTCGAAATTTATAGGTCCTTGGACTGTGTCGATAAGTAAAAACCCCATGGACATGACTAATAATAGCAATAAAAACCTAAGAGTCACCCTAAGAGACGTGTTGAAATTCAGAGGTACAGGCTTGGACTGTGTCGATAAGTAAAAACCCCACGGACAAGAGTGTTCTTGGAACAGGCCAACGTTCCTCTACCTCTGCTTGCCTTCATTAGACAACATAACATTGTTTTTTTATATTTTGCAAAAAAACTTGGTGTGCAGTACATAATATGAACTAAAAGAAATTATGCTTACTGTAAGTTTATTACCACGTGTATTTTATAAGGCTGTTTTTGTGACATCACGGACAAAATTGTATAGGGTGATAAATCTGACAGAGCTCGAACGCACAACGTTCTTATCATTTTTATTTGTAGAAAAAGTGAGCCAGCTGTCCTCTTTCAAACAATAATAGTTGCCATCGAGTTATGAAATGAGGCACTCTGTATGCGAAACTTTAAGGTCTTATATTAAACAATAATAATACATACAAAAGACAAATGCTTCTGAAAGATGGTTGCTATAAATGGAGAAATTTTTGCATTCAAACCCGGAACATTTGAAAGGTGTTATTTGTGGTAAGATCTGAAAATGTTATTGTGATTATATTTAATAAACAAACAGAGAGTCATATAACACAACGAATGATGAGTATGAATGTGGATGGATACACCGGTAGAGGTAGGCCTAAGAAAAGATGGATGGACTGTGTGAATGCCGATATGTTTGTGAAAGGAAATGGAAGAGAGAAACATGTTGTGCTCACCCCACTTAAGTGGGATAAGGGCAGGAAGAAGAAGAAGAACATTTAATAAAGAAACAAAACGGGATCACGGCTTATAATATCCTAGTATTCTTCTTTTTCTTGTCGTGTCACCAGTTCTTTCAAACCAATGTGGTGAAAGGATTATAAGTGCGCCTCAAAGAGGCTCCTTTCGTGCACTTGACACCATGTTTTCGAACTTTTAGGTTCTACGATATGCCGGTTTCCTCACGATGTTTTCCTTCACCGTTTGAGAATACCTACTGGCATTGTGCACATAATTTTTTTCGGCAGAAAAACTCATTGGTGCACTACCGATTGAATCCACGACCTTACGATTGGAAGGCGCGGCCACTATCCTAGTAAATTACTCTAAGCGATAGGTTGTAAACCCCCGCCTATCAGAATACGAAATGGTTTCTTAGCGACCAATACCGTGAGGAATCAGGGCGATACATGTATGGGGCTAGCTCTCAATGATTAATGATTAAAATAGAAAGCTAAGCCCCAAACATAGATAGAAAGATAAATAGATCAACAAAGCAAACTTTGTACAGCCTGTATCCGATTCATTTAAAATGCTGCTTACAAATCTCAAAGATCAAAATTCTATTACGAGTTTCCAAGAAGTGAACAAGCCGACGAAAGTTCAAATATCGGGAGAAACTAAATCAAAAATCCGTAATCCGGTCCCGGGATTACACACGGGAACTTTTCCCGGGCTAATTTCTGCTCGCAAATTGAATTCGTACGACGACCTCCAACTTTCCCGGACTAGTTTTGGGTTTTTTTACGGGTTTTTCCCTAACGGACAAACTAGGAATGAAAGCGGGATGGGTGACAACTCTCAGGCGATATGTTGTTATAGATTTTGATGTCGTGTCAAAAGTGTTATGCTAGGGACTCATCTGCGTTTGATACCATTAATTACAAGTATTTAAGCGCTTTTTATTATTGAGTTTGTAATACTTTTTACTCATCTGCCAGGCATATCGTTCAACGATGCCATTTCACGATCTGCCTAACTTACACCCGCCATATCGTTCATTTGACAGTTAAAATTTTTTTGGTAATCAAACAATAGGGGTGTAATATACCTATGAGTACAATGAGGCTACCTTTCCCAATGACTTGTCAAGCGAATACCACACTTGTGAGTAAGGGGAACTATACAAAACTAGATATTTATCCCTTGCAGCACTTTACGGTCGCAAATGAGATCGAGCTTTCTTGGAAGTTGATGTAATTGAGTTCCAACACTTAATTGCCGGTAGTTGTCGGTTTCGCAATAAACTAGGGACATATTCTTAAATCACTCGACATTATACCATTTACCTTCGATCGATATTATTGTGTTTTTTTTTGCCAACGGGTTTATGTGTCAGTATTTTTACTGACTAGCTAATTACTTTATGCTTTAAAAATACTGTCACCAATTATTTGTTGCCTGTGATACCGTGATCATAGTCGTAACCATTGACGAATTAAATCTGATTACCTACTTACGGCCTCTTTTTTTGGTCTTGTCACTAGTTTTTTCAAACCAGTGTGGTGGAAGAAGCTCCGATCATCGTGCACTTACTATCAGGTTCATAATGATTTATTTATACGTACCTACCTGTCTGGCTATTTACCAACCTATTGTTTTTCTTTCGTTTACTTTGTTAAAAATTTTCGTTTGCTCAGTTCAACATGCTGTCTCAATAGCTGTGCGCACATAATTATGTTTCTGTTGCAACATAGTGTCAAAACCTTCATATTTGTAATTACCTACTATTTTTTGTATTATGTGTTTAGTGAGCCAAATAAATAAAATAAAATAATGCAAATACTATAGGTACTTACCTACGCATCATAATATCGTATATTGTTCGTTTTGAATAAAACTTATAATACTGGTACATCGTATCAAGAATTACTTAAAAAAATAATCTATACTCTATGTATGATATGGATGGATAGTATGGATAGTATCCATACTCATATCCATACTTCCATATCCATACTAATATTATAAATGTGAAAGTAACTCTGTCTGTTTGTTACGCTTTCACACCCAAACCGCTGAACAGATTAAGCTGAAGTTTGGCATAGTTAAAGGTTGTATCCCAGGGAAGGACATAGGCTACCTGTTATCCCGAAAAAATGAAAAAATCCCGAAGGATAGCGGCAGCTAGTTTATTATAATTATCAAATACTCTCCATAATAGTCCCCGGTATCAAGTTTCACAGAGGGGCGTTGCATGATTGCGCTGCAGCGCAGCAAAACGACGTCAATTTATTGTTTTTTGTCGCGCGATTAAAGGGTTAAACTGGAAATTATGGACACTGTTATTGATAACTGCTTTAATGAACAACACAAGTGGGTTAAACGGATAAATTGACTCGAGTTATTATTGGTAATTTCTGTTGTGAAACTTGTATTTATTATTTTCATTATTGCTCAAGTACAGTAACTCAGTGCACGAAAGGAGCCTCTTTGAGGTGCACTTAAAATCTTTTCACCACCCTGGTTCGAAAGAACTGGTGACACGATAAGAAGAAGAAGTATATCAGTTCTGTTTTGTTCTGTCAATCTGGTTCCCATAATACAATAGCAGCATTATTTATTCATAAGTGACAAAACTGGGCTTGGTGACAAAACTTGGCTTGGTGCTTGGTATGAATGTTGATGGATTTACGAGTAGAGGTAGGCCAAAGAAAAGATGGATGGATTGTGTAAAGGATGACATGAGTAAGAAAGGAGTGAGTGTTGAGATGACGGCTGATAGAGGAGAATGGAAGAAGAACACATGTTGTGCCGACCCCACATAATGTGGGAAAAGGGCAGGAAGATGATGAAGTGACAAAACTGGGCCTAAGAGAATTGCAATTGGCATGTTTTCTAAAAACAAACAAAGCAACAACAAACTCAAGTTTTCATTGAGTAAAACTATCATCTATCGATTTTTATCGAGATTTGTATCCATATAACTTTCGCAATTTGAACTCTACACTCTATTAATAACGTTTATATTTCTAAAGCAGTATTATAATTATCTGTTAACAGTACCATGGTAAAGGTTTTCATCTTATTTAGAAGGAGTTTGCTTTACGCTCTTAAGGGGTTGATTCTTAAAATCACGACATTTCATGTTCAAATTATGCTATTACTTAGTGTATGGCATTGAAATTGAATGGGATATAATCTACTCGTAGTCAGAGATAATTAAAAAATCAGCCAAGTGCGAGTCGGACTCGCGCACGAAAGGTTCAGGTGTAGGTTTTTTTTTCGACTCCTTGTGGGTAGAATTGTGCGACGAGCACGGCGCGTAGATTAGTGCATCCAGGTTCCGTACCATCCATACTAATATTATAAATGTGAAAGTAACTCTGTCTGTCTGTCTGTTTGTTACGCTTTCACGCCCAAACCGCTGAACAGATTAAGCTGAAATTTGGCATAGTTAAAGTTTGTATCCCAAGGAAGGACATAGGCTACCTTTTATCCCGACAAAATGAAAAAAATCCCGAGGGACCGCGGGTCACACCGCGGGAGCGCAGCTAGTTATCTATAAAACCAGCAAAAAAATCAAATTTGTTGTATGGGAACCCCCTTAAATATTTATTTTATTCTGTTCTTTCATATTTTATTATAGCGGCAACAGGAAAATATCATCTGTGTAAATGTCAACTGTTTAACTATCGCGGTTGAGATACAGCCTGGTGACAGACGATCGGACAGCGAAGTCTTAGTAATAGAGTTCCCGTTATACCCTTTGGGTACGGAACCCTAAAAACCGATCCCAAAACACGAAATAAATTTTGAATTCAACCCACACTTTTGCCGCGAGAGGCACCACATAGAGGCGGCCTCAAGAAGGGAAGCCTATATCCAGCAGTGGGCAATAAGTATTGGACTGAGATGTTGATAGTGATGGTGGTTGACATTTTGACATCATACCGCACTCTTCTTTCATACACTTAAATCATATCTTGCTTCTTGTGTGTTATTCTGACCCTTAAGTGTCGTGAACGGTGCCACGTTAAGTGGCTGCTTGCTTATGATTTAGTTTCTTCTTCATTTTATCGGTTATTTCTTGTAAGTGGATGCTGTCTGCGCTTAACTAGGTACTTACTTTTAAACATAAAGCTTCTTAAATTAATAACAATGTAGACAGATAGATAAAAGTTTTAATTGACACAACATACACATACACAGAAACACACGTAGGTCCCCTAGGCGTGGTAGACATTCTTTTAGATCTTTGTGTATTCCAGAACCTTTAATGATGTCTAAAGGGGTAGTCAGAGGTCAAATATATATTTGGCACATGCAACAAAGATGTCAACGAGACTCGTAAACATTGTATTGGTAAGTAAGTTCGTATGAGTCAGTGGCCAACTCTGGTGATGGAGTTTTTAGGCCGCCTTCAGGCCTCCGT
This sequence comes from Epirrhoe tristata, assembly GCA_951394285.1. NCBI lineage: Eukaryota > Metazoa > Arthropoda > Insecta > Lepidoptera > Geometridae > Epirrhoe > Epirrhoe tristata. The sequence goes on from OX596153.1 coordinate 2,010,974, forward strand.
CATGGCTTAACTTAAATAGCCAAATATACAATTTAACGTGTCCTCCGAAGCACGGAAGCGCTCAGAAGATAATGCCACTGGCAGTCATCCATCCACTTACAGACCGTTGCGAACGTTGCTTTACTTCAACGATCAATCAAGAATCACTAAGCAAGCACGACCACGAGCGCTTCATTGTATTAGTATTAAGACCGCACTCTGTAGAGACATAATCAAATGTATGTCGAACTTGAAATAAAATTCAATTTTTATAACCAAAGTCTAACAGCATTTTATGGAATAGAATAATGAATTTGACCCAAACAAACGCAATTTTATCCATTTGGAGTGGCGCCAAGCGACGCTGCATTTCAATTGGGCGCATTTCAAAATCTCTAATACTTGATGGACTGTTGCTGTATTTTTGAAATAACGAATCGTGAAAAAATCACAATGAACATTTCCAAAATACTTCGACGAATGAGTTTAATGTCATCAGTGGTTTAATGAAAGAAACAATGTTTTATATTAAGTAGGTATGTTTGGATGTTTGTGTTGCAATCACATCTTGAAACTTGATATTATGTAGATGTAGATCTTAACTTGAAATAGCATTAAGTACATAATGTTAATTAAAATACTGGTTCCACGCGAAGGAAGCTTTGAGCGGAAGCTAGTATACACTAAATAAGGTAACATTCCACTCATATAATAAAGCTGAAAGTTTGTGAGTTTGTTTGTATGTTTGTGTAAGGATCAGGCTCAAACGACGAAACAGTTCACAATGTTAAGGTGAAAGGTTTAACTGCAGAATAGCATATAGGCTTCTTTTTATCCCGAAAAACGTTCCTGAAAACCAAAAAATATGTAAAAGGACAACGGGAATATTGCAAACAACTTTAGCAGCACTCTGTTTGATACAAAGAGCATGCTCTAAGGTTGCCATGACAACCAATAACTTTTGACTTTTCAAAATGGCGATTTCATTTCGTTCTACTATGCTTTGAACAATTTTTATTACTTAAATTAAAAGATTATGTGTGGGGTTGTGATGCCTAAAAAGTTTCTCATGTTAATAAGTTTGTATGACGAAACAATGCGCAGACGAAGTCGCGCCCGGGTTTACTAGTCTTTAGTATTATGTAAATGTGCCACAGGTAGTCTAAAGTCACATTACATTCTCTCACCCGAGCAATAAGTCAGTCGGCTTGTTTGTATCCCTGTATTTGTTAATAAGATGATTTCACACAATGAACTACCCTCGAAGGTTCTCGTTACACGGGGGAGAAGTAATCAATCTACACACGGGATTTATAGCGAGTTAATTGGTTTTCCCATTTGTTAATGGAACAATAATTATGTTTAGTTGAATTGTTGAGGCGTGAATTTGGGATTTGTGAGGATTTTGAGAAATTACAAAAAGTGAATGAATAATAACTATACTTAGGTTCAGCTAATTATTTACTAGCTTCATTCCAGGCTTTACACATATTTCAAGTTTTATCCAAATCGGTCCACTATTTATAGCTAGATTGAAGTACTCAAGTATGTTTGGGTAGCAGTAGAATAAAAGGATTTTTCAGCTTAAAGCACAGAAAAATCCTAATAAATCAAGTCTGTAATTAGATAAATTCTATGAATTTGATAAAATCCACGCAACTAATCCATGCACGTCACCTTTGATCACTTTGATCTACGGTCAGGCGGGTGACGCCCCAGTTAACGGGACATTGGCAATAGGACGGGACGGATAACTACAAATAAATAGTAACTAAGATTCACATACATAATCTTGACCTGAATTTGTAGCGTAATATTGTGTACTGTACCATGTAGTGTAATATTTTTATCCTACCTATGTACAACGAAAATCGATTCACAGGATTTGTGTCTATCGTTCTGAGACGATGAGCTTGCAACTTTTGCAAATGTTGGCCGGCATATGAACTTCCAAATATGTATTTGATCGGACATATCTCGACTACTCAGTACACATATTTCATCAGAACAAAGAAAAAGAGAGGCTTATTACTAGAAAATAAGCCGAGTTTAGAAACTAAAAAACTGTCCCTAGAAAAACGATCTTTAAATACTCGTACATAGAACGTTTTTTGTGGCAACAGTTTGACAGTGTCAACATGGGGTTCAACCAAGGTTTTACGTTTTTATAATAAGCAGCAGAGAATCTTTAATAGCTTGATTTGAGATAAGACATACTTACCATTTACTATTTACCATTACTTAAGAATTTTAAAAATAAAGCTTTTTTCTTCTTTTTTTCTCCAGTCTCGTGTCGGTCCCGCTCCGTCGCGGTCTACAGCCACAAGAAACGGCAGCAAAATTTTCAATTCTCGAATTTGTTATTCAAATTGGTTAACTCCGGTTCAGTAATTACCTTATTCTTTTATTTGAGAATATTTTAAATAGGGCGCGTAATCAGGCCAATTCTTTGAACTTTGTAGGGTTGGTATCTTTTCACGTGTATAAAACCTATAAGAACTCACATGGGTCTTACTTTAGTTTTCGGACGGTATCGAATTGGGAGCTAGACGAAAAAATGTTAGATTTTTGTGTGTGTATATATAACACACAAATTATTATTATTATATTGTCTGTGATACTACCTAAATATATCTATCTTATGGCGCCACTGAAAACCAGCGCTCCAACACTCTCGAGCTGTTGGAGCAAATGCTGAGGGGTAGCCGTATTTTCACCCACATAAAATTGTGTAGATTTAAGTACCTATTGTAACTGTTGTATATGATGTGGAGAAAATAAAACTTTATTCTATTCTATTCTATTCTACTATTTTTTCTACATACAATACATAGAAAACAATAAAAGCCGAGACAAATATTTAAAAATATATTAAAACTACATTTCCGAAATAATATTAATTAATCTTCAAAAACTCATTTAATTATTGTAAAAAAAATGGAGAAGTTTTTTAGTAAGCGCACGCGCACAAGCATGGTGAAATATGCACGCCTGTTGCTTTTTACAACCTCTCGCACAACACCGAGCCTTATCGCAAGATATTTTGGATGTGTGCGTGCAACCATTATTATAATAAAATTGTTCTAAGCTGTACGCGTCCGCTCATATACGATTTTTTTTATCTACCTACATTTTTGTACTCAATGTCATTATAAATAAACTCAAACTTTGTACTAATCTATATTTTTATCTTATTGTAAACGAGAACGTAGTGTTTAGACAAACCTAATATATGCTTAGAAACATTACTAACTTAAGATTGTCATTAACGAAGAACTCAGAACAGTAATGTTCTGAGAAATACAATCTTCTGTATATATAAAAAATAATCCCTATATCTCTTGGTCACGCCATCACGCGTGAACGTCTGGACCGATTTCACAATTTTTTTTGTTGTGTTTGTTATTGTCAGGAGAAGGTTCTTATGACAGAAAAATGGTATACAGGGTGGTCCAGTTTATATGGAAAATTTTATTCACTCTAAACTCGGTATAAATTGAAAAAGGGGTTAGGGGTTGTGCAAGGCAGTTCCAAAGATCGTTGACAAAACAATGCGCAGACGAAGGCGCGCGCGGGTCAGCTAGTAGAAAATAGATATGTATCTATCGAAATGCCGTCAAATACACTCTCACTGTCCTGCCATCAATCAAAGCGTCATGTGCCTGTGAAAAGGCACTTTAGGTGAGTTTGACCGGTGGGCGGTGACTTTCAGTTATTTTTAGGCCGACGTCAGATGAATTTTGATGACAGAGATGGAAATTGTTTTTCCGGGTGGATAAATGAGTTATCGTTTAACTTCACGAAAACAGGCTCAGCCCTTTTAACTTTTAAAATGAAATTATTGACATCGACAAAATATATCGCTCGATTAAAGAAATACTGTTGTTTTATTTTGGTAGTTGACAAAATAAGTTCCTTCAGCATAAAGTTTTTAAACATCATTCTTAGTAGTTATGCCATTAGGTCGTAAGTTCACATCCAGCACTTAACGCTAATTCGTATTTTTACTTCAGAACTCAGCAGGTATTATTCCGAATGTTACGAGATACAACGCAATTCCACAAAACATAATGTTATTTGGTAATTGTTTCATTTCTTTTAAGAAAATATAAAATGTTTACAAAGGAAGTTATTTTTATATTAATTCGTGCCTTTACTTTACAAGAGTGGATCTTTGCAAAGGGTGTTTTTTAATAATAATTCTGATAGACTTGGAGGTAATTTTCAAAGATATTTTCAAAGAACATGAAAGAATGTATTTTTATCGACTAAACTCTTGACTCTAGAGTAGATTCATTCTTTATCTAGGACTAGTGGACCCGGGCGCGACTTTGTCTGCGCATTGTTTCGTCATACAAACTAAGCATAGTAGAACGAAATGACATCGCCATTTTGAAAAGTCAAAAGTTATTGGTTGTCATGGCAATCTTAGAGTAGTGCTCTTTGTGTCAAACAAAGTACTGCTAAAGTTGTATGCAATATTCCCGTTGAGAGAGAAAAACGTTCCTGAAAACCAAAAAATATGTAAAAAGAACATATTTTTTGGTTTTCAGGAACGTTATTCTAGATACCTTTCACCTTACCAAATTTCATTGTTAACTGTTTCGTCGTTTGAGCCTGATTCTTACACAAACATACAAACATCCAAATATCCAAACATCTAAACAAACTCACAAACTTTCAGCTTTATTATATGAGTGGGATGGGATTCAGCACTTTCTTGGGAAAAATAAGTGATAAATACATATATAACTTACTACAAACTACAAAAAATGGCGTCAAAAGTCATTCAAATATTGAGCTCATCATATCATATGTTGACTGTTGATTTTAAAATTCTAATGATGTTAAATCATTAGAATGTTAAAGTCAACATTGTTCTAAAAAAATTACATAGTTGTAAAAAAATAATTATGTGTAATTAAATATAAGAAATAAGAAAAAAATATTGTCCAATTAATTTAATAAATAAATTTAATTAATTTAATTTTTCCAATTTTTTAATGTCCAGTTAATTACATCGTTTTTTAATAAAATTTCGAGTAAGTACATTTTCTTCTAACACGTGCAGAATCTAATCTGATCTCATAATCTTTTCATTCTACGAAAGAGGTAATTTCCTGTTTCAAAAAGTTAACTTCAAGACTCATAGCTGGTTAAAGTTAATGAAAAATACATACAATGAAGAATAAATTAAATATATCAAACATTGCGGAAATGCTATGTGTTTCATAAATGAATAGATTATCATTATTATCAATATTAATCGTTTGGTCCGGAAAACATAGACTGACAGTTAATAGTCATATTTTTTCAAATATTGTGGTTTATTTCACCACACGAACAGAACAAAACAGCGCTTAAAATGCTTAAAAAGAGTGAACAGCGAGACGTGGTGCGGACTTATTAGCGCTTCGTCTGAAAGCGCCTAATCCTTCAAAGGCGCCTATCAAACGAGGGACTTACGCGTCGTGTACTGGGGGATATACGACGAGCTTAGATCGTCAGTCACAAAATATGCTACATTTTTACATGATTAACTTTTGAAAATCACACGATTTAAACTCATTGTTGTATTAATAACGGAACGAGATTGCGTAAAGCTTTTGGATAATATTCGAACTAATTACCTTACCTTACTTAAGCGCTCTTGGTCGTGCTTGCTTAGCCGTTCTTGATAGATCGTCGAAGTTAAGCAACGTTCGAAACGGTCTGTGTGGTGATGGGTGACCGCCAGTGGCATTTTCATCTGAGCGCTTCCGTGCTACTTTAAACTGTCGGTACCGGCTATTTAAGGCCTTAAGGCGGCCTAAAAACTCCGTCACCAGAATTGGCCACTGACTCATACGAACTTACTTTACTTTACGTTTCGATCGGGTTGCACCGATCGTACCTTTCTAATACTAAAACAACAATCTATAAAAAATGTTGACTCCATTATAGAGATCTTAGTAACGGGAATTAAAGCAACGGTGAACCTGCAAACCCTGAACCAGAGAGGTACCAAAAAAACAAATGTTTGTATGACATACAGATTTGTCTCGGGTCTGGGTGTTTCTATGTATAATTATGTATGTATTTACAAACAAAAATTATATAAGTAGTATATCAGTTATCTGGTTCCCATAGTACAAGCTTTGCTTAGTTTGGGGCTAGATGATGCTGTGTGAAAATGTTCAGCATTATTTATTTATTTATTTATTTATTTACCTCTCTGGTTCAGGGTTTGCAGTCCATGTCCATTGCCAGTCGAATTACACAATAAGGTCCTGGACTAACCTTAATAAATCAACTATTCGTATACTTGTCAGGACTTGGCTTTGGATGCGAAAGAATTTGATTCAAAAGACGTCTCCAGACGTTTGTATTGCCAAATGCAATAATATTATTTCATACAAGCCAACAAGATCGGAAACGTGGTACAATGTTTATGGTTTAAACCATCTTGTTGCACAGGGATGTACTCAGAAGGAGACAATAGTTAGTTTGAAATTGTTAGTGGCCAACTCTTACATACCTACGATGGATCATGGAGAGATGAAAGTCAGAACTAAAATGGTAGCAATAAATTAGACGCTTTTTACACGATACCACAGAAGTCTAAAAATATAAATAAAAAGCTCTTGCTCCGTTAAGTTTGAGGAAGCAAATAGCAAGAATGGTATGCCGGAATGGTATCGTGTAAATGGCATTTTAGAATTAATTTGAAATGGGACTGAGTAGGACAAAAAACACTCTTTGGGGAAACACTGTGCCAGTAATGAAGCTGGTATTGTACAGTTTTTTTAGGAGAAAAGCAATACTCAGTATCTGATACTCGCCGTGAGTGCTTGTTTTTTGGAAGTTTTTTACAAATTGGTTTTAAGTTATTCTATAACATTGAGAAATGAAAAGACATATCAAAATTTTCGATTCCGACGGGATTCGAACTAGCAACGATCAGACGATCCTCCTAAAGCCGGAGTGCCTTACCATTCGGCCACAGAATCCGTATCGTCGCAATCGAAATTTTTAATAAGTTCATATTTTATCGGTTATAGCACCAGTTAAATGTGGTCTAACATTATAAAAAAAAACTATACCAAAGTTGATCCCTAGCTGCAGCCCTGTGGCTTAGAGATTACTTTTGGGGAGTTGGCAGCGTCGTCCATGGAAGGTTAACTTGACTGGCTAAGTGGGACGGTTATGGTAATAGTTTTAAGTAGAAATAATGTTTTGTTCTGTTTGTTAAGTCAAAAAGTATCTTCAATACACAATATGTAAACAGATTACGAGTTATAATGGGCCAACATAAAAAGAACCAGTGTGAAAAGGTTGATAGATAGATAGATAGATTAACTCTTTATTGTATACAAGAACATAATACAGATAATATAACAAATAAACAAATTTTACAATGGGCGGCCATATCGCTAAAAGCGATCTCTTCCTGGCAACCATTTGTATGGACAGGATAGTCGAATACAGAAAAAACAGCGGTGTACAAAAGTAAAGAATAGTAACAAACTAAGTACCTACCTAACTATACTTACACTACACACACAATACAACACACACAAATTACACATAGAGCAAATTACACAAAGAGCAATAGAAACAGTTAGCAGTAACCAGCCATGGAAAGATAATGTTCGCAGACACTGGCTTTAAAAATATGTATAGATTTAGATATTCGAATGGAAACGGGTAAGAAAAGTAAAGGTTGATGTTCTTTCAGACCGTCCCTTTCAAGCACAGAAGAACAAACAATGCCTTATTATGCCGTCATAGAAAACAACTCCAGAAATAAGGCCAAGTGCCCCATAAGAGGTCTGAAACTTTAGTTTTTTAATAAACGGTACACGTTACCGACCGCTAACATAAACTAAAGATTTATAAAAAAAAATCGTCTCTATTAAATAAAAAGTTGCTAAGCCATTTGGAAAAAAATAATCATAGCAAATTATTGGAATAAAGTATGTACCTACTAATGGTGCATTTAGACGATACAATTTTTCGTACGATTTGCTAAGCCCCGCCCATTAAACGTGCCGACGAGCGTCGCGCTATCTATGACAAGTCGCATACGATGAGCATTTACACGTGGAAAATTGCCGTGCGATACGATATCGTAAGGGTTGAAATCACATCGTGTAAATGCACCTTTACAAAGAAATAGATGTAAGAAAAACAATATTTTAGGCTGAAACCACACACTTGCTACGATACTGCATAAATGCAATATGCAACCGATTACTGATGACGTCATAATGATTAGTGTAGTGTACGCTTCTAACATAATTACGTTTTTATACTAAAAAGAAAACCGACTTCAATGTTTGACTCGAAACGCGGTGTGACTCAGGGCGTCAAGCTGTCGATTCGATTTCTATTTGTGACATGGCTAGGAGGGAAGGTGTCTAGAGTTTTACGGGGAAACTATCAATCCCTCTGGAATAAAATTTATATGGGACCACCTCTGGAGTATACCCTTTCAAACATGAAAATAATTTTGCAAATCGGTCAACAAATGGCGGAACAATCGCGTAACAAGATACAAAAAAAAAAAAAAACATACAGATGAATTGAGAACCTCCTCCTTTTTTGAAGTCGGTTGAAAATGTGCCATCACCTTTATCAGTTAATTTTAAGCCACTTTTGGTTTATTTTTGGTCAGTTCTCAAAAAATACATCCGTCATTACGGTGTCCGTTTCTCAGGACAATGCAAAGCTTACGCAAGCAAACGATAAATTAACGCGATAACCGCAAGCGGGTACTATCTGATAATTGTTTCCGGGATCGAATGGATCTTATTACGATATTTTTCAGAAATAATATGATTTACTAATAACATTCGCAAAAGTATTTTACCTCTTCAATTCAACAACCAAGGCGTTGTCCTCAAATGCGCGATCATCGCGCGATCAAACATATTGATGACAAATAGGTATCAGAATAGAGGTATGCGCAATGCGAATTGGTCGCATTCGCGTTTTATAGGGACTCTTAAACGTTGAAGGAAAACATCCCCGGACAGTAGTCGTAGAGCTTATAAATTTATATTATACAAATAAAGACTACTACCGAAAACTAAGGGGTGGCAATCAGACCATGATTCTTAACATATTTAGCGTAAAAATACGCCGAAAAAAAATTTGACTTAGCTACGTCATTTTGTTATTTTCTGTTATTTACTACTAGGACAACATAATAAGACCATACCTACCTGATAATTTCGCGCCCCATACGCAAACAGTAATCTTGAAACGCTGTTTTCTACGGATATAATGTTTTTTTCGGAAATCCTTTTGGATTTAGTTGTGTGTTGGGATGCTACCCCTTAAGTAATCAAATAAAATATAAAATCAAATCATGTCATGAACGAAAGAACTACTTAGATTGAAACGAGAAGAAGAAGAAAAGAAAACGACTAAGCGATACCTCAAGTATTTCAACGATCAAAACTTAAAACCAACATCATACAATGATCAAGACATGTAACACAAGCTTTTTGATTTAATATACAAGTTAGATTTGATTACTATTAGATCTGAGAGAATGTCTACCGCATCTTGGGATACAGTCGTGAACCTGTTTACATTTTTTTTTTAGATTTGATTTATTTTTCAACACACGTCAAAAACTTTGCGACGAAGTAAGCGTATTAGAATGGGCAAATTAAACCCTTTGAAACCCTTCAGCAAATAACCTTTGACCCCATGACCCCCTTACAACGTTGGCATCCTCTCCCAACTAAACATTGTAAAACGTGGATTGTCAATGAAATATTTCTAGAGCCGTGTTGCCTAATAGCTACTCAACTTTCCTTTGATGTTTGATATTGTATATCAAGAAGGTAGAGTATAAGAGGTCAATTAAAAAAAAACAATGTAATGTTTCACTTGATAACTCACTTAAGAAGAGAGTTAATAGGCACCTTCTGGGTAGGATCGTTCCATCGTAGACCTCATTCTTGCCTGTGTAAGTCTCAATGTCAAAAGCCGTCCCATTCATCATAAAATAAAATGAACTCAAACTATTAAAAATGTAAAAGTAAAAATATGTTTTAAGGAGTTCCTGTATGAGCACGAAACGTCGAGAATAGTGTGAATTTTGAGTGTGAATTGAAACAAAAAATAACACAAAATTATTATTACCTGGGTCAGTTGAGCTATCTATTGATCGTTTCTAACGATCCTTAGATAGCTTGACTAATCCTGTTGTATTTTATATATGTAAATTATGTACTCGTAGTAGCTTAGGCGCTGTACACAAATTACAATATTATTGATTTATTGGAAACAAAAAAAACGATTTAAATTACTAGGTACCTACTATTAATTAGATACTTTATTTACAGAAACTAAGCTACAACATATTTACATATATTTACAAAATACAACAGGATTAGTCAAGCTATCTAAGGATCGTTAGAAACGATCTATAGATAGCTCAACTGATCCAGGTCACTGTCAGTCGGAAGCGTGCCCAAAACACTGGCGGCATTACCACGCTGGATGGCAATGCTGATCCTTTGAGCCAAAAATGTGCCAGCTCTCGGATCACGCGTCGCTTCGACCATTTACATACAAAACAAATCGTACCAACATTGTTCAGAACCAATATCAAAATACCCTTCCCAACCCAATGCCGAACATTACCATAATCACTGCAGTACGTTCAATTTCATATTCAATTTCAATTTGCATAATCATTAAAGTGCGCGAAAAACGGGCGCAAAGTTTCGTCGAATCTTCTGGGACGAACTTCGATGCTAGTCAAATTGTTTTGAACTGAATTCTGTTCAAAATCAAATGCAATCGAAACTCAGATCTTTGATCCTTTGTGAGATTTTGCAAGAAGTTAACATCAAAATATATCTTTGGTATTATAAAATGTACTTATTAAATTATGCCGCCAGTGTTTTGGGCACGCTTCCGACTGACAGTGACCTGGATCAGTTGAGCTATCAATAGATCGTTTCTAACGATCCTTAGAAACATACGTATTTTGTAAATACGAGTATATTTTAATATGTAGTAGCTTAGTTTCTGTAAATAAACTTTAATTACTCGTTTTAAATTATAATTTTGATGTATAAATGCGTTTCGTTAAAAGATTGTCTGAACGAATGAGAATAAAACTTATATGGAGGTAGCAATAAGTACTTGACATATAAGTCACACACCCATGTAAAGACTTTCATCCAATATGTGACAGGTAGCAAGCCCATCGCTGCTTGGAGAGATTCAAACACACGACCCCACTCAGCCAGCATTTGAACTCTTATACAGAACAGATTCAGTCAAAATCACAAAATGTGCAATAAATTGCGTTGCTTTTTCAACACAATAGGAATTAATTAGAAGTTTCTACAAACTAAAAGTTTGTATCAACGCTCTAACATTACGTTCGTATTTTAGCGTCCATCCATTAATGTCTCTATTGATTTAATGAGCCACTCATCGTAGACTTTTACATCTATATTAGATGATTTATACAGCGTCAGGAGGCAATCCATGCCTACACTTAACGGGACGCTGTAGTGCCTGGGACATTGTTTGAGATGGAATAGGCTTGCCCAGCACCTAAACCATCCTCTTAGCTTAATCAGCTTGGCCCACAGCAAAGACGACGTCATGAGCCACTAGTCACAAAGTAACCTAGATGACACGCATTGAATTTGACTATAAAGATGACAAAAGTAATGTATAATGTCATTTCATTCACAATATTGGTCGCGAAGGAACAGGGTACTCCCGTTCTTATTTTCGTTCGTTTGATGAATATTCGGATGTTTCTTAGTACGGTTTCTGATTGTAAGGGCCAATTTTTCGGTTTGGAATATTTTGTCCTAAGTTAGGACCGTGTTTTAACGTTGATGTTATCGACCAAATACAATGTAGCTCGTAGTAAGAAGCATCCGAATATTCATCAAACGAACGTAAAATCGAACGCGAATAACCCCTAGAATCACCTAGTTTTAGGACTATTCTAAGTGATTCCAGCGGTCCTTGAATAAATACTTTTTGAATTTGTTATAACGGTCACCGTTTTTCAAGTTCCGGGAATCTTAACTTTTCAGAGTTGGTCTTGCTGCCGTGCAACTTTTCATTATTAAACGTACATCATCAGTTTTCTACTGATAGAGATTTCATTGTATTTTATTAGTTCTTTCTCTTTCACTCTCCATGTTTTGGTATAAGAAGGAGTGAATATTACTGAATATGCATTGTTTATTTATAGTAAGGTTCTAAGGTTCGCCTTCTAAGGTTCGTTGCATGATGGTGATAATGACGCTAGTGTTTTGGGCACACGCCTACTGACAGTGACCTGAATCATTTGAGTATCTATAAATTGACGGTTTGACGACCTCTTTGTATGATATACAAATATTTGTCTCGGGTATGGGTGTTTCTATGTATAATATGAATGTATTTACAAAAAAAAGTATATAAGTAGCATATCAGTCATGTAGTACCCATAACACAAGCTCTGCTTACTTTGGGGCTAGATGATGCTGTGTGAAAAAGTCCAGCAGTCCAGCATTATTATTTTATTTTTTTTCAACAGCATTATTTATTTATTTATTTATTATACTTTCCTCAACGAATGTATTGACATCAAAACGTCTAAACAACTTTCAATATTCAACATGCCTAAGCTAAATAAAGCTATAACTTCAATTCTTATCTATTGCTGGCAATGATACCAATATACTTCCTTTAAAATCCAGACAAAACTCAGAAGGTACTTTATTTAGTTCGACGTTTATTTCCTTCGACAACAGCATGGTACAAAGCCGTTTGAATTTTCTTATTTACCAATTCAGCATTACAGTGATGTAGTGTTTGCTTAGGCGTGTTTTAGACGAGGTGTTGTAACCGTTATAGCGAGAGTTTAGTCAAATGTCAGTGGTTTTAGTTCTGCTGTCTGCGCCGTTAGTTATGTGTTCAATTACTACCTCATTTGCTGTAATAAGTCTGCACAATACAAAGTAAAATAAAAAAAATAAAAAATTAAACAAAATTAAATTGGATTACAACTGTAGTAGGTATCTCCTATGTGCCATAGATTAGATAAGCAATTTTTTAGGAAGTGTAAGTTAAATACAAATCTATAGTGCTGCCACATGCATTATACGATCTTTGTCAGATTTCTAAGCTCAATAGGTAACTATACCATTCATTTATAACATGGCAACATAATTGTGTAATTTGATTCTAAAAACTAGCGTAAACACGCAGCTTTTCGCCTCTTGCAGAATCCCCCTAACGCAACATTTGGTTTGATGCCAGATTATCTCGTGTACACGCTCTGAAGATTTTAATCACTCAACGGTGTTGCCAAGATGTCGCAGACGTCGGCCAAATCCTGCTTTATTTTTTATTACAGTATCATTGGCCGCTTAGGTGTTACCAGTAAACAATCTGAAGCTTGACCGGAGCTTTATGTGCTACAAAATTAAACACTCAAATGGACTGTCTAAACGGGCATTATTTAAAAAACATAAGCTTTATTACAATGAGTAAGATAATCGAATGATTCTTGCTGTAAGCAAGTAGTGTAAATAAAGCTTTTGAAATAATATATGAACCTCAGTGTAGATATGGGAGAATACTTTTTATACTTATGCGTTTATTAACTTGCCATGTTTTTTGCTTTTTCAGCTCACATATGAGTTTTAATGCGCTTGCCATGTTGCTTTGCACAGACAGATAGAAAATGAGTTATCAGACACCTTGACCAGAGCTTAAATTATGTATGAAACATGGATAAAAAAATACAAACGGTTTACAAAAGTTTAGATGCTTTAAACTTTAGAGTTATTTGTATTTTATAAAATAAAAAACAGTAACAAATTAAACAATATAAAGTACACCTCAACTCATCGTGAACCCAGGCATGCTTCTCGGAATCAACTCTCGAAATAAGCCATTAGCAATTCGCACAGCATTCCACGCAGCTCAACAAGTTAGGGCGCCACTTCACTGGGCTTGTTTTCGTGTCAATTGTCGGTTATAAATAAAACAAATAAATATTATTTTGGAATCTGGATTAAGACCATCGTCAACATCATTCGGTTATTTAAAATACTTGCTGTGTATTAATGAATTTTTCATTACGTAAAAGTTAAGCGTTAGTGGATCGATCTCGACGGGTTTGAAAAATAATGGTGGGAGATCGCCAAAGACAGGAACCAGTGGACTATTTTGGGGAGACCTTTGCCCAACAGTGGAACACCATGGGTTGATAAACATTATGAGGACACCCAATGTACTTTGACGTTATCTTTCCTGTGGATAGTTCCGATTAAGCAGAGATGATAGTTTAGGTTATCACCTAATTCATCTCAAAAAATATCTAAAGCAGCAGTAGTCCATTGAGTATTAAGTGAGTGTGAACATATATTGCCTTCTAACGCTACATATATCAAGTAAAAATAACAAGTACCAAGTTTTTTTGACGCATAGTTTTAAATCTCATTTCTCCGTATTCGAAAACAAAATGTTTTTCTAGATGTTTTCTCTTCCAAAAAAGTCTTAGTTACAATGTCCAAATAAGAACACTCCTTTAATGGAACTTGGGACTTTCCAAACTTTCCCATTTCAATACATAAAAACACTTCACGGCTTGTCGCGGAGTTACATAAGGCAGTCCAAGATTTATTTGTTAATTTTGACAAAGTCTTTGGAGTTTTGGGCGGTGTTATACGTTATTTATAGCACTGCTTGATATGAATAGCGGCCATGGTTGCTTTTCATATAGACGTAGGAGTACTTTCAAAACTTTAGTATAGCTGAAAAAATGGTTAGATGTTCTGCGAGATTACACAATGTCCCAGTCACTACAGCGTCCCCTTGAGTGCAGGCATAGGTTGCCTCCCGTCATTGTATTAATAATTTAATTTAGATGTAAAAGCTTTATATATTGTTGAACTTAGTTTGCGGACCTCGGTAGCGTTTAGATGTGTTTGTTGCCCTGATTCTTCCCGGTACCTATTGGTCGCGAACGAACAGGAGTAAAATTAGTTTTAAGACTACTCCCGACCTCAAGAGAGGTCAAGAGCCGAGCCAAGAAAAAAAAATTAAGTTATCCCAGCGGTCCTACTGAATAAATACTTTTTGACTTTGACTTTGACTATTATTATTGCAAAATATATTTTTTAAACTTCACCTATAGGCATGAAAAATATTTTATTTCCTTACTAGGCATACAAAACTCACTCAGCGTAAACTCAACTTCAAAGCTAGAAGAAAAGGCAGAGCGTGAACTAAAAATTAATTTTCTCGAGAACAAGTTGAAATAACTATGAAACTAATCTACGGGAGACAATGGGCTTTCTTTGTGAATATTCTCTTTAATATAACAGAAAACTTTGCCTGTGCGATTATTGAAAGAAATAGTATGGCTTTTATAAAAATAAAACTGAACTTATCGAACTGTTTTGAAGTATTTTATGACTTTAGGAACACTGGAAACACTCACTTTGTCTAGCTAGGCCATTCTACTCCCCCCCCCCCCCCGATGGATTCCAATCTTGACGCGATGGGGGGGCTTAGTAACCATGGTTTGGAGGCCCACGGTGAAGCGAAAAGGAATCCCAGGCGGGGACGCCCTGGTGGCGTCTGGCGGGTAGGGTCGCGGGTGAAGAGGCGTGTCGGTGTTTCGTTGCCGCTCGCCCTATCTCCCGCGAACCAACGGTGGCGCACCGTAAGATGCGTCGGCGGTGGGGCCGCAGTGGAAGAGGAGTGTCGGTGCTACGTTGCCGCTCTCCCTATCCTCTGCGGCCGGTTTTGGAGGCTTCTCCACGCCCTCTTTAATTAGAGTGCGCAATAGACGAAGGGAGCGAAGAGCATTGGTGGTGAGTAGCGGACGCTAGGTGCGGGGGCACCTTCGTCCGCTTTGCACTACTCACCACGACGTGGGGCCGCCTTAAGGGCGGGGATCGCCAGAGGGGGACTGGACGTAAAGGCTGTGCCGGTTTCCCAGACCTCCTCCATTCCAGGTGACGCCGGAATGACGCTGGGTCGTTTAGTGGGTATACCGGGAGTCCCCGGGGAGTCCCACATACCCCTCTCGCCCCCCGGCGGAGGGGATGCATAACGCATTTTTCCCAGCGAGAAAAAATAAAAAGGCCATTCTATTCCAGTTGATTCGCGACAAATACCGTGAAGAACTGTAGTCCTTTTCACATAGGAACGGTTCCATGACAAGGCTCTTTTATGTAATTTGAAAAAAGGAAAATTTCCTATAGACAAAATCCTTTTTTTTTTTTAAGTATCTATTACTATTATCAATAGATTTCATTATTTCAAAATTTGTCATTGTTGTACAGCGTAAAACGTAAAAGTTCTATGTGTCAGGGATACGTTTCCAACAAACACAGTTTCGGACCTATTTCTTATTAGTATTGAACCATTACAAATGATTCATGGGACATTATTATATAAATAAAAATTTTTGAAAAAAAAAATTGAACCGACTTCACAGAACACAAACAGAAGAACCTTCTACACACTAAAAAGAGAAAAATAAGAATATAATGTGAAGTCGGTGCCAACTATTCATTTACATCTAAGAAATTCAAAAGAACTTGGGTGCAAAATTGTACCCTGGTACGCTATCGCTCGATTTCTTTTTTTGATAGGTACCTAATCGTATTCACTTGGCACCGACTTCAAATTATATTCTTATTTTTCTCTTTTTAGTGTGTAGAAGGTTCTTCTGTTTGTGTTCTGTGAAGTCGGTTCAATTTTTTTTTTCAAAAATTTTTATTTTTCACTTTTTAGTGTACGAGTAAGTAAATAAATACTGTGTAAATAAAAGTGTATGTGTAAATAATATAGTAAGCTACGAGTACATTAAGATTTTGTTTATCGTAGCTTAAGTAGGAAAGGATAAGAGAAGTCATGGGCAGACCTACTATAATCGTATGGGGGTTTCCCAATACTATTTGTTTGTCTATCTGCAAGTTGGGAGATATAATAGAAATACTAGGCCTTTTCTTGATGCTTTATTCTTCACGGGTTTTTCGGAACACACACCACACACGTGGTTTTTTACATAATTATTTTCATTTTATCAAGTAATGAAAATTATTCACTATTATATTAAGTATAAGTATTTAATTAGCATAACAATCAAATTAGTAAGGTTCTAACAAGGTAATCTCTGACAGACAAAGAATGAAACTTAATATTAAAATGATATTCAATATTTATGATAAATGTTAAATCTGCTAGGGATTTTCACCTGTCTACCACACCTGGAAGTTTGTGGGTTGGTAACATCTGGAGATGATGGTATCTCCGCCTCAGGTGTTCTACCAAAAACTATAGAAGACTGACCTGTAAACCCCTCCTCACCAGAAGCAGATGAAGAAGCAGCCGGCAGTTGGAACTCATCTCTCAGCCTTTCTGAAGAAACTTCCAACCTGTAAATGCGTTGCATAGGTCTTATTTTAGTACCTAGAGCAGTTTTTACTTCAACAGTTCTTTCTACTCCATCTTTTCCAGCTATCAACCTTTGAACTATACCTAATGGCCATCTTATTCTCTTCTCTGGGGTCTCTACTAAAACAATATCTCCTATTTTCAAACTATCTTTTATTTCTATACCCCTTTGGACCAATTGAGTTAAATATTCATTTTTGAATCGTTCTTTGAACTGTTCTCGGATCTTTTGTACATACCGAAGTCTGTTATTTAAACTATTACTATCTATTCGATCAAGATCACTTACTTCAGTTATAGGTTTATGAGCTGAGTGTATAAAGTGAGCTGGGGTCAATGGTTCTAAACAGTCCCCATTGTCATCATTGATGTATGTAAGAGGGCGGCTGTTCATGACCGCTTCACACTCGCAAAGTACAGTCTCCAGTTCGTCATATGTTAGGCACGACGTACCTAAAATTCTACGTAATAAATCTTTCATTACCCTTATTAACCTTTCCCAGAAGCCTCCCCACCAGGCCGCTGTAGGTGCATTCATTTTCCACTGAATGCGGTGAATGGTTGAGTACTTCTGGATCTCCTCCCAATTTAGAGATGTTAATAAGTTTTTAGTTCCGTGAAAATTTGTACCTTGATCCGACATAATAATACTCGCACGGCCTCGTCGTGCGATGAATCTGCGCAATGTCATGATAAATGCATCTGTGGACAGAGAACGTGTTAACTCTAAATGTACAGCGCGGTATACAGCGCATGTATATAAAACAATCCAGCATTTCTCATCATTTTTTAACATGAGTGGTCCAGCCAAATCTACTCCCGTATTTTGAAACGGAGCTGAGCTTATCATTCGTTCTGAGGGCAATGGAGCGGTCGGCGCCTGTACTGGTTTCGAACGATACCTCAAGCATATAGTGCATTGAGAAATTACCGTTTTTGCTAACCGTCGTACTCCGATGATCCAGAAGCGGACTCGTAGATCTACAATCAGCTGGTCTACACCTGCGTGCTGTAGCTGTAGATGGCGCTGTCTTACCATCATTTTAACCACAGGATGCTGTGCTGTTAACAGGTACGGAACTCGGGTTGTCTCAGGGAAATCAGACAATGTAAGTTTAGTTTTTATCCTTATGAGCCCTTCCTCATCTATATGTTTAGTCAAATTTTTATCCTTTAGTATATATTCTTTATAAGACTCTTGTATACATTTGATTACAGTTTTTTCAGCCTTTTCATATTCATTATATGTAATTTCCCCTTTTCTCATAGTAGTAGCATGTTGTACATTATATATGAATCTTATTATCCATGCTACTGTTCTCACTAACTTACTATATTTAGAAAAGTAGTTTTGTAATCTGTCTAATAGGCTTTCATTAATACTGACTTGTGTGGTACATACGGTTTTCCTGGTTTCAGCTTGTACCTCACGCTCATCAACAATTATTTCAGAATGCGGCCACAGCTCCGGTGCCAAGCGCAGCCACGCCGGCCCCTCCCACCAGCGACAGTCGAAGAGTGCCTTTGCGGAGCAGCCTCTGGAAGCCGTGTCTGCCCAGTTCTCTGTTCCTGGAATATGCCGCCAATCATTGATATTAGTATTTTGCCTAATTTCTTTTATTCTGTTGCCTACAAAATTGTTAAGGGGCAGTTCCCTTTTGATCCAACATAGAACTACGCTGGAGTCAGTCCAGCAGTAGGTAGGACAACCTTTTAAATTATCATTTTCTCTTACTTGAGATAACAAACGTGAACCTATTAGTGCGGCTAGTAGCTCTAACCTTGGGATCCCTATTCTTTTAGGTGGTGTAACTCGTGACTTGGCTGATATTAACTGGACAGTTACTTTATTTTCTTTTTCAGCCCTGAGTACTACACCTGCACCATATCCATCTTTGCTTGCATCACAAAATAAATGTAGATTCAACTCACTTTTATTTATGTTAGTTGCTGTTAATTTTCTTGGAATTTTGCAATACTCTAGGTATGTGAAGTCTTTATACCATTCCATGAATCTACTTAATAAGTCTGATGGTAGGTTATCATCCCAATGTATATTTCTCCGCCAGGTTTCTTGTAAAATTAGTTTAGGGACTAACATTACCGGTGAAGTGTACCCTACAGGATCAAATACCTTCTGCGTGAGTGACAACAGCTCCCTCTTTGTGATATTCTGGATGTCTTTAGCAGCAGGTAGGCCAGCAGTGTTACAATAAAGCTTGTCTGACAAAGTGTCCCAGTTGAGACCTAGGACTGATATTACATCCTTACCTGCTTCATTTATTCCTAGAGGTGGAGAAGTCACCCACATCCGTAGATTGAATTTGGCAGCCTGCATGATCTGCTTGGCTTCATCCATGAACTTTATAGTCTCTTCTTCACTGTCAAGACTAGTAAGACAATTATCTACGTACCAGGATTTCTTCAGTTGATCTGCATGTGGGCTAGTTATAATTCTGAGATGGTACATAAGTGTGGCTGACAATAAAAATGAACTTGAAGTCAACCCAAATACTACCCGGCAATGTCTATATGTTATTATTTCGTTTAAGTTTTCATCCTCCCACCACAAAAATTTTAAATAGTTCCTATCTTCTGCAGGAAGACTTATTTGCAAGAATGCTTTTTGTATATCAGCCGAAACGCCGATTTCTTTTGTTCTAAACCCCATTAATAAGTGTGGAATGCTATCTATAAAGTTTGGCCCCTTTTCTAGGCATGCATTTAGGGACAAACCATTTCTGTCTTTTGCAGACGCATCAAACACAGGTCTTATTGCGCTAGTGAGACTTGTTTCTTTTATGACCGCCCTATGTGGCAAGTAGTGACCTTTGTCACACTCATCTATATTATTTGGGACTCTTTCTATAATACCTAATCGTTCCCATTCTTCAAAAACCTCATGGTATGCTTGAAATTTGCCACTAGCATTTAATTTCTGGCTCATTGTTTCAAGTCGTTTTTTAGCAACTTTATAATTGGGTAATAACTCTTCATGACCACTTTTAAATGGAAGTCTTACCTCATATCTGTCATCTTCATTTTTTCTTATACTTTCCTCAAAGGAAGTGATGACCTCTTTATCTGCAGCTTCTCTTGTCTTCAGTTCGGCTGGATCATGAATGCCTATTGTTTCCAGGGCCCAATATCCTGTAAAATCATTTATATCAGAGCAGAACAAAGTTGTGATTATATTATTGGCATTTGCGCTTACCTGCTTTCCTTGTAGAGTCCATCCCAGCTTTGTATTTATTGCTACCAAACCAGTTTCTTCCAGGTGGATGACCTTTCCTGTGAAAAATGTCCCTGCATAGTCGGAACCTATAAGTAGACCTATCTCTTCAGAGTGTTCATTATTATCTGTCAGTATTACATTATTAGCCTTTAAACTATTTGTCAAACTTGTGTTTGACTTGGCGCTGTGTCTTGGTACATTGGTACAGATAATATTCTGGCCTAGCACTGCCATCTCCGTTGAGTAATCCTTGTCCAGGTTGTTGACCTTAATGTTGTAAATGTTGTAGGACTTGGTGTTGGTCTGCATGCCACCAAATATTAGTGAGTGTGTGAGTATCTCCTTCTTCATGACCGGAACGTTCATCTTCTTCATAACCTCTTCTTTGACATTGTAACGTTGTACGTACATGTTACATATTTATTGTTGCTATTGCTAACAAATCTAAATTTTATTAAAAAAAAAAAATAAACAAACACTTATATAATAACTTATTCTAAAACATAAACATAAATTAATTTTGTAACTACATATCTAAATACTTATATTTCTATATAAAATAAAATCAATAAAATTAATCTGCATAGCAACAACTTAATATTGCTAACACTTGTCATCACGCCAGTACAGAGTGGCGTGATAATCTAACTACGCACTGATTGGCTAAGCCGTTCTTTTGTTTTCGTAAACTGGAATGTTCGAGCCGCGCCGCGCCACAGCGAGCGGCCGGTCACACAGTCACACACACGGCCTTCCGACCTGACTTGGAAACGGACGTGTACTAAATAGTGCGTTCACTAATAAATAAATACGTAGTGTCTTCTTACGCGCTTATCAAACATTCATCTGTTTAAATATTATTTTTTGAAAGTTGTGCTTAATACTTATTTTCATTTTAAGTACTTACCTATTTACCTACCTACATCGCTAGAGGTAGAAGTTATCTACTTACTTACTTAAATTAAAGTAACGTGTGTTGCTGAACCCCGATAGGGGTCCTACACAAGGGGTCCAACTTAGGACATCTTTCCTCGGACCTAAGAACTACTACGACGGCTGACGTCACCGGCCTCTTTCGCTCTCCGCCGCGTCATCGAGACTCCACCTCAACTACCTACCAGGAGAGTACCGGTCCACGGAGCAAAATCACTGGCGCCCAACGTGGGGCAAAGTGTGGCGTTAATTTGTTTTAAGTGGTAGATTAGGTATCTAACTTAATGAAACAAAGAAACGTCAACATAAAAAATATATAATTAAAAAAAAACAATAAGGTCGGGTTATTTATGCCGGTCTGATTTTGCTCCGTGGACCGGTACTCTCCTGGTAGGTAGTTGAGGTGGAGTCTCGATGACGCGGCGGAGAGCGAAAGAGGCCGGTGACGTCAGCCGTCGTAGTAGTTCTTAGGTCCGAGGAAAGATGTCCTAAGTTGGACCCCTTGTGTAGGACCCTGTGAATAAAATATGTTCACAATAAAACAATTGCTCCAATCGCTTTCCGTGAATAGAGAACACCCTGTATTGATGAACCTACGTGGAGAGCCGAGTAGGTAAGTAGTTGGTGCAGAGGTGTTTCTCTATCAGACACGGAGTTACAAAAGCAGAGCGAGAGCGGAAGAAACCAAACAATAAAGCACGATTGGCGTATGTAATGAAATTGAGATGAAATTAAGCCAGTGTGCGTAGTTAAATTTAGTGGTTAGTTAGGATTATGAAAATGAATAGATGATTGCGCTCTAAAAATGAAAATGCAGAGCAATAAAAACAGTAGGTTTGATATAAGTATTATATAAGCGCAATAAAAATTACATGGCTAAAATTAAGTTTTCACACAAAAAATATATAAATTAAATCTAGGCATTCCCTACCTACTTATAACAATGTTCAACACTTACCCTATCGGGGTTCAGCAACACACGTTACTTTAATTTAAGTAAGTAAGTAGATAACTTCTACCTCTAGCGATGTAGGTAGGTAAATAGGTAAGTACTTAAAATGAAAATAAGTATTAAGCACAACTTTCAAAAAATAATATTTAAACAGATGAATGTTTGATAAGCGCGTAAGAAGACACTACGTATTTATTTATTAGTGAACGCACTATTTAGTACACGTCCGTTTCCAAGTCAGGTCGGAAGGCCGTGTGTGTGACTGTGTGACCGGCCGCTCGCTGTGGCGCGGCGCGGCTCGAACATTCCAGTTTACGAAAACAAAAGAACGCTCGCTGTGTGAGGCAAGTTGTACGCATCGCGTTTTGTGACTGCGTTCAACTTACGGCTGTCGAGACAGAAACGAGGTTAGCACTTCAGGCTGCCACACTACGACCTCAGATTCTTGGTACAAAAATATGTATAATTCTTGTCTCACTAAACCTCAGAACTTCCCTAATTTTTTTATTAAAAACAACTCTCTTTTTAGACTGACAAAGAACAAACATGACTCAACTGACCTAACTTCAGAATTTGCGTGGAAAGAAGTAGTTCCGTCAGAGCTGCGTGAGCAGGTCATGCTCGAAAACCATGCGGAACCTACGGCAGGACATCTTGGTGTGTTTAAAACTTACCATCGTCTAGCTTTACGATATTTTTGGCCAGGTATGCATCAAGATGTCGTAAAATTCATCAATTCCTGTACAAAATGTCTCACTTATAAAGCTCAAAACCACCAAATCTTAGGCGAAATGGGTCGCCCTAAACAATGCTGCCGTCCATTTCAGGCTATCTCTGTTGACCTCATGGGCCCTTTGCCCGTCTCTAGGAAGCAGAATAGCTATATTTTAGTAGTGACTTGTTGTTTTACAAAGTTTTGTCTGATCTGTCCCTTGCGATCTGCTACATCTGCTGCTGTCTGTAAGTTTTTGCAGGACTCCGTCTTCCTTGTACATGGAACTCCTCAAACTATATTTATGGACAATGGTAGCCAGTTCGTCAGTACTGCGACACAGTCCCTCTTTATGGAATATAATATCCCTAATGTTTTTTATACTCCAAAATACACGCCGCAGGTCAATACTGTCGAGCGTTATAACAGAACCATCATAACCTGCATATCAACATTCGTGGAGGATGATCATCGTACATGGGACATTTTTATCCCCAAGGTACAATTCGCTATTAACAATTCGGTGAATGAGGCGACGGGTTTTACTCCTTCATTCTTGGTATTTGGTAGAGAATTGGTTGTCTGCGGTAGTCATTATGTTGACAATGAGATAGGCGATGAACTTTTGTTCCTTCCACGTGACCACTATGCGGAAAATTTGGGCTGCCTTTCGGAATTTTTTAATAAAGTACAAGCAAAGCTTTGGCATGCGCATGTTAAAAATACTTCTCATTATAACCTGCGTCGACAATCGACAGAGTTCAACGTAGGAGATATAGTGATGAAGCGTACTTATGTTCTGAGTGACAAAGATAAATACTTTTGCAAGAAGCTGGCTCCAAAATTCATCAAATGCCGCGTCAAAGAGAAAAGATCCCCTTTAGTCTACATTTTGGAAGATATGTCAGGTAAAGACATAGGTACTTGGCATATAAAAGATTTAAAATTAACAGGTTTTAATAAATAGTTATTACAAACATAGGTAGAAGTATATATAAATATATTATTATTATTTTTTCTTCTCCAATTGTTCTAATGTCCAAATGTATTTTGCGGATTTTTATATCTAAATATATGTATAAAAATCCTTTTGTTACGCGGGGGGTAATGTAACGTTGTACGTACATGTTACATATTTATTGTTGCTATTGCTAACAAATCTAAATTTTATTAAAAAAAATAAATAAACAAACACTTATATAATAACTTATTCTAAAACATAAACATAAATTAATTTTGTAACTACATATCTAAATACTTATATTTCTATATAAAATAAAATCAATAAAATTAATCTGCATAGCAACAACTTAATATTGCTAACACTTGTCATCACGCCAGTACAGAGTGGCGTGATAATCTAACTACGCACTGATTGGCTAAGCCGTTCTTTTGTTTTCGTAAACTGGAATGTTCGAGCCGCGCCGCGCCACAGCGAGCGGCCGGTCACACAGTCACACACACGGCCTTCCGACCTGACTTGGAAACGGACGTGTACTAAATAGTGCGTTCACTAATAAATAAATACGTAGTGTCTTCTTACGCGCTTATCAAACATTCATCTGTTTAAATATTATTTTTTGAAAGTTGTGCTTAATACTTATTTTCATTTTAAGTACTTACCTGTTTACCTACCTACATCGCTAGAGGTAGAAGTTATCTACTTACTTACTTAAATTAAAGTAACGTGTGTTGCTGAACCCCGATAGGGGTCCTACACAAGGGGTCCAACTTAGGACATCTTTCCTCGGACCTAAGAACTACTACGACGGCTGACGTCACCGGCCTCTTTCGCTCTCCGCCGCGTCATCGAGACTCCACCTCAACTACCTACCAGGAGAGTACCGGTCCACGGAGCAAAATCAGACCGGCATAAATAACCCGACCTTATTGTTTTTTTTTAATTATATATTTTTTATGTTGACGTTTCTTTGTTTCATTAAGTTAGATACCTAATCTACCACTTAAAACAAATTAACGCCACAACATAAGACCTCTGTGAGCCGCTGTCAAACAATGCACGGACGGGGGTCTTTTTGTTGTTGTATTCAAGCTCCACCACAACTGTTTGCAGTAGGGTTACACATTGTTCCGAAGGGGGTGATGCAGATGATGCTGATGAAGCCGTTGTTGTTGTTTGAGATGTAGAATTGGATTCTCTATCACTGTTGTTTTTCTTTTCTTCTGGTTTAGCTGTGCATAAAGCCGTGGAATGTCTTTTGCTGCATATGAAGCATTTTATATTGTATGCCTTACAATTTGTGGAGAAATGACCTCTTTTCAAACAAATGGTGCACGCTTTCTTCTTGTTTATTATATCTTTTCTTTCTCCCATCGCCAGCTTTGGTAATCTGTAACATTCTATGCTGCAATGGTTTTCTTTGTCGCACCAAATACAAGTAGCTGTGCTTTTCTTATTAGGTTGGTCAATTTTCTTTATATTGGTGAACAGGCAACTCGCTGTCGGCTGGCTTTCTTTCCCATTATTATTTTCCTTATCATTAAAATTCATTTTTGCTATTTTAATTCTTTGGTCATGTTCAACTTCGGAGTGTAAAAAGGTAAGTAATTTGTTTAATTCTTCCTCCATGTTGTTGTCGTGACTCCCGCTTCGCTGCCACGCCTTCAGTATTTCTTCTGGCAGAGCTGATTCCACCATAGGTAGTATAAAAGCAGCATTTTTCTTGGTAACGCCCAGTGTTTCTAAAGAACGTAGCTGTGCACTTAGTTTATCATATAGGTTTATCAAATCAGCATGGTCTTTATGGATGATGAGTGACAGGAGTTCTCTAACATACAGTTGGGTTTGTAGATCTTCTCTCGCATACCTGGATTGTAGATGCTCGATGCATTTAGGATAATTTTCTGCTGTAATTGGATAGCTCTCCACTAGTAGACGGGCGTCGGAGTCGACGTTGACCGCTTGCAACAAATAAGCGAACTTATCTTCTGCGCACATGTCTGGGTCTTCATGTATTTTTCTAAACTGTCCCCAAAATGGCAGCCAGTTTTTCAACTCACCGTTGAATTTTACTATTTCGAGTTTGGGTAGCCTAACCCGGTTCACCTTTGATTTTTGTTCAATTTGATTCGTTTTCATGTTTTTGTATCTGGCCTCAATTATTAGCCACTTAGTTTTATATTTTTCGCAGTCGTCAAGTTCCTTTTCAAGTTTTTCTTCATCGCTATCTGGCAGCATCATGGTTCTTATTTTCGCGTCTACATTCTCGATCTCTGCCCGTAAACTTTCAAGAGATTTATACGAAGCCTCTAACATCTCTTGCGACAGGGCCCGCCTCTCCTCAGACGCCATGACCGCCTCAAAGCCATTTGCTCGTTTTGTAAATTGGCTCCGTAGAGCTGTTCGCAACTTCACCTGAATATCCATATCTCCCTTAATATGTCACGGTCGCCACATATAATCGTATGGGGGTTTCCCAATACTATTTGTTTGTCTATCTGCAGGTTGGGAGATATAATAGAAATACTAGGCCTTTTCTTGATGCTTTATTCTTCACGGGTTTTTCGGAACACACACCACACACGTGGTTTTTTACATAATTATTTTCTTACATTCGTTTTGTCAGTAGGTGCCAACATTAAAAAAATAACAAATCAATTCTACCAACCAACGCAACGTAGGCTTGCACCATAGAGTTACTTTACATCAATTGGATTGGACATTAGTCTTTTAGCTCATTTCCTAACACCTACTAAAGGACACACCGGAGTTCAACAAGGGGGAAAACTATCAATCCATAAGGAAAAGAAAATATTTTGGACTACCTCGGGTGTAATACCCTTTCAAACTATTTAATGTTTGACTCAGATTGTGAGTCAGGGTGTGTTGTGTAGTGAGAATGAGGTTTTTTTTATGTTACGGGAAAACTGTCAATCCCTCAGGAAAAAAAAATATATGGCGCCACCTTGAGCGTATACCTCTTTCTAACAAAAAAAATTTTGGAAATCGGTCCACAATTTTCTTAAAGTTCAGTGATTGTTTTAGTTTTACGGGAAAACTATTAATCCCTCAGGAAAAAAAAATATATGGCGCCACCTTGAGAGTATACCTCTTTCTAACAAAAAAAATTTTGGAAATCGGTCCACAATTTTCTTAAAGTTCAGTGATTGTTTTAGTTTTACGGGAAAACTATTAATCCCTCAGGAAAAAAAAATATATGGCGCCACCTTGAGAGTATACCTCTTTCTAACAAAAAAAAAATTTTGGAAATCGGGCCATAATTTTCTTAAAGTTCAGTGATTGTTTTAGTTTTACGGGAAAACTATTAATTCCTCAGGAATAAAATTTATATGGGACCACTATAAGAGTATACCCTTTCAAACAAAAAAAAAATTTGGAAATCGGTCCACAACTGACGGAAATATCGGTAAACATACATTAAAAAAAAAAAAAAACATACATACAGCCGAACATATAACCTCCTCCTTTTTTTGAAGTCGGTTAATAAATAATGCTGGACATTTTAACACAGCATCATCTAGCACCAAACTAAGCAAAGCTTGTTATGCTAATACACTTGTATTTTTTTTTTACTGTCTTGTCTAACTAGATAGTTCAAGTAAGGTTAACTAATTGACGTTAACGTTAAGTTTACGTTTACGTTTTACGTTTTACTTACCAGCAAATAAAACAATCATGATGTTCTTGCATTATCTTTAGTAAGTTCCACATTTTTTTTATTTTCTCAAATAAACATAACCATACGAGTAATATTAAAACCCAACAAATATAGCAACATATGTAACAAACATACTCGTACAATCTTTATCGATTCTCCATCCACAAGCAGTAACCATATGATTTAACCACCAGTAACCATATTTTCTTTACAGGCTATAACGTTAAAACATGACGGTCGCCGCCATTTTTTCCAAGTGCCTGCGACAAACAATAAACAGTGAGTAAGGTTGATTTGCACCCTCCCCGCGCAATTTCCTGCACCACCTCTAAGGCTTCTAGTCTTCCTGTGTACTGGGGGATGGTGGAAGTCATAGGAGATAGTTTACTTTTTTGGAAATAGAGATTTATGTTTTTTTAGAATAGAATAGATCATCATCTTCCTGCCCTTTTCCCACATTATGTGGGGTCGGCACAACATGTGTTCTTCTTCCATTCTCCTCTATCAGCCGTCATCTCAACACTCACTCCTTTCTTACTCATGTCATCCTTAACACAATCCATCCATCTTTTCTTTGGCCTACCTCTACTCGTAAATCCATCAACATTCATACCAAGCACTCTCCTAGTTACATGACCTTCTTCTCTTCTCATTACATGCCCATACCATGCTAGCCTGTTGCTCCTCATCTTTTCATTCACTGGCGCCACTTTCACACTTCCTCTTATGTACTCATTCCTTACTCTGTCCATTCGCGTCACTCCACACATCCATCTCAGCATTCGCATCTCAGCCACGTGTATCTTTTGTTCATCCGTCCCTTTTGTTGCCCAACACTCAGACCCATACAATACGACAGGTCTTACGATCGTCTTATATATTTTCCCCTTAAGCTTAAGGGGCATACGTGGATCGCAAATTGTTCCTGAGACCTGTCGCCATTTCATCCATCCCGCATTTATTCGACTTCTTACATCCTTCTCTATCTCACCATCATTCTGTACTACTGAACCGAGGTACCGAAAATCGGAACAGACTGGTAGGTATACACCATCTAAGGCAATATGGGCAAAACTGGATGGACCACCAAAGTCGCAGAACATGTGCTCGGTTTTTGTCCTGCTTATCTTCAGTCCGACACTCTCCAATTTGCCCTGCCATTTTTCCAGTCTGTTCTGGACCTCGGTTGCGTCTTCTCCGATGAGAACAATATCATCGGCAAAAAGCATGCACCAGGGTGCTTCCTCCTGTATGTCCGACGTCAGGGCATCCATTATCAGGAGGAACAAATAAGGGCTTAAAGCCGACCCCTGGTGCAAACCTACAGCCACATTGAACTCACCAGTGACGGCAGCTTGGGACCGAACATGGGTACAAGGTCGACTGTACATGGCCCTTACAAGCTGCAGGTACTTCACAGGCACTCCTTTCTCTTTCATTGCCCACCACAGAACCTTTCGGGGAACCCTGTCGTATGCCTTCTCCAGATCTATGAACACCATGTGCAAGTTCCTGTGCACGCGCCGGTACTTCTCGCACAGTTGGCGGATGGCAAATATGGCGTCTGTTGTTCCTCTTCCAGGCATAAATCCGAATTGGTTCTGTGATACCTCACTCTCTTCTCTCATTCTTCTCGCTATCACTTTTTCCCAAACTTTCATACTATGTGACATGAGCTTAATTCCTCGATAGTTGTTGCAGTCCTGTACATCGCCCTTGTTTTTAAAGATGGGTACCAGAGAACTGTTGCACCATTCGTCCGGGATCGCCTCTTCTTGCAACAACTTATTAAAGAATAAGGTCAGCCACTTCCATCCATCCGCTTTCAAAAACTTCCATACTTCCACTGGAATTCCATCAGGACCGACTGCTTTACCATTCTTCATATCTTGCACGGCTTTCTTGACTTCATCCATACAAATATCTTTCACAACACCTGTATTTACTGGCACTTTTTCTAACACTCCACTCCACTCATTCTCTTCATTCATCAACTTTTCAAAATACCTTTTCCATCTTTCTTTTATGTCCTCATCATTCGTCAAAATTTTTCCCACTTCGTCTTTAATACATTTTACATACACAATATCCCTTGCATTCTTTTCTCTTTCTTTGGCTATTCTATACAAGTCTTTCTGTCCGTCGGGGCTTTCTAATGAGTGGTATAGCTTGTCTTGAACCTTAGCTCTTGCAACAGCGACTACTTTCTTAGCCTTCCTTTTACACTCCATGTACACATTTCTTTTCATCTCTTTCAATACATCATCATCACTGTCAACATTCTTCCATTCTTTAAATGCACACTTTTTATCTTTTAAAACCTTCTTTACTTCATCATTCCACCACCATAGAATAGAATAAAGTTTTATTTTCTCCACATCTCATAGGTACAATAGTTACAATAGGTACTCGTACTTAAATCTACATAATTTTATGTTGGTGAAAAAACGGTTACCCCTCAGCATTTGCTCCAACAGCTTGAGAGTGTTGGAGCGATGATTTTCAGATTCAGATTCAGATTCAGATATTTTATTGATAACGTTATAGTTACATGTCATAAATTAAATTGCAAAAATGTATACCTAAATACATAGTAAAAGATAATAATCTATTTAATTTAATAATTATATAAATATATTAATTAAATATTCTACAAATTTATATTGTACAGACACAACTGTTGAAAAATTCGTCCACTCTATAAAAGGCCCGCTCGATAAGCCATTTTTTTAGCTTTAATTTAAAGGCTTGCGTTGATTTTGTAGCTGTAACACATACCGGAAGGCGGTTGTAGACGGCCGGGCCCATCACGTGAACAAGCTTAGTCGATTTAACGAGCCGCTGCCGTTCAACACGTAGTCTTTGGGCGTGCCGGGTCGGGTATCTATGGATTTCACCGAGCCTTGCAAACTCGGTCAAGTGCAGGCGAGCATACACAGCTGCGTTAAAGATGACAAGGGCGGGTACTGTCATTATATTGAGTTCTTTGAAGAAGGGGCGAGCAGATGTGTCTCGGGATGCCCTCTTAATAGCTCGAATCGAATCAGTGGTGCCATGCCCGATTTTATTAGCGATCCCTGTACTTCAGCGGACAAATCGACTTAGAGGTGAATTTAATTCGCCTTCAGAACAAAATCAGACAGATTTATAAAGATTGAAAACTGTAATTTTTTTATGCGGGACTCTTCAAATCGTACAAATTACAAATTATGCTCAAAACTCGCTAGTTAGTAGAATGCATATAATGTATAATAATGTTTTGAACCTGTTTACCTGTAACGAAATGTTTTTATACATGACGAAGATGTTTCAAAATATTTCAAATGTTGCGTAGCTTGTTGGACACATTCCATCTTAGTACAAGTATTTACTCTTTATTTATTTAGTACCTATAAGTAGTTCATTTGAACGGAGTTTAGACTAAGACTAACTAAAAAACTGTCCCTAGAAAAACGATCTTTAAATACTCGTACATAGAACGCTTTTTTGAGGTAATAGTTTTGTTTTGACATGTGTCAACATGGGGTTCAACTAAGGTTCAACGTTTATGTAATAAACAGCATTGTCTTTAGGTAACTCGTAAATAACAGACGACGCTTACAACCTATCCCTTGTACCGCACCCGACTTAGCCATTTGCCGTCGTGTCCGCCTCGCAATTTGGCCTATTCAATTCGGTCGCCATACAGCCGTTTGCTTTGCTTGCACGGTAAGCTGTTTTCTATGCACTGCTTTATTTCATGCTGAATAATTAAAGCAGTCTGTTTGTTTGTGAAAGCAATGGAAGAATTTAGAGGATAAATATAGTTGATTGGACTTTTAAGTATTTTTCAGCCAACACTTGAGTTTACTTTCCGAAACAATAGATTACCATTTTTAACGTATTTTTCTGAGTGTTTTATGTATTTTAATATTAGCCTTATTTCTGATTTCTGTATAAGAGAAAATTCGAATAATTTGTAACTTTACTGAATTCCGTCATACAGATATGTCATTTTGATGTTTTATATTTTTCTAACATGAGTCTTATCTCTATATATAAAATATAATAAATGAATCCCTATATCCCTTGGTCACGCCATCACGCGTGAACTTCTAGACCGATTCCATTTTTTTTTTTTGTTGTGTTTGTTATTGTCAGGAGAAGGTTCTTATGACAGAAAAATGGTATACAGGGTGGTCAAGTTTATATGGAGAATTTTATTCCTTGTTCCGATTCACTCTAAACTCGGTATAAATTGAAAAACTTCCCTTAGGGGTTTTGCAAGGCAGTTCCAAAGATCGTTGACGAAACAATGCGCAGACGACGGCGCGCGCGGGTCAGCTAGTAATTTATAATTCTTAAAAGCACATTTAAAAAACTATTTTTTATGTTAAAGGCTAACCCATACCAATTAAAGCAACCCTTTTTGAGCCGCTTTAAAATATTTCTACTTCCACTTTAAAACATTGTAAGAAGTTACGAAAATGTAGCGTAGCCAATTTAGGTCGTAGCACTCGTAGCCTCGTAGCGGACTCGTAGCACTGCTACGTGCAGATCTTGGAAGTATAGAAAAATGGTATTTGGGTTTTTCGAAGCAGAAAATGAGACACGTAAAGATTTCATGAAATGAAACAGACATTTTTCATTTAAATTATTTTTCGTTGGGCAAAAAACAACTCAGTGTCTAACAAGCCTTGGAACATCCTGTATAAATCAAAAATATCTTACCTAACCCTTTCAACCAAAAAAATGCGTCTTAAAGTAATCGAGGAACATACATAAAAAGTACGTAGGTGTCGTGGAACACTCGGTTGGAACTAAGTTTCACTATCCTGTATAAATCAAAATATCTTTTACCTGTATAAATCAAAAATATCTTTCGGTTTGCAAAAATAAAAAATCTGTGAAATGGAAAATACGTAGAAGATATCAACAATAATCATCAGTTATTGATAAATACTATAGAAATACCGATATTCTAATTAATTGGGTCGCATTAACTCAGTGATATTCACAATGATTGTATTGTTTCAATACACGTTTCATTTCAATATCTGTAAAAAATACGGCATTGGATTTCAACTTTTTTTTTTTTTATATTATTTCAGTGTCATTGACAAAGTTTTATCTTTATCACGACCACAATAATATGGTAAAATGGAGTAGGTATTTTGTTTAGATTGTACACAAAAATTTTTTTACATCAAATATATTCTTGAGTGAAGTGAAACATATAGATGGCGTTACCGGTGCTATAACTGATAAAATATGAGCTTATCAAAAATTTCGATTATGACGACATGGATTCTGTGGCCGAATGGTAAGGCACTCTGGCTTTAGAAGGTTCGTCTGAACGTTGCGGGTTCAAATCCCGTCGGAATCGAAAATTTTTATAAGACTTTTCATTTCTAAATATTATTTTTCTTATCGTATTATAGTCCGATAATACAATAATTTCAAGGTCAAAGGTCGCAACACAATAGGGAGAATTGAAAAAAAAATCTTACTTAAAAACAATTTAACAGAGAGCAGCAATTAAAGATGGTGACAGTGGAACAACCCTAAGAAGATTAATTACCAAACTATTTACTTTCGCAAAGTTTCTAATTACAAGAAAATTAAACGTCTTGCGACGACAAACCTCGGATTGCATTTCAGAATTAATTTGAGGGATGTCGCATCAGCTTGCGGGGCTTATTACGTACATCTGTGACGTCACACACTGCTAAGCAGCAACTGAGAACTGCAAGTTTTCAAGTTTTAACTGCATCATCTTTTCTCATAAGTTTCCCAATTGTTACCTCACGCCTAAACCGACTAAGACTAAGAGCCGACCCATTCATCATTATTATTATTATTATTATATCAGCCCTCAATGTCCCACTGCTGGGCAAAGGCCTCCCCCACTCCCTCCATTCATCTCTCTCCTGTGCTAATAATGTCCAGTCGTCACGGAATTTGGCGAGCTCGTCCCTCCATCTTGCTCGTCCCCCCCCCCCATTCATAATAAAAAAAAACCGATGAACAGATTAAGCTGAAAGGCATTGAAAAAGATTATACCCCAGGGCCCTCCCTGGGGTATAAACTTTACATACATACATCATCATACATACATATTTATTTACATACATCTTTACATATGACATAGGCTACTTTTTTCTTTAAATAATCATAAGGGGGCGTGAAAATAAGGGTTGTAAGTTTGTGTGGGGAAAAAAGTTGAGCGACCCTGGGCGAGGTCATAAAGATGATGGGTGACCGGCTGACCGCCCGGTCCAAGCCACTTTTTGCTCTATTTTTTTTTGCACTGCAGATTTTTTTTATTGTGTTTTTATTTTGCATGATAAATGATTTTAAAATTAATAATAAACATGTAACATGTATATTTCCATACAACCGAACTTAAGATTTTTTGATATATTAAAATACTTTGGCCTTGGCTTTGGTTTGAACGCCATCTATATCGCCGAGGTCAAAACTGCTTTTTATTTTTTTCTCCTAGGTGGCGTTTCTACTATAGCGGAGCTCGAGTTATGTTCATTTTGAGTTTTGGAAAGTTAATGGACATTTTTGCTTAGAGTTTTCTATTCTTTTTATAGGTTTTCAAGTACCTACCTACTTATGTTATTTTGCTGACGAAGTCGCGTGTACCAGCTAGTAAAAAAATAAAAATAATCAATCCTATTATCCAACCTGGCAGAGGTTGGAAGATATCACACAAAGTTCCAAACATCCAAGCTAGGGTGGAGATGGAGAGCTAGGTTGGAAGATAGGAATAAGCCTTTCTCTCAGCAAAATTGGTCTTGTCAGGAAAGACAACGTCAATACGTGTGGCGCTAAGCTAAGATTTAGCCCCGCCGCACACGCTCACACTCGCACTCGTTCACGACACTGCGCCGATGTCGCTTTGACATTGGTGGGCACGTGTGTCCGCAATTGCTTTCACGAGTCGTACATCAGTCGGTGTCTCTACCATTCGTAGACGAGCTTTATTAGTTAAATAGCACCCCTAACGCCATTGTGAAAGTGGTTCAGTTTTACTTTCAAAGTTATGTGTAAAGTTTGTCTGTGTGTAGTGTTCCACTAATATGCATTCGACACCCAGGATATAGGTGTTCTCTGGTCCAATTAGAGTGGACGGACTGGTCCATCTAATTCCTATTAGAGGAGGCACAAGCAAGCAGGAGGTAGCATGCTGGATGACGACATTCTATTTTGTGTTTTATATGGTAGGAACAAGGTGCGTTGTTCAATGGCAAGATCTGTTGAAAGATAGCAAAAGCTTACTTTATCCACTTTCCGTTGTCCGATTGAGTTCATTTTTAGCAAAACATTTCTTTGCAAAGATTGATCTTTATCAACAACAAAACCCATTAATTCAAAAATACAGGTGTCTGTTTTTTTAAATCATTCGGGTCGATTTCCGTTAAAACTAATAGATTTATAAAAAAAACTAAATATACTGTTTTTTTATAAATCGAGGGCATGTCTCCTTTCACGACTTTTCTCTAACTCTCTTTGTTCCGGACTTGGCCATCACCGCCCCTCTCAAAAAACCACCTGTATAGTTTCGTGATGTTAAAAGCGACAAAATAATGATAATGGAAAGTACAACATGGTCAAGGGAAGCCTTAAGACAGCCTCAACCAAGCTTAACTAGAGCTCTTCAATACAAAGTCAAAGTCAAAGTCAAAGTCAAATAGCATTTATTCAGTAGGACCGCTGGGATCACTTTGAAAGTCTTACAAAGTTGTGTAGTTCCGACAACAACAAGAGGTTGCCAAAATCTACCTAATAGGACCAAATAGGTCTTCAGGAGAACGCGATACTTTGGTAACACTCCAATTAACGTGCATAATGTCTGATTTCAACTATGAAAATAGTGTTGGGAAGGTTGAAATCAAGTTTGGCAAAGCCGAATATACTGCGGCCGAATATCTATAATGCAGCTGTCGTATCAGCATTGCCATCCAGCGTGGTAATGCCGCCAGTGTTTTGGGCACGCTTCCGGCTGACAGTGACCTGGATCAGTTGATCTATAGATCGTTTCTAACGATCCTTAGATAGCTTGATTAATCCTGTTGTATTTTGTAAATATATGTAAATATGTAGTAGCTTAGTTTCTGTAAATAAAGCCTGCCTTTGTACATGTCCTTTTTTATGTTATTATCCTGTGTGTGTCTATTTGTACAATAAAGAATTAAGAATTAAGAGCAATCGCATGTCACGCCACCGGGGTAGCGATATAAAATACAATTCTGTGTTCAATAAAGCCATTATTTACGTTTTAAAATTTAAAGAAAACCGACATCAATAATCGACTCAGAGTGTCAGAGGATGAAGGATGGAGGATTAGTTTTACGGTAGAACGTACAGCCGAACATGGAGTCGGTTAAAAATCCATCTAATAATCATAGGCCTAGCACACCTAGTATTTTAGTGATGAATCACGATGAACATTGCGTATGCCATGCTAATTGCTTCGTTAGTAGAGCTATTGTGATGTGATAGTAACCATGTTGCGTGTGATTACAACTTCACAAGCATAACTACTTACTAAGTAAGTAGCAAAAAATAACTAGTGGGTACCAACAGACAGTTTAATTGTCCCAGTACTGCATTGCGTTTGTCATCTGATACTCCTCTTACTTAATCCAGTCCTTGCCTCACATTAACATTAGCAGCGATACAAAGCGAAGAATAACTTGCAATTAAATTTGACTCTTAATACCAACAAATTAAGAACAGGAATCCGTTGGTTAATCTTGCGGAAACTTAGTTAAAAGAGCTTTAAATGGATGAGTTCACACAGAAACGAGTAGATTGGTAAATTGTTACATTACTGGAACATTGAGAACTCAACTTTAAAAAAAAAATTGTATGTGAGTGTCGTGGAACCTCCGTGGAACATTCGGTTAGAACGAAGTTTCAACTTTGAAAGGCATTTGTAAAATAAATTATTGTCAAATATTAAAATCTTAGTACTAACAGTGTAACAATCTATGGACTGTTTTGCGTCTGCGTACTTCGCACTGTGACGTTTTGACCTATGTATGTGTCATGACGTTTTTTTTTTTCTAGTCTCCATCCTCGATACCGCCCGAAAAGGAACTTTGTTCCTAAAATCGTTTTTCGGGACCGCAAATAACATTGCGAGGCGTAGATATTAAGTATTTTGTAGGCAGTATAATTAATTATTGTTACGAGTTTGTACACTAACTTAAGAGTTTACCTACCTGTTGTAAAGTTCATACCTAGTCTATACTAGGTATACCTATGTATGAACTAGTTATTGATGGACCTAAACCCAGCAGTGGGTGTGGTGTAATGATGATAATTGTTACACTACAGAGTGACGTCATCCAACTATAATGGGTTGTTAAATTTGTTGGACGCCTTATGGCTGAAGCGAGTTCAAATTTATGCAACGGATAATTTCAGTCCCATGCGTCTGGACTCGGCAGTTCCTACTAAATAAACAAATAGGAAGTTCTATTCCCTCTACGCAATATGTCTCTTCATTTCGGGTTACATTGACCCTCTATCTATCCATACTATACTATATACTATACTATATACTATAATATTATAAATTACTAATATTATAAATGTGAAAGTAACTCTGTCTGTCTGTCTGTCTATCTGTCGGTCTGTCTGTTTGTTACGCTTTCACGCCCAAACCGCTGAACAGATTAAGCTGAAATTTGGCATAGTTAATGGTTGTATCCCAGGGAAGGACATAGGCTACCTTTTATCCCAAAAAAATGAAAAAATCCCGAGGGACCGCGTGTAACGCCGCGGGAGCGCAGCTAGTAAATTATAAATGTGAAAGTAACTCTGTCTGTCTGTCTGTCTGTCTGTTACGCTTTCTCGCCCAAACCGCTGAACAGAACAAACTGAAATTTGGCATGGTTAAAGGTTGTATCCCAGGGAAGAACATAGGCTACTTTTTATCCCGAAAAATCCGGGGGGACCGCGGGTCACACCGCGGGAGCGCAGCTAGTAGATAATAAAGTGACATTAGAGAGGCAAAAGCATCTTATTTATAAGAGCGATTAAACTCAAAATCGTCTGAGCTCAAATGTGATTTTACTCTTTTCTTCCGTGGAGAAAAAGTAGTGTTGTGGATTTTTTTTCCAAAATAATGAACGGGTTCTACCTATTATTAATTTCTATTGTTTTGTACGAAGAAAATATAAAGTTCAAGTACCTATACATCATACTTACATTATACAGAGTGTAAAAAGACGTCTACCGAAGCCGAAAGGGGTAGGTACAGCATCCCAACACACAACTAAATCCTGAAGGATTTTCCGAAAAAATCATTATATCCGGAGAAAACAGCGTTTGAAGATTACTGTTTGCGTATGTATGTACTGGGGGCGTTGTTTTACGTAGATTGCTAGATTTTGAGTTTTAATTGTTTTTTTTTCTTTTATTAAGTAAATTATCAGGTAGGTATGGTCTTATTATGTTGTCTTAAATAACCGAAGATAACATAAAATGACGTATCTTAGTCAATTTTTTTTTTGCGTCTTTTTTTTCGCTAAATATGTTAAGAATCATTGTCTGATTGCAACCCCTCAATTTTCGGTAGTAGTCATTTTACACCCTGTATAATACTTTATTATATGCCTGCTTTTTGTGTTATGTTTATTTACCGAGATAGAAGATAAGATATGATAAGATTTTATTTCAGATAAGGTTTACAATAGTTTATCTTAGCTAAACTATACTAAAGTAGGATATAGGGTAGGTAGTACCTATAGTTTTGACGACCTCTGTGGCGCAGTGGGCGAAGGTCCGCCTGCGACGCAGAAGGTTGCGGGTTCGATCCCCGCTATGGGACAAATGTTTGTATGATCTACACAGATATTTGTCCCGGGTCTGGGTGTTTCTATGTATAATATGTATGTATTTACAAACAAAAGTATATAAGTAGTTTATCAGTCATTCTAGTACACAAGCTTTGCTTAGTTTGGGGCTAGATGACGCTGTGTGAAAAGTCCAGCATTATTTAATAAAGTAACCTATACTTAGTAACTATAGAACTAAACATTTTAGCTGTCGCCGCATTATATAAAGTGAAATCAATGATTCTATCTATAGGTAATCTCATTAGCCCTCCCAAGTTGAAGCAAAGTTCGAAGGTTCCGGTCAATTAAATAACTTTTTATAACGCGCGGGACAAAGTACGAACACCCTTATCATTTGGATGACCGTTTTTAATTAATTAAAAGCATCAAGATGAAAAAGGAATTTGCGATAATGAACACGCCAGTTTAGGGTTCTGCGTCTCAAACTTTGATATGAAACTTTCAGGGCTATACAGCTATACAATTCTTTGAGGACGGACTTTGGTGGTGAGTAGCGGACGCTAGGTGCGGGGGCACCTTCGTCCGCCTTGCACTACTCACCACGACCCGGGGCCGCCTTAAGGGCGGGGTTCGCCGGAGGGGGACTGGATGAAAAGGCTGTGCCGGTTTCCCAGATTCCGTCCATTCCACGCGACGCCGGAATGGCGCTGGGTCGTTTAGTGGGTGTAACGGGAGTCCCCAGGGAGTCCCACATATCTCTCTCGCCCTCTGGCGGAGGGGATGCGTAACTCATTTTTCCCAGCGAGAAAAAAAATAAAAAAAAGGTGGACCACGGAACCCTTACATCCCGTGCTCCAACTGATGACGTAATAATGTAGAGCGCGGGTCCGTTTCCATTATGGTCCTTTTGTGTTCATTGATTCTGTGACATAAGATCAAAATATGTCGTTGAAGTGACTTGTTGTCACTCAAGATCTTTGATCTTTTGAAGATTGGTCTTCCAAATACCCATGCAGTGATTATTACTTTGGTTTCATGCCTATCGCTGCCTATTAGAATACTAACTGGCATCTTCGTGATATTCCTTTAGCTTTTAGAATTTGCAGTAAAAATCAGGCACGTATACATTTTCTTAAATGAAAGATCCGGTAAAGATCCGTGAAAAGAAACCCACACCTTTGGATTGAATTTCAAGTTTCAAGCGTACGCACACAAGCGTAGTGATATATGCAAGCTGTTTTGGATGTGTGCGTGCAACCGTTATCTTTCTAGGTACGCGTCAGCCACGGATTTCTTCTGGTCTGTGGCGTCAGCTCATAATTACGATTTTTTATTTAATTCTACCTACCTAAATTATTGTATTCGATGTCTTAAACTTTGTACCTACTAAACATGTTATTGACAACGAGAACGTAGTGTTTAGACAAACCTAACATAGGCTTAGAAACACTACTAAATAAAGATTGAAAATTTTTCTGTGAAATAAAGATATCTAATCTATCTATCTATCTAAGTCCCTTACCCTGTTCCTATTCGCTTACTCCTTTTTTAAACTCAATCAAGACGACTCATACCTAAATCGTAGGTAGCTAATAAAAATATATACAGAACACTAAGATCAAGAGTATAGTTCACACGTAACCGTCTTTTTTATCTCATTTTTGTAACGGAATGAACTTTTCTGTTCGTGTCTTGTGCCAAATTGTGTAAGTTGATTTAATTTTATTTTTGTTCTTTGACTGCGGCGTGCTAATACTATTACTTTAAAAGCTTCATGTTAAAATTTAATTATGTTTCAGGCTGACGCTTCATATAGGCTTTCTTTTAAGTCCAGTATCAGCATTAATTAAGGGCAAGTGAATTTTTGCTCTGAAATTTAAAGAGAAAGGTTTTTGATATCAAAATTTTATATGACTACTAGCGACATCTGTGTTCCACTATGATAATGTAAGCTTTCTTTGTATTTTATATTACAAAGAGTTACGCATCAAATTAGATCGCGCTTTTTGCGTTTTAGTCGTAAATACGCGACGAAATTTCACTTTATACGACGTATCATAGTTGAGCCATCGGATCGGCCAAGGATCGTTGAAGACGATCTATTTGATGACCTGATGACCTCTCTTCGATAGAGTAGATTAATTGAAGTAGTTTTATATTAAGGCGTTGATAAAAATATGCTTTTGCCTAAACTCAATAATATTTTTGCTCCATTCTTCTGTAGAGATAACATGGTCATGGTAAGTGGCAATAGTTTCCATTTTGCTTTGTTAGATCCATACTAATATTATAAATGTGAAAGTAACCTGTCTGCCTGTCTGTCTGTTTGTTTGTTACGCTTTCACGCCCAAACCGCTGAACAGATTAAGTTGAAATTTGGCATAGTTAAAGTTTGTATCCCAGGGAAGGACATAGGCTACTTTTTATTCCGAAAAAATGAAAAAATCCCGAGGGCCCACGGGTCATACCGCGGGAGCGCAGCTAGTTTCTTATAATTTAAACCACACAAAATCCTTTAACTTATAAGATAACCGATCACGCGCAAAATTCAAACATTTCTCTTACTTAAGTAATTGAAAGGAATGGAATAAAGCCTTTGTGCCTAATTCTTTGTCCAAGCGAAAGTACTTTTAAATTCAATCTGCGAAGGTTTTTTATATCTCTTTGATACTTTGATATAGCCTTCGTTATTTTCTTACCTACTTTTCTGGACCTGTTTTTTGTCAAAGCTTTTTAATTTTCAATCAGAAACTAAAAGATACTCCCTAAGGCGGCTTATCGACTTTGTAGCTTAGGACCGAACAGACTGAAAATACCTTTCCGAATCACAGAAGTGCTCATTGTAATTGCCACTAACAGCCACCCATCCATTTTGTGTAAAGTAAGCGTAGCTTCAGCGATCTAAGGAACGA
Organism: Epirrhoe tristata; assembly: GCA_951394285.1. Taxonomy (NCBI): domain Eukaryota; kingdom Metazoa; phylum Arthropoda; class Insecta; order Lepidoptera; family Geometridae; genus Epirrhoe; species Epirrhoe tristata. The sequence continues at coordinate 2,052,572 of OX596153.1, forward strand.
CTTTACAACGATAAGCTGAGTGCAGAAGACATGTTAATTAATAAATTGAATTGAATTGAGCCATAGCAGAGAAAAAGCGAACCGAAAACCTGAGTATTTATAAATACGTTTTTATACTAAAAAGAAAACCGACTTCAATGTTTGACTCGAAACGCGGTGTGACTCAGGGCGTCAAGCTGTCGATTCGATGTCTATTTGTGACATGGCTAGGAGGGAAGGTGTTTAGAGTTTTACGGGGAAACTATCAATCTCTCAGGAATAAAATTTATATGGGACCACCTCTGGAGTATACCCTTTCAAACATGAAAAGAATTTTGCAAATCGGTCAACAAATGGCGGAACAATCGCGTAACAAGATACAAAAAAAAAAAAAACATACAGACGAATTGAGAACCTCCTCCTTTTTTGAAGTCGGTTGAAAAGTATAATAATTATATTATAACACTAACAAGTATGTAATTTACATTATACTCGTAGTTATGAGGGTTTTAAACTCACAACAAATAATTAAACTCCAGCGAATACTTCATCATTCCCTTGCCCTTATCCCACGCTAAGTGGGGTCGGCACAGCATGTATTTTTCCTCCATTCAGTCCTATCACTCGTCAAATATGTATCCACTCCATTCGCATTCATATCATCTCTCACACGATCCAACCACTTCTTTTTTGGCCTTCCTCTACTTGCATAATCTCCAGCCACACTCATATTCATCACTCTCTGGGTAACATTGTTTTCATCCTCCTCATAACGTGTCCATACCAAGTCAACCTAGCACTCCTCACCTTTTCACTCCAGCGAATACTTCATTGTAACGAATTAAAATTCAGCGTAGATATTTTAAAAATGTAACCAGTCATAAATAATAGCCACTAAAAAGAGATATTACACAAAAATTCTGTCCATCACAAAATTCATGAAAAGGCACAACGTGGCGTTTTAATAAAATATTTTTGCCTCAGTTGTAATTTACATGAGATCGCTGGTTACTGTTGTTATGACTGCGGGTATATGCATGAAAACTATTCAGCAGTTTACTAACTATAGTCAATTTCAATTAACACGAGCGCTGTCAGTTTCACACACCTTATATTCTACAGAGAAAATCTATCTATTTTCCACATTAAACTTAGTTGAATAGGAACTAATTGTGATTGATTTTTTTAAGAAACTTCAAATAGTAAATGTGTCAGCTCCATGCAATTTGACTTAGCAAATTGACTATAACTAGTTATCTCACGATGTTTTCTGACTGTTTAGATTTTCTGTAAACTTCAAATAGCTATTTTGGGATTCAGATGTTTTGACACTAGAACATTTTAGAAAATAGCCATATTGACCTTCAGTTTTTATGAAAAACACGCCATTTGAATTTCAGACATTAGATTCAGTCGTATTGATTAGCTAGACATTTTGAGATTCAGTTGTAACGAACCGGAGGGAAATAGAGACCCGCGGTTCTGACGGTCTGTCAGACAGAGTTAATAACGTTAATAGGCTGTGCCAGGACAGAAAAACGGGAAACATCTGAGCTGGCAGATATACACCTGGGAACTGACCTCGACTCATTCCTTGATTCGATGCTGTTGCAAAATTCACGAGCAAAAGTGCTTTTCATTACCGAAAACAATACACAAGCCAGAAAGAATTAAAAATATATAGATCAACAGGTTTTTGCCAGTTGGAAGCGTAAGGATCGTTAAAACCGATCTATAGATAGCTCAAATTGTCAAATTGCCCGTGGTAAGCCTGCCCAAAACACCGGCGGCATTACCAAGCTGATGCAATGCTGATCTTCAGATCACTCAAAGTTCGTAAATTTATTATGGCAAAGTGCACAAAAGGCCTTTTTTAGGCGTACTTAAAAAAAATTCACCACATTGTTCGGCTGGGATTCAAACTGACAACCGAATAAAAGATTGACATGAACTACAAACGTCCAAACTTTCGAATTGGTAATATTAGTGTGATTTCAACGCAAGCCAATTTCACATGCCAGCAAATCCTACATACCCTGGAGGCTGATCGCCATTACTGAAATATCAGCTGCATTTGCCAAACATTATTTTGTGCTCTAATTAATTTCAAATTTGACTTAATTCCGGGCGACATGATGACTGGACAGTCCTAAGGTTTCATTTTATCATCATTATTTATTATCATTATTTTACCTTCATCTTAAAATGAAATAGATAGATAATTATTTATTGCATACCACACGCAAAAGACATACAAGAAAAAAAAGACACTCAACTTATAGGTAGACAACTGGCGGCCTTATCGCTGGAAGCGATCTCTTCCAGGCAACCATTTAAGTGAGAAAAAGCATAAACGACTTAACACTACTTAATAATATAAATAAAGGGTCTTGACCATAGACTTAGAATGTAGCTTTGGGCACAGCGAAAATTTATTTAGGTCTGTGGTCTTGACAGACACGGGCAGACAGACAGTCAGACGGACAACAGAGTGATTTTATAAGGGTTCCGTATTATTACTTTTGAGGTATGGAACCCTAAAAACGAAACAGGATCATGACTCCAAAGCATAGCTTAGACAATCGCGTATGCACAGTGGTCAACTCTAATGACACAGTTTTTCAAGGCCTCAAGGCCTCCGTCATGGCTTAACGATTTATAGCCGGAACATGTACCCACTATCCATTTTGTACATCCCTCTAGCCTCAAAGGTTTAGGCAAATTTTTCCCTTAGAGAAGTGAGAAAACTCACCCTACATATTATTACATTATATACACATATAGTTGAATAATATGATACTTCTCTTACTACAGAAACAACTAAATCAGTCAAAACGCGTTCACAGCGTGATCTCACTACTGGGGATCGACTGATAGCAAGCGCCTCTTGAGGGAACATCGAACTACGAGACAATTGATTCAATGCTAGAGATTAACCACAGTTTCTATGTTATAATCTATGATTGATTAAACGAGGATCTCATTGGTATTGATTACAGCGTATTTTGGTTTACTTATGTATTTGTTTATTTAATTAATGTTAAGAACCTGTAAATAAATTAAACCAAGACACTAGGAATCACCTATCTCATTAACTGTGCATTCACTCATTTTACAATCAACTATCACAATCCAACCACATCTTCTTCGGCCTTCCTCTTTTTGTATACCCAGTCATACTCATATGAATTCATCACAGCTTTTTGGGTAACATAATTTTTATTTCCTCAACGTTGTGGACTCGCTAACCTAGCACACTTCACCTTTTCGGCAATGATCACCGCTATATTACATTCGCTAAATGATGATCGTCGCTTCACAGGAACCTCCCGAGAGCAACAAAAAACAGCCCTGAAAAGACGGCGTCTTTAGCTCGATGTTTTTTATAGAAATCAAAACGCCATCGCCGCGTCGTATTTACAGCAGTTTTTCTTGAGACTGAGAAATGATCCTCCACTGGCAATGATTAATAGACTCAGACTCGCAGTGATGTGTGGCGTCTTCAGGCTAGAGCTGGCGCGTGCATACGGAATGTACGATACAACTTATTTTCCACTCGCCGCGGTGTTACCCGCGGTCCCCCGGGAAAACTTCACTTTCCCGGGATAAAATATAGCCTATGTTCATCAGAGATAACGGATTCTTTAATAGTGAAAGAATTTTTATAATCGATCCAGTAGTTTTGGAGTCTATTCAATTCAAACAAACAAATCTTTCCTCTTTATTATTATTTTTAGAGTGGAAAAAATAGTGTAGATAACAGAAAGAGCTATAACATATATGAGTGTGGCTGGGTAGCAGAATGCCTGAGATGAAATTTGAATGAAGTAAATTCGCAGTTGACGAGTGATAGAAGTGAAATGCTGACATGCTGTGCCAACCCGCTTGCCTAGGGATATCAAGGGATAAGTAAAAAGATTTTTTCGTGTACAAATGAATTTATTTTACCGTACAATTAATACAACACAGGTACAGGAAACCATTTACTGGTAGTCCACCTAATCACTTCGTCACCAGAGTTGAAGTTGACTCATACGAACTTATTTATACTTACGGATACGGAATACATTTTTCGTGGAAATATAACGGAACAGCACAACACTATGGAGAAGGCATAGCTTATACAAAAGTAGCCTTGGCAAAGGTCTGGGTCTGTCATTCTTGTTAAATTAACGTTGCGATGCGCATACAATTGGACGATACGTGAATAGGATTTATTAATTAATGATTCTGAAGTTTAATTACTAATTGATTCGTTGAACTAAGACAAATTTGTCTTAGATCGATTAATCTTCGTTGGGTTTAATGGTTTAATAACCGCTTGAATAGTATTTTTATTTTATATTTACGAGTATTATTCTGTCTCTACTCGACTGTACTACCAATAAATTAATGCTTTTTTACTACGAGTAATAAATATGAAAAAACTGTAAGTTATAGAGACCTCTCAAAATACATTGTTTTTACTGTGGAAGACAATATTAAAAATAAAATAAAATAAATAAATAAATAATGCTGGACTTTTCACACAGCATCATCTAGCCCCAAAGTAAGCAGAGTTTGTGTTATGGGTACTAGATGACTGATAAACTACTTATATAATTTTTGTTTGTAAATACATACATATTATAAATAGAAACACCCAGACCCGAGACAAATATCAGTAGGTCATACAAACATTTGTCCCGCGGCGGGGATCGAACCCGCAACCTTCTGCGTCTGTATTAATAATTAATTTTACATTGTTTACTATGGGCCATGCTCATTGGTTGACCACCACTCAACAGCAAAAGCTGGTTACGTAAACTGTCAATTACTACCACCGCGCGGTCTACATAGCTTAGATACCAGCCACACCAGTGATCAAGGCCTATGCTTACAAAGTCAATGAGCATTTTACCAAAGTCAAAAAAACATTAAGTAGGGCCAGTTTTAGTCGTCGTAAAGCCGATTCTGTTAGATCAATATCATTAAAATGTCGTCTTAAAAGCAAGGTTAATTCTACTCGTGTTTAGTAATATGAGTATGTAAAAATCACGAATTGTGGCCTAGCTTTCTTTTCGGCAATAAAATGTACGTTAGGTACCTAAACCAATCTAATGAATTAAACTACTGATAAGTACCTACCAACGCGTACAAAAGTTGTCATCGTAACGAGTTCTTAAAGAGACAGTATTATTGCAATCAACTAGGGCTAGGCGGTGCAGTGCACCGGGGCTCCCAAGCTCAAGGGGCCCTCGGACTCTGAGTCAGTTTTTACAATAAATGACATTCATTCAGAGCCCGAGGGCCTGGAAGGTTTCTTGGGAAAGTATAGGTATAATTATTTTGAAAATAAAAACAAGTCAGCCCTGAAAATGACGAATCAAATCGTAAGTTATAACAAAAAATTCCAAATACGTTTAAATTTTGCCACACCCTGCATATTTTGACTTGATAAAACCTAAACCGTTCAGTTAGGGCCCCAGTTTATTTTGCACCAGGGCCCTTGGCTACCTAGCTATACCACTGTTGACTGACTTATAAAAACCAATTTGACTTGACGTACTTATAAATTAGCGTACATTCCTAGTATGCAGTGGCCTTTAGTTTTATATATGTGGTCAGGCTAATTGCTTCATGGAATTTCCGATTAGTGGGGCTTGAAATACAATATGAACAAAATTAAATTGTGGTAGCCAATTGCTAGAACCATTATAATATACCATAAAGCTAAAAACAATTAACCTTTGTGTTGTGAATGCTTGCATACGTTTTCACGCCTTTTCTTTATAGCTTTTATTTGTTAAAAGCGGGTCTCAAATAATTTAGGTTGATATGTAAACATTTTAGTTAAAAAGTATTGGAATTGATTGAGGCTTGATTGATTGGCAGATAACCAATCAACCTGGTCATATCTGCCGAAGAACCGATAACCGCTGGGGAAAACGAGTTCTTGAGTGGAGACCGCGACTCAGCAAACGTAGTGTAGAACGCCCTCCGGCCAGGTGGAATGACGATCTGCGAAAGGCTGCCGGCAGAAGCTGGATACGTCGAGCTGAGGACAGGGCGCAATGGCCCGTACTAGGGGAGGCCTATGTCCAGCAGTGGACTGCCATAGGCTGATGATGATGATTGATTGTACATCACGTCACATAAATATAAATTCCGCGTACCTCAGCTATTCGGCCACAAATGTAGGCATAGATTGCTTCCAGATGCTAAATAAATCATCTTGACGTGGGCCTGAAGTCTGCGTTTTATCCAAAATTATTTCTATGAAACGAAGATAGATTTTACAGCCAATTTTCGTTTATACCCTAAGTATTCATACACTAACTCCCATCAATGCATTGAATTCAGAGCTTCAGTGCAGAAATAGCTCAGAATCAAATCACAGTCAATACGAAACAACGTCGAATTGCAAATTCAACTTAGTTTTAGTTCGTCGCATCAAGTTCGAACGCTTATCTTCGATTGGATTCTGTTTTCGCAATAACTATCTATTCGAATGCATATTTATCCAAGTGGGTAATAACTATTCTGAATACTACATTATTTATAACTAGCTACTGCGCACGGCTTCACCCGCGTGGTACCAACATTATGAATAGCCTATATGCTATTCCAGGTCACTATCTACGCCTATTCCAAGTTTCATCCAAATCGGTTCACTGGTTTAGGGGTGATTGAAACACAAACATACAAATATCCAAACATGTAAACAAACTCACAAACTTTCAGCTTTATTATATTAGTGGGATAGTAAGATTATATTATAGGTAGTAGTCGGAAATCTATGGATGAGACTCGCAAGAGACGAGAAAGAATGGCGTATAGAGAGGAGGCCTATCTATATCCAACAGTGGGTGATAATTATAATGATCATTATTGGAACGAAGTTTCTTTTCGGACGGTATCGAAGAAAAAAAGACTGAAAATGGAAAAAAAATTGTTCCATTTTACCGTCACGACACATGTATATGTCAAATCGTCACAGTGCGAAATGCGCAGCCGCGACACAGTCCATAGATTGTTACATTTTTAGTACGGAAGAGCATTTCTAGGATACCTTATTGACAATTAATCCATATCCATATCCATACTAATATTATAAATGTGAAAGTAACTCTGTCTTGACCAAAGTAAACCATCCCATAACAAATTAAACCTACTATCAATCGTTATAAAAACCAACAGGATGACGATTGTAACACATAACATTATATCCGAATCAGCATACGGGGACCTTTGCAAGGGCCCAAAGCATTGTGCGATGAGGATAGAAACTGACCCTCGAGATACAGTTTTACACTAGTTCGAGGGCCAGGATAAGTCCTCACTGCTCAACTTTGCAGTCACTGTGGGGGTCCCAGTATGCTTATTTGCAAATTTAGTTGTAGCCTAGTTTAAAAGGTTGTCTGGAAGATATCGCTATCCAGCGATAAGACCGCCAATTACACACAATGGTATCTATGTAATAATCTATATTTAAGTACTTAGGTATCTACATTGTATTGTAATAAAGTTTTTTTTCATTTCATTTCATTTCAACAGTGACAAGAAGACAACAATTATAAAATAAATAGCCTACAATTTTCTATCTATTAGAATCACAATGAAAAATAGCATCGAATTAAAAAGAAAATTAAAAACACCAAATCGAAAATTGCGTTCTATTTCATTCATCGCACTAAGGCACAACGGGAGCCCTTGGATTCAGTATGAAAGAGATTGATTGCTTAGCGAAGGAGTCGTGGGATGAAATAAGTTTTCGAGGATATACAAAAACAGATATTTGTGGAGTACAGTCCGTGAATAATTAAAAAAAAATTAGCTTGGTGACATCAATGTTTGAAGCATGCTCTTGACTTGCAGTAACCAACAGTTTTAATGTAATTGCATATAATTATTTAATTATTATATAGCAAAAATCACATAGAGGACAATCAAACCTTTACCTACTACATTTGCAATTTCCTTGGTTGCACTTTAGCAATTTTGTTATGAGTTAATTCTGCCTTGAACAAGTGGTATTCCATAAAAATTATTATCATTCTTAAATCAAAATAACATATTATAGACATATAATCACTTAGAATAGATACTACGAATTATATAACAATGTAGTAATTTAATAACTGCTACAGTGGCGCAAGTGGAAGAGACTTCTAAAAGTGCCAATCTCCCAATAAATCATTTCGAATTCGGCAACTAATTCCTTAAGGTACGGTTTCTAAAAACTGACTTTCTATTACAAAATGACGACTTCTGAGGCGCAGTGGGCGAAGGTCCGCCTTCGCAGCAGATGGTTGCGGGTTCGATCCCCGCCGCGAAACAAATGTTTGTATGACCTACAGATATTTTACTCGGGTCTGGGTGTTTCTATGTATCATATGTATGTATTTACAAACAAAAAGTATATGTAGTATATCAGTTACCTGGTTCCCATAGTACAAGCTTTGCTTATTTTGGGGCTAGATGATGCTGTGTGAAAATGGCCAGCATTATAAAAAAAAACAGTAGTGATAAAATTAATGAAATATTTGTTTCGCCTATTCACATTTTGTCTCATTCACTCTCATTACAGTAGGTAAATACCTAGACAAACTAACTGGTTCATCAAATAGGTAACAAGTACAATAACATTGTTAAAATTTGAAAGATACCTACCTACATCAGTGGTTGAACAGCGACGCTAGCGCCCTTGGTGATTAAACCCAAGATGAAAAGAAGATTCAGACCAAGTATCTATGACATACAAAAACAAAGATAAATAAATAAAAAAAATATGTTATTGAATCAAAAAACCTAAAATGTCATTGAAAGTAAGGCTGGTTTTCCTGTCACGCGTACCGTCAGCGCTGATAAAAGCATACTCTTTGTTACAATGAAGTAAGGATACTAATGTCGCAGCAGAATTGGCATCGCTGATTTCTCTCGGCGCTGTTGTACATTCAGTATCCTTACTACTTTGTAATAAAGATCACTCTCATATCAGCGCTGAGGGTCAGCGTGACTCTAAAACCAGCCTTAAGACTGGAAGACAAAAAACCTAAAATTGAGGCCGTCACACGCACCGCCTTTTTGAAATTCAGGGCTTAATATTCAGAGCAAGTTTCATTAGATTCTCACGGTTCAGGGTTATATGGCCAAGAGCAATATCTGTAGTTTAGACACCCGGGTTATACAGGCTTATGCATTTTCAATTTGGTCGAGTTGCAATCGGAAATTAGGCCGAGGCCTTACCACGAATTCCGACAGCTCCAAGAATCAAATCAAGTTCGAGAATTATTCATATTCATTTAAAGTAAGTAAGTTCGTATGAGTCAGTGGCCAACTCTGGTGACGGAGTTTTTAGGCAGCCTTAAGGCCTCCGTCATGGCTTAAGAACTCAAATAGCCGGGACCGACAATTTAACGTGCACTCTGAAGCACGGAAGCGCTCAGGTGGAAATGCCACTGGCGGTCACCCATCCACTTACAGACAGTTTCAAACGTTGCTTAACTTCGACGATCTATCAAGAACGACTAAGCAAGCACGACCACGATTTCTGTATTCAACTATCCTGTCCATACAAATGGTTGCCAGGAAGAAATCGCTCTTAGAGATATGGCCGCCTATTGTACAATTTGTTTATTTTTATATATTTTCTGTATAAGGTTCTTGTGTACAATAATGCGTTAATCTATCTATCTATCTATCTATCTGTAGATCAATTCTGAAAACTAAATTTTTATTAGCCAGGTCACAGGCTTGTATGGAGATTTTTGTCTGTATTCGAGATACTACAGTAGGGGCCAAGCTCAGGCATCGGCAAATGGTTTATTCATGCTGAAATATTAGGTTAGATATGGAAATTATGAGGATTTTACTCTGATTTCTATCGCGTGATTCCCAGTGCTTCGGATTGCTTTGTTTCTAAATTATATCTATATTTTGTTTTAGTTTTAGTATTTTGTTGAAAAAAAAAATACAGGCTATTAATGGCAAGTTCGATCGGTAGCTCTGGGCCTGCATGTGCAGAGTACTAACTTCTGCAAAAAGTGGGCATGTCTTCTTCTTATCGTGTCACCAGTTCTTTTGAACCAGTGTGGTGAAAGGATTTTAAATGCTCCTCAAAGAGGCTCCTTTCGTGCACTTGACATGTTTTCGAGCTTTTTTTAGATTCTACGACATGCCGGTTTCGTCACGATGTTTTCCTTCACCGTTTGAGAGTACTTGCATAGTGCACATAAATGTTTCGACAGAAAAACTCATTGGTGCAAGACCGAGTTTCAAAGGTCACTACCACTGTTGATGTAGGTGGTGAAAGGTCTGCAGGGTCACTAATTGATATGGGTGTACCTCAGGGCTCAATATTAGGCCCCTTCTTGTTTCTAGTATACATAAACGACCTTCCTTCTTTTGTGAAAGACATGTGTGACATTGTTCTGTTTGCTGATGATACCTCATTGGTTTTTAAAGTTGATAGATATAAAGAAAATTACGATGATGTTAATGCGTCTCTATCCCTAGTTTTAAAATGGTTTACGGCTAATAATCTCTTACTTAATGCCAAGAAAACGAAATGTATTAAATTCACTTTGCCTAACGTGGTTCACAAACCAACTAAAATTGAGATAAATGGAGAAACACTTAATCTTGTAGATTCAGCAATTTTCTTAGGGCTGACTGTTGATTCCAAATTGCAGTGGGGACCTCACATTGAAAGACTTGCAGGTAGACTTAGCTCCGCTGCATATGCAGTTCGTACGATTAGGAGTTTGGCTGATGAAGAGACAGCCAAGCTAGTATATTATAGTTACTTCCATAGTGTGATGTCATACGGTATCTTTCTCTGGGGTAAAGCAGCCGATATTCAAGATATTTTTGTTTTGCAAAAGCGGGCTGTCCGTGCGATTTACAATATGAAACCACGGGACTCGCTAAGACAACGTTTTAAAGAAATTAATATTCTAACAGTATTTTCACAATACATTTATGAAATCCTTTTGCACACTCATAAATATATAAATGACTTTAAGAAAAAAAGTGACGTGCATAGAATTAATACTAGAAATAAGGATAAACTTTGTGTGCCTGAATTTAGATTAGAAAAAGTGAAAGGTTCTTTCATGGGAAATACCGTACTCTTTTATAATAAACTTCCAGATAATGCCACTAAATTGCCTATTCGAAGATTTAAAAGTTACATAAAAAATAATCTTATAAAGAAAGCGTACTATTCTATTGGTGATTATATTAATGATAAATTCGCGTGGCCTGATGTCGCTCTGCCCCTCGACAGCTGATGTGTGCACAATGCCTTTGCTATCTTGCTTAGCTTCTTGAATTTTACTAACTTTACTTTTAATTTTACAACTAAGTTAGTTAAGAAATTAGCCTAAGTTTAAATCTAAGATGGATCACCTAAAAAAAGCTAGGCCCCAAACCGTGTTTGTTGCCCTGATTCTTCACGGTATTGGTCGCGAAGGAACAGGAGTAGAATCACCTAGTTTTAAGACGTTTCAAAGTGATCCCAGCGGTCCTACTGAATAAATGCTATTTGACTTTGACTTTGACTTTGACTAGACCAAATATCACGGACATACCTCTGACTATCCCTTCTGCAAGCAGCAACCAGTCTGACTTATCCCACGACCTTCAACGTATCGAATAAATGTCTGAGCGTGATTATACGATTATACTCCCAGTATACTAACAAAGTAAAACTCACCAGACCTTTTTCCTAGTTAATCATCTGAAAATCCGGGACTTTTTCACAACTTCGCCAATGCGCGAAAGTTAAACTCACTGAGAAGCCTCGGTACTTAGATTCTTGCAAGCTTGATAATATTAACTTATTGAAAACATCTGAACAAAGAATTTGAGGACTTAGAAGTCCATCATTAGACACTTGTGTGAGATCAAAGAACAAGTTTTGAGACAGGAGATTAGATTTCAGCAGCGATGTACAATGCTTGTTATACTAGAAACGACATAACAAAATTCAATTAACCGGGCATATCGAAATTCACAACAGATAATTACGTTTTTATACTAAAAAGAAAACCGACTTCAATGTTTGACTCGAAACGCGGTGTGACTCAGGGCGTCAAGCTGTCGATTCGATTTCTATTTGTGACATGGCTAGGAGGGAAGGTGTTTAGAGTTTTACGGGGAAACTATCAATCTTTTTATGTTTAATTCTTTATATGGGACCACCTCTGGAGTATACCCTTTCAAACATGAAAAGAATTTTGCAAATCGGTCAACAAATGGCGGAACAATCGCGTAACAAGATACAGACATACAGACGAAAGAAAGAAAACATACAGACGAATTAAGAACCTCCTCCTTTTTTTGAAGTCGGTTAAAAACGAATTTCGCCGTAGACAGATTTCCGTAGCGCTGGCAGCGTATTTTTCGTAGCACTATAGTGTATGACGTGTAATAGTATATACGTAGCGCTAGAGCTAAGAACGATTACCTGCAGTGTGACTTTTCACTGCATATCAGTGGGCCTAAAGCGGCCACTTTGGGTGAATCAGAATCAGAATCTGCTACAAAACTGCTTATATGTTTCAAAATATGATTCACCCAAAGTGGCCGCTTTAGGCCCCCTGGAACCTGACATACTTTTTCGAATACAAGAACATACCGATAAGATAAAATGAAAACATAAGTACCAATTTGACGAACTCTGTGGCGCAGTGTGTGAAAGCCCGCTTGGGACGCAGAAGGTTGCGGGTTCGATCCCTGCCGCGGGATATATGTTTGTATGATCTGCAAATATTTATCTCGGGTCTGGGTGTTTCTATGTATAATGTGTATGTATTTACAAACAAAAAAGTATTATTAAGTAGTATATCAGTTATCTGGTTCCCACAGTTCAAGCTTTGCTTACTTTGGAGCTAGATGATGCTGTGTGAAATGTCCAGTACTATTTATTTATTTGTTAATAAAATAATAAAAAAATAAAAAAAATGCTGGACATTTTTCACACAGCATCATCTAGCCCCAAACTAAGCAAAGCAGTAGTACAAACTATGGGAACCAGATAACTGATATAGGTACTAATTATATACTTTTTGTTTGTAAATACATACATATTATACATAGAAACACCCAGACCCGAGACAAATATCTGTAGGTCATACAAACATTTGTCCCGCGGCGGGGATCGAACCCGCAACCTTCTGCGTCGCAGGCGGACCTTCGCCCACTGCGCCACAGAGGTCGTCAAATTGATAAAGGCAAATCATTGATTAGAGGTATTTTGGTCGCTAGAATAGATCCAATCAAAAAAATTTGAAATATAACAGTCATGATTTTAAGGTTTAAAAGACATTCCGAATCTTTTTAAAGCTCACATTTCTCATGGCAGATCTAGCACGAGCAAAAAAGCGAGATCTCCCCCGGGACAAATTTAGTCGCATCCAGTTCCACAGATCTTCAATGTCGCTTACCCCGGATAAAATATTCCGTCTGAACGCTGTTTTAGAAATACTTGCCGTGAGTTGGAGTCGCTGCGGGCTTCCATAATTGGTCACTGGATACCCGACTCTCAACTTCGCAGCTGTGTTTAAATTTAAATTTACAGCACTCTTCGTAAATGTAATCGGTTCTTGATTCCGTTCGAGTGTTCCGAAAAGTCTTGAGTCCGGCATTTAATTGCTAGATTCGATTAGTTGAAGGACCAAAGTTTTTGATAATACTTGCCTTTTCCGTAGAGCGGTTTCACATTATTCAATCCGTTATCTATATCGGACTCCGATACGATAGCTAGGCAAGTGTAATGTATGAAATTGATAGCTCTGATATCCGATATCGTATCGGATAATGTGAAAACGCTCTTAGCAGTGAACAAAATATTAAATTCAACTCTATGAACAGACGCACATTTTGATTTTAGAATCGAACAAACTCACACATCAAAACACTGACATTCAAAAATTTTATTCCAGTTTGGTTTCTTTCAGTTCACGCCTACCACTAAGTTTGGATTGGGCTAAGGCTACATCTCACATGGGACCATTTAAAAAGTGTATTTGCTCTTCCAGGCTACAATCAAAATAGATTCCAATTTTCACCCAAACATACATTTCTTTAGTAAAAACAGGGTTATAATTACAACTACAGTAACCCAAGGCGCGGTAGACATTCTTTCAGATCTTTTGATGTCTAAGGGGATAGTCAGAGGCATGTCCAAATACTTTCTTCAGCCGTAGGATCTAAAGTGGAAAGCAGTGTATTATGGCACTGGTGGTCTAGTGTTCCAATCGTAAGGTCGTGGGTTCAATCCCGGTCGTGCACCACTGAGTTTTTCTAATGAAAAAAATTATGTGCACTATGGCAGTACTTTCAACCGGTGAAGGAAAACATCGTGAGGAAACCGGCATGTCGTAGAACCTAAAAAGTTCAAAAACATATTGTGTCAAGTGCACGAAAGGAGCCTCTTTGAGAGAAAATAAAAAAGATAATAAAGCATTTCTTATCTTATTTCTTTGAGGCGCATTTAAAATCCTTTCACCACACTGGTTCGAAATATTTGGTGACATGATAAGAATAAGAAGTGTATTATGGCCTACGTTTTAATGAGTAGGTACGTATACTACATATAGTATAGTTGTCTAAGCCCTTGAGCCTAATTGAATTAGGCATTAATGACGTAAGCAAGTTGGGCCCCGTCGGCGATTTCGGACCGCTCACGCTTGGCCGATTACATTACCGTCGGATATGTTACTTGTAATCAAGGGAATGGTTTTTTGATAGATCCGGAATATAGTATTAATGATAATTAGTCTTTAGTGAAGGGCATGCCCTAATTAATAGCTTACTGCTCCAAAGAAATAATAGAGGTGATTTTGCTGACAAATGTGTTCGATTGTAAAAAATGTGTTCGATTTAAATCGAATGATATCTATTTTAGCCTTTTAGAGTTATTTATTATGGCAAATCATCGTATTTATTGTTAAATACCTTCGACAACATTTAATTATTTTTGTGGCCTTCGACTTCAGCGCGCATCCCAGAGAATTAACGTTTTAAGAAACCAACTTTAATCAAAAAATATTCGAATAATCAGTGTAACCTAGAAAATTTAAATTTTGTCTAATTTGGGTTATTGCCCGTAACAATAACATACCTAAAGGTCTTGATAGAATCGACTAGCATCGGACCTTGAAGTATTTTACAACTATGCGGTAACCACGTTTTGGAACGAAGTTTCTTTTCTGCCGGTATCAAAGAAAAAAAGACTGAGGCTGGAAAAAAAATGGTTTTCCATTTTACCGTCACGACACATGTACATGTCAAATCGTCACAGTACATAGATTGTTACATTATTAGTACGGAAGATCGTTTCTAGGATACCTAATTGACAATTAATTTATTTTAATACCAGAAAATTACTCTTTGCTTCGTTCCAACCGAGTGTTCCAACTTCCACGACACTGACATACTTTTTTTTGTTTAAGTTTAACATCAGTCAAAATGCAATAATTGTTGCTACATAAATATTCGTTTCGTCTGTCATGTTTTATCACGACCTTTAAATTGACTAAAGAAAATACTTCATAGTGGCGTTTTTATTTATTTTCCATATCTTTGCTTAGAAATCAATCATTGCTGTTATTAGAAATTTTTAGATTAATTAGAAGTATCACTACTTTTTTTCTCACAAAGTAACATTTTGCAATCAATAAAAAAAAACCCCAGTATCAAAAACGTGGTCATAAAAACACAAAAGACCTTTTGATATCAAAGCTAAAAATACTGTTGTAAAACCAAACTTTCACAATCTATCAAAACCAACAGTGATACGAATTTGAATACCAAACAAAACCACGCAACAAACAAAACAAAAAACCGTGTCAAAGAGAAAAAGCGTCAAAATCCAACCACAAACACCTTTGTCCCGCACACGCCCGCAACATGGACACCCTAATTAACCCTTTCACGGTGACTAAACTCACGTAAGACTGGGGTTGTATAATTAATCATTGGGTCCAAGTATTGACAGAGGCTGACCACGCGCGGGTAAGTCGCCTAGGCTAAAATCATGACATAGTTTATCGATGAATTTGTTAGATGTTTTTTTACAAAAAAAAAAACAGTAAACAGGTTCACGACTGTATCCCCAACGTGCGGTAGACATTCTCTCAGATCTTATTTATTCCAGATCCTTTGAAGATGTCTAAGGGGGGTAGTCAGAGGCATGTCCAAACACATATTTGATACATGCCCACATCTTGTTTTTTTACATTAAGGTTTATATAAATATTCCGTGGCATTCTCTGAGAAGCTAATAAAATAAATAAAGTGGCATAGAGTGGAATTAACCCGTGCATTCGATGAGGTGACCAAATTTTTTTTAAATAAAAAAACTTAGGCCTTTACATCTATATTAGATGATTTATACAGCGTCAGGAGGCAATCCATGCCTACACTTAACGGGACGCTATAGTGCCTGGGACATTGTTTGAGATGGAATAGGCAGCACCTAAACCATCCTCTCAGCTTAATCAGCCTGGCCCACCAGGAAAGACAACGTCAATACGTGTGGAGCTGACTAAGCTGCGGGTTTCCTCACGATGTTTTCCTTCACCGTTAAGAGCTCGTGTTAAAGTGCATATAAATTTTACGAACCGAAAAATCCATTGATGCACGGCCGGGGTTGGAACCCACGACCTTCGGATTGAAAGTCGAGGCACATCCCCATTCGGCCAACACGGCTACAACGGCTATTTTTTAAATCAATAAATATAATAACACCCTTTAGTCATTATAATAATATAATAGGTAGGTACGTTGCCCTGATCTTCTCTACAATTCCCTGTGTCGTGTCAGAAACTAAAAACCATGTTACCGCAACACCCAGACTCTGAACAAATATTTACAAAGGTAGATTATATAGAGGTAGATAGGGTAATTTACATATTTACAGAATATGCAAACATTGTCCCGCCTTTGAATACGCACCACTTACGTCTCAACCAAGCACTCCCCCACCACGCCACTCGGGTCATGGGTCACCGCTTTCAAATTCATAGCATTCCATGCATATTCTTTTCCCGATACATTTATCGTATCCATACAAAACGTTGATCATTATCCCATACCTAAGATCCCTTTATAAATCAAAATTCGTTCATTAACGTTCACATTACAGTGTACCGAAAAAGGGGCCATTTATTTTTTATGTCCCGGACCTAAACGCATTTACATTAAAAGACGGTTCACGCAAGCTGTTTTAACGGTTATTTTATTCCTTGTCACCCTACTTTAGGTTAGTAAGTGGATAGTCCTTGTCATCCTACTTAGGTTACATAGGTTATTTAGTCAAGAGATTTTCTTTACCTGCCTGTCTTTTTAATCATTAACTTTTTTATTGTCACTCAAACTACATAATTTGAGTTTCGACGAGTTTTAGTTAGACGACCTTTGTGGCGCAGCGGGCAAAGGTCCGCCTGCGAAGCAGAAGGTTGCGGGTTCGATCCCCGCCGCGGGACAAATGTTTGCATGACCTACAGATATTTGTCTCGGGTCTGGGTGTTTCTATCTATAATATGTATGTATTTGCGAACAAAAAGTATATAAGTAGTTTATCAGTCATCTAGTACCCATAACACAAGCTCTGCTTACTTTGAGGCTAGATGATACTGTGTGAAAAAGTCCAGCATTATTATTAGTTATTTCCAGCATTAATAATATATACAACTTGTTAGTAGGTCTAAACATGAGATATAAAAACAGCTTTCTGTATAAATGCGATGGGTGAAGGAAACAATCGGTGTAAGTTATCTCGTAGGAATTCGTATTTCATTTTACTGGGTCCATTGTTGGGCCTTGATAAAGGACGGACCCTTAAGCTTTCACCCAGAATACCGCTTACCTGTGGACTGTGATAAGGTGGGCGTGTAGATGGGACAATGTACTTAAGTACAAACCTACCTTGTTTTTTCATTGGCTTATTAGGAAAGCGGTAAAATTCCAATAGAATATTAAATTATAGCTCCTTGAGGTTTATGGTTATGCTTTGTAATAAATAAATTATCACGACATAGTTCTAATCCCACATTAGGATTCCCTGTGTCCTGTAAATATTTGTACCACCACGGGAATCGAACTCGCTCTTACGTCTCAGCGTGTTCTCACCCAAGACTTTCCCGCCAGGCGAACCGTATTTCCCATTCTAATTCTAATACTAAGTCTTATACTGTGTTTTAACAGTATAAGCACTTAGTCTATTATGTGTTCTTGTGGCTGATTAAGCTGAGAGGATGGTGTAGGTGCTGGGCAAGCCTATTCCATCTCAAACAATGTCCCAGGCACTACAGCGTCCCGTTAAGTGTAGGCATGGATTGCCTCTTGACGCTGTATAAATCATCTAATATAGATGTAAAGGCCTAAGTTTATACTGTGTTTAAATTTTTCCCTTCTATAAAATGTAATACTCTTTGACAAATCTTTACAAAATAACGCCCCATCTAAAAGATAACTCCGCGTTTTATGAAACAAAATTAAAATTCATAAATCTGTGATGCATACTTGTGATATCCTACAACGGACATTTTGCAGTTTCGTGCGAAGTGCGCTTAGGGTCACTCTACACTCCATTCCATCCATCTTCTTACCAAGACTTTAAACCCCTTCAATGAATCTGTATTTTTATTGCCTATTTTATTAATGTTTCATAGCAATGTAGTGCATGAAAGGAGGCGATTATACATATACATTCCTTTCACGTCAGGAACTTGTGAAACCTTCTTAGTACTAGTTATCTTCATTGCTGAAGATCGTGTCTGTCTGGATTACTCGATGCATCATGCCTTTCCATTTCTCCCTGTCTTCGGCAGCCTTTAGAGCTTTAGGTATTGGTAGGCCGGTAAGTTTCTTAACTGTGTCTGTGAGACATTGTGAGACTTGTGAGACCACAAGATCATAATTAAATTTCATCTTTTTAACCTATTTGCACACACTCTTTCATTACACGATTCGATAGTTTTTCACCCCTGATAAAAACTTTGTATGACATGTATGAGATCTTTCAAACAATCTATCACTATTTACCAAAGAAGAAGAGTATACGAGGCTAATGATCAATGACTCATCGCGAAGAGTAACCAATTTCCTTTGTCTTGAATAAATCGAAACATTATTTATATCTAACAGCGATATCTTTATATGTAGAGTAGCCTTTAACAGTTTGGGTTTGAATTATTTTGCAGAGCACTATACTGCATATAAAATGATCAAGTTACTATGAAATTCTGAATACTTTAGCTGTAAGACATGACTGGATTGCAACAAAGTTTTTTGGTTTTATATATTAACAAAAATAAGCAAATGTGGACTTGGAAGGGGTAGTTAGAGGCACGTCTAAATACACATATTTGGCTGAACACTTACACGTACTCTCGAGGTGGTTTTATACACCCCTATTTTTTAATTCTTAAAAAATATTTAAATATGGGCTCGGTGTCTGTTACTGATCACATTTATGTAGTTAAAACTCAAAAAAAGAGAAAATAAATTATAACCTAAAAAGGAGACTAGACGAGTCAAACATGGATTCATGATAGCTACTGCGGTTTTACTGACTGGGGATGATACGAGAGCATAGTTTAAATGAGAGTCCGTACGCGATTGTTGTCTGTAGTACTTATTTGTACAGTTTTCATAAAATTTTGTTTGTTTTGGTTGACTAAAATCCTCGATAACTTTGTAATAATTAAATATAAAAAATCTGACCATGCCATTATCATTTAATGCATCTACTGCAACCGTCTTTAAATTTTTTTGTAGTCATAAAATAGCGGTGTATAAATGTAGTCCTGAGAGATTTATGCTTTTCTAATAAAACTTAAAAAAACAAAACAAAATTTAAGTTAAGTTTGTTTTCAGTTTTTGAAACATAGTTATTGAATTTTATGATTGTTACATGTGCAAAAGCATGTTGTAACCTCACGTTCACAACACCACCAACAAATTTTGTACACCGTTAAATTTAAACAACATTTGAAACAAAAACTATTTTTTTTTTTAAAGAGTAGTATAAAACTACTGTAGGTATATGACTGTAAAAAACTAGCTTTTATGTGGTCCAAACGCTTACCCTTTTGTAGCTATATGTGAACGAGGGGTATGTATGTGCAAAGGCATGTTGTAAGTAGCGCAAAGGCATGTTGCATTCCGCATGTGCTAAGGCACACGCAATATCTCCGAATGGCGGTTTAAGTTTATCCCAGACAAAGCGTGTTTACTGTCGCCTGTCGAAACTTGCGCATTGATATGCAAACACTCGAATGCTACTTCGTTCTACTTACCTCTTATGCGGTAACCGCAGCGAGGTGACCACACTTTCCGATTACAAATTTAATTTATTTAAATAAAATTCGGTTAAAGTTAAATATGTGACCCGAGAGTTGGCATGGCATATATTTGACTAAACAATTTAGTTCTATTCACTGCAAGCTGAATTTATTTATCAACATAAATTATAATTGTGCTTAGAAGTAATATAAAAATAAACAGACGATTGTATTTAAATTTTAAGGGATATCACCTGGTTGATATGCCACTTATTAGAACTAAGCGCTTCGAAAGTTTTTTTATTATGCGCACTGCAAAAATTTGGAATCAGCTTCCAGCGTCTGTATTTCCGCTGAGCTACGACCCTATTGTTTTTAAGAAGAGAGTTAATAGGCACCTTCTGGGTAAGCTCGCTCCATCGTAGACCTCACTCTTGCCTGTGTAAGTTTCGAGGTCAAGAGCCGACCCATTCATCATTAAAAAAAGATCACTGCTCAAATTTTAAGGTTTTTGCGATGCAATTTTTTTTTATATCTTCATAACATTAAATTTATCGTCACCACAGCAGTTTATCCGCCCGGAGCGTGTGTCAGCTGAAAAGTTGAGAATAGTACAGCTTTGTTGTCAAGTATTTGATATTATAAACGTATTCGCAGTGACAGTTTAAACAGCTATGAAATGTTAGTGATAATGCTTTATGGCCGAAAAGTTTGGGAACCTGAGAGTCCGCAGACTTGTTAGTATATTTCAGTCACATCTAAATCTACAACAAGCGGACTTTCAATGGAAAACATCCAAACCCGAGAATAACAGCAGATCATATAAAAATTTGCCCGGCCACGAGAATCGAACTCACTAATGTTGTTCCTACTTACTGGCTAGATCATGTTGTGTGAAATTTTCAAAATTAATTTCCATTAAATTCGGAGAAAACATAGTTTAAAATAACACAAAATCTCCTCATTAGTGTGCATTAGGCAATGTCGTACTCCAATTTGCGCGCTGACATGTCAGTCCTAATTGCAAATTTGAATTTTAGACTTTGATAATTTAGATTATTGGAGTACTAGCTGCGCTCCACAGCATTGCTCGCAGAACGGAAACACATCACTTTTTAGGAATAAAAATAGCCTTTAACATATTATCATTAAGGATTATTAACTTCACAATAAACATCCAAATCTATTTATCCTTCAGCGTGAAGGAGTAATAAATATCCATCCAAATATAACAAGGCTCACGAAGACTCACGAAGACTCACGAAGGCTCATACTTGGTTTTACAAAACTTCGCGATCACAACTGGCAAATGACGCTAAACCTTATTTCTAAATTTAAACATTGTAAGGTACATAAACTTTAGCAAAACACATTATTTTCAGTCGAAATACTGTGTTACACCGCAGTACCTCGGTTGAAGACTCGCAGCGCTTAAAGTGCTTGAAGCGGCCTAGTTGGTCCAACACACGTGGCGCTCGTTACCTCGACAGCGCTTCAATCGCTGAACGCCAAATTAGAAGCTCAAGGGTGTCCGACTTGCGCTGCAGGCTAAATTCCAGTAGTTTGGATTTTTGAGTTCGTTCGTTTAATTTAGTTATCTATTTTCGAATTGCAGATCGACTTGACTCACGAGTCACTGTTAATAATTCATAGAATTTTCAAAGTCCATTGAAGGCATCTGTCTCTTTCTGTTATCAATCTTATCCTTCCTAGTTTAAGGGTTATAAGTGCGCGTCAAAGAGATCCCTTTCGTGCATACATTGACATATTTGAAGTGTTTGAAGTTTCTTGAGAGTGCTGCCATAATGCACATTTTTCGGTAGAAAAACTCATTAGTGCACCTCAGGAGTCAAACCACGCCAAAATAAAAAAATAAATTAATAACGCTGGACTTTTCACACAGCATCACCTAGCCCCAAAGTAAGCAGAGCTTGTGTTATGGGTACTATAGATGACTGATAAACTACTTATATACTTTTTTGTTTGTAAATACATACATATTATACATAAATATATAGAATTTGAAGGCATGGCTACTGTAGACTATCAGTGCTCAGGTTAGGGTGACATTTGAGTAGCAACATAATATTATTCTCGTACAATAACACGCTGTTCATAAATCTGTGGAAAGCAATGATATTGGTGGAAAGTATCTTATTCATTCATCTCCATTTATCTAGTCGCACATGTAATTATAGCCCTGAATCCCTGAAAATTATAACAAAAACGACAAATTATCGGCTATTATTCTAATTTCTAGCTGGCCAAAGGGTTACATTTATACCCTTAATTTGAGCGGAATGTTGCGGTCAAGTTTTGACATATTGTTCGCCAGCGTTTTGCGGCGCGAAGCTAGGAGAGGCATTAGTCTTAAACAGTTCCTGAAAATCAGCTTCTGTAATAAGTATTTTGTGGGTCCATAAGGCACAAGGCAGCGATAAAAAGAGAGCTCTTTTTTTGTAATTAGCTCAATGATAATATCATTATATGAGCCCAAATTTTTGGAGATAATTATTTCCATATTTCATATTATTACCTATACAGGGTGTAAAAAGACGTCTACCGAAGCCGAAAGGGGTAGGTACAGCATCCCAAAACACAGCCAAATCCAAAAGGATTTTCCAAAAAAAACATTTATCCGGAGAAAACCGACCTCGCACAGCTGGTCGAGCGTATGTACTGGGCGCGTTTTTATACGTAGATTGCTGGATTTTGAGTTTTAATTGTTTTTTTTCTTTTATAAATGAAATGATAAGGTAAGTATGTTCTTACTATGTTGTACTAGTAGCAAAAAACTAGAAAATAAAATAAAATGACATAGCTAAGTCAAACATTTTTTTGCGTTTTTTACGATAAATATGTTCAGAATCATGGTCTGATTGCAATCCTTCAGTTTTCGGTAGCAGTCTTTTTACACCCTGTATATTCCTTCCACTCCTCTGGTTCAGCGATCCAAAGTGAGTCTTAGCTAGCGATTCCAGAGTTGGCCACTAACTCATAAAAATGATGTAGGTGTATACTGAGTAAGTATTTAGGTACCTTTTACTTAGTACCTTTAATTGGCTAAGGATCTTAGAGATTTTCCGTTGTAATAAAGATGTGATTTTGTTTATTTTTTTCTGTTTTATATTATGGTCGTCATTATTGGTGTCCGCTTTTCAAGCAACCCTCAGTGGTTGCAGACGGGCGACAGAACCATGTTACATGTTTCTTTGAAATGGAGAATGGAATTGCAGCTGCTGTATGCCATTTTCCACGAACACGATCTAACCTCTGATTCCACATGACATTCTACGTAGATTCTCTGTAATATTCAAAGATCTATAAATAATGGAATAGTGTTTGTTAACTTACTAGAAAGACCGAGAAGGTAAATAGATTTTTCGGGGAAAATAAAATCTTAAGGACTAACATACATAAAATTATATTTTTAAAACTAGAAACACGTTTGTTCAGCAATGTGAGGCTGATTATGTCCTTCAATATCAGTTAACAAGATTTGACCTGTACCATTTAATGTAGAAAATCAATCTAAAATAAATATTTTTAATATATTCCCAACGACTCCACTAGTGAGGTAGCTGGGAATAAAAAATCCCAACGACACCACTGCTCAAGTCCCAAAGATCACACTAGTCTCCCCATCGGTGTGTTTTGATGTGTATTCTCCCCTTTTATGCGTCAACTAGCTTTCCCCACTCTCCTCTATCCTGGCAAGCCATTAGCATCAGAGTAAGCTATTGTAGACGAGACTAATCTGACCAACTTACTTAAGTCCGCGGTCTAACTTGATACTTAATAGTTGGGTATTCTTAAGACTTTGAAGAGGATTGCATTTCAAAGTGTAAAGGATTGCTGCAGTAATTTGAACCTTATTGAGTACGAAATATGCATAAAATAAACTTGAAAATAAATAATGAACCAAGTATTTTTATTTATTGAAAAACTACCCCTAGGGGTTTTGCAAGGCAGATCAAAAGATCGTATGACGGAACAATGCGCAGACGAAGGCGCGCGCGGGTCTGCTAGTAACTTATAAGAAAGAGATCTATTGCCAAATATGTTATATTACAGTTATATAATGACCGCTTCACTTAATGCCCGAATATCAACTACTAAAGCGCTACCCGCATAATTTGAAGCTTATTTATCTCGATAATGAAAAGATAACACTCAAGTCACAAAGCAATCGCGAGCCTGCACCGTCAGCCACAGTCTGTTATATCAGAATTTGTGTCATGAAAGATACTGGTTTAATGCACACGAGCCACAATGCACCAAGCTTTCTGTATTTTATACTTGCAAAGTAATTTCAAAGCAATATGAACTAATTAGTCTGGGCATTAATTCAATGAGCTTTTTTTACTAAGTTACTGCCTGCATTGTACAAGGGACAGACGTATTAGCCCAGTGTGTTTTTTGTATACCTGTAGAGCGTGTATAGGGTAGAGAAAACTTCAATCAGCTATTGTCGTTGGTTTTTTTTTTGTTGTGGATGTTTGGATAATAAGTACCTAGCTGACGTGCTATCCCAAACTATAATCTATCTCTTTGCCAAATTTCATCCAGATCCGTTCACCTGTTTCAGCGTGACTGAGTACAAACATATAGATAGGGTTTTTCATTTTATACTAACTTAATTCCGGAATTGGGTTCAAACATTTTTTTTTGTTTTGTTATGAATATCCCGAGAAAATCTATAAAGACTATCCTTTGAATTGATTGTTGCTTCTTGTATAACTTAGCCCATTCGTGATGTAGCTGCGCTGTGATTGGTGGAACGTCTGTTATCCTTGAAAATCGTTATGCAACAATTCTAAAAAATCAATAAATGATAAATTTTGAAGTGAAAACTTAAATGGGCTTAGGAATTAATTTGATACGGACGTCTATTTACCAGTGGCGTAGCTAGGTAGTCAAGGGCCCCGGTGCAAAATAAACCGAGGCCCTAAATGAACAGTTTAGGTTTTATCAAGTCAAACTATGTGGCAAACTGTAAACGTATTTTTTTTTAAACTTAAGATTTGATTCGTCATTTTCCGGGTAACTATTTCAAAAATCTAATAATGCAGTTGATTTTATTTTCAAAATAATCATACCTATAGTTTCCTAAGAACAAAACCTTCCGGACTCTCGGGACTCAGAGTCCGAGGGCCCCTTTAGCTTGGGGGCCCCGGTGCGCTGCACCGCCTAGCCATTCGGTAGCTACGCCATATTTACAACCCAAAAATGAGGCCCTGTCAGGTTGTGTAGTTTAAAATGAAAGACCCTATGTCAACCAAAGGTACATCCATCCTCACAAACTTTCGCAATAATAATTTCAGATGGATTAAAAGAATAGGTAAGTACCTACACAAAGACTTTAACCATACAATATCTCGAGAAACAAATTGCCTTTTAAGGGTGATCTATAATAAGCGTAAACACATAAATCCCTCGGTATGAATATGGTACAAAGCGAAACATTTCCTCGTCACAACTGTCACAAAATATACTCTGTGCCTCATGACAAGACGCCTACGCGGGCATCTACATAGTTATAGGTGGATTAGAAGCGGCATAACATTAGTGGCATTACTAGCGGCGTAATCATTAGATTACGTTTAAAAACTACGAGGAAAAGCTTAGATTTTGTATAAATAAAATACATGTTTATAGGTTTTATCGGAAAAGTATTAATTTGAAAAAAATTGTGCGTGGAGTCCCTCCGCCCGGAAGAAGTAAAACTTCGTAATTTGGAAATGAAAATAGGAAGGGGTAGAAATAGATTTTTAGTGAAATCATATTGTTTCTTTAAGACAAACTTTATTAACATCACTTACAATTGATCGCATCTTTTAATTATCATTTTGGAGTGGAGAAATATTAAAATCTACAACATTTACAATGGTGTATGTCTCCATGGTAGCGTTAAACGTTTAACGCAACCTTGTGGAGGTCGCATAAGAAGTTTCACTTCAAAAAAGTTATATAAACCACGGCTATATTCCCCAAAGCACATTCTGACAGATCCAGATATGGAGATCCTTTGAATATCTTCTTTTGAACCTTTGATAAAAAATCTAAGTCTCATCCAGTATGTGCACATATTCCGTAATCCCAACTTTTAACGAGGAAGTCCATGCCTTCACATATTTCGGACGAACTCACAAATTAGTTTCTCGACTCAATTTGTGTGTCATACACAAATCGTGTCAACCAAATTATATGTGTAACAATTCTATTATGCTCTGTTGGGCCTCAGGGTTGGAAATAGAGACAGCTAGAGAGTAATGTGGGTTTTGACTATTCTAAATGTGGCAAATATTTGGACATGCCTCTGACTAAAGATCTGAGAGTATGTCTCCGTGCCTTAGGGATACAGTCGCGATAATAGTTTTTTTTGTCTATCTGAAAAGTATTGGCCATGTACGAGTATGTCAGACGAACCGCAAGAGGTACATGTTCGATTCTTATTTCGAGTTATAAGTATTCTATCTATCCGATTATTGTAAACGTAATACCTACTAGTAGTACTTAGAAGAGTCTTTGATCAAGACAAGAACTGTTTGAAAGTAGTTTTATCCGATTTCCATAATACGAAGTTTAGTAGAGCGGAGAGTCCTTGGAGATTTACTTCAGAAGTAAAAAATCAGAATAGTTTCTTTCAATTTCTTCAGTCTGTACCACTGGCCTTGTCATCTTTATTAAATGTAAACACAAGAAGAAAATTATTTTCGATATACATAAAATTATAGTAGATTGCTTATAAGAGATCGGTAGATGATACCGCTAAAAAAGTTAGTTCGTATGAGTTAATACAGTTCCCTGGTGACGAAGTTTCTAGGCCATTAAACGCCAATATGTTTTTTTTTTATTAAATAGGTCAGCATTTGACCTCCCTCTGCCTAATGTTAAGCAGTAGTGAGGTCTAAGATGGAGCATGCTTTCTTAGACGGAACCTATTTACTCTTGATTTGTGGTGTCATGCCGTGATAGTAAAATGTGTGTCTAAATATTCTTCTGTACCCTTTAAAACACAATTTGCAAGGACTAATTAATCTCATTTCCAATCCAGAAATATCTGACATAAAATTCACACATCAAAATGTAGAATTCTTTCATACTATACTTTTTCAAAAGGATTTCAGAGCTCACGTACGTAAGATCGAATTCAGAGAAAGGTCACATAACATCTTTAGCAAAATCAATTTGCCTTCACTTAATCAGGTTACGCGGATTTAAACCGTGCGTAGTTGTAATAAGGGTTATAAAGAGGTAAACAAGTAAGGGGCGAGTCTCACGATTCGACCTTTGAACGTTTTTCGGTTCAGTACCTTTTTTAACCCGATTTTAGTGAAGGCTCCATTTGCCCTGAGTTATACTGCCTACTTCGCTATAACATCGCAACATTCTATTACTTTAAATCAAAAGTTGGTTTGTGCTCCGCACTTTTCATGTACAAGTAGGGACGAAAATATAAAAAGTTTGTATGACTCTTGAGACGGAATTTTTAGAAGTCACATGTTTAACGAATTTGTATACTGAACCACAGAATACAGACTGAACTTCTGAGCTTTCCAAAGCACGGTAGTGGACCCCCATCGATTATATGAATGTGCAGAAGTTCAGTAAAAAAAATTGACCTAGCTCACATTTGATGGTCTTAATTAACTTCTTGCTATCCCAACTCCTCTTATGTAGAGAACATCATGCCTTCCTCTTCCAAGTAGATAGGATTCCTTCTATCAGTCGTCTTTCACTCCTCTTTACTAATGTCATCTTTCACACAATCCTTTCCTTTGCTTACCTATCCACATTATCGAAAGTGTCCCCTAGCAGTCATAAATCTTTTAAGTACCTGATGCTTTCCCCAGTTCAGAGTTCCACTAAATGCGTCCAATTATGTCGAAATAACCACAAACAAGTTTTAATGCTCACTACAGACCTACTTAGCATGAAAATGGGGTTTCTAAAATAGCATTTTATATTATTTTATTTAAAATTTTTTTTTTGCACGGCCGGGATTCGAACCCACAACCTTCGGATTGAAGTCGAGGTACAACCCCATTCGGCCAACACGGCTCTGACTACCCCCCTTAGACATCTTCTAAGGATCTGGAATAAGTAACATAAAAAAAGAAAATCTGCGGTTTTCTGAAAGTCTACTAAGTCTACAGTGACAGTACAGGAAAGCTCTACAGTATGGTCTATTGTTTGAAGCTCAGGTAGTGGATGATATTGGGACTTGCTGGAATTGGGGCATGATACGGTGCAGGGAGTGGAAGATAAAGGGACCTCTGCCCAGTAGTGACTCATGAAGTCATGATAGGTAAAGGAAAAACAGCCTCAAAAGTATGTTTACTCGTCCCCTTTTATTGTCCTGTCAACGTTTTTGGAAGAGAACTTGGAGAAAATTAGACACTGCCCGCCGTCATCTACTGGGCGCAGCTTCACCAAAACCAAACTTCACTCGCAAAATGGCGACTTTTATTCCGTTTGTCACACAGCGAAGCTCCGGGGAAATCTCATAGATAAATTATTCCAATTCTCACGGCGGCAGAACGCGCCGTGTCAAAAAGAATATAACTCTGATAAAACAGTTTGCGTAGAAAGGTGATATGTGTCTTCATTTGCTTGATCTTAACAGTTGGAGAGCAATATGGAGGAGGAAGCTAAACTTCTCTGCAGTTACTAGTAAAACATGAAGTCAATGACAAAAAGCATCATCAATCAATTCAAAACATTTTAAAAATGCATCCCGACTATTGCACCTTTACGGGATTCAAGCCCACGACCTTCGCTGATCTGTGGCAATTTCCAGCGGTTTAAATAAATCGAAGAGAAGGATCACTAGTCTTTAGAGCTTGGCGATTCTTCTTCTATTCCACTACACATGTAGCAGAACTGTGATAAATCTAGCCTTTGAGAATACTAACTGGTTTGCTCATAATATTTTTCTATACTATCTTTCGAGCTGGTTAGATTGGACTACAGCTTCAGAAAAAATCAATTGACTGAAATTTTATTCTGGATTTGAATCCACAATCTCTAGAGTTGAGGGAATCCTCACTACAATACTAGGAGAATTCAAAAATATATTTAATCGGCAGACCGAGAAGAAGATGGCGATGACGACTTTGACACATTTATGGTCGATTAGGAGAGCACAGGATCGCGACGTCTGGAGTGAATGTGGGGAGGCCTTTGCCTAGCAGTGGGACAGCAGTGGCTCATAATAAAAATAATAATATTAATAAGAAAAAAATAACATTATAAATGTATTTATTATTATTTTATTTTAACTTGACGTAATTTATTTTTGGAGAAAAGATTTCGCGTGTCTGTAAATAGGTTTATTGTAGTTTCCATATCTCCTTCATGTCATGGACAGCCACTAGGCTTTTCGAAGAATGTTTTTATCTCGCGTTCTCCAAAATGTTTTGAAATGTGATTTCTTTAGGCGTATTGTAACCAAGATTTCTGACCTGTCTGTGACAGGCACTTGAATCCAGACTTTTATTTTTAGCAACCACATGCATAGTACTTAAAATTCTAAGGGTTTTTTTAACACACCACTAGCTTAGGGTCAAAAAATACTTTGCTTAGCTTCAAAGTTCTGTTCGGTCACAAGTGAATAGGTGACTGTTCGTGGCATTATCAATTGAGAACTTCCATGCTTCAGAAGGTACTTTATATTGTCATCCCAGGTTATTAAACAGTTAAACCGGAGACCTATAGTCATTGACCAACGCCAATAACTCATACGAACTAACATTTTAGTTTTCATGAAACACGATAGCATTATGTGAAATAGCTGACTCAAATCTCGTCTCCAATGAACCACAGCTGCAGGCTGCTTTACAGGATGTATTTGCAAATATCGAGTATTGTCTATTCACGCTCTCCTTTTGTATATGCGAGCAAGTGCAATTATATTCCGACCTTGTAGAACATTTGATTTGCAACAATGTTTCGTGCTAGTCTGTCCCAATTATTGTCATAATGTTTATTGTTGTAAATGCTATTTCTATCTCAAACAATGTCCCACTACAGCGTCCCGTAAGTACAGGCAAAGGTTAACTTCACACACACAACTTTCTACTCATAAATTGTTTACGTTTGTTTTTTGGTTGGCCTCGCTAAGGTTTGCCCAACTGGCACACTTACCTTAGGGCCTTTTGGCCGACAGTTATAGTCGGATAGTTCTATATAGGCTAAAGTGGCCAGAAACTTTGCATGCGCGATTCAGACTTTCTATACTCTTTGCGTGTTCCCAGCGCCATCTGTGTATAGCTCCGAATTACGTCGCTGTAATTGACATCTCTTGAAGTTCAGCTTATAGTTCAGCTTGTAGTTCAGGCGATGGTAGATAGAGGTCGCCACAGTTTGTAATTTTGATTACGGAAAAGTTTAGGAAAAATCGACAATCAAAATTAGGACTCTACCGCTATTGATCCAAGCATTATGTTCGGTCAACTAACTGCAAAGGACGGACACATAAATAGCATATTGGTGATGACAGTGGTGATAAAAACAGCTGGTTCACATTTATCTGCCGCCGTTATTGCAACAACAGCACACATATATATATATACAGGGTGTAAAAAGACAACTACCGAAAACTGAGGGGTTGCAATCAGACCATGATTCTAAACTCATTTAGCGCAAAATAATGCAAAAATTTTTTTTGACTTATCTTAATCATTTTATGTTATTTTCAGTTATTGACTACTAGTATAATATAATAAGACCATACCTACCTAATTATTTCATTTTTAAAAGAAATAAACAATTTAAACTCAAAATCCAGCAATCTACGTAAAAAAACGCGCCCAGTACATACGCAAACAGTAATCTTCAAACACTGTTTTCTCCGGATATATGATTTTTAAGGAAAATCCTTTTGGATTTGGTTGTGTCTTGGGATGTTGTACCTACCCCTTTCGGCTTCGGTAGACGTCTTTTTACACCCTGTATATATATTGAACCATTTGGGGTTGAGACCCGTCTGTGGGGTTCTGGAGCCCTTCGGGTTTTCAAAATACTTTTAGGGTGTCTGGTCGAAGCGACGCGTGATCCGAGAGCTGGCACATTTTTGGCTCAAAGGATCAGCATTGCCATCCAGCGTGGTAATGCCGCCAGTGTTTTTGGCACGCTTCCGACTGACAGTGACCTGGATCAGTTGAGCTATCTATAGATCGTTTCTAACGCTCCTTAGATAGCTTGACTAATCCTGTTGTAATTTGGAAATATATGTAAATATGTAGTAGCTTAGTTACTGTAAATAAACAGCACATAAATACAGTGCTGGGTCCATTGTAAATTATTTGGCCAATATTTGCCCCTTGTGTTTGAATGGTTTTATGAAATACTAGCTGTGTCCGCAACTTTGTTTACGTTGGCAGTAACCTAGATAATTATTAGTTCACACGGGTTTTCCCGCGTAAATCCCGATCCTGTGACAATTTCGCGTTGAAAAGTAGTATATTACAATCAATCAACCTACAATCTCCTCTACATAGAGGTACCAGTGAAAGACGCATTAAAATCTGTTCAGCCGTTCCAAAGTTTAGCCCGAACAAACAGAAATACATACAATAATTTTAAAACAGCTTGTTTATGTTTTAATAGATTTGATTATTAGATGAAGTTTCTGTAGTATACAGTATCCCAGCCGTTTTAAACATAGCTACATCATTGTCCTGTCCCTGCTGGCAATTGAAGTGGAAAACTGTACTGAAATATAGCCACAGCCGGGGGTATTTATTAGTATAGAGTTCGACAGTTCTAACCAACCTGTGGATATAAATCTGTGTGGATATTTTATGTTCCGAAATAATTGTTTTTTTGGAAAACACTGCGTTTTTACTGAAAAAATAAAGTTATAAAGATTTACAGCTTAGTGCAATTTTACTGGTGGTATATTGAATACCTACCGATTTTATTATTACCTACCCAGGGGCGGATCATGACTGTACCTATCCCCTAGCGCTGTAGATATAAACTGTCCCTATGTTGGTAATTAGTCCATTTCACAAAAGAAGTCCCTTCAGAGCGGCGCTAGCATCTACGTGTTATTATAAATTCTCATAATCATAGGTTTTTTGTTCCCTGAAATTCCGTGGGACTTTTGTGAAAAATACTCGTATGATCTTTTCTAGAATCGATTGATAAAATTCATCCAATTTTGTTCACAGATGGCGCCGTATATCAACCGCCAGTGTCAATCTGTCAACCATTAATAACTGTCATTGAAAACAGAATCTTTGACGAACGGATTCAAGCAAATATTGAAATCAATGGCCTCTTCGACAAAAGGACACCCTTCCCTCCGGGCCTTTTGTACAGCACACAATAGGCTTTCTAATTGCCAACTGACATTTACAATTAGCTCGCCTTTTCTGGTGACAGGGTGTGACGAGCAGTGTTGTGACGCTGCTGACCTTTTTTTAAAATTGTTCATAATATTACTAGCTGTTGCCCGTGAATACGTTCGCTTTTAAATGTTGATGGGTGAGAACCGACGGTATGCTCAAAATATTTCACACTAGCTGCGCTCCCGCTGTGTGACCCGCGGTCCTCGGGATTTTTTCGGAATATAAATAAATAAATAAATAATAAATAATGCTGGACATTTTCCCACAGCATCATCTAGCCCCAAACTAAGCAAAGCTTGTATTATGGGAACCAGATAACATATACTACTTATATAGGTACTTTTTGTTTGTAAATACATACATATTATACATAGAAACACCCAGACCCGAGACAAATATCTGAAGGTCATACAAACATTTGTCCCGCGGCAGGGATCGAACCCGCAACCTTCTGTGTCGAAGGCGGACCTTCGCCCACTGCGCCACAGAGGTGGACGGAGGACATGCCAATTTTCAGCTAATCTGCTCAGTAAGGCGTACAAACATACAGACTGACAGACAGAGTTACTTTCACATTTATAATATTAGTATGTCATTCTCTGACCCCTAAACCACTACGCACAAAAACAAGTCTGTCTCTTGCACACTTCAAATATCTATCTCATAGGGACCGTACCTTATTCTTACTTTACTTTTGGCAGATTTTCATCCAAATCTGTTCAGCCTTTCTAGCTAGCAAATATGCAATCAGACAAACATTCGCATCTTTATTTGATAGATATTATGCATTTGAAAGTGAATAGGTAGTTGAAAAAACTTTTACACCCCTCACATTCGTCACTGCATTAAGAACTATTTTCGCATGAACCAATTTCTAAATTCCATCCACCACAACTCCTGAACAAACTTTCACTCGAAACACTAGTGACTGTTCCTAACTTTACACTAAATAGAACAAAAACGCCGACCACTTTATAAGCACCACCTACTAAATCAATGGAACCTTAGCAACTGTTAATAAGGTTGAGATTCAAGTGTACTTGACGATTGAAAAGTTCAACTTCAGTAGAAAGATTTAAGCCTTAAATTCATGAGAACAGAGTTTTATTTTGAATGTTTGAGATAGTAAGTCGAGGGTTAGTTCAGCTTCTGTGTAAAAGTCAGTTTTATTGTGAAAGGACGGGAAATCGTAATGGTGATGGTAACAAACAATAAAAGTATGGTTGAGTATGGTTTTTTATGGTTATTTAAACTAGTAAGTAAGTAGTTTTTTTCTGTAAAATGTACCTACTTAGGTCAAGTTCACATAAGTTTTTACTTTTCTAGTTTGACAACCTCTGTAGCAGTGGGTCCCAAGCGGGCTTTTCCGCTTGGGACGCAAAAGGTAGCGGGTTCTATCCCCGCCACAGGATATAATATGTATGTATGATCTACAAATATTTTATCTCATGAATGAATGAGAATTCTATAGATATAATATAAAAATATAAATAGATAAAATATTTGTAGATCATACATACATATATCCTGTGGCGGGGATCGAACCCGCTACCTTTTGCGTCCCAAGCGGAAAAGCCCGCTTGGGACCCACTGCGCCACAGTCATTCAAAATAGACACACCCAGCTTCAAGTAATACAACTTATTCAAGCTACGCTCAGTCAGACCGTAGCAAGCGACCAAGTCAGTATTTAATAAACCAACCAAGATATTAAACTTCTGTGAACTTTCGCTTCTTTAAACGAAAAACTGGTCCTATAACAATCTGGACGGAGTTCTTATGAATAAGGGACTTTATTAGGCAAATTGAAAATTGTACAGTTCACCTCATTAACATCTCACTTTCTGCTTAAATCTCCCCTACTTAGAAAATACCTACCTACCTAAAAATACCTTAACGTATCTACTATTGGGAAACTACTTTACTTTACGTTGTATCATAAATTACATATTTTGTATGACCTATACCTACCTTATCTACCTATAATGTCTTCTACTCAAGATACTTAACGTTCTCTAAAATTGTACCTACCTACT
Source organism: Epirrhoe tristata (assembly GCA_951394285.1). Lineage (NCBI taxonomy): Eukaryota > Metazoa > Arthropoda > Insecta > Lepidoptera > Geometridae > Epirrhoe > Epirrhoe tristata. The sequence continues at coordinate 2,087,221 of OX596153.1, forward strand.
TGTTAAGTACTAATCCTGACATAAACTGTACTCCACAAGTATGACCATACTTACCTAAGTAGATAGGTAGAAACATTTGGCTCGCATTATACGACCACCTATCTGACGCTCTGACTACCTTTTAATTATTGTATATTAAGTTACCTATATTTTTATCTTTGTTATACTCTTACTACTTAAGTAAACCTATCTAGAAATAAGTTGTTGTGCCCTCTTTTACGCATGTTGTGATACCCTATAATTATGGGAACACTAGACCTAAGACATTTTGTTTTAACTCTTGTATGTAAGGTGTACACCCGTGTTGGGTATCCTTAATAAATAAAATAAAATAAAATAAAATCTTTCATAATAGAATTGTTCACGTTTCGGTACATCCATTACATTCATACATTGTTAAAATTATTTAAAAATTTACTTCTGAAAACTGTCTATGATATAATCCCTTTGAATACAAGAATGTGTAAATTACGCGACTAACAGCTCAAAAAGTTACACTAGTTAGTTTGGCTTTTACACGATACCGTTTTAGCATACCATTCTTGCCTCTTGCTTTCTTAAACTCAACGAAGGAAGAGCTAATATTCTGTGGCAAAAGGCGAGTGGCATCGTGTAAATGGCTTCTAAGATTGAAAAAACCCTGCCTCCGCTTATTAGCGCTAGAAAGTTAAAATTGCAAAAAATACTTTAAAAACTCTATTGAAGTTCGCAAACAAGACATTAAAAACTTCACTATGAAGTCAAAACTGCAAACTAGCCGTCCGTACTCCGTCAAGATTCATAGCATTCGTTTCTAAGGCCTCAAATGCATTTTTGTCAAAACATTCTGTTTTTTGCAATAATGTAGGTCTAAGAAAAATTGTCTCCATACTTCGAACAAGTTGAGGCTTACCTATATTATTGTCTCACTCTGTGGGTAGACCCTCTTAGTACGGGACTTAGAAAGAGACGGTCTGCCCACAGAGAATGAAATTGTGATGGGTAAGCATCAACTGGGTGTTTGAAGTGTCGACTCCATTTTGATCTGTAACTTCATGTTTGTGCCACATCCAGTCACATCGGTGTCATTCATGGCAGCGAAACTATATAGGTGATAACTAGGAAGTAAATAAAACAACATTTTTATTCATAACGGAATTGCAGGATGAAAAATCTATCAAAAACTGGTGCTAGGGAACTCCGTTATAAAATCACAGGACTTCACTCCGCCAATTGAAAAGGTGCCGTTCTGCCCAATTATATTGAAAGTTCACTGTATTAGGGTTCCGTAAAAATTAAAGTTTTCAAAACCTTCAATAACTTTTATCAACCCGTTAATATCAGAGCAGGTACATTTACCATACCCATTTGTGGCGACCTCTATCTAACATCGCCTGAACTACAAGATGAACTACAAGCTGAACTTCAAGAGATGTCAATTACAGCGACGTACTTCGGAGCTGTAACACTAGATGGCGCTGGAATCACAGATAAGCGGATTTCCATACAAATGATGCAAAAAGTATTGGAAGTCTGAATCGCGCAAGCAATATTTCTGAGCACATACAACCTATATAGAACTTTCCGACTATAACTGTCGGCCGAAAGGCCCTAAGGTAAGTGTACCAGTTGGGCAAACCTTAGCAAGGCGAGTACTCCCTCTTTACCATAGATTGGAGGAATCCCACCTACCCCCAAACATTATACTCAACCTATGTCTATACTTAACGGGACGCTTATGCCAGCAATTTCGTTTGGGATGGCTTGTCCAGCTAAACCATCCTCTCAGCTTAATCGTTGTCCACAGGAAAGACGTGTCTACATAGACCATAAAAACGGAATTAATTAAGTGCGGAACCCACATACCCATACCCGCTTCACCTCTCGCCAGATTTATTATCCGTTCGGCGTACCGAACGGAATACTGAACAGTTTTTACGGTCTTGCCTGTTCTGGCTCACACTGTTTTATTCTTGGACCTTTGAGAAATCACGACTGGAAGCTAAATAGTATCGGCTAAGTATCTCAGATCACTAACGAAATCCCTATGAAAAAGCTTATTGATCATATTGACAATCGTTGGTAGACCTAATAAGAAATTGTTAAAATTGCCCTTCACTCGTTCGTTAAAAAATAGAATTTTCCCATATAGCATGATGAAAAAGAAACTTGAAATTCTACTATAAACATGATTAAGTATAACTAGTAGATCAAATATGACTTCAAAAAAAGGAGTAGGTTCTATGTTCGGCTGTATTTATGTTTTTTATAATTAGCTTGACCAAGCCATATTTGGCCTGGTTCATTATCAAGCGACAAATAAAATCGTGTCTAGTGTTGCATACTCATATGTTATTACTTTTTGCTTTTCAATAACTCCGCGTTGTTTCGACTTGCGGTTGTAGAAAATGATTTGTATTTGTTCGCTTTCTTGGGACTTTAGTTGTAAATTCAGAAAGAATTACAATTTTGTAGGAATTTATTAAAATTCCAGTGACTTCTTCAAAGGATCTGGAATAAGTAACATAAAAAGATCTGAGAGAATGTCTACCTCACCTTGGGGATACAGTCGTGAACCTGTTTTTTTTTCCAGTGACTTTTAAGGAAACACTGCTACTTGTGGGATGAAACTCTTCCGTGATTATGTTATAATTTATATTACATATTTATTAAATGTATGGTTACGTGTTTAGGTTTATGTATATTTACTTTTATTTTTTAAATATTATGTACCTTTTATTATTAGTTAATTGTAGCTCAGCTTTGAATTCATTTTCTTTTTATTATACAACTGACTAATCCTTCTTTCACTGAGTTCCTCTCCATCCAAAGGTTGCCTGGAGGAGATCGCTCATTAGCGATAAGGCCGCCTATTGTACATTGTCATTACTTATTTGTTTTATTTAATTATTTTGTTTCATAGTTTAAGGTGTACAATAAAGAATCCTCTTCATTAGGTGCTAGGCAGGCCATCTCAAATTATTTCCCGAGCACTACAACATCCCGATCAGCTGCCTCTAGTATTACCTGTAACTATGTGTTTTTTTTTATGGAAGAGGGGGCAAACGAGCCAGTGGCACACCTGATGGTAAGTGATACCACCGCCCACAGACAACTGCAGCATCAAGAAGCACTGCAGATGCGTTGCCGGCCTTTGAGGTAGGAAAAGGCTCTTTTCTTGAAGGTGCCTAAGTCGTATCTGTCTAGAAATACGCTGGCGACAGCTGTATGTGTGTGTGTGGAAGGTCAAAAGAATCTAATAAAGCAGAGTGAACAGAAAAATAATAAAAAGCCGAAAAGGGGTATATTTCAGTGTTTCTAAAGCATGGCCGATTAAATACAACGAATGGGGCAAAGTTGCCAGTGTGGTCAGCGCTGCACATTGTGAACATACACTGTGATAAACACGGGATCGCAGCCACGCGCTTAGCAGTAAAACAACTCCATATTTTACAAGGGAATTACTTTGATTTTTTTTTTTTTTATGGAAGAGGGGGCAAACGAGCATGTGGCACACCTGATGGTAAGTGATTACCACCGCCCACAGACAACTGCAGCATCAAGAAGCACTGCAGATGCGTATTGATCACTTTATACATTTTTAATTGGGGGTGCAATACGTTTGAAGCGATATACGTTGGGAAAATAAACGATAGATTCGTTAAGGATTATATTTTTATAGTGTTAACCGCACACTTAGGGATATTTAAAGATTTTTTTAAATGTTTCCCAAAAATTTGCAGCCGTGCGGGATTTGAACCCACGACCTTGCCGATTTGTGGCATCGCTCTGACCAACTCTAACGGGCCGTTAGCTCTAACGGGCAACCGACGCATGATCATGATCGTATGGGTGCTAATTTTTGGGATACATTTTAAAAAATCGATAGATTCGTGATAAATACCACTGAAACTAAAATCCATTGATGTAGCACACGGCCTTCGGATTGTAAGTCGTGAAACTACTATAGGTCAATTCTCGTGTCGTCATACGCGTTCTCCTCACGCTAATTGAACTAGTTTTAACCCGTTTTTTTTTTCTTAGCAAATAAGGCGATATTCCACTCTGATCCACTAATCAAATCCATTAGGGGATTAGTTTCCACTTTGAGTTCCACTCTGATCCATCAATGGTTTTGTTTCCACTTTGAGTTCCATTTTAATCCATTAATTGTTTTGTTTCCATTTTATATTCCACTAAAATCCTTCAATGGTTTTGTTTCCACTTTGCCCTTGAGTTTCTTGCTTCCCAAGACAGTGTGTAAGTTATAAATAAGAATTGCTACGGCAAAATTTCAGGGGGGTTATTCCCATTAGTTTTTTCGTTCGTTTGATGAATATTCGGATGTTTCTTACTACGAGTTACATTGTATTCGGTCGATAAGATCAACGTTAAAACACGGTCCTAACCTAGGACTAAATATTCCAAACCGAAAAATTGGCCCTTGAAGTTAGAAATCGTAGTAAAAGACATCCGAATTTTCATCAAACGAACGAAAAAAATAACGGGAATATGGCCTCAGGAACGTTTTGCAGTTTCCACACTGTTTTATTATACTCTGTCACAAAGTGTGTTTTGTGTTAAGGAGTTTTTGCCTCGTCCGTTTATAGGGTCGTTTACCCTACAGTGTGCGCTGAACAAAATAGAGTTTACAGAAAAGTTTAAATTGGGATGTTCCATGTTACCGCGATGATAACCTGAGACCAGAGTGAAAATTATACAGAAACCTCGAACTGTATCAAAATTCTGGTCTATTTCATACAAAGTTGTTGACAATATGAATCAATTCGGTCTTTTCAATCACTGCAACCCGATCACACCCGGTCACTGCACCCAGTGACGACTCTATGTCGATTACTACTTTTTAAGAGATGGTAATTGTAACAGTCATCAGAGATTAGAAAATGACCTTATCCCAAAAATGCACCCAAGCGGGATTTGAACCCACAATTTTTTCCGTGACGTGGTTGTGTGTGTGTATTTGAAAATGAGATGAAAGAAAATATAAATCAGCTTCCTAAAACTCGGATCATAAATAACGAACTTGTAAGGTAAAGAGATAAAAATACAACCGGATTGATGATCTCCTTTTTTTAAGGTGCATTTACACGATCCGATTATAACCCACACGATATCGTATCGCACGACTATTTTCCACGTATAAACGCTCATCGTATGCAATTTATCATAGTTAAGGCGCATTTTCATTGGTCGATAAGTCAGTCGTTAGCCCGTATTCGGGCAATGAAATTCATCAGTCGATACAAAGCATGCGGAGACTCCCCGTATTCGGGATAACGACTAATGAATAATGAAATTTAGCCCTATTGCATTCGTTTCAAAAATCTCCCGCACCCCCCATGCGGGCACTAACGACCAATAAAAACGGTTCCCGTATGCGGGTCCTATGGCTTAGCAAATCGTACGAAAAATCGCATCATGTAAACGCACCTTAAAAGTCGGCTAAAAATTGTTCTCAAGACTGGCCACTGAACTAACTCTTTATTTTCTGAAACACCTAAACTATAAATAACTAATACTAATACTATAGTAGTATAGTAGTCTTTTTACACCCTGTATTCTGAGTTGGGTTAATATAACTCTGAGCTTGTTTAGCATTAAACGATGCAATTTCAACCTAAACGTTGTCGTATCGCACGACAATTTTTCACGTGTAAACGCTCATCGAATGCGATTTGTCAAAGTTAGCGCGACCCTGTTCGGCACGTTCAATGAGCGGGGCTTAGCAAATCGTACGAAAAATCACATCGTGTAAATGTACCTTTACTTGTAAGTCTGATAGGACATGTTTGAACAAAATATAACTGAGGGTTCTTTCAACGCAAAATATTTCCTCCTTTAGGTGCAAGAAAAATATTAAAAATCACAGTTCTATTTTTCCTTTATCGAATAGGTAGGTTGCAAAAGAATTGAACATAATCATAAATAATTGCACACTATCTTTAGCTAAAGAGACATTTCGTCTCCTCTGAATTGACTTGAGAAAGAAATGAACTGTATAGATCAATGAAACTGTTACGAAACCAAAGTAGGGTTAAGAAAATAAAACTAAATGCCAACATCTTACTCTTAAACCAGTTTACGCTTGTTCCCTGTTCCGTGTAAGCAAAGGCACTCGAGCTCTCCAAGTAGCTGTGGAGTATGTTTAACATTACTCATTCATTCAAACATAAAACATACATTCAAATAAACCACTCGCGAACCACTTCCATCCATCAAACTCACTGAACCCTAAAGCGCATTTTTTTATAATGCGTTGAACGTCAAATTACATCCAGTACTTAAGGTGCATTTACACGATGCGATTTTTTATACGATTTGCTAAGCCCCGCCTATTGCACGAGTCGACGAGCGTCGCGCTTACTATGACAAATCGCATACGATGAGCGTTTACACGTGAAAAAGTGCCGTGCGATATGATATCGTATGGGTTGAAATCGCATCGTGTAGCTTTATGAAGCTTGTAACGTTCTACGTATGGAATTCTGCAAAATGTAGGCATATCAAAATATGTACGTGCTTTTTCAACATCATTATTCATTGTCCGATTTAACCCACTGCTGGGCAAAGGCCTCCCTTTCTGCCATCCAAGACGATCTTGTGCTATTCCTATCCATCTGCGATCACAACCTATTCATGCTACTCCACATTTACAAAAAAATTGCAGAAAAGCCTGTAGGTAAGCACGTGACAATAATATTGGTCAGAACAAGGATTAAAACTACAATATGTACATTACGAACAAAAACGCAAAATAGTAAAAAAGTTCACAATAAAAAAAATGCATGAATTATGTGCAAATTATGGTTGTATTAAAACGGTAGTAGTTTGTAACAAATTCAAGGTTTTATCCTAAAAAGCGTACAAACGTACCTGCAAGCCCTCTGCCGTTTTTGTCATAAAAATATCATACAAGGATGCCATAATGCCTCCCCATACTCCTGAGAGGTACTCGGCTTAGTGACGTACTTATTAGCCTATCTTCTTACCGCTTACGGAATTACGGATACGGAAAACCAATCCCAAATGATTGAGAAAAACTCTCCCGAGCGTGTCTGTCCATGTTGCATGTTCGTTTTATAATAAAGCCTAGGTTAAAATAATATCCTTGTATCTAGACTAGACAATTTAAAAAAATTCGGCTAACAAAACTTAAAAATCAGAAGCAGTAATTTGGGATTTACAGACTTCAGCGCAGAATCACTATTCAGACTTCAGCGGAATGCATTTGGGTCGGAATCGGTCAACCGACCGCAACCAATCACAGTTCAGGAATTGATCCAAAACTGACGTTTCTTGCTCTATGATTGGTTGGGGTCGGTTGAACAGCTGACCGATTCCGACCCGAATGCATTCCGCTGAAGTCTGAATCAAGGGCCTGGTCTTAAAAAAAATCTTTAGATAGCCCCAAGTGTGCGGTAAACACTATAAAAATATAATCTTTAACTGGTTATGTGAGGGAGTACACGGCGAATCGCTGTGACCCTACTATACAGGCTTTTCAGTCCTAGTCTGAAGAACAGAGGTTTAACCTGGGTACAGACCTATCATAAATCCTGCAAATACACCTAGTTTAAGTGAATCTTTTGTACCGCTATACCTGTTTTGGCACAATAAACTTTATCTTTTATCATTATTGTCGCAGAATCTAAAAGAATATTATGCGAGCCTTGGGCAGTATGCATTCTGTTTCGTTTTATACCAATGGATTTCCGTACCTATATTCTCCGTATATAATATATTCCGTATTTCACATCACTATAACACTACATTCATCTTATTTTGGTGGGCCATTGTTGCGGTATGACTGGCTTATGAATAAATACTCGTATGTTTTGTACATTGATTCGGGTTTCGAGTGCGCGGGACAAAAGATAGAACCGGCTTGTACAGGTTGAAAAGGTAGGATAGTTTGAAAAATTGGGACGTTGCCTGTGACGTTGCAAGAAGTTACAGTTAGATACATAAGTCCATGAACACTTTTATGGATTTGAAGGAAGCTATTTTTAATTTATATTTTATAGTGTTAAACCACACTAGGTATTTCATTGAGAATCAATTTCAAAGTTTCTTTATTGGTATAAATATCTTATGAACTAGTACATGTCCAGTGTGGATTTATCCTAGAATGTACAACGATTAATTTTAAGACCGTTTATTAAGCTTAGGTTAGGTGCTTCTCAAAACTTTTAGAATCATAATTGGATTGGTAGGTTAATAAAAGTTTTAAAAATATGCAAGCTTTAGTTGAGCATTACATTAAATCTAATTAGCTTTAGGTATCCGATAAAATATGAGCTTATCAAAAATTTCAATTGTGACGACATGGATTCCGTGGCCGAATGATAAGGCACTCCGGCTTTAGGAGGATCGTCTGATCGTTGCGGGTTTGAATCCCGTCGGAATCAAAAATTTTGATAAGACTTTTCATTTCTCAATGAAGCTAATTTTGTTTATTTACTTGAAAGTTTTTGGAAAACTTACAGAAACAGATATTAAAAAAACAGTGGCATTCCGGGAGTGACGATAGAAGTGAAAACTTGAACGAGTTTTTAACGATTCTAAACTTTACAAAAAAATATGTACAATACGCACAATCGTTCTTTGGCTCTCTGAAGTAGCTCTCTCTGAAGTCGACACAGATACTACAGATATGCCTACTTCAATAAAAAAAATCCCTAAAACATATTCGCGTTTCTCCTACGATCTCACACGGTTTACAAACCCAGCCAGTTGTTAAAACCGGCGATAATTATTCCCCTTTACCAAAAATGTGAGTACACAAATTACTTCGTAAAATGGCACGTAAAATTCGTAAATCTGTAAAATTAGTAAATGTGATGCTTAAATGCGTAAAATGATAAAAGGAAATACCTTCTTTGGTACCTTTAAAGGGGTTACCTAAGGTATAAACTTAACTATGGAGACGCTCACGACTTCATTCATGAAAATGATTTTGTTTCTTTGAGGGGTGAGCAGAGGATGAGTTGTCCATACAAACATTGTACGTAATAACTACGGATAATATAGTTATAGGAACTAATAATAGTTATTACAGTTACAAAGTTAAGTTAATATATAAGGCCGTTATTAATAAACGTGGAGTAAAGTTACGCCAGGTCTAAAAGTATCTGTTACCCTGCGCTTGACGCGAAAGCGATTGCAAAGCGAAGCAATGCGATTTGATGCGGCGCGGCGCGTCGCGGTGTGTCTGTCCTAATTCTTCCTGTCCTGTGTTACGTCAAATCATACAAAGTGTCCAAATTCGCAAACATTCTGATCGCGTTCGCTTCGATTCGTGCCGCGCCGCTGCGCACCGCTCACGTAGGACACTTCAATAGTAAATCGACTGTTTATTTTTTCCGCGCCGCACCGCGCGGCTTCGCGTTCGCATCTAGATAGTAAAAGAAGATTTGCAACAGCTTGAGTTAAACTTAAACACACGCGAAAAATATTATATTAGCGTATGCGCTAATTCTCTATTTGTGAAATAAAAAACAAGGTGGAGTTGTTCTTGCAAAGATATTTTTACAAATAAAAAAAAACACTGTAATCTATCCCGACGACGACCTCTGTAGCGCAGTGGGTGAAAGCCCGATTGGGACGCAGAAGGTTTCGGGTTTGATCCCCGCCGCGGGATAGATGTTTGTATGATCTGCAAGTATTTATTTCGGGTCTGGGTGTTTCTATGTATAATATGTATGTATTTACAAACAAAAAGTATATAAGTAATATATCATTTATCTGGTTCCCATAGTACAAGCTTTGCTTAGTTTGTGGCTGGATGATGCTGTGTGAAAAATGTCCAGCATTATAATTATTATTATCCCTAGCGAAACTTAATTAAGCATGCATGGAGCTGCACGGGGGTAATGAGTTTTTACGACAACCATTTTATAAATAACCAAGTGGCTTTTATAAATAACAGCTTAAAGATATTTCTCAAAATATGTCGAGCAAATATTTACCAAGTTTCGGTTTGGAGATAATTTTCTTATTTTTTTGAGCAAATATTTGTTTAAGCATGTTTGATGTTTCAAGGCATAATTTCTTATTCAATTATGTTTCATCCTAAACGTATGTTTAAGAGATGTTACGAGATGTTATTTTGTATAAAATACATTAATATAGAATAGAATAGAATAAAGTTTTGTTTTCCCCACACCATATACAACAGTTACAATAGGTACTTAAATCTACATAATTTTATGTGGGTGAAAATACGGCTACCCCTCAGCGTTTGCTCCAACAGCTCAAGAGTGTTGGAGCGCTGGTTTTCAGTGGCGCCAATCAAATATGAATACCTATTTCAAGTTCTTTGTAACCATTCTAGTGAAAGCCAAACAAAATTGGAGCAAAATTGTTAAATTAGCTATATGAACTCAGAAAGTTGTAAGTATCATAACATTACCAGGTACAGAGTCAACCATTGAGTTAGTTTTTCGTTATGATTTATATACAGGGTGTAAAAAGACGTCTACCGAAGCCGAAAGGGGTAGGTACAGCATCCCAACACACAACTAAATCCAAAAGGATTTTTCGAAAAAAAAACATTATATCCGGAGAAAACAACGTTTGAAGATTACTGTTTGCGTATGTACTGGGCGCGTTGTTTTACGTAGATTGCTGAATTTTGAGTTTTATTTGTTTTTTCTTTTATTAATGAAATTATCAGTAGGTATGGTCTTATTATGTTGTCCTAGTAGTAAATAACCGAAAATAACATAAAATGACGTAGATAAGCCAATTTTTTTTTCGCTAAATATGTTTAGAATCATGGTCTGATTGCCACTCCTCAGTTTTCGGTAGTAGTCTTTTTACACCCTGTATTTTGATGTTAGCACTAAAATCATTATGTCATTTAACAGGAACCCGTTTTTTTTTAACTATTCTACACAAAGGCTACCCTGTTCAACTTTGAAACTATTTTACCCGTAGCCAATCAACGCAGCTGATTTAAATTCCATCGCCGGTTTAATTCGGGACCAACTAATCTAAATTCATTAGCGACCAGCAGTGTTGTCTAAATATTTGAATAATTTGATTTCTCTTTGTCGAATAACTGCGAATAAAGAAGAAAATCGCCGCATAGAAGTGAAACCACCGCACCCATCAGCAATTGGGGTCCCTGTAAAGGCAAACTAAAAATCGTTCTTCCACTCAAAGTGCTCTAAAAATGTTATTTTTTTCAAGAATTTATTTTACGTCTTTCTCGGGTCCACGCTTTCAGATATAATTAGAATTAGAATATTTTATAAAATCTCAGTTAACTTAATGGATGTCATATCAGTTACACATTCTGAAGATGGTTATGAGTAACGCAATCGTAAAATTTCCAGACGAGTAGAGCTAAGCTGTGAACAGACAGACGGGCGGACGGACATAGCGAAACCATAAAGGTGGTCGCAGACTTATCAGCGCCGAACTGTCAATTCAATAGAAGAAATGCTGAGACGTCAGAAGCCAGCCGCATTTTCTGACGTCATCAGTATTTTTTGTATACAAAAATGACTGCGGCGCGTACGGCGCGGACAAATGAGCGCCTAAGGATTCCTTATTCACTAAAAACTCTAAAATAGGACCAGTTACGCTTCTATATCTATTTTATTGACTCTTGTTATGAAGTGGCCATGATTAGAAAGGACAGGGACAAGGGTTAGGACAATCAGTCGAGACGGAATAAAATGGCCGACATTTTGTACTTTTTGCAATATAATTATTTGTATATTTTATAATAATTTACTTATAAGAGCGGTTTATAAGAGCCGTGTTGGTCGAATGGGGTTGTGCCTCGACTTTCAATCTGAAGGTCAGGAGTTTGAATCCCGGCCGTGCATCACTGGATGTTTCGTTTCGAAAAATTTATATGCGCTTTAACACGAGCTCTTAACGGTGAAGGAAAACATCGTGAGGAAACCCGCAGCTTAGTCAGCTCCACACGTATTGACGTCATCTTTCCTGTGGGCGGCTGATTAAGCTGAGAGGATGGTTTAGGTGCTGGGCAAGCCTATTCCATCTCAAACAATGTCCCAGGCACTGCAGCGTCCCGTTCAGTATAGGCATAGGTTGCCTCCTGACGCTGTATAAATCATCTAATATAGATGTAAGAGTCTATATTATCGGTATTTAATAAAATCTAAGCCACAGAATCTTAGGTAACCACAATCTCCAATTCTAAATGAGTTCGAAGTAAGGTGACTTAGTTTCAAATTTCTACGCCATACATATTAATAAGCGGGTTTATGTACTTCAATTTGAATATCACTCACAATACGTATTTAAATACAAAAGGAATAATAAACACATGAATAATAAATAATGCTTTAATTTTAAATTTAGCAAGACCTTGGAACAAATATTTGGACTGGTTTAATTTTCATGAGTAAATTATTACAGTTCCTTTCTTGAAGGTTTATCTTCATAAAAGTATTTTTACTCAATATCTGTTTGTTAAAATGGGAGTGGACAGGTCAAGTCACCCGCATGCACCTAGACAGGTGGGCCAGAGTGGTGACTGGTTGGATCCCGGTGGATGGCAGGCGACTCCGAGGCAGGCCTAAAAAGCGCTGGCGCGATGACCTGGACGCCTTTAGGAAGGATTGGGGGAAAATCGCTGAAGACCGCGAGGTGTTGAAGGTGACGGGGAGGCCTTTGCCCAGCAGTGGGCTATGGCTAACTTAAAAAAAAACTGTTTGGCATAATGGATTCGAAATGTATCACGAAACAGCAACGTAAGTATAAATAAAGTAAGTTTATTTACAACCACACTCAAGAGTCACTAGCGGCTACTTAAATCTTTCCTTAATAAAGGGTATATTGTCTGTGATAAAGGTTGTCCTTATAAAATCATTACTAACGCATTAAGTAGAAGTTAGTGACTATGACCGACATGACTTACCTTAACGTAAAAATTACATTCAATCAGCAATCAGCGTTACTCTGTGCCTTCGGGCATGGAGTAACAATAAGCTGAGACTGGACCTTTTACAGCACACAGACCACTGTTGCACCCACCTATGTAGGTGCCCGGCTACTTGTATTTTTTCTAGTTTGTTTTTTACCTATGCACCTACCTACTTGTTACTTGTCTTTGTTTTTGTGTCTGTGTTGAAATGTTGTGTGCCAAATAAATCTTTTATCTATCTATATATCTATCTATCTATCTATCTACATTTAACCTACCTACATATGTGCATGCAAGCACTACACACAGAACTTACGATAAGGTACAAAAGACCTTGCATGATCTAAGCATAAACGCACTGGTACAGAAAGTCCCGCAACTCAGCAACCGCTTCGTCAGTCTGCTTCTGTGCCTTGGTGGTGCAGGACGTCACCCGCTCGCAGGACTGCTCGTTGTGGCGACGAGCATTTGTTAGGCTGAGGTCTAGTTCGTAGCCTAGCGCCACCGCTGCCCGAGAGAGCTCCTTGATACATGAATAGACATCAGCTCTAGAATGCCAAAAGTAAGATACATCAGAATACAGAGCCGTCTATCTTTTTGTCTATGGCTAAAAAACTATACTTAACCCTGTTAGTACACCGACGCATTCGCATGCGAATGCGAACCCACGTCTCACTCTAGCACATAGCTAATGAAATAGGTGCGTCCTTGTCGGATGCGATCTGTCGCATGCGAATGCGTCGGGGTGTACTAACGGCATAAAACTATCAAATTTAAGATGGAGTAGGGATTACCAAACATCTATGTTGTCATTTCAATAGACTTTCTGGAGGAACATCCTTCTGACCTCAATAGCTACGTCAATTGCTATAAAAAGTGTTGTATACTCACTTATGTTTAGTCCTTTGGTTCTGCCCCAGTCCGAACACCCTTGCAGCATCCTCTAGGCATCCTTGCATGTGGTTACGTGTGATGCCGATCATTTCTTCAGCGTACTTGCCCATTTTGGTGATGGAGGACCTGGCTTCCTCTGAGCAGCTGTAAATTTTGGAGACGTGCTTGCTGGCGACAGTACGGGCTGCCCTACGCTCCTCATCACACATCGCTGAGAACAAATTTGACTCAATATCACTTTTAAAGAGGAGGGTTGACTTCAATGGACAAGGTAGAAATTTAAAGGAGCTACTCCGATACAGAAAAGGTCTTTACCCCAAAGTGGCTCAATGGCTAATCTTCTTGGGGATACAGTCGTGAGCCTACTTACCAGGAACCTTCAGCTTATCAGCCAGCTGGTTGAGCTCAGCATATATCTGCTGCTTCTTGAGCACAGCAGCATTGATCTCATCCTTAATCCTTCGTAGAATCTTCCCGGTCAGCTGCTGGTAAGAGTTCTGGATGTTTCGGTGATACGTGTCTAGGAATGGAGCTAGGACCGTGTCCATGTAACGGGTTATTTCACTAAAAATAAAAAACACTGAAGATAGACACGTTTCTTTAACTTGTTGGATCCACATTGAAGATTAGTGCTATTGAAAACAGTTTTTTGACCAATCGCAAAGCTTGAGCAGAGATTTTGAGACTTTGATTTCTTTACTTGAGCTTTGTGATTTTCAAGCGCGTGATCATTATGTCAATCATCAAAGTGTATCAACCTTTTTGTTTGTACCCGCTTATTAATATGTATGGCGTAGAAATTTGAAACTAAGTCACCTTTACGATTGTAGACTAAACTTTCAAAAGATCTTGTATAAATTGATGAATGAAAGTTTACCGTGGCTGGATACAAGCGTGAACCTGTCTCTCTCTCGCATCCCTATTCTACCTGTTAGTAAGAACTAGATGCGATTCCTTTCGCCTAGTGGTAGTGTTACTCCATCGGTCCCTTAATGCTGCTATGTGCGCCTCCAACACCACAGGCTGGTGCTGCCATGGTGGAATCTCGAAGCATAGACCTCCATCTTGTCGCAAGTGGTTGCTCCGGTACTGAAATAACATTAATCAGAGAAGAATCACAACTACAGCGATTAGGTAATGGTGGCTCGGAGATGAATCTACCTATCATTCCCGGTTGGTAACACCCAGGGGCCGTATTCGCATTCTTCTTTTCGTTTGTTTGATGAATATTCGGATGCTTCTTGATACGATTCCTGACTTCAATGGGCAATTTTTCGGCTTGGAATATTGGTCCTAGGTTAGAACCGTGTTTTGACGTTTGAAAAATTTACCCTTGAAGTCAAATACCGTAGTAAGAAACATCCGAATATTCATCAAACGAACGAAAAAACGAACGGGAATAACCCCCTGTCTTCAACACTGTTGACGATTAAAGGGTTAGAAAGAAGTGAATCTTATTCATGGACAATGAGAGCAGTAACCATAAAATCCTATACAGGAATTTTTGCATTTTTTATGCATTTTGATTCATCGGGCGTTTTTACCTTGACTTTTGATCCGAAGGTCGTGTCGTTCTATTTATAGGCACATAGCTCAAAGCAGTTTTTTTCGCGCAGGCAACATATACAAGAATCACACATAAAAGCCCTTATTAATAAACGTATTGTAAAGTTACGCCAGGTTTAAACTCCAAACTGCTTATTCATAAACGTTAAACCTTAGTTGAACCGCATGTTGACACATGTCAAAACAAAACTGTTATCACAAAAAAGCGGTCTATGCACGAGTATTTAAAGATCGTTTTTCTAGGGACAGTTTTTTAGTTAGTCTTAGTTTAAACTTGATTCATTTTCTTGTAATAAGACGGCAAAATTTTTATGTTTACTCCTTAGTTACACCCGGCGTAACTTTACACCACGTTTATAAGGGCCGAAAGGTGCAACCAAGGACTATAACTTACTCTGCAATTAACTGTTGGTTCTGTTCCGTAAATACTACTGCTAAGCGTCACTAGAATAACTACTTGTGACTTCAAATACATTATTTTCTTAATTTATTAAAAGTATACCGTCTTTTAAACCATTATCGAACATACACTACGAATAAACACAGCACAGATATCTTTTGAGATTTATTATTACTTCAATTCATTCTCATCTTCATTCAATCAATTCATTTTACTTTTTGTTTTAAATTAGAATTTCTTCAAAATCGCCTTGATCGTTGGAATACTACCGAATTTTATTTATCTTTTATAATCATTTTAAGTTTTTAATCTCTACAAAACACATGCACACCGAAAAGCAATGAAAACCGAAATAATTCTTGGTTAATGGATGCCTGCGACTTTAGTTCCATGGTTCTAAAATTGCGAGCATCGCAGTCGGCTATTTTATGTTTTGAGACTGTAAAAGCGGTCTTTACGACACTATAGAGACAGGTGTCTCTATCAACAAAAACAGGACATACATTTGCCCTGTTTTGTTCCCCAAAGACACGGTAGATTTCTTTCACAAAAAAAAATATTATGAGACAAAGATCCATAAATTGTTACTTAAGATCCTTTAAAGGTTAAATATCTGCAAAATATGCAAACTTTTGTCATAAGAATGAAACTCCTGGTAAATAATAGTGATGTTGTTTCAGTTTTTGCCACTAATCGCTTCCATCAACAAACAACAACATCGACAGGTTTTGGACAGTCAGTCAGAGATTTCGCAAACAGTTTCAATGTAAATATATCGATGTACCTATATATATATATATTGGCATACCCTAAACCTCAAGCCAGCAATTACTAGCTTCAATGAAACATGAAATGGTTGTTTTGACTCGAACTGATAACCGAGGCGGACTGCTTCATTAATATCGTTCGCTTATTTCATTTGTTTGTCAAAATGTCCGTATGTACGATCCATTCAAACGATAAAATAGGTACCTACATAATTACAACATTTAATTGCATCCTAGGAAAGTTTTTTTTATTCAATATAATATCCGAAAGGATTTTTTAAATTATCATGGTAGGGATGGAATAATGAATGTTGATGGATTTACGAGTAGAGGTAGGCCAAAGAAAAGATGGATGGATATTGTAATGGATGACATGAGTAAGAAAGGAGTGAGTATTGAGATGACGGCAGATAGAGGAGAATGGAAGAAGAACACATGTTGTGCCGACCCCACATAATGTGGGAAAAGGGCAGGAAGATGATGGTAGGGATGAAATAAGTTTCAAGATATAAGGAACTTAGTTGACAGCATTCAATGCTCATAGTCCACACTAAAACGGCCTCGTAGGCCATTAATATTAGGCCCTCCGAAAAAAAAAAACATTCAATGCGAACGAGGGCACGAGACAGCTGGTAGCTATTAATTCAAGGTGTATTATTATTATATAATAGGTACATACATAGGCATAACCCCGCATTAACTTCTGAGAAAACTTCCGCAAAATGTCCAACATTCTATAAGATAGATGGTTACACTTGCATTGCATCTGTCGGACATGTCTTGTGGAAGATTTCTTGCAGGTGGAAAAACTGCATAGAACAGATGATGATGATGAACAATGTAAATTCACTGGTCAAGTCAAGATGACCAGGGACCCAAGGCTTCGTTGATAATGATCCTAATCGCTAAAAGCCTTTACAGCCGACTGAACTTTACGATATCCAAATTACTTTACTTCTAAAAGGTACCTCTATAAATTATCTACCGATAAAGGGGTTGTCTGCCTTCAGCACTAGTTTAAAGTAACAAGTTTTGTTGAGAAGCAATCGGATTCCTGGTCGGGAATTCATGTGAGTTCCTGGCATTATGTCAAACTGACGATTCATAGAGCCAGGAACTCACTCGCCGCGATATTTGACATAAAATGTGTGCAATTAATGCCATTAGAAGCAGGTGGAGTCTTAGCCCCCTTAGAGCGTTTTCACATTATCCGATCTGATATCGGTATCGGAGCTATCTAGTTCATACATTTTACTTGCCCCGCCATCGTATCGACGTCCGATACCGATATCGGATCGGATAATGAAACCGCTCTTACGCACTAGCGGTTGAACTGAGCGGGTCGGCTAGCCACGCGGCTAAAATTTTAGTGCGTACAATCACAAGCGGACGCGGCTAGCCGCCCCGCAGTTCAACCGCTAGTGCATATGAGGGCTTAGCGA
The DNA here is from genome assembly GCA_951394285.1 of Epirrhoe tristata. Classification (NCBI taxonomy): domain Eukaryota; kingdom Metazoa; phylum Arthropoda; class Insecta; order Lepidoptera; family Geometridae; genus Epirrhoe; species Epirrhoe tristata. The sequence continues at coordinate 2,105,194 of OX596153.1, forward strand.
TATCCTGTCGATAAGATGTATACTCTATTTCGATTTGTGACATGGCTATAGGGAGGTTGTTTCGTTTCGTTTAGATACTGGTGCTAATAGCACAGCAACGCTCGTGACAACAAAACCGCAGATATAGGTTAACCGGAAATCACAAATTATACAATCGAGATAATATTATCATGACATCCTTTAGTTGTGTCTACGTTGGTGACAGTCTATAACTACCAATTAGCATGCAATGGTCATTTACAAACAAGTCAGGTTCAATGATAACTTCTATGTTTATAAAACAAAAAGATTTTTTTTTTAAACATAGGTTTTTTTTAAATTAATCAGGTCAGCATTTGACCTCCCTCTGCCTGATTTTAAGCAGTAGTGAGGTCTAAGATGGAGCATGCTTTCCTAGAAGGAACCTCTTTACTCTTGATTTGAAGATATACTATATTCTTGTAGGTATTTAAAGAAACAATGATTACATTATTTAAAAAACCTTTTAGTGAAAAACTCCATAAACACAACACTAACTTATATCTTTAAGCAGCCGCTTTAAAATATCTTACCTTTATGCATTTAAGCTGCATTTCTTTACATTTATATCCGCGTTAAAATGCACGTATCCCGGCTATATGAGCTAAAGCATCCACTGAGCTCGACGAAACTTGGTTTTATTCATACATTTGACTGTAAAATCTTACGCTATTTTGTAAGTTTATGAATACCCTCGCTTTGAGCGACATAACTGAATTTAAACAGCTGGTACACACGGCTTCGAACCTTTTCCTTATGTAGTTTGATATTTTTAGTATTTTTGTTATTCGGTTAAAGTAATTTTGTATTACTAGCTACTAGCTGCTCTTCAGGAATAAGTACTTTACTTTTCCGGGACAAAAATAGCCTATGTGCTATTCCAGACTACAATCTATCTCTGTGACTTTCACCTAAAGAAAGCCTGAAACTATAAGATCTACGAACATCTGTTCTTAGGAACCATGTCATCGATTTTAGTAACAAGGAAAATTGCATTCATACATTAAAAAAAAAAGTTATACTGAGCTCGGGAATCGAACCAGGACGTTTTGAAAAATGAAAATAACACTATTTCTATTTAGATATTGTGCGTCAATGCTTTTACTAATTTTAGACATCATGTTTCATAGTAACATTTACTGCACAATCGATAACTAAATAGTGTTAGATTTTTTCAAAACGTCCGGGTTCGGTTCTCGAGCTGAGCTCGAGCGAGTGTGAAAGAGTGCCAGCATTTTTTTTTTTGGTAGATAAAATTTATATTTGTAAGTATCCATAATATTCCTATAGTGTGTTCTTGGTGTACAATAAAGTGTTCATTCATTCATTCATTCATTCATTCATTCATTCATCTTAACAAACTTTCGCATTATCAATACGGATTTAAATGCAACAAAACACTGTGTCCCTCTCTCATTAGAAAATATCATTCACAATATCGCTCGAATTGAACGCACTTTCTAAAGAGTACCCGCTTTTTTCACGTTGTCTATGTAGTAATATGTAGCTGTTCATGTGTCTCAGTCTGGAGGGAATGGATTCAGAAATTAGCAATATTATGCTAAATTAATGCTAAAACGCAGCTGTTTGCCTAATTGCAGCGGCTGAGTCTGGAAATTATCTATGGAGAAACACTATTATATCAACTAGGTCTAGCCGTAAAAGTTCACAAAGCTCGCCGAGCTTGAAGAGTGTGGTCTCCAGTGGCGTAGCTAGGTAGTCAAGGGCCCTGACGCAAAAAAAAACTGGGGCCCTAACTGATCGGTTTAGGTTTTATCAAGTCAAAATATAACTAGTGGTTCTGTGAGAACAGTAAACCTCGCGAACAAAATTGAAGCAAACTTCTCCCAAAGTAACATGTCAAATCAAATTGTAAGTTTTTTCAAATTCAGGATTGTGACAACTAGTTGCAGAAGCCAAAAACCAAGATGTGAAACATACCTATAGTTTCCTAACAGAGTCCAAGGGCCCCTTGAGCTTGGGGGCCCCGGTGCACAGCACCGCTTAGCCCTCCGGTAGCTACGCCACTGGTGGTCTCACACATCTTAAGTTTATGTGTGCTCTAGTGGAAGCCGCATTTCGATATAAAGTCATGTGTTTGATTCTGCACTTAAGACTTTTTCTGACCAATATATGTATGTACTATGCCAGTACTTCCGATTGGTAAAGAAAACAATTTTTAGCAGACATAAAAAAGAGGAGGTTCTCAATTCACTAAAATCTTTTTTTTATCGTGAATATATGTGAAGTAAAAGTTTGATCCGTCCTTTTTTTCCGTGTTACTGTTTTAATAACACGGAATACAAGGATATTGAAATTACTAGGAAAAACCGGTCATCATCACTCAGCCTGGTAGCACCCACTGCTGGGCATAGGCCTCCCTTCTTGCCAGTCTCCTCTATCTTGCGCCTCTCGCGTCCAAACATTCCCTACGACCTTCACTATGTCGTCGACCCAACGTGTTCTCGAACGACCTCGATTACGGTGGTCCGATCTTGGCCACCACTCGGTCAAAGATTTACTCCACCGGCCATCACCACGTCTAGACAGGTGTCCAGGAAAAACCGGTACACAGAAGGAATTGCTGTTCTAAAATGCATCGTGTGCTAAAACATAATGAACATCAAAGCTCTCAGCTACACTTAAATCCTCCTCTGCGCTCCGTAGACACAGGTGAAGCAGCTTTGGTTCACTAAAAACGAAGTCCATCAAAAACGGCTGTATTTAACGAGACAGGGGGTTATTCGCGTTCGTTTTTTCGTTCGTTATATTATCTGGGGTTTGATGAATATTCGGATGCTTCTTACTACGAGTTACATTGTATTCAGCCGATAAGATCAACGTTAAAACACGGTCCTTACCTAGAACTGTTGTAGTCAGAAATCTTAGTAAGAAACATCCGAATATTCATCAAACGAACGAAAATAAGCACGGGAATACGGGCCCAGCTATTTACGTTGTTATGCTACTGCTCCACCTGCGTATTAGCGCGTTAAAAAGTGACGTATTTGACAAAAACATGTATGGATATAATGTCAAATATGTCACTTTTACACACTTAAGACGCAAGTGGAGCAGCAGTATTCTGTCAAAATTCATGTCCATTTTTTTCTAGAAGGCCGATGCTGAAACTTTGCAGTATGCCTTCCTTTTTTTCTATTCAGATAATGATTCTAAATGAATTATCAGGCCACAGTCATTTGAAATCCAATGTTTGAGATAAAATCCATACTAATATTATAAATGTGAAAGTAACTCTGTCTGTCTGTCTGTCTGTTTGTTACGCTTTCACGCCCAAACCGCTGAACAGATTAAGCTGAAATTTGGCATAGTTAAGGTTACATCCCAGGGAAGGACATAGGCTACTTTTTATCCCGAAAAAATTAAAAAATCCCGAGGGACCGCGGGTCACACCGCGGGAGCGCAGCTAGTACTTCATAAAAACTATGCAGATTCTTAAAAATATTGCTATTTTTCCTGCCATGGAAATCGAACTCACACCCGCAGCCTACCTAAGCCTTTTCAATTTACCAACAATGCATATTTATACTACCTACAGAAGTGAGTTATTGGTCAACTCTAGTGATCTCCATGTTATCATGACGGTGCCCGTTTTTAGGAGACGACATCTCGATGTTCGAGCAGATTGCATCGCGCTATAAGTTTCAATCAAGCCGAGATTAGATGCATTAATTTAGATATTAATACCACAGCATGTAACTAACTGGGAGCTCGTGTAGTGTTTTATAAACTCTCTTTAGTTTGGACAGTCTTATTACAAGAAAATGAACCGAATTTAGACTAAGACTAACTAAAAACTGTCCCTATAAATACTCGTACATAGAACACTTTTTTGTGGTAACAGTTCTGTTTTGACATGTGTTATAAGCAGCATGATGTTTAAATACAAGCTCTAAAAGGTATTAATTATGTGGTGATTGTCTGTCGTTGGGAAAGCCGGGACATGTTTGATGACCTCATTGCAGTGGGTGAATGCTCGGCTCAGACGCAAGGTGCTAGTTCTATTCTTGTGGCCTAGGTACCTATTTATTCCGGGAATTACAACACTGAGGCTATTTTACCCCGGACACTTGAAATAACTTCTAAAACGCTGCGATTTTCTTACCTACACAGACACATGGTTTGTCCTATATCAAGTAAGAGTTACCATTAAGTGTGGATTGTGTACTTTCTACAGTAAGTATGTACCATCACTTTATTGCGCTTATTTACAGAAACTAAGCTACTACATATTTACGTATGATAACAAAATACAACAGGATTAGTCAAGCTATCTATAATCGTTAGAAACGATCTATAGATAGCTCAACTGATCCAGGTCACTGTCTATCATAAAAATCTACAGGCGATGACGTCCACTCAATAAATTATGGAAAACTAAGCTTAAACAGAAAACTTCTAGAAAATATAAATTGAATTTCACCGTTAACTACCTCCTATATTCGTGTTAATAACGTTTTCAAGTGATTCCTTCGCATTCCCAAATACTTGAAGCAAGATGTGAGGCCAAACTGAATGAAAATATTTTCTTCGACTTGGAAACAGTCTCTTTATTCACAGAAAACTTACCCTTATTTGAACATAGTTTAAGCTCAAAATAGCTCGGCGGTCTGAGATCGTGTGTTGATAGAGAAAAGCACTATGAAGGGTTACCTCAAGTTATGAGTTCGGTAAGGAGAAATATGGTATGACAATTTCTCGACGTAAAATAATTTGGCATCATATCCGTTTTGGGGCATATTCGTACTGTGATCTTTTATCCGCGATAAAACAATAAAGAATCAATGAAACCAAAAAAATCAAAATATATCATTTATTGAGGAATACAAACAATGAGTACAAAAGCTATAATACCTGCAGTAGCTCTAGAAGCTGTGTCGCAGACAATAACGCCCTCCTCCGGAAGTGAAAGACAATTCCTAATAAATACTAACTAAACAATAAGATGTTGTAGGTACTTTCCGGTTACTTAGGTACCCTTTCATTTACTTTAAGTTTATGTAAAAGGGCTCAACCCTTTACAAGACTGATGCTAGAGAATCATCTATCTATTTATTTTCCAACAAACCTTTACGGCTAGAGAATCATCTAGCCAACAAAAAGAACAGTGAAATATACAACCTCTTCCTATATTGAAGTTGGTTGATGAAATACATTACGCCTTTTCTCTTTGAGGAAATCCTTTTCTACGTTCAGTAAAGTCACTGTAGTACTCCATGTCACCTCATGTTTTCTACGTTCAGTAAAGTCACCACCGTGGCCGTGGCCATCTCAAAAATCTTCCCTGTATAGAGGGTTGATTTTTGAGATGAGCCACGGAGGGCAGGTACCTTAACCGTTGAAAACGCTCTTAAGAGACCTTCCCTAACTTTTTGAGATATTTTGAACTGCATTCACAGATTTTGCAAAAATTTACAGTCAGCGACAAAAACGCCAAAATTAAAAAATAATATTGTTTATGCCAATCGATTCAGTTTCATGTTGGGATCAAAAGACTCTATGGGGCCATTTAAGGTTTGAGTACTAGAAAAGTCAGATATCGTCAGAAACTTTTCCCAGACATTTTGTACTAAAAATCGAACAATTAACCTTAAATTTTTTTGGTGACAAACGATCCTATTTGAGGTTTAAGTACTAGAAAAGTCGGAAAGGCACCACAAAAAAATTCGTTCATATTTTTTATTCCTTGCAAGAAATAAGAAGAAATAAACAGATTCTACTCGTATGATGATTGCAAAACATTTTTAACAATTATTCAATTTTCTTTTGAATGTTACCAGGCTAATTCCAATTTCTAACTCGCTCAAAATTCAAATTTCTCGATCAGTTTTACTTTAATTTAATAAGAAAAGGTAAATAACATAAGACCCTTTCAAATTTGTACATAAACGAAATTACAAGTAGCTCTTTGTAGAGCAGAGCTTTTAAAAATATTTTCGCTAACAAAGTACAAAATAAAACCCATTTTAACAAGACAATAGAGTGGAATACTTATGTAGACATTATCTTAATATAAATATACTTTATGTTCTAGGAACATACCTAATGCGAATTCTGAATTTGTTTTATTTTGGGTTTGGCCGTACTGCACGCGGTTATAAAATAAATGACAGCGAAAAATCACGCGCTAGTTTATGATTCATACTGGTCGCTTATTTGCCGAATTCACATTATGAATTCTCTAATGCCTAGGTACTAATAACTTTAAAAATAAAGTCAAACTGTTTTGCATAAATTGTTGGTTTTGTAAAAGTTCCATAAATAAATAGCCGTCATTTTAGCTCTTCCAATTCCCAAGCAGACAAAAACTCGGAAGAATTATGCGCAAATCGTGCAAATTCTTGTCCCTCGGGAATAGAACCAGCACTTCTTATGTTACAGCTAAAACCACAGGCTAAAACCGTCCGCGCTACAAAAGCCATACTCTGTTATGATTATTAAACTGATATGTTATGGCATTGTCTACCCTATTAGAATTTAACATTAATAACTCATTCAAGAGTATAAGAAAACGTACGCTTTGGAATACGAAAGTAGTGAATTTGCGTAGCAGAAATAACAGGAGCACGTTCATGTTCCCCAACCCCAAGCCCTAATAGTTTCTCTTAACTTCTCACACGTGTAAGTTTTTTTGTGTAACGCTTATTCCCCTCACTTGTACCTCACGTCGCCACATTTTCAAAACCCAACTTAAAATAAGAGTATCGTACATAAAATTAAATATCCGGAAAGAATCAGAGCGTTATCTGTAATAGAAATCTCTGGTTCGGGATTTATCGAGTTTGTGGCTGCGGATTGCGCGAATGAAATATAGGCAGAGCTCGTTGTATTTTTTTCAAAGACAGAACTTGTATTGGCGCGCTTTCCCAGTCTGCGAGCTTATTCTGTTACTGGGAATTTTCAGTTATAAGTCAAATACTTAGCATTATTATTTTCTACATGTGTTTCTTCACGACCTAAAACATCTTTCTGGTTTCTTCTTTTTAATTTTGGAGCTATAAGATGAAGCTAGGTTTTTTTTCCAGGGAATGCATTATTAATTTCTTTTGGAACATAGACTCATTAATTCGCGCAGCGTATGCTTTCACATCTAAGATTTTTTTTTATTTATAAATATTTACACGTAACACTAATCATAAAAATACATCAAATAAGTAGGTACATAATTTAACTAAAGATAAATAACAGTGTTCAAATCACTGACCGTAATGTGCCCAAAAGACATCTAACATCTAAGTCGAGTTTTCCCATTTCAATGGAATTGAAAGCTCAGAAATATAAAGGCTTCGTCACAGAATCAGACTGCATGCTCTGGTTTTTTTGCGCGATGTTCGACGGCTCGCAATGGATTTTCTTTTGTGGTTCCTACTGTGGATTGGTTATTCTCGAATTGGAATGGTTTATTATTTTGTGCTACGCGTTTGCGTATTTGTTTTCGAGGCGGATTTTGTTGGAATGATGTATTGACGATGTGATTTCTGACCTCCTGAATACATAAATCATCTCTATTTGTATATCTTGAATTCATGTTGTTTTCAATTTATCGTGTGTCGACAAAAATGAAAATATACTCACTTAATTAACTCATAGACAATATTTTACTTTTTAGTCTCATTTTGCAGATATAGCAGGAAATCGACTCCCATCACTCAATTATCAAGATATTATGATTAAAATTATTAACACTGCGCCTCGGGAAGGCTTTACTTTTCCGGGATGAAACATAGCCCAGGATATAAACTACCTCCTAACAAGAAAGAAGAAAGAAAGAAAACTTTTATTTTGTGCCACAGAACAATTACACAGAATGCAGGTATATTGTATGCTATTAAAATTGAGTCATCAAAGTACACTCTTAACTTAAAGTGACATCAAAATTGGTCATCACTCAGCAAAATGTTATAGCAGCAGAGGCTGCTATAATGCTGGTCTTCCGTGACGAAATCCGTTCTGTAATTTAAGCGTAAAGAAACAATAAAAAACATCCAACAAACTCTCATATTAATAACAATATACATGTAAGATAGAGATAAGATTAATATTACTTTTCCAAGGAAACAATATGAAAAACATTTTACCTGTAGCCAGTCAGTGTTATGATACTGTCCATAAAAAATTACGTGCAGTTGTGTAATAAATATCACTCGTTTGAATCAGGCAATAAATTCAATAGAATGAAAGGCTAGAAGGCAATTTTCCCCAACGTTATCACATAAATTGCTTTGCTCGTATGGAAAATCTTGAAGGACATTCCTGGGAGGATAGACATATTTCTCTACTTATTTATCTCTCGACTTTGCTTATCTCGATCAAAACGTCTTGGACACTCTTTGGATCAGTTAAACTATCTATAGTTTGTGATGATCCTTAGCTGGTCAAGCACTTTGAATACCTACCTAGTAGTAGTAAAATTATGAATCATCTTTATGTAGGCTCTAATGTTCTACGTAAATTTAAATTTAATATTTTTAATTTTTAAAACGTAATTTTCTTGAATATAAAACACATCTTGCTTTATAAGGTTCTACACACTTATCTACCGTCAGTCAACAAACCTTTATTTTATTTTTATACATATACCAGAATGATAGAAAACAGATGCGATTTGTTATGACGGGAAGAATAGCAAGGATTCATGATATACACATAAATAGCTACGTATCTACCTGTTTACTTGTACCCAATCTCTCTATTTTCCTCATTCACCGATAAATACAATGTTTGGATACTCCATCCATTGGATCGCGACTCTGTTGCTAATCTTTCTATTATTATTGTGAAAGTTTGTTGTTTGTTTGTGGGTCAATCACTGCAGGATGAATCTTGGAACTTAGATTTTATTTAAGCAAGGCTTTTAGCGAAAGAAAAATTCAATAGTTGCTGCGGAACTATGTCAAAAACTTTCATTCTTTAATATTAACGAATGAACGGACCAATCGAAGTGTATTCAATAATAAATTGTAATTGAACATGTTTATTCAAATTGCAACGTAAGACTAACAATCATAATATATTAGCGTGTGTTTGTACCAAATAAATGTATATTCTATTGTATTCTACTCTATTAGAATCTCCTTCTTGAAGTATCACAGTGCTTTGGATCCAGTGCTCTTTTTACCTCCTGAAGCCTGTATTAAGTAACTTTTTAAGAATATATTGTATAGTAATCTGCAGAAATCTGTCTAAAATTTTCTATGAAACAAGTATCTGATAGATGTTTTTCCAAGGTACAACTTCTTTGTTGGTGTGAACGGAGTTTTATTTTTTGCACAAAATGAAACAAAATAAACAGAAGTATGAGCTGTGACGCAATGATGAAAATGGAACAGAACTCAGGTGCGTCAGTCGGCTCATTTCTCCGCTGTCTGAACCGTGCCATTTCATGACGTCATATGCAGAATATTTGCAAGCTTATTGCTCCTGGATATACAACTATACCTGTCTGTGAATATTATTATAGAGGATTGAGATTCGATTATCTAACTGTAAGCCTTTATTTTGTAAATTATAACATTATATGAATCAGGTATACCATTCTGTTACCAAGTTTTGAACAATTTCACCTGTGACCCTCATTATCAGCAATGAATCAAGAAGAAGGCACTCCTACACTAGAGAATTTTGCAACTAAAGTCGACCACTAGCGGAAATGTACAGTCCACGTGAGCGAAGTAACGAGCGGGCCGCTAGTAATGTTTATAATTATGTCATTATTTTCAGAAATCTAGCTCAAGATACAATCCGCTTAAGCTCTGAAAAATCTATATGCCTAAAAATACTACACTAGAGTTGGCCACGAACTTAGGTACTTACCTTTTTAATACTTGAATATAAAACATTCTATCGTGGTTCGAAAAATCTAAATACACATTGTAACTCAGTTGCCACGCTTCCTATGCAGGGGTTCTCAACTGAATTCACCCATTTAGCTACATTAGCGGTAGATCGCCAACCAAATGTTTACCGCGCCTGAACTGACACTACAAAGAATAAGATAGTTACTAGATGTGATGAGAAGATTAGACATAATTATTTTAACCAGCTTCGAATGCAGGTACTAAACAGACATGTAATTTTCGACAAATAACTATAGATGGCATGAGAACAAAAGGGTTCATAAATAACACCCCAACCAGTTACGTTCAACACTAGGATTTCCCTGTCATAGGCATCGAATTAGTCTTGTTCGTATCTGAATCGAATGGCTAATAATGGCGGAGGCCTATGCCTACAGAAGGCGGATGAAGGTTGAGCATGATGATGATCAAATAGAAAACTACAATGTTTTTCATCACATGATGAATTTTGGGTGAGGGTGAGGTAGATTTTTTTTGTTGTTCAATAAATAAATAATGCTGGACATTTTCACTCAGCATCATCTAGCCCGAAACTAAGCTAAGCTTGTACTATGGGAACCAGATAACTGATATACCTTATACAGGGTGTAAAAATACAACTACCGAAAACTGAGGGGGTTGCAATCAGACCATGATTCTTACTCATTTAGCGAGAAAAAAATCGCAATTTATTTTTGTCTTAGCCTCGTCATTTTATGTTATTTTCAGTTATTGACTACTAGTATAACATAATAAGACCATACCTACGTAATTATTTCATTTTTAAAAGAAAAAAACTATTTAAACTTAAATCCAGCAATCTACGTAAAAAAACATGCCCAGTACAATAGTAATCTTCAAACGCTGTTTTCTCCGGATATAATGATTTTTTCGGAAAATGCTTTTGGATTTGGTTGTATGTTGGGATTTTGTACCTACTCCTTTCGGCTTCGGTAGACGTCTTTTTACACCCTGTATACTTCTTGTTTGTAAATACTCGTACATACGTATTATACACAGAAACACCCTATGTATGTATGTACGTCGGAGGTCTGTGTTGTTCAGCATCCCTGACAAAGGCAATGGTATGTGGCATTATTAGCTGCTAGATTGTGTTATATAAGTATCATTATTTAAATTTAATTTTCTATCCATATTCTGCAGATCTATGTCATCTTGGCGGGGCGTGCTCTGTGCAACGTGGTCCACAATTCTTCCGATGTCACCTCCTTAGCTTGGAGAACCAGTTTCTCTGTATATTTGTACATATAAATAGGCACCGAATAGCTGAATATAAATTCCTAAAGCATTGCTTACGTTGCATTTAATTTTACTCTTTATGCTTGCACTTGGGCACCATAAAAAATACCTCTTCGAGCTATGTTCCAGATTGAATTACTTGGAAGAGTCTGTAAAACGTAAACGATGGAGGAAAACATCGTGATGACCATGGGTTTTGATATTCAGTACATTTGGTGTGGTCCAACAATATCGTCAACGTGGTAAGACGATAATGGACATATTTAGAGCGGAGGCCTTCACCCAGCAGTGGTAAAACACTGATTATGATTATAAAGTAAGTAGGTATAACATCGTTTGACCTCCAACTTTTAAGATAAAGCACCTACCAGGATATTTTCCTTGACTCATTAACAATTAATTTAAAAAGATGCTGTAAAATTAATTGGGGACTGAATGACTCGTTACCTTAATAGGAGAGCCATTGAAATAATTAATAAAGGCACTACTAAAAAGCGGAGGATTCTAAACCTTATACCTAAGTAATAAGTTTGAAATGTAACTTCTTTTTCGCATAGCTGAGTCTGCTTTGAGGAACTTGTCTTCTGAGATTTCATATTTCAAATTACATCTTGAAGATTAAAGTTACTACGTGGTGTAGTTTTCGGAGTTAAAATTAAAGTGCTTTCCATTGCTTTCAGTTCTTTTTTTTTATATACAGGGCGTCTCACGGCCACGGTACACAGAAAAGGTCATCATCATCATCATCATCATCATCAATCTTTTTCATCCCACTGCTGGGTATAGGCCTCTCTTCGCTTTTGCCATTCACACAGAAAAGGTATAGAGCTTATATGTATAGAACTTATATATATAGAGCTTAAAAATATTGAAAGAAAAATATTTTTCTCTATGAAGACCATATTTTAAAAGTAAGTAATACGTATGTTACTTTTTTATGTATTAGACTCAGATGAGACAAGTAATTTATACAAAATCGTTGTACAACGATTTTGTATAAATTACTTGTCTCATCGTTGTACAACGATTTTGTATAAATTACTTGTCTCGTCTGAGTCTAATACATAAAAAAGTAACATCTCTTAGGTTACCTACTCAAAGTATACCTTATACGTACGAGTACGTATTTACGTAAAGAGTATACCTTCAGGCTTGTTCTTTATGGTGTCATTCAATATGTGTCTATATTGTTAATTTTTCATGTTGGTCGAATGTTGTGCCTCGACTTTGAAGGTCGTGGGTTCAAATCCCGGCCGTGCACAATGGATTTTTCGTTTCGTAAAATTTATATGCGCTATAACACGAGCTTTTAACGGTGAAGGAAAACATCGTGAGGAAACCCGCAGCTTAGTCAGCTCCACACGTATTGACTTCATCTTTCCTGTGGGCGGCTGATTAAGCTGAGAGGATGGTTTAGGTGCTGGGCAAGCCTATTCCATCTCAAACAATGTCCCAGGCACTACAGCGTCCCGTTAGGTTTAGGCATAGGTTGCCTCCTGACGCTGTATAAATCATCTAATAAAGATGTAAATGCCTAAGTTTTTCATTCAATAAGTATTTCTGAAACTTCTGGTATTCGATAATAGTAAATGTAAAAGTTTTTAACATGTCACCATCATTACGTTGAATTAAAACCGTCAATGGCACAACTCATGCCGCTGCCTTCAAAACCCCAACTCTGCCCGAACGAGTCCAACCGTGGATTAGCCCAATATCTGCTTAGACACGTACCGACGTCAACGTTAATAATAATCCCATTCACCTACGTTTTAACTTCAAGACGTTAAACGTAGATGCGGATTGTGCTAACTTAATTTGTTTGTAAGCAAGTTATGGAAGTTTCGGATGTTCCGATCCGAAATCGGATACAAGTTTCGAGAGAGAACTTAGAGGTACTTGGAACAATGTACTTTTAGATATTGTAACAGAATCAGGCACTATGGAAATGCTAAATAAAAAGGAAGTAGTTTTTCCACACTGTGTACAGTACACACAACCGATCTTCAGCTCTCTGAAGTTAGGTGCACTAAACGATTGCGCAGGTCTGGTAGAGTAAACGAGATAGCGATGCAACAAACTAAGCGAGAAAGCAAGGCAGCTATACAAGTCATCAAAAAAAAGTTCTGCGCAGCTACTTCAGAGAGCTAAAGATTGGTTGTGCGTACTTACTGGTTCGAAAGAACTAGTGGCACGATAAGAAGAATAACAATGTGGACGCGCATCTGACTATTGATCTGAATCTGAGTTTTACTCTAGGTCCTCGTGACCTATGGATTGAGAAACATAAGAAAAAAGCATTCTTTTTCCGAAAAAAACCTTACGTGACACGTGTATAAAACCACTATACAACTCCCAAGCCTCTATTGCATAAATTACTGGCCATTATTATAAAAGAGAACGCGCAACTGAACAATTCGATACATTAATAAGGTAACGTACCTCCTAATAACAGTCGTGTCACGTCGCCTATTACATCGCCTCGCCTAGGACAAGGAGATATCAAAACGTCACGGACTATGGGCTATACACATTGTCAGTACCGTGTCCGGGACGTAACAGGGCCTTCAGGGTGGTCGCACAGTCCAGCCGAACCGAACGCGCCAAACTGTCAATTCAATAGAGAAAATGCTGCTGACGTCAGAAGTGAGCCGCATTTTCTAACGTCATCAGCATTTTTTGTATAGAAAAATGACTGCGGCGCGTACGGCGCGGATGAGTGTGCGATCAGGTTAAAAAAACACATCGCTCATAATTAGCGGGAAATTTTAATTCGTTGTATCGATTGGAATCTACTATCCCGCGCCGACCATTCTGCATTTTATGATGCCAGCAGAATTTTTCTTTTGCATTCAAATCAACGACCCGACGCATCTGAATATTCGGGCCTGACAAAAAGATAACCGGAGGATTGTTGACCTCAAGGGCCAATTATTAGGTTTGGTCTTGGAAGAGGTTTGGACCGCGTTCACAGGTTGATCATAGCGACCGAATGCAGCAGCATCGTAGATAGATAGATAAATGATTTATTCGACACACATAACATTTTAACATAGACACAAAAACAAAGACAAGTAACAAGTAGGTAGGTGCATAAGTAAAAACAAACTAGAAAAAAGAAAAAATGAATGAACAAAATTATTACAGTGCGTAACTTATACCACCTAATACTAATAGGAATCGTAGTAGGAAACTTCCGAATATTCAGCCAAAATATCGGATCTAGCACAATACCTTTGGTCATGTTAGGGGCACGTCTCTGATGTGTTTAAATAACTTTAGTATTTTTATTTTTATCTAAAGGAAACAGTGCTGCTTTGGTACCTTTCGGGCTCACGGGTCGAGCCTGATCTAAAGATAATTTTCGTGAAAAAATATTTTTCTTTACCCAAGCTTTGAATTATTTAGGATATTGTGTTTATTGAATTTGTGTTCTGATATTATTTCAAAGGATATTTTTATAGGTTGCTAAAACAGCCCTTTTTATTTTTGACTAGCCCGCGGCTTTTTTCATGTGTTACCAACCAGCGCTTTTCTATGACAAGGCTTCTTTGAAATCATCAAACATTTTATGTTTGGTCACCAAAACCAACTCAAGGATGAGTAAGTCTAATTTTTAGTAAAACTAGATTTTTCGAAACATCGGGAGGAAACAAGTTAGTGTTCTTATAGGCGGCGATGGGCTTGCAACCTGTCACGTATGCAATACTAACTTCTGCAAGATGTGGGCATGTATCAAATATGTGTTTGGACATGCCTCTGACTACCTCCCTTAGACATCTTCAAAGGATCTGGAATAAGTAACATAAAAAAAAAGATCTGAGAGAACGTCTACCGCACCTTGGGGATACAGTCGTGAACCTGTTTACGTTTTTACTTTAGATTTTTTTTAATTGTCCAAAAATCCATAAATTTAAAAGTATAAATACTCACAGCGCAATGCTGTATAGTATGTACTCCCAATAAATTTCAACTCATAAGTCGGTTGCCCGTTAGCTCAGTTGGTTAGAGCGATGCCACGGATCGGCAAGGTCGTGGGTTCAAATCCCGCATGGGTGCTAATTTTTGGGATACATTTTAAAAATCTTTAAGTATAAATATTTTGAACCCTGGGTGAGTCATAGAACAAAAGTTGTTAATGATGATAGTAATACAGTCCTGAGAGGTTACCGGTGTTAAATAACCCTGTATATTGATTTTCAGCTGAGTCCTTGCTTGCCAAGAGACCGTAAGAGACAAAGAGAGAGAGTGTACGGGCCAACCTGCACATTCAGCACTAAATGCATTGTGCATAGCAAGTAATTTTTATTACAATAAATTCAGTTTCAAACTTACTTCCGAGTCGAGCGGTCGTTTTATTTAATAGCATTTCCCAGTCTAATCAAACCAATCAATTATCAAGTTATCATGTATGGGGATCACCATCAGACCCCTACAGAGAGAAATAAGAATAATTTACTACATCCATGAGTGTGAATAAAAACAACTAAAGCATTTCCAAGCTTTTGAAGATGTTAATTAGTAAAGAGGACTGAGGACTCAGCAGCTTCCTCAGCACTTACAACATAAATTAATTAGTGAAATGCATGTTTTGTCGCTTAAGCCTTTGTTATACGATTGTTTAATTGCCAAAGAATTTTGTTTTTCTCTTTGAATCTTCTCAAATGTTTATCATTATTATTTATTATATGCTACTTTAAGCTTGAAAAATAGAGTTACTATTTATGTATTTTTTGTGTAGATATGGAGCTCATTTGCTGTGTTTGTTAAATGGGTTAACTACGAGTATGTTAGAATTCTAGGGGGCTGCGATAAGCTTGCAACCCGTCGCTCTTACATCAAAACTTGCAGATTTTCTGTACCTAGGCATGTGCCAAATATGAGTTGCAACGTCTCTGACTACCCCCTTCATCTTCAGATAATCCTGAGTTATCAATTTTATTGATCTATGTATTAGAATACCAACTGGTTTACTCACGATATTTTCCTGTAACGCTTTTGTTAATGACTATTGAAGAAACAAAAAATCCATTGAATACCGGACGGGAACCCGCAACCTTTGGATTGAAAGCCGAGAAATACCCCACTAATCCACGGCAGAACACACAACAATTAAAAGAAGTTTATGAGAATCTCTTTCGTAGAGAGCTTTGTTCCCCACATAATTAAAGAATGTGATACTTAGCTGTAACGGGTCGTTTCATTTGAATGTTAAGTCTTAGAATGGACCAGACAGTCCCACTCCCATTTTAATTAAAATCTCTTTGTACACCGTATCTATGTATCTCGGGTGCGGAGTGTATTAGCAATTGAATCGCCAAACAGGAAAAATGCGGTTTCAATGTTTTTATTTGCATATATTAGGGGTCTATGGTCTGAGGAGACCCGTGTTATTGACAAAAGCCTATGAACCCTATGTAAAATATAATATATTTACATACAAATGTAGAAAAATACTCAGAGGGATAAATAAGAACATCTAAAATGAAGAAAAAACATACCCCAATTAGTTATACCTAGGTCATCATAGAGTGTTTTGGGATCAGTTGGAAGAGGAAGGCAAAAGCGAATTAAATTGCCTAAACAAGTATTGTCCCCTAAGCCTTCATCTTCTAGCAGAAGTAGAATGTAGTTTATACACACATACATACATAAAATGACGCCTCTAGAGGTAGGCCCTAAGAGGTAGGCTGAGACCACGGATCTCCACTCGCTACGATCCTGATACACAACTTTTGCCTCATTCACTCTCATTAAATTCTTCATACATGCTCGCCGGTTTAGGGTACTTTTGACCTGGCCCTTCTCCAAAATGTCGCCAATTTGATCCAAAAAGGTTTGCCTAGGCCTTCCCCTTCCAGCTGTCCCATACACTTGCTTTGTCAAACGACTCTAGTTGTGTATTTTGTATTTTAGCCCATACTATCCCACACCTGGACAAAGGCTTTCCCCGTCACCAATAACTCTTCGCGGTCTGCTGCGATACAATTTTTACATTAACGCGAATGAAACCAAACAAAAGCTAATAAGTAACGGCCTTACTAATAAACGTGGTATAAAGTTATTCCTGAGTGTAAACTGTCAAAATGTTTTATTTTTATTATTAGTTTATTCAGAGGAATAACTTTACACCGCGTTTTTAGTAAGGCCGTCAATGTTTAATCCATAGTTTATCTATCTACCTGTATATTGCCAGCTTATTAAAATAAACTTCAACATCACGGAGTCTCCAAAGACGTGAAGGAATGTTCTCCATTTCCAAAATAAGATGTGGTAGAGTCACGTTGGAATAGCCTTTATGCCGTTTTGTTTGTCGGTCCTAAATAATTATATCAGAAATTATTCGCTCATTTCTGCCGACAAGCTGAAATAACGACATAATGTAAGGCAGAATATTTTTATATATACAACATATTAATTATGAGTACATGTAACTGGATGTCTGTTGTTTCTAAACTTGGCCATTTTTTGAAAGGATAAAAATGATTTTTACAGCGTCTTGAGGCAACCTATGCCACTCTCAACGGGACGCTGTATACAGGGTGTAAAAAGACGTCTACCGTATCCCAACACACAACTAAATCCAAAAGATTTTTCCGAAAAAATCATTATATCCGGAGAAAACAGCGTTACTGCGTATGTACTGGGCGCGTTTTTTTACGTAGATTGCTGGATTTTGAGTTTTAATTGTTTTTTTCATTTATTAAGCAAATTACCAGGTAGGTATGGTCTTATTATGTTGTCCTAGTAGTAAATAACCGAAAATAATATAAAATGACGTAGCTAAGTAAACATTTTTTTGTGTATACCATTAGTGCGTGGGACAGTTTTTGAAGTGGAATAGGCAGTTTAGTGTTTTTTTATACACAGATGTCATTATAACATACGTATAAAAAAGTATGTTAAGTAAATGTAATTCTGCTTCTTAGCGTGTCACCAGTTCTTTCGAACCAGTGTGGTAAAAGGATTATAAGTGCGCCTCAAAGAGGCTCCTTTCGTGCACTTGACACATGTTTTCGAACTTTAAATGTAATACAATAGGCATGGAGCTGTGCTGGCCTATCGGGGTGGACGGTCGATCTTCAATCCGAGGATTTGGTTTCAGATCCCGGTCGTGCATCAATGGATTTTTTGTTTCGTAACAAAATGTAAGCGTTCTGTTTTTTTCCGGAGACGATGGCAAAGCCCGTGTCAGAGCAGTAGAATAATTGACACAAACCTTATACCTCATTCACTCTCATTCTTCAAGCAAGCTCGCTAGTTTGAAGTAATTTTATTAATTTTGAGTTTAAGTTTAAAACACCGATTTATAGATAGGTACGCCAAGTTCAACAACAATTGTACTTTCAACTGAAATACGGCACCAATAGCGTCTTGGTCCATTATTCATACAAACTCAACCTTATATGGTATGATATAAGGTGCCAAGTCTAGTGGTGGCGGGGTCGCGGTACTCGGACCAAATTAACCAATATTGACGACGCAGACTGTTCCTTGGAAACTAGACGTGCCATCCGATATAACGTGAAGCTATGAAATGGGTGGGTAACCTCAATATTTCTGAAAAATAATTATAGATTAAAAGGTTTAAAAATTACATGCATTACCTATTATTAACAACTATTATTACTACTATAATTACTATTTTGTTTGTTAAAGTTTAACATCACGGAACTATAGAGTCCCGGACCTTTGATAGGCATGCATGGGGCCGAAGCCAACACACAGAGGCCTTTTTGACAATTTTGATCTTGTGTAAGGGAGACATACTGGCTACTATTACTATTTTGTTTATTATTATTAAATTATTATTGCTACCTATTATTTATGAAGCTCATGAATTTTTTTTTAATAAATCAAAGAGTGAAGATGTAATCATTGTAAGTCACGTGAAACTTTCTCAAAAAATTACGCTTATTTGACCTTACACTGCCACACGTTGGGCGCCAATTATAACATTGTCCGTATACATACACATATACACCGTTGGCTTGTATTGATAATATTATTTGTCTGTTTGTTCGTCTGCTTGTAACTAGATCTTTCAAACTAGTGTTAAAGGATTTTTAAGTAGTAAATAGGATCCTTGTAGCACGTTTTGGTTTAGAAAGCAATAATTCTCTGAAGTCAAAGACAAACAGCATTTACTTAGCAGGACCGCGCTGGGTATACCTACGATCATTTCCGTGAATCTGAGCAAGAACAATAGCTCATCTCCTTAGTTCACATGAAATCCTGCATCACCAATATCCAAAGTTTCCTAGCTTCTTGAAATTGCCAAACTAAACAGGCTACGCCAAACTTTAGTGCTGCCTTGCCCCCAACTTATTCCAAGTGATGCATATCTCTCCATTAAACGCCTAAGTGATGGCAGATTCAGAATATTAATAACACGTATTTATTAAATAGTATTCATAGATATTTTTTGTTTTGGGTTAATTATTCAGTGTCCCTGACCGATACTTCAACGGACCGACTGAAACAGGTTAAAAAAATGCCTACTTCTCTGAAATTTTCCCGCGCAAACCGTCGATTATATTTGATCTATCAAGAACGACTTAGCTCCAAAGCCCATGTATATTGGTCAATCAATACACAAGACGCATGTCATGATAATTTTTTTATTTTATTCGTACTTCCCAAAATATGGCTAAGGACGTTCGGGAAGGTATGAAAAGCCACAATGAAACTTCGGGACGTTCAGGAAGGTTCACAGACCAACAATGAAACTCGTGAAATAAAACATCAGTAATTATTTCAGTAAGCGTGCCTACCTCACCTACTACCAGTTGTTTATGTCACTACAACGGATTGCTCTTAATTGTGTGTGTAGATGCACATGCACGTTGTTTCAGTGTGCGTAAGCTCGGGAACGCTCTAAGGACGAATGAGCGCTCAGTATCGCTTACGCACAGAGAAACAAATTTACACACACACACACACAAGAACAACCCGCCTTCGTGAGATTGAACCATTGTAACAGCCCGAAACTTTTGACTCATTACCACGAGACAAAGAGCTATGAGCGCGAAGCGAGAAAGTTCTAGCATACCATTATAAACATGAGCGTAAAATACATAGTGCTATTTTACATTTGACATAGTCAAGATGTATTCCTGCGAAAACTTGGGCGAATGTTTGCAGTAGTAGCCTTCAATCTATCTTATACTACAAAGTAGTGCTATAAGCTGTAGCTAAGTCTGGTGACAAAATTTTCAGGTTACATAGATAAAACCTAACCTGAATAGCGTTATTCAGGTCAGGTTTTGTCTATGTCACCTGAAAATACTGGGGGGTTACTATGAGCTCCTATTGTCTGGCAGTTTTTAAACTTATATAGAATGTGTTATTCTAGGTTTATTGAAGAAACATCGCAACTTATTATGTTCTCTCGCTTACACACTCGTACAGTCACTAATATGTAAGCGAGAGAGCATGATAAGCACCGCCATTTCATTTGTTTCTTTATGTCAGAATTGCCAAGAGTTCATGCTAAGCCCCTGAGCTAAAAAACCTAGCTCTTCATTCAAAAAGCATGTTTGTCTAATTTCCGTATGGAATAAAAAAATCTATCATTTTTCCCTACTGTTACTAGCTGCCACTTTTTTTTAATAAAATACTAGCTGACCCGCGCGACTTCGTCTGTGCATGATTCCATTTTTCCGCGCAATTTTTATTTTTTTTTGTAATAAGAACCTTCTCTGGACAATAACAAACACAACAAAAAAAAATTAGTGAAATCGGTCCAGCCGTTCACGCGTGATGGCGTGACCAAGGGTTTTAGGGATTCATTTTCATAAATATATGGATATTTCACTTTTCAAAAACATATGCACGCGCATATACACCAATACTTACACCAACAATAGTTAAACTAACGCTTATTGTAAATATCCGACTTTATAAAATGTAACAAAATGTAAAAAGACACCGCTGTTCTAAATTAAATAGGAGTTGACTTTCATCAAACGCCGACTTCCAAATGGAAGGAAATGGGCAAGTGGCGTGCAACAGCTAGTCTGCATATTTATAGACTATCTCGCTAAAGACTACGCGCCAGGAAACGTGGGGGGCACGCAAATGCACCCTGCGAGCTTACGTAGAGTTGGGACACGATGTATTATAGCCGAAACTAAAATAAATAACATCAGAGACCTGTTATTTTAAACAAACTGGTCATATTGTCAAATTTTCTGAGCATTCAAGATGATTGACTAGAGGAGTCAAAGGCACGCAAATATTAGGGATAGGGATACTAGGGATGCCTGTAAAACAAAGGCATTTTTGACTTTGACAACCTTGCTTTCAAATTTTCTTTTCTTGTTTGATGTCAGTAACAGCCTTTCTCGTAAAAGCTCAGTTCTCAAAAACTCACCCCTACAGATATAGTTCTGTGCCTACAGCATTAAAACTTTAGATATAGTTCTGTGATTAAAACACAACCGATTTAATAATGATTGAGTAAAACTCGTCCATTCAAAATTAAGCTGAAATCTGAGTCATACTCGAAAACAGAAACAAGTAACAAATCAAGTTTCAACACTTTCAAAATTCCGAATTTAAATTTGATAGGCGACCTTTTCGTTCATGTTGTAAGTTCAAAGGCATTAAACCTTTTAATATCCATTCTCTATTCCTAAAGCCTGATTAAATGCCTCTCAACAACAATTTTCTAATTTTGATTCGGTGTCTGGTAACTCCGAACGATTCGAAGTCGGAACTATGCTCGCAATCAAGGTAATGTTGCCAGGTGCGTCCCTCGGCCGCGAATTTATAACAGGCAACACTGACAGGCTGATTTATTCGTCGGCCGATGCTGTGGCGTGCTCCAATTGTGAGTGTTTGTGAGATATTCCGCCACACGCGTGGTAATGCATGCCGACGTCTACTTTTCACGTTTTATTGGTTTCATGTGATATATTTTATGCCGTTAGTTTTGTATCGGTTATGTTTATGGGTAGCCTTTCGCGTTTTTCGATATGTACCTAATTTATCTGACTGATACACGTAGAAGGTTTAAGCACAGTACAGTCTGTCTGCACGTCCTTGAATAAAGTAGGTAAACCGCTAAGACCAGTCAAAAGGGTGCAGAGAAAGAAAAAGTGAGTTAATTTCTTGGTCCGGAATCTACTTGACAAACAGTTGAAATTCTAGCTACTATCAGGAGTCTAGATTTTAAAAAATCATTAGTACCAATCTACAAGATAAATAACATAGAGCAGATCTCCATCTGCGCCTGAACAAAAGCGAATAACATTATGATTGACGACTTTTGAAATAAGTTTCGGAGTCGAAATAGTAGGAAGGGTTCTAAACTTCCCGTAACTTTGTTAGATAAATTTGAATGTTTAATCCATTGTCCTCTGGGTTCATTAGCCATTTTCATCTACAGTTTCGATTGAAGACTACAGAAGAGAAAGTTATTTAACCAAACATTAGCTAAGCAAACGCGAAGCGCGAATCCCTTGTAATTTTCTAAGCACGAGTACTTTAGCGTGCCTCACTTTGTTTGATAGGCTCTTTAAGTTCAGGGATTGACATACACATTACTATGAACTAAACTTTAAAGGAAAACATCGTCAGGAAACATCACAGGCGGACCACAATACATCTACTGCGATTGGCTTGTAACATGCCACGTGTGAAATGGTCACTGCAAAATATGGATATGCGCCAATTATTATATTTTAGAGAGGATATGAATGTAAAAGGAGTGGATGCACAATTGACGAGTGATAGGAGTGAGTGGAAGAAGAAGACATGTTGTGCCGACCCCAATTAGCGTGGGATAAGGTCAGGGAGATGATGATGATGACCAATTATTATATTTAGCGGGCCTCTGACTACCCCCATAAATATCTAGAACTGAGTGAAAGCCTACCGTGTCTTGGGGATTAACGTGCTCCTGTTTTATTGTTTGTTGGGGATAATAATAATTGGGGATTCTTTTTTGTCACAACATAATTATGAGAGAATTGAATTTATTATAATAAGAAATAATCACGATTAAAGTCGAAGGCGCTCTCATTTTGTGTATTTTTAAAGAAGTAGGTAATCTGAGGCAAACAAGTCTAAATACCACTTTTCAAAGTGAAACTTCCCACCTCGCAATGCTTTTCATTTGAATTCCAGTTATACTCCTACTTTGCACTACGAAACGTTACCTCCGTTTTGCAATGAGCTTTATTAAAATGTTCGCTGCCACGATATTCTTTTACGACTATTTTTATGTTTATACGCCAAAATATTGGGGTGCATCAGAAACTGGCTATGTCTTTCTTGTTTTGGAAAATGATAAGTTGAAGAAATGGCGAAGAGAATATCTAATAATACAAATAGAAGGAACTTTAACACGTGCTCTAAACGGTGAAGGAAAACATCGTGAGGAAACCAGTTAGTTAGTTAGGCGGCGATGGGCTTGCAACCTGTCATGTATGGAAATACTAAATTCTGCAAAATGTGGGCATGTATCAAATATTTGTTTAGAGATGCCTCTGACTACCCCCCTTAGACATCTTCACAGGATCTGGAATAAGTAACATAAAAAGATCTGAGAGAATGTCTACCGCACCTTGGGGATACAGTCGTGAACCTGTTTACGTTTTACGTTTACATATAGAAAGAAGCGCTCGTGGTTTGCTTGCTAAGTCGTTCTTGATCGATTCTCGAAGTTAAGCAAGATTCTGTGCAGTCAAAGTTGATGTTGGTTGTTGATGTCTGGGTGGTCGCGATTGGAGAAATCAACTGAGTGCTTCTGTGCCTCAGCACGTTATAGGTATTGTCCCGGCTACTCTAAAATGGGCTAAACGCTCCGTCACCTGGGTCCGTATTCGCGTTCTTATAATTAAGTAACGCAGTAATTGAAAACGTAGTAAGAAACATAGAATATTCATCGAACGAATGAAAAAACTAACGCGAATAACCCCCATGAGTTGGCCACTAACTCATACTTATAGACATCCTCACATTTTCCATTTGAACCCACATCCACCGCAATACAGCCCAATTTACTATGCAACAGAATTGATGTAGAAAAAGTATATTCGCAATTGGTTCGTTAGGCTGCAATGAGACGAACAATCTCGAATGTATGCAAATTATTTACGTTGCGATGATGAGAACAATACGAACAATTGCCGAGCTGCTAAAAAAGTAATTTGTGTGAATTATAGTAAAATTATCACGATAAAAGTCGTTGAGCAATAAAAAAAACTTAGGCCTTTACATCTATATTAGATGATTAGGAATCCATGCCTACACTTAACGGGAAACTGTAGTGCCTTGGACATTGTTTGAGATGGAATAGGCTTGTCCAGCACCTAAACCATCCTCTCAGCTTAATCAGCCTGGCCCACAGGAAAGACGACGTCAATACGTGTGGAGCTGACTAAGCTGCGGGTTTCCTCACGATGTTTTGCTTCACCGTTGAGCAATACACAATAGATAAAAATCAAATGTTTTTTATAGAACAAAAACGTGACTAATGGGGCATTTACACGACACGGTCTAAGCACGTACGATTTAGCATCGCATGCCAATTTTTCACGTGTAAACGCTCACCGTGTACGCTAAATGTCTTAGTAAGTGCGACGGTCACCGGGTAAACTAGCGTGAAAGTACATTTTTGAAGCAACTACATTTGAATAAAGCTTTACCATAAAAATTCCATAAACAATTCACGCAATAAATCATGATAGTAAACTAAACTGTAAAAACAATTTAAAGCCAGTTGCGGCTGCGCGAGTTTTGTTTACCAGCCTGGCGCGGGCTTAATCTTGTGGAAGATTGCAGAAAGCCCACAGAACAGCTGATTGAATACAGCTACTCGATAAACGCGTCACCAACATAGCTGAACCGTGAAGGAGACCAAAAAAATCTGAAGCCAAAGTTTAAAAAAACAGTATTATGATCTCGACTTTATTCCTATAGCACGGTTTACGTTCTCTCAAGTCACTCATGATCTCAGACAAACTAGAATGGACGAGTTATTGAAACAATTCCTCTTTCAACATTTTCTGCCGGTTTTTGCAGGGGACGTGGTAGCACACGAACGCATTACAACACACTTATGCATACAAAATGGCAATACACCCTCATTTCGTTTATGTCGTACGTAATATTACAAGATATACAAGGTATAGGCGCATCCCGTCTTAATGATCTAAGCTCAAGATCCTTTGAAGATTTCTAAGAGGGGTAGTTTCAGGAGGCAACCTATGCCTAAACTGAACGGGACGCTGTAGTGCCTGGGACATTGTTTGAGATGGAATAGGCTTGCCCAGCACCTGAACCATCTTTGAGAGCTAGTCGAAAGTTTGTTAATAATGCCCGAAATCATTTTAAATTTTGACGACCTCTGTGGCGCAGTGGGTGAAGGTCTGCCTGCGACGCAGAAGGTTGCGGGTTCGATCCCCGCCGCGGGATGTTTGTATGACCTACAGATATTTGTCTCGGGTCTGGGTGTTTCTATGTATAATATGTTTGTATTTACAAACAAAAAGCATATAAGTAGTTTATCAGTCATCTAGTACCCATATCACAAGCTCTGCTTACTTTAGGGCTAGATGATGCTGTGTGAAAAAGTCCAGCATTATTTTAAATGTGGACTTTAAATATGTGTTAATTAATACTAAAACTTCTGTAAACTGTAAAATTTATTCTATGGATCAAATGGGTCCGAAATAAATGATTTTTATTTATTTTTATTTATTATTTATTTATTTAAATTGTACTAACTTCTATCGAAATTTAATCAGCCTTATCCTCTGGAAGAACAGAAATGCTTACATTTAGTATATTAGACTAAGAACAGCAAAGAATAAGACTATTGCAGAGATAAAAAAACTCATCCAGTAATTGAAGCCAGTGTGGTATTCCAATTTGAATGAACGTTCGGTGTACAACGTATATTACGATAAATAGCTATACTCAGCTTATTACTTGCTATTTACTTTACTAGCTGAATGCATTTATCTGTGACAAGCTGCAAGTTTTCGATAGTGAGGACGAAACTTCACGTGTATAATTAAGAATCAAACGAACGTACCTGGTGATGTTTGATTCCAATTATGCGAGGGTCTCGTCCGAAGACCATTATTAACTTGCAGCATTACGAGTTATGGTGCTGTCTCTGTCACACTTCAGATCCAAATCACATAAATATAAAACAACATCTCCCTTCTCACTCTCATGCGCCATCGCCTGTCTATGCTCGGTCGACCGGGAGCATACCTGCAACTCGCCATTACTTGTGGAGAAGGCTACTCCCTGCAATGTCTCCAGGTGTAGTATGTATTTTACTTTACCAGAACATTATGAGGGGTAAGTACATAGCTGGGACGGGTGGGATTGTAATGGTCTTCGGACGAGACCCTCGCATAATTGGAATCAAACATCACCAGGTACGTTCGTTTGATTCTTAATTATGCTTCGGGTCTCGTCCGAAGACCATTATTAACTTGCAGATGTTTAGAGAATCACAGTTTTATGAAAAAACATTATTAGGAAAAGTAAAATACTAAAATTTATACTGTATGATCAAAATAGCTTTACTTATATTTTTCAATAATATACATAGATATTATAATTATAGTACATCTTATCATAATACATTTATCATCCACTTAACAAATTGCTAATTTAATAAGTGTACCTGATTAAGATTTAAGTACCAAAATACATTATTTATTTTTAAAGACAGCTTCAGCAAAATCATTATTTGTCGGATTCATAATCTCTCTGTTATAATATTTTAAAAAAATATTAGAAGAATCACTCCAACCAGCGGCCCTCCGAACCACCTCCAGGTTCACGCCCAGCCTATGAGCAGCTGACGTGGATGCGTGGCGTGTGCTGTGAGCTCCAAATACCGATATATCAATACCACTTTTTGCTAATACTTTTTTAACCCAATGGCTAAGTGTTTGTGAACAAACTTTCTTATGAGGTTTCCTAAAACTAATGAATAGGTGATCGTCTATATTACCTCGACGTAGGGTTGTAGTTTTTTCGATATAAGCTTGCAACACAGTAGCAGGACATATCGGTGGATTTTCGGGTATAAATGGCAACCTGATAAGTGGTTGGAAGGCCCCAGGTCGTGATGTTTTAATTAAATCGGGTATTTTTATTATTATTAAATCATGTTCTATACTAATGTTACTTAATTTAATCAAACTTAAAGTTTGCATTCTCTGCGCTGAAGCTATGGCAAGTAAAGAAATTGTTTTATGCGATATATCTTCGAGTGAAATGTCAGAGTAAGGATATAAATTAGATACATAAATTAACACTTTTGTGGTGTCCCACGTAACGGCGTATTTAGGTTTAGGCGGCTTTAACCTATATACGCCTTTCAAAAATCTGTGAATATTATCATCTAACGTTATATTTGAGCCCAGGATGGTGGACAGCGCGGAACGATGTGTGTTTAATGAACTGAAACTAGCTCCTTCATCATATTTGGTTGTCAAAAATGAAATAACTTGAGTGCTTGTTGCTTTAAAAGTGTCATAGCCGTTATTTTCGCAATATGTCCACCATGCTTTAAGACTAGAACTATATTGACTTAGCGTTTTTTCTGCAAATGAAGCCATCATAACGTTTAATGATGATTCTGGAATCCCTCGCGATATCATCGCTTGCCTGATAATTTCGCCGCCACCAGGACAAGATCTGCGTGAAGCGGATGGTACATTCTGAAAGGCGAATGCAATAAATACTGATCAGGCCCAAAAAATATTTTTTCCGAAACTATCAATTTTGACCACAATGGGTACCAGGGCTGAGATTGCCAAAACGGAACAACTAAAATGCCTTCAGCTTTGTCGGTAACAATTTTTTGTAAAACTCTTGTTATCATACTAAATGGGGGGAAGGCATAAAAATTAAGATTTCTCCAATTAAAAGTAAATGCATCTATTATTTCTGAAAAAGGATCAAGTTTCCACGATGCATATCTTGAGCATTTAAAATTTTGAGAACTAGCGAACAGATCAAACCCAGGTTTGCCAAATTTTATGGTTATTTGTTTAAAAGCATATTTTGCAAGTTCCCATTCAGTATCTATGATAATTTTACGAGATTCACGGTCAGCAATTATGTTATCAGCAGATTTTATATATGAAGCAAAAATGTTTATATTTCTAAGCTCGCACCACTGCCAAATTGTACGAGCTAAGTCATTTAAATGTAAGTGTTGTATGCCACCCATGCGATTGATATAACAAATTGCTGTTGTATTATCAATTCTCAGTAATATATCACAATCGTGAAGATCTGAGGCAAAAATCTTTAAACCATAAAATGCAGCCTTTAGTTCTAAGACATTTATATGTAATTCAAGTTCTGATACAGCCCAATTTCCGTGTGCACTATTATTGTTGCAAGCAACGCCCCAACCTGTAGTGGACGCATCACTATATATTTCTAGACAGTAGTTATTACTACGAATCGGATTTTTCGAACATAAAATATTGGATTTCCACCAATTTAAGTCTTGCTGTAAAGAACTTGCAACAAACATTTTAATGTTATAGTTATCAGAATTTCCTAAGGCCAGAAACTTTTGCCTTTCAAACAATTTTGTATACATCCATCCGTACCTAACGGCAGGACAAGCGGATGTCAACAGACCTATGAATTCAGCAAAGTACCGAACAGTACATTTTTTCAGCTTTAAAAACTCAGTAGTCTTATGAAGAATTCGCTGTTTTTTCTCTTCAGGAAGGTAAAATGACATTTCTTTAGTATTGAAAATAAATCCTAGAAACTTGCATTCCATTTTCGGAGTTATTTGACTTTTATTAAAATTTATAACAAATCCTAAAGATTGTAAAACCTTTATTGTTGTATGGACGTTATGAATGCATTCGCTGTACGTTTGTCCTATTAATAAAAAATCATCCAGGTAATTAACTGAAATCAGGCCTCTTATACGTAAGTACTGTAAAACCGGTTTAAGCATTTTTGTGAAGACAAAAGGAGCAGTACATAAACCGAAGCACAGAACATTAAATTGGTAAATTTGGGATTTCCAAGCGAAACGTAGTTTCTTTCGTTGATTTTTATCAACTGATATCAAAAAATATGCATCTTGTAAATCTATTGTTGCCATAAAATTATTTCGACTTAATAGCTTAAGCGCAGTTCTAAAGTCTTCCATTTTAAAATGTTCTAGATGAACAAACTTATTTAATTCCTTGAGATTCAGAATAAAGCGATGTTTGCCATTTGGTTTTGGTACAGTGAAAATGGGCGATAAAAATTGACCATCACATGGATCGCAAGCTGATATATAACCTGACAGCAATAGATTGTCAATACATTGATCAATGATTAGGGTTTCAGATTTTGATTTACCTGAGTTTTGACAAGCAGTCATTTGTATGGGCTCGCTTTTAAAAGGTATTCTGTAACCTTGAACCCAGGATAATACAATAGGATCATCAGTTAGATTGCTCCAATTATCGTAAAAATATTGTAATCTGCCTGCGATAGGTACCTGTGCTATGGAAGTCAACGTCTCGTGGTCCTCTGGCGCGTGGAGTGGCTCCGACGGTAGGTGTCCCGTCGATCCCTCGGTGCTGCTGCCGGTCTGCGGGAGCTGGGGTTCTGACGCGGCTCGCCGGCTGCTGATCGCGGCATCCCCCTTAAGTTTAAAGCCCCACGTTGAGCTTTTCTAGTAGCGGGTAAAGGTTTGAATGGTGCTCGCTGTACTGAGCTGAATTTCATCTCCGCTCCCGATTGAGAAATAGCTTTGGTTGACTTCAAATGTTCCGCCAGATTGCTACCGAATAAAGATTCATCAAGTTTTGTATTTTTAACAGCATCTTGGGTCTTTTTATTCAAATTGTTTATGATTGCATATCGTCTAGACTGTGACTCTCTGTAATGACTGTCACAAAGTAGTCGGCCAGCGTCACTTAGAGGTTTTATGATCTTTTGAGGCACTGAGTCCTTAGGTGACGATAAAGCCCAATGCAGTGCTACTCCAATCGCAGATAAACAGCTGGATAATTGGTTTTGCTTACTTTGACTATAAGCGTCTTTTTTAGCATTTAACGGTGTCAATGCCGCCTCGATCTCTAAATTAAGCTTTGGGGCCTTCATGTTAATGCAGTTTTCCGCTGGCAAATATTGTTTTATAAGATCTGACTTTATTTCTTTCGGCAATCCGTTAGTTAGGATATGCGACCAGCGGGGGGCAATATCTTTATGTAAATTGTGCCCATATTCATTCTGTTCTGCAGGATCTTCACCTAATATTGTCAAAATTTCGGGATCGAGAACTTCATCTTTTTCTTGAACAGTTACTGATTCTTCGACCGTTTTGTTCGGTTCCGATTCCGTCGTATCAGTTTGGATTAGCTCAATTACTTCCTGAGGTTCATCGACATCTGTAAAACCAAAAACAGTATTGCTAATGGTAGGTACACGTACCCACAATAACTTCTAGAACCTTCTCTACGCGATTCACACGGAGACTGATGATACTTATATTGAGTATCATCTACTCGACACGATATACGTGGAGTACGATTATGTACGATTATTTTGTATCACAAGATACGCTCAACACGATTTACGTGCTGAAAATAATACGTACTCTCGACATGATATACAAGCGAGGATTTTAATTTTTTACACTCGACGCGATAAACGCGGAGTGGTTTAAAGCAGATCCGTAGGTAGCTACGATTATAAATTAAAAATCAACCAACAGATACTCTCAAGTCACGATATACGTGGAGAGAATAATGTAAGTAGGCTACTTACACTCGTCATGATATACATGCGAGGAGGAACAAAAGTTTTTGTAGACTTTTCAACTCGAAGCGATAAACGCGGAGTTTGTTTTAAATGACCGGTATGTCAATGGAATTTGTTAGGTTTGCCTCATCACGAAGTAGGAACCTATCTACTTGTAGAAAAACTTTTTCGCGACATGATCAAAATGCGAGAATTGGCAAGTCCAACCAGCAGGCAGATTAATTATAAAAATCATTGGAAAATATCATTATGAACAGTTTAAAAGTACGAACCGTATTTAAGTCTATCTAAGACTCAAAATCGTATAACAGGCTAACATCACATACACCTTTTTTCCCAATGTGGGTAGTTAGGTTTTTTCGCGAACTGAAGATTCACAGGATAAAATTAAATAATTATGGTAAATAACAAAGGCTTACCTTGTACAGCTGTTGGATATTCAACATTATATTCATCATCATCATATGTTTGATGGTACGATGTACTTCCACGACAAGAATGGTCCGAGTCCGAAGAGGATGAGTTACCCGGTATTTTATACTGTTCGAGTTTACGCTCAAGTTTCTTCAATTTTTTCCGAATACTCCGGTAATCACTTTCGTCGTGAGAAACATGTTTTCGTTTTCCCATGGTTAAATACCTAAAATTAACTTTTGGAGGAAAATTATAAATTTTATTGTGCGACTTCGACAACACAAAAACAAGTAATGGCGAGTTGCAGGTATGCTCCCGGTCGACCGAGCATAGACAGGCGATGGCGCATGAGAGTGAGAAGGGAGATGTTGTTTTATATTTATGTGATTTGGATCTGAAGTGTGACAGAGACAGCACCATAACTCGTAATGCTGCAAGTTAATAATGGTCTTCGGACGAGACCCGAAGCATAATGTTAGTTTTATTTTGCACATGGGAAACACTGGCGCTAACAGTTGCACAATTTTACGTAACTATGTAAAAATATAATGATCGTATAAGGCCTTTACTAATTTTGGCTATGTGCCTACACTCTTCGAGGTGCTCTTGTGCTTGGAACATTGTTTGAGAAAGAATAGGCCTGTCCATGGCCTGGCATGTCTGTCTGATCTTAACTATTCTCTCAGCTAAATCTGTCTCATCAATAGGAAAGACAATGTCAATATGGACTGTAGAGCTAACTAATCTGCGGATCTCCTAGCGAGTTTTCTTTATTATTAAGAGCTCAGCATTGATTCGAACTCACCACCTTCGGATTGAAAAGAGAAGAAAAAGCACGTGAGTGTCGTGGAACACTCGGTTGGAACGAAGTAAAGAGTACTTTTCTATACTGGGACTATAGATAGATAGACAGATTAACGCTTTATTGTACGCAAGAAGATACAGCGGCTGCGCATTTCGCACGTTTGTAACGATTTGACATATAAGTACATGTGTCGTGATGGTAAAATGGAACAAAAATATTTTTTTTTCCAGCCTCAGTCTTTTTTTTCTTCAATACCGTCCGAAAAGGAACTTCGTTCCAAAAATCCCAATAGGCCATCACATTCATACAAATACAGAAATACAGTGTAATGTAGTACAGAATCCCAAAAAGTAACTTCAATCCATCAAATCTAGCGATTAATACCTCCACCTAATTGAAATTCCACAAACCCTAGTCCCACTGGAAGAGAAAAAAGTGTTGTCGTAAAACCGCGGGTTTTCATTTAAGGTTTTTAATTAAAGACGGTACCATTAATCCACTGCTTCCCGCAGAAATTAAAGGGGTCTCGATGTAGAGCTGACGAGCAACAGACATGCCTTTTGGAAAACCAAAATCTTTTTGATTAGAAACTTTTGGTTTTTTTTTAATTAGTGTACCTAGTACGAGTTCAGAGACTACTTCGTGGAAGAGATGACAATTATTGGAACGAAGTTCCTTTTCGGACGGTATCGAAGAAAAAAAAGACTGAGGCTGTTCCATTTTACCGTCACGACACATGTATATGTCAAATCGTCACAGTGCGAAATGCGCAGCCGCGACACAGTCCATAGATTGTTACAATGTTAGTACGGAAGAGCGTTTCTAGGATACCTACCTAATTGACAATTAATTTATTATATTCCCAGTATAGAAAAGTAATCTTTTCTTCGTTCTAACCGAGTGTTCCACGAAACTCACGTACTTTTTTATTTTTCTTCGTAGAATGGAAAATATCTAAACTAAATTATAGTAGGTATACTATAGTTTATCACTTACGGTAAAAATCTGTTACCTCAACTCAGACCCTAAAGATAGCGTCGATTACTCATTGGCTCAGTTGGCAGAGTGATGTCACGAATCGGCCAGGTTGTGGGTTCAAATTCCAAGTAAGTGCAATTTTCGTCATGCATTTAAAAAAACATTCTTATTTACGGTAATTAAAAAATATTCTTATATAAACAAATAAATACTTAGTTCAATTCTAAGCTCTATGTCCGCAGTCACAAAAGAACAAATTAATAAGAATCACCTAAAAACGACGGTTTATTCAAAGGAACGTTGTTTTAAGTCCGACTTGGAGTTTGTCTTGTTTTCGGTTTCACTTGAGGTCCCACGAGTTTCTGAGTTATTTCAGGTAAACGAGACTAACTGTACATCAGCGCACATCATTGCATACATAAGAAACGAAGATAATAAAGAACGAAGAAGGATCATAGGGGTATGAGTCTTATTCCCAAAAGCTTTAAAGTCAAAGTCAAAAAGCATTTATTCAGTAGGACCGCTGGGATCACTTTGAAATGTCTTAAAACTAGGTGATCCTCCTGTTCCTTCGCGACCAATACCGTGAAGAACCAGGGCAACAAACACGGTTTGGGGCCTAGCTTTTTTTTTTAGGTGATCCATCTTAGATCTAAACTTTGGCTAATTTCTTAGCTAACTTAGAGTACCAAATTCATAAAAATGAACATAACTTTCATATTATAATACACGAAGACACTCTACACTAAATTTTTACTGTGATTGTCAACGTGTGTCTGTGTACACCGCCGCGACACTTTTGCAATGTACTAAGGGCGGTGTCGCTAATCGCTACATATATGTGTTGATTGTGCTCCTGTTCTGTGACATTTGTGTTGAGTGTCTGTGTCGTCGTGTATCCTAAGCTTTTGAGAATGCCGCCTTTTGAAATAGACGTGATCCTGTTTATTTTGAAGCTGAAACATGCTTGTAAATGTAGAAGCCCCAAGTCGCAAAGTTCGTCTCACGTGGCTGTAAACTTCGTCAGTAGTTCCCCGCACTTCTTTGGAGGGGCACTGTGACTTTGAAGAACTGCAACTACTAGAAGTTTTCAATGATACCTTTTAAGCAACTTAAAAAATGAGTTTCTACGCTTGTTTGTATGTATATTTTCTTTACCGTTGTCTCTGTCAATGAAACGATATTTTGTTGGGGCTTCAATTAACGGGCCTGTGGTCTTTCCACAGAATTCCACTTCGAGTAATTTCTTTGGGTCTGCCTCTACATCACTTACAGTTGACCACAATTTTGTGATCGCCTTTGTTCAACTCCCATCGTCCCATCGACACCCCGCCCATCGCCACTTCAACTCACATAAACGACTTAAAGATTTCATCATCATCAGCCATTCTCATGCCACTGCACATAGGCCTCTTTTGAATTCTGCCACTGAAATCTTTACTAAACAAAAATACTTTCATGTCCTCTTTACACAACAATATATGTATACATAGTAGCAATTTATAATCCATTTGAAGCATCACAATCGTATCAACAGCAGAAGCAATACAGACTATGTCGCAAGACACAAAACTAATTGTCCATGTTCGTAGATTCACCTCACAGCCCGTCACGCCAGTCACAGACGTATAATTAGCGCTTTGTGGAGCACTTTGAAGGCTGCCAGCGTCTTTGAATGGATTATCTAGCCATGAGCCCTAGAAAAGGACAAACACGGCCTCAAATGAAAACTAGACTGAGTCCCTGTATATTATGGTCTTATAGGCTTAGTAAAGGTCAACTTACGCCGATACGGGATGGTCCGGGATACCGACAATATTGTATTCGTTAAGTACCTCTACATTTTTATGAAATTTAGCCATTAGATATTTTGATAGTGTCTATGTTAACCTTCGGTATTTCAAGGATGTATTTTGATAATTTACCATAGCTACTTTGAATGAGTTGGTGGCCAACTCTGGTGGCCCATTCGAGGGAAATATCCAGCTTTCCACCAAAACAAAACATCCCTTACCGCCGTGAAAAGTTCAAAAGAGTGTGAAACATAAATTCAAAATTACCATTGCTTTCCATATTCTCCCGCCCGGTATTAGAGGCGCAGACTGTGCCGCAATTAGGCTCGCCTCGTTAACCACGAGATCAAGAACTAATGAGCCACGTATATGGTTTAGTGCACTCCCAGGATCAAAAATTATAATCCTCAAAACCAGCGCAACATGAACCAGTAACACAAATATTCGTAAAGCGAGCATGGGTCTTCTTACAGTGTACGCTTGCAGACGATGACAGCCGCTTGACAGTTGACGCACCGTGAATGACACGATAAACTCGCCCGGTACAAATGATTTTGGTATTTATTGCGTTGGAAATAGCGCGTAAAGTTTAACAAAGATAAACGTGAGTGTAATGGTGGCGCATTTCATAAAATTTTTACAGCTGCATAAAATTGTATCAGAAAAAATAACAATAGCTATCTTTGGTTAACGGTCGGTAAAGTCACGTATCGGTAGCGTATGACAAAAGTTATCTTAAAAAGTTCACTATATATAGGTATCTATCAGTTATTGAATATTTGCGAACAAAAGATTTCAGAGAAGACTAGCTGGTTGAATGATACTCGTTTAAAAGTCAAAGAAAGATTCAATTTTATTTTTATTAAGTCTCTATTGCTCCTCTTAAAAATAAAACTGAAGTGGTTATGTCTTGAGCTTAATGTATTAAAATTAAATTACTATAGCTAACTTATACCATCCAGGTGAATTCTTTTATATTATGCTAAAGTACCTACGCGAAAAATAAAATAATTACTTATCCGAAATGCTCATCGCACTTATACACATTATTGCCACAACGTATACCAAGCACAACAGATCTTTAGCTCTCTGAAGTTAGGTGCAATAGACGATTGCGCAGGCTTGGTAGAGTAAGCGAGATTGCA
The DNA here is from genome assembly GCA_951394285.1 of Epirrhoe tristata. Classification (NCBI taxonomy): domain Eukaryota; kingdom Metazoa; phylum Arthropoda; class Insecta; order Lepidoptera; family Geometridae; genus Epirrhoe; species Epirrhoe tristata. The sequence continues at coordinate 2,141,231 of OX596153.1, forward strand.
GGATTTTAAGCGTCATCAAAAATGGGTTCTGCGCAGCTACTTCAGAGAGCTAAAGAACGATTGTATATTGTGTAATTAAATGTTATATGGAAAGTAATATGTAGATGCAATCAAATTAATGATATATCTTCTTATGGCCTTACTAATAAACGTGGTGTAAAGTTATTCCTCGGAATAAAATAGGAATAACCATACATTTTGAGAGTTTACACTCAGGAATAACTTTATACCACGTTTATTAGTAAGGCTGTTAGTAACGTGTCTTACTCAGACCTTATAAAAAGACAGAAACGAACATAGTAGAAGAGAATAAATAAACTACTTGTAGGAGTTGGTATTCTCTGAGGTTATTCCAAAACTCTGGCATTTCAATAGCAATTCGTTCCAAGATTTGAGACGATAAAACGTTCACGAATACCAACATTCGAAAACGAAATTCTAAATTTAAATAAACGTTCCATGCGTACCACTTTCAAATTAAATAGGCACGTAATTTTTTTTTCAGACGCTATATTTTTATGTTGGCTATATTAAATTCGTAGATTACAAAGAATAAAAAGGAAATAAACGTCAAGTGCGAGCGTTTAAAAGTGTGCGCGGCGCGAAATGGGATGCTCCAGTTGGGTGGAGTCCAATATTCGGCTTCAGATAAACAAAAATGCACAATTGGACAATTTTTATGACACTCGTTGCCAGGTATCTGTCCGGGATGTCAACTTGTTGGCCTTGAAATGTTGTCATGGCATTATATTTTCTGTCAGAACTATTCTGCAATAGAAGTTTTTTGTTACAATTTCTGTACTGTATATTTATTTCGGTCATGATGAAAGTAGCACAAACCTCTCATTGCACTATCTTTCTCCTTGACACCTCAAGGAGGAAAAAACACTTAAATCCTTTCACCACACTGGTTCGAAAGAACTTGTGTACAATGATGTGAAATGTGATTCAAGAGATTGTGTTCAAACTGTGTCTCACTAGATGTGCGTCTTAAAATCGCTACATGACGAACTCCATCCCACTTCGAGATATATTCTATGTAATGAGTTTCTACACGGCTCGTCCTGGGTATAATTGAGTCGATTCGAGTATTGCGAGGATTTCCTTTTTATTTTCCCATCAGCGGTTTATACGAGATTATTATTAGGATGTTTTATTGTTGACAGACAGGATTAACAAGCTGAAAGCGGTAACTCGTATGAGCTTGAAACTCAAATCTGGTAATGGACTTGCTAAGGTGGCTTGAACCTGTAGGAAAAACAATAGAGATTAAAGAAAAAAGTAAGAGTTTTAGACTACTTCGATAAATATAAGGTACTTAGGTACTATGTTCACCATCTCCGTCAATAATTGTGGATGGTTTTTTTTTTTCTTCTAATAGTTAAAGACGTGTGATCACGTGTGATAAAGATGAAAGTGATCGCTAAATCATCTATCTATTTTGAGTCCTTCTCAATAACCAAATCAACTTCACCGACGCGCTTAAGTTTTTACAATGAAACGTACTAGTGGTACAGTACGCACAACCAATCAAAGACACCGTTGTATAGCTCGCTCACTCGCTTAGTTTGTTGCATTGTTCTATCTCGTCTACTCGCGCAAACCTGCGCAATCGTTTGTTGCATCTAACTTCAGAGAGATAAAGATCGGTTGTGCGTACTGTACTAGCTTACATTGAGTAAATTAGTTGGGATCGAAGTACTACAAAGCGTGCAAAATCCAACAGCAATTAGCTCAAAGTCAGTTTATGAACCGTGGAAGTTGGTGAGCAAATCTTGAGGATTTAACTCCGAATCCTCATATTCCATGAAACTTTGGAAGAAGAACTTCGGAATCGTTGCGTCACGCTCGCATGCCAATTAGCCGATTGGAAGAGTAAAACTATTTAGGCTACACGATACGATTATTTCTTTTTTTTATACTTAGTTCTATAACAAGGCTTTTATAACTAAAAACTTTAAAACTATTGGTCGCGAAGGAACAAGAGTAGAATCACCTAGTTTTAAGACGTTTCAAAGTGATCCCAGCGGTCCTACTGAATAAATGCTATTTGACTTGACTTTAAAAAGATTCTGTTAATATGGATATTTATTTAAGAAATGTCAATTTCTACAACAATACATAGCTGCTTTTTTTTTTGCTCATTCGCACTCTCATTCTGGATTCCATTTATCTCCTTGGAATTTTCACTCTTGCAAAATGTGGGCATGTACCAAAATTTGTATGCGGGTTCAAGTCCATGGATGCAATTTTTGAGAAGCATTAAAAAAACTGAGTTATACCTAAGTGTGAGGTTTACATACAAAAATATTATAATCTTGATCGAATCGGTAGTTGCAAAGACAATAATATTTTGCCAAATTGGCATTCTGAATTTGTGAGTCAGCGTAGCGCGAGTCGAGATTGCTTTTGAATGAAACCCCTTTTTTGTGCAACTCGGTCATTGTTTATATTTTATTTTATGTTTTTTTTATATAAAAATAAAAAGAAGAGTGATCCGAGAATCACAGCAGAAAACTCTTTTCTCAATTCTCTTTTTGTGTTTACATGAAGAGATAATATTTGGTCGCGGGGAGAGGTCGGCCCGGTCTTTTCTGTTCAATGCGTCCATACATCAGAATATATTTCTGTGTCGGTGATTGTTAGTGCAGCCAAAAACGTAGCGTAGCGAAAATTTTGTTTAGGTCTATGGTGCAGTCGGTAGATCGAAGATTTGATGGGTTGTTGATGTTTGCTGTTAGATACAAAAAGTACATATTAGAACAGTCATTGGTTTTTCTTACAACGTCAACAACGCATAGATTACCCTAATTGGTGACTACACTACCACTATGCAACAAACATGAAGACTTTAGAGCATAATATCATGCGAGACTCTATCTGCGTTGCTGCCGGGACAGTATCGGGACACTTGACTTTCAGGTAGATTTGTCCCTTTGCACTCTTTTAAAATCTTTTATGATCCTTAGGTTTGAGGCAAACATGAAGACTTTAGAGCATAATATCATGCGAGACTCTATCTGCGTTGCTGCCGGGACAGTATCGGGACACTTGACTTTCAGGTAGATTTGTCCCTTTGCACTCTTTTAAAATCTTTTATGATCCTTAGGTTTGAGGTTACACTATAACCTTCTTATAGTCAATTGTTGTTGATGTTGTACAAAATATCTAGTAGAGATGTAGATGGTACCTAGTTTACCTGTTAGTAGCCGTTTGGTAGCTTCCCTGTCGCTTTGCTCGAGCAAATTATTCATTAGCCATTTAGCGGAGCCTAAATCGATGTCAAGGCGAAAGCCTGAGAGGTGCCTGCCAAAGTGTTTGCTATGGTTTGCATATTCTAAGCAGCTGGTTGATAAACAAAGATGAACCTTGAAGTATGTCCATTACAGATAAATTTCCGCTAGCATGTACGGTCTATCAGAATTCTAATATTATATTTATGCGAATAGGTATTTGAAGGTGGTTTACCTATTTGGAAGTAAATGTAATCTTTAAATGTCCCCTCGGGCAAGCAAAATGCCAAAGGTAGCAATATTTTTTTATCATTTTTTTAAGTAGAAGTAGGGGGTAATCCTACGTTACTATCTCGTCAGAGTATAATTTTCTTTGATTACTATCTACATTAAGAAATCGGAAGAATCAAATAAGGTTTATCCGATTTTTTATTGGATGAGTTATATAGATCCTGTGCCAGCCGAAAAAGTGGCGGTAAAAAGAGGCTTTATGCGGTTTTGGTTGGGGGCGCATTCAGTGATGGCAACATACTCGTATACGATGGGTATACGAGTATGTGCGAGTATGAGTGCGCATGTATCCTAATTAATTACTTTTGATCTTAATTAGTTACTTAGTTATTAGTCTATGGACAAATGTCTGAATTTTTTTTATTTTTATTTTTATAGTTTAGATTTAGGATGTAAAGACTAGATGACGTCTTACGTCTGAAAATAATTTTTTTTTATCATCTCAGTGAGAGTATGTGGGCTTATTAGATCGATAGATTGATGACTGATTATTAATTCAAAAAGGCCTAGTATCGGTAGTCCGATGATTTAGTCCGATGATCGGACTAAAAATACCGTCCGATAAAGCTGATCAATACATTGGACTACTGAGCCTAAAGTGTGATACCTACAATAATAGCAGGTTGGTTTTTTTTTTCCCTGTTGGTACCTTTTTGTAAAAAAATTTGTTGTACACAGCTGCGATTAAATGTATGTCTATAAAATAAAATAATAAATAAATAATGCTGGACTTTTTCACACAGTATCATCTAGCCCCAAACTAAGCAAAGCTTGTACTATGGGAACCAGATAACTGATAGAATACCTATTTAATTTTTGTTTGTAAATACATACATATTATACATAGAAACACCCAGACCCGAGACAAATATTTGTAGGTCATACAAACATTTGTCCCGCGGCGGGGATCGAACCCGCAACCTTCTGCGTCGCAAGCGGACCTTCGCCCACTACGCCACAGAGGTCGTCATTTTTTAATTATTAATAAGATAATTTTATCGATCTAATAAGCCCACATACTCTCACTGAGATAATAAAAAAAAATATCTTTTCAGACGTAAGACGTCATCTAGTCTTTACAAGTAAGCAGAGCTTGATATGATATGATGATATGATATTATATGATATGATACTTACTAGTGTATACCTTGAGTAACGAAGGTAGACAAAGTACCTTCCCTCCTTTATTTAAAAGGAGGCTTAGGAATTAGCTTATTGAGTCGGTGTTCTACGATTTAAGTTACTTTCGAGCTTCCTCGAATTTAGGTAGGTTTGAAATATAAAATACTTATGTAATTTGATATAAGTATCTAGTATAAAAAACAAATAATTATTATAAACTAGCTGACCCGTGCGACTTCGTCTGCGCATGATTCATTTTTTCCGCGCTATTTTTTTATTTTTTTCTGTCATAAGAACCTTCTCCTGACAATTACAAACACAACAAAAAAAATAGTGAAATATGTCCAGCCCAACCAAGGGATATAGGGATTCATATTTATATATAGATTTAGAGATTTTTTTTATAGAGATTATTAAATTAATAATAAATAATATTAATAAAGTATGTATTTCTGTATTTCTTTCGACCAAAGTCACGGGCATGCCGCCAGTTTTGAATAAAAATTATATCAATTACATAGAGCTGAGAATATTCATAATTGAATTGAGATTTCTCAGAATTGCTCACACTTAAACTTTGTTAACAATTATAACTTTGTATTCAAGTTTATCATAAGTATTTATGATTTAACAATAACTTGTTGATATTTACGAGTTAATATTTGTTTTGCTAAAGGTTGAGCTATTTATAAATCATTTGACACGTTCCTTAGGTTCAACTGTGGATTTTTAACCGATTTTAAAAAAGAGTGTGGTAGGTTTGATTTTTGCATCTGCGTTGTATCGTAGCTCTCAAACAGTTTTGTAGTTTGATAAATAATTATGATGAATAGCTTTGAAAGTATTGGTTTTTTATGAGATTTTAAATGTACAGAAATGTTATAGTTTAATTTCTTGAAATAAAAACTTTAAAAACTTTTAAAAGTTGGCCCTTGATAGCGCAAGACCGAGAAAGGTGGAAGGGGGATAGAAAGGCCTTTGCCCTGCAGGGGGCGATGCGGGCTAGAAATAATAATCCTTCTTCTTCTTATCGTGTCACTAGTTCTTTCAAACCAGTGTGGTGAAAAGATTTTAAGTGTCGTGTCTATCAGGGCAGTGTGGTGAAAGGAGTGCCCTTATAATCTAGTGAGTCTAGCTAAAGTTAAAATATTTTATTCAGTATAACTAGTTTCGGAAAGCTCTTGTTCCAAATTATAATAAGATGCTCACTCAAAAATGAGTACATAAATCAGCCAGTGTGCACTCACAGCCTCTCTTAATTGGATAGTCGTAGCTCGTAGCTCGTAGCCCGTAGCTTCGTAGCTCCGTAGCATTTCGTAGACCGGCTCGTTAGTGCATTTTGGTTGCAGTAAGAATTTGAGGAAAATAGTGCAGAGATGTTAGGAGGGATGAAAGTTACTATTATTTTTATTTTTTAGAGCACTGGTGATCTAGTGGTAGTGGCCCCGCCTTCCGATCGTAAGGTCGTGGGGTCAATCCCGGTCGTGCACCAATGTTTTACTGCCGAAAAAATTATGTTCACTATGCCAGTACTCCCAAACGGTGAAGGAAAACATCGTGAGGAAACCGGCATGTCGTAGAACCTTTAGAGTTTGAAAACATGTGTCAAGTGCACGAAAGGAGCCTCTTAGAGGCGCACTTTAAATCCTTTCAACACACTGGTTCGAAAGAACTGGTGACACGATAAGAAGAAGACTCTTTCCACAAAATACGTAGGCAGGCCACTTTAGTTTATCAATTAGTATTTTTCTCTATGATTTCTACTTATGACGTTTAACTCTTTCGGCGATTTGAAGTGAAGTCAAAGTGAAAAGAAGAAGAAGGAATAAAAAGAAGAAGAAGAAGAAACCAAGAAGTGAAGTGAAACCATGAATAATATGAAGACCTATAGGTCAACATCTTAGCTTAGTCTTCATCATATATATGATTGTATATGATCATAGAAAGATAGATAGATAGAAAATACTTTATTGCACACCACATAAAAAGTAAAACAAAAACATACAAAAAACTTAACTATGATATACAATCGGCGGTCTTATCGCTAAAAAGCGATCTCTACCAGACATCTATCACATCATATGATGAAGACTAAGCTAAGATGTTACTGATTGGGCGATATAGTCGCTCAGCGACAAAGCCCTTTTCTTTTTTTTGTAAATAAAAAAATAAAAAAAAACTCTTTCGGCGTAGGGGTACAAAATGCTTGACACAACATATTCTTTATCAGTAACTATAAAGTTTCCATTGGCCCAAACTAGATTTTGAAAGCTAGATTGATATGTCCGTCAATATATTTTTATTTATAAGGGCTAGCCTTTTCAAATCGGGGTATTACAAACGCCTGAACAAAGGACACGTGAAAAATATATTTGAATATCACATGTCTGCACATCACGATACGCAACATATCAGGCCGAGCTGAGATAGTTCGGGCTACCACGAGGTTTATAGCTCTCACAGTCTAAAAACATATTTGTTGACCAATAGGTCGTGGTGTAGCTTCGACAATTGTCGAAGTGAATCCCTTCCGGCCGGTCAGTTAGTGAATAGCTGACCGCCTAGTCTGAGCGCTTCCGTTCCGTGCTTCAAATTTTTAATTATTGATTGTACAAATAAACACACACAGAATAATGACATAAAAAGGATATGTTCAAAGGCGAGCTAAACCCGACAAAGAGTTGAAGTAGCAAACCTTTGAAGCTAGAGAGATGTGCAATATAGATAGTGTAGTGTAGTGTGTGTGTGTGTTGTGTCAAAGCGTTTTTTATTTTTATGCGGCATAAAAACTCCAGAGTTGGTCACTAGGCACTAACTCATACGAAAAATAGATGTAATGGCGCATGTGTTTCTTGAAAATCGTAGACTACGTATGCGTAGTCTTCGAGAATCAGTTTCTGTAATAAATATTCCGTGTTCTAGCGCCCGGACTCCCGTCGAAGCCTCCATCAGTCGGGCCCAATGCGGCTTTGTGCGAATACTTTGTATATATCCTACCATTTTGTATGCTTATATGATGTGGGAAAAACTGGATTTCCGAGATATTGGATCGCTCGATGTTCGGAATCATATTTTTTATTCTGATTCTGTGGTCTGTATGGCTTCGGCTTTTAATTAGGTTTAGCTATTTGGACGATTGGATGAGTCAGGTCAAAGGCACGTCCAAAGTATTGTGTGAAGTTCTAAGGCCTACCTATTTTAATATGACGACCTCAGTGGCGCAGTGGGCGAAGGTCCGCCTGCGATGCAGAAGGTTGCGGGTTCGATCCCCGCCGTGGGACAAATGTTTGTATGACCTACAGATATTTGTCTCGGGTCTGGGTGTTTCTATGTATAATATGTATGTATTTACAAAGAAAAAGTATATAAGTAGTTTATCAGTCATCTAGTACCCATACCACAAGCTCAAGCTTACATTGGGGCTAGATGATGCTGTGTGAAAAGTCCAGCATTATTTATTTATTTATTTAACTAATAAAAACAATCTTTAATCTTGGACTACGACTAAAACAAAGGATAAGGGGCCGTATTCCCGTTCTTATTTTCGTTCGTTTGATGAATATTCCGATGTTTCTTACTACGATTTCGGACTTTAAGGGTGAATTTTTCAGTTCGGAATATTTGGTCCTAGGCTAGGACCGTGTTATAGCGTTTGAAAAATTGGCCCTTGAAGTCAAAAATCGTGGTGGGAAGCATCCGAATATTCATTAAACGAACGAAAAAAGGAACGCGAATACGGCCCAAGGTTTTTTAAGTTTTACGAAAAAAGTAATATCTCAGGAATCGATTTTGTATACCTTAAGAGTGGGTCTTAATTAATTATCTTAATCCATACTAATATTATAAAGCTGAAAAGTAGAGGATTAGCGAGTTTATATGTTACGTTCCCCAAAACGCAACGATAGCGCGATCTAATTTTACCTGTGGCGCCATCTATTATGTAGTAAAATGTGTCTGTCTGTCTGTCTGTATGTTACCTTTTCACGCCTAAACCACTGAACAGATGATGCTGAAATATGACATGCATATAAATTATGTCCCAGGGACGGACATAGGCTACTTTTTTTTTCAAAACTAATCATGAAGAGCGTGAAATAAGGGTTGGAATTTTGTATGGGGACTTAAAGTGAAGTTCCAGTTGAAGGCCACTAGATGGCGTTGCTGTCCTATGGCTGAGGTCGAGATGGCGCTATTATTGCATTTTTATTTATAAAAGTATCAGAAGAGAATTATTTTTCTGACGAAGTCGCGGGTACCAGCTAGTATTCAATAAATACTCTTTCAAATTAACTCTAGTACAAAAGCACCATGTAATCATAGTATTAATCATGTGTTAACGGAACGCTAACTAAATGTTTCCAATCAGACGTGTTGTTATCGAGCTATCGATTTTGGATTAAGTATCTGTACTTCGTGTGAGCGGGATTTAAGAAAGGTGGCCATTCATGGACAGACTTGTTCGCCAACCAAACTCAAAATATCGGCTCACATGCACACACTGATGATTTAGACCTCCTCATTTTCACGACACTAGTAATAGTTATTAGTAGTATGATATTGGGAGTTCTACTCCACACCACAACTCTACTGATTGTCACCTCCACTCACTGCTCTGAGTGTAGGTGACAATGGTGTTGTGTTGTTGTAGTAGGTGTGGAGTAGAACTCCCAATATCATAAAAAAAATCTTAGGCCTTTACATCTATATTAGATGATTTAAACAGAGTCAGCAGGCAATCCATGCCTACACTTAACGGGACGCTGTAATGCCTGGGAAATTGTTTGAGATGGAATAGGCTTGCCCAGCACCTAAAACCATCCTCAGCTTAATCAGCCTGGCCCACAGGAAAGACGTCGTCAATACGTGTGGTGCTGACTAAGCTGCTGGTTTCGTCACGATGTTTTCAATCACCGTTAAGAGCTCGTGTTAAAGCGCATATAAATTTTACGAAACGAAAAATCCATTGATGCACGGCCAGGATTTGAACCCACGACCTTCGGATTGAAAGTCGAGGCACAACCCCATTCGACCAACACGGCTTCCCAATATCACATACTACTGGTATAAATGGAATATACCTAAATGTAGGTATTATTATTCATACCAATTAAATAATGTTCGCTAAAGTTCTGTCAAATCGTTAAACCATGACGTAGGACTTCACGGGTCATATAAACGCCGAAATTATCCCAACTTTACTTGTGCAGAAGTTGGTAAGTGAATGGCGCGCCTAAATAGGTTTTGCCCGTCTTTAAAACTAATCCCGCCATGTAACGCAATTTATTTGGATAAAGAGTTTTATAAGTGGCAAGCGGATAAAAACAAACGCTTATTTTAGTAACATAAAGAGAGCACTGGATGTCTTGGTAGCGGCCCTGTCTTCCAAACCTAAAGTCGTAGGCTCAATCGAAGCAGTATGTCAATACTTTCTAAAGGTGCAGGAAAACATCGCGAGGAAACCAGCGGCATGTCGTAGAAAAAAAGTTTGAAAACAGTAAACGAAGGCCTGCCTATTACGCAATATGTGCGATTTTGGTTCTCGTATGTCTGATCAACTAAATGTTAGGTGTGAGTGTTTTCTATACTTATTATATTATTGACGACCGTGGCGCAGTGGGCGAAGGTCCGCCTGCGACGCAGAAGGTTGCGGGTTCGATCCCCGCCGCGGGACAAATATTTGTATGACCTACAGATATTTGTCCCGGGTCTGGGTGTTTTTATGTATAATATGTATGTATTTACTAACAAAAAGTATATAAGTAGTTTATCAGTCATTCGAACCCATAACACAAGCTCTGCTTACTTTGGGGCTAGATGATGCTGTGTGAAAAAAAAAATCCAGCATTATTTTTTATTATTATATACTTGCGATTTTCAAAAAAAATCAGTGATGTACCTACTTCAACACCACAAGCCACAAGCTCTAACAACACAACACTTATTCTAGGGCATGACGACCATTTTGAAAACCAAAAAAATAAACGCTTTCACATTACTTTTCAGCTTAAGACGTGCCCACTCTATCCACGTTAGTAGCTGTAATAATAGCATTTGTATACAAAGGGACATCTACACACACATTTCACGGCTGTCCGTCCGTCGGACACGTGCCCTGAATGTACAATGTTGCCAGATAAGGTGCTGCCACACTAGTTTAAATAGTTAGCAGCTTTTAGTAACTGTCTTAAACTATTCGTCGACATTCCGTAATTAAAACTATAAAAAAATATATTTAAGACTACAAATGGTCCATAGTAGGTACAGAAAAAGCTTATTAAAGGATTAGTAATCTATTTAATGCAAGTAGAGAAAAACACAGCTGTATGTAGAGAGCAGACAATTAAGGTAATTCCTATAATAACAAGCTCAAGCTTACTTTGGGGCTAGATGATGCTGTGTGGAAAGTCCAGCATTATTTATTATTATTATTATTATTATTATAATGTTGGATGATGTATCTTAACTTTTTTAAATGCATCCTTGCCGATCACTATTCTTTTACTCTTGCAAACTGTTGAAAAGACTGTCGGACATTATGTAAGCCTTCTTGCAGGTGGAAACGAGGCTTAAGACTTTGTCAAACACAGCAGTCGGAAAACGCTTGTGCTTGCTCCTCTAGCTCTATTCTGATATTATACTTCAAAATATGTATAATTTTTTACACAAATAAGCTCCTGGTAAGAAGCCTGACGCAAGAAAATTACCAAGAGTTAAATGTGTGAACAGCAACGCTGTTCAATGGTTTCAAAGGGCAAACAAACGCTAAAGGAACCACCGTTTTTTGAGTTTCGCTGAATTTGGTATGAGTTACTCCATTCAGGGAGTTATTCGCGTTCGTTTTTTCGTTCGTTTGATGAATTTTCGGATGCTTCTTACTACGAACTACATTGTATTCAGTCGATAAGATCAACGTTAAAACGCAGTCCTAACCCAGGATCAAATATTCCAAACCGAAAAATTGGCCCTTGAAGTCAGAAATCGTAGTAAGAAACAAACAAGAAACGAACGACAATAAGAACGGGAATACGGCCCCAGTTTCATACAAACGTGCCACACGACGATGCAAAATTTAGTTATCTTTTTTTTTTAGTTACTTTTAATAGCGTAACCGTTATGGTGGATGTGCCGTAATGGATTCGATCCCACAACCTTAGATTGGAAATCCACTTCCACTATCCCAATGCCTTGGCTTTGCTGAATACAAAACGTACGAGATGTGGTCCTGGCAGATATCAAACCATTCATTGTAACAACACAATCTAAGCGGATAAGCACCAGTTTCAACCATGGCGCGATGGAGGCAAACCTCGTGGGTTTGATTCCAGGCCTTGTGTGATTAACACATAAAGTTAGTTCTGTATCTAGGTGTTAGATAAGATAAGATAGTTTAGATAAGATAGTTTATTTATCCACATCATATACAACAGTTACAATAGGTACTTAAATCTACATAACTTTATGTGTTGTAAGGTAGGTACCTATTATGAGGTCCTTAGGTGTAGGTACATTACAATTACGTCTACTTACCATAGGGGTAGCGACCACGGATTTCTACTTGCTACGATCCTGACACACTTCTCATTAATATTCTTACTTACGTTTTCAATAACAAAAAAGTACAATTTCGCGTGCCAATGCTAGCCCGTAGTGTTGTAAAAACACTACATTCGCTGCTGCCAATGCGTCACAGACAGACAGACAAAACTAATAGGTCGCTCGGTAGCGACTAATCCATCATCCTCCGTGATTCATATCCCGCTTGTATTAGTTTCTGTCGGGTTCTGATGTGGTGTATGTAAATTGTGAAGTGCTGATTTTGGTGCCGTTGCTCACGTAGGCGGTCTTAATTGTGTGTGTAAATTTGTTTTAGTGTGCGTAAGCTATACTTTTGTCCATAGAGCGTTCGCGTTACACAAGCGTTACGCACACAATAAAGACCAAAACGAATTCGTGAGATATTCCTCTCTACGCAACTGAGCTAAAACCGAGTCATCACTTTCAGCAATAAAGTTGTATGTCGTAGAACCCAAAAAGCTCGAAAACATTGAATGAATGAATGAATGAACACTTTATTGTAGACCAATAAAATAGTAAAATCAAAAAATAATTGTTATTAGGTATGAAATGAACTATACAGACACATAATTACATACACATCTCATCAGTCTATCATAGATTCAATTTCAATCTCATTCTCTAAGAAATACATCTTGCGAAAAATACTTCGTGAATTCTACGCTATCAAGCATTCTAGTTTGCTTGGGTACCTACTTAGGTTTTACTTTCCAAGGAAACTGTCATCGTCATAATACAGCCGTTATATTTCAAAATCATAACGTACAGTATAAAAAGTCCATGGTACAACTCTAGCTTGGAAATTGAGCTTTTTTTTAGTTGGCTTGGAAATTGGGCGTTTTGACAATCTTTTCCTACACTCTACGGCCCTTATTAATAAGCGTGGTGTAAAGTTACGCCAGGTTTAAACTCCAAAAACTGTACGTAACGGCGTAACTTTACAACACGTTTACGAATGGGCCTACATGTTCAGTTCAATGCCACCGACGCGCCTATTCCTACTGTTGTAAATAGCGGACTTACAGAAAATACTCGAATTGAAATGTAAACAAAAATATAGATAATTTTGACCACGGAAATGTACATATGAGCGAAGCCGAGGCCGGGCCGCTAGTTTTAAAATATAACGGCCTCAGTTTTTATGCAACGAAAGCTAAGAGACAGTACAGGTAAAACCATTTTTAAATGCGACGTATTCTCTCCATTCAGACTTCGAGAGCAGACAAGAGGTCATTGAACTGTCCTGTCCCAGTCCTTAGGTCAGAGAATGTCATACAAGTTGGTGATAGTCGGATGTAGGTCTAGTCCCAACTAGACCTACATCCGCTTTTAAGCTACGTTTATTTATTTACTCACATAAATATCACATTATCAATTATTTAATTCAAAATCGTTATCTACTTATATCTAAAGCATCTTTCTTTCTTTCTTAATATATAAAATTCTCGTGTCACAGTTTCGTTGCCATACTCCTCCGAAACGGCTTGACCGATTTTGATGAAATTTTTTGTGCTTATCCGGTATCTATGAGAATCGGCCAACATCTATTTTTCATCCCCCTAAATGTTAGGGTAGTCCACCCCTAAATTTTTTTTTATTTTTTAGACAAAATTTTTAATTTCTATTTTTTATGATACAACATACAAAAATACATACAATCCTCAATTTTCACCCTTCTACGATCAACCCTTATTTTTTAATAGCGATATAATGGAAAAACAACGTTTGCCGCGGGTCAGCTAGTAATTTATAAAATAAACTATTATCTACCATCCCTTACCGATGTATAAAGGTGTGAGTGCCTATATGATATCGAAAAGTTGTCCCTTTGTGCCATCCATTGTGACTTATGTATAAATTATTTGTGAAGTAGAAGGTAAAATTAGCTAAATTCGTTTCAGTGTCAATAGGTACCTATATAAACAATAGTTATATAACGCTGTCTTTTCCGTTTTATAATAATGGAATTTATTCGATTCTCTATCATATCGATTATTATAACCTCATGGTATCACAAAAGTGTTTATTAGGTTATTCTACGACAGAAATTCATGACACAAGACCTAATTAAAACAAAGTATCTAATACAAAATGAATGTATAAAACCCACGGCTATTTACCTCCATTCTTATATTTCTGTAATAGCGAATAAATAACCAATGTGACAGATTTACGAGCTTCTCCCTGGAATCACGGCAATTATGCGTAAACACGAAAATTAAGAGTGGCTGCAAAAATCCATTGGAACTGCCTGTACGAATATTTATGATGCATGATGTATTTTGTTTGTTAATATTTATTTACTTACTGCAAGGGTACTATGCAATGATTCGCCCCCACCATGCCACCAGCGCCTTTGGTAAGAGAACTAGTCACATATAAATAAGTACCTAGATAAAACTTAGGCTGTACAGTGTACATATATAGGTATATTATATACTAGATGATTTATACAGCGTCAGGAGGCAACCCACATTAAACCGGAAGCAATAATAATACCTATAGGTAAGTAAAAGTAAGTAAGTTCGTATGAGTCAGTGGCCAACTCTGGTAACTGTTTTTAGGCCTCCGTCATGGCTTAACGACTTAAATAGCCGGGACCGACAATTTAACGTGCCCTCCGAAGCACGGAAGCGCTCAGATTAAAATGCCACTGGCGGTCCATCCACTTACAGACCGTTTCGAACGTTGCTTAACTTCGACGATCTATCAAGAACGACTAAGCAAGCACGACCTATAGATAGACACGATACCTATAGGTAGATTAAGTATACTAAAATCCGTATCCTTTTCATCAAAGCACATGCACACCTGAAATTTGACATCAATTGAATTTTTATGAAACAAAATAAATAAATAAATAATGCTGGACTTTTCACACAGCATCATCTAGCCCCAAACTAAGCTTGAGCTTGTGTTATGGGTACTAGATGACTGATAAACTACTTATATACTTTTTCTTTGTAAATACATACATATTATACATAGAAACACCCAGACCCGAGACAAATATCTATAGGTCATACAAACATTTGTCCCGCGGCGGGGATCGAACCCGCAACCTTCTGCGTCGCAGGCGGACCTTCGCCCACTGCGCCACAGAGGTCGTCAAAAATACCTATAGTCTATTTCTAAAACACTATGATAATGGGATAGGTATAAATACCTAAGTCCAATATGTAGTATGGTAATTAACCAAGCATAGCACGATCGCAGCAAATTGATGTACAGTTTCAATATAGGTTCGTAGAAGCGCAGTATAAGTTAAATCCAGCAACTACTGCCAATAAGTAGTGTTCAGGAACTGGCACAAGAATTAATTTGCGCTATTAATCAGCCTGCTGGTAGGATTGGAACCAAATCGAGTTTTGTACAGAAATTTGATTAACCACCCGCTTGATTTGGGAACCCAGTTACTGCGACTTGAAATTAAGACCGTCGCTTTGGCATAGAGTTATTGTGTTCGAAAATTCGTTTAGTGTTTTTAATAATACGTAGGGACACTACCTACACCTCTCCACATAGTACGTATAAATAAAACAAAGTCGTTTCCCGTTGTATGTAGGTAACAAACTAACATATAAGCATGATGAGTTGAGCCATCTAAGGTTCGTTAAAAATGATCCATAGATAGCTTAACTGGAACAGGTTAATTATACGGGATTTTATAGGTACATACTTATAAGAAAATAATATTATTCTAGCTAATTTATTTATTTGGTGTCTCCTCTACTTAATCTAATTTGATATGGCTAGGCTAGAACCAGGCTTCTATATTAGTGCTAAAGTGGGAAACCTATTACGACCTATATCACTTATGTAAATTATATATGTACGTACATAATTAGGTGTGTTATCTACATAAGTAGCGACGATTATTCACGTGAGTGTGCATAAGTAAGACGCACATACGAAGTTAACAAAGTGCCCTGGACACAGTGGAGTTGGACGCAGAATGAAAACATTGTTAAAATGTTCTATTATTTTTAGACCAAGCGTGTTTTTTGGGCTAAGGTATGACTTTGTTCCTGTAGGTACAAAAATATTTATAATAAAAATATTATCTTATTAACTAATAAGATAATTATTCACTAGTAGGAAGAAAGCTTCCATAGTAGGCGGGCCGCTAGTCTTAACCGCGGTTGCGCCTCACGTCGCTGGATGGACCAAAGTGTTCCTACTTTGGTCCATCCAGCCTAATATAATAATCCTATAATATAATTTTATATCTTGGTTTAAATTCTATGGATCTTAGTTCTAGGATTCGGATTATTCTTCGGAATAAACTGATTGACAGTTTACACATAACATTATACCACGTTTATTAGTAAGGCCGTTAGTGTCTTAAATCTTGTTTTTTTATGTAGCCTGAAATAAATTAATTAATTAAATTAAAAAAAAATTATAAAGACTTTTATTTCTAGATTCAAGATAACATGTCTTACTCATTGTATTTCCACTGCTCTGGGTAATTGCTCGAAGGAGCTGCAGAAGACAGCCCCCCATTATTAATGACGCCCTCCCCTTATTTACAAGTCATTAACTGAGCCTACGGGATCCGTGTGTTCTCAAACATCAACTATGAATTTACAATGTTTCTGGGCCTAGTTGTGTAACTAATTAGTTTCTAATTAATTTCCATATTGAAATCCATAGTACTTATAATTGAATTCATAATAAGTTAGTGAATAGTAGATTAGGTATTTATCAAGGAGATAAACCAATTTCTCGTGTCACGGGTCGGGCACTTGATTTCAGAGTCTCGCGCGTAGCGAGATGCTAACGCATGTCCTACCAAAGAATAAGAATTACTCTCACGAGTGTCCTACTGAATAAATGACTTTTTACTTTGAATAAGTCAATTTCAGTCTCAGTGTCTGAAAATTCTGCACCAAGAAATTGTAAAACACCTCTTCCAAAACAAAATGCAATCTTCTTTGTTACAATCTTTTCTTCTACCAATGTTTTTTTTTTACCGAGAATGTCATTTTCATAGTAAAATTGTGGAAAATGTGCAGATTTAAACAAAATGAGTCCGCTTTCAGCAAAAAATATTGCTACAATTGCTAGGGTAAGCTACTGAATCTTCAAACATCTATATTGTAAGGTATTTATTTTGTAGAATGGTGTCAGTCTATCTAGGTAGATACCTACTTCGGTAGATACCTACCTACTTATCATCTTTCGGTATTTCGAGCCCTTGGTCACAGAATACAGATAGCCTTGGTTGGTACCTACCAAGCCAGCCGATTGCAAGCACAGAACCCCAACTCCTTGAAAACACCTAGGTACCTACCGTAGTTATGGGTACCTATGCCGATAAGAAACCAGGGCCTTGATTCATAATGCAGCGGAATGCATTCGGTTCGGAATCGACCGACAGCAACCAAACACAGTGCAAGAAACGTCAAATTCGGATCAATTCCTTCACTGTGATTGGTTGCTGTCAGTCGATTCCGAACCGAATGCATTCCGCTGTATTATGAATCAAAGGCCTGCTCTACCGGCCCCATTTATGGATATAATTTCAGGTGACGATGATATTAACTTAACTTATTCAACGCTTGTTTTCTTATTTGGCATTTTATTTCAGGTTGCGTCTCTTGCATGGTGGATCTATGTCGTAGTCCTTCTGTCTCTTTTTTTTGGTGGCTTGCTCCTCAACTACATCGTTAAGAGAATAAATGGTGAGCACTCCCTACCCTATTTATTTATATTTATTATTTATGTTAGGTACCTGCCTAGGCTGGGTACATTAGAATCAGATATGATCATGAAATGACAACTCGGCTAAAGCTTAAACACTATTTTCAACAGAAGCCCGGCTTGAAAGTAGATTCATTCGGAACAAGACATCTGCCAACCAGACCACCCAAATCCAGAGGCCTGTGGAAACCGACCATAGACCAATAGCATCTGGAAACATCTCTGATAACCTGAACAAAGGAATTTCCCTAATTTTCAACAAACAAGAAAACCTTCTTGAAAATAAAAGAAGAAAAGAAGACCAGCCTAGAAGCAATGACGTTACTGATTGTATTGACAAGATATCTTTAGATAATATCGCAGCTGGCAGCTCAACGCATTCAGCAAGGGACGTAAACAAATCAGTGTTTTTAGGAACTATCTATAGAGAATTGTACGAGAAAAGGGCAGCCATTGAAAAGACCAAAAGCTTATCTAATGCAGATCGAGACAGCATCCTCAATGAGATAGTTGATAAGATGGTATGGAAAATAAATGAAAGCAAATCCACTCCAAGTATTAAAAGGTTGATTGACATGCAAAACACGAGTGAACTGAAGGAATGGGCTCTAAACTTAGTGAGGAATAAGGATGAAGAACAGCAAGGCAAAGAACAGGAGGACGAGGAACCAGAGACGACTATTGCAGATTTAGATAAGAAAAGTGATAAAAAACCAACAGCTTCGACTTCTGGATCTGGCTAATAAACAAATAAAACAACATGGACTTTCAATCGTATAAGTACCTACCTACCTACTTACCTACGTAGAGTAATTTGTCTGGTACAGCGAAATGAAATTAAAATTTCATTTCGCTGGCTGCGCCTGCGCCGG
Source organism: Epirrhoe tristata (assembly GCA_951394285.1). Classification (NCBI taxonomy): domain Eukaryota; kingdom Metazoa; phylum Arthropoda; class Insecta; order Lepidoptera; family Geometridae; genus Epirrhoe; species Epirrhoe tristata. The sequence continues at coordinate 2,160,030 of OX596153.1, forward strand.
GCTTACCGCTGCTCTGGGCTCTGACTAGCTCCGCTGCGTTGGAATTGCCGCTGGCTCTACCACCTATCTATTGGGCAGATTGGGCTCTACGATAGAAATATATATAGCTCGGGCTCTACCGCTCTGTTTCTTCTTTATTTTTTTTTATTTTTTATTAATGGCAACTAACTATTATCTTAGATCTCTTACCAATAAATGTCAATGTCAAACGATTTTGTCATTTCTTGACTTTGACATCACCGGCCATCTGCTAATACATAGTCTCTCAAAGTTTATGACACTAGCGTGAAACGGACACTGGCAGAATTGTGACAAACAAGTCGCAGAAGCCTAAGCATAAGCAGTGAAGTGAAGTGACTTTGACATTTAGTTTACCGAGTTTACCTTGTTGTCGTATCCATGCCATAATAGCAATCCAAAAAGGTACCATGCTAAATCTATGATAGCAATAGCCAGCCAAGCCAACCAACTTTCATTCAGCGAAAGTTTTGTTTACTGTTGTGTTGTGCGTTGCGCGCTTTTGTTACAATTCTTATCAAATATTTCAAAAAGCAAATACACCTTCCAAAATATTCTAATAAAATAACACTCTGGTCACATAATGCAAGTAAACTGATACGATAATAACAAAGTAAAATAGCCAGTGTAAAATGACATCCATTATCAAAGTGCACTGCCTTTCTGGGGCGGGAGACGAGTCTCCTCCCTGCTATGTGCTTCAAGTAGACGAATTCAAGTTCCTTCTGGACTGCGGTTGGGATGAGAAGTTCGATATGGAATTTATAAAGGAGCTCAAAAGGTTTGTTTGAGGTTATGTTTTGTATGATAGATAGTTTACAATATAAATCGATTTATTTTGGCTCGTAAAACTGTCACTGAACCAAAAAATATTCACCTACTCGACTCTTAACTGTTCTAATGATTTCAGACAAATAAACACAATAGATGCAGTCCTGATCTCACACTCTGATCCGTTACACCTCGGAGCCCTACCATATGCGGTCGGTAAACTCGGCCTCAACTGCCCGATATATGCAACACTGCCTGTCTACAAAATGGGCCAGATGTTCATGTATGACCTTTACCAGTCTCACAAAAACGTATCCGAGTTTGATCTGTTCACACTAGATGATGTTGATATGGCGTTTGATCGAATTGTTCAGCTGAAGTATAACCAGAGTATTGATATGAAAGGTGAGCTTTAAGTAATACTTAGAATCATTAAAATAATACAAACAAGACTACATCGCCTTATAGCTGGCTTACACTTTGTTAAGTGCAAGTGCGAGTGATAAGTGATTAGTTAATGTGTTTTTCAAGTTGTCAAGTGTTAAGTATTTCAGAATGTTCACACAGTGTTTAGGTGATTCTGCAGGTTAAAAGTGTTACTTAACAGTAAAAATAGACACGGCTTCTAATCACTTTACTTCACACTTCTTACCCGCACTTATCGCTTATGTGTATGTGTTTACATGCAGATTTTACTAATCACTTAACACTTGCACTTGATACTTAAGAAAGTGTAAACCAGCTATTAGATTTTTAGAGAGTTCAAGTTTCTCTGTCACATTTAGCATGTTTAACTATCATTCTATTATGTGAACAAGCAATAGCTGGGTATTGTTATTGAAAATGTCTGACATAGCAAAGAGGTCAATACTTAATACTTAACTATAGAACAAGCAACTAAGCTTCTATCCCTGTTAATTGCATTTCTGTATAAAAAACCCAAGTTCATCAATATTAGACATCTGCAATTCATACATTTTTATTATTATTATTATTAGCCATGAGAGTCCCACTGCTGGGCAAAGGCCTCCCCCCACTCCCTCCAGACATCTCGGTCCCTAGCAACATCCCGCCAGTCCGTTAGAAACTGGTCGAGTTCGTCCCGCCATCTCCGTTTTGGTCTGCCGCGTCGCCTTCTCGCTGGGTCGGGGCGCCACTCGGTGGCTACCTTCGCCCACAGCTCATCTGGCATACGGCAGACTTGCCCAGCTCTGCAATGCATAAAAAAAAACTAAAAAGAGGTCTACCGCGCCTTGGTGATACAGTTGTTGTCATTTTTTTTTTACTAAACTTAGCAATGAAAATCTAGCTATACTAACTTTTCAAATGGTTCCAGGCAAAGGCCTAGGCCTCCGCATCACGCCCCTTCCCGCGGGGCACTCCCTCGGCGGCACGGTCTGGCGTATCGCAGCCCCTGGTGAAGAAGATATAGTGTATGCACCCGACTTCAACCACAAAAAGGAGAGACATTTGAACGGATGTGAGATTGAAAGACTGATGCGACCGTCTTTGATGCTGCTGGGAGCTATGAACGCTGATTATGTGCAGCAGAGGCGGAGGTTGAGAGATGAGAAGTTGATGAGTAAGTTGGTATTAAAGCATGTAATACAGTGGCAAAGGCCTTATATCACACATCACAAACCCATTGACAACAATTGAATTTTGACAATATTTTATCATTTGGTTTTTCGACATGAAAAGCAGTCAGAAGCTGATTCTTAAGATTATTAATATTATATATAATTATGAGTCCGTGATGTCTCACTGCAGGGCAATCCTTTCTTCCACTCAACTCTATTGTAAGCTAATGTTGTCCAATGGATGGCCCTCCCAGTCCCATGTAGTCTCTCTCTGTAGCATAATCTAGCCCCAAAGTAAGCCAGAGCTTTTGTTATGGGTACTACAATATCAACTCTGTGACGCGTTTCTCTATGTCTCCATAGATTGACCTATACTTCTTCTTCTTCTTATCGTGTCACCAGTTCTTTCAACCAGTGTGGTCAAAGGATTTTAAGTGCGCCTCTTAGAGGCTCCTTTCGTGCACTCGACACATGTTTTCGAACTTTTTAGGTTCTACGACATGCCGGTTTCCTCACGATGTTTTCCTTCACCGTTTGGGAGTACTGGCATAGTGCACTTAATTTTTTTCGGCAGAAAACTCATTGGTGCCGGGATTGAACCCACGACCTTACGATCGGAAGGCGGGGCCACTACCACCTAGACCACCAGTGCGTTGACCTATACTGCCCATAGTGCCCATACCTCTTACTGTAAAAATCATCTACTAATCTAAAGATGTACTATTTTCCAGCAACGATCTTAACCACGCTACGCAGTGGCGGCTGTGTATTAGTATGCAGCGATACTGCCGCAAGAGTGTTAGAACTGGCGCATATGTTAGACCAACTGTGGCGGAACAAAGACTCTGGGCTCGTGGCCTATTCTCTGCTTTTGTTGTCCAATGTTAGCTATAATGTTGTGGAGTTTGCTAAATCTCAGGTAAGCACATATTAATTTATAACTAAGCTAGCTGCGCTCGCGTGTGACCCGCGGTCCCTCAAGATTATTTATTTTTTTCGGAATAAAAAGTAGCCTATGTCTGGCCTGGGATACAACCTTTATCCATGTCAAATTTCAGTCTAATCTGTTCAGTGGTTTACGCGTGAAAAGGTAACAAACAGACAGAGTTACTTTCACATTTTATAATATTAGTAAGTATTATTTTAGTCATCTGAATTAGTTTTAAAATCTATTACACAAAATGCACCTGTTCAATCCCGTACAAATTTGAACCCACAGCCTTGCTTATCCAGCAAGGCCACTGTCATGGGTGACTTCTTAGCCGGGATCTACAATAAAGAGCATTCCATTTCTCGAAACATGACAGCTGAATCGCATAAACAAATCTTGAACATACTCCAATTCCCTACATTTTACAGATAGAATGGATGTCAGATAAACTAACGCGTGCCTTCGAGGGCGCCCGAAGCAATCCGTTCGCTCTGCGCCACTTGCAACTCTGCCATTCTGTGGGCGAAGTGACAAGAACGCCCGGACCCAAAGTTGTTCTGGCTTCCTTTCCTGATCTCGAGACTGGGTTTGCTAGAGATTTGTTCTTGCAATGGGCACCGCATCCACAGAACTCTATTGTTTTAACTGCCAGGTAAGGCTGATACAGGGTGGGTGAAGTTTAACTTAATTGAGAGCACTACAAACATGCCCTCTGCTATACATGGTGTAAAAAGACGTCTACCGAAGCCGAAAGGGGTAGGTACAGTTTCCCAAAACACAACCAAATCCAAAAGGATTCTCCGAAAAAATCATTATATCCGGAGAATACAGCGTTTGAAGATTACTGTTTGTGTATGTACTGGGCGCGTTGTTTTACGTAAATAACCGGAAATAATATAAAATGACGTAGCAAAAAAAAATATGTTTTCCTAGTTTCTTTTTTAAAAGGGTTTGTTTCTGTCAAATAAAAAAATGTATTCTTCTATTGGTTGGCTGTTTGAACGCTTCCACAGTGGTCGCAATCATCTATAGCACAATAATAATATAAATAAATAATAATAATAATATAAATATAATATTATTATTAGATAATTCTATATAAATAACTCAAAAGCAAAGCATTCTGACTGGTCACTGGTCAGTAAGTGGAAGGGTAAAGCCTAGTTCTGACTAGGCTTGTATTTTAGTCAAGTAGCGAGTAACTTAGTACCAAAACGTGTCCGAACACCAAAAATGTAGTCCAGTAGGTTAGTGAGTAATTTAGTTGAGTCAATCCATTTGACAATTTTTTTTGGGCGAGTAGCACCATAGAGTAATAGAGTAGCACCTCTCACCACACGTCCGTGCTACAGGTTCACCTGCTAAACAAGTTCGAACCTCTTGATATTAGTTGAGTACATTAGTATACTAAGCACAACGGATCTTTAGCTCTCTGAAGTTAGGTGCAATAGACAATTGCGCAGGTTTGGTAGAGTAAGCGAGATAGTACGATTTTAGGCGTCATCAAAAATGGGTTCTGCGCAGCTACTTCAGAGAGCTAAAGAACAATTGTGCGTTTCGTTCAACGCTTTACAAATATGAAATAAAAAAGTCGAGTAAATAAGTTAAAGGATCGTACTCGCTACTCGACTAAAATAGTTGTCCTAGACCGTGCGAACGATTTCTGGGCAGTAGCGATTAGTTTGGCGACTATATTCTTGCTAATCGACTAAAATACAAGCTTAGTCCGAAGTACGCTAACGCTTTTGGTATTAGAGCGCTTCCGTGCTTCAGCACTTAAAATTGTCGATCCCGTCTATTTAATCCTTTACATCTATATTAGATGAATTATACAGCGTCAGGAGGCAATCCATGCCTACACTTAACGGGACGCTGTAGTGCCTGGGACATTGTTTGAGATGGAATAGGCTTGCCCAGCACCTAAACCATCCTCTCAGCTTAATCAGCCGCCCACAGGAAAGACAACGTCAATACGTGTAATAGAGCCGTGTTGGTCGAATGGGGTTGTGCCTCGACTTTCAATATGTAGGTGGGTTCGAATCCCGGCCGTGCATTTAAATGCGCTATGACACGAGCTCTTAACGGTGAAGGAAAACATTAATCGTTAAGTTGCTTACTCATACGAACTTACTTCCAAAGTTGATAAAGTTAAATTTTCAGAACATCGCCCGGCACGTTAGCGCGAGATCTCATAGAGAATGGAGGTAACAGAATCATTGAGCTTACGGTTAAGAAGAGGATACGATTGGAAGGTGCAGAGCTTGAACAGATGATGCAGCAACAGCAGTTGCATCAAACTAACGCGCCCAAGTGAGTTGTGAAATATTGGTAGACTTTAGAGCGGTTTCACATTATCCGATCCGATATCGGTATCAGACGCCGATACGATGGCGGCGCAAAATGTATGAAATTGATAGCTCCGATATCCGAAATCGGATCGAATAATGTGAAAACGCTCTTAAACATAGCATATTTCTTGTTGTGGCACTGTACGGGATTTTTGAGACCGTACATTAAGGGCCACCTCAACCATTGTAGCTACAGGAAAACGCTCTTAGAAGACCTTTCCTAACTTTTTGAGATATTTTGAACTGCATTCACAGATTTTGGAAATAAGCTAAAAAAATGCTAAAATAAAATACAAAATTCTGTTTTATGTAAGGATCAAAAACTCTACGGGACCATTTAAGGTGTGCAAAAATGTTAGAAATCGTCAAAAATGTATTGCATTACATGTACTAAAAATCAATGAATGAACCCAAAATATTATATTTTCGATAAAGATTATATTTTTATAGTGTTAATAACCGCACACTTGGGACATCTAAAGATTTTAAAATACATTGAAATGCAAATTTTTGGGATGCATTTTAAAATCTTTAAAATAGGTTTGTTGCCAAACGATCCTATTCAAAATATTCATTGAGGCATCCCACTAATATAATATAATGAAGCTGAAAGTTTGTGAGTTTGTTTAGATGTTTGGATGTTTGTGTTTAAATCACGCCTAAACCAGTGAACCGATTTAGATGAAACTTGGAATAGGCGTAGATAGTATATAGGCAAAATGTTGGTACCACGCGGGTGAAACAGCGCGCAGTAGCTAGTCTCTAATAAATGCAAACTGATGATATTTTCAGAGAAGACATAGCTGGTATATCCTCAGACTCAGACTCGGAAGGCGAGCTAGAAATGTGGGTAGTCACGGGCAGGCACGACATACCTGTCCGCTCAGATGTTAGGGTCACTGGATGTTTCAAATCTAACAAGCGACACCACGCGATGTATCCGTGCCATGAAGAAAGGACCAGGGCGGATGATTATGGGGAAATTATTAAGGTAAGAAAAAAAACGTAAACAGGTTCAGGACTGTATATCCCCAAGGTGCGGTAGACATTCTCTCAGATCTTTTTATGTTACTTATTCCAGAGCCTTTGAAGATGTCTAAGGGGGGTAGTCAGAGGCATGTCCAAACACATATTTGATACATGCCCACATCTTGCAGAAGTTAGTATTCCATACGTGACAGGTTGCAAGCCCATCGCCGCCTATAAGAACACTAACTGGTTTCCTCACGATGTTTTCCTTCACCGTTTGTACCTATGTCTTTGTCTGGCACCTATGTAGGTGCCAGACTACTAGTATTAGGTGTATTTCTTTTTATTTTTATTTTTTTTCTAGTTTGTTTTTACCTGTGCGCCTACATACTTGTTACTTGTCTTTGTTTTTGTGTCTGTGTTGAAATAAATATTTTATCTATCTATCTATCTATCTAGATGGGTGACCGCTTACCAACTAAGCTTCCGTGCACTCAAATAAAAATCTATAAATCTCCGCTTAGCATTGTGATCGGTCAATTCAATTTGACCAAAAAATCTATTTGAAAAGAATGCGCTTGATAATGTCCCATCAACCTATATTTTTTGACGACCTCTGTGGCGCAGTGGGCGAAGGTCCACCTGCGACGCAGAAGGTTGCGGGTTCGATCCCCGCCGCGGGACAAATGTGTGTATGATCTACAGATATTTGTCTCGGGTCTGGGTGTTTCTATCTATAATATGTATGTATTTACAAACAAAAAGTATACAGGGTGTAAAAAGACTGCTACCGAAAACTGAGGGATTGCAATCAGACCATGATTCTGAACATATTTATCGAAAAAAAAACGCAAAATAAATTTTGACTAAGCTAAGTCATTTTATTTTATTTTCTAGTTTTTTGCTACTAGTACAACAAAATAAGACCATACCTACCTAATCATTTCATTTATAAAAGAAAAAAAACAATTAAAACTCAAAATCCAGCAATCTACGTATAAAAACGCGCCCAGTACATACGCTCGACCAGCTGTGCGAGGTCGGTTTTCTCCGGATATAATGATTTTTTTGAAAAATCCTTTTGGATTTGGCTATGTTTTGGGAGGCTGTACCTACCCCTTTCGGCTTCGGTAGACGTCTTTTTACACCCTGTATAAGTAGTTTATCAGTCATCTCGTACCCATAACACAAGCTCTGCTTACTTTGGGGCTAGATGATGCTGGGTGAAAAAGTCCAGCAAGTATTTATTATTTAATCAAACTGTTTTCGTGATTTTAAATAAATAAATGTCTATGTCTATTTTAGCCAGAAGACTACAGACTGGCCGAGGTCGTTGACCTCGACGGTGAGATCAGAGACGCCGCGCCGGCTGTCGCACAGAAACCGGAACCGGAAGGTACAGTACGCACAACCGATCTTTAGCTGTTATTATCTTAAGTTAGGTGCACTAAATGATTGCGCAGGTTTGGTAGAGTAAGCGAGATACACGATGCAACAAACCAAGCGAGAGAGCGAGACAGCTATACAAGTCATCAAAAATAGGTTCTGCGCAGCTACTTCAGAGAGCTAAAGATTGGTTGTGCGTACTGTACATCATTTTATTGAAGCCATTTCTTAAAAAGTTTAATGCTTTTGACGGGTTATTTGTTAGGTTATGCCTTCTGCGCTGTAGGTCGTGGGTTCGATTCCCATACAGGACAAACACAAATGAGCGATAAACGATAATATTTTATGTTTCTGTGTTTTAAAAAGTATTTATAAGTAAATATTACGACAAAACGCTTCGAGAAAAGGGTGCTAGTGACTCGTTTCTTTTGGCATGTCTTGGCGGGCATAGTCGTGCCCGTGCATATTTATAAAAAAATCCATACTAATATCCATATCCGTACTAATATTATAAATGTGAAAGTAACTCTGTCTGTCTGTTTGTTACGCTTTCACGCCCAAACCACTGACAATTAAGCTGAAATTTGGCATAGTTAAAGGTTGTATCCCAGGGAAGGACATAGGCTACCTTTAATCCCGAAGAAATGAATAAACCCGAGGGACCGCGGGTCATACCGCGGGTGCGCAGCTAGTTATCTATTACTAGCTGGTACCCGCGACTTCGTCAGCAAAATAATTCTTTTCTGATACTTTTAAGAATAAAAATGCAATAATAGCGCCATCTCGACCTCAGCCATAGGACAGCAACGCCATCTACTGGCCTTCAACTGGAACTTCACTTTAAGTCCCCATACAAAATTTCAACCCTTATTTCACGCCTTTCATGATTAGTTTTGAACAAAAAAGTAGCCTATGTCCGTCCCTGGGACATAATCTTCATCCGTGTTATATTACAGCATCATCTGTTCAGTGGTTTAGGCGTGAAAAGGTAACAAACAGACAGACAGACAGACACATTTTACTACATAATAGATGGCGCCACAGGAAAAATTAGATAGCGCTATCGTTGCGTTTTGGGGAACGTAACATATAAACTCGCTAATCCTATACTTTTCAGCTTTATAATATTAAGTATGGTGATCTGTTACTATCCTATCAGTGAACTGGTTCCCATACAAACTTTGTTTGAAGTTTGGAGTTAGATAGGAATGAAATGTCCTCCAAAATAAATAAATTATAAATTACTAGCTGTGCTCCCGCGGTGCACCCGCAGTCCCTCGGGATTTTTTCATTTTTTCGGGATAAAAAGTAGCCTATGTCCATCCCTGGGATACAACCTTTAACTATGCCAAAGTTCAGCTTAATCTGTTCAGCGGTTTAGGCGTGAAAGCGTAACAAACAGACAGACAGACAGATAGACAGACAGACAGACAGAGTTACTTTCACATTTATAATATTAGTATGGATTTATCTCTCAACAGTGGAAATGCAGGAAATCCCTACAAAATGCGTATCATCAGTGCGTCAAGTGACGGTAAAGGCGAACATACAATACATAGAGTTAGAGGGACGATGTGACGGGGAATCTTTGTTGCGAGTGGTCGCGCAATCCAAGCCGCGGGCGATCGTAGGGCTAAGGGCTAGCCAGGAGGCGCTTAATACTCTCAAGTAAGTTCTACCGTCCTTTTTGTATGCTTCTTATTTTCCATCCAAAGGGAAGAAATCGCTTTCAGCGATAAGGCCCACCCATTGTAATTTTGAACGTGTTTTATTTATGTGTTGTTTTGTTATTAATTGGACAATAAAGTGTTCATTCATTCATTCATTCTAATATCGTTCTATGTCACGGAGGCGGGTTGGTCTTAATTAAATAAATAAAAAAACCGTGGAATGCGACGGTTTTTTTATTTATTTCATAAAAAACCGAAAAAATAAAAAAAAATTAATGCATTTTTATTCACCCGTTTAGTTATAAAATGAGCTTAAAGTATTGCCGTAAAAGTTTACCGAGTACAGAACTAGATGGCGCTACTGGTAGGTGTTGGTGAGCAGTCACGTGACTCGCACGTGACCTTTTCGAGGCGAATCCAAGAATTTATTCTCATCTCATCATGAATGCCCAACCTCTGTGGCGCAGTGGGCGAAGGTCCGCCTGCGACGCAGAAGGTTGCGGGTTCGATCCTCGCCGCGGGACAAATGTTTGTATGACATACAGATTTGTCTCGGGTCTGGGTGTTTCTATGTATAATATGTATGTATTTACAAACAAAAAGTATATAAGTAGTATATCAGTTATCTGGTTCCCATAGTACAAGCTTTGCTTAGTTTGGGGCTAGATGATGCTGTTGTGAAAATGTCCAGCATTATTTATTATTTATTTATTTGTTACCCCTTTCACACAAATACTAGTGAATACATTTGGAAATACATTTGGCACAGAGATATTATAGTATTGGCCCTGGAAAAATGAAGTGTTCCCGTAGGACCCGGGTAACACCGCGACGGACAGCTAGTGTAGTTATAAAGCACGAAGAGAGCATCTCTAAGGCGCTCCTAAAATCCTTTTACCACACTGGTTCGAAAGATCTAGTGAAACAAGAAGAAGACCACATGTTTTGTTTCGTTTTACAGAAAACACTGCGAGGCGGAAGGTATAGAGAAGATCTTCATGCCCGGTAAGGGCGGTGTAGTAGACGCCACAACCGAATCTTATATTTACCAGGTATTTATGAAAATAGATAGATAATTCTTTATTGCATACCACACGTAAAAGACTTACAAGAAAAAAAAAGACACTTAAGTTATAGGTAGACAACTGGCGGCCTTATCGCTGAAGGCGATCTCTTCCAGGCAACCATTTAAGTGAGAAAAAGCATAAACGACTTGATGGAAGGCAGTTTGCATAATATAAATTAGGTAATAATTGTAATTTGCAACATCGTTTAAACATAATTACTTAGATAACAATAGGTAAGTAATAATAATACACAAATAATTTATTAATCCTAATACATACAATAATAATTGATCAAAATCAACATCATTTGTGATGAAAATGGAAAAAAGTAAAACTTAATATAGGGTCTTTAATTTTATACTAACTTAATTCAGGAATTGGGTTCAAAAAATAAATTAAAAAATATTTATGTAATGATTTTTTTGTTTTGTTATGAAAATCCCGAGAAAATCGATAAAGACTATCCTTTCAATTGATTGTTACTTCTTGTATAACTTAGCCCATTCGTGATGTAGCTGCGCTGCGATTGGTGGAACGTCTGTTCTCCTTGAAAATAATTATGCAACAATTCTAAAAAAATCAATAAATTATAAATTTTGAAGTGTAAACTTAAATGGGTTCAGGAATTAAATTGATACGGTCAAACGTCTATTTACAACCCAAAAATGGGGCCCTGTCAGTTTGTGTAGTTTAAAATGAAAGACCCTATATAACTCATTAAAGAAACGAATCTATCATTATTATTTAGTTTATTAGATATTCGTATATATTTAGCGTATATCAGCGTTGTATTCATTTTCTTTTTATTATACACCTGACCAAACCTTTTTTCACTAAGTTCCTCTCCATCCAAAGGCTTCTTGGAAGAGATCGCTCATTAGCGATAAGGCCGCCCATTGTACATTGTCATTTAGTTGTTATATTTAACTAGCTGGTACCCGCGACTTCGTCAGCGAAATAACATACTTATTAGCAACGCCATCTGTTGCCTTTAACTGGAACTACCAACTCCCCATACAAACTTTCAACCCTTATTTCACGCCCTCCATGATTAATATATAGATTTTTTCTGTCATAAGAACCTTCCCTGGCAATAACAAACACAACAAAAAAAATTAATGAAATCGGTCCAGCCGTTCACGCGTGATGCCGTGACCAAGGGAAATAGGGATTAATTTTTATATATATATAGAGATTAGGTACTTTGTTTCATTGTATAAGGTGTACAATAAAGAATTCTCATTCATTCATGTAAAATGGCGGCGATATTCATGTTCTCTCGCTTGCACACTAATGACGGCACTATTGACACGACAAGAAGTAATTTAATAACATAATTTCCTTCCAGGTTAAGCTAACAGATAGCTTAATGTCTGGCATAGCTTGGAAGAGCGCAGGCGCCGCCGAACTCGCCTGGCTGTCGTGTGTCGTGGCGCAACGACAGATACGACACTCCGACACTGATATGGGTGAGTGGAATGTATGAAATGAATGATAGGGATGTTTTGTATCAATATTAATCATTTCATAATCAATTATTCATTTATTCATAATTATAGGTACATACAAAAGATGTTAAAACTATTATGTCTAGGTTGGTATCTAATACAACTAAATACAATGTATTATAACTACGTACCACATTTAACAAACATACCAACACATAATATAGTGTTTACTATCGGTGATTGATTGAATAATAGACAAACAAAAGAAAAATGTCTACCCACATTATTATTAGATTTTTAGTTAAATAACATACCTACTTTGATTTGTTTCGTTTATAATAAGTATCTACTCGTACAAGACCACAGAATAGAGGGGGCTCTTCTAACACAGGTTGTAAAACTTAAAATAAGAGTCCCAACCCAACAAGTTATGTATTTGTAACAAAATAAAAATATTTTAGATTTTTTGATTTGATTTTTTTAATACCTACCTTCATACTTATATTATTGTACGCCCAGGATGGGTAAACTGTTGATACCTACTTAGATAAATACTATCATCTTTGCAACACAGTTTGAACTATAAATTTTTCTTATAACACAGCAGTGAAAAAAATTAGGTCTTTACATCTATATTGGATGATTGAAGAGCTCGTGCTAAAGTGCATAGAAATTTTACGAAACGAAAAATCCATTGATGCACGGCCAGGGTTCGAACCCACCTTCGGATTGAAAGTCGAGACACAAACCCATTCGGCCAACACGGCTCAATCCTGTATAACCAAGTCTTACAAACTTACACAAATATTTCACTATTTCACAAAAATCAACACCTAAAATACTCTGACAGCTATACAACACAAAAATACAAAGTTCCTAGCACAACAAGACTCTTTTTATGCTCTGGCCGTGGTCGTTGTGACGTCACCAGGATATCTCTAACACAAGTTATATTCCACAGAGGAAGAAGAACCGGAGCCGGAAGTGATGCTATCCCTGGAGCCAGCCCCGGCCGGCAGCAGCAGCGCGCACGCGGCCGCCTTCATCAACGCGGTCCGTCTGTCCGAGCTGCGTGCCGCCATCGCCCGCCTCGGCCTCGGCGCCGAGTTCGTCGGCGGAGCCCTAGAGTGCTGTAACGGAACGTTGGCTATACGACGGGTACGACCTATCTTATAGCTCCTCCGTCAAGCCTAGTTTAGTCGAGTAGCGAGTAAGGTTGGTTTTTATGTCACGCTGGCCTTCAGCGCTGATAGAAGCTTACTCTTTATTACAATGAAGTAAGGATACTTACTTTTGACGACCTCTGTGGCGCAGTGGGCGAAGGTCCGCCTGCGACGCAGAAGGTTGCGGGTTCGATCCCCGCCGCGGGACAAATGTTTGTATGATCTACAGATATTTGTCTCAGGTCTGGGTGTATCTATGTATAATATGTATGTATTTACAAACAAAAAGTATATCAGTTATCTGGTTCCCATAGTACAAGCTTTGCTTAGTTTGGGGCTAGATGATGCTGTGTGAAATGTCCAGCATTATTATTATGTCTCAGCAGAATTGGCATCGCTGATTTCTCTCGGTGCTGCTGTTACAATCAGTATCTTACTACATTGTAATAAAGATCACTCTTATATCAGCCCTGAGGGTCAGCGTGACTCTAAAACCAGCCTAACTTGGTACCAAAACGCACGGGGCACAGTGACTTATCAAGCAATCCCTCTCCTTCAGAGGACACTGCAGTACTGCATCCACACTGCATCATATCTGTTTTGTTTCAGTTGGAAAACGGACGAGTGGCCTTAGAAGGCGTGCTTTCAGAGGAGTACTTCAAAGTTAGAGAACTACTGTATGACCAGTTCGCGATCGTGTAATCTGCCGTTATGGCGTGGATGACTGAATTTGTAAATAAATAATTAAGTAATAAAAATATTAAATTTATATGTATTTTTGTTGCATGATTCTGAAAACCAAAATGTCGCATGAACTTATGACAGCAGTTATGTAAACTCATAAACTTAGGGTACATTTTTTTCGGTCTGTGTGTAAACTAGTTCTGTTTTAAAATACCTACTCAAGTTATTACCCGAAGGCCCGCCTGCGACGCAAAAGGTTGCGGGTTCGATCCCCGCGGCGGGACCAATGTTTGTATGATCTACAAATATTTGTCTCGGGTCTGGGTGTTTCTATGTATAATATGTATGTATTTACAAACAAAAAGTATATAAGTAGTATATCAGTCATCTAGTACCCATAACACAAGCTCTGCTTACTTTGGGGCTAGATGATGCTGTGTGAAAAGTCCAGCATTATTTATTATTTATTATTATTATTATTTAAGTACATTTGAGCATTATGATTTAAGATAGCTGTATAAAATTGTGAGCAGGACTATCGAAATTAACAATAGAACTAGGGTCAGGGCAAAATTAGCGCATAAAGACAATTTCACCATTTTTTAAATATTTTATTCACATTATTCCGGGACCGGTTCACATTAATAACATTATGTAAAGAAAAAATAAGGTACGATTCATTAAATACAAAAAGTAAGACACGGGTTTAAATGTACTACTTTACACATATAACTTTGACCGGTGAGCGCTACTCGCCTATAATATCTACTACTTTCACATGAAAAATAGAACTCCATCCGTTACAATTTAGGTACAATAGCTTACATTTTGGACTTAGTCCGTTTAAGAAAAATATAGTTCTGTGGTCAGTAAGCCAAAAACACTGGTTATGAGATCATTTGCCACACTAAGCGAATTCGCATTCCTGTTAGAAGGAATTATTCATATAACGCATAGTTCATGTGAAAAAGAATGATAGCAAATCTGCGACACACTATCATTCTTTCTCACTTCAACAACGCACAACAATATGCGGAGATTATAAATACCTATCACCATTACACAACAGTGTTTCAACGCTTAAAAAGATTTCATTATTGTGGGCAAAGAAAAATGCAGGCTTGATTCCTGTTTCATACCTTGTACAACAGGATACTGAGGCCTGAATTCACCAATGAACAAGCGGCTGCAGTTTCATGATGATTAAAACTAAACAGCCCTTTACAAATTGATGAACATAGGCCTATCTTAGAGAATACAAATGTTGACGCCATTTTGTCGCAACATCTGTCTAACTTCAAACAACAGAAAGAGCAATACAAAATGGCGCCGAAATTTCTATTCATTTTCAATTTTAGATTTTTCTGACCGCAGTTTTGCCTAATCTTAATCATTCACTAATAATCGCAGATCAACAACATTTTCTCGTAAAATTAAACTTAAATCTACAATCTGGCACGTCTCATCCACCCTGATCCTACCACCCAGCTCTTTAAAACTATTTAAAACTAGTAACGTAAATATTCTTAACATAAGAATAACTACAACTCACTTGAATAGGTACCTAAGTTTCGTATTTTCGTTCAAATCACATTGTCCGTATAAAGGAGATACATAGATATAAATATATAGCCTAAGGAATACATTCTAAGAAGGCTACAATCCAAAGTACTTATAAAATGAAGATTAATTTGTTCAGACGATTTCGTAATTCATTGATTCGTTTTAAATGATTTTTGTAACTTAGACAATGCGTGTTCAAATCTTAATTTGATTCGCCTTTACAACCATGGACTTGTTCAAATAAAATTCGAATTATACATAAAATTAATAGCCTTTTGAAAATAATAAAACAAATTGGTTACAATTTAGAGTAAAGCCATTTAGGTGTATATAATGTATATTCAAAATTGTTAAAAACTCATTTAAATCGCTATGGACCTTGCTCGCTCAAAATAAGTGAAGAATTCTCTCGTTAATAATATATTGATTAATATTTCTATATGAGCTTAAGGCCTTTTTGGTACGCTTGCGAGTGGCAGTGATTCATAGAACTTTACATAAACGTAAATAATATAATACATTTATTTGTAGATATGAAGCGATCAAGATCCATCACGCATTTATACAAACTTACATTATGTAGTCATATTGGTAACAAGCTACTGAGGTAATTGTCGTTTTTAAAATACTGTTCCACTTTTATTCTACTACGATTATATACACTAATTCTAGTGTAAAGTGCAGTCAGTCGGATAGATGCAATTGTTTGATGATAAAAAGACCTGTTACTTGATTCATAACACAGCGGAATGCATTCGGTTCGGAATCGACCTTAAGGTGACAGGGGTCGCGAAGCGCCTAGAGCGCGCGTCAGCATGCCGTGAAGAGTGCTATTTGCTGAAAGCGCTGGCGCTCGCTAATTCTGAGGCGAGGATCGATGAACACGCTGCGTTGAGACGGTTCCGCGATTCTATACTCGCTGCTTTGAACGACGCGGTTTCAGCACTCAGGTAATATTTTAAATCTGCGCCTTGATTCATAACACAGCGGAATGCATTCCGTTCGGAATCGACCGACAGCAACCAATCAAAGTGCAAGAAACGTCAAATTCGGATCAATTCCTGCACTGTGATTGGTTGCTGTCGGTCGATTCCGAACCGAATGCATTCCGCTGTATTATGAATCAAGGGCCAGATATTGTGTTGTCTATGATTCTGTTTCCGAATTGTTGTTGATTCTGATGCCGCTTACACACTCTCCAGGAGGCGATACGAGGGAAGTCAAGGGAAACAACCACACTCTCGTGCTCGCTCACTTTCTTTCTCACTCGCTCACTCATGCAAAGTAAGAGCGAGGTAGGGAAACAAAATGGCGTCTACATAGAACGAACAATCAAAGAAAAACAGTCCATTACATCGAGAATGTAGATGGTAGTAGTGCCCCCTCCACTCGCCAAGACTCGTGCGCCCTCTCGGAGGCGCCTCCTGGAGAGTGTACGCGGGATGAATACTTCGCTTCTACTTCTCCGATGCTAACCACACAATCGCTTAAAAGTATCGTTATAACAAACTTAAAGATTAATCGTGGAACAGACCTCTAGATAGTATTATCAAATTCATCCCACGACACCATTCTAATTTTGTACTGGACCTGTAACATGGGATTTATTTGATAATGCATAAGTTGTATATTGCTACATGATTGTGTTATCCTATTGAAAAACTGTATGTACAAAAACTGGGCACTGTCTCATCTTTCACACTTATGTCGGTACTCAGAGTCGTTAATGGCTACTTAAATCCGTTCTTTAGTTAAGGTTTTTTACGGAAAATATTTACTTAGGAACGGACTTAAGTATAAAGACTCTGAGTGTGGATATTCAGGCCAATAAATCATTACAAAAAATATGATATTTGAGACTGACAAAAATCCTTGAATTTCTAATCTAGTCTCTTAACATTGTTCAACTGGCCTAGGTGTGCAAGAGTATAGAAATCTCTATATATAAAAATGAATCCCTATATCCCTTGGGCACGCCATCACGCGTGAACGGCTGTCGCGCGGGTCAGCTAGTATATTATAAAATAACAGCTTTAATGCTAAATTGTGATGCAATTAACGACCTAATACCAGAAGCTTAGGGTTTAATTCCAAGCAGCAATGAGGAACATATTTAAAAAAATCTAGTTCAGCCAGGCGCTCCATAGATGGCGTGACGAATGATATGCATCATTATGTGCATCATATTTGTGTAAATAAACAAAAATGCATAACGCCATCTAGTAAGTCATTGAAAATTTTCCTCTTGTTTCCTCAAATACGAAATTGTGATCAGTGCCGTAACAGTAACATATAACAAAATAACATTAGGTGTAAATGCGCCGAAAACGGCTTACGCATCTACTCTCCGGTATAAGTGCGGTAGGGGGGTAAACTATTATTTACAAGGTAATTACTTATTTAAAAATATTTTTTCTAAAACTGTTGTGTTCTTAAACAATAAAAGCTGTTATGATCTTAAGCTCAAACATTTTGTACCGATATTCTAGAATATAAAACTTTAACAAAGTATTCAAATATGTATTTATTCAATATGTGGTTATGATTTTCCCCCGTCCGCACATAATATACCAGAGTAAAACTAGAATATAATGTACCATTATTATACAAAATTAGTAACATTTTTTGTACTAGATCCTTGTTTTGTACATATAGGGCGCGACATACTCTCGACAATAACGAAACAGAAAGTCAACAACATGGGTCAAACTACATTTACAGCACGCGTCACCACATCTAATATTTACCACTCTAACATTGTTTTATATAAGTGTGTCAATAATATAATAATCAATGTAATTTCATAAATCAATTCAATCAATTTACCGTCATTGTATTTTATGCATTAACTTTTAGTTTTATTGTAGTAATATTTTATAGTTTCTTATAGAAACAGCAGATATTTTGCTAACCAACAAACTTTTTGTTAAAATTGTAAGTGAATACAAAAACGCGTATACTGCAGTTTGAACCAAACACAAGCCATTCACAGCCATGATTTTAAAGTAACTTGAAATTATTTACAATTTTAAATGCAAACTAAAACCCGCCCGAGATATGTTAATGTGATGTTGGCTATATGCAAAGCGGAAGAGGCGCTCATAAGATTGGATGTGTTTTCACAAAATGTGCGAAGATATGAAAAAAAATCTACCAATAGTATCACATCATTTGCATCTCACTGCTCAGCGCAGCTCTGCTATTGGTGGATTGATTCCTCTGTCAGACTTCCATGCAAACACACCCTAAACCATAAATGGTCCATGTTTTTTCTCATTACCATGTCTGCTATATGCCACTATGACAATTAAATAATTTAGATTTTAAGCTAAATTCAATTTGAATAGATTATAATGTGCACTTTCGTTAAAGATAAATTCATAACTAGCCTTTCTAAGAGTAAATAAACTTTAAACTGCAAGATTTTTCAAATTTAGCTTTATAGATAAAATGCACAAAAAATTTACATCTAAGAATAATATTGTAATACTGTATAGCAGGTAATGCAGCCACAAATGAGAAATTGCATGGCCCGTTTATGAGCACCGTAGGAATTAACAGAATAGGCTACATACACCCAGAGACTTGCGAATAGTTAAAAAATCCGTTGACAAATAACTATTTCTGTATGCCAAAACTGCATAATACTACAACGAAAACTTACATTTAAAAAGCCAAGCTTGTGTCGTAATTTATATCACAACATAATTTTATATCTCTGGGTAGAAAAAAATAGTATAAAATCAGTCACACAATCCCCACCAATCAAATCTACATTCGCTCAAACTTTAAAACAACGCCATCTACTGAAAGGGGTGAGTAAATTGTATTTACACATTCGTCGTATAGATGGCTCTCCGCTGCATAGTGGTCGCGCCGCATGAAATATACTCCCTGTGCCATCTTTTCACCGATATAGTAAAAGTAAATATTATGTTCACTCTTACATACCCTCAGTCTGACAAGAAACACGAGGTAGCAAAGACGGTAACTTGGCAAAAGACAGTTCAAATTCTTAAAAAGAATAATGGGCTTCAATCATCGAATTTGCCAAAGCACAAAATTGTGATAATTGTATGTAGAGTTTTTTTGACGCCCTTTTTTTTCTTAGAGAGAGAAAATTCTCAATTGATAGAACTGGGCGAGAATTTAGAGTTAGCTTTTGCGGACGAGATAGTTGCAAACATTTACAAAATCCTATCGCAAGAACTCAAGTTCAAATTGTTGACTTTTTTAAGTTCAGACATTATTCTATACCTACACAGCTATCTCACAATCAAAAGAAAGTTTGAGGGACACTTTCATGTTATTAGGCATGCCTCTGACACCATAACAAAAGTGTGTAGGGGACAGTAATACAAAATCCTACCGCACAATCAAGTTAGGGGACACTTGTCTTAGTCATCAGCATACCTTCTCTGTCTCACATCATTACCGAAAGATGAAAATAAGGGGACACTTGTCAGATTGTCATAACATCAAGTCGAAGTATTTTGTTTAAGAGCCACATCATCAATTATAATTCTTTATCCAGCTCTACCATTTCCACAACATTAGTTCCTTCCGTACAATCAAAAGGGACACTTGTCTAACATCAAGCGCAAGTGACATTTAAGAGTCTCCATCGCACCTTATACGGTCACACTACAAGAAAAGGACTTGAGAGTCTTAACGGGACACTTGTCAAGTCATAACTCGAGGTGACACTTGACACTTGCGGGACACTTGTCAAGACATAGGGGGACACTTGTCATAGTCTCATAGTACACTTGTCGTCACTAGTGTTTACCGCAGACAGGCTTCAAGCATTTCTACGAAGAGTTTGTTCATAGGCGCGCGACGATCGCGATGGACACCAGCCCAGAATCTGCGAACTGCGACGTCAGCGAGTCTTAATGCTGGGAGAACTAATAACAGCTGTTGTAAAGCTGAATTAGCGTTGTATGACCTGCGAACAACAAGATGATTGAGCTTAAGATGGAAGTATTCAATGTCCCAAAGATTGATGAGGCCAGTGGATTTTTTTTTTGTGTTTTTGTTGTTACCCTTGCCCAGCAATGGGACACTAAAAAGAAGGTTAACAATAAAAATATTAAAAGTTTGTCAAGCTGGTTGTGTAATATGGATTTTACTCATTGACTAAAAAACTAATGAATGGATTTGTAGATTTTGTTGTTAATATAAAAAATCGTTAACAGGTTCACGGCTGTATACCCAAAGCGCGGTAGACATTCTCTCAGATCTTTTTATGTTACTAATTCCTTTGAAGATGTCTAAGGGGGGTAGACAGAGGCATGTCCAAATACATAATAATTGATACAGAAGCACATTTTGTAAATATAAATATGTCTGAAATAACACATAGTATACTTTCTCTCCCGGAGGAGGCAATCATTGGAACTAAAGTGTTACATGAAACAGTGAAACCAAGGAAGTTTCAAAACCACTACGTAGGTAATATGTTTGATTATCCATTACAGCTCTAACGAGTTTTTCTATCGCGTTGCTATGAATGTTAGTTATCAGGGGCCGTAATCCCGTTCTTATTTTCGTTCTTTTGATGGATGTTTCTTACTGCGATTTCTGACTTCAAGGGCCAATTTTTCGGTTTGGAATATTTGGTCCTAAGTTAGGACCGTGTTTTAACATTCATATTATCGACTGAATACAATGTAGATCGAATTAAGAAGCATCCGAATATTCATCATCGCGAATAACCCCCCACGCCCTTGATTCATAATACAGCGGAATGCATTCGGTTCGGAATCGACCGACAGCAACCAATCACAGTGCAGGATGTGGCGACCTCTATCTACCATCGCCTTTCAAGAGATGTCAATTACAGCGACGTACTTCGGAGCTGTACCACTAGATGGCGTTGGGAACACGCAAAAGTATAGAAAGTCTGAATCGCGCATGCAAAGTTTCTGGCCACTTTAGCGGATATAGAACTATCCGACTATAACTGTCGGCCGAAAGGCCCTAAGGTAAGTGTGCCAGTTGGGCAAACCTTAGCGAAGCGAGTACTCCCTCTTTACCATAGATTGGGGGAATAACACCTACCCCCAAACAGGAATTGATCCGAATTTGACGTTTCTTGCACTGTGATTGGTTGCTGTCGGTCGATTCCGAACGGAATGCATTCCGCTGTGTTATGAATCAAGGCGCAGATTTAAAATATTACCTGAGTGCTGAAACCGCGTCGTTCAAAGCAGCGAGTATAGAATCGCGGAACCGTCTCAAGGCAGCGTGTTCATCGATCCTCGCCTCAGAATTAGCGAGCGCCAGCGCTTTCAGCAAATAGCACTCTTCACGGCATGCTGACGCGCGCTCTAGGCGCTTCGCGACCCCTGTCACCTTAAGAAAAAAAACATTGATTGACGTTTTTTAAACTCCAAACTATGGGGCTTATTACAAGAAAATGAGCCGAGTTTAGACCAAGTCTAACTAAATACCGTCCCTAGAAAAACGATCTTTAAATACTCGTACATAGAACTCTTTTGTGGTAACAGTTTTGTTTTACATGTGTCAGTCAACATGAGGTTCAACCAAGGTTTTACGTTTTTATAATAAGCAGCATTGAGATACGATCAGTTTTCGATATAACCGCATAGCGATTCATACTTCAGCGGAACCTATCCGCGAATGGACCGGTCAGCTGTTCAACCTATCACAGGAAACGTCAGTTTTGGATCAATTCCACGGATGCGTTCTGTTGAAGTATGAATCCCACATCAAAAGTCGAAGTATCTACTAACCTACTTTTTACCTATACTGCCAAAGGAAGGGTTATCCCCTCCTCTGTTTACATGCTAGTCCCTGGCGTGTTTCCAAAATGGCGCATCTGTTTGGGCCCTACTAATAAACATGGTATAAAGTTATTCCTCGGAATAAAATAGGAATAACCATACATTTTGACAGTTTACACTCAGGAATAACTTTATACCATGTTTATTAGTAGGGCCATTTATGCCTACAGCTGGCGTGCTTTTCCCGCTCTAAATTACCGTTAAAACCTGTTTCTATCCTGCTCAAACTTGTTATGGGCATAGGAAATATGACAAGGATAAAATAAAACTTTTTTTGCTAGACAAAATCGGTTATGCGGAGGGGTTAGATGATTTATACAGCGTCAGGAGGCAATCCATGCCTACACTTAACGGGACGCTGTAGTGCCTGGGACATTGTTTGAGATGGAATAGGCTTGCCCAGCACCTAAACCATCCTCTCAGCTTAATCAGCCGCCCACAGGAAAGACGACGTCAATACGTGTGGAGCTGACTAAGCTGCGGGTTTCCTCACGATGTTTCCCTTCACCGTTAAGAGCTCGTGTTATAGCGCATATAAATTTTACGAAACGAAAATTCTATTGATGCACGTCCGGGATTCGAACCCACGACCTTCGGATTGAAAGTCGAGGCATAACCCCATTCGACCAGCACGGCCTAACAAAATTGTTTGTACACTTCGCCCAACCGATCTAGGCATTCGTGAAGTTAGCCGTTTGTCTGCGCAGTGAACGCTATTTCACTGTGTTCTGCGCAGACAAACGGCTAACTTCACGAATGCCTAGATCCGTTGGGCTAACTGTACCTACCTGTACATAGAGATCGTGTGCGCCAATCTCCCTAGCTTGCTGTTCGTCCAATGTTAGATCAGTTGCGAACCGCAGCCGCTGTAATGTCCCGCCATTGTTTGACATCGAGCGATATGCCAGCATTAGGCTCAGCATCTCCGCCCATGTGCTTTGTAGTAGACGCATCTGGAAACGAGATTTATTATGCCTGGGACTCAAAATGAAAAAATATTTAGTAGGACCTATTTGGTTATTTCAAATTGTAGTTTCTACTCCTGTTCTCGTGACCGCATTACCGTGAAGAACCAGGTGGCTTACCCATGAACTCTTATGTCCATGCAATTTAAAAACTGCCAAAAACTTGCTAAGAATCCAACTGGGAAAACAAGGCCTTGAAAATATTATAAATTATAATTTATATCTACAAATATAAAAAAAATCATGTTTCAATTCAACATGCCTCTTGAGTAAACTTGCTCAGCCAAGAATGCCCAGCGAAAGTCTACAGTAACCGAATATACGACCAAGAATTAGATGTTTATTTTCGAGCTCACAATCACAACCTTCGATAGCTCAGTTGGTAGAGCGGTGGACTGTAGAGGAACTCATTGTAATCCATAGGTCGCTGGTTCAAATCCGGCTCGAAGGAATAATTTTTGTAACTTAGCGGATGTTTTTCAGTTTTTATTGAAAACGAAAAATATATTTGTAATTTGCGAATACTGATTCTCATATGCAAACAAAGAGCAACTGGCATGACAACTAAATCTATATGAGCACAATACATTTTCAAGGTTTTGCAACTGCAGTTTGCATAAATTCGGTATTTTTTGTTAGTCTATCAAATCATTATTTATTTTACAGTTACGGGTAATTAAACGGAATTTAAAATTGTCAGTTTAAAGAAATTTATTGCTCAAAATGAGCAGATTAAAATCAAGATGCAGCATTTTGATTCTAAATTGATCTTTTATGTATATATAGGTTGCTTTATTTATTAAAACTTCTAATGAATAAAGCAGCTTTATGTATCTAACATAGTCAGAGGTCCAAATATACATTTGCACCAGCCCACTTTTTTATACAAGCCCGTAGACCCTGCTACGAAAAAACACCCGCCACTTCTAGAAAAATTAGACAAAAGGAAGTTAGTCAGATCCCCTCATCAACTAGAAAAGAGCTGATGATCATCAAACGGCTGAACCGATTTTCATGAAACATCGCTAAGAACACACTGGATAAAATTATCTACGACACAAAAAACTAATCGAAAATCTGTTCATCCGTTTGGGAGCTACGATACCACAGACAGATACACAGACAGACACGTTAAACTTAACATCCCTCTCTTTTTGCGTTGGGGTAAATAAAATAAGACACAATGACAAGCAAGCTCAGACAAACTAGAATGGATGAGTTATTGACTTTCTGCCGGTTTTTGCGGGGGATGAGGTAGCACACGGACGCATTTTACATGTATAAAAAATAACAATACACCCTCATTTTTACGCACACTCTTGCAATTTTCGTATATGTCATACGTAATACTACAAGACGCACATGATTCGGAATCGTGTACATTTTGGCAGAGGGGAAATACAAGGTAAAAGCGCACCCCGTCTTTATGATCTAAGCAAGCAAGAGCTATGACTTCTATGTGAGATTTCCAATTGAGTAGTCTTTACCTGATCATTGAGCTGCAGATCAGTGAATCCAGGTATCTGTTTAGCCCAGCCGATGACTCCAACCAGCTCTCTATCGTACAAGTCAGCCAACATCGCAAGGGTTTTAGTAGATGCCTCCGTGACTCCGGCGGGTGGCGCCATGCAAGTCAACAGTTCCGGCTCGTATGAAGATAGGGCTTCTAGGACCTGGAATTGGGGTAGGGGTTATTGACTAAATGAGGTTATTAAACCGACTTTTCTTTCCACACTGTTCGTCCCCATTAGGGACGAGCGGTTCCCGTTCACCCCCACTGCTTTTACGATGGGGTTGAATGGGATATTTCCCTTTGGCCCACAACGGTCATAGTCCTAGGATTTCTTAAGTCATTCCTACCATCTTGTTCCGGGGCTTGGTGTAGCGGTCCCCCCCCCTATACCCAGACCGCGTAGAGTCACGTCGCGAGAATTGAACTCGCAACTAACTTATGTTCGCCTGGCTGGCTTTTCAGTGGAGCTTGACTTAATTTTAAGATTGGATCACCTAAATCAAATCCCCAAATAGCCCCAAGCTGTGTTTGTTGCTGGTTCTTCACGGTCGAAGAATAACCTAGTTTTAAGTCTGTTCTAAGTGATACCAGCGGCCCTACTGAATAAATAATCTATGACTTTGAAGGAAGCAAGTAGAGCAGCGCAGGACACTTGGCCAGACGTGTTGATGACCGGTGGAGCAAAGTGATTACCGAGTAGTGCCCCCGGGAGGGCTACAGACGAGTAGGTCGTCCGGCAGTTAGCTGGGTTGACGACATTATAAAACAGATCGTACATCGTTCAGACTGGCGATAGGGAAGGTTGGCACAAGCGAAGAGAGGCCTATCCCCAGCAGTGGGATGAAAAAGGCTGTGGATGATGATGACTTTGAAGATCCCCTTCCATCTTACCTTGATATCATCTAGATGCGGTCTTGGCTGTAAAGCGACCTGTGCGTCAGGCGCGCGGCGGTACTTCTGCCTCCCCCCCCGCACCCGGTCCAGCCGCACCCCCTCCCTCAACATTCCCGTCCTCAAACACTTTCGGAAGCGACAAGCTTGGCAGGCCTTGCGACGACGCTTGTTGATCTCGCACTCGTTTGAAGCTGGGCACGTGTATTCAATGTTGCCCTGCGAAAGATACTACGGTTTTTGTAAAATAACAGACGTTTTTTGCCCTAGCACTTTGTCTCGTGTATTTGAATTTGCAAGTTTTAATCTCCCCTTTGATTGACTTTCTCGTGTCAAATTGGCTTTTCTCAAATGTAACGGTATATTGTCAGTGATGTGATGACCCATCTTTATATTGTAAGGTTCCCCACTAACTCTTTCACACAAATCAATTGAGCAAGAATCTAGAAAATAGTTATTCAAGCTACTTCAATGTCAATTAAAGGAAATAGCAATATAATTAGTCGTTTGAAATCGTTTGAGTCATTGACGAATACAAAATTACAAGACGAATACATAACAAAATTAGTATGTCGAATGAAATAATAAAACAACATGCAAAGTAAATTGTAGGGGATACATATAACACGATTCTTGAGTTTTTCAAAATAACACATCCGAAAACTACAATCCAAAACGATGCAAAACTTACTCGTACCTGTATGGTCCGTTTGAAGAAAGCCTTGCAAGCCTCACAGCTTGCCACTCCATAATGGAACCCTGAGGCCACATCTCCGCAGACCAAGCATAGTCTTCTGGGCGCGTCATCGTCCCTTGCGCCACTGGCCGCGGCGGCTGTGGTGGAGGAACAGTGTTGTTGTTCTGGACTTGTGTTGCCGACGATTGTGGTTTCGCCCGGGGAGACGCAGAATTTCATCTCCTCTTTGGGCTCAAGATCCAACTGTAATATTGTTTATGATTTTACTATGTGGCAAAAATAAAGAGATTGTTGCAAGCTGGGCACGTCTAATGCGTAATATTACAGGTAACATCTGAATTTGTAAGTATGTGTTACGATCAACAATGGTTCAATATAAATGAAACTTGGAATAGACGTAGATACTTCTACAAAAAATGTTGCGAGCTAAACCACAAGCGCAAGCTAGTCATTCATAAAAGGTACCTTTTAGGGAAATAATCATAAAAATATTCAACACCGAATTCAACAAAAGGGAGTCGGGAGTGTGACTGTGTGTGAACAGTAAACTAGACCCTAATAGCGTTTTCCATGAGTGGTTACAATAAAATAAAAGAATCAACATTCGCATTTTTTTTTTTATCAACCTATTGTGTCTCAAAAGGTCTCCCCCAAAATTTTCCACACGTCCCTATCTCTGGCGATCTTCCACCACTCTCTCTCTCGAACCCGTCGAGATCGTCCCGCCAACATTCGCATACACCAAAAAATTTACCAAAGCCTTTACCAGTTTTACCTCAGGCGGCTGGATGATAGGCATCTGGCGAGGGTGGAGTGGCTGAGGATGTGGCGGCTGCGGCTCAGGCGAGTACTGGAGCTGGTCCGCCTCCTGCTTCACTCTGCGCAGCATGGGATCGCCATTCACCGATCCCATCATCTGCACCTGAAACGGATCGCACTAAGCACAACAATTACATATGTAACTGCACATTAAATATCTTAGTGGTATGAATGAAGGGACAAGTTGGTTATTTTACAGCTTGGTTACCCACTGTTGGGCATAAACCTATAGGTACCTTATCGGGTTCGAATATAGATCATTCGGATCCATAGTACCTACCTACCTAAGTAGTTACTTTCAATTCTTAAGCAATTAGCAAACAAATGAACTAAAAAGGTCGATTGGCTGACATTTTCCGACCCGAATGCATTTCTCGGAAATCTGAATCAAGGGCAGGCCCTTTCAGGTTCCAGTTCAGGAACTGGATAGCACCCAAACTGAATTATTTACTAAGAGATTATGGTACGGCTCCTAAAGACCTAATATATCTTCGGATCTTTTAAGAGTAAGATATAATGTAGGTAACGGTGTATTTAAGATAAAAACCAGCTTCATGAAAATGTGAAACTGTGCCAACACGCGTCACTCGCCCGACCAATCCTCACTAAATTCCCACTGCACGAAAACACTTCAATTACATAGAGCAGTTGCAAAAAAACACATTTATCTATCTGCGATAACTAAAAAAAGTTTCAAGGATGCAGAGGCCAGTTCATCGTACTCATGACATTGTCGGTGTATTATGTATGATAATTATCATGATGCAAGCGTTAAATGGGCAAGTGCACGGCTGTATCTACCTACATTGCATTACTAAGCACTCAATTGTTTTGTAATATCTACTTTAGGTGCGCACTGCGTAACTGGGAATCAATTGCTCATTAGCACAGCTCCAAATGTCAAAAATATCGAATTATTAGCCCAAATCTTGATACTGAATACCTATGTATCGAAATAAATACACAAATATCTATGTAGAAACATTTGTACACAATACAAACCACAACGATGACACAAAACAGAAAAAAAAACTAAATGGAAATAGTAAAAATTACGGGATTAAAAATAGATAACTATTTTGATTGTGCGTCACAGCAGTAAAAAGGCCTCGAAACCGACCGCATTGAGCCGTGCCACCAAGTGGTAAGAAGCCGGTTAAGTTTTGTTTCTAAAACCAAACATCTAGGCAATTATGACCAAAATAATCCCTTTATACCAAGAAACTGTACAAGAGACATGGTAAAAAACGGCCAAGTGCGAGTCGGACTCGCGCACGAAGGTTTCCGTACAATTTTATCTATAAAAACGGCAAAAAAATCACGTTGTATGGGGCTCCCTTAAATATTTGTTTTATTCGGTTTTTTAGTTTTTTTAGCTGTTAATTTGTTGTTATAGCGGCAACAGAAATACATCATCTGTGAAAATTTAGTGACAGACGGACAGACAGACAGTGAAGTCTTAGTAATAGGGTCCCGATTTACCCTTTGGGTGCGGAACTCTAAAAATCATAACAATGAAGGTCGAGAGAGAGGTACTCATTGTTCGAGACCTCTGCTCTGTTACCAGATCTCTACTTTTACCTATACCAGATCTCTACTTACCTATTGATTTCCATTTGAGGTAGGTCAGTGAGAGTTGGCATACGAATGTGGGTTATCTAACAAGTCCCGATACACGATAACACAAACGATGCCGGAATTTTAAAATCTGTTAGTATTTAAATTGAAGGACAAA
The DNA here is from genome assembly GCA_951394285.1 of Epirrhoe tristata. Lineage (NCBI taxonomy): Eukaryota > Metazoa > Arthropoda > Insecta > Lepidoptera > Geometridae > Epirrhoe > Epirrhoe tristata. The sequence continues at coordinate 2,189,057 of OX596153.1, forward strand.
TTACAAATTATAACGAAATCTGAATATTTTTGATCTCACATTCTGAATATACTTACCTACCAGTATCTCCATAGAGGTAAAAAAAAGTAAAAAAAAAATAGCTTTATTTTGGAACATTACCTATCATTAGGTATATGTAGGTATATAATTCAGAAAGATTGTGTTTTATTTTAATCATGCCTAAGATTTGGATGAATCAAATAATACCTTAGGTACTAAGTACAAGTGCCTGGCTAGTGCTACAGATCCGTGACTTTTAAGAGCTATGGACATTATCCATACTAATATTATAAAGCTGAAAAGTATAGGATTAGCGAGTTTATATGTTACGTTCCCCAAAACGCAACGATAGCGCGATCTAATTTTTCCTGTGGCGCCATCTATTATGTAGTAAAATGTGTCTGTCTGTCTGTCTGTTTGTTACCTTTTCACGCCTAAACCACTGAACAGATGATGCTGAAATATGACATGGATAAAGATTATGTCCCAGGGACGGACATAGGCTACTTTTTTTTTTGAAAACTAATCATGAAGGGCGTGAAATAAGGGTTGAAATTTTGTATGGGGACTTAAAGTGAAGTTCCAGTAAAAGGCCACTAGATGGCGTTGCTGTCCTATGGCTGAGGTCGAGATGGCGCTATTATTGCATTTTTATTTTTAAAAGTATCAGGAGAGAATCTTCTGAACAGCAGTTTTCAGTTCTGTTTTTATTAAGTATATGTTATTTTGCTGACGAAGTCGCGGGTACCAGCTAGTCAAGAATAAATTACACTATACACATCAATCAATAATAATCACCCTGAAAATAAAGTGTAGGTGTGACAATTATTACAACTTATATTCAACTAACGCTTTTATAATTACCGAGTTATTATAAAGATAATACTCCAACTCCAAAGTAGGTATTAGACAACTCTATAATTGCCGAGTTGGAATAGGTCATAGCTGCGTAGGTGGGAAACACTACAAACTATTACCATACAACATCACTACACAATACTTCAACCACAACTTCAGGATCATGAAAAAAAACGTGAAAACACGCAATTTTATATTCTTCTACATTTAAAACACACTTTTTTATGTAAATACAATAATTCCTGACTGCGCAGCGACATCTTGTTTGCGTTGGCGCAAATAGGTAGGTTAGGTATTCATAACGCGAGTTCAGCGACCGTGCGTCCGCGGTCTCACCTTCGTAGATAAACGTCATTTGGAATAGAGCGGCCGGTCGGCCAAACAACGTGGCTCATGGCGATAGCTGTGTTGAGGCAGGCTCAGTCAGCATCAGCTGTGAATCATTTCGCATCCGGGTAGACTGTTTCTGGAGGGGCAGGGACAGTATAGCTGGATTAGAAAGAGAGGAAATGTGTAGAATTTTTTTTATAATGTCTTTCCTTCAATCTCTTATTCACTTAGGTGATCATGCTAAGAGAAAAAGATAACATGAAAAAAGACATCTTAAAATCTGGATTACATGAAAGATGAGATAGGTAATATATACCGCGCCTTGGGGATAAAAATAATAGTATCAAATCTGAACTTCAAATCCATTCTGATGTAAAAATAACGTCAAGCAAGATACTCAGCTTACTAGGAAGTTCTAAATTCAGGGGTACCTAATCTACCAACGTAGAATTACAAAATAACTTCATATATAAAATAATGATAAACATCCATAATAAGAACCAGAAATCATAACAAAACTACAGATAATAACAACAACATAGAAGTAGGCAGGTATCTAATCACACGAGTGACGTAACCTTCCTGAATTCACAATAGGCTTCAATAAAAATGCTAACGGCTTGTTGCCAGCGAATAAAAAACCCTGATCTACCTCAACATGTTAAGTAAGAGTCTTGTCACTCGGTATTTTTCCGTGGCATATCATATCTTTACTTTCGTTTCGCGATAAATTTAATCTTCAATGCTCGCCAATTCTTCATAGCTATTATTATAAAAAGTGTATGACAATACTCATCGGAACAATGAAAAATTAAAGTTTGCACAGATGACTATTTGCTTGAGTCTAACACAACGTGTACATACATCTGTATCGATGAATACCTAACCTAGTGCAGAACGTAGAATCTGTCTGTGTCTATTTTTCCATAAAGTATAATCCACATTGTATACATAAGAAAAAAGCTGGCCCAGCATTGTAGACCCAGTCCAGTATTGATTCAAGGATGCCGAAATTGTTCAAGCACTTTTACTTCACCCTTATTGAGCGGGGGTGGGCGTTTTTGTTGTCTTCCCACACCCTTCACCTCGCGAGTTCACAGTGGGTTCAGATGTAAGTCATTGGGTCACTAGTTTAGTCAGTCACGAGGTACCTATACCTACTCGTACTTCACAGAATATTGAAAATAATTCTTCCATACATACATTATGAGTTTTATAAGACTGAGCTGTATGATTGGTTGCATCATGAGGTGTTTTTGTAGGGTTTTTTGAACAGGTTGCTAAATCAGTACGAATTCTCGTTTTTCCAGTATGAATTCAAAACAAACCAATATTTCAAACGAGAACAGCCAAATTAAAAATAAAAGCTCTTAGTGCCGATGCAACAATCATTATGTCGCCCAAATATTCAGGGACAAGTTACGTAAAAAAGGTGGCGAGCAGCCAAGTTTAGTTTACTTAACCAAATATTAAGTAAATTTAAGTAATTACTTTAGAGATACTTTGAGATTTTTTGTATAGAAATGGGGTAAAATGGGTATCATGGCGACCTGATTATGGATGTTTTTAATATAAATAATAATGAAGTATACCCAATGATAACAGATAAATAGAGTACCTTAGAAGTAGAGAAGACTCTAACCAATTCAAATGATAATTTATGGTAGGTCGGAATAAAAGAGCTTGGCCACGGCAAAATTTGGGGCGTGGGTGTGGAGGTAAAAATAGGTAGTGTAGCAATGTAGTCGTGTGGCTAATGCGGGGGCAGGGTTGGAAGGCAAGGGTGGGAGGGGGTGCGTCTAGACGTCGGCCTTGACCGTCACACGGTTTCCGCGCGAGGCTGACGCGACCCAAAGCCCGGAGAGCCGTGAGAAAAACTGTAACAGCTGACATAAGGGGTTTTACGGCTGAAACCCTGAGTAACTCAGGGTGTCAAGACATTCTTGGTAGTATGGCCAGTTGTCAGTAAGGCTAGGCAAACACTGAACAATGTGTATGGATAAAAAAGAAGTAGTAGATATTGCAAACCTCCAATTCAATGAACACGCGGGACTGGTTGGATTGACAATAAATAAATATTATTTTCAAAGTTAACTTATACTTAAATAAAATCCGGATATAGTGCCATTTACTGATTTAATCAAGACAAGAGTAACATTAGTAGCGTACATTATCAATAAGTCAAGAAGAAAACCAATAAAGTACCTACCAAAATATTGTAAGCACCTATCTATAGCCTATAAAATTCGGTCGTATTCGGCTGAGCGAGGAACGCACAGCGTCTCGCGACTGGGTCTGTGAACTCACTCGATTCGACATTGCGCCGTCATTGAGCCGGGCTAAATAACGCAGATAGCAAAAGGTCGACGACCGACATCGCCCAATATCACGCGGACGATCGCAAGATTTCAAAGCACCTGCCGTCGCCTCGTGGCACCTTATACCAACTACCTACCTCAACAGCACGCTGCTTGAGACGCAACTTGGTGAAACTCATCATTGTGTACATAGTAGAAAAGGCAGAGCTTCAGAGCAAACTGAAGAACTTCTTATCAAAAAATAATCTTAAATGAAATGTAGCTCGGAAAAACCTATCCATCACGGTAACTTATATTCTCATGATAAAGCTTTTAAAAAACCAATAACTAAAAACAAATCTGATACCAAAATACCAAAACGAATCAGACGCTAGATTGCGTTTCGGAAATGATGTCGGCTGGTTTGAGGGCACAGGGGGTGATGGTGAGAGGGCGAGGGGGGGCCGAATATCTCGGGGTGACATTGAGCGGCCGTCGACATTATGCCCGACCTACGCCACGGCCGACGCGCCTCCCGCACCTCACCTAGCTACGGAAAGCACTCATCCGCTCTCAGATCCTACTTAATTAATGATAGGCACATCAAATTCCCCAAGCTCATCCAATTTACAAAGAAATCAATTTACAACCGCAAAGGCCAGTAATCCATTGTAACATATATGAGACTCCTTAAATGTATCTAAGGTCGTGGGTCGAAAATAAATAATGCAACAGTAAACAAAATGTATTACGAATTCCAAGCTCGTCGCATTGTTACATAAAAATGACGCAATGCGTTTTGAGAGCTTCATTTTGTCACGAAATTGACCGACTTAGGATAATCAGATGGTACGAGTAGGTATTACCTATGTATTTTGGGTCGTACCTACTTAAGAGTATGACACTAGTTAGAAGAGTCATTTTGATCTGAATATATCAGAAAGTTCGTATTTGTGTCTATAATGGAGAATAGGAAACAATCCGAAAGTTGCAAGTTTCTAGTTCACACAAAAATACGATTAGGTACAAACTTGCTTGCAGTTGGAATATTAGAAAATTCATCTTTTCACGTCTCTGCATAAGTTTGTATTTCATTTCAAATTAATTAACGGAACCCTCGATCCTCGGGAGTGTGAACATCAGACTCACACTTGGTCAGTTTTCAGTTTTTCTTCGTTTTGATTTTAAGGGGTAAAATTAACAGCATTAGAAATTGTACTTATTAAAATTTTATCTATCGCTGTTCTGATACAATGCAGTGATGATTAAAGTTGCATCCTTATCTCGAAATTAACATTATGAACTATAAAATTACAATGAATGCACAGCAATATAAACAATCGTTTATTACTACGATTGCACAATAAAATTATCTACTGTTAAAAACGTGACTGCAGATATTTGCAAATCTTACACAACACCATAGTTGAGAAGTACCTAAGAAGACGAAGTTGTCGTTGTCTCAGTATCATCTCACAACCTAAAAGGGGGTTTACCAAAAAAGATACCTACATGGAATTGGTAGGTGAATATGAGTACCTACTGCATCCTCAATCATGACACAAATCGTAGGCAAAAAGAGTGCAACAAGTCCTAAATACAAATAGCAGTTCAATGCCCTGACATTGAAATGACCGATGAGGTATAATTCCAATTTGTAGGAAAGAGAATAAGTTAGCTTTGTTTTTAGGGACGTGTGAAAAAATAATGATTTTGTTATTTTGCTTACAGATTACGATGCTTATAACAAAAAAGTTGTGAATGCTGTGAGTCTAAATACTAAATCTAATGAGTAAAAACATCACAATAATCTTTACCTTTCAGATTTTGCGTAAGTTGGCGATCTAGCCGATCATAGGTAACTGGGGCACTCTGAAATCGTAATAGGGCCCTTGACATACGCGCCTTGTTAAAATCCCGAGAAAGTAAAGTTGCACAACTGTTTAATCTAATGATAAATCTTTCCATTGGTATGCAAATGATCAAATGAGACTTCTAGGTAGATTGACAGATTTTATAATGCTAGACAAACTTTGACCTTACAATCAATTACAATTTGACACAATTTATGAAACAGCTATTTATACACATCGCAATGATGAATTGCTCGCAAGAACATATTTTGACTCTTCATGCTATTTTGAGATGGTTCTTGCTGATATGTCTAAGCTTAACATTTTTCATTATTCCACTGTCCCTTAATCTAATATCTATTACACAAGCCGTTCATAAATTTTTCAACTTACTAGCCCATTCAAAATCAGCACTCGCAACAAAAACTAATTTTGCTCTCTTTAATGTACTAATTTGAATGAAACTAGTCTACTAGTTAGAGCATGCGTAGGTAATGAGAAGAGAAACTAATATCTCCTCATTATTCAGTTTGATAGTACCATTTGAACCAACAAATAGGTAGTAAACAAAATAGTTTATGAAGTAACCATTCTTGACGTAGAGAAGTTTGGAGAGGTACCTACCCATTTAAGGCGTGAAATTTAGATTGCATGAAAACAAGAATACTTAGGTTTTAGAGGAGAGAACTTTTTCCTATAAGATCAAAGAATAGGTACCTACCAGTACCTATTCTTTGGAGGTTAAAAGTGTAGCAAAATAAGCCTGAATTAATTGATTTTGACATAATCTGCTTCATTATCGGAGTTAAAGATATGAATTATTACGTTAGACGTTGATGTATATCTAAGTATTATTGACATACAAAGTATTACTGTTATCGTCTTGGTGTGAATATGTCAAAGAGCATTTAGATAATAATATATTACAATTACCACTAGGGCCCTTATTAATTAACGTGGTGTAAAGTTACGCCGGGTGCTACTTAGGACTAACCATACAATTTTTGGAGTTTAAACCTGGCGTAACTATACACTACGTTTATTAATAAGGGACTAGGTGTTTACCGTGACTTTGTTCTCAATCAATGATGTTATCTCGTTATACAAACTTTCTCTATTTCATAATTCACCCCTTCCGTGATGAATAAAAAAACTTGCCCAGTGTACTTCCCAGGGATCCATATTATCTTCCTATAGCAATGCAAAATTTGAGTGTAATCTGCTCAGTGATTAAACAGACCGAGTTACTTTCTTTTAAAATACGAGTAAGTAGGTACTATACTTACAAATAGTAAACAAATAAATATGTAAGTAGTTTGAATTTCAACATTTTGTATGAAGAATTTAAGATAAACCTATGTTTTTCTAACAATTAAACTTTGAAAACTATTTGCATCATTTTAAGACTCACACTTCTCGATACATTTTCGATCATTTCCAAGGTGCTGCATATGTTTGAAAACAGCCATGTATCCTTTACCGCGCCCATTGCAAGCGTCTAGATCATTGCACTGCACAGTCAACTTGTAGGTAATTTATTTTATAAAGGAGCATTGAGGTAAAGCGTGTCGTTTGAGCGACTCTCACGCACTGTCAGTTGAATACGCAATGCGTGCACGCAGGCCCCGCCTCGCCCCCACCAGACAACACGTTCAGCGCACGCGCCGCCCCGAGTCAAACCATGCGCCCATCGCCTTTCAGATTGGTCCCTTTATATACAAACTCAACGAATAAAGGCAACAGTCCTCCTGAAGCGCTGCCAAGGTACAGCGGCTGTTATTGGTCGGCGCCGGCGAATCGTAACGAGCAAAGCCCTTCGTTTTGTTTATCCAACATGTTTACATTTTATGCATGTTTATCATGCTACTATTTTGATGAAATAACATTCTGGTAATGTAACAAAATGATTTAAGTTTTATTACACGTCTGTGGGAACGTCTATTTATAAGATGTGCATACAATAAACTAAAAACAAACGAGATTAGTGGAATTGTTTTTTACATTCGTGGGACAGAGAATTTTGGAAACGGTTAATAGAATTCAAACCGAGACGAATCCGACTTCTGCCGCAGCACGTTCATTAAAAAGCTCACGTACTTACGTCACAAGCACTGAACTTTATAACTTTTTTTTTTTTTTTTTTTTATGATGAATGGGTCGGCTCTTGACCTCAAACTTACACAGGTAAGAGTGAGGTCTACGATGGAGCGAGCTTACCCAGAAGGTGCCTATTAACTCTCTTCTTAAAAAACTGTGTCAAAGTTAGCTTTCAAAACAAGGTACAGCAAACTTCTTAAAATAAGTTCTTGCATACCTACTATCTTTCCTAGTTCTTTATTTCAAACTTTGGAATGCCCACTGACTGAAACCTTTATAATATATAATTAATATTATATATACATATATTTATAGTATATATTACGAGAAAACTATCAATCCCTCAGGAATAAAATTGATATGGGACCACCTCGGGAGTATACCCTTTCAAACAAAATCATTTTGGAAATCGGTCCATAATTAGCGGAGATATCGATGAACATACATAAAGCCGAACACATAACCTTCTTTTTTTTGAAGTCGGTTAATAAGGAATTTTAAGAAATCTGCCTGTCAAAGAGCATGAATTCACGAACACTATTTTCACTTTTTTATCAAATTATCGTTGTGAACGTAATAATTATGAAACACTTAATTCCATTAGCTACAAAAAGAACGCAATTGGGTAATTAATCACGTGCTGTCCGACATGTTAAAGGTATTAAGGCCAGTAAAGACAAAAAAGCTTCATCATTTTATTATGATTCAAGGTTCCTGGATCATCCAAGATTCAAATAAATATCCATACTAATATTATAAAGCTGAAAATTAGAAGATTATATATGTTACGCAGCCCAAAACGCAACGATAGCGCGATCTAATTTGTTCTGTGTCGCCATCTATTATGTAATAAAATGTCTGTTTGTTTGTGCCTTTTTCACGCCTAAACCACTGAACAGATTAGGCTGATATTATGCGCCTTACTAATAAACGTGGTGTAAAGTTATTCCTCGGAATAAAATAGGAATAACCATACATTTTGACAGTTTACACTCAGGAATAACTTTATACCACGTTTATTAGTAAGGCCGTATGTCTCAGAGACGGACATAGGCTACTTTTTTTTTTAAATAATCATGGAGAGAAAGATAGATAGATAGAAAATACTTTATTGCACACCACATAAAAAGTAAAACAAAAACATACAAAAAACCTAACTATGATATACAATCGGCGGTCTTATCGCTAAAAAGCGATCTCCAGACCAGAGAGCGTGAAATAAGGGTTGAAAGTTTGTACAGGGGACTTGAAGTTCCAGTTAAAGGCAACTAGATGGTGTTGCTAACCTATGGCTGAGGTCGAGATGGCGCTATTATTACATTTTTAAAAGTTTCAAAATATTCTTGCCGTTTTTGGTTGTATTTAGAGGTTTCCAAGTAATGTTATTTTGCTGAACCTGTCACGTATGGAATACTAACTTCAGCAAGATGTGGGCATGTATCAAATATGTATTTGGACATGCCTCTGACTACCCCCCTTAGACATCTTCAAAGGATCTGGAATAAGTAACATAAAAAGATCTGAGAGAATGTCTACCGCACCTTGGGGATACAGTCGTGAACCTGTTTACGTTTATTTTGCTGACGAAGTCGCGGGTACCAGTTAGTCTAACATATATCTACGTAAGGAAGACCACATATCAAAAGCAGGTTTAATCTGTTCAAAAACGGACTATCAAGGCCCCTTACATAATAAAGAATTCGAGACCCATTCCGTCAAGGCTAACCCTAACAACAGTCTAAGGAATTCAAATGCATAAAAACATGCACAATCGTTTTGTTTGACGTCTTGCAAACATTTTAACAAAGGGAGCCAACAGGAAGCCTAGCGATGATCTCATAGTTACACCGATAAAAGGTAGACAGACAAAAAGTAACCGAAATAAGTTCAACTGGTTTCCACATCTGATCTCTATGTTTAGATGTTTTGTCTACAGTTAATAATCATGAAAGAAAAAATAAAAATCTAGTACTTCCCACTAATATAATAAAGCTGATAGTTTGTGACTTTGTTTAGATGTTTGGATATTTGGATGTTTGTATGTTTGTGTTGTGGGAGGACGAGTTGAGAGAATTAGCAGGGAAAGAGTGGATTAGGACGGCAAGGGATAGAGAGAGATGGAAAAGCTTGGAAAAGTGTGGAACTTGTGGAAAAGCCAAAAAGGGGCAAGCAGATGATGTCGATGTCGTATAATGCAAACGTAGATTAAACGAAGTGATAGTTATAGTTAAGAAAAATCTGTATTATAAGGCTAATAAATAAAATAAAATAAATAAAAATGTTTGTGTTTTAATCACGGCTAAACCAGTGAACCGATTTAGATGAAACTTGGAATAGGTGTAGATAGTGACCTGGAATAGCATATACCTAGGCTATTCAAAATGTTGGTACCACGCGGGTGAAGCCGCGCGCAGTAGCTAGTATTATAATAAATCTGAAAGCTCGCATGGTTAGATGTTTGTATTTCCTTTGCACTCTATCAGATCTTGTTGAAACTTGGATATAGTTTACCTACTTAAACTATCAAAACTCGTACTAATGGCTATAACAAAAATAAGCTAAGTTGTTTATGAACAAAGCTGCGGTCGGACGCTAGTAGAAATATAATAACTTGTTCCATATCAAATTGCACCTAGGCACCAATTTGATATCTATGTAGTCTGTTAGTAGGATAGGTAGGTACTTATATGGAGGTAGGTATAAAATAGCCTTGAACATTTTTATCGCCGGGTTTTATTACTCGTAAAACGGGTTACTTATGTTTTATTTTAATAAAATTGTTTCTATTATATTTCTAATTGTATGTTTATTCTTTTAACTTGCTGTTCTTTAATTAATAAGAAAGAGATTTTGCCAACCTAAATCTTAAACGCAACAAACTGATTACTTTACTTTCCAACAAACTAGTATAACTGCAAAAGCAATAAAAGACGTAAGGGACCATCCATCGAATTCTCACAAAGAGACGTATTAGAATTTTAGCGTATACGCGTGCCTATAGGCATCTATGGGTATACTTTGTGGGGTACATCAGACCAAGTTGGGGCCTGGAGCTCGTTAGTGAGTTTCGGCTATTATCGATAAACATCCCGGCTCCGGCGAGCCCTAGGCTGTCTATGTGTAGGTTGTCTTAGGGCAGGCACGCGGCTCGGCGCGTCGGCGCGTCGTCGGGAGGCCGCAATTTGTTTGCATTTTTGGCCATAGGGCTGATACTGATAATAGTTATATAAAAGATTTGCATTCAAATGTATAGTATTCTTTATAACTATAAGTATAGTACCTTCTATATATTAGTGGGAGCAAGCATAAAGTTACGTTGACTTTGGATGTTGTAAAAGCACAAGAATAGAATACCTACAGATATTGGGCTCCTACAAACAATTACCTAGTAAGTAATGATGTTAGACTTTAATTTATTAGGAGACTGGTTATTACCAAAACAACAATCATGGAAAGACCAAAGTATAATGATTCTTAATATCATTATGATCGTTTAGCCTGACATACTCAATGAAGGAAAGCCTACTAATGATAATAAGCTTATAGAAGCTGAAGTTTAATAATTGTATAAGACAACCCTACATAGTGTGGAAGGGAGAAGGCGATTCGTGGAAGAACACGCGATTATGTGTGCGTGAGCTTCCAACACAAATAAAACAGTCGATGTGTGCGCGCCGCGCGCCGGTTCATTGTCAAGGCCAACAGCCAAATCTCCCGCTTGAGCCCCCCCTCCCTCCTACCGCGCTCTACCTATACTCAATTATTCGCATTCGCCGAAAACATCGGCTGGCTTCAAGCATATTGCTCGGACGGTGGAAACCTAAATTTTAGTCGGCCATCAACCAAGCCGCAATAGTTACAGCACAGAATGCAATCTTCATAAATTCAGCAGCGCTTCCATCAATCTTCAGCTAGTGATACGGGCCTGCGGTTGCTGTCGACGCGATAATCGAATATTTTTAACGTTGCATATCGCATTCCGCCTGTTTTTTATCTACGGTGTGCGCCTGAGAATATTGATGGAACAAAAACCACATTTTGCATCCGCTAGGCTAGACTTCACGTGTATATTGACCAAATTATGATGTATGATAGACTGCACGTTTTTATCAAGGTCTCTACCGCACAGTCATACGCCAGTCTGATCGCGAACCTATGCAAATTGCATGACTCTAAAAGAACAGTCTGAGGATATTATGTAACTGTCTTATAAGGATCGAAGAGAGCTGCTAAATATGTCTGGCGTTGACGGTGACAACACGATGTTCTAAGTAGTTTACGAGCACGACCGAACAAAATCGCGGAAATGGTAGATCTAGCAATTAGTTTGTTATCTCAAAGTATGGATGTTCATGACCATGGTCTTGTAACCTAGGGTCGGCTGATATCAGACAAGCATCACTATAGTCTAATGATTATAGGATTGTATAAAGTCAGCTAATCAATAATATTTCAAGCGCCTACAATGAACAATAAAAAAAAAAACAATCCCGATAATTAGATTGAAATACGATTTATCAATATAGGTTTCAAATTTAGACCTGTATTATTAATTATGAAGTGCTGCAGCATACGAATATTAAATTGGTTTTAGTTATATATACGAGGTAATTACTTATTGACCAAGCTAAGCATTCGTAAAAAAATACCGTAATAATAAGTGTTATCATAATATAACGTTACAAAGAGCCAGTTGTGTTTAAACTGTAAGGTCTGTCTGTTACGTAAGCAGGCAATGATGTAGGTAAGATTAACTTTTAAAATTCTCCTAAGACGAAGAAAAATACTGTATCATAAATATACGAGATCACAAAACATATAAAAATCTTTAAGCTGAGAGCCCGTACCTACCTATAAAATACACGGTACCTATATGTGTCAGTAGGCAAAAAACGGAAAGATTTGACAAAGATAAATATGACAGTCAAGGCCATACGGTATCGTATTAGCATGCATCGAAGTGCACACAAAAGATTAGATAGAAAGCGACACTGCCAAATTAATAGGTACCTATACAATACTGTATTACCAATACTCTAGAAGAAAATATCGAATAAAATGCAAAAATGAATAAAATGCTAAAGAAAAAATACATTCAACATTTATATTTGACCAGCCTCAGATAAACTTTCAAGATAACTTAGATGAAATACACAAGGCAATTAGGAACATTTTATGGAGAATATTGTGGTAAATACATTCCTTTCCAGAGAAATGGTTTAGAAAGACCAAGCTCTTGATAGAGGTAGAGAATGTAGAGACTAAGACGCCCTAGCTAGAAACTGATGAAATCTGTAACATTTTGAAGGAACCAAACTAACTAGCCGAGACGTATAGGTAGGTAAACTATGTTTCGACGAGTTAATTTGGATCCATTACACTGTTCCACGTTGAACGTGAAATAGGACCAAGGATGTTGTCATGCATGAAAACCGTTTCTCAGCCTGGATCGATATTTTAAAATGCCCTCCACGGAAGTGCTCCATTTTAAAATAGCTGAAGCTTTATATGGTACCTGACTAGATTAATTAATTGAGTTTAATATTCCAGCAAAACTATAATTATAATTATGTTGGCTTCCCTAAAATCATCAATAGGCAAAAATAATTAATCAAAAGGTAAAGCAATAAAACTAATCTAAAAATCTAAGATGAAAACACCAAATTCATCAAATCCAAGGACAGAAAACAATGATGCACACAATGCTTATTTTAAAAATATCAAAACTATAATATCTGGAGAGATCTTTGAAAAATCTAATGAGTAAGAAGATTTAGGGATTATGCCAATAAACGAAAGCTTTGGAGAGTTGTCAAAAAATTCAGAGGTGAGCAAGGAATTGCGTGGAAAATAGAAACGGTAACCGTTAGGCAGCCCGAGGCAGCGGATAGGCGGCGCGATCGATCACAGCTTGTTGAGGCAGGTCGCGCTTTCCATGCGTGCCGAACTCGGCTCAGAAACACCGAATCTATTCCTCTAACAATTCACGATACGAATGTTATTATTACTATGAGAGAAAGAGGGAGTGTAATATTCAAGTGTGCCAGTTAACCAGACATAATGTGTGGACTATGGAAATCATACAATGCCCAGTTAGATGTGGTAAAAGAAAGATTTTGCACGATAGTGCTACGTGATTTGGGGTTTTCTTTAACTAATTGTATTGGCGGTAATAGTTCAAATAAGAAATAATACATACAGAAAAATCTGTCGGCAAATTGACATAGAAACACTATAATGACCCATAATATAAAATATTCAAATAGTCTCACAGTAGGTGCATTAAAAGCACCTATTTATTACATTTAAAAAATTGTATAGAGCACTGTGTGAGGAAACAACGCTAATTTGATATATTCGGCAGCCGGGTCCGGTGTACCTACTGATAAAATGTTAGGATAGGTCAAGGCGAAACTTAATTTTCACGACGGAGAGACTGAATCACATCTAAATAATAAATTCAAATTGTACGCACCACGTCCATTTCCATCCAGTCCATGTCTGCTTATTGTGATGTCTAGGTTAGGTTAGCTTAGTCTGGGTCTATTGCGCGAAAGTACTGCGCGTCGCGACGTTCTGTACACGAGTGCAGCGTGTCGTCGTATTATGTTGCACCGAAATTTCGTTCCCGCCGGCGGTCCCGCACCCCGCGCCTCACCCCCGATCTCGCAAAATTTTCAAACGATGATCGCGCAACGCCATCTAGCGATTGGCGCCCACCATCCCTTTTAGTGTGGCCTTGAACTTGACAACTCGGCGTCGTTGTCGACCCATATTTTCGTCTCCGCCCCCCGCCCAGCCGCACGCTTTGTCGCGCGGCGGAGCCACCTGAATGGATCGACGCGGGTAATAAGGTTCAAATTCGTGTGCTCCGCGGAGCGCTCTCGTTTTCACTCGGCATTATTACGTCATTTTGTACATTGCAGCGCAGCGGTGGATTATCTGATTACCACAGCAAGCACATGCTAGCGGCTAGCGCTAGCCGACCGCCTGCAACCGGCTATGGTCCGAGTTTATAGTTTGTTTTTATTTTGGTTTACCTGCCTCTTGCTGGACGGGCTGTGCACTTGGAGATCCAATTAATAACTGTGTATATGTGGAGAAAATAAAACTTTATTCTATTCTATTCTATTCTATTCAATTATTTCAATGCGCATATATAAAAATAAGTACATAACTACTTAGATAGGTAATTTATATTGTTTCTCTGTCAAGGCGAGTTCAGTTTCTTATCGGAAAATCGTGACTAAACCATTGGATTGTCTTACGGCCAATAAAAAAAATAAGCAAGTTGTTCATATCGATTTTCAATATAATATTTAATGAATTAACAAAAAATAATATAATAATTACAGTTAGGTACCAATAACTCATCATGCATGGCCCAAACTTATTTTACAACCAAAACTGTAGAAGACTCAACAACCATGTAGAAGATTTCCTATTTTTTTTAATGCTAATGCAAAATAAATATTTATCAAGAATATACTGTTATATAAACATGTATGATAATATACCTTTTCCATACTGTGAATCTAAATTGCTTTTTCGTTTAGGATATATGTAGGTACTTTTGTTTGAAATAATGTTTGCACCCTTGGTTTACATTAGGTTATCAATAAAAAATGGGATAAAAAAGTAATTTTTATCAGACAACGGTGTGATTAAGAAAAGGTTCAATACAACACCACAACAAACTTCTTGATAAAGTTATGCTATTTTTATTTTAAATAAATTTGCAAATAAGAGGACTTATAATGCACGGTGCTATAACTTATATCCATAAATAATTACAATTTTAAAGTTACCTAAGTAAACTACTAATGCCTTAATTTTTAGTATTAGCGCCATCTAGCGGTAGCACCTCGAAACAAAAATTGGACAAACTAAAGTAACTTTGTTATAAAGTGTAACTTTGCAACTTTTAATACCTGGGTATCCAGCACGATGGACCAATAAATTGATGTATAGAAACAGATAACAGTAGAATCAAATAGGATAAAAAGCAGAAAGCCACGATAAGCAAATAAAATAATATAAGCGTATGAATTTGAATAACATTGAAATAGCACAAAATAATCAATGCTCACAAAAACATGCAGACATAAAAAAAATACTCATTTTAAAATGATATTAAGCAGTTGATGGATCAGCACTTTAGGAATTGTAATAAAATAAATTGTAATATTTTCAGTAGTGAATTAACTAACAAAGATTTTTCTAAATAATGGGTAGGTATGTAGAAATTTTCATAAAAGGCATTGTAAGGCGTTAGCGGGACGATCTCGACGAGTTTGAGAGACAGTGGTGGGAGATCGCCAGAGATAGCGACTTGTGGAAAATTTCTGGGAAGACCTTTGCCCAGCTGGAAGGGGAAGGCCTAGGCGAACCTTCTTGGATCAAATTGGCGACATTTTGGAGAAGGGCCAGATCAAAAGTAACCGGCGAGCATGTATGAAGAATGTAATGAGAGTGAATAAAGCAAAAGTTGTGTGTCAAGATCGTAGCAAGTGGTGATCCGTGGTCTCTGCCTACTCCTTCAGGAAAGCGCGAGATTTTATGTATGTATGTATGTGGGATATTTGGAAACACATAGACACAGGATGTTATCACATTCATTTACTTACCTCTTATTTTTTTATAACGTTGATCACAAAAGTTTAAGAAAGACTAAGTGATCATGGGCAGACTCGAATATCAGGAAACAAAAAAAATAAGGTACTTAATTTCAATGTTTTTTTTATAATTGAAGAGTAATATGCATAGGTAAAACATTCAGGTATTAACACAGATACATACAGCTATTAGAAAAGCTTTCAATGATAAGCAAAAGCAAAATAGTACATTCTAAATACCATAAAACCAAAACATTGTGTTCATAAATAATTTTAAAGGAATGACGACGAATACTTGCCAAGATTATGGGGTCACCCATACAATAAAAAAAAAAAAAAAAAAAATGCTGGACTTTTTCACACAGCATCATCTAGCCAAAGTAAGCAGAGCTTGTGTT
Organism: Epirrhoe tristata; assembly: GCA_951394285.1. Lineage (NCBI taxonomy): Eukaryota > Metazoa > Arthropoda > Insecta > Lepidoptera > Geometridae > Epirrhoe > Epirrhoe tristata. The sequence goes on from OX596153.1 coordinate 2,205,505, forward strand.
ACGGGTACTAGATGACTGATAAACTACTTATATACTTTTTGTTTGTAAATACATACATACATACATATTATTGATAGAAACATCCAGACCCAGGACAAATATCTGTCAAAGCTTTTGTAAGCAAACTCATGCAATCAATCCCACTAAAGCTGAAAGTTTGTGAGTTTGTTATAATGTTTGGATGTTTGTATGTTTGTGTTTCAATCACGCCTAAACCAGTGAACCGATTTGGATGAAACTTGGAATAGGCGTAGATAGTGACCTGGAATAGCATATAGGCTATTCAAAATGTTGCGCAGTAGCAAATAAAACAAACAAGTCTTACCGTAGTCAAAAAGTATGTAACGGCTGCCTGTCACATATTTCCTTTGAACTGTATTGATGGATGTTATATTGTTGAGACATATCAAATGTGACGAGGAGCTGAAAAGAAAATATAAAGTAGGTTAATCTATGGTCTAAAATTTCAGCATAAACACTTGTTTTTTTTTCTTATTCAGTTTTCATTCCAAGAGATGCTGTAGTAATTGAATGTAAACAACAATGATAAACAGTGCCCTGAAGCTTACACAAACAGTATTTTTCAAAGAAAACATCTAAAAAAGTTGTAATGGTTCAGTATCAGGCTGTTGCATAGGTAAGTATATCAAATAGCAATGAATTTAAAGATAATGCTAGAAATAATGTAAACTAAACATAGCAAGTATTATGTAAACACTATCAATGGTGCACAGGGTACAGAGCATAGGTACTTACATGCATTTAACATTCCCATTGATTTAAATGTCTTCGATTTACGACTAGAACTTCAGAAATCGTAAATAATCACAAACACAGCGCAGCAGAACTAATTTGTAGGTTTATAATTTTTATCTGTGAATATTATAACCGAGGCTGCAATTTCAGAAAGGGTAGAACGATTCCGAATCCTTTTGTTTAAAAACTGGTTGAGAAGTTAAATTGAACAGAGCATTTGTTTAACGAATAATTACTATGAAATAACTCGAGAAACTCCAAAGAAAGGGGTTAGAAAATATCCTCATTCCTGCACTTTCAACTTCGCATGACATTTAAAAAGTTTTTTTTGTCTGTGGAAGATGCATTTTCATTTTGAAAACGTCAGATTTAGTTCAACAAAAATGTGCATTTATGCACCAAATGCATTAATGCTGGCTAGCTCTTTCCTATGCATTCCTGTTAGTGCCTTCTCTGTTTATGTTAAAAATAGTGTATTTTTGACGTTTTACGAAAACTACAGACTTAATTTCATTCTACGCATTTCTATTCCGAAATGTGTACTTTCGACTCTTAGATCCCTTAGATCGTAGTTTGTCTGAGTTTCGACAACATCAATAAAATATTAAAATTTATTTGTTCGGTACCTAGGGTACTTTACTTTTTTCTCTCTTTTTTGAGAACAGTTAATCAGTTATGTAGGAATTGTAGGTATTTAAATGGCTCTACATGATTGGTCTCGAAAAAACGTTCCATAGTACACAATAAAACTAAAGGGACTGCCACAGCTTTGGTTGTGGTGTGGCAACATTTTGACAAGCCGACAAGACAACGACGACGTTTCGCTTTTCGGGCCAACTCATCGGTTCTTGACACAGAATTATGTTTATTTTCTGTCCTAAATGTTATGAATTGTGAATTATTTAACATAGGATAGTGGAAAAGATCAAATAAAGCAATGGAGGTTTCTTATCTCGTCGTACTTTTGGGTGTATTCTGGCATGGAGCGGATGCTATCATGTGGACCCTGACTCCCAACACACAGAAGTGCCTGAAAGAGGAATTGCACGCCAACGTGCTAGTAGCGGGAGAATACGACGTTACAGAAGCTCCTGGACAGAGAGTCGATTACACTGTAAGTTATAAAAGTAGTGTACACATCAACTTCAGTAAGTCTTGTTCTGTTCAAGTTTTACCGTTATGTTGAGGAATTGTAGACGAAAATTACGTTTTGTAATGGTATACATAGTATGAAATATCATATTCTTTGCGGATATTGTCTACAAGGTTTTCCTGCTAGAATTGTGATAAGCCTCAAACTGATAGTAACTACTGCCTTCTGCATACCTACCCACACCAAAGTTGATAAGTAGTTTAGTGATTATTTTTCTCCCAACATTATAACTAAGTATGTCCACACAGGACTGGAAGCAGTGGCGTGAAAATGAGGAGGCCTATACTCAGCAGTGGGTGGATGTGGGCTGATTAGATAGATAGATAGATGTCCACAGTAAAATTAACATTATTATAAATCTGAAAGTAACTGTCCCACTGCTGGGCAAGCATCAGTTACCTTCCACTCTCTGCTAATCTATAAAATTCCTATTATTTTGCTTTCAGGTAAAAGACTCAAAAGGTCATATTCTGTCACAAAGAGACTCAATAACGAAAGGAAAATTCACATTTGTCACAGAGACATATGATGTGTTTGAAGTCTGCTTTATTTCAAAAGTACCTCAAGGTTTGTTTATTGTGATGATATGTGTATGTGCGATATATCATTTGCAAATATGTGATATTTTAGTGAAGGGTTAGGTCAAAAGTACCCCAAACTGGCTTGTATGAATTGTGCAATAAAAGTGAATGATGGAAGATGTATATGAGGATTAGAGCATGTGTTAATCTTTGATCTCTGCCTATCCCTGTGGGTAAAGGGTATCGTTTTATAGTACTAATGAGTAGCACAATCATAAAATACACTCACTCATAGTGGCATGGATCTTCTAATCTGGCAGGCCTTAACGATCACTTTATGAAAAATATTATTAGTAATTTTAAAATATACTTAATATTTTTAAGCATTAGGAAGGAAAGTTTCAAGAAATGCAGGATTCTGACATCTTCTGCTAAGTAGTTTTTATTTCTTTAAAATATTATGTTTGCCAACTGCTGGGCAAAGGTCTCTAAGAAGCTTTTATATATACATTTTTGTAGAACGCCGTGGAGTTAGCCAGGATGTGACTCTAGACATCAAGATTGGAATAGAAGCTAAGAACTACGAAGGCGTAAGTATTATACCTACATATTTTACATTCAAAAATACATAGCAAAAATAATAAATAATAATAAAATAAATAATGCTGGACTTTCCACACAGCATCATCTAGCCCCAAAGTAAGCAGAGCTTGTGTTATGGGTACTACATGACTGATATACTACTTATATACTTTTTTGTTTGTAAATACATACATATTATACATAGAAACACCCAGACCCGAGACAAATATTTGTAGATCATACAAACATTGGTCCCGCCGCGGGGATCGAACCCGCAACCTTTTGCGTCGCAGGCGGGCCTTCGCCCACTGCGCCACAGAGGTCGTCAAATAATGTATTTTAAGCATAATTTAAGTTACTTACAATTTCTATCAATAAAATAGTTTAAGCAGTCATGTTCAGGTTCATCCAGTTTCATTCATAAACTGCATTTAATAAAACAAAAATAATACAAACCACTGAATCATTAAAACATATATGAATAAGGTCTTTAAATCTTGCGTTTGGACATCTTTAGCACGACCTCTGTAGCGCAGTTGGCGTAGGCCCGCCAGCGACGCAAAAGGTTGCGGGTTCGATCCCCGCCGCGGGATAAATGTTTTTATGTTCTACAAATATTTGTCTCGGGTCTGGTTGTTTCTATGTATTTTATGTATCTATTTACAAACAAAAAGTATATATGTAGTATAACAGTCATCTAGTACCCATAACACAAGCTCTGCTTACTTAGATGATGCTGTGTGGAAAGTCCAGCATTATTTATTATTATATTTTCCTAAGAGATAATTACTATTATGCATTACAGATAGTGATCATATTTTTTTGTCTAGTAACTTTAATATTGTCTTTTTGTAATATGATGGGGGCCCACTGCTTCACAACAGAACAATTGGGTAGGTCTGTGTGTCTGTTTGCAATTTAACTTTTTTGCATTGCATGTGGTGCCCATCTAACATAATTATGAAAATAGAGTTTAGATTTAGTTAGAATCAATACATTTTTGCATTTTAATTATAAGAATGATGAAAGTTGTGTAATGTGATTATCCCCGTAACTAACTTTTTAACCCCTAGCTTTTTTTGTGTACTTATTCTAAATGTGTGATTTTTGTTATCTGAAATAACCACAGATTCATAATTCACAGAAATTTTTTCTAAATAAAAGTTGCATCAAATTGTTCAGTAATGCAAAATATACATTACAAAACCCAACTGCTTCCCTCGTAATATTTGTATAGTTCAGTATTTATAATTTCCTATACAGATTGGTGAAGCGGCTAAGTTGAAGCCCATGGAACTGGAGTTGAAGCGTCTGGAGGACTTATCCGAGGCTATTGTACAAGACTTCACGTTCATGAGGAAACGGGAGGAGGAGATGAGAGATACTAATGGTAAGTTGGCAACTGCTGAGCCTCAGAATAAATACTAGTTCCAAAAAATTTAAGAAAATCTATCTTATAAAATTTCTATTAGTATGTTACGTAACTTACGTATGTTACGTATTTTATTATGTTATTAAGTAAAAGAAAAAACAGACCTACCCTCTGCATGGGCCAGAGGGTACATGCTTTTTCTGTGTTACTTTTAAATTATTATTATCTTTTACGTCACTATTGTATGTAGTACTAGGTTCCTTATGCGTTATAATCGGATAAAAGACATTCAACATTCATTTAAATCTGCTAGTACAATAATGAAGCAAAATTTAATTTAATTTTATACTAGCTGGTACCCGCGACTTCGTCAGCGAAATAACATACTTGAAAACATCTAAATAGAACTAAAATCTGCAAGAATCTTCTGAAACTTTTAAAAATGCAATAATAGCGCCATCTGTTGCCTTTAACTGGAACTTTCAACTCCCCATACAAACTTTGAAGTGCGCAAAGGCGCAGTGGGCAAAGGTCCGCCTGCGACGCAGAAGGTTGCGGGTTCGATCCCCGCCGCGGGACAAATTTTTGTAGGACCTACAGATATTTGTCTCGGGTCTGGGTGTTCCTATGTATAATATGTATGTATTACAAACAAAAAAGTATATAAGTAGTATATCAGTCATGTAGTACCCATAACACAAGCACTGCTTACTTTGGGGCTAGATGATGCTGTGTGATCCCCGCCCGTTACATATCTACTCGAATTTAATCCCAAGCACTGTTTTTCGACAGTTTTCTATGTAAATTAAGTAATAAATAAACGCTTGAGACTATTCACACTTAAATGGGATCTCTAAATAATTGTACTTGGGGCTTAATACAAAAGAAGTTTTAATATACACAGTAATGTTAAAAGCATTGCCTGTCTTTCACCTGAACAAATACTTGTGTTTGTCATTCTGCATAACCTAGCTGCAAAGGGAATGGCTCTAAGGAGAATAATATTTCTGAATACAAATAACTATTATTTTCTTCATTCATCATAAAAAAAAATGACTTTGCTCATCGTAAATTATTGAAGTGTCCAAGATTATCTTGCTATACTTCACGAACCAATAAAAAAATGTTTTCTAGCTTTACTGTGAAATGTCCAGCATTATTTATTATTTATTTATAATAAATAAATAATTAATAATTAAACACAGCTTTGTCTAGCCCCAAACTCAGCAAAGCTTGTACTATCTATAGGAACGAGATAAATGATAGAATACTTTTATTGAATTTTTAATAGCATTTACAGTCCAATATTATTTGAACAGTCTCCTTTGTGATTCTTTTTCAGAGTCCACCAACAACAGGGTCCTATTCTTCAGCATTTTCTCCATGGTCTGTCTCCTGGGTCTTGCCACATGGCAGGTATTATACCTACGCAGGTACTTCAAAGCCAAGAAACTGATTGAATAGTATTTTTAATTAACCATGGATAAAGTAACAGATGGATTAACTGCACAAAACTAAACTGTGTTTTTTAATGTCGGCAACACTTAGGGTTGTAATGGCAACACTGATCAAATCTTTCCTTGGTGTTTAATAACGCCAGTTTTACAATTTTTGACTGAACAGTACTTAATTTAAAATTGTCTCTCTGTATCACAATCAACTGTAACTTTATCCATGTAAATAGATCTTTTAATTTACCTAAATATAATATTTAATAAGATTTTTGAATACACACTTAACAAATATCTTATTTAATAATTTTGTTGTAAATGATTGAGTTCGAGTCTGTTTACAGATGTGAAATAAAAATTCTTTGAATTAAGTTTATCTTTATTTTAATCACACGCGATCACAACCATATCCCTTTGAAGTAGCCTAAGGGATAGTCAGAGGCATCTTGAGATAGGTACTTTTAGCTACTACTTATATTTTTTTAAAGAAAAAGATAAATAAAAGAACTACATTTATTTTCGGTAACTTATTTTATTCTTGTAAAAATTAGCTATGAAACATGTATTTTGAGTTTCAGTGGGTCATCTTTTCACAACACATTGAAATAAATTACTATGGCCATACATAACACCATAAGAAGGGAAAAGCAACTAGAATTATTACAGGCACCAGGAACATGTTTAGCTTGGAAACAATACATATTAGAAGTACCTAAATACTGGTTGATTTCAATGTTAATTTGAGCCCTATCTACCATTTCTGCACATATTGTATGAACTTCATTTGATTCAGTTCTATAAATTGATTACACTTCCTCACACCATGAAAGATTTTCAAAATAATAGGGCTGTATTATAATATGAAACTTATGTACAGTACGCACAACCGTTCTTTACCTCTCTGAAGTTAGGTGCAATAAACGATTGCGCAGATTTGCGCGAGTAGGCGAGAAAGAACGATGCAACAAACTAAGCGAGTGAGCGAGGCAGCTATACAACGCTGTTTTCGTTTTTTAGGCGTCATCAAAAATGGGTTCTGCGCAGCTACTTCAGAGAGCTAAAGATTGATTGTGCGTACTGTACACACCGACAAAGTTAATTATTTAATTCATTCTGATTGACAACATTTATTCTACTCATACACTTAGTAGTCTTGCAATAACACTTGCATTTTAAATTGAATTAAATGCAGCTTGTTTTATATTGACTACACATATGTTGATATTACCATACATTAAAGGATAAAATCTCTTTTGGATGATGGAATGTTTAGAAAATAATAATTTAGAACCATGAAATAAATAATTCTAGATTATCATCTCTTTAATGATGTTCAATAACACCATTAAAATTCGAAATAAAATATAAGTATAAAAATATTCTATACATAAATTACATAAAACACCAGAGGTGAAAATAATTAAGCAAAAAATAAACATACAAAACTGAACATTTTACAATCAACTCAATTGCACTGACAAAATTACCTATAACTTTCCTTATTTACATACAATACTAATACAACAACATAGTCAGTCCGTCTGTAACATGAAGAAAAAGATTTTAAATAAAATCCCTATTAAGATGTAAAGGCGTAACACCACTAGCACATTCTGACCTATCAAGTCAGGTCATGTTTAAGTTCACGCTACAGACAGTTCCTAAGTCTTCGTCTCCACTATGTGGGTAGACTCCCGTCGCTTCTCCGTAGATCAAAGCGGGGAGTAATCCAACTGTACAGTCAGATGCTTGACTCCCGCCTCCCTGAATATCCTCGCGGTCTGCTCCGTGATATACCTCGGATCCACCTCTCTCGCGACTTCAATCTTTATAGCGCCGACGTGGACGTCGCTGCAGAGCGTCCAGAAATGCGGTTCTTGGACCGCGTGGACCCCAGCTAAGCCTACCACCCGGGTGTAAAGATTCGGCAGAGCGCGTTCGATTGACGTAGGAGTCCGTTGCATGAGCACTCCCGCCGAATCGCGCACTAAAGGTATCACACTCGCGGCGATAAGCAACGCTATGGCCATAGAGCAGAGAGGGTCTGCTCGCATCCAGCCGAACGTCCTCATTAGGATTGCGGAGATGATCACTCCCACTGAGCCGAGTGTATCTGCTAGCACGTGGAGGAACACTCCCCTCATGATAGCGGAGCCGGCGTCGTTGTGCGGGTCGTCGTCGTGGGAATGGCCATGGCCCCCGTGGGAGTGGCCGTGGCCGCCGTGGGAGTGGCCATGGCCGCCATGGGCATGGCCGTGGCTGAACGCGTAGATGCCCACGAGGTTCACGAGCAGACCTAGCACTGACACAAGGATGAGCCGCTCATGTTTTACCTGGAAGTATAGTTGTGGTGAGTACCTAAACATTTTATCTCAGTTTAAGTTCCTCGAGTTGTATTGTATGAGCGAGATGTAGGTTCCTCCTGCATCATAAGGAAAAATTATATCTCCTAGGATAGCGAATAGTTCGCTTCTTTTTCTCTGACATCCAATAAAAAAATTCAAATTTTACTTTACCAAGCAAACTAGGAACCCAGCTTCACTACACTATCAAGATATTCCATCATTTTTTAGATAAGCAAGAAAACGTGTCCCCATTGAGTTCTAATCGAAACAGAGAAAAACTAGAAGAAACAGTGTTGCAACTTGAAATGTGAATAGGTTACTTAATTATTAGAAAGTATGTAGGTAACTGATAAACATTGCTCACGGATGAATAAACACACTTCGTCCTTGATTTAGCTTTTAATTTACAGACTACTAAGCTGCCTCTCCTAAATATGATTTTTGTACCATAAGAGATCGGCTGTGGACGGTGCCTGGAAGTTGTCCTAAGCTCTCTCTCCATAGACGATGCTACTAATGGTGACGCAATTGATCGATATTATTTACGTAATATTATTCGATTTGTCTTAATTTGATTAAAAAGAAGATGTAAATTATTTATAAAATTTATATACACGTGACTGTTATGATAAATTACCGTAACATCACGTTTCTGTATCGCTAGACAGAAACTTAATACGTGCTGAACAATAACGAATAATGTGGCAACGGAATGTCAACATTATTTCAATGGCGTAGTGACGAAATTAGCTTACCGTATCGTGAAAGGAAATTATTGCATTCTAAGCAGTATTGATAAATTAAGATATTTTGGATATCAATCTTAGTTATTGCTACCTAAAAATCTAGAAAAAGAAAGATACATAGATTATTTTTATAAGTTACATGAAAGTTAATGGACAAATCTTGAATCTTTTGTAATAATGCTTCAAGCGCTTACTTAATACCTATAATTATGTTATTGCCATAACATTACCAATTTGAGTGGTTCTATATCACAAAGACAGTTCCGTCTTACATTTTGTGCGTAATTCAAAGTAAAAAATCATTTATTCAGTAGGACCGCTGGGTGCTGGGATGACTTAGAACAGTGTTAAACTAGGTGAATCTGCTCCCTGTACATTTGTTTCTGTATGCCTATATAAAGCAAAAATTACAAAAGATATTTTTTCCAGACAGATATATAACGTTGTACTCAAGCCGTTGAAAACATGACCTTGTTAAGCACATTTCGTACTTATACTCAAAGAAATTGTAATTTCTTTACACTTAACTTATTTTAAATAGCACTAATTAATATTCATAAGATAAGTGTAATGGGTATATTTACATATTGCTAGGCAGTTGAGTATGAATATTGAATATGTCACAGAGAATTGGATGGGAAAGCAACTGTTTCGTAACACTCATCATCATCTTCCTGCCCTTCTCCCACATTATATGGGGTCGGCACAACATGTGTTCTTCTTCCATTCTCCTCTATCAGCCGTCATCTCAACACACTCCTTTCTTACTCATCATCATTGTTTCATAACACTAATACCGGGATATTTACCATTATTTGCCGACACTTAAGCATACAATAAAGGCAAGGGAATTATGTCAACCAGGATATTTACTATCATTCAATGTTTTTGGAGTTTCCCGATAGTTCGGAACATTCTTATTTTCTTTGACAAAGTACATACTCCATGAGCACGTACATACATGGAGTTATTGATGACTCATCAATAACTCCAACACCAGAGTTGGCCATTATACAAACTAAACCAAAACTAATAATATATGGGAAAAACTCAAACAAGAAAAGAATATAAAAGTAAAATCATCAATCTAAAAACTTACTTCTGGTGGTTCGATGGCCCTCTCCACAGCTTCGCTCATGATGAAGAATGCAATGAACAGCAAAAACAGGCCATTTACAAAGCCAGCGAGCACTTCGGCCCGGGCATATCCATAAGAATACCGCTCGTTGGCTCTCCATTTGGATATCACAGAGGCTGCCAGCCCAGCGACCAGGCCAGTACAATCAAAGAACATGTGGAATGCATCAGATATTAGACCTGAAATGACATAAAATATAAGTACTTATTTTATTTCTTGTTAGAAAGTTAGCTTTTTATTTATTGTAGGAACTCTGCATGAGATTAATTGGATGCCGAAAATGCATTGAAAAATTCAACGGATACTAAAGACAATTAATTTACATTATTTAGGATTTTATCACTAAGTATATGGCCTGAGTTAAAAATTTATGTAAAATTATATATTACCCAAACTGTTTGTCCATACTCCGTAGAACAACTCTACAAACGCGAATGACAAGTTGAGAATCAGAAAAAGGAATAAATTCCTGGAATTTTGGTCAGAATATATGAGGCGCCACCAGCTTTGAAACTTCTCACTGACTCCACCTACTAAGCCGCGCTGTACCCGGGTATCCTTCTGCGTAAGGGGCAGCATTTCGATTATCATCTTGTCTCGGTGTTCAGTTCACCTCATTGCCTATTTATACACGTAAAAATCACTAAAACATAGTATTGTAGCACTGCATACGTGTAACTCACTATCGGTTTATAACCTCGCCGCTAAAAAAACTGTGAATGGAATAACACAAATTAGAAAGAAATTGGCAAGGGGAGCTTCAACGCCATAAATTTTTAATCTAAATGCTTTACAACTGTTCATAAAATACTTTTTATTTTCGGAACTTAGCGTTCCGTCTCCGCGACAACTTCTCCCACTTCACTTCACTTCACTTGTCGTCTTTTTCTTTGATTGACAGAAAATCAATGTTACCCTATCCTCCGTCCAGCTGTCCAGTGAAGTTGACAATATGACATTAAAATGCTGCCAGGTTAGAGGTAGGATGTAGGATCACTAATGACTGTCAATAATATTGACGAACAAATTATTATTCAAGAATGGTTGGGTATTCCTTCTATTATACTTTTTGATAGAATTAAAACCGAGCTAGAGTTCTAATACTAGTTTCTAATACTTAGTAGTACGTACCTTCAGTTACATAAATTTAAGGTGTTTTTTATTGTACCTACCTTTTTTTATTATTTAGGTAGGTAGGTAGATACTTAATTTCGCTTTCGGTGTAGGTAGACTAATTTATGTCTAGCAATAGCACAAACCGTAGTGGTTTTTAGTTGTTAGGATGTATTGTCTTTTGGTATAAAAATGTAAGTACCTACTTAAATCGTTAATAAATTTAAGTAAAAAATTAAGTAGCACTTCGGGAGTGAAAGAACGCTTAGTATCAAAATTATCACTCGCGATTGTGTGTACAGGCTTTCCCGTGCGCAATCCTGTACGCTTGATTAAGCGTAAAGGATTACTTTCGCGAGTTATTACTCGCGAAAGATTATGCGCGTGAAGGCCACTAATGAGACTCTCTAAGAAGTAGGTAGAAGTGACAAAATTAAGGTACGTATAGTAAGAAGTTGGTGTCTAGATCGCGCTATCTGCATTGCGTTTTGCTGTTTTGACAGGGGGAGGGATCCCTATTGCCAAATCCAATATATCCAATTCACAAGACTTCAATAGCCATTTTCGTATTGTCAGATTGGTTGAGCTCTATTGGGATAACTATTGATTGCAAGTTATGTAGGTATGTAGTAAGCCGGTTTCATCCGAGAAAAAATCTTCGTAAATCTGGTGACGGGTCAAGTGACTCGCGAGGCGAAATAAATGTTTTTACCCATCTAACGTTCACTTCTGGCTCAGACTAATTTATACGTAAGTACTATTTGGCTCAGACAAACAAGACATCTGCATATTTTCATTCATCAATGGGCATCAATATATTTTCGACTTTCGTCAATCTTTGCTGTATTGCTGCATGCAGGTCAGCAAGTAACCTACTGAAAGTATTTGTGTGTAGTAAATTAAATACTCTTTCCCAAAGATTCTTGTCGATGGTATCAAAACAATAAAATAATGTAACATCTATCCCTATTGGTCAAAAAGTTAATGTTGTACACCACTGACCAATAGCATAGTTGAATACGTCAAAACACAATTTGATGTAACAAGATCTGTAGTTGAAATAGTACTTTCTGATGAGTCATAGACTTTCAAAATGACACTCGTTTCCGGAAAAGTTTTCAATTTGTTTATGCATTTGGGTTTACTTTGTTTGTGGTTAACCAATTTCAATTTAATTATTTACTATTTAACCTATTATTTCTCATTATTTTAGAGTATTCTAGGTAAAATGTAATATCTTTAGTTTAGTACAATAACTGAAAAAGTTTTTTCAACACAAATGCATACGTTAATTTTGTTCCCGCTACATTTTTGAATTTCGCTCACCGGAAATTCGTCTATAGATGCGTTTGTTTCCGAAAAGTGAACGTTTCACGAGTCAACAGCAACGTCTTTCGAGAAGTTCTAGGCGCTGTTTGCGACATTTTTCCTACTTTTATCCGTCATCTTATGTTTTATGTGATGAAATAACACGTCGTATAACGATTATTTTCGATATTAGTGTTCATAGTTTTAATTAGGTAATCGCTAGATTACATTCTAAGCTAATATGGGCGACGAAAGCCACCCTAAAACTCTCTACGTCGGTAATTTGGACGCGAGTGTTACAGAAGTTTTCATTTGCACCCTATTTGGTCAAATAGGAGAAGTAAAAGGTTGTAAGATTATTCGAGAACCCGGTAATGACCCATATGCCTTCCTGGAATTCACCAACCATTCGGCGGCGGCAACAGCCCTGGCCGCCATGAACAAGCGAGTAGTCCTCGATAAGGAAATGAAGGTTAACTGGGCTACGAGTCCTGGCAACCAGCCGAAAACGGACACTAGTAACCACCATCACATATTTGTCGGGGACCTGTCACCCGAGATAGAGACCCACATACTGAGAGATGCCTTTGCGCCCTTCGGCGAGATCTCCAATTGTAGAATAGTTCGTGATCCACAAACGCTCAAATCTAAGGGTTACGCGTTCGTTTCGTTCGTGAAGAAGGCAGACGCGGAAGCAGCTATACAGGCCATGAATGGTCAGTGGCTCGGATCTCGCTCCATCCGCACCAACTGGTCGACGCGCAAACCCCCGACCAACACCCGAGGCCCGAATGAAGGCGCGCCTATCAACAAACGAGTCAAGCAGCCCACATTTGATGAAGTGTACAACCAGAGTTCACCGACCAACTCTACTGTTTACTGTGGAGGGTTCACTAGCAATGTTATTACCGAAGAGCTAATGCAAAGCACATTCTCACAATATGGTCAAATACAAGATATTAGAGTTTTCAGAGACAAAGGCTATGCCTTTATTAGGTTCATGGCTAAGGAAGCAGCAGCCCATGCCATTGAAGCGACGCATAACACAGAAATAAGTGGCCACACAGTTAAATGTTTCTGGGGGAAAGAAAATGGAGGCTCTGAAAATCAGGTTTGTATGCTATTACTCTTTCAGGTATTTATTTCAGATGACAACTTATACACACACCACAATTCTAGAAGTTATGTAGCTAAGTCATTGTGCAAGATTGACCCTAAATGGATGCATTCATGACTGGGCATGTAACTGAAATGCCGATGTAACAATACATTTTACTGCCTAACTGCTAACATAATACCTTCTATTGGAAAACTGGTAACTATTGAAACCTTATCTAATACATTGGCTTATTTATTAGAGTTTCATTTAGGAATAGTAGTTTTTACAAGTTTATGACCATTACTAACTTTATGCTAATTACCAGAACATCCACTGTTATAATTATTATTTAAATCTCAAAGTGTATTTGAATGATTTTGATCAAACATCAGATATGACCTGTAACAATTTGTTTTTACTTTGTTATTAGGGCATCAGAATTTGGTTTTCCTTGTTGCAAAAGAACCGGGTTTTCCCAGTTTTAGGGGCAACAAAAAGAACAGGGGCCTTACTTTGAAGCTTTGAATCCGAAGTTTCGATGAATATTCGGATGGTACCTACTACGATTTCTGACTTCAAGGACCAGATTTTCGGTTCGGAATATTTAGTCCTAAGTTATGACAGAGTTTATAGGTTGATCTTATCGACCAAATACAATGTAGCTCGTAGTAGGAGGTATCCGAATATTCATCGAAGCTTTGGATATAACGCTTCAAAGTAAGGCTCCAGGTTCTTGATTTGATATCAAAAACCTGTGATTCCTCTCTTCAATTCAACATTACTTTCTTTATACCTAAATCAGATGCGTTGAAAGAGAAAAGTAAAATATAAATAAGAACAAACAAAGCACACAACTTTCAAACAAAAATAACCTACTTAACAAACAGCAACATTGTTGATCCTTAAAGTACTTGTAAATTTCATAGAACTAATCATAGACCCTGTTATCAAAATAATGTGGGTCTATTTCAAATTGACAATAAGCATTCATGCAATTGGTTCACAAAGACTCCATTCGGGTCTGGGTGTTTCTCTGTATATTATGCAAATAAAAAAGTATATTGTAGTTTATCAGTCATCTAGTACCCATAACACAAGCTCAGCTTACTTTGGGGCTAGATGATGCTGTGTGAAAAGTCCAGCATTATTTATTATTTGTTTAGGGGGTTCCCCACATCATGATAATGCTATTGTGGTTTTATAATATAAATACTAATTTTCCACTAATACTAGCATGAAAATAAATTAGAACAATCTACTTACTTTGATTTGTATGAAAACATTTTCTATACAACATGAATACATAGCACAACATTGACCACTTATATCTAAAATACAAGGGGTCAATAACAGGATCCATTGCAATTTTTAAGTACCCAAATTGAAATCAAAACAATTGTTTCTTTGTTTCATTAGTATGCATTTGTGGCATCTATTTTAAGCCCAAATGACACACAACATTGTAGCATTTGCTTTGTGGGAACAAGTTAACCAGTATGAATCCCCGTCATGGCAACAATAAATTTTGTTTAGTACAGTTTATTATGCTCTTCAAGGGTAAACAAAAATATCCTGACCTATTCTGTGGGATTAGGCCGGCCATGTCTGTCGCATGTCGGACGACTTGTGGGCAAAGACCACAACTGAATGGGTGCCCAACACAAGACGTCCACGCGGCAGACCACCACGGAGATGGCGGGACGAGTTAGATGTGCATCTTCCAGACTGGCCCACTGCAGCCATGGATAGGAAAAACTGGAAGGAAGGGAGGGAGGCCTTTGCCCTGCAGTGGGACAATGCAGGCTAAAATAAATAATAAATAAATTCTACTAATAAGTAATAATGGGATAAGACATAGACTATCTTCTGATATCATCGTAATCTATTTTAGCATTATAAATGGCAAGAGTTTCATTGTAACTTACATAATTTGTAGCGTAGGTGTCCAACATGCAATTTATTCTATCTATGTAACTGTATGACTAATGAACCTGTGTATCTTTTAATGTGTATGTAGGTCACTTAATACACCCCATATAATACTGAATTTGTCAGTCACATTATCTTATTCGGCCTGATTTCTCATCACCTAGTCGAGTTTCTTTTTAATAAAGAAAAATAACAACAACAGTATGGTCTTATCGTGTCACCAGTTCTGTCGAAACAGTGTGGTGAAAAGATTTTATGTTGGGTAATCCTCGCTCGAAGATGGCAGAGGCCATAATTCGTCATACCTTAACATTTATATTACTTGTAACCTTCACCAAGAGCTCATTCATATATATTTGAGTTCTGCTGACTACTCATCTGAAGTCGTCAGAAGTTAATTTCTAAAGAACTATCCTGCTGCTACAGTTATAAAATAAACATGATTGTATCCCCAAGGCGCGATAGACATTTTTTAGATCTTTTATGTATTCCAGATCCTTTGAAGATCTATAAGAAACTAGCTGCGCTCCCGCGGTGTGACCCGCGGTCCCTCGGGATTTTTTTCATATTTTCGGGATAAAAAGTAGCCTATGTCCTTCCCTGGGATACAACCTTTAACTATGCCAAATTTCAGCTTAATCTGTTCAGCGGTTTGGGCGTGAAAGCGTAACAAACAGACAGACAGACAGATTTACTTTCACATTTATAATATTTGTATGGACTAGTCAGAGGCATGTTCATATTCTATTTGGCCATGCTTATTTTGCAGAAGTAACATGACAGTGCATTAATATTATCTATTTTCTTATTTCAGAGTTCAAGCAATACGCCGACAGCACCACCCCCTATGGGAGCACAAACGCAGTACCCCTATCCGTACCAGCAAGGAGGGATGGGATATTGGTATGCTCAGGTAAGACCTACAACCTCTATTAGATAACACTGTCAGTGCCAATGACATACGTGATCCGGGCTAAGCTGCTCAGATGGTACCTCAGCGAGGGACAGGGAATGTGTGAAATGAGCTCCAGGGTGCGGCATTTTTATACAATGGTGCTGACATTCAAAGATAGTTATCCCGACTAACCAACTTCCTGCCCTTTTTCCCACATTATGAGGGGTCGGTACAACATGTGTTCTTCCATTCTCCTCTATCAGCCGTCATCTCAACACTTACTCCTTTCTTACTCATGTCATCCTTCACACAATCCATCCATCTTTTCTTTGGCCTACCTCTACTCGTAAATCCATCAACATTCATACCTAGCACTCTCCTAGTTACATGACCTATCCTGACTAACCCAAAGTATGACGACCTCTGTGGCGCAGTGGGCGAAGGTCCGCCTGCGATGCAGAAGGTTGCGGGTTCGATCCCCGCCGCGGGGCAAATGTTTGTATGACCTACAGATATTTGTCTCGGGTCTGGGGTGTTTCTATGTATAATATGTATGTATTTACAAACAAAAAGTATATAAGTAGTTTATCAGTCATCTAGTACCCATACCACAAGCTCAAGCTTACTTTGGGGCTAGATGATGCTGTGTGTAAAATCCAGCATTATTAAAGTCCAGCATTATATTTAGAAATACAAAGATGTCAAAGTAGTATGTCAGGTAGTCAGAAGCAATACCAAATAGATATGTGGCACAAGCCCACTTTTTCCAGAAGTCAATTCATTACACTTTTTCCAAAAGTCAACATGTCATATACAATTCCATACGTGACATGTTGCATGTCCATCGGCGCCTTTTGGAATACTGATTGGTTCACGTTTTCCTTCGGTTTCTACTAATAGATTTGAAGCTTGTGTTTTTTGCGCATATACTTTTCGAAACGAAATATCCATTGTGCACGGTCGGGATGCGAAATTTATGGTTCTAGCTTCTACCCCACTCAACCAACACGGCTCCTAAATATTTATTTACTATTTTATTGCCTTTTTTCAATAATAGTTAGTAGCTTTCTCTTTGTCACACCTCATTGATTTCATATTCGACCATAGAGGCAATTTGTTTCAATTTGTTATGCTTTGTCACATGATAGCTTATTTTGTGTTTTAAATGGATTTGTTTACATTTTGTTACTGAGCAACTACTGGTTCGTTGTAGTTTAGAGTTATTTACTTGAAATTACTTTATAATTACATATGAAAAAAATGAGATGAGGAACTTAAGGACCAAAAGTAATTATTCAGCATAGCGATTCATACTTCAGCGGGAAGCATCTGCGACGTAACCGGTCAACCGACCGCAACCAATTGCAGAAGCGTCAGTTTTGGATCAATTCCACGGAACGGATTCATCGCGGATGCGTTCCGTTGAAGTATGAATCGCTGTGCTGACCAAAGATTTTACCCTTAAATAATAAATAAATAAATAATGCTGAACTTTTCCACACAGCATCATCTAGCCCCAAAGTAAGCAGAGCTTGTATTATGGGTACTACATGACTGATATGCTACTTATATACTTTTTGTTTGTAAATACATACATATTATACATAGAAAAACCCAGACCTGAGATAAATATTTGTAGATCATACAAACATTGATCCCGCCGCCGGGATCGAACCCGCAACTTTTTGCGTCGCAGGCGGGCCTTCGCCCACTGCGCCACAGAGGTGACAATAATATAGAATATAGATGGGAACATCCTTTCACTTATTAAATCTTTGATTTTTCCACTTACACTAGAAAAATTTTCAGCTGTAACATAATTTTATTTGTTTCCAGGGTTACCCTGCAATACAAGGTGCTTACATGGCGCCAGGTTACTACCAGCAATACACCGCGGCCAACTACAACCCACAAGCTGCAGCAGCTGGTAAGATGATTTTCTGTTAAGGAATCTACGAGAGTGTGTTTTATGAATCTGTAATGTATGTGGAGAGTAATCACTGCTTGCTTATTTTATTTTCATTCTTTCGGAAGAAGTTCCTTTTCGGACGGTATCGAGGATGAGGGCTAGAAGAATTTTACCGTCACGACATATCGATGTCTCCGGGGAATAAAAAGATAACTGCAAAAACACAGGAGAAGCATAAAACATGTTTTCGTTGATAACTTCACAAATTGTGCAAAATATTTTTTTTTTCATGTTTCTAATATTTCAAAAATGACAAAAAAATCTTAAGTTGAAACTTCGTTCCAAGTGCTAAGTGTTCCACAACACTTTTTAATAATGTTGGGACTTTTCCACACAGCACACAACACAAGCTCTGCTTACTTTGGGGCTAGATAAGGCCCCAAAGTAAGCAGAGCTTGTGTTATACAAATATCTGTAGATCATACAAACATTTGTCTCGCGGCGGGATCGAACCCGCAACCATTTGCGTCGCAGGCGGACGTTAGCCCACTGCGCCACACAGGTCGTCCAAATCGTCTATTTGAGATTGTTTTCTTCCGCACACCTTTGCAGACTGTTCAACTCGACTCTTAAAAAGATTTTATTCATTTTAAACTTTACAGTTTTGCCTGTATAAAAACAATTTAGAAACTTCTACTACTTAATTTATTGATTAGAAAACATGTTTTCTGAGAGATAACAGGTGTTTGCTATCGAATATTATCAACACGATGCATAATTTCGTCGTTTCTCACATGGCCTTCGTGGCGCAATTGGTTAGCGCGTTCGGCTGTTAACCGAAAGGTTGGTGGTTCGAGTCCACCCGGGGGCGCATTTTTGCATCTTTTTTTAATTTTTATTTATGTAAAACGCGACTTATGCGATGTTACGTCGTAAATTTTAGGTGTTTTTTGTGGGTTTCATGTAGTTTTCATCGTTTAAAGTCTTCTTTTTACTCGCCGTTCATAATGATTTTATTTTTCACTCCAAGCTACCGACAGTATTCACTTTTGCGATCTTTTTTTGTTAAATTTGTTTAGTTTTTCATTGTAATAGGTTTAATTAATACTATCTTGCACAACTTGTTTGTCAGTGTGAACGTGGAGTTAGGATGTTATACTCACCTATAGTGTCTGTAAACTGCTGCACACTGCTGGGCAAAAGCCTCCCGCAATTCTTTCCAAACTTGAACTGCTCAAACATATCAGGAAAAACTGAAAAGCCATCCTAATCAACTAACACAGCAACTCACAAAACCTACTTAAAGGAGACGACTTAAAAGGAATGATGTCATTCAGCTAAATATGTGACTAAATCAATTTAGAGTGCCTACTGGAGTGAACTCTGCCTGACATTACACCCGCAAATTTGCTCATAGTTGGAAAACTGATTGCAGATAAAACTTGAAAAAAAAAGTTCGCGAACTTGGGTTAGGCTCTAAAACTTGAAACTAAATAGAAATAGAAAAGCTTTATTATCATAGGTGCAACACATTAACAAAATAAATTAAATAAATAAATAGTACTTCAATTATTAAGTGTACAAGCTATGACTTACTTACCTTTATAGGTATTTCATAGTAATAATATTATTTATTAAATACAATATGACACAGCATATCTGAAAAATGTTGAAACTTAGTCACGCTGTAAAGAGGCGATCGTTATAACATTAAATTAAAACATAAGTACCTATTAAACACGGGGCTCAGGATTACTAGTATGAGCAGATTTGGAAAGATAGGTATAATCATTGATTAAATACTTCTTGATGCTGTAGACATTCTCTCAGATCTTTTTTTTTATGTTACTTAGTCCAGATCCTATGAAGATGTCTAAACGTGCTCTAAACGATGAAGGAAAACATCGTGAGGAACCTGTCACGTATAGAATACTAACTTCTGCAAAATGTGGGCATGTATCAAATATGTGTTTGGACATGCCTCTGACTACCCCTCTTGGACATCTTCATAGGATCTGAAACTAATAATGGCGCCACTGAAAACCAGCGCTCTAACACTCGAGCTGTTGGAGCAAATGCTGAGGGGTAGCCGTATTTTCACCCACATAAAATTGTGTAGATTTAAGTACCTATTGTAACTGTTGTATATGATGTGGAGAAAATAAAACTTTATTCTATTCTATTCTAATAATAATGGTTTATTCCAGGCTACCGCATGAGCGCCCCGGGCGGCGCCGGCTGGAGCGGCGGGCCGGCTCCCGTGATGTACGCCTCGGCGATGCCTTCAGCGCAGTACCCCACGCAGTAACCCATGAGCTCGCTCGCCATGAGTTTCACCGACAGACGGTTCCCTTCCAAGCATATTTACAGACTGTCCTAACTGTTACTTCTCGATTTACAAACACTAAGTTGAATTCAACCTCGATTTACAGACAGTACACTTCAACGGATCTAGGCATTTGTGAAGTTAGCTGTTTGTCTGCGCGGCGAACGCTATTTCATACAAAATTGTGTTCGCGATAAGTAGCTAACTTCACGAATGCCTAGATCCGTTGAAAGAAGCGTACATCTCGATTTACAGGCCTCAGGCTCAACTCATCCGTTACATCTACAGACAGTTTCTTTCGTGAGTTTTAATCTGGACATTGTAAGGTAAAACACACGAAAGTATACTCATGTCTCACTGTTCAACTCAAACTGTTATATCTCATATCTCGATTTCTAGACGACCCTCACTCTCAAAACTTTTGTGAGTTCTACTAGAGACGTAAAATAAAACCTCGGATATTAGATAATTATGTAATATCGATTCAGAGTGTGTTGTGATCAGCCTACTGATTCAGACATCAGCGGAACGGATCGGAATCCGCAACCAATCACAGAGCAGGAATTGATCCATAACTGACGTTTCTTGCACTGTGATTGGTTGCGTTCGGTTGAACGGCTGACCTATTCCGACCCGAATGCATTCCGCTGAAGTCTGAATCAAGGGCCTGGAAGTCACTCTGTTGTCGTGTCGCACAGTAATCGATGTTATAAATACTTACATGTAGACATAATGTCTTGATTACAGTACAACATCAAAACTTTATACATATGTCAACTATAATTTTTATGAGACAGATTATTTATTAACGTGAGTACAACACGGCCAACGGATCTTAGAATTTCTAAAGTAAGCCATTTGACAAACACGGTGGAGCTTTTTACCCCGCATCTAAACTGGTTATTTCACGAATGCCTAGATCCATTGGCCGTATTAATTCCCGTGTTTTATCTATTTGGACCTAAATGTACAGACAATTCCTGTCAATAGCTATAGACCGGTTAATGTTTCAGCTATCTTAGTTAGACTAGCCTCCTCTCCACGTAAGAAAATACTTCTGTTAAATGTCCTATTCCACAAACATGAAGCAATAAACGAATCGAATTGAAAGTGAGGATAGTAAGTGTATTCACATACAAATTGCTCTATTGCGCGTTAGCTCCAGTTTTCATAACAAACAGCTAAACATACTTTGTAAAATACAGCAACTGATTCAGTAATGGCATTACATGGGGATTAGGGATGAAAATATGCTATGTAACCGCGCTGAGGGAACCTACGTCGAATCTCGGTTAAACATAGAATCGACACACAACATTCATATCTGGGAAGAGAAGGAAAATGTTGGACAAGCTGTAAATGTGTTATAAAATGGTGCATTAGAATCGGAATAGGGGTTGGGGCGATTTCGAACTGCGTCAAAGATACAATTCTGTTTGTCGAGTCCGCACTCGATAGGAAACTAGTTAGCGTTCGTACGATTATGATAATGTCAACATCAACATTTGTCGTGTTGTGCTGACGCAATGGCGTAGGGTTGACTCATGCCTCGAATCACGCTCCAAGAGAATCGTAATATACATTCAATACTTTATAGATCTTATAACACCAAAATATTTTATGTTATGTATTTCACCCGACGATATACATTATACAAGCATGTCGCGATGCTGTAGCTTGGAGCGTTTATTTCGTGGCCAAATTGACTGAGCGAAATACATTGATACAAACTTTAACTCTTTACTTTGTGCTCCTTGTATGTAGAGTTAAGACAACCCGCTTTAACCATTTTCAATATCTTCGGATCTGTCCTCGGATAGAGTAGCGTAGCGATAGACACTGAAATGTATTATTTTTCTCTGTAAATATTGAATGTGGTTGTTAGAATGGCGGGTAAAACCCTCAAGTGCCTGTATTCTTAAATATCAGAGTTTCATTGGACTCTCTCAAGATATTCTGTTATAATAAGCTACCTATTATAGTTGACAATTTTTGAAATCATGCTGTACTGCACAAATGGAGTTGATTTGTATTCTTGTAGAGCCCCATTCGCTCAGTCTCAGTTCGCCTCGGTGTGTACTCTGGAATGTATTAAAGAAAAAGGCAATTACACACTGACGCGAACACCGTCTTCATCATCAACAGAGTGCAGATGTGTTGATTATGAGAGAGTTTTATACTTGTTGTTTTATCTGCGCTCTAGTGGGGATGAAGACCTGACGATGTTTTGGTATTCTGTTGTTGATCGTAATGTTACGGTACCTATGAAAAGACAAAATGAAACTTAGCAATTTAGTTGTATGTAGAGCGAGATGAAGCTCTTCCACGATTCCATGTAGTCTGACGCTTACAGACTTTGATATAAGATTCAAACCGAGGTTAACTTAGTAATGTAACTGACACAACGATAGTAGGCTGTCGCGTCCAAAATATCGTCAGATCCATAGCGGTGTGCTGAAACTCACTTCATGATAGACATTGGCTAGTTGATAATGATGTACAAATGATTCGGTGATACAACTCATGCTGCGGGTGCGAGCAGAAGCCTGCGGGCGCGCCGGCTGCCGTCTGCGCGGCCCGCCCGGTCTTGTTAGTCGACCTACATAGATAGGACATACGAAATAAATTATAAATTTTTAAAAAAGTTATATATAGGGTGGTGTCGCGAGTGGCCTCGTGTACATACGTTGATATTTATTGGCGCCCTGCGCTGGCCGACTGAGCTATGTTCCAAGACTCCTCACGACGACGCGCCAGACCGTTTTGACGTATTTATATTAAGTTCGGCACATGTTGTTTTGTTTGACTTGAATTGTTATGATTTATTGTATGGAAACACTGGTCAGTCAATAAAGCAGTGGGTCTGGGACGACAGGTGTTTAATTTCGCCGTTAGACTATTATGATGAAAGCAATTAATCTGTATTATGTTTATTTCTGGGTCCAAATTTAATGTGTCGACCGGTCGGTCCACTTCTGTGATTAATTCCGCGCGCACATTCGGATGACGAAAATATATTGTAAATTCTTAATTAAAACGTCATTTTGTAAGAGAAAGAAATAAATAGTTAAGACTATTACTTTTTCATTATTGTTGTATTATTAAGATACATCGATCGAACTGTCTGTTACCCCCAATACAATATACATCTATGCTTAGGTATGTAGCTTCAAAGGTCATTCGTACCTTGTAAGTTGTATCTCAAAATATTTCACTTTATATCTGAAACGATTAGCAGTAGAGAAGTAGGCCGATTGGGCAGAGTAGACAGGCATCTCAGTATTATCCCTGATAGGTAAACTGATGCATTTCAAATGTAGGTAGCTGAAAGTAAAGCGTGTGAAGTATGGGTGTGAAATGTGAATACAAGCTTCCAGTGCAGATGCCAACGGATTCCAGAAAATGTTAAGAATGGTTAGTATCAAACGAGGAACTGTCGACCACTCACCACTTGAACAACCCATGACAAATGGGAAATGGGTTTCAAGTTAGACAATCCTTATGGTCTAACTTGGACCCTTGGACTGCCGGACTTGATGGTTGAATTGAAACCGGTCTCAACTTTCCTATACACCCAGAGTTGGCCACTGACTCATACGAACTTACTTTTTTTATACACCCACTCTTCGGATGGGATTGGGCCAGTAAGTTAACCCCAGTCAGGGTTAGGCAAGTCCATGACATACCTACAACCAGTGAACTGTTGTAAAAAAAACTTACCTAAGTAGGTACCTTATTAGTTACCATGGTTCACCCAAGTGGTCTTTCTTAGTGAGGTGGACAGTGGGGTATTATAGGCACAGACAGAAATGGGCAATAACTGTCCAAACGCTAGAATCTAGATCATTTCATTTCACGGCGGGATTTGATCCTTCAAGATGATATTACTCATTAGTTACTTTGAAGAACATCTAGAAGGGAAAGGATTTCTATTTTTAAAGTGCAAGTTCATATACACCCACGTTTCCTACGAATTTCAACCTACACATGACATGTTTGTTTGAAAACACGGAGGTCTTTTGTAGGTAGGTACGAATCTAGTCGCATTTACCTAGTGACTCACTGGAATGATATTTAACTAGTAGACAGGTACCTACTTCTGACGCTGGTAGGTAAAATTTCCATTTATTTCTGTCAAACCCTTTGTCTTTCGCTGCATTCCTCTCTCACTTTGAAATCCTTAACCCACTTGCTGTGATATCAACACATTAGATTAGAGGAGGTAAAGTAGGTAGGTATAGGTATCTTTGTAAAATCCGAGCGGGTCGCGGGAATGACGTGAAAATTGCAATGACAGTGATCTAAAAATAAGATGTTCGGCGTCGAAGCTCTGCGCGCGCGCTCTCGCCAGTCGAGAGCAGACCGCCGCGAGTTTCAGTCGAACGATCATAAAAAAATCAGCAGCCATGGTGTACGAAAGTGATTTCTATACGACCCGCCGCCCCTACAGGCCGAGCTCCACCTACTCCAGCGTGACGGTGAGTCCCGGCCCTTCTCTAACACCTAACCACGCGCACCGCACCCTCCCCGGGAGCCGGGCACCCTCGCACCAGCTCGACTTTCGTCTCGTCTTCTCCGAATCCGAATTCGATGGCGTCCCTCGCTCGTTCCCTCCATAGATCCGCGCTCCGTTCGCTCTCTTCACAGGTGACAACACCTGTACCTATCCCTGCGTTTCGCTTGTGTACAAACATTGCTTTCATAAGGTCTCGAGGTCCAAGAGGTTCTTCCGGTGCAGTGCAAGGTTCGATAGGGCGCGCCGGATCGGTCCGCAAGTGGGTCAGACGGCACCGAGAATCGGAAAGCGGAGCCGCCGGGCGCGCCAAATATAGCCGCGGCTGGAGTCGCGCCCGCCACTAACGGCGATTCTCCGCTTGCAGCGGCCGTCGGTCGGCGACTGGGAGAAGGTGCCGTTCGTGCCACGGCCGAGCCTCGTGCCCGACCCGGTGACGGCCTTCGGGCGGCGGAGCCGGGCGGGCGCGCGGCCCTCGCCGCTCGAGCTGCCGACCCGGCAGAACATCCCGCCGACGCCGGAGCACAAGCTGGCTCCGCTGGCGCCCTACGTGTCGGCGCGCGAGCGCACTCGCGAGCGCGTGCTGAGCGCGGTCGGGCAGCGCGAGCGCGCCTTCGAGGCGGACCCGCTGGGCACGCCGCGCGACCACATGGACCTGGCGCTGGCGGCGGCGCACGGCCTGCCGACGCACGCTCCGCGCCGGCACGTCTTCTACTCCAACTACGCCTCGTATTGACGGTCGCGTTGCTCCCACGTGTGTCGCTTTCGCTAGTCTGTTGTCTGTCGGGCGGGTGCGAGGGCGGGCGGCCGGGGCGGGACGGTCGCTCATCGCGCGGTTGTTGCAGACGCCGCGCCACTACGTGGTGGTGGACCGCGACGTGACGGCGCCGCGCCGCGCCGACGAGCAGTACTCGTACTCGTACACGAGCACGACGTCGCGCGACACGGGCTCGGGCCTGCCGCAGCGCAGCTCCTACTCCAGCAACGTGGAGCGGCGCACGGGAAGCGGCCCCGGCGGCTACTCATACTCGAGCGAGCGCTCCTCCAACCTGGGCGGCCCCGGCGGCTACTCCTACTCGTCCACCAGCAGCGGCCGCCTGCCCTACGGCAACACCTACCGCCACTACTCGTACCGCGTGTAGGCCCCGGCTCCCGCCCCCTCCCGCACCCCCTGCTCCCTAACCCCCGCTTTCATCCCTCGATACCTAATCAGTATTTTCAGTATTCCGCTACATGCGCGATCCCGCCGCTTCCATGTCGGTAAGCGGCCGAGGATCATCTTTTTATTGTTATGGATAAATTATTTTAATTAAATGTTTAGACTGAAATTTTTAATAAAGCTTGCGTTTTCTAATATTTTGTTTGTGTTAAACGAAACCAGGAACAGATCGATGATGAGCATCGTATCACTAACAAATTCCCCTTCTCGTTCTTTACTTCTTGTTTTTTACCTTTGATCTTCCTATTGTTACCATGTTTCTGAAGTGTAAACAAATCTGAACGAGATCTGTCAACTTAACAGCACTTTGAATTGCATAAAACTTTTAGCACCGGTAAAGCCACAATCACAACTACTCAGTACTTTATTATTTGTATAAACTTACACGCACATGTTTATGTAGTACCTAAATAGTTTCGTAATCAAAAAACTTGGGTAGAAAACAAACCCATCAAGAATGTGCTCTCAAATAGCCTCAAAAAAAGCTAGATATAATATAACTAATGAACCCAGTACTATACCTAGGTCCAAAGTTCAAAGACTGAGTACCTACCTACTTATAATAAGACCCTATTTCTCCTGACACCACAGCCACTGACGTCAAGCTACTACTTTTCTCCATTGCTCCCGTATTATCACGTACCCTTCGTGACGTACATACCTAAACTGTCACAGGTGAGTTGGACAACGGTTATTGGTCACCCATCGCAAAGCCATCTGTAAATATCTAGGCTATGGCTGAAGAATCAAGCGCACGCGTAAGGCAAAGCACTTCATTTAGAAATAATGCACCAATTAAGAGTAGAAGCATTGTAGATAAAGATTGTACAAAAAATAAACACTTCACTTACCTACGTAGCTCTAACTAGTCGAATACTCATACTCATACTCATTTATTCGCCGTAGGTGCTCAATTCACCCTTGGTTTTGTCACTTAGGTACATGGTAGGTATTAAACTAAGTCACTAGGTACTTACTAACTTAAATATGTAAGAGAGTAATAATGGCTCTTAGTATGTATTGATGGTATTAATTAGAGAAAATTAAGCGAATCATCCCACAATGCTAAGCACTTTCAAAGATAACTCAACCATAACACTTAGATAGTGGAATGAGGGTTTATCGTTGACATCGTATAACACTACATCTACAAACAGCATCAACGGACTCAAACCACACACGTTTTACCTACAATGGCCTAAGATTTACAATGTTTTCACCATGAATGAAATTCTGTCCCTAAACTTTTTACTTAGTTATCCATCCTTCATGTGGGGAATAGAAATTGTAATGTAAACATCTAGCATTGACGCACACAGCGTCTGGCGCTTAGTAAACAAACACTTCATATTATGTTAGGTAGGTAGTCTATCCTGAAAACAATTAAGGGGTACCTACATTATGAAAACAGCTAGATCCTGATAGATAGGTAACTAGTATCTACTCAGAAAGTTACAATTTGTCAAGAAGTTGGTGCACGAGTCAAATGTAACAGTTTATGCTCCTTAGTCTATTATTTTTTGTATCGTCAAACAACACACTTCACTGGTGTAGGTAGGTATTATTTGCTCTTAGGATAATCAAGAGGATGCATTCAGTTTGCTAAAACCAGAATATTTGACAATAAATTGCCTAGAGAACCGAAGGGGAAACAACTGTTCCTATGCTTATTAGCACCAATAGTTTCAAAAATAAAATAAAAGGAAGTCTAGTAATTCTCTACTTGGGGAAAGAAGTGGACACCGTGTAGAGCCAAGAAGAGGCCAAAGAAAATATGCATTGTGTGAAAGGTTACAAAAGTAAAGAGACAGCTCTGACATGAATGCTGACAGAGGAAAATGGAAGATACTACAGCCTGTGCCGGGCAAGAAGATAGAACAAGATCCCAATTATTTTGTGATAGAACAAATCATTGAATCTTGAAAGTTAAAACTGTGCAATAGGCCGCTGTAACATTTCACAATTAGCAAACAAATAAACGCCTGGAAGCCAGCCAATCTTACTACAATGAACACGAGCTAAAAACAAAATTCTTTCGTGTTATAAAACATACGATGAACCTTGGGTAAGAATCCTATCGTCTCGATGGTAAGATAGGAATCACAAAATATATGATAAAATCAATCTCACTACGACGATTGTAAAGTTAATTTCTGGAATACAGTAGATCAAACTTTGTTACATTGCCAACTACGTACCTAGTTTAAATCAACAGGGATTTAAATTTTAATTACCTCGGGTTGTACCTATTGCAAATAATTTGTTATTCAAAACTAAGTTTAAATACATTATTGGAATCTCCTTTTATTTTCCTATTGTAAAAAACGCACTTCAAGGTAATTTAATTAGGTACCTAGTTAGAGCGTTACCTACCTAAATGTAATGGAAATATATATAATATTATTTACCGGATATAGATCATAGACGAAGGAAAACAAAACCGGGAGCCGGATGAAGGGAATAGTTTTGGCAAGGCGACAAGGGCCATGTAAATATTTACACGCCCATACAGTTATGTAGGTATTTTTGTAAAGGTAACATATCGTATAATGTTAATATTATGAAAGTAGGGACTTTAGTGTTTTTGACTTTTCAAATAGGTACCGATTAGGTATCATTTATCTCGCCACATCTTTCAGTTAAATTCAAAAGAAAAACACCACGTCAAAAAACAACTAGAAGGAAAGATGGCAGTAGTTTATGCTACAAATACAGACGTTGTACTTGTAGCATATCAATCAATATTATCA
Source organism: Epirrhoe tristata (assembly GCA_951394285.1). Lineage (NCBI taxonomy): Eukaryota > Metazoa > Arthropoda > Insecta > Lepidoptera > Geometridae > Epirrhoe > Epirrhoe tristata. The sequence goes on from OX596153.1 coordinate 2,234,630, forward strand.
CATCACGTATATTGTATAGATGCTGTATTGATTCATAGGACCTGAAACTATTGAAATATTCGATATTAAAATAGAGATGAGTCATCAGCTCTAGACAATGATCTAAATCTAGAGCGCTGTCTGACTAAACGATTCATGAAGACAGTCGATGGAATCATTAAAAACCAATAATATCAAGCAGCCAGTGAAATAATAAACCGATTACAATCTGAAAGCATAGATCACATTCACGAGTCTCCAGGCAGCACGGCGCGTGCGCACCGAAACCGTCTAAATTTACACCACACAATGATGACTCACTCCGCCATTGAGAGGCAGAAAGGTCCCGCTGAAAATAGCCATCAGTTTTGGCATATCTACACTAATATTATAAAGAGGAAACATTTGTTTGTTTGTTTGTTTGTTTGTTTGTTTGTTTGTTTGTTTGTTTGTTTGAATTGAATAGGCTCCGAAACTACTGGACCGATTTGAAAAATTCTTTCACCATTAGAATCCTACATTATCTGTGATGAACATAGGCTATAAATTATTTTCAAAAAAATTAGAGATCCTTATGAAAATTGCAATAATGTAACCAAAGGTGTAAAAAATTTGAACATAAAATTCTTCATATCGCGTGCGCTGCGAAAACTATTGATGATAGAACAAAAAAATGTTCTACAATATTAAAGAACGTATCAATATCTACAAAAAAGTCAGCGATAGCATATGTCCAACTATTGTGGTTGTGTCAGAATAACAACATTTATAATTTAAAAAGAGAATAAAAATGCCGACCAAAAGCAGACCACGTTATTCTTATTTTGGTATTAATTCTTATCCAAATAAATTCCTTCGTAGTAAAGGCTGTTTCAGTACCCGTCGATTACTTTTTGAATGATTGAAATCGGACATTTTATTTAAAAGTTATCATGAGTTTAAAAATGTAAGATACATCGCGACCACAGAATAAATATCAGTTAGTACGGTAGGACAAGTGTCTGGGATTTTTAACACAGGTAACGGGATATTAACCATGATTAATACCATAGATACTATTGATCATGGCGTATGCAACTGCGCCGAAATATCGGGAAACTCAAAAAACATTAAATCATGGTAAATATCCCGTTAACTGTGTTAAAAATGTTGAAAACCATGATAGTTTAAAAAGTGTCTGGGAACTATGGAATGAGAGAGGGGAGTGGTAATATATCAATGAAATATATATGGGAGGTAGGGGAGCATTGGGCAGTAGGGAGGTTTGGACACCCCCGTGTCATGTCGGCCAGAAACCATCATGCCTATCGTCAAATCGGAATTTGATCAGTTAGAATTGACCATTTTTGGGGGTGGATTGACATGATGGTGTATGGCCGGCATAACACGGGAGTTTGCCGGTGGTGTCCAAACCTGCCTTACTGCCCAATACTCCCCTACCTACCTTAGACCTTACCTACATATTAACCTCTAAACTTTAAAGGATCATACATCCCGCTCCGGGACCGCCATGTTATTATTAAATATTTGTTAAATCCATACTTCCATACTAATATTATAAATCTGAAAGTAACTCTGTCTGTCTGTCTGTCTGTCGGTTTGTTACGCTTTCACGCCCAAACCGCTAAACAGATTAAGCTGAAATTTGGCATGGATAAAGATTATACCCCAGGGACGGACATAGGCTACTTTTTTCTTTAAATATTTATAAGGGGGCGTGAAAATAAGGGTTGCAAGTTTGTATGGGGAAAAAAGTTGAGCGACGCTGGGCGAGGTCATAAAGATGATGGGTGACCGCCACTTTTTGCTCTGTTTTCGCATTGCAGATTTTTTTGTTTTTTTTTCTCATTTTGCATGATAAATGATTTTTAAATTAATTAAAAACATGTAACATGTATATTTCCACTCATCAATACATACGAAATTAAGATTTTTTTGGTATATTAAAATAAGGTGCATTGGGGTAATTACGAAAATGGGTATATTCCGAAAATCCAAAATATCTAACAACTAATGCGATATTTTCCTGCTGGCAGCATTGGTCTAAACGCCATCTTGATTTATCTCGCCGTGACAGTCGTCGTGAGTCTCTAGTGTCAACACAACGTGCGCAATGGAAATTTTTTTGAAACTAGTCATTTTCGCGCAATTTTTGATAATTCGCAATAGCCCCAACTTATTTATCTCGGAATTCTGGTAAGTTATTTAAACAATTGTTGGTTTTTATGATAGATTATAGTTTTTTGCGAATTTTTGAGAGAAACACAACGTCCTAGCTTTGTTTTTAATTTTTATTCGTAATCACCCCATTGGGGTTATTCCCATTTATCATTAACCCCACTTATCTTTTCTATAAGAGAGTTGTTTGGGGTAATTCCGAACTACAAATATAAAAAAAAATAGATCAGCGAGACTAATGGTTTTATTGGTCATGTTTTGTGTCAGGGGCAACTACGATTGAAAAAGAAATGTAAGCCTTCGGTCAGAGTGCCATAGAATCGACTTTTGAATGGTTTCGGAATTGCCCCAAGATAGTTCGTAATTTCCCCTGTACCCTAAAAATATTATTTAATACTTCAAATGCTTTATTGAACGAATCCAACTACAATTCAAGAGTTTAATAAATTATAAAGCATAAATCTATTCACTACGTAATGAAAGATGTAACGATAATTGCTGTAAATACAAACTACTTTGAATAATTAACCAAAACATTGACCTCGTGTCATCTCATAGAAATTTCTATCGGAATTACCCCAAAGCACCTTACTTTTTCGAGGTCAAAACTGCTTTTTACTTTTTTTCTCCTAGGTGGCGTTTCTACTATAGCGGAGGTCGAGATACGATCATTTTGAGTTTTGAAAGCTATTGGAGATTTTAGCTTAGACTTTTCGATAATTTTTATAGATTTTCAACTTATGTTATTTTACTGACGAAATCGCGGGTACCAGCTAGAAAATAAAATATTTTTCCTTGGCGTTGATTAGCAACGCTAGCAACGCCATCTATATTTTTCATTTTCACAACTAGGTAGCGTTGCGAGATCAAGAATACAGATCATTTAGCGTTTTGGAAATTAAAATAGGCAGTTTCATAGACGTGACGACTTAACCTATTGTAATGAAATTTGGAACGTAGGTAGATGCTTTAGCTTTTTTACTTGAATATATGCTTATCTAATTAAAAAAAACCAACCCATATGGATGTTTTACAGGGTGTTAAAGTTAGTATGGAAAATTTGAATCCTTTTTATTCACTTCAAACACAGTGTAAATAAACTTTAGGTAACACTCCTGCACTTGAATCCTAATAATGCGCAGACGAAGTTGCGCGGGTCAGCTAGTCATAAACAAATCGATGTACAGCTTAGTAAACATAAACCAACACATTGCCTTACGGAATTCACTACTCTGTAAGTTTCACAAACTCTTTACAAACATTATTTATATGTTTCCCGAACAATGCTTTAGTTTTCAAATTCGCTTTGCGATTTTCTATTCTAACTTCTTCCTCATTGTTTTGCTGTTTTACTTAATCCTCTAAATTTCCCATCATGACGTTACATTTCATGATTGTCATTTTTGTTTATAACCAAATTAATCATGTTACCATACTAACAAGATATTCAAAGTTATTTTAAAAAGTTCAACGTGAACTGTGTTCAATAGTGTTAAACTCGCTCTGTCAAAGCTGTATTATTATCGCTTAAGCATTCTGTAAATCTTTTATGTTAGAAACGATGAAATTATCGCGTTTTCGTTCGATATGCTATGCTAAGAATGGTAAAATTTCAGGCTGAACTGATATACAGACCGACCGCTCGCACGGTGACTCGACTCGCCACATACCCTGAGGTGCCCCACCATATCGTCAGGGTCCGCGTACGACCATCAGTGGTCCTTCGCGAACTCGACCGCATCCAGTACAAACACCGTCCTCAGCTCTCCATCTCAGCTGTTGACGACTTCTGCCGATCTGAGTCTACTAAGGTAACTCAAACTGTGTATATTACGATTACGAGCTTTGCCGAAGATAGAAAAAAAATATTTGGTGTGTGTCAAAGTTCCCAGAAATATTAAAAACTTTAACATTATTAATTTTAGAATCATTACTTTAAGGAGCGTCTTACTGTTTGGAAAAGTTTTAATTGAACAACGCGATAATATAGAGCAGACGCTTCTTGAAGAGTTTTGATTTGAATAAATTGTGTGTGGGCTTTCAAATTTTTATCATGTTAGCTGCATTACAAGAGGATTAAATCTACGTTTCAGGCATTCGAAGACGAAAGCCGTCGCATCCGCGCCGATACCGCTGCGCTTCTAACACGCGCACGCTCCGTGGTGCCGCGTGCCAAAACTTACGCTCCTCTCGATGCAATTTACTCGTAAGTCCAATAAATCTCACAAGCCGTATAAGATATCTCATTACAAATTATAAAATTTAATGACATTGGCCGCACAAAACAACGTTGGCACGGTATACAACCTTGAGTTGTCCCGAAGGCCACTACAGCATCTAATGTTCTGGTGACGACGCTATGACTTGAGCTAACCCTTGGATTCAGGGTCGGTTCAGAGAACCTTGTTCGTACAAGACTGATGACACCTCAAGTTTTTCTTGGCCTGATGTAACAGTACCGAAATAACTCGTTCATTGATGTGCCTACCCGACGCTTTGGCACTGACATTGACGCTCTCAGTTCGTCAATTGGCAATGTTTTTGTTGATTTTGTATCTACACAATAAGTAGGTAATTAGAGAATTTCTGCGCAAAAACTCTGGAAGTTTGGCAGTAACAATATATTTATTGAATTCTGAAGTAAGAGCATCGGACGTAGGTGTATTATTTCACAGCCAAATCATGTTCACGCGTTTCACCCGTGACGTATCGCGCAACTGTAGCTACCAACGGATCACCAATTTAATTATAGACTGGTTAAATGCCAGCCAATGTTTTGCTGTATGTTACTGCAATAAAATGGTTTATGACTTATTTTCTTGGGTTATTTACGACAAGCTTTTCTAATATCCTTGAAAATTGCGGTTCGTACGACCCGATATTATGATGCATAATTATAATTACTTCGACAGATACTCATACGGAGAGCCGATTCCGTACCGTTTCAGCAACGACGCATACATCGAAAAGCTCTTGTTCCCTTTGAACCGCAATGTGGTCAACAACATCAATGCCATTTCCTTCTACAGTGAGCCTGCCAAGAAGTTCACCGGTAAGTATGCCGACGACCGTCACAACACAATACAGTTGCAACACACTCAGTTAACAGATGAACTAAACGACCGAATGCTTGATCTATTTCCAACTTCCTTGTGGTGTCCGTCGTTTCGTGTTGCCATTGCCACCTTACTAACAGTTAAGTTCCAGTGTGACCCCCGTGGTAACAGTGAGGTGTTCTCGCCAGGACGCGGAAACCTCGCTTGCGTGCACTACTCCGGTAAAAAGGCCTTCTCCAACCGTAGACCTCTTTACAAGGAGCTCAGCATCAGGGACGACGTGAACCTTCTCTCGTTCTATGCTAAGAACAGGCTCGCGGCCGCCGGCCTTGCGGTGGAGAACGTAACAGGTACCTCGCCTCAGTCTCATCGCTAGCTAGAGCTGTCTATCCTTCGCTTTTACTATAAAGAAGTTTAAAATTTGCAGTCGCGCCGTAACGGCGTTTAAAATGGTATTAAACTGAAGAATAAAGTTCGTGTCTAACCCTGTGTGTGGTGTCTCTTGCAGCGAAAGGCGCGCCGCAACAGCCGTCGGCGGCGCAGTGCGCGTAGTCCCCCGCCCCCTGCCGGCCCGGGGGGCGCGGCGCGGGAGCGTGTCGGTACCTACGCCCCTCGCGCCGCGCCCCGCGAGGCCCTCTATGATCTCGGTATAACGAGTTAGGGCTCTTCAACACTAACCATGAGATCATAATGTAATACTTTAAGCATTACTTAACGCAGATTTTTATTTTTGCTATACTTTTACGAGTTGCAACGAACGAAATAATTTAGTTTATTTTCTAGTCATCGTTGTGATATAGCGGTGTGCTACACCGAAATTATTTTATCGGTGACCGAGACGTCTCGTTTTCACTACACTCGACTGATTTTATTTTAACAATAAACTTTTTTTACTGAATCTGTAGTTGTTTTAATCGTTTGCATGATTCATGTTCCTGATTACACGCTTATTTCTAGGCTTTATTAACGCTTTGCTTTGATACTGACTAATATTACAGTACAATTAACATTATTTACTCAGAATAAATAAAGAATACTATAAACAAGAAATAAATTTACCATAAATGATGAGGTAGGCACACAAAAGCATTCCCCCTATAAACATGTTACATAGTATTGGTAGAAATATCATTTTACAACTATGCTTGCTTTCCTACAATCAAAACATTATCAGATCATTCATCCGATCACAGCATGAAGCAAGCAGCACATCAAATGATTACGACACCATAGCGGTATCATGCAACGCAGGCTTTGCCAGCTTGATGCAAAGTAACAGCTTGGTGGTGAGCAGCGTCATGATCACGAGCAATGTGCTGCCTCGCTTGCTGTCCCATGTTCCGTAAAGACCATCGTCACGCATTGTGAAATGTCTAGCATGCTAGCTAATCATTTCACCGATGGTCATTGAAAGAACGTGCATAACCTTCGCCTCGGTGCAGTGAAACTGCTCCCATGGAGGCCGAGCCGCAAGTTCCAGGCGCCACAGATGATGGATGATCCATCGGAAGAGCTTAAAGCAGCGAAGGCTGACCGCGAGGCTCGCTTCCGCGCATCCACCGTCGAGCCGGTGCTGACGCCATCCGTGGACCTGGCCGAAATCAAGAGAAAGAGGCAGGAAGAAGCCCGCGCTGCTGAAGAAAAGTAAGCACGACTCAATAACTAAAGTTAAAGAATTGAAAGTTCTGGGAAACTAATGTTTGTTTCTTTGTTTCAGAGCTATGAAGGAGGAAGCTAAACGCGAAGCTGAACGTAAAGCTCAAGTAATTATCACACTTATTAATAAATATTAATTTCATAGATCAGAAAATAACTGAACTTCTTTCTTCCAGGCTGAACGTGAAGCCGCTGAAAAGAAGAGGGCCGAAGAAGAAGCTCGCGCAGCAGAGGAAGCCAAACGCAAAGCAGAAGAAGACGCAAGGAAAGCTGAAGAAGAAGCCCGTTTATTTGAGGAAGCTCGCATTGCGGAAGAAGCTCGCTTGGCAGAGGAAGAGGCTCGCAAAGCTGAGGAACAGAAGCTCGCTGAAGAAGCAGCTAAAAAAGCCGAAGAGGCTCGTCTTGCAGAAGAAGCTAGATTAGCTGAAGAAGCAAGATTAGCAGAAGAAGCGAGATTGGCCGAAGAGGCAAAGTTGGCAGCAGATGAAGCCGCGTTAGAGGAAGAAAAGCAAGCCGAACAAAGAAGGCAAGAGGAACTTGCTAGACTGGCGGAACTCGAGAAACAGGCCGAAGAAGAGAAGGAACAAGAACTTGCACGACAGGTGAGACCTTAAATATCATGGATGATATAACTGAATTCAAGTCGAGATAGTAATCATAAAATAAAAAATATTTGAGCACTCGGTTTATTATGCATTCATAACCTCTAAAAAGTTCATTACGAATGTTTGAATACCATTTGGCTTTTCAAATGCACCCGATTACTACCTGTCCTGTATGTATGACTGTATGTTATGTAGCAGACAGCAGTATCTACCTAGGTAGGTAGGTACTTGTGGTACTTACCTATTCAATTCAAGTTTGAACTTAGCGTTTAACCTTACAAAATGCAATATCAGTTGCTAATAAGGAAACTGTTTCTAGGCTGCTGAACTAGCTGAAATCGCAAGACAAGAGTCTGAACTCGCTGCCGCCCGCCTTGAGGAGCTGTCACACAGTGGTTCTACCGTCGAAGTTCCTGAAGTTGAAGCCAGGTAAGGACAAAACAAGAATCAAATTATAATAAATAAAAGTTTTTATTTATTATTTTTTATTATAATGAAAAATAGGAAAAGAGAGTATGAGAGATCTTCGTCCAGCTCTGGGTCGATAAAAATATCTTTAAAGACCGACAGTAATAAATACGGACTTGGCCCAGTAGTAGCGGCCCCGCCTTCCGATCCTAAGGTCGTGGTTTCGAATCCAGACGTGCACATTGGTGCACATTTTTCTGCCAAACAATGAAGCAAAACATCGTGAGGAAACCGGCATGTCGTAGAACCTAAAAAGTTTGAAAATATGACTGTCAAGTGCACAAAAGGAGCCTCTTAGAGCCACACATATCACCACACTGGTTCAAAAGAAATTATTAGACAGACCATAAAATTAGGTAATAGAAGATCATGGAACAATGAATTTGTAAATATTCCAGTGAAACACCCGCCGATGAGCCTGAACCAATTGTTGAAGAGCCAGTAACACCTGAAGCCGATACCGAAGCCCCAGTTGAAGCTACTCCCGAGGCTGAGGCAGCAGACATCAGTGAAGACGAGAAAGCGGAACCCGATCTAACTGACGAGGAATAAACTAAGCTATACAAATGTGACATATTTTTCTAAATCGTTACCTGAAATACAAAAGCCCCACGGTATGCCATTACGACAGCCGCCTACATCATGTATTCTCATCAACCAAGGGGTGATCCTACACTATTTGTTTGTGTTATTTAAAATTCATGCATTTCAGCCATCAGCTAGATGTCGTTCAGGTGCATTTCAATAGGTAAACATGAATGATGTGCTAGCTTTTTTTTACTTTCAACATACACCTCTTTCTTCACGTAACTAAATTACGTAATACGAAAGCTGTTCATGATTTGGAAAAGGTTTAACATAGTATCAATTCAGTCATTTAAATTATACTAGTCTTAAACTAAACTGTTTTAGCATAAGTGTTTGATAATGTTATTTTTGTTAAAGTTTAACAATAAAAGATGGTTAATATCTGTTTCTATTATTTTTACCCTCCATTGTACTTTGAGGCACTATAGCATCCCGTTAAGTGTAGGCATATGCTTCTATCTTTAAGATTTCTTTTCGTTTCGACTTGTGCAGTTAAGTGTTACATATTCTGTATAAATCATCAAGTTTTATTTTTTTTTGGATTTATTTACTGATTAAAAAAAACTTCTTCACTGTCCCTGAAAGCATACGTCGATTGAAAAAGAGGCGAGATCTTTTCGACTAAGACAGTCAGAAGGACCATGCACTGATAAAAAGAAAGGGCTGGCTCCGCTGGGAGTAGCGCCCTCAACGCAAAGAAGCGCTCACCACATCTGCTTATAGTCGGCACTATGATGAGAATAAAAAAAAAAAAAAAAACATCTATATTAGATTATTTATGCAGCCTACACTTAACAGGACGCAGATAGTCCACCTGTAAATCCTAACCCACACAATATTACAACTGAAATCTGAAATACATACTATCCCAGTTGTTATCTCAGAAATCAATGTAAATAATGATGTTGGTTGTTGACATGACAATTCCATTAGATCCTGTAGATTGTGTCAACCCCATAAGGGTCCATGTGTGATTAAAGTTTTAATCTGCATAATGTAAAAAATTAGAGAGCAATTCCACTTGTAACATTAAAGAATGAAGTTTCAAGATTTCTATGCAAAACCAATGTATGTTTCAATAACATATAATAAAAATAACTTTGAAACCTTACAACTATGCATTTCCAATACTATAAATCCATTTTGATTATTTGTTCAGCAGTTTTTGCAACTTCCTCTTTTGATACAGGCGGGGCCTTCTTTGAAGCTTTGGGTTTAGGCGCGGGCTTCGGTGGTGTCGGTTTAGGTGTTTTACTGATTTCTATGAATTCTTTGTCCATCTCTGATACCTTTTGTTTGATCTGTAAGCAAAAAGTAGTATTTTAATTCTCAAAATTATGAAGTCCAACAAAATCAATAGGTTGCAGTGTATAGTCCTCCCGAGCCGTGTTGGTGGCAAGGGGTTGTGCCTGCAGCGTCCCTAGGTGTCGGCATAGGTTGCCTCCTGACGCTGTATAAATCATGTAAAGGCCTAAGTTTTATTAGTCCTCCCTCCCTCTCATTATGTATTTTTCTTTAAAACTAAGAATAAATAGTTTGAGAATATGCTTACATTTTTCAGTCCAAGATTAACCGCTTTTGCTTTAGTTTTCTTTAGGCTTTTGGCACCTGCTACTTTAAAGACATTCGCCTTAGGTCCCTTTTTGTTTTTACCCATTATTTGTAAGTAATATATCTTTTAGAAAATCACAATTTTCAAATTTCATTCGCACACACAACTTGAAAATAAATATATTTTATTTTATAACCTCTTCTTCTTATTTTTAATTTTATTAATGGCAACTAACTGTATTAACAGTATAATTCTGCCAATGTCAAGAAGCACCCAGTCTGTTTGTCTTCAAAATTCAATGTCATATGTATGTCATTAGTTGTCAAAACTACAAATATTTCAATGTCATATGTCATTAGTTGTCAAAACTCTCCAAATATAGCAATGTTTCCCATAAAAAAATTAAAAGTTCCTCTCCCTCGATTTGGTTGCTTCTAGTTCGGGTGTGGTGTGAGTGAGTTTGGGTTACATAACATGGATCAAAGAATTGAAAATATAATTTTGTGTGCACCAGTGTGTGGCTAGGTGATATTTTCTAAATTAAATGACTGTTTTAATTGAAATCTTTCAAAATAACAATAAAATTGGGTTCAGTTATATCTACCGTGAAACAGTGAACATAATGCTTATGCTGGCAACACAAAAAAACTGGGTAAATTTTGGCAGGAGATTCTTTTTTTTCGTGTTTCAGAATAGTGTTTTTTATCAAAATACTGCTGTTTTCATTTTGCCTACAGTAAACTATAATAACTATAAACGCGTTTGTACTTTTATCACATAAAGCCGAATAACCGCCGCCAAAATTGCTTACTACTCCAAATACAACGGTCATATACCCGCCATGGGCAAGGTAAGACTGAATGAAAACTAATCTGGTATCTATTATTTTTAATTTCACAACAAGTTTATTATCATACCGGTGAGTCTGGTTATTTAGATAAACCAGTAATATATCCGCCTTTAATTTTATCTCATAGCTTCAGTACGTAGAGGCGTGTTTTCTGTGGAATATATTTTAATAGGTTTTATATTTTATTTGAAAATGGGTGATATTGTGGAATCAAAGGTATGTAATGGGTATTTGTTAATGCCGCACATGTGTTGCGTCTTGTTAGTGTAATATAAAATTAAAGGACACTGAATCTCAGTAGGTACTTACCTACTGAGATTCAGTGTCCTTTAATTTTAAGAAAATGAAGAAGTTTTCATTTCAAAAATAGGTAGGTACTTACCTATTTTTGAAATGAAAACTTCTTTAGCCGCGTTAGGCATTTTTCAGATGGGGGAAAAATATCAAACTCAGTCACGTGACTGTTACCGGTTACGACGCCATCCTCTTACTTATTATTATTATTAATAGCCCGTGATGTCCCACTGCAGGGCAAAGGCCTCTCTTCATATTAATATGTACCTTAATTTTGTCACACATTGTATCTTCACAATAGTCTATTTGTGAGAGTGTCCGCCTCGGGTGAGACTGCCCTGAGTTCGAAACTTTATTAATATTAGAACCGTAACTGAAATCTTGTTCAAGTTTTCACTTCTGTTAGCACTCCTGGCCCTTGATTCATAATACAGCGGAATGCATTCAGTTAGTAATTGACCGACAGCAACCAATCACAGTGCAGGAATTGATCCGAATTTGACATTTCTTGCACTCTGATTAGTTGCTATCGGTCGATTCCGAACCGAATGCATTACGTTGTATTATGAATCAAAGTCCTGGAGTGCCAATTTTTTTTTGTTACAGCCAGTGCTCTACTCGTACTGGCGGAGCTCATGCTCATGGCGTGTAAGAATAGCCCTCAACCTCAAAGAGATTCCATACGATATAAAGGCAGTAAGCCTCATCAAAGGAGGTGGGGAACAACATTGCAATGAATACAGAGAAGTCAACCCGATGGAGCAGGTTCCGTCACTTTGCATAGGTAAGTTTCATCACTGTTAGACAAAGGGAAGTGAATAATATTGAATTTTTCTGTATATTACTTACCTTTACAAAACAAAAATACTTTAAAAATATATTTTTAATAATGCTGGACATCTTCACACAGCATCATCTAGCCACAAACTAAGCAAAGCTTGTACAATGGGAACCAGATAACTGATATAGGTAGGTACTACTTATACTTTTTGTTTGTAAATACATACATATTAAACATAAACACCCAGACCCCGAGATAAATATTTGCAGATCATACAAACATTTATCCCGCGGCGGGGATCGAACCCGCAACCTTCTTCAAAGTGATACCAGGGCTTAGGAGCCCTGGTATCACTTTAGTAGGCTAAATAAATACTTTTTGATTTTGATTCTGCGTCCCAAGAGGGCTTTCACACACTGCACCACAGAGGTTGTCGGTCGGTCGTCCTCGAGATATATCACAATTTTAAAGTAAAATTGCTTTAAAGCAACCTCAAATATTTATGTAATGTTCTAGATGGACATACATTAGTGGAATCATTAAGCATAATGCATTACTTGGAGGAGACAAGACCGCAGCGGCCGCTGATGCCCGATGACTGTTTTAAGAGAGCCAAAGTTCGTGAGATTTGTGAGGTTAGTTTTCTTATCACTACTACTGTATTACTTTATCTGTGCTTATCACATTTAGAATCTGTTCACCGCTCTTAAAAGAACAAGTGACATAACAAGTAAGTACAGTATGCACAACCGATCTTTAGCTCTCTGAAGTTAGATGCACTAAACAATTGCGCGGGTTTGAGCATGTAGTACATTGCATATGTAGAGTAGGCTAGATAGGGGAGTGAGGGAGGCAGCTATACAAAGCTGTCTTCGTCTTTTAGGCGTCATCAAAAATGAGTTCTGCGCAGCTACTTCAGAGAGCTTGTTATGTCATTAAGTTATTTATTGAAGTATAGCAGAACTACTTTATTTCCATCCACAATTGGTCTCTATACCCTAAGCAGATAGCTTGAGTGTTAATCAATACTGCAATAATTTATCAATTGCTTTTTTATATCCATTGGAATGTTCTATTTGTAACTTTGTATCCATCTGGGGAACATAAAACACTTGGGAGCCAGGAGAAAAATTGAAGAAAAAACATTCAATCTTCCAGGTGATAGCCTCAGGTATCCAGCCGCTACAGAACCTCATAGTCCTCATCCATGTGGGAGAGGAGAAGAAGAAGGAGTGGGCACAGCACTGGATCATGCGAGGGTTTCGTGCCACGGAGAAACTACTGTCCGCCTGCGCTGGGAAGTATTGTGTGGGTGATGATATCACGCTCGCCGATTGCTGCTTAGTGCCACAGGTCTTCAATGCCAGAAGGTGAGTGAACCACTCAGTACAAGAGGTATTTAATAATTCAGAAAGGATGTAGGATGAAGAATAAACTAAATAAATGATTTGATTTGATTATATTGGATCAAACTACTTATCAATGTAGGTACTAGGTAGGTAGTGTCTGATATTGATTGTGACGGCCTTTTCAACAAATAAAAATTTCTCCGGACATCTGCATCCTCAACTGCAACTGAGCACAACCCTCAGCTTCTTCTGTCAAATGCCTTAGGGCATACTAAACTATGTGAGCCAATAAGCAGTCTCCATTTAAGAACACTATCCATTATTAACTTTAGGCTTTCACATCTTAAGACGTTTCAAAGTGAGACCTATGGGACCGGCATGTTCGATAATCGATCAAGGTCCCTAAATTAAAATAGATAAGAAAAAAACAAAAAAAAGTTGTCCCAGCGGTCCTACTGAATAAATGCTTTTTGACTTTGACTTTGATCTATACAGGGTGTAACATTTAGAACGGTCAGTATGAGAAAGTATATATTACATGATTTATACAGCGTCAGGAGCCAATCCATACCTACACTTAACGGGACGCTGTAGTGCCTGGGACATTCTTTGAGATGGAATAGGCTTGCCCAGCACCTAAACCATCCCTCTCAGTTTAATGAGCCTGGTCCACAGGAAAGACGATTATCCATTATTTTTTTATTTTTTTTTTAATTAAATAGGTCAGCATTTGACCCTTCTGCCTGATGTTAAGCAGTAGTGAGGTCTAAGATGGAACATGCTTTCCTAGAAGGAACCTATTTACTCTTGATTTAAAGACCCCTATATTGTACTTTTCGGGAAATACGGTACCCGGCAATGAGTTCCACAGTTTGGCAGTGCGTATGAGAAAAGTGGACTCAAAACGCTTTGTACGAACTCTGGGAATATCAACCATGTACAAGTGGCGTCTTTCGGGGAACCTGTTGGTCCGATAAAAGAATGGGGATGCCAATAGTACCCCAATAGTAATGGGTTCTTTGGCTAATGTGTTCTACCAAGCCAGATTGACCAATCACGTTTGTTTGTTTATTCTGCGTTCTACAGTGCCGAAATAGAATTCAAATCTTCGAATCTGGTTGAAAGGTTGTCTGGAAGAAATCGCTTTCAGCGATAAGGCCACCCATTGTACTAATTTCGAACTAGTTTTACTTATGTTGTGTTTTGTTATTAATTGGTGTACAATAAAGTGTTCATTCATTCATTCATTTTGTTTCCAGATTCCACGTGGATCTACGTCCGTTCCCGATAATCCTTCGCATCGACCGTGAGCTTGAGAACCATCCGGCTTTCCGCGCCGCCCACCCCTCCTCACAGCCCGATTGCCCCCCCGAAGTCGCCAAGTGATCATATCGTATTTTCAACTTACGTACAATACGCACAACCGATCTTTGTCTGTCTGAAGTTAGGTGCACTAAATGATTGCGCAAGTTTGCGCGAGTAGGCTAGATAGCACAATGCAACAAACTAAGCGAGTGAGCGAGGCAGCTATACAACGCTGTCTTCGTCTTTTAGGCGCCATCAAAAATGGGTTCTATGCAGCTACTTCATATAGCTAAAGATGTGTTGTGCATATTGTACCTATACCACCTATACCTACAGCTATTCTATTGCATGAAAACCGGTTGGTCTTATTTGTGTGTGTAGATACACGTTGTTGTTTCTGTGTGCGCGACCTCGGGATCGCTCCATGGACGAATGAGCGCTCACCCACACAACAAATCTACAAACACAATTATGGCCAAGCTGCCTTCGTGAGATAGATAGAACAACTGTACCCTGTCTCAGTATAAAATGAAGGCTAAAGATAATTCTGACTATGGTTTTTGGTCCGCGGTCTATGGTAGTGGTAAACACTCACAACTGATTTTCATTAGTTATGAGTGTGTACCAAAAGATGGCGCTGCTATTTTCCTATACAGTTTTTCGCTTACGGCGTCGATATTGGAGCGTAAAAAACTGAAAATACGCACACTGCACTCTGCTCAACTACGCATCTGTGGAAACGCAACCCTAGACAAGAATATTTTTAGTCTTCATTTCATCCTACTTATATTTATACATAAGTATATATAGCTACTTTCTTAGTTCATGAATTGTTGTCCTAATAATAGCCTACTGTAATACTACAGTTAACTCATAATCCTGTCTATCTACTCACTAAAATATTGCACACTATCTATACGACATAACACAAGTTAGTTGAGCGCCGCAGAAGTACAAAAAATAGAGAATATTCGAATAAAAAACTTTCAACTGATTTTCAGGGCAATTTCAGTAGTTGTCATATTAATTCAGTGTTCAACTTTTCATTTTTTTTATTTCTAGTCGTAAGCTTGTCACTAAATCTAGTCTAGAAAAATTAATTTTAAGTATTTTACAAAGGTTTTTGGGTCGATTGTAAGTGATTAATTACTTGTGCCATTCCATAAAATGTATTATTTCGAACGAGAAATTTATTACTTAGGTATATGTATTTGTTACCAATCTCTTTATGTAGGTAATTATTTTGTTAATTACTATTTTGTATATAAAATTTACTCGTAATTGTGTGATGACATCATAGCTCTTCCTTTTTTGGCAGGTACCTACTAAACGATTTTTTGTTGGTAAATCTGTAGTTTTATTTTGCCATATTCCCCAAGGCGCTGGCTGATAGGAAATCAGTAGGTAAGTACCTACTACCCTACTACCAACCACAGCGTAATTGTTGAGTCTTAACTCCGCTTTTGAAATAAACTGCTATACGGTTTTGAGACTTCAGAGTGAAGCCTGATTTGATTTAGAAGCAAGTTGCGAAATTATTTGAAGTCGCATGGAATGGAACGAACAGAAATCATGTGAATCATAGATTTAGCATGGTACCTTTTATGTGAATATCTCTATGGCTCGACCTCTGTTGATGACAGCTTTGACATTTATATATTGAGTTGCTATTAAACGCTGTATTCCCAATAATAGGGAACTTTGAAATCACGGAATCTTGTGAAGTGTTTCGATCTTGTGAACGTGTAGTCGACTCCGGCGGATAAAAGGTTAAATAATATTATTAAAATTAATAAAAAAGCTCGCGTCTAAAAATTAACTAGGTACCTAAGTAACTGTCCTATTAATTACCTATATTTACCAGGGTCTCTAATTTAAACTATAATACTAGCTGGTACCCGCGACTTCGTCAGCAAAAAAACAACAGAACTGAAAACTGCTGTTCAGAAGATTCTCTTCTGATACTTTTAAAAATAAAAATGCAATAATAGCACCATTTCGACCTCAGCCATAGGACAGCAAAGCCATCTAGTGGCCTTCAACCGGAACTTTACTATA
The DNA here is from genome assembly GCA_951394285.1 of Epirrhoe tristata. NCBI lineage: Eukaryota > Metazoa > Arthropoda > Insecta > Lepidoptera > Geometridae > Epirrhoe > Epirrhoe tristata. The sequence continues at coordinate 2,251,349 of OX596153.1, forward strand.
AGTCCCCATACAAAATTCCAACCCTTATTTCACACCCTTTAAATTAGTTTTGAAAAAAAAAGTGGTCTATGTCCGTCCCTGGGACATAATCTTTATTCATGTCATATTTCAGCATCATCTGTTCAGTGTTTTAGGCGTGAAAAGGTAACAAACAGAAAGACAGACAGACACATTTTACTACATAATAGATGGCGCCACAGGAAAAATTAGATCGCGCTATCGTTGCGTTTTGGGGAACGTAATATAGGAACTCGCTAATTAGAGAGTTAGCATGGATGAGCGATCTCCCACGCTCTCTCAAATCCTTCGAGATCGTCCCGCCAACGCCTTCTCGGCCGGCCTCGTCGTCTTTTCTAGTAGGTACTGCCACAGATTAGGTAGAGATAAATCAGATAGACATGTCAGGAACATTTTGGTGTAGACTTGTGTCACAGGCCACAGCCTATGTAGTAGTTACTTACTCCTGATTGGCTATCAGAAAATGATGTATGACATTTAATTTTATATTTCATTCTTGTTTTTTTTTTTTTACTGCACTGAGCAGAATGATCATTCTACCATATTAGCTGGGGTAGTACCTACCTACCTATTGTTTTCGTTCCTATCTTATGGGAAGGAAGGTGTTGTGCTGATAGAAAACAACGAAAGTACAAAGATTCATTTATTTTGTTTCTACAATTTTTTCTTATATTTAATATGTGCTTTTTTTTTTGCATTTCAGTAAGCAACCTGTTTTCTAATCTTACAGTATCGGTCGAAGTCGTGATTTAGGAGTCATAAATCGGGCCTCAAAATGCCTGTGGCACACTTGGAGTCCTGAAATCTCGTTCAAGCTCTTGTTTCTCAACGCATCACTGTTTATACAATCGAGCCACTTTTTGAGTCTTTGACTACACACTGGGAATTTGCGTAAGTAATATAGCGTCCTTTCGCGTATTGGTGCAACCTGGCACAGCACAGCACTTATAATACATCGTACTGAAGGCACAAACCGTATATTACTCGCTCAGCACAATAACAACAAATGCACAGACGGTTATTTAGAGAGATACAAACAAACAAACACACTCATTCATTCAATAGAACTCAATCGTTCATGACCCAAAATAGCGACTCATTCGCTGTCATACATCATTTTCTGAGCCATGCACAGATTATATACAAGTCCACGCTTTTGATTGGGAACATTTCTACCCGTGGGTACTGCTTGTTACTAAAAATAAGATTCTACTTTTATAACTATACCAAGAGTGACATTGTTGTCGCAGGAAAACTGACAGCCAGTAATATAGTAAGTTAAAACCTAAACAGTATTTAAGCAAAATTTTGAAAAATTAAAAACTTGAGACGTATATATAAAAAAAAATCAGGAAAAATATTTGTAAAACTTGGCAACACCACACATGCTGTCAAAGTGGGTTGTCAAACGTATCGAACGAACGCCCTCAGTCGGCTGTTCGTTCGTTTTCACGATTCCCGTCAAAGCTATCGTAAACGGTATGAAAACTGTCCTCGATAAACATTGTTTTCGCGTGTAGCTCTCGTGTCGCATCAATAAAATGAATGCAGTGTCGTGTTCAGTGTTCAAACAACAATGCCAATAGTGGCCAACGTTTGTGCTGTGCTGTGAAAACTGTGCATTTACGATGACCGAGAAAAATAAATCCGAAAAGATGACTAATGCATCGAAACCTGTTCCTATGAAACTCTTCGCGGCCTGGGAAGTGGACAGGACCCCTTCTAATTGCATTCCCAGGTAAGGCATTTCCGTAAATCTGTATTTGAGCGGATGTTTATGTTAGAATTCCGGCGAAACATCATCGCCAAGCCTGTACTGAATTGTCGGACACCCGTGCATTTGTAATGCGTATGTCATTGTTGCCGGCTTATCAGGACGCCGTCATTGTGAGCTATTTTAGTGATCAAACAGCCTATTATATTCTGGTTGTTGTATTCGTGTGAATACAATAATGTACCTACTTACTACTTGCGAAACAATGAGGCTCAACTTTTCACGTAGTTGGATAGGTAATATAAAAGAAATAACGAGCTAATCCGAGCCTAGGTATGTAAGCTTGTCTTTGATCGTAATCAAACACAAAATCTACCAAAATGGTTAGCGTAGAAGACAGATTTATAAAAACTGTGAGGTCAGATTGCTGATGAGTTAATGTACTTATTTCAAACTATACATGGTCTATTACTTATTTCAAAGTCAAAGTCAAAGTCAAAGTCAAATAGCATTTATTCAGTAGGACCGCTGGGATCACTTTGAAATTAATATTTATAGCAAAGGCTTCACTTCCCTCCATTTCTTCGGGGTTTTGGCCATATTATTACTCAGATATTTTTAAATAAGTTCTATAAGGTTTATTATAGGACTAATTTTAAAATATCTGATCAGCCCGGTTGCACCCAGTGCTGGGTGTAGGCCTCCTCTCTATAAAGCTACTCTTTTCAGGTCTTGTGCAGTCCCTATAGCTAAATCAAAAGATTTTATTCATAAACTTATCCATTTCATGTTTTTTTAAACATTATCTAATTGTTTACATACTAACAACATGTCTTTATAGACTCTGCTTTAATTATATTTGAAGTGTAATAAGTTTATTGCTTAATTAAATAAGTTTTTGATAAGTGGAGGAAAATAGGTCACAATTATTGTTTACAAATGATAAACAGATAGTAACAAATACTAAGTACCTTAACCACTTTGTGTCTCGTTATAATTACAAGTACTATTAATACAGTATATTCCTGTACTAGGTACTGCGCGCGGCTTCGCCCGCGTGGTACCAACATTTTCAATAGCCTATATGCTATTCCAGGTCACTATCTACGCCTATTCCAAGTTTTATCTAAATCGGTTTACTGGTTTAGGTGTGATTGAAACACAAACATTGAAAATAACTTACAAAATTTCAGCTTTATTATATTAAGTGGGAACTGGGATTATATTAGAGGGATGCTATATTTTTATCAGCGCTGTTTAATAATGCTTGGTGATGAAGGTGGCCAAATTATGAAAAAACTGTAGCATCCAACAGCAGGGCAGATTCCTCCCTTCCCTCTCTCCACTCATTCTGTTTTGGGCCACTGTGGACCAATCCTTAAGGTAGGCCTCCAATTCAGTACATCAAATACAGCAAGTTCTAAGTTTCCAATTTAATGTAAAACACATCCATTTCAATACACTTTTAAACAAGTGAAATAGTTCTGAACAAAAAGTTAATTAAGTTAAATGCTTCAAATTACCTTGTTCTTAATTCAAATTGGAATTATTTTAATTATTCAGTTGACATGCTCAGGCATTACAATATTTATCACACTTCAACACATGCCTTCTAATTATTGCAATTAATAAAACACATACTGAGAATAACTCAACTCGAACATAAAATTATTTCAATCTAAGACAACCTCCATGGTACTGCGGTTGTGTTGGGAGTGCAAGTTCCGTTCTTGCTGTTTGCATTATGGGCAGATAATTGTTTCCGGTCTGGGTATTGTGGTACGGTTGTACTCATAGTTTTAAAAGTTGTTGGTTGGAAGAAATAATTGATACTAAAAATATTTAAAAAAATGTGGTTATTGGTTGATTTAGGTAGGTGTTGGGCAAGACTACTCTTTCTCAACAATGTAAGAAGCACTATAACATCCTATTGAATGTAGCATAGGTTGCCTCCAGGTACTGTATAAATTATCTTTACTAGATAGTAAAGATTTTAATCTGTACATCAAATGAAGAAAAACTATTGCATGTTTGAAAAGAGCTTGTTGATATATATAATATAAAACCTGTGTGTAATGTTGTTACATTGTAAATGAAATTTCCTGGTGTCCAGGATGTAGGTGATTGGTATGGGCATTTTTAACGCAAGGCCATTGGGGGGATTATTCAATTGAACTTATTCCCACTGTCCTAAGACCAAGACACATGTTATTCAGGTACAGCAATACCCAAGGTTTCAGTTATGTGAACTTTATATAATTGCAAATATTTCCTTCAACTTTCCCAGAATACTGGAGTAGGTATTTTGGATAATGTGTACTTTAATAAAATGTATGTCATTTATACATTTTTGTAAAATACACAACTGACATAACAATCTGTCAATCAATGCATGCACTACTGACAGTGGTTAGCATTTCATACTTGGACACGGCCAGTTGACACTTATTTATTACTGAAACAGATTAACTGACGTAACTATGAGTGTACTACGTGTGTACTAGTGACAGGGAGAATGGCTATAATCTCTGCCAAATAAAAAAATTGGTTGTCTGTAAAGTCGGTTTACTGACGATAGTTGAACGTGACAACGTCTTCGCATCGCTCACTCAAGTAGGAGAGAGACGGATGTCGAACGCTGCCGAACGTGCTTCCGAAAGGCCGATTGTGCTTCTTTGTCGCTCGTTCCGCGCTCTCGCTTGCACTTCAAGCCTTGGACATGGAACGCCTCAGAGCGAGGTAACGCCGCATGACGTCATGTTTTTTCGTGCGTGCAGCCGGCTCTATCGACTTATAAGACGTAGTCACGTCAAAAAAATCAAACATTTTTTTTGTATATATGATACTAGCGACCCGCCCCGGCTTCGCACGGGTGCAATGCTGATACTAAATTAAATATACTACAGAAAAACTATGAACGTTGTATATAAAAACATAGCGGCCCGCTCCGACTTTGCACGGGCATAAATAAGCCCAAAAAAATAGGTTAATTTACGACATCACGTTAGAAACCTCTAAAATTAGCAATGTTGCCTTAGTATATGATGCATGTATTATACATATAAACCTTCCTCTTGAATCACTCTATCTATTGGAAAAAACCGCATCAAAATCCGTTGCGTAGTTTTAAAGATTTAAGCGCACATAGGGATATAGGGACAGAAAAGGCGACTTTGTTTTATACTATGTAGTGATTACTACTTACAGGCATAAATAGATAAAAGAATTTGCAGAATGAAATGATTTCTGTAATGCAGGAACCACAATACATCACTGTTTTTGTACCACAATAAAACAAATAGAGATAAAATAAAATAAAAAACCGGCCAAGTGCGAGTCGGACTCGCGCACGAAGGGTTCTGTGCCATTCTATAAAAACGGCAAAAGAAACACGTTTGTTGTATGGGAGCCCCCATAAATATTTATTTTTGTATTTTAGTATTTGTTGTTATAGCGGCAATCTAAACACATCATCTGTGAAAATTTCAACTGTCTAACTATCAAGGTTCATGAGATACAGCCTGGTGACAGTCGGACGGACAGACAGACAATTCTCAGTAATAGGGTTCCTGTTTTAACCCTAAAAAACAGTCAGCAAGGGGTTGCTTCGAAAAAGTTACTAGCAATGGTATGCAAGTGGTATGTAACATAAATGTTAAAACGTAAGACAATACGAAGGTTTTTTTATTGTTTTCCGATATCAGTAGTAGCATAAGTACCTACCTAAGCTAAGTACTTTTTGCTTCCAAAAACGACGAGGCCATCTCTGATGATGAGTCATAGACTGGTTATGCAAATTATTTACGTGTTTGTTATGCCACTTACAAAAAATACAATGAGGTACCTCGCGTTGTAGCCATACATATACAAACTAATTCCATGGAATTCTTGTTAGTTTGTTTCTCTCCTTGATCGATGATAATGATGTCCTCCTTGACGTGTGTATCAACATCTAATCTTGCTATCTCTGGGTATGAGCAGTATGAGCTAAGATGGCTTGCAAATTGTCGCGAACCAGCACAATACATTGAATCTTGGGTGCTAAAAAAGATTCAGTTCAATCCGTAGGGTGAATGGAGTGATATGATACGCCATAGCGGTGCAAAACCAATACCTCTATTTAGTCAACAAAACACTGGCTCCAAGTATCGCGTTACAGTAAAATGACTCCCACAGCTGCGACCACAATGACTCAATCGGCACCCACACTCACGCGTGTCATGTCAGTTCATACCGTAGCCAGCGACATGAGTTCATGATCAATTGGTGACTTCAAAGTCGGATACTGTCCGGTGTTACGAGGCGTAATGTAACGTGTTGCACAGCGAGCGTTCGTGCAGTCGGTACAGGGAACAAGTCAAAGTCAAAGAGCATTTATTCAGTAGGACCGCTGGGATCACTTTGAAACCTCTTAAAACTAGGTGATTCTACTCCTTTTCCTTCGCGATCAATACCGTGAAGAACCAGGGCTAAAAACACGGTTTGGGGTCTAGCTTTTTATAGGTGATCAAGGTGCTCGCAGCCAGCACGAGCGGAATTTACGCGAAATGCTCGCTGCTAATGGTACATTATGTCATTACGTCTCGTAACGCCGTTCCTTTTAGTTTCATTTCCATCATGCTTTATGTAAACTGTAAATTATTTTCACAAATAGAATAGTGCAAAGCATTCAATATCAGCTAAACGTCTACGAGATTTGAAGATATTGAAGATTTTAACGCACCAGATGCTCAATCAACTTTTTTTGTTGACCGTACTACACTTTGGAACCGCAGTAGGTAAGTACACTTTGGTAGACCTTGCGGTCATGATGTCGCATCAATCACAGCGAACAGGACTGATTGGATGTTTATTTCTAGAACTTTCCAGTGTTGTTTTATTTCCCGTCACCAGAGTTGGCCACTGACTCCTACGAAGTTACTTACTCACCTTTATGGTCCAGTTCGAGCCGCTTTTCTTTGTTTCGTAGCATAGCTATAGGAGTCCTACTTAGGAATACTAAGAAAACGCTGATAAGAGTTTGTCGTAAAAACGTGTAATATGTGGGATATGTCCATTTTGGTTTAATTTCTATTAGTAGCGCTTATTTTTCAAATTATTTATCTTTAGTTATCTTCCAAATTGAATGCTGTCATACTCATCACGTGTTTCCAAAATGTGTTAACGCAGTTACTGTTGACCGAAAACTCCGAAACATAGTGCTAACTATGCAGTTCAGAAGTTTGAAGCAAAATGAATGAATGAATGAGAACTCTTTATTGTACACCTTAAACTATGAAACAAAATAATAAGTATAACAAATAATGACAATGTACAATGGGCGGCCTTATCGCTAATAAGCGATCTCTTCCAGGCAACCTTTGGATGGAGAGAAATTCAGTGAAAGAAGGATTGGTCAGGTGTATAGTGAAAAGAAAATGAATTTAAAGCTGTTAAGTATAGGCTAAATACATATAATATATACAATTAACTTATAAACTACATAATAATAGGTACATAATATTTATAAAATATAAATAAAACATACAAAGGTAAACCTAAACACATAAACATACATTTAATAAATATTATAGACTACATACTTATATTTTAATATAAATAAATATAAACACAAACTATAGGTACACAAAGTACTTTAATTAGACGATTCAATTCAAACTGAGAGGAAATACAATTTAACTCTGTTTTTAAAAATAGCAGGAGAAGAAGACTTTTTGACAGTTATAGGAAGTGAGTTCCAAAGATGCACAGCTTGGACGGAAAAGGAACTAGCAAAGAAACTTGTCCTATGTGAAGGGGTTTTGAGAAGGAGATTCTCTGAGGAGCGAAGATTACGTGGATTCTGGTCATGTAGGTACTCAAAGCGATCCCTTAGATACTTTGGTGCAGAGCGATCACGAAGGATGTTAAATAAAAGTGAAAGAATGTGAGAGCTACGGCGATGACGGATAGGCAACCATTTGAGTTTACTGCGAAATTCTGAAACATGATCATATTTCCGAAGACCAAAGATGAATCTGATGCATACATTTTGAAGACGCTCAAGTTTATTTAACTATGTATGAATACATAAACTAACCAGCTTGTTTTGGCAGTAGCTGAAAATTGCAATAATTAGCTGAAACATCGCGGCCAAGGTCGCATTAATCCACTTATTTTGTTGCTTAACTAACAAGGTCATTTATTTAGTTAGATGTGCATTGGCTTCATGCAGATGCGTCGATTTAAGAGAACCTGAAAGTAATACCAGTACCTTACTAGATTGGATAGTGCGTATAGTTCAATGCTCCTGCAGCTAGTTCAAAAACCATCTGATAACTTCGTTCTAAATTCCGGCATCAAACAGCCGTCCGTCAAGCGTGACTACTCATCGTTTGTGATGTTATCTGTCATGTTGACAGGTCCATGTGTTCGTTTCATCCGTTTTATTGATGTGCTGGTAAGAGAATTCATGAGATTTCCATAAGATTTATGTTTCGCACAAAGATTTTTCTTTGACGATAAAGAGTTATCTACCATAAAAAATCAAAACCATTTTCCTGAATTCTTTTGTAAATAAATCACCGTCAAAACTTAAAGGCCTCAACCCTCTTCAAAGTTATCAAATATCCGACGTTTCCTGATAAGAGGGAACGATGTCAAGGGCCCAAGCGATCAATTTCGGGAGATAGGTTGACCACGACCTGTCAATCAAAACATTGTTATAATAATTCAGATTACCATTATCGTTAGGTGTTCTTAAGTTTATCTTTGTCACTAGGTATTTCTGCATAAAAAGGTATCAAAGTCAAAGTCAAATAGCATTTATTCAGTAGGACCGCTGGGATCACTTTGAAACGTCTTAAAACTAGGTGATTCTACTCCTGTTCCTTCGCGACCAATACCGTGAAGAATCAGGGCAACAAACACGGTTTGGGGCCTAGCTTTTTTTAGGTGATCCATCTTAGATCTAAACTTAGGCTAATTTCTTAACTAACTTAGTTGTAAAATTAAAAGTAAAGTTAGTAAAATTCAAGAAGCTAAGCAAGATAGCACAGGCATTGTGCACACATCAGCTGTCGAGGGGCAGAGCGACATCAGGCCACGCGCCTAGGTATAGGTACCAGGCCCGCTTAAATAATTAGGTGGTTGGCGCTTTCTCGGTTAAAACTCTGGAATCAATATAAGTTTAATACCCAAGTGCAGATGTGGACCAAATGGTCCATATAGCGTGTATTGTTGGTATGGTGTATTGAAAATTCTATTGTTTTCAACTCGCTTCGCCTCGACACAAAACAATGCACCACAGTCCCTTGAACCGATTTACACTCGCAGTTTTTTTTTTTTATGTTAGCTATTTAAATATCATTCTTCATTATTTCTACTGTGTGCATAAAAATACTTGGAACACTTACAAATTAAGTTATTAGAAAAAAGCTTTCATTTTCCGGTTTTTTTACAATGGAAACAACAGATTGCGCCTTCGACTCAATACACTAGACTCTGTAATTAATTGCGAAGAAATTACCGAGTAAACATTTATGATTGAATTAATTTCCATAATCAATTGAATTACAAATCAGAAACAATACATCTTCGAAGCTCAAACACAGATTGATATGTCTTGGTTAAATTATGAGAGCATTTCAGTAATTTGTTTGAAGTTTGCGAGCCTTCTTACGAGATATGACTTTTGAGTATGAAACTAATTAGGCTACACAAGTACTTGACCAAGATTTTAAATTCATTGTACGTACTTATCTATAACGTAAGGCTTTTGACTTTCTTTGAAGAGGAATCCTAGTGAGTTGCACTGAATTTTTAAAGAAGAATTAATCAATTACCGAGCTGGAACAAATCTGTAACATGATCTGAGATTGCTAATTTTGTTCAGTTCCTAGTTCAATCTGCCCGTAGGTACCTCTTATATTAATTTACGCTGTACTCGCACCTCAGTACCGTTACTTGCAATAAGAGAACACAGCTAACCACTTTTTGCTGATCGTAGATGTCGATGACCCTTCCTGGAGGCTGATCGTTTATTTTTGGATTGATGGCCAAATGACACCGGTTTTGTGACCTCGGCTTCCGGTATCCTTATTCTTCTTTATCTCCTATAAAAAATTTGCACGGCATACGGTAGCTGCATAAACTTTGTCGATTCTCGTTACAGCTCAAAGCGTTTCACTTTTAAAATTCGACATCCAACGTTCGTAAACTACTTTTAATTCGACCATTGACCCCGTTAAAGTTATCTACTTACCTACTGCCTCGCGAAAACAACATCTGTTACCAGGATGTATGAGGTTTGTCAATTTTAATGTCTGAATGTTCATATCAAAATAAATGATGAACTGTTTTCACAGCCCGATAGACGTCCTTTATTATCAAAGTTTCTTGTAAACTTAATGGGTAGAGTACTGAGTTACTCACTTTTTGCATCGTTATGCATTACTAGGAAGTCTGAATGTAGTCGTGAATCAGTGAATCCATCATTCAGTTTCCGTATGTTGGCTTTGGCACGTTTTTCTGCGATGTTCGCTAACATTTATTAGCTTGTTTGAATTTCCACTTTGTTGTCATTAATTGTCCTATTATCAGTTCAGTTTTATTGATATTGCTTATTAGATTATCAAATACACATTTAAAAGTATTTTTACTGATAAGAGGCACCTTTAGTCAATTTTATACCTGACTACATATTGTCCTAAGTGTCTCATCACACGAGTAGTGACATTGCAATGGTTGTAGTAAACTATAAGTTTTATTATTACGTTTGCTTTACTAATTTCCTTATTGATTGTGGCCTCACAGAGTAGGTGTATTAATTTAGTTGCTTCCTCGCATTCAACTGACCCCTTCTACCGCGTCATCAAAGGGACTATTACGGTCTTATTCGATGATTCATATGTGATTCATTATGAACAAGCTCGTCCAACTATCACGTTTGCTTTAGGTGTATTTATAAACAGGTGCATACATAAAATGATTATTTTTCGCGCACTTTTCTCTTTATTTCAACTTGGTTGGTTAAGTTAATAGGTAATTTAACATGATTTATCTTGACGTTTTACTAAATTTTATTAATTTAACACATCGGGTCTTTAAAATTAATGCTCTTAATGTTTTTGCGTTTTCATCGAAATGTAATGTTAAGTTAGCATTTAGGCAATCGTGCCGACCCAACTATATCAACTTCATCATAACCCTGTAATGTTACGTTGTCAACAATAGCACAGTTTTTCACAACATTAACCGTCATTTCCGAGGGCCTTGAGGGGTTTTGGTTGGACATTTTGCAACAAATACGTTACCTTTTGCTTGTAAGAAGTAGAGCATGTAATAATGCAGTCTAAGATGTATAATGGGTACATTTGAGTCAAATTATAGAATAATGCCATTAAAATCTGTCTTATATAATTTTAAAAGCCTTATTGCTTCATTAATCCTCTTTGTTGGTAACATAATCATATGATGATGATCATCATCATCCGTAGCCCGATTTCACCCACTGCTGGGTATAGGTCTCACTTATATGATGATCATGTTCAATAAATCCAAACTGCTTTTAGATTAGCTAGCGGAAGGTGAAACTCGGATTACTTCGTAGGAGCATGTATAGATCTAGAAAGTAGGATGACACGACACGATATCTCACTTATCGGTTTTGTTTACGATTTCTTGACTTGTTTAAAAAAAATACTGAGTCGCTATCTAGACTGTCATTTCCACTTCACAATTCATAAAGTGAATTGACTTCAAGACAATCTTGTTTGGCAAGCTACTCTCCAAAGGTATGAAGTCAACAGGCGATGTTTCTCTTTGCGATTATACAGGGTGTAAAAAGACGTCTACCGAAGCCGAAAGGGGTAGGTACAGCATCCCAACACACAACTAAATCCAAAAGGATTTTCCGAAAAAATAATTATTTTCCGAGAAAACAGCGTTTGAAGATTTTCATTTATTTCGTCAGCCAGCAATGTACGCTACGCATTCCGAACCCCACGCGATAACTTCGGCAGTGCCTACCTACTATGTGCGTAGCGTAGAAATTTGATTATTGAGAGGTAAGTAGGTACTTAGACTTACCTAATTCCACTGTAACCTCAAACTGAGCATCTGCTCAACAAGCACAGCTGAGCCTGCCTGGCTGTAGGTACCCAAGCGTTTCTCCCAAAAAGAATCAAGACCTGCTCTTCTACTTGCAGATCAGAGCCTCCAGATCACTGTTGGTTCGGGTAACTTAACTATCGATCAACCCTACCTATTTTAGGGGGGGCTATCGCATTACGCGCTAGGCCCATAACACAACGCGTTTTCACACACGATCACAACAAGCACTTTTGACCGAACACACTCGCCTCGCACTAAACAGACACTCACTGTTCTCTTCTTAACAAATGTAGGCAGGTACCTACTAGGTAGGTAGATACCATAATTAACTACCTAAGTAGGTACTAAATTATTCTCTAATAAAACCATAAAACTCATTCGCGACTGTAGTACCGGTAATGCAATTTGTATGCGCTGCGCGAGCGTCCAATACGTACGAATATTGAACTTCAACTAATTAATAAATAATAAAATCAAACAAAACGAGTCGAGAAATTAGAAAGAAAATGTAGCGAAATAGAAATTTGAACCTTATTTCAATAGTCTTAGAAGACAATTTCTTAATATCTTTGACAAAAGCCGCCAAAGAGTCAACTGAAAAATGCCTAGCAAGGCATGTTTCACACTACTCAAGAGTTGAAAACTGGTGATTTATTCACTGATCATTCACTACATTGTTGTACCTAGTGATATTTGATAAAATAAACTGATAATCTTATCAACCATTAATCTTATTATTTGTTTACTTAGGCAGGTACTCTATTATTATTATTAATAATAACCCGTGATGTCCCACTGCAGGGCAAAGGCCTCCCTTCGTTTCTTCCACTCCTCTCTTTCTTCCAGGCAGGTACTTACTTACTTATTATTTGTTTATGTAGTGAACAGTTGATCTAGTGCTGCTGTTAGTATAAACTTTGACATAATTAATGTGTATCCCAATCGAGGTTAAAGATAAAGTGCTGGTGTTAAGAACACCAGCGATAACTAGTCAAACACTTCAGAACTCTGTCTTAGACGAATTCTTCGTCAAGCATAAAATTCGCAAACACTGTAGACGCAGCTTTATACCGACCGGCTTTTACAAAGGATTCGTAGCGAAATAGAAATCTGAACCTTATTTCAATCAAGTTAGAAGATTTTGATAGAACCCTTTGACTCTGCCGTCGACACGTGCAGCGTTCAATCTTAATAGTTTTCTAATACCATTGAAATACGGTTGAGTTTTGAATTTCAGTAATTTTTTTTTTGAAATGAAGCTTAATTTCGCTGCACACAGTAAACTCATGATAGCCGAGCTAGAACAGTCTAGGATTTGAGTGCATGAGCTCAGTGTTCAAATCCTAGAATCGGAGAATAACTTTTTTAAAATTATTTTTTTTTGTACTATTATTTTTTGTTTATAACCGTTGCTGAAACTTCGTTCAAGTTTTCTTTACTTACGATTTTATGAACTCAATAGTGAAACATTTTATTTATGTAACTAATAATAGCTAAAATAATGCCAAGTTAGGTACTTATGTTTAATTTTTCTAGTTTACGTAACTAAGATTTTGTTTATAGCACTGGTGGAACTGCATAGGTGCAGTAGACAGGCGACGCGAGAGCGGGGCGGGTGCGATGCCCGGCCGGCCGCGGCGGTCGTCGGCCGCGCGCGCGTGCGCTGACCTCGCTCAGCTGCTCGCGCGCTCGTACTAGTCGCGTTCTTTTACGTAGATTGCAAGATTTTGATTTTTAATTGTTTTTTTCTTTTATAAATGAAATTATTAGGTAGGTATGGTCTTACTATGTTGTACTAGTAGTAAATAATCGGAAAATAACGTAAAATGAAGCAGCAAATTCATATTTTTTTTTGAGTTTTTTTTTCGCTAAATATGTTTAGAATCATGGTCTGATTGCAACCCCTCAGTTTTCGGTAGTAGTCTTTTTACACCCTGTATGTGTTTTTGATGACAACTAGCTAGACTCATCAGATCAGCTACATTATTATCTAGCCAATATGGTCATCCGCTAAATATTTCAAAACATTCATCTCTGCAATACTTAAAAAGTATTGAGAAAGTGACAAATATTACGTGTATGGCGCTTAGTGAAAGTGGTAATAAACATTTTACCAAAATGAAATGTCATTAAAAGTTACCTAAATCATCCAAGCTGTTGCGTAATGTTTGACAAAATGAGATTTGAATTACCTTTTCAATAGCAGTCGATAAATCATCTCTTTTTGGATACGTTATGATTCTGCTTTTATCTTTTGGTTGGAGCTTTTAGCTACATTTTTAAACTTGTATATTTTGGAATACTGGTTTTTGCATACGATTCTTGTTACTCGACTTGATTTGATTGATGTTTTCTTTCATGTCGCAGTTAAGATCACGTTTTCATCTTTGTGTTCAATAATAATGTTTCATAAGTCGCTGAAGTCATTACCTATTGTTATACCTAATATTTATTCATCCGAAAGTCACAATTAGTCACAAAGTTGTATCCTTTTGTTATGTCCTTCAATTACTTAGTTTAAGTCATGTTCACATCAACTACACTCGTGAGCAAAAAAATCGACTCAGGACGCACGCCCGCGTTTAAAAAACTCTGGCAAAAAATCAGAAGCTTTCATTCTATTTCTGATTTTAACATCTCAAAGCTGTTAGTTTTAACTTTAAAATGAGTGGTCTACTTTGTTATTTACATTTTTATTTTGGTAATGAAAAAATATTGAATGAGAAGGAGTCTTAAGCAATGAAAAAGGGTGATCATTAACAGTAAAGAAAATACCAGCTTAAATTCGTCAAAATATTAATTTATTAGAAATTAAACTATCAATATTTAGTGTTGCCCCCCCTGGCCCTAATAACAGCTTCCAATCGCTTCTTCATGGATCGAATAAGTTTCTTTACTCGATCTTGTTCGATGCTATCCCATTCTTCAATGAGCGCCGCTTTGAGGTCCGATTTTGTGGCTGGTGCAGGATTTCTAGCCCGAACTTTTCGTTTCAGTTCGTCCCACATATGCTCGATAGGATTTAAGTCCGGGCTACGCGCTGGCCAGTCCATAGCGGCAATTTCGACCTCCTGTAAATACTGCCGGACGGAACCTGCAGTATGTGGACGGGCATTGTCGTGCATTAAGATAAAGTTTTCGCCTATGAAACCGGCGTAGGGAACGACGTGATCCCCTAAAATCTCATCGATGTATCGGTTCGCCGTCAATCCTCCCACTCGACCACCAGTTTCAATAAAAACCAACTCGGTTTTTGCCTCCATTGAAATGCCCGCCCACACCATCCAGGAACCTCCTCCAAAAGCCACATTTTCTTTGATGCAGCACTGCGCGAATCTTTCTCCAGATCTTCTGTAGACTCGTCCTCTTCTATCGCTACCATGCAAGCATACTCTGCTTTCGTCTGAGAAGAGGACGGAGCTCCATTGTTCGTCAGTCCAATCAACGTGTTCTCTGGCAAATCGTAGGCGGGCTGCTCGGTGGGCTGGGGTTAATTTGGGGCCAGTAGCTGGCCTTTTTGGCTCAAGGCTAGCTGCCTTAAGTCGTCTTCTGACTGTCCAGCCACTAACAGCCACTCCTCGCGTTTCTCTGAGCTCTTGTTGGACTTGAACGCCAGTGAGGGCCCGATTTCTCAGCGATGTACTGACAATGAAACGGTCATCTCTCTCCGATGTGCACCTTTTTCTTCCGGAACCGCGTCTTCGATTAAAGTTACCAGTCTCTTGGTAACGACGGTAAACTCTGGAAACAGCAGACTGGCTCATGTTCAACGCATGTGCCACTTCACGCTGACTCTGGCCTTGTCGCAATAGGATGACCGCTTGAGCAGCTTCATCACTTGTTGTGTCCATTTTCAGGTAGAATTCTTGTTTGTTGATAACGGAGATGTGTATCGGTTGACGTTTGACGGCTAACTGATAAGGGTGGGTCAGGTAGATAACCTTTTATATGGGTAAGTAACCCTTAATTAGCACTATTGTAAACAAGCGCAAAAAGGGTGGTTACTGATCACAACATGTTGTTGGGTTGTGTGAGCAAGAAACATTACAATATTTTATATCATTTTGAAGCTAATAATAGGAGCTTTATGATTTTACTATGAAAAAAATATTTACACGATCAGTTTTTTTGCCAGTGACTTGCGACTGCAGGTGTGTCGCCTGAGTCGATTTTTTTGCTCTCGAGTGTATATCTATTCCGAGAAGATTTCATTCGTTATATTCTATCATGGCTAGCTAATTATTTTCTATAGTATTGTTTTAACGTAACATAATACTTTTTCAAACTTTTAACACGTCTACATTTATCAAACCTATTGTTTTAACTCTTACATTCAGTAAAATATGTCTTTACAAACAGTTCACTGAATAACCGAACATAAATTGGTGAGTAATTGTGGGTTTATTGTTTTTTATTTCTGAGTGATAGGAGTGAGTGGAAGAAGACATGTTGTGCCGACCCCACTTAGCGTGGGATAAGGTCAGGGAGATGATGATTGTTTTTTATTTCTCATACAAACTTTGTCTCATCCATTGCGTGACAATAGTTTTACGATTATGTCAACGAAGTAAAACTAAATTCGCGACGGATATTTATTAGCTGGTACAAGTATTGTGCGTGATCGTAGTATTGATTTGTTTCCGAGATATAAATCAGATTACGGGCCTCGAGGAAAGCTAAATTGAATATAAGAAATTGGATGGACTCTCTTTCATTTTGGACGTGATTTGGGACGCCTACTTATGAGCTACTCATAATCTATAATGCCTAAGCATGATCTCTGAATAACGATTTAAATCAGTTGGGTTTTTTATATCGATGCTATTGCATTGGTTTAGAAATTATATGTATTAAACAACCGTATAATTTTATGTGATTCTTAAAGTTGTTGAAATCAACGCAGTCGTAATTTTACATTGGAATTTCAAAGAAAGATCCTACATCCGTGTATGGAATAATGTAAACACATCGTGTTTATTATAAACTAGCTGTCCGCCCCGGCTTCGCACGGGTTTATTATAGGTATTTAACAAAAAATTTATAACAACATGGCGGTCCCGGAGCGGGATGTATGATCCTTTAAAGTTTAGAGGTTAATATCGTATGTAGGTAAGGTCTAAGGTAGATAGTGGAGTATTGGGCAGTAAGGCAGGTTTGGACACCACCGGCAAATCCCCGTGTTATGCCGGCCATACACCATCATGCCAATCCACCATTAGTCATGCCAATCCACCCCCATACATGGTCAATTCTAACTGATCAAATTCCGATTTGACGATGGGCAGGATGGTTTATGGCCGACATGACACGGGGGTGTCCAAACCTCCCGACTGCCCAATGCTCCCCTACCTCCCATATATATTTCATTGATATATTACCACTCTCCTCTCCCATTCCATAGTTCCCAGACACTTTTCAAACTACAATGGTTTTCAACATTTTTAACACAGTTAACGGGATATTTACCATGATTTAATGTTTTTTGAGTTTCCCGATATTTCGGCGCAGTTGCATACGCCATGATCAATAGTATCTATGGTATTAATCATGGTTAATATCCCGTTACCTGTGTTAAAAATCCCAGACACTTGTCCTACCGTACTAACTGATATTTATTCTGTGGTCGCGATGTATCTTACATTTTTAAACTCATGATAACTTTAAAATAAAATGTCCGATTTCAATCATTCAAAAAGTAATCGACGCGTACTGAAACAGCCTTTACTACGAAGGAATTTATTTGGATAAGAATAAATACCAAAATAAGAATAACGTGGTCTGCTTTTGGTCGGCATTTTTATTCACTTTTTAAATTATAAAAGTTGTTATTCTGACACAACCACAATAGTTGGACATATGCTATCGCTGACTTTTTTGTAGATATTGATACGTTCTTTAATATTGTAGAACATTTTTTTGTTCTATCATCAATAGTTTTCGCAGCGCACGCGATATGAAGAATTTTATGTTCAAAATTTTTACACCTTTGGTTACATTATTGCAATTTTCATAAGGATCTCTAATTTTTTTGAAAATAATTTATAGCCTATGTTCATCACAGATAATGTAGGATTCTAATGGTGAAAGAATTTTTCAAATCGGTCCAGTAGTTTCGGAGCCTATTCAATTCAAACAAACAAACAAACAAACAAACAAACAAATGTTTCCTCTTTATAATATTAGTGTAGATAAACATTCACAGGGCCGGAAAGCGACTATCCTGTTAATACAGGGTATAAAAAGACTGCTACCGAAAACTGAAGGGTTGCAATCAGACCACGATTCTGAACATATTTAGCAAAAAAAAAAATGACTTAGCTACGTCATTTAATTGTATTGTCTAGTTATTTACTACTAGTACTGTACTCCAACTGAAACCACTAAGTTGGGTGCAGGCCGCATAAGATCGATCGCTGTAAACGTAGGCTCTGAATGTCGGTAGGGGAGGGCTATGTTCAGCAGTAGACGTCATGTGGCCAAGATGATGATGATAATGATGCATAAAAATAAGTATTAATTTTAGTGTAGGTGACGTTTATTTTAATGTACGTAGGTATATAGTGTGTGAATGATTTGATTGTAATGCAGCATTACCTGTAGGTACTTAGAATTTGATAAATAATAATGCTGGACATTTTCACACAGCATCATCTAGCCCCAAACTAAGCAAAGCTTGTACTATGGGAACCAGATAACTGATATACTACTTATATACTTTTTGTTTGTAAATACATACATATTATACATATTATACGAGTACAATATGTTTTTTTGCAGAAACGATCCAGACACCTATCTTCACTAATATCTATATGTGTAATAGCTCAATATCTCAGTTCGACATGTCTGTGAATGGAACATTTTGGCATAACTATGATCAAATATAGCTCGAGTTCAACCCTCGGACCGGGATTTATTGATTTTCCCCGTAGTGACTCAGCATTTTTAGTCAACCACGGGAAAAATTCTAATTCTATTGTTAGTATTGGGGTGAGTGAAGGTTCGAGCTTTTACATGAAATTCTGATCTTAGATCATCAATACTAATATAAATAAATAAATCATATGAAAAGCTTTATTCCGGTTTGTCCTTTATCTTTTGTTTGCATCATTGTCTTCCTCGATAATGATTGATCGATCTGTTGTTGGCATCAATGTAATCTTAAACTTTTTATTGCGAAATCATTCGCGCGATCCATTGATAAAGTATCAATTGTAAAAAAAAACATTGAAACCGATTGCTTATCTATTGTGCACTAAAAGATTGACAATTTTGCGAAGTAAGTTTCTTTATGGATTACGTTACATATAAGTAGGCTTTCTGAAAGTAAAAAGACTTCTGTACTTATTTTCTTCAATATTGTTTTATTATTTGAGAATATTTCATCTGCAAATGTTTATTTGTGTTTCGTTTAGATATTATTTAGTTTGATCGTGTCTTTATCGGTTAACATTACTGAAACATGTCTGATGATGAGATAACCAATAAATATATTATGTTCGCTTCATATAAAACAATACACTTGTTTGCAATGAAAATTCAGCTTTGTTTTAGCAAGTTCAATATTGGTTTGTGTATTCAAGTCACCTCACCAAGTTGGAAGCAGCTTCAAGTTTATGCCGGTTGAATTTGAAACAAACTTCAAAACTAAGTCTTCCTTTTGCCATCAAGTCAATACTAAATAGATGTTGGTGTGCCCGTGGTATGTCCTTGATAGAATACCTTTAAAAATATCTTATCCCTAGTCCCTAATATTAAATATAGATGTACAGATCGTATCTAGAATGAAGACGTCAAGGTTATATATATAATTCAGCTAGTCTATAGCCTAAAATTACAGTCATGCTTTGACCCCAACGAACGTACAACTGATGAGGTGCAATGAACGCTCGGCCATCAACGCTCGAATTACGGCTGGGACTTGAAAGTCTCATAAGATTTTAGACAGCTAGGTCGTGATCGCGAGTCTGGTCATAGCAGTATTATTGAGCATGACACGACACTGCGACACTTTCTCCGATGCGCTCGGTGGAGCAGGAGGCAACCGAGCGAGGGACGACCGTTCAGCGGCTTTGCTCCTTTATGGAAACAAGAAACGTTCAATCGTGCGGAAAGTAGAAAGCATTACTTTTTATGGATGTATAGATCTTTTTATTGAAAACTGTCGCAATGCTGTAACAAATTTAATACGTCTGTCTGTATAAGCAAAATGTACATAAATATACAAACATTTTAAGTCATAGAGGCAACCTGTTTATATTTCACGGGATGCTGTATTAGGTTGGAGCATTGATTGATAAAATTAAGATGTAGTACTATATCTACACTCGGTTTATTAATGACAGGAAAGACAAGATCAATACGTGCAGAGCTAAGCCATGGGAAACCCATGGCAGTGTTATTGTGTTAGTATTGTATCTAAAAATACATTCATTGAAACAACCATGTTTTGTATCACAGTAATTCCAAACCAGATCGCATTGAATAGTCGAATCATCAAACAAATTCCGGTAAGGCTGAACCGAACTAATTTTGAATTTGAAGCTCGTGAATATGTTAATTTTACAAATTAGATTCTGCTCGAGGAACTCCAAATAAGCAGGGATAATATGACACAATAGGAATACTTACGTAATAAGAAATGACAGTTACAACAGTGCTTATGAGGTGTGTCAAATCGAAAATGATGGTTCTGTGGTTGGTAATAGCAATGGTTTGAAATCTATGATTGAAGCGTTAAGCAAGTTGTTCTAATGATCACGAATCACTCTCTCTCAAGTCATAAAATTAGCGTAATAAGACACGACAGTTGAAAGTGCTTATGAGACGTTTCGAATCGAAAATTATACATTTATTCCTATCGTGGTTTGTTGCAAGAAAAACCTGTGTAAATATAACAAGCACTTGAGACCACCGCGAAACTGGTGAAGAAAATAGAGCTATTATTGAAAGAGCTTACAACATTTACTTGGTTTCTGAAAGTATCATTCAATATTATATGAATGTTTTGGTGTATTCATTGAATAGAAGCTTTTATTTACGAAATTATAACATAGAGCTAGCTGCTCTGAAGCACTTGTATTGAAGGCAACCCTCAGGGTGACAACGACAACTTCCCAAAATGACAACTTCTGAAAACGACAATTTCCGAGAACGTCTAATCAATATATCTTTCAGTTAAATAATTTAATCTTTGCTACAAGAGGTACCATAATCTATGTCTGCAACCGTTTTAGTAGCCATTATAACCATTTCACCATTGTAACTGTCATCGTTAATTACCTCTCAATGTCGCCGTCTCACGTCTTCGGCAACTCGACCGTTACCTTTTCATTTTGCTATTGTTTCAAAATTTTCACCAGTATTAGTCATAGCCTCCTTCTGACAGAATGATAAACTAAAGTGAAATTAGCTCGGTTTCATTACTTCTTTCTTAGACATTTAATAGCTGTGCCATAAATTGATACTTGCCACCTTATCAAGCGGAGTAGCCTTGTTAATGTAATGAAAATGAACTGACATAAAAAATTGCTGGGTGTATTTCAGGCGTAGGTAATTTAGTATATATTGAACCAGTCATTTCAGACTAGCTTTGCCGCCATCTTAAAATTAAAGCCATAATGACATTGTGACTAGTTCGCACTTGACTTAGACTGGAATATCTATAGCCTTTAGTGCTTATAAAAAAAAGTAAGTATGTTCGTATGAGTCAGTGCTTATAATAAAGCCGTATGGATTTTCAGAAAAAGTGTATTATGTATCTTTGAATTCGATCGATTTCTTTAGATCCAGACAAGAGTTTCTTCTAAAACTTTAGTATCAAAGTCCTCTAATTGTTTTGATCAGTGACGCACATGTTCTATAAGGATTAGTGGGTATATTCAATTAGCGGTCTGCACGTGCCTCGAATGCGAACGTCGCCCGTAGTGTGTGACGTGATGCTACGCATACCTAGGCATGTTATTATACCTAGATCGTCATAATATATTTGTTGCTATATTCGATACGCCTAGCCTAAACTTCGACTTCAGCATGATGGAAATATTAGTAAACTTTTGTGTTATCCACCATCATCCGTCAGACGCCATCATGATGTGATATGATTATGTTTTTCTCTTAGTTAAAATTAGTAGAAGAACTACACTTAGTACTGACCATTTCAATATTAACTTAAATTGTGTTACGTATACAAATAAACTCGTTACAGATACAATACAAATTCTTCTAAAGCATCAGCAATCAGCGACCCCTGTTAGCTATCAGACAATGACTTTCTGACCTTTCTTATCAGACCGTCGCATTGCGTGGGGCATACTGCCGATTTGGGAATAGATTTAGGATCACATTTGGGCTGTCCTGTGTATCTTTTCTTATCTTGCCAGTAAGTAGGACAATTATCACAATCAAGGGACCGCGTTCTTATTTTCGTTCGTTTGATGAATATTCAAATGTTTCTTACTACGATTTCTGACTTCAAGAGCCAATTTTTCGGTTCGGAATATTTGGTCCTAGGTTAGGACCGTGTTTTAACGTTGATCTTATCCACTGAATACAATGTATCTCGTAGTAAGAAGCATCCGAATATTCATCAAACGAACGAAAAAACGAACGCGAATAACCCTCCAGATTATTTGTGTTTGCATAGTTTTCTTATATTCACTTTCTAAGCTTTTAACCCCTTTGTTCTTAGTTTTGCCTGTATGTATATTCATGACAACATTTTCATTTTAGATTTGCATAAACGTTTGTGACCTTAATACACGATAAAAATAATTCAACACTTCTGTGATCTAACCGCGTGACGTTATTGGTGTTTTAATGTTTATTGGAACGAAGTTCCTTTTTGGACGAGGATGAGGGCTAGAAGAAAAATTATAATCACGACATATCGCTGTCTCCGGGAAATAAAAGGATAAAGGTAAAGTGCGCATAGTTGTGTGCAAAAAAAAGATGCGCAGAATGCGAAAAGTGGCGCACAATGTGCGCAAAGTTTGTTGAAACTTCGTTCCAACCGAGGACACTCACGGACTTTTTTGGGTATTAATTTTCCAATATGGCTAATGTGTTCAATTTTGAACCCTGCTTGTTATTTTGGACCGCACTGTAAGGCATTCTCTCGATTAGCGAATAGGTTTGCTGGTTTAATTTTGCCGAAATTATAGCTCTTAATGAATTCGCTAAAGCGAAGTAGTTACTTATTATCTTTGTCTGTTGACGCACAAAACGGGGTCTATGGGATGGTTATGTATGAATAAAAGAGTAATGATACTAAAATTAGTTAATGGGGTAAAGTTGAATTTAATTTCGTTTACCGCTGCATGGCCTCAATAAAGTATATTTAAAAGCCACTAAATTGTATGAGTTCATCTCATTGTTTCTAACAAACTGTATGTGCTAAATAATAAGGTTTATTAGTGTAAATGAGAGCTCCAGTTAGCATTGTCTTCATTATCATTTTAATAATCGTATCATAAATCTTTATCCACTTCACTAAATCTAACTGTAGTTGCTTCTTGTTGGTGTGTGCGTTGATAGCATTGTTTACTTCTAATTCATAACTTATCTTATTAAATGCACGGGTATATTTTGTTTATTTATTTATTACTCTACTTATCTTATGTTGTTTTGTTTCAGGTAATGCCGTATATAAGTAAAAAGTCCTCGTGTAAATGTAAATGTCTTCAAGTAATAAAAGTTTGTACGTTAGACGCTTTCTGAAATCGTAGCACCTTTCACAGCTTAAATTTTATGATCATAAATCTAACAATAAAATACGTAATGAGGAACGGCCTAATCTATTTCAAATATTAATTCAAATTAGCATACTAAATGAAAGCCCGCTCACCCTCAGGCATACGAATTCCGACCTTATTTCCCTACTTCTAATTCCCACACAAGACACGTTTCCGTTTCATTGGTAACGTAGCAACAAGTGAAGGATTTCACTTTCGCGTTTACCGGGGTTGACGACCTGGCTGTTTGCCCACTTTGCCCTACCAAAGAAACCAATTGCCTGCAAAACTATATGAGGTACCAAAAATAGCTTTAAGTCCAGGGGGTAAGATGTACATCGGCTTGCAGTAGTAGTGGTCGAGCGTCCGATTTACTTAATCGCTAGTAAACTGATAGCGGTAATGGATAGTTTGTGATAACGATGGTGTGAGTCTTGAGAGTGTTGAAATGTTTGGATTTATGCATGGAAAAGATGAATGGTCCAGGTCAGGTACTTAAAGTGAGAGTAAGTTTGAAAAAGTGAGATCTTACGTAGGACTACGAACTATTATAGCATCCTCCTTGTCGGATCCGACAATGGTGAACCTGGCTAAAAAGTATACTCGGTTATGAGCCCAAATGTATCTTGCAAAGCCAAATTTGGTCCTAAATGACCTGGGGCCTTACTATGAGCTCTTATAGCGATCTAGTTTAGGTCCTAAACTGAAATGCTTCGCTATTTCGTACCATGACGTATGATAATAAAAGTTACTAATAATAAATGTTAATAAACTTGTCGTAAAAAACAAATCTGCTTAAAACAGGCCATGGTACGAACTTTGCGATTCAGAATAGGAACCTAAACTGGATAACACCCAAACTGAATTGTGTAATAAAGAGGTGGTATGGTACGGCTTCTGTAAGAACTATAACTCTTATATCATGAAAATGTCAAACAAATTATCCATCCCATTAGGCAAAAAAGCTAATTTGGTCGGCGTCGCTCCTATTCCTGTCATTGTGATGTCCAGTCCCCCTGTCCTGTGGAAATCAATAATGCTTTTAACGCTAATGGCCATACTTTTACGTTTGGGCATTAGTCTGCATGTCCACCTATATATAATTATATATATACTACCTATACATACACCATGATCATGTCTGTTGCTAATTGTCGGATGGATATTTCGTGTAATTTTTTTGACTAATTTATTATTAAATTATTGCGCGGAAAACTTCTTACAAGTAATTAAGAGTCACGATAAGCATTTACGAGTATGAAGGTACCTATTTAATTTAAAGGAGAAAGATTATGAGAAGGGGTGAAGGTTATATGACCAATGAAGATAGCGAAGAGAAGGAAGTTATGGAGAGTTGCTATTTTATTTAATCCGTGTTTGCTAGATCGGAAATAGAGGAAACAGTGAATATGAATGAAGATAGTGGGACGAATGAAAGAGGTAAACATGCTGTGACGATCACATATTATTGAAAGGACAAAGGTGAAGATGTATCAGCAGTAACGTCTGGCAATTTTTACGTTCAATCGTAGTTTTATTCAGTCAATAAAAGCAATCAGACGCAGTAAAAAGATAAAGATAAATTCAGCCCCTTAACTCAATAAACTTGCAGTAAACGAGTTTGAGGGAATTGTGGACTCTAGTAATAAAATAAAGTGCGCAGTTTACTCTTTCATTGTTCTTGATATCGCTAGGGGGTATGTCCTCAGGAGACGGTTGTTTCACTATGTACAAAGTTTGCTGTAACGTTAGGATTTTCCGTATATAACATTGAAATACCTACTTATTTTTTAGTATCATTCATTCAGTCTTTTATATTTGAAAATGTTCTTTATCGTCTTTGATGGCGATATCGTTTTTCAAAGTATTTTGAATGAATTCGTGTTAGTCCCTTTCGATAAGCATAAAATAGCTAGGCTTTACCAAGTGGTTAGCCAATATTAATGGCGTAACCTGTATATATGAAGCTTATCCGTTAAATCAGAACTAGATATATTGTGGCAATTTGTCTAACAAACGATACTATGGTATCAAATGGAATACATTGTTTAAAATGTATTGTAAATATGTTTCCGGCAATTCTCATTAATTTACATTTATTGCCATTCGAAATCAGATTAGTAATGCTTTCAAATGTTACATTATATTTCAGATTATATAGATTATAGATATTTTACAAAACAGTATTCATAAACTGGATTGTGATTAAAATAATGTATCTTGAATTATTTATGGAGTTTGAGTTCAAAAGTTTTTTGTGAGACGATCTGGCGACCTCTCACATTTGCAATGCTTAATTCTGTGCTCTTTAGACATTTTCAAAGGATCTTCAATTCGCTATTGTCTTAGATACTAGGGCATACAGTCATGACATTGCAAACATTTTTTTTAATATGATATTGGAGGTCAATCATATATTTATATATTCAAATTCTAATCATCCTCTAACGGTTAGCGCTGGCTAAGCTATTAAAAACTGGTAAAATAGGTTTCGCTTTTATTAGAGTATCGACAAAGAATGTTTTCTATTATAACATGCCTGCCAGATTTCTAAATAACCTTGAAATGTTTTTTTTTTAAATGATAATAATTATTTGTCTTCTTTAATTAATCTTTAATTCGCTTTGAACCATAATAGGCTTCGATCTTATCCGAGAAACGCGTTACAAGATTACATTAACCGTAAAATCTACATGGATATGAAATAAACTGATTTGGCCTTGTTTAATAGTAAGACTATTTTAATAATACTTTAGGTATTAAGAAACATGTCAGCAATCAGTAATAGGCATACTCGTATATCGATACTGCTTGTTGTACGGGTATGTATGTCAGTTCGAAAATGTTATTTATGTGCAATTTCTGGATATAAATAACATGTTTATTGTATTCCATTATCTAACTGATACCACCTACGCCGTCTGTTGTTTTATTTCCTGTTTTTTAATTTAAAACTGCATTCTTGCGAAGCTTCTTGCCATTCATACCTCAATTACTCGAGAGGTTGAGGTGTGTGTGAAATAAGTAGATTTCATTCATTTAAAGAACCATTCGGTCCTTCAGACTTAAGATAGTAGTATTTGGCAAATATACTAAAGATTTGAACTTAAAGTTCACGTATATTCCAAACAACCACACACGGTATAGATTCCTTTTTAAGAACTACTTGAATTGGTAGAATATGATTAAATATTACATTCGTTTTGGTGTGCGGCCTACCCCGGTCGTTTGCCGTCGGTTTCGGAAGTATTCGTCATCAATTCCTTGAACTTGTGGCACAGTTTGAGTGCGCATCGTGTACGAGGCTATAATAGTGGAATCACCTGTGTAATGAATCATAAGGTAATTGATGAACTCAATCGGAATGTAGTACGATTTGTACAGGTATACTTGTATCTGCGTGCTGGTGTTCTTGTGAATGAGCACTGTTTGTTGCAGGATGTGTATTGTCGGAACTTGGATGACATGACAATCAAAATACCGTTGCAATTGCGATTGTGATTCCGTTTCATTAGTTTCAAGTCATGAATAGGCTTTTGTCATAATAATGAAACAAGTCTTATAAAAGTATTGAACATTTAATATTTACAGTTACTTTCGCGCATTGATATTAAAGAAACAAAGAACGAAGCAACTTCGTATATTGAATTTCTTGCTCGGTTCGAAATCAATTTTATTGCATTTCAGATACTCAAATCATTAACAAAACTCGTGAACATTTAATTTTGCCATCGTTCGGTATGAAATTAAAGTTTGCTGGGTCGATTGAACTGATCTTGGCATGCTTCACGGTCTGTCGAATCACAGTAACTCGCAAAAATTCTCCGTAATCTCATCGGATTATCGACCTTGTTATTTTCACGGGACAAATTGGCTAATCTAGTTTAAAATAAGTTGCAATTTTACCAGAGAGCCATTAAGATTATGACGGAGCGGTTTTCTTTTTAAAATTTAATGCAAGAAACTGGAGCATAGAGCGATCATCATTAGACGCGGTGCGGTGACAGATGGCTGGTTTTAAATGACAGAGATCAAAAGAGAAAACGAAGCCTTGACCTTTGAAGCGTCTCTTGAAATAAATAGAATTTACATAAGTTAATAAGTCGTTTCAAGGTTGATTTTCAGTCCCCAGCGACAAGTCATGTTTCCCTACTTGTTTTATAATAATGAATATTGTAATGTCACATGCTTGAATAAGATAACATTGCTTTCTTTTGAAATGACTACTCATAAATTGTCTTTCACATCGCTGCTAAATTTAATTTAAAATTAGCCAAGTGGTTGGTGCTTAATCTAAGCGTATTTAAGTACCAATTTAAAAACGTACTATTTTCTTGTTTCAAAATTTAAACGTTCTATGCGTCTTTATAATTAAAGCATTATTAAACTTGTCGTCTGTAATTAAATTCCTCGCTAAGGGCTCTTCTAATTTGTACGCAAGATCTCGCAGACTGCAAGCTCGCAACATTCGCATTAATGTGTATTTGATATGGTGTATCTGATGTAATTTGTATGCGAAGTAAGCAAGATTCCTTTGTGTTTGCGCCCTTGGTGCGTTGATCATGAAAATCGTGATCATTATGCGGCTTAACAGACCGAGACTACTCTGCCTTATTTATCGTTGTGGTTTACATGTGTTTTACTTTCCCTTTATATTCAGTCATTGAATCTCTAGTCTTTTCCATGCTTGTAATTTCGTCAGGCGGTAAACGAATTCTAACAAATGAAGACATGAATTTGCTTTTCAGAATAGATTTATGTACTTTTATGTGGAAAAATATCTCTTTTATGTATATTTGAATTACCCAAGTGTTCCAATATCTGTGATCGTTGCAATATTTGATCTCTATAATCCGATTCCACTAAGTACTCAGAATCAAACATGATTTACAAGCATTAGAATTTGGTAAACGTAATTCGGTTTCCAAGCCAATTTATCAACAAAGGTACACGTTCTGTTTCGGACAGGAAATCCAAACAAACTTGGTCTGTTTGTTTTGATATGCCTTCTGCGCGGTATTTATTCCACTAGTCCAACGTTAGATTGCCATGCCAGTGGATAGTGATTGATGAATAGACGCCACAGTAGATTATTTTCGGGTTTTGGGATTGCATTGAGTGTTGGATATTGTTCGCAAAGTACTTTGAAAGAACATTGATTACGATGGCGTTTTTAAACTAACAGGAAACAAAGATTGCGTTATTTTCTTTAAAAGGATTCTAATTAGTATTTGTAGATAAAAACAGTTGCAAAGGTCCATCTTAAAAAAACATTGCACAAAACACGATATGCCCTCATTTGTACGTGTGAGTCAGTCAACCCATTAACTAATCCTAAAATAGCATAGCATCTCGGCTTGGTGCGTGAGTAACCGGCTTGGTATTTCGTAATCTTGGGCTTGAAGGTTTTTCTTATTGTAGGTCAGTGTCTCTTGCCCTATGGATTGTTATTTATGTTACGTAGTCAATATGTAGATGGACTATTAATCTTACAAATACTCCAAAAACTTCACTTACCCTCCAAATTGAACCGTAGCAGTGTTCTCACAAATTAAGTTACCGTCAAAAGTATGTAAGTTCGTATGAGTCAGTGGCCAACTCTGGTGACGGAGTTTTTAGGCCGCCTTAAGGCCTCCGTCATAGCTTACCGGCAATCGATGTTGTTATAGAGATGGAAATGCATTTCATTTTGTTTCTCTCATTGGTTCTGTTTGGTGATTTGAATATAAAACGTAAAGCCTCAACCAGATAAAAAAATATTTACAATTAGTTACAATGTTCATTATGACCAGATGCAGAAAACGCAATTTCCAGAGAATTCGATGAGAATTAGTTCAAGCAACTTCACGGAACTGAACGAGGAGAGAATTGCCAATTTCATTTTGTTATAGCTCAATGATTGGAAGTCGAGCAGTATCGGTCATTCAATTTCCACATTTGATTGATTTCTGGGAAACGTACGTGTATCGATCGACGTTCTGTCAAACCTATCCCGATCGTAATTCCCACAACGATACTCGTCGTACAATGAAGATTTTAGCTTTCATAAAAAATTTTTTTTTTCTTAGTATGCAAATCGCAACGTCATATCCGTAGTCTCGTCTTAGCGTTGATAATAATGCAAGACGTGACACTTTTCTTCTCTTCCCATAAAATAATGGTCTGGGGATTTTATTGACATTTTCCTGGCATAAATACACGAGTAGAAGCTCGGGGGAAACTAGTCGAATATACTACGTAGGATCGAAATGTTGGCCCAGATTCTGTAATTCGCGCGCCAGCGTGGGTTACTGTCGTTTGGGACACAAAAGTTTAGGACACTTTGTCCCTATTGACACTTTCGATTTTAAATATTTTTTTGACTGTCATTTGGGACACCAATAGAAAAAGCTGTTTTGTACAGTCAGGCAAAAAACCTCTAACGTTATAGTTTTTGAAACTATCGTGGTTAGGAACATAATTAATGTTCTCTACAGGATAATTATCATGATTTTTGAGTTAAACCTCTAACGATACCTCAACAGAGGAAATCTCAATATCAAATTTGAATTTTTAAAAAGGTAATGTAGCCGACGCGTAGACTAATTATTGATAATTTATTATTTAGCTTAAGTAGGTATTTTATTTGTTTTCATTTCACAGTTGTATAAAACTATTGTTTCATTTTAATTTTAATTTTGAATAAATGTGTGAGTACGGAACGGGAGACGCACACAACCAACACGTTAGTAACGGAACGTTTTCTCGAGCTGTCATTGTCATTGTAAAAGTGGTATACGCGGGAACGTGTTGCGTCTCTCCACCCCTTTTTTCACTTGATCATAACAAGTTGTTTTTACTGTCCATCATCAACATTAGTTGGTCTTCGAGTCGGATCTTTGATCTTTGGATGTATCGTACACCACCGCGAAGCATGGTGAGCACTAGGAGTGCGAGAAGAAATGGGGAGGAACAAAATGAAAAAGATGCTCAAGTTGGGGAACGATGTAAAGTCGAACGTCCAGGCATTTCGAAAGAAGCCGTAGAACAAATTGATCCCGGGAACAAGTTGCAAGATAATCTACCCGGACCATCTACGGCAGCCCAAAGTGTCCGGAAGTCTACCCATAAAAAGTCAACATCTTCATCTACCTTGGCACGAAAGAAAAGGCTAGAATTTGAAGCCGCTCAAGAAAAAGCTAAAATAAGAATGGAGTTGATTGATAAAAAACTAGATGCTGAACTCGCTGAATTGGAAGATGAAGCTTCCTTACCTTCGGAAAAGTCTAGCGAAAACCATGACCATGCTGTGAAAAACTGGCTAGAAAGTAGTCTTTTGGAGATGCAAGCTCAGTGCGTCACTAATCGAGCTCTTTGTGAAGACACATTTTGTCCCGCGCCTCAAGAATCAAACCTTGTTGGACCTACCAGACCACAACCTCCTGCAGCAAAAACTGCGCTTGAAGTTTGCTCACCACCACAAGCTACTGGTGGTACTGTTGACACCGTGCAAGCTCTCGCAAGTGCCCTAAAAGACCTGGCTGCTATTTCTGTTTCTGGTGCTAACAAATCTAATGATAAAATGCTGAACCGTCTGTGTACACCCAGAGACTTGCCAAAATATACTGGTGACCCGCTTGAATGGCTTCAGTTTAAACAAGCATTTGAAGAATCATCTAAAGTGTGCAGTTTCAGTGACCAAGAGAATCTGTGGCGATTGAGGAGGAGTCTTCAAGGGCCAGCCAGAGAAGCAGTGATATCCTTGCTCATTGGTGCTACCTCTGCAGTTGACATCATGAATACACTAGAACTTCAATTTGGGAATCCTGATGTCATCATCTCAAGGATCTTACAAGACATAAATAAACTTAGACCGATGGCTCCGGAATATCACAAGGATATTATTCCTTTCTCTGTGAGAGTCAGAAACTGTGTTGCAGCTGTTACTGCCATCGGGCGTGAAGACTATTTGAAAGGAATGAACGTAGTGTCATCGATTCTCTCAAAACTTCCAATAGTATTGATATCAAAATGGACAGACTACTGTTATCCTCATATTGACAACACGGATAAATCAAAGCTGCTATTATTGTCTGAGTTTCTGAATGAAGAAGCTATGAAAGTTACAAAAACATCAGTGAACCTACCTAATGTGCAAAACTTTGTCAAACAAAACTATAAAGAAAGTTATAAACATCGTACTCTATTGATGAACAATGAACAAAAAAGTGATAACAAGTGCCGGTACTGTCATGTCTCTGAGCACTCTTTGCAAGATTGTAAAAAGTTTAAAAAATCTCTGCGCAGGGACCGATGGACATTTGTGAAGAGACATGGTATTTGTTATAAATGTTTGACATCACAACACAAACAAGATACCTGCCCTGCACCAGCTTGTGACATAGATAACTGTGGGCTATCACACCATCGTTTGCTGCATTACATTGTAAACAAAAAACCAACCTCACAGAATAGTGTGAACATAACTGAAGTTACTGAGGCTGAGATTGAACCATGTGTGGAAGCTGTCAATCATCTAAAAGTGAACTGCCAAAAGGTTTTGTTGAAAACTGTGCCTATTTATCTACATGGACCCAATGGTACACATCGGAGTGTTGCACTGCTTGATGATGGCTCAACTGTGACATTGATAAGTGCAGCGCTTGCATCGAAAGTTGGGCTAAGTGGCAATAAACAAACTTTGCGTGTGTGTGGTGCATGGGACAAAAGTGAAGTTGTGTGCCATAGTGAGGTACTTGACCTGGACCTATCTAACTGTGAAGGAACTAAGTTCGCGATTCGCGCGCGCAGTGTTAAAGACTTGAACTTACCAGTGCAAAATATATCTTCAGTGGACTTGAGTGAATATAAACTATTGAAACCAGATATGAAAAAAGTGATTTGTGATGGACTAAATAAACCAGAACTTTTGATAGGACAAGACAATTATGATTTACTCTTACCATTAGAAATTATTAAGGGTAAACCTACTGACCCTTACTTCACCCGTACCCCTCTAGGGTGGTGCGCGCATGGGTGCATGCGCGCTAAATCAGCTGTTGATCATAATGAAAACTTGCAGTCTACTTTGTTCCTGACAGAAGAGAACCCTGAATGCGAGCGGATCTTACGCGAAATACAGAACGAGGTGCGCCAGTCATTTGCGATTGATTCAATTGGCATTTCAAGTAAGTCCCGTCAAAACAAACTAGAAGTACAAGCTGAGAAACACCTACAAGAAACCGCTACCTTGAAAGACGGACGTTGGTACGTGGAGCTCCCATGGAAGAGTACATTCAATGATATGCCTGACTCACGCGAAAATGCGCTGAAAAGATTAAAGGGTGTCGAAAATAAAATGAAATCGAATTCGAACTTCGCTGGCCGCTATAAAGAAAGAATGGACCATTTATTCAGCAATGATTTTGCTTCTCCACTCACTACAACAATAAGTTCGAATAGAATATGGTACCTGCCGCACTTCGGAGTTGACAACCCTAACAAACAAAAACTACGCCTGGTATTTGATGCAGCGGCTAGAAGCAAAGGACTGTGTCTGAACGACTACCTACATACAGGTCCTGACCTACTTACCTCGCTCTATGGTATCATGCTTAGATTTCGAGAAAATAGAGTGGCGATAACAGCTGATATAAAAGACATGTTTTTACGAATAAAAATACATGAACAAGACCGAGATGCATTGCGATTTTTATGGCGAGAATCACCAGATAAACCCATAAAAACCTTTGTCATGACTAGCCTCATATTTGGCGCAAACTGCTCACCTTTTATTGCTCAGTTTATAAAAAATAAAAACGCTGAGAGGTATAAGTTAGTAATGCCAGCCGCAGCGCACGCCATATGTAAGCAACACTATGCTGATGACTATATAGATTCTTTGAATGACGAACAAACGGCAAACCAGCTTGTGAATGACGTCACCTACATTCACAAACAAGGTGGATTCGAGATAAGAAATTGGACTTCTAACATTCAGTCTGTACTGCAAGATTTACCCAAAGAAAGTCTGAGATCAACATCTGTGACGTTCAAGAACGGACAGCAAGACGATGGAGAACGCACGCTGGGCCTGATTTGGTTCCCGAATGAAGATAGTCTAGGATTCGATGTGTCATTCAAAAGAATTCCCACTGAAATATTGACAGGAGAAAAAAAACCTACTAAGCGAGAAATGCTGCGTGTACTGATGTCTATATTCGATGTTTATGGTTTCCTGTCGCCTATCACAATTAAAGGCAAGATTATGCTACAAGATACCTGGAGGTCTGGCATCAGTTGGGACGACGAAATACCTGACCAAATATTCATCAAATGGATTGAGTGGCTGAGCGTAATGAAAAACATTGAACAAATTCGCCTACCTAGACACTACGAGTCCGCTACTAGAACTGCACGCCACGAGAGCGAGACGCACGACCTCAGTGCAGGTGCACTAAACAGCAAGCCGCCGCCGGCGCCGGTGGCGCCACCGCCGTCTATCTCGCAGAGCGAGCGCTACAGAAATCTACAGTTACACATATTCTGTGACGCATCGACTCAAGCGATGTGCGCTACTGCATACTGGCGTTGGACCGATTATAAAGAAAACATTCAAGTCGCCTTTGTGTCCAGCAAATGCAGAGTTGCGCCCGTGAAGTATGTATCAATGCCCCGCTTAGAGTTACAAGCGGCTGTCATGGCGGGACGATTAGCTTACAACATAATGAACGAGCAGAGAATAAAGGCTGAGAGAAAGATATTCTGGTGCGACTCATCTACTGTGTTGCACTGGATACGAAATGATTCGAAAAATTATAAAGCCTACATAGCTCACCGCCTCGGTGAATTAGACGAACTAACAAAAATAGAAGAATGGCGATACATACCTACCAAGTTAAATATCGCTGATATTGCTACACGAGAAACATGCAACTTAAAAACTTTGAAAAATGAATGGTTATACGGGCCTTCATTTTTATATGAAGAAGAACAATTGTGGCCTCGAGAGTTCGACATACAGCAGCCAGAAGTTCGCGATGAGGACCTGGAATGTGTGAATAATATCAACCTGGCACCCACTTCTTTACCTGCTGTTCCTGAACCTGAAAGGTTTTCTTCTTGGCTTCGACTGGTGAGATCAATGAGTGCGGTCTTATCTTTTATAGACAAATGTAAGAAGGTCTCTTATGATGCTGCAGATGTCACGATCATGGAACGTGCAGAGAACGTTTTGTTGAAGTACTCTCAGATGAAAGCTTTTCCAGAAGACCTATATAACCTGACACATAACAAAACGTTAAATAAAAAGAGTAGATTACATAACTTGACGCCGACGCTTGGCGATGATGGACTACTATGCCTGGCTGGCCGCATTGACGCCGCACCTGGTATACTTCCCTGCGTCAAACGCCCAGTGATACTCGACGGCCGTTGCCATGTCACTCACCTCATCGTGAAGCACTACCACATAAAAGCATGCCATGGTAGCCAGGAAATGGTCGTGAATGAATTAAAACAACGGTATTGGATTATACGATTGCGACCTACTGTAAAGTATATAAGTTCAAGATGCATGTTGTGTCGAATTAAGAAGGCTCGACCTCACCCGCCCAGAATGGGAGACTTACCTGAAGCGCGACTTGCTCATCATCATCGCCCATTCACTTTTACCGGAGTTGATTTGTTTGGACCTTTAGAAGTAACTGTGGGTCGACGTCGAGAGAAAAGGTATGGAGTCATCTTTACTTGTCTAACAGTGAGAGCCATTCATGTTGAGATAGTAAATCAGCTGACCACAGACGCGCTGATAATGGCTCTCCGACGCATGGCGGCCAGAAGAGGCTGGCCGCGATATATCTACTCGGACAATGGTACGAACTTAAGAGGAGCTGACGCCGAGATGACAAAATGTATCCAGGAATTGGACACGGATAAACTGAGCGCAGGAGCTACTACCTACAGTATGGCAACGACATGGGTTTTCATACCCCCCGCTAGCCCTCACTGGGGAGGGGCTTGGGAACGGCTGATCAGAAGCATAAAAGAAGCTCTTAAGATTACCCTAAAAGAAAGAGCGCCACGCGATGAAACGCTACAAACATTACTAGCCGAAGTTGAACAAATAATAAATAGCCGCCCGCTTTCTCATGTCGCAGTCGAACCAAGCACTAAGGAAAGTCTCACACCGAACCACCTTTTACTTGGATCATCGTCCAACCTTCCTACTTTGGGTGTTTTTGATGAGACTGATACCTACCTCAGAAAACAATGGCGATTGTCTCAAAAATTAGCCGACATGTTTTGGAAACGCTGGATCCGCGAAGTCCTTCCTGATATGCGACCGAGGACAAAGTGGTGCGATGAACAGAAACCTTTGAAAGTGGGAGATCTTGTTTTGATTGTGGACCCCAATTCCCCACGAAATGTATGGCCGAAAGGATTGATACAAGATGTACTGACCGGTAAAGATGGCCGAGTTCGAGTAGTGGACGTTATCACAAAGTCCGGACTTTTACGACGGAACGCAACACGCGTCGCGCCTATCCCGATGGGTGATGAGTGCTGTGGCAGCACTAGGGAGGGGAGTGTAGCCGACGCGTAGACTAATTATTGATAATTTATTATTTAGCTTAAGTAGGTATTTTATTTGTTTTCATTTCACAGTTGTATAAAACTATTGTTTCATTTTAATTTTAATTTTGAATAAATGTGTGAGTACGGAACGGGAGACGCACACAACCAACACGTTAGTAACGGAACGTTTTCTCGAGCTGTCATTTGTCATTGTAAAAGTTGTATACGCGGGAACGTGTTGCGTCTCTCCACCCCTTTTTTCACTTGATCATAACAAGTTGTTTTTACTGTCCATCATCAACAGGTAAAGTATTCGCTCAGGTGCAGTAACGAGCGAGCAAGTGCAAGCGCTAACGCAAGTTCTAGAAAGCATAGAAATGTTTCTATTTCTTTCTCTTTTGTTCTTAAGGTTCACTTGTTCTTTTTGCTCGGACGCACGGCCAATAATTAATTAGTCTACCTGAGTCATGGTCAGTGGTTAAGTAAAAAAATAGTCATGTGGCGGTTAGTGTTGTTGTTCATGTTTTTTGGAGGTAAGTTAACTATCATTTACGTAGCATTTTTTTATTGGTATTATACGCTTTTAGGTTCTTAATTGCTTTAAATTTTAGATCTAAACTGGTAAAAAAATTGTGTGTATTGTAAGAGATATTTAATTTCATTCATAATCGTAGTCATTATATTCGATGCATCAATTTATGGTTTTGTTAGATAGACTGATAGGTACAGATATTCTTGTTCAATATTCTTAAAGTAGCATATTTGTTTTTTCAGGAGATCCACCAGCATCGTCAAGTCAAAATCAAAATGGAATCGAAATAGTAACGTCGAAGCGCGGAAAACCGATACTTCTACATGCTGGCTATAGATACCATAAAAGATAAGAATTCTAAGAATAATGTGCCAAATATTGTAAAAAATACTGTGATTTTTTAGGTTATTTTTTATCTTTAGGTTATCTTTTGATTTGTTTGATATTTTAGCTTTTGTGGAGTATTGTGCCAAATGCTGTGAATATACTGTGATTTTTGTAGGTTATTTTTTTTTAAGATTTTTATGTATACACAAAAGATTTTAATAATAAGTAGGTAATGTTACGTCATTATTATTGTTAATTAATATAAACCGATATTTTGAAGATGTGGACTTTACAACGTAGTAAATAAATATACATTTTAAATGAATTTTTGTAGTTTTTTTTAAGTCGAAAAAGACTTACAAATTATTTAATTACAATGATATGATACCTATACCTTCACGTCGCCACCATGTCTAGTCCTTTTAAGCTACTTTAAAATAATCGTATTATAATTATTTAAAAACTTTTTGATCTGACTGTACAAAACAGCTTCAATATTTTGATAGTGTCCCAAATGACAGTGAAAAAAACATTTAAAATCGAAAGTGTCAATAGGGACAAAGTGTCCGAAACGTTTGTGTCCCAAACGACAGTAACCCATTCCTAGTTCCCACGGTAGGCCACGCTGGCGGGTTCAATATTTTGATAGTGTCCCAAATGACAGTGAAAAAAACATTTAAAATCGAAAGTGTCAATAGGGACAAAGTGTCCGAAACGTTTGTGTCCCAAACGACAGTAACCCGCCAGCGTGGCCTACCGTGGGAACTAGGAATGGGTTACTGTCGTTTGGGACACAAACGTTTCGGACACTTTGTCCCTATTGACACTTTCGATTTTAAATGTTTTTTTCACTGTCATTTGGGACACTATCAAAATATTGAAGCTGTTTTGTACAGTCAGATCAAAAAGTTTTTAAATAATTATAATACGATTATTTTAAAGTAGCTTAAAAGGACTAGACATGGTGGCGACGTGAAGGTATAGGTATCATATCATTGTAATTAAATAATTTGTAAGTCTTTTTCGACTTAAAAAAAACTACAAAAATTCATTTAAAATGTATATTTATTTACTACGTTGTAAAGTCCACATCTTCAAAATATCGGTTTATATTAATTAACAATAATAATGACGTAACATTACCTACTTATTATTAAAATCTTTTGTGTATACATAAAAATCTTAAAAAAAAATAACCTACAAAAATCACAGTATATTCACAGCATTTGGCACAATACTCCACAAAAGCTAAAATATCAAACAAATCAAAAGATAACCTAAAGATAAAAAATAACCTAAAAAATCACAGTATTTTTTACAATATTTGGCACATTATTCTTAGAATTCTTATCTTTTATGGTATCTATAGCCAGCATGTAGAAGTATCGGTTTTCCGCGCTTCGACGTTACTATTTCGATTCCATTTTGATTTTGACTTGACGATGCTGGTGGATCTCCTGAAAAAACAAATATGCTACTTTAAGAATATTGAACAAGAATATCTGTACCTATCAGTCTATCTAACAAAACCATAAATTGATGCATCGAATATAATGACTACGATTATGAATGAAATTAAATATCTCTTACAATACACACAATTTTTTTACCAGTTTAGATCTAAAATTTAAAGCAATTAAGAACCTAAAAGCGTATAATACCAATAAAAAAATGCTACGTAAATGATAGTTAACTTACCTCCAAAAAACATGAACAACAACACTAACCGCCACATGACTATTTTTTTACTTAACCACTGACCATGACTCAGGTAGACTAATTAATTATTGGCCGTGCGTCCGAGCAAAAAGAACAAGTGAACCTTAAGAACAAAAGAGAAAGAAATAGAAACATTTCTATGCTTTCTAGAACTTGCGTTAGCGCTTGCACTTGCTCGCTCGTTACTGCACCTGAGCGAATACTTTACCTGTTGATGATGGACAGTAAAAACAACTTGTTATGATCAAGTGAAAAAAGGGGTGGAGAGACGCAACACGTTCCCGCGTATACAACTTTTACAATGACAAATGACAGCTCGAGAAAACGTTCCGTTACTAACGTGTTGGTTGTGTGCGTCTCCCGTTCCGTACTCACACATTTATTCAAAATTAAAATTAAAATGAAACAATAGTTTTATACAACTGTGAAATGAAAACAAATAAAATACCTACTTAAGCTAAATAATAAATTATCAATAATTAGTCTACGCGTCGGCTACACTCCCCTCCCTAGTGCTGCCACAGCACTCATCACCCATCGGGATAGGCGCGACGCGTGTTGCGTTCCGTCGTAAAAGTCCGGACTTTGTGATAACGTCCACTACTCGAACTCGGCCATCTTTACCGGTCAGTACATCTTGTATCAATCCTTTCGGCCATACATTTCGTGGGGAATTGGGGTCCACAATCAAAACAAGATCTCCCACTTTCAAAGGTTTCTGTTCATCGCACCACT
Source organism: Epirrhoe tristata (assembly GCA_951394285.1). Taxonomy (NCBI): domain Eukaryota; kingdom Metazoa; phylum Arthropoda; class Insecta; order Lepidoptera; family Geometridae; genus Epirrhoe; species Epirrhoe tristata. The sequence goes on from OX596153.1 coordinate 2,290,773, forward strand.
TTGTCCTCGGTCGCATATCAGGAAGGACTTCGCGGATCCAGCGTTTCCAAAACATGTCGGCTAATTTTTGAGACAATCGCCATTGTTTTCTGAGGTAGGTATCAGTCTCATCAAAAACACCCAAAGTAGGAAGGTTGGACGATGATCCAAGTAAAAGGTGGTTCGGTGTGAGACTTTCCTTAGTGCTTGGTTCGACTGCGACATGAGAAAGCGGGCGGCTATTTATTATTTGTTCAACTTCGGCTAGTAATGTTTGTAGCGTTTCATCGCGTGGCGCTCTTTCTTTTAGGGTAATCTTAAGAGCTTCTTTTATGCTTCTGATCAGCCGTTCCCAAGCCCCTCCCCAGTGAGGGCTAGCGGGGGGTATGAAAACCCATGTCGTTGCCATACTGTAGGTAGTAGCTCCTGCGCTCAGTTTATCCGTGTCCAATTCCTGGATACATTTTGTCATCTCGGCGTCAGCTCCTCTTAAGTTCGTACCATTGTCCGAGTAGATATATCGCGGCCAGCCTCTTCTGGCCGCCATGCGTCGGAGAGCCATTATCAGCGCGTCTGTGGTCAGCTGATTTACTATCTCAACATGAATGGCTCTCACTGTTAGACAAGTAAAGATGACTCCATACCTTTTCTCTCGACGTCGACCCACAGTTACTTCTAAAGGTCCAAACAAATCAACTCCGGTAAAAGTGAATGGGCGATGATGATGAGCAAGTCGCGCTTCAGGTAAGTCTCCCATTCTGGGCGGGTGAGGTCGAGCCTTCTTAATTCGACACAACATGCATCTTGAACTTATATACTTTACAGTAGGTCGCAATCGTATAATCCAATACCGTTGTTTTAATTCATTCACGACCATTTCCTGGCTACCATGGCATGCTTTTATGTGGTAGTGCTTCACGATGAGGTGAGTGACATGGCAACGGCCGTCGAGTATCACTGGGCGTTTGACGCAGGGAAGTATACCAGGTGCGGCGTCAATGCGGCCAGCCAGGCATAGTAGTCCATCATCGCCAAGCGTCGGCGTCAAGTTATGTAATCTACTCTTTTTATTTAACGTTTTGTTATGTGTCAGGTTATATAGGTCTTCTGGAAAAGCTTTCATCTGAGAGTACTTCAACAAAACGTTCTCTGCACGTTCCATGATCGTGACATCTGCAGCATCATAAGAGACCTTCTTACATTTGTCTATAAAAGATAAGACCGCACTCATTGATCTCACCAGTCGAAGCCAAGAAGAAAACCTTTCAGGTTCAGGAACAGCAGGTAAAGAAGTGGGTGCCAGGTTGATATTATTCACACATTCCAGGTCCTCATCGCGAACTTCTGGCTGCTGTATGTCGAACTCTCGAGGCCACAATTGTTCTTCTTCATATAAAAATGAAGGCCCGTATAACCATTCATTTTTCAAAGTTTTTAAGTTGCATGTTTCTCGTGTAGCAATATCAGCGATATTTAACTTGGTAGGTATGTATCGCCATTCTTCTATTTTTGTTAGTTCGTCTAATTCACCGAGGCGGTGAGCTATGTAGGCTTTATAATTTTTCGAATCATTTCGTATCCAGTGCAACACAGTAGATGAGTCGCACCAGAATATCTTTCTCTCAGCCTTTATTCTCTGCTCGTTCATTATGTTGTAAGCTAATCGTCCCGCCATGACAGCCGCTTGTAACTCTAAGCGGGGCATTGATACATACTTCACGGGCGCAACTCTGCATTTGCTGGACACAAAGGCGACTTGAATGTTTTCTTTATAATCGGTCCAACGCCAGTATGCAGTAGCGCACATCGCTTGAGTCGATGCGTCACAGAATATGTGTAACTGTAGATTTCTGTAGCGCTCGCTCTGCGAGATAGACGGCGGTGGCGCCACCGGCGCCGGCGGCGGCTTGCTGTTTAGTGCACCTGCACTGAGGTCGTGCGTCTCGCTCTCGTGGCGTGCAGTTCTAGTAGCGGACTCGTAGTGTCTAGGTAGGCGAATTTGTTCAATGTTTTTCATTACGCTCAGCCACTCAATCCATTTGATGAATATTTGGTCAGGTATTTCGTCGTCCCAACTGATGCCAGACCTCCAGGTATCTTGTAGCATAATCTTGCCTTTAATTGTGATAGGCGACAGGAAACCATAAACATCGAATATAGACATCAGTACACGCAGCATTTCTCGCTTAGTAGGTTTTTTTTCTCCTGTCAATATTTCAGTGGGAATTCTTTTGAATGACACATCGAATCCTAGACTATCTTCATTCGGGAACCAAATCAGGCCCAGCGTGCGTTCTCCATCGTCTTGCTGTCCGTTCTTGAACGTCACAGATGTTGATCTCAGACTTTCTTTGGGTAAATCTTGCAGTACAGACTGAATGTTAGAAGTCCAATTTCTTATCTCGAATCCACCTTGTTTGTGAATGTAGGTGACGTCATTCACAAGCTGGTTTGCCGTTTGTTCGTCATTCAAAGAATCTATATAGTCATCAGCATAGTGTTGCTTACATATGGCGTGCGCTGCGGCTGGCATTACTAACTTATACCTCTCAGCGTTTTTATTTTTTATAAACTGAGCAATAAAAGGTGAGCAGTTTGCGCCAAATATGAGGCTAGTCATGACAAAGGTTTTTATGGGTTTATCTGGTGATTCTCGCCATAAAAATCGCAATGCATCTCGGTCTTGTTCATGTATTTTTATTCGTAAAAACATGTCTTTTATATCAGCTGTTATCGCCACTCTATTTTCTCGAAATCTAAGCATGATACCATAGAGCGAGGTAAGTAGGTCAGGACCTGTATGTAGGTAGTCGTTCAGACACAGTCCTTTGCTTCTAGCCGCTGCATCAAATACCAGGCGTAGTTTTTGTTTGTTAGGGTTGTCAACTCCGAAGTGCGGCAGGTACCATATTCTATTCGAACTTATTGTTGTAGTGAGTGGAGAAGCAAAATCATTGCTGAATAAATGGTCCATTCTTTCTTTATAGCGGCCAGCGAAGTTCGAATTCGATTTCATTTTATTTTCGACACCCTTTAATCTTTTCAGCGCATTTTCGCGTGAGTCAGGCATATCATTGAATGTACTCTTCCATGGGAGCTCCACGTACCAACGTCCGTCTTTCAAGGTAGCGGTTTCTTGTAGGTGTTTCTCAGCTTGTACTTCTAGTTTGTTTTGACGGGACTTACTTGAAATGCCAATTGAATCAATCGCAAATGACTGGCGCACCTCGTTCTGTATTTCGCGTAAGATCCGCTCGCATTCAGGGTTCTCTTCTGTCAGGAACAAAGTAGACTGCAAGTTTTCATTATGATCAACAGCTGATTTAGCGCGCATGCACCCATGCGCGCACCACCCTAGAGGGGTACGGGTGAAGTAAGGGTCAGTAGGTTTACCCTTAATAATTTCTAATGGTAAGAGTAAATCATAATTGTCTTGTCCTATCAAAAGTTCTGGTTTATTTAGTCCATCACAAATCACTTTTTTCATATCTGGTTTCAATAGTTTATATTCACTCAAGTCCACTGAAGATATATTTTGCACTGGTAAGTTCAAGTCTTTAACACTGCGCGCGCGAATCGCGAACTTAGTTCCTTCACAGTTAGATAGGTCCAGGTCAAGTACCTCACTATGGCACACAACTTCACTTTTGTCCCATGCACCACACACACGCAAAGTTTGTTTATTGCCACTTAGCCCAACTTTCGATGCAAGCGCTGCACTTATCAATGTCACAGTTGAGCCATCATCAAGCAGTGCAACACTCCGATGTGTACCATTGGGTCCATGTAGATAAATAGGCACAGTTTTCAACAAAACCTTTTGGCAGTTCACTTTTAGATGATTGACAGCTTCCACACATGGTTCAATCTCAGCCTCAGTAACTTCAGTTATGTTCACACTATTCTGTGAGGTTGGTTTTTTGTTTACAATGTAATGCAGCAAACGATGGTGTGATAGCCCACAGTTATCTATGTCACAAGCTGGTGCAGGGCAGGTATCTTGTTTGTGTTGTGATGTCAAACATTTATAACAAATACCATGTCTCTTCACAAATGTCCATCGGTCCCTGCGCAGAGATTTTTTAAACTTTTTACAATCTTGCAAAGAGTGCTCAGAGACATGACAGTACCGGCACTTGTTATCACTTTTTTGTTCATTGTTCATCAATAGAGTACGATGTTTATAACTTTCTTTATAGTTTTGTTTGACAAAGTTTTGCACATTAGGTAGGTTCACTGATGTTTTTGTAACTTTCATAGCTTCTTCATTCAGAAACTCAGACAATAATAGCAGCTTTGATTTATCCGTGTTGTCAATATGAGGATAACAGTAGTCTGTCCATTTTGATATCAATACTATTGGAAGTTTTGAGAGAATCGATGACACTACGTTCATTCCTTTCAAATAGTCTTCACGCCCGATGGCAGTAACAGCTGCAACACAGTTTCTGACTCTCACAGAGAAAGGAATAATATCCTTGTGATATTCCGGAGCCATCGGTCTAAGTTTATTTATGTCTTGTAAGATCCTTGAGATGATGACATCAGGATTCCCAAATTGAAGTTCTAGTGTATTCATGATGTCAACTGCAGAGGTAGCACCAATGAGCAAGGATATCACTGCTTCTCTGGCTGGCCCTTGAAGACTCCTCCTCAATCGCCACAGATTCTCTTGGTCACTGAAACTGCACACTTTAGATGATTCTTCAAATGCTTGTTTAAACTGAAGCCATTCAAGCGGGTCACCAGTATATTTTGGCAAGTCTCTGGGTGTACACAGACGGTTCAGCATTTTATCATTAGATTTGTTAGCACCAGAAACAGAAATAGCAGCCAGGTCTTTTAGGGCACTTGCGAGAGCTTGCACGGTGTCAACAGTACCACCAGTAGCTTGTGGTGGTGAGCAAACTTCAAGCGCAGTTTTTGCTGCAGGAGGTTGTGGTCTGGTAGGTCCAACAAGGTTTGATTCTTGAGGCGCGGGACAAAATGTGTCTTCACAAAGAGCTCGATTAGTGACGCACTGAGCTTGCATCTCCAAAAGACTACTTTCTAGCCAGTTTTTCACAGCATGGTCATGGTTTTCGCTAGACTTTTCCGAAGGTAAGGAAGCTTCATCTTCCAATTCAGCGAGTTCAGCATCTAGTTTTTTATCAATCAACTCCATTCTTATTTTAGCTTTTTCTTGAGCGGCTTCAAATTCTAGCCTTTTCTTTCGTGCCAAGGTAGATGAAGATGTTGACTTTTTATGGGTAGACTTCCGGACACTTTGGGCTGCCGTAGATGGTCCGGGTAGATTATCTTGCAACTTGTTCCCGGGATCAATTTGTTCTACGGCTTCTTTCGAAATGCCTGGACGTTCGACTTTACATCGTTCCCCAACTTGAGCATCTTTTTCATTTTGTTCCTCCCCATTTCTTCTCGCACTCCTAGTGCTCACCATGCTTCGCGGTGGTGTACGATACATCCAAAGATCAAAGATCCGACTCGAAGACCAACTAATGTTGATGATGGACAGTAAAAACAACTTGTTATGATCAAGTGAAAAAAGGGGTGGAGAGACGCAACACGTTCCCGCGTATACCACTTTTACAATGACAATGACAGCTCGAGAAAACGTTCCGTTACTAACGTGTTGGTTGTGTGCGTCTCCCGTTCCGTACTCACACATTTATTCAAAATTAAAATTAAAATGAAACAATAGTTTTATACAACTGTGAAATGAAAACAAATAAAATACCTACTTAAGCTAAATAATAAATTATCAATAATTAGTCTACGCGTCGGCTACATTACCTTTTTAAAAATTCAAATTTGATATTGAGATTTCCTCTGTTGAGGTATCGTTAGAGGTTTAACTCAAAAATCATGATAATTATCCTGTAGAGAACATTAATTATGTTCCTAACCACGATAGTTTCAAAAACTATAACGTTAGAGGTTTTTTGCCTGACTGTACAAAACAGCTTTTTCTATTGGTGTCCCAAATGACAGTCAAAAAAATATTTAAAATCGAAAGTGTCAATAGGGACAAAGTGTCCTAAACTTTTGTGTCCCAAACGACAGTAACCCCTTGTCGTGTTGTCGTTCATTGACTGGGTGGAACGCCCTTTAAGTGTTAACTGGTTTCGGTAGTTTAACTTTTGGACTGGTTTGATTTCAGTGTCTGATAGAATCCTTAGATTTATTTAATGCTTAATATGATACAGGTATGTTTAGGTTATTTGTCTTCGCGTATGGAAGACTTAATTTCAGTTAAATTGACTTCATTGGAAGTGTAGGTTGCAATTTCGACACCTTTATCGTTTTACAAGTATTTGTGATCGAAGCCTTTATTTGTAGTTAGCTACACAGTGTTTAGTGATAAACTATACCACTTAGAAAGCTAAGCTTGTATAATCTTACATTTTTGGAACGAAGTTCCTTTTCGGACGGTATCGGATGGGGGCTGGACAAAAAAAATTCTGTTTTTGCGTCAGAACACATGTATGTGTCAAATCGTCACAGTGCGAAATGCGCAGCCGCGACGCATGCCATAGATTGTTGCATTGTTTGTACGGAAGAGCGTTTCTAGGACACCTAATTGTTAATTTTAATGTATTTATAGAAAATTACTTCGTTCCAACCGAGTGTTCCACGACACTCACGTACTTTTTTTAATAATGGAATGTGACTCTACTAGTGTACCCTACCATTAATCTTCCCCTGCGTGTTACATTATTCACGTGTACTTTTGTGTTCTTGTTGAACACATTTGTCCTTGTCGCTTGAAGAATATATTTTGTTTTCTTTCCAAATTGTGATAAGGACCTGCATATTCTTATGACCTTCTTTTGTTAGAAATGACTATGCAAATTCGATGAGCATTATGTTAAAATATTTGGCATTTATGAAAACTAAAAAAAATAAGAATAAACATTTAACTGTGTTTACTGCATTTAATATAATATATTCATCTTTATATTATTAGGTACGATTTTCAAACAATTACACGTAAATTGTGTCCATCCCACCCACTGCATAACTCTATTTGCACAGAGATCAGAACCGTTTGATATGACTCAGCCGGAACGTGTTTCTGCATATCGCAGTGCAATTGTATCGTCCGTATTCCCCTGCAAGCGAAAATGAATCGTATAACAAGTTCCTTATGGTGCACTCTAGAAATTGCTGCTGAGCTTGTTATATATTATTCAATAGTTTAAACGTGTATGATTGGATTGAATACACCAGAATAACCGATGAAGGTACGGGGCCTGTGTCGCTGAACTCTACAGGGCTCTGTCAATTGGTGTCAATAGAAGCTATTGATTGGATAACACATTGTCCCTTTATAAAATGAATTGGCCATTCTAAGCGCTGATAAGTGTATCCAGCTTTTATCATTTATGTTCTAATATTCTGCGTAGCCTTCAAATATTATTCACAGGTTTTAGGCCTGGCGCGGCGGCAGATTCGGCTGAGGATCTCAAAAGGCGCAAATATATAAATCTTGATAGGGTTTATATATTTGAACCATTTGGGGTTGAGACCCTAGGTCCGTGGGGTTCTGGAGCCCTTCGGGTTTTCAAAATTATTTCAGGGCGTCTGGTCGACGCGACGTGTGATCCGAGAGCTGGCACATTTTTGGCTCAAAGGATCAGCATTGCCATCCAGTATGGTAATGCCGCCGGTGTTTTGGGCACGCTTCCGGCTGACAGTGACCTGGACCAGTTGAGCTTTCTATAGATCGTTTCTAACGATCCTTAGATAGCTTGACTAATCCTGGTGTATTTTGTAAATATGTAGTAGCTTAGTTTCTGTAAATAAAATATTACCATATTTACAATTTTGAGTTTCATATTATTAAATGTACAATACTTTCTTTCCGTAATTTATTTTGGTGCTATCTTATCTTATTTTGTTTGGTTCTTCTGTATAATATTTAGAAATATAACAAATGGCCGATAACGGTTGTTTGATAAGATACCCGCCACGCGTATGTGTTTGTTTAGTTTAGTCTACGAAAAATTATTTCTCGATGTCTTTTTGTCAAATTCTTATATCTATCTACCTCTTGATACTTCCTAATCCATGTTATTCAATTCTATTGTTTGTGATATTAATCATTAATCAACGAAACTGAAGACAAAAAATGTCTTCCTCTTAAGCTTATTGAAGTGAAAGAATCAGAATCATATTAATATAGAAAAATGCTGTTTTCAAAACTCTTGCTACAATTTTGCTTTACCCAGTCGACAAGTTATTTCATAAAGGTTTACCGAGGTTGAAATTAATTTCAATTTTAATGAACGGCTGGTGGAGCTGTCAAGTAGGTTAGGTACTCGTAATTGAATGTAATGTAATGAAATATTTTATTACTTTACTAATGATTTTGTGTAGCACTCTAATACATTACTTAGATGAAACCTTTTGCTGGCATTTGAATAAATATTTTCGATCATAAAATTTAAAACGTTTGCATATTGCTTCAAATCTTTGAGTTTATCTTTTAAAGAATCTATGAAACTAAAATATTTTTGTTTTCGCTTATTATTATTTTGTAAAAGAATTACTTACCTTCTGTTGATCTTTCATAAAATAAATAGGAATAGGAGGAAAAATATAACTGCTTTTAGCCAACGGTCATGTCTGTAATTTTTGTTAATCGGTTGGTAGGTTGTATATTAAATACAAAAGGTCATTGACTCATAAATATAACGATGACAGCAGTTTATCATTCCCAAAATGAAAAACTTCCGTATTTCCCGCAATTTTCCTCGTCTCTTCACGGCTGTTTACTCGTGAAATATAGATGCGGTATTCATTATAACAAAGCCGAGTGCTTGTGTGACCTAAATCGTGTCTGAACTGAGCACCAACTCGCTACGGTTTCTCGAGCGGATTCGCTAAAGAGTACGTTCAACTGAGCCGCAACGTTTCATTGAGAAAACCTTTGAATTATGAAACATAGTAAAACACGTGGTCATTTTGATATACAGTCCTGCTAAGTACCTAATGCTTTCTTTGCCATACAATACATCATGCTCCTCAATATGAAAGTATTAATATTGAAATACAAGTACTAACATGAATCGTATTAGAGTTTTCAAATCCTAGTTCCAAAAATTAACCCAATGTAAAGAAATGATATAAAAATATTTTTTTTGGATTCCGACGAGAATAAAAGGACTTGAGATAAGCGTATATAGGAACAAAGAGCTGTCTGAATGTGACCTAAATCGGTTTTCCAGCTCATTAGAATGAATCGCTGCGCTCCAATGTTATCGTGGGCGAGTGCACTTGACCGACGGATTGCTCTATACTATACTAATATTTTTGGTAGACTGTTAGCGAAAATACTGCCTATAATGGGCAAACAACTGACTCTTCCAGTAATCCTATGATGAAAATAAGAAATAAACTCCTGGCAGTTTTTGAATTGCATTGCAATTTCGCATAACCCGGCCCAAAAAGAAACCTCTCAACTTAACATGTTCTAAGCAAGAGATTATGATAAGCGCCGCCATTTCAGATTCGTTGCAATGCCGTTCAAAAACTACCAGGAAATAAGAGCTTATATGTATTAGGATGACATAAGTAAGAAAGGAGTGAGTGTTGAGATGACGGCTGATAGAGGAGAATGGAAGAAGAACACATGTTGTGCCGATCTCACTTAAAGTGGGAAAAGGGCAGGAAGATGATGATGATGATTAAACCCCCAGTTCTGTTGTTCAGATTTCTCAGATACAATGCTTGCGCTTGTTTTTCAAAATTAGAATCCAAGCTAAGAGTGTGAGATAGGTCTTCTGGAGAATGAAAGTAGCTTGAAGAACTCTTTAACACTTATTTTATTTCCTCTAAGTCCACCAGTACCAGGTAGATAAGCTTTTACGAGCTTTCAAAGTGACTGTTGTTTATTCCGTGTATGTCAAGGCATCAAGGATACTGCACTTAGCTGCTGCAATTTATTTCGTGAAGGTTTTGTTTGTTTTAATTTGAAATGGGTTTGTTTATCGTAATTGCACTAAAGATTAAATATTACGAATAGGCTTGTATTTTAATCGAGTAACGAGAATATAGTCGACAAACTACTCGCTACTGCCCAGAAATCGTTCGCACGGTCTAGGCTACTATTTTAGTCGAGTAGCGAGTACGATCCTTTAATTTATTCACTCGACTTTTATACTTCATATTTGTAAAGCGTGAAACGAAACGTACTAATGTACTCAACTAATATGTTTAGCCGGTGAACCAGTAGCTCAGACGCGTGGTGGGTGGTGCTACTCTATTACTCTATGGTGCTACTCGCCCAAAAAAATAGAGACAAATGGATTGACTCGACTAAATTACTCACTAACCTACTCGACTACATTTTTGGTGTTCGGACCCGTTTTGGTACTAAGTTACTCGCTACTCGACTAAAATACAAGCCTAGTCCGAACTAGCCTTAACAGATGGATAGTGCTAGATTTCCTCTTTGCATCATAAGTTCGAGGTTCACAAAATATACTTATTTATCTCTTGCTACTGTGTATAGAGATTATTCGGTGAACCGTATTGGTCACAATCGATATATTATGTCTATAACAGAGCGCTACGTCGTATTGGGTCTCTAACCTTTGTCTAGCGTCGGGTGGGTGGGACACAATATATGTATAACATAATTATATCATACTAGCTGGTACCTGCGACTTCGTCAGAAAAATTATATACTTGAACTCTCAATAGAACTGAAAACTGCAAAAATAAATAAATAAATAACGCTGGACTTTCCACACAGCATCATCTAGCCCCAAAGTAAGCAGAGCTTGTGTTATGGGTACTAGAATGACTGATAAACTACTTATATACTTTTTGTTTCTAAATACATACATATTATACATAGAAACACCCAGACCCGAGAAAATATCTTTAGGGCATACAAACATTTGTCCCGCGGCGGGCAAGCCTGGGTGCCTGTCGAATATAGCCTATCAGTCCCTATTGTTTTTGCAGTCAGCTATTCCATCAAGCTAGTGGTCTGTTCAGTTATTTAGTACTTTAGTGTGTCACTCCTTTGTTTATATAAAAAAATATATAACTGCGAGCATTAACAATGAAAATGTAAAATAATATTCATTATATTTTATGTTCGTGTACAAAATTAAGTTGATTAGTAAAACAATGCAGTAGTTGTTCATATTAAGGTCACAGCATGGAGGCCGCATACCGCCATGCAGTCACAAAATATAATTTCTGCCTTTATTATGAGTTATACTCACATGTCTATAGTTTTGTTAATACACAAACTTCGGGCCATAACTAACAAAGGACATGTCAGTTGATTGAAGAATTGACATGTTCATTATTGGTTGTCTAATATCGTAGACACAGGATTGAACTCAGACACTTGAATGGTTGTAAGTTCTTGTGTGTTGGAATGACCAAACACAATGTTTCTTCAATCATCCGAAGGTTAGTGCCATTCACTGCAAAAGAAAAACTATAACTCGTATTATGAAAGTCTTTCATTTTAAACTACACAAACTGACAGGGCCTCATTTTTGGGTTGCAAATAGACGTTTGACCATATCAATTTAATTCCTAAGCCCATTTAAGTTTTCACTTCAAAATTTATCATTTATTGATTTTTTTGAATTGTTGCATAAACATTTTCAAGGAGAACAGACGTTCCACCAATTGCAGCGCAGCTACATCACGAATGGGCTAAGTTATACAAGAAGCAACTATCAATTGAAAGGATAGTTTTTATCGATTTTCTCGGGATTTTCATAACAAAACAAAAAAAAAACATTAAATCAATATTTTTTAATTTATTTTTTGAACCCAATCCCTGAATTAAGTTAGTATAAAATGAAAGACCCTATATACTTACCTAAAAGTATACATAGATGTAATTTTCTTAGCCCTAGCAGCAAGAGAAATCCGATGATTCTGACCCATTTGTGAAACAGTTGCCTTATCCGGCCCGCCCAGGCAAAATGTTACGATATTGTTTCAAAGAAATACGCCTTTAGTTTCTGAAAACTCAGCGAAAAAGCGAAACTCTGAACTAAATAACTAAACCTTTTAAAATTACTTTTTTTTTATGGAAGAAGTGCCAAACGAGCAAGTGGCACACCTGATGGTAAGTGAATACCCTTGCCTATAGACAACTTTGAGGCGTTGCCGGCCATTGAGGTAGGAATAGGCTCCATCCATACTTAGCTCCATTGCTTTACAATCCAAGCAAGTAAGATGGTATAAAACAAGTAGCTACTAGTAGATAAGGAAGACATCAGCATTAAGAAAATATACAATGGAATCTGCGGAGGCCGGGATTAAGATAGATGGATTGCCTTGATTAATTCGAGCGACTACAAATTGTGCTATTATTTCTATTGCGTTGTTCAGAAGTATCGCAAATGTTTGTTTAATATGCGAATCACATAACACACGTCTATTTAAAATTAAAACCAATGGATAATGAATGACGATAAAGATACTATTGTCTATTTGTACTGTCTACAGCAGCTTGTACCTTCTTGAAAATCTAAACATGACCGACAGTATTTTTTCTGTTTTTTTTTTTACTAGTAGGCGTGAAACCACACTCCTACCAGTAAACTTATTAGTTTCAATCGCGCTACACCCACAGAAATGCCAATGTTTTAAGTAAACTATTTATTCAACGATAATTTCGTATGAATATTCATAACGAATATAAAATAAACAGCTTATAATAAACGTTAGATTACGAAAGGGTTGCGCATTATGCTAATTAGGTTATTACGCAATTATCGTATTCTGGCGTATGAACCATTAGAATTAAATGTTTTGGGGATGTCTTTATTTTGCACAAAGATACCTTCATGTTTAATTTACATATAACTGGATAAACCGAATTGCTGAACATGTTAAGTGTAACAGCGTCCCGTGGAATGTAGGCATAGGTTGCTTCCTGACGCTGTATTAATCATCATCTAACAGGAATACGTTTTTAAGGCTGCTATAATTCAATTTACCTAAAGATCCACTTACCAGGGTTCATGAAGGTCCAGTGAATAATTTACAGGAAGCTAAGTAATCTGTGAGATTATAGTATACATGCTTTTTTAGTATACTAGCCTGGCACCAATTAGTTTAAACCACGTTTAAACTATCTATGTGCTATTCCAGTTCACGATCACCTATTCTTTATTCCTTCTATATCCTGCAAATAAACCTAGTTTAAGTGAATCTTTTGTACCGCTATACCTGTTTTTGGTACAATAAACTTTATCTTATCTATTAAAAATAATAATCATATTTACCTTTGCTCGCTAATACGCATTATCAGAATTACAGTCCTGTCTACTCTGACTTTCACTACATACCTTTTCGATAACCTTTCAACATACAATTCGATTTAAAAGAAAACTAATTCTAAAGATTTCGTGAAGAGTCTCATCTAGGCCGGGGCACGGTCAAGGGTCGAAAAGGCCAATATAAATTCTAGCAAAAATCTCGTCATTTATATCATATACGAAACTAAACTCTATAGGGTTGCAATAAAGTTTATATGCAGATACGTTGGTAGCGTGCCACTTGGACGTTAGTGCTCTCATGCTGCAGAGTCCTTCTGCCAAGTTCAGGAATGTGATTCGTTTATCCATGGCATTGGTTTTATAGACCTACCGTGCCATTGTTTTGTTATTGGAGGTTTTTGTAGTTCCATCTTAGTAATTTTTTAGTAATTTATATATTATGCAAACTGCCTTCCGATAAGTCGTTTATGCTTTTTCTCACTTAAATGGTTGCCTGGAAGAGATCGCTTTCAGCGATAAGACTGCCAGTTGTCTACCTATAAGTTAAGTGTCTTTTTTTTTTCTTGTATGTCTTTTGTCTTTTACGCGTGGTATGCAATAAAGAATTATCTATCTATCTATCTATTTATATTTATTTTTTTACATAAGAGTTATTTACGTGTATTTATACTAGCTGCTATCAGCGTCTTCGCTCACGTTGTACCGTCGGATTTCGTTAAAAACTTCATGAATAGGTTTTTATGCTCATTCCCACTATAGCCTAGAAAAAAGGCGTCCTTCCTTACTTTCTTGCCTAGGTACTCCTTATGTGCCTTATACCATTGAATGTCCCGTTAAATTTTATTTAAAAACAAATACTTCGTTTCTATTTATTTGTAACAAAGTCTACTCAAGTGACTTTAACATTCAGCATTGAGGCAATATGATCGTACATCAAAATAATGAATATTCTCAGATTCCATAAGTAATCTAAGCACACGCACAGTGAGACGGAATAGAATCAATTTATATTGTTTACACAGAAAGCATATCAAGGACTTTAACCTAAGCGACACATTAATAACTATCTACGGTTCAACGCTTGTATCAAACTACGATTGAACTGTTACTAATTACGTAGTAGCTAATTACAAGTCCACAGTTCGCTTTCATGAGCGAAAGCTCAAGAGGGCCGGCTAAACAGATACTACCTACCCGATAACATTATCGATTTGCGGCAACAATATTTACTTCAAAATTTCCGACACAGTTCAAAGCTTGGTTTTATAGAATAAAATAAATAAATAATTCTGGACAACACACACCAATCATACAAATATTGTCCCGTGGCGGGAATCGAACCCGCAATCTTCTGAGTCGCAGCGCTCACTGTGTCATAGAGCGGAAAGTTAGTCTCAAGCTGAAAAAAGACACGGAACGGGATCACGACTATATCCCCATTGCACTGTAGACATTCTCTCAGATTACTTTGAATATGTCTAATTAGCACATGCACACATCAAACAATTTTCTATGAACGTTGTAGTTGTATAGCATGTGTTATCGTGTCCCGACACATCTCGAGTGTGATGGAGTGGCCTCATTTTCCCGTCTCGAGTGTACGAGATTATTTGTTGCGTGTAAAATGATGAGAGTATCATTTTATCACACTTATACTACAACAGTTTTTATTGTACGTAAATGTGAGTACTACAAACTCTAAGCGATACCATGGTTCGCAAAGAGTTGAATTGATACCTATAATACGCGTTTGAACTCCCAATCACAATTATTTATTATTATTATTATTATATATTAAAACGATTTGAGCTTTTACAAAGTACCTATACAATTATCAGCTTGTTATTATTATTAGTTTGTTAGATTTAAATATTAAAAATAAACGTAAACAGATTCACGACTGAAAAGATCTGAGAGAATGTCTACCGCACTTTGGGGAAGTGTGGTAGTTATTCTCTCAGATCTTTTTTATGTTACTTATCCTTTGAAGACGTCTAAGGGGGGTAGTCAGAGGCATGTCCAAACACATATTTGATACATGCCCACATCGTGCAGAAGTTAGTATTCTGTACGTGACAGGTTGCAAGCCCATCGCTGGCTATAAGAACGCTAACTGGTTTCCTCACGATGTTTTCCTACACCGTTTTTTTTTTAATATCAGTGAAATAATATACCAGTAAAGCAACACTATTCCATAATCCTTGCTTCAATTTAAAAATAAAAATTCCTAAAAACAACTTCATTCTCAGAACAATGCCATGTTAATGTTGACTCATCCAAGCTCATATTATGTTGTTCAGCTTCCTGAATGATGTTTACTTGTAATTAGAGCGGCGTAATGATCTCAGATCTCACATGACATTACGCCGGCGTAATGTAATAAAATCTGTTTATTTGGCGAAAGCTGGATTACATGAAACGGTAGAGCCACTTACGTAATGCATGTAACAAAAAAATAATTAAGACGGTTATTATTTTTAAATATACTTTTTACTGACAACGTTTTTGACAAAAATTATGTAAATTATTATTCAAATTAATATATAAGGCTGTTTGTTTAAGATGGTTGGATAACTAATTAATATTGTACGAGTATAAACTTATCGGGCCTTACTAATAAACGTGGTATAAAGTTATTCCTCGGAATAAAAAAGGAATAACCATTTTGAAGAAAGATGGCAAGACGAAATAGTCGCGGTAGCAGGCAAACCGTGGTTCGAAAAAGCTCAAGATAGAGATGACTGGAAAGCTTTGGAGGAGGCCTATACCCATCGAGAGGTCCTTGATTAATTAGTTTATCTTAGATTTTAGATTAGGTACATTTTTTACTCTTTCATTTTGTTAATTAAGGAATAATAAAAGCTTTTTTATTTATTTTATAACCATTTTGACAGTTTACACTTAGGAATAACTTTATACCACGTTTATTAGTAAGGCCGTAAATCTTGTACACGCCCACACAAATCTTAGCAAAGGCTCATAGTATCGGTTCCCTCATGACGTATTTCTTCACTGCTTAAAGCTCCTGTGAATGCGCATATTTTTTCCAAAAAACAAATCCCGCTGAGGCACTGGGTTCGAATTCACGACCAATAGCCGTAGGGCTCTAAAGTTAGAAACACTTAAAACACAGCTATGTGTCTGCATAAGTCTAGCTGTAAACACTGAATGTTTTGAAAAGCTCCCCTGAGCAACTTTAATTAAAAAGCTTTTAAGTACGGAGCTCGGCAGAAAATAAAAATAAAAGAGTGTACTGTGATGACCACAGATTGGAATGGATGTGGCTTGGGGATTAAAACTTGGGATTAAGCTATGGAAATGTCTTGAAAGTCACATTAGACGTTGAAAGTTGTAATAAATAAATAGAAAATGCAAAGACGGACTTCTTTGCTAATTATGTGAAATGGCCAGCTTTATTATTTATTTTATTTATTATAAAAAGATTTCTAAAGATGCTTACTAGATAATAATTACCGATAATTCCATCCGTTCAAGCTCTTTGTTTGTAAAAATCGTGGAAAGCTTAAGTTTCTTTACCATTACACGGCTTCAACACAAGATGCCAAGAAAACTTAACAAATGGTACATTTCAAAATGCAAAATCTATTACTGAGAGAGTGCGAATTTTGTAATTGGTGTTTTTGTGAAAGGGAATCAACATTGAACATAGATTTTCTACATCTATTTAACAAATTATTTCACCATCTAAAAGACGCATTTTCTTTTGTACGAGCAGAACAAAGTAGTTGGTAAATAAATTGAATACAATACGCTACCTGCTGTTTCGTAGAGTTCGGAGGTTTTGAAGTAACACTAACTACGTTTCAGTGCCTGACTTCAGTTACTTCAAAGCGTCACGAGACGAGGTAGACTACCGTATAACATTTCCGTACAAACGTGTTCAATAGAAACTTCTCACTTTGAACTGCAACCAAACCGGGTACAAATATAACTCCCGAAGTTTGTTAAATTCAAGAGCAGTTGAATCGTAGTCGTAAATTGGAAATCGGAGGGTTGCCAGTGTGCAGCCACTGTTACATACTGACAGGTTTACGCTTTCAAACTTGGGTAACTTGGAATATATAACCTACAAGTATAAGTAGTAAGGTAAGTTACTGAAATTGGCTGAATTAGTACTCACTATGCATCTATCCCGTATCCTTACTATCTACGTATGTGCCGGACCTGAACGGAACGACTCAAGAAACAGGTAGAACTTTCTTCACTCAAGTTGCGACAAATGTACTTACTGAATTTCGTGAAATACATTGCAGTTGTTCGTGCACAGAAGTCAGTTTAAAACTTTTGGCGAGGGATAAGCTTGTTCGTTCTTCCATCCGTGATAAATATTCGCACAATCGCTCGTGAAAAATGGGGTGCTGGAAGCCTTGGAAGCGAACGAAATAACTTTTAGGTAGGTATTACTAGGGATTATAGAATTCGTATGAAACTTTTTATAGTGATATGAAACGTATGCCAATAAAAGGAGAAAAGTGGTTATGACCTTGGGCTATAACAGTAAATGGTCAGGATTACAGTGAGTTATTTCTATCGGCATGTTATAGAACCTCAGACAATGTTTTCCTACTGAAAAGTTCAGTTACTTAGAGAACGTTTAGACCTTTATTCACATCAAGATTAAATAAATAAATAATGCTGGACTTTTCACACAGCATCTTCTAGCCCCAAAGTAAGCTTGAGCTTGTGGTATGGGTACTAGATGCCTGATAAACTACTTATATACCTTTTGTTTGTAAATACATACATATTATACATAGAAACACCCAGACCCGAGACAAATATCTGTAGGTCATACAAACATTTGTCCCGCGGCGGGGATCGAACCCGCAACCTTCTGCATCGCAGGCGGACCTTCGCCCACTGCGCCACAGAGATTAGTGTTAGAGTAAAATATAATAACTATTTAATCTAGCCACGACTCGTTCTAGTTGTTCCATATCATTCGAGCTTCTGATTTAAGTGATGACCAGCAGCCTTATTATCTAACTTGAAATCCATTTCCATTTGTCATCCCAATAGAGCTCAACCAATGTAATAATAGGAAAATGGCAATTGAAGTCCTGAATGGGTTTCAAATGTCATAATTACGTTTTAATACTAAAAAGAAAACCGACTTCAATGTTTGACTCGAAACGCCTTGTGACTCAGGGCGTCAAGCTGTCGATTCGATTTCTATTTGTGACATGGCTAGGAGGGAAGGTGTTTAGAGTTTTACGGGGAAACTATCAATCCCTCAGGAATAAAATTTGTATGGGACCACCTCTGGAGTATACCCTTTCAAACATAAAAAAAAAGAATTTTGCAAATCGGTCAACAAATGGCGGAACAATCGCGTAACAAGATAAAAAAAAAAACACACAGACGACTTGAGAACCTCCTCCTTTTTTGAAGTCGGTTGAAAATGAAGCCCATGTCTATTGCCAGTTGAATTACACAATAAGGCCCCAGATTACTATCCTCTACTTATATTTGAAACAGTGCAGCTTGATGTCAAGGTTTGATTAATGAATATTTTTGCTGCATGTACACATTAATCACCGGGACTTGTTATTCAAAGCGCTGAATACTTGTCTGTGCTTAATGAAGCAATTTATTATACTGATGAAGAGAACAGCTTCTGTTCAGACCCTTGTCACAGAATATTCAATAGTTTCTTGCATTCCTTGCACCCACTCCAGGGGCCATATTCGCGTTCTTATTTTCGTTCGTTTGATGAATATTCGGATGTTTCTTACTACGGTTTCCGACTTCAAGGGCCAATTTTTCGATTTGGAATATTTGGTCCTAGGTTAGGACCGTGTATTATTGATGATCTTATCGACTGAATACAATGTAGCTCGTAGTAAGAAGCATCCGAATATTCATCGAATGAATGAAAAAACGAACGCGAATAACCCTCTGTGGGCTTCTATTAGGCATCGAATATTTTTACTTTAAATCACGATTTCTTTATAAAGTTGAAGAAAACAAGCTCGTCGTCCTGACCCCATACTAGGATTATCTGCGCCGTGGATATTAGAAACTACGACCATAATACCACAACACCCAGACCAGGAAATAAATCATCTGATTAAATTGTGTCGACAGGAAGATATCATTATGTTTTATGCGTGTTTTATGTTTATTTGAAGAATGAAACGGATAGGAGACTTAAAATCGTAAAACGAATGTCTCTTTATGCGTCACGCGTACGGCGCGCGGCGTAATTCAGCATTTTATTTAATTCGTTGTCTCTTATTTTTTCAAAGTCCTAAAACTAGTCTTTTTAGTTTTCGACTGTATATTTATGGTGTTGCTGTGTTAAATGTTTACAGTATCTTGTTTATAAAGGCCCTACGATACAACTCTTCCCAAAACCAGGTTTATAAACAAAGTAATTGTTATTTATGGAGAAAGGCCACGTGTTTTTACTCGGTGCAATGATCCCGACACACTTCATTCATCTACACAAAGTCCTTCCTTATCATTCCAATGCAACCAATGTCACCAGCATACAAATATCGAAAGAGGAAGCTTGAATGTGCCGACTGGACTCCTAACCAGTCGGTACCGATGTTTCCTAGGAAGTGATGGTAATTTGTTGACGATCCTTTGTTACTTTGTTACTTATTCATAAAACAATGTGTTGATGTACGGATTATTTATATGAGTCAAGTGAAGGAGAAGGCATGTCGTATAAAGAGGTCAAGAGACGATCCCTTAAAGGAAAGAAGGTTCAAACAGTGGATACGAGATTCCTGTTAAAACAAACAGCTTGTCATTCTCCGTGTAAAAGCATACATTACCAGCGTAATAGTATCTTCAGTGGTTGGAGCTTAACAATCTCAATATGCCTAAGTTGCTGAAGAACCATTAGAAGTATTACAGATTATGTTACGGGGTGCGGATCGATTTAACGTGTGATCCGATGAAGTTTCAAACTTGTGATAATTTATACTGCGGCTGAACTACGCTAGGGCTGGCAACTTGATGAATTTACTGGCTCGCGATCCGAGTTTAGGTTCAAAATTAATTTGTTGTTTTCAAAGGAGAATAAAGAAGCGCTCGTGGTCGTGCTTGCTTAGTCGTTCTTGATAGATCGTCGAAGTTAAGCAACGTTCGAAACGGTCTGTAAGTGGATGGGTGACCGCCAATGGCATTTTCATCTGAGCGCTTCTGTGCTTCGGAGGGCACGCTAAATTGTCGGTCCCGGCTATTTAAGTTGTTAAGCCATGACGGAGGCCTTAAGGCGGCCCTAAAACTTCGTCACCAGAATTGGCCACTGGCTCATACGAACTTACTTTTTTAAAGGAGAATAGACACAAAGGTATAGTGAAAATACAAAACTAAGAAAATAAAGTTTAAACAGTTTTCAAATTCTTCTTATACTATTCGTAAGTGTACCTGATAAAATCTTGTGGTTTCCCTGTTCTTGCTGATATCGTTGAAATATAGTGAATAACGCTCCTGATCACTAGTGAAAAATGTAGGGACCCTGGGCGTAGTGCACGTACCAAAGTCGCCGAGAAAGTTCTTCGAAGCGATTATAACTCAATCGAAACTATTGATGGTATTAGCAATTTGCCTAGAAAGGTAATTGAGTTCTGTTGCGTAAACCACTGCAGGTACTGTAGTCTCATTTATGAACGTAAATAGAACAAGTTTTCTCGCAAATTGTGTATAATTTGATGAAAAATTACGTGTATAATTTGATTTTTAAAATTGCTGGCTTTTCTTTGTTTCAAAATGGCGAATAAGTGCCTAGTTACCCAACATGTATGTTCTATTTTGTGTATCAAATACCATGAAGCTACATAATTTTAGTTTGTCAAAATTTTTAGGCCTCGTGTAAGATATACCTTAGAAAGCTCTTACAAGTTGGGTCACGAATCTCTTAGGTGCCTTAATGGGTCCAGATAAAGCACCTGCCATGACGGATGGGGCACGTTTCACGCACGTGCTACCTATAAGAGCTGTAATGAGGTACTTCATCTCGGAGAACACGGCTTGCTAGCACCACTATGAGGTAATGTTGTAGCGATAAAGGTTTTAGCTGCCAAGAGGCGAGTGAGGCTTTAATACGCTAGGTGAGGTATGTTAATGGTTGTGTAAAACTGCCTTATCCCACTATCCCACCATATAATAAAGCTGAAAGTTTGTGATTTGTATAGATGTTTGTATGTTTGTGTTTCAATCACGCCTAAACCATTGAACCGATTTGGATGAAACTTGGAATAGGCGAAGATAGTGACCTGGAATAGCTTATAGGCTATTCGAAATGTTGGTACCGCGCGGGCGAAGCCGCGCGCAGTAACTAGTAATTAATAGATTTGGAAGATGTTTCCTAGGTGTCATGATATTATATTTATCATAAAACATTTTTGAAAAAAAAAATTGATCCGACTTCACAGAACACAAACAGAAGAACCTTCTACACACTAAAAAGAGAAAAATAAGAATATAATTTGAAGTCGGTGCCAACTATTCATTTACATCTAAGAAATTCAAAAGAACTTGGGTGCAAAATTGTATCCTGGTACGCTATCGCTCGATTTCTTTTTTTGATAGGTACTTAATCGTATTCACTTGGCACCGACTTCAAATTATATTCTTATTTTTCTCTTTTTAGTGTGTAGAAGGTTCTTCTGTTTGTGTTCTGTGAAGTCGGTTCAATTTTTTTTTTCAAAAATGTTTTATTTTTCACTTTTTAGTGTAAGTAAATAAATACTGTGTAAATAAAAGTGTATGTGTAAATAATATAGTAAGCTACGAGTACATTAAGACTTTGCTTAGCGTAGCTTAAGTAGGAAAGGATAAGAGAAGTCATGGGCAGACCTACTAAAGGACACACCGGAGTTCAGCAAGGGGGAAAACTATCAATCCATAAGGAAAAGAAAATATTTTGGACTACCTCGGGTGTAATAAACTTTCAAACTATTTAATGTTTGATTATTAATATTGATGTAGGGTGTGTTGTGTAGTGAGAATGAGGTTTTTTGAATGTTACGGGAAAACTGTCAATCCCTCAGGAAAAAAAATATATGGCGCCACCTTGAGAGTGTGTCCTTTACACTTTCTAACAAAAAAAATTTTGGAAATCGGTCCACAATTTTCTTAAAGTTCAGTGATTGTTTTAGTTTTACGGGAAAACTATTAATCCCTCAGGAAAAAAAAATATATGGCGCCACCTTGAGAGTATACCTCTTTCTAACAAAAAAAAAATTTTGGAAATCGGGCCACAATTTTCTTAAAGTTCAGTGATTGTTTTAGTTTTACGGGAAAACTATTAATCCCTCAGGAATAAAATTTATATGGGACCACTATAAGAGTTATACCCTTTCAAACAAAAAAAAAATTTTGGAAAGCGGTCCACAACTGACGGAAATATCGGTGAACATACATTAAAAAAAAAAAAAAAAAAAAAAACATACATACAGCCGAACATATAACCTCCTCCTTTTTTTGAAGTCGGTTAAAAATGATAAAGAATCTTTCTGATCTCCTTAGAATATGTTTTGCATAAAAACACTTATTTTGACCGGAAAGGTTTTTACACACAAAACTATGCATAGGTTGTATTTTTTTTTTCTAATGCTTTTCAATTCCATTTCAATCTATGGTCTCAATCTTGAAATAGAATGTCAATCTACAGGTTCTACGCTATAAGGAAACAAACACCATGAACTTTTCCTCGTCACCTTCACATTTGCCCGCGTTTATGGAAGACCTTGTCTTCTTCAGCTTATGGCCCATAAATAAGCGTTCGTGCCCCGAGCGGTTGTTTAACTCGGCACTTTGCACACGCTTGTAAACATTACAGTTTAATGAGTTTAATAGTTGTAGGTCTGTAACGTGGCGCCATTCGCCAAGGAACGAAAAATACAATTTCATGTTTGTATGGCAACAAAGATTAACATTTTGATTTTGAGAAACGTCTCTTTACTTGAAACAGCTCAGCTTTTGACTGCCATCCCTCATCGTGGCCGTAACGTCTTTGGTTCATCTGGCCCTTGATTCTGGTCGATTCCGAACCGAATGCATTCCGCTGTATTATGAATCAAGGCCCAGGGCTGTTTTGTAAACTTCGACTTCTCTTTTGTGTTGGCCATGTCTTCTAAGAACATGATTATAAAAGTATTTGAAAGCTTTAATCCCATAATTTACCAGAGGATTACCCATCTAAATGAGTGGCACATAATTCAATGTTCAACAGTAGCGAAAATATGTCAACTCATCCAAGTGTCACGTGACGTATCAAATAACCGAAAGCACATTAATCACGGGGAGTGCTGCGAAACCTTCACACATAGCTTACCCCGAAAAGGTCCTTCACACCCTTGTATTAAAGAGATGGAACTTTCCCACGATAGGATCTGTTGCGAGCTTTTAGCTAGGCCTTTCAGAGAACCGTCGGTCTCTGTCGGTCTTGTGCAATGCACTATAGTCCTTTTCACATAGGAACGGTTCCGTGACAAGGCTCTTTTATGTTAATTGCTGAAATAATTTTAAAGGAAATAGACACAATCCTTTTTTTTGGACGAAGTTCCTTTTCGGACGGTATCGAAGAAAAAAAAGACTGAGGCTGAAAAAAAAATTGTTTCATTTTACCGTCACGACACATGTATATGTCAAATCGTCACAGTGCGAAATGCGCAGCCGCGACTCAGTCCATAGATTGCTACATTGTTAGTACGGAAGAGCTTTTTTAGGATACCTAATTGACAATTAATTTATTATATTTCCAGTATAGAAAAGTACGCTTTGCTTCGTTCCAACCGGGTGTTCCACGACACTCACGTACTTTTTGAGGTTGTATGTTATTATCACTCGATTAGATTTATTTCAAAATTTTTCATTCTTGTACAGCGTAAAAGTTCTATGTATGGGTTCGATCCCCGCCGAGGGACAAATGTTTGTATGACCTACAGATATTTGTCTCGGGTCTGGGTGTTTATATGTATAATATGTATGTATTAAAAATAAATGTATAATAAATCATTTCATTTCATTTCATTTCAATCATTTCATTTCATTTATTTACAAACAAAAAGTATATAAATAGTTTATCAGTCATTCTAGTACCCATAACACAAGCTCTGCTTACTTTGGGGCTAGATGATGCTGTGTGAAAAGTCCAGCGTTATTTATTTATTTATGTGTCAGGCATACGTTCCTACGTGAAAAATTATATAGTAACTAGAACTATCTCAGCGCCTAATCAGTTGTAAGATTTATTATACTCGTCTAATTATTTATATATTTTCCAAGTCATAAATTCAGGTTACGATAGAAGTTTCTCAGCAAAAGTTACGGTAAGTCATGGTGATTATTTCAGACTGTAGGCGTGTTTTTGGAAGGACAATATGAATCTTCAATTTACAAACTTGGCATGAACTGGATAAGATGCAAACAGGACATTTATTCGCGAACGACATCAAATCAAACATAATACGCACATAATGAGATGTGGAACACATACAGGGACCATATGCAAAGTAAACGAAGTCTGAGAAGCTCAGGTATGCGTAGTGCATAACCGGCCTTCAATCAAAGGAATGCGATACACCAACGACGCAGTAAAAACTACGCGTCCGTCTAGATTTAAATCAAACAAATGCCTAAGCGATCCTTAAAAGGCGTCGCCTGCCAATATTTGATGGTATTATGAATAAACATCAGGAGAATTCCATTCCAATCACGCTCAGGAATGCGAGTCGACCTTCAGAAGGGTATCCAAGTACATACAAGCCCTTAAATGATTTCCTTTGTCTTTATGCATGGACGCCTCGTATCGTTTAGCTGTTCATACATGATTAGGAAGGTAATTTATGCTAGGCGCTCAAAAATGTAACTTAGGATTTTTTAAAGTTTTTTCTGATAAAAAAAGTTTAAAATGTTCGTCAAACAATAAATTACAATGATTTTACGAAGCCTGATAATGCGGTCCTATTACCTACTAGGCCGGATAATAAATGTAGGGCTCAGCGTCAGCTTACGGCATTAACATATTAGTTTAAATTGAATCTGGGTGATGGATGAGCTTTGATGGAAAAGGGAAAGATTTGTGGCTATTTTATTCAATATAGATGGATGTTGGTTCTCCACGTTTTATACAAACTAATAGCAAACGTACGTTGTTATTGAATTTAGTATTTTAATGTGATCAGTGAGTAAATGAGTATGATTGGATTTCCGTACACGAACCATAAAGTCAAATAAGTTTATTGTTTTGTGTGCAATGGACCGAATCCACTGACTTTTGTGATAGTATTATATCAATTCAAAGACTTTCCATCTTTCCATGTACAAAACACGTGTTCCACCATAAATGAAACATAAAATACATTTACGAGCATTGTTCTGATGCGTTTGTTCGCCAACGCCGGAAAGATTGGTTTGCTTGTAGAACAATACTGCGTGTACATTCCCGTGCGTGACGATCTGCATGCGATTTATTGTTTGTTTGTGCGAATGTTAAAGGGCTTTATGCATGTTATGGAAACCATATTTCCTTTTGAGAAGCGGGTTCCTTTCATGGCTGTTCCAGGAACTGAGAATATTGATTTTGAACTGTTCTATTTGTTTGTTTCGAAAGTTCCTATATTCGATATACATTTGGGTATATTGTTAGTGGAATCGTAAAGCTTACCTTACCAGTGGAATACTTTTCGAAACGCCTTCTATATTTTTTGTTGAAGTACAAGTATAAATAGTATAAACAGGCTTTGCAATTCATATAGAGACGATCATAAAATATTACGATGTCCATGAAAAATACCGTTAGTGGCAAGCAAAAGATGTTCCAGGGTCACATTTTTCTCATGATTCTCTAGAATGTTACGTTGTTAGCTTGTCTTCATAATATTAAACTACCATACTTTCTATATTTTTATTTCGTTATCTTCCCAAGAAAACTTAATCGTATAAACGGTTTCAAGATGTCAAAAGCTTAACTTCGTCTGCACATTATACGGTCCTGCCGTTCACGCATGATTGCATGACCAAGGGGGATATAGGGATTCATTTTTCCGCGCAATTTTTTAATTTTTTTCTGTCATAAGAACCTTCTCCTGACAATAACAAACACAAAAAAAAAATTTAGTGAAATCGGTCCAGCTGTTCACGCGTGATGGCGTGACCAAGGGATATAGGGATTCATTTTTATATATAGAGAAGAAACATCTGCCCGGCGGAGGGCATTGGTATGCCACAACACAGGGAATCCTAGTGTGGGTAACAATGTTGTCCAACCAGGAATATTTACAAAGTTTTATTACTAACCTATGAATTAATATTGTGGAATATCCTGATAATGTAATGTTTGTTATGTTATATGTATCAATAAATTAAAAAAATATATAAAAATTAAAACATGATTTTGTTCAAGCTTAAAGCTATTTCGTATCTTGCCAAGCCATTACCACGAAGCTAGCAGAGTTATTGGTTGTAAATACCACTACTAAGTTACTGTGTGCATGTTACACGGAAATGAAACAGAACACTGCGGATATTTAAATTCGCTTTGTATTATCATTTTAGCGTAAGTAGGTAAATCAATTATCACCTCCAAGGAATAACATTGTCTATGGTAACTTTTTGCTTATAACATTAAAAAAAACTAAAGAGCATAGCTCTTGCCGGTGCAATGATGCAATTGAACTCTTTCGAATGTGGTCTCTTTTATTTTCTTTTGCTGACTTTTGAATAAAATATCTATGATTTGAGTTTACATCAAACAAAATTGTTGATGAAACTGCTCTCTACTCCATACAGGGCTATATCCAATTTGAATACTTATAGCCTTTTAGTTTTCGGTGGTGGTATTAATAAAAATATAATTTCTTCTTCTTCCTGCCCTTATCCGTATAAAAGTGGGGTCGGCACAACATGTTTCTCTCTTCCATTTCCCTCTATCACCCGCCATATCAGAACTCACTCCTTTCACAAACATATCCGCATTCACACAGTCCATCCATCTTTTCTTAGGTCTACCCCTCCCGGTATATCCATCCACATTCATACTCATCACTCGTCGTGTTATATGACTCTAATCCCCTCCTCATGTCATGAGGAGGGGCATGGGCATGTGCCCATACCACGCCAACCTTCCACTTCTCAATTTGTCAGTCACTGGCGCTACTTTCAAACTTCCCCTGATTTACTCATTCTTTATCTTATCCATTCTAGTAACTCCACACATCCATCTCAGCATTCTCATCTGTGTCGCATGCCCTCTTCTATAAAAATATAATTTCTTGTGGAATTTAAAATATGTTTGCGGAAACAGCGTTTCTGTCTGTGTCTTCGCCATTGACCTTTGTGAGTTGTCATTTGCCAGATATTTGTAGCGCCATGGTTTTGTCCTTGGCCTTACATTGAAAACTTGGAAGCATGCCTAAACTGCAATGGATTTGGAATTCAGCCTAAGTGGTGTCTTCTTCAAACTGCGAAATGCTTCTACTTAAGATTACACGAGCCGGATGCTGTGTAAGTTATACGTGTCATCTCATTTCCTGTCCCATCTATCTAGTGGTAATTAATAATGGTAAGAAAAAAAGTACGTGAGTGTCGTGAAACACTCGAAGTTTCAACTTTGACATTTGGCATTTTTGTCAAATATATTATCTGATTATCGATCTGCGAAAGGCTGCCGGCAGAAGCTGGATGCGTCGAGCTGAAGACAGGGCGCAATGGCGCGCACTAGGGTAGGCCTATGCCCAGCAGTGGACTGCCATAGGCTGATGATGATAATGATGAAATATATTATTGTCAATTTAGGTATCCTAGAAACGCTCTTCCGTACTAACAATGTAACAACTTATGGACTGTTTCGCAGCTGCGCACATCGCAATGTGACGATTTGACATAACATGTGTCGGGACGCAAAAATCTAGCACTTTTTTCGTCTAGATCCGATACCGTCCGAAAAGAAACTTTGATCCAAAAACTTGAAGCATTTTTATCTATTCTAGATCATTTGCAGATGAAACCTATTTACAATTAACGGGTTGATATCGTTTAGAAATAACTAGTAAATACTACATTATTTCCTTGTCCGCTGACGTGAAAGTAAAATCTCTATATTCATTCTTCTTGGAACAATTGTGACGAGTTCTTAGGAAGGAAGGCAATTTCAGTAATAATTTGATACTTTTGAACTTATACCCTAAGTTCAATAATTCTAGTTAGATTTCATTTCAAACGAATTCCTCAATCGATTTTTCGGCAACGATCAAGGTCTAAGTCTATGTGATCCAATAGCCGAAACTAAAACAACTTAGAAGCTTATCAAATTAGGCAACTATCGAGAATGTAGGAGGAACTTTACCGATAGTTGAGCTCGAGTATTCGAGAACTTTATCTTTGAGACACGAAAAGTCCTGTTAGTCTAGCAAATGTTGTTATAGAGTTTTGAATGCCGATTCTATTTGCAAAAATTACATTTATGGTTCTAAAATTCATTCTATTTCATTGTAGATTTTGTATGAAAAATACACAGGTGCACTGCGGGTAACATTTTATTTGATTGCGTGACTAATTTGAACTTTTTTTTTTTTTCAGGTAAAATTGGAAATTCCTACAGAATCTGGTGAGTGCTGTGCAACTAGCAGAGTCGAAGTTTAAACTCAACTTCAATGTTTATTGTAGTGGGAATAAATAAGAAATAAATAATGCTGGACATTTCCCACAGCATTATCTAGCCCCAAACTAAGCAAAGCTTGTACTATAGGAACCAGATAACTGGTAAGTAGTAATTTAATGAAGCACACGTTTCTGATTTGATGTATGGGATCCGTAGCAATTGCGTCATATTTTTATGAGCTTATAATCCCGAATACACGTCATTACTAATGGACAGCCAATTCGTTCTTAGAACACTACTCAGTAAACATATAGGTCATGCATTAGAAAATAGATACATAATGTCAGCATATAGAGAGAATTAAATACCACCTTTGAGGAGTATGCTCCCGAGAATATAGGATAAAGCATATTTCGTCTGAAATTATGTCTGAGGATTGAGGATAATATGACTAGCTCTAGATGAGTAGGGTGATATTAAACAAAAATGTATGTAAGTAAACAAAACTATTGTTTGATTACGGTCATTCACATTAATACGTGGTAATACTATGGGCGAGTTTCTCAATCTCGTTTTGTGACTTATTACATACAAACATAGCATAATCTATGCAGAACTATTACGCATGCAAATATTTACACTTTCGCATAATACTCCGGGTTTGTACATAAATATTCAAATATATGCCAATGAAAATAAATGTTTATTGGTTAGCGAATTAAATGAACTGGTACAAAGATAGTGTAGTTCACAATATTATTCTGGATATGGTGCCTAAGTAGTTACAGTGTACCTTCCTTGATGAGCTCTGTTCCTCGCACTAGGTCTCAGTAGAGCCTGTACAGCAGGGTCACAGTTACTCGCCTTGGGACTCTCCGATTACAACACAATTCAATGCAATTTGTGTTTATATTGATTTTAAAGTACTAAGGTGTCATAAAACACAAATGTTTTATGAGACGCGTGTTAAATTTAATAATAATAATATTTATAAATTACAATGCTGAATTCAGGAGTATGAAAATTAATGAACCAACAAATTCTATGAACCAAATAAGTAACATAAACACACACAACATATCTATGAATTAAAATGTTTTCATTGGGGCTTATTACAAGAAAATGAGCCGAGTTTAGACCAAGTCTAACTAAAAAATTGTCCCTAGAAAAACGATCTTTAAATACTCGTACATAAATAAATAAATAAATAATAAATAATGCTGGACTTTTTCACGCATCAATATCAATATACATATATAGAACGCTTTTTTGTGGTAACAGTTTTGTTTTGACATGTGTCAACATGGGGTTCAACCAAGGTTTTACGTTTTTATAATAAGCAGCATTGTTGTCAAATAAACAACACAGCTAATATAACAGTCAAAAACAATATCACACGACAGCACAGCTGCAGCTGACTCTTGTTGACTTGGCACTAATATGACACAAACAACCATTCACATAAAAATCCCACTATCCGCCAAACTGAACCTTATTCAATTACCCTACGGGCTATTGGATAGTTAAGTGAAGGAAAAGTAATTTTTGCTTTCAATAATATTGGCTACCGGGCCATGAAAATAGTCTGTCGTGCCAAAATCTTATCTATCTGTGCTTAGCAATAAACCATCTGGATTGCGGCCAATAGCTTCTGTATATTTGTATTTTAAGTGGAATCTATCTACAATCGTGTTTATCATGTTCCGTTAACATATTTTTTACTCATGAAATATGTTTATCATCGTGTCTATAACTTTCTTTCCTGTATTTATTGGTGTCTTTTATCCTTCGTGTGTTTGTTCCAATTATTGAAGTGATCTAAATTACCTACGATGCTTTCAGCATACAACTCACAAAAACTAAGTGTGGTGTTTCTTTAAAAAATCTCTGTTTGTCGCAATAATACTCGTACCTTTCATAATTCATTGTCAGCCAAAAGCACTTCTGAAACAACAAGAACGGGCGTGTAATGTTTCTTTTGTTAGCTTTCCTTTGATTGATTGAAATGGATAACCTTTCTTTGAGATTTCGGTTCCACGATTTCTATTGTTATTCCTTTGTGATGTACAGTTAATGGATCGGTGATGTGATCGGAAATGTTTTTTTTCATGATAATTATTAAACCTGAGGTCTCTCTTCAGTATTTTCATTTCGTCAGTAATGAGCGGTACTTTTGATTGTTCCTCGATTGTTATATCTCTATTTCAACGATACCATATTTGTATAAAGTATATTGTCACATGTTGCAAAAATAATCTACTTAGGTTTTGCTAGTGTTCTAATTAACTAGCCTGCCGAACCGTACTAATCTTAATTGCTTCATCGCGGCCTTATATCGAACGTGACCCTAATGAACGGCTTGTCGAAATCTCATCTATATTAGCCACAAATTAGGTCAAGTTCATTAACCCTTGTGAGTAAAGTGCGTGTGAGATCACGCCTCACTCACCCTGGCAGCCAGATTGTATAGTAATTCAGTCTATTTAAATCCTAAATGAAGAGAAAAATACTTGTATTCATTGATTTTACCACTGAAATGTAAGAAGCAATCTGTTGGCAAAATGTATTATTGATTTATTTCGTATATATAAGTAAGCCATTCTCAATTAGTGTAAATTAATTCTCGTAAATGGATTACTATTGTCACGCATAGTCTGTTGAAAGATGATTAAAATGTAAACTTAGACAAATCTGCAAATATATGATGCAAAATCTTCAAAAATGGAGTCTGAAAGAACTGAAAGAAAGGGAAACGCATGAAATGTTTCAAAGGCCTTTTGCGCCAACTAGTAACTTGCCCTTTCATTAGCATTATATCCCCAGATAGAGCGACCCAAACCCATACATCCTCATAAAGCCAACCTTGCTCCTGGTCATAGCCCGACCTAGGCCCTGTCCCTTTGTGACTAATAAGTAGACTATAAATAGACCAGTGTCTTTGGGCGTTGCCCCGACTGCTCCCGAGGTATTAGAGATTTAGGTAATTGAATTGTGTTTCGAGCCTTATTTATTTCATTTCTTTGAACGAAATAAGCCCAAATTGGAAATGTCTCTTAAGACTTGTTTGAACAAACTTCATTGTTCAGCGGCTTCTGAAAAATTGCTTTATTCAATGCGAGCAAAGTTTAAGGTTTCACCCACTTTACCAGCATTCATGAGAATGTTATGTCCTTCATAACCCCACTTGAGGGTTCTCCATTTGTTGGTTGCAAATAAGTAACGGGAATTTCAATTTTGCGGAGCATATTTCAGCCACATTATCATGACAGCGAAGGTCGCACTTTTAGTTCAGCATTTGTGAATTAGATTGTGGAACTTTGTTAATTATTACTGGGGCGCTGCGAGTTTTAGCTACTTCTATTTTGATTTGAGCATTCCAATTTAAAGTCCTTTCGGGCATATTCAAAATTAAATCAAAATAAGACTTAGAATTTCAATAGCGTTAGTCTCACTTTATTTTTGATTCATGTAACGCTTTACAACTTTCATACTTGGAATATAGCAGTTCCAGGACGCATATTATATACGGGTTTAACATTCATTTCACAACCCCTCTTAAATTTTGACTAGGGTGCGTCGTCTGCGTCTCTAATTTTTTATAACTTCATTATACGTAAACGTAAACAGGTTCACGACTGTATCCCCAAGGTGCGGTAGACATTCTCTCAGATCTTTTTTTATGTTACTTATTCTAGATCCTATGAAGATGTCTAAGGGGTAATCAGAGGCATGTCCAAACACATATTTGATACATCCCCACATCTTGCAGAAGTTAGTATTCCATACGTGTCAGGTTGCAAGCCCATCGCCGCGTATAAGAACACTAACTGGTTTCCTCACGATGTTTTCCTTCACCGTTTAGAGCACGTGTTAAAGCGCATATAAATTTTACGAAACGCAAAATCCATTGATGCACGGCCGGGACTCGAACCCACAACCTTCGGATTGATAGTTGAGGTACAACCCCATTCGGCCAACACGGCTTTTTCATCATAATCCAAAACTTCATTATAAATTATAATAAATGAAATCGATGCCAATCTCGGTTACCTACGTGCAAAGGTACTGCATGTATTAATTTGCTTAGTGATAATATTGACTCAATATTACCTACTCTGCTGTTTTGGAACATTGCCCAGTATTTAGATAAGAATACCAAGGAGTTCATTAAATACCTCGATTTTTAACTTACGTAAATATTAGTACCGTCCTTGTAATATTTCCGTTTTTTTTATATTATTATTCTATTTTTGGGATTTATATTTAAAATATATTCTCAATTTGAATTATTTAGTTTATTTTGGATAGGGCGAAATGGAGGAAGAGAATTAGGAAGGCTGACCTAAACCTTAGATCCAATTCCTATCACAGCCTATTAATATGCATGCTAGTACAGAGCATAACTGCTCTAATAGCCTGTACAATGTCAGCCATCTGCCAGATGGTTTGCCCTGTCTTGGTCTGCCATTAATGAATATGATTAATTCTATATCAGTTTTCATATAAATCGCTGCTATAATTAACACCGTGGATCGATACACGTGCGTGCATTCTTTGGTATTCGTGACTCGTTGACCTGACGCCTAAAATAAATCAAATTTAATGATTTGTCACACATTGCACATTGTAAACATTCTTATTTCACACTAAACATGTGGTTTTTCTTCATAAAATATTAAGTTCTATGGCATTCATATATTGAAGCTGACGTTTATCGGCTTTTTTTACTTTATCGGAGTCAAAAATGTTGTGATGTACAACAAAAATTGAAGATTGATGGTCTGTAAATAAAAAAAAATACTACGAAATTATAGTAAAAAAGCTGATTTGTTATCAACCTGTGATTCATTATTTATGGTATTCTCTTGGGTCATACAAAAATCAATGTCAAAGACCGCGGGTCAGCACACTCTCCAATTTATTTACGCTTTCGTCTGACACGCTAAAGCGCACCGAAACCAATTAACATCAAGCCCGTCAGAAGCTCCAGACCATTCAAAGTAAGTATATCAAAATTAATTGCTTTAACTGGAGTGGTCATCAATAACTACCATATCTGATGTTTGGAGTTTTCGTATCGTCACGAAAAGAACTACGTCATTAGGCATGATAGTACGCGATTAATAGTCACGATAGGTTTGTATTTGCAATGCTTACTGTGTCCCAAATTGAATAGATTAAATTCATTGATAATACCTTCGTAACCCCACGGCGCCGCTGTTCAAATAAATAAAAATTAATGGAATGTAATTAATAAAGAAAGCTACGTATGTTCATCGGTTTTGAACTTACAGTGACTTGATCGGACATCGATGAAAAATCGAAGATAATAAAATCTATGCTTAGTTTAAACCACCATTGATCTTACGACCTTTAGATAGATAGATAGATTATAACTTTATTGTACAGTATAAAAAAAGTAACACAAACAGAGAATAAAAAGCCTCGATAACAAAATGTGTAACAAAGGGTAACCTATCGCTAAAAGCGATCTCTTCCTGGTAACCTATGTATGGATAGGACAGAAAATATATTACCAGAAATGGACGTCGGCGCACAAAAAAATAAAATTAAAAGTGAATAATAATTGTAATCTTTTCCATTAAAGTTTTACGAAGAACAAAAGCCTCTTTATTTGTGTATAAAATTTATATTAACGAGTATGAATCTGAATTCGCTTTCAATTAGGCTACTATTTCCAACCTTATCCGACCGAACATCATTAAACATCATTATTTTGACGACCTATGTGGCGCAGTGGGTGAAAGCGCGCTTGGGACGCAGTAGGTTGCGGGTTCGATCCCCGTCACGGGATAAATGTTTGTATTAAGTATCTGCAAATATTTATCTCGGGTCTGTATATGTCTGTAACAAAAAGTATATAAGTAGTATATCAGTTATTTGGTTCACATAGTACAAGCTTTGCTTAGTTTGGGGCTAGACGATGCTGTGTGAAATGTCCAGCATTTTTTTTATTTATTTTTTTAGTTAACCTGTTGTGTCCCACTGCTGGGCAAAGGTCTCCCCCAAAATTTTCCACTGGCCTCTATCTTTGGCGATCTTATTATTTATTTATTTTATTTAAATAATTTTCTTCCAACATTGAAACAGTAGGAGTGTCTGCACTTTTAATAGAATCCTTTATCTACCGTTCGGTAGCCGAATGGTTTATTCATGTGAGCATCAGTTTCGAACGTAAAGCAATAAACCCGGTCACACCTCCGCTGGTGAGTCACCGCGCCGGACGGTCTGCTACGACGAGCCTCCCCGACCTTACGACGATAATTGCCCAAGTCTACATACCATACAAACTGCTACATCAACTGTGTTTGTCTTACTATTTTGTAAGCTATGGCGAGGAAAGGCTATGGCGAGGCTACAGGAGCTGTGGTGAAAGTAATTAACGAACACTTTGGTTATAATGAGGTTATGGAAAGGCGTTTGCGAAGTTGCTAAGATTGTTAATTGATTGTAGGTAAGGGAAATAGTATGAAGGGCAGAAATAGCACTTGAAGGGAATTTGTACGAGTTCATATATGTATAGCTGCAAATTTTGGTACTGCCTTAAAACCTTTGTAAGTCTCAATCTCAATAAGTTTAGTCTAAGACTAACTAAAAAACTGTCCCTAGAAAAACGATCTTTAAATACTCGTACATAGAACGTTTTTTTGTGGTAACAGTTTTGTTTTGACATTGACACATGTCATGGGTTCAACTTAGGTTTAACGTTTATGTAATAAGCAGGCTAGAGTCCACGAAATATAAGCGTCTATTGGAAAGAGTGAACACAACTTGTTACCAACAATTAAGTTTGAAATATCTGTTCGGTTTCCATACAATTGTAATTTGGGTCACTGCTATAAATTACGAAAGATCTTTCGTATAGTACGTACGTATTGCTTCCTTTAGGCATTTTTTTCTACTCCGTATCTGATGTTGCCTCGAGGTATATCAGATTTGAGAATAATAAAAGTTGACCAGGTATATTTTGGTGTCGTTAAAGGTAGTAAACGTAAACAACTGTGGACCTGAATGACCTGAAAACACCATAGGAATATGTTATGAAGATAAAGTGCTGTTGAGGAAATGCTGCAATCAGAATTTAACTAGAACGAAACGCAAAAAATAAGATATAAATTTTGGAAACCATATTGGGGTCCCAGCGAATTAACCGAAGATTGCAAATCGGTCTATTTTCGCCTAAACACTCAACGGTATATGCCTCTCCCAATACCGATGCTATTAGGCCCATGAATGGCCCTTATCGCCGCCTAGTGTCATAACTCAGCAGGTTCGGGCCCCGGAGAGTGTAACGATTGGGCTCTTTCATGCGAGGACTATAAAGCTAAAAGTAGGTTTGGAGCGCTGAAAATCTGTACCATTCACTCCCACGAATTTCGCGGAAAATCCAATTGCTATTTCTGTTTTATGAATAGACTTGAAATGAAGAGCTTGGCAGGGTTAGGATGAATTGGAAGTAAAGGAGTTATACTTGGAGCCGTAAAGGCCGTTATTAGTATACATTTTAGGCTGATATTCAAACAATAGTAGCTATAAGCTGTAAATTACAATTTTCAGATAATTTTGAGGATTTTAAAGCAAACTGTGAGACTCAAAACAAAATGTGTATACCTATAGGAAATTGAATCATCCAAGTAATGAGTAGAACCTCCGAGCAATCTGAAATTTCATTAGCCACATCAAGTCTCAACAAATGAACATGATTCACCGGAATTCGCCCCGTCACCGGCTTCCTCTTCGCGATTGAACTGGGTAATTACTTCGGAGCAGAGCCGAATGTAGGGCTCTTTCGAAACCTAAACATTTGATCGATAACTAGATATCGGAAGTACCCTAAACAATTTATTTTCTAAGAAGCTCTTTTAGAAATTGTGTTGTACCAGCCAGATGTTATGATGAGTGACACAAACATATCTGAACCGGTGAGGGAGGTGCTGTTATCGCATTTGATGTTGGCAGAAAAATAAATTCTAAAGTAAAATTCGTTAGTTCGTTAGCCACCGGTTCAGATATGTTTGTGGCTCTCTAATTGAGCAACAATTATTGTGACTATTGATGACACAGGAAGCACAATTTTTAATGCATAGGTTCTGTCTGTTAGAAAATAAAGTTTCAAAAAAGCTATAGGTATACGTGTCGGCTACATCCCTGCATTACATAACAAGAATCGATTAAAAAGACAATGACATCGTGCGAATCGAGTCAACAATAGCTGGTGATTGTGCCTGATTCATCACAAACTGCACAGCGACACGTATTGTGTGTGCGATAATCGATGCAATGAGGTTCGATCAATCGAACTTTAACGAGAATTATGCAAATAGGATAGGGCTGGCATGAAAGTGCGAAATATCGATGTATCTAGAAAAATAAAGACTATGATAAATTTTGGGACTGGTTTGCGTCGTAAGTTTTTATTCCAATTTCAAAAGTCTTTATTGATAAATTTGTCCCTGAGTTAAGTAGTATGTTACCTAAACGAAATCCTTAACGTGTTTACGTTTACGAAATCCTAAATGCAGCGGCGAAAATCATATAAACATTTAAGTACTTATTCATCTTTAATTCGGAGTACATAGTAGAAGAGTGGTGGACACTAGAGCTGCAGAGTGTAAACAAACAGTATTTTATCGCATGTTATTTCGCTTATCGGAACACAACTTTTAGGAAGTTCTAATATATTGTATCAGCCGATAACCCTAATTTATCGATGATTATACAATGCAGATTGAGTGCATTAACCGTTCGCAATTAAAATCGATGCGCGCGCCAATTATACAACACTAGGAGACGCTTGAAATGATAGTGGAAGAACAAATCGAGTGAAATAATTTAATGAGTTTGCTTTTAAAATATCTGAGAATTGCTTAAAAAAGCCACGGTTAAATCAGTTTTTGATTGACGCGTATTTAATTATCAGGCGTAATGGACCTAATAATGAATAAACTCTCAGCATGATACGAGCCAAGAAATGTTGCTAAAGAAAAATGAAAAGCAGCGTGAGTTGCTCATTACTCAGAAAGGGATTACCAAATAAAATGGTGGCCTAGTGAACGGTTCTGGTTTTATTGAGCCTACAGAGGCTGCCTATTAGTAAGTTATTACGGTGGAGAAGCTTATTTGTCTCTCAGAGGTCAGAGCTCACTCATTCGGTTAAAGCTCACTTTAATCCTAAATCGTTGTTGTTTCATTGTATCGATCTCATAAGTCTTGGTCAAGCAGACGCTACAAATGCTTTTTATGTATTTTCGACCTGTTACATAAATTCCAACTTATCCCTAGCAATAAAACCCACATAAAATGTTACACCCGGCCCCATTGTTTCTCGATTCGCCTCGGACCATTCGTATTTACGTTCCGCATTAATCTTTAGTAGTCTTTGTGTACGAAAAATCAGCAAATTGATTACTTTCTAACAACCAGTGGGCAGTTTTTCAAATGATAACAGTGCATCGTTTATCTCAAACAAATTACAGTACGCACAACCGATCTTTAGCTCTCTGAAGTTAGGTGCACTAAAGGATTGCGCAGGTTTGTACGAGTAGGCGAGATAGGACGACGCCACAAACTAAGCGAGTGAGCGAGGCAGCTATACAACGTATTGTCTTAGTATTCTATGCGTTATCAAAAATGGGTTCTGCGCAACTACTTTAGAGAGCTAAAGATTGGTTGTGTCTGATTTTTCAATTCACAGAACAAACAAGGTTTATAATATCTTCTGCTGCTCGTTTCTTATGTACATATATTCATATACAGCATACAAACGCTTAAAATATTATTTACTTACCAATTATCAAAAAGTGAACAGCACTTCTTAAATCAATTGGAATCATTAGTGGTTTTTTTTAAATGATAAGTAATAAGAAAAGAAGAATATTTTCTCTCGAAGGAGAGAGATGATTGAAGGGATTTGGGGGAGACCTTTGCCCAGCCGTGGGACGAAATAGGTTAATAAAAAAAAAAGTAATAAGTATCAAACGTGACCATACACTTATTTCACCAGCACGCAGAAGAGCCGCAGGGTATTCAATTTTCAAGGAAAGGGTGTTTTAACCCTGTTTCGGCCGTGTTTATGCAAAAGCCTAAAAAGGAAGTTTAAACTCGAATTTACCCTTCAAAATTCAATTACAAGAAGAATGTAATTTTCACGATTTTACAGAAACTCTTAATTAAAATCTCTTTACACCGTTTCGGGTACCCGAAACATTTGAAATACTCTACCTTCCTCGGAAATACGAGATCCCTTGGAGATCCCCTTTAAAATCTACATTTAATTATTGTTATAGAGTCAAAGTTTGTTTATCCGCCTCGTCATCATAAGAATTCAGAGCTCATAATTTCACATGCTTCTCGACTGAATGGTACATTCGACTGAAGTGTTTGTAAATGGTGTTTATTGATGCATGGCCTTGCTGTGTGGTCCAGAGAATGTACCAGATGGCCTTTGATGGGGACGGATGAAAACATAGTCTGGAACCGTTTTCAATAAATCTGTTTTGAACTGCCACTCGCTGTTATGGAGCATCGCCAATACTTTAATGTAATGACTAATGACTGCACTGGCATTATGAACATAATGCATTGAAGACACATACATGGCTATTGTATGACATGTAATCCTGACTATTATTTTGTTGTACCTATTCGGTTTTGCTTATAAATTCTAGAAACATAGGACGTTGCACAAAAATAAAGTCTGCCACGAAATTTTGCAGATATCGATGTTTATGAACCGATAGTGAAAACTTGGAAAGGCTGATCAAATATTCAAATTCAAAACGTGCCAAGTCTACTGGGGAGTTACAATACCCGGGAGCGTTTCTACGTGACCCTGCCTAAGAGGCTGCTTGCTGTCTCGACGTCGAAAAACATACATCAGTTGATATCGGAAACTGGCTATCGAACAAAGGCATAAAATTCCACGATGAAAAACCTTTATTTGTATCAACTACGTGCTCGAAGAAATACTAAAATACTTCTCGCTTTGCTCTGCTGGCGCATTTTCAAATTGGAATTTTACAAGCTCCGTCGTAGAAGCTGCAATTGAATAAACTCCACGGAATGAAATTCGATTTATAAATGTCACGTACTTTAATCGGATATAGGATCGACATCAAAAGTTTGTTGACTTCAATGGCGGTACCAAACCTGAAGTACTCTCATGCGTTTGACTTTCTTCTGGAGTTGCAGCATGGCATATAGAAGGGCCTCTGCAGTTGGCGGGCAACCTGGGACGTAAATGTCCACCTGAAAGTACAGAAATCATGAATTTATGCTGAGTTCAAACTGTTAAAGTTCATGCCATGGATGACGTCAAATAAATAAGGAAAAAGATAGCCTTTGTATGAATTAAATACATCGAACTCTACCCACTTTACACCTATAAGATTTAGTTCTGATCAGATAATAGAGTCTGTGTTTTGTCTTTTTATCTCAATTTATTAAACCTGGAATATTACCGGCACGATCCTATCACACCCTCGCACCGTGGCGTACGTGTAATGATAATACCCTCCGCCATTAGCACAGCTGCCCATCGACACAACCCATCTCGGCTCCGGCATCATGTCGTACGTCTTCCGGAGAATCGGCGCCATTTTGTTGGTGACTGTGCCGGCTACTATGATGACGTCTGTCTGGCGAGGGGTGCCACGGAAGACCATGCCGTAGCGATCCATGTCGTATCTAAGGAAGATTTTATTGATGACCAATTGATTACTGTCAAAATCTATAGGCATTTATATCAGAGACCGATTCACATATGTTGAAATATGGCGAATTACATGCTCACGCAATTACATACATGATTGAAGCTGAGAATAAAGATTGTCGAAATAGTCTCAATATTTATAATAATGTAAAGTAATTGGTGAATTAGAGAAATAAAAAATACCTACTGAGCCTGTGAATATTTTTAAACGTTCAATGACTGGTATTTCAAGTGTAGTACCTGTGTAGGAGTTTGTTAAATAAACTTATTACGTATCATCTCATCAAAGTGAATTTTAAGCATTTTAAATAATAACAAATTGGCGTGTTCAAACGACATTGTAGCTGAAATGCCAAGATTCGACCTTTGATCGCGTCGCGAGGGTGCCGATAATCTGCGCTCCATTGGTTTTAGACAAAGGCATTGTTGAAGACGGTTTTCACAGTCTCACAAAGGAACCTCAAAACATGACGGACAGTTTGACAATAGCGGGTCTTTGCTTAAAAATACAAGTTCATTGAATTCGGATGAGCAATGCACTTTCGCAATATTTTTTTATGAATCATTCACTTCACTATTTTGAGTTTATGTTTGCTTATCGAGTTTTCATAAACTTCTTAATATAGTTGTGACACAGATAATTAGCTCATTTTGTTAATACATGCGGAACAGAAGAGTCTGTCGAAGCTCGTTAAAATTCGTTTAACATGGATCATGGCTGTATCCCCCGCGGTGCGGTAGACATTCTCTCAGAACTTTTATGTATTCCAGATGTATAAATGGATCCTCTTTGAGGTGCACTTGTAAACCTTTCACCACACTTGTTCGAAAGAACTAGTGACACGAAGAAGAAGAGCCTGTTGAATGAACAACTAGCAACTAACAGTCAGCGTCATCAATAAATCTTTACTCTTGAAGGAAGCTTACGTTTAGAAGAAGCATTTGAATTCGTGATACATTCTAATCGAACCTAATTCCTACTAGAGTTCGATCATACAAACAATGCCTTGCAGTTACTCCATCACGTATCAAAGCACAACGTACAATTTCGAGTAAAATAATCGCGAGAACACGATAAATAATCAATCAAGCCTTCGTACCAGTGACCGCGTAACCGACACCGCTTCGTCAGGTTACCATCTGTGGTCGCCCGCCACGCGCCAATGCCACTCGTTATGTTAACTTATGTTCACTTGCGAAATTGACGTGCTCTGATGAACGGAGCTAGCAGAGCTTAGATTATGAAGACAGAGCATTTACTTCTAAAGTTCAAGTTAAAACAAAATCACGAAAGGAGCTTCTTTGAGACGTAAGTAAATCAGTTTACTCTCTCTACGTCTCAAAGAAGCAGGAAGAAGATCCCGAACACATTATTCGTGCCTCAGAATTGCCTCATGCATAAGTCTTAAGCGGCTGTTATACAAGGAGAGTTTCTCGCACGCGAGCGGCGTTTTCTTCTAGGCGACTATACAGGTTGTAAAAAGACTGCTACCGAAAACTGAGGGATTGCAATCAGACCATGATTCTGAACATATTTATCGAAAAAAAAACTCAAAAAAAATTTTTGACTTAGCTACGTCATTTTTTTTATTTTCTAGTATTTTGCTACTAGTACAACATAATAAGACCATACCTACCTAATCATTTCATTTATAAAAGAAAAAAACAATTAAAACTCAAAATCCATCAATCTACGTATAAAAACGCGCCCAGTACATACGCAAGCAGTGATCTTCAAACGCTGTTTTCTCCGGATATAATGATTTTTTCGGAAAATCCTTTTGGATTTGGTTGTGTTTTGGGATGCTGTACCTACGGCTTCGGTAGACGTCTTTTTACACCCTGTATATTTTTTTTTTATGATATAAATATTTTTGCCTTTATCCAAGCTTTAAGTGAACACAAAAGAAAAGATTCTCAAAGATAATTGCGTTACCTGGGAGCAGCGTAATGCATCATTTCGAGAGCGCAGCACGCGAGCCCAAACGTCAAAGGCCATATTGAGTTCTTGCGGCCCCAGTTCAGCAGGTCGTCTAGTCGAGCTACCACCCATTCGCCTCGAGACTGAAAAAAGGGATTACAGCTGAGATTACTAGGTAGAAGTTGGCTTTAATATTGTAATCGTAGAATCATTAGTTGTTTTTTCCTTCATCAAGTTAAAAGTTTTTTTTTTAACAAAAAGAAGACGTAATAACTCGCATGAGTTTCTTGA
Source organism: Epirrhoe tristata (assembly GCA_951394285.1). NCBI lineage: Eukaryota > Metazoa > Arthropoda > Insecta > Lepidoptera > Geometridae > Epirrhoe > Epirrhoe tristata. The sequence continues at coordinate 2,333,543 of OX596153.1, forward strand.
AAGTTAACATACGCCATGCATTTTAAGTAAACGCGTAAAACGGCTTGTAAATAAACGTTAATTGGCAAAATAGATAATCACGGAAGAACAATTTCAATAAAAACAACAATTACGTTGGTTTGCAAAAACAAACTCTGCAAAATATTTATTCCATTTGCTTAACCAATCAATTGCCTCGCGCATAAAATTCCGCACAATATGCCTTTTATAAATAAACCAAACGCATAACCAGAGAGAAATTCAAATGTAATGTCTGCTCGGATGAATCAGCGGCACAACGTCCAGAAATTCCTTCTTATCGAGCCGAGAATTCTTGGAAATGGCCAAAGAGATTGTGGTAAGAGCCGTTAAAGCTACCCGTTATGTATATTCAGCGGATATTACCAGCGAATTTTATGTTATGAGAGTGAATGAGGCGCAATATTTTTATCAGGATCGTAGCAAGTGTAAATCTGTGGTCTCTGCCTACCCTTACGAAAAGAGGCTCGATTGTTAATATCAATTTGCAATAGTTAAATAAAATAAAATAAATAAATAATGCTGGACTTTTCACACAGCATCTAGCCCCAAAGTAAGCAGAGCTTGTGTTATGGGTACTAGATGACTGATAAACTACTTATATACTTTTTGTTTGTAAATACATACATAGTATAAATAGAAACACACAGACCCGAGACAAATATCTGTAGGTCATACAAACATTTGTCCCGCGGCGGATCGATCCCGCAACCTTTTGCGTCGCAGAGGAGTTAGATTACAGATTGCATACAAAAAGTCCGCTGCTGCTACAGCAACCTCCGCTGCGATCCGCCCGCTTGATAAGCATAACGGCATCCTCAGTGACGCAAGGGATTCCACGTTGATTTGTGTGCCACGTTATTCAATGTTTACCTTTGTGCTCCAAAAGCGCTTTGAGGAAAGGATTTTAGGTGTAGCTCTGGTATGATCTCACATAAAGCAGAGCTTTGGATAGCTATATTTAGGCTAGCCTAAACTATAACGAAACATGTCTACAGTTTGCTTGCGGAATTTATATGATAAGACTATTTTACGTCCTTTTCACATCCCCGCCGCGAAACCAGGAGCGCGGATACGCTGTAATGCCTATATGTAGGAGAAGCGGCTCTAACGGACTTAACTATAATTCTATCTCTTTAAGCCCGCGATTCCGTCGATCTGCTTAAATGCCTTTCACACCTCCGCTCCTTTTTCGTGGTTTCGCGTTGTTTTCGCACGAGTCTGTCAACGATCTCTGGGGCCTTGGAGCTGAATTGAACTTTGTTGCGTCGCAGCAAGAGTCGCTATTTATTTATTTTTTTCGTACGCATCTGTATTCGCTTGCTGTATTGTGCTCGCGTGACGTTCCGCCGCGTATCTGCCGCCACAGCTACGCTTGTCCTTCTATCGCGGCGAAACCGCGATCCTGGTTTCGGGGCGGAAGTGTGCAAAGGGCGTAAGTGCTTGATTTCCGCTTTATATTCATGACTGATGGTGGGTGTTTATGGGTTTGCCGGGAGAAATTTTCCGCTTTAGAAACTTTCCGCTTGAGAGTCAATCACTTCGTGAACTTTTAAATTTCCGTCTTGTAATTTGAAATAGGAAACGAAGCTTTTGTATTCCAAAGTGTGATGAACTTACCTACTTATTTCATCATCGTCAAACTATTGTTTGTTTGACGATGATTAAATAAGAAGTACAAGCTACTGCCCGCGGTTTCACATAATTAAAAATTTTGAAATCCACAACACCTATTTCAAGTTTCATCCAATTCGATCCACTGCATGATTAAAACACAAACAAGCTTTCAGATTTATAGTACCTAGTACTAGCAGGATGACGCTTTCAAAAACTATCGTAATTTACATTCAAAGACACGTTCAATGAAACGACTGCGTTATCTGTTGTCATGTAAAGTCAGCATCAAAAGTTGATTAACAGTTTGTTTTTTTAAAGCGCCATTTATTTTCGATTGCTAAGAAAAAATTAACTTTGCTTGCGAAACTATTATGGACTGAGAGTTAGTCATCAACAATTTGTTAAAACTTTGGTTTTCAACCGACTTCAAAAAAGGAGGAGGTTCTCAATTCGTCTGTATGTTTTTTTTTTTTTTTTATCTTGTTACGCGATTGCTCCGCCATTTGTTGACCGATTTGCAAAATTCTTTTCATGTTTGAAAGGGTATACTCCAGAGGTGGTCCCATATAAATTTTATTCCTGAGGGATCGATAGTTTCCCCGTAAAACTCTAAACACCTTCCCTCCTAGCCATGTCACAAATAGAAATCGAATCGACAGCTTGACGCCCTGAGTCACACCGCGTTTCGAGTCAAACATTGAAGTCGGTTTTCTTTTTAGTATAAAAACGTAATTATGATGTTACGGATTTGACCAGCATTCTTTTTATGTTTTCACTATTATGTTGGCACTTTATCAATTCCGGGTGTAAAGCGGAAGTTTATTCTCAAACTACGTTTGCAATATTGGCAAAATCTAGTGTAATATGAAAATAGAAATGCAGCTTTGTTTAAAAAAATTCGTAATCTGTACCGCAATAGCTCTAAACGAGCTAGATAAGGACCGGGGCGTGCGAAGCGCAGTCCCGGGAATACGGATGCCGCTCTACGAAGTAATTGGAACGGGAGACCGGGATTCAGGGCTGCTACCTGCTATCAGTAGGTGTTATATTCTTTGAAGTCTGCATATTGTATGTAATAGTGATAATTCAAAATGTACATTGCATGTATGAACAAAATAACCTTCTTAAAAACTAACAATATATCCCAGCTCTAAGTTTAATCAAATACATATTCGAGTCTAATATTGTTGTATTTGTTTTATATTTTGAAGCATGACCAGTACAAACAAAGAAATGGAAATCACCTCCAATAGGTAAAAGTTAAAAATAAACAATTTGTGGTAAGTAGCAACCCTAGAACAGAAAAGTAAGAACGGGTCCGCCACGTTTAATTTCACGCTTCGTTCGAGCCGGATTATCCGGGATTGGTGTCCGGAATTACGTCTCCATCTATGTGATTTGTTTGCTCTTAGCTTCTTCAGTTTGGATCTGCTTGCACTTTAAATTGTATAATAGAGACATAATCATTTTAATTTTGCTTATTTTTTTACTGCATTTTGGTAAGTTTGAGCGATTGTATGAGTTCGGCAGAGTAACAGCGCTGATTTGTCAGCGATAGATTTTGATAGGAAAGCATAATGCTGAGTTCAGATATTTATGCTGGTCTGTGGCATAGCACTGCTATAGCACTGGATAGCAAGTATTGGGTCAGGGGTTTTGGAACCAAGTACCTTATCAAAAAGTATCGAGGATGGAGGCTAGAAAAAAAAAGCGGTCGATTTACCGTCACGACATATCGCTGTCTCCGGAGAATAAAAGGATATCTGCAAAAACATAACTTTACAGGAGAAGTAAAAAACATGTTTTCGTTGATAACTTCACAAAATGCGCATAGTAGTGCGAAAAAAAAAGATGCGCAGAGTGCGAAAAGCTGTGCACAAGCTGCGCAAAATGTAAAAAATGACAAATGTACAAACTTCGTTCCAACCGAGTGTTCCACGACACAAACTGCTTTTTTGTTGCGTTTCTGTACCAGTAGTAGATCCGAGCCAATACCTAAACTCTTACGGCCTTATTAATTAGATTACCCTAATTCTAGCTTAATACGAGACTACTCTCAGACTTGTTACTTCTTTAGTAACGAAGGAGCAACTTGAATATTTTGATGTTATTAATAAACTGGTAGTAGCCTCGAATGAGTAATACATTCCTTACATCGGGAAGAAGGAATTAGTAGAAAAAGAGTGAATGAACGAATGATATTATCATTCAAAATATTGTCTATCTCTGTCATTAATTATATGAATGACAGAGATAGACAATAATTTGTATTTGACAATCTGTTTTATTCAAAGAGGTTTTATTCTTCTAAAACTTTTTGGTTTTCATTGTTGACCAAAAAATTTTTAATCATAAAAAAGTATTTAGTCATTTTAACTGTTTTATTGTTTCTTGCTAATCCGAATGGTTTTTCACCACAAAATCTATACATATGCGAGATCGTCCAATAGATTCTTGTAAATTTTCACTCGCCACATTTTTGAAACTGGTATCCATCCTCATTCAATTCTTCCTCAAATCATCAACATAATCCATCCTATTTGCACAACCTTTTTTTGTGACGTAAAAATGACAAAATTCATGATACGTCTGCCTACTCCATCTCTATACTAGGTGGCGCCTAGGCGTAACTCTTACTCCGAGAGCAGAGTCGAATTAGCTTAGTTCCTCCTTGGTCTTTATTTATTAATACTGAATTGACCTACTACAGCCTTATGCTTTGGATTAGCGCTAATACCACCCTAGTTCGTGTTTATTAATGATAGCCTTAATGAATAAGTATATTCTTTTAGTAGTAATATTACAGGTGCCCACGTAATATTTGCACAATCAAAATAAGAAGTAAACATTTACCAAGCTCATATTTACCCAGTTTTAATTCCCGCAATCATTTAAATTCAAGCAAAGCCGCCATATTCATTAAAAGGCTTCAGTCCCGTTTTCATTTGCATCGCATTTAGTAAAAATAAGTTTGAAAATTCGTATTTTCGCTGCATATATTTCAAAACGAAACTAAAAGACTTTGAAATGAGAGTTGGAATGAAGATTTTTCATTTCCTGCAAACTAAAAATGCTAATTGAAATTTCGCGGAGCGTATGAATTGAAAGCTTCTTTCATTTGATGAAATGTGTAGAATTTTCAGGTCGCTCGCCGACAGACGCGCACATCATACAGGATGTTGATAATTGTAGAGCTAACTAGCTGAGAGGAATGTTTTAATAAGTACAGTTAAGATTACCAGGAATCCAAGACTGAGCAACAATGAAAATCTTTGTTACCATAGAATGAAAAACAGACCCGACTTCGATCAAACAGTTCCTTTACGTTATCCAGCCGCCATTCAAGAAATTGTATTCCCTTGCTGCCATGGGTGCAAGCACAGATGCTTAAATTGCTAACCATTTTCAGAGTTCCGTTTTTATTTTTACTGGATCATTTTCTAAGAGCCAGTATTTGTTTTTATGATTTTTGTCATGGATAATGTTCGCAAAGTGATTGTGTAAGTACCAACACGTGCTAAAAATAAGCCTCATTGAGACGCACTTAAAATCTTTTAAGAATCGAAACAACACGACATGAAGTGAAACCAACCTGCCCTGGAAAATTGAATGGAGAGTATTTCCTGTCTTCGCCAAATCTAGGAGCATGGTTGGCATGTGGGGGGACGTATTGAACCTTCCTCGTGCCGCTGCTATACTGCCTCTCCTCAGCCTCAGTGAGGGCTGGTCCCAATCTTGGCAGTAACCTGTTGCTTCTGATGCCATCACCTTTGGTGCTGGCGAGAGTCTTGAAGCAGCTTTGCTGATTTGTTAAGCATCTAAAAAGTTCAGTGTTCCAAATAGAGCATCTCGATTATATACTTTGATTAATAATATAGGCTCGAATACATCCAGCGTATTGCTTCTAGTGGCTTTTTAAACCATTAATGAGGTATTAGTTCAATATGTATTATGCATAGCGCATTCACCCCATAAGCATTAAGGAAACCGTCGTAAGAGACTCATGTCTCCACCGACTTCGAAGCAGTCCGTCTATGATGAAAAATTGAATACTTACTAGTAGATGCTAGACTAACTGCTAGAATGTAGGCAAAGTTTGAGCGTTTGAAAAAAACAGAACCACGTCACATTTTATCATAGAGAAGCTGACAATAATACAGTGTTCTAATGAAAAGGGCTCTTGTCTAATCCAGGCGTATTTTGAGGCAAACAATAGTGAATTGTTTTCACTAAATACAAGCTTTGTTTGAATAGTAATGTTGGTAGGTACTTGCTTAACTTTCAGTCGGTTTCAATAGGTTATATTATAAGTTAATGAGTTTCGGAGCCAACTAATTTCAAGGTCTCATATACATGTAATAATGTCGATTTGTTGGTAACAGAAACATTCAAGAATACTAAAGCCATGTATTCACTGAGAAACACTTGTTTATAAACACTGTTTCAGAAACAAAATCTACGTGTCAAGGCTTAAGGCATTACATCTGTTCAGAGTTTAATTTAAATTGATCAAGTGCAAAGCTGTAGCTGTATCTGGCTGATCAACCTCGGAAACCCCCAGCTTTTACGCGCCTACATAAATACATGATTTATACGACCTCAAACTCTACCCTGTAAATCCATTGTCGTATACAGGAGAGAAATCCTTTATTCTTATTATTGAACCCACAAGAAAAGCCGACTTAGGGTTCGGGAAATGTGTTTTACATAGGTATACCTACTATTTGTTATGTATCGAAAATTGTGCGCGAAAGTATCAAAGCAAACAATTCAGATTAATGAGTTTGGAAATCAATCTAACAGAAACATTTTACCGCTATGTAATATTTATTTTCTCTAACAAATTTACCTGAAATTGAATGTAATATCCTGTGCCAAGAGCCTCAACATTTTCAAAACAAATTCAATCAAATTCTCTGCCAGCAAATTGTTTTCGTGGAAGCCTCTCGCGGTCTCGCTGAATTTGACAAATTTGACGTGACGATATCAAATGGCACGATTTTATTGACATTTCGAAATGCGGTTTTAGCTTGAAGATAATTCATTGAAGAGTTTTCATACTAAGAAAGTTTCCTTATCTTTCGTTATTTTCTGCAAGTCTTTTGAACTTGATATTTATTGCTCATAACTTTGTTGCGTGTTTTGATTGTTGGCCGAGTTCTTGGTAGTTGTAGACACATCACCCGGTGCTCGGCCGAACGCCCAACTCTCTCGGCCTATTATCATTTAGCTGTCTCGCCAGGTACTGAGTAGTACCTATGAACGTGTGATCAAGCTATTAGCAGGTAGTAAATACTGTTGATTATCACATAACAGAGGGGTAAAAAGTTGGAGTGCGTGCTAACCACGGGGTTTTCCCTTTATCTACCCCTCAACCGGTTTTTCCAAGTCGTAAAGTAACAAACTACTGGAAGATTTATAACAGTTCGCGACACTAATGGCTACAGGTAGAGGCATTTTTTATTAGGTATTTTTTTAATCTCGAATTTTTTTCGGTTCCTATAATTTATTTACATAAGATATGTCCTGTTCTAGACTGTCAGACTGTAGGTACAGTGTCGGATTCAAATCGTAAGTTCTCTAGATTTTCTCTGCACAGCACTTTAACCAAAGCACGATGGTTTCATAGCAAAAAATGGTTTCATGACCACCATACGTCAACATAAAACATAAAATATTTTTATTATTCAACTAAAATGTACTAATACATAGATACACAGTTCTTAGTCTAAACTTACTTCAGAATAATTAATGTTCTTAGTGCACTATGAATTCGAACCTGCCTCCAGTGCTAGTTATGCAGGTGCTTTTACTACTTATTTAGCGGAGTAAACTCGACTTATTATAATAAATTACCTATTTATTAATTATTTTTTAATTACCTATTCGGCGTGAACGTGACTGAAATTATGTTAAAAGTAGAATTCGAATAAAAACAAAAGGTTCGTTAAAATATTTACCCAGTCCATAAAGCATTTCATTTATAAAAATGTCGTTTCCTTTTCCTTTTTCAGTAACTTTTATCATTTATTTCAAAACTCATTCCGCGTCGTCGCGCTGCCTCTGAAATTTTCCTTACAAATCTTCATAAAACTCTGTAATGAAGACTGAAAATTCATTTCTACGCAAAAGAAGCCTTTTCAATCATGGTAATAACAAAAAGGACCAGTTTTGGTACACAACTTGTCTTATTAACCCATTGAACACCTTCCTAGAAAGTAACCATCTCCCCCCCATGCCGCCATACATTGGTACATGTCCCGCCCATGGGCGGGTCCGGCATGTGAGTTGGGACTTTCAGTCTGAAATTCTTAACTCACATGCCGGACCCGCCCATGGGCGGGATGAACTTAAGGACGAAGTACGGACTTTTCAGAATGAGGTTGTAGATTTCGTAAAGCTTATTCAAAAGTCAGGTATAGTTAACCTTTTTACATTTTAATACTTACTTATATTTTAATTACCTAAATTGAAAAAAGTAGTACCTAGTAGGTAATACACAACTAATTTGTAATGCAAGAAATCAAGCGAAATTTCAGCCCGAAGATCGGCCTTTCCGGCATGAAGCTGTAGATTTCGCAAACCTTATTCAAAAGTCAGGAGTAGGTAACCTTTTTACGTTTTTTTTAATACTTACTTATTTTTTATTAATTTTCTGACCTAGTAAATAATAAAAAAAGTACGGAGTGTCGTGGAACACTCGGTTGGAACGAAGGTTTTACTGTGAAAGTTTTGTAATTTTTGACATATTTTGCTTTGCGCACTTTGTGTTAGTTTGTTTAGTTTGCGCACATCACTTTGCGCACTTTTCCCACAAGTCTGCTCACGATGCGCACAACTTCGCACATGTTTCGCACCACTATGCGCATCTTTTTTTTCATGCACCACTTCGCGCACTCTAACATCTTGTTTTTTCATGCACCACTTTGTGCACTTTGCGCGTCTACTTTTTTCCGTGCAGCACTGCGCACAACTTTGCGCACTCTGCGAATCTTTTTTTGTGCACCAGTTTGCGCACTTTGCAAACAGCTTTACACACTTTGAGCAGCACTTTGCGCACAACCTATGCACACCATTTTGCACAATTTGCGCACCTTTGCGATGTACTTTATCTATATTAATAAATCTCTTTGTGCTGACTAACTGACTGACTGAGTGACTGACTGACTGACTGACTGACTGACTGACAGACAACGCACAGCCTAAACTGCTAGTCGTAGAGACTTGAAATTTTGAGGCTATGTCCGTCTTGGTGCGTAGAGGTATACTAAGAAGGGTTTTTTTTTAATTCAACTTCTAAGGGGGTGAAAAGGGCTAAAAACGTTTGTATGAAAAATCGTATTCCTGGCACTTAGAGACATGAAATTTTGAATTATGATCATCATCATCATCATCATGTCAGCCATCTAGTGTCCACTGCTGAACATAGGCCTCCCCCATCGATTTCCACAGCGATCGATCTTGTGCAGCCTGCACCCAACGGCTCCCAGCAGCCTTTACCAGATCGTCTTTCCATCTAGTGGGGGGCCGTCCTCTACTGCGGTTTCCGGTTATGAATTATGATAGTTCAACGGTTTTAATGAAAGTCTGCATTAAAAAAAGGTTCAAAACTACCCCTAGAAGGGGGTGTATGGGGTGTTGATGTTTGTACGGGGTTTTTTGATTGCGTGGTCCGATTCGCTTGAAACTCGGCATACCGAGTTTGAATTTTTTTGAATGCATACATTTTGTAATTACACTACTTATCTTACTAATATTATAAATGCGAAAGTCTGTGTGTGCGTGCACATGTTTGTCTTCGCGTATCTCCTTGACGACTTAACCGATTGTGATGAAATCGGAACGTAGATAGTTTAAGTTCTGGAATAACATATAAGCGTATACATTTTTCAAAAATCAACCCCTTAGGGTATTTACAGGGTGTTAAAGTTTATATAAAAAATATTCCTTGCTCCGATCCACTCCAAACTCGGTATAAATATACTTTAAAGTAAATAATGAAATTAGTTTTTTTTTTTTTTTTAAACAACCCCTAGGGGTGGTGCAAGGCAGTTTCAAAGTCTGTGTGCGCGAATGTTTGTCCTCGCGTATCTCCGTGACGACATAGCCGATTGTTATGAAATTTGGACTTAAGATAGTTTAAGTTGTGGAATAAAATATAGGCGTATATTTTTATTATTATTTATTATCAGCCATGAGAGTCCCACTGCTGGGCAAAGGCCTCCCTCCACTCCCTCCAGACATCTCGGTCCCCCGCAACATCCCGCCAGTCTGTTAAAAACTGGTCGAGTTCGTCCCGCCATCTCCGTTTTGGTCTGCCGCGTCGCCTTCTCGCTGGGTCGGGGCGCCACTCGGTGGCTACCTTCGCCCACAGCTCATCTGGCATACGGCAGACATGCCCAGCCCAATTCCACTTCAACGAAGCGGCCTTCGAAGCTACATCAACAATTTTAGTTTTGGAGCGTAGTTCGGTGTTTCGGACTCTATCCGTGAGTTTGACACCCAAGATGCTACGCTCCATTGCTCGTTGGCAAACTTTGAGCTTGGACTTAAGAATGTTGGTCAAGGACCAAGTTTGCGCACCATACGTGAGAACGGGGAGGATGCCGTATAACATTTTCGAAAATCAACCCCATAGGGTGTTTACAGGGTGTTAAAGTCTGATTAACTTCAAACACAGTGTAAATAAACTTTAGGTAACACTACTGCACTTGAATCCTAATAATGCGCAGACGAAGTCGCGCGGGTCTGCTAGTTACTCATAAGTAATAAGTAGTGTAATTACAAAATGTATGCATTCAAAAAATTCAAACCTACCCCTAGAAGGGGGTGTAGGGGGTGTTAATGTTTGTATGGGGTTTATATGTAGAAAGCGTGGTCCGATTCGCTTGAAACTCGCTATGAGTGAGTACTAAGTAATATTTCTATGACTTTTTTCAAAAACTACCCTATAAAGGGGTTCAAAGAGGGAGTAACAGTTGCTATGAGAACCATAAGTCCTAAAAACTTGAAACTTGGAGGGTACATTCTTCTTCTGCCGTATTTTAGGATTTCATAGGGGTGGGGTGAACTTTTGTATTTAGGGGGTGGGTTGAAAGCGAGGGCTATAAATAATTCCTGAAACAGGGTGTTGGCTTTGATTAAGTATGTATGGAATTTCTTAAGTGGGAGTGAGAATGGGAGTGGGATTGAAGGATTTGTGGATTTATGGGGTCAGATTAAATTTGAGAGTGAGATTGTGAGTCACATTAAGAGTGAGAGTGAGATAAGGGTTAGATTGAGGGTCAGATTTAGAGTGAGACTCGGACTCTGACTCAGCCATCAAAGTTGAACTTCAGTCACAGTCACTCAGTTTAGTTAAAGTGGTGAAAAGCTTAAGCTTACTCAAGTGATAAGGGCTATGTTGATATGTACCACGTGAACGAAGTCGCGGGCGTTCCACTAACTACTAATACTCACACCGAGTTTCAAGCGAATCGGACCACGCATTCAAAAAACCCCATACATACATTAACACCCCCTACACCCCCTTCTAGGGGTAGTTTTGAATGCAGACTTTCATTTGAACCGTTGAACTATCATAATTCAAAATTTTATGTCTCTTAAGTGCCAGGAATACGATTTTTCATACAAACGTTTTTAGCCCTTTTCACCCCTTTAGGAGTTGAATTTCAAAAAATCCCTTCTTAGTACACATCTACGCACCAAGACGGACATAGCCTCAAAATTTCAAGTCTCTACGACCAGCGGTTTAAGCTGTGCGTTGTCTGTCAGTCAATATAGTCAATATAGAAGATAATAGATATTATAACAATATAGACGAAGTTCCTTTTCGGACCGTATCGAGGATAGGGGCTAGAAGAAAAAAAATCTTAAGATTTTACGACACACATACGTCACAGTACGAAGTGTGCAGTCGCAAAAAAAAGATAAGCAGAGTGCGCAAAGCTGTGCGCAAAGTGCGTTAAGTGATGAATGACAAAAAAGATGCGCAAAGTGGCGCGCAAGGTGCGCAAAGATGTGCAAAAAGTGCGCAAAGTGGTGCACAGTGCTGCACAGGAAAAAATATATGCGCAGAGTGCGCAAAGTGTTGCACAAAAAAAAGATCCGCAAACTTCGCAAAGCTGTGTGAAAAATGACAAAAAAATTGCAAAAATCAAAATGTCAAAAATGATAAAAATTACAGATTTCAAAGTCAAAGTTGAAATTTCGTTCGAAGCGAGTGTTCTACAACACTCACGTAGATTTTTTTACATTATGTATCTATTAACAAAAGGTTTGTGAACTCTAAATAAGAGTCTTGCCTGCCAATACACGGGCTCGGCATGAAAGGTTAAAAACGATTATTTTACAATAACTACCTTAGATATCCGCAGGCCGTTTTAGTGGCGAATTAATTATAATAATACGAATAATTACACGAAATTATATTAATTTTAGACGTTATTTGGCTAAGAAAACGAAGTCTGAAGTCAGCCCGCCCATGGGCGGGCTCGGCATGAGGATCAAGAACTTTTGCCCGCCCATGGGCGGGCTCGGCACTGAATGAGTTAAAAGTTTTCTATTGTCCAAATTCCCGTCCCAAACTGTGCTTATAAAATGATCCTTCGCAAAATATAATATGGCGGCTATATGTATATTACGGCGGTATATTTCTAACTTCATACACTCATGAGTATCTTTGGTTACTAGAATGACTCTTGATCAGCCCCTTTTCGAATCTTACGACTATTCAAATGCGAACAAAATATCATGTGAAAATAATCTGGATACGATGAGAGAATTGCAAATTATGCCTGGTTTCGCTAGTTTCGTGTGAACAAGCATTATTCAGAAAACTAATAAAACTTGTTTGAACGTTAAAACTTTTTCGAATGGAAATTTCTGAACTTTATATTGCTTATTGAGAAGAGAAATTAATTATTCTACAGTTTTATCGCGTACTTTCGAAGTTGTCTCTATGAAAGTTTTTCTCGTTTCGTATTATGACTTCTTCGATCTATAAAATATTCGTCTTCGATAAAGAATACTATTCGTACATCACTTTAGCACTAGGTACATTTAGGTAGCTTACCTAGTGCCTAGTAAATTAAGTTTTTTTTAAGCTCAAGTGAATTATTAATTTGGAGTGAAGCGTATGTCTTAGTTTGTCCTAGTAAACCTCACTAGGACTAGGTACTCTTCTTAGGATTTATTATCACACCCCTTTAACAAGGAAACCCAGGAAAAGTTTCTTTGCCCCCAAAGAGACTTGTTTTTTTTTATATTTTAGTGACTAGGGTTGTCGCATAGATGAACCGGGAAATGTTTCAATATGTATATTTTTGGAGGTTACTTTAGTATAGAAAGACTATCCCAGCTGGTCTATCTCTATTCACAACATTATGTTGTTATCGGCCATCAAGCTAAGCTAAACAAATTACTATCAGAACAAGCAATCTTGTGGATAATCGCATTAGAACTAGGCCGGCCCGTGGTTGCCACAGAATTTGCCAATTATAAAGCCCTTTATTTAAATTGCTTTTGAATTTGATAAACTTTATAATGGGACTTTTGGAATGTTGAACCACGCGTTTATTAATATAAATTCCAGTGAAAATGATACTTTTACATAATTTAGTGAATTATAAAATAGTGAAACGATAATACAAGCTTAAAAAATAACGGACACTTGAAAACAGCGTTAATAAACCAGTATAAGTTGACAGAGGAAAGCTCTTGCGAAAACAAAAAAACACCTTCCATTAATTCGCAATAAAAATTGGTATACGAGTAGAAAACAGATCAAAAGGAAAGTCGGAATAAGGCGATCTCGTTTTAGCCTCGCTTCCATAAATTGACAGCGGACGACACGTAGGACGGCTTTCTAGCCTAATCCCTTGTGGCTACCGCGGCCTGAGCTGGGGCTAGATAATGGAGATTTAATTTGTTTGTTTTGAATAGAATAGAATAAGTTTTAATTGATACACAACACGAAAAATGTTACAAATAGAACAATAACATATTATGTACCTTAACAGACGATCGATTTACGAATTAATTGGCATTAGTAATAATAGAAACATTGGGCTACTTATTATAAAAACGTAAAACCTTGGTTGAACCCCATGTTGACACATGTCAAAACAAAACTGTTACCACAAAAAAGCGTTCTATGTACGAGTATTTAAAGATCGTTTTTCTAGAGACAGTTTTTTAGTTAGTCTTGGCCTAAACTCGGCTCATTTTCTTGTAATAAGCCCCTGGGTGTTTTGTGCTTGAGAGGGTATGCTAATGATAGATGTCTGCCTGAATACTCAGCTACTACCATGTTACGACTTATGTAAGTCACTGGTATGAGTGTTTACTAAAATATAGGAGGTATGACGAACAATTATAGACGAAGCCAGCGCGACATATATATACTTAAAAATATTTTGTTTTAGTATGGTCCTCTACAGATATTTGTACAGAGGATAAACACACAAGTAGTTACTCTCATGTTGCTTAAAAAGGTATATCATTGCACCAAATATAACATTGGTAACAGAACCGCTATAAATGTTTATTTTGTTTGGCATGTACACAGAAGCGGCGCCAACGGGGCCGTGTCGTTGAATTTTAAGAGGAAAATATATTTTAATGAATCAACAACAAACAAAAGTTTTAAGGCACGCGTAATTTTATGGCTTTTGTGATTTGTACAAAGAGCTTTTACGTCGGAAATGATCACGTTCCACTTTGATTGAATTATTTTTCAAAAGATTAGGGTTTCGTTGCTTGTGACTATTATATTCATTTTTAGATGTGTACCTTATCTATATACCTACCAGCTTGTTTAATATGCTTAATACGTTGTGTGTCACCGATGGACTCAATGGCTGTGGAAAAGGTATTTACTGCGGTCCTTCGGACGCCATCGGAAATGGTGAATGAGATGCATCTTTCGCGCACCATAACTTATTTTAATTAGGTAGAGATATCTTCAAATAACTAAATTCAATATATGAAAATCGTTTCGAATTGTTGCGAACTTCTGTCTCCAAAATTCGAAAAACAAGTTGAACCATACTCCTAGTATAGCTCTGAATTCAAAAGCGGACTTGCAAACAATTAATAATATTTTCCACTTAACTCGAATCTCGGTCGGAGGCGGAAGTAAATTCATTCGGTTTGAAACTTTGCCTTCAAACTCTTAGATGAAAACAGAAATCAGGAATTATTAAGAACGGAAACTGACTGATCTGAAACTCTAGTTTGATTTCAAATTGAATCATGTTAGTAATATATCCCCACTCGCGCAACACACACACTGAACGCAACGCTATTACTGGCTACTTGACCGATTCACACTAACAAATTAGCCAATCAATGCGAACCATATTATAACTATACAAACTTAGGCATCGATATCTAGCTTCCACAGAATACCATATAACTTTTCCTTGTGGCGGAGCGCACCAGCGGCCGTACCACGCAACACACTTAGTGTTGAGAGCATTGTTGACTTTACATTCGAACATTGAATTGAATCACTTTTAATTTTGAGTACATTGGTAAATGTACACGCGACCAGCCATGAAGCGCGACTAGTGCCCGATTTTGACCGAACCAGTTGGAATTAACTTGATGTTGTGACACGGGCCACGCCATAGCCAATCCCCTCATTTCTTTAAATTCGTGTTGGCGACGTATGAAATGGAATAGGCATGCAATGCAATTTTCCAGCGAAGCGAACTGTGAACAGACGCGCAGTATTAACATTCACGAATGATATTCTCTCTAGCTATACTCGAATATGTTGTGCAAATTGAACTGGTTGTATCCAATAAATCGATATGGTACACATCTGGCTTTATTCAAATTCCTGACCAACAGGAGATGCCCTAGCAAAACGCTTATTAGATACTTGTACATGTACAACCACATGTACAACTTTAGAAGGAAACTTTCTCAATCGGTCAGTCTCCTCTATCTATCCAACCGGTAGCACCCACTTTTGGGTATAGGCCTCTTCTCTTTCACGCCACTCCTGGCGGTCTTGTGCCAGCCGGATCCACTGTTCTCCCACCGCCCCCACAATGTCGTCTGACCATCGGGCAGGTGGTCTGCCCCGAGGCCGCCGCATATCTCTTGGCCATCTCAGTCTGCTCAAGAGTTAAAAATAATGATCTTGTAGTTTCGAAATTTGACCATTGTACCGTACTTATCTATAATTATTTTACGGTCAATGCCCAACCAAAGGGCTTCACAGTTGTTGATCGTTACCTACTTACAACAAATAATTTAAGAAATCGTTCAATTAGCTAGTTAGGGCACTTTATTTAGTACACGCTTCAAAAACTTAAGCCATGTATTTTTATGAGGCAACGCTTTTAGAAAGGAGACTCCACAATACCCCTTTACCATTTTTCATTGTTCTAAAGTAGCAATTTTCTTCCTCAGATTATGCACACTGCGAGTAACGCGGCTCCGGGTGTGCGGGGCGTTGGGGGAGGCGGGGGGCGGGGCGGCAGGAGGGGTGGGTGCGGGTGCGGTCATACTGGCGGCGAGGATGCACAGCAGCAAGCGGACACTGCGGTCCAATGACATCGCTGTGCCGCCGCTGGATGTGGAGCTCGACCTTTGCTTCTCGTTGCAGTACCCACATTTCGTCAAACGGGATGGGAACAGGTACGGGAACTTTATTTTTCTCGATGGAAATGAAATTCCACGATACATGTATTTTATGTAAATGGCCAGGTATATTTCAAGCGTTATATGCCTGTGAGCCCCTACCCAACTCGACCCGATCTATTCATAGTCCCAAGAACCCATAAACCACCTTGCCAAATTTAAATAGGGTTCGACATTCACGCTTTTATCGACGCATTTGCTTTAGTACCTATCGCAAAAGTAGTCTAACCAAATAAAACGCTTTTACATTTGGGAACTTGGGAACCGTTCAAAATTATATGCGATTAGCCTACCAGTGTACGCACATTTTATTGCCGAGATAAATAAACATGAAATCACTGTAAAACTAGTAATAAAATAATGTAGTAACGTACCATTTGAATTGGCATGGTTTACGAATTATAGGACTTAGGGTAGAAAACCCCTTTATTTTGCGCGAGAACAGGTTTTGCAAGATAATAGGGCCTGCATTTCTTCGTTTCACGTAGTCATTGTGCGGTAAGGACCAGTTCCTTACCACAATCCTCATTACTTCCTCTTAAAGCTTTCACAGTCACACAATAGTAACCACTAACTTCCTCAGGCGGTGCTGATTTCTCTTGCATTCAAAGTAAAAATAGATAGTAGATTCATAGCCCAGTAATGTTTAATGAGCTCAGTTTGCAACTGTTGGAATCATAGGAATCAAATTGCTTTCGAAATATATTGGTTTATAGGGCTTTGGGGTTCAGCTCTCTCTGGGGGCAGTTCAACGTTGAGAGTTTCTTTGCTCTTGAACTATGTTTAAAAGTACTGTGTCATTGACCTATGTTTGCATGGTCTAGGATAGTAGTAAATGTACGTAGTCTGGCTTTTGTACCTCAGTACAATGTTTGATCAGAACCGTCAGAATGCAGGTGCTTTTTTCGAAAGAGCTGGTCAATTGGTAGGCACTTCTCTAATATTTATCTGGTATTTTACAGATTGCAGATTATGCTACAACGGCGCAAGAAATACAAGAATCGCACGATCCTTGGATACAAAACCCTGGCCGAGGGCGTCATCAGAATGGACCAGGTATGCAGTTCATTATTGGAATCTGTCTACCTTCCTACAAGACAATGTATTCAGACCATATTATCCTTTTGTAATTTTCTCTACATTCAAATCGTTCAGATAAACAGTGCACCAAGTCCTGTGTGCTAACTACTTTAGTTTAGAACTTAGCTACGATTTTAGCTAAGCTCAACCGGTTACAGTACCAGATATGCAAATATCTCGCCTCCACAAAATGATCCTAAACACGATCTAACTATACAGAAATTCATCCAGTTTCAACTAATATTCCGTGCCAACGGTCAGCGCACTAATTACTAGTATAAATTCAACCTCCGATGCTGTCCAGCTTAATTGGACGATTCATTAGCGTTTATTCAAAAGTCCCGAGTGTTATTCACAGGATAATAAGGGTGTTGACTGTTGAGCCAGAAAAGTGGCGTTAAAAACCACCATACTGTTTTTCCTATGAATACCGTAGTGTAGCTTGGTTGCTCTTGGAAAATTGACGGAGTAAAGACGCAAGCCTTCATAACTCAATTTGTGTTGTTTGTTTTCCATTAGGGAAATCCCCGTTGTTTTTAAGAAGTGAGGCCTAACCTTCTGGGTAGGCTCGCTCCATCATAGACCTCATTCTTGCGCCTGTGTAAGTTTCGAGGTCTTGACCTCGAAACTTAGAATGGGTCGTCTCTTGAGACGACCAATTCTTCATAAAAAAATAAAGTTCGAAGTTTTCACGTAGTGATTTTAACCATGGTAAACCATAATAAGACCATGATGATAACGAAGTTGTTGGTTATGACTTGACCAATATCTAATTCAGACAACAAAATCACACACAAGGATATTAGCCGTTTTACCAAGCAGCCTTTCTCTCCAACTTTTGAAATTCTATAAAGATGCAAATGCATTGCGCCTCGTTGATGCCAGTAAATGGTTGCCCACCCTGTTCTATTACAGCGTTTATATTCGTTTATTAGTTATGCAGGCTCTATACCATGTGTGTTTCACTGGTACGCTTTATATTAACTCTCTAGAAGGTTTACATAAAGCGATTTTCACGGTTCTTATCCGTACAGCAGATGTTGCGAATTGGCACCTGAGTCGCTGTTTGGGTATAAAACATTTCAATTATTATAGAGACGAAAGTGAAGAGGATTTTGTTCATTGAATACACAAAAGTTCAATAACAATTTAATTTCATGGGGTTTCCTCTTTATTTTTCTGAACAACTCTCCCTCTGTATCTATCCTGTTCCAGACCTTCAATATTAGGTTTCGACCAGATTAATAAAAATGTTACAGATTAATAAGTAATTAACTTTTATTGGTTCGTTTCATATTTCTATGCGTCGCTAGCCCAACTCGGATTTAGTGGACTCTAAACGCCAGTGTAATTAAAAACCCTCGTCCTCTGCGGTTTTACAGCTCATTTCCTTTTTAAAGAACCTATGATAAATGGAGTGGACCATGACTCGGTGTACGTAATTGATGACGTTTTTGAGGAACATGGGGTGATTTATTATAGCTGACATTTTTAACTTTAAAGGCTGAAATATTTTCTTAAAACTTCATTATTATAATTGTTTAGTTTTAAACCATTATGAACAGTTTTAACACTGATGACTGATACAATCAATATAAAGGACGACTGAATTCCACATAACACAGATTTCGCCAATTCCCTACACCTGCATAATAGTCCTGATTTTGATTCGCATCACCTGTCTCATTAACGAACGCCCATTGCCCACTTAGCATGACAGCTGTGCCCGACACTTGTTTCTTTTGGAAGTTTAGTTGAAACGTTTCGTCGGTTTTAACCTCAGTGGTTTTAACCTAGTTCTCGATATCAAATTAAATAGATTGCATAGGTCTCGCTGCAGTGACAGTTATAATGAATGATGATAGGATTATTAGTATAATGTACATAATAAAACTAAGCTTGAACATAGTAATACTGAACAAACCCATTGTGTTATTAAAAACAAAACGGTATCATATAATAAATGTAGTTTGGTCATCAGAGTTGGTCAGTTTGCTTCTTATAAAGGCTGCTGCACCTGTTTTCGGTTTAATCCGTTGTGTCCGCGGTCCTCGGACTGGTGACCCGAGGCCGTTGGTTTATGAAGTCGTCCCTCGTGGCGTAAGTGATGACGCGATGTTTGTTGTGTAGCTTTATGCTGGTATATAAATTATCTTGGCACTAGCGATACCTTGTAAGAAGAATACGTTTGTCTTTGTACCTGATTGTTTACAAGGCCTTTTTTCAGTGACTTGTGTGGGTAGGTGCCATGGCTCTTTTACATACCAAAGACACAAGTAGGGATGGATCAGCGTGTATTCATCATTTACTTACACTTCCCGGAGTGTTGAAGACCATGAATAATCCACAAGACTGACATAACTCTCTGTAACAGGTTCTCCAGCGCTCAATGGATATGGAACTGGAACTGACCGGTGTGGGCGGCAAGGTGGGCGCCGCTGCTGGCCAGCCCGTCGCCAAGCTGTCCATCACCGGCCTGGCCTCCACGCCAGTGGACCATGACACCAAGAACAACAACACGCTGCTTATTACAGGTATTTGGTTCTCACAACTACCCTCACTGAAGATCAAGCCATGACGAAGGCCATCATCATCATCATGATGATAGCCTTCGTTGCTTGTGAACAAGATAATGTGTGTTGATTAGTGATAGTTTTCACAACTGGGTAATGGGATATGATGATTGCAAAGATGATGCAGCTTTGAAATCTTGAGCGCAGAGATAAAAGACAGCTATGCCACTATTTTAAAAGACTTATCTTGTCACAGAACGAGGCTATTCAGATGAAGAGGAAGAGGGAGAGTTCAGCTCGGTGGAAGAGGCTGACGATATGACCTATGGAGCGCCGGCGCGAAGACGTGCACGACAGATCGCCTTCAACAAAACGGACTTATCTTATACCAAGGTCAGTTCCTGCTATTGTATGACTTTTTTTTATGACCTTTCAATTTTCTTTCTAATTAGGATTTTAACTTTTTGAGTCGTGCTCTAGATACACGTTCGAGACTCTTCACGATCTAATGATGAATGAGTAAAAATAAAAGTTTTTAAAAGTAATGAAATATTTAGACTTGATTCACGGCATATGTGAATTTGAAAGTTTCTAACATGCCTTTTAGACTCTAAGGCCCTTATTAATAAACGTGGTGTAAAGTTACGCCAGGTGTACCTTAGGAGTAACCATACCATTTTTTGGGTTTAAACCTGGCGTAACTTTACACCACGTTTATTAATAAAGGCCTAAGGCTTGTAAGAATTAGTTTATATCATTTAGGTTTTCTAATCCTTTCTAGAGATTAAAGTTCTAAATGGAGCTTAGAGGTTTTCGGGGTATAAAGTTCTGGCCGCTTATAGTCCAACTTATTAGATAATGGGAATTGTGGAAAGCATTGAATTCTTTTTACGCATGATGTCTCAGCTTCAGCTTTCGCTTATTCATATTGTAAACCATATTGTATCAATATGTCGTTTATATTTGCCGATAAATTCTACATTCCTAAATGCTAGCTTCATTACCGAACCAGTTCAAGACAATCTGTATTTTTCAATTTCTTTCGCATTTCAATCTATATTTTCAATGTCTTTCGCATTTGTCTTGTCCTGTATTTTGTTAATGTGAGCAGTAAGAAAGGCTTGTGTGCGTAACATTAGGCGTACCATTGCACAGCTGTCCCGTTCTCGCGACTTGAGCTTCATGGAGCGCGAGCGACAGAGACAAAGCTATATGGGCAAGGCGAACGACAGGGACAGCGACAGTGAGCTAGAAAACCAGGCTGCTAAGCGCAAGGGCAGCCGCGGAAAGCTCGCGGTGAGCTCACGCACGCGATTTTGTAGCTTGATGCATGAGAATAGAGATTACTATCGTTTGTGGTTTTTACACGAATTTTCTTCAAGTATTTTTGGACACGCACAATAGATTTTTCTGTACAGTATTCATAAGACTTAATGGATCGTATCTCGATCTTCTATTCACAAAATTTCTACTTGATTTGAATTGGCATATAGGTAAATTGAAAATAAATTAGTTATCATTTTCAAAAAAAAAGTTTTTTGGAGATTTTTATACTTACTTTTATTTTTATTAATAAGATTAATATTTAATATAAAATAATTTATAATATTAAAAATAAAAAAAGGGTTCGAAAATTCTTCTTATTTCAGTTTTATTATAAGTTTCAAGATTTTCAAGTATCTAAGACTCTACGAAGTCTGAGTGGATTAAGTTCTGAAGGGTTCAAGGTTATTCATCCCGAGTTAATAGTTTGCCAATCAAGATGAAGGATCAAGTCCTTATCCACTTGAACCGAATGGATGTGAAATTGCTTACATAGCGATCTCTATTCTCATTATTTGTATTTGTAGTGTAGATAGATAACAGCCTTATAAATATTTGAATGCAATAATAAATTTAATAAATCTCCTTTGTTTATCATTAAAATTTCAAATATAATTATTACTCTCATTTTATGAATAATGTCTATAGCTTGCATGGAGTAGTTCGGTGTGGCGTTTTGTGGTTGTTTTTAGTGTAAAGAAAGTAAGCAGTGCAGTATGCACAATCGATCTTTAGCTCTCTGAAGTTAGATGCACTAAACGATTGCGCAGGTTTGGTAGAGTAAGCGAGATAGCGCGATGCAACAAACTAAGCAAGTGAGCGAGGCAGCTATACAAGTCATCAAAAATGGGTTCTGCGCAGCTACTTCAGAGAGCTAAAGATTGTTCGTTCTGTACTTTTTATTAAGTCGGCGATGGCGATGTTTTATATTATTAAAGAAACAATTTTAGATCATAACAATAAATTAATCCCTGAATAAACAGCAGAAACTAAAATAAATAAGTGAAAAATTGGAACAGTTTGTTTCTAGCAATGTAGGTAAGAAAAACATAGCATTTTAGTGTAAAGTGCCTGGGTGAATAAAAGTATCCCTGGCTATAATAGGCTAATTATAGGTATAAAGATGATATTTCTGAGTATAATTAATTAAAATTATCTACACAGAAAGTCAAGGACGTGCCAGTGTCACATAAATTAGGCGACATTATCACGAGATTAGATAGAGTGTGTAAACAATGGCGGTATATTAAGAGTACCCAAATTCAGTAGTCGATTTGTAGCTTAGATGGAGGTAATTGTGTTTGTATTGTCTTGTAGCTTAGCCTTTGTGTTGTGAAGTGTTGTTGAAATAAGTGTTGTAGGTTTAAAAGTGTATCTATTGTTGTTTGTATGTAAGACTGCGGGCGGTCGATCTCGATCGTACAGGCATTAGTTGCCAAGACGACTGTGTCTATTCAAATTTAATTGTCAATTGTTTTTGACCCAATTCTGAATACTCGTAGTAGTAGTAGCACCTGTTAATATACTGAAGCATCATCACAGTTAGCTGCTTTCAGGACACCTTAGTAAAAGTAAGTTCGTATGTGTATCTGAGTGGCAAACTCTGGTGACGGAGTTATTAGACTACCTCAAAAGCCACCATCATGGCTTACCGACATTACAGCCGACAATTTTTACACGGAATCTCTCAGCTATAGTTGCCAATAGCGGTAACCCATCAAGCTTATTCCGCAGAAGGTCGCTTGGCTTTGACGATCCTTCAACAAAAAATAACCAAGTTACCCACAAAAGTAAGTATCCAATGTGATGTAAAAACCTCATGTTCACAGCAACGCAACCTGAAGCAGAAGTTCGCAGCTCTGCTGCGTCGGTTCCGCATGCCGGAGGAGATGTCGGAGCGCGGGACCACGCGCGACACCCATCACGCGCAACGGGATATTGATGAACTGTTCCAAGTATGTTCTTATATTCTTAGGAGTCTTACAATGATAGGTAGACATAACTTTGCACTAACATAATGAATTATACAACAAACGAATGAATGAATGAATGCACGAACGAATTATTGAACTCTTTTTTTATTACCATCATCTTAAAATAATGGACACATAACTCTCTAATTTTCGGCATGGAATTGTAAGTTGTTTGAATTTTCCAAAGAGAAAAACAAAATCGACACAAAGAAACTAACCATATCAGATTTATAACGGTACCCCACTATTCTTCATCTCTCTCACATAATTTAGGGTTAATTTACAGCACAACAATGTATTCTTCCTCTAACCACAGATCTCCAATAACCTTAATTCCAGGAGTTAGAATCGTTATCATGCGGCGAAGACTCCGGGCCTGATCAGATGGATACCATCAGCATCGGCTCCACGCCTAAACCCTCGCTCCGGCCCTTCTTCAGCAGCTCGCGGAGTCTGGCCAATCAGGAGCATCACAGGCATTCCAATGGTAAGTCAGAAAAAGAATTCAAGTTGATAGATATTATTGGTGCATGCTAGGAATATTTGAAACTACATGATGATACATAATAACTAAATACATGGTGAGGTTTTTGGATAGTGCGCTTTGATGTATCCAAAAACCCGACACGTATTATTGTTCCGATGACATGGTTGCAAGTAGCAATGGTTATTAAAACAATGAATTCACATTGACTTTCAAAAGTGAATTGTACCTACATGGTGATGCCAAGATGATAAAAATATGGAAAGGCATCTTCTTTCATCAACTTGTTCTATTAATCATCAGCTAAAATAAGAATCTTAGATGTTAAGTCAAAGTATCAAGTTTAAGCATTTTCGAAACACTATTCACTTTATCATTCTTTCTAGCACTATTAAAATATTAAAAAAATGTGTGAATTTTAATAATTGGGAAAGTATTGTATCACCGGATAATTCGGTGGTAAACCTACTATCTTCATTAAACTTTATGATACTGGACAAAACACAACAAGCACACTGCACTATCAAACAACAGCACAATACTGCACAAACGACCATTTGTTATAGTTCTGCCTGAACAAAACAGTGCATTGTATGACGTGACCGCTTCACATTTAATTTGCAAACATATACTCGTATGTACATACAGACATATACGACATAGTAATTTATGTTATGTTTATCTGTGTGCATAGTTTAGAATGTGTGTGTTTGTTGGATTTAAGGCAGTTTTTGTGCTCTAAATATTTTTCAAAGCGTATTTAAATGAGCTCGGCGAAGGAAACAATCGTGAGGGAACCAGATAATATTAAATTTGGCGGCTATGGGCTTACCACCTGTTATATGGAATGTTTACTTGTTAAATGTAAGCATGTGCCAAATGTTTATGGTCTATTATGTATGGTCATGTGCCAAATGAAGTGTGAATCGAATTTACTGGAACGGCAATTAGATTCGATATCATAAACCACCCGAGACGCATTAAAATCCATCGAGATTTTCTAAAATACCGAGTAAAGTCATTTACATCATCACGATTCACGTACAACTAAGTACGGTGATTCGCATTCACTAAAACTGCCTAAAAATCCACCAAACACACGTGCAATGGCATGCGCAGTGAGCCGGCACGCCAGCCGCGCCTCCGCGACAGAAGTGGCTGCGATCCAGGAGCGAGCCGCCGTCATCGCAGGTAACGTGGCTTGTTCTATCTGATTGTGGTGCGGTCGTGCCTATTTGATACATTTTCAACCGACTTCAAAAAAGGAGGAGGTTCTCAAGTCTGTATGTTTTTTTTTTTTTGTATCTTGTTACGCGATTGTTCCGCCATTTGTTGACCGATTTGCAAAATTCTTTTTATGTTTGAAAGGGTATACTCCAGAGGAGGTCCCATATAAATTTCATTCCTGAGGGATTGATAGTTTCCCCGTAAAACTCTAAACACCTTCCCTCCATGTCACAAATAGAAATCGAATCGACAGCTTGACGCCCTGAGTCACACCGCGTTTCGAGTCAAACATTGAAGTCGGTTTTCTTTTTAGTATTAAAACGTAATTATTGTGTCTCTGAAGCCGTTAGCCTTTTTGACTTACTAGTTCTCAGCTAGTTTAGGAGACAGCTCGTTTCTCAGCTAGAAACAAGTGTGGCAGCTTTCAAACTCTTCTGCATATGTCTTTTATGTTCGTAAAACAGCGGTCCTTGTATTTTCCTTAAGTATCATTGCACAAGCCGAAATGAATTGTGACACTTATGTTCGATGAAAAAATGAATTCATATTGGTAGGTTTTTCAAATTTTAAAATCTGCTCTGAATGATCATATTTACTAGTATTATTGGTATCTATTACATATAGTACCTGCTAGATCCTTCAACTTGTAGGTTAGGACTACACATTGCTATGTCTCCGAATCCCGCCGGGAGTTTATTATCTACCGCTATCCTTGTAAGTACATGTATATTGATATTTTCAGGTTTCATCTGAAATATGTAATTTAAGTTTCACCCCACGTCATCTAAGCACGACCGCATCGCAATAAATTGTATCGCTTCTTATCTTCATTTACTTGTAGCAAGCTTATGTCTGTCTTGATCTGTATCTTTCTTGTGTCATCTAGTACATTTGCATGCTTCGATACACTTAAAGCATTTTCGAATCTACCATTAAAACGTGAAAACACCAGAATTTCCTTTCCAGCAAATCAAGCTAGATTTCAAATAGATCTGAAATACGAATTGTTTTTTCAATGGGGAACTAAAACTGTCCTATGGTATAGGACCGTCAAACAATGTGATATCATCAACAGAATCGGAAGCTGTTCGTAGCTCAGCAGGCGATGAACGCGCCAGCGATGGCAACAGTGACGGTGATCTTTGCGCCGACTTGCCGGTGTCCGGTGCTTCGGTATCTAGCTCACCACCGAATGATATACACGTCAAGGTAAGACATCAAAATCATACCTTGTATGTTCTTATAATATATCGTATAAATCGCAGTTCTCCAAAATAAATATAGTTGATTAGTTATATCCGAATCAGCATACGGGGACCTTTCCATGGGCCCAAAGCATTGTGCGATGAGGATAGAAACTGACCCTCGAGATACAGTTTTACACTAGTTCGGGGCCAGGATAAGTCCTCACTGCTCAACTTTGCAATCACTGGGGGGGTCCCAGTATGCTTATTTGCAAATTTAGCTTTAGTTTTAGTTGTAGCCTAGTTTAAAAGGTTGTCTGGAAGATATCGCTATCCAGCGATAAGACCGCCAATTACAAACAATGGTATCTATGTAATAATCTATATTTAAGTATTTTTAGGTATCTAAATTGTATTGTAATAAAGTTTTTTCATTTCATTTGAATTTCATTTCATTTCTTATGCGATTTTGTCATTTCTATAGATAAAATATAGACAAGGACCCAAATGAGGACCTTGCGGTACGCCAAGAAAACAGTAAACGCAGTCCAATGCCTTGTCAAAGTCCATGTATTTCTTACCTCTTGCTTGTAGGAAGACAAACGCTCCCGGTTATTCCGAAGCGCAACCAGCGGTGGAAACTTGACCCCCGCTGCTGCCGCTAGGAAGAAGAGTTCACTCGGATCTGATAGGCCGCTGTCGGCGCACGAGCTCTTGGTTCAAAGTCCCACAACATTAGAGGTAAGTTCAAACTACTTCGATCTCTTCGTGCCAAAAGAACTTATTTGAGTCTAAAAGTCATCTGTATAACGACTTTATTATGAGCTTTTGGGAGTTAACAGTCTTATTACACCTTACATTTTGTTTTCTGTATATATTTCCACCTTTATAATCAGGTTACGTTTGTTAGTTTGGATGTAAGGGGAGATCCGATACTCCTCATTCCATGTCATGAAACCTTTGCGAATGAAAGCTAGTAAAGTAAGTAAAAAGTAAAAAAGCCTTTATTCGCTGACCATCTTACATAATTTAACTTAATCTAATTTTCATCTAGTTTACAAAATTAATCACAATCTTCAGCAACCGGTTTGTTGGTCAGGTTGTCTTTCGACATAGGCCTCCCCTAATTTTTTCCACTCCTCTCTGTTTCGAGCTGCTATTCTCCACCTTTTTGGTAAATCATCTTCCCATCTCTTGATTTGTCTTTTTCCGTTTCTAGGGTACCATTCCATTCCATTACTTCTTTTGTCCGTTTTTTCTTGTCTGTTCTCATAATGTGACCTGTCCAATTCCATTTGAGTTTTTTTATTTTTAAATGAATGAAAGCTACAGTATCCCTAAATGTCACAGGCTATGTTGCTACACCTTAGTCCTATTATTCTTTGTGTTCTACCAATATCGATGGCACCATGATCGTGCTAAAATGAAGGAGGTACAATTTCCAGCCTCGTCGCACAATAATGGAGCAGCTATCCCGCCTGCTAAGCGAAGACTCGCCGCTCCCGGAATGCATCGCGGTGGCTCCGTCAGGAACCCTCGCGGCTGCGTTGGCAGCGTTACATATACCCACGCTGTGTGCGCCGTGCCCGCATGTGCCTGATGCTAGGCCGCTATTGCAGGCTCTGTATTCACGGACTAACAAGTAAGTTTATGGTAACAATGGTGCTATCCAGGTGCTTCAAGTAGCGATGTGTATATACGGAGTGATTAGATATGATTGGATTGAAATTGAACTATCTCTAGTTCAATTTCAATCCAATCATATCTTCTTATCCGTCTTCTTATCCGTAGTTCAGAGCGAGATTGATAGAAAGAAGCAGACACAGACAAGAGACAAGATAGGTGATATGTGATATATTCCAATCTTATCAATCCGTCTTCTTATCCGTAGTTCAGAGCGAGATTGATAGAAAGAAGCAGACACAGACAAGAGACGAGATAAGTGATATGTGATGTATTCCAATCTTATCAATCTTATAGTTCAGTAGTTCAGTCTGAGCGAGAACGATAGAAGCATTCGAACGAATTAGGGATGATCGATATTAGAAAAAATCGATGTTAACATCGAACTGTCCGTTATATTTATGAAATGTGTTTATTGTTGTAGAATTTACAAAAGTTAAAGAAAAAATTTTACATACCTACCGAAAGACTGAACTACGGATTCAGATTCAGATTCAGATTCATTTATTGCATACTATTGGTACATGTCAGTTAAAGATAGTAATAAATTACAATATAGCATTAATACATTAAGTCATCATTAAAAAAATAATTAAATAAAAACACAAATACATCAAGAATAATAATAACGTCTACTCGCTTACATTTACGCTGGCAAACTAAAAGATACGGAACTAAAAGATAGATATACTTCCCAGCGATGAAAAGATATGTATATATCTTTTCAATTAGGAGATATGTTTTGCACATGGCTAGCTTCAAGTAGTGCGTGTAAACTAACATGAAGCAATTTTGAATTGAAGAAGTTATAGGGTCAACATCATCCTGCTGGTCCCATATTATGTGGTGCATCTCAACACTCACTCCTTGCCTAACACACGAGTAGAGCCAAGTCGCTCTGTATTCTTACTCCGTTCTGCTGTTTGAGCGAAAAGTAACACATACACTCTTCATACCAGTGATTTATGGTCATACCACAAAGTCAACTAGTCCGAAAAAGTACTTATGTGATACTACAAAGGTTTTATGTAATTTGTTTGCCTAATATCCTATACAATTTTTTGGCGGAATCGTGTTTTAGAAAAAAGGTAGCCTATGCTTCCAGCGATAACCTCCTAACCAAACATACATTCTCACTTGTTAATCATGCCATAAGGTAGCATAAAAACTCTGTCACTAGAGTTGGCCACTGACTCATACGAACTTATTTTAAATCAGAGGACTGGTGGTCTAGTGGTAGTGGCCCCGCCTTCCGATCGTTAGGTCGTAGGTTCAATCCCGGTCGTGCTCCAATGAGTTTTTCTGCCGAAAAATTTATGTGCACTATGCCAGTACTCTCAAACGGTGAAAGAAAACATCGTAAGGAAACCGGCATGTCGTAGAACCTAAAAAGTTCGAAAACATGTGTCAATTGCACGAAAGGAGCCTCTTGGAGGCGCACTTAGAATCCTTTCACCACACTGGTTCGAAAGAACTGGTGACACGATAAGAAGAAGACTTGTTAATCCATACTACGTGTGATTCAGGAGCGTGCGTCGAGGCTGGGTGCGAGTGGTGGTGTGTGGTGGTGAAGGAGCGGCAAGTGCTGCTTTACGCGCACACGCAGAATTAGCTGCGCGTCGTTTGCACGATCCGCCTCCGCTGCGCTTCTACATGGTGCCAGCAGGTGAGTCTCCGTCTCCCTTGCTCATTACCACAGGGGGCGCTTCCCCTCTCCGTCTTTCCCACGCACCCGCTGCCCAGCGCGCGTAAAATTCCCATTACAACCACGCACTTCGGGACCTCGGTCAACTTCGGCGAGCAATTTCGCGATTAGTGTAGTGCCCATATTTTGCAGAAACTATGTGGTTTTCCATTCGTGACACGTTACAAGCCCACTACCGGGATTCTAATTCACTACTCAGTCTCCCGACTTCCAAAATAAGTGGGATTTCGAGCCGTGTTGCCCAAGTATCGAAGAGTTATACTATTGACTGGAGTCAATAGTATAACTCGGAAGTAGTATAAACGGGAAGGTTTTGTATAGGGTCTTTCATTTTAAACTAACTTAATTCAGGAATTTAGTTCAACAAATAAATTAAAAAATATTTATGTAGTGTTTTTTTTGTTTTGTTATGAAAATCCTGAGAAAATCGATATATCGATAAAGTCTATCCTTTCAATTGATTGTTGCTTCTTGTATAACTTAGCCCATTCTTGATGTAGCTGCGCTGCGATTGGTGGAACGTCTGTTCTCCTTGAAAATCATTATGCAATAATTCTAAAAAATCAATAAATTTTGAAGCGAAAACTTAAATCAGCTTAGAAATTAAATTGATACGGTCAAACGTTTACAGCCCAAAAATGAGGCCCTGTCAGTTTGTGTAGTTTAAAATGAACCCTGTATAAACTTTTATTTCCAAATTCTCTAATCTAAGAGTTCATATAAACCCCTTCTTCCCCACTCGGGCGAAAAATGAACGTGATCCAATAATGAACCTTATGCAGGTACGAATACGATCTCCCGGTACTTGTGCAACGTGGACCCGGGGTACGCGGCGCTGTTCGGCGAGAGCTGGCCGGCGCTGTGCGAGCGCGCCGCTGACTCTTCGTCGGAACTCGCTGATGTATCAGCTAGAATTGCCAGGTATACATCTACATTTACTTTACTCTAACATTATGAAGCTTGATTCTTCTTTCGAAGAATCAAGCTAGCCTGGAACAAGTACTGGTCACTCAAATATATATTCAAGTCGAAAATTTCCATGACAGCTAAGAAAAAGGCCATGGAGATAGCAGTCCTACCTACTCTACTATACGGCTGCCAAAATTGGGCTCTATCACAAAATGTTATCTCCAAAATACAAGTTTTCCAACGAGCAACAGAAAGAAGCATGCTCAATATAAGACTAAAAGACAGGGTGAAAAACGCAGATATAAGAAAGATCACACAATTAACGGACGCAGCTACGCTCGCTTGCCGTCTAAAGTGGAGATGGGCAGGTCATGTAGCACGCATACCAGATGGCAGATGGACAGAGCGCGTGCTGCACTGGTACCCGCGCAACGACGACGCCCGCAGAAAGCGCGGCCGCCCGTGCCGGCGCTGGCGGGACGACATCGAGGACGTGGCAGGCGTCACTTGGACACGACATGCCGCGGACAGACTTTTGTGGCAATGGATGGAGGAGGCCTTCACCCAAAAATGGGTGCCCAATTCAGACCAATAATAATATAGAGTGAACAATTGAACATACTAATTAATCGAATAAAATTATAATCATATTTAATACTTATGCATGCTAATATAATGTGAACTTTAATGTATATGTAAAAATAAGTTTTGTTAATTGGGAATAAATGGCTATAATAATAATAATAATTACATTATGAAGAGCTAAAGTTTTGATCGTGTCCATGTAGGTAAGGTTTCCATCTGAAAATAATCCAAACTATTTGAAATTCTTTCTACAATAAGTATGTATTTAGAATAGACTTTCAAGACGGCTACCTCGTAGTCAAAGCAGGGTACAGGGTGGGACAAAGTTGGACTACATTGAGGAATTTGCTTTTGTTAGTAAGGAAAACTGAAGGTCTATTTCGCAGAAGTATACAACATCATTTTCTGATTCAGCCCAGAAAATGGCATTCGTCGACATACATATCTCAATCGACACTATTACTATGTATCAAATCGTAAGATTTTGCAAGAAAATTCTGTATAAATATATGTTGACGTTCTGTATTTATAATAACGAATTATTACCGCCTGCCCCCATGCGGTGGCAGACGGTAACACTATCCACCCCCACGTATGAAAAATGGGGGCTCACAGTAATACAATATTACTGTCTGCCACTGCGCCTAGTGCTTTGGCTAACTTAAAAGTATGTTTTTCTAGGTATCTGAATAGCAGTGGGCCAGTGAACAACGTGCCTATTGGTGAAGCGATGGTCGCCTACCGGGACGAAGACGCCAGCCAAACATTTGTGCCATTTATTGCTGTAAGTACTGGCATGTACATTCTACGGGTAATTTTTAAACAAGTGGACCCGGTAGAATTGTTCTGCATATATCGAAAAAAAAAAACTGAATTATTAGTGCCACCTACCGTGTTCCACTGCGAAAATGAATGAGGATCCTATGTGAAAATGAACGTCACATTGGGACGCGTGGATGCTATTTGTTGATGACATACAAATACCATCACTATTCCCGAGTGTTCCAGCTAATTTTTCAAATGTTTTTTCTAGGGACATGACTTGAAAACCGCTTGAAAAAGTAACTGAATTATTTCAATTCCTTCACATAAAAGTCAATTCAAATCAATCCTCATACTGAAGTTTATGCGCGTAACCTTCGTTATATTGTTAATCGAAGCGCAAATCGCAACGATACAGCATTTTATTTAGATCCGTGTCGCCATCTAGTGACTATCACAAGCTTAGTTTAATAAATACGAAATGAATACGTCGAGTCATATGAAAACATATTTTTCTGTATTAGCAATTGCTCAAGATTTATTCGAAAGTGAAGAAACTGAAAATAAAGGTTCAAATAACTCAAAATCCAACAGTTTTCGTTCTTTACCAAAAATCAAGCTTCCAACTATCAGTTGAAAGTTTGACGATTGGCTCGAGTTCAAACATGCGTATGTAACAATGATCCATAACTGTTCAGATATAGACGCTTGGTTTCTTATCCCAGGAGGTCCGCGTAGGCTGCAGCGAGGGCGGCGTGTCCTCCCTCGAGCTGGAAGAGGGCGGGTCCCCCCCCGCGCGGCCCTCGCCCCCCGCCACCCCCGCGCCGCAGCCGCCCGACCCGCTCGCCGCGCGACACGAGCCGCTCGAGCTGCAGCTCGACTACTGGCTGGTAAGAGAGGAAGAACGATAATCAGGTTCTCTCGCTTGCACTCAAATGCCGTCTTTAGTTTGCAAGCGAGAGCATATGATTAACTATTCTACTAGAGTGCTCGCAAGATAAGTCTGCGCGCGACTGTGTGTTGACTGCCAGCTAAACTATTTTTGTTTTCCTTATTTTAATCAAAACAATTATTTTAATCAAAAAAATCAAATAATTTAATTGGCATCCTACCTAATATTATAAACTAAAATTATTATAGATGACACGACGAAAACTATAAACGATTAGTTCCGATTTCGGCCGCGCACAGAGCTATCTTGCGGGCGCTCTACGTAATTTTATATTCGTTCGAATATAACTCATGAACCGAGTGTACACTCAAACGGTAAAGGAAAACATCGTGAGGAATACGGCATGTCGTAGAAGCTAAAAAGTTCGAAGACATGTGTCAAGTGCACGAAAGGAGCCTCTTTGAGGCGCACTTAAAATCCTTTCACCACACTGGTTCGAAAGATCTGGTGACACGATAAGGAAGAAGAATGAACCGAGTTATACTTGCTTTGTGAGAAAAGAACGAAAAGGTTTAGAATACATATGTACTACATGTTCCTTTCCATCCAAAGGTTGCCTGGAAGAGATCGCTTCTTAGCGATAAGGCCGCCCATTGTACATTTTTATCTGGTTTTTCATTTGTTTTTGTCTGTGTTAATTTTATTAATGGTGTGCAATAAAGAATTTTCATTCATTCATTCATTCATTCATTCTTCCATACATGGTTTGCGCGAACGGTAAGTTAATGGATAAATGAAAACTCATCTATTTTTTGTTTTCCTCAAAGGATCTAAAGTAGCTTGATCTGAAAGGTCTACCGTGCCTTGGGGATGCAAACGTTTTGTATTCCCTAAGTACTGTTTCGTTTTTGTATTAATGAAAACTTGTTATAAACAGGGCCCAGGCAGACAGGCGGAGGGGGCAGACGGGAAAGTGACGATAAAGGCTTCCTTCCGTGCTTTACACGTCACCCGCCAAAATGCACATCTCTGCATCACGTACCTCACTAAGGAGAAGAAACAAAAGAGTGAGTAAACTTTTAATTTAGCTTATATTGTCCAGCAGTGGGCTATCAACTGAGCTGCCAATGATGATGATATATTGTCCCATTGAAGGGCAAAAGTCTTTATAATTCCAAACTTTGCTGACCTTAGCTTGGGCCAGTCTCAAAAATTACGAGATAGTGATGGTAGCAAGAAATAACTTTCGCTTCAAATTAATTTAATACTGGATCAGTTGAGCTATCTATAACGTTTCTAACGATCCTTAGATAGCTTGACTAATCCTGTTGTATTTTGTAAATATATGTAAATATGTAGTAGCTTATTTTTTATTTAATACTATCTCAATATTAATATTGTTTTGAGTATTGGCCAATATGTTTGTATTTTTGCAATTGACTTAATAGAGCCTAAATACATGAATATAAGTAATAATAACTTTTAATTCTCATTATAAGTAAACTGTAATTTGTTCTCTATGAGAATAAACTCTTTTAACCGAAACCGAAGTTAAAATTTCGTTCCAACCGAGTATACAAATACAAAATATTTTATTTCTTCAACTTAAACTAAAATGCATTTCATGGGTTTCTCTTTTAAGTAAGAAAATACCTGTATTAGAGGATCTCGCTCTTCTGTTAATGTATAAAACTACTTTTTAGTACAACACAGACAGCTGTGACTATAAATATTTTGTAAGTCTAATAGAAATAATTACGTTTTTATACTAAAAAGAAAACCGACTTCAATGTTTGACTCGAAACGCGGTGTGACTCAGGGCGTCAAGCTGTCGATTCGATTTCTATTTGTGACATGGCTAGGAGGGAAGGTGTTTAGAGTTTTACGGGGAAACTATCAATCCCTCAGGAATAAAATTTGTATGGGACTACCTCTGGAGTATACCCTTTCAAACATGAAAAGAATTTTGCAAATCGGTCAACAAATGGCGGAACAATCGCGTAACAAGATACAAAAAAAAAACATACAGACGAATTGAGAACCTCCTCCTTTTTTGAAGTCGGTTGAAAAACCGAGTGTTCCACGATACTCACGTACTTCTCCAACAGTAATGAGGCTTGGCAAGAAGAAGGAGAAGACAGAACAGGACGTCGGTCGCGCGCAGCTCGTGGAAGGAGTTTCGCGGCTCATCTGTTCCGCGAAGGGATCGCACAACGCGCCTTTGAAAGGTTCGTATTAAGGCCTTTGTGTTTGTGTAAGGCGTGCGACACAGTAGGTTGCTGGTTCGATCCCCGCCGCGGGACAAATGTTTGTATGACCTACAGATATTTGTCTCGGGTCTGGGTGTTTCTGTCCATACTATACTATACTATATACTATATATACTATATAATATTATAAATGTGAAAGTAACTCTGTCTGTCTGTCTGTGTGTCTGTCTGTTTGTTACGCTGAACTTTGGCATAGTTAAAGGTTGTATCCCAGGGAAGGACATAGGCTACTTTTTATCCCGAAAAAATGAAAAAATCCCGAGGGACCGCGGGTCACACCGCGGGAGCGCAGCTAGTCTATAATATGTATGTATTTACAAACAAAAAGTATATAAGTAGTTTATCAGTCATCTAGTACCCATAACACAAGCTTTGCTTACTTTGGGGCTAGATGATGCTGGGTGAAAAGTCCAGCATTATATTATTCGTATGAAACATTAGATCCGTTTGCTTACCGTGGTACAGTCAGCAACGAAAGTCGATTAACAGTTGGACTTTTTAAAATGGCTTTTGTTTTCGATAACTAAGAAAAAATAAACTTTTCTTGGGAAATTATTAACCAAACATTTTGTTACGGATTTCGAAAATAATTCAGATTTGTGAAACATCAAATTTGTTAATCGAATTTCGTTGCTGACTGTACCATTAGATAGTACCATTGATGGTACTGTGGCAATTTGTATTTGCTGTTGAACCATTAGTTATAGTTAGATTATCACAGACAATTGAGCCGGTCACCCGTTCAAATTGAAACCGATAGGACGTCGTGGACGTGTGGAAAATTTTGGGGGAGACCTTTGCCCAGCAGTGGGACACAATAGGTTTATTAAAAATAAAAAAAAGAACGTCGTAAGTCGTTTATCAACAATCTATCAAGGACGTCCAAGCTGCAGGTACAAGTAAGCTTTAGGTATAGAACCACCATTTCTGAGAATCAGCTAAAAAGTTAACAATTAAATAAAACTTTACTTTTTATTATTATTATTTTGTTTGTCAAAGTTTAACATCACGGAACTATAGAGTCCCGGACCTTTGATAGGCATGCATGGGACCGAAGCCAACACACAGAGGCCTTTTTGACAATTTTGATCTTGTGTGATGGAGACACATACCGGCTACTATCCCTTCAACACTATAAAAATGCATTCAGGAACAGTCTCCGGTTTGTGCAGAACTATTGAGGATATGGAAAACTAATTATTATTATTATTACTTTTGGTTCCTTACTGTTAGTTTTGCAGCTACCGCTAGAAGTTTTCTTTAACCGAACACTGAATAAAAGTGCAGACTGATTTATTTTGTTCCCCACAACACGATACAATACTTCATCACAGATTGAACAAACGCATAACACACTATCATGTTCGCAGTATTCATTGACGGCACGGAATGGAACGGCGTGAAATTCTTCCAACTATCCACGCAATGGCAGACACCTGTGAAAACTTTTCCGGTCGCAACTTGCGGGGCACCCTTAGCCCCGGCTGAAACTTAAACTCAAAACCCAAGTTATGTGGTTTCCCTTCGCTTAGGCTTCACGCCCGACGACATTCTTACGCTGACTACTTATCTGTCGATTGGTAAACTAGTCTGGCGTCAATGGAGTTGCGAAGTCGGCGTTTCCGCTTCGATCGTACGATTTGAGGCTCTAAATTGTAGAAGGTACGGTTTTATTTTGCTCGTTTTCCGTGAGCTGCCATTACCCTTTTGTGTAATTTGAATATAAAGCTCATGAAGGGAAACTAAATTGTTATAATTTCTTAATGATAAATAATACTCAAAGAGAATCGAAGTTTTATTTTGTACACATTGACGTAAGCATTATCTACTGGTACTCTAGTTATCTAACAAAGCTGATGAACAGTTTTAGATTTTTAAGCTTAGTCGGATGGATTCTTTTAATATGTATAGATTGACCGAAAGTTTGCCAGTTCCGAAGCTTGATAAATTAAATTGTTCATTTACTATTGTATGCTTAGAAGCATTATATTCAAATTATATGAATGTTAAAGTAACCTATCTGTCGTAGCCATGTTAGTATTAGCTGTTATTATATTATGTACTCTGACATGTATTCTATGAATAAATGGTTCGTGACATTTCCATAATTAGAAAGTAATTAAGTTATATGTAATCGAATTGTAAGGCACATATCATGATGCTGGGTCATTGAGCCAATGTTGGGCCGATTGGTAAGTCGGATTTCATTGGCGAAACGCTAGCCAATCACATCGAATGAATGTTTAATGTAATTAATGAATTAACTTTGATGTATTTGATGTTGTTGAAAATTAATTAGAAATAATGTAATGTGGGCATGTGCCAAATATGTATATTTGGGTAAGAACCTTCTGTGTTTTTTTTAATGTGGGTACGGTAATGAAATGATTCGTCGCAAATTAATTGAATCATTTTTTCATGATCTGTCTTGTGATCAGAGATTTTGTCACTGGTTCATTTTCGGCCGCGGATCTGCGAATAAATTATCCTTGTCTTTATAGTTTTTTTTGGGTTTAAAATATAATTACTACGCTCAATGTTATTGGCACAACGTATTTCCAATCAAATTTTGGCCAGCCAACGGGCGAGCGTTAGCAAAGTGTAGCCAGCTTTAGTTTTGCTGTGTGCTTGATTTTTGTTATCTGTGATTCGTATGCAGTTAGTTTTGACGGTCAAATTTACTTTTTATACTGTGTATAGAATGAAAATTCTAGTTTCACGGTATTGTCAATTTAAATTGAACGTTTGAATGATGCGTTAGAAAGCGGTGGTCGCGTAGTCATTAATTTTATTTTGTATTTTTATAAGTGCAGCTGTAAGAACGCGAGTTACGCAAGTACGCAAAATACCTAGATTGTAACAGTCTTTATGCAAATATTTGTGAAAACTGATTTTATAGAACAACAGGGGAAATTCTAGTGGTGTAGTGCAGAACAGACATCCGATATCTTCCTGATTTTCTGTACAATTTTGATATTCAATACCTTAGGTTATACAGCTTGGAATATATCCACAAGTTCCGAGCCAGTTTGGTATATATGTATTACTCGGTTAGCTTAGTGATTAGGCGATAACAGGCAGGCCGTATGGCATGATATCATAGGTTAATCAAAATGTATGTGTATTAGTATGTGTATTGTAGATGTAAAAGATAAACAAACACAGGGGTGATCCATTGGCGAGTACGTGTATAGCCCATAAAAACAGAATTAACACAAGTGGTGATCCACAGGCGAGATAAACCGATAGTAGCTTTGCAAATTACTGTTCAAACCAATTGATTTATATTTTTATACTAGCTGACCCGCGCTCGCCTTCGTCTGCGCATTGTTTCGTCAGCGATCTTTGGAACTGCCTTGCACAACCCCTAAGGGGAGTTTTTCAATTTATACCGAGTTTAGAGTGAATCGGATCAAGGCATAACATTTTCTATATAAACTGGACCACCCTGTATATCATTTTTCTGTCATAAGAACCTTCTCCTGACAATAACAAACACAACAAAAAAAAATAGTGAAATCGGTCCAGCCGTTCACGCGTGATGGCGTGACTAAGGGATATAGGGATTCATTTTTATATATAGAGACTAGCTGACCCGCGCGACTTCGTCTGCGCATGACTCATTTTTTCCGCGCAATTTTTTTAATTTTTTAGAACCTTCGCCTGACAATAACAAACACAACAAAAAAATTAGTGAAATCGGTCCAGCCGTTCACGCGTGATGGCGTGACCAAGGGATATAGGGATTCATTTTTATATATAGAGATATAGAGATAATGTGTGACAGAGACGCCCCATTCTAGGTTGTAACTTACAACCTAGATTGGGGCGTCTCTCTTTTTACAACTTGTAACATCACATTCTTTTACATTTTCGTGCAGTACATAAGTGTTGTCTAGGTCTAACGTCACGTTAGACCCGTCACACGTTAGTAACGTTTGAGTCATTCTTCCCAATCTGATAAAATTTCCGCGCGGTCCCTGAGCTAGCGGGCATCTAACGATATAAATAACGATAAGTTAAATATTTTATTTTATTATTTTTATGATATTATTTATTTTTGTGACGGGGGAGGCCTTTGCCCATCTGTAGGAAAGTATAGGCTAACGAAAAATAATTATAGTGTTAGTTTACACTTAGGTATTTCATCGAGAAAATATCGGTGCTATAGCCGATAGAATAT
This sequence comes from Epirrhoe tristata, assembly GCA_951394285.1. Lineage (NCBI taxonomy): Eukaryota > Metazoa > Arthropoda > Insecta > Lepidoptera > Geometridae > Epirrhoe > Epirrhoe tristata. The sequence goes on from OX596153.1 coordinate 2,372,606, forward strand.
GAGCTTAGCAAAAATTTCGATTGCGACGAACAAGGATTCCGTAGCCGAATTGGAAAGGCGATTCCGGCTTTAGGAGGATCGTCGTATCATTGCGGGTTCGAATCCCGTCGGAATTGAAAATTTTGATAAGTCTTTTCATTTCATTTTCTCGATGATAAGTTAAATGTCAATACGCTATCTATACAGTTAAACGTCATCTCTGCAAAAAAGCTTCTAAAATATCAGATTATTTGGATGACAAAAAAGCTTGGGACTGAATATGCTCCAACTCGTTTTAACATAATTAAGATAAAAAAATATAATTATATACATATTGAAAAGTGACGATTCTAAACAATCCAAAGTGATTTCAATGAATAAACTAATTTTGAGTTTGAGTTTGAGTTGGTTCGCCTATGGATACCCCCTAAACATTTATTACTCGTATATTATTCTGTAAACGAAATAGCCCTGTTAAACATAAGTATAGAAGCCTTTTTTAACTAGTACCTATATCAAGACTTACAGTCCATGTTCTGTGAAAAAATGACTAATCAGCCGTATATCAACGGTGCGGAACTCTAAATATGGCGTACTATTTTTTGTTTATAAAAGATTAATGAAAATCTCTCGAGTTTATGTAAAAGTTGAGTAGTGCAACTAAATAACTGTATTTTAAAATATAATATTTGTATAGTCACATAGTTGTCAAGTGTGTAATCTATGGTGTAATACAATAATATTCTCATTTAAAATGTAATGGAAAATTATAAAATGATTGCTCTATCTGCTAATGAGTTTCTAGTTTAACTGAATGGTAAAAAACATAAAACAGAAAAAGGGTAGAGACTGCATGTTTGACACAAAGTTTTTTCATTTAGTTAGTTCGTATGAGTCGGTGGCCAACTCTGGTGACGGAGTTTTTAGGCCGCCTTAAGGCCTCCGTCATGGTTTAACGACTTAAATAGCCGGGACCGACAATTTAACGTGCCCTCCGAAGCACGGAAGCGCTCAGATGAGAATGCCACTGGCGGTCACCCATCCACTTACAGACCGTTTCGAACGTTGCTTAACTTTGACGATCTATCAAGAACGACTAAGCAAGCACGACCACGAGCGCTCCTGTCAGTTTTTTCATTGAAATCCAATCTTAGCTATAAACGTGGGTATAAAAAATAAAAAAAAACACTTAAAAATGATTTGGCAGAAATACGCTTAAAATTACATCAGTTAGCTACGCAGATCATTCCTACATGTATCTACATTTTTTCTACTTTTTCTAAGAAAGCCGATTGTATCTTTAGTACTTGTTATTCCAGAGCCGAACATCTAGCGTTTTTTCCAAATATTTTTAGTGTAGAATACAGAAGCAATTCAGAAATTGGTGCCAAATTATTCAATACATTACCTTGAACACACGACTACAATGGTGAATCGATGTATTGAATTACTATCTCTCGCTTCGGAATAAATTCTAATAATCCAATTCTATGTTAATTTTCAATTTTGGGCTATGATATTAAATTAGGAGTTAGTAAATTGAAATATTTGGAAGACTGTTGGAGCGAATGTTACGCGAGTGTTTCGACAATAGAATTCAAGTATTTACTTGGTATAAAATGTATGCTGTTAGACTAAGGAGTTATTAAGTACGTGTATACAATTTTCAACTTTATTAATTGATCTATAGAAGCAATTGTTGAATGGCCGGGTTTTTTTCCTATCATCATAGGTAATTGAATCTTAATTGCCCCAAAAGCTTCCGCAGATTGCCAATATCTACTAAAAAAAAATACCTTCCTCTGTAAAGTAGCCGGTTGAACTTTTAAAAGCTGTATAAAACGCCTCAATATCCAATACTTTTAGCTAAATGGCAACACTATCTCATTTTAAAATGTCTGTGCTAACTAAAAATTTAGTTTTGCCTTCGGATACCAGTCCTAGTTGTTCATTCGATTTAGCAGATCTTCGAAAAAATCCATTTACCGGCATTCAAAGTATGAATCGGGACAGCTGATTTCAATGAAATAGTGTTGCCATGTTTCAACGTAAACCTTCCCAATTACTTACCCAGTAGAACTTAATAACTATCTCAATATCTGTTTAGTAAACTACATATATACTTATCAAAATAATATCATGTAGTATCTATCGTTTCATACCTACTTTCGTATCTTATTATTATTGACGACCTCTGTGGCGCAGTGGGCGAAGGTCCGCCTGCGATACAGAAGGTTGCGGGTTCGATCCCCGCCGCGGGACAAATCTTTGTATGACCTACAGATATTTGTCTCGGGTCTGGGTGTTTCTATGTATAATATGTATGTATTTACAAACAAAAAGTATATAAGTAGTTTATCAGTCATCTAGTACCCATAACACAAGCTCTGCTTACTTTGGGGCTAGATGATGCTGAGTGAAAAGTCCATTATTTATATATATTATTTAGGTATGGTTAAGAATGTTGCTTACACATGTTACATGTTTTAACATCAGTGGTGTTTTATGTCATGCGTGATATTTATGTATCTTCCGTTTGGCTTTTCTTAAGTAGGTACCATCAGTGAACTTCCAGTAGGTAAATTATTAATTTGATCCATGAACGTTTTTAGTCTTTTTCAAGACAACTAATAAAAGTCGAAAAAAGAAGCGAATATTTTGATTGTTGTATGTTTGATCAGAGTTTTGTTCGTAATTAAAATGTGAGTATTTGGTATACCAAACACAATTTAAATAAGTTTACCTAGACTAATACCACACATTTTGTAAGATTTGGTTTTGTATACCTACCTAATGAGATTTGTACTGGAATGAAGTCATTATAGAGTGTGAAAAACCCAGTCACATACGTCAAGAGATACTAGGTATTGTTTCAGTTGTGTTTACTCCTTTGTTGTGGTCAGTTTGTGGAAAAGCCAATGAAATATTTTGATCTCATTGTAGCCAACTGAGTCACATTAAGATTTTTATTTGAAGAGTTGGCTAAAACTTGTGTTTATAAAATGTATGAGACTTTACTAATCATCACAAGTTTTAAATTATCCATTAAAATGGATGTTATATCATTTAATTATCTATCATAAAGGAAAGTTCTATTATGTTGGATTTAGTACAAAAGTGTTTTGTTTCTTTAGTTTATATCAAATTCATTGGAATGCAAAATGACGTGCAATAATTTTGAATGTTTCATGAGTTATATAATTGCAATTGGACTTTCGTCAATAAAATTTGATTTAATTGCGATAATCTAAGTAATGTGATGAGATTTATTTTATCATAATTTGCAAGTAGGTATGATTTGTATTTATTGTACAAATAAAATTTTGCATTAAAAAAATGTTTTTATTTCAACAACCATTAAAACTTTGTTAATAAATACCAAAAGGCCTATAAATTTAATACCTACATTTGATAACACTTAAAATTATTTAAATAGTCAATAGTAAAACAACGTTGGCAATAGCCAACAAAGATCTTCTATCTGCCCTTATCAACACTGCCCAACACTGATCCATACAAGATCCATACAAGCTATTAGAAGTAAGTATACTAATCAAAAGTAAGGAGAATAAGTAAAACTTGCAGAGCTTTATAACTATTTGCTAATGTGACTGTTTGAGTTCTGCACTTTGCATGTAAAGTTAATCATCTTCCAAATTTATATTTGGGCATCCTTGTTGGATATATTATCTTTGGGTGATGGAGGGAAATGGAAGAGAGAAACATGTTGTGCCACTTAAGTGGGATAAGGGCAGGAAGAAGAAGAAGACTTCTAATAGCTTCAACAAGTACTAGAATCCATACATTGAACCTTGATTCCATTGCAATCTTAAAAACTGTCCTCTCAAGCCATTCTCTCCCCCAACCCCTCCTTCTGGTAGTTTATAAACTAATCCATCTATCTTCTTACTAGGAGAAAACTCCCACAAGTTGTTATTACTCTGTGCCAGCTGAGCGAGGTTCCATACACTGAGGTACTTTGATTTTCCATGACGGCACAGGACATAGATGTTATCTTTCTCTGCTGTGTATGGAGCTTTGGGTTTGTTCACTAATATAACTCCACAGATGAGAGCCCAGTGAGCTGTGTGGCCGTTCTTCATAGTTGGGGCATGGTTCACATCAGCATCATATCTGTGTATGAATGGAAAAGTCATAATATAATATGATTACTTTTTTACTACAAGCACTTCAAAGTAAGCACCTAAGTAACATTCTGTCTGAATTTTCTCATTACTAATAATGATGAGAGAACTCAGAATGTATGCAAACAGACCTAGAAAATCAATAAAATGATACCTACGGAACTAATAGATTAGCACCATCTAGTAGACACTCAACTATCTCTGGACTGAATAAGTTCCTAGTATTGGTTATTACATCCACATCTATCTCGGCTAGTTTAATTACTTTCTTAGCTAGTTTAGCCATGTTGTTACAACTGAACATCTCCCCATTGTTACTGTATCCTTCAGATTTTGCAATGTTTAGGATATCATCAGGAGAGACTTTAGCATTGACCACCATTGAGAGCGCGACTATGCCACACGTCGGCCCCATTTGAGTAATAGGATCAAACTTTGTGTATTTTATTCTGTATGGAGATTCACTGGTACACACTGGGCCGAAAATACAGGCCCTTTGCAAATCAGGGTCTGATGATGCCCAGGCGCATAGATCAGGGTCGAGCCTAAGTAGCTGACTGGTGTTGCTAATTTGATTGGATCCAGTATCAGGTATCACTGATGAAGATGGCAACGGAGGCGGGGGCGGTGGCGGCACAGGAGGTGGTGTAGAGCACATTGTAGCTTAGACTTATATAGGTACTCCCTGTTTTCCTAATATTAAACCAAGATTATACATTTAAACAAAAGTATTAATTCTCATTTTGTAAACAGCTTGGATTTGTTGTCATAGTCATATGTTTTTGACTTCTATCTTATGACATTGACAGTAACAAAATAAAATTTGGTTTCATTCATAGATTTAGCCATAGAGATATTTAGCTGGATCATAGAGCTGGATTTAGCATGGTACCTCTTTGGATTGGTTGTTGGTTTTTTTTGGTTGGTGTTTCTGCTAGGGTGTGGCTTTTTTATTCATTCACGCACCGGGTCATCCATTCTCATTCAATCAATGAATCAATCAAATTAACCATTTCCTTCATATTCATTCATTCACCATTGATGTTCGATCGGAATTGCTGTATCGCGTTCGCGTTAGTGAAAGTAAAGAAGTTATTTGAAAACTTTGTTGAAAACCGATTGAAGGGAAGGTCACTTTCTAGGGCTTGTAAAACAAACGGGTTTAGCAAGTCCCTGAATAAACATCATGTCAGAGTCGCGGAAAATTCATCAATCTGATGGCGAACAGACGAGGGAGGGCGATCACGTCGCCTTGGATGGAGACAAAGGTATGAAAAGTCATCAGTTTCACTGACGAAGTGACGAATGGCTACATCTATCCAAGTAATATGGGGGTTGATTCAGATTCTTAGTTTTAGGTCATTGTAATTTTTGAAGAATCTTGTATACGATTTTGGACTCTATTCCATTTATTCACGATAGGATTTTACTTGTTTACTGCGTTATCATTTACGTCATGGCCTTATCGACTAGTGAACGTCAAAAGCAGGTGGTGTAATCCTGCTAAAAAAGGAAGATAGGCGATCATGTTTCTAAGAAAATCTTAAGTTTCTAGAACTTTAAATTTCACTGATTTATATTTAGTGACGAGTGATAATAGGTAACTCTTAGGTTTCTAATAATTTGTAAAATCTCACTGTAAATCTTACATGATACGTTTTTTGTCATTCGAAATTTTGATTGGAGTCTTTTTCATTTGGTCGTGTAATAAAGCGCTTTTCCCGTATGACACATCAAGCGCCATTTTGTTCACGTTTGCTGAAGGGCGCTGAATGATGCAAGACACGGAATTGTTTGCAAGTTCCAAATGTTTTGAATTGAGAAGGAAATAGTTTGGTTCCTAAGAATTTTATGAATCCATAAAATAACCACATCCAGAAGAACCGAAGATGAGTGGTAAGCATTTTTATTGTGTCTATTATCCTCTTACTAAGTTCTAAAGTCCTTACCTTGCTAATGATTGTGCTGTTATACAAAAACCTTTTATACCTACTTGCTTCTATGGCTGCACAAATACCTACTGTTTGTTATGGAGTTTTTAGTAAATTCGCTGTCTATTTTCAGCTGAAGTAGAATATCTCGAGACTGAGGAGGTTTACATGCAACTCAATCAATCCGAGGTCATGGACACAGACCCCATGGAAGACAACGAAGATCACTGGGAGGACAGCAATATCCGTCTAATGCTTGATCTGTATTTACAAAACATAGAAAGATTCCGAACTCCGAAAATAAAGAAGAAAAATGTCTGGATCGATATCGGAACAGCTATAGGAAAAGGTCCTGACTGCTGTGATAAGAAATTCAGAAATCTTAAGCAGACATATATACGGCTACTGAAGAAACGGAACAGAGATGACACCACACCCGTTAAATGGCCGTACTTTGACATATTTGAGCAGATTTATAGTGTGAACGGAGAATACCAGCCAGATATAGCACAGAAAGTACAGGAACAACACACAGACACAGTCTCTAAAGCATTACTTTCAATGGCTGACCCAGTAACATATGACACAAAATGTGAGAGTATAGAAAGTTCTAGTCAGAATGAAGTAAAACGTAAAGTTGCTAGAAAAAGAAATTCAGATTTTCGTAAAATTACTTTAGAAGTGCGGAATAGACAAAGGGTAATGGAGGAAAAGCTAGATAGACTTATTAATATCGTAGAAGAGTCAAATAATATACAAAGAGAAAGAAACATGTTATTTCAACAGTTTTTAGATGGGATAAATAAATAAGTAGCCTATGTCCTTCCCTGGGATACAACCTTTAACTATGCCAAATTTCAGCTTAATCGGTTCAGCGGTTTGGGCGTGAAAGCGTAACAAACAAACAGACAGACAGACAGAGTCACCTTTTATCCCGAAAAAATGAAAAAAATCCCGAGGGACCGCGGGTCACACCGCGGGAGCGGAGTAGCTAGTACTTAATATGATTGTTATTTCAATTTACTTTATGTACTCGTAAAATGCGTACGTACTTAGTTCGAATCCTTGACTTATTATTTTTATAATAACAAAATTCTAATAAAAATATTTTCCAAGAGACTAAGAATCGTTTTTTTTATTACCTACCTTATTTCAAAATGAACAATCATGATTATCCTCAGCATTATCTACCTACCCAATCACCTTGTTGAACCAGGGGGGTTATTCGTTCGTTTGATGAATATTCGGATGCTTCTAAGAGATAGATAGTATTCGGTCGATTAGATCAACGCTAAAACACGGTCCTAATCTATGACCAAATATTCCAAACCGAAAAATTGGCTCTTGAAGTCAGAAATCGCAGTAAGAAACATCCGAATATTCATCAAACGAACGAAAAAAAGAACGGGAATACGGCCCCTGAGTTGGTTGGCCACTGACTCATACAAACTTACTTATCACCTACTTGGCCACCACCATCTACATTGTATGATGTTTGGGGGCATACGACCGACCTCGGTGGCGCAGTGGGCGAACGTCCGCCTGCGACGCAGAAGGTTGCGGGTTCGATCCCCGCCGCGGGACAAATGTTTGTATGACCAACAGATATTTGTCTCGGGTCTGGGTGTTTCTATGTATAATATGTATGTATTTACAAACAAAAAGTATATAAGTAGTATATCAGTTATCTGGCTCCCATAGCACAGCTTTGCTTAGTTTGGGGCTAGATGATGCTGTCTGAAAATGTCCAGCATTATTTATTTATTATATGATAGAGAGTGAATTCTACCAATGTCTGTCATACAACAACATATAAATTAGGCTCCCAATTAACACGTTTTTCCTTCCGCCATCGAAACACAATATTTATTTATTTAGTTGGTTACCTACATATTTTTAATATCCGTAATTTAAACAAAATCATGAAAAATGAATTATCATGTTGCTAACTACGGTTAGGTAAATTGCTGTCTTTTTTATAACTAGTAAAGTACATGACATGTTTTATAAGATAAAAGAAACACTAAAAGAAAACTATTTATTTAATCGTATGACAGGCGTTAGAGGTGTGCGCCGATCGGCGTGGCGCACGCCGCCGACGTTTTTGCTCACGCCGCCGCCGCCGACGATTTTATCGGCGTGAAATCGGCGCCAATATTGTGTATGTACAAGATCCTTATAGTCAATTCCACATAGCATGGGTGCTGACATACTTGCATATTGTTGTTTTTTTGAGATGATAGGGCAAAAATCTATTGTCCAAAAGTCGATGACAATTTAATACCTATCAAACTAAGTTTTACTTGTAAAATAATCTATTTTCTCTGACGAAATAGGCCGTGGACACATAAGGCGAACTGTGAGCGGTTAACTATTTGCCTCTTAAGTTCGCCTCCCTATATATTTTTTATGAAGTGTCCATTGTGCCGCTCACTACGCTCGCGCCGCGCGGCGTTAGGTGTTCAGTCAGTAGGAGCGAACAGTTAGCTCATCATCATCATCATCATCATCAGCCTATAGCAGTCTACTGCTGGACATGGGCCTGCCCTAATGAGAGCCATTGAGCTCTGTCCTCAGCTCAACGCATCCAGCTTCTACCAGCAGCCTTTCGCAGATCGTCACTCCACCTGGCCGGAGGGCGTCCTACACTACGTTTGGCGAGTCACGGTCGCCACTCAAGAACTCGTTTACCCCAGCGGTTATCGGTTCTTCGGCAGATATGGCCAGCCCACTACCACTTCAGCTTGCTAACTCTCTGAGCTATGTCGTTAACTTTAGTTTTGTCGGATAGTCTCGTTTCGGATTCTATCCTTCAGAAAAACTTCAAGCATAGCTTGTTCTATAGCTCGCTGAGTGACTTTAAACTGGTAGACTAGCCGTACTGTGTCCGTATGTCATGACAGGTAGGACGTACTGACTGATTGAAAGCTTTCGTTTTAAGACATTGCGGTATGGGTGACTAGAAAACTCGACGTAGTTTTCCAAATGCTGCCCAACCCAGCTGAATCCTCCTTTTGGCCTCCTTCTCAAAGTTGTCTCTACCTAACTGCAAAATCTGCCCGAGGTATGCAGAAAAACTTCAAGAAGGTGACCATTTACAGCGACAGGTCTTGACCAATTCGGTCATTGACCATGCCTTTGGTCTATCCAAATTCATGCTGAGACCCATCGCTCGCGAGGCTGATGCTGGGCCGTCCAGCATCCGTTGTAGCTCCTCCAGCGACTTCGCCAGTAAAACGATGTCTTCTGCGGATCGTAAGTGTGAGATGTGCTCGCCGTTTATGTTTATGCCCATACCTTTCCAGTCCAGTTTCTTACTCCCTGTTTCACTCCTCTGCGCAGTAGGATGGGCTTAGACTGCTGGTCCTGTACTCGGGACACTCATGGTGGCGGCTTCATACATCTCAAAGCTTTGATATAACGAGTCTACTTGTCAGCCCAGGTTTCGACAGAGTCAAAGGCCTACTCATAGTCCGCAAAAGCCAGACACAGGGGCTAATTATACTCTTCGGACTTCTGTATAATCTGAATCACTATGTGAATGTGGTCTATGGTGCCATATCCTCCACGAACCCGGCCTGTTCCGGTGGTTAGAACTCGTCGAGTCTTTTGGCGAGACGATTCATAATAACCCGATAGCTTATAAACGTGGCTCAGGAGCGATGGGTCTGTAATTTTTATCTCCCTTCTTAACTCATTCATCGCCTCCCTAGATAGTAGGTTCTAATCAATCTCCCCCCCATGCCGCCATACATTGGTATACATACATGCCGCCGATCGGCGGGCTCGGCACTGAATGAGTTAAAAAACAGAACCACCAAGCTCTCGTTCCACGCCTTTGGAGTTCACCCATAATTATACTGTCCACGCCGATTACGCCGATTACGCCGCCGCCGCCGACTGATTTTAAGCCGGCGTCCGCCGCCGGTCAAGAAGGAATCGGCGCACACCTCTAACAGGCGTTATAAAACTAAAATTTAAATTTAACAAAAATAAAATCGTTCTAAACTTAAAAACAAAAATTACACTAGTACTTAATCTACAAGTTAATGTTTAGATTCCCAAGCCAGGATACTGCTTCAGGGGGGAGATCTATTAGGTCAGTCCAGGGTCCTGGGTACGAGTGTATAGGGCAGCGTGAGATGATGTGCTCCATGGTCTGGTCTTCTCCACCGCATTCGCAAAGCGCCGAGTCTGTCCAGCCCCATTTATGCCGATAGTAGTTGCATCGGCCGTGTCCAGTGACAAGCCTGTTGAGGCGACACCATAATTCACGGGGCAGGGAGAAGCCCTTGTGTTTGGAAGTGGGGTCAACATATTGGGCGTACGAGCCTTTTGTGTTTTCTAACCAGTCACAAAAGAAAACTATTGAGCAATCAAGACGCTTCTAATAGAATAATAGGTATATGGCTAATAATGTATGGCGTCACTGAAAACCAGCGCTCCAACACTCGAGCTGTTGGAGCAAATGCTGAGGGGTAGCCGTATTTTCACCCACATAAAATTATGTAGATTTATGTACCTATTGTAACTGTTGTATATGGTGTGGCGAAAATAAAACATTATTCTATTCTATTCAAATAATAGGTACTTTTTGTAGAATAAAACTTAAAGTTAGGCGATTTTACTCGCGACCGACACTAGAAAATAAAATGTCAGTGCTTAGAACTAGTTAAAATGTTAATTATCCTTTACGATCACAAACAATCAATAATTAAAAGCCATTAAAATGAATTCTTGTTATTGAGTTCAAGGCGTTAAGAGAACATGATTGGTTTCGTAAGTCAGAGACAATGTCTAATGGGTCGCAAAATTTGATATATTTAAATTACGATTTGGCCGCAGAATAACAGCCCTGAAACCAACTACTAATCTGATAAGCGGCGGCGGCGGTGAGCTTGCAACCTGTTACGTATAGAAACGTCTGCAAAAATGGGCATGTTTCTATATCTGATCCGTAGTTTCACCAAAGAAACAAAACCTCTTTGAAATGATTAAATTAGCACTGTTCTGAAAATGTTTGTGACCTCTGCTGCCAGTCTGTCAGTTGATAGAAATGTCAGTGCAATGTTTGTAAATATTGCATCTTGAGTTTGGCTAGATAATAGATATTGTAATAGAAGAATATAAATAAGTAGGTATACTAAGCACAACGGATGTTTAGCTCTCTGAAGTTAGGTTAGTTAGTTTAGTTAGATTTGGTAGAGTAAGCGAGATAGCACAATTTTAGGCGCCATCAAAAATGGTTTCTGCGCAGCTACTTGTGCGTATTGTAAGTCGTTAAGTAAGGTACTATGTTGTGCCTGGTGTTTTTAACTTTTACTTAACTGAAAATTTATTAAAATGTTGATTTACGTGTGTAGCTGACTGTACTGTAAAACCAATCCCGCTAAAATGTTTGTCATACGTGAGTTGGACGTAATTTTTCCATTAGACGTTCAGAAGTGGAGCACTTAGTACGTGGAGATCTATCGGTTGCTACTTCCGTTGTGCTTACGTTTGTGTAGTTAAACAGTGCTTGCTTTGGCATTTATTCTTATCTAAAAAAAAAACTCTGTTTCTACTTGTGTTACCCCGGCACCAGACCTAGCTTCAAATGTTTGAACACATGAGTGGCACGACACTTTGACTACAAACTCTCGTGCTACACTATGTGTTCAAACTTCAAATATTTGTTCAAACATTTGAAGCAAGTCTGGCTTAAGACATTCCGTGATATTGGAAAAAATAATTTTATAGTAGGCTAAGTTGTTGTGCATTTAGTTGAAAAATATTATTGCGTCAATATGTAAATAGCTGTAGGTTCGCCTATGTTTTCAAGGTAAGACTCTTAAACATTGGTCAAAAGTGATTAAGTCATAGGATAGGTACCTAGTTAGGTGTTCAATGTAGGTACTTATTAAATTTAAATTAATTACAAATTATGACCACCTCACTTGGCTTGGACAAAAAATAACCAACTGACCATTAAGAGTCGAAAACGAAATTCTTGATCCGATTCCAAGAAACTCTACAGCATTTACAGCCCAAATTGCAATGCCAAGTACAAAAAGAAGCTTGTGCATTTTATTTTGACGAATGTTTTCGTACATAATAAATATTACTCTCAGGATATTTATTATGAAAACATACATACAGAATAGAGCTCAACCAATTACATAATACGAAAATGACAATTGAAGTCCAGAATAGGTTTCAAATGTCAAAATGAAGCCCATATCCATTTCCATTTGAATTACCCAATAAGGCTACAGATCCGATCTTTATGATATCACAGACTTGATGCTGTAGTACATCGATGGATTTTATCGTACGGATTTTCATACTAACGCTAACGTAACTAACAATGTCTCTCATCATCATCATCATGTCAGCCATCTATTGTCCACTGCTGAACATAGGCCAACCCCATCGATTTCCACAGCGATCGATCTTCCCCACTAGATGGAAAGACGATCTGGTAAAGGTTGCTGGGAGCCGTTGGGTGCAGGCTGCACACGATCGAACAATGTCTTTGGCACCTCGTAAAAGTGTAATGTTCTAACTTCTATACACCAACAAATATTTGAAATATTTTTTTTCATTCATTTAAATACGACTTGTTATTAAAAACCACGTCAAAAACCATATATATACTTCTCTACAGAGCTCAAATCATTATAATTAAGTCAAAGTGTCCCTAAATATTCATATTCTTAAGTCTGTAAAAACCAAAAAGCTGAAATGTCTATCGTCAATATAAAACGCGCGATTTTAAATATCTTAAGACGCAAGAAACATAAACTGTTGCATGTCTCTCCCGCTGGTTTTCGGGAACGGGACACGTATCACAAAAACGAGTTTTGCCGTCTGTAGAACGATTTATTTGTTAGCTGAATACCTAGGGTTGCTCCTATAATCAAATAGAGGTCAAAATATCCTGTGAATGACTTAAATCTCAGAGACTATCTTGCTTCTTTTAATCATAAATCTTCTTTTAATGTTAGGGATTCAACGTGGACTTGGATAAACGTAAAATAGGTTGTAGGTGACTTGGAAATTAGAATAAATAGCTCAAAGAGACAACATAATTTGAATTTTATCTAAATATTTAGGGTTTTTTAAATCTCTTAACTTAAAAAAAAACTCAGGCCTTTACATCTATATTAGATGATTTATACAGCGTCAGGAGGCAATCCATGCCTACACTTAACACGACGCTGTAGTGCCTGGGACATTGTTTGAGATGGAATAGGCTTGCCCAGCACCTAAACCATCCTCTCAGCTTAATCGGCCTGGCCCACAGGAAAGACGACGTCAATACGTGTGGAGCTGACTAAGCTGCGGGTTTCCTCACGATGTTTTCCTTCACCGTTAAGAGCTTGTGTTAAAGCATAAAGCATATATAAACTTTACGAAACGAAAAATCCATTGATGCACGGCCGGGATGTGAACCCACGACCTTCGGATTGAAAGTCGAGGCACAACCCCATTCGACCAACACGGCTCTTAACTTAACCCATTCATATTTTCGTCATACCTATTGACATTAACACGGTAAACATAAATTAGTTAATTATTTTGGCTTATTTACTAATGATGGCTGGTATCCATGCCAAGCAGCACCACCTTCTTTAAAATACATTATGGCAAAAATTTGACAACCCTAACTCACCGTCGGGTAAACCGGGACTTGACTGGGGCCAAGCTTTCAGTTTAGCTGTGAATTTTGAACAAGCCACGCGCTTTGTCGGTGTAAGTTTTTGCATAGCATTTTTTTTAGTTTCACTTATCTTCTTATAAAAGTTTCAGTACTATTTTTGTTAGGCGATTGAGATAATTTAAAATATTACGTACTCACTTTCAGTAAATGTAATTGTGTGTCCTACGTAGGTACATTATCCTAGAGTGAGTTATTTTATTACCTACATAAGTAGACTAGGTCGCAGTCGCGGTCTGAAAGAGTCACAGGAGACATGACCCTCAAAATCGTACAGGTCAAATTGAAAAATCTTTTGAAAATAAAGCAGATAGATTAGTGACCCCCCCAAAATTTCAGACTGCGACCGCGCCTGCTAGGTCGTTCTTCCAATTTTCGTTTTAAACTCCATGACGTATGTGATTAGTAGAATCATATCCGCACTAATTAGAGCACTAACTTAACTTCCTTTGAGAAATTGAAACTGATAACTCAGTACATATGTATCTTGAAAACGTGAGATCTCTTATCTGACTAGTTAAGTTCTATAGATTAATCACGAAAATAGGTCGTTTAAATGCTAACCTATTAAGAGTAAGATATTTGAAGATACAGTCAGACAAGACTGTATCAAGATTGGTGCACAATGTAAGCCATTATTTGATAGATTACAATTGGATCAATTGATTGATTTGAACTGTTATTTGTTTAAGGAACGTATTAACTGTAAATGGACGATCGGTACACTTACAGCCACTGTATTATTTAACAGTGTTTTGATGACTACGCGGTCCAAGAATTCTTATAAATTATTCTTAATATGGCCGAGTTTCCGTCTACCACCTTCTGCGAAAAATGTCCGACAACTGCTACTGAGTTTACACTTGCAAGCTGTCGGACAGATTGTCGGACTTTCTCGGGGAAGTTTTCTTGCAGGTAGAAACGCGTATGTCTGCGTTCCATGTGCCTTTCTTCTATTCAAAGGATTTCACTCCACAGTCTTTACAAAAGGCTTGTCTTACCTCTTTCTAGAGTTCCGTAACTCCCGCCTCAGTCTGACCAAAGAGAAGGCGTCTCCAGACGGTGCCCACGAGAAGCTGCTGCAGAAAGAAGACGAGGCCAAGATCGTCAGGGACATGAGGGTTGATATGGTTGACGCCAAGTTCGTCTCCGGTGACCACAGGAATGGAGACCCGAAGATCGAGCTAGATGCCAATAAGAAGGTACCAATAGGATTTTAGATAGAATGTGTTGTGAAAAATATCAGTTTTATCACGAGAAAATTATTAAATCGATTCCTCGATGAGACCTTCTTTTGTGCACATCCGTAGGTTAGGTACTCATTACCTACCTACTAAATTACTTACTTTTAGTCTTTCACCACACTGCTTTTGAAAGATCTAGTAAATAAATAAGTAATGCTGGACTTTTCACACAGCATCATCTAGCCCCAAAGTAAGCAGAGCTTGTGTTATGGGTACTAGATGTCTGATATAGGTACTACTTATATGTATACTTTTTGTTTGTAAATACATACATACTCGTATTATACATAGAAACACCCAGACCCGAGACAAATATCTGTAGGTCATACAAGCATTTGTCCCGCGGCGGGGATCGAACCCGCAACCTTCTGCATCGCAGGCGGACCTTTGCCCACTGCGCCACAGAGGTCGTCAGGTAGTGTCACGATAGAACTAGTGTATGATCTTGTCATTTTAAAATATATTTCCAGCAATTCTCCGGTCTGACGAAGGAGGAACTAATGAAGTACGCGGACGATCCGTTCTGGGTGAACCTGCGCTGGTTCATGTTCGTTCTGTTCTGGGCGCTCTGGCTGGGCATGCTGGCGGGCGCCATCGCCATCATCGTGCGAGCGCCAAAATGCGCCCTGCCCGCTTCAAAGACCTGGTAATTACCCACTTTATTGATCAGTTTTGCCATAACATGCTTATTTTAACCGAATTGAATACCGGTTAACCCAAACAATAGGTTAACAGATATATTTCTGTCAACACTAACGGAAATTATAAGGGTTTTTATAATAAGGTTCAAATTGGCGCATCTTCGGAGTGTACTGCGAGTAAACACATTTCTTTTCAATTTTCAATTCTTTTCATTCAAAATTCAAATACGAAATCTAGGTATGAATAGAATAGAATAGAATAGAAAAACACTTTATTGTACACAAAAACACATTACAGGAAATACACGAAAATAAGTAAGTAGGTACAATGGGCGGCCTTATCGCTAAAAGCGATCTCTTCCAGACAACCTTTGGATGGACTGGAAAAGTTACACAGAAAAAACGGCGGTGCACAATAAGTACGTTAAATAAAATAATAAGAATATAGTACTTACACATACTATTAAATACATATACCTACATAAATAAACCTCAACATAAACATAAAATAAGCACATGGTCATTTTAGCATTGTAGCTGACATGGACAAAAAGTGTTCATAGACTTTAGATTTAAAGATGTGAATGGATTTAGATGAACGAATAGAAGAAGGCAATGAGTTCCAAAGAGCTACAGCTTGTACCGTGAAGGACTCGCCATACATGGTGGTAGTATGTACAGGGGTAGCCAGCTGCAGAGTATCAGAGGATCGCAGATTACGATCATTTGCCTGGTGCAGGTACTCAAAACGCTCTTTAAGATAGAGAGGAGAGGTAGAGAGAAAAAGAATGTTATAAAGGAGGGCCAAGATATGAGCATTACGGCTATATGTTGCGTCATTGACGTCAAAAAATCCCGATATAAAAACCCAAACATATCTGTTAACCGCTTCATTTCTGTTTTTCATTTCGGTAAGCGAAATGATTGGGTTAACCGCCACTATCGGTAACCTTTTGAAGCGGTTAACAGTTATGAATGGGTTATCCAATCACTGCTTGATAGACACTCTCAGCAATATGGCCGCCTGTTGTACCCATCTACAGAATTGAAATTCATATATCTATGTTGTGTTTTATTTTTCTTGAAGTAAAGTAGAGTGTTTATTGTTGTTGAAAACACCCAGACACGAGACAAATACTTGTAGATCATACAAACATTTGTCCCACGGCGGGGATCGAACCCGCAACCTTCTGAGTCTCTAATGAGACGAGATCGTGTTGAGTTTAAAAAGTGAAAAGTGTTCATTTTCATTCATGACTTGAGCGACTCATGTGAGTTTCTGGCATTACTCAAAAGAAGATTATCCGGATTGATAGATATATTGTCGGTATCTAAATCGAAGAAGGAAACGAACTTTTATTTGATATTTTCATCAGGTTTCTTATTGATTGGCTTCCAACTGAGCTGTGAGGTCAAAATAATACAAACAAGCTGATTTCCAGGTTCGAAAAGGGGCCATTGGTGGAACTAGCAACCTGCGATTTAGCAGAAGTGGAAAGCCAGTTGCCGCTGCTTCAGTCTTCCAAAGTTGAGGGTTTGTTCTGCAGCGTACCGACGTATGAAGCCCTCGAGGATCCCAACGTACTCACTCAGTTCAAGCAATTTGTTGAGACTGCGAAGAAATTCAGCGTCAAGTAAGTAATTTTTGTATTTCTGTATCAATGTTTGTATCAATTGCAAATAATTTTTGTTACAGTGGTCCAATCTGGATGCGCACCTATCAAACCTTTGATTATTTGTTGAGAAACTAGCTGCGCTCCCGCGGTGTGACCCGCGGTTTCGGATTTTTTCATTTTTTCGAGATGAAAAGTAGCCTATGTCCTTCCCTGGGATACAACCTTTAAGACAAACAGAGTTATTATTATTAGTGATGGCGTGGCTTTCATATCACTGCGGCCATGAAGACCTATTATGATCGCCACTTTCAAGTCGCTCCTTGAGGCGGGGCGTTCATAGTTCACTACCAAGCCCTATTGCTAACAGAAACTGTAGGACCTTTTTGGGTGTGAATTCTCGTAGCTCCTCTCTCTCTCAGACAGAGTTACTTTCACATATATAATATTAGTATGGATGAATTAATTTTTTTCTTTCATTATTTGCAGAGTGATAGTAGACTTGATCCCCAACTACGTATCGAGCTCCCACCCGTGGTTCAGTGCGAGTGAGAACAACACAGCACCTTATAATGACTACTTTGTTTGGGCGGCCGGGAAGGACTTCGACAGCGCTAATAATCCGATTGCGCCTAACAACTGGGTATGTATTTAGACCATGCCTGTCCAGAATAAATCAGTTAATAACGTTAAAATCAAATTTTGTTGGAAATATCTGAAAAGTATATTCAGGGTGTAAAAAGACTACTAACGAAAACTGAGGGATTGCAATCAGACCATGATTCTAAACATACTTAGCGAAAAAAAAAAACGCAAGAAAAATTGACTTAGCTACGTCATTATTTTATGTTATTTTCGGTTATTTACTACTAGGGCAACATAATAAGACCATACCTACCTGATAATTTCATTAATAAAAGAAAAAAACAATTAAAACTCAAAATCCAACAATCTACGTAAAACAACGCGCCCAGTACATACGCAATCAGTATTCTTCAAACGCTGTTTTCTCCGGATATGATGATTTTTTCGGAAAATCCTTTTGGATTTAGTTGTGTGTTGGGATGCTGTACTTACCCCTTTCGGCTTCCGTAGACGTCTTTTTACACCCTGTATAGATGGTCAATCTAATGCCCTGGGTATAACTGTATTTTTTTAAATTTTTACTTTAAACATTATTAGGGAACTATTTATTCAAAACTTGAAAACCTAAAGTAAGCCACTAAGAAAAACTTTTTAATGGTTTTCTCCAGGTGTCCACACTGAACACATCTGCCTGGACCTGGAGTGATAAGCGCCAAGCCTTCTACCTCCATCAGTATGAGGAAGAGCATCCAGACCTTGACTTCAACAACCAGGCCGTGGTCGACCAGTTCTCTGAGGCTGTGAAGAAATGGATGGCGGCTGGCGCTTCTGGCATTAGGTATGAAGTTTTTTCATTTTCATCATCATCATCATCAGCCTGTAGCAGTCCACTGCTGGACATAGGCCTCCGCGCGCGCCATCGCGCCCTGTCCTCGGCTCGACGCATCCAGCTTCTGCCGGCAGCCTTTCGCAGATCGTCTCCACCTGGCCGGAGGCTGATAGCGGCATAGCCTACATCGGCGCAGCTAACTTCTCCGGCCACCGACGGGCAGCAGCGTCGGAGGTACGAGAAGCTGTGTCCTGCGATCCCCAACCCGCTTGCCCAGCGTGGGGATTATGGGCATAAACCCCCTAAATGATGAATTTCAATTCACGCAATTTCACTAAAAATAACAGTATCAAGACTATCCTTAAGGTAGACCCTAGTAAGTAAGGCCCTCGAGAGGGCTACAGAAAATTAGGTCGTCCGGCGGCGGCTAGATGGGTTGGTGGACATTATTAAAACAGCAGATCGTACATGAGTCAGACTGGCGCAGGATAGGGAAGGTTGGCACAAGCGAAGAGAGGTATATGCCCAGCAGTGGGATGAAAAAGGCTGCGGATGATGATCCTTAAGGTATGGTAGACTTTCTCTAAAGGTACGATATTCACGAGACGTCCATTTGGTAGATGTATTTTTGTACTGGACGCATGTATTTCAATCAGTTTGGAAATCCAGAGCTTCACGACTTTTACCATTCACGGAAAGATTTTGGAAGTCGATCACTCCATTTGGATTGGTGGACGTATCGTGAATGAGTGCCTTAAGATCCAGTCAATCACGAAACTTAGAGAGGGTAGTCAGAAGCACGTCCGAAAATATTTTTAGTACATGTCCTCCATGTTGCTGATGTTAGCATTCCGTACGGTAGCCCATCAGAATACTAACTGGATTCCTCACATAGGATTCTTTCGCCGTTTTTAGTTATTTTTTCCCACTGCTGGGCAAAGCAGTCCCCAGCCTGATGTGTCAATTAACCTCGACGTTTCGGATGGTATAGACACCGTGGTCACGAGTAGACTTAAGACCGGTGTTTGCTCGCATACTATGAATGATCTTCTAACTTTTAAATCTAAAATGTCATGTCCATTTGCAGGTTAAACAAGGCCCGTCTGATGCTAGTGGACCCGGCCCTCCCCAGCGAAGTGGCGGCATCGGGCCGCGGCTCGGCCCCCGAGGCCGGCCATCACCACTACGCGTTCTACCGACACTCGGCCACGGCGGACCGGCCCGGCCTGCAGGGGCTACTGACGCAGTTCCAAGAGGCAGCTGCTGCAGCAGCTACTGGGGAGTCAGGTAAGTTCTTGTGGCGACCTCTATCTACCATCGCCTGAACTACAAGAGATGTCAATTACAGCGACCTAGCTACTTCGGAGCTGTACCACTAGATGGCGCTGGAATCACAGATAAACGGATTCCCATACAAATGATGTATTGAATCCTGAATCGCGAAAACGATATTTCTAAGCGCATATTACCTATATAGAACTATCCGACTACAACTATCCTAAGAACAGGCCCTAAGGTAAGTGTGCCAGTTGGGCAAACCTTAGCGAGGCGAGTACTCCCTCTTTATCATAGTTTGGGGGAATACCATCTACCCCCAAAGTTCTAATTAGTATAAAAACACGGGTGTTATTATGATACTATTATGACGGGTAATTATGATCTGAAATAAATGAATAATAATAATTGCAGATTTAGGCTTTTATGTCTAAATGCCCGACTTCGGTCACACGTACTGAACAAGTTCGTTCACGGTCGACCACAAAAAAATTCACCATAAAAGTCGATTATATTGACCACTTCAGTAGTTCTAGAGATTTATTCCTATAAACAAACTTTATCTCAGATTGATACAGCGATTATACCTAGGTCAATAGGCATCCAATGCTTTGCCTGCAATGACACGCTCTCGTCTCGAGACATTTTATGGGCAAGGTCTGAAAAATTATAAAAATTACTAGTGCTATTTTGAATTCGATTTTTTATTTAAATTTAAGAACATCAATATAATAGATATCAACAAAAAAATAAACATAAAACTAAATGCTTCAAAATCCGTAACATATTTTATTATGTTACAGAAGAAATAGTATTCACACTGAAAGAGGAAGGCGACTTAACGGAGTTGTTCCTGCTTGGAGGCAGCAACGGCACCAAACTCCGCCCGCCTTCCGCCGCGCCCATAACTATTGTAAACGTGACCGCGGCTGCTGTGCAAATTAATAAGAAGATCAAGGGACACTGGCCCATTGTTCAGGTAAATTGGATTGTATTAATATACCACAATCATTTACATACGAGTAGTTCTGCTGCGTTTACATGAACTCTTATTTCTTGGCACTTTTCGAACTTCATGTCAATTTCAAATAACCCGGTTCATTAAAGAAACTTCGCAACCTATCATGTTCTCTCGCTTAGACACTAATGCAGTCACTAATGTGACGACCTCTGTAGCGCAGTGGGTGAAGGCCCGCCTGCGATGCAAAAGGTTGCGGGTTCGATCCCCGTGGCGGGACAAATGTTTGTATGATCTTCAAATATTTGTCTCGGGTCTGGGTGTTTCTATGTATAATATGTATGTATTTAGAAACAAAAAGTATATAAGTAGTATATCAGTCATCTAGTACCCATAACACAAGCTCTGCTTACTTTTGGGCTAGATGATGCTGTGTGAAAAGTCCAGCATTATTTATTTATTTTAATGTGCAAGCGAGAGAGCATGATCAGCGCCGCCATTTCAGATTCGTTTATGTCAAAATTGCCATGCAGTTCAAAAACTGCCTGGAAATAAGAGTTCATAGTTCCCAATGTCAGTCGGAACTTAACTAACAGAGTAATTATGCGTTGAAAATGTCAAATGTCTATACATAAATAGAATAGAATAGAATAGAAAAACATTTATTTTGTGTTTCATAAAGCATAAAATACAATTACAATTAAGAACTATACTAACACTTAATACTATACACAAAAATGGACACCACTCAGCGTGTGCTGCAGCAACTTGAATTAGTTTAAAATAAAAATAAACTTAAATGAGTTTAAAATAGTAATATCCAAGCTCTAGTTAATTATGGCCCCTTAAAAAGAAGTATATGGTAAATTCAACTATAGTCTGTACATTCCTCGTGGCTAAGTTTGGTAACCATTGGACTCTCATTCCGAGGTGCGGGAGTTCAAGCCTCAGCAAGAGGCAATGTTTGCACTTTAAAAGTTTTCTCAATAAGTTTATTCACCTGTGACATTTGGGAGCCCTGTGCCCAATGGCTTTGGTTCTAGAAAAAGCAGGGAGATTGTAGCTGAGAAACGCCCGTGTTGAGGCAGTTACTCTTGACGCCAAGCAACTCCGTACGTTTCTCACATTTTTATTGAAAAATCTTCAAATTTCTATTTTAGATCAATTATTTGTTGCTCTTATTTATAGTACCAACAGTTCGCCCAACGGATCTAGGCATTCGTGAAGTTAGCTTTTTGTCTGCGCAGAACACAATTTTGTATGAAAAATCGGTCACTGCTAACTTTACGAATGCCTAAATCCGTTGGGCGAACTGTACCTACGCAAAATTTGATTCTTTGCTCTACAGGTGAATGAATAACAATATCGCAATACATATTATTTATTTTTCTACACAAAACAGCTAAGTATTCCGAAAAAATCAAAGATGTGTATTTCCCTTGAGCTACGACCCCGTTGTTTTGAAGAGAGTTAATAGGCACCTTCTGGGTATTGCGCTCCATCGTAGACCTCATTCTTGCCTGTGTAAGTCTCGAGGTCAATAGCCGACCCATCTTCTTCTAATATATAAAATTCTCGTGTCACAGTTTTCGTTGCCATACTCCTCCGAAACGGCTTGACCGATTTTGATGAAATTTTTTGTGCTTATCCGGTATCTATGAGAATCGGCCAACATCTATTTTTCATCCCCTTAAATGTTAGGGGTAGTCCACCCCTAAATTTTTTTTTTTATTTTTTAGACAAAATTTTTAATTTCTATTTTTTTATGATACAACATACAAAAATACATACAATCCTCAATTTTCACCCTTCTACGATCAACCCTTATTTTTTAATAGCGATATAATGGAAAAACAACGTTTGCCGCGGGTCAGCTAGTTTATCATAAAAAAGTACGTGAGTGTCGTGGAACACTCGGTTGCAACGAAGCAAAGACTACTTTTCTATACTGGGAATTTCAAAAATTAATTATCAATTAGGTATCCTAGAAACGCTTTTCCGTACTAACAATGTAACAATCTATGGACCGTGTCGCGGCTGCGCATTTCATACTGTGACGATTTGACATATACATACATGTGACGTGACGCAAAAATAGAATAAGAATAAGAATTTTTTTTTTTAGTTAGCCTTTACTGTCCCACTGCTGGGCAAAGGCCTCCCCCGTCACCTTCCACACCTCGCGGTCTTCCGCTTAGAATAAAAAAAAGATATTTTGCTTCCACGGGCATTTATCTTCTTGCGTACGTTTTAGCGGTCGTTCTCGACGCTGCCTATCTCCTGTTTATTATAAAAAAACAATTTGTTTAAAAACAAAAACAGGTTCACGACTGTATCCCCAAGGTGCGGTAGACATTCTATCAGATCTTTTTATGTAACTTATTCCAGATCCTTTGAAGATGTCAAAGGGGGGTAGTCAGAGGCATTTCAACAATTTGTTTGATTACAGTTAAAGTCGGAGCCTAATTCTGAGAAAGAGTTGGCTTACTTCGCGCTGCTGCTGCCCGCCGCACCTCTCCTAGATATCGAACAGCTGGATAACGATACTACTGTGAGTATTTTTTTAACATACAGATTGCGTGCGGCTTCTCCCGCGTGGTACCAACATTTTGAATTGTATGCTATTCCAGGTCACTACGCCTAACTCACTATCACTAAAAAGCCGTGTTGGTCAAATGGGGTTGTGTTGTGCCTCGACCATATATAGCCGTGTTGGACATGGGGTTGTGCCTCGGCTTTCAATCCGAAGGCCGTGAATCAATGGATTTTTCGTTCGTAACAATATGCGCTTTAACAACTCTTAACGGTGAAGGCCCTTAAGGCCGTCTAAAAACTCAAGAGTTGGCCACTGACTCATACTTGGCGACTTACTCAGTGGGCGAAGATCCGCCTGCGACGCAGAAGGTTGCGGGTTCGATCCCCGCCGCGGGACAAATGTTTGTATGACCCACAGATATTTGTCTCGGGTCTGGGTGTTTCTATTTATATGTATGTATTTAAAAACAAAAAGTATATAAGTAGTTTATCAGTCATCTAGTACCCATAACACAAGCTCTGCTTACTTTGGGGCTAGATGATGCTGTGTGAAAAGTCCAGCATTATTTAATATTATTATTTATTATTATCTAATACGATGTAATATTACAGAGCGAGTCGCTATCCCACCTGGCGTCCCTGCGCAGCGACGGCAGTGTGGAGCACGGCCGTGTGTCCGTGTCGGCCGCGCCGGCCTCCACCGCCTTCAATCGCAGCGCACCCGTGCTCGCCTGCGCCAGGTAATATTACAGAGCGAGTCGCTATCCCACCTGGCGTCCCTGCGCAGCGACGGCAGTGTGGAGCACGGCCGTGTGTCCGTGTCGGCCGCGCCGGCCTCCACCGCCTTCAATCGCAGCGCGGCCGTGCTCGCCTGCGCCAGGTAATATTACAGAGCGAGTCGCTATCCCACCTGGCGTCCCTGCGCAGCGACGGCAGTGTGGAGCACGGCCGTGTGTCCGTGTCGGCCGCGCTGGCCTCCACCGCCTTCAATCGCAGCGCACCCGTGCTCGCCTGCGCCAGGTAATATTACAGAGCGAGTCGCTATCCCACCTGGCGTCCCTGCGCAGCGACGGCAGTGTGGAGCACGGCCGTGTGTCCGTGTCGGCCGCGCTGGCCTCCACCGCCTTCAATCGCAGCGCACCCGTGCTCGCCTGCGCCAGGTAATATTACAGAGCGAGTCGCTATCCCACCTGGCGTCCCTGCGCAGCGACGGCAGTGTGGAGCACGGCCGTGTGTCCGTGTCGGCCGCGCCGGCCTCCACCGCCTTCAATCGCAGCGCACCCGTGCTCGCCTGCGCCAGGTAATATTACAGAGCGAGTCGCTATCCCACCTGGCGTCCCTGCGCAGCGACGGCAGTGTGGAGCACGGCCGTGTGTCCGTGTCGGCCGCGCCGGCCTCCACCGCCTTCAATCGCAGCGCACCCGTGCTCGCCTGCGCCAGGTAATATTACAGAGCGAGTCGCTATCCCACCTGGCGTCCCTGCGCAGCGACGGCAGTGTGGAGCACGGCCGTGTGTCCGTGTCGGCCGCGCCGGCCTCCACCGCCTTCAATCGCAGCGCACCCGTGCTCGCCTGCGCCAGGTAATATTACAGAGCGAGTCGCTATCCCACCTGGCGTCCCTGCGCAGCGACGGCAGTGTGGAGCACGGCCGTGTGTCCGTGTCGGCCGCGCCGGCCTCCACCGCCTTCAATCGCAGCGCGGCCGTGCTCGCCTGCGCCAGGTAATATTACAGAGCGAGTCGCTATCCCACCTGGCGTCCCTGCGCAGCGACGGCAGTGTGGAGCACGGCCGTGTGTCCGTGTCGGCCGCGCCGGCCTCCACCGCCTTCAATCGCAGCGCACCCGTGCTCGCCTGCGCCAGGTAATATTACAGAGCGAGTCGCTATCCCACCTGGCGTCCCTGCGCAGCGACGGCAGTGTGGAGCACGGCCGTGTGTCCGTGTCGGCCGCGCCGGCCTCCACCGCCTTCAATCGCAGCGCACCCGTGCTCGCCTGCGCCAGGTAATATTACAGAGCGAGTCGCTATCCCACCTGGCGTCCCTGCGCAGCGACGGCAGTGTGGAGCACGGCCGTGTGTCCGTGTCGGCCGCGCCGGCCTCCACCGCCTTCAATCGCAGCGCGGCCGTGCTCGCCTGCGCCAGGTAATATTACAGAGCGAGTCGCTATCCCACCTGGCGTCCCTGCGCAGCGACGGCAGTGTGGAGCACGGCCGTGTGTCCGTGTCGGCCGCGCCGGCCTCCACCGCCTTCAATCGCAGCGCACCCGTGCTCGCCTGCGCCAGGTAATATTACAGAGCGAGTCGCTATCCCACCTGGCGTCCCTGCGCAGCGACGGCAGTGTGGAGCACGGCCGTGTGTCCGTGTCGGCCGCGCCGGCCTCCACCGCCTTCAATCGCAGCGCACCCGTGCTCGCCTGCGCCAGGTAATATTACAGAGCGAGTCGCTATCCCACCTGGCGTCCCTGCGCAGCGACGGCAGTGTGGAGCACGGCCGTGTGTCCGTGTCGGCCGCGCCGGCCTCCACCGCCTTCAATCGCAGCGCACCCGTGCTCGCCTGCGCCAGGTAATATTACAGAGCGAGTCGCTATCCCACCTGGCGTCCCTGCGCAGCGACGGCAGTGTGGAGCACGGCCGTGTGTCCGTGTCGGCCGCGCCGGCCTCCACCGCCTTCAATCGCAGCGCGGCCGTGCTCGCCTGCGCCAGGTAATATTACAGAGCGAGTCGCTATCCCACCTGGCGTCCCTGCGCAGCGACGGCAGTGTGGAGCACGGCCGTGTGTCCGTGTCGGCCGCGCCGGCCTCCACCGCCTTCAATCGCAGCGCACCCGTGCTCGCCTGCGCCAGGTAATATTACAGAGCGAGTCGCTATCCCACCTGGCGTCCCTGCGCAGCGACGGCAGTGTGGAGCACGGCCGTGTGTCCGTGTCGGCCGCGCCGGCCTCCACCGCCTTCAATCGCAGCGCACCCGTGCTCGCCTGCGCCAGGTAATATTACAGAGCGAGTCGCTATCCCACCTGGCGTCCCTGCGCAGCGACGGCAGTGTGGAGCACGGCCGTGTGTCCGTGTCGGCCGCGCCGGCCTCCACCGCCTTCAATCGCAGCGCACCCGTGCTCGCCTGCGCCAGGTAATATTACAGAGCGAGTCGCTATCCCACCTGGCGTCCCTGCGCAGCGACGGCAGTGTGGAGCACGGCCGTGTGTCCGTGTCGGCCGCGCCGGCCTCCACCGCCTTCAATCGCAGCGCGGCCGTGCTCGCCTGCGCCAGGTAATATTACAGAGCGAGTCGCTATCCCACCTGGCGTCCCTGCGCAGCGACGGCAGTGTGGAGCACGGCCGTGTGTCCGTGTCGGCCGCGCCGGCCTCCACCGCCTTCAATCGCAGCGCACCCGTGCTCGCCTGCGCCAGGTAATATTACAGAGCGAGTCGCTATCCCACCTGGCGTCCCTGCGCAGCGACGGCAGTGTGGAGCACGGCCGTGTGTCCGTGTCGGCCGCGCCGGCCTCCACCGCCTTCAATCGCAGCGCACCCGTGCTCGCCTGCGCCAGGTAATATTACAGAGCGAGTCGCTATCCCACCTGGCGTCCCTGCGCAGCGACGGCAGTGTGGAGCACGGCCGTGTGTCCGTGTCGGCCGCGCCGGCCTCCACCGCCTTCAATCGCAGCGCACCCGTGCTCGCCTGCGCCAGGTAATATTACAGAGCGAGTCGCTATCCCACCTGGCGTCCCTGCGCAGCGACGGCAGTGTGGAGCACGGCCGTGTGTCCGTGTCGGCCGCGCCGGCCTCCACCGCCTTCAATCGCAGCGCACCCGTGCTCGCCTGCGCCAGGTAATATTACAGAGCGAGTCGCTATCCCACCTGGCGTCCCTGCGCAGCGACGGCAGTGTGGAGCACGGCCGTGTGTCCGTGTCGGCCGCGCCGGCCTCCACCGCCTTCAATCGCAGCGCACCCGTGCTCGCCTGCGCCAGGTAATATTACAGAGCGAGTCGCTATCCCACCTGGCGTCCCTGCGCAGCGACGGCAGTGTGGAGCACGGCCGTGTGTCCGTGTCGGCCGCGCCGGCCTCCACCGCCTTCAATCGCAGCGCACCCGTGCTCGCCTGCGCCAGGTAATATTACAGAGCGAGTCGCTATCCCACCTGGCGTCCCTGCGCAGCGACGGCAGTGTGGAGCACGGCCGTGTGTCCGTGTCGGCCGCGCCGGCCTCCACCGCCTTCAATCGCAGCGCACCCGTGCTCGCCTGCGCCAGGTAATATTACAGAGCGAGTCGCTATCCCACCTGGCGTCCCTGCGCAGCGACGGCAGTGTGGAGCACGGCCGTGTGTCCGTGTCGGCCGCGCTGGCCTCCACCGCCTTCAATCGCAGCGCACCCGTGCTCGCCTGCGCCAGGTAATATTACAGAGCGAGTCGCTATCCCACCTGGCGTCCCTGCGCAGCGACGGCAGTGTGGAGCACGGCCGTGTGTCCGTGTCGGCCGCGCCGGCCTCCACCGCCTTCAATCGCAGCGCACCCGTGCTCGCCTGCGCCAGGTAATATTACAGAGCGAGTCGCTATCCCACCTGGCGTCCCTGCGCAGCGACGGCAGTGTGGAGCACGGCCGTGTGTCCGTGTCGGCCGCGCCGGCCTCCACCGCCTTCAATCGCAGCGCACCCGTGCTCGCCTGCGCCAGGTAATATTACAGAGCGAGTCGCTATCCCACCTGGCGTCCCTGCGCAGCGACGGCAGTGTGGAGCACGGCCGTGTGTCCGTGTCGGCCGCGCCGGCCTCCACCGCCTTCAATCGCAGCGCACCCGTGCTCGCCTGCGCCAGGTAATATTACAGAGCGAGTCGCTATCCCACCTGGCGTCCCTGCGCAGCGACGGCAGTGTGGAGCACGGCCGTGTGTCCGTGTCGGCCGCGCCGGCCTCCACCGCCTTCAATCGCTGCGCACCCGTGCTCGCCTGCGCCAGGTAATATTACAGAGCGAGTCGCTATCCCACCTGGCGTCCCTGCGCAGCGACGGCAGTGTGGAGCACGGCCGTGTGTCCGTGTCGGCCGCGCCGGCCTCCACCGCCTTCAATCGCAGCGCACCCGTGCTCGCCTGCGCCAGGTAATATTACAGAGCGAGTCGCTATCCCACCTGGCGTCCCTGCGCAGCGACGGCAGTGTGGAGCACGGCCGTGTGTCCGTGTCGGCCGCGCCGGCCTCCACCGCCTTCAATCGCAGCGCACCCGTGCTCGCCTGCGCCAGGTAATATTACAGAGCGAGTCGCTATCCCACCTGGCGTCCCTGCGCAGCGACGGCAGTGTGGAGCACGGCCGTGTGTCCGTGTCGGCCGCGCCGGCCTCCACCGCCTTCAATCGCAGCGCACCCGTGCTCGCCTGCGCCAGGTAATATTACAGAGCGAGTCGCTATCCCACCTGGCGTCCCTGCGCAGCGACGGCAGTGTGGAGCACGGCCGTGTGTCCGTGTCGGCCGCGCCGGCCTCCACCGCCTTCAATCGCAGCGCACCCGTGCTCGCCTGCGCCAGGTAATATTACAGAGCGAGTCGCTATCCCACCTGGCGTCCCTGCGCAGCGACGGCAGTGTGGAGCACGGCCGTGTGTCCGTGTCGGCCGCGCCGGCCTCCACCGCCTTCAATCGCAGCGCACCCGTGCTCGCCTGCGCCAGGTAATATTACAGAGCGAGTCGCTATCCCACCTGGCGTCCCTGCGCAGCGACGGCAGTGTGGAGCACGGCCGTGTGTCCGTGTCGGCCGCGCCGGCCTCCACCGCCTTCAATCGCAGCGCGGCCGTGCTCGCCTGCGCCAGGTAATATTACAGAGCGAGTCGCTATCCCACCTGGCGTCCCTGCGCAGCGACGGCAGTGTGGAGCACGGCCGTGTGTCCGTGTCGGCCGCGCCGGCCTCCACCGCCTTCAATCGCAGCGCACCCGTGCTCGCCTGCGCCAGGTAATATTACAGAGCGAGTCGCTATCCCACCTGGCGTCCCTGCGCAGCGACGGCAGTGTGGAGCACGGCCGTGTGTCCGTGTCGGCCGCGCCGGCCTCCACCGCCTTCAATCGCAGCGCACCCGTGCTCGCCTGCGCCAGGTAATATTACAGAGCGAGTCGCTATCCCACCTGGCGTCCCTGCGCAGCGACGGCAGTGTGGAGCACGGCCGTGTGTCCGTGTCGGCCGCGCCGGCCTCCACCGCCTTCAATCGCAGCGCACCCGTGCTCGCCTGCGCCAGGTAATATTACAGAGCGAGTCGCTATCCCACCTGGCGTCCCTGCGCAGCGACGGCAGTGTGGAGCACGGCCGTGTGTCCGTGTCGGCCGCGCCGGCCTCCACCGCCTTCAATCGCAGCGCACCCGTGCTCGCCTGCGCCAGGTAATATTACAGAGCGAGTCGCTATCCCACCTGGCGTCCCTGCGCAGCGACGGCAGTGTGGAGCACGGCCGTGTGTCCGTGTCGGCCGCGCCGGCCTCCACCGCCTTCAATCGCAGCGCACCCGTGCTCGCCTGCGCCAGGTAATATTACAGAGCGAGTCGCTATCCCACCTGGCGTCCCTGCGCAGCGACGGCAGAGTGGAGCACGGCCGTGTGTCCGTGTCGGCCGCGCCGGCCTCCACCGCCTTCAATCGCAGCGCACCCGTGCTCGCCTGCGCCAGGTAATATTACAGAGCGAGTCGCTATCCCACCTGGCGTCCCTGCGCAGCGACGGCAGTGTGGAGCACGGCCGTGTGTCCGTGTCGGCCGCGCCGGCCTCCACCGCCTTCAATCGCAGCGCGGCCGTGCTCGCCTGCGCCAGGTAATATTACAGAGCGAGTCGCTATCCCACCTGGCGTCCCTGCGCAGCGACGGCAGTGTGGAGCACGGCCGTGTGTCCGTGTCGGCCGCGCCGGCCTCCACCGCCTTCAATCGCAGCGCACCCGTGCTCGCCTGCGCCAGGTAATATTACAGAGCGAGTCGCTATCCCACCTGGCGTCCCTGCGCAGCGACGGCAGTGTGGAGCACGGCCGTGTGTCCGTGTCGGCCGCGCCGGCCTCCACCGCCTTCAATCGCAGCGCACCCGTGCTCGCCTGCGCCAGGTAATATTACAGAGCGAGTCGCTATCCCACCTGGCGTCCCTGCGCAGCGACGGCAGTGTGGAGCACGGCCGTGTGTCCGTGTCGGCCGCGCCGGCCTCCACCGCCTTCAATCGCAGCGCACCCGTGCTCGCCTGCGCCAGGTAATATTACAGAGCGAGTCGCTATCCCACCTGGCGTCCCTGCGCAGCGACGGCAGTGTGGAGCACGGCCGTGTGTCCGTGTCGGCCGCGCCGGCCTCCACCGCCTTCAATCGCAGCGCACCCGTGCTCGCCTGCGCCAGGTAATATTACAGAGCGAGTCGCTATCCCACCTGGCGTCCCTGCGCAGCGACGGCAGTGTGGAGCACGGCCGTGTGTCCGTGTCGGCCGCGCCGGCCTCCACCGCCTTCAATCGCAGTGCACCCGTGCTCGCCTGCGCCAGGTAATATTAACCCAAGTTTTTCCATATCTATAACTGCAAAAGTTCGGAGGTGTTCTGTTAACGCATCGACCTGGCCCCCCACTGATAGTGCTAACACTAAGGCCCTTACTAATAAACTTGACATTAAGTTATGTCATGCATAAACTAAAAATTTGTATAGTTATTCATAGGTTATGCATGACATACCTTTATGTCAAGTTTATTAGTAAGGGGGTAAGTGTAGAAACTTTTTCCTTGCATTTATGATGAACCAAATAAAGACCTATAAAAATCAAAGACCACATCTTTCACATAAATCCTACACTCTCCAACAACGTACAAATATTACAAAATCAATCGTTTGTAAGAATCTTTAAAAAGATAACTACTTTTTCATATGTGTTTACACATAATTGACAAGATTGGATTTATAATTACTTTGGTTTAAAACGATCTAAACATTTGATCACTTAAAAGATAAGCCTCGAATCGTGTTTCTATGAGTAGCTTTAACACTTAATAAAATAAAAGTCATACGTACCACTTAGTTTGAGAACAAAAACCTTTTCTATTGTTTGGCAGCACTTGACTTGGAAAGTATAGTAATCTAACCCCCCGTCTTACGTGGACGGTTTGACGCGAACGCGTTTGCGAAGCGAAGCGATGCGATTCGATGCGGCGGCAGGTCTGTCCTACGTGCGCGCGAATTTTCCTACAGACTTCAGATTGAGTATACCAGTTCGCGAGTAAATGTCAAACCAACTGATCGCGTTCGCTTCAAATCGCACCGCGCCGCTGCGCACCGGTGACGTAGGACACTTCAATAGTAAATCGACTGTTTGTTATTTCCGCGCCGCTTCGCGTTCGCGTCCAGATCGCCCACGTAAGACGAGCCGAAGACTATTCAACGAACTAATCTCGTTATACTTATTAATTTGTAATTCCAGATGGAAGCTGGGCCACACCGGCTACGTGGCGGTGTTCAACCCTCACGGTGAGGACGTGCGCGCCGACCTGACGGCCGTGCCCTCCGTGCCCTCCACACTCACCGTGCACCACGTGTCGCATGTCGTGCGCGCTGTCACCAAGTAAGGGAATATTTATAATGAGCTGGTACCCGCGACTTCGTCAGCAAAATAACATACTTGAAAACCTCTAAATAGAACTGAAAACTGCAAGAATCTTCTGAAACTTAAAAATGCTATAATAGCGCCATCTCGTCCTCAGCCATAGGTTAGCAACGCCATCTAGTTGCCTTTAACTGGAACTTCCAACTCCCCATACAAACTTTCAACCCTTATTCCCTTATTCACGCCCTCCATGACTATGTTTGAAAAAAAAAAAAGTAGCCTATGTCCGTCCCTGGGACATAATCTTTATCCATGTCATATTTCAGCATAATAAGTTCAAAAAATAAGCAAAGTTTGTTTGTAATGCTACTGCTCCACCGTTAAAAAGTGACTTAATTGACAGAAAATGAATGTATCTAATGTCAAATATGTCACTTTTTAACGCGTTAAGACGCAGGTGGAGCAGAACATTAAGGACAAATAAACGAGCTATTTCAGATATAAACGTTTAAAGTTATATAAATAAGGTTTTATGTTTGACTAGCTACTGCGCGCGGCTTCGCCCGCGTGGTACCAACACTTTGAATTGCCTATACATGCTATTCCAGGTCACTATCTACGCCTATTCTAAGTTTCATCCAAATCGGTTCTCAGGTTTAGGCGTGATTGAAACACAAACATTCAAACATCTAAACAAACTCAAACTTTCAGCTTTATTATATTAGTGGGATATTTGTGTTTTTAATTGTTAAGTTGTTGTTCAAAATTCTTAAAACGTCACTAGTTCTTTGAAACCAGCGTGGTGAAAGGATTTGAGGTTAAAGAATTTTTATTTCTCATAAGAACTACAAAATGTTCACTTAAAATGAGATACAAAAATATGATACTTAACTTAGTTTAGGTAGGTAACTACATATATACTTACTTAACTAAGAAGCTTATATTTCAAGTGCGCCCCAAAAGTTAGTTCAATCTCCTTGATTGAAAAAAAATGATTTAAATTGTTTGAAGACTTGAGTGGATGATAAGACAATTAGCCTGTTTTTCACGTAAATTTATTTTGTTCCAGTTACACAAACAACTTCTCCGAAGACGCGGACAATGTGTTGGTGCCTTCATACGGCACAGTAGTGTTATCGTACGTTCCGCTGTCAACGGCCGAGAACTAGACAATTTGAGGCCTATTCACTGCCTGCCACAATATAGTGGACTTTTGATTGCATTTTTTATATGTTTGAATGTATAACAAGACAATAAATCGATTTTGAAGCATGATATTGTTTTTTAGTTCATTATCCTTGGTTTAAGAGCCATGTTGGCCGAATGTTGTACCTAAACTTGCAATCCGAAGGTTGTGGGTTCGAATCCCGGCCGTGCATCAATGGATTTTGTGAACGGTGAAGGAAAACATCGTGAGGAAACCAGTTAGTGTTCTTATAGGCAGCGATGGGCTTGCAACCTGTCACGTATGGAATACTAACTTCTGCAATATATGGGCATGTATCAAATATTATTGGACATGCCTCTGACTACCCCTTAGACATCTTCAAAGGATCTGTTTATCCTTGGTTTACAACGAGATATTGCTACAACTATGTTTCAACTAGGTATATGAAGTTCAAAAAAACTATTTCACGAATATCATGATTTTACTAGATAAGTAAGGTAAAAGAAACACAATGGTACAAAATAATAAAAGTACATTTTATTTTTCTAAACATAGGCGTTAACATTTTTTAAAAGCATTTCTTTGTACAAACAATTCGCGTAAAATCTTTTGAATTCCAACGTTTTACTTATCTTGATTTCAGGTTGAGTATGAAAATGATAAAATAAAATCTAAGTATAATTTTAGTTCTTACAATACAATATATCAATCAACTTAAATAGTAGGTTATTCGTTACATATTGGGGCACGATTCAGTAAAATGTTATTAAATTTGTTCGTTGTTCAAAGGTACGGTTACTGTTATAATTACAAATACATAGTTGCAATAAGACTTGGACCTGGAGTGCTAGGGTGATTTCTTTACGGAAGAACAGAATGTGGCTCAACTATTGCGGTTCTTTAATGTTGTGAATGACAAGACATATAGGTAGGTAATTTGTTTTTCCCAAAAAAATAAAAATAAAAGAAAACCCGTAGACTATTGTAGGTATACGAAGGAGTTAGACTCGCCCACTATAGTGCCCAGAGGAGTGCTGTCGGCGTCGGGAAGTCCTTGGCATAGAGTTGTTGCTATTTTTACGAATCGGCACCCGTTTCGGTTCCCGCATTGGTTCCCCGCAACATGCCTTGTCGTGGACCAGCTTTATAACACCCCAAATCATATAGTAAACCACGGTCGCCAAGCATATACGCAGAATGAAATCTCCCAGCGTACAGCCGAACTTACCACGGGTCCTCGAACAAAACTCCATTTTAGTGAGCTATGTTTGGACTTATTATATCGTAAAAAGATTTAACTAAATAAAACAGAGTGTATGTAAAAACAATCTGTACTAACGTGTCCAATATCCAATTCGAAGTGTCGTATTCTTTACATTCAAAAATGTTGTCAGGCATTTTAGGAACTGCATTGATTGAAATAATTTTGAGATGATTAAGTCTTAGATTAGTACAGCCAATGATCACACAGCAGTCGTGGCAACCGAAACTGGACTAGTCAAAGTTTTATGGTTGCTAGCAACCTGAATTTTTTTTCGGTTGGTGTTATGGTTGCCACCAGTGTAGTGGTTGAAGGTTACCGCCTCTTGGGCGCGGGTTTAGGTTTGTTGAACTGGTAGTCCTTGCACTTAGGGATGTGCCTTTCGGCAGCGCCCTGGTTGAAGCGGCGGCCGCAGTGAGGACACGCCACGTAGTCCGGGTTCTCGGACGGCGGCGGCGGCGGGAGGTCGCTTAGTTTACCTGAAGAACACCATTGACATTTGACGACCTTTGTAGCGCAGTGGGCGGAGGCCCGCCTGCAACTCAAAAGGTTGCGGGTTCGATCCCCGCGGCGGGACCAATGTTTGTATGATCTACAAATATTTGTCTCGGGTCTGGGTGTTTCTATGTATAATATGTATATATTTACAAACAAAAAAGTATATAAGTAGTATATCAGTCATCTAGTACCCATAACACAAGCTCTGCTTACTTTGGGGCTAGATGATTCTGTGTGAAAAGTCCAGCATTATTTATTTTATTTTATTGATTCATTTTTAAATATTACTTACAGGATAATATTTAGCTTCTTTATTACTTAGTAATAAGTTTAAGTTTGTAATAACTTCCTCAGTTAAGTTGGAACTTGATCCCTCTCTTGTCTGGAGGAGAGAACTGACTCTGCTACTCAGTTTCCTAACTTTTGCAGTAGCCAACGTTTCCCTATTGTATTTTTACTCGCATGTGTTTATGTTCCAAATATTTGATTTGATTCACTTTAGATTAGACACGTCGTATTTTAAGTTTTTAAGTAATTTGAGAAATAAGAATGGTTTACTATTATTTTTTCCACAAGGTCGATACGAACGGGACCATGGTTTTTCTCATGAAGATCACGTTAATAGCTACCTACCTTGTGTGCCAGTTGATTTAGTGCTCAGTGCAAATTGCAATCAGTTTCAATCACCAGGTTCAATGTGCTTAATTGCGGTGCAATCAGTTTTATTGCATCGGACCCCGGGAAATGCAAATATAATCTATATTTGACGACCTCTGTGGCGCAGTGGGCAAAGGTCCGCCTGCGATGCAGAAGGTTGCGGGTTCGATCCTCGCCGCGGGACAAATGTTTGTATGACCTACAGATATTTGTCTCTGTCGGTGTTTCTATGTATAATATGTATGTATTTACAAACAAAAAGTATATAAGTAGTTTATCAGTCATCTAGTACCCATAACACAAGCTCAGCTTACTTTAGGGCTAGACAATGCTGTGTGAAAAGTCCAGCATTATTTATTATTATTTATTTATTATTTATAATCTATAAATTAAAAGAAGCAAAATGGCACTCACCCCCTGACGCTAAATGCGCTTGCACCTGCTTAGCAGCGCGGATGGCCTGGATGAACTCCTCGTGCTTTTGCCGCCAGGTGTTGTTGAGGGGCTTGCCGACCTTCGTGGACGATGGGTTAGTGCTGCTCTTCCTTAGCTTGTTGATAAACGGCTCCGCTTCTGTGCCCTGTGGTTTGTTTTAAATAGCATCATTTGTGCCCTAAATGCAACATAAAATCAAGAAACGAATCTAGGTGGAAGTTGGTAGCTACTGGGTTTGTTATCAATATTATGAGAATCGAATTAACATTCTAGAAGGAAATAAATTTAAAACACAACGTAGAAATTGGTTAATTTCTAGTATATTTTACAGTCTGGATGAGTACTATCTAATGCGGGATTTACATTACGAAATTAGTGTCATGCATGTTGAACTCAGTTTCACGAAAGTAGTTTCGGTATATGCGAAAGTAATTTCGTAAAAAAAATTGTGTCGTGAAATCCACAGTATTGCAGTAACCATGGCGCCATCAGCATCAAAGCTATATTTTTCTATATTCAATGTAGCTAAAGAGATGCTTATATATAAACTTAAAAAAAGACTATCAAGAAAAAAAAGACGTTGGTGGATTCGAGGATGGTTAACAAGAAGGCATTTGGGTGCAATGAAGTTAATCTCTGAATTATCAGATGAAGATCCTGAGATATATTATATTTTATCTGTTTTTTTTATTATATTTTTATATATATTTTTATCTGTACTCCATCGTTGGTTTGCCATTTTCAACGCTTGAAGCGCGCGCGATGATAAAAATACAGACGTCTGCACAGCGCAGGCGCTTTCGCGACACTAATTTCACGTCGCGTCTACACTATGAAATTAGTTGCATGACATTAATTTCACCAAAAAATCGCGCACCGCACGAAACTCATTTGGATTCATGAAATTAATGCATGCATTACGAAAATATTAAATTACACGTGAAACTGTTGGTAAAACTAATGTCACGAAATTAATTTCATGCCACTAATTTCATAATGTAAATTCGGCTTTAGGTAAATCCTTGAAAGTACGTATTTGTAATTGTTCTTACATACCTTTTTTAAAAATTTTAACTTAAGGTACAACAGGTAGACAAAACCTACCTGGCCTACTTACTTGATTTTATAGGTTAGGTTAAGACTAGGTACTACGTATATAGTCTGGGGTACTACTAACTCACTTGATGATGTATAATTTAAAACAAGACCTTCATTTGAAGTACAACAGTAGGCAATAAAAATATTCTGATTCGAGCTAGCCACATGACGGAGATCTTTTGACCTTCTAGTCCCCAGACTTGGCCACTCATCCACTGACTTCATATCGTGTCACTAATTCTTTCGAACTTGTCTTTCAGCCAATCACAACTCACCGCCAGGCGATGTTCTAGCGCGTCGAAAGGCTTCCGTCTTCATATCGTGTCACTACTTCTTTCGAACTTGTCTTTCAACCAATCACAACTTACCGCCAGGCGATGTTTGAGCGCGTCGAAAGGCTTCCGTCTTCATAACGTGTCACTACTTCTTTCGAACTTGTCTTTCAGCCAATCACAACTCACCGCCAGGCGATGTTTGAGCGCGTCGAAAGGCTTCCGTTTCTTGGCTGCTGCTTTCTTGCAGATCTCCTGATGCTTGGCTAGGCGGTCGGCTGCGAACTTCCGCCCGCACACCCCGCACGCCTCCCCCGCGCCGCCTCCGCCCGCCGAGCCCACTGACGACCGCGCTTTGGGTGAACCACTGTTGCGACCACTTGACTGGAAGAGGGTTTACAGGATCAGATCGTTCCGTGAAATTCGTCCTAAAGTCCAGCAGAGCTGACCGAGGCCCATAAGGCCATCATTTAGACCGTCCCAAAAAAGAAATTCGTCTAAAAGAGACGTTTCCTGTACCTACTGCAATTGTTGTCGGTTGAACAGCGGAACGCTTTCGTCGCGGATGCGTCCCGCTGAAGTATGAATGTGATTGTAAATGGGTACTTGGACCCTCAAATTTTGAATAAGACGTGTCACATAATAACTCCTAAACCTAAGTTATTATGGGGATGTGTTTCCCTCTGGTTCGCCAATGTCTTTCGCTTGAATTTTTGAAAGAGACGAAAAAAATATTAAGTTGTAAAATAGGTAGAAAATAAACCTACCAAAGGTTGCCTTCTTGGTGCTGCTGGTGCCTGGGGATCCACAAAACAAAATAAAAATAAGTTGACATTCAGATAGTGCAGTGAAGTGAAAGACAAAGAACGAGAGCTGAGCAATTTAGGAAGAAAACAAAGCAACGAAACACATTGGAATGTCATAAAAATGGCGACTGAACGCATCCATCGAAAGGAATTTCTCTTTGCAACCCATTCTGTTCCACTGCCTAGGCAAAGGTCTCCCCAAAAAATTTTCACTGGTCCAACAAGAATTATCTACTTAACAGCAGCCAACTTACCGGACTCTGCATGGCACCTCTCGCCCTACTCGTGTCTGTGACCTAGGGAGCACATTTATTTTATTTTTCACTTTTAATTTTGTAAAATAATTTGTAAATTATTGGACAATGTCACATTTTATTGGCGTGAAAAGTTTGAATGACAATTTCGTTGACAATGGGAACAAAAAAAAAATATTCAATTGATGTAAAAAGTTACAAAGATCATATTGAGGTTGCAAACTCTAAACTCCTTACAGCATTTTCACTGGTGACCCGTCGAGGAGGCGCGGCATGAGATTGAGACTTTGGTTTCGGAGGACTGGTTCTTGCAACTGGGGCTCTGAAATGAGAGAAAACGAAATATAATTCACTAACTACATAGAAATAAAACTGTATACGAGAAAACCAACGAGAATCGTACGAGAAAAGTTTCGTCTATCGTGTTTGTTTTGTGACAAGTGTCCCAACTTACCTTCTAGGAGGGGGTTTTATTTCCGGCTTGGACGCGACAGGTTCAGGCGAGCGCGGCGTGGCGGCCGGCGCCAGAGCATCAGGAAACGTCTCGTGCTCCAGGAGGTAGCTGTTCTCGTTCCTGTCCACCTCGTCTATGGTCGGCTCACCATTGCTCTGTGGTAGCTGGAAGCCAGGATTGCTTATTATTGACCTAACAATGAAAAATACTTAGCGAATTGAATTGAATTCCAGAGTAAAAACAAAGTGTCTAAGGTTCAGTGGAGCCTACTGGACTGGACACCTGCAGAAATTGTCTGTTATTAGTATGAAGACCATGGGCGTACTTACCACATGCCGTAAGGAGTTCAGGTCCAGTTCGTGATTATGGTTGAGATCACCGGACCCGTTCACTATGTTATCTGTTTTCTGTAACCATAAGTTTGATAAGCTTATTAGATGCTCCAAAAACTTTCCTCAGAAAATGTTGCAATAGAGCTTGGAGGTAGATAGGTACTCGTAAAAGAACTGATTAAGTATGTTTTTTTAGATACTCACATGGTGAACCTTCTTCACGGTATGCTGAGTGACGCGAGCCTTGGTGGTCCTCTCGACCTTGGTTTGCGAGGTCGCAGTGACCTTGGAGTATCCGTTGGGGAGGGCCTTGCGCCTATCTGTGTTGTGGATCGGCTGGAGTGGGTAGCTCTTATCGATGCCAGCTTTTGTTCTGCGCTCCTCAAACATTTGACGGACCTGAGGGTAAACAGTACCTTGGCCTTGAACTTGAATAATATAGAAAATGTTCTCAAGTGGATGAAAGGAGTGTAAAGAGGAGGCGCACGCACATAACAATCCTATCATCACATTTGGTTAGAAACAGCACGACACGAAGAAGAATGTTTCGGCAGTGCTTAGGCTCTCGTCTTCACATCACGAAGATTATTATTTTACACTCTACTGGGCGAACCTCTCAGGTTGCTACACTTACCTTCCCAGGCTGATGAGACACTGGTTTTGGCGGGGAGCTGATGGTACCGTTGCTGGTCCCGTTGACCCCGTTGCTGGGCGAATGCCTCAGGTTGCTGGGGGACTGCCTGACGCGGTCCAGCGCCCTCGCTTGTTGCGCCTCATACAGATTGGCTATTTTCATCTCGCGCTCTTGCATCTGCTTCTGCTGGAACCTCGCCTGGAATAATGAGAAGGTAATTGAGTATTGTAGCGTAGTCTTCTTGTTTTTTACTTATGGTTTTTATGCCCTACCACCTGCGCAGAGGATGATGGAGTGAAGGTGGCAAATTTTACATATTATTTAGCAGACAGGCATCAAGGGTCAGATAACATTTAGACAAAAACGATGTGACTAGACACAAACTTTTTCAAATACCAGTTGCCACACTCTAAGGCACATACCTAATCCGTAGGTAATATTATTACAATCAATTGTGGCGTAGAAGTTGAGAACTTGGATTAGAAATATTTGAGTCAATAACATTACGTACTGTCGATGTACTTTTTCAAGCAAGTACTTAAATCAAACGTAAGATATGGCAATGTTTACGACATTCGCTGTCAAACCAGCTCTGTGTATGGAAGGTGGTTTTTATTGGCGCGACGGAGAATGTGGTTACGGGCTTAGAGACTTGATTTATCGATAGCTTGACTACTATACCACTTGCAGACTTGCAGTTATAAAAAAAAGCAAAGTTCGTTTTTGCAGTGCTTAGAGAAGAGCTACTACCTACCTATAGGTACTAGGTACGTGTGTAGTCACCTACTGGTTAATGTAAAAACTAACTATGACTATAGGTGATTTATAAATCATCTAGGTCATTATCGTTTGATAAAATACAAAAATCAGGACGGACTCATTTGACAGATTCATTCTCGATCGGCACAGGTACGAGTAAGCTCCTGCACTAGCGGCGTTGTGAACTGACTAGATGCATTGTTTACCGAAAATAGGAAGCATAAAAATGAGGTCAACTACCAATCTTTCCGTTTAAGGGAAGCCGTTGTCTCTTATTCACCGATTACAATGTAAGATCTGCGAGGGCGTAAGGTCATCCCACGCACCACTGCACAGCAACCTGCCACTTCAATCGGCTCTTTGTCACATTTCCGACATTATAAGGCTCTTTCAAGCGAAGACAATTGGAAATCAGTTCGTAGGCAGTCATGACACCAATGCAACTTATGCCTTTTATAATAAGCTGATTGTTAAAGTAATTGCAGCTGTACCTAGATGTAATTGTGTGATAACAGCCAGTAGATCATCATACGACGCATATTTTCTAATATACAACTTCAATGATTATAGTGTTGCACATGCACGCGCCATCGATTAGCGATGCAATGCATTGCAACATGATAATTGTCGCTAATGGCATGTGCGATAACTTACCATCGCTAACGAGAAGCGTCATCTCGACCACCATGTCAGGAAGTGGGATTTACATTAGGTTGGTATGCTAGCTATGTAAGGTATCGAGATAAGATAAAAGTTGTTGAGAAATATGATTGCCTACCATAACCTACCCTTTATAGCGGTATGTAAAGTAGGGACAAGATAATAGGTCACTTTTGACATTTCATCAAAATTCAACAACGTGACCTTGTAACGGCGGGCATAAAATAAGAACTGCACAATTGCTTAACTTTTTTCAATTACGTTTACATATTTATTGTAATAATGACCGATACGAGTAATTTTACGATTTGCTTTCACTAATAAACCATTCTAAACATAATGAACAATTTTTGATCTAAAGAACTGAACGTCGTTACAATGTTGCGTCAGTCAACCCTTTTTCTTTTTAAACACTAGGGATGTTACTCTAAAAATCGAAAGCTGATAGGATTGTAAGTTGAATCGAATGCAATGATTACTTGTGAAGAAAAATCACCATAAATTTATAACCACGTTGTGATTATAGTAAAACCTAATTATACATATTTATTATTCTTTTAACTAACTATAAAAATACAAAAAAATAACTAAATAGAAAGGTCATTGATGTTGGGTGCAATTTAGGTGGATGTTGCTGGCAACACCAGTGCCTGTCGATGACGCATGTCATGTCACCATAACATGATGATGACGCAGTCTTTTGTTGTTGTGCGAAGTGACTGTGCGTTTTTGGTGTGCTCTCTGTTATTTTCTTCTGATCCGGCTTTTTCATTGAACTGATCTTACTGACTACGTTTACCTGGCTATAAATTGGACTCCGATTGCTTAACGATTATTAAACAAGAAAAACATTACAGTCTTACTATGTCGAAACGGGGGAAAACTCTAAACAGTCAATCTCGCAAACTAGTGCTGAAATTTTACAATTATTTTGGACGTGAATCAGTTAACGATGGGCCTCTTTTACCATTGAAACCACCGAGAGAACGCGTTGCCGAAGCATTGGGAATAGGGAAGAAGACAGTAACTCAAATTCTGAAAGAGAAATACGGACCATCAGGCTCAGAAGATAATACTTTACGTACACCGAAAAAACGAAAGAGGGACAAGAAAATTGTTGACGTTGATAATTTTGATGCTACTGCAATTCGCAACCACATTTATGGATATTACTCGAGAAAAGAATATCCTACACGGGAAAAGCTATTGAGTTCGTTAAAAGGCGCAGGTTTATTTTTTGGAGGCAAATCGTCTCTAGCAAAGGTTTTGAAATCGATTGGCTTTAGATTTAAAAAATCCGACAAGCGGAAAATCCTGCTAGAACGCTACGATATTATTTTGAAGAGAATAACATTCTTACGTGAGGTAAATAAAATTACGGATTGGGACAATGTCGTGTTTATTGACGAAACATGGTTGAATGCGAACCATACGGTTGCGCGGACATGGACCGATGATACAGCGGCCTCCACCTCAAAAGTTCCATCGGGAAAAGGAGCCCGACTTATTATATTTCACGCGGGATCAGCTTCTCAAGGTTTTATTCCAGACTGCCTCCTCGCATTCGCCTCTAAAATTACAACAGATTACCATGAGGAAATGAACTTTGATGTTTTTAAAGAGTGGTTTGAGAAGCTGCTAGTCAGCTTAGAAAACCCATCGAAAATTATAATGGACAATGCTCCGTATCATTCTGTACAAGTTGATAAACCACCAACTCAAGCAAATAAAAAGCAAGAAATTGTCTCGTGGCTGGTAAGAAATGGTGTGGAGGCAAGTCCAACTTTATTAAAAGTTGAGTTGTTAAATCTGGTAAAAGCAACTAAGCCGTCCAAGCTCCGCTATGTAATCGATGAACTAGCCCTAGAGCATGGACACGAAGTTATTCGATTGCCTCCCTACCATTGCCAGTATAACGCCATCGAGCTTATTTGGGCACAAATAAAGGGTCATGCAGCGCGGAACAATACTGAACCACCCTTCAGTACTGCTAAAATGATGACTCTGCTACAAACTGCATGTGCAGAAGTCACTACAGAAGACTGGCGAAAAGTCGTGGAGAAGACAAAGAAAATAATTTTACAAGATTTTGAACGAGATGTGAGAATAGACAATATTATTGAAAATGAATTAATAATATCTCTGAGTGCTGACAGCAGTGATGAAGATAGCAGTTCCGATAGTTCAAGTGAATAAAAGCAATTTTTTTGTTAAATTACGTAGGTACTTGTCTTATTTTGCTCCTTTAATTTATGAAAGAAAAAATAATAATGGGACAGGGATTCGCATGATCA
The DNA here is from genome assembly GCA_951394285.1 of Epirrhoe tristata. NCBI lineage: Eukaryota > Metazoa > Arthropoda > Insecta > Lepidoptera > Geometridae > Epirrhoe > Epirrhoe tristata. The sequence continues at coordinate 2,416,131 of OX596153.1, forward strand.
TTTTTAAAATTCACATATGTTCCAAGTCTGTATCGATTCATTCGATTCATTCATTTAATCGATGTTTTTAAGCAGGTCACCTCACTATGAATATAAAACTGACATCTGTCAAAAGTGACCTATTATCTTGTCCCTACTGTAGGTAGGTATATCCTGTTGGTAGGTATCTGTAGGTATACCTATGTGCTTAGAGGAAATTTTATTCCAAAATAATTAACGATATCCTGAAATAGCGTCGCGCCGGATTTCCAACGAAATGTATGTAGGATTGAATTCCCCAGATTTAGGCCCCTGGTACAGTAGGATAAAATAATACTTAGATGATAATAAAGCCAAGGTTGGTGGGACAAACAAGGTCCATAAATATTATGTTGTTGAGAAATGGATCTCTAATCTTTGAAATTGAAACATTACATCAACTACTTACATGTCAATATCGTTTAGCAAGTTAAAGGAAATTAAACCACAATGACGGCTATTCGAAAACACGTGTGGGTGTGAACTTTAAGCCAAGGCTATAAAACTTACATAGAAACATCACATTTTAGACATTTGGCCATTGCGTCTGTTAGTCACTCGAGTCAACTAACACAGGATCGAGTATCGTTTGATGTCTGGTTGAGAGGACAGTGACCGTATAAGTATAAAGACAATCGATTGATTAATACTACGCGGAAGAAACTACTCGCAGTAGGAAGATAATGCTAGTCTGTTTTAAGGCTCTACATTTTAATAAAGTAGGTACCTAGCCTATTCTCGAAACGAAGCAGGATGCTACTGCTTTAGTTCTCAAATAATATAAGCAATAGCCGGTACCACCTTGAGATGACCAAAATCCTTTAAAGATATCGAATACATATTTCAAAACTGTTGATACTAAACATAATAATGATGATTAGGAAGGTTTATTTGGGACGTGCGACTTAGGCCTGACTTGAGCTCGCCATATCATAAAATAATCCACAAGGCTTAATGTGATTCCTGCGATGTCTTAGTTAAGCTTTACCCGGGATTCCAGTGCCTCAATGAATAGGTATAAATAGGGATTCCATTATAACGGGCTGCTTCGTGACAGGACGCTAAAGGGCATTAGGATGCTGATTAGATAAACCCGTAAGACCGCATTGCTAGGATGCCATTGCCAATACTTGAAACTGTAAGTTTTGCTTTGTAAATTATACTGAGGTACTCCGGTATTTATGTATAAAGGATAGTGCCTGTGCCATTTAGTGTCTTTATTAATTAAATCTGTTGGCTAAAGCTTTATTTATTTGGTTATAAAACTTAGCTAATTTGATAACGAAACAAAACTTATCTACAACACGACCCAAAGCAAATCCATTAGCAGTTTAATGTAGAGCTCTTTCTCTGTTGCTTAGACAACAATGCCATGTATGGCTGAGTGACTCATACACAGTCATCGACCTTAGACATTGAGATAAGGAAATCTTAATGTTGATAATAATTTAGCTGTTTTTAGGTTGTCAGTTATTGAAAAAAAAAATCTCTACAAAGCTTTCGCTCGTTTTAAGTTGGAGCTTGTAAGTAATTACAGATTTACAAAATGAAATGTTGACTATCTTAACAGTGATCACAAAAATCACGTCTCTTAGAGTTACCAGGAAATCATAAATAGCTAAGGTTTGCGTTCGAATGAAGTCATCAACCGATTCACCTCGGGTTTGTGAAGTATTCGCACTGTCAATACCACAGCAGGCTATCGTCATGGGTATGGTTTTATAGTTAAGTTAAAATTGAGATGCCTATTTATAAATTCGTGAGAATAGGGAAACATTTATGTGTGTGATAGTTTTCTCTGCGATTTTAAGCGCGATAATATGCCGGCCTTATGTATTGTTAATTTACGCTTAGCTTTATTTAATTTGTGTGTTTGTTGTTAATTATAATTAGGTGTGATAAAAATTCAAAGAAATTAGCGGCTTATTATTTATTCAAAGATACCAAAATGAATATTTAATTTAAAGAAAAAACAGCTGTGAATTCTCACAGTTTACAATTGAATATGGAGTTCCAAAATTGAACTCTCTAAAATCAATTCTGAGGTGATAAAACATTCAAAGGCCAACGATTGCCGCTCGAAGGACAAAGACATTTTAAATGTATATTTGTGTGACATTTTTAAGCTGTCTTTTCAATTAGATGAAAGCGATAACAATGAAAGAACACGGAAATGAGCAATATTCTAAAAAGCTCAATTAAAAGAAACAAACAACTTAAAATAAACGATTAGGTAGGTACCTAACTAAGGTTATTGTTGTACGGTTAAACCTAACTAAAGGCTAATTGAAAACTTTGTTGCTGGTTCTTCACGGTATTGATCACGAAGGAACAGGAGTAGAAATGCCTAGTTTTAGAATAGAATAGAATAGAATAGAAAAACACTTTATTGTACACAAAAACACATTACAGGAAATACACGAAAATAAGTAAGTAGGTACAATGGGCGGCCTTATCGCTAAAAGCGATCTCTTCCAGACAACCTTTGGATGGACTGGAAAAGTTACACAGAAAAAAACGGTTTTAAGACAGTTTTAAGACTATTCTAAGTGATCCCAGCGGTCCTACTGAATAACTGATATGATTTTGACTTTTGACTTTGAAGACGCTTTTAGTTAACGCTGATGTTGAAATGAAATTGTCCTGAAACGACCAAAAATGACGGAATTTGAAAGACGTTTTACCTTTTCTTGCGGTAGTGTGAGCCAGCCATTCCTGATCTCAGCCGGGTCAGCACCTTCCAGGGACACGGAGGAGAGGCTCCTGGGACCCTTGGCCTTCCAGTGGTCTGGCTCCCACCAGTTCACGTGGTCCACGGACCGGTAGAGATTGCGCGTTTTCATCACCAGAAATGGAAGTGCTTCTAGCTTGTCTTTTGACTCTCTTTCCAAATTAATTGTTGGATGTCATGGACAGGCTTTTTGTGTAGAATTTTAAGTGATCTTGCAGTTTAGTTGTTTTTTTCTTGTATTTTTGTATAGAGTTTAAATCGTTTTAAGATCTACATGAAGATAGAGATCAAACTATTCTTAGAGCGTTTTCACATTATCCGATCCGATATCGGTATCGGACTCCGATACGATATCGGAGGCAAGTATAATGTATCAAATATGTACCTGTCTTTACATTATCCGATCCGATATCGGACATCGAAGCTATAAATTTCATACATTTTACTTGCCCCGCCATCGTATCGGCGTCCGATACCGATATCGGATCGGATAATGTGAAACCGCTCTTAGACTAGTTAAAAACTGCTATTATCACCACTACTACTGGTCAATAACTCGTTAATTACTGGTTAAATTAAAATTGATTAAAAGCTTTTAGAAGTAAGGAAGTTAATAAAACCACTTGCTAAATTAAAATTAAAATAAACCACATAATGTTCAAAATAGGTACTTTGTTCTACTGAAGTAAATTCGTAGTGTTTTTTCACCATGAATTTCGTAATTTTTACACAAACACGGAAATTACACAACCATTTGCCGCCAAAACCGAGGGTTGAATGAAACGCGAGGGTTGCAGGACTGTTTGCCAGCTGGTTGCTTAGCAACCGGCACACGGAGTCAATGTCACGGCTCATGGATAGCACGTGACCTGCCACCGGCTTGACCTCGTGCTTCCGAGACACACATCTTACGACCTTGAAATAAAGGCGGTTATGACATGACTTAGGCCGCCTATCCACTAAGCGAAGGGGAGAAAAGAGGAACAAAGCTAGCCATAAACAAAATTAACCTATCGAATTACATAAAATAAAATGTCCACTCCGCTTTTCAAATCTTTAATGCTTTTCTCTACAGCCTTAAACAGCTGCTTATTTTTGCAAATTCTAGTTCTGACAAGGGGGCCTATTATGAAATAGATCTGCATCGAGCTGCTGAGTCTAATATGAAGACGTAAACAATGTATGACTCTCAGGTTTCTTGTGGTCGAATGGATCAATTTACTTGAGCTGTCGAACGTGGTCGTGACACCGCACAGCTTCTTACCTACTGCTTCGAATCGAGTGACATTCTTGCTTAAGACGGGATAGATTATCAACACGAAATGCGCGGAATCACAGTTTACTTGATGTCTTCTGAATGATAGGTTTCATACAATTGGGTGGGTGAGACGGACAATCTCATACGGTGGTAGATCAGGTGGATCTATGCTTCTTGTTCGTTATGAAAGGTGAAAATATGATACCTACTTACGTAATTTCGTGACTTAATTCTGGTTTTTTCCTAACCTATGTTGTCCCATCGCCGCCCATGGGCGATGGGCGGCGACGCCGAGGAAGGCCTCGAAGACGATGGCGTGACGATCTCGATGCATTCCGGGCTGACTGGTGGGACGAAGCTGGCGACCGCCAGTCTTGGAAAATAATGGGGGAGACCTTTGCCCAGCAGTGGGACGACATAGGTTAGAAAAAAAATATGTTGTCCCAGCAGTGAGACATCATAGGTTAGGAAAAAAAATCTTGTTTAAAATTACATTACGAAATACGAGATCATACGGGTGCTAAAGATAAATACCATACAAAAGTTCTGTTCTGGATTATAACCGCATTAAGTTAGGTAGGTACATAGCCATGCTTTTTATAGTGTGAAACCACAAACCGTAGTTTTACTACCTGTTTGGTATAAGTTTCATTAAACTTGATATCAACCTACGCCTTTTTGTTCCACAAATAGAGTTTTCATTAACGCATGACCGCACCGGGGTTAAATACATGAAAATGATGGTGGTAAGCTAGACACTTTTAGATGAAACATCTTGACACCAATGAAAAAATTACACACACACATCTACTCGTAGAAGTGTTTCCCCAATAATGGATGTCACAGCATGCATAATGTGGATTTTACTACACATGCGGTAATTAGTGCACTTAGGATCGTTGACCTTTATCTGAATAACGTTATTCACTTTCTAACTTTCATGATTGAGCATCAAAAATTGCATTGTCATGTAAAATTACGCTGTATTGTGTTGTGTTTACGGTCGCTTGTCGTCCGCCCACGCTCGGAGCATATCCAAACATGTACAAAGGCTGTATGAGCGGCTGTATGACTCAGATATCCTTGTAAGGTGGCGCTAGATGTAATGGGATGATGGCATCACTTTCATTTGTGTAACATTTCACTTGGACTAAAGTCACGTACAATTCTCATTAAACTTTAATACCTATACCTAGCATGACAAAGCTTATCACTTAGATTAGTCTTATGATCTAAGTAAGGAACAGGAATAAAAGTTTCTGTACGACCAATAAAACAGGAAGATGAAAGTGGAGAAACAAGGCAAAAACACGGTTTGGTGCATATCATTTTATTGATCTATCTTCATAAATCTTAATGTTGTAACCGCTTCAGAACGTCGCTTAACTTCGACGATCTATGCTAGCTACACCATTAGCATTTTAGAATAGATGTACTTAAAGGCTTAGGTATGTAAATTACGATCAAGGATCTAGCCAAACATCTAGGACTCTCAATTAATCAACAAAGCCTTCTATCCGCCCTTGCATCGCCCACATGTTGCTGCATTTGGTCTCGACGGCAAACGATTCAACAGGGATTCATGTGATAAGCGGAAGCGGGTAAAAAGGACCCCAAACTAAGCAGAGCTTGTGTTATGGGAACCACATGACTGATATTCTAACTTGTAGGTAATACGAGTAATATTAGTTGGTAAGCCTTTAGCAGTTGAGTGTAGGTATGCAAAGGAAGCCCTAAAATAATAAATCTATAAATAATAGTGAAGGCATTCATTTTTATTTCGTAGATTTGCTGTATTTAGCAAGAGATTTCTTTTTAATTAAGTATGTAGGTAATGTTTATACGAAATTGAGCAACTATCATTCAGTTGGTGGTCAGTAAATTGATTGGTTTTGGATCGTCGAAATTCCGGACACGCAGGAATAACTTTAGGTACGTAGGTACTTACACCACGTTTAAATATTAGTAATGGCCATAATATTTAGTTCCTATACTTGTAACATATTAGTAGTTAATATTTACGTCCGAAAAGGGCAAACTGTACATTTTATTTGTTAACAAACCTACCATCTTTGTTAAATTCAACAGTTTACAATAAAAACTTATTCTATTCTATAAAGAAATAAAGATAGGTAGATAAATAAATGTATGGCGCCACTGAAAACCAGCGCTCCAACACTCTCGAGCTGTTGGAGCAAATGCTGAGGGTAGCCGTATTTTCACCCACATAAAATTATGTAGATTTAAGTACCTATTGTAATTGATGTGTGTGATATGATGTGAAGAAAATAAAACTTTATTCTATTCTAAATACGACGATCGATAAGAAGATCCAAATAAAGAAGTAACATTTAAGTTTATTCGCTACCGAAACGTGTACCGAGGTAAGAAATATTTTCTATGGATTAATTAAGTTAATCCATAGAAAATATTTCTTAAAATACCTATACTTAGGACGACAATGGTGTCAATGCCTTCGTGAATAAAACAATAATCATTACAAATGCTCATCACGAATCGCATGCAAACAGGAAAATCGGCGTGTTGCGGAATAATTAGGGCGTTGTCACACTATAAACTGAGGTCAATCGAGCCTAGACAGTGATAACAGAAGTAGGGAACGGACGGGTCTTCGTCAATGTCCGTGGTATGTAAAATTACTACTTTACTTACTTATGTAGACTAGGTTCGATAATATTATGATAGACTTATAGTGTAGTTCCTCCATGTAGTTCTCCATCAGAACCTACTGAGCGATAGCGAGGGTGATTTCTAAGAGAGTACCTATAAATAAAGTAATTATGCCTAGGAAATGATTATGGAATGGAATGAGACAAAATGTTGGTCATGATGTAACGGATTTCGGAAATATGTAGGTAAGTCTGTTCAGATTCGTGAAACATCAAATGTCAATCGATGTCCTTTGCTGACTTTTTTGTTGTGCCATACCCCAGACTTACATGGTAGATAATGTAGGAAAATGGTAGGAAAAAGCCGCAGTTTAGATGTGTTTCTGCTCTATCCAGTCACGGTTTACGCACCCAAATTGCGAGTTACAAAACATGTTGACAGGCAGACAAATACCTCCTATGACATGTCATTATAACAGTAACTGATTGTAATATCACTGTTGAATGTAAAAATGTGATTTGGTTATTTTATCTGGTGCGTTACATGTTTTTGAGGAACTTGCGATTAAGAACTGCTGTTTATAAAATATGAGATCGCCATATTTATTCATCAGGTTCATTGCAGATGAGAAGAACTTCAAAAGACGGTCTTTTACACACGACTTGAGGAATAGTGCGAGGTTCAAACTATGGGCAGATAATACCTATTTGTTTGGTATAATAATATATACCTATGTATTAATTTAAGTAAGTATAATAAGTCTGGCACACTTTTGACCGCAATGTAGTTAAACTTGGAAACGGTCAAGCATTAATGTCAAGGAGCATCTGCATAGAGCTGGTTAACCTTTTAAAGTGCAACCAGATTAAATCGAACACGGAATTCACTAAAAGAGTCTAAAAAACACTGAAATTTCATTGACCTGATTACAACGCTGTTAACTTTTCCATTTGAAAACACCAAGGATATCTTGTGACTTTTATTCCGATTGAATTATGTCACAGTCTCACAAACCATCATCTTCTATTTATTATTATACTTCCATACTAATATTATAAATGTGAAAGTAACTCGTAAGTGTCTGTCTGTCTGTCTATCTGTCTGTCTGTCGGTCTGTCTGTTTGTTACGCTTTCACACCCAAACCGCTGAACAGATTAAGCTGAAATTTAGCATAGTTAAAGATTGTATCCCAGAGAAGGACATAGGCTTTTAATCCCGAAAAAATGAAAAAATCCCGAGGGTCCGCGGGTCACACCGCGGAAGCGCAGCTTTTGTATTGCAAAAAAAACCTTTTGCCGCTCTGGTTCGAAATATCTAGTGCTAAGAAGAAGCCAAATTCTTCAGAATCAAATTTAAAAAAAATTGCAGAACAATTACCAGACAAAACTGTTTTACGAGTCAATAGAGAGGGCGCCACGACTCCTCTATTTATGGAGTGCAAGTCTTCATCAACTGCTGCGCATGCGCACGATCGCATGTAAAGAATAAAAGCTTGGAGACTATCACATACGATATGTTTAATTCAACACATCGTAAGGTAGACCATAATTCCAATCTTCTAAGAAACTTTAATTAAACCACGGTTTTAGAATATGTTAAGTGTTTGTAAATAAAAAGAGATGGCAACCGATCAACCATTTGAGTGGTAGATTACTTGAATTAAGAAACATACCCTCCAATTTAAATACTTACATAGATTTACGTCTCTATCGTAGCGGATTAAGCAGATACGATAGAGCCCCATTTGATTAAAAAAAGTCGAATGAAAAAGTGACACAATCGCGAAAGTTTAAGAAATAATAGGTACAATATGATTTCCTGTTTAATAAACCTCTCTACGGATGTCAGTGTGCTGTTGACTCAAGTGTCCATTACTTGCATTCTTCAATTAGTCACAATGGCCTGTTACTGTTCGCTATCACTTGCCTTACACGCATCACGATTGAGAAGGAGGTATCTATAGAATAATAAAAGGATAGGGGAAAATGAATTTAAGGAACAGCAGAAACTGTATCCCTGGTTCAATTTTTTTTTCTGAAATTAGAACAGTATGCGCTCAGTTGAAATAGGAAATGTATGATTCATGAATATAATTACAGTTAAGAATATAGTTACCACTTCCAGACAAGAGACGCATTTTCAGATTTTCTAGATTAGTTTAAGGTAGGACGTGCAAATATAATATAAATAAACCTACCTAGATGTAGATCAATCTTATGAGACTAGGAAAAGTTTCAGATACGATAAGATACCTACTTACTTATTTTAAACACATTGCAATTTTATGATACTTTAACCTGAATACAAAAACAATGTAGGTTTAACTTATATCCAAGGATTTCCTACAAGCCCACGCGTGGCCAACCTTGGCCAAACTGCAACAGGTAACCGCTTTGGTTATACCACCCACACTAAGTCATTTTGCGATATTTGCTTTAGGAAAACGATCAAAAATGGCGGAGTTGCTTTTAAATGGCACGTCGTAAACGTCCACATAAAGACAATGATTTATAAAACGTGACATAAATCATTTGATACTATCGGATAAGGCAAGAAGGTTATTGCACGCTGGTTTTGACAGCCTTAGATCTGTATCTAGTTGGTGCTGTGCTGGAAATTGAATTGATCATTGGAATGGTCCAAAAGTATGACTTTTCGGAAGAGGTTTCCATATAGCTATGGCCTTTCTGTGTGCCAGGGAGAAGAAAAAGGCTTGTCCAACACCTAGCCTATTCTCTGGGTCAAATCGGCCTCATCTGTCCACAGGTAAAACATTTTAAGTGTTTAGCTGACTAGGATGCTGGTTTCCTTACGATCTTCATCATTATCCACTCTTAACACAAACAGTCGAGCAGAGAACCTCCTCCTTTTTCCAGGAGTCAGCTAAAAAATCGAAAACAACACTACATTTTAGCATTTAGTTGCGTGCATACAAACGGTAGCCATTGATCAGGTGAATTTACGAGTAGATGAACGGCACCTACAGTCAGCAACTGAAATAGATGTAGCTTACCAGCGTTTTAAATCATCTTAGTCTTAAAAACTGTTTTTATGCTCTACAATAAATACCACAGCATAATTTTGAAATTAATGGACTGTTCAAAATCAGGCACAGTAAAAGTGTAGGTACCCTAGATAAGTTTATTATTAGTTAATTGTACTTATATTAGCCTATATCAGCTATGAATTAATTTTCTTTTTATTATACGCCTGATCAATCCTTCTTGCTCTAAGTTCCTCTACATGCAAAGGTTGCCTGGAAGTGATCGCTCATTAGCGATAAGGCCATTGTTCATTGTCATTATTTGTTTTATTTATTTTGTTTTATAGTTTAAGGTGTACAATAAAGAATTCTCATTTATTCATTCATTCAATCATTCATTAGCAATTATTATAAGTAGGTACTGTGATTTCCTAAATTTTTTTACGTCCTGTTTTATTTAAACTGTGATTTAAAATGTGTGTGTGATATGAATCATGGTATCTGAAAAAAAATTATTAAATTGAATGAATTGAAAAATCAAAAAATGCAACTTTGTGTACCAAAGTAGGTAATTAGAAAATTTAAAAATTATTTATGATTAATTTAGGTACTTATTTATATTAGTAAATTTTGTTGGTGACTGTACCTACAAGTAGGTAGGTAGGTACATGATATTACCATACGTGTTGCTGGCCTGTCTGACCGATCGATAGCAGCTACCCACGCATGGGACAATAGCTGTTAGGTAATTGGGTCATGTATCGATACACAGTGCGGTGTTTTCACCAAGCCCTTTAAAGGCTTTTATTTATTTTCAATTAAAGGGTACCTACCTACATAAACTTGTCTGTCTACTATCTGTGTTTACAAATTTTATTTTTAAATTCAATGTCAAACCGTGTTGGCGGAGTGGATAAGTGGGGTTGAATATGGATCTATAATAATTCTAAAAGTTGCAAGGAATTTAAGCATTGGACAGCGATAAGTTGGTTAAACCATAAACTCATCAATCAACTGATAAGTAAACTTAAGATACCTTATTAGAAGTCCGTGCTCGAGGAGCTGGGGGTTTGTGGAGGATTTTTTAATAAATGAAATCATTATTAATATTTATCGCCTTTAAAAAACATATTGTGTCAAGTGCACGACAGGAGCGTCTATAGGCGCACTAATACTTTCACCACACTGGTTAGAAAGAACAAGTGACACCACAAGAAGATCGCCTTTGTAGATACCCGGCATGAATAAGTTTGGAACAACTTAAAACCTTTTCTATCAGCCTATCATACCTATCATACTCACATTATGTAGTTCCGAAAATGTTTTGCCGATAAACAAAAATCAGGCCATAGTTTTTGTTACATAAATAACTATTAGAATCGGCTGATAGCATATAGATTAGATATAGATTTCTGATAAGTGATGTAGGTACCTATAGGCAAAGCTAGTGCTAATCGTGACTCATAATACGTAGAACCCGCAGGTGTAGTTCCATGTTTCTTAGTATTCAATTCTAAGCAAAACATAAAGGCCCTTATAATTAACGTGGTTTTCTGTAACTAGTAATAAAAGGCAATTTTGATCTACCTAATACTGACAAAGGTAGGACAATCTACCTGTGACAATGTGTGACGGTGAATTTGGGTCGTCATGAAAATGAAACACGCCACTCGCTGTCCCAGTTTTGATAGACAGTTGTATCGATAGGTACGCCTAATGGATCAAGGGCTTTACTTTTTTTTTTTTTTTTTTTGGATTATTACTCACAGCTATTAATTTTAAGGACAATATCACAGACAATTATGTCGAACGTCAAAACCCAACTCATCTAAGTACCCTGTTGTTTTTAGGAAGAGAGTTAATAGGCACCTTCTGGGTAGGCTCGCTCCATCGTAGACCTCACTCTTACCTGTGTGTGTGTAAGCACCAATACCTACCATGAGGTAAGATAAGCACGATGTACAGTTCGCCCAACGGATCTAGGCATTCGTGAAGTTAGCCGTTTGTCTGCGTAGAACACAAATTTGTATGAAAAATCGGTCACTGCGCAGACAAACTGCTAACTTCACGAATGCCTAGATCCGTTGGGCGAACTGTACAAATACTTATTACGATAATAGAAGATTTTTTATGCATTAAGGCCCTTATTAATAAACGTGGTGTAAAGTTACGCCGGGTATAACTTGGGAGTAACCATACAATTTTCGAGTTGAAACCTGTCGTAACTTTACACCACGTTTATTAATAAGGCCGTAAGAGTTCTAAAGTTATTTTGATCAAGAGTTCGCATTTGTACACACATCTGCTAGGGTTGAATCAACTTAGTTTGGAATCGGCCTCATAATAATAATCGCGGAACTGAGGTCAAGGTTCGAATCTCGAGCGGTTGAAAAAGCCGTTTGTTTGAGTCACCGGATGAAGTGTTTCGTTTTTTTTTGTAGCGCCGTCTTTTTTGTCGGTTATGAACGCAAATAAGTTGATTGAAGTTCGTTTGCACTAAAATATTTGAGTGTATTATAGTTTTAAAGAGTTCGAAGATCAAGATGCTATGTTTATTATGTAGGTTAAGATAGAAAATATACAAAATATTGCAAACCACATAAAAATAAACTAAACAAAAAACATAACAATGAAAGTTAATTTACCTAAGTTTAAACTGGCCTATTTTTATATCAGTGGGTAACCAACCGATATAAAAATAAGCCAGTATCAATGGCTAGTATGTTATACCTACTAAGTATTGTTATAGTTTTATCATCAAAAATCAATATTTTCCTATGTAGGTTACCTTTATTATTCTTTTCTACATTATAATTCATAATATGCTACGTATTGTGAATATCAAGAAGAGTTCTTCTTTCTATAGATGCTTCGCTAGTTGGTACACTAGTAGGTAATTTGGAGACTTACCTGCATTTGCATCAGCCTGGAACCACCACCTTTTTCCATGACCAATGAACACAAAACAAACTATTGGAAGACAGCAATTTAAGTCTCACAGTCTCTGTATTAACAGACAAAATTTTCCAATACAAAATATCAAAATACTACCTACACGTGATTTTTTACACAAAATCCACAAAATTTGACACTGTTATTGTTGACAACACCGGCTGCTGCGATTCGCAGTTTCAAATTTAGAATATGCGTTCAGGAACAATAATCATAGCATGTTTGTTTCTGCGTTTTCTGCAAACTGCGACTTATTTACCAAAAAAAGGTTTTATGTTATTTCACCGATCAAACGCTCTCGGTCGCGTGGCGACTCGTCAGTCGTCTGCGAGGGAGCGTGGCGAATCACTGAGAGGCGAGCCTCGAAGCGAGCGGTGAGCAGCCTGCATGACTACGCGCTGACTAATCGACTGGCTGCTGCACCTACAAGCCCTGAAACCTCTACCAACTCAACGCTAGCATTTTCAACTCTTTATAAAAGTGTTAAGGTTGCAGATCGACTGGCAGCTCCTTGCGTGTGTATCAAAACTTTGTTTTAACTTGGCAGACAAACATTAGCCGGCACGTATTCCTGAATAAGCTTTATGCCTTCGAGATACGTGTCTAAACAGAGTAATTTGGATCAGAGAATTTTGCGAGCCCGCAGCGAAGTTCGGTGAAAGCTTTTATCATAAGTTACTGCGTTTTTAATAACAGAATAACTGTAGTTTCAACTGTATGGCACATGAATAATCTACCACGTAATTATTTTTGTTGGGTGAAGGACGCAGAAGGAAAACACCATCTGTTTTTAATGTCGTGTAGGTATAAAATTTATATCGACAATATATTTAATTTATATGAGAAGATTGTACCTAGCAACGTGATTTTATTTTTTATAAGACCTTTTACTATGCTACGGCAGTAACATTACAATCACCTACTAAGGGTAACTACCTAATTATTATCTACTCATTATTATCTTTTAATAGCTTTTTTAGGTCATAGTGCTTGCCTTACTTCGACCAGTCTCTCTTTATTCGATTATTTTCCCCATGAAGCTTGACTTGCATGTGAGCAACTTCATGAGGACAGATCAACGAAATATAGTCCTGAAACCAGTATTGTCCAGATTATTCATGCATTGCTCACGCACGCATTGGTCTACAAAAAGGATATTTTGAGAAAAAAACCGTTTAACCCAAAGGTTTTTATTATAAAAGTTACATACAAACATTCATAATTATTACTGAACTAAGGTATCTCGGACACACGACACGTCGGGCTAGCTACACACTTCTACACATCCTTATTTCAATCGTTTTAGTAATTAAATGAAACGCAACAATTTTAGAATCACTGTCGAAATGGAATACCTACCGATCTGTTTTTTTAGCCTCTCAAAACCTTTAGGTTATAATATATAATATAATATAGGTTGTATAATCATGTTTGGTAGATATAAGTATGTTGTTGAACTATAATTGTTACCAGGATTTAAAAATTTCAATGATTTTTTTGTTACTTGTCTTTTAATCCAGTGATCCTAATATTATGTCTAGTCTACACAGCTAATATTATACCTGCTACCATTAGGTTCTTGAACATACGATGTAAAAACTAAAGCCAAATAGCGCATTTTTTTTCCATACAAAAAATACTTCTCCGTATTCTCCATAGATGAATAAAATTAGCTGCGTACACGATGAATAAAAGTTAAATTAAATCATTACATCAAAATATTCGAACACATTTCTCCGTCAATAAAAATCAATTGCAAGCGATCAATACAAAAATATATCATTCATTTATCTCATCTCGACGATACCAGCGTCTTATTGCTGCCCCTAGAGACTTTATGGCTAATAGACAAAAACATTTAAAATTTGACACTCGCTAAAGAAGTAGACAAAGAGCGATTTAGCTAAGATCTAGATCAAAAGGAATTGGGTTCAAGTGCGGTATTTTTGTCAATCTGTTCGTTCCGATCGTCCGTCATAGGTCAGTTGCCCCATGCACTCTCTCAGGCTAGTATACTTTTGCCGTCTCGTCTATTTACTACCTACTAAAGATAGTAGGATTAATCTTTTGATGAACACGACAAGAAGAACATTATTATCATCGTTTGAACACTTGAAAGTGTTTTAATGACATGAACATTTTCCCATTTATATCAAAGACAATATTATAAATTATTAAAAGAATTTCAAAATACAGCAACTTATTGGCACATACTGCGTTTCTGCTTATCATTTAGCAATACCGCACATTTACAAAGACATTTAAAATGAGTTACAGAGTTAGACAACATCACGGTTAATTATACCTTATTTTATCTAATATTAGTCTATTTTCGTATAATATACAATTTGCTACAACATCTAATAGTTGCATGACGAGATTTTGTACCCAGAACATCATTATTTTTACGGAAACTAATATTGTTTCCGTACGGTTCGTTGCAAGCGCTTCATTTAAACACAGCGGAATAATTTTAACAATTTCAATACTTTAAAAACACTAAGTTATTTTAATGATGGCTGGACTGTACCTCAATCTTTAATATGCGTTACATTCATTTCTGAAATGGGTACAAAAAATCTTGCATTGCAACTGTTCGCAGGGCCTGGGACATCGCAATTACCGTGCATAAAGTACACATCACGCCTAAGGTACATGCCTAGAGTAATGCCTAGGGTACACTTGCCTAAGGTACACTTGCCTAAGGTACATATGCCTAAAGTACACTTGCCTAGGGTACACAAAACCATGCCTAGGGTTCACACACAGGTATCAGGTAAACAATGTTCATTACGTAAGGCAGTCTTTGGGTAGGTCGGAAGATATTAGCGACTAGATAATAATTTTTTAATTGTACTATGTTACCACCTAACAATGCTGACACTATGCCAAAACGTTGCTCTAAAATATTTCAAGATCTTTTGTAATATACATTACATTACCAAAAGGTACTTACAGATTTCAAATAAATAAACATTGTAGGGCGCTTCACACGGCGCTATTTAACCCCGATCTATGAAAACTTTTCCTGATGAAAAAGCTCGAGGCGTATGTCACTTTGTGTCTTTCTCATAGGAGAAAAAAAAATCGCCATCTCGCTCGGAGTTCCAATCAGGCTAGTAGGTTCTTGAAAGAATATACATTTCAAAAGATCTGACGTTTCACGTATCATTTGTTAGGTATACATATTGTACCGACCACATTGACTACATACTAACATCCACTTACACTTAAATACGAAATTATCATCCAATTTAGACTTTAAATACAATCCACAATAATTGGTGTCATATTAGGGCAAGCGTTCTGCCGGCAAAAATAATCCCACTCTTTAGTATAAGTTTGTGCGATGTCTAGGTTGTAGGAAATTAAGAATTACCCTGATTTTAACATTGAGTAAAAAATTCAAAAATTTTAGTGATAGCGATTATGTGACTCCAAGGGTTAACAGTGTCGACAAATGCGGGTACAAATGGATATAAAAAAAAATACAAAAAATATCAAAGGTACAGTATCAAAGAGTTTCACCAATAAAATAATAGCTCATTTTATGTTGAGGGGAGTCTATGAACAATGCCTATGCTGATAGGCCGAAGTATTAACACCTATAAAAATTAACTACACACAACTTCCTAGATTAATATCAATCCGGCTATAGCATGCCTATTAAACATAGTTTTAAATCCAATCGCAAGAGATCCGTTTCTTTGGCACAGTAAAAATATCATAGAACAATATACAAATCTGTGCTTTCAAATCCAATATTTTCTGAATAAATTGTGTTATCATTTTTAACTTAATCATACAATCAATTAACTATTTTCTCTTGTCTCTTAAACAAGACATTGTGACCAGCACTTTATTTAATTGTACACAGAGACATCAAGTTACGATATATACATAAAGAAACACAAGTCTTTGGTAAACTAAGGGAACATCAAAAACATTTTAATATTTCAATAATAAAGTTAAGTGCCGACATTTATCGTTATAAGACACTTTCTGAATTAGATCTTTTCATTTTTTCGATTGAGTTTAAGGCCCTAAATTCTGGCTGATGAATCTCCAAATTTGCGTCTTTGACACACTTTTGTTGCCACGAATCAGTAACTAGAACGAACCTCACGCCTATAATATTTGTCATAGTATGCTTGTAACTTTGCTCTGAGAATTCCAAATTGGAAGTGAATCTGCCTCCACCAATCACATGATAGTTATTAATTCCCAAATGGTCGCTGAATACATAATCCTTCCCAGTTGTCTTATAAACTTTGCAAGGCTTAGGATTCTTGTTATTAATCCATGGCTTTACCAGAGATCCTGTTACTAGGGATACCTACATCACTTCAAAGACAAAATTGTAGTCAGACAATGTCTAAGCAGAAATGTTTTCTCTTTACAATATGAAACAAGGTGCCGCACAGTAGACCTGGTGCTGGCAGGTCAGACTTATGTGATGATAAGGTGTGATGATCATGGGTAGGCACTTGCACCTTCTTTGTATGCTACGTTTTGTAATTTAGCAAAATGGATGAAACAAATTTTCGGGAGAAATCATCCCAATTTAACAGTCTGACTCTCATCCCACAATAAAGATTCTTTGATCCTCCGAAAATCATCTTGTCTGAGTCTAATCATGGCATGTTATGCCTTCATATTCCATCTCCAGTAACATAACCTCTGATCTACATCTAGTTTACATCATGAAGTCCCCACAATCAACTCCAATGTCCCAATCATCACTGCCAGTGTCGTCATACTCAGCCAGCGCCTGCTCATAAGCCGAGGCCTCGTAAGCAGTTACTCCGTCCAGCATGGAGCATGCTTGTGAAACGTTGGTATGGTGCATGATCGGCATTGCGTGAAGTGCGAAGTCGTCGCCATCTTGGGACCAGGTAAGCCCTGAAAAGAAAATAACTTTATTATGATGCTTGTTGTAGCTTAGATAGACGTCGTAGATCTTGGAATAAGCAGTTGAAAGAAGAAAGGCAAGGCTTGAGCAGTGTAATTATTAACAGAAAAGAGCACTGGATGTTGAGTAAGTTGGTACTACGAGTATGTTATTCATCATAAAAAAACAGGGTCAGTATAACTTTTTTTTGGAACTTGCTTAATTTACGCATTCTTCTCGTCAACCATCATAACTCTTCACCGTTTTGGAGTATACTTACGTCCACTCCAGACTCCGTTGGGCAGTGTGACCCACCCCCAGCCCTGGCCCCACGCCAGCTCATGGTCCAGTTGTCCAGCGAGCGGCACCTGTCTCTTGATGACAGCCACCAGACCGCGGCCGTCCAGGGCACCAGCAGCGTTCCTGCTGCTTCGGGAGTACACCTCGGTTGATGTCGCTGGAATTAACAGAGGACATTCAAAAATTAAGTACATTAAATCACACCATTTTTCCGTGTTAGGTTAAAATAGTAAAAACCATGTTTTTGATATCTTTCAAAAGACCTTATAGAAATTCTAGTTTATGAGTTTGAGCCATCAAGGTTTGAGCAGTTTTTTTTATTTACTAACTCAATGTTTCATGCAAATTCAGATATCATGTCCCATCCCAGGGCCGTTCCCACTTCCCATTGTCCTTTCTCGGATCGCTCCGATTCGGAAAACAAAAAATTTAAAAGTTTCCTAGCCGAAGCTAGTTTCTAACTTGTAATGCATAATCCTTGTTCCCGTCGACCTTTGTGTGTCCTTCATTGACTTGAACACTTTGGTTTTAAGCCGGATTCTGAGTTTGTGAGGCTTGCCGGTTCCGTAATGTGTTTCACAGTTGAAGTATTTTGATTCGAGGATTTCCCTTATGAAATGTGTGCGCACTTTTCTATTTTATTTTCTGCACTGACAAGACTTTTTCTTTTCTTTATCTTTTTTCATTGATATAAGTCTGCAGTGTATTAACGAATAGTTATGTAAGTAGTGTGCAATTACATGTATGTGTGTGTGAGGCGGGCTTACAGCGTCCGCGTCCCGCGTCGTACCGTCAGTGTGAATAAACCATGGTCAAGAGCATACGCGTTTTACTCGCTACAATACCTACCTACCGCCATCCAACAGTTCAGTGACGACGAGGATAAAATTTTTATTGGCGTGCATAAATCTACTCGAAAATGACGATCGGGAAACTGCAGGAGTTCAATGTGCGATCGGGAAATTGGACAATGTATGTGGAACGTGCAGAAATGTTTTTTAAGGTCAACGAAATTAAAAAGGAACTATGGCTACCCACATTAATCGCAGCTATCGGAGACGAAACCTACGAATTGTTGAGTAACTTAGTAAGCCCGAAGAAACCCAGTGAAGCTACTTATGAGTCAGTGGTAACGACCTTAAAAGATCATCTGCAACCAAAACCATCCTTTATGGCGGAAAGGTACAGATTTCGCCAGAGACGGCAAAATGCCGGTGAAACGATACCTCTATATGTATCGGAACTTAAAAAGTTGGCGAGGTTTTGCGAGTTTGGAGCGGTACTGGAGGAAAACCTGCGAGATCAATTGGTATGCGGATTGAGTAGCGAGACCATCAGGCAGCGAGTTTTTACAGAAGAGAACCTACAGTACGCTAAGGCGGTAAAGATTTCATGTGCTATGGAGGCGGCTGAGCGTGATGCGGCAGCGGTGGAGCGAACCGAGGTCAAAGGCGGCGGAACGAGTAGCCAAGCGGTGGCGGCGACGGGCGCGGTCCTGCATGCGGCGGCAGGCTCACAGCGGGCACGCGGCGGCGGCACCGGCGGCGGTCCTACCCGCGGCACACGGCAACCGGCCTGGACACAACAAAATGGCGGTGGTGGCGCGAACAATGGGTGCAGTGCGTGCGGGGCATTTTCGCACGATAAAGGGAAGTGTCGTTTCAAAAACTTTGTTTGTAGTATGTGTCAACAACGTGGACATTTGCGGCGAGTATGCCCAGGGCGGGGGCCCGAGGGCGGAGCTCGGACAAGACGCGGGAACGGCGCCGGCGGCACCGTCCACGTACTCAGCGGCGCTGGTGACCAGGACTCCGGGGGCGAGGAGTATGAAGTACTGTCCGGATACGGGGATGCCACGGACTCCCCGAGCGAGGGGGAGATGGAAGAAGAGTTACACCAGCTGTGTCTGAACGGCTATAAGCCGGTAAGATTACCATTACAAATTGACGAAACTGTAATTAATATGGAAATAGATACCGGATCTTTGGTATCTTGCATAAGTAAAGTGACGTATGATAAATATTTTAGAAATAGGTTATTAGAAAAATCTAACTTAGTTTTTAAAGTATACAATGGAAATAAAATAAGGCCACTCGGGGTTATAAAGCCTAAGGTAACCTATGGTATGCAATCAAAATCACTGGAATTATTTGTCATAGAAGGGGGGACAACATCATTATTAGGTAGACAGTGGCTTGCAGAACTAAGAATACAGATTCCGTCCTTGTATAATAAGGAGATTATTAGAGCGGATCCTCACACGGGTAATGATCTTCCAACTTTGCTTTCCAGGTATAATGAATTATTTGCGGAGGGACTGGGCCGGTTCACGGGAGGCAAGGCGAGACTGCGAGTACGCGAGGGGGCCACCCCGGTGTTCTGTCGGCCGCGGCCGGTGCCGTACGCCTTACAGGAGCGTGTGGACCAAGAACTGGACGCGATGTTGAAAGCCGGGGTCATCGAGCCGGTCGACAGCGCGGACTGGGCTACGCCACTGGTTCCGGTGCGGAAGTCGGACGGGGGACTGCGTATCTGTGCCGACTACAAGGTGACGTTAAATCCTGTTTTGCTGATAGATAGATATCCTCTGCCTCGTATCGACGATCTATTAGTCAAACTTAACGGGGCTAAAGTACTATCTAAGATTGATCTTTCTCAAGCGTATAACCAAATAGAATTAGAAGATCCGGAAAACTTGTCGGTAATAAACACTAATAAGGGCTTATTTAAATATAAAAGATTAGTATTTGGATTATCTTCGAGTCCAGGTATTTTTCAAAGGATTATGTCTAACCTTTTAAATGATATACCTAATGTTCAAGTATTCCTGGATGACATTATAATAGGAACCACTACGGTGAGTCAACATTTGAAGGTTTTAGATCTTGTGTTAAATAGGTTGCAAAGTCACGGTATGAAATTAAAGGAAAGTAAGTGTTTCTTTATGACAGATGAGGTAAAATATTTAGGTTTTATTATCTCAGCGGGGGGAATTAAGGCAGACCCAGAGAAAGTAGAAGGAATGTTGAACATTCCTAGTCCCAGTAACGTAACAGAGTTAAGATCGTTTTTAGGTACGGTAAACTTTTATGCTAAATTTGTAAAAAACCTAAGCACCATTTTAGCACCTCTGTATAGGTTACTAAAGAAAGATGTCGTGTGGAAATGGGACTCAGAATGCGAGCAAACGTTTGTTAAAATTAAGTCAATTTTAACGGGGGTAGAAGTGTTAGCGCATTACGATCCGAATAAACCGTTATTTGTTACGTGCGATGCGAGCGCGCGGGGAATAGGGGGAGTGCTGACACAGCTGAGCGGCGGCGGCGCCGGCGCAGACGGTGCGAGAGAGCGCGAGCGCCCGGTGGTTTACGTTTCGCGAGCGCTCACTAGCGCCGAGCAACATTACTCACAAATCGAAAGGGAGGCTTTGGCTATTGTTTTCAGCTTAGAGAGATTGCACCAATATCTCTACGGTAGGCGTTTTACATTACGTACCGACCACAAACCTTTAGTTACCATTTTTGGGCCCAAGAATGGTATTCCGTCTATGGCGGCTAGCAGGTTACAGCGCTGGGCTATCAAGTTATCGGCTTATACATATGACATAGAATTTGTAGGTACGAAAGACAATGGGGCGGACGGCTTATCGCGGTTGCCGGCGGATTTAAGCTCCCGGTGTCATAAAAACGATAAGATACCTGAACAAACATTTTTACATTTTGCCCAAGATGCCATGTTGATGGATTATAATGAAATTAAAAAACAAACTAGCCGGGATAGGTTTTTAGGAAGAATTCTGAATTATATAAGAGAGGAGTGGCCCGCGGATTGCGAAAGTTCAGCATTGAAACCGTTCTTTAATAGGAAAAAAGAATTATATGAGGAATTAGGTTGTATAATGTGGGGTCACAGAGTAGTTGTACCGGAAGTTTGTAGATCCAAAGTACTAGAATTACTACACGAAGCGCACATGGGGATAGTTAAAACCAAGGCGTTCGCGCGGAGCTATGTCTGGTGGCCGGGGTTAGAAGAATCTCTGGAAGCCATGTGCCGATCATGTACCCTCTGCGCAGCCGAAGCGGACGGTCCGCCACGGCACGAGCCCGTGCCCTGGCCCTGGCCGGATAAGCCGTGGTCGAGAGTGCATTTGGATTTTTTGGGGCCACTTAATGGTAAAATGTATTTAGTAATGGTAGATGCTAGAACTAAGTGGTTAGAAGTGAGTCAAGTACCTAGTACGGCGGCGAATCATACCATAAATAGATTAACCGATGTTTTTGCCCGGTTTGGCTTGCCGCGGCAAATAGTTTCAGATAACGGTCCACCTTTTACCAGTTACGAATTTGCACAGTTTTTACGATCGAATGGGGTTAATCATTTGTTTTCGGCTCCTTATCACCCGGCTTCGAACGGTGCTGCAGAAAATGCAGTCAAAACAGTAAAAAAAGTTATTAAAAAAGCGATACGCAAAAATGTAGATGTAAACAATTTTTTAAATAACTTCCTACTGCATTATCGTAATACCGATCATTGCACAACGGGAGAGACACCGGCACTTCTAATGTGTGGTCGTAGATTACGAACTAAACTAGACGCGTTAAAACCGGATTTAAACGAAAAGGTTAGGAAGGCTCAAACTAAACAAAAACTAAATGGAGCGAGCGGACAACGCGAAATGCGACCTGGGGAGGAGGTATGGCTACGGCAGTATAGGGGGGAAGATAAGTGGGTGCCAGGGAAAATAACAGAGAGAATAGGTACTACTGACTATAGGGTAGTCGATACACTAGGCAGAGAGAAACATAAACATGTAGATCAGCTTAAGCGGAAGATGCGCAGTTCCCTCATTTGTCCACCTAATTTACCTATACCTACTTTCCTCGAAGGATCAAGTAAAGAGTCTAGTCCGCGCCGTTCGACTGCTACGACACCCCAAGGCATTACGGTAGGGTCAGAGGATGAGAGTCCAGAAGACCAGTACCAGGATTGTGTGTTTGAGCAACCGGAAACCATCAGTTTACCTAGCCCGCCAGCCCCTGAGGCGACCCAGTCCCGTACCGTACGGCAGTACCGGTTAAAGAAACCTAATTATAAGGATTAGTTATTTAGTTAGTGTAGGTACCAGAGATATAATAAGTTATACTTAATACCTTCGGGTTAAGTTGAATAAAAACCTTTTTATGTAGATAAGTCATAGGTTAACAGCTGTATTCCTTTATTTGTACTTACTTAGTAGGTAGATTACTGAGTGTACCTATTTTCGAGCATTGTGAATTCAGATAAGAACTACCTATTGCTTTTTGCCATAAATGTTAATTAAATTGTTGTGTTAGTTAAATTAAAGTAAAATCAAGTAAGTAGGTAAGTAGGACCTGTTTGGGTTGTTGATATGTCTTAGTTCCATTAGATTAAGAGTAGGTATACCTACTATTGTTATATTTATCTATAAAGAATAAGGGTGGAGGATTGCAGTGTATTAACGAATAGTTATGTAAGTAGTGTGCAATTACATGTATGTGTGTGTGAGGCGGGCTTACAGCGTCCGCGTCCCGCGTCGTACCGTCAGTGTGAATAAACCATGGTCAAGAGCATACGCGTTTTACTCGCTACAATACCTACCTACCGCCATCCAACAGTTCAAAGTCAAACATGCTTCAGCGCTTCTTCCCCTGCAGTGGTTGAAAAGCATCGTTGTTAGCTTCTTTATGTTCAATCAAAGTATCAGTATCAATCTATACATTCATCTTGGAATATTGACATGAAAAGACAATAAAATATATAATATGCACTAAACGTAACGAACATCAGTTTTTTACCATGATCTACTTTTATTTTATTCATCTGACTCCATAACCATGACCTTCATCACTCTTTATAAAACAATATTATAATACCTCAATTCACATTTAATTTTGTTCCAATCACTTCGCTTTATTTTGTCTGAGCGATTTACCCATTTCATAATTAATGTTCCTTTTTGGAGGCAGGTAAATTTTCAAATGGAGTATACATGTTTTGTGAATTTATTGAGAACGTTTTTCAATATCTAAACGGACTGTTTGAATGTGTATTTTATTTATCCTATGTTTTTCCATTCGCCAAATTCCTTTCATTTGCCTCTGTTCTCAGCCGCAACCGCAGCCATCCCGACATCAATGTCATCACGCCAACGTTTTCAGCGGCTTCGTTGTATATTTGCAGGCAGATGATGATAGGGACATCATCTTTTTGTCCTTATCATCCCCATGAAATTGCCCACCTAACACCATCCATATGATCTCGTATCCCTCCCAACTATACAGGGTGTAAAAAGACGTCTACCGAAGCCGAAAGGGATAGGTACAGCATCCCAACACACAACAAAATCCAAAAGGATTTTCCGAAAAAATCATTATATCCGGAGAAAACAGCGTTTGAAGATTACTATTGGCGTATGTATTGGGCGCGTTTTAATACGTAGATTGCTGGATTTTGAGTTTTAATCGTTTTTTTCTTTTATATATGCAATTATTAGGTAGGTATGGTCTTATTATGTTATACTAGTAGTAAATAACTAGAAAATTAAATAAAATGACGTAGCTAAGTCAATTTTTTTTTCCGTTTTTTTTCACGAAATATGTTCAGAATCATGGTCTGATTGAAACCCCTCAGTTTTCGGTAGCAGTCTTTTTACACCCTGTAGAGTCTGTTCAATAACGTCTTTAATTCAGTATTTGTCCGTTTTTTTTAATTCTGAAATATCATTGACGTTGTTGTAGAGGTCCAGACCTGAACTGAATTTTCTGTTCATGCAGAACGGCTGATTTCAGCCGAAGATTTAAGAATTTAAACAGGCGTTATTTGTTTGGTGAACTTTGGGTGTAACCTCTTGAAATGTTTAGTAAAATTTTACTTGAAGAGAAGTTTAATTTAGTTCAAGATAAAATAGCAATACTTTATGAGACAGGAGCTTTTAATTAAACGAAAGCCTGCATTATGTAACTGACGCAAGATAATTAAATTTTCGAAGAAAAATAGTTAAATCTCTACATTTTTACCAACAAGAAAACCAAGAGCTAAAGATAAATCATCAATTAAAAGTTTTACTTACAATACTACAAGTAAGTATTGATTTACTGTTATACAATACTTACAAGTAACTAATGGTAAAAAATATCAAGTCCTGGTAATTTAATGCAAATAGCATTAACCTGACATTTTTAAGCTATTGCATAGCTTCTATCGCGGGCCTTGAGCGTGGAGACCGAATCCAGAAATTCCGTAACAAAAATAACCTAACACCCCCACTCCGACCGGCACAGCGGTGATACTTTTTAGTTTTGCCATCTATCGATGAATAGCAGAACTTTTAATGACTTTTTGAAATATCACGCTTGTTTCTTTAGTTCAGCAACTTGCCTCTAGGTGGCATTGATTAATGGTTATATCAAAGAAAAAAAAACAAAGGAAAAAAATACTGCATAAATAAAATAAATAAATAATTATAATAGCATAAGTTGATAAAAAATGCTATGCAATAGCTTTACCGCGGCAGTCTCCGAGTGCCACACGTCTTTTTTTATTATTACAACAACCTTTTACTATAATTAAAATTACTCTCACGCCGTTCACTTTCGTCTGTAAATAAACTTTGTTACTGTCAGTCACGTAGTTATTTCGTTTACTCAGTCCAAGCGAGGAATAAATAATAGAAAATGCACAGAAGGTACTCAGATAATGTGATTCTACCTAGTTTATGAGGATAATATTCCCAGTGGATACGGCCGGCAAGTCTGAGAGGATAGTATAGCTTCTATAGACGCCTATTAGGTAATAAACTCGTAATTCCCAGACACTAGCCTCGAATGTGTGGAAGTAGATTTATAATGTAGAGGAAACTGTATCCTGAATTCGAATAACAGGATCATTCTTCGACGACCTCTGTGGCGCAGTGGGCGAAGGTCCGCCTGCGATGCAGAAGGTTGCGGGTTCGATCCCCGCCGCGGGACAAATGTTTGTATTACCTACAGATATTTGTCTCGGGTCTGGGTGTTTCTATGTATAATATGTATGTATTTACAAACAAAAAGTATATAAGTAGTATATCAGTCATCTAGTACCCATAACACAAGCTCAAGCTTACTTTGGGGTTAGATGATGCTGTGTAAAAAGTCCAGCATTATTTATTTATTTATTTATTCTTTATCCCCATGGCACGATTTTTCTAAAACTTTTTAGGTAGGTATGTCTTCCAGATTCTTTGAAGGTGTCTAGTCTATGGGGCTAGTCAAGAGATATTTACAAATACATAGGTATTTGATACATGTTTGTTTACATTTTGCAGAACCAAAGAATACAGAAACGTATAATATTCCATACGTCACAGGCTACAAGCCCTCTGCCAAATTCTTCAGTACCTACTTATTCAATATTTAAACGACGCGTGATCCGAGAGCTGGCACATTTTTGGCTCAAAGGATCAGCATTGCCATCCAGCGTGGTAATGCCGCCAAGTTTTGGGCACGCTTCCGACTGACAGTGACCTGGATCAGTTGAGCTATCTATAGATCGTTTCTAACGATCCTTAGATAGCTTGTCTAATCCTGTTGTATTTTGAAAATATATGTAAATATGTAGTAGCTTAGTTTCTGTAAATAAATTTTAAAAGTAAACATTCTTCAATTAAAATAAATATTTAATTGAAATATTTTTGCTACCAACCAAAAACATATACAATTAGGTAGATTCATTTAGTAGTATGTAAATAACTCGTACGAATCATTGCTGCGCCTACATAAATATGTTAGCAAACCTACTCGGGAATGATGTTAGTGAGCTAATAGAGTGGCAGGCGGGAAGTGAGGCATCGCGATACGGAGGCGAGGCAGACGCATTACCTCCGGAGATGAGGAGATGCAAGATAAGCAGCCTCAGGTCATAGCTTACTGTATAAGCCTTGTTATAAAGCTTATATTGAGTAGGTGATAACCGTAGCTGAGTGAACAGATTTAACATTTGGGGATGAATTTATGAAAAAAAAAAGATTAGCTGCCGTCCACATTGCGTCAACAAAAATAGCGTGTCTTGGCACACATTTTTTGATATATTATTTCAGATGGCACTAATTTTGCGCTAAATATTTGCATTACTCAGAGTTCCAAAATGTTGTTTGAGTCAGCCAGATAAAAAGACATAAGTACCTAAATATTCTATGTAAATATCGTAGTTCTAGTAAAAGACTACTTACTCCTGATGATTCTGACGGAATATCTTTACCTATTTTGATAGTACGAGTACATTCGTCGTCGAAAACGATTCTCAGTGAGTCGTGCTATCGAATATTTTTTGTTGTGAATAACAAAAGTAACTTTTCTCAGCTTTTACAAAAAATAACTTATTAAATTATCCACCCGTAGCCGACAAACCTATCTAGATAGAAAAATGAGCTCACCGTCAGCTTAACTTGATAAATTAACCTGTTAGCAGACAAGGCTCGTATAAGTTAACCGACCTTGTGTAGAATACGAATTAATCAATAATTACGATACCCTAAACAGGTTTCGAGTAAAGTGCCAGATAGTTCACTATAGAAGTGAAAAAACCATACATATTTTTACAATATTTCTTTGCTACGCCGTAGCAGCTTGCTACGAAGAATACAAATTAATTTCAATTGTTATGTGTTGCCTGAAATATAAATGATTTAGTTGGCCAGTTGATCTGAAAGATATTGTTTATGACACTCGTAGTTTCATTTACTTACGTTTCATTTAGTTTAATGAACACGTACAGGAAATCTTAGTAGGAGATAATGTTTTATGTGATGTACATTTTTAAAGATTCATTATGTACAATCTACCTATTTATTTATTAAAGCTAGCTTTATTTTTTAATCCTCATTCTACATCGGCCACTACTTTGATTTGACAGGGTATGGAGCGAGCTAGCTCTCCCCGCTCAAGCAGTAATACCGGGATAAATCAATTCCGAAGTCCACATTAATAAAGCTTCCCTCACGCTAAGAGAGTGGATATTGGAAAAATGTGAATTTAAATGTAATTTCCTTTAGAGATTGAAATTGATTTCTTAACGTCAGAGTAATAGAGGACTACGATCGTTCATCACTCGGGCATAAGTTAATTTTGTTACCATTTTAATAACTAGCCTTGAGGTCTTTCTTTTTTTTTTTGTAAATTGAAGGGAATCACAAGTTAATATATTCAACGCGGAATAGCGCTTGCCTAGTTGTTCATGATATGTTGTCGAAGTAAATTCAGTCACAAAGGGGAAGAGTGAACGCTAGTGGCATTTTCATTTTTATATTAGGAATATTTAGACGTAAGTAGAGTAAGTATCTAAAGAAGGTGGATGGAGGGGCAAAAATTTATACATTCGTAAGTGGAGACAACAAAGTGGATCAAGGGGGAGTACATTTATCTCAAAAGACTAAACTGATTTATAGCCTGAAAAATCTACTTACGTCTAACTCTGACTGTAGGCCTCTTGAACGCAGTGCGGAGGTACGGCATCGACATCACCAGCTCGATGTGGGGTGGTGGGGGCAGCTGGAAACAAACACATGGTGACACCACATCTATCTGTTAGATTAAGAAATATGACTTTCTCAAGCAAAGTTTTACGTTCGCTCATTATCATAATTATTTTGTATCGCGTTGCAGCGCTTGTTGTTGTTGTTGTTTTAAGCTCCCACTATCCCACTGCTGGGCAAAGACCTCCCCTCGAGGTTTCCAAGCTTTCCGGTCTAACGCCATTGCCTGCCACTGATAGTCGCTGAAGGTGTCCAGCTCGTCGCACCATCGCTTGCGTTGTCTGCCGCGCCGTCTCACTGTCTCAGGGCTCCAATCAGTGGTTATTTTGGCCCACAGTTCGCCCGGCATGCAGCGCTTGTAGTCAATTGAAAAATAAAACAATAGGTACGTGGTAAATATCCGTTACAAAATAATAATTATGCTATCAAATCAAGAAGGATTAAAAAGCTTAAAGTGTCCTTCTACACTATGGTATTGTAGTGTAGAGCAGGCTTCAGAAAATAATAATCATCTTCTTCTTATTTAAGGATTTACTCCTTGTCGGCACAACTGATGAATCCCTCTCCATGTATCTCTTTTCAGGGCTGCTTTCTTGACCTCATTATACGACATGACAGCTACCTTCTCCTTTACTTGGCTCATGTAGCTTATCCTCGGTCTTCCTCTTCCTCTTCTTCCTTCCACTTTCCCTTCTATAATGTTTTTAATGAAACTGTCATATCGTATAAGATGGCCGATCATCTTTCCCCTTCTGTTCTCGACAACTTGCAATAGCGATCTCTTTTCGTCGACTCTACGCAGAACTTCAATGTTGGTTATCTTCTCCGTCCAGCAGATTTTTTCCATTCTACTCCAACACCATATCTCAAACGCCTCCAACTTTTCCAAAATAATAATACTAATTAATAATTACTTACCGTTCTTGAAATTGCCGCCATCCAGTCCCTGGTTAGCCATAAAATTAAAAAACATTTGAATAGAAAATTAACGCATCTCACATATTTAACATTCATTAATGCTAATGTATTCAAAGCTCATATTAATTTGAACCCTTATTAGAGAAAATCAAGTGTTGCGGGTAAAATAAAAGAGATAATTTTTTGTGCTTTTTTTAAGTTGTCCAGAGCTTCTAGTTTGCTACATTTAATTATTTCTTCTATTCACAAAAATAATCAAGTTGAGACTAGGGACCTAAATAATCTAGTTTAGACAAATTTATCCTAGTGCTAGTGACATTTTATATTAAAACCCAACGTAAAAACCTCCCAAAAGATTAATTTTACTTGTACCTTCACCTCGCGGGTCGAGATATTGCCTAAGAAACGGGAACCGTCACAAGAAATACAATCCAGAGCATTTCCTTACTCAAAAGCTCTATCACGTTGACATTTACACATATGCAGAACACACAGACAGATTCAAATATGTGTCAAGTATGTATTAAAACGTGCACCTGACTGCCCGCTTAGATATCTTCAAAAGGGTCTTGATATAAAGATCTGGATAATCTACCGTGTCCTGGTAATACAGTCGCGTTCACACCAGAAGGTAGATTCTCAGAAGGGCTAGTTTCACCACTGCAGATGTTTTGACGTTTAGATAAAGGGGCATTTACACGATGCGATTTCAACCCATACGATATCGTATCGCACGGCAATTTTTCACGTGTAATGCGGCTTGTAAACGAGGGCAGAACAGTGAGGGCAGCAACAATACGGAAGCAGCAAACAGCATGCTATATCAGGCATCTTGATGTTTGTTGCTTCCTTATGGGTGCTACCCTCTACCCTCCTACCCTCGTATACAAGCCGCATAAACGCTCATCGTATGCGTGTCAGTAGTACCATTGATCATAGTTAGCGCGACACTCGTCGGCACGTTCAATGGGCAGGGTTTAACAAATCGTACGAAAAATCGCATCGTGTAAATGCACCTTAAGTACTAGCCATGAGATTGGACCTCAATAGCCAAGCATTACGGCCGTAATGCCGGCCACCTCACTTCTCAAGCCAGTAGATTAGAAGCCATGCTGACGTCGGCAGATAAAGGATGTAAGGGATGTGTTCTTAGAAGGCCGTAAAATGAGATTTTTTTCTGAATAGTGAAGCTTCTGATTGCGAATAGATTCCAGAGATTACTAGGCTTACCTATAAAATATGGACGTTATTCACATTTTATACTCCATTGATTTGACTCATTTAAGTGTTGACGACCTCTGTGGCGCATTAGGCGAAGGTCCGCTTGCGACTCAGAAGGTTGCGGGTTCGATCCCCGCCGCGGGACAAATGTTTGTATGAACTACAGATATTTCTGTGGTCTGGGTGTTTTCTATGTATAATATGTTTTTTATGTATATTTCTATGTATATTTGAAACCACTTTATGTGAAGGTTCTATGTGCTATTGTAGAATACAAAGGTAGCTACGAGTCTCGTTCGCGCGTTAATAACTATATTATTTGGTTTCGGAAAGCTTAGGTATACGGCTTGATAGAAGATCACTTTCCTTACGATGTTTTCCTTCACCGCTGACATTAGCACATTGGGAGGACATATTATAAGTATACCATCATTGGGATAAGTATTAGTCATTTTCAGTCCAAGATCCGATAAACAACAGTAAACAGATAGGTGCAGGTTTCATCGGTTTTTCTGCCAATAAGTCACGCCCTTGCCCGTACCACAAATTCTCTTCACCATTTTCATGACCCTGTGTAAATTGTACAAAAGCTCTCCCCATAGACACTCACATATTTTATGTTGAAAAAGGGCTTCCCGATCACAGAGACAGACAGAGGTCGATGAGGAAAAACAATGTTTTCAGAAAGCTGATAGTAAGTTCGTATGAGTCAGTGGCCAACTCTGGTGAAGGAGTTTTTAAGCCGCCTTAAGGCCTCCGTCGTAGTTTGACAAGAAAGCTGATAATTAGATTAAACCAAGTCATAGAGCATCAACGAACTCTACATTGAAGAAAGACAACGTTTATAAGATAGTTTTCTAGTAGAAACTTGTGACTAGATAGACCTATGTCCTGAAAAATGGGTTAGTATTTTAATGCCACTTTTAAGCATATTCATCCATGAATTCACAAATCAGAGAATGCCTATTAAACTGGAATGAATAAAATGAATAATGCTGGACATTTCACACAGCATCATCTAGCCCCAAACTAAGCAAAGCTTGTACTATGGAAACCCTGATAACTGATATACTACTTATATACTTTTTTGTTTTTAAATACATATATTATACATAGAAACACCCAGACCGGAGATAAATATTTGCAGATCATACAAACATTTATCCCGCGGCGGGGATCGAACCTTCTGCGTCACAAGCGGGCTTTCACCCACTGCGCCACAGAGGTCGTCAGAAATTTAGTCAGGAATTTAGTCGTGATTCCATTTCGTTTGGAGAAAACGTAAGTGACTTAGTACTAGGTGCTTAAATATTTAACAATAGTGTTTCTGTAACCAGTCAGCTACACGAAGAGCTGTGATGAATCGCATTTTTTCCCGCGTCACGGACCAACTCAGGTTCCCCTTCGTCCTCATCCACCCAATTATTATAAATAATGGGATAATATCGGGTTTCTACACGAAGACGGTGAGTAATGCTGCCAATTTTGAGAGCTTGTTCCTAATAAATTATATGATGGTTTCATGGAGCGATTACGCATGTTCTTTTTTCAAATGTATTTTATGATGCTTGGAAAAGGCTTTAACGATCATTTTTATATTCAATCAACAAATATAGGAATCTATTAGCTTGATATGAAATATCAGACGAACAAGAAAAATCACTCAGTCTAATCAGTCTATAGAAATTAATGTCATATTTTTTATCAAGAGAAACACTGGTTAGCTGAAACACCCAAAATTACCGCAAAAACTCTAATCCCCAATCTGAGAGGGCTCAATAAGAAAAGCCTCGGATTACGCAATGAAGGGGTATCTACGAACGCTACGAGATCCACAAAGGCTCTACGAGTGCTACGAAACTTGTAGCCTTTGCGATTTCAATGTGAGTGTTATTCTCCGAAGTAGATTCAATTTGGGTCATTGCAGACATTTCTACTGACCAACTGTATTGAGAATTGAATACTGTGCTGACTGTCACTTTGAATTAATTAGTAGTGCATATTAAAATTATAACACACTATTCTTATTAAATTTTTTTTGGAGACACTACTCATTGTAACTTTCTGCCTATAAAATCTAGCTTACAGCAGATTAAGAAACTGAACTGAATTTACGATATGGGTAGGCTTATCGCTTGGTTCTCTTCCAGAACTTTGAAGTTAATTGTCTTGACGAGACACTATACAGGGCGTCCCACGGCTATGCCACATGGAGGGAAAGTACCTTAAATATTGTAGATGGAACATTTTACTGAAAGAAGACATTATTTTTATTTAAAAAACAATTTAAACTGCATTCACAGATATTTAAATAATTACATGGTTGAACCGGAAATCGAACCCGTTACATGAGAAAAATAGTCACCTGTAGCTTTATCATACCGATCGAAAGGATTCATCATAAGGATTATTTTTTGCTAAATAACATAGTGTCACACATAAAAGGAAGGCCATGAACTTTAACATTTTTAATACAAAATTTATCAATTTATCAAATGCTCAAAATGATTCCCTTCCTGTTGAATATCGAATGACTATTTTTCTCATGTAACGGGTTCGATTTCCGGTTCAACCATGTAATTATTTAAATATCTGTGAATGCAGTTTAAGGTGTTTTTTAAATAAAAATAATGTCTTCTTTCAGTAAAATGTTACATCTACAATATTTAAGGTACTTTCCCTCCATGTGGCATAGCCGTGGGACACCCTGTATAGCTTGGCGTCATTTGTGTACTGGAATCCTGAAAACAACCAATAATGTAACAGGACCATACCACTATTCTATCCTTTCTATGCAATTACTTGACCTTATGAGCTTGTTACACACAAATATATTGTTATTTCTTTTGTAATGGCACTATTATCGTTTCCGTAGAAGATAGTCTAGAAGATAACGATAGTACGGCATACGACTAGACAGACTAGAAATGAATCGAAATATCCATTGAAGCACGTCTAGGAATTAAACTCATTACTTTTGAATTAAAAGTCGAAGCCCCAACTCAGCTAACAACGAGCTATTACGCCACGAGGTGGCAGACGGTAACACTTATGGCTTTCCATCCTTACGTAAGAAATGGGGGGGGCAGTAATACAATATTACCGTCTGCCACTGCGTCTAGAGCCACAGTGGCAGACGGGAATTATTAAGGACTAACCACCCCCGCGGGGTAAGATAGCTATAACTGTTACCGTTTGCCACCGCGTGGGGCAGTTTGTGGTGGCAGACGGTAATAATTCCTAACAATATTTAATAAATCTTACTTATAACCTAAAAAGTATGACGTGCGAAGTTCAATGTTACCTCTCGTTCTACAGAAACGCTGTTATCGTCCCGAGTAATGAATTATTTATAAGAAGGGGTACATAGGATCTCGCGACTAAAGTGTGAATGGGCTTTAGCGGTCGATTCATCCAAATTGGGTTTATGTAGTGAATGGCAAAAATAAATGCTTTTTGAATAATTTGTACACGCAGGAGCTGGATCATGACTCCCAAAGGCTCGGTAGATATTTTAGATTATTGTGGATGGAGGAAGCATTACACCAGTTTTATATAAGCGATAATCAGGACTTAATTACCATGGAGAAATAGGAAGAAAAATATTTGAGAATTTACAAAATCAAGTCTCTGCGGACTCTGAAGATCTTTCGTCTAATTTCAAACAGCGTTATCTAGCCTCTAACTAAGCAAATCTTAAAAAATAAAGCGTCTATTATTTTATTTCTGGGACAAAATCCGTCCAAAAACTCTTATTGGGCGTCCCGTAGCAACAGCACTTTAGACTTTCACTCGGGATCCAATTACAAAATGGATTTATAATTCACGAACTCTCCAAACGCGACCTTTTAACAGCTAAAAGCTTGACAACAAAAACAACAAAACATGCACTTTCGTTTCAATGGTTTCACTGTAAAGTGGAGTCATTGAACTAGGAACTTGCATCTGCAACTTTTAGCCCTATTCCACTCTGATCCACTAATCAAATCCATTAAAGGATTAGTTTCCACTTTTTCTTCCACTCTAATCCACAACCACGGTGGATTATTTTCCACTCATGTTTTTTTCATTCCACTCTAATCCACTACCACGGTGGATTATTTTCCACTCATGTTTTTTTTCCACTCTGATCAGTGGAACTCATGGTAGTGACCACAGTGGATTATTTTCTATTACCATGTGCAATTTACTCGAATCGTCAGGAAAGCAGCGTTTATTTTATCACTTGCAGAACACAGCAAAAAGATGAAAAGAAAAACATAAATCCACAGGGTAGATACTAAAGCTATCTCAGACTATTGTCCCAGACGTCTGCGTCAGATAACACAGGGTTTAGATTCACGTTAGAATTCACTGTCTGCTCTCATATTTAGGTAAGATAAGATAAAAAAAATTATTTAGACACAGGAAAAATACAAGCTTGTAAGTAAAGTTACAGACATTTAAATTTAGTTTTAATAAACTTAGGAATGTTATTCTACTTAAGCTTGCGTAAACAATAATAATTGCGCTAAGAGCAGGACTAGGTTTTCTGTGCCCCGTTCCCAGCGCCCCCTTTCGGATTAGATTTGTATGTTTGTTTATAACTGAAGAATGATTTTGTAGCTTAGCTTTCTAAAAAATCGGAAAAGAGAAAAACTGGGCAAGTTATTTCAAATCAAATCGTTTATTTCCACAATGACATAAATACTTTGTAAACCGTCTTATAAGTAAATATTTATCTGCGTTAGGGGATTTCGCTCCTCCCTTAATAAACGCTAATTAATAAACGTGGAGTAAAGTTACGCCGGGTGTTACGTAGAGTAACCATACAATTTTTGGAGTTAAGACCTAGCGTAACTTTACTCCACGTTATGCTAGTTGTGTGCATGCAAATATACAAGTGTGTGAGTGAGTGTGTGTGTGTGTGTGTGTGTGTGTGTGTATGTGTGTGTGTGTGCCTGCATGGGTGTATTGAATGTGAAATGGGTGTGTCACGTAACAATCTCCATGAGTTTTTCCGTGTCGTAAGTAAGCGTTAGAAGCCAGTCTGTTATAAGTTTTTTAGATGCATGTTTAGTTAGTGGGTTAATGTTTAGAATTTTATTGATTTTATTATATAAATAGTTTCATTTTATGACGTAGTGTCGCGTCGCAAATTCTGAAAAGGCAGCTACAATAGGTGTAACCTTATCTTTTCTTCCTCATTTTAGTTTTGAGTGGTCATGTTCTAGTGTTCTATGTAATTTTAGAACAGGGGCCGTATTCGCGTTCTTATTTTCGTTCGTTTGATGAATATTCGGATGTTTCTTACTACGATTTCCGACTTCAAGGGCCAAATTTTCGGCCTGGAAAATTTGGTCCTAAGTTTTATCGTTGATCTTACCGACTGAATACAATGTAGCTCGTAGTAAGAAGCATTCGAATATTCATCTAACGAATGAAAAAACGAACGCGAATAACCCCCCAGTTATTTGTTTTTTTTTGTATGAATTGAAGTTTGGACAGAATAACGTCTGTTGGATCACCCTTTTTTAAATTCAACTGTGAGAGACAAAGGCCGATATATTTAGCAGAGGCTGTGAGAGACAAGAGCAGTGATATTAATTGCGCAACGCGGCGGGAGGCTATGTGCCAAAGACTTTGAATTTTTATTGTATGCTATAACTTTGTGCCTTTGGAGTCATTGTTTGGAGTTCTCAAAAACCAATAGAGTAAGATTTATTATTACCAATGAATAATTACAAACAAGCTATTGTAATAGTTACAAAATGAAGCATAAAAAGGCATTGGTATTATCTTGATTCTCATAATCAAAAGAAATCGGCACACAATTTACTTTTATTGAAATCTCGACGCTGACTATTTGTCTAGGGTCAGTGAACCGAAAAAGGGGTTGACTTTGAAACAACAATCGACTTCGATTGCGACGTCGATAAATTATTATGGGAGATGAAAGTTTGTTTTTACCTTTCTTCGGTAAACATGAGTGTGCTTTGAGAAAAAAAGGCTTCCAGAAAATTCACCATTTTTTTTTTTCAAATTATAAAATCTTAGTCATTGCTGTTTCAAGAGATTATTTTGGACACTAGAGATATAATGAAAGTTATAATTATCGAAAATTATTGGCGCCTTTTAAGATCTTAAAATTCACCCAGTGAAATATTTTCAATACCTGAAATACCTGAAAGACAGTCTACCACTTACTTCAGTTCAGCATCATTCTTCGCCAGCATCCACACCACGCTGCCAGGGTCGCGACGGGAGCCCAGCGCCATGAGCTGGCTGAGTTTGGCGCCAAGAGGCAGGTGCGGTCGGCGCGGCACCTGGCCCGTCCAGGTGGAGATCGCCAGCATATCGGGGCTCTCCTTCACCAGGTGCTTCTGTGTTGCCATGCATTTGCCTGATGCGTCCTGGGCAAACGAAAATACAGGCTTATGGCATACCTACTCAGAAATAGGCCATGCATCAATGGATCTCGTTTAGGGAAAATATAATCTTGTACCTCTGAGACCCATTTTGGTCGAATGAGGGTAATGTCTTGATTGTGGGTACGAATCACAGTCGTACAAGATAATATTTTTGAGCATTATACAACCTGTCACGTGCGCTCATGAACTGCTAAATTCGCAAAATGTGCGCTTACACCACAACATATATATTTAAACCTTGTCTGTCCGACCTCTTGAGATATCTTCAAAGGATTTTGAATACCTAGGTACCTTAAA
This sequence comes from Epirrhoe tristata, assembly GCA_951394285.1. NCBI lineage: Eukaryota > Metazoa > Arthropoda > Insecta > Lepidoptera > Geometridae > Epirrhoe > Epirrhoe tristata. The sequence goes on from OX596153.1 coordinate 2,453,270, forward strand.
AAATATCAGAAAGAAAGACTACTTATGACTATACGGTATCCCTTAACCTAATTTGAATATTTTAATTATTAAAAATAGGCTAAATGTGTCCAAAACAGATGCGTATAACTTTTCCCCAAACATTAATATGCTATGCAGATAATAATTTGGTAAAAAGGGAAAGCCATTCATCACGGAGCCGTCTCGGTGTCGTCGCCGGACCCTCCTCCAGAATACACAATTAGAATCTGCACATTCAGGGACATTGGAGTTCAAAATAACATACTATTTACGTTGTAGGTATGCTTGCCAACGAACTAACAAAACATTGTTTTTACACATAGGGAAAATTGGTCTCACGTCTGGAGCTCATGATCAGTTCATTGTATCCAGACTATCCAAAAGATACCTGGAAGAGATCGTTTTCAGCGCAGCGATAAGGTTGATTCTTACGTTTGTGTTTTACACCGTAAGGGCCTAGGCGCTAGGTTCTTTTTAACTAGCATTCTACGTGCTTGGTATGAATGTTGATGGATTTACGAGTAGAGGTAGGCCAAAGAAAAAATGGATGGATTGTGTAAAGGATGACATGAGTAAGAAAGGAGTGAGTGTTGAGACGACGGCTGATAGAGGAGAATGGAAGAAGAACACATGTTGTGCCGACCCCACATAATGTGAGAAAAGGGCAGGAAGATGATGATGGCCTAGGTCCTTTTTGCCTACTAAAAAAATCATGTTGTAATGACCATATCACAAGATCGTGAAACTCGTGTTAAATCATAGTTAGAAGAGCACCGATAATGCTTGCTGACTTTATTAGAAACTCAGCAAAAAAGTTTGAATATAATGGACAGCCATTTTGTTTAGTGGACGGTTAGTAAGCCACCTGGGAATTGGCAAATTGCGTTTGTTTCCTTTTACATGGTTTCTACATTTGTACATACACGTGATAATTTAATTTGGGAGTTGTTACTCAACTTTTTAGGGGTACTGTAGTTGTAGGTTTTTTTTATTTTTATTTAAGGGTTTTGTCGCTTAGCTGTAGTTGTAGGTAAAGAGCTAAATGTTAGCTGTAGTTTTAGGTAAAGAGCAAAAGCTAACAAATTAAGCCTATGCGCCAAACTATTTAGGTAAAATAGGCACCAAACCAGGTACGGTCAGCATTACAAATTGGTAACCCCCTGCCGTTCAAACCGGTTAACGAATTGGTGACGCTGACTAGTGTTACTAGGTTGAAATCGTGGCTCGTCGAGAAGGCATTCTATAATGTGGAGGATTAAATATGTTGAAACTACATAATAGTATACCCGTACAATAATTAATACTGTACAATTTATTAATCGTTAAGTACATTATGATAAAACTTGTACCTATTGTACTCGTGCTTAGATCGAAAGATAATATAATAGACTAGCTGCGCTCCCGCGGTGTGACCCGCGGTCCCTTTTTTCCGCGGTTTTTTATTTTTTTCCGCGGTCCCTCGGGATCAAAAGTAGCCTATGTCCTTCCCTGGGATACAACCTTTAACTATGCCAAATTTCAGCTTAATCTGTTCAGCGGTTTGGGCGTGAAAGCGTAACAAACAGACAGACAGACAGACAGAGTTACTTTCACATTTATAATATTAAGTATGGAAGTATGGATAGATACTTATAAAAAAAATGTAAACAGGTTCACGACTGTATCCCAAGGTGCGGTAGACATTCTCTGAGATCTTTTTATGTTACTTATTCCAGATCCTTTGAAGATGTCTAAGGGGGGTAGTCAGAGTAATTTCTGCAAGATTTGGGCATGTATCAAATATGTGTTTGGACATGCCTCTGACTACCCCCCTTAGATACTTATAATTGACCTGTAAACATACAATTTACCAATAAATGGATTATTACTGATTAATAAATGAATAAAAAAATACTAAAGAACCCTAAAAGGGGGATTTCACATTAAGCAGCTGTCAGCATGTCTGTTCAGCACACGTGCGTGAACCAAGCGGGCTGTAACCTGTACCCTCTCTTACCCCCTTTACCCCCAAAGGGGTAAGGGGTCTTAATGTATTATGAGGGTAGAATATTCCATTCATTTTTACTGTCTCGAACGTTGTCATTAGCTGAACAAGTACGAGCGGTAAAAACGAAATTGCTTTTGAAACTGAAATTCTGTCGTTATAATGATAGACGGCTCAAGGTCGCAAGGGGTGGTTTTTGGTTTTCCGTGTTGCCATTTTATACGGATTGATAGGTTTGTAATTTAATATTGACTTTACTTTACTAATTTACCAATAAATATATACACTGTTCCTAAATGTTTTCGGTTTGAAAATAATAGGTCCTTAAAATAAAAAAAGTCTTTGAACCTAAATCTAAATAATACGTAAAAGTAAATCATTATTTTGTAACCTATGCTACCTTGTAACCTACTGCTAGGTAAAGATCCCCATTACTTACCAAGACTTGCTATCGCCATAAATGTGGTTACAATATGAAAAACTTTAGCAACAAAACAACAGTAAGTTAATAAACACAATGGCTCGCACTCAAAATAATTTATTTCGTAGTCATATTAAAAGTCAACTTAAATCAATCTTCGCAAGTGATTAAATGGAAATTAATTAATTTTCTGCCTATCAATTAGCCAGGCAATAAGCACGCGTGCCCGGTGCGGCACCTGCCCCATTAGGGCTTATTCAGACGCGCCACCACCAAACCACAGTAAAGGCTAGGCTACATGTAGTATACTGCGTATAATACTAATTGACATGTTGAATACTAATTATTAATGTATTTTGATAGAGAACCTTTAGGTAGGTAAATGTGGTATTTATACAAAAGCATTTGTTAAGTTTAAAATATGTAAATGATGTTGATGACTGGCAGTAAAAATAAAAATATTGGCTATTTGAAAACAGGTTAACAGCAATATTGGTTTAAAAAAAATCTCAATTGTAACTCATTTTAAACAATGTCCAAGACTCCACAACGTCTCGTCTTTGTAGACTAGATTTGTTCCTGATGCTGTAATGATCATGTAAGTAGTGGATACGGTTGTCCTATTTATGTATTAAATCCTAAAATAAAATAAAAAATATTTGACAACAACACCAACAATTACTTTTAACTAGGTATACCTAAAAAGTACCTATCTAAGTGACCCCATAAATAAATAAATAAATATTTTTCATAAAGTTTTTTTTCATAACCACAGACCATGGTTCCGTCTGGACACGCCGTTATCGAGGTAAAGCGACTATTCACGTAAATGACGCAGCTCACGGGAACACAAACGTGACTCCCGCCGAATGGCTCTTGTTTGTTGTTAACCTGCGTCTGACACTGGGTTATCTGCGTTTAATTTTAGTCCATGTTAATAGACCACGTGACGTAAGTTTCTGACTTTAATTGCTGGGGGTTTATTCCCGTTCGTTTTTTCGTTCGTTTGATGAATATTCGATATTTGACTTCAAGGGCCAATTTTTCAAACGTTAAAACACGGTTCTAACCTAGGACCAAATATTTCAAACCGGAAAATTGGCGAATATTCATCAAACGAACGAAAAAAAGAACGCGAACACGGCACCTGAACATTTTCCACAGAATATCCGAGCTGACCATGCTTTATTAGATTATTAGATTTTAGTAGATTGGAATAAAATGATAGATCTAGTAAATAATGCCTAAGCATTATTTTTCCCAAAGGACTTTCGCGTTGCTGGCATTACTTTTATTTCTAGTCCTAGGCTTATCTACGGCAAACATGGTCAATATCTCCAACAAGACTTAACAAAAGCTTTTATGTTACTAAGCAAGTTTCGTCTGAGTGACGACAACGTAGACAGCTAAAAGGACAAATTACCCTATCTACGAGGACTGACGTTAAAAGGGACGCAAAGTACTTTTACAACTATTCTCCGAGCTTTTACCTCCAACTTCAGCCACTTAAAAGCCGTCGCATAGTTCCTTCTGGCACAAAAACAGCCCGACTTACACCGCATCGCGATCCATGAAAACATCGTAATTGGAAAACTTTAGGTCAGAGATTGTATTCGTGACCTAATTATGCCCTATTTTTATGTCTTACTTACAAAATGACGAAAAATTAGGTCTCAATTCCTACTCAATATTTATGTTACAACCAATCGAAAGAGAGGCTCATCCCATGTAAGTAGATGATACATGTGAAATATATTATAGCTTTGACAAAATTTGAAGTTGAAGAATGCCTTAGCACGACTAATCAAAAATAGATTTTCACCTAATCCGTACTCAAAGTAAAAACCCTTAGGCAATGGTAAAACCTTTTAAAATTTAAATCTCCGATAAAAAGGTGTGAGGCAATAGCTAAAGGGTTCGTTCAATCGCCGACTTTGCAAAGATTATTGGACAAGAGTTGTTACAATTGGAGTTTGGAATAAAAAATAGGATTGAATGTGCTTAGAAGACATAAAAAATATAATAAGTAGGTACGTATAAAAAAAATCCTTCACTTAAGTAATCTTAAGGGCAAGCTATGTATATATCGTTTCTAACGATCCTTAGATAGATTGACTAATTCTGTTGTATTTTGTAAATTTATGTAAATAGTGTAGTAGCTTAGTTTCTGTACATAAAAGTAATTTTTGAATTTTATGTTACCGGACTATGCGTCCTGTTATGTTATGCTTATAATACGAATAAGTATGTAGTTTTTCATCTATTTATTATAAAATTACAATTAAAATTCGTTGTCTAGCTCATACGAACTATTACATTTTGAAGTCACTCAGACGGCTCGACAAGAGTTCATGACAATAGCAGCTCTTGAACACAAGCATAACGAACATCGCACCGCAGCTGTTTTATGTAGCCGGCAAGTTTTTAGCACTCCAGTGGCAGTAATAGTTTGCATATAGATAAAAGGAAGATATTAAAAATAATATGTATGTTTCTACCGGGCCCAAAGATGACACTATGTCGTTATTAGGGCAAGAAGAAATTCAGTTCGCGACAAGCAGGGCGACGACATTTTAGTGAGTAAAAATACATTTTTTACAAAGATTTAATGTTGCTACCACGAAAGAGAAGACGTAGGCAAAGCAAACTTAAGGGTGGTCGCAGACCTATCCGCGCCGAACTGTCAATTCAATAGAAGAAATGCTGAAACGTCAGAAGCCAGCAGCATTTTCTGACGTCGTCAGCATTTTTTGTATAGATAAATTACTGCGGCTTGTACGGCGCGGCCAAATGTGCGATCAGGTTAAGACCGTATGAGTGACGGAATTTTAGGTCATCCATTATGATAGCCGTCACCGAAACCCGAAACTAAAGCGTGCCCTCCGAAGCTCGGTAGCAATACGTAATAAACTCAGAACATTGCTGATCTATCAAGAACGACTAAGCAAGCTACAACGAAGTAAAATTAATTCTTCATTTGAATTTTGCAACCTCCACTCTACGGTTTCCTGAGTGGAAATTAGGAGTGTGTTTGAGGCAGCACTCCATTCTAAGGATTCCTGAAGGAGCCGATTACAAGTACTTATGTAACGACGTCAAGCTGTTTCGTTACCTACACGATTCAGTGCTCAGTGATGGGAAACTTTATAAAAATATTTTTTTAATTCTTTTTTAGGTAAAAAAATTTGAAGTTTTTGAATGGCTTCCTAAATTTAATCAATCAAATATGACTAAAGACATTTTGGGGTATCTAACTTATTGAAAGATCTTTGCTTGTCATAAAAAATATTATAGCATAAGTCATACAGCAATTTTAAAACCCATCACAGTAAATAAACTAGATGCAGAGTTGATTAAACCACAATTTGCTCACGATATTTCCATCCAGTGAAGTAAAGCTTCAGAAAAATGCAAAAGTAATAAGCGAGCATAATAAAGATCCCTTCACCGAACAAGATATACCTACACGTAACCTACTGGCAAAGAAACTCCCAACGAATTTATCTACCTCGCATACAGGAGATCAAAAACAGCTAAGTAAGTAAGAATTATTAAAAAACTAGCTGCGCTCCCGCAGTGTGACCCGCGGTCCCTCGGGATTTTCTCATTTTTTCGGGATAAAAAGTAGCCTATTGTTCCCTGGGATACAACCTTTAACTATGCCAAATTTCAGCCTTATCTGTTCAGCGGTTTGGGCGTGAAAGCATAACAAACAGACAGACAGACAGACATACATACATTTAGGCAACAACTTCAGTTTCAAAGTGGTTATTTAGCGCTAATTTTCTTGTGCAGTTTTAGCTCCTTTCCACGACTGGCGATGGTTCTGTTGTTTACAGACTAAACTTAATTAAACTAAACCTTGAACGTTTTTATTTTGTTCTCGATAAAGACGAGAACGTCATGTCACCAAATGTGACATTACTAAAGTTATAATCAAAATGGCATCTCTGAGCTTTTGTAACAGCTGATAGACACAGCAAGCAAAATGGTGTTGACTAATTTTACCCACAAATACTAGATTTTGACTAAAAATAAGTAATTTTAGAAATTTCACTGTATTAGTCATTCTATTAGGGACTTTATCGTATACAAAATACGAATAAAGCATTTTAGTTTAGTTAACTTTAATCAGTGCACAACAGAATCGATGTAGTCCAATTATGAAAAATTACAAACAGTAAAAAAAAATGTCCAATCATAGCCATTACCAAACGTTATTATTTGACATAGCTTGACAGGCAGGAGTAAAGCTTAATCTAATAAGCGATTTATTATATAATCAACCTCAGAGGTTCCAGAGATTACGAGGGCATAATTATATTATCACAGTGTAATTCCAAATCTAAACACAACAAAATACAAAAAAGCTCAAAAAGGGTGACGAAATTAAACAAATAAAAGCATGAGTTTCCCAGCTGTTTGATAAGACTACACCTCACCCCTCGTAGACGCTCTACGAGTGCTACGGCGTAGCGGCTGCCATTTTATCATTATGTCACTGTAAGCCGGGATCGCAAGTATATCCATCATCGATTGAAATGCGGTGGGAAGTATGCTCATGCCTTCATTTTTAATACAAACATTATAATCCGAGGAATTAATATCTTCTTACAATATAAGGACGAATAATTCATTCTTGGTAGGTACAATAGTGAAGGAGTGTTCTAGAAGTAAATTAGCAAGAAAGAAAACATGTCATGTGTATCTCTGAGTTGTACAGTCAGTTACAAAATTCGATAATCATACTTGTAATATAACTAGTACTAGTACTATAAATTTGAAAGTTTGTGAGTATTTTTTGATGTTCATTGTATGTTTGTGTTTCAATCACGCCTAAACCAGTGAACTGATTTGGATGAAACTTGGAATCAGTGTAGATAGTGATCTGGAATAGCATATAGGCTATTTAAAATGTTGGTAACACGCGAGCGAAGCCGCGCGCAGAAGCTAGTCACATATATTTTTAGGGTATCCAAATTCTTGACAAGAAACACAGTTTCATAGCAGCATTTCAGTTGTGAGTTTTTAATTTTTAAAAAGCGTGGTTGGGGACAATGGTTGAGGATGGTACGGGATCGAGCGGAATTTCGTGATAGAGAGGAGGCCTACACTCTGCAATGAGAAAAAAGCTAAATGATGATGATAACAAATTAACATTTGCAGGGAGAATGTATAAAACAACCTCTTTTGAAGTATAAAGTTAGTACTTTAATTTGACTTAAGTTTTTTTGCGCGATTGTTGATTTTATTTCTATGCGATACAACTTGACAGAGCTGTTAGAGAGTGAGAATAAAAAAAACTTTTATTCTATTTTGTTGCTGAATGTACCTCCCATGTTACGTTAGACGAAATGGATTTAGCTACCACAATATTTTTCTCATTCGATTTACTTATGCTAAGGGAAAATCGAGCGTCCGTAACATTGATAATACGTTAATATTTTGTCAAAAAATACTCTAATTATGTGATTAGTTATCATTGCATAATATCTATTTCTTCTAATTTTCTATTCTATTTCTAATATTATGATTTTGTACACCTACTCAATTTCTTTTATGAAATAAACTTAGGTATATCTACCTATAAAAATATTATCTCTGCATGTGTTTGACTTAGAATATGATGTGTTTTGGGAAAAACCCTAGACCAGTTTGAACGTGGGCGTAGGTTGTTGGAAGTTTTACAATCTAGGCAGTAGGCACCTATATCATACAGATTATATAAAGTTTCAAGTTTATTCTGACACGCCATGATTGAAGTTTTATTAAAATTATACGAAAAAACGCGTAATCTCTTCTTTTTCTAGGCTTGTATGAATCATGCCCCCAATACCTATGCATTCCAAATATTTTTTACCTAATAGCTGGTTTACACTTTGTTAAGTGCAAGTGCGAGTGCTAAGTGATTAGTTAACGTGTTTTTCAAGTTGTCAAGTGTTGTATTTCAGAATGTTCACACAGTGTTTAGTTGATTTTGCAAATTCAAAGTGGCTCTGTCGGTGCGCTATGGAATGAAGCTACTTAACAGTAAAAATAGACACGGCTTCTAATCACTTTACTTCGCACTTGCACTTGTTACCTGAACTTATCACTTAACACCTCTTACCTCTTAAACTTACGACCTCTGTAGCGCAGTGGGCGAAGGCCCGCCTGCGACGCAAAAGGTTGCGGGTTCGATCCCCACGGGGCGGGACCAATGTTTGTATGATCTACAAATATTTGTCTCGGGTCTGGGTGTTTCTATGGATAATATGTATGTATTTATAAACAAAAAGTATATAAGTAGTATATCAGTCATGTAGTACCCATTACACAAGCTCTGCTTACTTTGAGGCTAGATGATTCTGTGTGAAATGTCCTAAAAAAAAACAGCGTATGCGTTTACACGCAGATTTTACTAATCACTTAACACTTGCACTTGTCACTCGCACTTGATACTTAACAAAGTGTAAACCAGCTATAATGTTTAGTGCCTATGCATGTTAAGTGCCTGAGAGAGTTTTTTTTAATTACCTGTAGAGCACTTATTTCAAACATCAAATTAAAGTAGAACAAAATGCAACGTTCAAGTGCAACTTTTCACTGCAACCTTAAGCTAGCAGTAATCCCGTTCTTCTTGTCGTATCAATAGTTCTTTCGCACCAGTGCCAACCGAAGCTACAGCACTTCCTTTGTCCACAACACATCTTCAGTCTATTGATTTCTGTTGTCTGTTTTTATAAACAAAGTAAAGCAAGCTAACATAAAAGTAAATCTCTCAATTAAACGAAAATCCGCACCAATAAAAACCATCAGCGTCCAACAAACAATAGCACTGACTCCCAAATAACGTCACATTCTCTCCGACGCCATTACTCTTCCATTCTTTTCTGAATTTATTCGTTTCCTTTTGTTTTCATAACACGAACTATCTCGACTCGGGAAAACATCGAGAACTTTCTACCCTAAGCTGTTTTGTATCACTCCGGTGAAGTTGGACGACTGTCGGTGATGCTAAAAATTGATGTCTTTTCGTACTTTGTTTTTCACGATCCTAGGAGACAAAATAGCTTATGAAATCTTACTTAAGTATTTAGGTATACAGGGTGGATTTTTGAGTCGGGGCAGTAAGGGCAGGTACAGTTCGCTCAACGGATCTAGGCATTCGTGAAGTTAGCAGTTTGTCTGCGCAGTGACCGCTTTTTCATACAAAATTGTGTTCTGCGCAGACAAACGGCTAACTTCACGAATGAAATGAAATTATTTATAATATTTTTAATGCCTAAATCCGTTGGGCGAACTGTAACCTGTATATTATTATACGAATGGCGCGATGTTTGTGTTTGAATGCTTACAAATTATGATATTATTATACGGATAAAATTCTTCACATTGTGGTCCATAGTCTTTAATAGTTATAGTAGGTATACGATAAATTGAATCATTCCCGTGCATCAAGTTGTGGCTAAATTACAAAGTAACAACCCTGTTAGCCGCGGCTCGAGCGACTATTCAGAGCATACTAACTTATTAGATCGCGGAGCAACCCTAGTGCTCCCTACTTACTTTAAATGTTGGGTGATTTATTCTGGAAAATAAGTTTATTTTATAGCTGTTAATTGCTCTGAAAGTAGATAGATATTTGTTGATTTACTGTTAGGATAATTATAATTGGTCCTTTATTTATTTAACCTATCATGTAGCAATATTGGACGATTAACTGTGCTACATCGGCAAAAAGATATTGACGCAGCATTATGCTTACCCCACCCAGCAGAGTATTCTGTAAATTCAAACTTAGGAATATTTTTATGATTTTAAATTGCATTGCATCCCGATTGCACTGTTGGGATTTAGGTAGGTAGCCGGATCCACTGTTCTCCCACCGTCCCCACAATGTCGTCTGACCATCGGGCAGGTGGTCTGCCTCGAGACAAGACCGCCAGGAGTTGCGTGAAAGAGAAGAGGCCTATACCAAACAGTGGGTGCTACAGGCTGGATAGATAGATGAATCTTCTGTGGCAACCGCAGAGATAAAGAACTTAGATGAATTTAATAAAAGACAAAATATTATGTCGTGTATGTTACACGCATTGAACATTTTTAAAAATTATCGCGGTTACACTGTGTAACCGCAAAAAATGCTCAAAAGCCGCCATCCCGAAACTTTCTACACAAGTCAACGATAAAAACCTAAGTATTCCTTCAGCCACTTGCCTTCAATATTCCGTTGACAAGGGATATCAATTAAGCAGACCGTACTTAAGGATATAAGATTATGGAATCCATTACAAGTGTTCCCAAAGTTTACGGCGCCGTTTCAAGCTGTTATACAACTGAACCCGTGCGAGGACATTCATGAATAAGGATAATGTCTCGCCTATTTATTGCGCTTGTACTCGGCAAGTACCGAAGAGAGCAATTTTATGTTCTAGTAATAAAGATGATACAGGGGGTGATAACACTACTCCCTTTACAAAACGTACAAGAATCAATGGCATCGATCCATTTAAATGTTGCTAACACGAATACGGTTGGGCACGAATCTATCACCAAATTCACATTAATTATTCTAAATTAAAGGTAATTCGGGCTGCTAAAACTATGGCCGCAATTTATTTGTGAACTTCCTTTGAAAAATTCACTGGATTTAGGAAGACAAAATTGATGTTACATTACCTTGAACCAAGCCATAGTTGAGTCGTCGTAGAGCACCACCCATTCTTCTGACCACGAATTCCATAGGTATTTCCCTGTAAAACACAGCAGTATAAGTTGATTTGTACATTGTGAGAAATCTCAGGAACTACCCGAATAGAGGGCTCGTACCTAAAGTACGATCTCATAGCAGTGAATGAGAACACCGTGAGGAAACCACAAAACACAAGTAAAAATGTTGTCTCTCCTGTAAGTTAAGGCAGATTATGCTGACAGGATGTAGGTATGAGGCTTCAACCTAGTAAATCTTTCGTAGGAATCTTCATCGAAACGTTTAAGCCGCTTTCGAAAGAAAAGCTGTTATTATAGCCGATGACCTCTGTAGCGCAGTGGGCGAAGGCCCGCCTGCGACGCAAAAGGTTGCAGGTTTGATCCCCGCGGCGGGACCAATGTTTGTATGATCTACAAATATTTGTCTCGGGTCTGGGTGTTTCTATGTATAATATGTATGTATTTACAAACAAAAAGTATATAAGTAGTTTATCAGTCATCTAGTACCCATAACACAAGCTCTGCTTACTTTGGGACTAGATGATGCTGTGTGAAAAGTCCAGCATTATTTATTTATTTATTATTATCTAAACTACATAGATTAATAGATGACGCAATTTGAAAAATGTTTTTTATAAGGGAAAAATTAGTTATCTTTTTCTTCCAAAAACTAAATTACTTACCGTTCTTCCACATCTAATCTACATTTCTCGGCATACCTACACTAATCATATACATTACGACCTCAAATGTAACAGCCACGGATATAAAGTAACAACCAAAAGTGTCATATGCAGAGATAAGGGTATGTGTCAACTTTAACAAGATGAAATACCCAACTAGAAGTGTCATGAATTGAGTCTATTCTGTAAGTATTGGATATCGGAAAGATTTAGAACTTCCGTTTATCATTATGAAGAAAAGTTACGAAAGATATGAGATAAAAAATTATCTAAGTATGTCCATGTAACAAACCACTTGCTCGGTGGTTAGATGACATCGTTAAAGCGTTGGAAAGGAGTGCACGGACCGAAAAGTGTGGTGTTATAGAGAGGAGGCCTATACCGAGGGCTGATTAGATAGATTAAACATTATTTTGTAATAAAGACTAATGCTATGTATGAATTCTATATGAAATATTGAACAGCACTTACGTTTATATCTCAGCATGTATCCTCCTTTGATCTGTGTGCCGCCATGCTCTGAAACAACACAACCTTTGAGTAACCTTCGAGACTACTATCTAAAACATGTATTAAATTCTCTTAGATCTACGCCCATTTCAGCGTTGTACGCATTTCTTTTTATCCAAGTTGGGATACTGGATATGGCGTGATTGAAATACAAACACACAATCATAAAGGTATACGTAAACTTTTAGATTGATAGGTAATACTCGTATACTGGGATTTTCTAGCGGTTGCTTTCATTCATATTTCTGTTTAGAATCCTATATATATATATCCTATAATAAGATCATCGCCGTCGAACAAGTGATTTTGAATACTATCTTTGTGTAATTAAAGTATCTTTTTCATTGTACAAGCATTGCAATAGTCAGCATGAAACTCGAGTTTTTCTAAAGCGCTATAAAAGCAACGCTACATTGGTATACACTGGTATCGAGAGTTATAAGAAACTATAGAGCAACTAAGTACGGTGTGTACCAGGTGCACATTGTTATTTGTCCCTATGTCCTTTAGTAGCAATAGACTGCTACAGACTTATGACAATAATGATATACCTACATGTATTTATAGTATAATCTGCACATGATATAATTCTTAGGTACCTGCTGGTAGGAATCGTTTAGGAAAGCTCTAATTTGTTTTGTTCATTCTTGTGAAGAGAAGTTCGAACATAAATTATCGGCCGGCTATAATTGTTCATATGCAGTACGCTATAGCTACTTCAACATTACCCTCAAGCTTACCTAAAGAACTTACTGCGTATAGCACCAAACTCACTGTTAACTAAGGCTATTTTCGTGGTAAACAAGAATTTTCCAAAGAGACAGAGTACACGTGACGAGAATCTCTAACACAAAGAGGAATGGGAGTCGGTATACATGTACTAAAGCCGAATCTATTTAGGGACGAGATAGCAACAAATAAGGCTGAGATGAAAAATAGTCTAGTACGGGTATTATTTTTGTAAGCTTTATCGCATTAGGTCTGTAATGAATAATAAATACATAACGTCCATTTGTAATGATCTCGTACATAATGTACATCCCTACATTGTTAAATTTGATTTTTTTATCAGGCGTGAGTGAAGTTTTTTAATATTCCAAATGTATTTTTTTACAAAAACCTTTTGTGGGATTGTTAACCAATACATAAGAGTTCCTTTTAAATCTGTGTATTGTGGCTAAAGACTGATAGTAAGTGAGTTCGTATGAATCAGTGGCCACCTCTGGTGACGGAGTTTTTAGGCCGCCTTAACCCTCTATTGCATGAATTATTAAATTAAAAAGAAAAAAAATATTTTTATGTTTTAATGTGTTTTAATAGGGCTTGTAAGACAAAATATAAAGTGAAAAAAAAAATAAGTATCTTATTTTAGAAAAAAAAAACAGAAGCCAAAATTGGCTTCCCATGCAATAACGTCTGTGTATGAGACTGCCATTTTTGGCTTCCTATGCACAACAAATACCAAAACTTACACAAGGTGAAATTCTCTAAAACAGTTTCTTTTCTTATTCAAGCAAAGAAACACGTCACATTTCTCACATTTTATATGAGAACGCAAAGAACAATCATTCTAACATAATTGACGATTCTTTTGGTGTATCGGGAAATGGTCAATTTTGTCTATACGTACTGAATTTAGAGGTAGGTCTTGCACTTTTGCTGGGGTTTTCCGTGCCCTTTTTCGAGGTGCGAAAGAATCATTTCTACTGGTAGGAGTACCCGTTCTAGATGACGTAGGAGTATTTCCTCTAGACAAGATAGGTGTACCGGGATTACTGATACTAGGACGGCCTCTTTTTCTTGAGATACTTTTGCCAGCCTTGCAATAATGTTCAGAAATGGCTAGCTTGAAGTCAAATAGTGACATGTATTGGTCAGTCTTGCGTCGCCACAGTAACCAAGCATTAACTGCACACATATCAACCAAGTGGAAAAATATTTTTTTATACCACTGACGAGATCTTCGTCATCGTAAATGCATGCGAAGCCAAAATTGGCTCCTGTAGAAATTATTGAAAATGAAGTATAAGGAGCAAATATTTTGAATAAACTGTGATAGGGGTCAAAAACAGAGGTTTAGCAGAACATTATTTAAATTTTTTAACATAAATTTTCTTACCTTTTCTATTTAATTTCCACCAACAAAGCTGCAATAAATTTCACTAAGAACGACGTCGCGTACGCACCGGAGAAAAGTGAGGATAAAATGACACATGACGTTGGCCATAGATAATAAAAATTACGTTTCGGTTCAGTTTGAATTCCTTAATATTACTACATTGACATTTTATAATTTTGTTTAAAATTAGGGTAGAAATAAATTACTAAAGTTGAGCAGCCAAAATTGGCTTTGTATGCAATAGAGGGTTAAGGCCTCCGTCATGGCTTAACGACATAAATAGCCGGGACAAAGCACGGAAGCGCTCAGATGAAATTGCCACTGGCGGTCACCCGGACTGATAGTGCAGTGACGTGACTTGTTCCAATTCCCGTCAAGACCGCATCCTAATTTTGGTCTTGTGAGCCCATTGTTTAGGCCCGAGGTTGCCTGTCTTTATACGTCTTTGATTTACCAAAAGCTCCGTTTTAGCCCAGATCAAATATATCTTTTGATATTCATTATAGGACATCTTTTGATATTTATTCATCGCATTGCATAGTAGAATTTTAGTAGAGGTGGCAGCGGCATAACAGTAATTTGTATCTCTTTAGAATGCTGCAATAAATACTGACGATAGGTTACCGTAAATTTTTTGATGTTCGTTCATGTATGATATGAAAAATACCGTGAATATTAAATTTTATACTAGAAGTTATCAGATTCTTAAATCTCTTTTGGCTTTGAATATTTGAGCCTAGATGGCTCTAGGTAAATTCTTCAGAAGGTACCTATTAGTTTGTTATATCACGAGAACAAGCAACAAACAGGAGTTTCCAGGCTAATTTAATTATCAGACCAACTTCCTCGTACGATCCGATTATGGGATGTCGTAAACATTTTCTGGGATCGATTCCAAATGCCTGACACATTTTTCTATACACGCCCGTTTTATTGTCGACCTACGACGACACGTGGCAGATAGTCATCTATTGCCAAGTTTATGGGTATACCAGCGACACAGACGCGGCTTCGCTCTCGTGGAACCTGATCAGTTTTACCCCTGAAAATCCTCTTTAGGGTAAAATTTAGAAAATACCATTCTTAGTGCTTCTCTAAACCATACAAGGAATGTACCCTCCCAATTTAATGTTTTTAGGGGCGTAGTATTTATGGCAGTCAGTAACCAATGTAAATTATACTAGACTAGCTGACCCGCGCGCGCCTTCGTCTGCGCATTGTTTCGTCAACGATCTTGGGAACTGCCTTGCACAACCCCTAAGGGGATTTTTTCAATTTATACCGAGTTCAGAGTGAATCGGATCAAGGAATAAAATTTTCCATATAAACTGGACCACCTGTGTACCATTTTTCTGTCATAAGAACCTTCTCCTGACAATAACAAACACAACAAAATAAAAAATAGTGAAATCGGTCCAGCCGTTCGAGCGTGATGGCGTGACCAAGGGATATGGGGATTCATTTTTATGTATAGAGATATAGATAAATGATATCATCATAATCGGTATAAGCAAATCACTGCTCAACATAGGCCTCTCTAGCATGTTGTGAGCACGAAGTGAAGTGAAGAAATAAAAACAGCCGATCACCATGTGATATAGTTGGGATGTAAGTCTCAGAGTACTTTATCTTAGGTAATCTTGATATTTCACGCAGACAACGGTAAAAAGTAGCTGTACATGCTTTCGATTTGACTTGGCACTGACTAGAAGGCTGTCTTGTTACAGTTTTGTAAATATATTAACACAGAATGGATGTGTGATTTTGGAATGGAGGCACGTGCGTTGAACGACATTTTCAATTTATAGCCTGTAACTAACTTTTGAATTCTAATACGCTTGTGGCCTCGACTATACAACATCTCTTAAATTAAAACACAGTTTAAATTACATACTGTGTATAACTTAGCTTGTGTTATGCCAGATTAAGTGATGCAAGCTGGAATGAAGGCTTTGGCCGAGTGGTGGCGGAGAATTGAGGAGACATCAAGATTGTCCAACTGCACGATGGGTCAACTATAGTAAAAAAAATACCATAGATTTTGGATGCGTGAGGCACAGTATAAATAAAAAATAAATACGCTGGACTTTTCACACAGCATCATCTAGCCCCAAAGTAAGCAGAGCTTGTGTTATGGGTACTTACTAAATGACTGCTAAAGTACTTATATACTTTTGTGTTTGTAAATACATACATATTATACATAGAAACACCCAGACCCGAGACAAATATCTGTAGGTCATACAAACATGTGTCCCGCGGCGGGGATCGAACCCGCAACCTTCTGCGTCGCAGGCGGACCTTCGCCCACTGCACCATAGAGGTCGTCAAGAAGTTATGGAGGCTTTCCGAAGGATTAAGCTCCTTCCTTCTCTTGTCTGGCCATGAAAATATTCAATCATGGTGGGAGCCAGACCTAAAAACTTAAAGTTAGTCACTAGATCATAATGAATTGACATAACAACGTTTTATACCAATGAGAAATGTATCAAAAATATGCTATCCCCAATGTGCTTTCAAACCAATATTCCACAAAACCTTTTCATGAGTCTTATCTATCTATGTGTAATTCGTATAAAAATCGCCAGGTGTCGCCGGCGTCAGTTGGGCCGATATTGGCTTTATGCTAATGCGTATTTACCCAGATCTAGAATCTAGATGAGCTAGGGATGGCCAATAGACCTTTTGTTTTTGGAAGTCAGCATTTTTGGATAAAAACAGCTTTGTTATAAACTATTCTTGCGAAAACAAAATATTTTATGATAGCTCATCTGCGTTCCGTAGAGGACCACCCATAGTTCGTAAAGCCGTGGTTTCGTTAGTTCTACACGTACTGACCTTGTTTCGTGTGAACGAAGTGGACTAATGATGAGCTCAAAGTTGAAAATATTTTCCTCATCAAAAGAAAAAAACTTGCATTATGAGAAAGATAACTTATTTCATACAAAAACAGGTCATATTATCTATGGTTTTCTCGTACTATTTTTTACGAAAACCTTTCTTTCCTCAATTACTTACAAGATTCCAAAATTGTTTATTCTGTCTGGTCATCTTCCTTTATTTCACGTAGAAGCCCTGCTTTATTGAAAAAGATATCGCAAAATCAATTTTATTTTACTTTTCAACTGAACTTTTGAATCGTGTCCCGTCGATAAGCAAGTCTCATGAATCGTGATAAAGTGGTCCTCCAGATACCCGATAAAGGTCTCTTAATAGGTATCCGATATCAAAGGGCTGGTTGCATACAATCTTGATGTCTTCACAAAGTATGTATTGAATAAATGTTGAGGCATCAGTAAAGTAGAGAGCTTTTAAAGCGGACACCGAATCACATTTCCGGTTTCAAAGGGTTTTCTCACTAGTTCGACGATCGAACTACTGGTAACAAACCTTATCCATGACACCAAATGCTTAAATTAGGTATAAATCAATCTTCTAAGCACAGTAATTTTGTTCTACTACTTTCAGGTTTATGAGAAAATAAAAAGGTATGCTTTTAAGCGAAAATTCTGTCGATACACTTCGGTCCAAAAGCATCACCACATGATGGATAGCATTAAGTTCTTAAGTAAACTTCTATGTCGCTTAAAATATATAAACAAGTTCCCCACTAACTAGTCTAGACATGAGACTATGCTTTTAAAAGGTGGATGGATATCCAGCTTACAGCTTATGTCTCATGTGGCTCCTGGCAATATTACTTATTACAACAGAAATAATGAAAAATTAAAAAATGATTAAATTAAATTATGATTGAAATGAAATGAAATCAAAATAGACCTTATATTTTAGAGGAAAAAAAATATTCCTCAGGTACCGTAACCTATAAGATTTTTTTCAAATTAGCCCCCGACACAAAAAGAAACATAGAAACAAATTAAAGCCTCCATTTTGAAATCGGTTCATAACAATGATCTTTGAAACCGCAAAGAACATGATCTTTAAAAAAAAAATGTTATGTCATGTCAAATCATAGAAGGGTAAACCAGCAGCCTTATTGTCTAACTTGAAATCCATTCCCAGTTGTCATTCCAATAGAGATCAACCAATCACATAATAGGAAAATGACAATTGAAATCCAGAATGGGTTTCAAATGTCAAAATGAAGCCCATGTCCATTGCCAGTTGAATTACACAATAAGGCCCCTGGACAAAATGTAAACAGACTCGGAACAAATTGGTGACATGTTCAATAAATTGTGAATCACTAATATAATATTACTTATAGGTACCTACCTATCTTCAAAAGACTTGAAAGCCTCAATCTATATCTGAGATTGGGTAAACAGCCGATTATTTTTCCTTTTTCTCATTTTCAAATCATGAAAACGAATATTATTATCCCATCCACTACTTTCAAGAGGCTTAAACCCTCCCAAGTGCAACGTCGTCACGATAACAGCCTCTTAGCCTTACTCGTCTCTTTGTGTAATTCCGACGGAAAACCATTTGTGGAGTTCCGCTGGTTAAGAAAACTTAATAACAGTTTCAAAAAAGCAATGAGCTGCGAAACGTGGTTCCGTCGTCAATTTTGATGACTTGGACGCTTCCCGGATCTATTCTTTGGCTTTGGTTTATAATGTTTCAGGTATTTTACTCTCTTTTTGTTTCTAAAGCAATCGCCCTTGATTTAGACTTCAGCGGAATGCATTCGGGTCAGAATAGGTCAGCTGTTCAACCGACCGCAACCAATCACAGTGCAAGAAACGTCAGTTTTGGATCAAGTCCTGCACTGTGATTGTTTGCGGCTGGTGGAACAGCTGACCGATTCCGACCCGAATGCGCTCCGCTGAAGTCTGAATCACTAATCTCTGGTAACATTATTTTTAAACTGCATCTGTCATCTATCCAAAGACATGCACTTTTCCTGAAATTAATAGACTTACTTCTCAATTTTTCACTGTTCACTGAAGAAACTTTCTTCAGTGAGCAGTTGCCTTATAAACATAACTAAGTATAAACATTTTCCAAGCGTATCCAGTTCACATTGTCTTGAAAACTAGTGAAATTTACATAGATATGTACTTCCATTTACATAGTTACAGCTGGTATTGTCATGCAAATGTTTCTGTGTACCCGACAGTACCCGTCTTTTGTAAAAACTGTTCTAACTAATCTCTAAATATTGAAGTCGGTTTTCTTTATAGTTTTAAAAAACGTAATTGTTATGTTCACATATTAATTAATTACTTACCTTAATGTTATAAAAATATTTAAATTTTATTTATAAGAGTCTAAAAATTCGTCTAAATTATAAAAACATTTTTCTAGCAGCTACAAGATTCAAAACAAAACTTTGAATCACCCAACATTTTAACCGACCGTATGAACAGATATTGAAATCCAATTTCTTTCTTCTCTCTATTTATCGCCCTGTGACGTCACCAGGGACTAGCCAAAACCGATAAACCAAATAAACTTTATTCTGTCAACCAGCATTGGTCCCAGAGCGGAGTCCCAACATCTCTGAGTAAGTGAGACGTTTTATATCGATCGCTCTTAGTTTTATGAATGGCTGCCGCCTCCCTCCTCCCCCGACACCTTACAAACACAACTGAAAGAGCTAGATTAATATTATCAAAACCAAAGCCCAAAAATTTCAGAAATAACAAAATGTCCATTGCTGCGCGGTCGGGATCAGTCCCGTCCCGATGCCCGATAATGTGTAAGTACTTATTTCATTTTAAACCAGAAGAGACCTTTGTCAAGCACAATCTCATCTAATAGTAAGAGACGAAGCAACCGGCCATGATTCTCAATCTAGAAGAAAGGACGCCAAAATTGGTTTTACAGCAGACAGTGAGCATTATAATTTTTTTAAGTATATTTTCAGTATGAATCAGCTGATCTCCACTGGCTATGTGGTAAAGGGGTGGAACCAATTTACTCACCTGATTTGTGACGTGATCATTAGCCAGTTATTACGTTAAATACTGAGAACTCGAGTTTATGAGCTGTCTGTACGTACCTTTATTGTGAAAAAAACTGAGGAAGCGGAGACTGGGATATCAGATTATTTGTTTCTTTCTATTTATTTAAAACTATCATTCTCTGGGCTATTGTGTTGGACTTAGGGATTGCTTTTTTGGACACTCGTTTATGCTTTAATTACCTAATTCCGCCAACTGACTTTTAATCAAATGAATTTTTAGTTATGAAATCTGCTGCGCCAGGTCTAGTCCCCAGTAGCTTACATTGTCTTTACCAAACCTACTCATAACTTGACTCGCACGTTATTACTTTTCATTCATATTTCATAGAATTCTCGCGTAAATTCTTTGAATATGTTTTAAGAGTCAAAAGAAATCAAAGCAATTTACTTTTCATTCTCGGTATGTTTTACTTTTAATCAAATAAAAAGGATGAAAAAAACGTGATAAAGATAATTCGTTCGTGTTAAAAATACCTAGGTCATAGATCAGCAGTTTGAACTCTTTGACTCCTTGAACTATGAAGTTTGAACTTTTTGTGCGTGACAAGTCATATACCGACGCATTCGCATGCGACAGATCGCATTGTTGCAAGGCGAAACACCACTCACGAAACGTCTGCGTCGGTGTAACGACAAATTTCGCAATTCCATGCAGAACAGTACCGACAAGGACAGACCTATTTCATTAGCTATGTGCTAGAGTGAGACAGAGTTGTTGTATTTTTTATTTATTTTTTATTCTGTTTGTTATATAATATTTTCATATTAAAGGTCTTACTTTTGTAAATATAGTAGATAAGTAGAAGAATATAAATATAAATACTTATAAGTTTATTATAATAAGTACCTATAGGATCTTATCTAGATTATCGCATTAGATTTAAAAATATCTGTAATGATAATTTATTGTGAATAAATAACTGAGTAACTGAGTAACTGAGAGCGTATTTGAAACTCTGCCACTACCTGACAGATTTTTTGTCGGTTCGCATCGTTTCGCATTCGCATGCGAATGCGTAGGTGTACTAACAGGGTTAAGGGGTACATTGGCGTACCGGTATCGGCAAGCTAAACACATTCTTTGTAGTCGGTACGTCGGTTCCTGAAGATCGTGATCACTATGTGTCGTTCTACAAGTATATTTAATTGTATACCTAGCGCCATTATGTCACGGGCGCCAAATTGAATCCTCCCACTGAAGGATTCTTGAGTTATTTCTCGAGCGCCATCTAGGGTGTTTATAGCAAACTCCCGAGTGAAACGAGAGAGGTAATGTAATAAAAATTAACACTAGCTCAAATTAGCATACACGGCCAGATTTTAGCATAAACAAGTATAAAGCATGACATGTCCGTATCAACTGATTACAGACGACTGCGCGACGTAGATCACTTTTCAGCGTTTTTCAGGCTTTACCAGCTGATTTAATTCGAAGCAAGAAATTTTCATCACAATAGTTGCGAATCAAACGTAAAAGACATCACTTATTAGTAGACTAACCCAACGCGAATATACTTCAAAAACGAGTCATATTTTAGAGTCAGATAATTTATAGCTCGCTTAGACCAGGTTCAGAGCTAGTTCGGCACTTAGCTTACTAACCAAATCCCTAATGCGAGGGGTTGCTTAGGGCAAGCACCCGTGTACCCTTGGCAGGCCGTTCACTGTTCTAAGGTTACTTTCTGGGGAAGGCTGCAAGGCAAGGTTCACACGAAGATTTTGTATAACCTGGTTTAATGTTGATTAATTAAAGCTGTCTAGCTGTCCTACCTTTAATATGGCACTAATTGTACTAAGAGATTGAATCTCATTAGCGAATCAATTTTATTTTAGAGACATTTTTATTTTACTTATGATAGTAACATTTTTTTGCTTTGCGACTTGTGGAAGAGCCATAGCTTTGAAGAGTAAGTTTACAAGTTAAAGGTCACAGTTGCAGCAATTAAGTTTCGTCATTCTGTGAAATAGCAAAAGCAATTCGGTTGTCACGATTGCAACTACGTAATATCATTTTCCTAGATTGAGTTTCCTCGTATTTTCCTTATCTACTAAGTGGTTAGAAGTCGTAAGTATAGGTATGTTTCTAGACTGCTGCGGTAAGGCTGTCTTCATATACTTGTTATTACATTTATCTAGGTACATCATACCTTAGTTAATGTAATTAACTCCTTAGGACAGTGCACGTGTCCCTGAGACTTGACTTCAAGTGCAGTTTTTACTAAAATTTGTATTGCTCTTGATTTAATCATCATCATCATCATTTCACCCATATGACGTCCACTGCTGAACTGCTGATGGGGGAGGCCTATGCCTCCCCCATCGATTTCTACAGCAATCGATCTAGCGCAGCCTGCACCCAACGGCTTCCAGCAACCTTTTTTAGAAAGAGGGCGCTGGGAACCTGGATACAGAAAATCTAGTTAGGCTCTTAGCGCACATTATTATTGTTTACGCAAGCGTAAGTAGACTATCACTCCTAAGTTTATTATAATTAATGAAATGTAAGTGTCTGAAACTTTATTTTTAAGCTTGTATTTTTTGTGTCTAAATAAATATTATCTTATCTTATTATCTTTACTAGATCGTACTTCCATCTAGTGAGGGGCGTCCTCTGCTGCGATTTCCGGTGCGTGGCCTTGATTTAATAAGTTAAGTTGATTAATAATTTAATATCGGTCACGAAGGAACAGGAGTAGAATCACCTAGTTTTAAGACGTTTCAAAGTGATCCCAGCGGTCCTACTGAATAAATGCTTTTTGACTTTGACTTTGACTTTAAGCAGGTTAAAGTAAATTTATTCTACGTTTACCATAACGAAATGCTCTGATATCTGATTATCATTATTATTATTGTCTCGGGTCTGGGTGTTTCTATGTATAATATGTATGTATTTACGAACAAAAAGTATATAAAAGTAGTTTATCAGTCATCTAGTACCCATACCACAAGCTCAAGCTTACTTTGGGGCTAGATGATGCTGTGTGAAAAGTCCAGAATTATTTATTTATTTATTTATTATATGATCACGGGACATAGACTAATGAATGTCTACCGCACCTTGGAGATACAGTCGTTAACTTATTCCCTGATTTTTCATGATTAGCCGATTCTATTCGTAAAACGTCAAAAATTTTCTAAGTACATGCAACTCAATGATCGCTGATTGCAACTACTGCATTACTCTATTAGGTGGGTAGTCAAAGTTAAAGGTAAAACTTACCATGTTCGTCTTTGTATCTTCGGCACAGGGAGAACATTGTGTCTGCTTTAAATGGACCTGCGAACAAAAAGTTTTTTTTAATTTGGGAATTACTATAACTCTGATCTGGATCACACATGATTGGGTTTTAGGATAATTTAAAAGGAAAAACAACTACACTAATGAATGATAAAAGAAAAAAAAATTAAAACTTACATTTAAGACCATTATTTTGTTTTTGAAATTATCATGGTTTTATCAACGGGATATATTATATTTTTGAGGTTTTATTAATTAATAAATAATAATAAATAAAAATCTTCAATATTCATTATTTATTTTAAAATTATTTTAAATTGCTATAGTATTTTCTTATTAGACCACGCTGGAAATAAAAAAATGCCGCCAGTGTTTTGGGCACGCTTCCGACTGACAGTGACTTGGATCAGTTGAGCTATCTGTAGATCGTTTCTAACGATCCTTTGATAGCTTGACTAATCCTGTTGTATTTTGTAAATATGTAGTAGCTTAGTTTCTGTAAATAAAGTTATAATACTTATTAAATGGACAAATTACTTTTCTTTCATACATTTTATTCATTTCAATTACGATTTTTTTCAACAAATATCAATTTTTACGAGGTTTATTGAAAAGTTATGTACTCAACTCGACCCAGCTCATGTTTTCTAGCCGATCGGGTTCTGATTGTGCTACGCCGTAGAACACTCGTAGCAGTAAAGTAATATGAATTAAGTACTAGAAGTGATACTGTTACAACAGCGTTATCCTTTTAGGACGTAGCCTTGTTCAATAAATAATAGAAAGTTCGTAAGAGGTGGCCCACTCAAAATAGACAAACAACCATGTACCGTTTCGGATGGACGTAAATGTAAAGTCAAACGAGTTGCGTTTCTATACACGATATTTTTAATAGTCAAGTCTGGACACCAACCCAAAGTTAATTTGCATATAGAATTAAATCTTTTTGAAAATATATTTTTCTTTTGTGTTATTTATTAAGAAAAGTTACTATAGGTACCTACCAAACTGCGATATACTATAGCTATCATCTATCTAGGAGTCAGGTTTACTTATATGATCTAGCAGATTTACCTATTAATATTTATTTATCTTGATGCAACTAAGACTAGAGTTACTGATGCAAACATAAGTTACGAGTAGTATAAAAACATTATTGTTTTCAACACAATACAAAAATTAAAGACTCAAAGCTTTGACTTTCACGCAAAAATAACGTAAAACAAGAGGCAGGTATACCTACAACAATAGGCGCTAGCTAAGTACGTTTACAGTAGGTATTGCTTCGTATTTTCCCGAAACACAAATGAAAAACGTCTAAAACATTCGTGCATTTGACGCGAAACAATAGTCTGGCTACAAACCTTCGGTCTACAGTCTCCAAGCTCCAAAAACCATGTTCACTTAACACTATGAATAAATATAATAAATTTTAATAAATAAATCGGATGTATGACTGTCACTGCACTATTTTATGGGAGAAAAAGTAAAAAGTTCATCACAATACAGCAAGGGGATGGAAAGCGCGCGGCTGCGATGGGGGTTGTAAAGAGACTGCCTGAGCTGAGGCGAGCGCACTCTCGGGGAAGCTCGGGGTAGCTCGCTTTCGGGCCCACTACACATGAAAACTTGCTTCAGCGCTCCGATTTTGATTTTGATTCAGTAAAAAGGGTTACTCTCGATTACCCTTACTCTGTGGAGTGCCGGGACCTATCGCTGCTTATTACATAAACGTTAAGCCTTAGTTCAACCCCATGTTGACACATGTAAAACAAAACTGTTACCACAAAAAAGCGTTCTATGTCCGAGTATTTTAAAGATCATTTTTCTAGGGACAGTTTTTTAGTTAGTGATGTATATCTATTGTGACATCTGCGCCTTACGTTCGCTGTGCGAGCTTTATTTGAGTTAGTAATAAACGAGCCTCCGTACAAGAACCATAGTTTTATTATAACCTACATACACGTCATTGGCGACGAGGATGGGACAAAAGGTGGAGACGTAGGAGAATAGAACCGATGAGACGCCTCAAATTCATTTTTATTAGTTTCCTCATTCAACCTACATACACTTCAGTTAGCCTTACTCTAAACTCGTTCATTTTCTTGTAATAAGACGGATCGTGTTTTACAAAATTATTTCAGGTCGTCTTGCCGAAGCGACTTGTGATGCGAGAGCTGGTCCATATTTAGCTTAACGAATCAGCATTACCACGATGTGACCAAACATTTGACTATTGAATTGGGTTAATCCTTTCTTTTTATTGAATCATGAGTCGATGTGTAGATCAACCTTGTTCGAAGCAGGACGAATGGAGACTTCATCAGTAGTCTACACTGAATTTTGATTCTCACTCGGAGCTGATGAAAAATGCAGCGACACCTTATTGCATTTTGAAGCTGAGCTGCTTATCAAAATACGGATTTCAAGTATATTGAGCTTACAATTTCGAGACATGCCCGTTACTCATCGGTATTTCTTTAGAGACTTGAATGACCTGAAAGTTATTGAATTGGAGTTCAGAAGTTACGTAATGTATGAGAAGAGAAGAGGTATTGTTTACGAGATTGTAACTGATTATTTGACTGAAATGATCTAATTGTTAAATTTCCAAGGTAGATTTTCAGAATCCAATATTATCTCTATTCTCTATATATAAAAATGAATCCCTAATATCCCTTGGTCACGCCATCACGCGTGAACGGCTGGACCGATTTCACTAATTTTTTTTGTTGTGTTTGTTATTGTCAGGAGAAGTTTCTTACGAGAAAAAAAAATTCAAAAATTGCGTGGGAAAAATGAATCCCTATATCCGTTGGTCACGCCATCACGCGTGAACGGTTGGACCGAATAATGCGCAGACGAAGTCGCGCGGGTCAGCTAGTTATAAATATTATTGATACCTACTTTGAGGACTATTTTGGCATATAAACTTAGGTCTTTACATCTATATCTTAATCTTTTTATTTACATCTTTATATATCATCTTGATTTATACAGCGTCAGGAGGCCAGAATGTCTTGGGGATGCAGTCGTGAGACTGTTTCCTTTTTTCTTGTATTCTTTATGATTGCTTTTCAAAAATGATGTATGTACGTAGGTAGTGGTATCCTTTATGAATGCTTTTAAAAAAATATGTACCTACGTATGTAGGTACTAAACTATTCAGCATACATAGAAAAGTAGAAGTAGATTAGTATATTGAAACTATCACATTTGTGCTGAACTCCCAACTTTAGTTTGCTTGTGACTCATATGCACCAATCAAATGAATCGCTAGGATTGGATGAAATGCTACTACAGTATGAATAGGGTTAAGTTGATCCAACGGTCAACGATTTGGTGAAAACGAAACTAAAGTGCTTCTGTGTAGATGAACGGTCGGTGACCTTTAATTATCTGGATGTGACATAAAAACTATACAACACTTCCCAAGGAGCGCTGAACCATGTTGGGTTGCGAACCTTACATCTCTTATTAATATTCATTGCGAACTTTATTTCGCCATTCGCAGATATTTTAAGCATTCAAGATCCTAAAGGGTCCTCCCCATATTCGCTTATAATAAAAGATGGTCGAAATGCGTATTATGCAGAAGCCGAATTAAAAGAAGAAGGATATACGACTATAAGAGCAAACCGAAAAATTCATGAATGCAAAGCCGTGATTGAACTTACCATCTTCGGATAAGTCAAGCAACAAGCTAACAGTGCTTAAACCATAACCGGAATAATTGATTGAATTCTTTGAACCGTTACCTTGTTCAGTTTCGCGAGGAAACTAGGCTGCAGTGCGGCACATCTCACAGTCTCAAACATCATTATATTTCAAAGTGATCCCAGCGGTCCTACTGAATAAATGCTTTTTGACTTTGACTTTGACATTATCTTCCTGCCCTTGTCCCACTTTATGTGGACTTCCTATTTCTTTTTTTTCTCTCTATCAGCAGTCATCTCAGCACTCATCCCCACTTACTCAGTCTCAAACGTAAACCAGTTTATTGAAACGCAAACAAGCGAATTTCATAAAAGCTTCCTAAAACTTTATAGCGCTTAGAGAATAGCGCCATTGGAAGAAAAAATCGACGATAGTTTTAACAGACTCAGCAATCGGACTAACTTTCTGAGCCAACCTGTAACCTTCCTTGTTCACATTGTTAAAATAATACTCTTCAGTGCACTTTACCTACGTGCAACGTCTAATTATTACCTATTAAAATCTTGCATCATTATAACAATTCAAATAACTAAGTAAACAAACATGTTCACATTGTTTACAGGAAAACTATGGACGTTCTCATATTACCTATTAAGAACAGCTAGTATTTAGGTACTATTGAAGGTAGCCATAAATTAATTATTTCCTCACTAGCTGCGCTCCCGCGGTGTGACCCGCGGTCCCTCGGGATTTTTTCATTTTTTCGGGAAAAAAGGTAGCCTATGTCCTTCCCTGGGATACAACCTTTAACTATGCCAAATTTCAGCTTAATCTGTTCAGCGGTTTGGGCGTGAAAGCGTAACAAACAGACAGATAGACAGACAGACAGAGTTACTTTCACATTTATAATATTATATAATATATAATATGGAAGTATGGATACATACCCACCTACTTTTTTTGCATTTGACCACAATATGTCTGATGTTAAGCAACGATTGAGCACGCATTAGTAATGGCGTTGCATTTGCACTTTTCACGCCTTTCAAAAGCCACATCTAGTATTTTCTGAGATTTTAGTTCTGCACCAATCAGTGGCGCGTCCAGCCAGAGCTCAATGCAAACACAGTTCAAAGCTAAAACGAATGGTCTGATGTGTCTAATGGAACTCGTTTTACCCAGAACTGGATAAGTACAGTCAGCAACGAAAGTCTAACATTAAATTAACATTTGATGTTGTACTTCCAAAATCTTAACTTTATATTAAGTTTTATTAAGGATCAAAGTTTTGACAAATATTTGAAGATGAAGTCTTAAGCCATAGTATTTGCTCAGACAAAGTTCATTTTTTTAAGAAATTGAAAACAATTGGTGTTTTAAAAAATTAAACTGTTAATCGACTCTCGTTGCAGACTGTAGATAGATAGATAGATAGATAAAATATTTATTTGGCACACATAACATTTCAACACAGACACAAAAACAAAGACAAGTAACAAGTATGTAGGCGCACAGGTAAAAACAAACTAGAAAAAAAAAAAGAAATACACCTAAAACTAGTAGTCTGGCACCTACATAGGTGGGTGCAAC
Source organism: Epirrhoe tristata (assembly GCA_951394285.1). NCBI lineage: Eukaryota > Metazoa > Arthropoda > Insecta > Lepidoptera > Geometridae > Epirrhoe > Epirrhoe tristata. Next base: position 2,482,095 of record OX596153.1, read on the forward strand.
AGTGGTCTGTGTGCTGTAGTGAGCCAAAAAGTGTACATATTCGATGAGGACTACTATACTATGTACATTGTACAGTTCCCGAGGGATAGTGACGCGCGTAACGTCAGGTTTCGACAATCTCGGTTGTATGAAAGATGATTTTGCCTAAACTCATGGTAATTTTACTGGATGAGCTCGTCCTTCCATCGCAGTCAAGTGTAAAAGCTTCTATATTAATGTCAGTAGGTACGTCCCCATTATACGTTAGACTTTAATGGATAGCAAACGGAAAGGTACAATACCCACAACCAATCTTTGTCTCTCTGAAGTAACTGCGCAGAACACACTTTTGATGACGCCTAAAAAATTAAGACAGCGTTGTATAGCTGTCTCGCTCACTCGCTTAATTTGTTGCATCGTGCTATCTCGCTTGCTCTACCGAACCTGCGCAATCGTTTAGTGCATCTAACTTCAGAGAGACAAAGATCAGTTGTGCGTATTATACCTAGGTGACAGCTAGTGGCTTTACAGCCCATATTTTCCGATACAGATGTGTAGAACAAAGACTATGTGACCGAGTGGAGCTCGAGAGGCCCTTGAACAAGCTGGCTTCGCGCACAGGCAACTTGCCAACCGGCCTTGTTATTTTGGACGATGGGGAGTTACGAGTATACAGCGATACCTACCGTACCCTATACCTATGTTTCTGAAGCAATCAGAACGTAAACTCAAAAATTATGTAAAAAAAAAACGACTTTAAGGATCAAGACAGTCTTCCCAACGCACGGTAGACACAATCTATCAATAAATAAGTACATGATTGTGAAAACTTACAAACATTTATCGAAAGAAACATTTCATATTATAATTATTTTATAGAGCTAATAAAGGTAATAAGATAAAATGTAGTAGGTAGTCTAAACGGTGAAGGAAAACATCGTGAGGAAACCAGTTAGTGTTCTTATAGGCGGCGATGGGCTTGCAACCTGTCACGTATGGAATACTAATTTCTGCAAAATGTGGGCATGTTTCAAATTATCATGTGTTTGGACAATGGACATGCCTCTGACTACCCCTTAAATATCGGAAATAAGTAACATAAAAAGGTCTGAGAGAATGTCTAGTTGATACAGTCGTGAACCTGTTTACGTTTTAGGTAGTCCCATGTAGTTAAATATAAACGACCAGGTGAGTATAATGATATATAGAAAACATTTCATATAAAAAATCTTATCTCGACCTTATAAATCATTGTGACACCACAGAAAACTTTATGAAACATTAGGTAAATGAACTCTACTGCTCCCTCGGTAGCAGGATTTGTGTACGTGGTCGTGGACTAACGTGGACTTAGGACAGGTAGGTAAGTTATTGTTTGTTTACGCTTACTTTAGCAAATCGAGACTGGCCATCGAAAATACGACGATTTGGTTGGTAAATCTATTGTTGTTTTTTGTAATCTATTGTGTGTGTTATGAGTCGTTTATAATGTATGGCAACAGCTCAAGAGCAGACTCCTCAACAAAAACTATAATACAGTAGGTTCATCACGTCACACATCCTACGAGATTAAAATTTTGATGAAAATAAAAAAAACAACATTGGAAAAGAATGATTAAATGAAACTGGGAATCGATGTAGATTATGAAATTGCATATACATAGGCTAGGTATGTAAAATGTGGATCACACGCGAGTTTGTAATAAATCATCTGGGATGTAAATGTAAGTATCAAAACCCAATAAGGGTATGACGATTTACATAGAGATTGGATCGCTGATTATCAGAGTTATCAACAAAGTTAGTTAGGACGTAGCCTGGGGCCTGTTGCATAATAAGTTAGAGACGTAGATGTGTACTGTACCTACTAGAGTAGATTCATAACATTAAACTACTCTCTCGTATTTCAAATCAATTGCCAAGATACTACACTTTAAAGTAAGTATAATCAGTCTTATCTTCCATGAAGTTGAAAAGGACCATCACATGCCTGTTACTGTGTGATGATGATAAACCCAAAGAAGAATAATGATAACCTTTCAGTGTAGGTACTTAATCATAATCTCATTTTTCTTAGATCCAAATCTTGCTTGATGCATGTACAAATGATCTAACGATCCTTAGATTGCTTGACTAATCCTGTTGTATTTTGTAAATATGTAGTAGCTTAGTTTCTGTTAATATTTATTTATAGTCGCATAAACTGATATCTAAAATATTGAAAGCACGCGAGAAAGGTGCAAATTCCTTCATCTTAGGAATTGGAGCAAATTAATTTCTTAGCATTCGTGTCGTTATGCACTAGAAAGTGCTCAAAAGGGGTAGAATCGTCGATGACAGCGGGCGTGTCATCCGGGTGACCGGGCCGGCCAGTGACCGCGTGACCGGGTCGCGGCATGACCTGGTTGTGCATGCGCCTGGCTCGAGCTGTGCAGGCTATGGAAGAAATAAGGTAGGTAAAGCTAAAGTTTCAGATGATCCGGCCGGATGGATAGAACTTCACATCTCTTCAGAGATGGCATTTAGGTACGGTAACGTTTTGAATCTTTTGTTTTATTTTGTAGCCCTGGATGACTTAATTATGCTTTCATGTTGATTGGAGGGCGTAAAATCGATACAAACAAAGAAATTATAAACGATTTGAAATCTTAGCCGTAGCATAGCGTAGAGCAGCCGTAGCTTTGGCGTAGAACTAATTTTGCGTAGAGCTCACTCGATTGGCACCCCACTGTAACTTGACACTAATTAGTCTTGTGAAGATTCTTGATTCTAACTAAACAAAAATTAAATGCTCCCTATATTTGTTAGATTCTTGTGAGATCATATGGAGTCTATGGTTGTAAGGTCCCAGGTGTACCCGGTAGGTGGCTGCAGCGCGCCGCCGCCGTGGCCTGGCTGCAGCCGATTGATTCCCGCCATCAGACGGTTTGTCTCGGATCCATGAAGGTACTACCTGGGAACCTAACCTTATTGAACCTTTATTGAGGGCAGGGCAGATACACATATGGCCTTGGCTGATATACTTATCAGATGCAAACTGTTACATACTTGCAAGTATACTTTCTACTCATTTAATACCAATACAAACTCAATAGAGACTTTAGCTAAGATCGACCAGATAAAGACGCCTTCAAATGAAAATCAAAATAAAATAAACAATGGTTAGCCAATGAAATTTTACTAAAATAATCTACCATGCATAAGTACCTATCTGTTTTATTTTTGTGTTTCTGCAGTTTTACTATGGTTGTATGAGAGAAAATGCAGTTGCACATTGTTTTTTGTTTTGCTTTAGGTACTTTGTTATCATAGAGGTCAGGTAAGTAGGCCAATCATTATATTATTCAGAGGCGCTATAAATATACATTACGATTTATTTGTTAACTTTTCACAAAACTTCACTACATTTCCTTCACTACATTTTTCATAAGATCAAAGTTTCTTATCAAAGTAATAATCTTTAGAAATAGTTGAATCCAATGTTTCGGCCAGGTCTTGATCCAAAAACTTGACTCTGACATTTTTCTTCAAATCTGTTTCAAAGTTTTCATATTCTGGGTCTGAATCGATGGAGTTTTCGGGCACTTCTGGGGCGTTGCAGATACTTTTTATAACGAATTTGAGGACACGTTTCATTGTAGTAATTTCCTTCTTCATCCTACAAACCAATTTAGTTTTCGAATCAAGAGCTATCCTTAGTTTTTCATTTTCTAGTTTCAGATTAATGTTTTTAGCCTGCGAGTCTGTTTCTTTAACATTTACTGAGTCAATTTGTTTTCTCATTGCGCGGACGATGGCTTGAAAACTTTTCCTTGTTTTGGCTAACGATTTATTTGCTTTATCTAATTCATTCTTAAGCCTGTCTACTTCTGCTTGGAGGCTTGATATTTTTGTATCATTATGTTCAGGTGCTGTCCTTTTTCCTTTGAAGACATCCTTGACGACAACTTCGACAGCGGTAGTGTTATTTCTGAAAACTTCGTATGAAGTTCCGGAATCACTGCCCGGATTCTCTAAATTGTTCTTGACATCATTTCTTTTGAGAGAAAAGTTTGAAAACATGTCTTGAGGCAAGGACATTAGGTATTGTATTCTAGTGAATCGTGTAACTTGGAAGGAAAACTGTTCAAAAGAAGCTGTACAAAGTATGTTTTATGCCAAGGGCATTCGAAGCACAAAGTACCTAGGTAGGCGTTTCGGAAATATTTTCTTTATTAATTAACTTGTATTTTATTATTATTCAAAGAAGTTAACCACGAAATTGGATTTTTGTTTGGTTTTATTTAGTGACGGGTCGTATTTGACGGAGGTTTGACTTTGTCAAACTAGTTTCATAGAGACATTATGAGGAAATTATGTAGGTATAGACAACCGGACTATAACAACTCCTTCAATCCTTGTTTATATGAGAGATTAAAGAAGAAGAAGAAGAAACCAATAAATGAAGTGAAACCATAACGAATATGAAGACCTATATGATGAAGACCTAGACCTAGATGATGTTTATTACCGATTGGGCGATATAGTCGCTCAGCTACAAAGCCCTTTTTTTGTGAATAAATAATAATAATAACTACCGACCCCTTTACCTACCCGAATTACCGACCACGACTTTCACCCAGAACATAATCCAAAAAACATGGGTTTGAATCGTGACCAAAGTGACCGTGCGTGCATCAATGTAGGTAGGTACATAAGCTGAAGAAACAGTATAAGAAAACACCATGAGGAAACTCAACATGGCGCATGAACCAAATACCTTAAAGGACGTGACTGACTACCCCTGATATCTTCAGAGGATCTTGTATCTATATAGGTGGTGATTTGATTTGAGTGAACACTTCATAAGAATCTACCTTCACGCCAATTACACATGAGAGTGGCTCATTGAATTGGCACTGCTACAAGGTACCGAGCAACCTTTTTGCCGGACAAACGATCAGGAAGATGGGTGGAACTACAGGGATGCAACTAGCGAAGTACCTAAGCAGATACAAGTTGGACAGATAGACAGTAGACACTTGGATGAACTGATATGACTCATCTGCCAAGTGTGTGAGTGCTTTAGATGCAGAGGTATGGAGTTCGGTTCTATATGGAGCTGGAAGATTTGAACCTGCACGATTATCAGTGGGGATGGTAGGAGAGCCTACCATCCCTACTGATAATTGTGCATCAGTGGATCTGGCTGGCACAGAAACCACCAGGAGTGGCGTGATAGAGAAGATGCCTTTACCTAGCAGTTGGTGGGTGATACCTACCGGCTGAATAGATCGATTGGGTACCTAAATCAATCCAGCAATTTTACATATGGTGATGAGGAGAATATTACCGTTTATTCTAGACTTATTCCGTCCCTGTTTTAGCCTTCAGACAGGCTAGGAAGAACTGGGGCATATGATTGCGGACCGGTGCAGTTTTCAATCATAAGCCTCGCCAGCCGCGATCGCCCAGTCTGACCTCATTTTGACGTTATGCAATTCTCAATTTTCGCCAGGTGATTGGGCACTTTGTGGAGTTCTGATGTATGAAGAGTCCTTGAGTTCTTGGCTTGACAGCTGTGTACTTATCCATAAATTGAAACTACTGAGAGTTTAAGGCCTTTTTAACGTATCTTTTCCTATTTCGAAAGAACTAATCACATGACAAAAAGATGAAGAATTCTAGATATCTAGGGAGGACAAGTTTGCATGGTGCATGTTGCATCAGGCCACTGTAGTTTCCGTAGCTCTAGTCTGCACAAGCTAATGATCAACGTTTGTAGGATAGAGTGCATCCTATCGTTAATTCAAGTTACAAAATAACAACCTGGGTCAACAAAGTCGCTTTATACCAATGTAACCGAAACCAACATTCCCGTATTGATTCTGTGAAAATTGAAAAGCAAGTTCATTGCAAATTCAGCGAGCAATTGCCACCAAACTGTCGGCGAGTCAAACACCCGCAAACGTGCTCACAACGCAGCCACTTAGAGCCAACGGAGCGAGCACGGACCGCAGCCGGGTTGGTAATGCAAACCCTGTTAGGTAAATCAACAAATGGCCGTTAGATACTGAGGGAACATTTTGACAACTGAAAGTGTGCTTTCGTTCATCACGCCAGTGAATTAGGAAGATTTATAATTATAACTGCATAGTGGGTAGGTACCAACCTAAGTCACAACCTTTAGGAAGCTCAGGCCCATTCCGTCTCGTAACAATTAAGTACCCTTTCCACTGTAACCCAGTTGGGGTGCATTCGATGCCCTAGTTTCGTGGCCTGGTTTGCACAATACCTAGGTACGTTTTCTATTCAGTGTATCTACATGTGACTATTTGTTTTGTTAACGTGTAGGTTGAAACTGTTTGGTTTCAAATTGAGAGCAAGTAGGGTAGGGTTTCAGCAGGTAGCACGTAACCTAGTTGTCTGCAAACTACCTAATCTAATTCTGATACCTAGGTATCTACATATCACATTACGAACGGCGACGATCAATTTGTTATCATAAAGGCCAAAAAACTAAGTGCCTTCAGATACGGCTTATAAAAAAAAACAATTCTACACAAATCTGAGATGGATGGACAATGGACATAAGGCTATCAATGTAGATTTTGTTTAAAAAACACGAGCTCTAAACGGAGGAGGAAAACATCGTGAGGAAACCTGCAGCTAGACAATATAATAGACAACCTATTAAATTCTATGCCTGCAGCATATCAATTCTTCACGTTTAGCAGAGTCATTTCCTGTGAATGGTATTTATATTGACCTAAGAGGTTTAGAACTTTGATATTTAGACAAGGCCATCTCTAGCTGAATAATGAGGTCTTAGGCCCTGTTGAGTGTCGAAATAAGTTGCCTCAAGGTTGCCTCCTGCCAATCAAAGCGTGATTAACATTTCATGTTTCACAAATCTATAAAAAATCACAAATATTTAAAACTGAGTGTCAGCCCATGTTAATTTCCCAGGAAAAGTTATTTTTTCTTAGAAATCGAAAACAAATGGCGTTTTATGAAATCAGACTGTTAATCGACTTTCGTTGCTGACTGTACATGGTGCAGGAAGTCTCCTTCAGAGAGCACCGTAGGGCAGGCGATGCGTTAGTTTAGTTTGACAGAAGGTAAAACCTAATAAGCACAATATACTCACTTAGGAACCTAACTATTTCCATCTGTATAAGTCGTCACGTGTCGGCATGGCGCGTGCCCCAGTTTGCACCTCAATCTCAGTGCCTGTGCTCCGGACAGGACAATGCCAGCGTTGGGCTGAGGTCGGCGACGATAGTATTATTCAGACAAGAATGCTAAGGCCGCAAGCATTGTGCTTTGAATGTCATGCATTGGCCACGCTTCCTTTAAGATTTTTTTATCAGAATTCAAAAAGGAGGATCCCACAGAACTATATGAGGATCCGTTATTAATTAACATTGGTGACCCCGACGTGATTCAATGTAGTAGTACTTAATATGTCTTCCTACCAACTTGAGATTGTAGTTGGAGGTTTGGAGAGAAACAACTTCTTTGACTGCAGAACTATGAATGTATATTTTTACGAAAAGCACTATATTTATACAAAACTAAATCTAGAATAACCAATGGGAAACGTTCAGGGCAAAAAACGTTTCGCCCAATCAGAGCGCGCCGTGAGCAGGAGGTGAGAGGCGTGAGGGGTGTAACCGAAGTAATAAATATTAGTCGGCGGCTGCAGTGCAGAATGAAGAGTTGGCCATGGATGACCGATGATTGATGATGACGGTGTCAGCTACAAACCTTTTCAATTTTTTTTTGTTTGGGAGGATAATGCTTCCCGTTTGGTTCCTATTTTAATTACTTACTAAGGGATTTATATATTCACGTAAAACTAAAAATCCACATCATTCCTAGTATATGACTGTCCTTGCACAAGCAAGTACCTAGGTAATGAAAACAGAAAGTAATTTAATGTAAGTCATCATCTTCCTGCCATATTCCCACATTATGTGGGGTCGGCACAACATGTGTTCTTCTTCCATTCTCCTCTATCAGCCGTCATCTCAACACTCACTCCCTTCTTACTCATATCATCCTTTACACAATCCATCCATCTTTTCTTTGGCCTACCTCTACTCGTAAATCCATCAACATTCATACTAAGCACTCTCCTAGTTACACGACCTTCTTCCCTTCTCATTACATGCCCATACCATGCTAGCCTGTTGCTCCTCATTTTTTCATTCACTGGCGCCACTTTCACACTTCCTCTTATGTACTCATTCCTTACTCTGTCCATTCGCGTCACTCCACACATCCATCTTAGCATTCGCATCTCAGCCACGTGTACCTTTTGTTCATCCGTCCCTTTTGTTGCCCAACAGTCAGATCCATACAAAACGACAGGTCTTACGATCGTCTTAGCTTAAAATTACTAAAAAAAAAAGTAATTATGTAGAAGTATTTATTCAAGATCCATTTAACAATTCCAATAAAGATTTGAAAAAATATTTGCTTACAGTCTAATCTACAAGTAGTATTTTCATATAAAACATTATGTAGGTATAATAATAGGTTCCTTCTAGGAAAGCATGCTCCATCTTAGACCTCACTACTGCTTAACATCAGGCAGAGGGAGGTCAAATGCTGACCTATTTAATTTAAAAAAAAAAAAAAAAAATAATAATAATTGAAACTTGAAAAAGTTCTTATTGTTCCCATTGTACTCTCTACTACAGGAGTAATTCCAAATCAGTTATTCAAGTCTCTAGATGTGCTGGAATTGCCAAAGCAGATTTTTGGTATTCTACAAAAAGCAGTTATACTAAATACTTGTAGGATAGTCAGAAAATTTTTACATAGTGACGGTTCTTCGGATTCTTCACAAACCTACAGCAATGAGAATGCTCATCCAACAACTAGTGCACACTTGGCCTAGGCCCGTATGCTCTAGATAAATTTCCGGCTAAAAGCCGAGCTGACTTAGATCAAAAACGAAACAATAATAATAATAATAATGCTGGACTTTTTCACACAGCATCATCTAGCCCCAAAGTAAGCAGAGGTTGTGTTATGAGTTCTAGATGACTGATATACTACTTATATACTTTTTGTTTGTAAATACATACATATTTACATAGAAACACCCAGACCCGAGACAAATATTTGTAGATCATACATACATTGGTCCCGCCGCGGGGATCGAACCCGCAACCTTCAGCGTCGCAGGCGGGCTTTCGCCCACTGCGCCACAGAGGTCGTCATATAATATTATATAATAATATTATATCTATGTCATGAATGAATTTATCAACAACAATATTGAAATTACTATAGAATATCAGATCATCTAAAAGTTGCTAAAGAGATTCATAGAGAACCATATAGGGTCTTTCATTTTATACCAACTTAATTCAGGAATTGGGTTCAAAAAATAAATTTAAAAATATTTATATAATGATTTTTTTGTTTGGTTATGAAAATCCCGAGAAAATCGATAAAGACTATCCTTTCAATTGATTGTTGCTTCTTGTATAACTTAGCCCATTCGTGATGTAGCTGCGCTGCGATTGGTGGAACGTCTGTTCTCCTTGAAAATCATTATGCAACAATTCAAAAAAAATTATAACTGTCTATTTACAACCCAAAAATAAGGCCCTGACAGTTTGTGTAGTTTAATATGAAAGACCCTATAGTAGTATAACTCAATTTCGAAGGAGTACAAGAAGTAATTTATGAATAAGTTAAAATATGACTAGGCGAATGGAAGACAACACATTCTGAAGGTGAGTCTACATGAGAATGTTTTAATACGGATTGCAATTTTTCTTTTCTCTGTTTAGTCAAGCCTTAGACGTTCAATAATTTTTTTATAAGAATGACCGGTAGTCACAAGGACCAAAATTTACTAACTTACATTATCATATTGTCAAAGAAATAACATTAACACAAAATTCTAAAAATCTAGAGTAGGTACTGTTACTGTAATATCATAATATTTATTATAAAGGCACTTTAGACAAACGTTGTAATATTTAAATTATGCTATTGACCCATTATTGACCACACCGACTATAGATTATAGAAGTTAAAGTGTTTCAAGGTACAATGTAATTATTATGAGTTAAATTTTCACTATTTGTGAGGCGCTAATCGCGTATGTATAACATATTAACCCAGTTTTCGTTCAAATCTTCTCTAAATAACATTGGAGTCGCAAGACATTTACGTATACTCGGTCGCGAAGGAACAGGAATCACCTAGTTTTAAGACGTTTCAAAGTGATCCCAGCGGTCCTACTGAATAAATGATTTTTGACTTTGACTTTGAATCATAACAGAAACGAATCTAAAATGGCGGCAATAATTATGTACTCTCACTCGCACACCAAAACGTTACTAGTGTGCAAGCGAGAAAACATGATTGTCGGCGCCATTTTAGATTCGTTTCTACAATGAATCGAGGTATACTTATACACCAATGTCATTGCCTTAGGCCTAGTTTCACCAAACTTTATCTAACAGAGCGTTAGTTAACTTGACATCAAATTTAGTAGGAGAAATAACAACAGATTAAGTATTTAACAGACCGTTACGATTGTTTTGTGCTCCATCATGAATATCTTCATTAACAAGCCGCTAAATCTAATCGCTAGTCGGCGGCCCGTTTGCTAACTAGCAGTTGACATCGTAGAAAATTAAAAATATGTCACAACAACCAAACGTCCGAAATCCATTTGTCTGCGCAGAACACAATTTTGAAAGAAAAAGGATTCACTGCGCAGACAAACGGCTAACGGCTGATTTATTAACAAGCTGTTAAACTTGACTTTGGTGAAACTGGCCCTTACACTATTAAATCCCGTTTATAATTTTAACAGATAGAAGTTTTGATCAAGAATACAAATAACTTATATTCTTGATCGAAGGATATCTATAGAAGATATACAGGGTGTAAAATGACTGCTACCGAAAACTGAGGGATTGCAATCAGACCATGATTCTAAACATATTTAGCGAAAAAAAAACGCAAAAATTTTTTTGGCTTAGCTACGTCATTTTATTTTATTTTCTAGTTTTTTGCCACTAATACAACATAATAAGCCCTTATTATTTCATTTATAAAAGAAAAAAACAATTAAAACTCAAAATCCAGCAATCTACAGATAAAAACGCGCCCAGTACATACGCTCGAACAGCTGTGCGAGGTCGGTTTTCTCCGGATATAATGATTTTTTTGGAAAATCCTTTTGGATTTGGCTGTATTTTGGGATGCTGTACCTACCCCTTTCGGCTTCGGTAGACGTCTTTTTACACCCTGTATATAGAAGTCTATCGAACGCTATTAAGTCCCGTATATAGTTTTAACAGAGAGGTCTATATAACTGCACTGCTGGCCATCTGATTGACCCCACATGTGCCGTCACCGCGGAAGACTCGGTAGTACCCCTGTTCGCCCCACTCGGGGCCCCACGAGTTCTTTATCGTCCAGTATGGTAGCTTTTTGTGGAAAAGAGGGTAGTCTGGAAATAAAAATATCATTATTAGAACCGTTCTGGTAGTGTTTTTCAACTCTTGGCCGTCAATCAATGGATTTTGAAAACAAACGCATTTACATGTCGGAAACTAGATTTTTAACCGACAGCAACCAATCACCGTGCAAGAAACGTCAAATTCGGATCAATCTACCGACAGCAACCAATCACAATGCAAGAAACGTCAAATTCGGATCAATTTCTGCACTGTGCTTGGTTTCTGTTGGTCGATTCCGAACCGAATGCATTCCGCTGTATTATGAATCAAGGGCCTGCAGCCTTATTATCTAACTTGAAATCCATTCCCAGTTGTCATCCCAATAGAGCTTAACCAATCACATAATAGGAAAATGGTAATTGAAGTCCAGAATGGGTTTCAAATGTGTCCATTGCCAGTTGAATTACACAATATGGCCACTGGTCGGAAAGGCTGTAGGATTCGATATAGCGGCAACGAGGTTGTTTTTGTTATCGAATCCATTAGCATTCCATCAAATTCAACAGTAACGGTAATGGAAAACAGTTTGAAATGTACTAACATCAAAATGTTGTCTGCATTTTGCCTGTCCAATATGTATTTAATCGTGTCCCTAACTACCCTACACTTACTTTTTTTTACCTTAAGTTGTATTTGAAGATAGTTTAGACAAGTTTTAAGACGGTTCTAAGCGAACCCAACGGTCTCACTGAATTCGACTTTGTGAGAACGTCTCACAAAGTCAAATTCAATGAGAAATTGATTGAGTTTAATCTTCAAAGAACTTAATTTGAATTTTTCATTATTTTTATAGGAATCAAAAATTTCTTTTCAGTCTTTTCATTTCATTTTCTCGATTTAAAACTTAATTTGAGTCGGTAAACGTAGTAGTGATGTGTGATACATACCTTTGATTCCGTATCCGACGATGAGCACGCCGTGGTCCAAGTTGGTCGGGTTGCAGAGCATTTTCCACGGATGGGATACTCCTCCCATATAGAACTGCATCGCATTTGCGTTTATACCTGAACAATACAAGAATTACATAAAAAGTGGAAGAATTCATTACTATAATTAGTGGTAGCGACTCCGCCTTCCGATCCTAAGGTCGTGGGTTCGAATCCGGTCGTGCATTCTGACAAATTTTTTTTTATTTATTTATCAAATGCACAAAATGATACAAAAAAAAATACGTTTTATAATAGCACTGTAAACCACTAAGATTTGTCTTATGAGTCATTGAACGTGCCCTCCGAAGCTCTCAGATGAAAATGCCACTGGCGGTTACCCATCCATTGACGGATTATAACATTGCTTAACTTCGACGACCTATCATCCCACTCATCCATACTATCCATACTAATATTATAAATGTGAAAGTAACTCTGTCTGTCTGTCTGTCTGTCTGTTTGTTACGCTTTCACGCCCAAACCGCTGAACAGATTAAGCTGAAATTTGGCATAGTTAAAGGTTGTATCCCAGGGAAGGACATAGGCTACTTTTTATCCCGAAAAAATTAAAAAATCCCGAGGGACCGCGGGTCACACCGCGGGAGCGCAACTAGTAATTATAATAAAACTGAAAGTTTGTGAGTTTGTTTAGATGTTTGTATGTTTGTGTAAGGATCAGGCTCAAACGACGAAACAAATTTGGTAAGGTGAAAGGTATAACTCCAGAATAGCATATAGGCTACTTTTTATCCAGAAAAACGTTCCTGAAAACCAAAAAAATTGTAAAAGGACAACGGGAATATTGCATAAAAACTTTAGCAGTACTCTGTTTGACACAAAGAGCACTGCTCTACGGTTGCCATGACAACCAATAACTTTTGATATTTCAAAATGGCGATGTCATTTCGTTCTACTTTACGCTTTCCACTTTCAGCAAATCCAAAAATGAATTCAGTGTTTACATGGGTTGGATGGAACAAGGTAGTTCTATCTCTAAAGTTTGTATGACGAAACAATGCGCAGACGACGTCGCGCCCTGGTCCACTGGTTAATAATAAACTCACCAATAGATATAGGTCCGTTCTGAACCAGCCACTTGGCCATGTCAGTCTCATTGGTAGTGATGTTGACTGCACTCGTGATCTGAACTCGCGATAGAGTCTTGTTGAACGAGCACGTGTCATCTTCTCCTTCGTAAGGATAGTCCTTCTCCAACTCTAACCCTCCCATCTGCTCAATAGCTCTGGAAATCAGAACCAGGATCAAAAAACCAGCCAAGTGCAAGTCGGACTCGCGGACGAAGAGTTCCGTACCATTATCTATAAAAACGTCTAGAAAATCACGTTTGTTCTATAGAAGCCCCCGTTTTTTTGTATTTTTTGTAACAACGACAACAGAAATACATCTTATTCTTAAGGAAATAAATTCTTATTATTATTCTTAAGTATCAGTAATAGGGTTCCCGTTAGGTTAGTTATAAAACCCCCCCCGATGGATTCCAATCTTGACGCGATGGGGGGGCTTAGTAACCGTGGTTTGGAGGCCCACGGTTAAAAGGAAAAGGAAGCTAAAAGGAATCCCAGGCGGGGACGCCCTGGTGGCGTCTGGCGGGTAGGGTCGCGGGTGAAGAGGCGTGTCGGTGTTTCGTTGCCGCTCGCCCTATCTCCCGCGACCCAACGGTGGCGCACCGTAAGATGCGTCGGCGGCGGGGCCGCAGTGGAAGAGGAGTGTCGGTGTTACGTTGCCGCTCTCCCTGTCCTCTGCGGCCGTTTTTGGAGGCTTCTCCACGCACACCTCTTTAATTAGAGTGCGCAGTGGACGAAGGGAGCGGAGAGCTCTGGTGGTGAGTAGCGGACGCTAGGTGTGGGGGCACCTTCGTCCGCCTTGCACTACTGCCCACGACGAGGGGGCCGCCTTAAGGGCGGGGATCGCCAGATGGGGACTGGATGTAATGGCTGTGCCGGTTTCTCAGACCCCCTCCATTCCAGGCAACGCCGGAATGACGCTGGGTCGTTTAGTGGGTATACCGGGAGTCTCCGGGAAGTCCCACATACCCCTCTCGCCCCCCCGGCGAAGGGGATGCGTAACGCATTTTTCCCAGCGAGAAAAAAAAAAGTTTTTTTCGCTGCCAATTCAATGTGCATTGAGCCTAACTGATACCAGCGGTCCTACTGAATACATGATTTTTGACTTTGACTTTAGTAAAGTACTTGTACCTGTAAGCATTGTCTGGCAGTCCCCCATTACAGCCATTGTCTAGTTTATCACAATCTACCAACTCCTGTTCGGAGAGGGAAACCAGCTGACCTGACTGCATCTTCCACTGACCCTCGATGTTTCCTGAAAAAAAATGTATTATCTTCTCTATATATAAAAATGAATCCCTATATCCCTTGGTCACGCCATCACGCGTGAACGACTTTCGCGCGGGCAGCTAGTATAGAATAGAATAAAGTTTTTATTATTTATATAGTGTTATACCACACTTAGGTATTTCATCGAGAAAATGCCGGTGCTATAACCGATAGAATATGAGCTTAGCAAAAATTTCGACTGCGACGAACAAGGATTTCGTAGCCAAATTGGTAAAAGGCGACTCCGGCTTTAGGAGGATCCCGTCGGAATCGAAAATTTTGATAAGTCATTTCATTTCTCGAATAGAATAAAGTTTTATTTTCTCTACACCATATACAACAGTTACAATAGGTATGTACTTAAATCTACATAATTGTATGTAAGTGAAAATACGGCTACCCCTCAGCATTTATATGTATTTGGAAAACGTATAAAAGCTGGAGATGATTTGTGGGAAGTTTTTAAGGGTGAATATACAAAATTGTATGGTTTTTCGGTACCATTTGCTGAGCCAGGAACCACAGCTGTAGTGAAATTGTGGTAAGAAATTAAAGGTAAAGTATTCATCTACACAGGGTGATAAAAAAAACTGGGTAGTCCCATACAAAAATTCCACAATAAAAAGCTTTTAATAACGCAAGAATCGCAAAAAATGACGAAAAATGGGGTCCGAATCGGAACAAAAATAGACAAAGATGCAGTAAATTTTGACTAAAAGATTATGGAAAATTTTAGCTTATATAGTCCTGTAAGCGTGTTGCTAATTATTTTTATCCCAAATCAATTAGTTTTTTATTTATGAGTATATTAAAATGTACAAAAAACTGTACGATTTCTCTCCATACATTTTCTATGGCGTGCGCAATCTCGATTTGCCATATAAATCCGAATCCGAGCTCAGACGGTTCAGATGCACGTCAAACGTGCTTATGGAAGCACGGGTGTATCGCATTTTTCAATTTTTTAGTTCGACAAGGTTCTATCTAAAATTCTGTATGAATACGAATACCGTGACTGGAAAATATTGATACTTTTGGTTTCGGACGATACAGCTGATGATAAGATAGGTTAAGGAAAAAATTTTTTTTCCGTCACGTGTAAATCGTCAGCACCCATGTCCAGTTATAATAGGTGCGCGCCTATTTGACCGAGCGAGCGAAGCGCCTTCCTTTCAAGTTTCGCAAAAAATGCTTTTGTCCGTCTGTCCATCTGTCTTTCTGTTCTCGCATACAAATCGCATTTTAAAAGCTTTTTATTAACTTGCAATGTTTGTATGTTTGTATGTATGTATGTTTGTCCTATTTTACAAGCTTAATTTGACCCACTTCCCGGCTTCCGATAAAGCTGAATTTTGGTACACCTATGAGTCCTTGGAGATGATGCAATAATTTATGATGACAACGAGATGATCTGATGATGGAGTCATGAGCTGTTCCACGGAACTCCTCAGAAATTAGGCCGATTGCGTAGAAACTCGGTTTGTCGATCAAGTATCATCTACAATTTTAAAATATGATGACAAAGAGCTGATCTGATGATGGAGTCATGAGCAGTTCCACGGAACTCCTCAGAAATTAGGCCGATTGAGTTGAAACTCGGTTTGTCGATCAAGTATCATCTACAATTTTAAAATATGGTGACAGCGAGCTGATCTGATGATGGAATCATGAGCAGTTCCACGGAACTCCTCAGAAATTAGGCCGATTGAGTTGAAACTCGGTTTGTCGATCAAGTATCATCTACAATTTCAAAATAATAATAATAAATAATGCTGGACATTTCACACAGCATCATATATATATCAAATATGGTGACAACGAGCTTATCTGATGGTGGAATCAGGTGCTGTTCCGTGAAACAGGTGGATGAGGAGTTCCGTGGAACTCCTCATCCACTTTCCTTTCCTAAGATGTTTGAGATTAAAAATTTAATGCTTAAATATAACTGCTAAATAATAAAGATGCAACTACCTACCTAATATTTCAATTGTTTTATAGCACCCTATCTACCTTACTTTATTTTTTACTTTAGGTACTTTCAAAACATTCAAGTATCAAAATTAGCTCCTTCAACTAATAATCGAAAGGGATGCGGCTTCAAAGTGTGCGTAAGCGTTTTGTTATTGTGTGCAGGCCGAAACTGGCATCTATCAAATTGTATATTCGTCCTTAACTGGGTTTTATTTAATCATGTAATTTATTAAAAAGAAAGAAAATATTTTTATTTAATTAAACACTACTTTGGTTGGTCAGAGGACATAGTCAGCGTGGTTGGACGACAATTATTGATGATGATGATGATGAAACACTACTTACACAACACACTAAACCTAAAAATATGCCTAAATTACGATTTACAATTGTGCGCAGCAGAGTCGAAGCAAATAAGGCCCCAACTCGGTATTGTGCTGGATAGGTACACACTGGTGTGCCTACCCAGCGCTGATTTTTAGTTAGAGCCAGAGGAGCCACGTCAATATCTTTAAATTACTAATTATTGCCGTGTTGGCCGAATGGGGTTGTACCTCAACTTTCAATCCGAAGGTTGTGGGTTCGAATCCCGGCCGTGCATCAATGGATTTTGCGTTTCGTAAAATTTATATGCGCTTTAACACGTGCTCTAAACGGTGAAGGAAAACATCGGCCGGGATTTGAACCCACGACCTTCGGATTGAAAGTCGAGGCACAACCCCATTCGACCAACACGGCTCTTTAAAAGTCATGATAAGTTCATCATTTTTTTATAGATAAACAGATCTCTCTCCATGAAGTAAAGAAATTGAACTATTTTTCTTACCAGTGACACTAAACGCCCAGCAGCTTCCACAAGAGCCTTGGTTTTTGACCTCCGTCACGGCGTCAAATTCTCTCCAGTCGAATTTATCAGGGATACTCAATTTAGGTATCTCGGCTTGCCTCATTGGCACCTGGTTGTGATCCCGTAAAGATGGCTTCAGGCCTAAGAACTTAGCACTGAATTCTTCGTAAGACATGTCAGTGAAGCGCGTCACACCATACGCAGCTGTCCCCTTCTCATGTGTGTTCAGCTCGTGTATTTTAATTACATTCGCTTTAAAGATCTCGAATTTTCTAGTCATCACCTTGGGGTCGTTGATGTATTCAGGCTTGTAGGTTGTTATGAAATTGTGGAACAACTGCTCAGC